>OW119931.1:52884207-55877957 GCA_933210815.1 Meta bourneti | reverse complement strand
TTAAAACGTTTACCTAAAATTCTCAAATTGCTCTTGAAAAAATATTAAATCAAAAATAACCTTGCAATAACCTAAATATTAAATCAAAATAACTAATAAATTATATTTTGTTTGCAATTGATCAATGGGAAGTTTATGTTATGCTATAAATATGAGAAAATCAAGAACTTTAGCTTAAAAAATGCACGTAAATATGAATAATATAAAAATTTTACTTTTAGATGTACCAAAAGTGTTATCAATTTCAGTAGGCTCTTCAAAATAAGTATAAAAAACAAAATTAAATTTTCATATAACTTCTTTAAAAATGTAGGTAAATATGAATAGTATGAAAATTATACTTTTCGATGTAACAAAAGTATTATCAAATTTTAGTAGACTTTCAAATTCAATAAAAAAGCAAATTATATTTTCATAACTGATACATTATTGATAAAAACTGTTATCAAAGTAAATAGCTGGAATAGTGATATGAAATAACTTTTATTGATGGCACATAATAATTCTGATTAGTAAATTTTACATAATATTCAAAAAATATATATAATTATTGTTTTAACTTATTACCACAAAGATTATATGGAAAATTACATTTCATTGAAGTGTTAGGAAATTATAAAGATATAAATTCGTTAAAAAAATTTTTGAAATATTCTAAACATTCCCCAAATCTTATAATTGTGTTTTTAATTGCATAAATGGAACTTTTAATTCTCTTAATAGTATTTACAACTAATTTCTATTGAGCATTAGTACTTGTACAACTCACCATGTAACACCTGGATTTTGTTAATTTCAACCGAAGAATAGTTTTCTTGTAACAAAAGTCCTCTTGTAGAAAACCAGCACTTCTGAAACTCCTACCTACTTTATATATTAGAAAATTTAACACCACTTTAACTCCACCCACTTAACTGTACTTAGAAATTTGCACAATAACAATTGTTTTCCCGTAACAAAAGAGCTTTTGTAAGGAAAGAGAATTTACAGAAACCAAACTGCTGCCGGATATTTTTAATGAATGTCCCTAATGCTGTTTTTCTGATAACAGGAGTATTATGGTAACAAAAAAGCATTTACAGAACGTCTTTTTGTTCTTTGAAGAGGTTTCGAAATCTAAGGTCTATCTGACAACATTGAAAAATCGATTTTTGAATAAATTTCAGATTTCGTTTCATTCAATACTAGCAGAAATACCCGGTGTTACTCGGGTTGAATTGGTTAATTAACTTCCATTTTCATTAATAAATTGTAATTACTATTCATCCCATGTAACAACTAACTCCAATAAAGATATACAATTGTTAAATACAAAATTTCACAAATGTAATTAAATGTCATATTTAACATTTTACATTTTTGTAGAATTTAAACTTTTAGTAAGACAGAAATTTCTTTAGCGTGTGCCAATGTTACCCAGAATTCATAGAATAGTTCAGAGTATGCATATAAGTGCCTTGTATGTCATTTAAAAACAGAAGCGTTTCCCAAAATTATCATTCAATGATTAGAAATGTTTTTAAAACTAATTAAAACAATTACTTACCTTGATTACAGTTATTTAACAAAAAACATCAAATTGAAAATGCCAGAATACACTTTAAAAAAGATTTAAAAAAAAACTTCGAACGAAAAACTAATGACTGCATCTGTTTTTTGCTACAAAATAGATTCTTGGAATATAACGAACACAAATTTAAAAAAAGCAAACGATTTAAAAGTACCGAGGTTGCCATATTAGCTACCAGTAATATCTTAAAAGGTCTTGTTCTGTATATTTTATTTATGTTTTATTATCTTCATCGTCTGTCACAAATATTCAGAATGTTTTGTATTTCTTAAAGAAAAATAAGGCTCCAATTAAATAAAGTATTAGAATTTAAATTCCGTAAAAATAGTTTTTGGAAAAATACACAGCATTGGTAAACAAGTAATTGGAATGCTCTCAATACACCTTCCAGCTATTCCAAAACTACCAAATTATGGTTGATTTAAGTATAGTTATTCAGTTGTTTTAATATGAAACGTGCCTAAATATGTAAGCAAAGAAATTTCAAATAGTGTATTCAATTAACTAATAGATGGTGTATCAAATTTAGAACATTACTTTAGAATATGTTAAATAAGTTTTACGTGATACTTGTACAAACACACAAACATAAAACCGAACATAGAACAGGAAGACGGACAGACAGACTAACGCAACGAAATTCAATCACTAAATGAATGTAAGAACTCACAGTATGCAAAGTTTCATGAAAATATTTCGAACCGTTTGGACGTAGTATGGGCACACACATTCAGACAGATGGATAGACAGGCACCAAATGCGGAAGAGATGGATTTTGCATCAGAAGGGCCCTAAACGGATAGAAAACTTGAAATGGGTCGAAAATACTCCATATACAAACACTCCATTTTGATTTACATAGATTCTAAATATTTTATCTTTACAAAACTTTTTATTTTGTATGTGCAGTGAGTAGAAGCGAAGATATAGCAATTTGAATAGATCTTGACAACTGTTTTTTAATTCGTTTTCAAATCTTTACATGCATTTTTTGAGGATAGTGATTGTGAGCAAACGTTTTGCACGAGAAAAGCGATAACTAAGAATTTACTATAGATTTTCGAATGAAATTTGGTGTACTGATTTTTATATTTGTTGTGTAGGGCCTGAACTAGGATGCACGAGTCCTTGAAAGGAAAACTTTTTAGAGATTTCAGTGTACTAGCGTAAGGGAAAAAATTTGAAATTTTATGTTCTTTTCTGCATTATTCCTTGTATATCATAAGTGGAAAGGAATATTGCATATCTTTTAGTTCAGTTAGCTTATATATTTAGGAGACTTTATGCAGCGTTTTATGCAATTTGTACTCGTAAGTTTTTCAGTTGTAATGTTTTTCGTTAATGTTATTTCTTTTTTTACCTAAATTTTCGAATTTTTACCAATATTTTAATAAATTATATTTTTTATGATGATGATCTGGTCAGTTTTTCTAATGACGAGATATCTCGTCCATCAAGATCTGATCATTTTTTCTAATAGCGAGATACATTGCCGAGATAACCACCAAGAGGGTTAAAAGAAAACTAAACGAAATTTCTGGAAACAAATGAGTCGCATGTTTGATAGTCGTTTCTTTTTCATCTTTAATCCACAAACAATTTTGGTCTACCTTTAATAAAAATGTATGAGCTGTAAGGCAGTATTTAACTCCGAAAATGCTATAATGATTTTCAGACACGCAATTACGATTGATATAATAGTAACAGAAACAAACAATCCTTCCATTAAAACCCTTCTTGCATTCTTAGTACTGCTTTTCTGGGTTTTTCCTTTAAAAAACACCTCACGAAACGTCTTCTCTTCAACCAAATTCCCCCGGTGAAAGACGTCGAAACAAACACAACACGAACCAAAACAAATCTGACACTTCCTAAGTACATTACCACAATTCTTGCTCACAAATAAAGGCAAGGACGGAGCCGTCAAAGCTCTTCCTTTAAATAAAACGGCCACCGAGTCATTAGGTTTAAACTTTAAGACGTCGCGAAACAGACGTTGAAGATAACAGCGTCGGGATTCTCCGGGGAACGGGAAGGCGGAGTTTAATTTTTCCTCAATGGAAAATTCCGGGAAAAAAGGTTCCAGGATAGCGGAGATTATTATCTTTGTTTACTCCTTTGTATTCACCTTCGAATGTATGCTCAGAGAGCTATCTAAAAAATAACTGTGAAAGGAAAAATCTTTAAAATCAATATCTCATCCCGTTTCTTTTATCCGACTAAGCGTATTAATTTTTCTTATCATTTAAAACAGAACACAAAGAAGACCGCCTTTTAGCTTTTTCAGACTTTTAATGATCGATTGGTGCTTCTCTGGGATTGGAAGTTCGATATCTACCCGCGCGTGGGCTGTCTTTTAATAAGACTATCAGCATACATTTCGATTTGGGCTCCTTAAGTAAGGAAAGTAGGTAGAGATTTTCATAGCTTATGTGGACTGGGGGTTAATATAGTCTTGTTTTTGAACCAAACATCACTTTGATTTGGGAACCTTAAACGTGGAAATTAGGCAGATTTGAGAACTCATGTGCACTGTTCGTTTAGTTGTTTTTCACTCGACTATCATTTTGATTTGAGCACCTTGAACAAGGAAAGTAGGCAAAGATTTGAATAACTTGTGCGGATTGTTAATTTAGATTTGCTTTTCACTCGAATCTCATTTTGATTTAGGCACCTCAAGCAAGGAGAGTAGGCAGAGATTTGAATAGACTATTGAACTGTTCATTTAGTTTTTTTCACTCGACTCTCATTTTGATTTGGGCACCTTAAACAAGGAAAGTAGGCAGAGATTTGAATAACTTGTGCGGATTGTTAATTTAGTTTTGTTTTTCACTCGAATATCATTTCGATTTGGGCCTCTTATTTAAAGAAAGTAGATAGAGATTTGAATAGCTTATGCGTACTGTACATTTAGTTTTGATTTTCACTCAACTATCATTTTGATTTGGGCACCTTTGACAAGGAAAGTAATCAGCGATTTTAACAGCTTATGTGGACTGTTCATTTACGCTTGTTTTTCATTCGACTGTCATTTTTATTTGGGTACCTTAAATGAGGAAATTAGACAGAGATTTGAATAGATAATATGAACTGTTCGTTAAGGTTTTCTTTTCATTCAACTATCATTTTGATTTGGGCAGCTTAAGAAAGGAAAGTAGGCAGAAATTTTATTAGCTTATATTGTTTATTTGTCTTTTTTCACTCAACTATGTAGTCCATTAACAATTATTTAATACACAGGTGCGGGTAAAAAATCGAATCTCATCTTACCTATTCGTGTCTTGAAGACGATCTATAATACAGTTTATGAAAATAGATTTACAGACATTATTTCCATTTGAATGATACTTTTAAATTTGCTATACTAGGAACTACGTGTAAATTCTTTCCACAACTGGACAATTCGTTTCTTCGAGAATATAAAAAAAGCAAGACTTCGAAATCAAGAATTTATAAGAATTTACTAGAGAGAACTTGAACAAGTTTTTTATTCGAACATGTTTATGTAACACAAATCAATTGAAGATTACAAGTAAATAGTTTCTACAATATAATAAATTAGTATATATTTGTAATGTAAATGCAATATGTTTCTTCTGTTATTACTCTTCAGAAGGATCTATGATATGTAAAAAACTAGAAAATCCGAAATTTGGATCTTTCCATGTAAAAACACACATTCCCGATACAAAGGTTTGAAAAATGTACATTTTTATTATAAAAACAATTGACTTAGATAATATCAAACGTCATATATCTATTGTGAGCACATGCAGTTTATTGTTTAGAACTATCTAAATATATACTCACACTACTGCTTATTTTTATCTATAACATCCATCGGTTTTTATTGATATATGCTTAATGAAATTTAATAGTCTTATTATTTTTTATTAAATATATAGTAGTTTGACCCTTGCTTTTCAAAGTCCGTGTGAAAATAATTAAAAAAATGAACGTTCGTTTTTATTTAGTTATACACATTTTAAATAAAAATTCTGATAGTAACTACTTTAGAATTCCATTAGAATAGCAGTGAGCATGTTTCAGTCATTGAAAGATATAAATTACATTTATGTGATCATTTAGATGGATAATACTTGTCATTCTGGTGGATATTTGAAAATGAATAAAGGTAGTTCCGAATCAAGATGGAGGAGTGGAGGAGATATTCTGAAATCATGTTTGTTATTTTGAGAGACTAACAGTTTACAAACGAAAGAAATTCCCTTATTTAACAAATGCAACCTATGAGTTTGCATGAACATAACTACAATGCATTATTCCTTTTTTGACATTTTTGTTAAGATATGCGCAAAAACGTAAGATTTAAAAAATATTTTACAGTTTAAAAATTTACTTATTCCAAAATATCTATATGAATTATGAATTGTATTGACACGCATAATCTTAACTTCATTTGTGGTTCACCTCCATCATTTCATTGTAAATTATTATTTAAGTATACAATAAAATATAAAATGTGCACAAGCTTATAAAATTAAACGATACATATTTTGAAATGAGAAGGTATATTTTAATTCTACTATATTTTCATAAAATACTTATTGTTTTATAAAGATACACTAATCGATTAAAATTTTTCCATCAAGATCAAGCAAAATCCATGTATAAAGTTATCTGAATCTCTCTGGGTTATTTCAAAAATGAGTTTAGATTTCAAGCAACCAAAACTTAATAAGCTGTTTTGCATTGATATTTTCATAGTAATACATATAACATCAATTATTTCAACTATAGTAACATTAAGATTTCGAACACATCTTTTAGATTTATTGAGACTAATATTTAAAAGAGCATTTGTATATAAATTTATGAGAGTATAAAAAGGCATGATTGTCAAATACTTAAATATATAAGTCTTTTCTTGAATAATTAAAGAAAATAAATAAAAATAATTCTTAGAATTCTAATTTACTTCAATAATTAGTATATATACAGTTCAAAAATCAAATTCTCATACAAATGAATTTAACAATTTTCATATTTATCACAAATTTAGCTCTGATGAAACGGGCTTGCAGCATTAAAAATGTTGGTGCTTTTTCAAAAACAGTTCCATTAACATCACTTTATCAAAATTAAAATAAATAAAGCATGCTATACTAAGATTTTTAGTATAATAATCAGTATATTTGACAGTTGCAAATTCACATAAATTTTTTTGGAAAATTTACATTTCACCAATATCCTTAATGTGCACCACTTTTTTGAAAAAAATGTCCCTTGAAAAAAAGAACTCCATTTATATCAGTTTTACAAATTAAATCACGTTTTTATCGTCCGAATCAGAATGAATTATACAATATGTATACAGTTTAAAAGTAACAATATATACAACTCAAAAGTAAGCATCAGTACTGTGCAAAAATCAAATTCCATAAAATGAATTTAACAATTTTTGTATTTATCACAAATTTAGCTCTGATGAAACTGGCTTGCATCATTAGAAATGCTGGTACACTTTCAAAAACCCATTTCCATCAACAACTTTTGATCGAAATTAAAATAAATAAGCATGTTATACTTAGATTTTTAGTGTAATAATCATTGCATTGACAGTTTCAAATTAAATAAAAATAAATTTATGAAATTTCACATTTACCATCAATATCTTCTTGAATCTGGATGTTGGTACCACTTTTTGAAAAATATCATCTGAACAAAAAAATACATTTTACTACTTAAAACTACAAACAATTAAATTGCTTTTTTTATAGTTTGAATCGGAATGTAAATTTTCCATCCCTAGTCTTCAGACCAACAATTCTTAAGACACACTGTTTGGCAGGTATACATCTTTGTCCGCAGTATAATCGACGAATCTATGTACACCAAATGGATCCAGTCCTTATCTTGACGACGCCATCAGTAGAATACTCTTGCCGATGTTGCTTAGGACCCTGATCGTCCCTCACAGCAAAACCTAACTCATACGGTTTGTGGTAATCCACACTTATGTCCGGATTGAGGAAAATTCAGAGTTCTGCATACATTTGGGGCAAGGCAAGAAGTATGGAGAGCATAGAGATGGAATAAGTACAAGAGGCAACGACAGCGATGTGAAGAAAAAGTATTCCAGCAAAGGTAGAATAACGGACAGTAACTCTCTTATACTCTGGAGAATTCGAGAGGGAATTTCTTTGGTTTGAATATGAACTTATATGAAAACTAAGGCCAAAAAATATTTTAAATCGATCATGAGTAGCTAGTTTCAAAATAAAATTATGTAGAAAGATCTTAATACTTATCCCTAGTCTTTAGATCAGCAATTCTTATGGAACGCTGCTTGGCTCGGTATCCATCCTTGTCTGCAGTGTAGTCGACAAACCTATACACACCAGCTGGATCTAAGTAGCCGTAGCTTCCTTTGACCACGCCATCAGAAGTAGCATGCTCTTGTCGATGTTGTTTAGGACCTTGGTCGTCCCTCACGGCGAAACTGAACTCATACGGTTTGGGGTAATCTACACTCATGTCTGGCTTAGAAAATTCAATAAGTTCTACATACTTTTGAGGCAAGGCAACAGCTATAGACAACATGGCAACGGATGAGACACAAGAGGCAACAATAGCGATGTAAAGAATATGCATCTCACTAACGGTTGAATACTGGCAAAGTAATGTCTGACACGCTGGGATATACGAGGATGTTGGTCGAAATATGAAAAACGAAACGATGATCTTACTAAAGTTTCGAAAACTCAAATTGTTGTATGTGTCTTCGTATTTATCCCGGTAAAATAAACCTTCTTTTAAATGTTCTCATAAATTTCGTTCGGATTAAACTGAAGCCTCTGAGAGTATTGATTCTGCAGACAAGGCAGATCTTGTAATCGCTTTTATATCGGTTCGCGAAGCTTCAGACATCGCTGAGATTCAGTGAATGCCTAATTAACAAGATGTTATTGATATTCAAACGAAAAAGAAGGGAATATAGGGAGTAAAGCCGTGTCACTCTTTGGTGCGATTTAACACATGAAAGAGAACCGAATATAATTCACTTGTCATTGCGTGCTTGCGTTGAAGCGTTTCATAAACACTCGTGAATGACGAGACATGGGTCTCGTTGGGTATTTCTATTCAGCGATGACATGAACGTAAAATGGAAGACTGTTTTAATATTAAAATATACGGATTTATTCTGTTTCCTAGACTATGTTGTAGAATGGAAAGGGGTTCAACATGACACTATTAAAGTGGCTTTTATTGTTGGATCTATTGAGGTAAATACCTGTTGGGTGTTGGTCAACACAAGGAACATTTTTCAGAATTTTGGAATACAATCTAGGCATAAAACGCAATTCGTGTTCATTTCGTGAGAATTAGATTTTCACCATGGCATTTTATGTCAGTTTGCATAAAGACTTTATTGTATATTACTATTTTGGAAAATTGATTTCTATGTTATCCATAACAGTGATCTCTTAAATTATTAACTTTAACCTTCCTGGTGGTTGTCTCGTCGAGGTCATCATCATTAGCAAAACTGACCAGATTTTGATGGACAAGACATCTTATGAGTTGAAAAGGCTGACCAGATCTTGATCTCGTCGTAAAAAAACCCGGCAATATCTTGATGACGAGATATATAGTTATTAGCAAAATTGACCAGATATTGATTGACGAGATATCTCGTCGAAACCACTTGGACGGTTAAATGTGATTTGAAAAGACCTTGAAAGTACTATGATCATTCAACAAATCTTATTTTCAATCAATCATTAATGTAGATTGCAATTTTTACAAACAGCATCGACTATAATTTTTTATGTAAATAATATTTTAAAACTACAAACAAAATGAAACTCACTACCGTCGGTTTACAGGTGAAACACACTAAGAACCTTTTTATGATATGAGTTTTTAGCTTTTCTAGACCAGAATGGAGTGAATAGACTGGTGGAGTCTTTCTTCTAAGTGTTTTTTACTTTGCATAAAAGTTACATTTCGTTTTGAGAGACGCACTTAATTAATTATTTAGCTTAGTAAGAACTTTTCCCTGCGTTTCGTTAGAATTGTTTTTTGACTTAGTGTTTTTGAATTGTGAACCGACATATACACAAATATTCATTGAAAACGTAGAGGACACAAAAGTTCGTGTGGATTTCGTTATCTTTCGCTGCAATATTACAGCAGCATTTGCATCACTGGTATTGGTTTTACAGAAAGCATGCTTATGTATGTGTCATAAGACTCAGGTAAACGTCAACCAATCCGTCTAATTTGATGTGCAGGTTTGGGTTAGGTTTCTGGTTAGGTTTGCTCATGATGAGATACTTCGTAGACAACCACCAGGACCGTTATATTTTGGTCCTGGTTCACCATATTCAACAATATCTTACATTATTAATAATGAAGTATGACATACTGCTTTTGCAAATAAGAACTTTCTCAAATATTTAGCATGAATGATAAAAAGGTTTATTGTTATTTGTGTTATGAAACCACACGAACTTCTTTGTTTTGCCTGATAATAATATAAACATAAACATATATTCAAAACATAATAACATATATATGTTATAAACGTAATATTCAAAGCATAATAATAACGTATATATGCTATAAACATAATATTCAAAGACTATTATTTTTACGAGTTTGTTACACATTTATCCGGATATTCTGTATAAGTTTTACCTTTTGCAACTTAGTTTTCAATTTTCTCTTTGAAATGCTAATGGTAATTGCATTGCCATTAATTTTTCAAACATTTCGGGCTGTTAAGTTATTAAAATGATAATTAAAGGATATTTTTAATAAAATATTCATGATGATTTTAGAAATTTATATAAAAACCGTTTCTCATTTCTCTGAAAGTCATACGAAGAGATTGAGGTCAGAAATATAAGTAAATAATTAATACTAAACACAAAAATAATAATAGATATGTTTCAGTTTGTTTAGTAAAATCACAAAATAGTTTTGGGTCATAACATTTCTGATCAACCTTCTGAGTGTCATCCGATTTCAAACTCATTACTAAATAACCAAATCTCTTGGTTGAAAGGATCATAGAAAAGATTTTATAGGTGAAGGTCAAAACTGTTTAGAAGTCATGCAGGGAGATTATAGGTTGCAGAATGAATAACTGAATGTGAATCCCTCAGACGGTTAGCTTTTTTCAGACATACAGCAAATGATTATAAAATTTTTACAATTATATTTTTCAATTTTATGATGGATGTGATTTTTTACACTCATTGATGCTTACCGTTTCAGTTCCCCTCTTACAAATTCTGAGGGAAAATGGGGAACTGAGAAATTGCATTGTTTTTACAAGTTCTGCTACATTAGTAACCCGGACTTGATTATGAACCGACATTCACTTCGATGAATGATGCATGAAGAACAAGTTACGAGACCGTAAGAGGAAGCTTGGTTGTAGCATTGAGATGCGCGAGGAGTGTGGTCACTGTTAGTGTTTCTTGCACAATTCAAAAACATGTGTGGATTTTTTGTTCCGTTCGATCATTCGACTGTTTTAACACGTCCGGGTCACTAATGAAGCTGGACGAGGAAAGACAATTCAACTTCAGTCTACCAATATGTATTTCATGATTGCGATTAGTTGCATTTTTTTATATACAACATTATTTTATATGTTAATTTTTGTAATGGTGGATAACTTTACCACAAACAAGAGAAAAACTTTTCATTCAAGATAAGGAAGTTATATTATTAATGAAAACTAAAACCATTTTCAAAAAGTTCAAATTGATATTTTCAGTATAATTATGGCATAGATTGAAATATTTGACAAATATTTACTTTTGAACACTTAAAGCGTTATTCGTAAAGCAGATGATTTTAATATGCATATTGATATGCTATATTGACTAATAATTATAAATTATCTATTGATTAATATTCACTCTATTTTAAAAACTGCCTAATTTACATACTTGCATGTGTTCATAAGTTGTTTCATAAAATCGTCTTTCGAATAAAAAAAACGAAAATTAAGATGATTGAATATCAAATACAGTTTATAATTTATTCTTGAATGACAAGGTTATACGTACTAATTTCAGTAGGAACTTTTGCTCGCAATTTCTTAAAAGCAACTAAACATGTAATTTTGAGATCTTGGCACTCTTTGAAATTTCGCAGTTTTGGCATTGGTAGCTAACTATAACGACGGTGCTGTAAAATAGATCTTTCTTAGAAAGTAATTCTAAAGTCAATATTTTTGCACTGGAAAATGAACACAAAATTTTTGAAATATTTGTAAAATTCGTCTTATTAAAATGCCATGTTTTACACAAAAATTTCTCAAGTAAACTTCGTCAAATTTCCTTATTATAGCTAGCTATACATCTTTCAATTTTTGTAATTGTTATTTCTATTATAATTGTTTCTAACCCGTAATCAGTCTAAAGGCTGCAAAAAAGGACTATAATAAAAATAAAAACAAGATGATAAAATTGTTTACAGTAATTTCACTGGAACAAACCATCCACCATCCACCATCCTCAAAACCAAAATGGGTCAGTTCAATTTGAGTCCTTATGATGGCGCACGCTTTGTTCCATTGAAATATAGACAAGTTTTATCTATTTTCGAAATAGCTGTTGATCTGTTTGGGGTCCATTAGCATCCACTAAATCTCATACGCATAAGGTAAAGGAGCTGCAACGAATAGGTTTAGTTGACCCGAAGACCAGATACGGCCTTCCTAAAAGGTTTATCAAGCCCCCAGACCAGATACGGCTCTCTGAACAGGTTTTCATCATATTGTTTTCATCTTAAGTAATTTTGAAGCTTTTTAGACCTTGACCACCAGTTTGGCTATGGTTTTATCTTTTAACGCTCACCCGTATCGTGTATCAAAATTTAACAAACACCTCAAAATTTCTATACTCAGCTTATCTGCAAATGAAAATTTTTCATAAACCGAAACTTTAAAATTCGTAGAACCTCATCAACAACTTTTCTGAAAGTAATGAACACTGCTCAACTTCAGCTCCATTTGAATTATTCGTCAAAAGTTATTACCACCATCACCTTCAAACACCTGTCCTTGCACCCAAGCAGCGGCTGGGGGTGTTTCCACAATGTACTGCCCATCGGCAATGTCCTTCGCAGCTGCACCAGGCTCGTTGGTCCTGATCACTGCCCTGTAGCCACCAGCATCGGCGGTGTACTCAACATTCCTGTAAACACCAAGGGGATCAACATACCCGTAAGAACCTTTCACGATCCCATCTTCGCCAAGTGATTGACTGTGATGCTGCTTCATACCCAGTCCGTCTCCAAACTCGTATCCAAATTCATACGGAATTGGCACAAACTCTGCAATCTCACCGGTGGATGGAGAAGAGAATTCAATGAGTTCGACGATCTTCTGTGGCATGTCTGCTAGGATTGGCTTCTTGGGTTGGTGCATGGGAAGACTGGACGCTACCGCTGCTGCAATCAAGAACAGAATACAGCTTAAAGTTGTCATTGCTCTGTTGAAACTTATGATCAACTCTGCTAGACTGGGAATCGTTAAGTGGTGAACTTTACAGGCTAGACACCGCTTTTAAACCAGTTGTACAATTCGGAGCATTTCGAAAATGATTTGACCTTGTTCTGTTTTGTTTCGAATAGTCCAACTTGCCCTTCGTATGCACAGTTCAATGACAAGTTATTTGGTCCCACCCACGTATTGTTGTAAAAGGAAGAAAGCGTTAAGTATCTGTGATGGTTAAAATGGTGTTTTCGTACTCAGCGATGTGGGGGAAAAGTTAACTTCAAGGAACTCTAATGGAGCATAAAAAATTTCTCTTTAGAAAGGACAACACCTAGTGAGATTATTCTAAAAATGAAATTGAGAGAATTTATATTTAAAATAATGTCTTTAAAGCAGTGTGCAAATCACTGGGTTTAACTTTGTTTTTAATTGTATGCTTACGATTTAATTTAAAAATTCCTATTAAACGGATATTATACGTTTAGTGATAGTTTCATCCAAAAGAATTGAATTGAAAAATAATTATATAGTTGCAATAATATCCCTACAACATTATGCCAATCACTGAGTTTAACTTTGTTTTGTGTACTTACGATTTAATTTCAATGATTGTTATATATTAAATGTCATTTTGTAATATATTGATCATCTAAATATTGTCTGCATATAAAACCATAAATGTGTGTGGCGTAATAAACTAAAGGAAAGTATAAATGTAGTTAACGCTCAGACGATCACGAGCAGTTTGGAATGAGTTATGATTTAATGGTTGTGTCTTGATTGTTACAGTATTGCAATTACAATAGATATTTCGGCAAAATCAATTACAAACTTTTACTTCAATTTTTATTAACTGTGCAAAACCGAAGAGTCTATATTTAATATTGCTTAATATAAAAGTAATGCTGTTGTTAAAAATTAATTTTCAAGGGAAGATATATCGAAATCTTTCTCATTAATAATTTACTAGTGGTCGCCCAGTGGTCGAAATTCGACCATGATTCATTTAATTTTTAAGTTTGAACGTTAATAAGGTTCTTTTGTCAAAGAGTATACCTCTATATTCATTGCATATAACTTTTTTGAATTTCGTTCTATCACGTAAGCTGCGAGCATGTACAAATACGTCATAGGAAAAATGCGGTATAGCTTGGTTAAGCCATATTTAAAAACAATAACGCGTTGTTTGACATTTTCTTGGGTTTTTTTTTGCTATACTGTCCACAGGTTTCGCCAAGGCTACACAGTTAATTTGCCTATCTTTTTCAAATTATAAAATTTAAATAAAAAAATAAATCCAAAAAAGGAAATAAGGAATACGTGCTTCGTATTTTTTTATATATTTTTATTGAAACAAAAAAAACCGTGTGGTTAAAAAAATAAATGTTGTCCATTGAACTTGAAATAGTTCGACAATGAATTTAATGATTCAAAACTTCTGTGTAGACGATGTTTTTTGTAAAAACTCTTTCATCGTTTGCTAAATGCCCTTGACCGTTATATTCTGAAACATAAAATCTCAAACCATCGAATGATCGAACTCTACTTGCTGCGACGTACAATTGACCATGTGTAAAAACTGGCTGCCTCAATAAAATTCCAATTTTTTCGAATGTTTGTCCTTGAGACTTATTTATTGTCATCGCAAATGCAGGTATAATTAGAAATTGAATTCTTTGAAAGTTAAATGGTAAAATAGTTCCGGAATATGTTAAATTTATACGTGGAATCAAAATTCTCTTATTGCGTGCGGTTCCAGTTAAAACTTCGCAATCAATAGTATTACGATGCATAAATTTGATGCGCATTCTTGTTCCATTGACTAATGCTTCCTTTGTATTTAAGTTCCTGATCAGCAAAACGATGCAATTAACTTTCAATACTAACTTATGTGGTGGCAGATTATGCCAAATCTCATACTCCTCCGTGCGCGCAATGTGCTTAAAAAGGGGTACAAGGTTTTCTTCACGTATTAATATATAGATTACAGTATATGAACGTAAACAATGAATGTTTTATTTTGTTTAATTTAATATATTTGTAACGCATATAATACATTAATTTTATCTTTCTGCACTCCTTCTCCATATGAACTTTAATTATGCCAAATCTCATACTCCTCCGTGGGTGCAATGTGCTTAAAAAGGGGTACAAAGGTTTTCTTTACGTATTAATACATAGATAATCCAATTTTTAATTACTTGTTCTGCATATTTTCATTCTAAATACACAAAGTAGATTTGAATTGTATTTCTAAATACTAAAAAGGAATTCTCGAAAACCTCGTGAAATTTTTAAAACTTGCTTATTTAAAACCTTCGAAGAATTGTGTCTTAAATAATATTAGCAAGTCATACAATATAGTTGCTTTTATTTTATTCCAACAAATACTTTTATACACAAAAACTGCATAAATATTCTGTAGTTTTTCGCTCCATTCTTGGTATAATAAAAATAATGTGTACTCACAATAACTTATGAATATTTCAAAGAAACAAACACTGCTTCTGTAAGTATTCTGCAACCTTCTGTTCCTACAAAGTTCATTTCAGAATACATAAATTAGTTAACTAATTTTCTTAAAGAAAGATTTCTAAATAAAATTATTTTTTGAAATCTTTATTTACTTAAAGTCTTCAAAACACTTACAAGATGCAGTAACATTTATTTAAGAAATGAAGTTTGTTATTAAAGAATTGTACCCTTTTATGGATATATGTTGGCAAATATTTTAGCAATTAAGTGGGAAAAAATTAAAAAAAGGAAATGAAAATTATTATTGGAAGTGGATTATCACAAAACCAAATGGAATATTAAGCAGACATTTATGTTTTAATAAAGCATCATACAAAAAGACGAAAATCTTTAACTTCGACTAAATCAAAATTCTCATCCGTTGCGCAACCAGATCCCAAAAAATCTCCGCTTCACTAAAACATATCCAAAAATTAATCTATCCAATTATTAATAAAAATATTCGCACTTCTTAGAGACACAAAGTAATACTAATTACACGGTTCTAACGCTCTTCGAGGTTGTTTCGGATTTCAGATGCAGTTTTCTTTGATAAAAACATCTGTTGTTTCCCCTCGAACGATTAAGCGTGTTTTCAGATTGAGAGCTTAGAGATTAATTGGAGGGAATTGATTTTTATTTCTTTCCTACATAACTTCCTACTTCCACTGGTTTTTTATTAACTTCTCCCAGATTTGTTATTCCGTGTTGCTTCGAAAAAGTGAACCTTTTGAAGATGATACAATCTTTGTAGCTCATTTAATTAGGTAGGTGTGTAATTGGAATCCTTTCCGATAGCGAAATGATTAAAAAGTGCTTTTCGAAGGTTTTTAAATAAAATAGTTTTTAAGTTTTTTTCGATTAATTCTGTCCCTTTTCTACTTAAGACTGCTTTACTTACATGTATTTTTTAATTTTAATAATTACTATGGGTTTCTAAAATATTAATAAGCTGGGGAGGTTTTTCGAATGTTTCTTTAAGGTTTAGTCTTTAATGTTTTTAATTAATTCAACGTATTTTAATAAATAAGAATTTTCTAACTCAATTAAAAACGGTTTTCTTTGGTTTGATCAAATTTTAAGGTTTACCTTCAAGGATTATGCATGCATTATTCTCCCCACGTAACTTGTAGTATACCTTGCACTACCTGCTGGTAGTTATCTCAACGAGGTATCTGGTCATTAACAAAACTAATCAGATCTTGTTAGATGAGATATCTCGTCATTAGACAAAAACCCTATGACGATGATTAGAAGGAAACTGGCCAGATCTTGATCTCGTCATCATAAAAAATCGGCAATATATGGACGACGGTATATCTCGTTATTAGCAAAATTGGTCAAATCTTGATAGACGAGTTATCTCGTTGAAACCACTTAAACTTCTTGACCGATAAAATGTTTCCTGGGATTCTTTTATCTAATGGAAGTGGCTATCTTCTCTTCTCTGGAATGGAAGAGTTTGTGTATGTGCGTGAGGTGTCCAGACGAATCTATAGCACTTACAGTCATGAAATTTGGCACGCAGGTAGTCCTAAAAGTAACTGAATGACCCTCGAAGCCCGAATTTTAAAATTTAATCTAGAAATTTTTTTAATTAATATATTGTTCTGCGCGCGTAGCCCCTCCTCCACTATGACGTATCTGCGCAGACTGAACCGACAAAGATAGCTATCCGCATGCTAACTTTTATTAATGTTTGGAATCTGTGGACCATCCAACGTATTCAAAGAGCTCTTGATAAAAACCGGAAAATAACGAAAAAGTGATCGGACTCTCACCAAATTTGAACCTCAAATACAAAACAACAAAAAGAACATCCACAAAAATTTTCAAGACCCGGAGCTCACCAAGGGGTCGGAAAAGATGCATAAAAAGAAACAACAAAAACCAGAAAATCTGCACCGAGATCTCCATGATAAAATCTTTGAAAAGTGGTGGACGATCATCAAGCGTGAGTACAAACTATTAAAAATAATGTTCTTAAAGAGAAAAAATTTTACTTCTAAACAATAGGTGGTTTTATAAAATTGTGATAAATATCTTTGAAGAAATTAGCATTTATATATTTAATTAAAGCTTTCAAAATCAATTAAGAATCATAACAATAGAATAACAGAGTTTTGGTACTCCAAATTTAAAGCTTTTATCAATAAGTGGATCAACTTTCCTGAAGAACAAAAAATAACTCAAATTAATTGAAAATTCTCAAGTGGACCAATTTTCTCAAAAAGTCAAAACTAAAAGTATAATGTTTGTGTTAATAAATTACATGAAATGAAGTAACAGTGTTTATTATTGCTTAATCAATGTACACCTCATTCCTAGCTTCAAAATTAAGGTAATTACGACCCACTTTCGTTTTCAAATTGGCACTTACAACCTCCCCTAATTACATTAAACTTTGTTAATTTTTTGTATTGCTTTCTGGTTTTGTTTGGGTATTTTTCGCAAATAGAATAATGTTTGTGTTAAAAAATTAAATGAAATGAAGTAACACTGTTTATTACTGTTTAATTTGGTTTTGATTTCGCTGACATTGTGTTTCATTTAGGTTGTTTGTCGGAATCAATGAGGTGACATAACAAGACTTTTTAAAAGTATAGCGTTATATTTAAAGATTCAATCACATTTTTATTTCAGTAGTGGTTTTTCATAACTTACTTTTAAATTTGTATAATTTCTTCAATTTTAATCGAATTTTTATTTTAGGCAAATAACTACATTATTTTAGTTTATATTTAAAGATGCCACAGCCTCCCAGAAAAAAGAAACGCCTTCGAACAAAACAGCGAGAGAACAGAAAAAGAGATCAAAGAAGAGAAGCTGAATCCACTCCAGAAAGAGAAACAAGACAGCGAGAGAATAGAGAAAGAGAACAAACAGCAAGAACAGAGAAAGAAAAAGAGGAAGACCTCAATCCACCCCAGAAAGAAAAAAAGACTACAGCATGTTAGAACCGGAAGAAGTGATGCTCTAATGCACATCTGTAGAAATTTAGAGAATGTAGCTTTTAATTACGACCCATCAGCAGATTATGTATCTGTTCCTTTGTGCGTCATTGGATCAATGTCTGTAACATGTCAACACTGAGAAACAAAGTGGAAAGGTGAAGTCCAAGGTATGTGCTGCAAAGGAGGAAATGTTCAACAGCCACGGTTAATAGATCCAGTCGAGCCTCTACGTACTTTACTGATTGGAGATTCAGCGGAAGCTAAACATTTCCTGGCAAATATTAGAAGGTACAATTCCTGTTTCCAGATGACTTCTTTCGGCACGACAAAATAAATTAGAGTCCGGATACATGCCGACATTTAAGATTCAGGGTCAAGTTTATCACTGCATCGGGAGTCTACACCCTCTACCAAACGGAGAGCCTAAATTTCTGCAAATATATTTTGTTGGAGATGGTACACAAGCAGAGCAGCGATGCAAACACGTTCCGCAGACGAAACGAGGCATAGTACTTCAGCTACAATATATGCTGGATCATCACAACTCTTACATCCACAGCTTCAAATCGGCCATGGATAAGATCAGCCCTGAATTCAATGTGGTAATCTTAGCGGACAAAACTCCACATGGTGAGCATGAGAGGCGGTTCAATGCACCTACAGCAGAAGTGGCTTTAATCATGGGGGAGAACAACATGAAGTAAGAGACATAGTTTTAGAAGAAAGAAGTGGCACCATCAAGAGAATTCCCAATACGCATAGGTCCTAGGATGCGCTACAATATCCACTCGTGTTTTTGCAGGGGGAGGATGGATATAACTTTGAACTGCGACAAGCAAACCCAACTACAGGAATTCCGCAAAACAATGATTTCTGCTATGCAGTTCTACGCTCACAGGATGAGGTGGAAGGAATGAGGTGACATGCCCGTGTCATGTCGGGTGGTGGTGGGACTCATTCTTAAAATTATTGTTTTTTCTTTTTAATGTTTTCAGTATCAGTGAGGACATAACAATAATGATGTCACGGGAAACGCCGTGTGGGTACTGCTAGTAGTCAATAAATGTGTTGTAGGGTGAAATGAATAGCATGCTTTTTAGAAATTTCGTGACGCTCAGAGGGTTTAATGGAATAATGATGTTTACAATGTCGATAATGCTGCCTTAGTAAACGAAAGATCCTAAATTCAATCAGTCTATCCTACCCAATACAAGAGAACTTTCAAGTTGGCAAAATTTTCAAGCATATACTCCTCCTTATAACTGCTGTATATAGTTCTGTAAAGGTGCAAATCTGGAACTGAATATCAGGTTTCCTTGTAAGAATTTTATTTTAGTTTTAATATTGAAAAAGGTATTCTTGGGAATCCTGTCTTACAAGGTAACACAAGTGTGATCCTGGAACTGAAGTTGGATTTTATCAACCCTCTGAACGTCACGAGATTTATCCGAGTAGTGTAGAGTATTTCTTTTTCTCTAACGCGCATAAATACTAAATAACCACATATATACCTTTTAAAAATCATAGGAAAAGTTCTATTGGTCAAGAAGATCAAAACTGGTTACAAATCATACAGGGTAGACTGCGGATTGCAGAACGAATATATGCGTGTTAATACACTAAGAAGATCACTTCACCGTGATATCTCCATCTTGTCAGGATGGTGGAGCTTGAGTGCCCTGAAAATCCCGAGAGCTATGTCGTCTGTAGTTTACTATTGGTAGGGTCTCCCGAATTGGACAGGTCTTCGTGGAGTAGGGGTCAGAGTAAGTGAGATATCTAGGAGAAGGTAAACTCTGATTCCAAACCTGAGGACTGTTTCCCATGTTAGGAACTTCCATTCTTATGAGCAAAGTCATACTACTACAGCAAGTGCCCCGCCTCTTTTGAGGAATAACAGGTGCAACCTTCACCCACGTCATGATGGCAATTGATTTATCTGTTAAAACTGTATCGTCTGTTAAGCAGAATCATCAGAGACGAGTTTAAGTCTCAGACAGAAGGTCTTGCTCTAAAAGGATGATCCGAGACATCTTTTGAACAATTTTCTCAGGAAGGACATCATAGAACTAATCTAATTTTTTAAATCTGGAATAAGAAGAAATAATAATTTTTCTTTAGTTTTAACATTCCAAAATAGATACAGTTGAACGATTACTGTTGTAAATTGTCATAAAGGAGATATCTAGAACTAAAGTTAGGTTTTAACCTCCAAATGTTTCGACGAAATATCTCGTCCAAGATCTGGTCAATTTTGCTAAGGATGAGATATCTTGTCTAGATAAAACTGCCGTATTACTACAAGGGGAATGAAGATCTAAGTAGGAAAAGTAAATTGTCCCTTGCCAAGAACTGATGACTGTTTGGGACAGGTTTTTTTCAGCAAAGGCTGAACACTACAGGGCAGTTTTCACAGCGAGGATAAACCACAAAGAGGGTTTAAGGGTTTATTTTCGCTTGCACTACAAATAATACACAGCGAACACTATAATTCACTACAAAATACTTTTGTTTTGCTTCAACATTAACCGAAATAGCTACTGTCCAATCCATCATCTATATTATTTCTTTAGTAGAGATCCTTTTACGCCTCTTACACGCGACGAATCTTAACAAGTGAAATATCAAAAGAAAGAATTTCCCGGAGCATTGACGAATCCGTTCTATTTCTCCAAGGTGTGCAGAAGGGGGGGGGCGCTAAAAACAATTCGAAATTTACATAGGAATAACATTGAATGTCAAACGATTGCGGTACGCAACTCAGTTTGTTTTATCAGTATTGATGGAAAAACAACTTTTCCAATAAAATTGTTTTACCAGTATTACTCAGAAAACCAGTTGTTTTACCAGTATTGATGGAAAAACAACTTTTCCAATAAAATTGTTTTACCAGTATTACTCAGAAAACCAGTTGTTTTACCAGTATTGATGGAAAAACAACTTTTCCAATAGAATTATTTTACCAATATTACTCGGAAAACAATTTTTTTCATCATCTATAGTATTTTTATATTATAGATCCCTTTTACGCCTCTTACACGCAGCGAATTATTCATTTATGTATTGAACTGGTTTTTCATTTCTTTCCATAATATCAATAATTTATAAATATGTGATTTGATGATATAAGGATATTAAACGACGCATGTTCCCCGTGAGGTTAAGATTTGAAAAAAAGTTGAAAATATGCAACTTAACAATTTTTGTGAATTCTAGTGAGTTAAGATAACCTTATTAGGCCTTTTGGCGGAATAACTACGTGCTTTACACAAATGGTTGGAAGAACGCTAACAGTGATTTCAAGGAGGAAGTGTTGTAAATAGTGATTGAATTAACTTTTTTGATATTTTGGATATAAAAAAATTCGCTTACATCTTTCACCCATACAACGGATGGGGAAGGGGTCTGGGGGTGGAATTGTTCATGCGAGAATTCTCACACGGGCACGCAAGTTCTAACAGGTTCCAAATAGCTATAAAATTTTACAGTCCTTAAATATTGTTGGAAAGCATGCAGGACAATTTTCTAAACACTCGGCATCTATCTAATGGTGGTTATAAAGCTAAGAAAAAATTTGCTAGTTAAATACACTAAGAAAAAATTTGCTTTGGTTTTAAAATTGCAAAATAGATGAATGATTACTGTCACAGAATATAAATTGTTTTAAAGGAGGAAACTAGAACTAAAGTTAGGTTCTAATAATGCACAACAAATTTTTTTGTTCTTTCTTTGATAGAATTCTTTACATTGATAGAAATAACTACTATCCAATCCACACTAACAGATACGAAATACCTATAAAAACTTCACAGCTCTTAACTATTGTTGGAAAGCATACTCTACAGCACTTTCTATCAGAGGCATGGTTAGACCATTTGCCAATCTGTTAAACACTCGGAATCTCCCGGTGATAATAAAGACAAAGCACCGTGAACCAGAGTCGAAGCATGTATCAGAAAATACGAGGACAAACCAGCAGAACAAAAAGTTTGAAACTTTCTTCAAAAGTGTTGTAATTGATCTTCCTTTGAGAAACGCGCAGAATGGAAGACGGAGAATCAGAACCTATATTTTCCCCTCTCTCTTTTTTGCTTTTAGCCTCGGTTTTATTTATTTATTTCCAGTTCCAGGGGGTGATCGATTGGTTCGAAGCGCTGCAATCAATCATCGGGAACGCTCGACCTTTTTGTGGTTTTTCCTCCAAAAGGGAAGGGCGGGTTACAGTAGACTCCTCCAGCATTTTCAAAAGGAAAATCGAACTTTAGTTTTTCGTTTTTATTTTTGGGATCACCTGAGCTGAAGTGGATCTGTTGAGGATGGAGGGATCCTTGTGGTTCCATCCTCCCTACCCCTTTGCTGCCTTTATCAATCCTTCTTCCCGTGTAAGGAGCTTTAAAACCGATGTTCTTATTCAATTTCGAGTTGTCAGCAGAGGTATCAGATGTGTGGGATTGGAGAAGTATTTGCATTTTTATTTACTTTTCGCGTACGAGGAAGGCGGGTGAATTCTTTTTTTCCAATTCTTTTTGTATTTTTAAAATAAAAATACAACGCAATTGGAGAGCTGAGATTTTGGTTTAACGTGGGGAAATTAGAATTTGGTAGTGAGGATAGAATATTTTTTGTTTCGCGTTAATGGTTAATTATGAGAGAAACTCTCTCTCTCTCTCTCTCTCTCTCTCAGGGGTTGGTAGTAATGACACTATCCCTTTTAAAGGTGTTTTTTCTCCCTTGATTTCAGTTACTTATTTAGTAATTAATTCTGTTTCTATCGTCGGATTAACCCTCCAAGTGGTTTCGACGAGATATCTTGTCCTTCAAGATCTGACAAATTTTGTTAATGACGAGATACCTCGTCATCATGAATACCGATTGAATTCCTAATAAGATATTGCCGTCTTTTCATGATGACGATATCAGGTCAGTTTTTCTTATGACGAGATATCTCGTTCCTCAAGATCTGGTCATTTTTGCTAATGACGACATAACTCGTCGAGACAACCACCAGGAGGGTTAAAGCAGAAAGTCATAAACTAGGTTAACATATTTAATTGTACGGCTGTTTAAAGATCAACAATTAGTTTTAAATCCAAAAATGAACAATGCATTTTGATAGTACTGTACATCCTTTACTCCTCCAAGTAGTTTCAACGATATATCTCGTTCATCAAGATCTAAGTAATTTTGCTAATTACGAGATAGCTCGTCATAAAAATATTGCCGATTTTTTTATTATGACGAGATCAAAATCTGGTCAGTTTTTTCTAATGACGAGATATCTCGTCCATCAAGATCTGATCAGGTTCGCTAATGACGAGAAATCTCGTCGAGACAACCACTAGGAGGGTTAAACAATGTGACGATGTATTTCTCTTCAACATGGAAGTATGAACTACTCACGTGTAAACCTCAGCAAATCCCCCCTTCTTCTCAAGAACATTTCATTTTCTAAAGCAACATCCTTCATCAAGTCGGTATTCAAAAACTAATTTTTATGGTCCAATCTTCTTTTTCCGGTTCCCTACATGCCGTAATATTACATGAACGCCGCGTTTAATCATTTTTCGTCTATTTCAAATTGACAAATTCAGATGTATACTTTACGAACTTCAATTTTATCTGATAAATCTAGCTTCAGTACGTATTTTTGATAGCTCTTTAGTTCCAAAATCACTTCGAGAAGGACCATATCTCCGCTAGATTTCCCCTTCCAAACATCTTGACGCGAGTGCTTTTTGAATGTACTAATGCAACAAAAGAACAAACTGCAGATTCAATCGAATCTTTTACTACATTCGCAAAAAGAACCTACAAAAACTAAATAAGTATAAACTGACAATATCGGAAATTTATTGCTGGGCTGTTTATTTAAAGTCTGGGCGCACTCGTCTTTGACTGCCCTATATTTTCCTGTTTATGTGCAACTGAATGCTCAGCACACTACTCAGGAAGGACCATGCGTACACTTGACAGAACAACTCCCCTCCACATTCTTACCCTTGTAGGTAGGTTATTATGTTATTTATACTTTGAATTTTAAGTTTTGAATACCCGAACTATTAAAACTTGTGTTATACCTACCTGGAAATCCCTGTGGGAGCAACGCACCACATGGAGAAATTATGAATTCATTAAAATCTCCATTCCTAATCTTTTTCTCTCAAATAGGCATTTAATTTTCTTTTTAACAACCATAGCCTGTTCCTATCGTATCTAAATAATGTTATTTATAACAAACAGTCTATCTGGTGGATACGGGAGTGTATCCGAGTTGCTTCTCACCCCTAGAACAGTGTGGTGTAAACACTGAATTGGAGACTGAGGTGGAGGTCTCTCAGACTTGTACATATTCATCCCATTAGAATATCATTTCTGTACATCCCATATGCATATTCTTCTTAACAATGTAGTTTATTTAAATGCACTTTGATTCTGTTTTTATAATTTTGATTCTGTTATATCTTTTATTATAATTTAGTCTTCGCATCTGTATTCGTCTTTCTTCGAAATTTTGTTTCTTTGCTTTAAATGTATAGTAATTAAGTTTTGTCATTTGTCCTCATCTTTCCTCAAAACTTTTATGTGCATGTTTAAACGTATAAGTAACTAGTTATGCTTGGATATTTATCCTCGTCTTATACAAAATTTGTGCTTTTGATTGTTTTAGAAAGTGGTCTGTTTTCACTGAAGTTTTCAACTTTTTATTATCCTGTACCCGCTTGGCAACGGATGACTGTAAATATAAAATATCTGAAACAGCTTTGAATGAATGTATATAAATGCTACCTAAATTTTGCAATGTCGACAACTGTGGAGCCCGGTGGAAGCCAGCCTTAAATTCTTGTTGGTAGACTGGATGGTCTGGATCATTAAAAAATGTTTTGAAAAAAATTCTCCCGTTGATCCTTCACTTACCCTATCAACAGCAACAACTTCGGCACCCTAACAACAACACTCTTCAACTTAAAACAATTTGCAACCTCGAGAATCCTTGAAGCGCATGTAATTCCGCCTACAGAAGAAAAGTAAATCACTCATCCGATACCTCAAAGTTAAATAAATACCCCAACCTCAAAATAAAAATCACTTTCCTAAACGAAAGATCTTTGAAACTAACCACAGCCGACTGAACTCATATCACGTAAGCTCTACGCCGACGAAATTTTAATTAGTTAGGGACCAGATCTGAAAAATGGCACACTTAGCCATTCAATTACCGAAGAAAGCTCGCTAGTAAGGGGTAACTTTCAACTCTCAAGGAATTTCCACAAGCTCGTATGATTCCGCATTTAATGCCTTGTGCAATAATTGCATCAATTAAAAGCACTGAGCTGGCCATATGGGAGCGTTACCCGTGTATTCCCTCTTTGAAGGATTAAGTTGAAGTTGTGTTTTAATTATCGGCTTGTCGCAATGTTCTTAATGACTCCCTTTGCAGTTTTCTTGTTAACTGGAGATTATCGCGTGTTTAGAAGCAATCTTCTTTGAAGATGCGTGAATCGACAAACGAAGTAATGTTTAAAATGCGCGGTTCGTGGAGGGGTCTGTAAATGAAATCTACCCGTGATAGTAATAAGGAATGAATTAGTTCTCCGGTTTTTGAAAGATGGAAAGGGAGTCAATCGGTATATATATTTTTCGGTGCATTTTGTTACCTTCGTGCAGACTCGTCATGCTTATGAGAGGCATTTTCTGTCAAGCTAAATGCAGGCGGTGGTAGTGTTTCTGCGGCGGAATGTTTTCTGTACGTATTCTGAACATGACGTCACTTGACGTGTTTTCTAATACGATTTTAGCAAGCTCATAGTTATATATTATGGCCGATGTAATTACAATCTATATAAATAAGAATGGAATGTTTGTTTGCACATTGAATATTTTCCAACCATTTCAAATTTTCTATCCGTTTTGGACATTTCTGATGCTAAATCAGTTTTCTTGCGCGTTTGGTGTCTGTCTGTCTGTCCAACTGTCTGCATGTGTATGCCCGTACTACATTAAAACGGTTGAATATATTTTCATGAAAATTTGCATACTGTGAGCATTTACATTTATTTAGTGACTGAATTTGGTTGCGTTAGTCTGTCTGTCCGTCTCCCCGTTCCATATCTGATTTTGTGTCTATGTGTTTGTACAAGTATCACATAACATTTATTCAACATACTTTAATGCAATGTTCTGTATTTGATAAAACGTATTTTAGTTTAGTGAATAAGTTAATTGAAATTCCATTGCTTACATACTTAGGCAAGTTTCATGATAAACTACTGAGTAACTATACTTAAATCAACCACAATTTGGTAGTTTGGGAGAACTGGAAGCTGGTATATTGAGCATTGCAATTACTTGGATTGTTTTACTAGTACTGTGAAAAATAAATTATTTTTCCAAAAACTATTTTTACGATATCTAAATTCTAATACTTTTTATTTTGAGCCATATTTATTTTCTTTGTAAAGTATAAACTATATCCAAATTCCGAATTTGGAATCAATAATTTGGGTCAGACGACAGTTTACAATGAAATGGAAACTCGTGTTCGTTTGCCACGTGCAGATATTTTCTGTTTTCACTCGGAATTAATTCGTATTTTTAAATTTTGTCAAATTTCAAGTTGGAAGCTGTGGCAACTGTGCTAGATCAAGCGATATAAAATGATCACGAAATAATATCTTTAGAACAACTTTTAATTCAAACTTTTATTTTGTTTTATTTCGTTGTTTTCTTTTGTTTTGTGTTTTAAATATTTATTATTGTAATAAATTGTATTTCCTTTCCATTACATGCAACACCACTACAAAGTATTTTATTTACAGCATGTAAGTTAGAATAACAAATTTGAGTAGAATATTGCCGTTATTAAAAGAATGTTGATGTTAAAAAATACGAACTAGGACCTTTGAAATATTAAAAATTCTTTGTCATAGTGACAGAATATCAAGGTGGCTTATTTTACGAGTTGAAGCTATTCTTATACAACTTTGCTATCTCAAACATTCTTTGCAAAGATTGGTTTTCTTTTTAAAAAACGCTGTAAAACTGACTTTCCGGGGTTTTTTTCAAAAATTTTAATCTATTAACTTTGCTTTGCCTGTACTGAAGACATTCAATTTTAAAACAAGTTCTTTTATGATTGCACTTGTCACCAAATGAATTTTCAAGGAAAAATGTATTCGTTTTTTAAAAAAAATTAGTCATGAATATCTTATCAAATTATTTTGTCATCTTTCACTTACAGATGGCGATTATAAAAATGGTGCAAGAATAACTCAAATCAAAAAATAACCTATGAGTGGAGGGGGCGCTAAAGTGTTCGTCCCGTTAAATTTGTCATTTTTACGAATTGAGTTACTGCAATTTTTGCAGGAAACGAACTTAAGAAGGGACATTCCTAATTTTTCTGCGTCCTGGCACCTGACCAGGCCCGTGGATGAGTATAAAATCACTTGGTTGGAAAACATCCTAACCAACCCGCGGGCTCTGTTCAGGGTTGGGAGGTGTGGGGGGGGTCGCCGCTGAGGTCGGCCAGATTGAAACTCGTTTGCCCTGGTTCCGCTGATATTTTCTTTTTAACCAACTTTTTTACTATGTAAATAAAATTTTTAATTGATTTTATCCTTATAGTAATAACGTCAAACTTTTTATTCTCTTAAAATATACATATTTTTTCTTTTTAACTTTGAAATGTTTTAATATTCATGTTTTATTTTTCATGTTCTCATTCATCACCCATCGATCCCTGGAGATGTCCTCTGCGTTCCCCCTGGTCGTGCTTGCGGTACTGGGGACGTGGCCTCCCTGACGTTATTAGCACCTCCCCTGGACTTCAAATCTAACTTCCGACATATTTTAGGTCTCTGCTGTCCTGTCTCGTCCTTGTAGAATTCCCCCCTGAAAATTTTTAAATAAATGTTCTTCGTCTCTCTCTACATTCGGCTCCCCGGCTTTTTAAATATTTATCCTATAATATTTACATTATTTTTAATTAATTAGCAAAGTTATTTTTATCTGAACATTTTAACTGAATATATTTTAATATTACCTTCTCCAATATATTATCATAACACTTTTGCTGTGATGATGGTGAGGTTTCTCTGTCACGGGATCATGCCCTTGTGCTACGGATTCAGGTGCAAACATTTACACAAACTAATTTTAAATACTGTCCACGTGGAGTCTACTCCCTAAGTTTAAATAATCTTTTAAATTAAATTTAAATCTTAATTTTACAATTTTAATCTTTTATAGTAATGTGTCCCAATATTTTTTGGGATTATTTTTATGCCTTTTATTTAACTCCGTAATGGGTATTTTTTACTCAAATTCATACTTTTAAAATTTTAAAAACCATTATTTCATTCATCCCACCCTACATATAGGGCGCCAAGTTAAACCCTACGTTATGGTATTATACGATTCTTGTCTTGGCCTTGCCCTTTCACTTGTCAACATTTTTCAGGTCGGGACTTGCAGCTGGGGCTCATGCAAGGGGTAATAATTTGTATATTTTTTCTAAGTCCCAGCCAGGCCACCCAGTAAAAATACTCTTGGCTGGCTGGGTACTTCAATTGTCTTGTCTTTAAATGTTAGAACATGAGACAGCATACCACATCAGGAACTATGAACTTCTGAAGGAAAGGAGGAGCACACCACAATGAAAACTTGGGGGAAGATGAGGAGCACACCACAATGGGAACTTGGAGAAAAAGTGGAGAAAGATCAAGTGAGCACACCACAACGAAATCTGATACAAAGAAGAAAAAAAAAAGAAAAGGTGACTTACTTGCCTGGACGTGTGAAGGGGAGATCTTGGAAAGGAGCTGAAAAGAAAAACAATTTGTGAACTTACCTTCTGCGAGCTCTCCTGACCACCTTGAGTGTCATCATCTATTGGATCGCTCTTTTTTATGACTTTTTAATCTTTTAACTTTTTAAGCCCTGTTGGCTTTTCTTTTATGTATCTGGCCCTGTTGGCCTGGACTTCTCCTCCGCATTTATGCGTTGAGCCCTGTGAAATCTTTTATTGTCGGGATCTTTTATTTTGTACATACTTTTTTTGGTCAAATAAACTGTTCAGCCGCGCACGTGTCCACGCTGGAGGCAGGCCCGCCCTGTCCGTCGGGGGGTTGCCCGGTTCCTCCGACGTGCGATGGGGATCAAAGGAAAAAACCCCGACCCCCACGCAAGGCTCGGAACCTTGCGGTGAACCGGGGGAATCGAGGGTCTTGAATTCCTAACCTTTTGAAGTAGTGTCATCTTTGGTAATTTTGTCATACAACAAGGGTGTGATGCATGTGAAATGTATTACATGGATGAATATACGGGTATACGATTTGCGTCCAAAGTAAAATGAAGAAATTATAAAAATGGTGAAAAGCAGTTAAAAAAATTATTTTCCTGACACTTAAATTATGCTGACATTTTACTACGAAAGAGAAAAGTGATTACTCCTTTTCGCTTTTCCAATCTGTGGTCAACCAATTCAAACCAAGTAAGGTCGGGTCATTATGTTAGTATTTAATATGACTTGAATAATTGGTATGGATAGTTTTTACATTATAAAAGGTCAAACTGATGCATGAGAAAGAAATTGAAATAAAGCATTACTGTCTCTGAAGGAAAACCTAGAAGCATTCTCTGTAATAGCATTTGAGTTGTCCCTGATTCTCCTCAAAGGGAAGCGATTGCCAAGTTCAGACTGCTTACTGGACACGACTGTCTCCAGGTCCTCTCCACTGAATAGGATTTGCTGATTCCCAAGACTAATTTGTACGACCTAGGACATCCTATGTCTGCTGAATATTTTGATCGAGAGCCCTGCACTAGTGGTTCTTAATTGTACCATGAAAAACATTTGAGTGCATGTGGCATAGTAGCCAAGCGACAGACATTTGGCAGCAACATACATTATAAAATAATTGAAGTACAAAGAAAGAATTTTTGTCATAAAATATGTGCGTTAATTTATTTTGTATTAAAAAACAGATTTATTTCAAGCTAATAAAAACAGCTCTCCGATCACCGAATTATTTTGTTCCGAATTCAATAATCAATATTGAATCGATTTCAAAAGTAATCACTGACCAAGCATTATGTCTTTATGATGTATCGAATGTGCAGGCCCTAACTCAAAACCTGAGAAACGTACACCGCTTCAAGGGAATTCCCACCTAAATCCTAGGACATATACATTACCCAGGAGTGTAATTCCGGGAAAAGAGTTCCCTTATAGAGTTAGAAATCTTAATCTAGAAACAAACAGCTCTCTTACCAAATTATTCCACTACAAATTCAACAATCAATAGTAAATCAAATTCAAAACTAATCACTACCCGTACATTATGTCCTTATGATACTTCGAATGTGCCGTGCAACATTCCCAACCGTAAAAGCTGAGAAGTGTAGGGAATTCCCACCTAAATCCTAGGCCATCCATTACCCAGGAGTGTAATTCCGGGAAAAGAGTTCCCTAATCAGGATTCCAGAACGCACGGGAAATAATACCGGAACATGGCCTCACCTCTGTAAACATCCATTCGAGTCCTTAATTAAAGTGGCTCATTATGCGCAGCAACCTTAATTAGCTGTGAAGAAATTTCTGCCCTATTATTTTGTCACTGTAACCGACTGGATAAACTGCCCCCTTGTCAGGAGGAGGGTGTAAAGAGGGGATTACTGTTTCGGCAATTAAATTCTCTGGTGACGCGGCTACGAAATTACCGCCGGTTCTGTTTTAGATTATGAGCGGGCCTTTTGTAACCTAAAGCGGATTCGGAATTCCCTGGAAACAGCAGGGCCGACCGTGTTTCTCAAGGGCGGACCTGTTAATGACGTCTCGTTCAAATAGGCCCCAAAACACGATCTCTTGTTGTCTTCTGGGGGATTTCGTTGGTTGTGGTAATTAGGCTAGACACCCGCTGTGATGGGATAATAGTGATAATTGATGCCTTGGTAAGGTTAGATGTATTAATTGTCCAGCCATTTTTAGTGATGCTGCTAAGGCATACAGTAATAGATGCTTTCGATGTAATAGCGTGGGATCGGTTGGTATGTGGTTTCATTTATTCAAGTTTCGATACTTGTTTCTGAAATGGGATTACTTTACCATTACTTGATCAAATAAATTACTTTCTATTACCATCAGTTCAATTATTTATATACACATGTAAAAAGTTAAGGGTAATACTAAAATATTATCAAGCAATGTCACCTGATCTCAATCCAATAAAGCATTCTTGAGATACTCTCGGACTCGCACTGTAACCTACACACCACCACCAAGGACTGTAGAAGAGCAAAGACTGCTCTAGTTCTCGAATGGGACTCCATGTCACAGTAACTCTTTGATAGCCCTGTGGAAAGCATGTCTGCATGTTGTGGAAAGTTTGAACTAGGGTTGCTAGAGTCCATTTTAAGTTGTTTTTAACGTAAAAATTGTAATAACTAAAACCTACGATGTGTTAACATAAGCATTTTGATTTCATTTCTTTAATTCTCAGTGCTATCACGAGGCATTAGGGTGTTCTTATTCTATTGTAGAATATTCATTAGCCATTTGAAGTACTTCAGTTCAGGTACTTGGCACGAGATTTCACACTGCGGATTGCATTATTTCCTTCATGTTTGAACATGCATGCACATAATATAAAGAGTTTTCACAAATCGTTAAACCTTTGCTCAGGTATCACCACCATGTTTCTCAGAAACTAATTATTGATCTAAAATACGTACTAATAGTTTACTTCCTGTAGTTTTATATAATAGTTTATCTAATAGGTTTCCCTATCATATAAAAAAGGGATCGATGCAGCTCTTTCAACTTTACAACTGAAAGTCAAGTATCTGAAATTTTCTTTGCATGGATATAACATTACATTTCGGAAAATAATCCCTCCAAAAATTAAATGTATAATAATATAGGTTGGTAGGTAGTTAAATTTGCTTCGCACTGGAGCAACACAAAGGGCTGTTTGCAACGGTCCGGGATCAATCCCGAAGGAAAGGTTCCGTGGACAACACATCGTAACTATGAATCACGGTTAGATGACGATATCAACACCTGAGCTGGCACTTCACTCTCCAAACTTCCACACCACGCCAACTTGAGGACATTTGAGACCACGACAGATTTAACGTGCATCAGCCCTCATGTACACGACGATCTTTGCTTGAATCAGTAGCGAACTCGCAACCCTCTTGCTGCTATTACGCAACTCTACCAATTGGGCTACCGCAGTCCCATATAATAGTAGAGTGAAACAAAAGAAAAACTGCAGTTTATGATGGTCCTATTAACGACAGACGCAGTGGGAAGCTTCTTAAAAGTGTAGTTATCCACTAAACAGACTGGTAGAATAAAACATAGAAACCAAATTCAAACTGGTAGTCTATAATGTAAAAACTTCAAAAAGAAGACAAAAACGATGATAAAAACAAGATAAGACTGATCTAGCTATTTTGATGTATCCGTGAGTTTTCTGGCCATCAACTATATATTTTTGCGTTACTTCCCAGAACTCTATCATCCTTTCTCTGCAGCGTTTACATAAAACGATAATTTTTTTATTGACTCGGCAAATCAATGTATACACATATTGAATTTCAGTACTAGTAACAAATTAATAATTTACTCCATCTACCGATACCTAGATCATTACAAAGTACAATTTGAGCTTCCTGCAATTTAAAAGTGATATTCAATGATGATTTGAAGAGTTGTCAATTTTTCAACACTGAATTAATATTCTGGGAAAATTATAGAAACAAGAAAAAACTGATTGAAAGGAGTTCAAACCAGAGTTCGGTTAATGTAATATTTTCTCAACTGTCAAATTATATTCAATGTCAAATATAGATCATATTTTGTAATGATCTAGGTGTCTGTATCGGCATGTAGAGTAGATGCACATATATTTATTGCTAGTAGTAAGGTTCAATATGTATGTAATTAATCTTTTAAAAACAAATGTGAAAATTTTTGGTGGTAAATTTGAATTAAAGTTCAGATTTTGGTCCACCATGACAGCAATCCAAAACATTGCTCTGTATACTAAGGTGCGGTTGGTACATAAGATCAAAAAGCCAATAAATATGACCTCATTTTCAAAGATATCTGTATTCTATCAATACTTCTATGAGAAAATCTGATGAAATCGCACAACATTTTTTTGTCATAAAATAGTGAAATGACTATGAATGAATGGACAAAGTGCAAGAAAAATCTTACAGACATTGTTTTTCACGTTTTTGTTTAACATTTGTACTTTTTACGATAGGTAGCCGAATATAGATGCGTGTCTTATTTCATAGGTTACATTACATTTTAAATGTTTAAAGTAATACTTCTAATTCGATTATTTTGATGGGAGGCGAAAAAAAAAGAAAACAGAACTGTATTGTGGGGTAAAATTTTAAATCGTAACTTTAACTACATCCTTATAAAGTTCATGAAAATATCAAAAAACGTGAGATGGACGAATACTTTTGTAACCCACGATATATCACCCTGATTTATAATTTTATTCTGCGTAGCATTTTTAGTTCATAATTCCTTAAAAATTATTCTTAATCTTTATTTTTAATTATCGCTTTCCTAATCTTGAATAATTCTAATTTTCTTAAGAAACAATATTTGCATAGTTCTAAAAAACTCTCATTAGATTCTCTGGTTAATTAAAAAAGGAACTGGAATGATAAATTCTCATAAACAACTGCTTAATAATCTTTTCGTTCGTTCTAAAATCTAATGACTTTTTTCTCTACTAATTACAACAAAGAATATCTAAATGAACGTCGGGTTCAAGTAATAAGTTGATTTTAATTACCTTTCCACTAAATATTTTTATTTCATTGTTCAAAGGCTTAAAAAAATACTGGGAGAGATTTATTCATATTTCGCTCACATATCTCATTATGAGGAAGTGAACGGAAAGCGTCTTCATTTATCTCAGGAAAAATTAAATCGTCTTCGCCGAGGTTGTGTCATTAGCCCGGAAAAGATTGCCCGCCTTCGAATTTTAATTCCGAATGTTTTGTAAATATTTAGAAAGCTTTTAAGAAGGTGATTAAAATTAATAAATGTTCCGGAAAAAAGACAACTAGAGTGAATCAAATATTTGATTACCGGCTTTGAGTTTAATATTTTCTTGATTTGGGAAGGTTTTTTTTACAGTATACGAGCACTTTTGAAAATTTGATTAAATGATAAAAGAGTAATGCATTAGTAAATAAAAATGTTACTTGAGGTAATTATCTTAATTAGAATCAGATATTCTGAATACAAATGAAACTTTTTCCAAGAATGTTGCAATGCTGCGTTTTTTTTTAGATTAATGAAATTCGCCTTCATTATGTTAAAGATCGATAATCAAAGCTGTAATTTTATTCAGAACTTTAGAAGATTAATTTCAACAGCCAATTTCATAAATTAATGTCCTAATTCGCTTTACAGTGTCTTATGAGACTGAATTGTAGTCTCCAAAGTACGCTTAAAGATGACACTGCCGAAATTATACAATTTTTTACCTAATGTAGTAATTCTTCAATGTATCATTTTTCATTTTCTATCCTTTCATCTGTCAATCAATACAATTGCTTAAGATAAACCATTACGTGAGTGCAAATGTAGGACTTGAATATATTTCTACAAGCATCCACTATGAGAAATAGGATAATGTCCGTTTCTGTGCAACAGGCAGGCATAGACATAGTGTCTGTAACAGTTGTAGTATACAGACAGTAGCATCCCTTTACCATAGTACGGCTCCCCACCTACTTACATTTTTTAAGCATCCACTATGAGAAATAGGAAAATGTCCGTTTCTGTGCAGCAGACAGGCATAGACTTAGTGTCTGCAACAGTTGTAGTATTCAGACAGTAGTATCCCTTTGCCATGGTACGGCTCTCCCACCAACATACATTTTTTCAGGCATACACTACGAAAATTATGATAAAATCCGTTTCTATACGGTAAAAGCAGGCATAGACTGCTAAAGTTCTCGTATCTGCAATTTTTTTATGTCTAAATCTATTTCAGACTCGCTCTGATTTTCTTTTCTGTGGTAATTTCTATCTTTCAGATTTCTCATTTCCTCCTGTTATCAGACTGCTGAAGAATTTCATCAGATCGGTATAGCTCTTCCGTGTTTTTCTTACAATATTATGCAGCTTCTAGCTCATAATACAAATATTTAAATTTTGGGGCAAAATTGGCGAAATAACCTCGCAACGATTGATTTTATATTGCACATCCATTATTATTATCATCCATTGTTGCTGGGGCCGTCGTGGCTCAGTGAGTATGCCACTGCCCTAGCAACCTGCGAGTTGTTGGCGGCGCAGGTTCGTTTCCACCCTGGGAGTATGTCTCTCTTCGGTGTCAGTAAAAATTTCTTAGGGTGCATATCCATTATTTGGCGTTGTCTATCTTGTGTGTGGTGCAGCATGGCCAAATATGGCCCTTGCGCCATAAAACCCAAGAAACAACCAACCGTTATTGCTATTCGACAATAAACAAATAACATATGCGTTAGTGAAATATATAGATAGATAGATTATCACAATTTTAAATAAATAAATTTTGTTTTGAGCAGAGATCGACATCAGCCTTGCTCCAGATCCCAAAAAGTCTAGCTTCTTCCTCTGCTCATCTAAAATAGTACAGAATGCACCATCAGAGAATTAATTCACAGCAAACTAAAATTTAATTTTATCCCAAATGAACTGAGAGGCTGCTATTTTTTGATAATCGATTAAAACGTTAATCTTCCGTCACGACAGCAATCTGATAACTGACCCTGGTAAGGAGACACTTTCGGAGTTACGCCTGACAAAATTCATAAATCACCGCTTAGGAGGTAAGGTTACTTGATGAAGTAATTTCATCCATCTTTAACGTCTGTCGTTAATCACAATTAAGGAATTAATACCCAAAGGGACGCTAAAGACAACGCTTCGTGAGGTTTCCGAGATGACATCTTTCTTAGAATGGGCATTTCCGGAGGGTCATTTTACATGGGCGGGCGGGATGTCACTCAACTAGAAAGGTAGTTTTACTATGAGCAATAGATTCGGGACTTTCGATTCAATTTTGTGAATTTAATAAGTAGAAGTTTCTGGAACTAGACGCCCTAAGCAGTGTACTGGTCATAGCGTTTGTCAATCACCAGTAGGTCCCATTTTGTACGCACATGGATGTTGGTGATTGTCCCTGTGAAGAGAAACGGCTTAGGGGAATTTACATGCTGGGTGTTCCTCACAAATAGCAGCCAGTTTGATCCTTCCAGTGCCGAAGTCCTGTGATCAGACCTAGAAAAGAATTAGAAGATTGTGTTGAGGACACAAACCGTCATTTTGACGTTGAATACTCGGACCTGATGTTGTGTGACAAACCAAACCTAAATCCTTGATTAACACTAATGCTTTTCGTTGAAATTTCAAACCTTCGAAACTACTTCACGTCATAAGCCCTGATCTAATTAGCTTCTTGTGGCAAAATATAACCACAGAGAAACGAATTAAAATATGTTTAAACTATATTTTTTAACGGTATGAATTTTTATAACTCTGATTATACATATTTGTTAAGTGGTTTTCTAGTTCTTAGTCAAAATAATCCTTTTAAATTCGTCTTTCAATAAAATAGACGGATTGTGTGGACGGAATCGCTGTCGTAAGATCTTTGAAGGGTAAACCACAAATCGACTTAGCCGATTGGCTATGGAAGCGCAGACTTTTGTTTTTGATAACTGTGGATAATCACTTTAACCAATCAATAATTTAGGATTCATGCTTTACCCACAACCACGTGACAGACCGTAGCAACTGGAAGAAATAACATGAAGCTGCGGGAACATGCTCCATATATTTCATTTTAAGGTTGATGCTCTGGCAATGGATACGTCACTGCATCAATCCTCCAAATGCTTCAACGAGATATCTCATTTATCAAGATCTGACCAATTTTGCTAATGACGAGATATCTCGTTATCAAGATATTGCCGATTTTATTATGATGACGAGATCAAAGTCTGCTGAGTTTTCTTCTAATATCGAGATATCTCGCCCATCAAGATCTGGTCAGTTTTGCTAATGACTAGATACTTCGTCGAGAATGGAGGGATAACGAAAGATGTAAGATAACACCAAGGATAACGAAACAACTAATATTCATCTCCAGACGATCACATTCACCGGACTTCTGAACAGGAGTCACATATTTCTACACATCTTTTTCATCTGGTGATTGCCCAAGTGTTTCGACGAGATATCTCGTCCATCAAGATCTGCCGCATTTTGCTAATGACAAGATATTTCGCCATCAGTATGTTTCCGATGTTTTTATGATAATGAGGTCACATCCTCTCAGTTTCTTCTAGTAACGAGATATCTCATCCATCAAGATCTGGTTAGTTTTCTTCTTATGACAAGATGTCGCGTAGAGACAATCACCAGGAGGTTTAACGAAACAACTAATATTCATCTCCAGACAATCAAATTCGCCGAACTTGCACCACTTCTGAACAGTAGTAACCTATTTCGACACAGCTTTTATTACTGGTGCCTGCATCTTCACAGAGTCTGCATACAAATGAATTATTCTCTTCCAACGGACCCATCTGAGGGACATATTGAAAACCACAAGCACTCCCGTTTCATTGTTTGCGCTGAAGTCGCTAAAAGAGGCAATGGCCGCATAAGTAATGGTTTTTGTGGGCTTTATTGCCAACTAAGTGATTCATTTCTAGTAGCTGGTGCTTGAGAAACTGGGGATGGCGACGTCTGACTCGTGAAACGACAAGAAATGGCCACATAAAGTTGTGCCAGACATGACAAGAGATGATATCGAGTACGTTTGGGCAATGGGATGAAGAACTGAATGGGTATTACACAGCTGAGGGTTGTTTTCAGTGCTTCTTTTGTTAGGACCCCGAGACGCTCAACAGGGAGTTGATATTGTATTTTAGTCTCCTGGAAAGGGGTCATTTGATTTTTTACATAAAAACAGACGATATAAATCTTGTGAAAAAAAACATTTACTGTTTTATGGAAGTCGTGTTTTAAATTTAAAAAAAGCCCAATGATATTTGAAATTTCGGTAATATTTTATGATAAAATTTTTATGAAAACTCAACTTTTTTATAGTTTAATCAAAGAAAATGTTCAACTCTACTTAATTTAACTAAAGAAATAGTTCAAATCTTTTTTCAGTTTATCTAAAGAAAATAGATAAAATCTTTTCTTCAGTTTAACCTTCCTGGTGATTTCCTCTACTAGGTATCTCGTCTTTAGATAAAGCTGAACAGATCTTGATGGACAAGATATCTCGTCATTAGAAAAAAAACTTGCCATATCTTGATCTCATCATCATTAGAAAAAACTTATCACACATATCTTGATCTCGTCGTCATAAAAAAATCGATAATACCTTGATGACGAGATATCTAGTCATTAGCAAAATTGGCCAGGTCTTGATGAACGAGATAACCACTTGAAGGGTTAACTCAACAAGTTAATTAGTAGTTTCAGTTACAACTAGACTAATTGTTTTGCGAAGCATTCGTTGCTCTTCAAATATTAGAATTTATGTGTAGTGGTAATAAATACGTTTTTAGAGTATCTGGAGCAACTTACTTTCCACAACTTTCTGAATTATAAGATAATATACACATAAAAATAAGAAATGTGTGTATTTTGTCTTGTACTATGACCATTCTAATTTTGTCCTTTCTGGAAAAAATGTGTTGTACAACATAATCTACGCAGATTTTCGAGAATAAATCAAATACACAGGTTCAAAACACATTAAAGCATTTTGTAACAAATTACTTATTTATATATTTCCATCAACAAAATAAAAATAAGTATCGAAATAATTCTAATTTTTCGTATAATAGAAATCGTTACATCGAAATAATTCTAGTTAAACTTTATGCTGTATATGATATAAACATGAGACTTAACACCTAGTACACACCAGAATTTAAGAAAAAACTCGGAATTGTATTTAATTTAGTAGTTCTTGTATCACTAGTTTATTCTCACTCGTTTTTATTTTTCAGGTATTTATTCTCTGAATCTATATTAATTTTAATATATCAAGGAAATTAATTTGTGTCTTGAAACTTTTTTTATCTGTTTTGTTCCCGGTCAACATAAATTCATATAATTTCCCAACTCAACAAATTAATAGAGTCTGACTCAACAAACGAATCGAGTTTAGTAGTCTTAGAACTAAACTAAAAGTTTTTCGAGAATAAAGCTAAGCTTAGTTAGTTTTTCAAGAATAAATTGCAAACACAAATTTCAAAACTCATAAAGTATTTCGTAAACAATTATTTATATATCTCCATCAACAAAATGAATTTAAGTGCTCATGTATTGAAATAATTCTAATTTTTATTGAAATATGATGCTGTAAAATGTTATAAACATGAGACTTAACAGTACACGCCAGAATTTAAGAAAAAACTCGGAATGGTATTTAATTTAGTGGTTCTTGTATCACTAGTTTGTTCTCACTCATTTTTATTTTTCAGGTATTTATTCTCTCAATCTATATTTATTTTAATATATCAAGGAAATTAATTTGTGTTTTGCAACTGTTTCGTTCCAGGTCAACATAACTTCATATAATTTCCCAACTCAACAAATTAATAGTTTGACTCAACAAACGAATAGAGTTTAGTAGTCTTAGTTAGAACTAAACTAAAAGTTTTTCGAGAATAAGCTTAGTTAGTTTCTCAAGAATAAATTACAAACACAAATTTCAAATCTCAGCAAAGCATTTTGTAAAAAATTGTTTATATATCTCCATCAACAAAATAAAGATAAGTGCTCGTGTATCAAAATAATTATAATTTTTATTGAAACATGATGCTGCAAAATAATATTAATATGAGACTTAACAGCTAGTGTACACCAAAATTAAACTTACTTGATATGGTATTTAATTTAGTAGTCCTTATATCACTAGCTGATTCTCATTCATTTTTATTTTGCACGTATTTATTCTCAGTCGATACATATTTTAATGTACCAAGGAAATTTATTCGCGTTGCAGCTGTTTTTATCTACTTTGTTCTCCAATATCCCGGAGTTCATACCATTTTCCAACTCACCGTATCAAAATACTTTAAAACAATAATGTTCAAAACATTAAAACAGATGCAGCTTCACCGAACAAGTCTGAAAAATGCGAGTCCAAAACAAATCGTTCAAAATATCCATGGAAAGCGATTACATTAACCGCATCATGGGTTTATTATAAGTACTGACTGATCCTGATACTTTTGCAAGTGAAATCCTCAAACTATTCATCCCGAATTCAATATTGTTTCGTAGAATTCAGGATAACTTCCGAGAATCCTTTTATTGACAAAAGTGCCAGAAATTTCTGGAAACCGTCTCTCTGGGAATCCCTTAAAAGCCAAAGCGAAGGTGGAAGTCTTTAGTTCTTCCCCCTACGCATTCCATGTGGAAGCCTTATGGATGAATGCTCTATTAACTCCAACAACTGAGAGAAGTTTATGTACACCGAAGAGCAGAGGGATGGCGTTAGTTTTGCATTAGACTAGAAGTTTTGTTTCAAACACTCGGTTTCTATCAAAGGCTTGGTTGAAATTGGATCTTAACCATTTGGGTTGGAGGTTAGTGTGTGGCAGTAAGTTTATTTTTGCTACACGTGGGATGATTAGACCTGAGGTCGGAGAAAGTAAATAACTGAATTCAGGGATCGTAAACGGTTTCTAAAATGTAACATTAAGGGGAGTATTTATTCGATTATTATTTTTTGCTTATCGTGTGGTCTGTAGCCCTGAAGCTGTGATTTGTTAACCGTGTTTTGTTTATATTACTGTTTTACTGAATAATTAAATGTAGGGAGGTATATAGTGTTGTAAATGGGATTCTAAATGTGGAATTGAAGGGAATATTTATTCAGAGTGTTATTTTTACATTTATCTTCGTGGTCTGTAGCTTTGAGGTTCTGATTTGTTCACCGTTTTTTGTTTTCATGTCTGTTTTACGAAATTAAATGCTGGGAAGTAATTGTAAATGAGATTTTAAAATGTAGCGTTAAAGGGAATATTTATTCTGCGTTTTGTTTTGGCATATATCTTCGTGGTCTGTAGCTTTGAGGTTCAGGTTTGTTCACCGTTTTTTTGTTTTCATGTCTGTTTTACGAAATTAAATGCTGGGAAGTAATTGTAAATGAGATTTTAAAATGTAGCGTTAAAGAGAATATTTATTCTGCGTTTTTTTTGGCATATATCTTCGTGGTCTGTAGCTTTGAGGTTCAGGTTTGTTCACCGGTTTTTGTTTTAATAGTTGTTTCACTAAATTACTGAACACAGTGAGGTAATCTTTAATAGGTTTCTAAAATGCAGAGTTAAAGACAATATTTTGTGTGTAGTTTTAACATTATCTTCGTGGTCTGTAGCTTCGAGGTTATGGTTTGTTTACCACTTTTTTATTTCCACAGCTGTTTCAGTACTGACTCTTTCAGGTGAAAAAATGAAATAGTTAACTCCACGAAATAAGTGTATGTAACGAAAATATCTAATACTGTTTTTTTTTAATTGCGATAATAACTGGTAATGGCAGAATGACTTTGGGATTATAGGAAGAACAATTTTTAACTTTTCAACTAAATCCACTAACGCAAAACTAAAGCTTTGTTTGCATTCAGGATCATGTGACCAAAACTAGTAATAACGTGATCCTTAGACTGCTTTTGTCTGTTGAGTTCAACCTGACATTCATCATCTGATTGTTCCCCTAACATTCATCATCTGATTGTTCCATGGGAAAGGACAAGATGCCGATCCATTTATTCATCATCTGATTGTTTCATGGATTGATCATCTGATAATAGTAGACTTAGGCGATTTCATCACTTTTCTCACCACTCTATAGAAATACGGATTCACACACCCAACCTGTCAGAAGTTAAATCGTTAAACGAGGCGAAGATGATAAATCAATTTTTCACAGAGCAGTCACGTGACTACTAGTCTACAAGTGGTTCACACTTTTTGAAGCTTCTCTCAATAACAATGTTCAGTCTACTTATATTTCCCATCTATGGCTGAATTGATGGGGCATCATAGTCCCTAGTTGGCTTCTTGCGGTAAATATCCATGACGTTAAAATAGAAACTGACGTTTTACTCAGATTTACGGTTAGAAACACACACAGTTCTTACAATTTATTATTTCTTTCTTTATTATTTTTTTCCACACAACTTTTTTACTAGGGAATACCCGGGTTTATAGACTTCAATGGATGCTTCGCCACTGATGAGCATTATAAACAAATAAACTGAATTACCGTTTAATAATTTATTTCTATATCTCTAATTTTTAGGAGATTTTTCTGTAAAGCTATGTATAGAAGGTACAAATCTTGTCTGTTGCTCTTAAACTACCATTTACATTGTAAATGCTTTCTGTTCACAACCTGTCTGACCAAAGTTTCTGTACGGTGCCTATAGAACAGACAAAAAAGAAATGGTACTCTTAATTTTTACTAAGAAAGAAAATATTCCTTGATTGACATAGTCTCAGTTTAAGCTTTCAAGATATCGCGTGAAATTAAGAGAAACCTGCTATGACGGATTTAAAAAATCAATACACCGTATGTGCAACTCCACACTAACATAATAAGTTTTCACATCACAAACGCCTCAAATTAAATTAACTTTCAATTACACCAAGCTGTACAAACGGCGTGCAGTCGGGAGAAGCCCAAAGAGACTTTAAAGTCATAATTACTCTCCGTCGTTCAGCTAAACTCGGAGTAATTGGAGTAAAGTCGAAAGGAAACGCATCTCATCACGCGGCTTCAAATGTTTAGCACCCTGATCACCAACCGAGGACTAGTTTGTGCCCGTCCTTCCCACAATAATCTCCGTGGCCCCGTCATTAAACGAGCCTCCGCCTCAGATCTTAAACCTTAAATACTGGCTTAAAGAGGTTAATTTGGAAGTTATGGTCCAGTGCATTTTCCGTGGACGTCCGACGCTTCTGTAATGGCCACTACTAGGGGGTAGGGAATTGTATTAAACGGAATCTGCATAGAGATTGCGTCGCTTTTCTGGAATAAGGAATGCGCGTCCGCTGTGATGTTTTAATTGGAGGGTATTGCAGAGGTATATAACGGCGTTGCGTTGTTGGTCTGATGGGTTTTCGACCGTTGTGCGACGTCTTTGCGATGTTTTGGATACGCTTTTATGCGTTTTCCGAATCGTTTTGGGGAATGATTCGTAGGTTTGATAATTGGGTTTTCCATTTATTTATGCCCTGTTGGAAGAGTAACGGATTAGCAAACCGGAGGGTTGCGAGTTACAATCCAACCAAAGACCATCATGTACAAAGGGGGATGGTGCATGTTAAATACGTCGTGGCATCAAATGTCCTCACATTGGCGTGGTGAGGAAGTTTGGAGAGTGGGGTGCCAGCTCAGGTGTTGCCTCGTCATCTGACCGTGGTACCATTTATTTATCAGGGGCGAAGGAAATTTCGTTTTCTTTTGAGGTTGAGATGCATTCCAAATTTAGAAAGTTTATTCTGAAATGTCTGGATAAAACAATTTGGTATTAATATTTCTAAGGTAGGTAGGTATTTTAATTAACGTCACACTAGAGCAACACAACGGGCTATTGGTGACGGTACGGGATCAATCCCAAAGGGAAAGATCGAGGACAACACCTCGTAATTTTGAACGACAGTCAGGTGACGAGGAAACACCTGAGCTGGCACCCCACTCTCCAAGCTTCCACATCACGCCAATGTGAAGACCTTTGAGGCCACGACAGATTTAACCAGCCCCCTTTTAATGTTTCAAAGAAAAGGAAGTTATAGAAGTTATGCTAGAGGATACACTAATGTGCAGAATTGACAGACAACTAGTATGTGAATACTTTTATCAGCAATAATTTTGCAGTTTGACGGTTGTTGTACACTTACAGCTTCATAGTAACTACTCAAAGTTTCGACCACTAACTGTATTACTTGAGATCCGTTATAGATTCATCGACTTTCCAACACCGTAGACGGAACACTAATTTTGTTTCTGCTGATCGTTCGGTTTGAATATATGTCATGTGGTATTGAGAAAACACGAATTCTAAGATAGGACTAATTATTGACTGTTAGATGTGATTACCGAGAGTGATTAAAAATACAAGTTTGCGCTTTTTTTTAATAGCCTATTGGCTCGAGTCGATTCCCAAGTCATCGTGATCATCATTTCTGCGATCTTACAACAGCAACTTCCACATTATCAGTCTATTTTATTAAAAGGTTGTAAGCAATAGACAAATAAGACATTAAAAGATGCATGTGCACAATCCGCACGTTAGTTTTACGATTTTTATGCCATACTGCTAATGGTTATTCGTTCAAGTACCCTACATTAACGACTGACCTGTTTAACGACCACTCGAAATTACGACCAGCATGAGGAAACCCTTTATTAGGCAAAATGGGGAACGGTGCCACTTTTCAGTTTTTAATTCTTATTAGTTGTTGTTTTGAAGGTTTTTCCTTTTTTGTGTTACCAATTTGATAAAGGTTTTATCTGCATATCTATATTCCCCGTCATCTTTTTTTAAACTACAATATAGCCAACCAATCGTATCTATTTATTTCCAAAACTACCATCAAATATCATCATGAGTACTTCTGGTATTCATTCTCTATGATTAACCCTCCTGGTGGTTGTCTGGACGAAGTATCCCGTCATTAGCAAAATTGACCAGATCTTGATCTGTCATCGTCAAAAAATCGGCAATATCTTGATGAGGATCATTATCAAAATTTTTCAGATCTGAATGGATGAGATATCTCCTCAAAACTACTTAGAGCGTTTAAAAATAAGTCATTCGCTCTGATCCTGCAGCCCATACTTTAGTGCATCCTAGTTACTGGTATGATAGCACACACTCATGAAAACTTGTACAGCGATAAAATCCCATCATTAGCAACCGAATCACAACCGGAAATGAAAGGAAGAAGAATCAAAGGAACAAATGCACCGATAATGGCAAAGTAATAGCGAGGGGAAAATAGCCACAGAATCTTATTCCTCGATTATTTACCAATAAATAAAAGAAAATCTAAGAACTCAGTGGGTCATTTATCGAGTTGGTCAAAGATCGATACAACTCATCTTATGACAATAAGGCTTTCGTTGGTTATGGTATATAGAATGAAGTTTTATTTAAAAGTTTTACAAGAAAATAGTTCTTGAATCTGTGGTTCTGATAGAACCAGTTCTGAAAGCGAATTATTAGACTTTTTTCTTTTTTACGTGGTTCTGTTCAGTGTTGAACTCTTGTGAGTAAAATAGCAAGTAAACACCATCTATTAGTGGGATTTTGTTTTAGTAATTTTCCTTTTGATTCTACAAAGGTCGAATTTTAATATTACTCTTATTTTTAACACAAAATGTACTCATCAAAGAAAAAATAAAATTTGTTTACTCCTTGAAAAATTTTGTTAGCGCAAGACGAAAACTTCAGAACTTAGAAAGGCGCATAGATAGCAATCTGCTCTTGTTAATTACGACCTATTAAGGATGATGTTTTACATTACTTAAACAAGCATATCTAGCGTGTTTGGGCAAAACAATATAAGTTAAAAATTGTTAATTGAGATCATTTATCCCATTACAAGTAAACGAGCACATGTAAAAAAATATCTCTCATTTGGTCAAATTAGTATTATTATTACAGATGCAACTGAATAAAACTAGAGATGAATGATGGTTGAAATGATTGAATTGATTTATAATGGATATTTTAAAAAATACGTTCCATAAATGTATTTTTTTACACATCCATATATCCTGAAAACATTAGGTTTCTTTACTTATACCGTTTTGCCTTAATACGCTAGATATATTATTGTCCCCATTGTCATCGTTGAAACGGCATGGCATAAAATTAATCCCGGTTTCACTTTTAAGGTTCGTAAGAATATCTACCCGATATTAATCTTTTGGTGGTGGGATCTCTACCTTCAATTCACAGTAATTACAGTTATTTTATTTAAAGCAGCACATACACATCAAATAATGCGGTCAGAAATACATTCAAGCAGGCAAGGAAGTGAAATCTACTCTCGAATAGCGAACTGGAGCCACGAATAAAAACCGAGCAGTGCGTGAACTATAACTGAATAGTTCGCTTCACTTCAATTCTCTCTTGAATTATGAAAGGCTCCGCAACATCGTGCTTAAAAATCTAGTTTTAATTTCAATTCAAATAATCGTCATTGTCGTGGCTCACACAAAAACGAAAAACTTTAGAAGACTAACATTTTTTATATACAGTGATTCAAATTACTCTACTATAACTAAGTACATAAAGAGTTTTACTATCCTAAGCACACAGAGAATGGTTCCTGGAACGAAACTGGCGATATCAACTAATCGCGTCAAGAGATTAGGCACTAATTGAGAAGTTAGAAACGTTCTAGGCGCTCGCCAAGTACATGAAAAGTTACGCCGATTACAGAATAGCGCCAATTGTAACGGAGATACGCACTGCATGAATACTGATTTTTAAATACAAGGACTATACAAGTCACATACACAGAGATTTTATATATTTACTTCTAAACTAATGTTTTTATCCCTATATTTTTTTATTTCCACGTTTAACTAATAGATAAAAGAAAATAATAAAAAGTATAGTTTTCAATGGTTATCTGCTTACATAGTTTTATCTTACGAGAGAAGTTTAAAATTTTTAAAAACCTTTCTTGATAGGAAAATGTTCCCTTTCAGATTATATTGAAGCTTTTCGTGAGTTTTACCAATTATTCTCTATAAAACCGTACAAATTTTATTACAATGTAAGTAAACGGTAAAGTAATGTTGAAAGCATTAAGACTTGGAAGATTTAGAAGTAAAGTATTTAGACTAGAAAGAGTATTGTAGATTCGAAAAATGAAAAATTCTCCCATTTTGGGTACTCTCCCATTTTGGGTACTTGAGCTATACTTGCTACTGATACTTTTAAAATTAAACCCTTGTCGGTTTCCTACATCCTGACCTACTATAATAAAATAGATGCCTGCTGCTTATAGCGTGATCGGTCATCGTGATATTTTAATGTCTTTCAAACTGTATAAAAACATACAAGGACTCCATTTAACTTTGAATGATAAGGTGAAACGTGTTCAGAAATTGTTTCTATCATCAATTCTTAAATTTCTATGCAACGAATTAATTGTGGAAATATGAAACCTTTGCTTAAACGAACATGGAGACTTCTTTCAAATTCACAATACAGAACCTTGATTATCCAAGCTCCAATTAACCGAATGTCCGTGTTATCCGAGGAGAATTTGATACCGTTTTTTAAGCTTTAAATAAAGCTTCGAGCACTTTAAAGAGGTGATATAGTACTGCAAAACAGCAGACCGTTAATGAATTTTTACGTAAAAAGTACGTGACTCACGTTCCGATTTATCATAAAATTATCACAATAAATACATGCTGCGACACAAATTCGAGTATAGATTATTCTTAATCCTAGCCTTGTGAATCTTTGAGTAGCAGTAGTATAGTAATATAAAATCCAGTAACTTTTTCTGTAGTCATATAGGCTCTTTCGTGTTACTATGTCAGCATTATCCACGTTTTTGATTATCCGAGTTATTCTCCATCCATATCACTCGGATAAACAAGATTCTACTGTAATTTCATATCATATACGATGTGTGTCTACTTTTCATTTGAAACTAATGTAATAAATATAAAAACACATGAATAAAATTTATATAGTTCTTACAATAGGAATAAATACTTTTATTTGAGATACAAGTAACTCAAATAAAAGTATGTGTAAATCTCAAACTCATCATTTAAACTATACGTCATTTAGATTTAAGCAGTGACAACAGTGCTGCGTTAATAATCAATTTTTTATAAAATTTTGGGCCAAAATGTGATTAGTTGGTTTGCTTTTATGGTCAAAAAAATATTTAGCGAAGCTGTACCAAATACAAAACAAAACTCCAAGTAAGGGACACACACGATAGCTTTACTGATACAGAAGAAAAATACACCGAAGGTAAGTTATAAAAATCGAACCTGCCCAGCTTACAACTTGCAGGTTGAAATATGAAAGTAAATTTATTTATGGTATGTTGTTGAATTAACGTCACACAACTACGGTATCGGCTACGGTCCTGGATCAATACAAAAAATTAATTTTAATAATTTTTCCTAAAATCAGAAACATGTGATGAATGAAATTCATAATGAAAACTGGATGTGCACTAAGAATATCGTGCACCCATATTTTAAGATTTTTCTGTAGATTTATTTGTATTAATATTTCGTAGCGCCGCTCAGCCGAGATCCAAGACAAGGTGACTGAAATTCGTGTTTAAGATTTACGTTGTACTACCTCAACTATTTGACGGCACAAAAGAATTAATTTGTCAGAGAAATAACTCTTTCTGAGTTGAAATGAAAAGCGCGAATAAATTAGAAAAATAATCTTACGCCAGTTGCTTTCGATTTCCTTTTCATTTTTAAAAGTAAGAAAAATAAATTTTGGCCCTCGTTTTAACGCGTACAGTTTTTATAATGCATAAATTTTATCAGCTTCTCTAGCAAAATTTCGGCAAACAAATTTTTTACAAGAAATGACCAACTTGTACTTCAAGGAAAGTATTGAAATTTGCCCCCCAAAATGTCATATAAAACATCCTTATAAATCTATTCCTTTACAAATATGTGGAAGTTTCTGTTCATAATTTTACAAATATTTACTTCATAATTAATACTGCATATTAAAAAGTAACTTTAAAAGAAAAGTTACGTAGATTTTGTTTAAAAGTAACACTGGGAAACATTTTTCAGTATGATAGGAAAAGTTATTTTTACCAGAAGAAATGACCAACTTTTACTTCGAAGAAAAAGATAAAATTTTGCAAGGTCATAAAACGTCCTCATGAGCAACTGTCACAAAAATTCATGAATGCTTCTAGACGTAATATTAGCAAAGACTAATTTCCATAATTATTTTGCAGATTAAAAATTAATTTTAAAAAGTAACGTAAGATAGGTTTTGTTTGAATTCTTTAAATGTAACAAAAGCATAAAGTTCAGCTTGATCGGAAGATTACTACGGAGGATATGAATAAAAATATGAGTAGCTAGTTTCATTCTCGATTACGACGAAAATTTCAATTCCCATATCCAAAAAGGACTCCACCAAATGACTTGAAATTTGGTTTATGAGGTTAAATTTTGATATAGATTCGAAATTGGCACGCATAAATATGAAGGAAATATAAAAACAGAGTAAGCAATGGTAACCTTTTAAAATGCCCAGGATCATGGGACCAAAACTAGTAGTAACGTGGCCCTTAGACGGTTTTCGTCTGCTAGGTGGAACCTAACATTCATCATTTGATTGCTCCACTGGAGGGGAGAAGATGTCCATTCATTGATTCATCATCTGATTGCTCCATTGATTGATCCTCTGATAGTAGTGATTTCACCATTTTTGTCGTCACTATAGAAATACGGATTCACGCACTTACCCTGTCATAGGATGTTTTTCGCCAAACGAGGCTATAAGATACCAAATAGGCCAACAAGTCAATTCTTCACAGAATAGTCACGTGACTATTAGTCGACATGTTGATCACACTTTTTGAATCTCCTTTCCAATAGTAATGCTCAGCTACTTATGTTTCACGTCTATACGCATGAATTGAGTTTTATCGTTGGGAACTATGAAATTCATACACATTTTGATATGAACACGGTCCTTTAAACAAAATTCATGCATACAAATTTATAGAAGACGTTATTCCCAATGAATAGTACCTTTGAATTTGCTCTATGAACGATGCAAGAATAAAGGGAGGGTCGATGTGTTTTCGGCAGCTGTACAATTTTTTAACGAAGCAAACTAGATAATGCATCTTGCAAATTCACAGCATTTATATTATGATTGCAACCTACAATTTTAAGGGAAATAGCCTAACGATTCGATCAAGACATCTCGTTTATTTTGTTACTTCTCCTTTTTTCAAAAGTATTTTTACAAATCGAGTTGGGTTTTCTAGTGTCAACAAAGAAACTGCCTAGAGCTTGTCTACTATGCCATTTCCCTTCTCAAGATTTTCAAGTACAGAATCTAGACCAGAAGAATACTAAGGACTAAGATATCGATATAAAAATAAAGTTCTGGCTCTCAAACTTTTTGTTTGCATTCCCTTCTTAACATTTTTCAAGTAGCTATCTCTTTTACACAGCTGAAATACTTCGAGAACTGCACCAAGATTTATTTAACCTTAAGGTTTGGATAGTAGCATGGCTTAACAATTGTTTCTTTTATTTCAGAACTCCAACTCAGATAATATTTGAGTTCTGAAATAGAAGAAACAATTGTTAAGCCATGCTACTCAGATAATATTTGAGTTTTTGTTTCGAAAGGGTATGATGTAGTATGCAAAATTAAATTTGTAAAAAATTCGAAGAAATTTCATTGTTGTGGAAATTAATTTTCTTCACCTTCAAACAAGTCAGTTTTTAAAGATGAACTGTCTCGTTTGCAATTATGAAGAATAGAATTAAATTTAAATTTCTTTTCATTAATCACACAGACAATCCCTTAGAAAGAGATATCCAATTTTTTTCAATTTTTGGAATGAATATTTGTTGTCTTGCTTTTGCTTAGAATAGAAAAAATATTCTCATTCTATGTTTATGGATTATGGCACTAAGTTATGCCTATATATCCATTGACACAAAGACAACCCACTCTATCTTGCCCATTGAACTATCGACATTTAAAACCTCCAAGTGGTTTCGACGGTATATATCATCCATCAAGATCTGACCAATTTATGCTTCAGTGACGAGATATCTCGTAATCAAAATATTTCCGATTTTTATGACGAGATCAAGATCTGATCAGTTTTTCTAATGACGAGATATTTCGTTCATCAAGATCTGATCAGTTTTTCTAATGACGGGATACCTTGTTGAGACAACCACTAGTAGGGTTAAACTCCTTATAATTCAATTTGAATATTCTTTCACTTGAAATGCTTGATGTGATGTCGCTCATCTTCAAGTAAGCTTAGTGTCTATGAAATATAAGCTTTATTTAGACATACAGTTAACTTAAAACAATAATTATTTACATGTAAGTACGAAATAAAGTATATACAAAAGTAGCACAATTATTTGGCTGCTGGCAGCATAGAAGCTCTTGCAACCACGAGATCATGCTGGAAAAGACCAGCGTTACTGCTAGAAATACTGGAGCAGTGTTACTTACAGGATTTCTGAACCAATATTTCTTCCAGTAATGCTGAACCAGTGTTATTTGCAGGAATGCTGGACCAGTATTGTTTCCAGGATTGCTGGACCAGTATTGTTTGCATGATTGCTGGATCAGCTGGACCTATTTTACTTGCAGGAATACTGAACCATTGTTACGTGCAGGAATTCTGGAGCAGTGTTGCTTGTAGGATTGCTGGACTAGTTTTACTTTCAGGAATGCTGGACCAGTGTTACTAGCAGGAATGCTGAACCAATGTTACTTGCAGAAGTGTTGAATCACTGTTACTTGCATTAATGCTGGACCTATGTAACTTGAAGGAATTGTATGTCTTTATAACTCTAAACGAAAACTAATTATCCAAAATACTACTCGGCTAAGCATGTATGTGTTACTTGAGGGAATTGTATGTCTTTATAACTCTAAACGAAAACTAATTATCCAAAATACTACTCGGCTAAGCATGTATGGTCATGTATATAATCATAATAAAATAACAACAATGTGAATTACCAAAAAATAGAAATCCAAGTAAAATTTAAGTTTTCTTATTCATGATTGAATAATCCAAATTTGTTGAAGGGTAATTATTAATAATCAAGCCATATTTTCCAATCGTTGCCCTTAAAATTTGTCACTTAGTTTTACCCAGGAAAAGTGAAAGAGACATGGAATGTCTAATATAGTAATTTGCTAGTGAATAAAAACTTAAGTTTAAACTAAACACTCCATATCCAATGTCTTGACTTAAATGGTAAATGAAATATAGAAATATGAAATTTTCATACTCTGATAATCGTGCTATCGAGTAAAATACTCGGCTTAGCGAGTAATGAATTCTAAAATAAAATAAAGCGACCTTAATGGCAACGGTAAGTGAAAAAAACTTTGATAAACTGATTTATCTCCCTAATTCGGAACTAGCTCTATTTACATTTTTAATATGACCAATTTATGAGTTATTAGCTGTACTTTAATTCCTTCTTGAAAAACAAATTAATGATGAATTCTTTATCCCTTGTGTGTCTACTGTTTAACTGACCAAAATTAATAAGACTATAAATCTATTCATTTTTGTAACACTGTCACTAATTTTTTATTTAATCACTAAAAATCTATTTTAAGCACGTATAAATTTTTCTTTCTCTTTAATCTCCGTTACTGGTACTGATAGGTGAACGGTGAATCTTTCAATGGTTTCCAATGTTGCACAATATGTGAAGAAGAAATAATAATGTATTATTTATTGTTTTGTTACCTCCTGTTTTAAATACATAAAATGGAACTTACAAATATTCGCTCTTATAGCATGTCTCTTATGACATCAAGTCAGCTGTTTCAGGTCTTGAATCGTGGAAAATACATTTATTTTGGTAAAACTCAAGAACATGGTACTTGCCCATATCCAAATTGGTGACTAAAATTTTTGCAACCAAACAGCTATTTGGATAAGACCATGACGGGTTACCATATTCCAAAATTATCGCCAATTTGGGTGGGAAATTATCGCCAACTGACGATGGTACCACTTTCTTGAGTCCAGTTAGTAGCATTCTGTACTTCTGTATTAAGTCTAATTATCTTTTAATTAGACTTAATACAGAAAATTAATGTTAAATAAAAAGAATTAATGTTAATTATCTTTTAATTAGTATTCTATGCTTTCGAATTGAGTCTTTTAATTATCATTCTGTACTTCTGTATTAAGTCTTTTAATTATCACTCTGTACTTCTGTATTAAGTCTTAATTAGCATTCTGAACTTTGGTATTGAGTCGTTTAATTAGCATTCTGTACTTCTTAATCATAGTCATTCAAAATATATTTATGGAGCGTTCAACATGGAAATGACCTTTCTGAAATCCTCAAAAGCAGTTATGATTCAGACTAAAATTCCAAACTCAACAAAGGAAATTCACACCAAGCATAACTAAAATGCATCAGTACTCCCAGCTGAATAATAAGCAGGTTAGATGCAATTCCTTTTTTAATTTTAAGAACGCATCAAGAACTTTTACACTGCGCGAATTTACATTTCTCTTGACATCGACATTCCAAACTTAACAGTCATGAAAAACGCCCAAAGAATCAGTTCCGTATAAAAGCTCAAAACGCACACAGAGCAACCACATTACAACTGCACCTTCTTGTCCAGTTCCATCACTCAATATGCTTTCCTCCAGCCTATGTACCATAGTCTTTGCTTCACTATCCATAGCCTACGCTATACCCGACAGCATACCTACATTCCCCTTGCAGCAATTGTCTCCTGATGTAATCCTGGAAGCACCAAAACCATACCAGTTTGGATACGATTCAGCAGATGGATTTGGCACGAAGCAACATCGTAGGGAATCTTCAGATGTGAGTGGAGCCGTGACTGGATCCTATGGGTACGTCGATCCCTTTGGTGTGTACAGGAACGTGGAGTATATTGCTGACGTCGGAGGGTACAGGGCCACTGTACATAGCAACGAGCCTGGTATGGCATCCAAGAACGTTGCCGATGCTGCGTACTTTGTTGAAGCACCACCACCTGCTGTTGTGGCCCAAGGACTAGCATATCTGTCGAATCAGCTAAACCCTAAGATTCTTGTTTGATTTATTTAAAACTCTAAGCTTTATGAATAAGTAAAGTATTACTTTTTCTAGTATTGTCCAATTTGTTAAATGTGTTGAATTGCTATCAAATTAGTTTATAATTGTCCCGAAAATTGGTGAAAAAAATACTATCTAACAAATTGAATCCTAAGTTTCTGGTTTGAGTAACTTATATAATCCTTTAATTCATCCTGAATAAAATACTTTGCACATTTTGATTGGAAACTGTCTTTTTGTTTTCCGTTATTATAATTATTCTGAACGAAGAAAGATGGAAAAACCTATTTTGAAAAAATGGCTGAACAGAAGTATGTGTAACACTTTTTTAGCTTGACTCTCATAATATGCATAAGCTGTACAAAACTAATCGCTTTATTTTTTTCCAAAACTAAGTTAATTTAATGTGCAACTCAATCTTAATTCTTTGTAACCCAGGCGTTTAATCCGTCTTATAAACTTTAATTTCTTGTGTGCAGAAGTATAAAACTAGCAAATTACTAGACTTTGTGTAAAATGTAGTGTAAAAGTGCTTCTAAATGCTTCATAAAGTGCTTCATAAATTATATTTAACTGATTTCTATTTTGATAATAAACAATGAAATTTCTCTAATGAATGAAGAACAAAAGCCAGGCTCTTGACTTCACGTCATTTACAATCTGGCTTCCCAAAAGTTCTGTACTCTGTAACTAAAATTATTTAGTGCAGTGCATGTGTCTAAATGTTGAGCCGTCATAGTTGTTTACTATTATATAAAATATAGTCGATACTTCTCTAATGATGATTTATATAATACACAACAAAACTATTGAAGTAATTTTTATAAGTTAACTCTAATATAAAGAAATATTATCCAAGAAAAATTCTTCAAAACTAGGAAAAATTAATAACCACATGGAAACTTTTGTAATAACTATTCTATATCGCTTTAAAAGTTTGAATTAAATTTTCACATTATATTCTTGAGAAGGCAATCTAATATGTCATAGGAAGAGAAGTTGAAGACCTGTATTGTTAAGAATAAATTTCAGTCCATAGCAATACCCATTGATTAATTAATTATGCATGCACATGTCGGATGTTTTGTTGCAGCATTCTGCTCCAGTGTGTGGTCTGGCTAATTATTTTTCAGAAGACCTCTCGTTTTAAACTAGTAAATAAGGGTTATAAAAGTAATGGGAATAACAACAATTTTCTAAAATGATGCTACAATATTACTTTAGAGTTGCAAAGATACCTGAGATCTAATTACTGCATCAAAAGCGTTTTTTCTTCAGTTCACGTGGATACCAAGTTTATTACCATTTGCAACTTAAAAACTTGACATGAGATACACTGCTGGCCACCGTAAATGCAACACCCTGAAGGAAGCATGCAAATAATATGAAATTTACAACATGCATTAGCGGAGGTGAGATATGCAAATGATTAGAATTTCAGCGCAGACGCACATCACGCGCGCCTGTGGCGCCACTTCAAAGCGCTATTTAAGGCTTGGAGATTTCGACGATTTCAAGTACGGCAATTGTGTTTTTCTTGTGGTTTTTTCAAAAAAAACATCATTTATGCCTCGTAGAAAACAGCGATCATCTTTTGATCAAGTATCCGAGTTCGACAGAGGAAGAATAGTGGCCTACCGAGATTGTGGATTATCTTTCAGGGAAATCGGTAGTCGTGTTGGACGAACCCAAACAACTGTAATGCGGATATGTGATCGTTGGATGCAGGAGGGTACGACGGACCGACGTGTTCGATCGCATCCACCTCAGTGCACCACTTCACGTGATGACAGGCATATTGTGCGTATGGCAGTGACGGATCGCTCAGCCACATCACGAACCATAGCACAGCACATTCAGTCTGTACCGCATCATCCAGTGTCTGCGCGTACCATTCGACGCCGTTTACAGCAGAGTGGTCTGTCCGCAAGACGTCCATTGCTTCGTCTACCCTTGACGCAGAACCACAGACGTTTCCGCCGCCAATGGTGCGATGAAAGAAGGATGTGGACGGCAGAATGGAATGAAATTGTCTTTACCTACGAGTCACGCTTCTGTCTGCAACACCACGATGGTCGGATTCGAGTCTGGAGACACCGTGGAGAGAGGATGCTGAACAGCTGCGTTATGCACCGCCACACTGGTCCTGCACCGGGTATTATGGTATGGGGCGGTATTGGATATCACTCTCGCACTCCTCTAGTACGCATTGCCGGTACTTTAACAACCAGCGCTACATCTCCGAGGTGTTGGAGCCAATTGTCCTTCCTTACCTTCAGGGCTTGCCCACAGCCATATTTCAACAGGATAATGCGCGACCACACGTGGCACGCATTGTCCAAGGGTTCTTCGTCAATCGCCAGATTGAATTGCTTCCCTGGCCAGCTCGCTCTCCGGATCTTTCGCCGATAGAAAACATGTGGTCCATGGTTGCTCAACGATTGACCCAGAATACATCCCCAGCTGCCACACCAGATCAACTTTGGCAACGTGTGGAAGCTGCTTGGTCTGCTGTACCCCAAGAACACATCCAAAGTCTCTTTGAATCAATGCCGAGGCGTGTGGCAGCGGTGATCTCCAACAATGGCGGCTACTCTGGCTACTGATTTTGGCAGGAACCACACTTCACAGAAGTCTATAAATTTAATCATTTGATACTTGGTCAACATGTTATCTACAAAATAAATTTTGTTGTGATATCTCTTGTCTTTCTTGGTGTTGCAATTTGGGTGGCCAGCAGTGTATATGCATAATATATGTATAAATAAATTACAATAAATACATAAATTTTTAAAACATACTACTTATTAAATAAATTAATATATAAATAACAATAGATGAATACTATGCATGAAATGCAATAGTCAACGCGTCAAACAACATTTGCGTTAAACACACAATTGTTCTTTGATATAAGTAATGGTTAAACTCAAGAACACGGTAACACTCCAGTACCACCACACAAATAATGAAATAGTTGTTCTTTAATTCAAATATTTTTCATTAGATTCGTTTTAATTAGTTTCCTCAAAAAATATAAGTGGAAGGCAACAATATCAAATATCCTTATATATTAAATGTCTGCAAAATTTTAGACTTCTATGTTAAATTTTATAGAGAAAATATGAGTTGCAGTAAATTGAAAATTAACATGTTTTTCGAAACAAAAAAATCTTAGTTGCCCTTCTAAATTTTTTTATTTAGGTTTTGTGAAAAAGCTCTATGCATTTTTTGTTTGAAATTAAATCCACTTCCAATCCAGTAACTTTATAAATACAAAAGACAAAAGATGAACTATAAATTTTGTAAACTTTCTTTATTGTTACAGTCTATTATACAACGAGCAATGCATATATAGTATTATATAACAAGCAAGTGCATCGCATATAAAGCAAAAAAGTTCTCCACTTATAAGGCTGAAGTAGTTTTAACAAAAAATGTTCTTTTGAGTTTTGTTTCCCAAAAATTTTTCCTTTCTTCATGTGTGTATGGAACAACTAGTAAATAGAATACAATAAAAGGTTCTAAATTTCTACAAACTGAATAAATGGATTTTTATCGTGTACACATATCTAGTATACTCTCTTATCAGATAAGTACAAAGTTTTATTTAAAGTTACACATTTCATGAGCGCAAAAATATTTTAAATCATTCAAGAGTAATGCCTAAAATGTTTTCTTCATATTACAAGTTCAGGGCCTAAAAAAACTAGGTTTATTTAAGCCCTGTAAGAGGCCCTGTTTTCCATGTAAGAAAATTACATCAATGAAAAAATTTCGTTTATTAGAAGATCATGTTTTACGTACGCATACAGTTTTACTATTTTAATTAATTCAATATATCTATATTAAGAGGCAAGAATTAAAAAATGTTCCCTCTTACCAGAAGGATTATTCATTTAGGGATTTAATTTCGCTGTCAAATACGTTTTATCGCTGTCATAATTCTTCGCGAATTGAAGAAACAATAACAGACAGTAATGTTTTCAGAGAATTGCTCGAAGTCATCTAATTGTATACAATTTATCACTCAAAATTACAAAAAACTCAAAGAAAAAAAAAGTAATTTGGAATTGGAAAGTTATAAAATATTATAGATTGTTTTATTTATATTATATATGAGAAGTAGCATTAGGAGTGTCAAGCTGATGTTTTCAAAAAGGACATTTTCCAGCTGCGTTAATTGTTAATGTCGAGAGAAGTTAAATTTCGTTCACTATTTGGATATATCAATAATAAGCTGTGTCGCATGTTTCTCTTTTTGTTGATAGGTAGATATTTTAATTAGCGTACCATTGGAGCAACACAACGGGTTATGGGCGACGGTTCGGGATCAAATCCGAAGGGAAAGCCCGAGGACAACACCACGTAACTTTGAAGCACGGTCAGATGACGAGGTCACACCTGAGCCGGCACCCCACTCTCCAAGCTTCCACAACACGCCAACGAGAGGACATTTGAGGCCACTACAGATTTAACATGCACCAGCCCCCTTCGTGCACGACGGTCTTTGCTTGGATTTGAACTCGCAACCCTCCGGTTGGTAATCCGTTACTCTTCAAACCGGGCTACTCTTTTTGTTGAAAACGCCTCTGTTTTATGTAAAAGAATAAATACCTCAAAATTTCTGAGCAATACTTACTCAATATTCAATATTTGATCACGAACTGCTTCGATTTTCCATTAGGAACGATGTTTACTTTAAACTTATCATTTTGTAACATTATTTATCGTGTAACATATTTGACAAATAGTAATCCCAGTTGACGTTAAGTCATCGGCAAGACCGAAAACGATTCAGCACAATTTTTTAAAGTTCGATTTGTTATTTGTATTATTTACTATTTACAAAAGCAAACACCATCCGAATAAATTATTTTATTCCAAACATTATTTTATTGCTTAGGAAGATAGGAACTGTTTTTTTATAGAACGGGAAATATTCTCATTGATTCCAAAGCCAGAAAATCTACTTTTATTATGCCAGCAAATATTAAAAGACACTTTATTATGTATATAAAAAACTAATTTTCTATTAATATAAATTGTTCACCTGTGAAACTTAATGTTTTCATCTTTAATAAATTTTGAATTTCATCCATATGCACTTCAGGATATAATCATTTAGAGTTTTCATTTTCACTTTCGATGCATTTGCTATGGAACAAGGGATGCTCAAACTATGTGCACGTGGGAGAAGAGATCACGTTACTACTAGTTTTGATCACGTGATCATGGACACATAAAAAGGTTACCATAGTTCAATCTACTTTTTTATCTTCTCTATGAGTAGAACTTAAAAGAAACATCTTGTAGCGAATCATAAAACTTTAAAAAAATTTTATTATTTTATATAACATTGATTATTATTTATCATTTTATTATACTTTTCTTTCTGTTATGCTTTGATATTTTCTTGTTTCCTTCTTCCGAAAAGTCTTAAAATTTTCTTTATTCGAATTTCTACTTGTTTCTACGCTGCAATATTTTATTGATTACTAATTGAACAATCAATAGGTTAGTTTTCATACATTATCAGTCATGCAAAATGTTTAAGAAAATGTATTGAAAGCAATGCGAATTTAAAATTTTAGTTTATCTGAGCATTTTAATTTGAAAGAATGTATATTATCTTTCGCTTACGCTTTAAAATATTGGCTTCAAAATAAAGTGTTTTTGAAAGACTGTATGCATAAATCTTTATAGATGAGCATTCACACTTCAAAATACTTCGTGAAGAAGCCAAAATGGTATTCATATTCAAACACTGTTCAAGATATGTATGAAATATGTTTCTACATAAAAATAAGAAAGATATAAAAGCCTCATAAACAATTCTTTTGAAATGCAAGTAAAAATACTTTTCATCAAAACTGAAATCTCTCTCATACACAGTATACTTCCAAAGAATACAAAACAATATTAAAAGTGATAAAGATAAAGTACGAATTCGTGATATTTAACTACATATTTTGGTTTAGAATGAAACAAAATGGCTTACTCGTCATCTCTCTTTTGCCCCTTCATGTAAAAATAAATTCATTTAGCTAGTGAAGGAAAGGAAACAGAAAATTTATAAAAAGAGCTTGGTTGCTCCACATTTGCACTTTTTCTGTCAACTTCAGTTTTTCCTTCTCTTCCGAACATCGTCCATCACAATTTTGTTTAAACTCTGGTCTTAAAAACATTGAGCAAGATTGATTGCTTCTAAGACCTTTCCGTATGAGTCACTTGAGAAAGCATAAAAGAACACGGGAGATTTATCTTGCATTTTTTTAAGAAAATACCTTCAAGCCGCATTCTACTTCAAGATTGGATTCCGGGTTTTATGAGATTTGAGCTGCTGACAAATATATTTTACAAATGGTGATCGTTTTCCGATGTAAAAATCGAATTGTTTTGCTCTTATTCAGGTTAGTTTTCACGCATAAATCGAAAGTTTGACTAGAATTGGTTTGCAAGATCTACATGGCAATGCAATATTTATGTGGTTTTAAACTTATGTAAGATAAATAAATACTAATGGACACCAAAATAAATTTCCTAAAAAGTTGCGGCAGATTTTTTGGTGTTTAAAAATACGTATGCATTGCGAACTGTTCAATACCCTGCATAAAACTTTCGTTTAAAAAAATGCTGTTAACTTTATTCGAAAAATTCATAAGTAAAAAAAAGTTATATTGATTTTAACGTCCTCAGTTATATAACCAGAAACCGTAAATTATTTTTGTTCAATTTTTAAAAAAGAATGTATGTAAAAGTTTTACTACAATAGATTTTTCAAACTGTCAAATTTTTTCTTGGAGGTTATTTTTAATGATTTCAATTCATTATATAATCTACTTTAATGTGAAGTGCTTTGTTTCATATCTTATTTAACCGTATTTGTGTACTTCTTTTTTTTGCATTTTTGCTCTCTGAAAATGGGTATTTTTCTATAGAGAAACAGTAATTAAATAAGCAAATACATAAAAACGTGAGCAGAGACTACTCAACACAATAGGAATTTAAAATAATACTCTGAAGTGCACGATACACACTGATACACACATCACGCAGCATAATACGTTATTTTGCCAAATTTCTCTTCACTATTCATTCTATTGACTTCTTTTTATTTTAAATATAACTGTTTATAAAATACAATAAAACAAAATTCCTATATTAAAAAGTGCATAGGCTAAATATGTTTATATTAGATATAGATGAGAAAATCGAAATATATTCCAAAAGGGGAATTAATTCTTCTAGTTGGTGTCTCAACGAGGTATCTTTTCATTATCAAAACAAGATCTTGATGGACAAGATATCTCGTCATTAGAAAAAACTGACCAGATCTTGATCTCGTCATCAGCAAAAGATTGGCAGTATCTTGATCACGAAATATCCTATCATTAGCAAAATTGTACAAATCTTGATCACGAAATATCCTATCATTAGCAAAATTGTACAAATCTTGATCACGAAATATCCTATCATTAGCAAAATTGTACAAATCTTGATCACGAAATATCCTATCATTAGCAAAATTGTACAAATCTTGATGGACGAGATATCTCGTCAAAACCACTTAAAGGGTTAAGACAAATAGTGTGTCATGAAATAAAAATTTCACTTGCAAATGCATATGTGAATATATTCAATTGAATAGGTGAAAATTTAATACGAATAGGTGAGAAGGTAATATTTCATTTGAATTGAAGACAGAGAGTATTGTAATATTCTTGCTACAACTGAAAAGGGATAAAATTTGATACATACGACACAAAACTTGATTAGCTGTGATAAATATTAAAAATGTATCGTAAATACACTACAGTAAATGAAATAAATATACGCAAAATAAAGAAGGGTTACAAATTTTATTGTTTCCTTTTATTTTAAATATTATAGACTATGAATTTATCCTTTTCAAATGACAAAGGTAGAAAAGTGATGTGACATGCTCAAGTTAGGTAACAAAATTTTTCATAAGTCAGCTTTTCAAATTTTCGTGAGAAAGTTTGTATGCAGTTTCGGTAGACTATCGTAACGTTCATGTAGTTGTTGATTCGTGTTCATATAAATTTGATGTGCTGATGAAACTATGTTTGATATAGAATTTCTTTCCAAAGGTTTTCACTCCTTTCCATGGCTAGTATGATTCTTTCTGAGTTTTGACTTCTAATCCCAAGAAAGAATCGTAAAGATGCATCCCAAGTTTGCATTGTTCGCAACGATGTTATAAAGTTCGTCGAAATTGAAAGATCTGCAGTCCATTCGAATTCCATTAGAATTTGATCATTCTCTGCAGTGACTCTAGTTATGTAACGGGAAGAAGCACTACGAGTCATCAGGACATCACTTTCTGAGTAATTATCAGCATTTTTATTTGGCAGGTCTTTTCATTATCTGAATCTCCGGTGGTCTCATACAACAGGTTTAAATTCGGCTGATCCTCCGCTGCCATCGATGTTATCAAAAGTTTTGTTTCCAGAGACCATATTTTCAAGGTTATCCGACCCTTAATTGTGGACATTTGAAGATGTTATTTCAAATGCGATTCTGTTCTTCACAAAAATGTCGAATTCATCGTCTTCTCCGTTGGGATATGTGACAGTTTTTTCTGTGGTTAGTGCGTCAACAGCTTGTGCAGCAAGTAGAGCCATTTCTGCCATCTCGTCTTCGATGGTACGCAGACGCAAGTCCATGAATTCTTCAGGATGTTCAGCATTCCACTCTGCAAGGTAGTCACGTTCAACGTAAGGTTGCTCTTTCTGCTTCTTGGCCTCCTTTTTAGCTTGTTTCTTTTTGTTTCGCTTTTCTCGTAACTTCTTTCTGTAATAGTAGGTCGGTATTTATTAATATTTCAAAAAGGGAAGGACACATCATATGTATTTAAAATCAACAGTTTATGGAAAGCATAATGTTAATGGACACTAAAACGCATGCAAATATTAAAGAAGTATTTAAGGAAGAGATAAGGAATAGATCACACACTTACATTTGTTTCTCGAACTAATCCAACATCTTGAAATGTGAATAAAACGTCTATAAAAACGACGTAAATAGCACTGAAAAGTACTGTTTGTTTAAAACGTCGGTAAAAATGACGTAGATAGCACTAAAAAGTACTGTTTGCAAAAAATTGCAGCGGAAGATTCCTCTACAACAAAAATCGCTTTAATCAAACGTATATTTATCTCACTTGATCACAGTTTTAAAAGGCGCTAGTTATCAGTTTGACATACTTAACATGAATAACGAAATCTTTTTAAAACAGTATTACTTTCAACAATGTTTGGGTAGTAATGAAAGAAATTTAGATGTTCTGATAACAATGAACGTATCATTATTATACTCAAAATAACTTCATTGTTTACGAAAAACGGAGGGGGTTCTGTTGTGTTTATTTCCATTGTTGTAGGTAAGAAGTTTGAAATTTCATGCTGAGAATTCAGAATTAGTGATATAATACATATAATTCCAATTTATTACTCATTTTAATATTTAAAAGTTCATACGGATCAACACTATTTATAAATAATAAAACTGTTGTTACTTTATATACTTTTACGACACATGATCTGATTTTTTTTATTTTATACTTTTAGACCTATATAATTCCTTTTCAATCTAAGTCCATTTAAAGTTGACAACATGAATGAAATAAATAAAACAAATTGATCATCAGTACCATAATAAACTGAATCATCAGTTCAGAATTTCGTTGAATTTTTCCTCTACAAGCCAGTTAATTCATCAAAGACTGTTTAATTGCCGTTCGAGAAAAATGGGAGAAATGAAACTTTTCAGTCTATCCAGTCATGAATATGGCTGTATCTTTTACAAGGCTTCCACAGCCAAAGCACATACTAAATTTGTAGCATAAATTTTAAAAATTAGTAGCAAGGGAAATCTCCTTCAGCAGACGTGGCATGCAGACGTACCTCATGGAAGGACATGCCTTACATGAGGTATTCTCGATACTCCTTGACACTACTGAGCGAGGAATCTTAAAAGTCTCAACAACTTTCTAAATGCTATGCCTTATGCGTCGAGCTCCAACTATCGTTCCATGTTCAAACTAGGTTAATTTTCGTCGTGTCTCATTATCAAGTTATTAAACTTTTTACAAGACATTGAAGAGTCCAACAGACAGTACTGATATAATCATCTTACTCTTTATACCCTTTTAACGCGATGTGAATGCCACTTGTAAATTTGCGTACTGCTATCCCATGATTTTTGGCACGTCAGTGTATATCTTTTTACAAAAAGAAGTAGTCGATTAAAGTAGAGTGATTACGTTAAAATCAAGGGAGGCGGTTCACTTAACGACGAGATATATCGACGGTTTCTACAAGATATATCGTCCATCGAGATCTGACCAATTTTGTTTATGACGATATCACGTTATCAAGGTATTGCCAATATTTTTATGATGACAAGATCAAGGTAGGTAGGTATTTTATTCAACGTCGCACTGGAGCAATACGGCGGGCGGGATCAAACCCGACGGGAAAGATTCGAGGACAACACCACTTCATTTTGAACCACGGTCAGATGATGTGGTCACACCTGAGCTGGCACCCCACTCTCCAAACTTCCACACCACGCCAACGTGGGTACATTTGAGGATACGACAGATTTAACGTGCAGCAGCCCCCTTCGTACACGACGGTCTTTGGCTGGATTCGAACTCGTAACCCTCCGGTTGCTAATCCGTTTCTCTTCCAACCGGGCTTCACGACCCGACAAGATCAAGATCTGGTCAGTTTTTCCTAATGACGAGATATCTCGCCCATCAAGATCTGGTCAGTTTGGTGGTTTGTCCGACGAGATACTTCGTCGAGAGAGGAGGGTTAACCAAAAACTGACCGATAGAAGACCAGCATATTATGTAGATTCTGTCGTTGTTTACAAAATGATCCCACTCCACAACATGCTTTGAACTTTTGAAAAGTTAATCCGTTTGTCTGAATTTAGACTGGTATTATGAAATTTAAATGGAAAATAATCCAATGAACTGAAAAATAATATAAGAGGCATTTCCTGCTAAGCTAAATGTAGGTGGAGGCAGTGTTTCTGTGGTGGAAAGTGTTTGTTCGCATTTCAAATGTAACTTCACTTGGCTTGTTGAAAATTTCAAAGGAAAAAATTTCGAATTGTTATATGATAGTTGATTGGTTAGTACTAATTATATTTAATGCCAAAACCTGGTAAAACGATGATAAACTATACTCTAACGTAACCTGATATGTGTCATGCGAGAGTATTTGGGTAGCGGAAGTAAAATTTTCCCATTCCGTCGGATTCGTTTGTTTACACTGGAAATCCCTCTCATAGATGCAACGAATAGTGCATGGATGATTGCAAATTTATTTTAAATGATAATGTAATCACAACCATAACATAATTCAATGCGAGAGAGCCAAGGAAATTACCACAAGACTATTTCTAACTTGTATGTTTCACATAATACACAGGAAAATGTTTTTATTTAAGTAAACTACATCTCTCTTAAACTGTATTACAAAACAAATCTTTTGGTTTGAAATCATGAACGACGGAACTTTTAGAAACTTCAGCAAGTTATGATTTCATTATTGAAATCCATTACCAACTTAAATGGCACCTAATTTGAATAACAAGGTATGTGTTATGAATCCCCAGTCTATCAACTGAATAAAAAAATGTGAATACCTGTCTCTACCAATCTAAAAATAGCTGTAAAAACCCCGGTCTCAATAGAAAAAACTATGTGAAAATCCTAGTCATCAATAGAATAAACTAAGTGAAAAGTTTATTGATCAAATAGACTATGCAAAAACCCTAGTCTCTATCAATCAACAAACTACGAGAAAACCCAATCTCTATTAATGAACTATGTGAAATCTATCTCTATCAATCGAAAACAAATCTTTAAAAACATCTTTCTCAATTAAATAAAATATGTGATACCACCACATATTACTTGATAATATGTGATACCACCATATATTATCAAGCAGAAAAACTATGTGAAAACCCGTCTCGCTCAATTGAATAGCCATATAAAAACCCTCCAGTCTATCATTCAAGGAAACTAAAAACCTGTCAGCGAGCGTAGTTCATGTAATACGATAGACAATTGAATTTTACTGAGCAATCAAATTGTTTCTCTTATTTTACTTGAATTGATTAAATTTGAACAAAAACACACCATTTTTATATTATCATTGTAATTACATCGGACATAATGTATAACTATGAGCTTCGTAGATGCAATTTTATCTTTGTTTCAACCGACTTGCTTGGTTATTTAAGAGCAGGTTCTCTTTCTGTTTCAAGCTAGGTAGGTAGGTATTTTAATTAACGTCACACTGGGGCAACACAACGGAATATTGGTGACGGTCCCGGATCTTACTGTTTCAGAAAAGAATCTTCATAAAAGGAAGCGGTGCTCTGTTTCCAATTACTCTGTAATCCCAATCGATATTTAGAGAGTGAATTTCGAAATTAAATTCACTTTAACTTCAGTAATCAATCACCATCAAGAACTCTGAAGGGAAGAGCCTAGCAATATTAAGAACACCCGTTGAGATCAGTCTCAGAGACCTAAGTACTGGTGATTCTCGAAATTCTGTTATCAATCAACGTATTGAGGTAGGTAGGTATTTAATTAACGTCGCATTGGAGCAACACGAAGGGCTATTGGCGACGGTCCGGTATTAATCCCCATGGTAAAGATCCGAGGACAATACCATGTAATTTAGAATCACGGTCACATGACATCAACACAGTGAACAGTACGATATTTAGACGAATAAAATGAACCAACGGCCCCCCCTTAAAATAAAGGGGGCCGTTGTAGCCCGGTTGGAAGAGTGGATTAGCAACCGGAGGGTTGCGAGTTCCAAACTCAGTCCAACCAAAAAGCGTCGTGTACACGGGGATGGGTACACGTCGTGGTCTCAAATGTCCTCAGGTTGACGTGGTGCGGAAGTTTGGGAGAGTGTTTTTGTACCATTTTTCGTTACCTAAACACTGCTTACGTTAAAAAATATTTTCGCGAGTTTCAGTAGTTCGTATTAATTTTAACACTCTGAGGTGTTTTCAAGAGTTTATCCATTCTGCATCCTGCAGTCTTCTCTGCATAACAATCAGTTTTGATTCTTGACTAACAGTTTTTTCTGTGATTCTTTCGTCCAATAGGTATGGAAATTTATTTGTTGTGAGTGTTATGGGTGAAAGTAATACTACACTACTCGGAAATCTAGCGTCGCTCACAAGGTTAAAGGTCAAAAATGCCTTCAAGATGATCTCCCTACCAATTCTCTCTAATTACTAAAGTTGATGTCTTATTTTGAAGAAATATATTTTTAAGCTCGATTTTCTTAATTGCTCGTAATGAAATAAAATGAGTTTTTCGAAAATATAGTCTTTTTTATATCCATTGTTTTGTTTGAAAATATCCTTCATTAAGTACAAAATCACACAGTAATTTATTGTATAAACTACACAGACAATTCAATGGTACCAGTACGTAGAATGGCTAAATGTATATACACAGGTTCAAAATAACATTAAGTGATGCGACTTCCTGCTGCTATTGATGCTTATGTGAATTATAAACTTTTGCATAAGAGTATAAGTTAGAACCAATTTGCATAACAGATCTGCTTACGTAGAAGAGGCATTTTCTGTAAGTGTCTGCTAAGTGTAAGTGGAGGCAGCATTTCTGTAGCGGAACGTGTTTCCTGTATGTATTCCTAACGTGACGTTACTTGGCTTGTTTTGGAATAAGATTTTACCACTTCGTCAATAAAAATTCCAAAGAATGAATTCCGAATTGAGAAACGATAATTGATTGAGAAATGATAATTGATTGATCAACGCCAGGTTACATTAAACGCCGAAAGTCGCCAAAACGGCGATAAATTATATTTTAAGGTATGCATCATTTGGGTAGTGGAGGTAATAATCTTCGCTCTCCATGTGATTGGTTTGTTTATAGTACAGATCCTTCTCATATATCGCGTCGGAATAGAACAGGAAGTTATTAGCCCTCGCGGTGGTTGCCTCAACGAGGTATATCGTCATTAGCCAAGCTGACCAGATCTTGATGGACGAGATATCTCGTCGAAACCACTTGGAGTGTTATCTGACATTTTTCAGAAACGTGTGTTTTGACACCAAATGCTTCTGTTTATGATGATGAGAATTGCATTGTCATATTGTAATCTGTTCGAATAAAAATGTGCCACAATCACAATGATTGCAATTTTTATTTTTTACCAAAAAACTAATAGTCTTTATAAGGCTTTTCTGAACTTCGCAAACTATCTGGTTTGTTTGCTTACTCTCTCTTATCTAGCTTCTCACTACGATGGAGGGGCAGAGGTAGCTTGGTTGGAAGAATAGCGGATTAGCAACCGGAGGATGAGTTCAAATTTAACCAAAGACCGTCGTGTACAAAGGGGCTGGTGCATGTTAAATCTGTCGTGGCCTCAAATGTCCTCACTTTGGCGTGGTGTGAAAGTTTGGAGATTGGGGTACCAGCTCAGGTGTGACCTCGTCATCTGACCGTGGTTCAAAATTACGTGGTGCTGTCCTCGGATCTTTCACTTCGGGTTTGATCCAAAGACCATCGTCAATTACCCATTGTGTTGCTCCAGTGCGACGTTAATTAAAATACCTACCTACTTCGGTGGATTCGCATCACAACGGGCAAAGCTAAGGGATCGATACAATATTTTAGTAGCTAAATATAATACATCATCACGACATCGAAAAATTTCTAAATTGATACATGATAGTTAATTGTTCAGCACCAATTAGATTAAACGCCAAACGTGGATGAAACGGTGACAAACTACATTTTAAGGTAACTCAAATATGTATCATGCGAGAATATTTAGCCATCAGAAGTAAAGTCTTCACAGACCATCTGACTTGTTTCTTTACACTGCATAATATAAAATGAATATCCGTTTCATGTCTTATAAAGGAATCACTTTATTCAGAAATTAAAATGGTCTTTTGCCGTGAATCAACAGCTCGTTGCGTGATACAGACCTACGGAAGGTTTGGGGAAATATCCATTCCATCATTTGAAAGTTACACAAAACAAAGTTATTTTACAACATACATGTCGAATAGTCAGTCAGCGAAAAGAAATTTAAGACATCCGGTATTAAATTGTAAAGATGTTCTTATGTCTATAATGGAGATGCCTTTGTACAGAGAGATTTTAGAAAATGTTTAGAATTATGAAAGATTTTTAAGGTCATTTACTACATAATCATGGCAGTAACTGTGAAACAGCATGGTCTTGAACTTTTAAAATTCATACTGTTATAATTTAGTACTTAAAAAGAGAGCCAATTTGCATTTTTCCACGTTTTTGGTAACAGCTGATTTAATAAATTTTATTTTTAATACAGCTTACAAAAATTCTCTCCAATGCTTTGATTCTTTCATAACGTATTGACAGGACATCAACAATCTTTTCAACTATAACTTTCTTTAGCCTGGTGTGATTGGTGGACGTAGAAATCAGAGAATTTGACCATTGGCCATTTTTCTATTAATGTGCAGGTGCCCTCACTGTACTGAAAATAAAAATTTTCGTCCATTTAACATCATAAAGCTTATATAATTTCTCAACTTTTACTTAATAGATTTACTAATATTACATCAAAATCCTCCATGATCCTCTAGTCACTCACCCTACATCGTTTAATCAAGGCTAGAATAGCCATGCGCGATCTTTCGAATTATTTCGTGTTCTTGAGGCATCAGGATGCATGCAATAGACAAAAATACACAAAATGATTCATACGCAAGAGCACTAGATAGTTCCCGGCCTTTCATTTAATATCTTTTTGTCATGATTCTATGAAAGAACTTCCTACACCTGACCGTTCTACTATCTTACATTCTAAATCAACAATACGGGGCATTAATTTAAACAAGGTGTGAAAGCCGTGCGTGAGGCTCAAACGCACGCCATTTTATATTAATCTCGAACCCATGAATAAAAAATAAGGCATCCACTACACAGAAGAGGGCGATAAAAATGGGCGGCTTCCCTTCATCTCAATGGAATATTCAAGTGAATGCATTTTTAAGACGCTTCTTTGGAAGGCGAAGGACGTTTCAGGATCACTTAACACGAATTTTCGCCCGCTCTCTACAGAATCCCAAACCATGCATGGCATTTCGGCCACACCCGTCGTCTGAAGTTAGGTATATAAGCCGAAACCCAGCTCCAAGAGTCACTCACAATCACCTCCTGTGCCTATCACATCTGCACAAGATGTCTTTCTTGGGTTTCGCTGGTATTCTTGCTGCTTTCGCTGTCGTCTTAGCTGTTCCAGACAGTGTGCCCATCCTTCCTCTGCAGCTGGTACAGGGCGCGCCCGGTGGCCAAAGAGTTGTCCTGCAACATGGTCCTCCTGGTGGTCAAAGAGTAGTCCTAGGACATGGTATTCCTGATGGCCAAAAAGTACTCCTGGAACAACCCAAGCCCTACCAGTTTGGCTATGAATCTGGAGACGCCTTTGGTACAAGACAACATCGCAGGGAGTCTTCTGATGTAAGTGGGGCCGTGACTGGATCCTATGGGTACCTTGATCCCTTTGGTATGTACAGAAACGTGGAGTACACTGCGGATGCAGGAGGATACAGGGCCACTGTACGTAGCAACGAGCCTGGTATGGCATCCAAGAACGTCGCCGATGCTGCGTACTTTGTTGAAGCACCACCACCTGCTGTTGTGGCTCAAGGATTAGCCTATCTGTCCAATCAGCTAAATCCTAAGATTCTTGTTTGAGTTATTTAAAACTCGAAGCTTTAAAGATAAATAAAGTACTTCTTTCTTTCATTATTAGTGTATTATTTTGTGAAATTGTTGAATTGATTTCAAAATGTAATTTATAGTTGGGAAAACTGATGAAAAATTCTAAAAATATTTTTAATGTTCTTTCTCTACGAATTTAAAATTATACAGATTTATTTGTTCACTTGTTCAGATCGATCATGCAAATAGAAGCATAATTCTAATCTGGTTTAATCTTTCTGTAGTTTAATAATATTTAAATTAATTCCCTAAAGTTAATCACTTTAAAGTTTACACTTTATTTCTTCAGTTACTGAATATCTACTTGTCTAATATCTACTTGTAAGGCATAGCATGTCACAAAACTACCATATAATAATGTGTGTTGAAGGAAAAAATTAACGAAACTCAGTTAATGTCGATAAATATAGTTTTTCCCCATTTTGATTTTTCAAATAAGTTTTATTTGAGGAATCATTTCGTAATCTTAACATAATTCTAAGTTTAAACAGTATACTTCGGCTTAGGCAGAAACTCATTGTCTGACAAAAAAGCTAATTTTACGGTACAGCTGTTTAAAAATTAACTATTAAGTGAAGAAATAAAAATTCCAAGATTACAATACGGCAGTGCATTTCTTACCATCATGAAAATAAGTATTTAGTGCAGTTTCAAAGAAATTTCAGTAAATGATTTCTGCTCCAAGCAAACGAGAGAGAGAGAGATGTATTACAAATAAGTTTCAGAGAAAAGATGCGAAAATAAACATAAATAAAATTAATTTAAACACAACTAATTAAATAAATTAAACTAATACATCTAATATGTAACTACTCTCGTTTCTATTATTCCGTTTAAAATTCAGTGACCCGTTTTGTTTTGTTTTGAAAATTTTCCACAACTTTTATACCAATAGTTAATATTTTTTAACTTTTTAACACAGATGTTTCTTACTATATATACAGGGTCATAAAATAAATTTCTCCAGATGCCGCCAAGTAATTTTATGGCCACTCTGTACTACATTATGTGGTTTTGCGAGACACAATACGTGTTTTCAAAACTGAATAACAATCCGAGAATATATAAAGAAACCTGTAAAAACTAACAAAAATATTTTTTGAAACTCCAGTGCTACATTAAATTCATAACATTTTCTAAGGTCTTGTAAAAATAATAAAAATTCCTTTACTCAGAATGCATTTTTGAATTCCTGAAACATTTATTATTCAACCATTTTACAACCTAATATCTCAAAAGTTCTAATCTTTATTTTGCTTCTCAAAATCGATTGAAAGAATGAAGTAAATCTATTAAAATTATTATAAGGCCCTTTATGAATTGTAATTAGGAATTGCGAAATATGTCTGGTACAAATTGATAAAATTTTCAATATCCGTTATTATCTCTTTGAAACAGGTAATGTGAATTCAGATAAAATAGTAAAACCCATGAAAAGATATCTTTAATGAAATGCATTTTCAAAGAGATAACATTAAATGTATTAAAACTTATAATTATATTTATTCAGCCCTTTCTTTAAAGAAGCAGTTTCAAATACATACATTGTATTAAAAATATTAACTGATAGTAATTCATGAAACTAATTTCATAGGTAGCGGGGATGATTTCTGAGTAAACAGGTAACAAACAATTTGGTACTAATAAGTTTCTCTATGTAAATACTAGAATGCCTAGAATTAAACAATACATTTATTCAATTTTAAATGATCATTCAATTTATAAAGAGTTTGAATGTTACATCTTAACTGTATCATTTTACCTAGCAAATTCTTAATATTTATGAAATAAATAATATGTCAAGATTCCAGATATTTTTATTTTTCACATTTACGTAAAAGTTTAAAACCAATGTTTAAAATTGCTGGCAAATGCAAGTTTTCTTTTTTAAAATACATTTCTCTTCTTAATAGAAGGGAGCAACGGTAGCCCGATTGGAAGAGTAGCGGTTTGGCAACCAGAGGGTTGTGAAATCGAAATTCGATCTAGTCAAAGACCGTTATGTACGTTAAATTTGTTCTGGCTTCAAACGTCCTCTCGTTGGCGTTGTATGGAAGTTTGGAGAGTGGTGCCAGATCAGTTGTTGACCTCGTCACCTGACCGTGGTTCAAAATTACGTCGTGTTGTCCTTTATCTTTCCCTTCGAGATTGATCCCCGACCGTCGCCAATAGCCCGTTATGTTGCTTCAGTGCGACATCAATTCAACTACCTACCTCTTAATGGAAATATGCAATTTTGGAGGGATACAAATAATTAAAGGAATAACGTTAGCCAAAAATTATTATCGTCATCTGATCGTAGTTCAAAATTACGTGGTGTTGTCCCTGATCCTTCCCTTTGGGATTGATCCCGGACCGTCTCCAATAACCCGTTTTGCTGCTCCAGTGTGTCATGAATTAAAATACCTACCTACCAAAAACTATTAAAATTAAATAATTGACTAGATAAATTTGCGGTGGACTATAAAATTAAAACATTCAATTTGTAACTTTTAGCTGCTAGTTATGAAATTCAGAACCTTTCACAAAATAATTAATAGTAGTTTGAATAGCCCGTCACCAATACCCCTCGAAGTGGTTTCGACGAGGTACCTCATCCATGAAGATCTGGTCAAGTTTGTCAATGACGAGATATCTCGTCCATAAAGATCTGGTCAAGTTTGTCAATGAGGAGATATCTCATCCATGAAGATCTGGTCAAGTTCGTCAATGACGAAGTATCTCGACCATGAAGATCTGGTCAAGTTCGTCAATGACGAAGTATCTCGACCATGAAGATCTGGTCAAGTCTGTCAATGACGAGGTATCTCGTCCATGAAGATCTGGTCAAGTCTTTCAATGAGGAGATTTCTCATCCATGATCTGGTCAAGTTTGTCAATGACGAGGTATCTCGACCATGAAGATCTGGTCAAGTTTGTCAATGACGAGGTATCTCGACCAGGAAGATCTGGTCAAGTTTGTCAGTGACGAGGTATCTCGTCCATGAAGATCTGGTCAAGTTTGTCAATGACGAGGTATCTCGTCCATGGAGATCTGGTCAGTTTTGTTAATGACTAGATACATCGCCGAGACAAAACTGCCTCATTACTCCAAGGGGAATGGAGATAAAAGTAGGAAAAGGTTTTATACCAGAGACTAGTCACCACGAGGCAGTTTTCCACGCGAAAATAAACCACCAAGAGGGTTCAAGTATCGTGATCATGGAAAGTCCTCTACAACTCTATGTTCGGGTTATCACTCCCTAAAACGATCAAGACTGCTGACCCAATCGGAGCAAGGCTACTTAAGGGGGTCTCTTTTACTAGCCTTGACCTGGTAGTTAGGTACTTAATTGACTTCGCACTGGTGCAACACAACTATTGGCGTGGTCGAGATTATCCCTTAAAGGAAAAAATTCGAGGACAACACCACGTAATTTTGAATCACGGTCAGATGACGAGGTCACACCTGAGCTGGCACCTCACTCTCCAAACTCCCACACCACGCCAACGTGGGGACATTTCAGGCCTCGGCATATTTAACGTGCACCAGCCCCCTTTGTACATGACGGTCTTTGTTGGATTCAAACTCGCAACCTTCTGGTTGCTAGTCCGTTACTATTCCAACCGGGCTACCAGCCTTGACCTGGAGCATCCGACGATGCCACATCCGCCACCAAATGGCGGTGAAAACTACAGTTCCAACGAAATGAACTTTATAAATAATCTAAATTTTAATCAAGTATAAATCCTTAATGACTGTATAAATAAAAGCATTACAAAAGGAAATGGTATTTACGGTCATTGGGAAACATTCTTCATAAAGAGAACACATCGCACGAACATACGTATACGCCATTGCTGATTACCACTTCACATTCAGTAGGCTATGATATTATTTTGAAAATCACATTCAAATCACATTTGCATGTCGAAGAATCGGTTCTGATATTTGATTCAGTTCAAGGGCTGATGCTAATGAAACGAACAATATTTAAATCCTTTTCCGCTTTCTTCAAAATAAGCGCATAACAAGAAACGAAAGGTCGCATTTATTCCCTAATGTACTTTAATCATCAGCCATAGCTTCATCTAAATATTTCGCATCATTAAGCTGATTGATTTCTGCAGTATGGGTTTCATTCCGCTGCATTTTTAGAGCCTAATGAATGAATACACGAAAATTTCGTCTTTGAAATTCGGACAGCCAAGTCAGAAAGCATTACCGATGCCTTGGACTCTCATTAGATAGAAACACAATGAAAATCAATATATGAAACTCTAGTATATAAAGATCCACGACTTTCGACAATTTTTGTCGAGAAACTTTACTTTCTAAGGAGTTCTGGTTAGAGTTGTTTTACTTTCTATGAGTTTCTTTTAGAGGTGGATTTTATGGTGGTTTATATTAGACTTTTTAGATTTGCTTTGTATTATTCTATGAACATACATTTTCCAAATCTTACAACCACGTCCCCCAAATATGTACTTTGTGCCCAGTACTAGATTGCGATCGTAGAAGTGAAATATAGGTAGACTGGGCTTTGCTATTGAGCTTAGAAAAGACCAACATGTCGTTTAGTAGTCACGTGACAGCTGTCTAGTTTCTGTCTAGTCTTAAAATTGGCTTGGTTGGCCGATTCGGCACTTTATCGACTCTTTTGGAGATAACATATTATGCAAAGGTATATGTGTGAATGCACATTTCTATAGAGTAGCGACAAAATGGTGAAATCGACAATCTACTTCTTTGTCGCGTGGACCAATCAGATGATGAATCAATAGATAGACGTCTTTTCCCTTCCATGGACCAATGAATGATGAATGTTCTATCCTACCCAGCAGACGAAAGTAGTCTAAGGTCACGTTACTTTTAGTTATCAATTTAAATAAAATATTTTTTACAGATTTTTATTTTTTTAGTGGGTCTTAAAATATACTAACCTACATGTAAACGTCGCTGTACGCTATTGTCATGTACTATCCTATTCCAATTATGGCCTCTGGAAACAAAACGGTATTATATTAGAAGCATATATTTTAAACATAATTATAATTACGTTTCAAAGACTTACAAGTTTTCAAAAGAAAACAATACACGTTCTTCGACTCTTTCTGCCCGTAAAATCCATCACGTAATCGCACCTTTCTTGAAAAATTTGATTGAAGAGAGGTTTCAACCTCTCATCAATACCCGGGAATTTCAGTAAGGAATAAAAGCAGCCGTCGCCACCTAAAAAGACAAGAAGCAGTCAAGTATCTCAGGAGAGGTAGGCAGCTTCTGTTTCCACTCAAGGAAGATAAAACTGCCAACAGGTACTCAAAAATTGTGAAGGGCCCGGAGTTTTCTAGGGCTTTTCAGAAGCTATTTAAAACTGTTTTGGAAGATTGCGAAAGAATGTATTTGGCACAGCTTTCACACCACAAAGACACTTTAGAAAAAGGAAAATATGGACAAAAAGGTGGTTTTGTGTTTTTCAGACATACCTTTCGCAATTCGTAAGGTAAGTTATTGTCACTAGCAGACCCTGCATAGCACTTGTACTGAACTATCTTATTTGCTTATATCTATTAATGTCAAAGTGTTGTTACTCGCATTTTCTACCCAATTTTAAACAATTTAATGGTTGGTTTTTTTGGGGTTTTATGGCACAAGGGCCATATTTGGCCATTCTGCGCCAGACACTAGACATACAAATCAAGTAATAGACACACACACAATGAAAGTTTTATTGGCACAGAAGAGAGAAATACACCCAGGGAGGAATGCACATGACAGGAATCGAACATGTGCCTACAACTCGCAGGTTCTAACGCAGTGGGCATACCCACTGTGCCACTACGGCCCCTCCATTTAATGAATGTAGCATCCATATTCATATAAATGGATTTCACAACTCTAGATGAAATAAAATTATTCAAAAATATACAACAGCATTTCGTTTACTTTTACTGATGTTATTCGTATTTCTAATGAAATTAATGGAATATACAATGCATTTTTGTTAATTTTGTAGTGAGCTTCATATTAATTTTTACATGACATTATTTTAAAGAGCGGGTATCTAAAAAAAGGGAACATACATATCTCATAGACATCAAAACTAAGTCTCCGGTTTGAAATATTTTTCATTAGAAATAAGAATTAGCACCAGTATGCGAAATGCTGTTTTATGCTTTTGACTAATTTTGTTTTAGTTCGAGGTATGAATTGATGCTTAACACATTGTGAATGAATTTAAGTAAGGAATAAAGTGTGAGTAACGATCCTACAGATATATACAATTGAGAAACTTGAAAGCAGATGTTATGCGTAGATCTGTTAGTTAAAAGTAACTGGAAACACAATTCCGTTAAAAAAGAGAACATCTTAATGGGATTTAAAGAGCAAACAATTATGAATTACAAATAAATTCTTTCAAAACTTGAATTTTAGGTAGGGAATTGAACTTAGGAATTCACCTAATTTTATGTAATCCTGGACAACCAATGAATTGCGAACATTTGTATACGTCTAGTGCAATTAATGGTTTCGCTTGTATTGTCAAAGATATTGGGAAGCAAGAAGTCTTGTGGTGTCAAACACCTGATTGGCAAATATAACCCTAGAACCCTAAAACCCAACCACCCTAGCATTTGTAAATAAATAGGTAAAGAATAGGCCACCTTTAGGTTCATCCAGAAAAGGAATCATTCCAATCCAATCAGTTCTCCCCATAGGAAAAAGACTTTTTTACAACGATTTAACAATGAATCGTGTTACTGAATCAGTATCAGATAAAATTCAAGTATTATACTGTCCGTATCGACCATAGAAAAAGAACTCGATTTCAATCATTTAACTGAAAGAATAAGTTTCATGGATCGGAAATCCATAGACGTGACTTTACAACGCTCGGAGAATTTAAGTTACTATAGTCAATCAAAGAGAATAAGCACTTTAGTGGGGTTTGAAGAGAAAAAATCATGAAATATAAATAATTTCTTGAATGTATTTAAATTTTAGATCCGGATCTAGCAACTGTTAGGTTCATTCAACTTCTTAGTTGGGACGCAGCCCTCTGCTCCGACTAGATAAGGTCACTAAGGATTTAGGGAAGGCCCGAGAAAAATTGGCAGGGGTCTCGATAGTTACTGGTGAGAATAATTTCTCACATGGTCATGAAAATTAAAATCAGACATAGATTGCCCATCCAGGCTAGTAAGCTTTTTCACGGTGTACATATGTAGCTGGAGGCAGGTGTCCTTCAGATCATCTTTACTTGAACCCTATGTGAAATCTTTTAACGGGAAGCGGGTAGAGCCTTATCCCTATTTGTTCGTCCTACCTTTTATAGCCTGGCTCGGGTTTAAGCTTGCAGGGCTTTAAATGAAACTTCTACATAGACAATTATGTCTTATTTCAGTGACTGATGATTTTTATTTACGTGAACCAGCTCCATTCACCAAACAGATCGTTCGAATCCAATCAGTGCTCTCCCTAGGAATAATTTGTTTTACAGTTATAACGACATTAAACTCTTTTACAGAATTGGCAGTGTCGTTATAAATAATTGATAGTTTATTTAACATTTAAAGTTTCATAGTTATTTAATATTCAACATTTGATAGTTTATTTACGGATTTAACAATGAATCATTGTTAGTGAACCATGATTAGATAAAACGCAAGTATTTGTTATATAATTTCATGGCATAGTGACGAGTATTCGTAAAACAAATTTATTGTTTACCGAAGTCCCTTACGTCATTATTCTAAAATACAAATTATAATTTCTGCATGAATGTTGGCTAGTCCTCTTTTTCTGTCGGAGATTTCAATACGAACTTTTAACGAATCAAGTAGATTCAATCTTAAAATAAAGTTTAATTTTACTTATGATCTGGTGTTTTTAATAGTAATAGTCTTGTCCGTATCAACCACAGAAAATGCAACTACCAAACATTTAAATTCCAATCATTTATACTAAAAAAGAACAAGTTTAATTTATCGAAAACCAGCATCGTTACTTCTTCACAATGCTCGAAGAATAGGTTACACCAGTCAGAGAATATCCACTTTAATAAGATTTGAAGAGAGAAAAGTTTAATTCTTAAAGGTGCATAACTTAAATTTTAAGTAGGGAATCAACCACCTTTAGGTTCATCCAGAAAATGGATCATTACAATTCAATCAGTTCTCCCCATAGGAGAAAAACTTTTTTACAACGATTTAATAAAGAATCATTATTACTGAACCATGATCAGATAAAACTCAAGCATTATACTTGTCCGTATCGACCATAGGAAAAGCTAATTTCCAAGCATTTATTCTAAAAGAGAACAAGTTTTAAGATTGAAGACCCACATCCGTTACTTCTTCACAATGCTCGAAGAATTTAAGTTACATCAGTCAATTAGAGAGAATAACCACATTATTGAGATTTGAAAAATTATAAATTGTAAATTACTTCTTAAAAATACGTAACTTAAACTTTAGGTTCATCCAGAAAATGGATCATTCCAATCCAATCAGTTCTCCCCATAGGAGAAAAACTTTTTTACAACGATTAAATAAAGAATCATTATTACTGAACCATGATCAGATAAACTCAAGCATTATACTTGTCCGTATCGACCATAGGAAAAGCGAATTTCCAAGCATTTATTCTAAAAGAGAACAGTTTTAAGATTGAAGACCCACATCGTTACTTCTTCACAATGCTCGAAGAATTTAAGTTACATCAGTCAATTAAAGAGAATAACCACATTATTGAGATTTGAAAAATTATAAATTGTAAATTACTTCTTAAAAATACGTAACTTAAACTTTAAGTTCATCCAGAAAATGGATCATTCCAATCCAATCAGTTCTTCACAAAGGAGAAAAACTTTTTTATAACGATTTAACAATGAATCATTGTTACTGAACCATGATCAGATAAAACTCAAGTATTATCCATGTCTGTATCGACCATAGAAAAGGCGAGTTTCCAAACGTTTCGATTCCAACCATTATTATACAAAAAAAGAACAAGTTTTATGGATCGAAAACCCACAGGCGTAACTTCACAATACTCTGAGTATAAGTTACTCCAGTCAATACCAGCAACATATGGCGCATTAATCTTTACGAGTTCCCCGAATAAAAACTGCCGAGAAGCCCTCATATGCATGTAAATCAGGCCCACCGAATCGTAAACCAAACCGAAAACAGTAGAAAGCGATTTATTGAAATTCCGATCATTGATTAAAGAAATAAATTACTTCGGGCAGTGCAATATTCGGGCGCCATTTATTAAAAACAATGTTGGGACAAGGTATCAGAAATGAGGGAAACGTGTACCGCCCGTGTTTTAATGCTGGTACTAAAATGCAAAGCAGAGAAGGTACCGATAAAACAGAAAACACATCTTTGCGTTCGGCGTAATTGCAGTAGAAGCGCCATAGACAGAAAGAAATCTGTAATTTCGAACTCTGATAAACGTAAATTGTTCCCAAGTTTCCGTCTTTTGTGTGTTGTGTTTTTGGAACTTGTTTTTCCGAATGGTGGTTAATTCGAATGCTTTATGCATTATTGAAATTGGGAACAGCTTCGAAGGATCTTTTTCGTTTTTGCGGAAGGTAATTATTTTCGGTTGTGATTATGCTGATCTTACCCCTTTCGGGTATAAAAGTTTTGCGGAAAAAGAGCAGCTCTTTCATTGGGGCGAATGAATTATTCAACTTGCATTCCTTCTCGGTTTTCCTGTCTGAGAAATGCGGTTGAAATATTCATGAGCGAATTTCAATTAAAACTAAAATCAGTGGACTGGGAAAAGATGGAGCAAACCAATCGGGTAAATTTAATTAAACATATTCCGAAAGAATTTGGGTACAATCAGTTTCTTTTGTGAGGATGAAACTCAAGCAATAACTGGAGAAAAAAATCTAATTTCGGTAAGAGGTGATACAACGTCTAAACGCAGAAATTGACGTCTAGGAGTTTACCCTCCTAGACGTCAATTTCGCCTCGATGAGGTATCTCGTCATTAGAAGGCTGTATGGCTAGGGTTTTATGAACCAAGGTCCAGTAATGGACAATCTGCTCCACTTCATTAGAAGAAAACTGACCAGATCCTGATGTATCTCGTCATTAGAAGAAAGCTGACTACATCTTGAAGGACGAGATATCTAAATTTTAGAAGAAAACTGATCAAATCTTGATTGACTAAATATCTCATCATCAGAAGAAAACTGACCAGGTACTGATGGATGAGATATCTCGTCATTAGAAGAAAGCTGACTACATCTTAAGGACGAGATATCTCATCTTTAGAAGAAAACTGACCAGATCTTGATGAACGAGATATCTCGTCATTAGAAAAAAACTGACCAGATCTGGATGAACGAGATATCTCGTCATTAGAAAAAACTGACCAGATCTTGATGGACGAGATATCTCATCATTAGAAGAAAACTGACCAGATCTTCAGATCTTGATAGATGAGATATCTCGTCATTAAAAGAAAACTGACCAGATCTTGATGGATGAGATATCTCGTCATTAGAAGAAAACTGACCAGATCTTGATGAACGAGATATCTCGTCATTAGAAAAAAACTGACCAGATCTTGATGAACGAGATATCTCGTCATTAGAAAAAACTGACCAGATCTTGATGGACGAGATATCTCGTCATTAGAAGAAAACTGATCAGATCTTCAGATCTTGGTAGATGAGATATCTCGTCATTAAAAGAAAACTGACCAGATCTTGATGGATGAGATATCTCGTCATTAGAAGAAAACTGACCAGATCTTGATGGTCAACAGATCTCGTCATTAGAAGAAAACTGACCGGATCTTGATGGACGAAATATCTCGTCATTAGAAGAAAACTGACCAGATCTTGATGGATGAGATATCTCGTCATTAGAAGAAACCTGGCCTGGTCCTGACCTCGTTATCTTCGAAAAATCGGCAATACCTTGATGGCGAGATATCTCTTTAACAATATTGGTCAGACGAGTATATTATGGACGAGTAAATGATTGAAACATGTGTTTTTACAAACCATAAATCAGATTTTGACCTCGTCATCTCACCGTGGTCCAAAATTACGAGGTGTTGTCCTCGGATCTTTCCCTTCTGGATAAAAACTCCCGATAAACTTCGGCCATTCCTCCCAGTATCGGGGAAGTGGTAGCCCTGTTGGAAGAGTAGTGGATTAGCGATCGGAGGGTTGCGAGTTCAAAACTCGTTCTACCCAAAGACCATAGCGTACGGGGGGCTGGTGCACATTAAATCTGTCGTGGCCACAAACGTACTCACGTTGGCGTGATATGGAAGTTTGGAGAGAAGGGTGCCAGCTCAGGTGTTTACATCATCTGACCGTAGATTCAAAAGACCGTGGTTAAAAATTAAGAAGTGTTGCTTTCCCTTCGGGATTGATCAAGGGCAGTCGGCAATAGCCGGTTGTGTTGCTCCAATGTGGCGTTAATTCGACTACCTACCTACCAAACCAAAAACCTCAATCTGTGTTTATGAAGTATAATAATCAATATAAAATTCTCCAGTTATCTATATATGTATATTAGAGTTGAATTATATTTCTGTAAACAAAGACTGAAATTACTACTTTTCATCTAAGGCAATTCGTAGAATTTATTCAAAATCGCCAATTCGCGTTAAACATATCTCCCACAAATATGCTGCTGTTGCAAATGGTTCTGTTCAGTGGTCCTATTTTAAAAGTTCAAGCAAAATTCCTGGGCTTTCATCACGTTTTCTTTCTCGGCTTTTGGACTATTTGTCGCGAAACAGCAAAATTAAATTTCAGCAGGACAGATATGAAATGTGACAGAAGCCAAACAGGGAAAGTTTTCTCAAGCGGCCAGAGTGTTTGCTTGCGGTAAACTAAAATATAAAAGGGAATTTAACATCAATAGTACCTGGTGACTTGAGAATGCGCCATTTTCCGTCGTGGTAGAAAGTTATATTTGAAAATTAAATTTATTTGTTTTTCAGTGTTTGTAATGCATATATGTTTTATTGCTTTGGAAGTTTTGTGGAGAGTTGAAAATATTTCGCTCGTTTCAACATTGTCTTATAAATGTGGAGTTGAGATATATTCTTGGATAAGCAATGTTTTTTTATTCTCACGCCATACTCTGTGTTTTATATCCCGAATTACAAACTAACTTCACTATTCTTGTTAAATAATATTTTGTCACTATGAAATAAAAATCTCTATATAAACAGAAAGACCAAAGGTAAGCATTGTTTCATTAATTTTATTCCTCGATTAAATTGCTCTTAAAATGGCAGTCTTTTTATGTATTTGTTGGGTATCAATGCTTTAGAGATTATTTTTGTTTTTGGAAATATTAAAGGAATTTAGTTGAAATCACAATTTAATAATTACTCTTAAAATATTTTATGTATGTCATTAAATAGAAATAAAACGTATTTTTCTCACAGGCAAAATTCACAATTCACTATCTGGCCAGTAATAAGGTATCAAAATTAATGTGCGATTTCAAGCAAGATATATCCCCAGTTATTACACATTAAATTTGGCATTATAATTTAATTAATTTAATGAAAATATTTAAAAATGAAATTACAACGTTAAATACGTTTTCAAATTGTTTAAATATACACTTTTTTCAGTGGTTAGTTTAATAAAGTTTATAACTTAAATATGTATCAATAGTAGACATCCTAAATAACATATCCCATCTAATGCTGCAGTTTAATAGCAGAGCCGTCATAATGCCAAGCTCCTGAGCCTAAAGCATTACAATGCTCATGATACTTGTAACTCCTAAGCCGAAAGCAAATGAATGAAACCAAAGGAATAAACTTGGTTCCAAAACAATTCCAAATGCTTAAACTGCCCTAATCCTTTCCCATTTACATAAGTCCATTCACACTATTCATGATTCTTGTAGCTCCTGGACCGAAAATAAATTAAGACATAAATGTAAGCCAAAGGAATGAAAAAGGCTCCAAATGCTTGAACTACACTTCCTTTAGCATTTGCATTAATCCATTTCAAAGCACAACAATGTTCATGATTCTTGTAATTCCTGAACCGAAAGCAAGTGAATGTAAACCAAAGAATAAATATCGTTCAAAACAACTCCAAATGCTTAAACTACACTTATCCTTTAACTTTTGCATTAGTAAATCCACAATATCAATGATTTTTGTAGCATTTGAAATGTGCATGTTTCTTGAAACTCATGAGTCTAAAGCAAATGAATGTAGACCGAAGGAATTGAAAAAGACTCGGCTCCAAAAACCTAAACTACACTTTTCCGTTTGTATTAGTCAATTGACAAAGTCCATATTCTCTTTGAGCCTGAGCCAAAAGCGTTATAATACTCATGATTCTTATTCTCCTGAGCTTAAACAAAATCAATGTAAACCAAAGGAATAAAAAGTTCCAAACTCTTAAACTACACTTTTCCTTTTCCATTTGCATTAGTCCATTGACAATGTCCATTATTTTTTTAACTCCTTAGTCGAAAGTAGATGAAAATATAAATATAAACCTAAGGACCAGAAAAGGCTCAAAACAACTCCAAGCGCTCAATTCATCGACTCGTCCATACCAAAAGAGCAAAGAGGATTCCAAAAGGCCATTCTACATCCCTAATAGCTTTAATGTCTCCGGACGGTACAAGGCAAAACAAAAGAATTCTTCAGATACCAGAGTGTCATTAAATGTATCAACTAACAGGCGGAGAGTTTATGGCGCCCTTTATCACTCCTTTTAGACCAGGAACCTTGTCACGAGTTCATATTTTACCAGTTGATGTCCCCTTTTTTTCTACCTCATTAATCTCGTCTCCGAAACCCGAGAGGTCCGAAAGAGTAGTTTATTTTCTTTCGTTGTTCTTCGGTTCTTTTCGGTCCCGGATTAAGAAAGAAGCGCCGTTTGAGACGCGTCTCGCTTTTTTGTTTCTGGGAGGCAAACAGAATGTACGAGATTAAAACGTGGAGGTGCTAAATTCCCATCAGAGTGAGACCAGGAGGAGAAATGGAAAGGGGTTCTCGAGGAGGTGACGTTTATGTGCCTGGGAGCTTCGGGCTGGATTATCGGATTTTTGATTCTGAAGAGAAGATCGTGTTTCATTTCCCTGCAGTTCGAATTTATCATCGATGAGTTTCGCCTTTTGCGTGTGGGGGGTTTGGGGATTCGGTGCTATTTGCGTGTCAATGGTATTTGTTTTTATAAAGGTTCTGTACGTTTGCACATGACAACGATGACGGCAAGAAATTTTAAAATATAGCTAATCTCAAGAGATTGTTGGTAGTTTTTTTAACAAAAGGATAGTTGACTATTTGTCCTCATAAAATGTTATTAGTACTTAGGTATTGTATTTTTAGGTAGGTATTTTAATTAATCACACTGGAGCAACACAACAGGTTTCTAGTACTTAGGATCTTATATTCAAAAATGAAGAAACTTGATGGATGAGATATCTCGTCCATCAAAATCTCGTCACATTCGTCATTAGATGAATGTTGATTACATCTTGATCTCGTCATCGTCAGGAAATCGGAAATATCTTGATGACATTTCTCGTCACTAGCAAAATTGGTCAGACCTTGACGATAGATATATCTCGTCGAAACCGCCCGGAGAGTTAAGTGACAAAATAAATTTTACGATACAGCCGTAAAAAGACTAACTATTAGTTTTTAGGTCAAAAATAAAAATTCTAAGCATCTTGATAGTGTTGTATTTTGGTTCAAGGTAGGTACTTAAGGAACGTCGCACTAGAGCAACACAATGAGCTATTGGCGTGATCCGGGATCAATCCCTAAGGGAAAGATTCAAGGTATAGAGGATATATAGAGAGTAGAGTGAGCTATAACAACGTTTTTATGTCCCAATAATATATATATATATATATATAACCTGCTGACATTTTCTCGTTCTATAAAAAAGATTCCATAGATCTGCAATCACTATGTATCTAAAATAATGTTTTTATAAAATAACTGATTTTCGAGTGTGTTATTGTAAATTGTATATCTATAAGGGCTTAAAATATTAAAAATAATAAATCAAACTTTAAAAACTTGTGTGAAATCGTTCTGTTTTGGTGATCATTTTTTGGCGCCAACTAGGAGCACTATATTCTTTCGTATCTTATACGATAAATGTGTTATGAATTGCAAACATGAACGAAAGTACATAATTTAAATTGTTATTTCTTGCTGACCAAAATTGTTTTGTATCTACCCATCTGTGGAATTACATAAGAATAATAATTAAAATAATAGATAAATTTTGAAACTTAAGAATTATTACTTAAATAAAATAGATTTGTTAAAAATAGGATTAAATCATTTCATAAACCGTATTATAAATGTGAACCACATTTATGCGCTTTAGGGAACTTTTTTTTTCAGGTTTTAAAATATATGTAAAATCTTTCATTATAAGATTGCATTTATAAAAAGAGCTTTTTTCTTTCAAATAATTTCCCTTGAACTTATAACTTTCTACTGGAATGGTGAAAAATAAATTGACGTTCTCTTATGTGAAGAACAAAAACAGTGCTTGAACCGGAATTGAAATACTATACCTGTTTCGGCGTATTTTTATTCTTGCTAATGAAACATACAATATATTAAATTGGGAAAGCAAAAAATTAGAGAACGAAATGAAATTTCTTTTGTACTAATTCCAAACAATCCGCGCACCTGGAAAGTTCCTTTTGTAAAAACATCTGCTTGACACCCTGATTTCTTTTGCTTAGTGTTTAAATAAACCTAACATTAAAATTTAATTATTTTCCACTTTTGAACCAGTTTCATTCTTTCTTCCTTATATATTTAATCTTGAGATAAATCATACTGAATTAGATTGTTTCGAACAATATTTGTGAACATTTCAATGTTTATATCGTTCTTTAACTTGATAAATAAGCTTGGTGGTGATAAAATACATTTCACAGCCGAAATGAAAACATTCCCTCCTTTTTTTCTACCTGTAAAGAGGACACTGATTTCTTCTCTCTAAGTAGAGTATTTGAACGAATTAAATATATTTGTGAAACACATAACATGCACACATAAAACATGCTCCTCAATAGAACGAAACATTTATTTCCTACAATTTTATAATCTAAAAAAAAACTATTTTTTAAAAGCATTAAATTTGTGATAACTTAAACTCTTAAGGTATTGTCCTTCAAACTATAAACATAATTTTGTATTTATGATTTTTAGAACTATAAGTAAAACAATTTATATTTACTTGTAATAAGAACTTGTAAAGATGTGTACCTGTTAAAATTCCTTTATTCAGTACTTATGTATTTAAAATTATTATTTTGTTCAATTTATTAGTTTTCCCAAAGATAAAGAAAGAAGATAGCTAGTAAATGGCTACATGTTTCTATGAGTTTTATTCAGTGGATTTAAATGTGATGATGTGACAATAAATTTTATAAGGTTACTGTTTCTTATTTATCTTTCGTATTTATAAAATATTTATTTCACACACACAATAAGTAATGGAAATTTAATATTAAAAATCCTGCACAGCACTTTTGCACGTACTTAAAATTATAAAAATTGTCAAGAGTTACTTACATGATCACTTAGATAAATTTAAAATCCAGATATAGACACACGGGTGTAACTTATTTAGTTTTTGAACCAGAAATTTAAAATTGGGCAAAATAGCTAACTTCAAGTATATGGTTAAAAATGTTACCTTCCCTCTTGTAAAAATTATATGCATAATTTTTCATGTTAATATTTTTATGCGTAACTGTCCTAAAGTAAATTTGCGTTTACGAAAACGTAAACAATTAAGAATCCATAATATAAATAAAAGCTTTCAGAGGTAATCTGGACTTGATTTGAGCACTCAACTTTATCTGTTTTCACTATTATTCACTATTATCTGGATAGCGGGCAGGTTAACCTTTAAGGTGTATCTGGTCTGCTATCCGAATAAAAATATTTGGATGACCGTATATGGACTGTGGACCGGATAAACCTGTCGAAGTGTCGTATCTGAACTACGGTCCTGATAAAAAAAATTTGGAGAGTCGTATTGGGTATGTAGGCCGTTTCCAGGTCTGCATACCAGAAACCGGGTCCAAATCTGTCCGCAAGACCGCATCTGAACTGCCGGTTCGTTAAACTGATCTAGATGGCCGGTCTGGTCTGCGGGCCTGATAAAAATATTTGGTGGACAATATCTGGATTCCGGGCCTGAGATCAATCTATTCACTACAACCTATTTATCTTACGAGTATGGTTTTTGTATCGCTAGTTAAACGTGATCCCAACGAGTACTTCAGCTAATTATATAACTCAAATACTAAAAACATTAAAAAATAACACAAATTCAAGAAATATTCAGTAGTTTGTATATTCACATCGCTAACAATCTTCAAACGTAACTCAAATTCAATAAATATTCAGTATTAGACACATTCGCATCGCTAACTTTTAATTAGAAAATGTTATGTCGCCAAGAAGAGCGGTAAAAAGCCAAATCAATCAACCAAGATGAATTTTCGCGTAGCAGTCACGTGACTACTAGCCACATGTTGGTCCCACTTTTTGAAGCTATTCTCAATAGCGATGCTCAGTCTACTTATATTTCACGTCTATGATTCAAGGATAACGCCTCGTAATTTTTAACCATGGTCAGATGATGATGTCAACATCTGAGCTGGCACCCCACTCTCCAAACTTCCACACCACGTGAGGACATTTGAGGACACGGCAGATTTAACGTGCACCAGCCCTTGTGTACACGACGGTCTTTGACTGGAGCTAGTTTCGAACTCACAACCCTCCGGTTGCTAATCCGTTGTCTCTGTGTTCACAGCAACATCTAGTATACCACTCGACCAGATTTGTTAGAATGATTGACTATTTGTCCTCCAGAAGTGTTATTTAGTGCTCAGAATCTAATTATATTTTAAAATTTTCATTTTGTGCTTTGAATAAATGCATCTACATACTGGTATATCGTCGGCTTAGAGCAGAAACTCATGAATTGACAAAAAAATACAGTACGGCAGTTTAAAGACTAACTATTAGATTTTAGATCAAATTAAAAATTTTAAGCATCTCGATAGTGTTATATTTTGGTTCAAACAATTAAAACATGGAAATGTATTTCTCATCATAAAAACAAGCATTTAGTGTAAAAAAAGCACTTCCAAAAAATGGCACATCATGAGCTGACGAACTACGTGTTGAATTATGTAAGCGATAAATAATTTAAAGCAAATATGAAGAGTTAGGTTCGAAAACGCTTTTATGGCAGACGATATTTGTCGCAAGTAATTTTTTCATTAAAGTTTGTATTTTTGATAATGACATCGTAGAACTTTCTAGAAGCATCTTGTAACGAATCACAAAACTTCAATTTTTTTTAAATTATGTTTACTATCTTATATAACCTTGACTATTATTTATTTATTATTATTTTTTCCACTTTGTATGTTATGTTTTGCTGTGTGTTTCTCTTTTCTCAAAATAAACCTTAAAAGTGTTTTTTTTAATTTATAAATATTTCTACGCGACAATATTATTATGTAATGTGCACTACCATGTATATTTTAACACAATCGTACTTTTGCATTTCCTTTAATTTAGAGGCAATATTTTTTAAATAATGGATATATGATAATAACATTTAATTAGCATAATAATATTCTGTATAATTTTCCCTTTTCAACGTTTTCCCTTTTCCTACGTTTAGATTTCTTGACTACTAATATTCTTGATTAAAACGCAGAAAGAGAATGTGTTCCAGCTTGTGAGACCTAATTTTATATTATTTACTATAACTAAATTACAATATTTTACTCCAACCATTCACCCTGTACAAGATAGTGAATGTTCTCTAAAAATAATAAACCAAAGCGCATACCATTTCGTTTTTACAAAGACCTGGAAGGTCTTAGAATTTTGTTTTTCCATTTACAAAGATATCGGTATTACTACTATAGAATATATGATATTAAAACTATCATTACCTACAGAAAATTACGCAGTAAATAGTTCTTCAAGATTCAATTTTGTTGGAATTCGGTACCTTTTGATGCAAGACAATTTTTCTGATTAGAAAGTTTTTGTATACACAGATTTCTCAATCAAAACTATTCAATTCTATGTATTCTTTAGTTAAATGCTAAAATAATCATTTAATTAAAGTTTGAACTATTTCTTCAAATAAAATACAAGAAAGACTATTCAAGTGAAACAAAATAGGAAGTCAACAATAAACAGTTTCTGATTTCAGAACTCTTTTTCTATCGCTATCTCCAGTTTTTTTCTCCCCAGACTACTCTGAAATACCGTTGTGCAAGGGGTTTCATGCATTCAGATATAATGAACAAATCGCAACTTTTTTTCTGCAGTGCAATGAGAGATTACAAAATAGTCTATTGCAAATTATATAACTACGATTCGTTACGGATGACCAAGCAATTTATGTCTTAACAGGCTTCGGTTCCGCTTCAAATAATATTCTTTTCTACTTAAAAAAGAAAGATGGAACAACTTGGAACAGTGGTCAATAGTCGCCTTCTTTTTCTGCTCTGAGCATCGGCCTTGGCATACATTACCTTTGTAGAACTAACTGTTCCAGCTTACTATAATACTAAAAATAAGTAAATCTTTAATCCTTCTTAGAATCCATTGTCAAACAGTAGTGATCCATAACCGTGCCGCAGATAGTTAACACCACGGGATTGTATGTTTTGTTTCCTAAACTCGTATATAAACTCCTGCGCAAACTACGAAAATTCACACTCTGAACTTTCATTGAATACAAAACTTTTCATCGGATATCAACTATCATCCATAATGCAGCCAATTACCATTGTCTTAGCACTAATCTGCATGGTTGTCCTTTGCGAATTCTCTTATGGTAAACCTGTTGTCGCAGAAGAAGCGAGACACCATCATCATGGGCATCATGACCATCATCACCATGATCATCATGACCATCACCATGACCACCACGAGCACCATGACCATCACCATGATCATCACGAGCACCACGATCATCATCATGACCATCACCATGATCATCATGAACATCACGATCATCATCATGGCCACCATCATCATCACGGACACCATCACGGGCACCATCATGGACACCATCATTAGAGGTACACAGAAGGGATCCAGTATCGTGTTATACATCTCTTTCATTGAAAATATGTCAATAATGTGTTCGGGAGACATTTCAATAGTCATTCTTTACGAATTAGATAATAAATTTATATACTGTTGATCGAAGTCAGAGGAATTATTTCTTGTACATTTTAAATGTCCATTTGCTTTTCTTCATACATAAGTATGGAAAGTAGAATATTTTTCTTTGAATGCATTTCTATTCTAATTGAGAATTATCTTTGTCTTGGGATTACAGAAGTCTTGGGATTGGGAGAAATTTTTCTTTTGATACTATATAAGAAACATTCTTGTATAGTAAATTCTTGTCTGGTATTTAAAAACTTGTATAGTCTTATGTACGTAAACATGGAATAGTCATAATTTTGGCAAGGATTTTGATGATTTTGCATCTTTTTTGGTAAGATTTATTCATTATTCGAGCTAATGGAAATGTGTTTCATTAACCCTCCAAGTGGTTTCGACGAAATATCTCATCTCCATCATGATCTCACAAATTTTATTAATGACGAGGTATCGCGTCCATCAAGTTCTATTCAGTTTGGATAATTGCGAGATACCTCGTCTAGACAACCAATAGGAGGGTTAAAACTAAGCTGATTTAAGTACCTTTATTAAGACAAGTATTTTTCGTGATTTTAAGCAAAATGGCCTTTTCCATGCTTTTTTGGTCACTGAGGCATATTTTGCTATTTTTTGAGTGACTATTTTGCATATTCTGTTGTTTTCTAGAAAAAGGACATTATTATGAATTTCCCTGAAAACCCATTTTTCATCCATGTCTGGGAGGGACTTTTTACTTGATGAAATTTTAGAAGACTGAACAAAGTGATGTAGTTAATTAAAAGTATGTTTCTGTGGATTCAGTAGTAAAAGAAAGCTGCTTAATGTTTAAATCTTTGTTGATGGACTATTTAGAATCATTCTTTTTTGAAAATATGAGCATGATTTTCATTCTCTTTGTAGTTCTGGATGATGCAAAAGTTTCGGAAAACTAAAAATATTCAATTAAATAATTTGTTGTAAATTTCACACAGACACACATACACACAATTTTAATGGAAGAAATGCCAGAAAATGTAAAATTAATTTGTATTTTCTTTGTATAGGATCCCTTTTAATTCAATAAAAAATGTTCTTTCCTGAGTGTATTTTTATCTTCGGTGTCAGTAAAACTTTCATTCTGTGTATGAGTCAATTATTTGATATTGTACGTCGTGTGTCTGGCGCAGCATGGCCAAAAATGTCCCTTGCGCAATAAAACTCCCAAACCAACCAACCAATAAAAATGACTCAATTTGGGAAAAAACTTAAAGTTAAATTGTATTTAACCCTCATGGTGGTTGTCTTGGCGAGGTACTTCGTCATTAGCAAAACCATTTGCAGATCGTGATGTAAGAGATATATCGTGATTAGAAGAAAACTGACCAGATCTTGATCTCGTCATTATCAAAAACTCGGTAGTGTCTTGATGGCGATATATCTCATTATTAGCAAAATTGGTCAGATCTTGATGGACGAGATATCTCGTCAACACCACTTGTAGGGTTAAGCGTATTATTTATCCTATAAGGAATGTTTGGATTCGTACGTTATTTTTATTTTCACCTCTTCTTGGTAACAGAAATTTCCCCCAAATATTAATTTTTTATGTCATTGTTTTGTTTTACGGCATAACTGTAGTTTTTGGGGTCATAAATACTGGATCCAAAATCCTAGCCCTAGTGATAATACTAGGTATTCTTACAAACTAATCAAAAATAAGCATAATGAACATTCATTTTCAAGACATGCATATTTTAGTGTTTTACTAATTATAAATGACAAAAGACAGGAAAGTTTTAACGTTATATATGCTACCTAAATTTGAACTTGTAATCGCTTCTTAATTCATAAATAATTTAATTTTAAAAAGACAGATGCGTCAGATTGCAATTGAACTAAATGACATACCGTTCAGACTTTTATTATTTTAGCTAAATAAAGATTACATTTTTTCCACTTTTTATTCTTTTAAAGAAATAAACCAAATATGTCTCATATGAGGGGGTCCCTTTTATAAACTTTAAGCTCCTGAGCGTCACAAGATTTCCGAGTAATGTGGTATTGCTAATACCCCACAACACAGACCGCGGTAGCCCGGTTGAAAGATTAGCAGATTTGCAACTGGAAGGTTGCGAACTCGAAACTACCCAACTACTTCTGATTTTGTCCTTGCGATTTTAATTTAACTATCTACTTAGCCACGACACACATAATGACTAAATAACCACATGTATTGATTGAAAGAATCCAAGGAAAGATTTTATTGATCAAGAAGTTGAGATATGGATAGAAGTCGTGCAGGAAAGATTACAGATTGGAAGATGGAATCATGCATGTGAACCTTTCAGAGGGTTAATTAAATTTTCATTACATTCACTTTCCGCTGTTCATGCCCAGTATCTGCACCTGTGTCCTAGATTCAAGTACCGGTGCACTGACAATCAAAAAACAAATTTAATTGTCCTGATGTATCAAAATTTAAATCCCAAAGTTTCCAGATCCACACCTCTTCGACTCATCAAGTGGTGTAGAGTCCTTGATGAAGAGGCGGGAAATTCCAAAGCTTAATTCTCCAAGTGGTTTCGACGAAATATATCGTTAAAGATAGGGTTGATTTTGCTAATAACGAGATACCTTGTCGAGACAAAACCGCCCTATTATTTCAAGGGAATAAATATCCAATTAGGAAAAACAAACTGTTCTATGCCCAGAACTGGTGACAGTTTGGAACGGTTTTGTGCATCAGAGTCTAGCCACTACAGGGCAGTTTTGAACACGAAGGTAAACCATCAGGAGGGTTAACCTTCTTTTAACCCTCCTGGTGGTTGTCTTGACGAGGTATCTCATCATAAGCAAAACTGGCCGTATCTTGATATGAGCGAGATGTCTCGTCATTATAAAAATATCTGCCCAGATCTTGATGTCGTCAACATACAAATATTGGCACTATCTTATGATGAGGTATCTCGTCATTAGCAAAATTAGTCAGATCTTGATGAACGAGATATCTCGTCGAAACTAGTTGAAGGATTAATATGTAAGGGCCCCTTCACACCAACAAAATCCTGGTCAATATGAATCCAGAGGAAACTGAGTAATGTAGAGTTTCGAACATTGAAGCGCGGAATGCAAAAATGGAGGAGGTTCATTCAGCACATGGAAGAGAATCTTCGTCAATCCAAATCAATCTGGATTCAGATTTATTCAGATTGGCTGGGATTCTGTTAGGTGTGAAGGAGTCTAACACTGCATTCCTCATTTTCGCAATTTCTTCCGTGAAACTATTTGGTCTTCTCACCGAATTTATCTCTTGATAAGTCTGATCCCGATCCGACACTCTTGTTTATTGTTGTCTTTTCAATTGAAAAATAGTTCGAATGCCGCTCGACGATGTCATCCAGTTTCGACGTCCTCAGATAGCGGAAGGCTATCAGTTTTTCAAGTGCATCTGGGTGTCTCAAGGACTTCCTGTTATTGGAGCCAGATTGGAAAAGAAATTTATCTTGCGTGAGAACAGTGTGAAATGGAAAGGCGATTTTAAAGAATAATTGAAAACGTTGGATTTGAATTAGTGCACGATAATTTTCTGTCATTTTACCGCAATATTAATTTCCATCTGACAAAAGTAGCTATCCTCGTGTCATGTGATTGTACTTAATTTCTCAATATTATGCAGGTTTCTTTATATCCACAAGGCCTCTACTCAAGACCCCAATACCAGTTAGATGACGGGCTGTGGTACCAGTCTAGATGCCGAGCCATGGTAGTATATTAGATGACTGTCCCCAGTACCAGGTTAAATGAGAAGCCACGATACTATTTTAGATAACGGGCCCCGATAGCAGTGCAGATGATGGACCTCAGTACCAGTCGAGATGACGGGCCCCGATACCAGTCCATTTGACGGACCCCAGTAGATGATGGAGCTCAAAACCAAGTTAGATAACAATTCCCGGAATTAGTTTAGATAACTGACCCCAGTATCACTTTATGTGACGGACCTCTGAACTAGGTTAGATGACAGGCCCTGGGACTGGTTTTGATAACGGACCCTAATACCAGTCTAGATCTCAGTATCAGTCTAGATGATAGATCCCACTACCAGTTAAGGAGACGGGCTTCAGTATTAGCTAGCATGACTGTTCCCCTAACTAGTTCATATAACGGACCCCGTACCAGTTTATGTGACAGGCCTCAGAACTAGGTTAGATGACAGTCCCTGGTACTGATTTAGGTGACTCGAATACCAGTATAGATCTCAGTATCAGTCCAGATTACAGATACCACTATCAGCTTAGATGACGGGCTTCGTTATTAACAAAGATGATGGAACCCATTGCCAAGTTAGATTACTGGTACTAGCCTAGATGGTGGTCTCCAGTACTAGCTAAGATGATGGGCCTTAGTACCAAATTATAAAACAGACCCCAGTATCAAGTTAGATGGTGGGATCCAGTACTAGCCTAGATGGCGGACTCCAGGACTAATTTTAGACCCCATAATCAAGTTAGATGATGAACCCCAGTATCAGTTTAGATGACGGACCTAAAAACCAAGTTAGATGATGGACCCTGGTACTAACCTAGATGATGGTTCCTGGTACTTATCTAGATGACGGTCTCCGGTACTAGCTTATATGACAGGTTCTAGTACTAGTTTTAGTTCTCAGTATCAGTTCAGATCACGGACCCAGAACCAAAGATTAGGGACCCCTATACTAGTTTAGATGGCAAACCCTAGTACCAGTTTAGATGACGTGTTCTAGTACCAGCTCAGAAGACGTGCACATCATGTAATAATATGTGACCCAAGTACTCAATGTATAATTGGCCAAATGGTGAAATTTTGTCTTCTTTCCATTTATAAGTTTAACACCATTATTATTATCAAAACGATAGAAAGATTTATAAAGTTTTGAAAAAAAACTAACTGTTCATACAAAACTTTTCACATTTTCTGAGGTCCTCCATAGACATCTGGTCCCTGTGCTATGATACAGAGACAGTCCCCCGCCCCTGATTCACAAATTCTAAGTCAGATTTGCTATTATAATGATACGCCTTCGAAACTGTCTTCACATGGACAATAAAGAAATTTCTTGTATGAAAATGTTATAAATGACACGATTTTAGATGTTCTTGACGAATAAAGGTAGGTATGGTAGGTATTTCAATTAACGTCATACTGGAGCAACACAACGGGCTATTGACGAATAAAGGAAAAGACATTCCAGACAAATCGTGTAAAAGGCGTGGAAAAGGAAAATATTTGCTGCAAAAGTTTTTGTTCAAATCAAATTATATGTACAATTTTGTATTTGTTTCTAAAATTCAGGCTTTCTTCTTGACACAACATGCAAAAATTTCCGAGAATGTGATTTCCCTAGTGGAAGAATTCCACTTTCGTAAGTAAGCTTTTCGATGCAAAACGCTTTCTTCATTTGCTTTTATTTCAACAGTTAGAAATTGTCTTGAGACATGATTGTGAAAGGCATTCATGCAACCAATCAAAGTAACTCAGTGTTTGTGCTTGCATGTTAAATAATTATCGATATTCTGGCTCGAAGAGAGTTAAAGTTAGTTCCATTTGATTAATTTTGTTTTATTCTTTAGACGCCAGTCGACAACATTGAAAAAACATCCTTAGAACTTTCGTTTTCGTCGGCTAAAATTTTTCGAATGGCTTTACGTCGAACTCTGCTTTAACATAAATTATTTGTACGGACGCATGGAAGCATTATTTTAGAGCCACAGCCTCTTTTAGTGTATTATTAGATTTGTTGTAAATAAATAAGTTTTAACTATACAGTCCATTTACTTGTGAGTCCATCGTGAATCAGTTCGTTCGCCAACTGCTCTAGCAGCCCGCGAGTTGTAGGCGGAGCAGGCTCGCTACCTACCGGGTATATTTCTCTCTTCTGTGTCAGTAAAACTTTCCTTGTGTGTGTGTCGTCTGTCGTGCTTGGCGAAGCATGGCCAAATATGAACTTTGCGCCATAAAAATCCAACCAACCAACTACATCGTACTGGCTCACAGGATAACAGGAAATGTGTTAAAAATCAGTGAAGACCATGAAAATGTATGAAATGTCAAATAATAGGACCATTAAAAATAAGGACCTCAATACTACTCTATATTGTTTGTAGGTAGGTAATTGAATTAACGTCGGCTGGAGCAACACAATAAGCTTTTCTTTTTCTTTGTATCATTTGTATTGAAATAAACAGATTTAACATAAGACAGGTTAAAATCTAGACGGTAGGGCTTTAAGCTTTAAGTTAATGTTTCGTCGAGAACCTTCATTCTGGTTACCCGTCTAGAAAGCGTGAAGAAAATCTAGGTTACCAGAATTGTGAATGCATCACCCATATAATCGCCAAATTTACACCAAGCTCAAGGTAGTGCCGTTAACTAGACTTTAACTGAAAGTAATGAGGAATAGCATGTGCACGATTGAACATGGCTATTATACAAATAATATTTCTTTTTTCTTCAATTATTTTGTCATAACTAAATAAATAATTCAACGTACGCTTGATTTGGAAATGTAACTTATTATAATTAAAAATGTGACTAGACTATTTTACCAATCAAATTCTCGTTAAATATCATAATTGCAACAAGAAATTAACAAAAAATAAAAACAAGGTCATCGAGATGCTTTTTATATTCGAAGGAAGTATGCTTTTACAGTGTAAGGTTCTTATCAAAAAATGAAATAAAAGAAGGAGAAGAAAATAAGAGATGAATAAAAATCATTAAATGACTTTTCCGTTCAGCCATTTTCTGTAGGAATTTCTATTTGATAAAAGAAATGTTCGAATAATCGCTCCATTACAAGAGATCGGATCGTTTCGCTTTTTAAATCTCGAAATCTCCAGGAAAAAAAGAATAAAACGACTTAGGAAAAAAGTTTTAAAAGATACTTAAGCAATGAAGATTTGGAATTTTTATTCCCATGTTCAAGTGTCGTAAAATAAAAAAAAAGGTTACGGACGATTATGATTTTCGTAAAAAAATTCATCCCTAAATGCAAATAATAGAGGACGAAATTATGTAATAACAGAATTATTTATAAGGTATCTGTGCCAAGCGCAATTTGTCAAAAGGAAATAACCCTGAAAATGTACAGAAAGAAAAAAGATTACTTCAAATTGTATACCGCTACTTTCATGTTATTTTATCTTGAATAAATATGCAGCGGTATCAGCTAAGAGCTGATATCTGGCAGAATTATCCTAATGTCTCCGTAAAATCTGTATTGTTGCTTTTATTCCTAGAAATTAGATCACGAGATGTGTCATTTCTACTACAGTCAAGATTTCCTCTCCTAAAGAACAGAGAAACTGTACTACTGTTAACGTAGAAAATAATTTGGATAAGATATTGTTCCCCTTCTACCTTAGAAAATTTGTCTTATAGGAAGCTAGTTAGCAGGAAGCTACCACAGTTAGTTATGCAAATAAGATGTATGTTTATTTTATGTATATATAAATTCTTATTAAGCGTAGCTGTTATCCGAATTCAGAAAAATGCAATATTTCAACAATAAAATAAAATATTAATGTATTTGCATTTCTTAGTGTACAATACTTGGTTCACAGATAAATGGTATTCTTCATCACAAAGATTATAAAGATGATTCTTGATTACACAGATAATTCTTGATTGCATAGATAATTCTTGATTACACATATATTTCCTGATTACTCAAGTTTTGCCTTTAAATAGTTCTGTTATCGATTTTTGTGGGGTTTTTTCGTGACATCCTTTGAGAAAATCTTTGATGCGGTCAACGCTGAGTCATCGAGTAGATGAATTTTCAATGCCTAACACAAAAAGCGGTGAACAATTTCTAAGCCAACAGTAGCTTCTTTTAAAACAGGCAAGCTTATTTCTTCGTCTTTAGAATCTTCATTGTTCTTTCTTTACTTTTCGGAATCACTTAATATTTCTGATAATACGATTGAAAATAATCTATTTTCCTTGAAGTTCCTAAAATTTGTTTGTCTTAACCAGCGATTAATGTAGCCTGAATTCTTCTTAAACTAATCATTAACATTATTTAAATATACATTTTGACGGGGTTTGGAGATTAGTCCGTTCATCAGTAATTCGTATTGAGATATATATAGATAGATTCGTATAAGCAATTCGCATTATCAATAGAAGAGAGTTAGGGGTTCTTATGTACAACTCACTGCGCATGAAAATCATCACTAACCGATTAAATACCGCAATCACCGAACATTAAGGTGATTGAAAAATATATAACCGCCAAAATAGTCCTACTTTTTTACCTTACTTTTGGCATTTATTATTCCTTTGGCTGTTGCTCTATGATTGTTTTAAGATTCGTAGATGATGTTTTTATCTTATGATTATCTATTCTCCACTTTAACTTACCTACGGTAAGTTAAAGTGGAGAATATAGTGCCTTACCTACGGTCCACTTTAACTTACGGTATTTGTTTTTGAGTTTTCGGGGGTAACTTGTATTTTTATTTATTTGGCTAAGCCTCACACAAGTACAGAAAAACTCAAAGCTTCTTATCTTAAAAGTGACTCCTTTACTCCCCTTGATAAAATAAACGAGCTCACTCCCTTCACATTTTTACACCTTATTCTCTTGCTTCTCATGAAAAAATTACTTTTCTGGTAGTTTCTACATATATATTCGTTTAAAAGACCTTCACAATCCTTCAAAGGTACTGGCAAAAACCACGTGCTGGGATTTCTATCATGGTGCGAGAGATTTCCTTGGTTGATTAGATCTACAGGTGTGGGGAGAAATTGAAAAACTTCTTTTATTTACATATAGATCATAGTAAAGTAAATTCAATCTCGGCACCTCAGTTATGAATGTTACGGTACGCTACTGTACATATTGCGTTACCCAACCATAATTAAGACATCCTCACTTCGTAACTTTCTCATCTCCCCTGCTCCTGTATGTTAAATAAACTACTTATTTCAAATGTGCGTTTCTTTTAGTAACTGAGTAACAACATCCCATATTATGAAAATCATCCATGCTAGTTTTCGGTCGAACCTTTATCACCGAACCATCTTTATAAATAATAAATGCAGTACTTATTTTATGAACGTGCGCTGATGAGCGATGAAGTAGTAAATAAACCCATCTTATCTTTATCTCTATGGCCCTTGTTATCCGTCCACAGCGGTCTTTGAGCTGTAAACCGTTACTGACTTCGAGAAAGTCGCGATATTATCATCTGGCGTTTTTATCACATTTGCTCCTTATCTTTTTGGTACACGTGTCAGTTTATCTGCAACACTTCTACAACGAGAAAATGTATTTTTGATGCTCAAACAGGACTTTCTCCCAAATTACTTAACATATTCTGCACGTTCACGGCCTGTGCCATCTACTCTTCTTGGGCCTGGTCTGTCGTCCATCTCGGCCTTAGTACCAGAATAGATGACAGGCCCTAGGACAGTGATGGTCAAGACCTCCTGGAATTCGAGAGATTCCAGAGTCGGTGCTTATGGAGGATTTCCAAGATTCCCAAGAAGGAAAGTGCAAAAATTCTATGGGTTCTGGCAAGAGTTTTTTATTATGAAGACGAAGTAAACCAAATAATAAGTATGAAATGAAACCCATTTGCCAGTTGCGACACTAATCGTGATTGGATAAAGGAAAATAACCTAGTCAGGCAGTGTTGTAGAGAGGCCTGTTTCAGGAAAAGTTCAAAAGAACAAATATAGTATTGAAACGGTCGTTAATAGTGGTCAAGAATTTTTGGCATTCGTCTCTCCGAATCTCAGTACCTGCAAACAGGAAGAAAAAGGTGGAAAAGATCATAAATTCATTGAAGAATCACAGATAAAATTAATAATTACGAGATCCCTACCGGTGTTGCTTACTTTTAAGTGAAAGTTGTGCCCAAATTCAGTTAATTTATAAGGCATGAATTTTTTAACATGTCATAATTTACTTTTACTAAATTATTTTAATAATGTTTTAATACAGGTAAATGTATCAGGTTTTGTATTGCTTTTGTTCCCTGTATCGTTTTAAAACAGGGAGCAATCAGCCACAGAAATATAGATTAGATTTTCAACTGGCTTTCTAAAAGATAAGCCAGCAAATAATTTACATTTCCCTGACTGATCTAACAAATCAGTTCACCACTTCTCCAGTATCAAGTTAGATGACGGGCGTCCCGTGAAATACAAATGTGTATTGGAAATATCTGTTCAATCAGAAAATCACTAAATGTGGAGCAAAGAATACAAAGGATCGAATAAAGCGGCTAACCAAACGGGTAATCAAAAGTTCCTTCCCCACGGCGCTATTGAGAATGAAAAAAAAACGGTATTTTCAACTGACTTAGTTTATTACTGGGCATGGAAAGCTTATATATTCACACATTTGTCCTTGTCCCCAACTCGCTTATGCAGTTGTGGCAAAAGCAGACAATTAACACCAACCCATACTCCCGTGCCTAGTGTCGTGAGACACTGTACCAGTTTAAATGAATGTAATAAAGCCCCCAATTAACCAAAAGTTCCTTCCCAACGGAGCAATTGAGAATGAAAAATGACATCATTTCCAACTGAGTTTATTACTGGGCATGGAAAGCTTAACGGATACCTTCACATATTTGGTTTGTCCCCAACTGCCCCTTACAGATGTTTCAACAGTAGACAACTAACCTCATCACATTGTCGTGTCTAGTGTCGTCAGACACTGTAACAGTTTGATTGTCTGGGATGTACAGAACATGACACATAGGTAGAATGTCTATCCAGCATGTTTTGTGTCCTGCATTATACTTCATCGTATATTACATTATATCACATACACATTATATAGTACTATCATATACACATTATATAATACTATCGTATACACTCTAATATAGTACATACAATAGTTGTACATATTATACACAACATGCATATTATAAGTCAATCTCTTAGGATTATCAATTCCCTGGTGAGTCTATGAATTTCATCTCGTCAATAATCTTGATCCTCGAGCCCGTTTTAGAAGCAATGTTCCTGTGCATACAATTTTAAGGTAGTTGGCAGGTATTTTTATATACCATGATGATGTAAGGGGCAGACTGTGATGTAGTTCATAGGTGTGACAATTTCGCTACAGGAGATGTCCGAATTGATTATTTTAAATACTTTTCAGGTTGAATTCAGAATTCAATTCTGAGCAAAGTTAAGCTTTTGATGAATAAAACGGGTTCTCTCAAATAAGAGATGTCTTTTTAAGACTAGACAATAAGGCAAATGATATTTTTGTCTATCGTAAAAAGTGCGAAACAAACGCTGTCTATACGAATTACGGTGCAATACTAGTCTCAAAGGCAGTATTTTTAAAATGACCTTTTCCAATTCACGAATGTAAAATTGTGCATTTATAACCATCTTATGCATCACAACACTGAATAACAGTTTTGATCACAGAGTCAATCGTTGTTTGAGTGCATTGTTTTATAGCGCCAAGAAATCATTTCATCGGATACTTGCAGGTAGGTAGGTCGCACTGGGGACAACACAACGGGCTATTGGTGTCGGGGATCAATTCCGAAGCAAAAGTTTAGAGGGCAACACCTCATAATTTTGATCTACGGTCAGATGACAAGATCAACACCTGAGCCGGCACCCACTCTCTAAATATCAACACCACGCCAACGCGAGGACATTGAGGCAGCGACAGATTTAACGCGTAACAGCCCCCATGTTAACGACGATCTTTGGTTGGTTCGAATTTCAAACTCTCAACTTCGAGTTGCTAATCCGCGACTCTACCAAATGGACTACCTCAGTCCTTGGTCCGAAGGGACTGAAGACCAATGAATAAATTATTCTGAAGCTCTTTTTGGTTCAGGCAGTCAAATAGTAGATCGATTGTGTCCTCTGCCGTTTTCCATCCTACCTGAGATGTTTAAAAAATCAATTCTGACAATATCTCCTATGGTGAAATTGGCGCACTTCTGCATTACATCAGTCTGACGGCCTACAGCATCCTAGCATATGAAAACACCTGCCGACCACCGTGAGCACCCTAAGTGTTCTTGAGCACCTTGGGTACTCACGAACACTGATTCTAACAAAAGCTCGAGGATCAAAATTATTAATAAGATGAAATTCATAGCCTCTCACCAAGACTTGATAATCCTAAGAAATTAACTTCCAATATGCATGTTACGATACTATTACATAATGAGTATACGATATAATATAACAAACGTGAAATGGTAATGTATAATATAATATAATACGATGTATAGACGTGCCACTAGGTGACCTGTTCTGTTCATCCTCGACTCATTCATTGAAACTGGTACAGTAAGACAACACCTTGAAATTTTGAACAACGGTCAGATGCTGAAGTCGTCACCTGAGCTGGCACCCACTCTCTAAATTTCGACACCAACGTGGGGACATTTGAGGTCAGTTTTAACATGCACCAGTCCCCACGTACACGCCTTTTGGAATTCAATGTAACTGCCGTAGATAAATTAACTAACATTTTTTAATTCGGAATTCATTCTAAGGAATTTTTGTTGGCGAAGTGATGAAGAGTCGTATCCGAAAAACAAGCCAATTGTCACAATCGGAATATTTACAGAAAACACGTTTCGCTGCAGAAATACTACCGCTACCTAAATTTATCGTGACAGAAAAAAGTCTCTCATACGACTTATTTTAACTGTTAACCCTACACTCCGAATTTTGTGGTTTTGTCGTCTTAACTGTCGTCTTAACTCATTGTGTCCTTAAAACTTTAAATACAGGTAACCCCCGTATAACACGGCACTTCTATAGCACGGATTCACTCTAACACGGTTCGAGAACTGGGAACATCCCCGTATAACACGGTGCTTTTATAGCACGGATTCACTCTAATACGGTTCGAGAGTTGGGAACATCCCCGTATAACACGGTGCTTTTATAGCACGGATTCACTCTAATACGGTTCGAGAGTTGGGAACATCCCCGTATAACACGGTGCTTTTATAGCACGGATTCACACTAACACGGTTCGAGAACTGGGAACATCCCCGTATAACACGGTGCTTTTCTAGCACGGATTCACTCTAATACGGTTCGAGAGTTGGGAACATCCCCGTATAACACGGTGCTTTTATAGCACGGATTCACTCTAATACGGTTCGAGAGTTGGGAACATCCCCGTATAACACGGTGCTTTTATAGCACGGATTCACACTAACACGGTTCGAGAACTGGGAACATCCCCGTATAACACGGTGCTTTTATAGCACGGATTCACTCTAATACGGTTCGAGAGTTGGGAACATCCCCGTATAACACGGTGCTTTTATAGCACGGATTCACTCTAATACGGTTCGAGAGTTGGGAACATCCCCGTATAACACGGTGCTTTTATAGCACGGATTCACTCTAATACGGTTCGAGAGTTGGGAACATCCCCGTATAACACGGTGCTTTTATAGCACGGATTCACTCTAACACGGTTCGAGAATTGGGAACATCCCCGTATAACACGGTGCTTTTATGGAATGATTGGAACAACGATGCGAAAAGGACGGGCATTATGAAAGTTATGGTGTAGCATGGGAATGTCCTAAGATCTACACGCGTGAATATTATCTCGAGATAAATTAAATAAAAAGTAACTTAGCTTAGGAGAGACATGGCGCCTCTTGGGGATACCCGCTCGTCATCAAAAAGAAAAAATGGCAAGAAAGCTTTTCTTTCTCACAAAACTGCAAGGTCGTTGGACTGAGGCGAAAAAAAAGAGAGCGTGTTCTTCCTCTCCACGCTTTTTATCAGTTTTTCAGGGGGTCGCAAATCAGGTGAGATGGTCTTGTCTATCAAGGGAGCTGGACTTCCTGATTCGCTGTTTTTTAAACTAGCTCATCTGTAATTTGTTAGACGGACACACATGACATGGCATGACGTAACTTTCTGGAAGATTCTTAGCATAGTTAATGAGCGTCACTGGAGCGAGGGACTAAACGGAATTGAGAAATAAAGGACTTAAAAAATAAATGGCATCACTAATCTCGTGGCTGTCACTCAGAGGATGAGGATATCTTGCCAAAAAGAAAACACCCTCGGGAAATAGCTCTTAGTGATGACGAAGAAAACATTATTTAATTCATATTAAACAATTATTACTTAAGAAAATTTTAATAAAGATATTTATCTTAATTATGAAAATATAATTGCATGTTTTTTAATTTTTGGAACCTAACCTCCCTTTTCGTACTAGTTCTTTGTTTCGTATAACACGGATTCGCATAACACGGCAATTTTTTGGAACATAACTCCCGTGTTATACGGGGGTTACCTGTACTTAGAAGTCGCTATAATAATAACATTATTAATTTTCTTACCGTTACAACCAATTTCGTTTAAAATGGCGAAATGACCTACGGAGCGAGTTCGCAAGTGCACTGCATGGGGAAAGCAATATGTCGCAATATGTTCGCAATATGCCGTAATTCTACGGTGAGGGGCGAGCTTTGGGCCAGTATAACTTTGAATTACGTGGAGTGAGGACTGTGTAAGTGGTGTCATTCGAACGCTATCGAACTGCGCTACAATCACAGGCATTTAATCAATAAAACTATTCTTCAATATTAATATCAAACTGCACTTTTATCGTTCGAACTGTAAATTAATTGTCGAATATTTACAATAAACAACCGTTCAAACTTCCTACGTCTATTTCATTCATTCCACAATTCAACATCAGGCCAGAGTATTCACATCAAAACTACGGCTTGTGTCCTCAACACTACTGACCAATTTTTTCAATTTGAATACCTTTTTGTATTTTTAGTTCAAATCAAAATGATTAAAGAACGTGCTTTAATTAAGTTTTTGAGAAATTTTTTTTATTTTTAATTAATTTAATTTTTTTCCTTTTTTATAAGTGATCCCGCTTTTTGTTTTACTTATTTGAATTCTAGACAAACGCGTATAAGTTATAAAATATTTAAATGATGTAAAAGTAAAAACCTTTTCGTATTTGACCTATAAATAGACACTATACTGGTTTTATAATTGTTTGAAATCATGGAATTTTTATAAGTAGACTTAGCATATGGGCGGATTTGCTGTTGTATGATCTCAGAAGTGTAGGTCACGTGGGCTTGGGAATCAACTTGAGCCGATTGGCAATCGAAGCACAGACTATTTTTCGTCACACTCCTCAATTAGTGCAATATCAAGACCCGTGCTTTCTTCCAATAAATTAATTACCAACCAATCTCGTCTATTTCATTAATAGGTAGATGGTTAAAATAAGTACCATTCAAATAATCGTAGAAATTCGAAATTTTAGGATAAAAATCAATTAAATTCAATTCTCTGTTACAGATTTCAAAATTAGATTTTTAAATCCTGATTATTTTCGACCTTAATTTGTGATGCAGAGTTTGAAATGTGATTTACAAGCTTATTTTTTGAAAAAAAAGATTATGTAAATTAATTATTTTCCGTTCTGTTACTTGAAATATTTACTTCCAACTTTCCTGTCCGAAAAGTTATCTTCGCCACAAATATTAATTTTTTTGCGTTACTGCAGTGAATTCTTTCCATTTTAAGAAAAAAAGGCGGTAACGTAATTCTCTTCTTTTACAGGGATATTTTATTGGAAATAATGTGACGTCACATACGTAAGGCCTGTACACACAGGTGACATAAAAACATTTATCAGACATAAATCAATAAATACAGCTTTACGTTCTGCCCTGTGGATTTTATTTCAGGAAATCTTAAAAGGTGGGCGTTAAATTAAATCTTTTCAAGCAATTTTTGTCGCTTTTTGCCTTTCATTTGTTTTTAAGTCTATATTTATTTCATAAATTTGCAGGCAGCACATCTCAAATGCCTTATGCTGAACAAGGCGTTGAAAATTTAAGCATTAAAAAAGCAAATAAGAATAAAAAAATATTACTTGTCTTCGGAAGTAATATGTTTTAACGAGTTTCCAAATAGGCGATAAAATTCCCATAAAAACATCAGCGAACGTCTTCAAACTAAATTACATTTTCGTCGCCGAAGGCCCTCTTTTTTGAAAAATACACAACAACAAAAAACTGTCGCATCGTCTCCGAGGAAAAATGCATGCCATTTTCATTACAATGTTGGATAAAAAGAGTTCCAAGCAGTAAGGATTGTGTTTACCCGCGATAAATTTTCACCAACTTTAACCCTCTTCGACTACTACAACTTCCACTGCAGAAAATGTCGATCTTGCGTTTTGGAACATTTTCTTTGGTGTTTCGTATTTATATTCGTTTTATTTGTTTTGTTCTCGTCTTTTAATCTCATCTGATGAGTTTTTAGCACTCTCGTTCTTCGGTGAGGTGAAAAGCTGCAAATGATTTTTCTTTTTTCTTCTTTCTAGGAAAAATGAGAGAATATTCATTAATAAATAGCTGTGAAAGATGGATTAAAGCATAACTGTCTTATTCTATGATTTTTCAGACAATGATGGAGTGTTGATGACCGAGACCTAAGAGCTCCTATTATTTCCCAAGTTGACGTCATTGATTTGAAGACCTGTGGTCATACGAGTCAGAATAACCCAACTTCTCTCCCTGCCTCTTTCTCTCTATCTCTCCCACTCTCTCCCACTCTCTCTCTCTTCCACTCTCTCTCTCTCTCTGTGTATCTATCTTTCCCTCTCTGTGTCTATCTCTCCCTCTCTCTATGTCTATCTCTCCCTCTCTCTCTATCCTTATCTCCTTCTCTCTGTCTCTATCCATCTCTCTGTGTGTCTATCTTCCTTCCCTCTGTATCTCTCTCTCTCTGTGTGTCTATCGATTTCTGTCTATCTCTCCTTCCCTCTGTCTCTATCTCTCTCTCTCTGTGTCTATCGATTTCTGTCTATCTCTGTCTCTCTTTGTTTATCTTTCTCCCTCCCCTCTCTGTGTCTATTTATCTGTCTCTCCCTCACACTATCTCTTTGTGTCTATTTCTCTATCTAACTATCTCCCTCCCACTATCGTTCTGTCTATCTCTCCTTCTCTCTGTCTCTATCTGTCTGTCTCTATCTCTCTGTATGTTTATCTCACTCTCCCGCTCTCTCTATCTGGCTCTCTCCTTCCCCTCTCTCTGCCTACCTCGCCTCTTTGTCTATTTCTCTGGTCTGTCTCTCTCTCTATTTGTCTATCTCTCTCCCTCTTCCTATTTGACTCTCTTCTTTTTCTGAATATGTCTCCCTCCCTCTCTCAAGATCTCCCTCTCTTTTTTGACTATCTGGCTCTCTCCTTCCCCTCTCTCTGCCTACCTCGCCTCTTTGTCTATTTCTCTGGTCTGTCTCTCTCTCTCTATTTGTCTATCTCTCTCCCTCTTCCTATTTGACTCTCTTCTTTTTCTGAATATGTCTCCCTCCCTCTCTCAAGATCTCCCTCTCTTTGTCTATCTGGCTCTCTCCTTCACCCTCTCTCTGTCTATCTCCCCTCCCAGTCCCTCCCTCCTCTGTCTATCTCCCCCTCCCAGTCCCTCCCTCCTCTGTCTATCTCTCTCTCTCTCTCTTTCTCTCAATCTCCCCTTTCTATGGCAATTTCTCTCAATCTATCTATATGGTTCTCTCCTCCCTCCCTTTCATCTATCTCTCCTCCCTATCTGTCTCTATACATCTCTCTATATCTCTTTCTCCTTTTCTGTGACTCTAACCTCCGTCCATCTATGTTTCTTGATTTAAGTTAGTTTTATACCGAATAACACAAATGCATCGCTACACGAATCGGAGCTTGCCTTTCTAAGCGGAGAATGATGCCTTACGCCACAGAAACAATGTTATCGACTGACCTAAACAGCGCCTAGTACCACCTAAACACGACATTTCAGGACACACATTCTTTGACAAAAATGTTTATTCTGGACCCCTCTATCACCTTTAACAATTTGACTAAAAATTTTCGAAACACTCTACATAACGTTTTTGACTATTCTTATATATTTGCTTCTAGTGAACAAGTGTTTCAACCAGATTCACTCTGGTGTCTAATACACATTTTGATCCACTGTAGTAGAAGATTTGAATTATTGTGTGAAGTTATTTGTGAGTCCAATAAATGACTTTAACTCATTTACCGATCTTTCTCCTTTTCATCTTTCTTACTAACAGCAATAAGCAAATAATATCTGGTAAATATGAGAAGGATGGTCAGAGTATATAATCAAAGGCCTGCGTAGATCTTACTTTTGCTGTCTTAATATCCTCGCGGTCACGTTGGCGTGGTGTGGAAGTTTAAGAGTGGGGTGCCAGCTCATGTGTTGAGCTCTTCATCTGACCGTGGTTCAAAGTTACGAGGTGTTGTCCTAGGATCTTTCTCTTCGGAATTTATCCCGGACCGTCATCAATAACCCTTTGTGTTGCTCCAGTGAGACGTAAATTAAACTACTTACCTACGAAATACCCTCGCATGATACATATCTAGGTTACCTTAAACTGTACTTTATCGACTTTTGGAGGCGTTTGGAGTTTAATCTAACTTGTTTGGAGTTTATCTTTCCAAAAAGATATCCTACAAATTCCATTCATTCTCATACATTTTCTGTTGAAGCTGATATTAGTTGAACCATACGATCACGAATTAGGATTTTAAGCAGAGAAAACGTTTTTATCAAAATAGAAACAATTCCCATCTCTCTTTTGAAAGCCAAAAAGTAATTTGTCCTACTTCGTTGAATTGTTTTTAATAAATCTTGAAGAAATTGCATCAAACCTAATTTTGAAAAAAATTTTGCTCTCAAGTAGTATATAGTAAATTTTAATGCTTCATATGTGTGCTAGTATCATTCTCAAACATTAGATTCCTTTACCGACTTCACTCACCGTTGATATTATACTCATTATTTAATTAGATATTTTATTTATTATCTAATTTGGACTATTTCTAAGATTAAAGTCTTAGAACTCGTCTGTTTAGATACGGAATTACTCGAGAAAAAGATCTGGTTAGCTTCGTAATCTTTCACTCGGCAGCTAAATTAGGGTTTTAGACCGAGAAAACGTTTAATCGCAAAATAGAAACCATTTTCGACATTAAAAATTGTTGGGTTATATAACATAATAGTTTAAAATTGTTTAGAAATTTGAAGAAAATGTTTGCTTAGATATCTGATAAAATCACAGGAAATCTAATAGAAAGATATAGAATACCATTAAAAGAATTTGAAGACATTAGATAACATAGAAGTGATATAGGAAATATGTAGAATATATAAAAAAGAACTCAAATGGTAGGTAGGTGGTTGAGTTGACGTCGCACTGGAGTATCACAACGGGCTATATTCGGGATCAATCCCAAAGGAAAAGTTCCAATAACACCTCGTAATTATGAACCACGACGAGGTCAACACCTAATCTAGCAACCCAATATCGAAACTTCCGCACCACACCAACATGAGGTCATTAGAGGCCACGACAGATTTAACGTTCAACAGCCCCTACGACGCTCTTTGGTTGGATCGAGTTTCGAACTTGGAACCCTCCGGTTACTAATTCGCTACTCTACCAACTGGGCTACCGTGTCCATAAGGAAACTCGGAAAGAATATACAGAAAATAATGTAAAATAATTCAATTGAATAAATAGATCAGTTTGTAATCTCGAACTTGACATTCTTGTTCATCAATTAAACCTTTTGATTGCTTTGGACCACTAACCAACCTCTCTTTTAAACACTTCTTTCTATTGATATTAAAATAAAACTGCGTAAACGAAGTTGTTTGAAGAAAAAACGAAAAAATATTTCAAGCTCTGCAATCTAGAGTTAATATCAAACGATGTCATTTAAAGTAAGAAAAAGCGTAAAGCTACGACTTTCTTTGGGATAATTACTCGTATTAAATAAAATAGCAGTTAATGTATCAGAATCAAATACTCTCTAAACATGAAATAAAATTTTAATAAATATATTAAGTTCAAACAAATTTTTAAAAGGGATATTGCAACACTAAAATCAATTCCCTATAACTGGATGAAAAATAATTGCATGTAAGTTCTATGAAATTGCTCAGTGCTCCAAAAATGAAAAATGAAAGAGATAAATTGAAAAGAGAGTTTCGAATACTTTCTTGGAAATATCAATTTTGAGATTTCGCAGAAATCCTTCTATAGCACTAAAAATAGACATGGCGAGAAATGATGCAAATTTCTATCTAAAATGTTGCTCATGCAAATACGTCTCCGATGTTTTCATAGAAGGAAAATTTATTTCTCGTAGGAGTACCACCGTAGAATAAACTCAAAATAAGACAAATAATCGCTATAAAACAAACCTACAGTATGATACTCCGCTTTGAAATCCATAGAAAAAACGAAACTACGATATTTTACTTTACACTTTGTTTTTATAAATTCACTTAATCTTCCTGGTGATTTTTCGACGTTGTTTCTCTTCGTTGATAAAACTGACCAGATCTTGATGGGCGAGATATCTCGTCCTCAGAAAAAAATTTGACCAGATCTTGATCTCGTAATAAAAAATTGACAATGTCCTGATGACGAGATATCTCGTCTATTCTCGTTTTGAAATACTCTGACACAAATTCGCCATACTTTCGTAGCCCATTCGCCACTTGTGGAGATTGGTGACAGAGTGGTCCGCCCTGGTTCTTGTATGTCTCTTTTTAAGCTCGTCTTTTCAGTATGCCAAGCTTCATAAATGAAAGATGGAAATAAATCTGTACTTCTATGAGGGAAACATGCAACTTCGATTCGCACAGCTACATTGATTACATAAATTTCGAAATGCTCTGACTAAAATTCAACTACTTTCATGGCCCACTTGTAGAGATGGTTGACAGAAAGGTCCACCCTAGTTCTAATGTGTCTCTTTTTAAGCTCGAGTTTTTAGTACGCAATCAAAATTCTTGTATCGTTTTGAACACAGGAAGCATCTTATAATGAAGAATAAATGAATAATGTACTTCTATAAGAGCAACTTGCAACTTCGATTCACACACTATGGACAAAAATGTTGATATGCTCTGACACAAATTCGCCATGCTTTCGTATCGCATCAGTCACTTCTGGAGATGGGTGGCAAAGTTGGCAAGCCATGATTCTAGTATGCCCCCTTTTAAGGTCGTCTTTTTAGTATAAAAGTAAAGCTCTCGTACCGTTATACTCATTTAAAACTTCTTATAATGAAAGAAGGAAATACAGGTGTACTTCTATGAAGGCAACTTGCAACTTCAATTCAAACACCACGGACAAAAACTTTGAAATGCTCTGACACAAATTCGCCCTGCCTTTCCTAGTCCATTCGCCACTTGTGGAGACTGGTGACAGAAAGGCCTATCCTGGTCCCCTTTAAGCTCATATTTTTAGTTTGTAAAGAAAGATCCTTGTGGAGATTGGTGACAGTGGGGCCTATTTTGGTTCTAGTATGTCCCCTTTTAATCTCGTATTTTTGGTATGGAATCAAAGATCTTGTACCGTTTTACACAGAGTAAGCCTCATAAGTGAAAGAAGGAAATGAATGTGTTCTTCTGTGATGGAAACTTGTGATGCTTGTGGGACATCCAATACAATTTAATTAAATAAATTGAAGCATTATTTCATAGGCACCCCTTCCCCGTCGGTTGTTTTGCCGACACAAAAAGCGCAAAAAAACACTAACCGAAATAAAGAAGCATAAGTGTAATGAATTTTCGAGTCTTTCGAACAGAAAATGTCAAAAAGAACAAACGAAAGAAACCCGAATGTAGTACTCTCCGAAATGGCAGAACACTGTTATTTTTATTGGCGATGCATAAATTATGTCAGGAAACCGAAACTTAAAAGCATTTCTTTCTCACCCTAATTACATTACCAGCTCTGCAGGATACACGAGCACCAGGAAAAAATGGCGCCCCTAAAAAACCCTAATAAACGCAATGCTTAAGCTCGCAAAAGCAATCTCATAAATGTTTTGAGCTTATGGAAAGAAACATAATGAAGCAAAACATAATAATATGGAAGAACAAATAGCGCTTAATAATCCACCCTGCAAAGGGGAAAAGCCATCTGCTTTTTCATGCGGTTTTTTATACGCTTGAGCCTAAATGTCACTAAGGTTACTATTATTATGAGTTTCTTGTAATAGAAGAATCTGCCCATTTCCCACACATTCGCCTTTGTGTTCCAGTTTTTTATATTTCATCTTATGTATGTTGACGTGGAACAAAAGTAATTTAATACGTTTATTTACTTATTGTTATGGAATAAATTGAACTTTTTGAGTTTTAATAAACAACGTAGAGGACTCTGGGTAAGGGCTTTTGTTAGGAAATTTCTCGAGCATTTCGAAAAGTTGTTTGTAGATTTGCTTCGTAATTAGAAATTCAATTTCTCCGGAATTGATCCGGAGTGTCCGATAAGCACCGATTTCCTGGAATCTCCGGATCCTATTAAAATATAAAAACAGCGCCTCTATCTCAATTAGTTTCTCATTTATGTGGAAATGTATTTTCTGTTGATTTTTTCTTAAGGGGAAATTTGAAGTAATTGTCACTCGTAGAGGTAACATGATTTAATCAGAAATGAAATGAAATTTTAATGAGTTACTAAATATTCTCACATTTTGAAAAAAAAAGAAGAAAAACTGATTAAAAGTTTCACCGAAACTTCCAAGAATAATTTTGAATTTTCAGAGTGAATTAATTTTTCTCTCTGATTTCTCTTGAATTTTTTCAGTAAAGAACACAATAAATTTTTGCCTTTGATAAAAAATGTGGATTAATTATTTTTGAGACTTTTAAGAATCATTTCTCTTAATACATGAGTTACAAATTAAATGAAATTAAGATTCTATGTTCTATGTTCTTCTAAACTATTTTCAGCTAGCTACTTCGTACCCTTAGAGCCACAGAAGTAAAAATTAGAACATTACTCAAGAATAGGCTAGTCAACACGAAACGTCCAAAGCTGTCACGAACCGAGAAATCGGAAGAGGAAAACCCAACATGGCACATGAAGCGGATAAAGCTCAGAAATCTGTTCGACAACACAACGAAACTTCTGAGAAAACAGACCCGACTTGGTTTGTCTTTGGCAGAAAAACTTAAAATTGCTGAACTCTAGTGACATGAAACTTGCACAGCTTATTCTGTCTGGAATTTCTAGGCCAAGGGAACTATTTTCAGTTCATCCCATTGAAAACCAAAGAAGTAAAATTTAATATGTAACAAAGCAAAATGAGAGACCAATTTTTAATAAAACTCGAATAACCACAAAACTTCAAAATCTGTTACAAGAAGAGCAATCGGAAAAGGAAAAGAAGCAAGCACGTGAAGCGGACAAAGCTGTTTGACGATACAATGAAACTGCTGAGGGAACAAACTAGACTATATTGATCTGAAGTAGCTAAAACTCTCAGACAAAGCCGGGTAGCAAACCGAGTAGAATATATTTGCCGCTTACTTTCAATATTTTCGATTAGGTATAGAAACACTTCTTGGTACTAAGAGAGAAGATATCGTGGATTCGCCTGTTGATATTGTAAACAAATACAAATCCGCATAAAGGATGAGTAATTGTTTTTCTGCTTAGATTATACGTTTTATATGAGTTATGTGCATTCAGTACATGTTAATTTAGAAATATTCCTTTCATAAATTTGGTGGTCAAGATTATGAATTCGCTATTACTTCGATGATAAAACGACTGAATTGTGTTTGACGAAACATTAATTAATATCAGGAGATCTTGACATTTCTAGAGGCTAACTCGCTAAGGGAAGAATTCCTTTAACAAAGCGTTAGGAGATTCACTAATCATTATCATAGAATCACTTATCGTGTTGCAAACAGATTTCATTGTATGTTGTCACAGTGAACAAGTTAGTATGTTAGTATTATTTTTAAGGGTCTCTAAAATTATTACTTAACGTATTTATAAGCTAAACGACTCTATAAATTGTCCACGTTTAAATTCGTCGTTATAGATTACAGTCAATTCACCCTTTTCAGAAAGGCTGTATTGGTAGAGGTACCAGGTACGTTTAATAGAAACATTTATAAAACTTTCCATGGAACTTTATAGCCAGTTTACTTAAAAGCATCATCTGAATAAAGGTTATGAATAGATTAAAATAAAAAATCTTAAATATTGGTTTGTTTGATGAAGGAATCGCAAACAATTTCAGCCTGAAGTATGGAAAAAGTTGGTTCATTAGAAAGTAATGCAAACGAAACATAAGTGCATGAAAAAACGCATTTGAGAATTTATTCTAAAAAAATTCTCGCTTGATGCATCCTTTTATTTATGTGAAATTTAAATCAGCACTTGCGAAAAATGTTAACCCTCTTCAATTACGTTAGTACCCCCTTTCATAGAACTATCAAATAAAATATTTCTCGGGTGACTTTTTTTCTTATTTGCTTTAAACTAATATAAATGAACTGGTATTGAAAGGATTTGCCAATATTTGAAATGGAAATCTATATCTAAATGCTAGAAGAAAAATTAAAATATAGACATCTTATAAAAGCTGAAAACCATGCATAAGAAATCAGTGGAATCAAACGAGAGTGTTTTAATCTATTTGATCTTTTACTTTTTCGTCTAGAAGCATCGAAGAAAAATAATTTGTTTCAATGACATCAAACGATTGATATTTTCTCGTTTATTTATATTACTTTCAGATTTATATATCAGAACAGAGAAACATTAAGAATAAAATAAATAATCATATTTTCTCGGCAAATAGTTGTTTTCAACTGTCGTTGGAATTATAATTTGGAAAAACTTCTGCTCTTTCAAGTACAATTGTGAAAACCAATGTAAATTCATTTTTTGTATAGTTCATTTATTGCATGTAGTGAAAATATTTTAATTTTATAACTTACTAATAGTTTAAGATGTAGTTTATTTTTAGAAAAATTTTAGAGGAAAAATCTCGAATATTTACACAAAAGATTTCTTTAAACTATTGAAACATTATGAAAAAGCAATTTTGATTTATGTTAGGAACAAAAAATATTCAATTATTTACAAACATCTCCATCAAAGGAAATATTAAAAGTAGCAAAACAATATTGAGTACCATCACGTCTGTAATTCATTGGAGAGATCTCCATTAACTAAATGCAGCAGATTTTTTGGAGTTGAGAATCAAATACCAAAATTTACTTTTATTATCTATATAAATAAGAATGGAGTGTTTGTTTGTACATTGAATATTTTCGACCCATTTCAAGTTTTCTATCCGGTTTGGGTCTTCTGATGCAAAATCCGTCTCTTGCGCTTTTGGTGTCTGTCCATCTGTCTGTATGTGTGTGTACATGCTACGTCCTAACGGTTGAATATATTTTCATGAAACTTTGTATACTGTGAGTACTTACATTCATTTAGTGATTGAATTTGGTTGCGTTAGTCTGTCTGTCCGTCTTCCTGTTCTATATTCCCCTACCGAACATAGAACAGGAAGTTTGTGTGTTTGCACAATTATCACATAAGATTTGTTCAAAACATTTTAATGCAATCTTCTACATTTGATAAACCATATTTAAGTGTAGTGAATGCATTGTTTTAAATTCCTTTGCTTACGTATTTAAGCAAGTGTAATGTTAAAACATCTGAGTAATTCTACTTAAATCAACCATAATTTGGTAGTTTTGGAGAAGTTGGAATGCATATTGATCATTGCAATTACTTAAATTGTTTTTAACCCGTACTGCTTAAAAATCAATTAATTTTGAAAAACTGTTTCTGCAGAATTTAAATTCAAATACTTTTTAATTTGAGCCTTATTTATTTCTTTGCAAAATATAAACTATTTCCGAAAATTTGGAACAGACGATACTTAGCAACAAAACTGAAACTCGTGTTCATTTGCCACATGCAGTGATATTTTTTCGCTCTGAATTAATCTCGTACTTTTAAATTTTATCTAATTTTTAGTTGTAAATTGTGGCAACTATGCGAGATCAAGTGATTAAAGAGAATCACGAATTTTTCTCTAGAACTTTTCCCCGCCAACTTTTATTTTGTTTTAATTCTCTGTTTTCTGTTTTTCTGTTTTAAATATTTATTATTTTAATAAATTGTAATTCCTTTTCATCAAACGCAACACCATCACAAAGTATTCTGTTTAAAGTGGCATGTAAGTTAGAATGAAGCAAATTTTAAGTGGAATTTCGCCATTATTGAAAGAACTTTAATGATAAAAATATCCGAACTAGGACTTTTGAAGTATAACAAATTCTTTGTCATAGCGACAGATGGCCAAGGTGGCTTATTTTACGAATTGAAGCTATATTTAAAAATTTATATAGATAAAGTTTGTTTAAAACAATTGTTTTCCTTAGAAGGAACGCTGCCAAATTGATTTACCATTTAATAAAATGATAATAGGTTTATTTATCACTACTGAAGACATTAAATTTTAAAACAAGTTCTTTAATTATTGCACGTGCCACAAAACGGAATTTTCTAGAAAAACATATTCGCTTTTAAAACAAACTTAATGATAAATATCTTATCAAATTAATTTGTCATCTTTCTCTTAATAGTAGCAAAATTCGAAAAGAGTGCCACAAATAAAAAAATATTGGCAGTTAAATTATGTAAGAGAGTATCCTCAGTAGATTCGTCATTTTTACGAATTGAGTTGAGCAATTTTACATTAATAGAACTTAAGAAAGGGAATTCCTAATCCCTAAAAATCGTCATTTATAGCAGTTACCTTATTGTCTTACTTTCGCCAATTTGTACCTTTCGCAGGGGTGAGATATATCTGAAATGTATTACATGGATGGATTTGCATATATATAATTTGTGTTCAAAGTAGGTTGTAGAAATAAAAAATATCGAAAAGGTGTTAAAAAATTATTTTACTCACTCTTAAATGATTTGGCATTTTTCTACGAAAAAGGAAAGTGATCATTTTCTGGTCACTTTCAATATTAAGTTAACCAGTTTATCCCGATTGAGGTCAGGCAATTTTGCTAGTATAATATATTTTAGTATATTCAAAAAGATGCGTTCAAATCACGACCTGGTCAAAACCTGTAGGATCTTGCGTCTATTCTTTGACAGTAGAACAGGAAAATATGTTTAAAAGTTAAATTTTTTAATTTAAACATCATTCTATTAGCAAATTGCAGGATATTTTCATTTATGTGTTAACCAGTATTTACTCTATATTTCGTACATATTTATACATTAGATTAATTGTTAAAGTTGAGTAAAATACCAGAAATATATTTTACCAAACGATATTTATGGAAAAGTAAATATTCATATTTATATTTTATCAGACGGTAATTATTCATTTAGAAGTATAAATTTTATTAGAAGTATTTTCAGTTTAAAAACAAACCAGACGGCCTAAAGATTTTTAACCTCTGCCGTACAAATGCTCTCGCATGCTACATATCGGGGTTAGCTAAAATGTAGTTTGTAACCGTTTTTAGTCAAATTTGGAGTTTAATCTAATTGGTGCTGACCAATCAACTACCATATATCAATTCGAAATTTATTCTTTGAAATTTTTATTGGCGAAGTGCTGAAATCACATTCAGAAAACAAGCCAACTGAAGTCACGCTCAGAATCCGAACAGGAAACACACATCGCCGCAGAAACACTACCGCCGCCTATATTTAGCGTGACAGAAAACGCCTCTCATATGTTCAGCAAACGACTTCTGTTCATGTTTTAATTTCTGTACTTATCGTTTTCATACTATTTTGCTATATGGCAATTGAAAGAAGGTAAAATCAACGAATAGATGCTCCATAAATACTATGTAGTAAGAAAATATTCTTATAATTTGGCTAATGATGTTAACTGTATTTAAATGGAATATATAGATCAGAATTTTTCTTTTTCAATAAATATAGTTTGTCAAAATATATTTCTGGTATTTTACTCAAAACAAAGCCTTTTACAATCATTGAAGTTGCACGCTATGGAATTGATGTGAGCGAACGTGGTTTTATGCCATTGCATGTGTAAAATCAAGTGTTGATAATCAATTTTAATTTCAGTAATCCACCGAAAAACCACCTGCAGAAAATTGTAAGACGGAACAGAACTTTTTAACAACTATCAACTATTACAACTCTTTAAGAAGTATCTGTAGTTTTTCATAACAGTGTTCATAATTTCAAAACAGTGTTCATAATATAGTGTTCATAATTTTATTCCATTTGCTTTATAGTGTTTGTATTCGTGCGAATGCTATAAAACTATCGAAATGCTATTTAGAATAAGTTCAATAAAACTTTTATATTCCGTTTAATAGGAAATATCAAATTATGATTTCTTTTAGACTTGTAGTTTTATTTTCAGATACAGATTTACAATTTTATTCGATGACGAAAATTATGCATAGCAATTTTACTGCGACGAATTTAATATTGAAATTTAAAATTTTATTTTTAGCACGCTAGATTTCGAAGCTACCATTTCGGTCAAATAGGAATTTCGGCACGAGTGTAACATGAATACAGCCGTTTAAAAAACTAAACAATTGTTTTTATTTGAATAAAGTGCCAAATAAACTTAACCCTCCAGGTGGTTGTCCCGACGAGGTATCTTGTCATTAGTAAAACTGACCAGATCTTGTTGGACGAGATATCTCGTCATTAGAAAAGGAAACACGATCACGATCATTAGAAGAAAACTGATCAAATATTGATCTCGCCATCATCAAAAAAATCACCAATATCCTGTTGGCGAGATATTTCGTCATTTGCAAAATTGGTCAGATCTTGATGGACGAGATATTTCGTCGAAGCCACTTGGAGGGTTAAGTCGTCGGATCAGCCTATTTATAACTAAATTTTTGAATGATACACTCCATTTTCTTATTGATTCAATAGCCAACACCTTCAAATCTTGATACAGAAGAACAAACTGATGTGTGATCACTGTTTACACTTATTCAATTTCAAATTTTTACTGGTTAAAGAATCGACGTTGAGTGCTCATAATTTTGAAATAGTTTATAAAAATTCTTTGCTCTACTCGATTATTCTACACTTCTAACGAAATAAAATTCATGAGAATAATCACACAATGAAAAGGTAAATTTACCTTATTTTACTTATATCAGACCCAGATCTAGCTATGAGAAACCGCTAAGTCATTCATACCAAACGTAATTTTTGAAAAAGCTGTCAAAATAATCCCTAATTCTCGGATGATAAATGATGAATAACAATATATTCGAAATACATGAAATATTAATCTCTCTTCATAAGAGAAATCTGTCACTCTTGATTATTGGTTGCGACTCATAAATTTTTAAGGGCCTTCTATCCCGTTCATACGTTTCTTCTCATATTAAGATAAGACGTCAGCAGTTTTTCGATAGGAAAGAAAGCTTTTGACCTCCATCTGCGTTAACTGGGAATCCCTGATGGAACTAAGAGCTCAGCAAACTGTCTAGACAGCTTGACGCCTGGTTATGTGTTGGAGAACACTCTGAATATCTCTATGCGAGTCACTTTCTGTCAAGCTAAATGTAGGTGGCGATAATGTTCCCTATTCTGCATCGACCTTCTAATGTAATGGAACATGTGGGCGGAGTCGTTGTCGTAAGATCTCAGAAGGGTAAACCACGTGGGCTCGGTCCGATTGGCTATCAAAGCTCAATATAGTGTTTTACAAGGGATGGATACAAAGTAGTGGCAACACATCGATAGATCTGAAATGCTTTTATTATCATAGTTAAAAACACTTACATTCCTTCAATATAATCACCTCTCATTTCTACCACCTTCGGCCAAATGACAGGAAGGCGCCGTACACCATCAGCACATCCACTTCTGTTGATGTCCCGCAACGATCGCCATACAGCACGGATAATCTCCTCCTTACTGTTGAAATGGATCTCTCGTAGTGGCACGTCCACAGAAGGTGTGCCCAACGCTGTATCATCTTAAGGTGATGTTCATTGTTGCATATGACATTGACGGAGTGATATTGCACCATGCTGTACCTCCGGGACACAGTTAATGCTGCCTACTACTGTGAATTCCTGAGACATCATCTGCGTCCAGCACTCTGGAGAAAGCGACACCACTTGTTGCCTTCGAATCCAATCATCCTCCATGACAATGCACGTGTCATACTGCGAACGCTGTCACGGATCTCCTGCGACGGTGGCGGTGGGAGGTACTGGAACATCCGCCATACTCACCGGATATGAGCCCATGTGACTATGATCTCTTCGCCAAAATGAAAGAAACACTACAAGGGACCCATTTCAACAGTAGGGAGGAGATTATCTGTGCTGTATGGCGATCGTTGATCATCAATAGAAGTGGATGTGCTGATGGTGTACGGCGCCTTCCTGTCATTTGGCAGAAGGTGGTAGACATGAGAGGTGATTATATTGAAGGAATGTAAGTCTTTTCAACTATGATAATAAAGGCATTTCAGATCTATCGATGTGTTGCCACTACTTTGTATTCATCCCTTGTAAATAACGCTGGATACTCACTTTAACCAATCGATAATCTGTCCCTCATTTGGACTCAACCTTTTTCCCGCAACCACGTGACAGAGCTTCAAACCGAGCTATCGGCAGAAATAACATGAAGCTGCGTGCATATGCTCCGTTTATTTCTTTGATGGATGATGGTATTATGCAAGTGACGTCACTTACTTTTCGAATACGATTTCAGCCTGTCGCCAATAAAAGTAACAAAGAATAAATTCAGAATAGACATATAATTGATTGGGAGGTCAACGTCAGTTAGATTAGTTGCCAAAACGGCGATAAACAACGCTCTAAGGCAGTGATTCTCAACCACTGTGCCGCGGCAATTTAGTGTGCCGCGAGATTCTTGAAGTGTGCCGCCACTGCGAACATTCAGAAGAATCAATTAATTCGTTCTGGATTAATCTTAGATACGATTATCCCACAATCTCAAAAAGCCTTAAGTGTGTTATTACAATTTTCCACATCTTATTTGTGCGAATTCGGATTTTCGGCTTTGACCAATATAAAAACGAAAAAAAGATCCAGACTTTTAAATCTGGATTACGAAATGAGAATATTATTATTATTTTTACGCCCAAATATACGCAAAGTTATCAAAAAACACCAAGCTCAAATTTCGTTTTAAATGTAATTTGTAATTTATCATTAAATAAACATTTTGTTTACTTTGTAATGGAATTTCATTTTATATTTCATTGAAAATTATTATCGTATGCTATTTTTATAAAATATATTTTAGGTACATCAATCAATTTACCAAGTAAAATTCCTTTAAATTTATCTTATTGTTAGTGTGCCGCCAAATTTTTAAATTATTAAAAGTGTACCGTGACAAAAAAAGGTTGAGAATCACTGCTCTAAGGTTATCCTGATAGGCGATTTGGATAGCGGAAGTAAAACTTTCCGCGTGTCTGGTTTGGGGCCGCGGTAGCCTTATTGGAAGAGTCGAGGATTAGCGACAGGAATGTTGCGAGCTCAAAACTCGACCGAACGAAAGACCGACGCGTACGTGGAAGCTGGTGCACGTTAAATCTCTCGTGGCATCAAATGTCCTCATGTTGGCATGGTGTGGTTTTAATTTATAGTTTGGAGAGTGGGGTGCCAGGCTCAGGTGTTAACCTCGCCATCTGACCGTGATTCAAAATTACGAGATATTGTCCCCGGATCTTTCCGGTTGGTATGGATCCCGGGCCGTTGCCAATAGCCCATTGTGTTGCTCCAGAGCTACGTTGATTCAGCTACCTACCGGAATATGTATAGCGCGGTTCACCACAGTACTTCCACCTACCCCCATTTAGTTTAACAGAAAAAGCCTCTCGTATTCAAATCGTGCTTGCCGACTTTCCTGGAGGAAATGTGAATCTAGTACTAAATAAGATTAATTACCTCCACGACTGTCATTAAATATTTAGTCCAAAACATCTTATGTGAATTTTCCTTTCCCAAATACTTGAGGATAGGAAAATAAGTTTCAAAGTTCATATGAAAAGAGAGTCATAGAATTTCCCTAAGCTCTGTCTTTTCCATAAGAGAATAATTGTCTGATTGCAATCAATACATGACAAGGCGTAACTTTGAAGTCGGAACAGCAGATTTTCTCATTTCGTTGGTTGCTTTATCTTTAAATTTCAATGGATTGAATTATTATCTTCAGAATGCAGTTTGGCATTGATGAACGATATAAAACTCTATTTAAGTGCTGAATCGCTTTCCTTTATGCCACTCTGTCTTTCTTAATTTTAAAGATAAAGGATTTGTAATTTAAGGAAAACTATTCTAAATATAAGAAAATAGAATGTGTTAAGCTAAATCATTTAAGATTGAATTATGAAATATAACGTTCCATGCACTTTAATGAGCAATTAGGTTCAACAAGATTGGAAATTTTCCACATGCTTGTAAATTTAAAAATCTGCTAACAACACTTCTTAAAAACAAGATTCAGAACTAAATTATTTTTATGAAAAATCTCCTATCTTAAAGCATTGTGCTCGAAGAGGATTTGAATATAGAATTAGAAGGCTACGTATGTGTAGTAGTAACCAACTTAAATTATTCTTTAAGCCATGAGGGTAGCCCAGTTGGTAGAATATCGGAAGCAATGCAAGTTCGAAATTCGATCCATCAAAAGACCTTTGTGAGCGTGGGGGCTGATGCACTTTAAATCTGTCGTGGCCACGAATGTCTTCACTTTAGTGTGATGTAAAAGTTTGGAGAGTGGGGCGTGCCAGCTCAAGTGTTGACCTCGTCATCTGACCGTGGTTCAAAATTACAAGGTGTTACTATGGGATCTTTACGTTTGGGATTGATACCTGACAGTCGCCAATAACCCGTTGTGTCGCTTCAGTGTGACGTAAATTCCACTCTCTCCCTCTGAGACATCAGCTGTAGGTGGCTGAGGTTTGACCCTGGGTGTATTTCTCTCTTCCTCTGTCAGTAAAAACTTTCCTTGTCTATCTGTGTATGTCTATTTACTAGAAGTGAAAAGCATTGATTGGTGCAGCTTGTTCAAATCTGGCCCTTGGACATAAAAAACATCCATTTGTAAAACAAAAGATCTTATACAGTAACCCCTCATTATATCTCACCCCGATGTATCGAGCAAAACGGATGTTATTATTTTCTTACTTGTCACATCATTGACTGTATCAGTTCCTCTTTGAATTCATTGTTAGAAGACCAGAAGGAGGCAGCTTCTCTACTGTTCAGGCGTCAAGATCTAATGGACCTGGTCTAGCATTTTCTAGACCAGGGAGATAAGCAACAACGCATGAGTTATATGATAATATATATGATATAATATAAAATATAACGGTATGATACAGAACTGATATGCGTATTCCAATAATATCTTACAAGAAACACACAATCTTAGTCACAGTTCTCCCATTTTCGTATCTCTGAATATTTAGCTCTCTTGCGTTTCTCAACCCTCAAAGTGTTTTCGACGCGATATCTCGTAGATCAAGATTTGACAAATTTTGCCAATGACGAGATATCTCGTCATCAAGGTATTGCGATTTTTTTATGTTGGTGAGATCAAGATCGGGTCAGTTTAATTCTGACCAGATATCTCATCCATCAAGTTCCAGTCAGTTTTGCTAATGACGAGACATCTTTTCGAGACAACCACCAAGAGAGTTAAGACATACTGGAAAGGAAATGACAAAATTAAGCTTTGTATGAGTATTGTTACATCCAATACTATATATAAAACATATCCTTAACATCAAACAGGTCTACTTTTCCCAGTATATACGAGAGTAAGTCAAAAATTATACGCACTTTCGGCTATCACATCTTTAGATTTGTCACACTGCCTTCTGCGCATGCATGCTCAGAGTTGATACTACTGTGGTCACGTTACCGAAGTTTGACCTGGATAGCGTCATTTTTCTTGCTTCTGCTTCAGTGCAAACATGGCCGCTCCGCTAGCAATGTGCACCAACGAGAAATAAAGAGCAATGATCCGATTTGTATAGTCGGAAATTTGTATAGTCAGGGGCTGAAATTCATCGGAGGCTTACAACATAATACGGGGACAGTCCTCTACTACGTAGAAGTGTGTATGAGTGGATCGAGAAGCTTAAAAGAGGCCGGACAAACGTGATGCGCGAAGAAGGAACAGGACGCCCGTCAACCTCCATCATTGACGAGAAGAATCAGCAAGCTCGAGAAAGGGTACTGGAAAACCTGCGAGTTACCATCGACGATGTAGTGTTCTCTGCAGATTAGACGGACTAAGAAGTGGAGGAAGCGGTACATAAATGGTTGGGCGACCATCCGAAAACCTTCTTGGAGGAAATACGCAATACGCAAGCTTGTGGACCGCTGGACCAAGTGCATCGAAAAGGAAGGAAACCATGTGGGAAAATGACGAACTTGTTTAACCCCTCCATTTGTATCAATAGATTGAAAAAAAGTGCCGATAATTTTTGACTTTCCCTCGTAATTTATACTCAAAAGTTCATTATATCGCAACTAACTAGAGAGTGATAGTAAATTACCTAATCCAGCTTATACGTCCTGGAGAACCTGTTAATTGATAAACTGACATCAAATCTATTCAACATCAGTTCGGCCGAGAAAAGTAAAAGTAGGGCGCTAATAACCTCTTTCGACTTTGCAGCTAAGTATTTTTTGTCAGATGTTAGTTTTCATGAGAATTAATTAAAACTTCATTTTTTAAACGGACATCGCTAGGAAATTAATTAGGAAAGGTATTTTGTTATGAATAAAACTCCCAAAATATTCTATAAAACATCCCATGAATTTCGATTTTCTTTAATTTTCTGTTTTCAGAGGTATTGAATTTCTTGAAGGTCTATTTTAAACTGCTGTTGAGTTAAATATCTAACATTCCATATCGTTTAAAGTATAGTTTAAACAGCATTTAATTTTGGTTTGATGATATTAGAAGTCTAAATGATAAATTTCTTTGAATCAGGGCATATCTTCATGAACAGACCGGAAAGAATATATACAGAGGGTTTCAAAACTTCATGTACAAACTTTAATCCTCTTGGTGGCTTATCTTTGCGTCAAAAACTGCTCTGTATTGGCCAACCTCTGGTGCAAAAACCTATACCAAACTGTCACCAGTTCTGGCAAGGGACAATTTGGTTTTCTTACTTGGATGATTCTTCATTTCCCTTTGGAGTAATAGGGCAGTTTTGTCTAGATGGGATATTTTCCTTAGTAATTGCAAATTTTATAATCACTAGTCTCTAAGCAGTTAAGTTCGACGGGATACAGTGTCTATGTAACATTACTTATATTGTTTGGTATGAAGCGATTGTACTATTTTGAGTGTCCTGTTGGTCTAAGGACCCTGAGGACCTTATAGGGTCTGACAAGTGTCCTCCAGACCGCTTCTCGTGTAGCCTTACACTCTCTGGGTAGGTTGGACGTTTAGGGTCTTAAAATATGAATTCACATGCGTACTGTCTGTCATTTCTACACCTCAGTATATCTAACGCTGAATTCTTCAAGCAGAGGTACAGTCCATCCGCTCCGGCAAATTTAAGTCACTGCGGATATTGGGAAAGTCCCCATTGAGTTTGAGCAGTGGATCCCGATTAACGCAAACAGGTTCCAAGGAAGGGGAACCAAACAGCACCACCAGTTCAATCGTGACGAATTGGCATTCATCCCTTTATAGGATCTGCCGCAGCGCCGATGATTTGCCGCAGTTAAGCCGTAGTCAAATCAGAACTGCAAGGCGACACGCCACAAACAGAGTTGCCGGCGCGAGCGGTGAAAATGCTCTGATTGGTTTGCGTGTGTCGCTTTGCGCTTCTGATTTGACGACGGTTAGAGTTTGAGGGGTGATGATTTCAAAGCCCATTTTGGTTACCAAAGCGATTTAAATAAGGATAAAACGTCGGTTATAGAAACTGTATTATTGTTCCCTTTGTTTTGGGGGCTGTTTGGATTGTTCATCGTTGGCGATGCATATTATACGTACCGTGCATTGCTGATGGTGTACTTGATGGTGGTTGTGATTTTCGAATGCTTTGTTGAGTTTGTATACATCATGCTGCAAGTTACCGGGGATCACTTTAAAAATAGGAATACCATCCAATGAATTCGACTTTACGAATACAGCAAAGAACTAAAAAAGTTGATTGAATATTAAAATCGGGTAAAGGATTCAGCGAAATCAAAATGTGACAATATTTTGGAAATGACGTTTCTAGCAGCCTATGAAGTACTGAAAAGGGTCTTCTACTACAAGACAAATAGTACAGAAAAGGAACGAAAGTTGTACAAGGTATCGATTCGGTGAATGTGGAATCACTCTCAATAAATGACTTATGAAACTAGAGGGAAATCGTAAGACGATGGACGTTTCTTTACAAAAACCAAACTGAATGAAGAGATTACAGTCAATGCTTTTAATTGACTTATATGTAGGTAGTTGAATTAGCGTCACACTGGAGAAACACAATGGGCTATTGGTGACGGTCTGGGATCAATCCCAAAGGGAAAGATACGAAGACAACAACCTGTAATTTTGAATCACAGTCAGATGACGAGATCAACACCTGAACATCGATACAGATAAAAATGTTTTCAACTGCAATACTTAAATGTGAATATATGATTAAGATCAAAAATATTCAGTACCGAATCAACTTTCTTCTCAAACAATTTCTATTTTTACTTAAGCATGGCTCTAATTTGAAGAAAATGAAGGAATAGATGAAGTATGCCTCTGAATTGAGTTTCTTTGAAGAAGACTAAGACCTGGAAGAATGTTTAAGTCGTTTGTCAACCGCATATCGACGGCGACTCGGGGATTCTAGACAAATCATTGATAGTCGGTGATGCTATCGGAATCATTGATAGTTAGTGATGCTACCGAAATCACTGATAGTCTATGATTCAGATAAGATAATGTCTTCAACAAAGCTGAGCGACTTTTTAAATAGAAAAAAGCTGCAAAAAAGTATGAAACAGAAAATTTTGAATGCTAAGAATTCTCTTTTAAGAGTCGTCTGTGGTGATTTTCAAAGGTTGGTTGGCTGGTAGAGTTCAGCGTAGATCCAAATCCTTTCCTGGGTGAGCCAAGAGGCTATATACTACGAGGATGATTTTGCGTTACAACAACCACAATAACCAAGACAAATAAGAGTCATCCCAAGCTCTCTGACGTCGTTGAGGACAAAATCGATTCATAGTTTAAATTTGCATTTATTCACGACTATGGAAATCAAATTTGACAAGATTCGCTGCAAAATTAATGATTATTACCAATATTAATAAATTTTTCAAAACGATTCAAAATTTTTTCACAAAGAAAAAATCACGAGCTTCATTTGAAGTTAGCAATAGTAACGACGAATAAAAAAAGCAAGTATTAAAGTTTATTTCATAAGCAAATATACACTATGAAACGTTGCGAAGAGAGCACTAGTTAAAAGAATTTATTAGAAGACATGCAGGAAACCTACAGGTTGCATGGTGGAAAATACGTGCTTGACCCTCATAAGATTGAAGAAAAGCATGGTGTCCATTAAAATGAAGCTAGAAATGCATTGTAATTTCTATGTGTGGCACATTATTTTGTTGGTAATCAGAAATCATGAACTATATTTTATTGATAATCCTGCTGTAATTATAAAAGAGTAGCAAACACGAATTTTCTTAAACGGTAGACAAATGGTATATTGATTTTGTGAGACGCTTGCCAACGTAAGGACATAACAAAATCAAATTGCTTTTGTCGTGACAAACTCTCTTTCAATTTTCTAAGTTGGATCGAAGTTTCTCATAAAGGGTTAAGAGATCTAAACTAGATTTGTTACCATTCCTTTGACATTACTAAAATAAGATCCAGGGGAAAATGTCAGAGGTCTTAGAGAACGTAATTTCCCTTCACTCTTTCAGACCGAACCTTTCCTCTTCCTCCTCTTTCAATTTTTCTTGCTTTTCGGCAACTAAAATAATGAGACATTGTTATTCCAGAAAACCACAAAATACCTCACCATCTAAAATTTACATAAGAAAGAAAATGATTATTCTGATCACTTACAATCTAGTTAACCAAATTCAACCCGAATAACACTGGGTTAATTTTAATATATATAAAACAGAGGATGTTTCTGCAAGAACGCAAATTAAATATGACAGGCTTCGGGTAAAATAGTGATTAGCCACAGAATAAAAATTCCGCCATGAAAAAATATTCAAGAGGATAAAAAATGAATTGTTTGAATGACTATGTAAATCTGGATGTTTACAAATTAAGGTGAAAGACAAGATGCAACAATCTAAACGTTAGATAACATTTCTTGAACAATGAATAAATCATTGAAATTTTGGAATTTTTAAAATTGGTATCCTGAAAAAATTGAAGAGTGGCTTACCACTATGTTGTCCTGTTGGTTGGTCTGGGGGCTTTATGGCGCAAGGACCATAATAGACCATGCTGCGTCAGAAACAAGACATACAATATCAAGTGACAGGAATCGAACCTGCGCCATCTACAACTCTCAGGTAGGTATTTTAATTAACACCGCACTGGGAGCAGTACAACGGGACATTGACGATGGTCCGAGATCAACCCCCGAAGGGAAAGAACCGAGGACAACACCACGTAATTTTGAACCACGGTCAGATGACGAGGTCACACCTGACTTGGCACATTACTCTCTATACAACTCTCAGGTTGCTGGAGCAGTGAGCATACCCACTGAACCACCACGGCCCCCTGTTTTCCGGAGCCGTTCAATTATTCACGCGTTAAAGTTTTGTATCATACTTGGCAACGTGTCGTAACTAATGAGAGGTCTAGGAAAAGAAACTTTTAGACTAAAAATTTTATTTAGTTCCGAAAATTTGCTAACAGAATACTTTTTGTCTTGCGAATTTTACGATGGAAGCAAAATTTTCATCCCTATTTTCTTTCAAAAGAAGCCCCATTATCTAGATATTCTTTTCTTATCATATTTGGCAATTTATCGCAACTAAAGAGAGATAAGAAAAAACTTTTCTCCTGAATATTTTATTAGTGTCGAAAATTTGCTGACAGAATGTTTTTCTACCAAATCCAGCGATGCCACGCACAATTTTCACCGCTAATTTCTTTCCAAAGAAGAAGCACCATAATTTACGTATTCTTTTTCTAGGTACAACGCTCACGCAAACACCGGAGCAAAAACAGAGCGCCTTTGTGAAAATCGTCCACCATTGCCATCCTGCCGCCGCCATTAGCGGCCTACGTTAAAGCCATTCCAGGTCTCAAACCCCTGCAACGAGATTACAAATGACAACCGGAAGAACAAGGAGAGGTTTATTTTTTCCCGTTTTCCCGTGCCCCCGCCCGGGCATTCTTCTGTGAAGTGAGACGAGAAGAACGAAACTTCTTCCCAACTCGATTGATGATGCCAAACTCTCCTACTGAATGGTATCGAGGAAAAAGAACGATACCCGCACGCTCTAACGGGACGTATCTCGCAGAATTTCCCTTCCCGTTGAATAGTGTTCGTCAACATCAGATCATTAATTTTGAAGCAGCGACGTGACAACTTCACTCGCCTCCCTATGATGCCGGGCGTAATTGGGGAAAATAAAAATGTCCCCAAGAGAGAGTTTTCCCCACGTTTTCCCCCCAACTGGAATGATTAATCGAGAACGAAATGCGATGGGTATTTTTCGAAGGAAAAGATGTTCTCTGTGTGGGTTGGAGTGGGGAAAGGGGGGGTATCGAACATTTGCATAGCGCTGGAATAGTTTATTGTTTAAAAATCGATGGATGATGAATGTTGACGTTTCGGCTTGTTCACTGAGATATAGGGATTTTTTCACTCTCAACACAATTTACGTCACCTTTTTTAATTTTGGTTCCGGCTTTTACAAATGAGGTGTCACCTAGGCCAAGACGTAGGTCAAATTTCAATACTTGTTTTATCGATTGAATGAAATTAATTGATTTACTTTGATGAATCAATACTTGCAGCGTAGATTTTAAGTAATTGTTTCGAAGCTTTCTTGCAGCAAATATACCTCTGGCTTCGTGAATTCGTAAATTTGACATACACCCCGTTTCTACCACTATCTGTTTTGAAGATTTTTCTGGATTCCAAATCATGGAATTGTCGGCTATTAATGGGATTTTGTCGGATTTCTTTTTCATATATTCTAAACCGTCAAAAAAAATTTTTCCTCTACACACATCACACATTTAATCTTTTTTCATCTTTTCACAAACCTTACTGCCCGCAATTCTTTCTATGTAAAGACCCAAGTTCCTATAAGTTCTAATTACGGTTAAAGCTAAGATTAAAATACCATAAAAACATACATTAAAATAAAAAAAAACACGCATGGGAAAAGTTGCACGTGTAATAAATATTAACGAAGAAAATTAAACTTGAAGATCAATCGTTCGCTCGAACTCTACAACACGATATTTAGAATAAAAGATAAAAAATCTTAACTAAACTAATAGTGGTAAATAAAATCCATAAGCTTCAAAAATGACTAGTAAAGAAGATAAAAACAAAATTATGAAACTGGGCTATAGCTATTACGATGGAACAAAACGACCCCATCGTCAGGATAAAAATTTTATCTTTTCACCTATATTAGTCATTTTTTAAGCTTTTATACTATTTACTAAGCACATTTTCTTTTATTTTGAAAATAAATACTCTAAAAATTATAATTGATTGACTCGTTTGAAATTTGGAGAATTCGTTTTTAAAGTGTGAAAAATATATTTGTTATTAACCCTCAAAGCCTCACGAAATTTCCGAGCAGTATTCCCGTATTTCCTTTTCGCCACAACACATATGATGATGAAATAAACACATTTTTTGGTTGAAAGAATCATGGGAAAGATTCTGTTGGTCAAGATCAAAACAAGTTAAGAGTTATGAAGAGAAGACAACAGGTTGCTGAATTGATATATGTTTGTGAACCCCTCAGAAGGTTAAAGAAGCTTTCCGAGTGTAGGCAAAGAGCTGGCATTGGTGTGACCGGTAGTCTTTCATATGATCTTGTGTTCATTATATACTTGAAATTTGGTATTAAAAAATAATTTCATTGAACTGTGTTCAACATCAAAGAGATTATTTGGAAGTCAGTGTTCAAAAATAAAAGATGCTTAAAAATTCCATTAAGAAAAATAGCCACCACCACACCATTTGTAGTTTGGGTTCCAGCCTTAAGTTTGATGACGTGCTCTTTATAAAACAACTCGGGTGTTGTCCTCGATATCTGACCGAGTTTCAAAATTACGAGGTGCCTCCGATCTTTCCCTTCGGGATTGATCCCGGATCCTCGCCAAAAGCCCACTGTGTTGCTCCAGTGCGAAGTAAATCCAACTACCTACCTTTTGTGTGGAACAGATATCTATTCCAAATGCTCCTTTGCACGTTGACATGGTGTGGAAGTTTGGAGAGTGGGGTGCCAGCTCATGTGTTCACCTCTTCATTTGACCGTAGGTCAAAATTACGAGGTGTTGTCCTCAGATCATTCACTTCGGGATTGATCCCAGACTGTCACTGATAACCAGTTGTGTTGCTCGCTAATTCAACTACCAACCAACCGACGATATAAATTGAATTAATTAATTAATACGTTACTCAAATTAAGGGATAAAAACGTTTAACCCTCCAAGCAATTTCGACGAGAAACCTCGTCCATCAATATCTGATCAATTTTGCTAATGAGTTATAACTCATTATCAAGATCTGACCAATTTTGCTAATGAGAGGTAACTCATCATCAAGATCTGACCAATTTTACAAATGAGAGGTAACTCATCATCAAGATCTGACCAAATTTGCTAATGAGAGGTAACTCATCATCAAGATCTGACCAATTTTGCTAATGAGAGGTAACTCATCATCAAGATCTGACCAATTTTACAATTGAGAGGTAACTCATCATCAAGATCTGACCAAATTTGCTTATGAGAGGTAACTCATCATCAAGATCTGACCAATTTTGATAATGAGAGGTAACTCATCATCAAGATCAAGATTTCTTCTAATGTCGTGAGACGACAAGATCGTGATGGACGATATGTCTCGTTCATAAAGGTCTGATCAGTTTTGCTAATGAGAAGATACTTCGTCGAGACAACCACCAGGAGGATTAATGAATTATTATTTGTGTGTTCTCATTTTATATCTTACGTGAGGTACCTAAATCCCTTATGTAGGGCATCTAGATCGCCTTAAGTGGGGAACCTGGATCACCTTATGTTGGGGAACTTGAAAAAAATTGATGAAAATACAAAAGATGTTTGCTCTTGATTATAAAGCAGTTTGTTCATAGGTAAAAAATAACCATCATATCCGAAAGCTTATAAGTGGTCTCAACACTTGATCTGACTGTCAAAGTTTTCCTCTTTCGCTTTTGTCTCTCCATGAAGAACTCCCACACCAAGGGAAAAAAATCAGTTCCTCTGAATTATTATCTACCGCCATAAGTAATTAGAACCATTAATCACAGAAAGCCAAGCCAACCCCTCCCACGCACCAAACCACAACCCAATTCGCACGCCCTTCACCGCCAGGGGAAATCCACAGAAGTTACCGAACACATCTCCTAACCAAATCTCCATCTCCCAAAGCACCGCCAAACAGAAGGCCAAGACGTCGCCAGCTGTGAAGTAATTGGAATATCGACTTCCAATCAAAAAGAGCCCCGGTAAATACGAAGAAACAATAAGAAAAACGAGCAAGGGCCTCCCGGGGGAAAGGAAAACCAAGCTTAATAAATAGACTGGAGGCGAAAGATAAATAGTCCTGCGTCATTTCTGTCCCCTCGACGATGATCAAAAACTTTTGGTCGGACTGACAAGGACCATAACGAGGACTGGAAGAAAGACAAAGATGCCGATACACAAACAACAAAACAGAAATAGGTTGAAGGCAATGTAATAAATAAGCTTCCGAGGTCTGTGGACCGGAAGTTTGGTATTTTTTTGGTGGGAATTTTTTACGTCCCTTCGCTACACGATCTTTAACCCCTCCCCCTTCGTCTGCAGATGACGCAGCACCCTGGCGCCCCACGCACCCCACTTGTATTCCGGTACCACCCCCACAGAAATCTTTTCGATCCCCTTGTGATGGGTGTCGAGTTTTGCTTCAGTTTGGATTTCCTTTCGTTACTCTGCTACATAATGGCATAGCATACCAGTGTGCAGCTACAGCTACAATAAGCCATTCTCAATGGCGTCAACTTAGGAGAGTTGTTTGTGTAGGGGTAATATCGCACGTTCATTCATATATTTCATAGAAAGTAGTGTTTTCGAGCCATTTCTGTTTTACATCTCACTATCCATTTCATCTGTTTGTGTTGCTCCAGTGCGACGTTAATTAATTACCAGTATCATTACCTTATTATCTTTGCCATAGAAGTTAAATATGAGTAGAATGAGCATTGCTATTGGAGAGGTGCTTCAAAAAGTGTGAGCAACATATCGACAAGCAGTCACGTGACTGTTCTGTGAAAAATTGACTTGTTGACCTACTTGGCATGTTATCGCCTCGTTTGGTGACAGCATCTTTTGACAGTTAGATGCGTAAATACGCATTTCTATAAAGTGGCGTCAAAAATGGTGAAATCACTAAGCTTTACTGTATCGGGTGGACCAATCAAATGATGAATCAACGGATGGACGTTTTCTACCGTGACGTGAACCAATCAGATTATGAAAGTTCGTTTCCACCCGCAGACGAAAGTAGTCTAAGGGTCCCGTTACTACTAGTTTTGGCCACATGATCCTGGCCACATAAAAGGATTACCATTATGACCTCTAGGACCTGTGCGAGTTGGCGGCGCAAGTTCGATTCCTCTCTGGGCGTATTTCTTTCTCTTCTGTGCCAGAAAACCTTTCCTTGTATGTGTATGTCCATTTACTTGATGTTGTTTGGCATAGCTTAGCCAAATATGGACCTTGCACCCATAAGCCCCAACCAACCTTTCAATATTGGGTGACAGAATATACAATAGCATCGTGTGCACCTATGGCTACCATGAGGACTCCTCATTGGCATCAAATTTGGAAATTTATTGGTTAGGTAGTTGTATTTACGTCGCATTGGGGCAACATAACAAGCTATTGGCGACGGTCCTGAATTAATCCCGAAGGGAAAGATTCGAGGACAACACCTCGTAATTTTGGACGACGGTCAGATGACGAGGTCAATACCTGAGCCAACACATCACGCCAACGTGAGGACATCTGAGACCACGGCAGTTAACGTGCACCAGCCACCACGTACACGACGGTCTTTGGTTGGATCAAGTTTTGAACGCAACACTCCATTTGCTAATCCACGACTCTTCCAACCAGGTTACCATGACCCGCTGTATGCCAAGATCAGATGACAAGGTCAACTCCTGAGTTGGCATCGCACTTTTGACAGCATCCCAACATGAGGACATTTGAGACCACAACCGATTTAATGTGCACCAGCCCCATGTACATGAAGGTCTTGGCTGGATCTAGTTTCGAACTTCCATCCAGTTGATAATACGCAACTCTACCAATTGGGCTACCGCGGCCTCCAGAAAACTTGAAGACTATGAATACGATTTTTGACAAAAAACTAGTAGCTAACAAAAACCGAACATAGTACGCATACAAACAGGATATCGCTTTCTCACAAATGTACTTTGAACATTTTCAACTCATCGAACACATTTTAAAAAATGAGATTCTCACAAGGCTCACGCCGAGTACCGCACGTTTCCTGAAAATTATCCCCACTCTTAAGCCAAACCAGCGGAACTTTCATTCCAACACCGGTGCTTTATTTTTCACCACTTAAAAAACAATAAAACTCAATTCTCCCAGCAGAAGATTCTCGTCTGCCTGCAAAACCTTCAGCTGCCACGCGAAACCATTTGCAATACACGAAAATGAGAAATCCGGATCTGGCAATAATCCCCCTCCCGCTTTCCCGTCACCACGCGAGAAAGCCCACGATGCAAAAATGTTTTCACACAACGTTGAACAAATGGCAATGTGTACCTAGGAACATCAAAGCACGGGGGTAAGCGAAGAGGAAAAGAAAATATTACCATCGACCGCATTTTCGAGAATTGCGTTTCCCTTCTTTCGTTTTGCGCGGCATACGGAAATATTCCCACAACGGTAATTCGAATGGAGGCATACGAACGGGAACGTTCTATTTTTTACGTTCTTTTCAGAACGTTAGCCGAAATAAGATTATTTTTCTCAGACCACTTTGATCAAAGGCCAGGTCATTAATTCCGAAACCTAGCCTCGCCATGTTTAATAGGAATCTGGAAAACGTGCGTTTAGGAAGAAAAAAAGAAATATCTTTATTCCATGGGATGGGAGTTACGGATACAGGTTAATTCGGTTGAAATCTTATGTGAATGGCCACCCTAACCCCTTTTCCCTTGATGCCCTGGAAACTTCAACCGAAGGTAATGTAAACACAATATTTATTTTCACATCAGTCGAAACAACCTCAATGCTCTCGAAATAAAAAAAAATGTTTCATGGGAAGCAATAATCTAAACATCAGCAGTACTCAATTCAATCAGCAGTATCAGCAAGTATTCAATTTGAATGTAAATGTATATGGTCTGAGAAAACTTGCATTTCTGTAGACAATTCTTTAAATAAAGGTTAATATCTATATGAAACTATACCTAACGTTGTCCCTCTAAGTACAATTCTCAGCACAGATAAGTCCCTTAACGTTCCCCTTTTCTCCCTGTTCATGGGGTCAATATATCTTGCCACCACCTTTCACTTTTGAACTCTAGTTAACTTGACCTTCCACCGACTCTCCTGCTTTCAAATCGCTTATATAAGATCAAATTACTCCTTCGTTAGACCACCGACAACTACCAATAAACTTTCTTGATAGATCCCCTGGTCCAATAATCTTTCTCTTAATCCTTATCCCCCTAGCGAGTTCATTGTAAACTATTCATTCTTTCACGAGCCCCTTAGAATAAGCTCTCAGAGACGTCCCAAACTCCCAACACTCAACAACCCCCACACCATATGACGCTACCATATGTTTAGTATTGAATAAAATACTGTTATAGAACGTTCTGCCTCTCCATTTGTGGAATCAACATTACACTCAGTACCAATGGATCAATCTCACCGGTTGCCTTATACCAGAGGTTATCAAACTTTTTGAGTCAAGGAGCGCCTTTGAAATTGGAAATTCAACGCGGAGCACTAAATTTTACCTCGCAGCTATATACAGTATTTAGTAAATGGAACGACAAAATAGCATTGACGATACAAGATAGTTTCGTCATTTAAGCTTGCAGGACATTAGATTTCACAGTTTAATTTTTTTTCTGCACTAATTTCCCATTGCAGACGGAAAACATACACATGAAAAAAACATTTGAAAATAAGTTCAGGGAAATATTGCAGATCCACAATTTGTTATTTTATTAATTTGGCATTATTACATTTGTTACAAATTTTTACATGGTTTCGTGAAACAGAAATTTAATGAGAAGGATGAGGCTGTTTTGATTTGCACTATAAGATTATATCTGGCTGAATTTCGGATAGTTGCAACTGAATATCTTGCTCTGCATTGAGACGTGATCTGTATTTTGTTTTAGTAGGCGACGTATGGCGTAGAATCCTGTTTCTCATAAATAAGTGGTTGCGAAGGGCAGGAGAATAAGTTTCGCTTTATCTGATAGGATTTTAAATTCATCTTTTAGTAAACCACCACCAGTTTTATATGCAATAAAAAAATTTCCGATAATTCTGGAAAGGTGTCGAAGCTTCTATTTGCAACATGGAGAGAGGGAGTCCAGCCTCTGTCTGGCTCCGTGTTGTCTGGTTCTGTGTTGCCTGGTGTTGCCTTTTGACGTAAATTTGTTTTATCGACTGGCGGACGAGAAACTTACACATTGAATGCCGACTACCTTTTTATATAGTCAATGTTTCACCTGATCTGTGATAAATGATGTATGCTCGATTTTTTTCTTACACACCGAGAGCGCAAAAGGTCATAATATTCAAATATTTTTGTCCCATTTTTTTCGTAAAAGATATTTTTAATTTTAAATTTCAAAGTATGTTTAATAAAAATATTTTTAATTTTAAACATGTTCTACCTTTTCGCTTACTGGGAATTGTTTTGCTGAGCATAGTTTGAGAAACGCTGCCTTATACCATTCTTGTCACGAATGCAGGCTTATAATTTCTGTTATTATGACATATATACGGTTAGTATATAAGCAATATTTAAATGCGAATCAATTTCTTTCATTTATTACTGTACTAGCAGAATTACCCGGCGATGCTAGGGTTGAATTGGTTAAATGTTGATTCTATTTCATAGAAAAATGCAAGCATCATTTAAGTGTACAGAAAATATTTTTAACATCGTTTTAACTTTTTTATAGCTTCTACAATTTACTTTCGACGCAAATTTGTATACATAATATATCCATGCATATAATCCATTTCATATTCATCACATTCTTACTGTAAGACAAACTACAAAAGCTTTTTCTGAGATGACTTCTTCAGAAGTCGATTTTGAGTTTTGGAGTGATTAAGAATGCCAATTAAGTTCATTTTCAGTAAAAATGGGAACTTTCAGTCGTAGTCTTGCACTCAGTTTTACAATCAATACTTATTATTTGTGGTACCCTTGCACCATGGATTCGATATTTTCGAATTACATCATCATTGTGAGAGGATGACAAATTAAACTGTTACGACATTCGTGGTTAATTTATTTTGATGTACACATTTTTTTCTTGAAAATTCTATTCAGCCGCACATGGAATAACGGAGCTTGTTTAAAACAAATGGCATCAGTGTAGACAAAGCAAACTCAATCGATTACACTTTTTACAAAATCACTGCTTTCAATGAATGTTTCACAGGTACCTAAGTCATACGAACAATTTCAACTTCAAGAAACTTCGACCTTCTTCCACTTAAGACAAAAAATTTCTATTCCTACTTCCTTACTATGATATTATTCCAAGATCAGCAAAGTCTTATTTAAAATTCGCTTTCCTTCAACAGAAAAATTTAGTTTTAAATCGAATCCTTAAGGTACTTTTTTCAATTGAGATACTCAGTTTCTATATGGAAACCACGTACCTATCTAGAATGATAGATGTAGTTATAGACTATGAGTACAGCAATAATACCCCTTTCAATAATAGCCATGAAACCCGAAAAGCAAATCTAAATTAAATTGATTTTAATCGTCTTGTAATGAAAATATGTCAAAATTTAGAAATATCTTTGAACTACAATGTATGGCTACCCGTTTTGATTCGTAACATCTTATTTTAGAATAACTTTATTTTAACTTTACCAGTAATTTTAAAATAAGAAGTTATACACCTTACTTAAAAAAGTTTTAGTTTATTTTTATGAAACAGAATTCTAAACTAACGTATTTAACAAAGGACGATAAAATTTCGTCGAAATTTAGTACATATACAACCAATAAATTACCCGTCTAGTGGCATTTGGCGGAAAATAAAATAATTTTCATTCAATTTAACTCCAAAATAATATATCTGTAATATGGAAAGTAATGGAACACATAAATACAAGCAGAAACAAAATTCTGGTGATTGAAAAATGTAGAATTCTGAAAAACGAAAGATCTTAGTAAGCGTGTCGAATTTCGACGCCATGAGAATATTCTGAAATAGAGAAATTCGAAAAAGGTGCTTGAAAAATATTGATAGACAATAACGAATTATTTACAAAAAGAACACAAATTTACAAAACAGAAATACTCAAATATGACCGCAACATTTCTGTCTTAACTCAAATACACAAACACGGAATTCTAAATCTAATTTATAAAATAAAACATTAATTCTGGCGTTGCCAGATACCGAATTGCAAAATTACGCTTTTATGACCAATAAGTTTTTATGTTTTGACTTTTCGTGTCCCATTACAAAATACCAAGTTGTGTAAAATTAAGTATTTAAAGTATCCATTTTCCATCATTTAAATTTTCCTAAATTATTTATATTGTGGAAAGATAAAAATCATTTCGAACATAATTGGAATTTTAAATTGTTTAAATATAACGTTTCAGAAAAAAATGTTTTTCGAGCAATACTGGTAAAACAATTTTATTGGAAAACTTTATTTTTGATCAATACTGTTAAAACAAACTGAGTTGCGTACCTCAATCGTTTTATGCTCAATGTTTTTTCTATGGCAATTTCGAATTGATTTAGCCCCCATCTAGGTTAAAGAAAAGAGATTAATATATAGCTTGCGTTAATCGCAGGGTTCCAAAGTATAAGTGTACCAAATTTGGTGTGGATTGGTCAAACGGTGTAGATTTCATAGAGAACATACAGACAGACAGACGGCAACAACGAAAGACCGTCGTGTAAGTGAGGGTGGAACTTTAAACTTTTCGTGACCACAAATGTCCTCACGTTGGTGTGGAAGTTTTGAGAGTGGGGTGCCAGCTCACAGGTGTGACCGCGTCATCTGACCGTGGTTCAAAATCCCGAGGCGTTGTCCTTGGACCTTTTCCTTCGGGATTGATCCGGGACCGTCGCCAATAGCCAGCTTTGTTGCTCCAGTGCTACGTTAATTCAACTGTCTACCAATCAAACAACACCTGAGCGTTGCTCCTGCAAACTTCTACTTTTTTTTCACCACAGTGCAAAAGTGATAGAATGTGGATTGAGACATCGTGACTATCATGAACTAAATGTAATCAGCTTTCTGAAAGAACAAATGCAATCAGAAAAATATTTTTGAAAGTTCTCTTAAGCCTCCTATTCTTTTACTCTAGGTTTAGGGATACTTGTGTCACTTTGCTACAACTTCAGGATTCCAACAACGACCTTTTTAAGTTATTTCTTTCGGTCTTTCGGTTTGAAGATCTGTCACGTGGTTGTGGGAAAAAACATGATTCCTAAATTATCGATTGGTTCGATGATTTAGTGGATTCGTAAGGCTACGTGATTTACCCTTCAGAAATCTTACGACACCTTCTTAGTTGGGGCGCAGCCCCTCCGCCCCGACTAATGCCTTTACGGAGTAATGGGAGAGATTCCAAAAAGTTAAGGCAGGTTGTCTCTCAAGCAAGGACGAGATTCGCATGGTCTTAAAAACATTCGTCGGCATTCAACAACATGGACTGAAGATATAATATTGCGTCTCATGTCTATTTAGTTCGGAGCATAGATTAGACCTTGACCATCTCTTCCATCCAACCAGGTCAGTCGGAGTACAATACCGGCTTAGAGTTCGTGCATCGTGTTCGACATATACAGAGGGTGGACATCGCAAATATGCGCCTATCTGTTGGAATTAGCTATCGAGCAAAAATGCTTGCTGGCTGAAAGATATAAAGATTTGTGAGATATACGATTGCTCATCTTAATAGATACATGCAGCAACCATCTCCTGGGACTTGCCCCTTCGCTGGAAGGTCTTTTAAAACCAACTTGCATTCACATTACATGGAAGGGAAACCAGCGAAACCTTCCATGGTTGGGTGAGCAGGGACTTTGTTCAAATGCAACGCTACACTATCGTAGAATTTAGACATCGCCGACACTATGGTGATTCTAGCAAAATCGACATTTGCCAACACCCACTTTGGGGATATTCGATTGGGATAGAGCCTTATCCCTATGTATTCTAATCTACCTTTTAGAGCCAGGTTTGGCTTCAGTTTGCAGGACTGACGGGAATTTCTACATAGGCATCTATGTCTTATTCCGGTGACCAGTCGATTTTGACCTTATATGAACCTACATGCTTTGTTCTGGTTCTGATGCCTGAATCTGTCCACGAACCCTAGGAATCTTACGACACCACCTACAAGCCTGTTTGATTAGAAGGTCGATGTTTATTCCAGTCGTTCGGTTTGAAGATCTGTCACGTGGTTGTGGGCATCTAAAGTGAGATAAGTTATTGATTGGTTAGTGGGTTTATCAAGCGTGATTAAAAACACTAGTTTGTGCTTCAAAAGCAAATCGACCCAAACGATTCGTAAGCACACGTGACTTACCTTTCTGAGATCTTACGACAGCGGTTCCGCACACGAAGAAAGCATCCTATTGAAAAACATAGTTCTTCAGAAATCGAGTTTAAAGTTTTGGAAACGTGTTTGTCTAAGGTGACAGTACCTAATCCAAACACTTGTAACTTGAAAACTATTTCGAATATTTACAAGATCTTGGTATCGTTTGAAAGCTAAGGGATTAGACAATATTTTGAATTATTAAAAAATATATCGATATTTTGGTCAATTTTCGTGATTTCTAGTGTATACATACACCTTAAACGCCAAACGCCGATAAACTACATTTTGAGGTAAAGCCGATGACTATCACACATGTGTTTGGATGACAAAAGAAGCCTTTTGTAGAAAAATCTTTGCAGTCCGTCTGATTTGTTTGCTTACCCTGAAAATCCCTCCCATGTTAGTTTCATTTTTCAAAACGCAGTTACAAATCACGCACTCAAACTTTCATCCACGCGGGAATGCTATTTCACGCATGCTATAACTCTCAATCCACTATTCAAAATCAAGACAGTTGATAAACAAAACAACATGTATAATTCGTATTTCAATCGCAGGAAGAGGGTGTAGAGATTATGGACAAGGAATCTACCGGGTCTCTGTATGTGGGCAATCTCCGACCCGAATGCACTGAGGCGGTTCTTTTCGAGAAATTCTCTAGGATCGGTCCACTCCTGAGTGTCCGAATATGCCGTGACGTGGAGACCGGACTCTCCCTGGGCTACGGTTACGTCAACTACTCGAACCCCACAGACGCAACGACGGCCATAGAGACCATGAACTACGACACATTGAACGGTCAACCGATGCGGATTATGTTGGCGCAGAAGAACCTCAAGTCCAAACTGCCAAAGGATGCGAACCTGGTGGTCAAGAACCTCCACAAGGATATAAACGACAGGTGCTTGAGGGACATATTCTCGATGCACGGACATATCCTGTCTGTTAAGATAGCCACCGACTCCAATGGCGACTCCAGAGGATTTGGCTTCGTACAGTTCGACAGTGAAGAATCTGCTGAAGACGCGATGGAATCCGTCCATGGCAGCACGATCTATGGACGGAAGATTGCCGTGTCGAGGTTCATACCCTACGAAGAGCGAAAGCAGTTTCAAGAGAAGATGTTGGCTAATAATGTTTTTGTGAAGAATCTTACCCAGTCGTTCACCAGCGAAGACCTTATGGAACTGTGTTCCCGGTTTGGGCAAATAATCAGCGCTCGCATAGCGACGAATGGAGGCAATCACTCAAAGGGATATGGGTTCGTGTGCTTTGAGGATCAAGACAGCGCAAACAGGGCCATCGCAGTGTTAAATGAGATGTACCTCGATGGCAGGCATCTGTTTGCTTCGATGGCTCGAAGGTTTCCAGAGGGAGCTATTCGAAGTAATGAAGTTCGGTTTTCTTCTGAATTTCAGTTTTGAGTACGTTCAGACTTCTCGTGTTATCAAATAATTTATTTACGTACGTTTTTAAATACTGTAGGGGGTGTTATATTATTAAATTTTTCTTCAGAATTTTAGTGTTGGAGGGTTAAAATCAAATACATTTTATTAAGTTAGGGTTTTTTAAACAAAAAAATAATTCGGAACCACGTTTTTGGATAAAATTAACATTATTTTCATTTGTAATTTTTCTGTACCTTTATAAACTAATAAAACAGAAAATGAAGCATCTTATTTTATTACATTATTAAAGTTTTCTTTAGAATTTTACTGTTGAGAAGGGTTAAAATCAAGTACTTTCTATTAAGTTAGGGTTTTTTAAATAAAAATAAGATTTGGTACCTGTTGTTTAAAGTCGCAAAATATCTGTCACATTAAGATCCAGATATTGTGCAAGGATGTGTAGTTGTTTACATGGAACCGTAGTTTCGTCATTTTTCCGTATACTTCGGGTATTGTGTTGTTGAAAAAAAAATTGAATATAGATCCAAGTTTTGTGCATTTCCTCTAAAATTGATCTTTAATATGCTCAAGTATTTAGTTTGGTCCATGATACTATCGATGAAAACTAAGCTTCAAAAGCTTTATGGAAAAATCCAACTCCATACAAGTACCAAACTTGCATAACTCATTCCTATGTTTGAGTCTAGCGTCACGATTCCATAATTTGAATATGCATCAGCTTCCTACACCAGTTCTCGTTTTGCCACGGCAGTGTATAAAATAAACGTATTATATATAAGCGGATAAGTAGGAAAACATTTGTGTCAAATTCTACAAATGTGTTGATGAGGAGTAATAAAAACTATTTAACAGGCACTAAAACAATATTTACATTTTTCTCTAAAAATAAAACGAATAATTAAGTTATGATAATTTTTAATTTATAAAATTAAATACAAACAACACAGAATAATAAATTCCTTCCATGATTTTATAGGATTCCATTTCAAAAGTCTAACAAATATTAAGGTAGCTTTTCCATAACCTTCTTTTTCTGTTTTTTTTCAAAAGATATTGTGCACAAACGATAATTTTCTACAGGGAATTAGTTCTTATAAATTAGAATTAACTCGAATAATAAAATAAATTCCACTCACGTTGAGGGCAAAAGGCAAACGATTTTACTCTACCCACCATGGAGTAAACTTATTTAAGCACGGAACATTAACTATTGGAAAATAAATGAGTACCGTTAGCAATAAAATTACAGCTTATGCCCTAATCGACTCAATATACATATTGATCCCTCTTAATTTATTAAAGAATTTCACAAATATGTGCTTTCTATTCAAATTTCTAAGAAATATTGATAAACCGTTTACGAAATAAGATCATCTTACGTTATTTAATTATTCGATATTTTATCCTCAGGAAACTTCTTGAGAGTTTTGGAGCCACAAACGATTTTTTATTTCCTTTTTACACGGAATTTTTTTGTAAGATCTGATAGGAAAGGCAATAATCGGAGGTTTGGAATTTCAAAATGTGAGAAATATAGATCTTCAGGGTTTTTTTTCTTTTAGAACTCGTTTACTTCCTCCATCTCTTCGAAATGGCGAAAGGGGAGAAAAGATGGAAGATCTCGTTTTCTTCTTCCTATTGGGTTTGCGCGCACAGAGCAACAAAATGGTTATTGAATTTCGGGGTGAAATTATTTTCAAACCGCTGGGATTTATGTCCATCTCTTCCACCATTCTGAAGAATGAGAGGGCCTCAGTGCGGTTTGGGAACTAGGGTTTTCTCCATTTCTTTTGGCGATTTGATTTCTAATAAAATTCTGGATAGCTATCTTCTTTTGTTATCTGTGTTTTGCTCAGTTCTATGTTGAATATTGGAAAGGATAAATAAGTGAAGATCTGAAAGATATTTTCATTTAAAAGTTTCGGTTTTCTGGAAATAGTGTCGTCAAATGAGACTTTTTTTGTCTTTTGAAAATGAATTGTTTTGCTTCAAAGAAATATATTACTTTTGGAAGCACTCTTCATTTTTCATAGATCTTTTTGCGGGGTGGAGGGTGAGAAAGTAAAATCTCTCTAGTTGTATTATGTACATCTCTTTTCCTTGTATGATGGGGCCGCCGTGGCTCAGTGGGCTTGCCCATTGGGCCAGCAATCTGCGAGTTGCAGTCGGCACCGGTTCGATTCCTTCCTGGGTGTATTTCTCCCCTGTGCCAGTAAAACATTCATTTGTGCGTGTATGTCCATTACTTGATGTTGCTTGTCGTAGCTTGGTCAAATATGGTCTTTGCGCCGTAAACCCAATTAAACTAGTACAATGTCAAAACATAAGGATTTATGAACTTGTATGTCGTCGGCTTTAGCAATCTCATCAACTGACAAAAGAAAAGCGACTTTTACAGTTACAGCCATATAAAGGCTTTTAGGTCAAAAACAAAAATTGTAAGCATTTGATAATGTCATATTTTTATGGGAACTTATAACAATATGACAGTGCAATTCTTATCATGAAAAGAAGTATTAAGTGTCGAGACACAAACTTCTGAAAAATGTCAGTTAATGACTTAATGACTTTCTGCTCTACTCTGTCTATATGAGAGGAATCTTCAGTGTAAACAAACAAATCACACGGAGAACATAAATTTCACCTCTGCTACCCATATGCTTATCTCATTATTAGCAAAACTGATCAGCGACATCTCGTCAAAATCAAAATTGATCAGATCTTGGAAGAGATATCTCGTCAAAACAATTAGGGGATTAATTTAATTCTGTTAACATTGATCCCATACAATCGCCAATAGCCCGTTGTTGCTCCAGTTCGACGTAAATTCAACTACCTACCTTTGTCTTTTTGTCAAATTTGTTATTATTTTTTATAATGACTTCAGATGCATTAAGTGAACATAGCAATTTGTTTACATTTCGAACATCCCCCAGATTTATAGTTAAGTATAATGAACTTAGGAATATCAGAGTGGAACGACCACCCATCATACACGATAAACTTAAAACTAGTAAAAATATTTAATAAAAAATAATCTAATGAATTTCAAGTTCTTATAATCTCTGGGCTATCAATCTCACAACTGTAATGAACTAACGAAAAAGCACCTTTCCGGTTTTCATTTTGAGATGAAGAAGTATAAGTTTTCGTTTTCGTTTCTTCTGTCTCAGATATAAATTGTTATAAAATTCTGAATGCTAGCATTGAAAAGTGAAATAAATTACTTTTACTTTAGCGTAAAACTTTGAAAAATATTCTAAGTTGTTCCCATCTGTTTTCAACAATTTCACTCAGGTGTCCGGTTTTACCATTTCACGTTTCTATGATTATCAAATTCAATCGAAGCATTTATTTTAATCTTCATATAAGAGAAAGGTTTTGTTATTTTTCTCTTTCTATTTCTGACCATCTTTCCATTTTTCTCTACCTCTAGCTTTATCCCTGTTAATTTTTCTTTTCCGTTTTCTCTCCCCTTTCTGATTATATTTGATTTCTCTTTTGATTTCTCCTGGTTATCTTTATACAGGGTGTTTTGAAAATATCTGGCCAAACTGTAGATGGGCCCATTTCCTTGTTCAAAAGTCGGCATTGTGTGACGCTAAACCTATTTTCTCTCGTATTTTCTTTCCTTGTGCTGATTTCTATCTTCCAGATTTCCTATTTCTGTAATTAGACTACTGAAGACTTTCATTAGAGTGGTGAGTTCTTTCTTGCAGTTTTATCAATCAATTGGATTCCATCGCATGTTGGAATATATGGTTACGAGGTTGCCGACCAGCTGGCTAAGGAGGATTGTGTGCGTCCCCTTCCACTTAATAAGGACCTCTCGAACACAGAAATTTTTTAAATTTTCAAAGCAAAAACCAGAGACTTGGCATGTTTCCCCTGCACATGCATGGTATTCGGCAGGCTTTACCGGAGGGTCACTAAATTGCAAGTTGCCTAGAGTTTTCCAGACTTCTCTAGCGAGACTCAGAAGTGGCCACACTAAGGACTTGAGATTCGAGCATGGCGTTGAGATCTCCAGGTGTCCCTGTTCCACAAGCCTTGCAAACCCTTGAAACACAGATCGGTCTTGAAACACCGATGCAACTTATCGATTGCATCGGTGTTTCCGTGGGCCAGCTTGTCTTGTATCAGGAGAAAGTTGCCTTTCTTTTAGAGCGACATGGTCTTATGGACCTGGTTTAGGCTTATCCTGAACCTTGGGGATAAGAAACAACAGCAGTTTTATCAATATTGTGCAGATCCATAGCTCAAATCGAACATATTTAAATTAAGCGGCGAAACTGGCGAATTATAAAGATTACGTAGTGCCTGGCGCAGACTTTAATCTCCAGTATGACATTTAATGAGACTTGATATTTGTTCTGCATTGTTTCAAAAGGTATTAAGTTACAAGAGCTTAAATATTGAATAAGTATGATGAGAAAGAAAATTAAGTTTAAATCTTAGATTTTTTCTTTGTTAATTCGATAAACAAGAAAATCCTCTCAGGCTATGATCAAAACCGGGAATGCTTTGATTGGTCGTATGAGGAATACGAGAAAAATGGAGGCGTGGTTTTGTAATGGGGGTATAAATAGGGAACTGCACACACACACACAGGATTTCAATCTCTTACAGAATCAATCACAAAAACCTAAACATTCTTGGTCGTAGTTAGGAGGGTCACCAGACTATTCCGCGATTCGATGAGTGCTTTCAAGTTTTGTACAGCTGATTTTCGTGTTTATTAAGCCCTAGACCTAAAATTCTAATTTTAATTTCTCCCTCCATTATGTAAATTATTTTCTTTAGATGTGGAGATGAGCTTTTTTGCAGCGCTTGTCACGAAAGTGGTATGTCCTATCCCAAATTTCTCAAATGTCCTCACGTTGGTATGGAAGTTTGGAGAGTAGGGTGCCGGATCAGGTATTAATCTCGTCATCTGACCTGTGTTTCAAACTGCGAGGTGCCCATCGAGATTGTGTTTTCCCGGTGCGATGTTAATTCAACTACCTGCACTTCCTATCCTGTATTTCAATCTCCCAGAAGGGTTCGACGCGGTCTACGTTTATTTTGGGGAGCATCGAATCGTACATTTCAATTTTTTCTACTGGTTGTTACTATTCTCGGGTTCTTCTGGGTTGTTACAAGACTTTCTGTTAACAAGAGTTATTGACACCCTTAAGGCAATATTTATACTATAAATTAAGGGAAAAATAGTTCAATCAAGTTGAAATTCATTGTAACTTTTCCTGAATTACTCTACTTTAAGCTGAATATAGGGTTTCATACAAAAAAGTATCCCTGGAAGGTATTTTGCAATATATTGAGAATAAATAGTGCAAAATTGGTTATTGACACCCTATGGATGAGTAATTGACACCACAGTTATTGACATCCTTTCATTCTTGTTTAGTTTATTTTTGTAGTATAAATGGACTTATATGCAAAGCTTGAAACTGTCCAACTCGCAACACTCCGATTGCTAATCCACTACTTTACCATCTGGGCTACCGCAGCCCTTCTTTATAATGGGTAGATAGGACTGTGGTTGAATTAACATCCCACTGGAGGCAACACACAACATTTCACACAACGGAATATTACGTTATAATAGGAATCCATAGTTAGAAACTACACTGCTGGCCACCCAAATTGCAACACCAAGAAAGACAAGAGATATCACAACAAAATTTATTTTGTAGATAACATGTTGACCAAGTATCAAATGATTAAATTTATAGACTTCTGTGAAGTGTGGTTCCTGCCAAAATCAGTAGCCAGAGTAGCCGCCATTGTTGGAGATCACCGCTGCCACACGCCTCGGCATTGATTCAAAGAGACTTTGGATGTGTTCTTGGGGTACAGCAGACCAAGCAGCTTCCACACGTTGCCAAAGTTGATCTGGTGTGGCAGCTGGGGATGTATTCTGGGTCAATCGTTGAGCAACCATGGACCACATGTTTTCTATCGGCGAAAGATCCGGAGAGCGAGCTGGCCAGGGAAGCAATTCAATCTGGCGATTGACGAAGAACCCTTGGACAATGCGTGCCACGTGTGGTCGCACATTATCCTGTTGAAATATGGCTGTGGGCAAGCCCTGAAGGTAAGGAAGGACAACTGGCTCCAACACCTCGGAGATGTAGCGCTGGCTGTTTAAAGTACCGGCAATGCGTACTAGAGGAGTGCGAGAGTGATATCCAATACCGCCCCATACCATAATACCCGGTGCAGGACCAGTGTGGCGGTGCATAACGCAGCTGTTCAGCATCCTCTCTCCACGGTGTCTCCAGACGAATCCGACCATCGTGGTGTTGCAGACAGAAGCGTGACTCGTCAGTAAAGACAATTTCATTCCATTCTGCCGTCCACATCCTTCTTTCATCGCACCATTGGCGGCGGAAACGTCTGTGGTTCTGCGTCAAGGGTAGACGAAGCAATGGACGTCTTGCGGACAGACCACTCTGCTGTAAACGGCGTCGAATGGTACGCGCAGACACTGGATGATGCGGTACAGACTGAATGTGCTGTGCTATGGTTCGTGATGTGGCTGAGCGATCCGTCACTGCCATACGCACAATATGCCTGTCATCACGTGAAGTGGTGCCCTGAGGTGGATGCGATCGAACACGTCGGTCCGTCGTACCCTCCTGCATCCAACGATCACATATCCGCATTACAGTTGTTTGGTTTCGTCCAACACGACTACCGATTTCCCTGAAAGATAATCCACAATCTCGATAGGCCACTATCCTTCCTCTGTCGAACTCGGATACTTGATCAAAAGATGATCGCTGTTTTCTACGAGGCATAATTGATCGTTTTTTTGATAAAACCACAAGAAAAACACAATTGCCGTACTTGAAATCGTCGAAATCTCCAAGCCTTAAATAGCGCTTTGAAGTGGCGCCACAGGCGCGCGTGATGTGCGTCTGCGCTGAAATTCTAATCATTTGCATATCTCACCTCCGCAAATGCCATGGTTCAAAATTACGTGGTGTTGTCCTCGGATCTTTCCCTTTGGGATTGATCCCGGACCGTCACCAATAGCCCATTGTGTTGCTCCAGTGTGACGTTAATTGAAATACCCCCCCCCCCCCCTCCGCAAATGCATGTTGTAAATTTCATATTATTTGCATGCTTCCTTCAGGGTGTTGCATTTACGGTGGCCAGCAGTGTAGATATGAGAGGGATTTCAGTGTAAGCAAACAAACCATAAGTCTGTAGACTACTTCTGTCCAAATGCACAATACATATCCGGGTTATCGTTTTGGCAACGTTCAATCTAATTGGTGTAACCAATAAACTATCAATTCGGAATTTATTCTTTGGATCATTTATTGACGTAGTACTGAAATCGTATTTGCAAAACAAGTAAAGTGACGTCACGTCGGGAAACTCATGGGGCCGCGGTAGCCCGGTTGGAAGAGTAACGGATTAGCAACTGGAAGGTTGCGAGTTCGAATCCGATCAAAGACCGTCGTGTAAAAGGGGGCTAGTGAACGTTAAATCTGCCGTGGCCTCAAATGTCCTCACGTTGGTGTGGTGTGGAAGTGTGGGGTGCCAGATCAGGTGTTGACCTCGTCATCTCATCGTGGTCCAAAATTGCTAGGTATTGTCATCGGCTCTTTTCCTTTGGGATTGATCCCAGACCGTCACCAATAGCCCGTTGTCTTGCTCCAGTGTGACGTTAATTAAAATACTTACCTACCTACCTTCCCTTGGGATTGATCCCGGACAGTCGCCAATAGCCCGTTGTGTAGTTACAGTAGTATTAAATACCTATCTACAGGAAATTCGTACACCGCAGAAACACTACCACCACCAATATCCAACTTGACAGAAAATGTTAATTAAAATACCTACCTGACCGTGGTTCAAAATTACGTGGTGTTGTCCTCGGTTCTTTCTCTTGGGGATTCATGCCGGACTGTCGCTAGTAGCCCGTGTGTTGTTCCAATGCGACGGTAATTAAAATACCTACCTACAGGAAATTCGTATAGACGCAGAAACACTACAGCCACCTATATCCAACTTAACAGAAAATGCCTCTCATAACCGAAAATAAAGCGATCTTGGCTTTTTCCGAGTTAGCGGCTCCAAAATCACTTAGCAAGTTCAAGAATACGGAGACTAGTAACAAAATTGCACCCGCTCAGGGACTTTAATTGAAAGCAGATGTCAACATCGAATCTGCCCTTTCCCCGAACTAATATTCATTAAAGTGTGTTTCTCAACTACTCTCGGATACCCGCTTGAGGAGATTTCCAAGTTACACCGCTCTCCGCTTTTGATTTAGCCCCTGGAAATTTCGGCTTGATCACGAGATGCGAAAGTCCAGAGTTATGTCGATTGGCGCAGAGAAGTTTTATTCGAAGAGGTATGAAGCAAACCTCTGGATTGACAATTAGATCGATTTTCAGTGTGAATAAACAAGACAAACGAAAAAGACTACTTTTAATCCAAATGATCTCGATTTATACATATCGGCTGCAGTGTGACGTTGATTAAAATACCTACCTACCATATCGGGGTTGCCTTAAAATTCAGTTTATCCCCGTTTTGGTGATGTTTGGCGATTAATCTATAATTAGCGTCGACTAAACGACATTCATATATCTATTTCGAATTGTTATCGGCGACGCGTTGAAACCGTATTCGAAAAACAAGCCAGGTGACGTCACGTCCGGGAATGTGTACATTTAGCTTGACAGAAAAACCCGAACGCATCAATTTATATGGCTTGACCCAACCAGACTGTCATGTTCGTGGGGACTGGTGCATGTTAAATCTGTCGTGGCCTAAATGTCGTCTCGTTGGCGTGGTGTGGAAGTTTGGAGAGTGGGGTTCTACAATTTTTTTTATTTCATATTTTATATTATGGCTGTGGCTGGTAATGGTAATTAATTAACGTCGCAATAGAACAACACAACGGGCTATTGGCGACGGACCGGGATCAATCCCCAAGGGAAAGCTCGAGGGGGGGGTATTTCAATTAACGTCACACTGGAGCAACACAATGGGCTATTGGTGACGGTCCGGGATAAATCCCAAAGGGAAATATCCGAGGACAACACCACGTAATTTTGAACCATGGTCAGATGACGAGGCAACACCTGAGCTGGCACCCCACTCTCCAAACTTCCACACCACGCCAAGGAAAGCTCGAGGACAACATCACTTAATTTTGAACTACGGCCAGATGACGTGCTAACACCTGAACTGGCACCCCACTCTCCAAACTTCCACTCCACGCCAACGTGAGGACATTTGTGGCCCCGACAGATTTAAGATGCACCAGCCCCCTTTGTACACGGTGGGCCGCGGTGGCCCGGTTGGAAGAGTAACGGACTTGCAACCGAAGGGTTGCGAGTTCGAATCCAGCCAAACACCGTCGTGTACAAAGGGGGCTGGTGCACGTTAAATCTGTCGTGGCCTCAAATGTCCTCACGTTGGCGTGGTGTGGAAGTTTGGAGAGTGGGGTGCCAGCTCAGGTGTTGCCTCGTCATCTGACCGTGGTTCAAAATTACGTGGTGTTGTCCTCGGATCTTTCCCTTTGGGAGTGATCCCGGACCGTCACCAATAGCCCATTGTGTTGCTCCAGTGTGACGTTAATTGAAACTCCCCCCCCCCCCTTTGTACACGACGGTCTGTAGTTGGTTTCAAAACTCGCAACTCTCCGGTTTCTAGTGCGTTCCGGGTTACCGGGGTCCTCGAGTTGTTTGGTTTAGGTAGGTATTTTAATTAACGTCTCACTGGACCAACATAACGGGCTATTGGCGACGGTCCGGAATCAACCCCTGAAAGATACGAGGACAATACGTAATTGTGAACCACGGTCAAATGAAGAGGCCCTCGAGTTGAAGAAGAGAAGTTTTGTTGCAGGTTTTTTTCGTCTGGTTTGACGATTAGAGGGATTTTCAGTGTCAATAAACAAGACAAACGAAAATCAGACTACTTTTAAACCAAACGATCTCGACATAAACATATGGGGCTGCCTTAAAAGTTAGTTTATCGCCGTTTTGGTGACATTTGGCGGTTAATCTAGTTACCGTTGACTAATCGACATTCATGTCTTAATTTGAAATTGTTATCGGCGATGTGTTGAAGTCATATTTGAAAAACAAGCCGGGTGATATCCCGTCCGGGATACGTGTTGGAATTAGTTCCGCCGCATAAACAATACTGGTCTCCACATTTAGCTTGACAAGAAAACCCTAACGCATCAAATAGCCCGTTGTGTTGCTCCAGTGTGACGTTAATTGAAAATACCAATACCTAACGCATCAATATAAATGTTATAGCGAAGGTTAAATTAGTTGCATGTATCCCCAAAATAGTTTCATACACAAAATAGTTTTTAAACTAGGTAGTTAGTTGAATAAACGTCGCACTAGAGCAATACAATTGGCTAATGGCGACGGTCCGGGATCAATCCCCAAGAGAAAGATCGAAGGATAACGCGGGAATCGGTAGCCCAGTTGGAAGAGTAACGGATTGGCAAATGGAGGGTTGCTAGTCCGAATCCAACCAAAGATCGTTGTTGGAAGGGAGACTGGTGTACGTTAAATCTATCGTGGCCTCAAATGTCCTCATGTTGGCATGGTGTGGAAGTTTAGAGAGTGGAGTGCCAGCTCAGGTGTGACCTCGTCATCTGACCGAGGTTCAAAATTACGTAGTGTCCTCGGATCTTTCCATTCGGGTCTGATCACGGACCGTCGCCAATATCTCGTTGTGTTGCTCCAGTGCGACGTTGATTAAATACCTACCATGGCTCATAATTTTGAACCACGTTCAAATGACGAGGTCAACACCTGGTCCGAGGACACCCCACTCTCCAAACTTCCACACCACCCCAACGTGAGGACATTTGAGGCCACGACAGGTTTAACGAGCACCAGCCCCCACGTACACGACGGTCTTAGGTTGGATCGAGTTTTAACTCGCAATCCTCCGGTTGCTATTCCGCTACTCATGCAACAGGGCTACTGCCCAGAAAATTGAATGGTTTTGAGGAAAGGGAACTGAAGTTTGTACATGGGTATCTAATACACACCAGGAAAGGCTTTGCATTTATCCTTCAGTTCAGTTGAACGTAAATTAATGTTTTGAAGAAATAAAAATGATAAATGTTTGTCATTAAATTTAGGAATAAGAGGTAGATAGTATTTTTAATTAACGTCACATTGGCGCAGCACAACGGGATATTGGTGACGTTCCGGGATCAATCTCAAAGTGGATTTTTTGCTAAATATCTATATAGGTTTCATCTTTGGACTAATGATTTGTGCGAGTGTTTTAAAAAGCAGCCACAAGATGTAGAGCATTTGCTTTTTAGTTGTCCTACATTTAAAACTTCAAGAATGTGCCTGCAAAATGATTTGAGAAAATTAGGTAAAACATGGCCAGTGAAACTCAATGTTTTTGTAAATCTAATCTGCTTTTCTACTCATTTGTCAAGTTCATAAAATCTTGTAATTTTAGTTAAATTGTTTTCCACTGTTTCTTTGTTAAATCAACTCACTTCTGTAAGCCCCGTGTTGTACTTCTGTGGTGCACGGGGAGTTTGCTTTAGTTCAATAAAAAATAATTAAAAAAAGTGGATGATACGAGGACACCTCGTAATTTTGAACCACGGTCAGATGACGAGGCAACACCTGAGCTGGCACCCCACTCTCCAAACTTCCACATCATGCCAGGACACGACCAATTTAACGTGTATCGGCCCCCTTTGTACACGACGGTGTTTGGTTGGATTCGAACTCGCAACCCTCCGGTTGCTAATCCTTTACTCTTCCAACCGGGCCACCGCGGCTCTTAGGCATAAGAATGAAAGCTCTAAATTGCATTATGCGTTTGAGAATAGTCATTTTTCATGAAAATTCTTTTTCATTCATTCGTGTTGGGTTCGTAAAGCCCCCATCTCGTGCTATATTTCATTCTGCAACACATCACAGTTGTTTTCTTCTGATAAAACAAAACTAAACACTACTTTAACACGCTAAGCAGCCAGTAAATTGATTTTCCTGCAAAAGCATTGTAGGCCAGCGTACTGTTCTTATTGTCACGAAAACCTTGTTTTGTGCTCTTTTTTAAGTGGTTCTATCTATTAACTATCTCACAGTGGCTTAGCCAAAATAAAAGGAAGGGCAGGTAGTTAGTTATTTAATTGGGGCAATACAACGAGGGCTATTGACGACAGTCCCGAATCAACCCCCTAAGGGAATGATTCGAGGACAACACCACGTAATTTTGTACCACGGTCAGATGACGAGGTCACACCTGAGCTGGTACCTCACTCTCCAAATTTCCACACCACGCCAACGTCAGGACATTTGAGGTCACGACAGATTTAACGTGCACCAGCCCCCTTTGTACACGACGGTGTTTGGTTGGATTCGAACTCGCAACCCTCCGGTTGCTAGTCCGTTACTCTTCCAACCGGGCTAACACGGCACCAAAGGAAGGGGTAAATCACCCTAAGAGTTGGTCTCTGATTTTTAAATATTATATTACAATAAAATAAATGTATGTGTGAAATCTATTTTTCTTTTTGTCTATAAAGAAAATAATATAATTTCCATGCTATTAAAATAAATGTTGATTTTTGTAACTTACATTTTTGAAACATGTTAATCATGTTTCGTAATCAATTACTCATGACGGAATAGGAAATAGAATTGGGTAAAATGAACTAATGGAAAACCTCTTTTTCTCAGATGTCAACATCTCTCTCTCTCTCTCTCTCTCTCTCTCTGAACAACCACATTTATGAAGTCATTCCTGTTCTCTGGTCAAACTTTCTTATGCCTTTGGTATAAAATTCAGTTAAATTTATCGCAAGAAAATAATACAACCAATACCTTTTTTAAAATGTGGTTGGTTGGATTTTATGGAACAAGGGCCATGTCTGGCCAAGCTGCGCCAAATATAAGGCGGACAGCGCTAAGTAATGGACATACACACTAGGAAAGTTTTTCTGACACATTAGAAAGAAATACACCCAGGATAAGTTAGAGGAATGGAACCTGCGCCACCTACAAATCGTCAATTGCTAACGCAGTGGGCAAGCCCACTCAGTTATGGTGACCCCTTTTAAAAATGTGATAAAGTTCAAAAATGTATTGCATTTTTATTTAATTCTGTTCTTCGATGAAATAAAATCATGACTCCTTACTGAAAACATACGTGTTTGTTTCCTTTAATTGTTACTCTGTTGTACCATAAATTAACTTTTTGGTATTTCGACTTGGTTCAAGCAAAAGCATTTTCAGAAATGCTTTCGAAAAGATGTTTATTCCTCGGTAAAAGATAACGAAAAAGCCCCCGCCATATTTATCTGCATTTGCCAATTTCATCCAAAAGGAAAACAAGATAACGGAACAAATAAAACATTTTCCCCAAGTCTCGAGAAACGAACAACGAAAAGGTTTCCCAAACGCCAACTTAGAGCTCGAAAACCAACGGTATTACAAATTCGTTCTCCGAGTAACTGCGCATAAGCACGTTGCGCATCGTCAAGTTGACGTCACGAGAGAACTGGCTGCGCATGCTCACAATGTCACGCCGCCAAGAAACACGTTTCCCAGAGAATGCGCTTTATCTGAGGATTTCGGATTTTATTCCGCATGAGAAATTGATTCCGTTTGTTCATATTTTGTGTTTAAGAAACTTACATCCGTTTGTTGCATGTGGAACATTTTGAATCAGATGGAATAATAGAATTTTTTTAAAACTTGATGTGGAAGTTTTGAGAGATACATAAAAAGAGTAAAATTTACAACATCGGAAACTATTTTTTAACACCGTCGTATTGGGTAATTAAAAATCATGTTTAGCAGTTGAATGTGATTTACAGGGTCTATGAAAATGTCTGATCATGTAAACATTTTCAAATGTATTGGAATTTTAAGTATTATTTTTTTTTAATAAAAACCGAACAAAAATGAAATGCGAACCCAAGCATGCTAAAATATAATGTAAAAAACTGTCTACTTGAACAAAAAGTTTAGGAAAAATTACAAAATGGGAAAAGTTCCAAGTAAAAGAGATTTTTCAAAAACTTCAAAACTTATTCACTCCCAGAAAAATTTTTGCGGTACAAAAACACAGAGGCTTTCAATCCATTGACATAGACTGAAAATTCCCCGATGAATAGCTTCTTTCCATTTCTCAAGTTAATATGAAATTCGATATGCTGTGTGTAAGCAGTGAAGTTAGACTAGAATTAAGGGAGGTCTGTTCGTTGGAACTTAAGTTTTGCTTTAAAATTTAATGTAAAATTTTTTGTAGTAGATAAAACCTTTAGTAAGACAGATAAATCTGTATAATTTGTTTTTAAGGAATAGGGGATAGGGGGGGGGGGCTAATTAACTATTTTTTGAAATCTATCTTCTACAAATATCACTAAATACCGTAGGTAGGTATTTTAATTAACATCACACTGGAGCAACACAACGGGCTATTGATGACGGTGCGGGATCAATCCCAAAGGGAAATATCCGAGGATAACATCATGTAATTTTGAACCACGGTCATGACGAGGCAACACCTGAGCTGGCACCCCACTCTCCAAACTTCCACACCACGCCAATGTGAGAACATTTGAGGCCACGACGGATTTAACGTGCACCCCCCCCCCCACATTGTACACGACGGTCTTTGACTGGATTCAAACTCACAACCCTCCGATTGCTAATCCGTTACTCTTCCAACTTGGCTACCGTGGTCCAAAAATTAACATCGAATTTTGCATAACTTAATTACCTTTAGAGTGATACAATGAAACGAAGAGTAATGCAATCATTTATAACTTAAAATGATGAAAAAAGCGACTTGTTTGTAAATTTTTATTTTTATTTTATTTATTATTATTATTTTTTTTTTCCAAGAAATAAATTATTTTAGTGATTATCAGCCATGAACAGTGTAAGTCGGGAAAAAACGATGAAGTCGATGTAAGTCGTTGAATTAACGTCGCACTGGAACAACACAACGGGCTTTTGGCGAAAGCAATCTTAGCGAAAGGCCGTCTGTCAAAGGAGAGAGAATGATACACCGTTCATAAGGACATACTGCGAATATTATCTGTACTGGATGCAAGTATCAGTAGAAAGCGTGTGGGTATAGAGAAGATTCTGTGCTGAAGGTACCCATTCATAAAAGATGTTTGAAAAACGAAAGAAAAAACGTTTGCGGATGAAAAGATGAGGCATCAGCGTTTTCTGGTACGGTTCTTTTGGTGAAAATGAAGAACTTTAAAATAAAACACACAGAGAAAGAGTCTCACACAGTTTTAAGTTTAAAAAAATCTTCGTTTTGCGACAGGTTTTATCGATTTCATTTATTCTTTCCACCGAATTTTAGGGGCCACGGTAGCCCGGTTGGAAGGTAGGGAGAGATGAATTAACTCGAATTAACGTCGCACTTGTGCAACACGACGGGCTATTGGCGACGGCCTGGGATCCATTCCGAAGGGAAACATCCGAGGACAAAGTCAGGGGTCAGATGACAAAGTCGACACTTGAGCTGGAACATCAATCTCCGAACTTCCACACCACGCCAACGTCAAGGCATTTGAAGCCACGACAGATTTAACGTGCACCAGTCCCCACATATACGACGGTCTTTGGTTGGATCGAGTTTCGAACTCGCAACTCTCTGGTTGCCAATGCGCTACTCTTTCAATCGGGCGCCCGGCTATCTGCGACGTCGTGATGTAGAAGTTTGGAGAGTGGGATGTCAGCTCAGGTGTTGACCTCGTCATCTGACCGTGTTTGAAAACGACTAGGTTCTGTCATCGGATCTCTCCCTTCGAGACTGATCTCAAATCGTCGCCAATAGTTCATTATGTTGCTCCAGTGCGACATTAATTTAACTATCTACCTACATACCTACCACCAAATTAAAAAATTTTAGGGGATGACTGGTTACTGGCAGGTAGGTAGGTAATTAACGTCCTATAGGGTTAATTTTTAAGAATTAATTGTATATTGTCTTTAATATTTTTGTGCATATATGTGAATATGTACTGCGTTGTGTACTGCCTATGCGCCAACTTTTGAGCGCTTGGTAATTTTTCTCACGGATTAGCCGTGAGAAAAAAATATATATAAGGAATGAAATCTTGAATCCCCGTGGATGGGAAAAACAAACAGATCAAACCCGTTTCTGTTGAGGGGAAAGCGCTCATTAGTACTGACGTATTTGGCAGTCTGATGATTTCTGACCCATTGGCGGTATTTCGTCTGGGTGTTTTGTCCACTCGTGAGAGGGGAATTCTGATGGCTGACCACTTGGAACAGGTGAGCTTATCTTTCACGGGGTTTACCTTTTGATGACGGTTGATTGATTTGATGGCTCTTCAGAAATCGAAGTAAGATACAAATAGTCGTACACGCCAACAATCACGGCACCTTTTTTCCTGCGGAGAAGACGATCGGAAGAGGAAGCGGCGAAGAACAGATTATTCTAAAGAATTTCCCGGTGACCTCGCGAACTACCTGGCATAATAATATCTTGGTGAATCCGGAAATCACGCTTCTTCATGGGTTGTGCCTGCTGCTTTAGATGTGCTACGAAAGGTGAAAACTATTTCTTTCTACCAACTGGATCCTATGCCTGACACCTGATATACCAAAACCTCAGAGTATCTTCCCGATTTCTTGCGACGAGGGTGAAGGAGTCTATCTGTTCTTCGGGTTTTGCCATCAGTCCCCGTCTCTTTTCGCTAGGACTTTTATATCGTGTTTCGATTCATTATTTGTAAAAATTGATTTTTCTGTGTCTTGTTGGGGCCTTTTATTTAAATGTTAATCTGCATTCATCTATCCTTTAACCTCTATGTAATAAATTTTCTTATTTAATTTTAAAAGAACTGTGTTCAGGTGCTTTATTGTTCATATAGAGGTAATTAATTTTTTAACGTAAATGTTTGCCACTATACGATCCAGACTTAACACAACAGTCGCACTGGAGTAACAAACACATCGGGCTATTGGCGACGGTCTGGGCTCCATCTGGAAGGGGAAAAGTTCCGAGGACACCACATCGTTAGGAGGGATCAATCCCCGAGAGAAAGATCCAAGGACACAACCTCGTGATTTTTAACCACGGTCAGATGACGAGGTCAACATAAGAGCTGGCACCCCACTCTTCGAACTTACACACCACGCCAACGTGAATAAACGGCGGGCTACTTTCATAGATTTTATGCAGTGGCGCAGCTAGAGGAGGGCAACAGGAACGGCGGCCAGCACCAGAGTCTCAAGGAGCAACAGTTTGCTCTGTTTCTAATTAAAAAAAACCTAAAATTACTACGCGAAATAAGCTCTCCCATTGTCTAATGCCACATTAGACTTTTCTAATGAAAACCATACCTGCCTCCTAGAAGCACCGACGTCTCGGGAATCTCCCGACTTCTCTGTGGGCCTGTCCTTCTTTCACTATCATTAGCTGTGTGTGTGCATAAAGAAAACACAACAATTTGCAATCTGTCTGTGTTATCTTACCCTATCACTAAAAGAACTACCGGTCTTTCTATTATTTCAATTCAGCCTACGCGAACGGTTCAATACAATTAAACAAATTAATAAATAAATTTCAAATTAAAAATATTTTTATTAAAATCACTAATTAAGAGAAAATCAAAAAGAAAAACTTAAATTAAAAATGTATGCAAATTTTAAGATAGGGACCATTCACAAATTTTTCATGGTAAAACTGGGAGGATTTACCAAAAGTATTTTCCAAGAAGATTTACTTGCAGGATTCAAGGTAAGGTCTGGAACAATAACTTGGGGCCTTGAGGACACGTGGAAGTGTTCTTGATGTTACAAAAATAAATGCTGAAATTAGTTTAATTGGTGTAAATGGAAGTTTTATTAAGTCTTCAATAGTAAAATCATGGGTAGTCAAATATACATTCAAATGCTTATTTAGTATTTAGTTAGTAAGGCAAACGAAGGATCCGTCTATGTATTAAGTTACTGTCTGAATGGAAAGGAATTGGTCAGTCATGTCTAGGCGAATAGACTAGAAAAATGTCGCCTATTGGCCTAGAGTGATCAAGTCAGGGGCGCACCCAGGATATCAATCTGGAGGGGGCTACATTTTTATTGTAAGCTCTTTATTTAAATATTTTATTTATTTGAAATATAGAATTGTTTTAGAGTGTTAATAGTAGATTAGCTTTAGAGGATATTATCTAGACGGGTTTTGGAGTATGTTACCTAGAGATTAGTTTTTGAGTGTGTTATCTTGACTCGAGATTAATTTTAGAGTATGTTAAACAGAGACTAGTTTTGGAGTGTATTCTCAAGAGACTAGATTTAGAGAAGACTAGTATTGGAGTGTGCTACCTAGAGATTAATTTTAGAGTGCGTTACCTAGAAACTAGTTTTGGAGTGTGTTTCCAAGAGACTAGATTTAGAGTATTTTACTATAGACTAGTTTTGGGGAGTTTTATATAGACTAGTTTTGGAGTGTATTACCAAGAGCCTAGTTTTGGAGAGTGTAACCAAGAAAGTAGTTTTAGAAGTGTGTTACCTAGAGATTAATTTTAAAGTGATTATTCCCAGACGAATAGAAGCTGAATTGATGGGAGAAGGTGCCAACGTTTTAATTGAACTATATTAACAAATTTCAATTATTCTATTTAATCCCAGTAAATAAGAAATGGAGTACTTCGTAAATGGGCTGAAAGCAATAAATAAATATTAGTTGAACGTAAGGAGAAAAATATTAAAACACCTTTATACACGATTTTTAAAGAAGCAATCAATGAATTAAATAAGGATATTTTTTGCTTTTTATACGGTCTGAAAGGGACTTAAGTACTCATAGCTCCCTCCGTAGGCCCTGAATCAAGCACGTATGCAGAATAACAGCCAGCATCGAACCATATCCGAAATATTTAAAATGTATTATACAATTAATTAAAAATATTAAAAACTAATTAAAAATATAAATAATATTTTTAATAAATTTATAATAAATGTTTTAATCCCGAATTTTTATAATAAAAAGTACACACTGAAGTTAACTTGATCAGCGTAAATCGAAATTTTGTTTTTCTGATAGGAAAAATGCTATTAGATATGTCTGAAAACAGTCAAAGAATCATCAAACGTAATATTAATGTGTATTCTTCTAATTGGTATTGAAAACAGAGATGAAGCTTATATTTCTCCGAGATTATTTTCTAAAAACGTGCCCGGTCTGAGATTCCAGATATTGTCTGGGGCAATTCTGGCGCAATGCCCGATTGTAACCATGTGGAACAGATGGGCTCCTTCAAGAGACAGTCTCTCATTAAAAGGTCGATGTTTAGCAACCGTCAGATTACTATGATTCTCAGCATTTCGTTTGTAGATATATTTAAACTTTTGCGGATATGTTCATGATTTTTCTTATGGGTTTAATAAAACTTCGATTTATATCAATTAAACTAACTTGATTAACATTGCGAGGGGTGCCCGGGAACCCCGAGGTCCAAGGTCGATGTTTCCCACAACCATGTTGTTCGAGCGTGCGAGTGAAGTTGAAGCATGCAATACCTGAGCTGGCACCCAACTCTCCAAACTTCCACACCATGCCAAAGTGAAGACATTTGAGGCCACGACAAACACAATGGCGGACAGATCTTCAAACAGAGTGACCGGAAGAAATAGCATATGATCCGTCTACTCATTAAAAGGTCCATGTCCCCCCCCTTGCAACCGATCAGATTCTTATAATTTTAAATTACCATCTCGTTCGCGGATTCAAATTTTTGCGGATTTGACCACAATTTTTCTACCTATGGGTTTAATAAAAAAATACTTCGATTTACATCGATTAAACTAATTTTATTAACATTCCAAGGGGTACCTGGGAACCCCGAGAGCCCTCCTCTGGATATGTTCCTGTTCTAATTAGCCATCGCAGAGCAAATAAGGACCGCAGAGCTTCGAACCGAATCTGAAAGCTTCCATTAAAAACATGTCACCCGAAAAGCAATTTCCTGTTCTGTGATAACTTTGAAAAAAAAACCCTGAATCTAAATGCGGCTGAGGTATTGTTTCGCAAATTTTTTCAGCTCAATGTCCCCTTCTTCAAAGACAATTTTTTCTGCACCCCCTCTGAAAAACTCTGCCTCAACTAACAATAAATTGTGAGCTGCACCTATAAGTTTTGAACTTCAATAAAATATTTATGTAGCTGTGTGTGTGTAATTTTAGAATTTCAGAAAGTTAATTTGGTGGTAGTAGTAATAGTTGAATTAACGTCACACACACACACTCTGGAGCAACATAATGTGCTATTAGCGACGGTTAGGTATCAATCCCTGAGGGAAAAATCCAAGGACACAGCCTCGTAATTGTGAACCATGGTCAGATGATGAGGTCCACACCTGAACTGGTACCCCACTCTCCAAACTTCCACACCACGCCAATGTGAGGACATTTGAGGTCACGACAGTTTTAACGTGCACTAGCCCCCGTGTACACGACTTTCTTTGGCTGGCCGGATTAGCAACAGGAGGGTTGCTAATCCGTTACTCTTCCAACTGGGTTACTGCGGCCCCACGGTCAAGTGGATAAGTGTTTGCTTAAAATATTTTTAGGCTACAAATTTTTACTCCAGTTCTAATTCTGATATATTTTGCAAAAAAATTAAGATATTGTTGAAATGTAAAACTATTTCCCGAATTACATAAAATCCATTTATTTTTCAATTATTCCTCTGCTTTCATGTACATTTATAAATACTTATGTTTATGTAATATTTGAAAATTTAAATTTATTTAATTTTGCTAAAAGTTGGTTAACTGTATAATAAAACAAAATTAAATTATTTTTCATATCTTAGTGGGTTTGCAAAAAAATTTTGATTTGGGCATAAGCAACAAAATAAAGCACATCAACTAAACATTTTTTCTGGAAAATCTGTTATGAAATCGTACGATTCTTTATTCTATAAAAACGTCCGTTCATTCCAGGATATTTCGATTTCATAAAATTTTTCGTGAATGTTTTGCACCGACCTTGTGCTCGGACCAACTGAATAAAATTAATTTTCCTCCGCAAACTCATTTGTTACTTTCTGCACAAAAGTATTACAAAGAGAATAGTTTCACCCGAGTGAGATTGATTTCCAACTACAATTTCCCCCCAAGAACCGGCATTTTCGTTTTTTCGACTGAACCTATTTAGAAACGTTACAGTTTTTGGCGCGTTTAGTTTCCGAGCCAAGTTGGAGAACTTCGATGAGTATAGCAACCCTGCCACGAGACAGCGGTCAACGCAACTCGTCGAAATCCTAGCAGCAGATGGACTCGAAGCTGTTCCTCAGAAAGGGAACTTCGCGTTACTCATGAAATGCGGGGGTTGAAGTACGGCTGTTGAAGTTTGGTGCGAAGAATTACCGATTGGGAGTACGGATTAAAGTTCAGACATCCACATTTTGTTGTAACTACGAAAGGAATACATTTTTGTGAATCTGTGAACTCCAGATCGATGGATTTTGTGTTTTCTGACTGTTAGCTGACATTAAAATCGAGGAGGGAAACGTAAAGTACTTTTCGCTGGCCTTGGCGCATGTCCTTGAAGAGCCAAGTTACATTCCTTGGCAATATTCCACGTGCCCTACACGTGTGGAAATATTTCGGTGAGTCATCTTTTGTTGCACCCTAATACATTGTTAATATATCAAAAAACATTTCAAAAAATCATTGATTTGAGAGAAAAGTTATTTGTGGAGACATTTTTGGATGACATATAAACATGGTATCGCTGTGATCTGTTCCCAACATGTAAAACTTACCATACTTTTCACGAAGCATTTTTCTTCGTTTGTTTCTTCGAAAAAACATTAATATTTCGCTTTTTTATCGTCCGTTAAGACACGAAATCTCGCCAAGCGCGCCAAATGATGACGAAAACATGACAAGTTTAATTATTTCATTTAGTTTTGCGTTAATTTTAGTTTTTGATCAATAAGAATGCACGTAATGTTGTTCCGGGTGATTAGCATTCCACATTACGTTACTTTTTCAAAGTGATTATCTTGTAAATATTCTGCGAAACCCAATGTTTACATTTTATTGTTAAGCCTAATATGTAAATACGGTTCTGCTAGTTTTCGAACTATGGGATAATTCTATCGTAAACAAACAATAATGTTGTATGATTACCACACATTTCGCTAATCTATTAAAATTTTCAGTTTTTCTAGTGGGGAGTTTTTCTTGTGCTTAAAACGCAAATCTGCGGTTACGCGAACTAAACTGACAATGTTTATCATCACACTAATCTAATTGCATACATGTGGATTAGAATTGTTTACCATACTTAATATTTAATCTCTAAGCATACCTTATATGTACTGTTGTATCTGACATTCTCCGCAAGGGTACTATACCGAGGTAAACAAAACCGTTCACTTAAAAATCTAGATTTGTGGAACAATTTTTTTGGTAGATTTTGTGATGCTTATCGAGCGAAATTTTAGATATGAAGTCATTTTTTCGAATTAAGATTAGAAACCGATATTTTGCTTTTTGAAATGTTTAATCACAACCGTAATGCACAAAAGGTAGAGAAATTATAATTACCTGAAATAAAATGTGCTATAAAATGGGAGATTTCATATTTTACTCTCTGTATTTGTGTTTATCTTTAAATTAGTGATTTTTGTACCATGGAAACTCAAATTGAGGGTGCTAGGAAGCTGCGTTTGTTATCAAAATCCTGTTTGATGAGAATCATAAGTGATAAACAAATGCAATGAATTTCTTGATTTAAGATTTAAACCCCAATGAGACATGCAGATTTTTTATTTTCTCTTACTTCATGCTTCGTAGATGAACATAATCACCTTATAAATCTTGGGAAAACTGTCAACTGGTACTGTTTAAAAAAGAAAATTTATTGATCAGTAAAAAGTGTACATTCCTCGGTATCTACGAATCGTCACGGGTTTGTCAATTGTCGATAGCAACCTGCTAGTTGAGGTGTCCCAGGTCTGATTCCTCCCTGGATGTATTTCTTTTGTATCAGTAAAACTTTCTTTGTGTGTATACCTTTGTGTGTATACTTGATTTGGTTTGGCAATGCTTGAACAAATATGGCTCTTGCACGATAAAACCCGATCAACCATCCTTGATTTCTGACTTTTCATTATGCTGAGTTTTGCAGTTTCATTGTAAAAATGCAAGTGATGATTCTCTAATGTTTTGTATAAAAACATTTTTGGAAAATAAGTAAGATAAACAAAGTTTTATGCACACAGAAGCTAAAAACAATCCTCAATATTGTATAATGTTTCAAACTATGTAGTTGGATTATACATATGAAACTAAATATGTGGTTTTGATATTTGTTAGTTTCTGAAAGTGTTACATTACATGCTTATTAAAGGAATAATTTAATTGAAATCTGCAATTCAAATACATCAACAATAATTCCAATGAAGCTGAAATGGTTTTACATGACTTATGTTTATGAAATTAACAAATTAGTTTCTAAAGTTAATTGGACCACGATAGCTTGGTTGTAAGAGTAACAGATTAGCAACCGGAGGTTTGCGAGTTCAAATTCAACCAAAGACCGCAGTGTACTAAGGGGCTGATGCACATTTAATCTGTTGTTGCCTCAAATGTCCTCTTGTTGGCGTGGTGTGGAAGTTTGGAGAGTAGGGTACCAGCTCAGGTGTGACCTCGTCATTTGACTGGTTCAAAATTATGTTGTATTGTTCTCTGATCTTTTCCTTCAGGAATGATACCAGACCATCACCAATATCCCTCTGTTGCTCCAGTACAAGGCTAATCAAAATGCATATATATCTAAAGTTAATTTCATGTTAGAGGAAGCTGGTAATGCCATTAATTCTGTTTGTACTCTTGTTCCTAGTTATGTGCTTTCTACAGAAACGTATTTGCCAATTGTACAAGAGATATTCAATTCTGAAATTTACTATTGCAAATCGGGCTGTTGTGGCTCAGTGGGTTCACCCAGTGCGCTATCAACCTACGAGTTGTAGACTGCACAGGTTTGATTCCTCCATTGGTGTATTTGTCTCTTATGTTAGTCAAACTTTCCTTATATGCCTGCCTATTACTTGATGTTATCTATCTTGTGTTTGGTGCAGCATGGCCAAATATGGCCCTTGCACTATAAACCCTAACCGTACAACCTTGTACAAATCAAAAACCACAAAACATGGTCTTCCTTCCCTACATTCTTGATATCCCACAAAGTGCCCTGGTCTGTCCTTGCATTTTGAAAGACTGCACCAGATTGTTCTGGCAAGTGAGAAGTGGGCACATGAGGTGTATGACCTTTGTTAGGGGAATTAAGAACTTTCCAACTTGTTCATGCTCTGCAATTTCAGTAACTCCTTCCTATATTTTGGATTTTATTGGTGTCCTTGTGGTTGACTCCTGTGTGGCTTCTGGACAAACAGGAGTTGGTTGATGTGCTACTTGAAAATCATTGTCTTTTGGACTTGGTCTAGGCTTCACCTTGACCTAGGGGATTAGTAACATCTATAATCAAGAGTTTTTACTGAACATTTGTGTTGCTTTGTGATTAGAGTTTTGAACAGTGTTTCCCTATCTTTTCCTATAAAGTTCCCCACTTATATTTTAGTTACCCTACTACCATTAATAATTTACTTTTTACAGACTATATCAAGGGAAAATTAATATAAGGGTTTTTTAAATATTGAATAGCTTTGGGTGAGAGGAATAATTTACGCATTCCTATGGGTATTATAGATATTTACTTAAATGTATTATATTAATTATTGAAGTTTGCAAAATTGTGTAGAGTGAATTGGAAAGTGAGTCAAAAATTTACTTAACACATATTTTGCTCTGTATCGTTGAACAATACTCCAATTAAAATATTCTTTGTTGTGTTCCGTTGAATGATACCTCAACTCAAATGAAGATAGAAGGTATTTTAATTTAATGCAAGAAAAGTACAGCTAAAACTAGTTCTCAAGTTAAAGTCAGTTATTTTTACGTAATCATAAATTGTACTGTATTTCTAAATGTTGCATACTTTTGTTTGTTTATTGGGTTCAGAATGTCTAAAGATAACATTTTTCATAACACTGATTTGACATAGGTACCCAAACGTTGATGCTATTCATGTCAAAATTTTACTTTTGAATGGAATACTTCGACACCTAAGATGTGCTTGAGATGGCTAGAAATAAGAAGCAGAAAGCCTCAGGTGTCAATGGAACCTAAACCTTTTTCCTCAGTTTCCAAAATATTCCAGTGCAATTTCTAAACATTTTGTTTACATGGATGTGTATAAACAGTCTAAATAATGACGGGCCTATACTTTGATGACCAATTATATCTGTGGTCCTTTTTTCTCTTAAATGTTGCTTTGCATTTACAGTCATAGAAGGTAGAATAGACGGTTGCTTAATCGGAATTTGTGTCATGAGCATAATTATTCAGAAAACTTGGGCATTAAAAATGGAAACTGGGACTAAAAACATGGTTGTTAAAGCAAAAATTCAAATGTGCAAATTACAACTACCCCAGCAGCTAATTTCTAACCGTAGCGAGTAGATGATAGTTGACAGTGGGATGTGCTTTGCACCTTATTTTGTAAACCTATATTTATGGAGTTATTTAGTTTAATGAAACACAGAAGCACATGTTTTTTATAAATATTAATACCAGTTATACACACAAATTAATTTCCCTTAATATAAAGCATTGCTGATGCATCTATCACTTTCATTTGATTATGAAAACATCCATAACTTGTCTGCATAAACACTTCCTCTATTATGCCACTGAACTTGTTCAGTTAGCATGCCACACTAACATAACTAATAACTAACGCAGCAGGTTTGTATGTAATGCATGGTAATGCGAGAAAAGATTTCTAATAGATTGATTGTATTGCTTCTACGAAAACAGCCTGAAGGTTGAGTAACAATGTGAATTGAAACCATGATAACAGGCGAGGATTTAGAGATAAGTTTCTGACTGGAAGTAGTTTTCAATAGCATATCTTAAACTTCACCATCAGCATTCATGAAAATTCTAGCACCATATCTTAAGAGCGTATGTTGGTTACTATATTGTAATGTGGAAAGACAACTTAAATCTTGCCAAAACGTATACCAGAGAAAGATCTGTTACTCTCCCCTTGACTTTATTACTTTATAGTAACTTAATTTTTGTAATGCTACTTATTTAAAAAAACCATTGAATCATGATGTATTGAACTTTGACTGCTTAACTAGGAGAATATTTATTATTGTACTATTTGTTAATTTTTTTTACCTAAGTTTTCTGAATGTGGCATTTAACTCAAAATACTTTCCATCTGGGATAAGAAGCATAATTACATTAAATTTAGAATTATTGTGAAATCAATTTAAAACAACATAACTGTTTCACTTTAAGGATGGAAATAGTTTCATTGAATCCTGCTTTATTCCAAAAGAAATTCTTGTCAATCACTTCAATTGAATAGCGGAATTGTAAGTTCCTTTTGACTAAACCTAGCCTGTAAAATTTGACACACACACACACACAATGTTAAAGCATTCTAATCTTGTTTCAAAAATCGTACTTAATTATATTGCATCAAATGACTCACATTTTGTAATGCTTTGGATGAGAATACAAATTACAATGGGAACATATCAGCAGAGTTTGAAATTAGTGGTCATTACTCGCACTTTTTAAAATTTTGCTTTGGTGACAGATTTTAGATCCAGTCTTCATTTTTGATATCTAAGTTTTCTGAATGATTGTGTGATATAAGTTCTTATCCATAAACCATTTATACTTCCTGAACTTAAAAATGCAAGTCTCCCTTAAATGTAGTACAATGATCCCAAACAAAAGCCCAAAGGAAAAAGACCCCAAACTAGGCCCTGGTCATTAATTACACATTTAATGACTATTTGGATGTGTGTAATGTAACACATACATTCATGTGAACTAAATGTATCTTGAAATTGCACCCAAGCATTTTGGCTACTGAGAAAATACAATTTGGTGCCTGACTTTCTGCTCCTAATTTTCTACCTTGCATAAGGGTTAGTTGGTTTTGGGTTTTATGGTTTTTGGCCAAGCTGCACCAAACACAAGACATTGTCAAGTGATTATGAAAAGAAAGAATGAAGAGAAGAAAGAAAGAATGACTTAGGCATCCTGGAGTTGTGATCCCAATGTTTACCAGAGGCAGTAGACTCTGGGAAAGGAACATATCACTAGGGTACCTTGGGTTTGTGAAGCCCATACACACCTAAAGATGTACCTCTGTAGGACCCTGTATAAGGGAGATTTTTGAAATGTTTTAAATGCTATGCTGAAGTTTGAAGGAAAGAAAATGTAAGTGACATGCAGTCTTATGAACAATACATTGATGGAACTATTACTTGTTTGAAATTTTCAGATGTCAGTCATGTGCTGAAATTGGAATGATTCTGCCTGTGAATGATTTTTCATTCTATTGCTAAATTCAATGGTATTTCCTATATTGTAAAATTAAACCTAACATTTTTCAAAATTTTAAATGCATTCAGTGAATACATATCAGCATTTCTGTAATATAGAAGAATGGAACACTAGTGAAATATACCACAATACTGTAATGCTTTTGCTTTGTTACCATTTGAGTATTAGGTATAAGTATGTTCAAAAATTCATTCATTTAAAGCAGTTAAAAAAACATTTTGCATAAAAAATATTTTAGCTGAATATTTTGTCATGGAGGTACACTCCTTTTCTGCATTTATTTGAAAATTACTCTAGAAGTTTTGTTGACTTAACATTTTTATGATTTTTAGTCAGTTTCATGTTTCTAAGTAACTTGATTAAGCTACTTTCTATTTGGAAGGCTTGGATCCTACTACTTCAGATTTCAAATAGAAGTGTTGAATTATTTTAACTCTCATCAGTCACCAATAGCCCGTTGTATTGCTCCAATGTGACGTTAATTAAAATACCTTCCTACCCATCACACAGATGCAATTGTCCTATTTGTAATTTGCAACTACCCAATTACCATTATTGCATTGAAATTAATTGATGGAACAGTGATTTTAGTTGAAAAGCACAGAATCTTAGGCAAACCTACTGCACTCGTTATTTCAAATCTTGTGTAACATGAGATGTCTTGAATGAAAAGATGAGTGGCCTAAATGTTAATGAATTTAAAGATTTGTAATAATATATGATTTTGCAATCTGAATTTTGTTTATTGTTTTAGTTCTAAAAATATTGTTAATAATTTTTTCTGACCTGATTTCTTTAACTTTTCATTGCTAATATCTCCTTTTAAAATAATTAGGAAGTGTAATTTGCATCTGTTCTTGTTTTGTAGGAAGAAAACCAAATTAGAATTTTAACCCTATTTAACTGGACAAAAACATCAATTTTTTTAGACATAAATTCATTTGGAACAAGGTAAATATTTATTTTTTGGTTGCAAATTTTGTTTTAAGAGTGATATTCATTTTCGTCCTACAAGTTTCCTCAATACTTAGACGTCAATACCTCTTGCCTCCTTAGCTCCTTGCTTTTTAACATAACTGTCATACAAAATTCAAAGATTATGTGCCAATAGCTCCATCGATACAGAAATTTTAATGGAACGAAAATTTATTATCACTTGTATGGATTTCCATTAGAATCTCCCTATTCCATCTTAAAGTTCCTTTTGATTACTTAAAAGCTTTTAAAATAAACAAAACGTCAGATTCTGTGGAAATTCAGTGCCCTGGGCTAAGCTTTCAAATAGAATATTATCTCTCTTAAAGTCAGCAAAGTTTATGTTATGGATGTTCATTTATGATTATTAGCATATTCAGTCCTCAGATTCGCTCATCTTCTCGATAGATAACAAATAATTTGTTTGATAAAATTTAAAAGATTTATTTTATTTTTGAGAAGCATTTACAAATTCTCAGTGTAATTTTTTTTATTGTTGATTTTTAGGTAATTCAATTTGATTGAAGGTTAGAAAAACTTAAAATTTAATTTTTTATGAATTTATTTCGTTCTTACGAAATAAACTTGTCCGATCTTCGTTTTTCTAGTAAATGGCATTAGCTCAATCAGGAAATTCAAAATTTAGGTTTATTTGTTTAGTTCTGCAAAAATATATGCCAGATGCATTTATACTTTGGTGTGTACTCTTGTATGCATTTATGCTGCAAACAATTTATTTGTTGAAAAAATAATAAATATAGTCTTAATGGCGCATGGTTCAATTGTTTTCCGGGAAAAATTTTCGATTATGTTCAACCGAGTCATTAGAATTGTTTCCTTTTCTTTTAACGTATATGCTGGTAAAAAAGTTGTATAATAAAATAGAGATCGCGTTATATATGGTATATGTAAAATTAAAAAATAATTTAACAATTTTTTGTCCAAACACTTACATGTATGATGATAGTATTGTGAAATTAGGAGATGGCTTAGTGATCGCTGAACAGTTCGTCGAAGTAATTTGAGCTGCTCGCTTTTGTTATTAAGTTCTTTATTGTGTCTTTGATTAATAATTTATTGTATCGAAAAATTGTAGTCTAAAATGATGACTTTAGTTTCGTTTTTTCTTCATGTACTTTTGAAAATGCGGCTCATTTGAACTAAATGGACTCGTGATTTTGTAGGACTAGGGTGTGGCCAGATGTGGAAGAAACCAATCTCTGAAAATTAAGCCCGTGATATATCGGTGCTTATAACTTTTATGGAAGAAAAACTAAATCAATGTACTCAAAGTGTTTCCCAGTTTTAATGTTCAGGGAGAATGGGATCACATGGACTCTCCAAGGAGAACTTTAGTTGCTGTTTCGTTTCCTGACTGGCGCACTTACACAACTATCTTCGTGCACACTTATTTTATTGTAATATTGTTGACTCTCCTGACTATTTTATGTGTTTGTAGACAACCTATTACGGCTCAACACTAAGACACATGCACTACACTTAATAATTTCAGTAATAGAGCACAGAAGTATTGGGAAGCCAAGATGGCGAATGATGATGTCAAGTCAAGTGCCTAGTATTTGCTTCATTCATAAAGTTCAGCAAGAATGGAATCGCATCTTAGCAGTCTTTTCTATACAATATCGAAGTAATGGTGTAGAAATGTGTTTATGGTAAAAAAATTTGAATGTTAATTTCATCACAAGTGGGAAGTCCGTATTAACAACTCGATGCAGATTTGTCCATAGAAACACTAAAAAAGTTGATTCAGTCGGAAAACAGTGTGTTTAGAAATAAAAGGGAGGTGCAATTTGAAGAAAGGGATAAATAATTCAACAAGTTGGTCGTTGACATCGGTTTTATTGTCGTTTCTTCATCGCTGAAGTTTGGCGACGACTGTTATCAACATGCTGTCTGTATTTGTATAATTTACAATGCATATGTTGTTTTTCCGTGTCACCACTTTTCGTTTTCAATTAGCCCAAATTTATTTCCCGAGTTGTACTCAACGACCTTGTGTCCTATTTTTTTCGTGCGTAGAAACCGGAAATGCCGAACATCAGTCTTGGATGGCAGTGCACAGATGTTTTTACTTCCTTTTTAACTGCATATGTATTTTTACTTTGGATTTTTTTTTGATGTGATGAGTAAACAATTTTTTAATAGCATGCCTAAATTGAATACGTCATTATCCATTCTATTCATAATATGTTTGGCAATTTTTAAATGCTTTTTTCATCTCTGATAATAAGAGTGAATCGGCTGTTTATGTGCAACACATATTCCTATACAAACAACGCAATTCCTAGTTTGCCAATAAAACGACAGGACAGGTATTCAAGAACTTTTAAGTTTGTGAAATTCCTTTTTTTAGGTTTTGCGAAGATTTTACTTTCTCTTCCTCATGTTCTCTTATACATATCAGGTATCGGAATTGTTTGTCGCCGTTTTGGTGACGTTTGGCGTTCAATCTAAACACCGTAAACCAATCAACTATCATACATCAATTCGGAATATATTGTTTGGAAATTTTTATAGGCGACGTGCTGAAATCGTATTCGAAAAACAAGCCGACGTCACGTTCGGAATGTGTTGAATATTCATTCTGCCATCTACATCTAGCTTGGTAGAAAGGCCTCAGTATATTTAGTTTTAGCTTTAAATTGTTTTAATTGAACCAAATAATTTTATTTGTCTCACTTTTCTTTCGTCTTGGTGCATGTTTGGTATTTAAATGTTCCAAAATGCAACGAAAATCAGACTACAATGGAAATCAACTCCACTCACAATCGCTAAATGAACTCTGATGATGTTGAATTGTGTTGCGTGTGCTAAAATCGATAAATAGGTCTTTATTTTCCGTTTATTGTTTTCTTTAGTCCATTCGGTGATTACGAATCTTGTTCGCAAGTTCTATGTGTGCCTGGAGGTTTGAGTTTGCATTCCTCAAAAACCGAGCAATTAGAAGTTCGAATTCCCTACTGGGAAATTAAGCCAATTGGTAATGCTCAGAATTATTGTTTTTCGTGCTGCATTTCGTTTTTCTCGATAACATTTCACGCCTTTAACTGTCATATCTGGATATAATTTGCTCATTAATGTCTGGGATTCGGCGAAGGGAAATTTAAGTATTTTGTTTGGACCGTAGACGCCTAATCCCTAAGGACTGTTACGATGTAATAAAGACTGATGACTTAGCTTTTATTCCAGGCTTGCAAAACATACTTAGGTGATTTTATTTCTTAAATACTGAGCTGTTATCTCAAGTATATCGCTGTCTAGACTCGAGTAAGTTTTTTCCCTGATAGAGTGGATTAATATCTTTGGGTCTTAATTATGTGTGGTATTATGCTTCATCGTATTGCAGTCCTGTAGGTTTTCATTTCCAATGATTGATGTTGAAAGAAATATATTTGGGAAAGGGTTATATATAAAGATATATATTCTCTTTTATTCATAAATTTTTAAGCATATTAGCAATATCATATTTTGCGATCTTGAAGAATTTGTATTGTGGCGGAGGTCATTTATCCAATTTTTGTTATGACTTCTCCAAGTTCCAGTTATTTCCATTTATTCATTTATTTCATAATGGATTGGAATTATATACATCCTATTAATGAACTGATAAATTGGCGCCTGTAAATTCGAATAACAAGTTTTTCAAAAAGATCTGATCAAAAGAACCAAATTACTAATATACAAAGTTTTAATTAGATCTGTGACCTCCTATACTTCAGAATGTGTCGAAATGCATTACAAACCTTTGAAAGATTTTAAGAAGTATTGGTGGCGTACAGACAAATGGAATGTCGAAGGTTGAATTCCGAAAAAACCATCTATACAAAGAACCAGATATTGTTAAGTATATAAAGTTATGAATAAAATGAGATGGGGGCCAGGCATATCATTCGAATGCCCGATGAAATGAGCTAGGGCAATTGATGTTTGGCTTAGTGGAAGACCAAAGCTTAGAAGGATTGTCTGGGCAGACAAGGACTTTGACATTTAAAAAACTAAGAACTGGAGAACTATTGCCTATAACAGCTCAAATTGGAACAAACCAAGGCCCACACTGGGCTGTCGAGTCAGTAAAGTTTTTCATAATCACTTTTACTTTAAATGTAGATGTGTATGTCATTCATTTTAACAATACTTATTCCTGCTCGTGATTTTATTAAATTAAAAGTAAACGATTCGCGCTTGTGTAGATTCAACCGCGTTTACGAACTATTCAAGTATATCGGATGGTTTTTGACTCAGCATGGACAATATTCATCACCTGCCCCGCTGACAGACAATTAATTGTGTTATAAGATCGATGACAACGTCCACTGGGAATGATAGTAATCACACTGTTGCTCATTGCATGCCTGTGATTTAATTAACTAACGTTGATTGAATTTCAATCGATTGCTTTCTTATGTGCACTGTTCGTTCTGGCTATCATCGTAACCGTGTTTTAATCGATCCATTGGGAAACGTTTTCCTCCCCGAGTTTAGTTTTCTTCCTTGAGCATAGGCTGTTCTCATTTGTTTTTCTCTTCGATTAGGACCATCTTTTGGAATTGTCTTGTTAAGACTTCGATATGAATGATGCGTTTTCGGGATAACGAATTGGTGGGAATTGCGGATCGTTTGGGATGCAGATTTTTTCTTGAGATGATGATCGAAGGAGAGGATATACTTTTAGATGTGAAAGCAGCGTGCGCACCCAGGGACTAACAAACATGCCTTAACCACCAAATAGAAAAAATAAATTTTCATCGATTTGTAAACATAAATTGGTGTGATTCAATATAAAATTGCAACCCAATTTCTATTTAAAGTTTGGATTCATGAGCAAGGTTAACTTTACCCTCCTTGTGATTGCCTCGACCAGGTATCTCATCATTAACAAAACTGACCATATCTTGGATGGACGTGATATCTCGTCTTTAGAAGAGAACTAACCAGATCTTGAGAAAAAATTGGCAATATCTGATGACGAGATGTCTCGTTATTAGCAAAATTGGTCAGATCTTATGGACGAGATATCTCGTCGAAACCACTTGGAGGGTTAAGCTTGATTGCAATTTCAGTCGTGTGGCTTCTTTTCACTTTGGATGTCTGGCCGCAGGGAGAGGAAAATCTTTTCACCAGGTGAGAAGAGGAGGAACCATAGAGCAGAGATAAAGATAGAGAGCGCTTCCCCATTCCAGATGGTCGAAAAAGCTGTTCCAGAGTAACTTCACGTTTTAGCCCACGGTTAAACCAGATTTGGCTTCATATCACCATGTAATGTAAACAATCTTGGCGATACCTTCACCTTTTTGAACCAAATAAGCAGAAGAATAAACGAATTGTACTAATTTTGTTACAAATACTGCCTTCGTGATTAAACAGATAATTTCGACTTGAAGTACTCGAGGTACCGATTTTGAATCATTATTTAATAAAAGTAATTTTTTAGCATACCAATTTTTGCTACTTTGCTGACTTAAAATGTTTCCAAAGTAACGAAAGATTTAAAAAAAAAAACAGTGATGCAGAGTAGAAAATTGATTCTAAAGTTAATGATTTTAGATCTCTTTGTTTTGTGAATATTGAAAAGGTTTTGATTTTAAAACTTGTAAATCGTAACCACCACCAGAAAGAAAACATAATTAGATTTCGAACCAGATTTTATTTTTCAAATATAATATTTTCACTGAATAAATTTTATGGCTTTTGGAACAAGCTTTTGTCAATATATATATATATATATATATATATATATAGGGAGACCATTGATTTTTAAAAATGACTCAGATAAATAACTTAAAATGAACAAAAATATTGTATACACTAACAGAGCAATTCCATGAAACATGGGACATCCAATCGAAAATATTTTCAGAAATTTTATCTCGGGTTTTCTTTAGTTTTTCTAGACAGTTTAAAGTACAGAGAAGCAAAGAACGCATATAAAAATTACAGAAGGAAATTATGACTAAAATATACTGTCTTAATATGAAAAAATACCAAAGAAAAACCAATGAAAATGCCACTAGCTGTACAGTAATAAAATTTAAATAAATGAATTACTGACATATTGGAAAGAAAAAGTTAATAAATTGATGAAAAATATATTTGATTATACATTTAGTTTACATGAAATATACAAATGAACCAGTGACCTTTAAATAAAGTTAATTTATTATTTATGCTTCTTAATTTATTTTTTTGGAGGTCTTCGTTGTAAACTTCAGCAATATGATGTAATCTTATTTTAAAATATTCATTCCTACATTTACTAAATCTACACATTTACTGCAGTCTAATACTATAAGTAGTAAAAATTAATTTTTGATTTCGATGGCGTAGGAAACATTTCTTGCAAGATGTGGGCCTTGCGAAAGTAATGCGACATCATTTTAAGCATGTTTAGCATTAATGTAACACAAATTTTAATTAGATTAGACGGCTAATTCAAATTAAACAAATACTCGTACTTTAAACAATCATTCAAGCAAAACTAATGAAATTTCTAAAAAGGTATCCATCAGCTATTCTAAAAAGTTGATGCAATCGAATGAGACCATCTGCGTTACTTCAAAAATAAAAAATTCCTTAAAAAATAATTGTTTTTAAATTTAACGCAAAAGTACATGTGTATTGCTTCCAATTAAAATGAAACAATCTCTGCAAATCAAAATTCAAATAAACAGCTATCCGGAGCTATCACTCACTTGTAATCTATTAACAATATTAATCTTAAATAAATGAACTGCACAAATCTGCCATACAAGAAACTACCAACAATTTTCTAAACACGCGATATTTGATTACTCTAGCGGAAGGCGCCAAGATTCGCCAACCTGCATTTTTGCGTTTAACCGTAAAACATTCGATTTTTTCGCAAAATGCATAATTTTAATGACTCCAAAACATTTTTTATCAGGTTACAGATATTCAAATTGTTCTCACGACATCAAATAATGAAAAAAAGTGTGCACAATAACGAATAAACATTGATTTTACTATGATGTGATGCAACGCTACTCTTTTAAAAATGCTTTAAATACTAAAAAAAAGCAGATAAGTAACTAATAACATATCTGTGAATTGAGTAGGGTGATCCTTTAGTTCCTCTTTCCTTGCAATTGTATGCACAACAATATGCAACCATTTTTTTTCACTAAAAGTGCAGCCTTCAACGTGTCAATTTGACGTCCCAATGCTAAATCCCATAGAGAGTGTTCTCCGTGTCCAAGAAACGTCCGCTGATTTTATCATAGAACCGGATTGCAACCCCAAAGCGCTCTAAGGGAGGAACCCGAGTGGGGTGAAATTCCTCCCTTTTTAGTAAAGTGGCACCATACAGGGGAGGGGGGGTTAGTTGAGAATGGGGTTGCCGATTGGCTGCCGAAAGTAAGGGGTGTGAAACAAGAATTGACATGTATTTTTAGAAACCACTGCTCGTTTCGAAAAAATGCAACTTTTGATGTCCTCAGTCAAACAGATGGTGGTCTGTTAAACCTATGAGGTGTTGCAATAAAACGACGAACCGGGTTATCATTCAAGAACTTTCAGTTTGAAATTTTTTAGCTCTTATCTCCTTCAAGTATTATCTTGTACACATTGCAGTAAGTTGGGTTTTTAGCTTATCAATTGTTGAATGAAATTTCATTTGCCTCACTTTATCCTTTCGTCAAGGTTGCAATGATCATATTTGAATACTCCAAAGCGCGAAAAAATCGCACTCTGCAATGAGTAAATTTGGAAATCAAAGCCACTATTAATCGCTAAATGAACTGCCTGATGTTGTAATGGTCAGGGGATCAATTTGAAGTTTGAGGGGAAACGAAAAACATAAAATACTACATCTCGGTAACTGATTATGACCACTTTCTCAGCCTCTTCCAAAGGAAAATTCTGGATGTATGCCTGTGTGCGAGGGTTTAGTGAGTAAAGCAATTTTCGTTGAGAATTTTGTCATTTTTCGTTCCATGATATTTGTCATTCTTTTACATCTGGACATGATGTTATCTGTCTCTATCCCTTCGCACTTTTGATGGTTTAATAGATTTCTAGAAACATGACTGTTTTTCGTAACAAATACAAGCTGTTCGTTACAGTTCTTTATTTTCTGAACGATTTTTTCGAGTAATGTGTTCTTTTTGTGGGATTCTCAAAACTTTCGCATTTTTGTCACGTAATTTCAAGCTCTGGAATAAAACAGGATCTCATTTGAATAAGTTTCATGGTAAAACGATTCTTAAATATTTAAAGTTCTGCACTTGAGGTATTTTTAACGCATGAAACGTAACTTCAAAAAATTTTGCTTTCCGCACGCATCTGGGGGCCGTCGTGGCTCAGTGGGTATGTCCACTGCGCTAGCACAAACCTTCTAGTTGTAGGCGGTGCAGGTTCGATTCCTGTCAGGTGCATTCCTCCCTGGGTTATTTCTCTTCTGTATCAGTAAAACTTTCATTGTGTATATGTCTATTTCTTGATATTGTGTGTTTTGTGTCTGGTGTAGCATGGCCAAATATGGCCCTTGCGCCGTAAAACTCCAAACCAACCGCACGCATCAGTCAAGCGCTCACTTATGTTGATTATACATTGGTCCAACACCAGAACAACGATACTAAAAAGCTGAAATACACGTACGTACCGACATGTTTTCGGCTCAATCAAAGTGGGCATGCGCTTTTCGGATGTTTAGTCACATGGCTGATCAACGTGTTTCTTGCCTTACACTGTCATCTCTTCGCAATAGGTGGCCCTACTATTCATTGTTTCATTAAAAAAAAGTTTTTTTGCACTAGAAAAATAAATTTTACTTGTGAAGTTCCGTGATATTTGTCTTTCACATCTGGACATGATATCTGTCTCAAACCTTTCGTATTTTGATGGATTTCTAAAAATGTGACGGTTTTTCGTATCAAACACAAGCTGTTCATTTCTGGAGTACTTTTAATCTCAAAATTTTTGTCAGAAGGTTCTTGGAAATAATTTTCATTGAAATCCACACAGCGTCCAGTTCTAAAAAGTGCCATGAACACAGAAGTTTGAATGTAGGACACAAGACTTCATTATGTAGAAATTCTGCGTCGATAAGTGGTCTGTAATATGGGTGGTCTCCAACACAAAGTATCACTGCATATTGTTACATTGACAAGACACTCAAAAGATTATCGTCCTTGAAACTTTCCTGCCAAGCTGCTACCAAAACAAACAATCCGACATGTTGAAAGACTGCCCGAATCTGGTGGGTGTTTTGACTCCGTTCACTGTATTTGCATGTGCTGAGTCATTTTGTTCTCGCATGTCTGCCGTCTGGTCGACTGCTTTGCATTTTGCGTGCTTCGTGATGGCTCCACAATCGATCATTGTACGTCCAATTACAATAATTTTTTCAAGCTTTGTCTCGTTATTGATTGAGAAAAGTGCGTTTGGCAAATGGCAGAAAATCGTTACCCGACTTTCCCAGTTACTTCCACATACAGCGTGCTTCATGACGACCACCTTTTTCTAAAGCGAGATTAAAGTGCAAGTGCTTGGAGCATTTGTACGACAGAGTTAAAATGTCTGCGAACTGTTATTCTTGTTCTACATTTTTACTTGTACCGTAATGTGCTGCGTTTCTCTGTACCAAATTTATTTTTTTAATGTCCAAAACCTGATCACATTAAAAAAATTATATGCAGTTAGAATGCTCAAATGTTATCTCTGAGCAACTGTTGTAATTATGTTTCTCTGTCGATGTTCGGCGGCATAATAATTACTCTGGTTCATGTATAATTTTTATGTCGTTTATTCCGCAGGTTATTTCTGAAATCCTTGAATACATATCACTCTTTTGAGACAAGAAAGTACGATACACTGAGGGTCGAGAAAAACTTATCAGATTATAGAAGAAAAAGGCATAAATATTTTTACTTTAAAACAATCCATTGTGAAACTTTTTAAAGGTAATGCTGAACGGAAGAATAGTTTTGAAAAATAATTCGTTCTCGCTTTGGAAACATCCAAATCTTTTACCAATTAATTTTAAGACAACTGTTTCAAACATGTGACTTTTGAAGTTCAAATTCTAAAGAAATCGGAGGTTGTTATGGCTCATTGGGTTAGAACGTTGCGATAGCAACCTGTGAGAAAAAGACGGCGCATATTCTATTCCTCCTTGGGAGTATTTCCTCTCTTCTGTACTATTAAAACTTTCCTTGTGTGTATGTCCATTTACTTGACGTTTGGTGCAGATTGGCCAAATATGGCCCTTGTTTCATAAAAAAATCCAAAACCACCCATCTAAAGAAACCGTTTGAGATTACATGTGCTGTACGCTAACTTCAAATTGATCGGGACCGTCGTGGCTCAGTGGGTATGTTCACTGCGCTAGCAACCTACCGAATCGTAAGCGGCGCAGGTTCGATTCCTGTCAAGTGCATTTCTCCCTGGGTGTATTTCTCTTTTCTGTGTCAGTAAAAAACTTTCATGTGTTTGTCTTTTACTTGATATTGTATGTCTTGTGTTTGGCGCAGCATGGCCGAATATGGCCCTTGCGCCATAAAACCCCAAAACAACCAACCTATGATCTGGGTGCAGGTAAAAAGATCAATTTATGATTGCGCGTCTTGTCGTGGAGCGAGATTACTATGGAAAGAGAAACAGAATTACAAGGGCTGCTCCACCTATTTCTGTGTTATCTCATGCTATTAATGGAAAATATCAATTCAGAGGATTTCGAGAGAATAGTTTCTTTGTTGGATAAATAGAGGAATATTTTGTTTAAAGGTCAGGTTTCCTACATCTATATTCCGGCCTAGTATCAAGTGACAAGCTCCTTATGAAGTACCGATGTGTCTTGTATGTATTCATTGTTTATTTGAAGAAAGAATAATTTTTCTCTTTTCCTTTGCCTGAGATGCCAACCTCTACGAATTTTCTGTAATTGGAGGTACCATGGTCCGGCACAGGACTTAAAAAACCTTTGAAAGTTCTGATTTTTTATTTTGGTTCTTAAGATCCTTTCCAGCCGTCATTTTTGCTGAAACATTTTCCCTAAACATTTTTGAAAGCCTTTAATTTTTGCAAGAACATTACGAAAATTTAGGCTTTAAAATTTTTTGTTTGAATGCAAGAAAATTATATTTTATTTCTGTTGCATGTTATTTCTGTTGCAAAAACCAAGATCAGTGATACTCATGGTCAAGTTCATAAAAATCAAAGGTATGATATTTATGTTAGCTCAAAATTGATGTTTTTAAAACTCCCTGACATTCAAACCTCGCACTCGCGAAAGTTACTTTGCCTGTGCACTCACGGGTTAGTTTATTGTGATCTGTTTGTGAAATGCTAGTTAGAAAAGGTTAATTTTTCTTTTGCTTGAAGAGTGGGAATCATACTATGTGGCAATACCGATTTCGGAATGGATGCAGTATTGATATTGTTTATGAATACGATTCAGAAGTCCATAACAACCCGAACTTCTAAAAGCCCTATACCTCAAACAATAGAAACACAACCAAACGATATAAATAATTTTACGGATGGTAGCCTTTTTGAAGATGGTTCATCCGGAAGTGGCGTCTTCATTACAGATGAATTCGGTTCAAAAGAAATTCAAATCAAGAATAACTCAAACTTCCCTGTTTTTTAAAGCAGAATTAATAGCCTTATATGAAGCACCAAAAGAAGTCCCTTAAAATAAATATTTACATTGATTCGCAGGCAGCTATTCTAGCAATTAAAAATGCTTCATCAGTTTTGATCCTCTTTTGAAAAAAATAGCCCTTCTAATATTAAGTTTCAATAAAAATTCTGAAATAAATTTTCAATGGATCCCATCACATGTCGGCATTCCGGGCAATGAGAGAGCTGACTTATTGGCAAAAGATGGAGAAAATAAACAACTTGGCACTAGAGAAAATATCGTCCTGCTCTCAGATGACGATCACCTGTCTGTACTTATAAGAAATTGCGCAGATCATCTCCAATTCCTTTTCATCACTGATACCTCGAACACCAGGATAACTGCTTGCCTTAAATTTGCCCCGGAAAACTGAATGCTTGCCAGGCCATTTGAAAAAGATATTCATTGATGGCCAGAAATCCTTTCCCACCTGTACAAAGTGCGGCTTTTTACCAGCCTCTCCCTCACGCATCCTGAATTGCATTGGAGCCATATATGACATTTTTAAAGACCCATCTGACATTGCCCAAAACCTTTTCTTGCAGACTCAATGACTTGGATGCAATTTTTTTACACTGGGATAAGAAAGAAGACGATTCAGAAAAATCGCCACAAATTAAATTTTGTTTTCCCTGTATACCAGATTCGGAATCCACGAGTATCGGAGAACTTGGCTATGGTTTGATAGAGAAATTGTTTACATGAGAGTGAAAGCTTTCCTCCACCATGAAGTAATTTATTCATATTCCCGCTGGCGTTTCCATCGCACATCGCCAGCATTTATGATATGCAGGGAAGGCCCTGACTAAGTGGGGGGCACCTGGCAGTCTGGCGCCAAGAACGTTAGGTTTTTCGGTAAATACGCTGTGAGGGGCAGCTGCCTAATTATGCCCTTTCACTAATGAATCGGACGTAATTACTGTTCCGTAAAATATGAGTCGCACGCGCTCTGGCGCAGTTCGATGAGTTCCGGAATTTATGATGACCCTCCCACCTTAGTGGCATATCTTAATTTTCGTAGATGAATCAGCCCAATCCTAGTGTTTTAAAGTGTTTGGCAATTGGTCGCTCGAAGTCCCTTCACACCAACATAATCCGCGCCAATTTTAGTTCCAACTGAAAATGGCTGACGAAAATTTGGGAGTCGCTTCCATAGGATATGGCTTACTTGGCTTGTTCGTCAAAAAACCTTTTACACTGGAGCCGCGGTAGGCCAGTTTGGAAGAGTAACCGGAGGGTTGTGAGTTCTAAACTAGGTCCAACCAGACCGTATACGTGTGGGCTGATGCACGTTAATTTTGTCGTGGCCTCAAATGTCCTCACGTTAACGTGGAAGTTTGGAGAGTGTCAACTCAGGTGTTGATCGTGGTTCAAAATGACTAGGTGTCCTCGTATCTTTCCCTTCGGGATTGATCCCGGACCGTCGCCAATAGTCCGTTGCGTTGCTCCAGTGCGACGCTAATTAACTACCTACCTACCTTTTACACTGCTTGAAATCGGAGAATCATTCCGCTTCTGTACAAACGAGTCATCAATGTGGCAAGACACAATTTTCGTCGGTCAGAGTAACTGTCCGATGTTGAAATTTTTAATTTGTTTTTCTGAATACGAGATTTTGAAATTTCCAATAAAAATTGATTCAAATTCTGATGTAAATGTTCCTCCGAAAAAGGAAGAATATATATTTTAAATGGAATTTTACTGAAAGTTCTGCGAAGAATGCGTTTCTTCATGGAATTCTGAGTTTATTTTTGAAAGAGATAAGATGTTTTGTTTCCTCAATTGGCTATGTGAACGATGTATTTGAGATGATGGAATTAAATTCAAATACTGTTTAATAAAAATGAAAATATGAGCTTTTGTCCCCAAGCGCTAGTCGTAGCATTATCGATCTTAAATGAAGCTATTTTATTTTAGCTGTTTCTCATAAGCTACACGTTTGAACATAAATAATTTCTTCATCGCCCTGCTCGAAACTTCGTCTGCGATAACTAGTTTATTTATAATGCTGTTTGTTTTCGTATTTTTAATTGGAAGCTTTAAGTGAGATAAAGCGCCCATTAGGTTTGTCTTCACGCAGAGCTTATGATATGTATATCCTGTTTTCGAGCGTTACATTTCGTGCGAGTGTATAATAAAGATTGCCTTAGCATAATTTTATGAGTCAGGTTCTTTTTTCTTCCATTAATATTTTTATGATGGTTTGCTGTGTTACATTTTAAAGAGCGTTGCGAAAACAATGGTGTACAGTGTATGGTATTTCTTTCTGTGTCTGAATTTTTATGCGCTCCTTGGGAAATGTCTTCGGGTTTGATCCCAGACCGTTACCAATAGCCCGTTGTATTGCTCCAATGCGACGTTATTACCCTACGTTGTTATCCGACCTACCTTGGGAAATCTTTTACTCAGTCGATCACATGGGGTTCTCGACTTGTCAGTTAACAATCGGATCAGAATTATTTCGAGACTGTTTTGTGTATTCGGGATCTTTTTGCAATTGAAGAACACATTGTTTTAAATACCAAATTTTTAAACTTTTCTTTACCATGACAATTTTGCCAAAGAAAGTTTTATTTACACACTTGTTTTTTTTCTTAAGAATTTCGATGATTTTTCTTTAAAATCAACTCTAAAAATAACAGTTGTTTTTGGCTTTTATTTTCAGCTATCAAAAATCAGTGACCCCCAATTAAAATTTCCTATTTTACTAAAGGGATCGTCGTGGCACAGTAGAATTGCCCTTTGCGCTAACAATAAGCAAGTCGTAGGCGACGCAAGTCCGATTCCTCTCTGGGTGTATTTCTCTTTTCTGTCAGTAAAACTTTCCTTGCGTTTGTATGTCCATTACTTGACTGATGTTGTCTTACCTTTGGCGCAGCTTGGCCAAATATGGCCCTTGCGCCATAAAACTCAAAACCAAGCATTTATTAAATATGCAAATCTGTTTCAACAGTTTGAATGGATTTTTTCCTTGTGTTATATTCATGCACATAAAAAAAATGAAGATTTTTCTCAGATTTTTGTAATATCGAAAGTTGTGATTCAATGAATGACTATTTTTCAATCTTTTTAGGATATCGAATTTTGAACGCTTAATACAATTTGTTTTGAATGATTCTATTTGGTTTTGAAATGAGGAATCGTCTGTTTATTCAAAGTAGTTTTTAAATTCGTTATAATCATTATCACTTAAATTAGTCATTACCACAAATTGAGCGTTTGTTCGACATTGGATTGTGCTGATTCAATTTAGCATTAATTTTTTATTGTCGCCCCTACCGCACGTCTCAATCTTTCAAGCCGTGATCAGTGTTTATTACTCTGCCTAGCAATCTGCGTGTTATAGGCGAGACAGGTTTGATTCTTCCCTGGGTGTATTTTTCTCTTCTGTGTCAGTAAAACTTTCCTTGAATGTGTTCATTACTTGAAGTTATCTGTTTTGTGTAGCTTGACCATAGATGGCCCTTGCACTATAGAAACCAACCAACCTGCAACTTACCCTGCGTGTTTTTTTTTAACTTTCTTTGCATATTCAACTCCAGTACTTGACGTTGTTTTGCGCAGCTTGCCCCTTGCGCCATTGAAACAAAAAAAACCCAACCAAACTGCAACTTACCCTGGGTGTATTTCTTTTCTGTGTCAGTAAAACTTTAACTTGTTATGTGCAGGTCCATTGATCTTTAGCGCAGCTTCCCCTATGGAACCCCCAAACCTACCAACCAACCTGAAGCTTAGTCTAGATGTATTTCTCTTATGTGACATTAAACTTTCCTTGTATGTTTATGTCCATCACTTGACGTTGTTTGGCGCAGCTCGGCCTTTGATCCCTGCCCATTAAAAACCAACCACCTCTGAAAAAATGAAAGCTTGCTTTACATTTTAATATGGTTGTGAATGCTGCAAGTGTGCTTCTAAATTCGCAGCCTCATCGATAAACATCCCTCACAGATTCGATCTTCGTATCTGATAACCTACCTCCCTTGCTTGAATTTTCGTTCAAAGCAAATTAGGATGGATGGTATCGCATTCTATGGAAATTCGATGGGTTTTTTGTGCCTTCCTGTGTTCTTTTTCCTTTTCGTACTCATGCATTATTCATGCTCTTGACATATACTTAGAAGTAGAAATCAAGACTGATAGAGGAATAAAGGTTTTGTTGTTTCTTTGTCCTCTTTTCAGAAAAGCCGGGTTGAATTTGGCCCTTTTGAAATGGATATTTCTGTAGTGTTGCGTGTCAACCTGCAGATATATCGTTAAGGTAGCTTAAGTTATCGGTTGGCATTCACTATTCTTTCAATAGGAAACGACGTGTTCGTAGTGTTTTTAATTTCAAAACAATTAGGATGCCTGATTATTTAACAGCCTTTTTAGATTTTACTTGGAAAAGGCAATGCTCTTTATACTTCTACACGTCATTTAATATGCTACTTATTTCACTTATCTCTGATATTAGCTGATATCTTTTAGAAAAGCACCTTAAAACTTGGCTTATTAAAACGCTCGTTGAAAGTACATTATCAGGGTTTGATTTCGCGTGATGTTCCTTTTTTTGGTTTATTTCAGGGTAAAATAGTTAATTTCGCACTTATAAAGAAAAGGAAATATTTGGTTTGGTAGTCCAATTCGTTCTAAATTATTTTCTCTCAGATTGCAGGTAATGTCTGCTCTTTTGTGTCTGGAGCAGTTGCTCCAGACTCAGTCTACTGCTGTGGAAACGGACCTCTCTATTTTATATATGGGCAAATATGCCTTTATATATGGCCAGCCTTTGTCCGCCATAAAACCCAACCAACCCTATTTTCCATGAGGGATGTTGGAAAAATGTTTTAAGTTTGTCACTGGCGCATTTGATAAGAAAGTAGAACGAAAAGATCTATACTAGTAAAGTACCATTTTCCGTTACCAACATTCACGGAAAAAAGTCATCCTTGAGAGCCACCTTATTCGCAATGAATTAACCATATAGCCTACAGCTCCAAACCTGGTGACTGGAGCAGTTTTCGTGGACAATACCGCAATCTAAGCGCAAATATTTTAGAAAAATTTCTTGGATTCTCTAACGTACTAGTATTGCCTTTTGATGAATTCCGGCTAAATTGGCTTTGTGTATGCTCCACTTCATTCTTAACTGTGTTTTTTGTACGATGCGAAACTTTTGCCGATGTTTTATCTGACAATAACTCGTCCACTTTCTCATGTGGCCTATCGTTTCACTTACACTCATTCCACGTTCATCATTTTTTACCTTTATATATCACTCAGGCTTTTTATCCCATATGTAATGAATTTTTCTGACACATGATTAAATATTGAATTGTGATTGAAGATGTGTTTAGCCCATCCTAATTTCGCCTTATCAATAGCCTTTATAATTGTTTTTCCAAAGGTGACACCTGTTTTTAAACATTTCAGATTTTTGCCTGCACTGTTTTATTTTTTAATCTACATCATTTCATCCTTTACATCATCGCATCTTATGCACCATTTAATACTGATGACATGTTTTAATATTTTTCATGTAGCTTTCGATTAACGTTTTATTTTGTTGTACATGTTGTGTACTTGTATGTTTTTCACAACTTTTTAATGTTGGTTCAGTTATTTATTTCGTATTTTAAAGTGTTTTGAATTTCTTTTAGACTGGCATCGTTTGGTACAACGTGCGTTGTTGGACCTTGCGCCATTAAACCCAAATCTACCAATTAACCAATGCCATTTGTAAATGGTAAAATAGAATTTAAAAATTAGTCAATTTCTATCCTTCTCCAGTATATTCCAGTTCTCTCCTTAGAACAGCATTTCCCGCTTGCCAAAAAATGCGACGTAAGTTCAACTACCAACCAACCTCTGAGCAGCTTCACTTAGCCACCTGAAGAAACCATTTGCTCTGCCTATTCTCGGAAATTTTAGTAACGCATTGTAAAAGCCCCCTCCGACGAAGGCGTATCTTCCGAAAAATGTTTCTTTCCCAGAAACTTTCCTTTTCTTTCCTGAACGAAAGCTTTGTAGCTGCTGTAATTGGAACGGATCCGGTTTTGTTGGATACTTATTTATGTATCCGGACTTAAGTGCAACCCTCATCGTTCAAGGTTAGCACTCTATCTAGCAGAATGTTCCTCCTGGTCTCTCCACCCCGACCTTTCACCCCTAAGATGGCCGGGTCTTTCAAAAGATAGGTATTTGTGCCGAATCGCAGGTGCTTGTTTACCTATTGGCGTCCTTTATCTGCAAACTTGTTTTCATGCCTGTCAACTGTAATCATGTTGGCAAACGCCCTTTCACTTTCTATTGTAGATCTGAGATGAAATTCGTGGATGGATTGACTGCTGTTTGGGTCGTATCCACTAATGGTTTCAAAAAGTGTTTAAACTTACCTGTGGAGGACTATATTACATATTTCGGATCGAAAAAGTTATACACACATTCTACAACAGTTAAATTTGTAAAAATTCGGAGCTTTTTTACTTCTAATTTTTTTTTGTTGCATCTTGAGTTTTCCTACGATTTTAAAGGGGCCGCGGTAGTTCGAAGAGTAACGGATCAGCAACCGGATGGTTACGAGTTCGAATGGCGTGTTGTGGAATTTTGGATTGTGGGGTTCCAGTTATCTGACCGTTGTTCAAAATGACGAGGAGTTGTCTTCGGATCTTTCCCTTCGAGATTGATCCCGGACTATAGCCAATAGCTCGTTGGGTTGCTCCAGTGCGATGTTAATTAACTACCTACATACGTATAATTTTAATGTAAAACCACGTGTTGAATTTGAAGTTTTCCAAGTCAACAAAACGTTTTTCAGCGCAAGCTTGCTTTAATTTCCCCCTAAAAACAGCAGCAGCAGAAAAGGTAATTAATGAGTAACTCATTCTTTACAGGAATTCATCCGGTGCATGGATTCACATGTACGTATAATATCCGTTCTCCGTGATCTCTAAACCCCTCCCTTTGTCCCTAGTCTGCACTCTTATCCTGTTTTTATTGTTATTATGTCTGGCTCAAAACGGGGTGTTTACAAAACATTAACTAGGGGTTTACAAGCAAAGCAAAAACAAATTAAACTGCAATTATTTTTAAAGAACAGTGTTTGACAAAGTAAAAAGCCTTTCAACAACGACGCTTCTTTCATGTCAAGTTATTTTGCGTTTATGTTAAATAAAATGCACATTTTGTTCCAAAAACGTTGTTCACTTTTTCTTAACGTCTCGTACCAATTTTTAAAAATATGTAAAAGCTCTGCCTATTACTTGATATTAATTTTCAGAAATCGTGGAATTCATTAAACTTCAATTCGAATATGTTTGGCTGTCCCTTCAACTTGAAATTTTCCAAGTTTTACTGTATATACAACTCAGCCTATAATGAGTAGTTTTGTAAATCGCGTGATCGCAAAATCCTGTGGAAATTTCTTCATCTACTGTATTATTTCTTTTTGCGGAAATGTAAACCTATGGATACCGAAATGGTCAACACCTCGTAATTTTTAACCTCGTTCAGATAATGTCAACACCTGAGCTAGAGCTGCAAACTTCCACACTACGCCAACTTGAGGACATTTGATGGTTAGTAGTTGAATTTACGTCGCACTGGAGCAACACATTGGGACTGTTGGCGACGGTACGGGATCAGTCCCGAAGGGAAAGGTCCGAGGACACCACCTTGTAATTTTGAACCACGGTCGATGACGAGGTCAGCACCTGAGTTGGCACCCTGTCTTCAAACTTCACACTACGCCAGCGTGAGAACATTCGAGGCCACGAAAGATTTAACGTCCACCAGCCCCACGTTCACGACGGTCTTCGGTTGGATTGAGTTTTGAACTCAACCATCCAGTTTCTAATCCGCGACTCTTCTTATTGTGCTACCGTGGTTCGTCGTTTTAACGATACTGCACTTTGATTTTGTTTTTCTGAAAATACGTGTCCTTTCCCTTAATAGCTAAGCCCCTTCCTTTCAATAACCTAGCTCTCCACAGCTTGCAAACTCCACCTTAAATAAATATTTCAATTTTTTTTCTTTTGGTACATTGCGTGAAAATCTTGTTTACGTGTGCTTGATTTTAACAAACAGCTTGCATGTAGCAATTACCATCGCATGACGGTAAATGTAAGCACATACATTTTGGGCCTTTTTTTATATCTGTTCGTGCATTTAACGCTACTTTCGAGCTTTATATTAATTCTCTGTTGGAAGTAATGAGTAATGCTGCTACTGAATGTATAATGTCGCTCGCATGTTGTCACCATTCGTTGTCTTCTCACGCTCTGCGACGCCACGACAGCACATTTTCTGAAATATTCTACGTTGCAATATGAACTCGGGTTTTTGATTATGATTTTATGAATTCTACCGTTTTTGGTTGAAAATGTTTTGCTGATTGTCGACTCTACGAAACTTGTAGGAAAGAACTTGAACCAATATTTTGTTGAATTTCCTTTTTATTTTTAGGCATTTCATTCAGGCTTCCCCACATCAGGCACTCTGAGCGAGTACCAGGCTTTATGACGGCCTTTGTACTAGGTTAATGAGAGATTCCTCCTGAAATAAAAAAAGCGTATTCAGCTCAATGAATGCTTAGTGCAAATGTAAACTTTTTACTTATCCTTTGCTCACTTATTTACATATTTATTTCGGTATGTCTTCGGAAAGAAAAAAAACACTAGATGGTCTGGTCTTCCGGATGGAAAAGATATTTTCCGGAATTCTTTGGCGAGAAAATTTTCAAATGATGCCAATTTCGAAGATCATGCGCCAAGCCATGTATGTAACCATGAAATAAAAACTTTAGAACCAGTGATTGCTAGATTATCGTTTGAACCTTTGGCACAAATTTTCAAGAAAAACCAAATTTTGTGTAAAATTTTCAATTTTTCAATTCAAATTTTGTGTTAAATTTCGCGAAATATCGGTTTCACTGAGTTCGAACTGCCGCCAAGCATATCGGAATAGATTGCAGGGTTTCTATTTGAGTTCTTAATGGTATCAGAAGCCCACTTTGGCGCTGTTATCAGTAATTTGGCGCTTTCAAATTATTATTTTTGTTTTAAGAATTAATTTTAGGCATTTTTCTTGACGTTTGACGCAACTGGACCAAACATGGCATAGAACCCAACCAATTAGGTATTTTTCTTTTTGACAGTTGCTCTTTGGGTTTTGTGTCATAAAAATCTTTTGGATTTTATTTCTTGGAACGAAATGTGAAATGGTATGATAAAATTAATGTCAGCTTGTTGCTTTAAGAGAATAACCAAACGAAAAATTTATAACGACGAAAAACCAACGGAACTATTTTTAACTTTAAAACTTAGAAAACATTGCACATTATAATACTAGAATTTCCACCTAGCTCCCTCTAGTCCAAGTACCATAGTACTTGCGACAACTATATTAAAGATCTGTCTTTTTTCCAACACCTTTCTTTGAGGATTCAAAACTAAGATGCTTCCCCTCAATTTATTACTCATTTTAAGCGATGTAACTTAAAAAGGTGTAATTTTTCATAATGCTTTTTCGCGTGTCTTGTTTGTGAAACTTTTTTTAAACAAGGACATTTTTGATCACACAGGTTTTAAACTCGACAAAGGTATTTTCTTAAAGCATCTAGCTGGCATTGATTTTTTGGTACGCACGACTCAGGAAATGTCGCAGGAAAATTCTTTTGCCGTTCTCGCCTCTCTGGGGATTGGGTTTTTCTTTGTTTCCAACTGCTATTTCTCTCCGTCGCCTTCTTTTGATTCTCCCTCCATCGAACAACGCTCTGTCAATAAATCTCCGGCGAAGGAAACGCATTTTTAGGAAAAACAACGAGTTTTCTGCTTCGCTTTAATAGCATGCAGCATCGAACCCAATAGTAAAAAAAATATTGTTTATTTTCTCTTAAGAGCTTGACGGCACATAGGAGCACAATCAAAGCGACACTCGTTTTAACGAATGCTGATTTTACAAACTTCAAATCTCAGAAGTCTCTTTTTACCCTCCAAGTGGTTTCGACGCGATATCTCGTCCATCAAGATTTGACCAATTTTACTGATGATGAGACATTTCCTCATCAAGATATTGCCGATTTTTTTCTGATGACGAGATAAAGATCTGGTCAGATTTTTCTAATGACAAGATACCTCGTCGAAACAACTACCAAGAAGGTTAACGAACTTCATTTTTGTGAATTTTTTCTCTGTTCTTTGGATTCTTAAAAAGGAGGGTCGACTATACTGTCTGTCCACCATGAGAACTTCTCCCGACGTCAAGTGGCGGTCGCAATACAGGGTGATTCAGCTAAGCATGTACAAACTTCTGGGAAGGGTAGGTTGAACAAAGAACAAATAGGAATCAGCAATGCAGGGTCGGAAACGCCATCTTCATGCGGTAGATGGCGTTCGCCCTGAGATTGCTCATACGTTCTTCCAGGATACCGTCATTTATAAACGGCTCACAGGGGTAATAGGACGTTTTGCTGTTAATGTTTGGGCCAACTTTGTCAGGGACCACTTAATTGACCCATGCCACGTCTGGACGGAAGTAGTTACTGGATATTTCTGGAAGACGGTCCTGCCAGAGCTATTGAACGAACAGGTCTTTCATTCGTGCAATGTTGTTCCAGTACGATGGGGCCCCCGTCCATTTCAGCTATGACGTTCGTCATCACTTAATCCTGACATTTGGACATCAATGGATCGGGCGTGGTTGTCCCGTTCATTGGCCTGCTAGATCGCTGGACTTTAACATGCCTTGATTACTTCTGGGGTTACACCAAAGAACTGGTGTTCGACACCCCCGTTGAAAGTGATGAGGACCTTGTAGTACGCATCTCTAGCTACTTCGGAAGTCCGAGACACGCCAGGAATTTTCCAAAATGTGCGTGATTCTATGCTCCGACGATGTCAATCGTGTCTTACATCTCATGGTCGCAACTTTCAACATCTCTTCTGTAACCTCAAAGCATTTCGCAAATGTCTTGTGAGTAGTAAAAAACATCTTGTTGTTTTACGTGCTGCTCTTTCATTTCTCGTCCTCTCTGTACACTAGCACATGAAGATGACTTTTCTGACTCTGCATTGCTGATTCCGATTTGTCTTTGTGCAACCTACCCCTCCCAGAAGTTCGTACACACTTATCTGAATCACCCTGTAGAAACAGCTCGTTCATTTTAAGTAGGGGTGACTTTCGGGGATAACTCAATTTCATTTTTTTTTTTTTTTGCGAAAGTTGACGGCTGATGGTAGGTATTTTAACGTCACACAACGAGCTATTGGTGACGGTCCGCGATCAATTCCAAAGGGAAAGATTCAAGGACGACACGTAATTTTGAACCACGGTCAGATGATGAAAGTTGGCGGCGGAAGATGGTAATTTACTAGTAAAGAGGACAAGTAAAAATCTTAACAAATATGTTTCCAATTTGTCATCAATAGGCCAATGTGACAAACTTGAATACATTTCTTCAAGCATCTCCTTGGAAAATAAGTCTGTTTTCACAGCAGACTTTCTGCAGCAGTTCTCGTGATAGACAGATAGTATCTGTCCACGTATTTTCTGTCAACTGTCAAACTGTATTCTCGCTATCGAACTAACATGAAATGTTACCGGTTTGCTAGAGTGGATTTTGATATAGGACTGTAGTCCGGATCCGGCGAGTTAGCATTCGAGTGTATAGTTTAAAAAGTTTATTGTTTTGAAATTTTTTTTTAAATTTGAATTTTCAAAATACATGGATTCAAGTTTTAGTGGAAAAGGCTATACCAAAAATGTAAAAAAAAATTTCGAGTGGAAAACTGCGGTTTTTCGAAGTAGACTTAAGGACTCGGAAATCCCGCTAGTATCAATACCGGGTAAACCGTAACCCTAATTCTTAGCAACCCTGGGTCATAAGACTCAAAAATAAAATCCATCAAGAATCTTTATCTCAAGTTAATGATATACATGTTTATATGTACATGGTTTTTATTTCACACTCCGATTGACAGTCCTAAAAATCAGTTCTAATCTAATCCAAATCTAACAATCAACTGTCACAGACTCAATTTCGAGTCACAGAATTTTTTTTGTGTCTTCGTATCCAAATGAGGACCTTGCGCCATAAAACCCCAAATTTTATTCGCATCCAAATGAGGATATCCTCGTCAGTTTCAATGATTCCTTGTCCAAGTTTCGAATCGCGCCCTTGTATATTTAAATTGCTTCTCTATGAGGCGCACGTCCCGCTTCGAGTATCACGGAACTAGTTTCGATCCAGACCTATAGCCGGAATTTGTCAGCTACCCCCTAGCCAAATGTATTTGAATTCAACGCTGCCGCGCTTGTATTCAAACCGTAATTTGAATTGTGACCAGCAGGTATGTTGAGTAATTGTTGAAGCCTGATAACGTTGAATTGCAGGGCCATAATTAACATATCTTGTCATGTTGCTCATTTCCCAACTGCTGTTTAGAATTTCTATGGCATTCAGTGTCTGAATATTCCCCATTCAGTGGAGTGCCGCTTAGTTTAGCTAGTCTTGCCTTGTAATTTGTGAGCCGTTTCAATGCAAAGAAATGTTATGATTCACTGTTTTGGAAATTGCCACAAAGACAGTTCTTTGCATCGTCTTAGTATTAATTGTTCTGGTTTCTGTCAAGCAAGGTAAGGAATTTTCTTTTTAATACAGATGCTAATTTTACTGTCTAAATTAAATATATCAGGTATTTTGAATTTTGACTGTCCCCACAGAAACATAGGGCCTGAATTGTAAATAGTGTTTTTCTTTATCATAGCTTTATATATGGTTTTTCTTAGAGGAAACAATGTCCAGTTGACGTACTTCTAGCTAAAATGTTGCCAACGATTTAGTTCCTGTATTTAATGGCAGTTAAAATAGCTCTTTGCAATTATTTTTTTGAGTACCTAATATTTTTTTAGAGGTATTTAATAAATATTTTTTTGTTTCAAGTAATTGTAGTAAATATCTGCCTTTTTTCCTGAGATGGTAAGAACACTGGCATGTTTAGAGATAATAAATTCGCTTACTATTCTTTAACAAATAGGAAATAATCGGCAAACCAAATGATGCCTTTATCACTGAAGAATTGGAGACCGAATTCAAATTTTACATTTATATTGGGTTCGGAATTCAGAGTTTATACGGGCCTTAAAAAGCCTTGAGAAGGCCTGATTTTCCACTTTAGTTTTTAATGGCCCTTAACAAGTCTTAATCTTGAAAGTCCTTCATTAAAAAAGCCTTAGTTGTTTTTGTAACAGCATTTTATTTCACCTGTATTCGAAAACCAAGGTCAATGATACTCGTCCAAGTTCAAATGTCATCAAAATTCGAGGGCATAATGGTTTTGATCATTATCATTATGCCCCCGAATGTTAAAAATTTTGGAATTTTTACAAGTCGGTCTGAGACCAAAACATAGCATAATTTTTTCGTGCACTCATGGTTAATGGAAAGCGGAATTGCGACCTTTGTTGAATGTAACCTAATGAAAAGAATAAAAAAATAGCCTTTAATTTTCTTTTGCTTGAATCCTGGAACTGAATAGCTTTTTCCTTTAAGGCCTAACACTCCAATCATTTGAGTTCGTTTACCATATTCCTTGCCATATAGATTGCTTATATATTACGCAGTCCATTAAGAAGATAATTCCTTATAGTTGGGAAATTGGAATCCTTACAAATCCGGTGTTTTGTAAAAATTTCTATTCGATGAACATTTGTTCAAAATATAGAACTTTTGAGGAAGATTTTCATCACATGCACTTTTCCACGCGAACCTCTGTCAGATAATGAGCAGAATAAAAAGATAGACTCGTCCATCCCACCATAAAGAACCCTTTCATACCCCATCTGTACCATTCATCCTTCCAAAACGAGAATAGGAACCATAATCTTCAATCCCGGAAGTGTTCCCCACGGCTGAAATCATATTTTGATCCAGCCCTTCCCAGTTTGCAGATGTTTAAAACGTTGCATGTCAAACCCAGACTTTTATACTCATGGAGAACATATTCCCCCTTTCTTCTATTATGAAAGGGGAAAATTCCGTTAGATATGGCATTTACATTTAGATGACAAAGGCGCTGAACAATTGGACGTCTTCCACTAAAGGCTCCATTTCTCTTTCGGATTTTTTTTGCGTTTTTATCGTAATTCGGTTCTATATTCAGCTTTTTGGGGTAATGTATCCGAATTTTCAAGAGCTCCCAAGTGTGTGGATGGTGAATTAACCCCAATTTTCTTTTCATTAACATAAATTCACCCATTCCTCTTGTTTTTTCGAATGATGTGAATATTCATTCTAGGATGAAATTGCGGGTTGTCATGCTATTAAAAAGAACTGATATAGAAAGTCTTAATGTAGGAGACTTCCAAATTGAATGGGCTCTTATAGTATTGTGGAATCGTCATATTTTAATTAAATTTAGTAGACTTATTAATCTAATCTTTTTTTGTCCAATCGCGTCTACCTAGTCTAATCTCGTCCAATTCGAACTTAAGTAATTTTTATTAAATGTCGATATAGTCATCTGGTTCTAAGGTTCGAAATTAGAGTGGTCATTAGTCGGATTTTGCAGCGATAGATTCCGTTTTGACGATCGTGTTTTTAGATCCAGTAGTCATTTTTGTCGCCAAACTTTTCTGAATTTTTTCGTTTGGTTGGCACAAACTAACCAATCAACCGTTTAGTCTTCCTTTAACAATTTCCCCTCTTAATTTTAAGTAGGCTAATCAAAGTCCAAATCTGAAGTTTTAGTTACTATATTCTGTTATATATATATCCCCTCTCCAAAAAACAAAATACATTTAAATGTACCCAAGTAAAACATGGCAACTGATGGAAAGTGTTTTGATGCTATTGTTGCCTGACTTTCTGCTTCTAATTTCTAACCCTGTCTTGTATGTGCCTCGGTACCCCTATTGGGATGTACCTTTATAAATGGGCGGAACTGACACCTCATCTAAACCTCTATCCTTGTTTTTAATATTTTCAATTTCGCATCTTAATCCGTTCAGTGCTGCAGTTAGTTAGGCCTTATACAAATTTCCTTTATTCACTCAGATATTTGCTTTTCAGCTTGGTGGGGTATAAAATCAGGGTTTCCACCCTTATAAAGGCCCGATTTTTCATTTCAGTTTTTAAAAAGCCTAATATTTGCTTAAAGACCTAAAAAAGCCTTATTTTCTTTTTACATTACATTCTTTTTACAGTACATTTTCCATTTCGCATGCATTCAAACACCATAACCAATGACACGTAAATTTGAAGAAGCAATTTTAAGATGCCTCATCTTGTACAGGCCTTTCCTTGCAAGCGATATCAATGACCTTTGACCATTTTTATCACTGGGCCGGAAATCCAACCATAGCTCCCGTAAAAGTTTCTTAACCTGTGTATTCTCAGGTTAATCTACTTCGATCTATGTTAAATGTAGCCGCAGACAAATAATTTAGTTTTTTGCCTAGTAACTAGTATTAAGCAATTTTAAAAAGTCCCATGTTACAGGTCTCTCCTTACACCCGCTAAAACCTTTATCAATGACACTCGACATCTTGGTGAAATGTTATTACTTGGTCTTTGAAATACATCCGTAGCACCCATGATAGTTTCTTTACCTGCACATTCTCAGGTTAATCTGCTACGATCTATGTTAAATGTAAAATAGCCTTGAAAAGGCCATAATGTTTCTTTAGCTAAAAGAGTGGTAACTCTGGGAATAGGTTGAGATATTTAATGTTACCTACGTAGCTGTGGTGAATGTAGGCATGTATAACGGGCCATTATTCAGAAGTATACCTTAAATAGATTGAGATACGGCTACTTCAGATTGTGGAACCGATTCTGTGATTATCGTTGAACTGACGTAATTCATTCCACGTGTTCACAATTTAGTATTGCCTTGTCAATTACCATTATTTTAGATTTTCATGTGCTGCCTGTCTCTGGACGACGTCTAGAATCTGCTTTCGTAGAAATGTTAATAAAACCGCCAGATCAGTTTCGAAATGGTCTTTTTCCACGTTCATTATACGTCAGTCTGCGTAAATCTAATTGGAAAAGGAGATAAAAATGTCAGTGAATTGGGTAAAGCCGGCCTTTGGTTAGTGATGTATATTTCTTTCGTGTTCGATGATAAGATTCGAAAGGTCATCCACTCTTGAATGTCGTCTGCTTCATTTAAAAGAGGAATGTATGTTTCGAATTCTCATAATTGGCGTTGCTTATATAAGATAATAGAAGGGTGCAGTTCTATGTCTACAGTTATCTCGCATTTCTAATCCCATTAGTTTCGTGGTGGAAATAGTGCGAGATCATCTGTCATAAAGGGCAGCACTCAAGAGACTCGTTAGATTGGAATCCATTTGTTTAAAATTGAGCTGATCGCATCTGATTGGGTGATTTGGTCTTGAGTTGAGTTATATTTTTTCAATGAATTCTAAAATTTATCACACTGATTAGAAGTTTTTTGTTTTTTCGAATGATGGTTGATTCTATTGCTGTTCTTCGGCAAACTTTTGCTTTATTTATCCACGACGTGCTTATTTTTCATGTTACATCAATCTATTCAAACTAGATGTTAGATTCATTTTATTCTTGCCTAAGGCTCGAAATTCCAGGTCAGACAAATACGAGTACAATACAGCTTGAATCCACTGGTCCCAATTTTTTTTGAATGATGTTGATTCCTTTCTTGTTTCTGGGGCCGTCGTGGCTCAGTGGGTATGCCCACTGCTCTAGCAACCTTGGAGTTGTAGGCGGCACAGATTCGATTCCTGTCAGGTGCATTTCTCTCTGGGTATATTTCTCTCTTGTCAGTAAAAATGTTCATTGTGTGTATGTCTATTACTTGATATTGTATGTCTTGTGTTTTTGTGCAGCATGGCCAAATATGGCCCTTGCGCCATAAAATCCCAAATCAACCAACCAACCTTTCTTGTTTGTCAGCAAACTTTTTCCGAAAAAATCCAGGACGCGCTAATTTGTTTCATGCTATATCAATCTATTTAAACTAGATATTGGATTACATTTGAGGCGTTGACACGGAAAAGCATGCAAGTCACAAAAACCAAATTTTAAAGGACAAGCAATAAATGTTTGTGAGCCTGTTAAAAAGGAATTGTATTTGTATAAATTAAAAGAGCTGCAGAAACTAAACTATTTCTTCTAGCGACTTACTGGCTTTACCATGTCACTGGCATTGGTTCTTACTATCGTATCCGCCAAAAAACTAATTTTCGATTTTTTTTGTGACACATGCTTTTCCATGTCAAAGCCTCATTTATTCTTTCCTAAGGCTCTGGGGTCCCAGTGGCTCAGGGGGTTTGCCCACTACGCCTAGCAACCTGTTAATTGTAGGCGGCACAAGTTTGATTCCTCCTTGGGTATGGGCCCAATGCGGTTGTAAGAGTAACGGATTAGCAACCGGAGTGTTGCGAGTACGAATCCAACCAAAGACTGTCGTGCCCATGGGGGCAGGTGCACGTTAAGTCTGTCGTGGCCTCAAATGTCCTCCCGTTGGCGTGGAAGTTTGGAGAGTGGGGTGCCATCTCAGGTGTGACCTCGTCATCTGACCGGTTCAAAATTACGTGGTGTGCTTGGATCTTTCCCTTCGGGTTTGATCCCGGACTGTCGCCAATAGATCGTTGTGTTGCTCCAGTGCGACGTTAATTAAAATACCTACATATCATCCCTGGGTATATTTCTCTTCGTCAGTAACACTTTCCTTGTATGTGTAGTCCATTACTGGCGTTATATGTGCTCGGTGCAGCTTTGAAAATATGTCCCTTGCGCCATACAATCCCCCCCTTTCGGGGACATATTTTTAGGTGTGTACGGGCTTCACGAACCCGAGGTACCCTAGTGATCTATTCTTTTACCATGGAGTTTACTGCCTTTGGTAAGCATGGGGATCAATTGAGCCCCAGGATGCCCAATCGATCTTCCTCTTTCTTCTCCATCCTTTTCACAATTACTTGTCATTGTCTCGCAGCTTGGCCAAATATGGCCCTTGCGCCCTAAAACCCCACAAACCAACCAAACCTAACCTACTTACGTAAGACTCGAAATTTCAGTTCAGACAAATACAGCATGAAGAATGATACATTCTAAAGCAGAGAAAATGTCAAAAAAGAAACACAAACAAAGGACATTACATTCAAAAACGGCCTGCTTAATTTAAATACTTGTTGGCTTTTATTTAAATACTTGTTTCGGCGCAGCATAATCAAAGTTGGCTCTTGCGCCAGGTAAATTTCAACCTCCTACTCCACAACAGCCCGTCGCGTTGCTCCAGTGCGACGTAAATTCAACTACCAACCTACTCCACAAATGACGAAATACTCATGTTTGAACACAATACCACCCAGCAATAGTTATTTTAAGACAGTCGGGAGGCACATCCATGGCGGTGTTTCAAACCGATCACTTTAATAGAATTCCCACAACTAGTTCCTTTCCCATTTGAAATCGGAAATTAAACCACGTCATTTCCGTACATTTGTCTATTGATATTTCGCCCACCACTACGCTATGGAAACCGACTGCAGCTACACTTCAGCAATGTGATGAATGACGTATATCAGGGCAGTCCACAATCACGTGAAATTTCTACACTTCGCGTGAGTGTATATATACGTACTCTAATTTTTCTGAATGAGTTTTCGCGTTGACGCCTACTCGATGGGAGTTGCAGTTCTATGTGGACTTTATTACGATCACATTAGCCCGAACCGTTAAGATAGAGTTCCGCCGTGAGTAGTGTGTTTTCTTTTTTGTGTTTATGCTTGTGAATGGGGGAGTCATTGGTTGGTGCTGAGATTACGTCTGAATGGTTGATTGATGTTGAGCTCTATATTTATCAATTTGAATTTTCTTGAAGATTCGTTTATGTATTGGGGTAAGAATGACAGATAGTGCACGAAAAAAGCATTTTTTGTTTCGTGTTTAGTGCTTTAGCAATCTTAATCAGCTTCGTGCGCATAGGCGTCAATTTTTGTTGTGCAAACAGGTTTCTGACTCACACGAACTTCATCTTAGGACGATGCCCTCTAGAAATTTCAAAAGGACAAAGCAACGGAAGATTAGACGTTTTAAAATATTTGTTTTGCATGCATATATACTTTTATTCTTCAATAATAAATTAAGCACTACTTTTAATGCAATACAATTTTAATACTACTGTATATACGGGTACGAAACAGGAATAAGACAACCTGTAATTTAGAAACAACAGTGATACCTTTCTGAAAGCGATCATCTCTGCCGAGAAAATTGATCGCTCATTTTTACTCTCAAACGGAAGAAAGTATTTGTTCCTATTTTGAATAGGGGACCATCGTGTCTCTGCTAGCAATCTGCGAGTAGTAGACCGCGCAGGTTCGATTCCACCCTGAGTGTGTTTCTCTCTTTTGTCAGTAAAAATTTCCTTCTGTGTGTGTGTCCATTGCTTGACGTTGTCTGCTTTGTGTTTTTCGCAACTTGGCCAAATATGGCCCTTGCACCACAAAATCCAACCAACCTATTTTGAATGAATGTAGTGTAGCTCTGGTAAGATTACAAATGACCTAAAGCGGTACTAAGTTTGCCAGGGTGAAAGGAGCTGTCGTACGCAAAAACATGACTGATTCGCTTCTGATATCGGACGTATCAGCACAGGAAACGGCAGTTGAAGCACACTGTTTACGTTTCAACTTGTAACCTAATGTAACATATTCCCTGCCGCGTGTATCGTTTTCAGAAGACCCTGAACTTTATTTTCAGCCGTTATTTGATTTTGTATATTTTCAATATAAAAGAAACTTGTTTGTTATATTGTGCTTTTTCTAATATTTACTTTACTAATAAATAAGTTTCCGGCTCACAGAAAGCGAAAACACAATTTTTACAGATCAAACTAACGTGTACCGTTTTTTGCACACATGGCCTGCAAATGGCAGGGAACACGTGAACGAAGAGACTTATTCAAAAGCACTCGACTCAAATGGGCAATTTAACAGAGACGGACATACGGCAATCCCAAACAATGAAACCCATTCGTTTCCGTGGCACGTCATCTCTTCCCCATCAAGACTAGGTGGTATCTATCAAAACAAGATGAGGACAGATGTGCTTGGTGGTAAAAAGATAAGCTTAATACAGAGCACCAGGATTCCCATTTGGAGTCTTATTGCATTCCTAAATTCAAACAGCTGTAAATCCTTTCATTGTTGTCAATCATTCATAATAATGGTGTGCAATAGTTGTATGACATAAATTGATACATTTGTGCTAGTGTTAAGGAACAATAAACTTCCAAAATCGATTTTTAATTTTAGCTTTAAAAATTAATTGATATCAAATTTTGTGGATAGCAAATATATTTTTAAATTACGGTATTTTTTGACTGATTTCCATATACAACGCAACATCAAAGATATAATAGATAAGTGTCGTTAGGTCTGCTACAAAAATTCGCTTTTCTCCGATTGAGTTTTTTTGACATTCTTCTGACTTCGAAAAGTCCCCATCTGGGTTTGATTCATTTATATGAATTTTTGTTTGGATAATCCTTGAAATCTGTTGTTCATGCTTTCAAATTTTGATTGTAAATGTTGCTTAACATGTTTTTTTTTTGCAAATTTTAGGCGTTTCAGTAAATTTTTGTTGCTTTACAATTGATTGATACACTTAGCAAATGGAGTTAATTTGATTTATATGAAAATAAACTTATGTGAAGTAAAATTTTGATTATACATGAAAAATTAAAGTGCGTGCAACCTATCAAAAAAAATCTTTGACCAGGTTTTATGTAATGACTTCCGAATGACCTAATAGCTTTGGACCAAACTTTAATATGTAGGCTTTTTTTACTAGAAACCAAACATTCAGAATTTCATAACAATCGGATAACTGTTCGTTTTGAAAATCCACTATTCCCAACATTGAGCACTTGGAATATGTATTTTTATTTCATAGACGTCTGTTATCTAACTTGGTACGGTATTTCTCCCGATCACTCGGTTTAAAGATCGATGAAGGTCACGTGGAATTATAAGAAAGCAGCAATCCTAATGTAGGACTAATTGACAAGCGTGAAGAAAAACACTTGCGCTTCGATAGCCAATCGGTCCAAGCCGATTCCCAAGCCCACGTGAACTACATTTCTGAGATCTTACGACTGCGACTCCACCCACATGCTCCGTCTATTTCATTAGAACAGCGATTCACAACATTTTTATGTTATGGCACACATAAACGAATTACTAAAATTCGGCTCGCCAAAAAATTATATATTTTTTTGCCGAGCTGACCAAAAATAATCTATAATTTTGGTTGCTTTACAAAAAAGACCTTTGCTCTAATGTGGCTTCAAATACTACTTTTTTTTATCGATTTATGATTCTACATATCAATACATAAACATAATACTCTATATTTTATTTTTTCGGGTCACTGAAATTATTTGTGAACATACTTGTGTGTCAAAAGTTAAAATGTTAAAATAAATTAAATCTGAAACAATTAAAACTATTCACCCGTGCTATTGTTTCTGCTCACCGGTTGAAAATCCGCTCCATTAGAAGGTCGATAGAACTGCATAGCACACTCCTCAACCCAGTCCATTGTTTAATTCTCGCATTATTTTTAAAACTTTTGTGGTTGAAATTTGAACTTCAGAAACGGAATTAACAGTTTTCAACCTAGTATTTAGCTGAAACGGTAAATACCATTCCACCCGCCCCACCTCATTCTAACTCCACGGCGATTAAAAGAACAAGCCTGTGTTTTTCAACTCATTCATTTTTCATGCGAACGCGCGCGATGAGTGATGCGACACCCGTCGTTTACATTACATTACACACCATCCCTTCTATCTGAAATAACGTTATCTTTCGAGTCTTCTGGCGGTTGATGCGGGAGTTATTTCCGGACCGAGGAGTGGCGGGATGGATTGGCACGTGCATCTCTGCAGAGCCCGAGAAATGGATGCGACGCGCTCCGAGAAACACTGGAGATGGAAGATACCAGTCTGAATGTCGAATGGAAGTGGTTTTTTTCTTCCTTTCTCCATTTTGCTTCTGAACCTACCTGCATTGCTTTTGATGAGCATCTCAGGAACGTGTCAGTAGTGCCTCAGAATCTTCCTTCTCCGAAGTGGTTGTCAATGAGGATAGCTAGTTTCCCCGTTGCGGTACTTCAACTACAAATCTATTTTTCTTCCTCCTGAAAGATTCAAAATCCCTGCCCCAATACAAAATGCCCAACGCAGAGTTTACCGATCTATCAAAATCTGCATACTCTCATGATTAAATAGTTTGATATGTTCTGTACTATTTTTGTTCTTGACAATTTCCAAAATCGGTGTGTCTTTAGGAGTTAGTTCGTCGCACTGTTGCTATTGGGCTATTTTTCTTCCTCCTGAAAGATTCAAAATCCCTGCCCCAATACAAAATGCCCAACGCAGAGTTTACCGATCTATCAAAATCTGCATACTGTCATGATTAAATAGTTTGATATGTTCTGTACTATTTTTGTTCTTGACAATTTCCAAAATCGGTGTGTCTTTAGGAGTTAGTTCGTCGCACTGTTGCTATTTGGCGACGTCCCGGGATCCATCCCTAAGCGAAAGATCCGATGATAACGCCTCGTACTTTTGAACCACGGTCAGATATGGCGTCGGTGCATCTTGAATTATTTTGACCTAATGGTGATTTCAAAATATCTCTTTGCACTGGTTCTCTTAGGATAACTGAATGTTTTCCGCGTCGTGATACCTCAACTGCAAGTTATTTTTCTTTCTCCTGTAAGATTTAAGGATTTAAACTCCGTCCCAATACAAAAATGAGGAAAAACAAAACTTACAGATATATTAAAATCTACATAAGCTCATACGTAAATAGTTAACCCGGTAACATAATTCCGGGTTAGTTATGGGTGCTTAGACTCATTCCAACCTGCTATTTATTTCCTAAAACTCACCTTTGATGAATTGTAAAAAGTTTATGGATGGCAAGAATGGTTGGTTAAGATATATTTTATGGCGAAAGGGCCATATTTGTCCAAGCTGCGCGGCCATTTTATTGATCTCATGAATAGACGTTTTTTAATTCTTTCATAAAGCCTTGCAATTTCATGATAACCATCTACTGAAATTTAGAGCCACTAGAAAAAACGTTTCCACGAACAATGGGAATTAAAATTCGTCAGTAAAAATTGAATATCTCAAACCACACTAGGTGACTTCAATATTTTGGCCATTAGTGCCCGAATTTAGCTTCTTAGGACCACTTAAGATTCTGTGATTTGTATTATGGGATGTCATGGAATCTTCGAGGCCGCTATGCATTAAGTCCAAAAGAAACTTCTACAAATGCAAGTCTCTTAATCTTAGTTTTTCAAAATTCTTCTGTTGTGGACAAAGAATTGAATGTGTTCGGCATTGGAAGCATAAAAGGAATTGTGTACTTAAAGCTGAACATGACCATGTATTCGTCACGGAAGTTATATCGAATTCTTAACCTTTAGACCAGGCCTGGCCAACCCAAATGGTTTCACGGGCCACTTTGATGACGAGTAACATTACAGCGGGCCGCACTTTAGGTAAACATGCTTTTAAAAAATATAATACAAATACAAAATGAATAAAATTTTATTGTTATACTGATTCAAATATAATGAACTCTCGAGTCTTAATTAATGAGATATTTGTTTATCCTTTCCTTCACTTAATTTTTGTAAATCTATATTTATGTTCGACGTTGCACATCGTAGCTGGTTTTCTAAATTAGTATCAGTTAATGAAGCACGTGATGAACTCTTTGTAAATTTCATCTTCGAAAAAAATGTTTCACAAACATATGTGGATCCAAAAGCACTTACAACTCGTGCAAAATATCTTAAGTTGGAATACCTCTCGGATGTAATATAAGTATTGTAAAAATTAATTTTTGACGTGGACGCAAAAATTCGTTTAATTTCATTGTTGCACTGTAACTCAATTAACTCCGTTTGCAGATTTTCAGGAACACTATTCACGTCAACATGAAATGGGCATGCAAAATATTTCAAACATTTTATCACACTTTGCTAATTCTGAAAAACGACTATCAAATGCAGTTATAAGTTTCTTTATTTCATTAGCATATTTCGAGAAATTCTTAGGTTGGCTTTTTGGGAAGTTATTTAACAGCGGGAAATGTTGAGCATTATTATTTCTAAGTTGGCACTCAAATAACAATAATTTCTTATTAAAAGCTTTGATGAAATTACAAGCATCGATTATTAAATTATCTTGCCTTTGCAAGTCCCTATTTAGCTGATTAAGTTTTCCTGTTATATCCACTAAAAACAGGTCTAACAACAAATCATCACTTAATTCAGGAACAGATTCTTGTTTCTCGTTCATAAACATCTATTTCCTCCCGTAAATTAAAAAATCTTTTAAACATTTTCCACGACTTAGCCATCTAACATTGGTAAAATATACGATACCACCATATTCAGAAGATAATTCGCTAAGGAATTCTTTGAATTGCCGATACTGAAGAGCATGTGAACGAATGTAATTTACTATTTTTATAACTACTTTCATAACGTGATTCATGGATAATACTCGAGCACATAAATTTTATTGATGTATCAAACAGTGAATAATAAAAATATCATTGGTTTTAATGCCTCTGCAATCTAGCTTATCCATAAGTAATTTTACAGCTCCCTTATTTTTACCTACCAAAGCAGGTGCTCCATCTGTTAATCCTGAAAGAGCCTAAAAATTTAAGCTATTTTCGGCTAAACATTTTTCAATCGCCTGGAAAACATCTCTAGTTGTGTCGTTTAAATGTAAAAGATTTAACATTTCTTTTGTCACTTGGAATGAATCATTCACACCACGAATAAATATCACAAGTTGATATGTGTCTGAGATATCTGTACTTTCATCAAATGCCAAAGAATATGCTTTGAATTGGTTAATTTTATCTCGCAAAGTTACTACGATTTCAGCTGAAATGTCATCAATGCGACGACATATAGTTTGGCGTGAAAGACTGATACTTGAAAATAATTTGCTTTTATCGGGCAAAACATCTTTTATAACTGCTTCCAAACAGTCCTTTACCATTCACCATCCGAAAATGATTTAATTTTCTTTGCAATCAACATGGCAACAGAATAACTTGCTTTGACAATGGTAGATGGTTGTTGTAATAATGAATCAAACATCGTTTGCTGAGCTTTCAGATGCGATTTAAGCGCAGCTTTTTACTTCTTTACTGAAATTTACATATTCAATATGTTTTGTCTCATGATGCCTTTTAACGTTACGTTCCCTAAATACAGCGACCGTCTCTACAAATTAAACAGATTAATTTTGAATTCTGCATTGTGAAAAAGTAATCTTTTTCCCAACGATCATTAAATTTCCTGTTTTCATCAACAACTTTTATTTTCTTTGAATTCATCCTTGTTCAAAAAAAAATTCAAATAAATGTTAGTTGGAGAATATTGGTATATTACACAGAGCAAAAAAATTTACTTTTTTAAGTAAATTTAGTATTCTTGTTTTCTAATTATGTAAAAATCAGGGCTTCGAACCGTAATTTTTTCCGTTCCGGTTTTCGTTCTATTAACCAAAATTTTTGAAATTCGGTTCTGTTCCGGTTCGCGTCATCAATAGTACGTAAACCGGTTAACGTATATTCGAACAGTTTTTTTTCTCTCCGATTGCAATTCGATTTACATTAAAATGTTGTCATCTAGGGTGTCTAGGGGTCATTAAAGTCTTTTAAAGAGATCTTTTTAAAATTTTCATAAAAATTTAATTTGTGAAATAAATTATGAATTAAATTTATAAAAATCCCCTGTACCTTAGATTTGCTTACCAAGCACTCAACCTATAGCGGAAAATATTGACACTTAACCTGATAATCACTTTATGTAAATTATAAAGTACGTAATACTTTTATTATAAATTATTGATTATAAAGTTCATAATCTTTTTTAAATTCTCGCAGGGAACGTGTCGAAAGAAAGAACTGTCAATGTTTTATGCCAGTTAGTGGATTCTGCGGAATTTTGCTTACAATGCAATAAATAGTCCTTGAAAGCGCACGCAGTCAGCTACTCTGCTATATTTGAGCGGCAGATAAAAGAGTTTGAAAGGCTTTGTTAAAAATTTGTGTCTGAATCGAAATAAGTAGTATAAATTAACTGAAAACCGGTACAAAAAAAATAAAGTTTTCGATTTCGATTCGGGTTCAGAGGTGGACTATTTTTGGGGTTCGGTTTGAGGTTAAAGAACCGCAATTTTCAGTTCCGGTTCGAAGCCCTGGTAAAAATACCAATATTTAATAACTTTTTTTAAACTTTATGCAAATAGTGATCACTTGAAAATTTATAATTACTTTTAGCAATTTAACATTTTATTAAATTCTTACTAATTTTTAAATTTACTTGCATTAGTAAAAATATACTTGAATAAATTTCAAACTTTCTTTGGATGTCTTCAGATGTCACTTTTATTCAACTATCAGCACCACACACAAAAACTTAGTAAACACGCCAGTAAGTTAAAAACAAATCTAACACTAACATAGATTCACTTGAAATAGTAACTTCGTTTGTGCAGTGGATAACGAAACGATGACTGACCCAATCGTGTCTAGACTAATGTCTCGAGTCAGCCTCGACTGCCGGCTTCCATACACAACTAAGATTACCCCTTGGCGAAATTATCACTTACTGGCGCAATTTATATTACATTTTTTACGTGGTTTTTCTATCGTTAATTTAAAATTTAATTTTTTATCCTTATTTCAAATTTTCATTTATTTAATATTTTTTGTATACATGCAACGAAAAACAAGTTTCAATAGAAATATAAAATCGCCCGGCGGGCCGCACAATTTAACGTGACGGACCGTGTGTTGGCCAGGCCTGCTTTAGACCAAAGACATTTATAATAGCTAGACTTTCTGAGGTTTCCCTTTTTGTTATTTCCCATCTCTGATTTCATCTTATTCAATGTACTTCACCCCTCAGCTGAACGCCACACGAGTTCTAATGCATTGTTTTGTTTTCTGTATCGTTGATCTTGAAACATTAATCTACCTGAAACGCTAGCTCGTAGGTGGCTTGCTCTATTGTTCTTTGGGATTTGAGAACTGCTTTTCACGAATTGCATATTTTAACGAACACCATAGCTTTGTTTTATAAATAAATCCACTTGTGTGGGCTGTAAGTTAAGAATAAGGTTACGGCATAGTTCTGAATATGTAATAAAACATCTGAAGTGTTTTACAGGTAGTATTTGAATCGTAGAAGTTTTATAACATGAAAGATGCTATTCATACGTTGAAATTAAGATAGTTTAGTCATTGTTTCTCATTTCTAATCGAGTTGACTATTTGCATCTTCCTTGTGTGTCCCTTGTTTTTAAATGGTGAGGCGTTCTTTTATTATCAGGTGTTTGTTGAGACAAGTCATTATGGAGTGTGAAAATAAAATTCAAACTCCTCAGTAAAATTTGAAGTATGCGGTTTGAAGGCTCACACAATTCGTCATCGTACCTTGGTGTATAAAAAGCAGTATTCATCATTGTTTCCGCAGATAATTCTCCACGCCAGCATTTGTCAACCTTTTTCATCTCATTCTACACAAACTAATTACTAACATTCTGCGGTACACGCAAAAATAATTACCTATCTTTTTTACTCCTAAGTGGCTGTATTACTTGATATTGTATTGTCTGGCGCAGCATGGCCAAATATGGCCCTTGCGCCATAAAACCCCCCAAAACCAAACCAAACCCAAGTGGCTGTTTAAAAGATCCTTTGAAACAATTTCAAAATAATATTCAAAAATTATTTATACGGATATTGTTTGAACGAACATCACTTGAAATTATTTGTGAACTAACTTGCTCAAAGTTCAAAACAGTTGAAATGAAAAATATCTTGCTCAATTTAAACCGCATTATCATCCTTCAGGTCAATTTTTTTCCTTGCTCGGTGCCCTTCACTTATTTATTTTCAAGCTTTCATATTAAGCTGGTATTTAGGTGTTTCCCAGTAAGAACTTGGATTATAGTACTTTTCAACTTTGTTTAAAATTACTCCGGGTTTTACTTTTCAAGGTTCTGGGCAGACCCAGCCGATTCAGTATGATCGCGTGATTTACAACGCTTTAAAATGATCGCGTGATTTACAACGCTTTAAAAATTCCACCCAAATATGTCTTCAGGAGCACTCTTCAGGTATGTACGGGCTACATGGATCTGAGGTACTCTAGTGATCTTTTCTTTTCCTATGGGGTTTACTGTCTTTAGTAAACGAGTGTCGCACTCTTGGGGCACCTAAGCGATCTTTTTCTACTTTCATCCCATTATTCTATCTCCTCGGGGGTACATCTTTAGGTGTGTACGGGCTTCACAAACCCGACGTACCCTAGTGATCTATTCTTTTCCCATGAGGTTCACTGCCCCTAATAAACATTGTTATCGCGATCCCAGGATGCCCAAGCGATCTTTCTCTTCTCTCCATCCTTTCTTTTCACAATTACTTGACATTGTCTTGTGTTTGGCGCAGCTTGGCCAAATATGGCCCTTGCGCCATAAAACCCCAAAACAACCCATTATTCTATTCCCCAATCCCTCTTTTTCCCCTTTCACGACATATTTTACTTGAAGTTGTCTATCTTGTGCTTGGCCAGATATGCCCTTGCGCCATAAAACCCCAAAACAACCCATTATTCTATTCCCCAATCCCTCTTTTTCCCCTTTCACGACATATTTTACTTGAAGTTGTCTATCTTGTGCTTGGCCAGATATGCCCTTGCGCCATAAAACCCCAAAACAACCCATTATTCTATTCCCCAATCCCTCTTTTTCCCCTTTCACGATATATTTTACTTGAAGTTGTCTATCTTGTGCTTGGCCAAATATGGCCATTGCGCCATAAAACCCCAAAACAACCAACAACTAACCAATCCACCTTAAGATTTCTGTTTTACAATTTGAAGAGAGCAAGAGTAGCAAGTAGTTCGCACAACTCGGTTACTTACACGAATAGTTTCTACACAAGGGATAAAGAAGTGCATTTCTAAGAAAACAAGTTATATGTGTGTGTGAGGGGGAATACTTATAGCGTGGTAAGACGTTCCCCTTTTCTTTCTTTGCTTATAACTGGGGAAGGGAACAAAAGTTTTTTGGGAGAGTAAATAAAATTCTCCTCTCGCATTGAGTTATGGAGTTATGTTTTCCTTTGTTCGGAATACTTTATGCGGAAAAAAACCTTCTCTCTTTAAAAAGTAATAATTTTTTTCCAGCTCTGCGGCTCTCAACTTTCTTTTTATAGGGTGGGATTAGTTTTTTCACTTCCTCCTCTGAAGATTTAGCCGCTGTTATGTTTCATTGACTTGGTTTTACATGCCCTTGATTGTCCTAGTGGAGACTTTACAAGGATGTGTTTTTTGAAGAAACGAACTTTTCTTTTTGTTGGCTTTTGTGAGTTTTGAATTGCATTAGGCGGGACGCGTAAATTTTTAAGGCAATCGACAAGAAAGAAACGTTTTCTTTTTACAGGAAACGGTAGCCAATTTTGCGAACGTTTGGAGAAATATTGACGCATTGAAAAATAAATTTTATTAACTTTCTAAATTCTCTAGATGCGTGGTAGGAAAACAGCACTATAGTAAAAGTTAAGCTAACCATAAAGAAATATCTAAAATCACCGAAGCACAGTGGAACTTGGTGGATCAAACCCGTGCAGACCTACGTAGAGCTACTAACTTTTTAAGTCGCGGTTCGTCATATTTTTCATGAGAGCGATTTTCAATGCAAACAAACCAGAATGAATGCGAAGGTTTTACTTCCGCTACCCAAATGCTTTCCTGATATGTGGAGCATTTTGCTTTTCAGTTGCATTTAATTTTCAGTAAAAATTTACCAACAGTTGTCCTGCATTTGAAAATTAAAGAATTTGTCTTCAAAATGATTTGAGAAGATCAGGTAAGACATGGACAGTGAAACTCTGCTAAATCTAATCTCTGCTTTTCTACTCATTTGTTAAGTTCATCAAATCTTGTAATTTTAGTTAAATTGTTTTCCACTGTTTCTTTGTTAATTTAACTTCTGTAAGTCCCGTGTTGTAGTTCTGGGGTGCATGGGTAGTTTGCTTTTGTTCAATAAAAAATGCTCTCATGATGTATTTCGGGATTACCTTACAATGTATTTCATCTTAAATGTAGTTTTAAAAATGATGTAATTTGTTTTTAACAATAACAAGTTCGCCGCAGAAACACTACCGCCACCTACATTTAGCGTGACAGAAAATGTCTCATTGTGTAATAAAAATAATAACACAATATGTTCATGCTCAGGGCTACCACTTTTTCAGCCCTGGTAACATGGGTACCTTTTAAAGGCAAATAGTCTCAAAAGCTTTTAATTTTAAAATTCTGTCGACGTTTGATTTTTTTAAAATTTACCTGCAGTCGATGAAAATTTAGCCTCTTTTAAACAAATGGAGGATGAAAAATTTTTTTTTTCGGAATTTAGTTTAGGCGGAAAATTTTCAGAGACGCTAATTTCGAAGTTTTGGCGCCAAGCAGTGACAACCATGAAAAAAAATCGAAATTTGTGGTTGCTAGATTGTCATGAAAACCTTATTAAGAAAATATTTAGTTTTTTTAATTTTAAAATTCAAATTTCTTGGCGAAATCTTCGACGTTTATTTCATACTTAATAAGCACATTTTGTATTTTAGCCGATTCATTTTGTATCTGAGCAACTACAATTGCAGCTAAAATAAGGTTCAAGTGGAGATAGCTTTGCCATTTTTAAAAATTAATGCTACTAATTCACAAAGTGGCTGTGGCAGCCCTGTAAGTGCCGTTACGTCCGGAATACGTATAGGAAGCACCTTCCACCACAAAACACTACTGCCATCTACATTAAGCTTCATAGTTGAAACTTCTTATAGAACAATACTTTGACTACTATATTTATCGTCGAAAAACTAAATTTTTCGATATCGTTGCAACCTTGAATCGGCAGAGGACAATTTTTAACTTTGGGTCGGTTCGTAAAGGACGATAAGAATCACTATTTTGTCATCCTGTTCCTAGAGAAATTCTGTCCGACTTAAAAAAAACAACTAATGTGTAGGTGGGCATGAATTATTTATATCAACGTGACTTGCATGTTTGGGAACAACACCTATTTTTGTTGCATTCCACTAAGAAATGCCCTTAATTGTTCACGCGAACTTTACCGTGTGTATTACGGTAGTCCGCATGTGAATATATTTCTCAGCACATTATAATAAAATGGTGATTAGTCCTTAAAGAGAGGAAGTAAAGTGTTCCGTGTTTTTTTTATCATCGGTGTTCACCCACTCTTCTACCGTTATATAAACTCGTATGGTTTTTTGCTGAATCCGGCAATTGGGGCCTAAAGATAATAAGCTTAAAATATGTGCGCAGAAATTCAAAATTTGCTTTATAGTAGATTGGTAACTTGAAGACTGACGGATGTTTCTTTTTGTCGTGTTTTGGGTTGTGCATTCGGATAATGATTTCGTATTTTCTTTTTTCGATATCTATGTTAACCCTCCAAGTGGTTTCAACGAGATATATTGTTCATCAAGATCTGACCAATTTTGCTTGTTAAGGACGAGATTTCGCATCATCAAGACATTGCCGATTTTTTACGATGACGAGATCAAGATCTGGTCAGTTTTGCTAATGCCGAGATACCTCGTTGAGACAACCACTAGGAGGGTTAACCATGAGTGATAATTGCGAAGATAATATGTGCTATTAACATTTTATATTCGCAGTTATCGTTCAGGGTGTTGCTAATCTCGGGTCAAAGTATAATCTAGACCACGTCCAAAAGACCATGTTATACAAGTCGTACAGCTTGGGAAGAAAAACATTGGTCCGTTGCTTACGGAGAGAATTTCAGCTTCATTTTAGTTAGGTACCACAAGGCATTCTGAGGCTTTTGTATTGGGAGGCGAGAGATCTTTTGAGGTTACAATCGCCGGTTGTTTCTTGATGTTTTCTTTTTATTCTATTTCTGTTAAATGATGAGCTGAGCTTCTACAATGCCACTGGAACAATTCTGTTAGTTCTCATTTTGTGTTTTGTATCTTTGTTCTTTACAAGTGTTTTCTTTGTATCCATTGCATTCACCCCGGGAGGTCGCTGTGGCTAATTGGGTTTGCCCACTACGCTAGCAACCAATGAGTTGTAGGCGTCGCAGGTTCGACTCCTGTAATTTACCCTGGGTATACTAGTTCTTTCTACTGTATTAGTAAAACTTTCCTAGTGTATGTATATCCTGTGCTAGCACTGAATGAAACATGACACTTTTTAAATATCAACATGAAGTTTATTTAACATCAATACCAACATGGGACATCACAATCAACAAATGCAACAATCCAGAAGCAAGATCAAGCAGAAAGTCAATAACAAGTAAGAAAGGCAACACAAATATTACGTTTACATTTCAGCTTAAATACCGTACTGAAGATCAGTTAACCAATCAGCTTTAATCTGATGCAAAAAATTGCATATCGGTTTGAATCGACAGAAATCCAAATCCGACTGAAGGATAAATGCATAAAATAATTTAAGGTTTAACACGATCGACCGAAATAAAAGTTTAATTATGCTACATAATAAAATTTACTTGACGTCTTGTGTTTGGCGCAGCTTGACCAAATATGGCATAATAATCCTTGTCACCAAAACCCCAACCAAGCATTGTACTCTTGAACCATCATGAACCCATCCTATTAAATAATTTAATGAACTATAAAGCTATGTAATAACTGCTATTTTACTATCGCTCTATCCGTTTAAAAATAATTTAAGAAGCTAACACCTTCATGGAGGAAGGGTTTGGGCATTCTGGCTGCGCCACTGCGCTGTATAACGGATCCCCGTTTGGCCTGCCACTAGAAGGTCATCAGACGATTGGAAACCTCAATCTCCAACACCCAAGACCGTTCGAATATCTCCAACACTTGACCCTCATCGAGGATGGCGAAGACCCCGAAAAGCGAACAATCTCGGGTTAATCTTAATTTGATCCTCTCCCGTCCGTTTCTTCTTTCCCTCTTCGTCTTCATTACAGGCTCCTTTCCGCAGTCCGAGAGGGAAAAGAGGAACCATGAACCGGAAGATGTGCCATTTGGTGGAGGACGGTTTCTGCGGCAATTGGGTGAACATGGGGCGCCCCCTTCTTTTCCGCCATCCGCCGCTAATGAGCCGTCTGCCGTCGTTAGGGCAGCCCGCTAAATGCAGTTTCGGGTGATAGCGGGAGGTATTTGCGTTTATGAAGAGTTGTGTGTGTGCATCGAATGGTGTTTCGTTTTTTTTGTTGTGCTGATGGAGTTGATTTTTGAAATTGGATTCCGTTTCAGATTGGTTTTGTGCCGGATGCTTGAGAGAGTCTTGCACCTCTTTAATCACAGGAATGTTGCATGAGTGTAGTTGGTTAATGGCCTCGTATGCTTGCTTGCGTTCATTTTCACACTTTATTAGTACAAAATGGAAAGAAAGCTTATTGGAATTGAATTAATTACGAAGCTGAATGGTGTCCTTGCACCATAAAACCCAAACCAACCAACTTAATCAATAAGTAATAAACTTATATAAAAAGAGGAACTCTGTACCGAAAGATGTGCCATTTGGAGGAGGACGTTTTCTGTGGCAATTGTGTGAACATGGGGCGCCCCTCCTTTTCCGCAGTTAATGAGCCGTCGTTAGGGCAGCTCGCTAAATGCAGTTTCGGGTGATACGCGGAGGTATTTGCGTTTATGAAGAGTTGTATGTGTGTGCATGGAATGCTGTTTGGTTTTCATGCTATTTCTTGTTGTGCTGTGGAGTTGTTTTTTGAAATTGGATTCCTTTTCACTTTGGTTTGGTGCCGGACGCCTGAGTCTTGCGCCACTTTAATCATATTAATGTTTGAGTGTGGTGGGTGAATGGTCGAGACCGGAGATCCGAGAGACGTTATCGTTCTTTAGAAGCACCCTGTATTGCAAATATAGTGAAGATATGTAGGCGTGCGTGCGTTCTTGTGTTTTTCCACACTTTATTAATAGAAAATGGAAAGAAAGCTTATTAGAATTGAATAACAATTACGAAGCTGGATGTTATCGTCGAGTCTACATCGTCTGCGTACTTTCTGTTATCTATCGAAAAGCCCTTGCGCCATAAAACCCAAACCAACCAATCAACTTAATCAAAAAGTAACAAACGTAAACAAAAAGGAACCGTGAACCGAAAGTCATTTGGTGGAGGACGGTTGCTGGGGCAATTGGGTGGACATGGGGCGCCCCCTCCTTTTAAGCCATCTGCCGCTAATGAACCGTCGTTAGGTCAGCCCACTAAATGCAGTTTTGGCAACCATGTTGACGTATTTGCGTTTATGAAGAGTTGTGTGCATCGAATGTGCGTTTCGCTTGAGCCTCTTTATTCATTGGGATACTGGAAGGTAATTGAGTGGAATGGGTTAATGGGCCACGACCCTCTAACTGAAAGATGTACAGTACGGCTCTGACGAGAAGGCAGACGACCTTTTGTCGGAGGTTGGGTCAGTCGATTTTTAAAAAGGTGCAGTTTTGTCAGGAGAAGGTTGCCATGCATAAAAGTCTGTATGGCGATCGCCATTCATGCTCTTCCTCCCCCTCCGTCACTTTTAGCACCGAGCGGTAACCAGAATCCGGCGTGACTCCAATTCTGGAAACTACTTGCTTCCTTTACTCACCAATACCTTAAGTTACGTAATAGACTCATTCAAACCACGTGTGACACTCGACTGCCAACTCCCAGGAGGCGGACTATATATAGGGTTCACAGTCCTCCAAAAGCCTTAAGGCTGAATTTTCCATTTGTTTCTAAGAGTTCTTGAAAAGCCTTAATATTTGCTGAACGTCTTGACAAAGTTTTAAAAAGCCACAAGAACATATTTTATTCCACATGCATTCAAAAGCCAATATCAATGATACTCTTCCAAGATCAAGCGTCATCAAAAATCACTCATAATATTTATAAGTGAGCTAAAAATTGATGTTTTTAAACTGAGTCCGTGGGATCCAAAGTTTCATCACATCTGCACTCACGGGTTAGGCTCCGTTCACATGAGGCGTTTTCTAACGCGCGTTTTACGTCAAAACAAGACGCGGGTAGCCAAAGTAGAAGAGTTCTACTGGAGTGTGTGTTCACATGCAGAAATCGCGAGAATCCACGCGCTAGATAGCTTCGGCTCTTCAACAATCTCCGGTCGTTCTAGCGATTAGAAGGCGCTTGGAGATACATAGGATTGTACTGCATCGTTCACATGACACGCGTTTTGACTCTCATCAGGGCTTTTTTATTCCCCTAGTCCAAGTTCCTATCTTCGCAATAGTTAAAGATAAGAGTGAAAATTTCAACGGATTTGAAATCTGCGGAAAATTTTACACTTGATCGATACCTAAAATGTGATTTTCTTTAAATAAATAATTTTTGAACTGTAACTTTTTCGCGATACGCATTTGATGAATATATTCATTACGAACACAAAAGGGAGTATTCATCTCGTTTTTATAGAAAAGATAACTTGATTGGAGTATTTTGTCTTAATTCGCTACTTTATATTTATGGCCATTAAAAATAGGATGAGAAAATTTAATCGTATTCGATTTATTGAAGAAATTTACCCTGCTTCACACAAAATTTGTAAAAATGTGACAGTTTATAACTAAAGGGTATAGTGGGTAATTTTATTTCGGAGAATAACGTATACCGACAACTGCCCGTTCTAGTTTTCATGCGCGGCAAACGTCTTTAAAATAAAACTAAAATTAAGTATTCAATTTAGAAGCTAAACTTTAAAGTTATTTTTTTTTATTTGTCCTCAACGGGGGCGAAATGCGTAAGATAAGTTTCAATTTTCAGTCATTTTTCACATCCTCGTGTTACATTGAACTCGATATCACTTTTGAAAATGAACGTCTGAGTTACTGAACTTAATTTATTGTGAGCTTATTTTTCATAGAATTTATATTTTAATCTTGCAGTTAGTGTTATTACTATTTTAATCAAAATTTTTATATTATGTGTACGTGTAGACGCAAATTCTATTAGCAATCTCCTGGTTTTCGATATGTACTGTTTTTTGGTTTTTCTTTGAGATTTTTTTAGTTTTAACATAATTTTCTCGTTTCATCGTGGGTTTTAATCAAATTTTCGTTGAAATATTTCCCAGTTATTCCATTCGTGCTACAAAACCCCTGAAAGAGGGTAGGTTGTAGGGTTAGTTTTCGTTTCGGATAGTCAGAACTCAGGGAAAATTGTGTTTAAAAATTAAAAACTAGTTATTATGTGTTATTTGTGCTGATACATTAAAATGTTAATAGATAGGTTTTAAAAATATAGAGATTTATTTGAAGGAAAATTAAATAAAAATTAGCTATAGATCGTAGGAAACACGATAAAACCTGCAAAAATAACAAAAAAAAAAAGAAAGGTTATAACCAGTGCCGGATTTTGTTTGCGTGTCATCTTTTTGATAGTAATTCGTAGACAATGGCATACAAACAGAAATTCAGTTTCCAATTTCCTGGTTCTAGAAATGTAGTATTTTGAGGGATATATTTTTACTTTACACTGTTGATTTTAAAATTTTAAGGAAATTGTTTGGTCATTTTCCAGTTAGTTTCGTTTTAATCAAAGTTTTTTAGAAATATTCCAATTTTTCATACGCAGTTTCGCTTTTACGATAAAACACATTACAAATGACTCATCTGCTAGTTTCTTGATCCCAAAAAATCCGTGATCACCACTTAACACAAAACAAATCCTTCTTACTATTTTTTATTGGTGGGTGAAACACACATCGACACACTGGAGAGTGAAGGTTATAGGGTTTTTCCCTCTAGTCTTGACAGTAAAAACGAATACTTTAGGATTTTAGAGTTAATGAAAATGTTTAATACCACAATTTGAACTACATAAAGCACTATTTCTGTGTGATCCGCTGGCTCATACCGGTTCCTAACTCCAAAATAATCCCGTCATTCGAAATTTTTTGAAAAACGTACTAAAAGCTAACGTGCAAAAATTTACAATCGAGGTTGCATTACACCGGAACGTATCGTATACCATACGTTACGAAAGATTTACCTGTTGTCACTTCTGGTCAGCAAGTCGATTATATTGCATTTATTTATGTATAAAGATTTAAGTTCGAAAACACTGTATTCACAGGCAATTAGGAAACGGATGTTTTACAAATCGAAATATCAAATTTTTACGTCATTTTGAATATTTTTTAAGACTATTTTAGGCATTTTATTGGTCATTTTTATACATTTCTAAGTTAACCAAACCCAGGCTCTTGTGAACAATGGGAAATCAATTTTAGGTTGGGAAAGAAAGATTTTTATCCTATTTTTAATGGCTGCAAAATTAAAACAGTTGATAAGGGGCAACAAAATTTCTTATTAAAGTGACATTCTCTTTAAAAACAAGGCAATTCTTCCGCTTACGCTTAGTATAAAAGGAATATCTGCAAAAAGATTAGTTGCGACTATCGATAAAAAATATAATTTTTTTCGAAGAAAATCATGTTTTTGGTATCGATCTAGGAAAATAAAAAACACAATTTAAGGCATAACGGAAACTGACCTCGAAAAACTCCCTAGAGGTGTTCACATAGTAACGCTCGAAAAGTCTTTATCAAACGCTCGTTAGAAAAAGTCCATGTGAACGGGGCCTTAATCTGTTGCGATCTATGTGTAGTCTAGCCTTTTAAAAGAATAATGTCATAGCCTTGAAAAGGCCGTGATTTTTCTTTTGCTGGTAGAGTGGAAACCCTGTTATAACCATTCTGTATTTTTAAAGAAAGAACGTTGCATTTATGCAAAACATGTAGTTGCGTAGGCGTACGTTCTGATTTTTTTCACTTTATAAATAGAAAATAGTAAAATGATTCTTAGAATTGAATTACGACGCTGAGTGGTTATCTTTATTCTCGGGTCTACATCTGCATGAGTTCTGTATCACTAGAATATCTTAATCAAAAAGTAGCAAACGGTTATACAAACTTAAACACCGTTTAATTTCAATCTAGTAATTACGATAGCATATTAAGATGAGCTTTAAATTCTAGTACTATGTTCTATTATGTGAATTTATTAGGATACTATACTGATGTATTCAGTGAAACAACTCAGTTTCACTCTCAAAATCTCTTATAATTTCCTCTTCCAATTTTTTTTTTGGTTTATGAGGTTTAAATATTTGGTTGAAAATATGAGAACGAACTTGTTTCAAAAACTTCTAAGTCTGCACCAGTTTTAAAGCACTCGCCGATTTTTAACCTCATACTTCATGACTTGTCTACAATTTGATATCTAGTATTTTTTTTATCGTTCCTGAAAATTTTTGGTTGTCTTGTAAAGCGAAACGAAAAAGCTTTACGAGAGAAGTGATTGGTCAGAGAAGGAAAAAATTCATTGAATATATTTTCATCAATTTACCGCAGTATTAAGTTGCCAAGGATATAATTGCTTTATATTTTAGTTTCAAAATGGTAGATAATAAATAGTTCCAAAATGGCATCAGTTGTCTAAGAAATGAAGATGTTTTTAAACTGTTTATAAATAAACTGTTTTTTAATTTAATAAAAAAATTTCGTTTGCGAAATTGTATTTCAACGTTTTCATCTTTACCAAGTCTTAAAACTTTTTCTCGTTTGCGTGAATTCTTTACGAGTCGTCTCGTTTGTCGCCTGAATTAACTGTTAAATAATTTTTCACGTGCGATTAAAACGCAATTTATTCTTTGTGTATTGGTTGTGCTTTTTTAAAGTTACAAAACTGTTTCAAAAGATTTTGGTCACAGTGGGATCAAAGTTCCTCCAGGTGGATACACCCTGATCTTTTCTTCAAAAAAATAATATTCATAAACTTGTTTTACTTCTGATAAATGTTTTTTTGTTTCTTCACCGATTACAAGAAATTACGAAAAGAAAAATATGACGGCTGTATGTAGAACAGATATATAAGTATGTGGCAAACTGAACTATTGCCAACTGCGCCATTGGACTCCTAGCAACTTTCTCCCTGTGAAAAAAGTTGTCTGTCGGTTCCTTCCCGGCGCGCGACTGCGTTATGATTCGGTCTTATAAATACCTTCTAATGTTTTCTTTTAATTTGTAAAAACTGTAAATGAATTGTAGTTCATTTTAATCCCGAGATGCTCACTCCACTCACCACTTGTTATAAGTATACTTAATTTATTATGACTTTCTTACAACTAAAGGCAGCAGTGAAACGTTCACTTCCATTTATTTAAAAAAGTTGTTATGAAGTTATTTTCGTAATTGTTAAACCTCAAGTATTTTTCAACTTTTTTTTCGTCAAGTCTTAGTGTTTCGTATTCTAACGGGTTTAATTAATAAATTTTAAAAGAGTATTTTTCATTTATTTGAAGTATATGTCTGCACATCATATAACTTGGTTGTATTTGAAGAAGGAAACAATTGACGGCTAAAAAAGCAACGTCGTAGAAAGGCAAGTAATCGCGATCTTCCCAAATTAGAATGGTTAGTCAAAAGCCACGCAACCTTCTTCCTCAGATGTTTTTAAAAACAGTATTGCTGTTTACTTATACATTCTTGCTACCCTTCGGAGTGAAGGAGTAGCAACTGCCTTTTTTTACTTTTGAGAAAATACCACTTTATTGAGAAGGTGGTATTTTTTGTTTCGCAAATTTGTCAAATAGAACTTTATATTTTGTGCATATGTAAAGTAGTTTAGAAAGGGAAAAGCTATCCACACACAACATTTATATTGTTTATGCTTAGTTACATATTAAATGTTTTATCGTTGGATTATTCCGCGACATTAAGAAAAATATTCTTCAAAGATTTGTCTTTCAAATTATTATTTTTAACAGAAACGGTGAAGAATTGAGCCAACAGTTTAATCTAATACCTGCTAAAAATATATGAAATTTCTATTAATATACACGTCCCATGTAGGGCTGCTTCAGTGGGAATATCCACTGCACTAGCAACCTGCGAGTTGTAGGTGGCGCAGGTTCGATTCCTGTCAGGTTCGTTTCCTCCCTGGGTGTATTTCTCTCTTCTGTGCCATTAAAACTTTGTATGTCCATTACTTGACGTTGTCGTGTGTCATCATGGCCAAATATGGCCCTTGCGCCATAAAACCCCAAAACCAACCAACCCTAGTAGGTCTGCTCTGTACACTTCCAGCCGAAGGGCCGCTCTGGCTTTTGATTTAACAGGCTCCGGATTCAAAAATACCGGTTTTGGTACGGACCTTGTTTGCGTTTACAGTGCAAACAAGGTTGCAGTGTTGCACCCACTTTAGCGTGCATCCACTTTAAAAAAAGGGTTAAAGTATTGCATTCACTTTAAGCCTTTAGATCCGGTCGCCGTATAGCAAAAATTGTTCGTAGTGCAGCAGTTATAGTAGTCGATTGGTCGACGCTAGTTAGATTAAACAGGCAAAAATAGCAAAAAGGAATATTTATGCTGGCATTGTAGCTCATGCTATTTTCCAGCCTGATTAATTTATTTTGTGCATGTCATAAGTCTTCCATAGTCGATTGTTGTGTTAAACCTCGTTATCTTTTGTATTCTCGTCTCTTACATTATACATTTTCCTGATTTCATCTCAAATCATTTGGTGGTAACGAATATTTTAGTGGTTTTATCACTAATCAGAGCAACAGTCACACAGCAACAGAACGGACTATTGGCGACGTACTGTCGCATTGGAGCAACATATTAGCGACGGTACGGGATAAATCCCGAAGGGAAAGATCGAGGACACCTCATTGTCCTTCCTGTTCAACAATAGGTCAGAACACTAACTACTCAATTACAAGACCGGCTTAACGAAATTGGGAGGTTGGCTTAGATTTGTGGCGCCAGGGGCCACATTTGGCCAAGTTGAAACGTACACAGGACGGACAACGCCAAGAAGGACTTACGCGCACAAGGAAAGATTTACAAACGCAGAAGAAACAAATACTCCCGGGTAAGTTACAGGAATCAAATCTGCACCGCCTACAACTCGCACCTTGGCAAATCCACTAACCCACGGCGTCCCCTATGAAATTCGAAGGGAAAATTCATTGTGAAAAACCAACGGGTAATGTAAAATAAAAATTGTTGTTTTGAGGGTTGGTATCCTTTTGATTTTTCAGTAAAGATTTCTATCTTCGTTTGAATCAGGAGAGGGTAGTTGGATTAAAGTCGCACTGGAGCAACACAACGGGCTATTAGCGACGGTACGTGATCAATCTCGAAGGGAAAGATCCGAGGACACCTCCTCATTTTGAACCACGATCAGATGACGAGGCAACACCTGAGCAGGCATCCAAATTTCCACACCACGCTAACGTGAGAACACGAGGCCACGACAGATTAAAGTGCAGGCCCCCACGTACACGAAGGTCTATGGTTGGATAGTTTCGAACTCGCAATCCTCTGCTTGCTAATCCGCTACTCTTCCAACCGAACTACCGCGGCTCAATATTTAGTGGAAAGAGATCGATTTAAAAAAGCGTTTGAACTTTGTTGGCATTTCAAAAGGTATCAAAAAGCGAAACTTGAAAACTCGTAGATACTTCTCGCCTTTATATATATAATTTATTTATATATATATCCCGCTAATTATATAATAATCCCCTAATTTATATATGTTTATACATTATATATTTATCCTCGCCTTTATATATACTATATCCCGTTCCATTCCCGTTTCCGAGAGACCCAGAGAGAGAAAATTTGGAAAGTGTGACTTTCAAATCTTAACAGGACCACTACGGGTAAGTTGAGAACGTTGGCTAAAACGACCAAACACTTGATGCTCACAAAATATCTCGTACTTCGCTTAGTTTTAGCCGACGAACTCCGAACTTTTCTTCCACTCTAATGCCATACCCAAGGAACATTTACAAGGAACCCATTCCTGAATTATTGATTCCGGTTGTCTCAAAAAGCTTCCAATGCCACCGATCAGCTCCCGATAGAGCTCCGGTGACTGCCGTTCCATTCCCGTTTCCAGGAGAGACCCACCCCACCCCTATTTCGACATCTTGTAAGTTTCTCTCGCGACCCCCCTCGATGGCCGATCGATAAATCGAAGTAATCTGTTTCCCTCCGACGGCATTCCTTTTCAGGGCCTGGCCGGCTGTTTATTTATTCATTTTCGGTAGTAAATACTGCATTTATCTACTGTCTCCCGCTCTTATGGGGTTCCGGCATTAAAAAATTGGGTCTTCTCCGGTTGTAAGTGTGCGCCGGAGTCGTTTTCCTGGGATGTTTCCTCTCTGGTAATTTTTCCTGATCAGCTTTTTATGCACTGGGATGTTTTGGGGAGGCCCTTTACCTGGAGATGAAGTGTCAGGGATGTGCTTCGAATCGAGTTTCGAGCCTTTTATGGAGATCCCGGAATGGGCCATTGAGGAAATGCATGCTGTCAATGGTGCAATTGCCGTCCTTATCCCAAGTGACGTTTGCGTTATGTGCTAAATATGTATAGACTTTTTTTAGGAACTCGCGAATTTGTTATTTTTGCGATGGATTCTTAACCCTCCAAGAGGTTTTGACGAGATGTCTCGTCGATCAAGATTTGACTTATTTTGCTAATGACGAGATCAAGATCTGGCTAATTTTCTTTTAATGACGAGAGACAAGACCTTGATGGACAGATATCTCGTTCATGACGATCTGGTCGGTTTTTCTAATGACGAGATACCTCGTCGAGACTATCACCAGGAGGGTCGAAGCAGACTTCAAATTTGTTTTTCTTTTCGGGTATCCTAAATAGGGAAAATTATTGGGCGGGACAAGCAAGGCCCTATTTGCTTCATGTTTTTACGTCTTTGGAAGCAATTTTGTTCAGATAATTACCAATATTATATGGGCGTATTTGTAATATTTCTCCTGTTTTGGGCCCCTCAGGGGCACATCTTTAGGTGTGTACGGGTTTCACGAGCCCAAGGTACTCGAGCGATCTTGTCTTTCCTCATGGGGTTTACTGCCTCTGGCAAATACATGTGTCGCGACCCCAGGATGCCCAAGCGATCTTCCTTCTCGTCCCTTTCCTTTTCACAAGTACTTAACGGTCTGCCCTGTGTTTAGCGCAGTTTGACCAAGTATTGCGACATAGAACTCAAAACCAACCAACTCATGTTTGGGGTTTTGTCCTAGGAGAGGCTTTCTCTTTGAAGCTAAATGTAGTCGGCGGTTGTGTTTTTGTGGTGGAACGACCTTCCAGAAATGAACACTTGGCTTGATTTTCGAATGCAATTTCAGCACGTCGCCAATAGATATTCCAAAGAATGAATTCCGAATTGAAATACGATAGTTAATTGGTCAACACCAATTAGTTGAATCGCGAAATGGCGATAAACTATGTTTAAAAGTAACCCCGTTATGTATCGTGCTAGAGCATTTGGATTACAAATAAAATCTCCGTCTTCCATCTGGTTTTATTGCACTGATAATCTCATGTGACTTGATGAGCATGCGGCCATATGACGGCCACAGTCCATATCAACCATCCCTCTGGAAAACTGATTATACTTGTCTCACTAATAGAGAAGGGGCTCGAAATGAACTTAGAAATGTGTTGATGCTTACCTGAACTGTGATGCTTTTTAAATTTAGTGTATAAAATTATTCAAATTGCACATTTTTTTTATTGCCAAAATATTTATGAAAGTTATTACCCAGACTTGGGATTTCACGTTTATGATATCGAGTAAAACTAAATAGTATGTACTGGTATACATTTAACTACTGTTTTTAATTCCAACGACACTTCCATTAGAGAACGCATGCTTGTATGTTCTTACATTCCCTTTGTTATGTGGACATCCTGTTCAATTCTCATCTCCTAGGGGTTTGTCCCCAAACGTAACAAGTGCCATGTAGGTCGTCAATGTCGATGCAATTTTGCCGCTGGCGACTAAAAGGCGACTTTTTGGTTCTATTTTTTAAAACCTTGGCGACTAGGGTATCTTTTAAAGTAAAATCGTCTCAAAAAAGCTACCAATTTCAAAATTTTGGCAACTTTTCGAAAATTCACTGAAGATCAACGAAAATTTAGTCAATTTTTTAAACTAATCACGGATATAAAAATGTTTTGGATTTTCCTTTGAAAATTTTCCAAGGGACGCCAATTTCGAAGTTTTGGCAACGATGAAAGAACATTGGAATCTGGTTGCATAGATAGATTGTCGTGAAAACCTTAAGAAAATATTTAGTTTTTTTTTTAATTTAAATTTCTTGACGAGATTTTCTATCTCTGTTTCATACTTAATCAACACATTTTGTGTTTTAGTGGATTTATTTTACATCTGAGCAACTAAAATAAGGTTTGAGGAAGGTGTTTTGGCTCTTATTTTTAATAATGTATGCTACTAATGCTGCTTTTTCACAAGTGCTTTGGCTGTGGCAATCCTGGGTTCTAACAAAACCAAACTTATCTGTCTGATCGAAAAGAGGAATTATCGTATTTGTCTCGAAAGGTCTGTCCGGTTCTTTATAGCGGTCAATCTACTTGATGACTTTCTTTTGTCCGTCTTTCCAGACGCTATCTCTTTAAATCGTCCTTTGTCGGGGCTGCGAAGATAATATCGACGGAGAAAACTGCGAGGAAAGAAACGGGGAAGGAAATAATTTTAATGGAGTAGTGTTAGGGAAATCGAAATCTTGTTTCATCAGGGCTCCACTGCGGTTGGTCACTTTTTTGACCTGATGTTCTTCACGGACTCTCCCTAACCATGTGAAATTTAAAAAAGCTACTGAAAAATCAATCCGAGCTGCTTTTAATTTCATCGTTTTTAGCATTTAATGAGGCAATGGCGCTTATTTGTGGGTAGCTTCGTGTACTCTAAATGTGTTTTCGCTACAATTTATCTTGTTTGTGCTACAATTTATCTTTACTAATATAATACGCACTGTCTGGAGAAGGGAACTCGGAACATTGCCTGCCTTTCACTCAAATGTTCCACTGTTCCGACAGAAAGATTGCCCTCAGGGGCACATCTCCTTTAGGTGTGTACTGGTTTCACGATCAAGCGATCTTTACCTGCTTTCATCCCACCTCTGTTGCCCAATTCCTCTCTCCCTTTCACGGCATTTTGTAGACGTTGTCGTGTTTGGCGCAGCTTGGACAAATATGGCCCCTGCTCATAAAAAACAGAAAGATTGTTCGGCGAATGGCGGAAGGGTATGGCATAAAACAAAGGGGCTCAATACCGGTTTACTAAGCTTATCCGCTAGGACGTTAAGAAAGAAAATCTGCTCGGGGATGGAATCTATCGGTCCTCTCCTCAGGAATGTCTAGATCCTTTGAGCTCTTTTGTCACCCTCACCATGGTGAGGTTTATGCGAGTTTAATAGTCGTAAACCCTTAAAGGGTCTGCTCCGCCAGGTGGTTATTGTATTGTATATCAGGCATAAAAACTATTTATTTCATGTGTAAGGTCTCGGTCTCCAACCTTAAAAATATTTAATGAGGGGCCATGTTACCTGCATAGGTTCCACATAACCGAAAGCGACCAGTGCCTATGTGGGGAGATCGGCACCCCCGACCATTATGTCTTTGGGTGCCCGTTAACGTGTAGTAATCACGTACGGGCACCCACCCAAATTATGGAGCCTGGGCCGCGAATACGGCAAAAAACAACACAGTGCTACACAAAATTAAGAAATAATGCAATTTCTCACGGAAAACATTGACATTATTAAAAGGTAGTAAAGCACATAAACTAATGAGCCAGTGCATGTAACCCAATAGGGGCGAACAATCCATGAGTGATAGAAGTGAATGTGAACAATACCGCATATAAGATTGTGCTAAGGAAAAATTGTAAATTATTGTGTTGTGCCTTTGTATACCTGTACTTGCTACTGGTCTATCTTGTAAATATTTTTGTACAAATTAATCTAAAATTGAAATTTGTGCAATTATGCTTTAAGGAATGAAGCCGAGACGTCTGGCCACGGTAGTGACTTCGGTCACAGCCGTGACTGTCGCCTCCCAATAGGTGAATTCAGACTATTTTCCCGTAGGTGACCTAGACACCACTTAAACTTGACTCCTGTTGGGAGGTAAGTGGTCACCTGCGGTGCCCATGCCCATGAGGGGCCATACGACCCATTTAGAGAATTCAAGTAGCCTTGCATATTTGGCTATTTATTATTCGTTTATGTGACATTTACCCTCAGGTTTAAGGAGAGGGTTGGACTCGAACGGTTAGAATGTTGGAATGGAGTCCAGGGGTTCACAAGCCCATAAGAGTTGATGTATGTCCCTGACCAGTCTCTTGGTTTTTCAATTTTATCTACAATAGTTTGGGTTCTTATAAAAAAATAAAATAGAAGTATGAGAACAACTACAGATGGCTTTCTTGCTGCTCAGATCTAAAGTAATCAAAGCGAATTACTCCGAATCTCCTCAGACTACTTCATTTGTTTTGTTATTTCCACTTGTTCGGGCCAATTCTGAAGTGTTATGGCGATTGTGAGCCTAATGTCTACTTTAATTTTTATGGCTCCAACGCTCAGATTCTTGTAACAGTTGGCAACAGTGCTCTTCACATTTCGTCTTAAAAAATATTTTCGTGTAGAAATTGGTTACCTATTTCTTTCCAGTGTGGGGTTTAAACATCTGGAAAATTGCCACTCTGGAATTCTGAGATATACTAAATTGTACGAGAATTCTATGAAAAAATCGTGGAAAATCGAGTTACGAAAACAGAAAATGTAACAAAACTTGAAAGTAATTTAAGAAACAAGAAAAACACCAAAATTAAAAATGGCAAAGAATGCGTTATTTATGTTAACAGGTTTAAAAGTCTCTACAGGGTAACTAATATTTTTGGGTTTTGGGATACAGAAAAAGTTTCATCGCCAATCCCAGTTTCATATCCCTACATTTTTTCATTAGTTGGTAAATATGGCTTAAGTGGTAAAAAAAGTTAGGTAGTTCTTGCTTTAAATACTGTATGATCTCAGCTTTACCAATTTAAGTATAATTTAAAATATCCATTTTTCGAGTTACTTAGTTCTTGCATTCAGGAGACTATATATTCTTAGCCAAAAGTAACAATGCATACAGCGATCTCAAATATCTTTGTAGAAGTGCCTTGCAAGCTCACGCTACGCTGACATTTTTGGTAACGCCCCTCAAAAAAGAACAAAAAACCCCGAGATTTCTCTCGATATGCTCCAAATGAGCAAGCAGGGCCTGTTTTTCGACATTCGCCTTTTTGTAAGAAAAAAGTTGTAATAAAAGAGTTAAAATTCAATATAATATCTAACTAAAACATCATTTAGACATTTTTTATATATTTATTTTATATAAGGCATACATATTTTTCGGTCATTCTGTTCAGTGTTTGAGTGAACAAAATCCGTACTTTGCTATTGAATGTTTAACTTTCATTCTAATTGATATTTTCTCTGACTTAACCCTCCTGGTGGTTGTCTTCACGATGTATCTTGTCATTAGCAAGAACATAAACAGATCTTGATGGATGAGATATCTCGTAATTAGAAGAAAACTGACCAGATCTTGATCTCATCATAAAAAATCGGCAATATCTTGACGAGATATCTCGTCATTAGCTAAATAGGTCAGATTTTGATGGGCAAGATATCTCGTTGAAACCACTTGGGTTAATCGAATGTGCTCTAAAATTGCCTCTGAATCCCACACAAAATCCAGTTCAGAGCGTGAGCCTGCACAAGAGCTTCATTAATAACCAATAACGGAGGTTCCATAGGTCTCGCGAAGGAAGCTCGTATTCTTCCCGAATTTTCATAACCTCTGGAAACAGCTTATTCCTTGTCTCGTATTCCGCCGACGCTGCAAGTATTACCCCGCACAATCTGCCCGCTCCCGTTTTACGTTCCCGAGATGCAAATTAGTGTCCAGGAATTGGGAATTAAAGCGTTTAGTAATTTTAAGCGGCGTTGCAGCCGAGTTGGTACAAGCTGCCCTGAATGAGTTGGGCACAAAAGCTCCTTGAGGTTCTCGCTCGTAGGGGGCGGCTGCTGAGCAAGAATGGGAGATAAAGTCCTCACATTATTAAAATTGCTGCTTGTTCCGGTGGTTCTCGGTCCACGAATATGATAATTCTTTTGCGAAACTCTTATTCAAATGAAGCGTCATCATCGATGTGGAAGTTGGGCGGCAGATGTCGTTTTTAGGCGATAGTCTGCGGTTTTTATCAGATGTCTTGGGAAAGGGTGTCGATGTTCAAGAATTGATGATGTCGAGATTTTTTTTGTCTCGTGCATGTGGTGAAATTTTTTATCCTTCGACATTTTTGGTCTGAAGTGCCGTTGAATTCCTCTTATCTGGAATTTGCGAATGTTCTTTTCTCGATGGGCAGGGGTGGGTTTGCCCATTGCTCTAGCAACTTGCGTTGTAGGCGGCACAGGTTTGATTCCTGTAACTTAACCCTTCTGTGTCAGGAAATTTCCTTGTGTGTGTATGTTCATTTGCTTGACTTTGTCTTGTGTTTGGTTCATTCATTCTCTAATAACACTCGCATTCATTTATTAAAAATTACATATTTTTAATACACACACAAAAATAACTAAAAGTGTTATTTAAATTCATAAATACATTTTTAGTTATTCTTTTCATTGCTTAAAACTTAATACAACAATTGAAAAGTCACCTTGCCCCTGTCAGGACCAGTTCAACTAACGTAGCTTTAATCGGCATTGGAAACGGGAAGGAATATTCACGACAGCACGAGAGAGAACGAATTTAAATTGTTTAATAATTACTTGAATTTGGTTTTGCTCTACCATCACAATAATTTTTCGTTAAACGAGGGATAGAATTACTCGATACATTCGTGCAAAAATTCTGAATACCCATAATTTTTTAACCTGAATTTCGTTTGTGCTCCATATATTTTGTGGTTTCGAAATCTTTTTGAAGTGTAAAGTACTTTATAATGTAAATTACAAAACAATCAATGCCTTGGTAACTTATGCTGATTATCTAACGGCCTTTTCGTTTCTCTTCCAGAACTGGATCACCCTCATCGAGTTCTAACCAAGAGTGAGAAGACCGCACATTTTTTATGACTGGTAAGGTGTAATGCAATATTTTAGTTTCCTGATAATTATTTTATACTCGGTTTTTTCAGTCCTTAATGCATCGACTTTGCTATCATAATCAATCTTAATTGCTTTTTCCTCCTTTAATTCTAGTAAGTGAGGAGCCGCATCAAACTGAAAGAATAAACTAATTTATTGTTTCAGCTCGGTTTTGTTTTGCTTTCTTTATATTTTTAATCTGAAACTTCTCTATTATAAATCATTAGTCCCGACTGGGCGATGCATACAGCGTGTCGGAGCGGTTTGCTGGACGTGTTCCACTAGCTTTCAATCAAAGCTGATTGAAGCGCAGATCATTTTCCTTTTTTAAGTTGGGCTATTTATAATTTGGGTCTGTTTTTCATTCTGTTGTCTGTTTGAACGTGTTTTTCTTTTCAAGGTGGTTATGGTCTCGTTACAAAGGCTTCCTGGTTTATTTTTTTGTTGAGATTGTTACATTTGCGAGTGAATAGACTTAAAACGACTGTTTGAAGCTAGTATTTATTCTATATTAGATAATACTACGCGAGTCCGATGCATTAGAACCGACTTCACGATGTCTTCTATAAACATGAAACTATACACATAAAAATAGGATAAAAAATTGGTAGGCTGTGGTCGAGGACACAAACCGTAGTTTTGAGGTGAGTACTTGAACCTAATGGTGGATTGTGGAATGAATGAAGCAGATTTATTATTGCTATATTGCATATTAATATTAAAGGATAATTTTATTCGATTAAACTCCGTGATTGTAGCGTAGTTCGGTAGCTTTCGAATGACACCACTTTGTATGCAGTCCTCACCACGCAATTCAAAGTTACACTAGCCCAAAGCTCGCCCAGTACCTTAGAATTTCGTCATTATGAACACCCTCCCCGCACTCAGTAAGCCTGCGCACTCGGTCGGAAGGTCATGTTAGGTACTGACATCCTTTGTCTATACGATGTTATATTTATCTTCTGTATGTTTCTTACAGTTCTGAAATCATAAGACTAAGCAGTTGTAATGCTATTTGTCCCTTTAACAGTGGGATGAATCCCCATCAAGGAGGTCTATACCTTAACTCAGATTATAACTTAGACCTTCACTTTGTATCACCATGTATATATATATACACCTTACCATTACTGTGGTATGGATTGCCAAAATCCAGAAGACCATTATATCTCACCCTGCATTTCATTCACAGTTTGGCTTATTCAAATAAGAACACAAGCAAAAAAATTGTAATGACAACACCATCCTCACAAATGCATTACGTTACGAAAATCGCAAATATTTTACCATTTGGTTCCCCTTTGTCCGTTCCATGCGAAACAAGTTGTACCAACGCTCATTGAAAATGGATTTATACAGATTGCTCGCCTCATCGGAATCTCGTTCCTATTCGCTTTTGTTGAAAATAGAATAAATACTAATAATAAAACCCCGACAGAGGCTCAGGGTGCATCATCGGCCATTATCGTTATTGCCTTGTCCATTGGGCGCCGAATGAGGGTGGAGTGAGGTGGAGGACTCGAAAGCCGAAATCGGGATTCTGTCGTTTGACGTGTGAGGGTGTTGTGGATCTTTTGGATGATGGAGTGTTCGGTGTCATTAGATAGAGTGGCTATGGGTGTCTTCGGAATTAGCTTTTTGTGTTGGGGAAGGCACTTAATTTTTTTGGTTGACTTTGCCAGAAATATGCTTGAACTCTGGGTGGTAAGCGTATTTTTTTTGTGCTTGTGTCGGATTTTTCGTGGTGATATATGAGTCCACCTGCTGTTGCAAGTCTGGAGAGGTGTAGTGTATAATTTTTAGTCATAAAACGGTATCTTTTTACTTTTTTGGAGATGGTAATGGGTCTACAGCGAAGACTAAGGTGCACTCACATATCTGAATAAGTAATTCTTCCGAGATATTGTAGAAATGCGACGTGAATGAAAATTGGAATTTTAGTGTTTTACATATACATTTTAAGTTTTGTTTGAATGGAAAATTGATCAATTATATGATTAAGTAGAAATCGATCAACAAAATACAGAAACAAGGTTCAATAAATATATCAATTAAATAGAAACGGACCAATTGATCAGCAAATAAGAAATACACTGCCCCCTCCCCGAAAAAAAGTCAAACACCTCGAAGCCAGTGTTCGAACAGAATGAAACTCAGCATGGGTCATAAAGAGATAAAGAAATGATCGCAATATCAAAGCTAGGAGCTCTTTATTGTGGAATTACATAAGAAAGGTCATAAATTATAGTAAGTTGTAAAACCCTCTTTAGGCGATACATGTCGATGTACTACTGGCATAAAATCAAATGAAGTCTACGCTATCCTGTGGCAAATTATACCAAGCATTCTACAGTTGCTGCTTCCAGATCTCTTGTATTTCGGGGTGGTGCAATTGTCGGCTTAGTATATCCAGGACAAGCTCAATGGGAGATAGATCTGGAGATTTCTATAGCAAAGGAAGGGTTTCAGCACCAAGGAGGTGAGTCGCGTGGTCAGGCTTTATCGTACTAGTAAATAACCTCTTGGACACGTGACATAAAAGTAAAAACAACATGTAGGATCTGCTGAACGTATTGCTGTGGTATCAAACTATCTGGTACCACTACTAAGGGGACTGGCTGTTGTGAATGATGGCTCCCCACACCATTACACTAGGAGTTATAGCAGCGTGCCGCTTGACAGTCAATCGAGAATTGCTACTGAACATCTGGAATGGCGCCGTTCTGAGAGTCATGGAATTGCCTCTTATGTTCAGTGACGAATCTCGCTTCTGTTTTGGGGCAGATGATCACAGCATTTACCATGTGGCTGAAACGCGGTTAGCGCTACACTTCTCAGTTTAAACAGGACTTATCACTTTTGGAGCACCCGTTGCAAAGCAGCTCATCTCCCCATTATAATGGGGGGAATTTACATAAAGGAGGAAAGATTTTATGCAAAATTAAGATATAAAGACTTGATATGCATAAGAATCAGCTAGTACAAAACTTAATAGCACCCGCCGAGTCGCTGGATAGTCAGATGGTCATTCATTCCCAACTACTGACCCTGTAGGAGAGTGCTTAGGTTTTGGTGATCGACTTCAGGTCGGGGACGCTATCCCCTGTACTGCTGTTTGGCTTGCTTTTAGGAGCATTATGAATTAAAATAAATGGGATGAAGTAATTGAAAAGTTTTAAATGGTAAGGGGGTTTAGAGTCAGAAAATAGACGTTATATATACTTTCAAAGTATTGATACAATTGGAGATCCTATCGTGTACTTGCCCTAATCATTGGTGATCAGAATTGGAGGTTATTTAGTAAGGAAATCAATTTAAGGAATTGAAGTCGTGGTGTTTCCTTTGGCCCATGAAGTCCATAAGTACGTTTTGGTCGATGTAGAATGGCGTTAAACTGTTGATGCAGAAGAACACGAGGTCTCTTCTGCGAACTTTTAACAGTCGGTGTATATGATGGTAATGACTAGCGCTTCGTTTGGCACTTGAGGTATTTTTTGAAAGAAGTTGGCCGGGGGGGGGGCAAGGAGCTGTAGAAGACTTCTCAGTTTACTGTTGAGTGACACATCACTAACTCCTAGTATAATGGTGTGGGAGTCATCTATTACCACAGCCAATCCCCTCTAGTAGTGGTACGGTAGTTTGACAGCACAGCGATGTCCAGCAGATCTAAAACGTGTTATTTTACTTCATGTCATATATTCAAGGGGCTATTTACCAGCACAATAACGCACGGCCACATACGACTAGCGTCTCCCAGAAGTGCTTCCATAGTTTTGAAATCCTTTCTTGGACAGCACATCCCATTAAGCATATCTGGGTCAACTAACAAATTCACGACCATTCTGATGTAATTTGACAAGAATAAAGTGTCCTTTAGATTTGATATTGTGATAATTTCTTCATTCCTTTCAAGGTCATCACCCATGCCCTCAGGGGCATTTCAGTTGCGTACGCGCTTCACGAAACCGAGGTACTAGTGATATTTTTCTTTTCCCATGGGGTTTACTGTCTTTAGTAAACACGGGTGTAGCGCTCCTGGCATACCCAATGTTCTTTTTTTTGCTTTTATCCCTTTACACTATTTCCCAATTCTTTTTTCCTTTTACGACACCTTTTACTTGAAGTTGTCTCTTGTATTTGGCGCAGCTTGGCCAAATATGACCCTTGCGCCCTAAAACCTCCGAAGAACCCAACCATCACCTATGCTATTTCATTCTGATGGTATACTGACTCCGGGGTGTTTCGATTTTTTGGCAGAATGCAGTTCAATAAATAGAGACATGGTTCAATAAATAGATCAAGTCAAAATTGATAAATGTATATGCCAAAAAAATAGAAACAAATAAATATGTCAGCCAACAGAAATGGATCAGTAAATAGATCAACCAATAAAATTACATGATATCCTGTTTCCCCAAATATTGAAAATTTAAAAATTGTATCCAAAATTAATCGTAAAAGAAAGGACATTTTCATCACTAAATTTATTCATGTTCTAGAGAAAAGGATTGTCTCGTTACTTAAATGATCTTAGATATAAGTATGACAGATGCTGGCAAGTATGTAAATGTTAAAACTGGATATTATGAATATCCTGAATTTTCTTCCCTTAATAATCCGATAAAACTTTTCTCCGTTTCAATTGCTTTAAATTACTTATCATTAAATAAATGGTACACGAACTTTAAAACGGTAAAGGACTTGAAAAATGGTATTAGTTATTTATGCTAATGGAGCAGAAAATATTTAAGTATAAAAGGGAATTTCTAAATCACCGCTGGCGCACTAAATAGAGCGATACTAATTTCTCGAAATACATTTCTGAAATACTTTTATAAAGGATGGAATTAGTTTTTTTTGTGAAGTTTTATGAACTATTATAAAAATAACAGAGATTCGGAGTGTGTTTTTACTAGAAATTGGTATTAGTCTTTCTCATGGAGGTGTATTTATTTTGCGGATAAGATTTCCTCCCTGTTTTGAATTGCTTTACCGTCGTGTTTTCATCAGGAGTAATTCGTTTTGTCAGGATCTGGATGTAGAAATCGGAATTACTGTTTGGGGCAGTTTTCCATTCTTAACTGGCATTTATATTTGCTCAGTTGCGATTTAAAACACAAGCCGTTAGTTTTGATGGTTCTGATCTTAAATTAACGAATTTGGAGGATATTTAGATTTCACTGAGGCACATTTTGCAATTTTTTAATCTCAATATTTTGACCTTTTTACGAATCTATTTATTTTTTGTCCATTTTCCCTAACAAATGAACCGTGACAACCGTTTAAATACCTCCATCCTTAGAAAGGTATTTGACTCATGCTTATTCAAATTTCAAAGATATTTCCCCTTTCGGAAAAGGGGCCACTGGCTCGAGTTTCCCACTGCGCTAGCAACATGCAAGTTCGCGCAGTTAGTCCGTTATTGGACCTTGCGCCATAAAACCCCATCCAACCAACCACCTGCGAGTTGTAGGCGGCTCAGGTTCGAATCCACCCTGTGCATATTTCTCTTTACTGTGAAAATAAAACTTTCCTTGTGTGTGCATGTCCATTACTTGACATTGTCTGTCTTGTGTTTGGCTCATCTTGGCCAAATATGTAATTTGCGCCATAAAACAACCCAGCCAACCCCTTCCAAAAGAGTTTTCACATCGCACTTCCCATTATTTCTTAATGTATTATTTTCAATTTTATGGAGACTCACTATGCAAATGACTCGTTGACTGCCGTCGAGTGCTTTTGAATCAGATTATGTTTGCGTGACAGCCAACTTCAGTAATTCCTTGATAGATAGCACTTCTCGTAAGACAAGAAAAACTTTGAAGATAAAACAGCAAATGACAATGGATAAACGCGTTTTTATTGAAAGAAAAAAAAATGTAAAACTACACGTTAAACACAAATTCCATGGAAAACCATTTTAAATACCAATATAAAATGTTGGTTACAAATGTCGGGCATTAGTTTTCACGACATCAGTCTACGCGAGCTTTCCAATACTTTTCAACGATACAACTAAATCCTCTAAATGCAGTACACGTGTTTCAAGTTCAGCCGTCAAATGTTGTTCAGTCATCTAAATTACAGATAAATTATCGATGAAAAAAAGCTGACTTCTCTATTATGAAAAGGTGCTTTTTGGTCCTCCAAAGACCCTCTTGACCAGCGCTTTTCAACCGCAAGAATGTGCTAGTGTTGGGCTGCAAGAATGACTAGTGTACCTTACAGATTTTGAAACGGTTTAAGTAGTGCCATATTCATTTTAAGGGTATACTTCTGAACTCTTGATAAATATGTTCACTAGTAATTTCAATAAATCCCCATAGGAATAATTTGGAGTATTATTTTTTATTGTTATGTATCATAAATAGAGTTTAAAAAGTTTTTAAAAAGCCACTTTGGAGCAAAAAGAAACAATTACTGTTGTAAATCAATCAAAATACCTATTTTTGTCAGAAGAAATTGTTCTATAATCTTTAATGCGGCAGAATTTTAGCTGGTTTTCGGGTTTTTTTGGCGAAGGGCTATATTTGCCATATTTGGCCAAACTGCGCCAAACAGAAGACATGCAACTCAATGAAGGAGAAGCAAAAAGCAGAAGGGTAGGCGAGGGTGAAAATGAAAGGGAGGAAAGATCACACGGAACCTCGGTGTTGTGATGCCCGTACACACCTAAAGATATGTCTATAATCGGGAGAATTTTAGAAAAAAATTGTGTGTGTCATGAGATGAAAAAGGTTGGACAAGTAACTTTTTTATTCATCAATGCAAAAGAAAAGTGAAATAACTGAGGGAGTCGAGCTGACCCCCCTATTTCCACTGAAGCCAGCATTGCCCCCGAGATTCCTTCAGCGCCCACAAAGGGGAGGTATCGCTCACTTTGGGAAGCTATGATCTAACTCTTGCAATTGCGCAACTCAAAGAATGAAGTGCAAAACTATACCATTGCATCGCTCAAAAGCTTCATATTTTCCCGCTGTCTTCCCTTCGATTCCTAGATGTCATTTATTATTCTCGAATCTTATTGTTTCTCAACACATGCAACTTTTAAGAGTATCATTCATTCCTCCGGTTTTATTTTCACTCTCCCGCAGCCGTTTTCCTTCTTCACTTCTCTTCATCATTATCGACGAAAGATGATGCAGCTTGTAAATAAATCTGCCAAACGAGAGAAGAAAAAAAGCGAGCAGCGGATTCTGCTTTTGAGCGATTATCAATCATTTTTATCGTCTCTGATGTAGGAAAAGAAAAGTGTATGATTGAAGATTTTTTCTTCGATGCCGACAGAATAATTTTTTCCAACCCTGCTTCGTTAATGCGACTGAACTCCTTTGAGTGAATCGACCTTATTTGTTATTTCGCAGCCATCTGTCAGATCGGGAGGAATCTGACAAAAATAAACACCCGCTAAAGTGGGGGCCTTATCTCGTAATTTATCTCCTGTGTCGTATCGGGACATGGGTGTGACGCGTTCAAAAAATATTTTTGGACGTCCTTTACTAGGTATTGAAGCTTTGCAATTATTTTGAGAGATTGCCGTTTGTGTTTTTTATCTGCGAGAGTGTCGTGTCATTCTTTTTCTCGCTTTTTCGTTATTAATTCGTCGTTTGTTATCTTTTGTTCATTGGCTGCTTGTACAAAAAGTTGCATCGTCATTTTTTAAAAACGGGCGACGTGCGAGACTAAGAGCGAATAATGGACTTTTGATACATTTTCAGGTTTGTAGGTCGTGATTCATACAAAACACATTTGTGCGTGAGAAAAGTTTTTAATATTTCTAATGACCACTGACCTCCTCGGCCTTCGGCACTACAAGGAGCGAATTGATGGCTGTGAAGGAGCACCCAGTGGCTAAGCCGCCTACTCCTAACAGAAATAGGGGGTCGCAGTGGCTTAGTGGGTTCGCTCGCTGCGCAAGCAACATGCGAGTTGTAAAAGGCACAGGTTCGATTCCTCCCTGGGTGTCTTTCTCTTTCCTGTCTCAGTAAAACTTTCCTTGTGTGTATGTTCATTACCTGACGTTGTTTATCTTGTGTTTGGCTCAGCTTGGCTTTATATACTTGCGCCATAAAACTCGATGCAACCCAACTGTCGACGCAATTAATGGGAGATTTCATTCATTATCATCCATCACGAAAGGATTGCTACCACCCAAATGTCCACAAAAGAAATATGAATCGCATGCACTGAATCCTTCAGTTTCGGTCAGTTTCAGTTCAGTTTTGGGCATTTTCTGGTAAAATTTTAATATTTCTGCTGCGTTCATTTATTTTAAATATGACCGCTCTGAACACAAACTATTGTCCTGAACAATAACAAGTACTAGTATACAACCTATTAATCTTCGCCAGTTGGTACTTGCACCTTTGTTATATGACCAAACTCCAATTTAAAAATCTTTGTTCAGCCAGCCATACTGTGGGCGGGCTAACCCCTTTTTAAAAATAAAAAAATCAGTTCTGGACAAACCTATCAATCTGAAGGATCACTTCTCCCCTTATAAAAGTATGCTTATGAAATTTACTTTAGAAAAACCTTTCCAAGATTGCTTTGGTTCCTAGGATATCTTAGTACTTTTCCCCACATGTTCCTGTTCTGCTAGGAAGCAGTAGTATGCTGCGGAATGATTAAATTAATTTCAAACGTACTATATTTTAAAACTGTTTTTCTTTTCTTGTTGTAATGCTTAACTTTTGTTTTTCTAGGTTCTTTAATCGCTTGAGCCATGATTATTCATTGGACAGCGCAGCATCCAAGACAAAGACACAACTGAGCAATGGGAACTCCCCGGTTTCTCTCGGATTTCCTCCTGTTCCCTAACCATCGCTCCGATCTAGCCCTCAACAAAGAAAGCCTACTCGACAAAACCTAAGGCACAACCTCTCCATTAATTCCGTGCGTGGGTTTCCTTTTTTTATTTTATGGTGGACATCGACACATTCTAGACATGTTTCCGGATCGCTTGACCGGAAGGACGTGATAGTTAGACTGCCATCTACCGCTCACTTGGGGCAGGTTTTGAAATCGTGCCATAACTCCCCAGTGATTGTCAAGTGCGAATTTCCCCCCTTAAAGGTAGTGACTGTTCCGTGTGTCATCAATACATGATCTTTCCAAAGAGGCATGGTGGTGGAAGTGATCTTCCGTAAAGTGAAACGTTTTCGTTCGAGTGTGGTCCAAAAATGCTGCCTCTCCCACCGCCCTGGTATCCGGAAGCTGTGGCTCTCGGCTTGCGCCTTGAGCCTCCTGTCCCTCATCGTCTGTGCTTACTATATCACCAATGTGCAACTCAACAGGTAGGTTGTGATCTTTGCATTATTTTTGCAGCATGCGTTCATTAGCGAACTGGAGCCATGACGTTCCTGCCAACCTTTCGAGATTAACCCGAGTGATCTGTCCTGTTCTGTTTACCATCGCCTACCCTTCTGCTTTTTGTTTTTTTCCCTCCCTCGTTGTATTGTGTTTGGCGCAGCTTGGCCGAAAATGGCCCTGGTCCATAAAACCCCAAACCAACCAACCTGCCAACTTTTTCGGAAATCTTCCCATCGAAAAATATTTCGGATTTTTCTGTTGAGAAAATTTTCAAATGACGCCAATTTCGAAGTTATGGCGCCAAGCCGTGGCAACCATGAAAAACATCGGAATTAGTGGTTGCTACATGTTATGAAAATCTTTATATATATAGCCACTAATTTTCAGAAAAACCTACAAATATACCTCCAAAACACTCAAAAAGAGGTTTTGTTGCTTATTTCCTTATATAGAGGGACATGGTATCCCGGATGCAAGAGTAGCAGATTTGTAACAGGATGGTTGCGAGTTCGAAACTCGATCCAACCCAAAACCGTCATGTACGTGGGGGCTACGTTAAATCTGTCGTGGCCTCAATTATCCTCACGTTAGAGTTGTTTGGAGAGTGGGGTGCCAGTTCAGGTGTGGTCTAGTCATCTGACCGTGGTTCAGAGGTGTCCTCCGAACTTATACCTTAAAAGTTAACACTCCTGCTCTTAGTATTTTTTGTAGTGAATCGTCGCAAGTATTGTCTTTTAAAGTCTACATAGATATTACTTCAAAATGGAGCTGTGAAAGGCATTTTAACTACCCCATTTTTGAGTTATGAAGCTATTTGAAAAACCAACAACTTCAAGACAAAGAATGAAATTTAGACAACCACCTGAGTTTTAATCAGTTAAGGTAATGAACAATTTTTCAAATTACTTTTACGGCTTCCACGCTAGAAAACTTCCTCTGTAAATCGACATTGAACCAGTCTACCTGACCACTACTCAACTCTAGCGTGCCCAATTCATTAATCTTCATTCTGCTGGACTCCGAAGGCTTTAATATTTAATGGGGTGGATATTGCGGGCAGCACTGGTTTCTGGACTGCTATTTGTCGACTTTTATTGAATAAATTATTCCCTGGCTGGCATATCGCATGTCTACAGTGATTGATCCATTGTTCTGGGTGGCCTCCTGTTTCCGTCTACTCTTCAATACAGATCAGAGTTTTAAGTTATTGACATTTTGTAGCTCGCATTTTCGTGCAAAGTGAATAAAACGTGCCGGTTCTTGATTATTGAATCTGCATTTGTTTAATCAGGGAGAAATTACCATTTTGGTTTGAAGCAGTGTTCACTATTTTATGATTCTTTAGTTTCAAATTTACTGTACTGATTAGATTTCGACGTAAGACTAATGCAAGTCACCATCGACTTTCTAATAAAATAAGCGGAGTATGTGCGCGTAGTTTCATGCTATTTCTTCTGCTCGCTCGGTTTGAAGGTATGTCTCGTCGCTGTTGGGAAAAGCATGAATCCTAATGTAGGACAAATTATTGATTCGTTTAAGCGATTATGTAGCGTAATTAAAAACACTAGTTTGCGCTTCGATAACCAATCGGCCCAAGTCGATTCAATAAGCCCACGCGACTTAGCCTTCTGAGATCTTAAGACAGCGACACCGCACACAAGCTGTCTATTTGATTGGACGGTCGATGAATGCCACACATTGGTCCATTACCAGTCTTGCGACAATAGCTAGGCTGAAATGCTCATGCTTACCTACGTGTTTTCTGTTCAGAAATGGAGTATGCATGCGCATGTCGTAATGACTGTCGCATGTTGCTCCACTGTGTAGCCTGACAAACTTCGCGGATGGTATAGGGCGACTTACAGCCGGCGGCTTGTGACAAAAAAAAGTCCCAGCTGAAATCGTTTTATCGTAACAAACGTGCCGAACAGTAATCGCGTTGACCTCGTTATCTGACCGTGGCTCAAAATTACGAGGTATCGTCGGATTTTTCCTTCGGGATTGATCCCGGACCCGTCTCCTGTAGCCCGTTGTGTAATTCCACGTAAATTAACTTATCTACCATCCGGTATTATAAGTCATGTCTACAAGAATGTCGGTTCTTATGTCTGAAGTCTAAACATCCTGTTTCGCAAGTAGACCTAAAATTTGCACAAAACAGTGTCAGTGCCTGAAGATTGTTGGATTATTTTGAAATTGGGGTCCGAGAGCCAAAAGATGAAAAATCTTAGAGCATATTTTACCCCTCAGTCTAAAGTTTGTAGAATTGTATTTAATGTTTGTAGCATCTTTCCTATTAGTTAACTCAAGATCACTAAGATTCAAGTCCTTTGGTTCAGAATAGCCCGTTGTGTTGCTCCAGTGTGACGTTAATTGAAAATACCAATACCTTTGGTTCAGCTGTTTCTGAATTATGAATGGAATATTTAGAGCCAGTACTAATAATGATACTAATATTCAAAAAATGTTTTAAACATGACATTCATTATTAATATTGGAATTAATTCGGAATAACTGCCTTATATTTTGATGGAAATTGCGATGGCGTGAAATTTCTGCTCTTTATCTTTCTGGTTGTTTTTCACTACAATAAATTTAATTTCCCCTGGTTTAGCCATTTTTTGCAAAAAGAAATGATTAACTTCTAGAACGAAAGAGCTATTTTTTGTATATTCGAATAAGAAAGAAATTGAATTGATTTCCATCAAAATATGTGAAGATTTGATCAAAAGATTTAATAACATAATTTCCTAATTAATACTGCGTGTTAAAAAATTAACTTAAAAAAGAACATTACATTGATTTTGTTTAGATTTTATAATAGTAAAATTGTAGTGCATCGTGATAGGAAAAATTTATTTAGAAAGCTGCGAATAAAAGTCATGGAAACTAATTTAACATTACATGATTTAAAATTTCTATACATAATTTTGAAACTGCTGTAGACCAATTGACTTGAAACGGTATTTTCTAGGTTAACTTTTGATATAGATTCTGAATTTCGTATCCATTTCAATGTCATTAGAAATTACGAATGCACGATTTAATATAAAAACGGCCCCTAAAGCAATTTTTTTGCATACCAATTTGTAGAAATCAATCCCTCTCGAGGGGTATCTGAATGTTTCTACGATGTAAAAGTAAAAGCTGGGTGGTTCTACTTTACCCCACACCTGTACATTAAAACGTATTGTAATGTGTATGCAGGTTGAATTGCCGTACGTGATTTATGATTTCCTTTATTCTTTGGTTTGTCTTAACTTTTACGTCGCTTTTTGGTATCTGTATTATACATAAATGGTAATATAGGGCAAAATGTTGCTGAGGTCAAACCGCCAACTCCCTTGAAAGGCATTGTAGTTCGGTTGCATATGAAAAAAGTAAATGTCGCTCTTCTAGTTCATATAATTGGAAAAAAGAAAACAAGTCTCCGTCAAATACTTCTGACATCACTATTTTTATCATGCTGTCTCAAATGAAGAAGGTGCCACATCAAGGCAATGGGAGTTTAATTTTGTGTCTCCACTGTTAAATTTTAATTTCCACCGGGCATGATTACACATTTTCTTTCGGATTTCAGCGAAGAATTTTTTATTTGTCTGAACTAGTTTCAAAGGTTAACTGAAAATTCCAGTTCTTACCTCACCAGTTAACTCTTCCATTGTCCCACATAAAGCTAGTTTCAAGCATATTTTGCTGCATACTTATGAGACTGAATTACTAAGATCTTCCGACAAGCTTAATCCTTTCGAGTAATAGGAACCTTCGGGACTCATTGGATTTGCCCACTGCGTTAACAACCTGTGAGTTATGCCCTCAGAGGCATCTTTAGGTGTGTACGGGCATCACAAACCCGAGGTACCTGAGTGATCTTTCCTTCCTTTCATTTTTATCTTCGCCTGCCCTTCTGCTTTTTTGATTTCCTTCCTCTGTTATTCTGTTTGGCGCAGCTGGGCTAAATATGGCCCTCGCGCCATAAAACTCCGAAAATAACCTACCTACTAGTTGGTTATTTTCGGTTATTTCGCCGCCTACAACTACCCAAAAATAACCTACCAACTAGTAGGTTATTTTCGTGTAGTAGTTGTAGGCGGCGCAGGTCCGATTCCTCTCTGAGTGTATTTCTCTTGTGTCAGTAAAACTTTCATTGAATGTTTGTCCATTACTTGACTTGTCGCCAATAGCCCGTTGTGTTGCTCCAGTGCGACGTTAATTAAATACCTACCTACAATTGTCGTGTTTGGTGTGTAGCTTTGCCAAATATGACCCACCCAACCTAGTAATTTCGAGTATTCATTAGACAAGGTATTACTCGAAGTTTGAAAGTACAATGTGCTTTCCCGCATAAATTGCTTTGTTCAGGAAAATCTTTTCTAAATTTGGATTGCCTTCATGGTCTAGCAGAGGTTCCCAATCTTTTTGACTCGCGGATCTCTTTAGAATGAATTTACGACGGAGCCCCTTAGGCCTACCCTATGTTTTACAAGTTAATGGTGTTTAAAAATAGTGTTACAGGAGAGGAAGAGGGGATAGATAGAGATATTTTTAAACAATTACGCAATGTCAATGCCAATGAAATTATATATATTCCCCGTTCAGCCTCATCGTCTCCGTCTTGTGCTACAATAACTTTACAGCAAGTGGCAGTAGAATGACCAAGTGTCATCTGCTAGAGGAGGCACGAAATTCAACTCTGCAAATTTCCGTTCAGAATGTAATTTATGGTTTTCTTATTTTGATTTTACTTTTCGTTTCTAATTCTTTACTTCATTTAAATTTGTATTTATATTTTTATGGAGCGGCCCCGGAGCCCTTAGGGCTCCGCAGAGCACAGGTTGGGAACCACTGGTCTACCCTTTTCATGTCCTCACATAGTGAAGTAATTTTTTCACTTTTTGATAATTTTTTTCATTGGTTCGTTGAGGATATTTATTTTGGAAAAACAGTAATCTTGTTTAAAAATATCTCGTTTAGTCAGTTGCCAACAAATTACATCTTCATATTGCCTCAAATCATGTTCTTTCGTGAAAACGAAGTGAGAATAACCATTTGAGAACTTCTGTATACAATTATCATTTTTTGTAAGTATAACTTGTTTCGCTGAAACTATCCACCTTTTACTGCGCTTAACCTTAACTCATTTTCGTATCAAGTTTAGAAATTTGTTTTTTTTTGTTTTCAGGAATTGTGTTAACGCCAATATTACAAAATTTGAAGACCAGAATATGCCACAAAAATTTTGTTTCTTAGCAAATATTGAGGTTTGTAAAAGCGCCCATCAAATTCTCGTGCGAAACTGAAAAAAAAAAGACCAAAGGAGGGACGGGACGCACAGGCGACGTTTTGCAACTAGTTTTCAAACTAGGCCACTAGAGCTATCCTTTTAAGCAAAATCGTCTCACAAGCTCCTATTTTGAAAATTTTGGCAACTTTGTTTTGAAAATTCACCAAAGGTCATGTCACTATTTACTATTATCGGACGGAAAAAATATTTTCAGGTTCTTTTGGGAGAAAATTGTCCAAGAGACGTCATTTTTAAAGTTTTTGCGCCAAGTCGTAACAACCATAAAAGAAAAATATCGGAAACTTTTGTTTCTAGATTGTCCATCGACCTAATGAAATAAAGAGCATATGCCCGCAGCTTTATGTTATTTCTTCCAGTTGCTCGGTTTAAGGTAGTTGTGGGTAAAAGTATGAATCCTAAATTATTGATTTGTTAAAGTGATTATCTACCATGATCAAAAACACTAGTCAGCAATTCGTCAACTAATCGGCCTTGCCAATTCTGAAGCCCACGTGATTTTCCCTTCAGACATCTTAGAACAGCGACTTCACCCACATGCTTCGTCTATTTCATTAGAAGGTCGATGAGATTGTCATGAAATCTTTAAGAAATATTTAGTTTTAAAATTTAAATTTCAAGGCGAGATCTTTGTATCTCTGAACAACTAAAATTGCTACTAAGATAGTTTGGTTTTGGTTTAAGAGGAGACTTTTAGCTACTATTTTTTAAAATTTATGCTACTAATGCTACTATTTCAAAATGTTTTGGTGGTACCCGAGTGATCTTTTCTATTCTCATGGGGTTACTGTCTTTATTAAACATTGGGGTCTCGCTCCCGGGATACACCCAAGCGATCTTTTTGATCTCAGTTACCCAATCCCTCTTTCTGGGAAGCCAAAGACCGTCGTGTAAATGGTGGCTAGTGTACTTTAAATCTGTCGTGGCCTCAAATGTACTCACGTTGACGTGGTGTGGAAGTTTGCATCGACCTTAAAGTGAAATAGACGGAGCATGTGCCCGCAGCTTCATGTTATTTCTTTCAGTTGCTTGGTTTGAAGATCTGTCACGTAGTTGTGGGTAAAAGCAAGAATCCTGAGTTATTGATTAGTAAAAGTGATTATCCACCGTGATCAAAAACACTAGTCTGCGATTCGACAGCCAATCGGCGATTCGTAAGTCCACGTGATTTATCCTTCAGAGATCTTACGACAGCGACTCCGCCCACATGGTCCCTCTATTTCATTAGAAGGTCGATGGAAGTTTGGAGAGTGGGGTGCCAGCTCAGGCGTTCTCGTCATCTGACTGATTCAGAATTACGTGGCGTTGTCCTTGGATCTTTCCCATCGGGATTGATCCCGTATCGTCGCCAAAAGCCCGCTGTGTTGCTCCAGTGCGATGTTAATTAACTAACCTACCTACCCTCATTTTCCTTTCACAACATTTTTTATTTGACGTTGTCTTGTGTTTGGCACAGCTTTTCCAAATATGGTCCTTGTGCCATAAACCACCAAAACAACCAACTACAAGTGCGCCCTGCCAAAGATGACACGCAATTTGTCCCAAACAAGTATGGCCGATGTCTCGATATAATTTCGACAAAAAAAGGCGTCAAATTCCAAGTGCACGTGTGGATCATCTTCTCTTACATTCAAAAATCATCCTCGGAAAATGGGCCGGAAATTATGCGCCGTGCGACATGGTGTTTTCTTGGTGTTAGGACCGAGCAGCTAGCTATATTACTTGCAGCTGTGCAACTCCTTTTACATCCCCTCTTTAGATTTTCCCCGTTGCTTTTGATGTCAGGTTATTACTCTTTTTATCCTTAAGTTGCGCAGGAAACTGATGTGCTCACTTTCTTTTTTATGTTAATCTCGCTCGTTCTTTTATAATTAGAAACATTGAAAGCCTACCCATCCGTGCTTTTTAAACACTGAGAAGGTAGGGGGAAGGTTTTGAATTTCCTTCCCTTTATCTTGAGAGGTTTTTATCGTCTTATCAACTTTGACTTGTTTCTTTGTGATCGCTCTTGTGAAATGCTTTATTCGGGCAATTATTTTTCTTCCAATTGGTTTCTTACATCGCATTGACAAATTATTCGTAATCTCCTGTTTTCATCTGCTGGACTGTGAGACCCTAATTGGAAGTCCAAGGATGAGAGGATGCGCTGATTTATAGATTTGCCGATTATGAATTTTAAATTCTTTTGCCAAGGTTGAATCTTTTAGCAAAGTAATGAGTTGTGATTTTGACTGATTTTGGACCTTGCTCCATTTTACCCAAACATACACTGGTTTGTATGGCTTCAAACATCCATTGTTTGGTAAATATCGTTTTAGTATTTTTATTCAGAAATAGTCTATTTGCAATGCACTTCGGCTGTCGAAAACAATATTGTGAGTTGGTTGGGTTGGGTTTTATGGCGTGTGGACCACATTTGCCAAACTGCGTCAAACGTCGAGTAAATCCACGTACACACGCAAAGAAAGTATTATTGACTACATCCAGAGAGGAATCAAACCTGTCCCCGACTAGAACTTACATTAGTGAGACAGTAGCTGAGCAGGTCTAACTTTCTGACAAAACGTGGGATTCGTAGTAAGTGTGAAAAAAAGGGAGTAAGTGGGCTCTCCCAGATCGAGAGGCTTGTGCCACTTCTAATTTTGAGTTAAATATCAACTGCGATCCAAAGTTCCACAACCAACACTATTCGATTTCACTTCTAAATCGACAGATCTCGACGTTAGCTTTCGTTTGAGGCCAATTTCGACGTTGTAGCGCTTCGCAGACCATTTCATCAAAGTGGCACTACGCTTAAAACTGGTATCCTCTTATATACACCCGTAAAAAGGATCACGATCAAGGTTACGCTCGACCAAGACTTGCAATACAAATCTCGATCTTCGACACCATTTCATCAACGGTACTACGCCTAAAACTGGTATCCCTCTTTATATTCCCGAAAAAACGATCGCGATCAAGAGGTTACGCTTGACCAAATCAATTCCTCAATCCTTCAATAATAAATCCCTCGCTCTTCGGCGGATTGAATTCGCCCTGATTCGTATTGTCGGAACCATCCATCCCCAGTGTCGGAGCAATGTAGAGTAATATCTTTATTAATGAACTGATCGCTGTTCATGTACACCTGGTCCCGCAGTCCCTCCATTAGTAATTACCTTTCCCCTATTAATATGTTCCCGTAAATACAACACCCGGTAATGATATCGTAACGGGGCTCTCCGTCAGAGAGGACTGGGCCGGTGGCCAAATTTCAAAGGAGATCAATGCTTGGTTAACGATAATGATTTCCTGCGAGTGGATGTGGGAGGAGACCTCTGCTACGGGGAATGGCTCTGCTTTATGAATGATTTAAGCGGCTGCTTTGTTTCTATCTTTGTCTTTGCCAAATTCCGATAAGCGTGGGATCTCTTTTGTGTGGGACGAATTTAGCGATTTCTGTGCTGGGGTCGCCGGTGTGTTTTGCATAGGTGAGCAGTGTTCCTTGGTTGGTGTGTCCTGGGTGAACCTTTTGAGCCTTGTGAACCCTATTGCATGTCTGGAATAGTATTTGCTCACAAAAATCGGTAAGCTTATTTTTCATGCAGTGCTACATGTGATCAGGTGTTGAATTGAACTACTAATTCCTGGTCTCCTTTCTAAGAAGTCGCTGTACATCTGGAGTTGAGAATAGTATTGAAGAAAATTTGATGGTGTTTTTGCGTATCGGGAATTGTGTTCCTGATTCAAACCTGTAGCTCGGTTGAAAGAGTATCGGAGAAATGTATGTATGATGAGGTATGAAAGAGCAAGCAGAGGTTTGCGAGTTCGAAACTATCCAACCATAGACCTTCGTGTACGTGGGGGCTGCTGCACTTTAAATCTGTCGTGACCTCGTCTTCTCACGTTAGTGTGGTGTGGAAATTTGGAAAATGGGATGCTTGCTCAGGTGTTGCCTCGTCATCTGATCGTGGTTCAAAATGAAGTGTCCTCGATCTTTCCCTTCGGGATTGATCCCGTACCTTCGCTAATAGCCCGTTTTGTTTGTTGCTCCAGTGCGACGTTAATCCAACTACCCTCTCCTGATTCAAACGAAGATAGAAATCTTTGCTGAAAAATCAAAAGGATACCAAGCCTCAAAACAACAATTTTTATTTTATATTACGTGTTAGTTTTTCACAATGAATTTTCCCTTCGAATTTTGTAGGGGACGCCGTGGGTTAGTGGATTTGCCAACGTGCGAGTTGTAGGCGGTGCAGATTTGATTCCTGTAACTTACCCGGGAGTATTTGTTTCTTCTGTGTTTGTAAATATTTCCTTGTGCGTTTAAGTCCTTGGCTTTGTCCGTCCTGTGTTCGGCTCAACTTGGCCAAATGTGCCCCTGGCGTCACAAATCTAAGCCAACCTTCCAATTTCGTTAAGCCGGATCTTGAAATTGAGTAGATAGTGTTCTGACCTATTGTTGAACAGGTTCTGGGTTCGGATTTTCCAGCTTGGTATGGATGTTCGTAGTGGTTTTAAGTCCACTTTAAGACGTAGTTTCCAGTCTAGTTACCCTTCATTTAGCATAACATGTGCGTAGCGTGACAAACCAAACCTTATTTCACACTTCTAACTAAACTAATTTAATTTTTCAAGTAAAATCTAATCTACATGAAATAAAACATTGAGAACCGATTTCATATTTCAGGATGCTAATTCTGCCAATTAAAAAACCTTTCCAACGGAGCTAAAAACGTGAAACGAAGCCTTATTTACATGCATTTCGTGACTACTGATTTTATAACATCTTTTGTGCTTGGTAATTGAAAATGCCACCACTGGAAAAGCATCGAATGATTTAGCCACCCTCTTGGACCAAATAGAGACGAAGCTGTGGGCTTTGGAGAGCTTGGGACGCACCAAGAAGTTCGAGGGAGGATGTTAAATATTAATATAATTCTTTTGAACGTTTTACCTGATCTTTCCATTCGGGATTAATCCCGGAAAGTCGCCTATATCCTGTTGTGGTTCTCCGGTGCGAAGTAAATTCAACAACCTATCTTTAGAGTTTTAGAGAGCATGCGAATTACTTCTCCAATTACCTATGCTTCCTTAATAGAGCAATAGAGCTTTAAATAGCCTGCATAATGTTAGTTCACTAATGAAGTGATTTCAATTTGCTCTTGAGTGCTGAATTCTCATTTAAATTTTAAAGTGCTCTTATATTCCGTATTTCCTTCGAGAGCTCAATCAGTATGTAGGTCAATTAAGCTCCACTATGACTCATAAGCTTTGTACGTTAAGGTCGTAGTCATAGAGTGACTTCATCTCTTATGATTTAATTTGAAAATGCAAATTGGAGTGGAAATCTTACTGGACGCAAACCAATGAATTACATTGATGTATGTGGGCCACGGTAGCCCAGTTGGTATAGTCGCGGATTAGCAATCGGAGGGTTGCGAGTTCGAAACTTGATCCAACCAAAGACCGTTACGTACGTGGGGGCTGGTGCACGTTAAATCTGCCATGAACTTAAATGTTCTCACGTTGGTGTAGAAATTTGGAGAGTGGAATGCCAGCTCAGGTGTTGACCTCGTCGGATCGTAGTTCAAACTTCGAGGTATTGTCCTCGTATCTTTTAGTGTTTGATCCCCGACCGTCGCCAACTCCTGTGTTGCTCCAGTGCGACGTAAGTTCAACTATATACACTGATGTTTTTTGTGTATGAGAATTAATTCTTTATCGTCTTGATCAGGACCTTCGGCAATAGCGCGTTGTGCTGCTCTAGTGCGACGTTAATTAAATACCTACCTACCGTCTTGATCAGACTTTACTTTTGAAAAGCTTTTTCTGATAAGCTAAATGTAGGTGACGATAGTGTTTCTGTGGCGGGACGTATAATTAATTGGTCAATGCCGATTAAACGCCAAACGTTGCCGAAATGGCGATAAACTTCATTTTAAGGTAACCCAGATATGTGTATCATGTGAGAGCATTTGTGTAGCGGAAGTTAAATCTTCGCTTTCCGTCTTGGTTTGTTAACTGAAAATACGGGGTCACGGTAGACCCAGTTGGAAGAGCAACCGGAGGATTGCGAGTTCCAAACTTGATCCAACCAAAGAGCATCGAGTACGTGGCTGCTAGTGCACGTTAAATCTGTCTTGGCCTGAAATATCCTGAAGTTGGCGTGGTTTGGAAGTTTGGAGAGTGGGGTTGCTGGTTCAGATGTTGACCTCGTCATCTGACTGGTTCGAAATAACGAAGTGTCCTAAGATCTTTCCTTTCGGGATTGATCGCGGACCATCATCAATAGCCCGTTGTGTTGCTCAGTGCGACGTAAATTGTACTGCACTGAAAATCCCTCAGTATTCAAAACAACGCTATTGGCAGAAATAGCAGATATTCGTGTCATCAGTAATACCTTTCTGTTCATTTCGTACTTTGTTACTTTCGATTGGCTGCAATCGGATCTTTCCCTTCTGTGTCATCCCGGACCGTCGGCAATAGCCCGTTGGGTTACTCCAGTGCGACGTTAATTAACATACATACCTACCTATCGATTGGCGACAATGCGAAAACGGCTACGATTCTATACCATGTTTTCGTATTCAACATCCACGTAGTGTTTCTTTACTATGAAGTACTTTTATTCTGTCCATTTGTGTCGAAATTTAATAAAACAGTATATTGAATTATTTGCATTGGGGTTTTGGAAGGGATTTGCAAACCCCTGTCTTTAAAATGAGCTTAAATTTAGGTTAGCCTTTTTAAATAACCAGGTCTCGTATGGAAGCATTTTGGAAAATATTTCCTATGAATAATTCTCTCTTGTAGTCGTAAATCTTAATTGCTTCCTATTGATTAATTCATTACTTGAATATACACTAGTGAGATGCAATTTTACCAACATGTTAAGGGAACGGTTTTTAAGTATATAAGATAATTGTGTTCTATGGCGCAAGGACCATGTTTGGCCAAACGCGAGACAGACATCAGTTCTGTAAATAAGAATAAAGGCATTTTAGAAAATGTACAAACTAAAATTTTACTACATTGGTACCAATAAATAGCCAGCAAAGCAAGTAATTAAGAAAGTCAATATTTAGATTTGCTCTGTGCTGCGTTTATGATACCCATGAATCTAAGTATTTGTTCTAAGATTTATTTAAATCAGCAAAATTATTGATCAAGGGCGATTTATTTAGAACAAAATGTGTTCGTGAGTCCGGCTTATTGAGGTTTGCACGTGGCAGTCAGTACCTCGGAAACATCCTGATAATTCTAACAAATAATTTACAGCCGTCTCACTCATTTCCCCTTTAGGACTCTAAGATTAGAACTTTTATTTTTAGAAAACACTTTTATTTACAGACATCGATTAATGCGATTGTCAAACAGGTCCACGGGACCGAAAGTCGATATTTTTAGATTTGCTGTGTTGCGATAAATGATACATACGAATCTGAGTATTTTGATTTGCCGATTCATTTAAATCATCCAAACTATTCATCAAGGGCGATTTGTTTGGAACATCAGATGTTTTCGTGAAGGGCGGCTTGTTGAGGTTTGCACTTGTATCTCAAGAACGTTCTGAAAAATCTAACATAATTTGCAGCCTTCTAACGCATTTCCCCTCTAGGATTGACTGAGATTATAATTTTTATTTTTAGAAGCCACTTTAAAAGTTACTTTTATTCGGACAGGATCGGATTATTTGCAGACATCGATTAATCAGGTTGTCAAACAAAGGCCCGCGGGACCGAAATTAATTCTTTAATCACCGTACTCTCGCGTTTCCGCTTTTTACCCCTCCACTCAACGATACTTCGGAAATCGTACTGTGGTTAATGGCTCACATTAACTTGTCAAGGAACCGGGACATTTTTGCGCGCGGACTGGCGTTCCTTCACGTGAAAACTGGGTTGGATTTTTTTTCTTCGCTTTCGAGAACTCGGTCGAGTGGGTGATTGTGAAAAGAGGCACCCACCCAAATTATGTTTTCACTGCTAATGAACGCTAATTAGTCTGTAACTGCGATTTAATTGTCCAATGTTTTTCGGTGCGTGTCACATTCTTTTTCTTCCGGGCGACGTAGAAGTTCTGGACTTAATGCCCTGTTCCCTTTCGAAAAGAAATTTGAAGCAGATGGACTCTGGCCCATTATCCTGTGCATTTAATCTAATCTTTAAATTGTAGGGTTCTTCCTCTTTTTTGGTCTGTTGTAGGAAGAGAAAGTTGGATGCAACCGTATCGCTTTCTGGACTTGCATTCTTTTGTGTCACGAAAATCCATTTTTCTACCACCTTATGGAATGGGGTGCCCGCTCAGGTGTGACCTCGCCATCTGACTTTGGTTCACAATTACGGGGTGTTGACATCTTTCCCTTTGGGATTGATCCTGGACTGTCGTCAATAGTCCGTTGTGTTGCTCCAGTGCGACGTTAATTCAACTACCTATCCACTACCTTATGCTAATTTTCCATAACTTTTCCTCCTAGTTGTAGGGGCCTTCGTGGCTCAGTGGGTATGTCCACTGCGCTATATCCTGCGCAACTTAAGTTGTAGGCTGCGCAAGTTCGATTCCTTTCATGTATTCTTCCTGGGTGTATTTCTCTCTTCTGTGTCAGTAAACTTTTATTGTGTGTGTAGATTTATATTGTATGGCGCAACATGCCAAATATGGCCCTTGTGCCATGAAACACCCAAAACCAAGTAGCCAACTTTCGAAAAGAATTTTGAACCAAATGGACTCTCCCTTTATCCTGTACATTTAATCTAATCTTTTTAAATTCTAGGGTTTTTCTTATTTTTTGGTCTTAGGGGAAGAAAAAGTTGAATACGACGCAACCATCTGGTATTACTTTCTGGACTTGGATTTTTGTGATGCCAAAAAATGCCCATTTTTCTACTGCCTTATGGAGTGGGGTACAGCTCAGGATGTGACCTCGTCATCTGACTGGTTCAAAATTACGAGGTGTTGTCCTTGGATCATTTCCCTTGGGATTGATCCAAGACCATCGCCAATAGCCCTTTATGTTGCTCCAGTGCGTCGTTAATTAACCACCTACCTCTTTTGTGTCAGTAGAACCTTCCTTGTGTGTGTATGTCCATTACTTGACGTTATCTGTCTTGTGTTTGACGCAGCTTGGCCAAATATGGCCCTTGAATCATTAAATACAACTCAACCAACTACAACTTCGAGCTGAAATGTTATATGTACTGTTAGAAATAGGTTCAACAAGTTTTCTCACCCCACTCTGGATGCAAATGGAAATTTTTCCCTATTACATTGTCCTGCTTTTGGCCATGTTTGGTCCTTGCGCCATAAAACCAAACCAATCGTATTTCACTCATTTGGGTGCTGTGTTTTGTCACTTAATGATTTCTTAAAAGGATTTGATAATGACCTAATCTTTTATTTCTCAAAAGTATTTGAGAATGGGAAAAGATTTCAGATTCATGGAGTCATTCTCGAAAGGATTTGAGAATGACTCCATGATAAAAGAACTGATAAAAAAAGAATCAAGGCGAATATCTTTTATTTGACCCCAATTTTTTTTATTTTTACTTGTATTTATCCCGAATAGAATTTTTTCTTTAACTACAGACTATTCATCTTAGCCCTAAGATGAATGGCAGACGAAAAAGCATTACGTTCTGAAAAATGTACAGAAAATGGCAACGTTACTACTTAATTTTTCTCAATTTTTAAGTGGATCCTACCAGTTAGATTACCTATCGAATCTAGGCTGATGAACTGGAATTCCAGTCAGACAAATTATCTATAAAATTGTTCTAAACTTGACTTAAAACTACTTTGCTTTTATTTGTGAGAAATTGTGTTTATTTCATAAAAATGTTATTTTTGATGATTGTCAAATTTTTTTTTTTTTTTTTTTTTTTTTTAAATATTCTAACATGATCCTATGTTTCAGCATGATGAAAGTCCCCAAAGAACTCACTTTTCGTTGCAAATCCTCATTTGATAGAACTTTTGATACTTCTAAGATGGGTTACGGTTTCCCGCCTACCAATGTACATGCCTCCAATGCAAGACTTCGTCTTGATGCTAAAGTCCTTGTTTTTGTGGAAACTCAATATTCACATCTGGGCAGACAAATATCAGAAATTTTAGAAGCATCAAGGATTAAGTATGCAATCAATTTTACCTATGTAATACTTTTTATATGCCCTGTTTTAAATGGTATAAATGTCTAGTTTTAGAACAATTAAACTCATTGTATTATTTGATCTGGATGCATACAGTATTAAGCTAATGCTTAAGCTAACTGCTCCATTTGAGTAAATAACACTCAGCCAGGACTCTCAGCAATAAGGTACAAATTAATAGATACAAAGAATTCCATTTCTTATTCATATTTAGCATTTAAAGGTTCGCAAATGTAATTTTTATTGGGTACATCCTGTTGTAATGTTTAGATATTTCAGTTTCAGACTCATTTGTCTTGTTTCAATGAACTAAAGACTAATTTTTCTTTCAAATTATTGTTTTAGTTTTACAAATGTGCACCAAAATAAGTAGGCATAAATCTCATTCAGAAGCTAAAATTTAAAAAAATTGAAGCATCTTTTTTATGGAATTTTTGAATAATGTTTTTCTTATTGAAAACTGAGTAGTTTGTTTACAATTGTAATTAGGAAAGAAAAACTAGTTCAGGTTCTTAGACATGCAATAAGATGACATGAAAATATTTATAGAAGTTTCTCAAAAATTAAATTTTATTTTTTTACCTAATTTGTTAATGTTATGTTAATAAATATTTCTATTGTAGAATTGAAGTTTTCTTAGACTTTGAAAGACTGACAAATGGTTGTTTTTCATAAAAGTTGTGTTAAAATACATTTTACATTGTAGGTTCAAAATGGAAATAGCTGGTAAAAGCTTGCCTCTTCTTACAAATCTGGACAAGGGAAAGTTTGCTGTTTTAGTGTTTGAAAATTTTGAGAAATATTTACATATGAACAAATGGAACCGTGAGCTTCTAGACAAATATTGTCGTGAATACAATGTTGGAATTATTGGTTTTATGAAAGCACAGGAAGAAACTTTTGTTGGGGCTCAGTTGAAAGGTACCTTAATAAAATATTTTCAAATTATATTTTGTTGCTATTGCCAACATTTTGAGACTTAGAAATAAGTTTGCATGTTTGAATTAGTCTTTGAGGACAATGTTTTAATCCTCTATGTGAAATTAGTTCTTTGTAACATTTTCTTTAATGCACATCCTATTGTTAAATAAGAGAACTCTTGTTGGTTACAAAATTGTTAGGAAAAATCAATGTGCAAAGAGGGCTCAAAGAAGAAACCATGCAGAAAGGAAAAAGCGAGTAATAATGTATTTTATTTTGCTTGGACTGAAGTTCTGTAGTACATTTCAACTTTTCTGATCTTATTTTTTAATTTAATCATTTAGCTATGTTCAGAAATTTTTTAGTTATAAGTTAGGTTCTATAATAAATGCTGTGAGACAATGCTTTGTGTCATCTATTTTTTTGACATCACTGTTTGGGAGAGTTGTCATACTTTTTCATACTTGTGATGATCTGTTATCAAAATGCTTTTAAAATGTTTTATGTCATTAGAAAATGGCTAATTTATTTTATTTTAAAACTAATTACTTCAAATTTAAAAAATAGGTATTGAAGTTTGTAATATTAACTAGTGAAAAACGATTGCAAAAATATCAGGAAATGTAAATGTATTATAATTGTCTAATTGTATTAAATACTAGTATGGCTCTATTCCGTGATTTAATTCATACCTTCCAACCAAATTAAAAAATACTTACAGATATTAAGAAAGGCTTTCTCCTACGCTGATTACTTTTATGCTGAAATTCACCAAAAAAAATCGAACATAAAATAGCAAAATCATTAGAACAATAGTGAACAATTTACAAGTTGAGTCACATTGCCAACCTACTATTTTCTTAGGTGGGTGACACAAGGCCACTTCAGCAGCATGCTTTTTCTTCCTGACGGAAGAAAACTGGTTGACCACTCAGAACGAGCCACCAAAATCACAAAAAGAGGTGCCTCAGGTTGTGCTTCCCGAAACACCCCATGTGTCACCACCTTTACACCTTGATGGAAACTTTTTCACATGCTTTATCAAAAGTACTTTTAACCCTCTGAGGATTATGCACACATTATTCTACCTTGCAACTTGTCAACTCTACCCATAACTTATAAACATTTTTAGACATCTTGACCTTGTAGAATTCCTTCTAGGATTCTTTCTACCAACAGGTATTTAGCAACGCTACCACAGGCGACAAAAGGAGTCTTTGCTACTATTTTTCAACCTTGGCATCTAGGGGTGTTTTTAAGCAAAATCGTCTCAAAGGCTCCTATTTTCAAAATTTTGGCGACTTTTCAAAAAAATTTTCAACTTTTTGAAAATTCACCAAAAGTCAATGAAAATTTATTCCTTTTTTCAAATAATGGACAAAAAATATTTTTTGGATTTTTCTTTGTGGAGAAAATTTTCCCTAAAGAATAAAATAAGGGGATCAAGCTGTGGTAACCATGTAAGAAAATTACCAGAATCTGGTTCCTAGATTATCATGAAAACCTTTAAAAAAATATTTAGTTTTTTAATTTCTTGGCTAGAATTTCAGTGTTTCGTATTTAATTAGTCATTTTGTGGTTTAGCCGATTCGTTTGGTATCTGAGCAACGAAATTGCTACTAAGATAGGGTAAAAGATGAGTGTTTTCTACTGTTTTTAAAATTTATGCTACTTTTTGACAAGAGCTTTAGCTGTTTCAAACCCTGTTCAGTCAATATGAGTGTTGTAGGGTAAATCAATATATATATACACTACTCGAAAATCTGCTCTGGGGTTTGAACATAGCATATTATGAAAAGTTAGGGAGATACAGAAGTAAAGTTGTATTTTTATTTTATATACCAATAATTTTTGCTCTTTGTTTGATTTAGGTTTTCCACTTTATGTTCACACAAATATGGCTCTTCGCGATTACCACCTGAATGGAGAGTCGACCGTTTTGAGGCTCACCCGTGCTGGGGAGGTGTTTTATGGCAACATTCCAGGCTCTGATTGGACCGTCTTCCAACCGAACCACTCCACATATGAAGCTCTTGCATCAGCACGCTCGCAAACCTACCAGTCATCTCTTGCTTCGAAAGGAATCGATCCACTACTTACTACCGTTGTGCATGTATGTGGGAATAATTTTTATAAGTGCTGACTAATCAACTATTTTCTGTTTGAAAGAAATTTATTAAAACATAGCTTTTAAAGCTTTGATATTGTAAATATATTTATGAGATACATTGAGCATGAAAACTAAATCCCCTTAATTTTTGGATATTGGTATTGATGTAACGTAGAGAAGAAAGCGGTCAAAAATATTATTGCATGAATTCAATTTTTTTATTTCGAAAGGAAAATTGTATACATTTAACCCTCCAAAAGGCATACCCAAACACAGCTTTTAAAATTCAGTTTGAATACGACCTAAAAAAAATTCCCCCAAGCCAAGCGGCAGATCCAAATTATTTAGACATCTTGCTTATTGAAATATTTCGAGTCTACCACTCTGCACAGGAATCTCTCCAAGCTGTACTCAAACAAACCGCTTGGAGGGTAATTTCACCTCACAAATATGTATGTGATCACAAAATGTTTGCTATTGGAAAATTTTGTGACTTTTTTATCATAAAATATTACAGAAGGCTAATATATATTACTACAAAAAATTAGTGATACTAAATATTATACTTGATTAGTTGCAAACAATATTTATTAATAATTTTTAATAATTAAAATCATGTTTGAGTTTAAAAAGTTTAATTTTATTAATAAGATCAGAATATTATATAATGATTTATCTGTTCCAAAACTAGCTGTAATACAGAACGCTAATCATAAAATATTAAAATTATAGTAGAACTTTTTATAAGTGAAAAATTGGAAGAAGTTATCAAATTTTTTTAGAACTGAATTTATAAAATCTGAATTTTATAGGATCATGGCAATTTTGATGGCATTTCTCGTGTTTTATTTGGAAATGGTTTTCAACTATGGATTCATCGCCTCCTATTTCTTGATGCTATCTCTTTCCTTTCGCATGGAAAGCTGAGTCTTCCTCTGCAAAGGTTCATTCTTATTGACATTGATGACATATTTGTTGGTGAAAAATCTACAAGAATGAAACCTGCTGATGTCATTGTAAGTATTGTGAACATTTTTTCATTCAAGGTGCTTCTTATGTGCTTTTATATAGATGAATTATGAAACATGAATATTGAAGGAAATATATTTGAATTTCTAGACAACAGAGTCTGGAAATTCAGATATGTTATTAATTTTGGAAAGAATTTAATCTGCAATATTTGCTTGGTGGCTAGTTATTTTTTGGTATAATGGCACCCAAACTTTATTTCTTTGCTATTAAAATAAATACTGAATAAAGCAATATGAAAAGTTTACTAAATTATATAATTTTTTTCATTTATATGTTGATAAATTCTTTTAGGGTTGCAACTAGAAAGTTGCTTTTAGGTCACTACTTATAATTTGTTTTACCTTTTACTTTATGACTGATTTCATTAAGTAATAGAATTGTGTATATTTGTTAGCATGTGAAAATTTTATTTGGTAAATTTGTACTGTCCACATTTAATTGTTTATACTTAAAAGTAGTATATACTGAGATTCTGAATTTGACAAGTACTTTTTACCTTTTTTTGGAAAAAGTTTCTTTGATGCTGCCCTTTGAAACAATAACTCTAGGGACTTATAGATATTCAACATTTCTTTAATTTTTTTGCCTATATAGTTGAGTGTTTCTGAGCTCCATTTACATTCTTTATTTGTTGTATCAGAAAATTCATTGATTCTTTATTTTCCTGCAGGCTTTATTAAATGCACAATCTAGAATCAAAAGGACTGTTCCTGGTTTTCGTTTCAACCTAGGGTTTTCTGGAAAATTTTATCACAAAGGAACAGCAGAAGAAAATACTGGCGATGATATGCTAATAGGTAAATTAGATTTAAAATTTTGATGTTCACCATTTTTAGTGATTTAAGTTAGTTTTACTCGAAAGTCGGCTTTAATTATAATTTTTTCTTCTATGTTATAATTGGATGTAGTCAAGTGCGGTTACCTTTATCTGATTGGTTTCATGCAATGGGTCACAAATAGGAGGTTTCATGCAATGGGTCACAAATAGGAAAAAGAAAAATTAATTTATTAAAGACCATAGTTTAATGTTTCAAAATTCACACAGATCGTTCACACTGCTCATACTCCAGGTGGAACAAAATATTTCTTAGTCATGCAATTCAGATTTCCATTTCTTCACAGGTCTTATGATTGGACCTCTAAGGCCTATGGTGCCATCTAGGGAGCAAAAGTAGTACAAATTTCAAATAAAGCTTGATGCAAAATTTTTGAAAAACCAAAACTATCTCTAAGCTAAACTGCAAACCAGTGCTGAACTCAACCTAATTTGGCAGTGTTCGTGGATCATGCAATAAGAGTCAAGAGATTTGCACTCTGGAACAGCAGTGTTATTTTATTCTGGACATGCATTTATGAATTGTTTACAGTTCACTAGTTAGTCTTTTTGCACGGATCAAGCACAATTTCTGATCCTGCTCAATTCGTTTTCATCTTGGCCCAAAATGTGTTGCTATTTTTGTTTAATTGCGGATATATGCTAAAATTATAAGAGGAGTCTAGTTTGTGAAATCACTAGTATTTTTAAGTATATGCTCTATAGTTTGAACCTTATATCATCTCAAATAAAGAATAATTGAAACATTGAATGTATATAGTCTTTTTACTTATGATTTCATAGCAGAGTTTTAATTACACACTAGTATTTTTCTATGTCTATATTTATGGAATGTTACTTCCATGCATGAGCTACTTGTATTTAATAAACATAGCAAAACTTTTTTTCGTAATATACTGTATTTGTGTGAACAAAATATTAATTTATTTTTGTGGTTAACATTCAAATATTCACATGTGCATATTTGAATATTTCCTTGAGACTACACTTGGTACTTTTTGAATATTGATCAATCGTTTTCATTCTTAAAGATTAAATTAAAATTTAGAATAAAACTCTTGTTTACTTTCCTGATACCCAGTTTGCAAAACTGTTCTAGTTAATGATTTCCAATTCATCTTTAAATATTCTTTATAAGGAACCCTGGTATTCTGAATCTAGGTTAACAATTATAGACCCTGATTAGCTTCAAAAGATAAAATCAATTACAAAATCTAGCTTGTAATTAATAGTTAGTATTTTTTTAACAGAATAAGATATATCTTAATGAAAATGATTGATCAATGTTTGCAAAGTATATGAGTAGCAAATACTCAAGTAACATGCTTTACAGGCAACTAATTTGGTAGCAATTAATCTGAAGAAAATAAATAAGCACAAGTTGTTTCTTGTGCCTTCAAGCCACCTTCATTTCATAAATCTATGGATATGAGAATCTACATCCATATATTGAAGAAAGTTAGTGAAGATATCAGATTGCATGTTCGAATCACGTCTGGGTCACCAATACGTGGATGTTAATTCTCAGCCATATGAAGATGTTGACTGGTTCAATGAATAACTTTACCTTTTTAGCCATGTGTCATAAACATTTTCTGATTTATTTGATGTTTAATTTTGTTCATCGTCTCTGATTTCCATTAGCTTGCTTCCCATAGTTCTCAATTCTCCTCATTTCAGGATTTAATTTGTGATCAATTTCCTGGTGTTGTGGTGCACTATATATGAAGTTATTCTTTTCTGGCGGGCCATGGATTGCTCAATGACATTAATGAATAAGCATTAAGTTTATTAGTTACAAAATTACTATGTATATATCTGACACCTTTTCATTCTATGCATGGTGTTCAGTAATTTGCTTTGTGTGTGCGGTATTGCATCCTGCAATCATCCAAAATTTGATTTTTGTAACTTAAATTTTTTGCAGAGCATGCAGATGAATTCTGGTGGTTTTGCCATATGTGGAGTCACAGCCAACCTCATCTGTTTGAAAATATTACTGCACTAGAAATGGAGATGAAGCTGAATAGAGAATTTGCTAAGGTAAATAATGCTATAGCAAATTAATGGTAACATATTTTTGACACTGCATGGATATTGCATACTTTTTAAAGGTTTGCTTGAAACAAAAAGTATAAAAATAATTGCAATGAAGTATTTTTCTGAATAGGAATTTTAGATTGTGATGGTCCAGTATTTTTAACCCATAACTCAAAGTATTTTTACTCCCCTTGCTGTTTTTGAATTGTTATTATTTTTTCCTTCAGAAATTACCTTTATATATATTTTTTACAAGTATTTTTCAGAACCCTGACACTCATCACTTTTGATCTCTTATATGGATACTGTAAATAAATTAGTGGTATTATATCATTTGCATATTACATATATAAGTATGAGTAACATTACAAATTATCATTGAAAATGAAAAGTACTTTTTTAATTATGAGAATATATTTAGTTTCACCAATAATACATTTTGTAGTGTATTAAGATTATGCAAGTACTCCTCGCTTATCAACCTACCTTTTTAACAACCTCTCAGATTTATGACAAGTTCTCCAGTGTAGGGAAAATTCAAGGCAGTTTTCACACACTGGCAAAACCAGATTTCACACATAGCTTGATCTGGCGGATTTGCCGTACCTGCCGCCAACACCGGTGAACTCGGCAAATTGCATGCAGGAATGTTCTCATCGTTTCCTATTATTGACACTGTCAATGCTGGTGTGTGAAAGATGCTGTTGTTGAAGCTGGTGTGGCTCAATCAAATCGAGGATTTCACACATAGCCTTGTTGGACTGCCAATATCAGCAAATACAACTGGTGTTGAATTTGACCTGTGTTGTGTTTGTGATCAGCGTGCCTTGCTAACCCTGAACCTGTCATTTCCTGTTTTGATTACTCAGTGGTGCCAAAGTTCTAGATCGTCCCCTAAAACCAACTAGTTATAAAAATTAAAAAAAATTGCTGTTTCTTGATATAGAATAAAAACCAATTAAGTTTCTTGCTTATCTATCCATTTGCTTAACAACCTAGAACGGGATTTTGGCACATGTATATATATAGAAAGTTAGATGTGCCGAAATCCTGTCTCCAGCATACAGGTAGTTAATGCAGTAAAAAGTAAGGTTGAATACTTTTAGATTGAAACAAGATTGGTTTGGGATGTCTTTCAGTAATTATTTTGACTATTCTTTTTTGTTGTGAGCTTTTATTTTCCTAGGATGATCATGACTTTACACCATCTTTAACTTCTTCGTAAAACTTAAATATGATTGTTTAAAAAGTCAGAGTAATAAAATGATATATTTATTCCAAGAAAGGTTAGATTAGTATGAAAGAACTAAAATGTAAATTTCACTTCATGTTTGAATAATGATGCTTATATTTAATTTACTATGCATATTAATGTTAATCTAGATGGAAATCTCTGAAAGGTTTTCTGCAGTATGTTTCCTATTAAAATAAATTTGTCACTGTTTGGTGAAGCTTGATCAAATATGGCCTTGTGCCATAAAACCTAAAAACAACTAATTATTAAAATAAATAGTTGGATATATTTTAATGAGTTTCTGTCAACAGAAACACAACATTCCACTTGATTCTGGATATTCAGTTGCTCCTCATCATTCTGGTGTGTATCCTGTTCATGAACCACTCTATGAAGCTTGGAAAAGAGTTTGGAATGTGCGAGTGACCAGCACGGAAGAGTATCCTCATCTTAGGCCTGCTAGATTAAGGAGAGGTTTCATCCATAGAAACATAATGGTATGAAATAACTTACTGTCTACCACAAATGAAATGTACATGAAATATCAGAAAAACTTTATATAAAGTTCTAGGAAATTCTTAAAGGTTCTTAGAGGTATCAATTGTTGCGAAACACCAAAATTCTTTCCTGTTACTAAGCAACTGTGCTGGGTTTTTTGTTGGAATCTTTTTATCAGCAGCAAGCTGAATAATTTTCCTTTTGACATTTTGTTGTACAAGCTTGTTTTCCTTTCAGAACTTGCTATGCCATTCTATTCATAATCTTTTGCAGTTTGCATTTTTCTAGTTTTTGTTCTGATTGTTTGTATTTTTAATATTTGTTAATGTCCTTTTATGTATTGTTTGTCCTTTTTATGTATTCTAAACAGAAGGTAACAATAAACAAATTTTTTTTCAATTTCTTTTGGAATTTAACATTGACAGAATTCTTGTTGCAAGTCTCATGTTTTTCTGTTGCTGCTTTAAAAGCTGGTACTTTTAAGGTTCTTGTGGAAAGGCAAATAAATGGGTTAGGAAAGATTGACTAGTATTTTGGAATTGATTAAAACTTTTGAAGACATGAACAGCTGACTTGATGTCATGAGTCGCAACCTGGAAAGCATGACCCAGGTCACACTTATTGTTGCAAAATTTTGCTCGCAATCTTGGCGCATTCCAAGCAGTGCAGTCGATTTTCTTCCCAGCCAGGATGTAAAGCAAATCTGGCATGTGCTTGCCAAGTCTTACCTGAAAATAAAATTGGTTCATGAGATGGCATGACTTTTAAATCATGGCTGAATCATAATTGGCCGACAGTTACATGTGATTTTTTTAACAGTGCTACCCCCGTGTGACAGGAGCAGTAAAATGTATTCATCCATCGGGTTGCACTGCTCAGGTTGCCCCAAGTGTCACACACCTAAGAGTGCTGATTTATATTTGTGAATTTTACAAGCTAAAAAGGCTTATTTTTTCAATCAAATTACTGTGCTCACCACAAGAACTACTGCCACTAAATCTGGGTGGTAGTTATTTCCACTAACCAATCTTAATTTTAAAAAATAACTACTGAAAGCATTACACTTTAGTGCCATGTTTTGTTACTTTTATAATCAATGTAACATTGATTATAAAAGTAACTGAATATGAGGAAGGGAACTATTTACTCTGGAGACCTACTGTACTTCTACCTTTCTTCTACTGTAATTCTATTTCAACTTGTGACAAACTAGTATTTGAAGATGGATAAATTCATCTAGTCTAATCCACCTGTTGAAATGTCTCAATTGAATATTTTCACACAACTTGTCTGCATAGGGCAATGCACCATCTTGTCACCAGTTACTTAAGAATCTGCTAAATTACTTTTGAAATGGGGCAATTTTTGAAGTTGAATGAAGCAAAATCTGACAAAAATTATCGCAGAGCAGCAAACCAAATCGATTTGCTCCGATAGAAAAAATATTGATTATGATTAGAAATAACCTTACTGGTTGATGTATTCAGATTCAAAACATTATATTTTTCCCTCAAGGTTCTTCCAAGGCAAACTTGTGGTCTATACACCCACACTATATTTCTAGACAAATATCCAGGTGGTCCAGAGAAGCTAGAACTCAGTATTAAAGGTGGAGAGCTTTTTCATCTTTTTGTTTATAACCCAGTAAGTGTGAATTTTTACTTTGTAAAAGTTTGGATTATTGACATTTTGCCCATTGTGTTGCTCCAGTGCGACGCTAATTAACTACCTACCTATTGGTCAAAATATTGAATACTGGTTAGAAGTTATGTAGTGAAAGCCACAGGTTGTATGATGTGTGAATGACACTCAAGAGTATTAAAGATTGTTGAGTGTTTATTATATTATTTTTTGCATATGGTTTGGGTACAATTAAAATAGGAATCATTTCTAGAAAGAATTTATTTAATCAAATGCTTATCACTTTTTACCATCCAATTTCGTTATTCAAATAAGATTTTAATTTATACAGTTTTTATTACAAGCTCATGTCACTTCTTTTATTGTTATGTAGTGTGAGATGATAAAGTATCTAAGAGTAATAAAAGACAGAAAAGACTGACTTTTCTGTTTTCTGAATCTGATTTCTTTTCAAAGCATTATAATTTGATAATTCTTAGAGCATCACAAGATTTCCGAGTAGTGTAGTATTGCTTCCCCACAACCCACAAAATGCATATATAGCCATATATATTGGTAGAATCCTCAGAAGGATTGGTTAAGAAGTCTAAATTCGGTTAGAAGTTAGGGCCACAGTAACCCAGTTCAAAACTTGATCCAACCAAAGACTCGTTTACTTGGAGCTGGTGTATGTTAAATCTGTCATGGCCTGAAACATCCTCACGTTGACATGATGTGGTAGTTTGGACAGTAGGGTGCCAGTTCAGGTGCTGACCTTGTCATCTAACCGTGATTCAAAATAACAAGGTGTTGTCCTTGTATCTTCCCATCGGGATTGATCCTGGACCGTTACTAATAGCCTGTTTTCTTGCTCCATTGGGACATAAATTCAACTAGCTTATTAAGATTCACACAACTTAATATGCTTGTTAGGAATCAAGGAAACTTTATATTGCATGTAGGAATAGTGTATGTGATCCTCAGAGTTTAAGTATTTTTCTCTTCATTAACTGAATGCAATTTTAATGTTTGTTACGTTTTGTAAATATCGGTTAAGATTAATAACACTATTCGTAATTTTACACCATGTATTCTATGCATGTTTTATTATATATATAAAGAAACATTTACACACATTTGTTACTTGTATGAGAAAGAATTCTTTAACTATCATTGCAGTGCTCATTAGTTTTCTTTTAGCAGAATTGTGAGAAATATTTTGGTTTGTAAAAGCATAACATTGATACAAGTTATAGGTATGCTCAATATGCATTATATCAATTGTAAAAGCTGTTAATAAGACCTGATTTCTTGCTGAAATCACAATTTAAATTGAGGCTTTTTGCAGAAATTTCATGCCTTCTGTAAATTATTTGTAATTATCTGTAAATTATCTGTATCAAGAAGTTTATTTTGATTTTTTTTCCAGGTTAATGTATTTATGACCCATTTATCAAACTATGGTAATGACCGACTTGCTCTGTATACATTTGAATCTGTTATAAAATTTGTTCAGTGCTGGACAAATCTGCAGTTGATTACTCTACCACCCTTGCAACTAGCTGATAAATACTTCCAGACCTATCCTGAAGAATCGGATCCATTATGGATGGTAAAGCATTTCTTTATATTCTCTGTAGAAAAAAATTCTAGCATAATAGTCTAGAAATTTCTGATTAGTTTAGGCCCTCAGGGCACATCGTCTTTAGGTGTGTATAGGCTTCACAGACCTGAGGTACTCTAGTGATCTTTTCTTTTGGAATGGGGTTTACTTTTTGTAGTAAACACAGGGATTGTACTCCAGGAATACACCCAATAAACTTTTTCAGCTTTCATCACACTGCTCTTTTCCCCAATTTTTATTTTTTCCCTTTCATGACATTTTTTACTTGAGTTTGCCTTGTGTCTGGTGCAACTTGGCCAAATATGGCAATTGTTCCATTAAACCTAAAAGCAACCAATCTGATTAATGTAGAATGTTTTTATTTTATTTGTTTTATAAAATTGTTTTTGAAATTTGCCATTTGAATACTTTGTGATGAGCAATTGTTATTCAAATATGTTTAACTTAGTATCAAGCTAATATTTTAGTAGCAATATATCCATATGGGATAATTGTTCTTTTCTTAAACCACCAAGTGAACAAAATTTTGTCAACCATACCACTAAATTAATTGTATTGATTATATGTAGTTTAATAAAAGATCTGTTCTCCATAATTTAGGAATTGTCCTATGTTTTAAGTAATTATTTATGTTTAATTGTGTCTATTCTTTTAGAACCCTTGCAATGATAAAAGGCACAGATCAATATGGTCAGCAGCAAAGTCCTGTGAACAGTTACCCAAATTTCTTGTAATAGGCCCTCAAAAAACAGGTAAATACAAATTTACATGTATGCATGTCATAAATTTTTTAAAGCTTATATATTTTTAATAAAAATTATAGCTACTGGGCATTGAATGCATGTTACTTAAGACTATTAGTGACTTCAAAACTTGTTTCCTTCTGAATGAAAGTGTAAAGTATGTTGTAATTTGTCCTTTGAAGACCTGGTTAGACTGCATCACTATGATCAGTGTAATTTCTGATTTGATATTGTGTTTGTAATAATTGATTAATGGTTTATTTTGCTATGAGTTGATTAATCTGTATACAAAGCTGTATATATATTTGGTTGAAATGGTTTCATTTCATATCTGTCAACTGCAATAGAATGTTCCTAGTTTGAAATTTTCGTTACCAAACTAAAAAGTATAGTACGGAAGTTACTGCAACAATTTCTGATTCAGAACAGTGTGAAAACCATTTTTCCCATTTCAATATTTTAATTTTTATATTATTTCAATCAGATTTTGTTCGATGCCTAGAAAAATTAAGGCAAACAAGAGTGCTAAAATGACTAGATAGAAAAATGACTAGAATGAAGATAAAAGCAAGATAAGATAAAATTCATGTATAGCTATTTCGGTGGAAGAAAAACATCAGTCCTCAGGACAAAAGAAACAAGATCAAAGCTTGAGTTTTAATATTTTGTCTTTGAAAGATGTTTCCACCACTCCTTAATTTTGTCTTTCCTGGCCATGTGACTTAAAGCCATAGGTTCAGGTCTAATTGACCTTCATATAGCAAAAAATGATTTAAGTGACAAACCAAACCCAAAAGCATATCATATGACACAGATTGCAACAAATACAACATTCTGAAATAGTAAAATTAGAGAAAAAAGATACTCTTAAAACTTACCCCAAGAGTAGTTATGTGCTATAATGTTATGAACTGGTTGTGCTCCATAATGGGCTATAAAATTATTGAGTGTTTGCTCCGTATGTTAGGTGTGAATGCTTTTTCTCAAAAGGGGTTGACAGGTGCTCCTGTTGCATACACAGATACATAATAAGGTGTACCTGATTCATCTGTTGATTACATTTGAAATATCAAACATTTTTGGACTGCAGAAAACTAAACTCAAATCTCCTGAACTCAAGGCTTTGTTCCCAAGCAAAATGTGTCTACTCTTAACCTGCAGCAATTATTTAATTGAGCAGATAAAGCTTCTTGTGGGCTGTATTAAATTAATTAAGCATGAACAATCAACATAGCGTTGGCTTAGAGCAGAAACTCATTAATGGACAAAAAGAATTTTTTACTGTGTAGCTGTTTAAGGAATAAGTATTAGCTTTTAGGTAAAAAAATGTAAATTATAAACATTTTGACAGCGTTATATACCTTCTGAACAGATTACAGTATGAAAATATATTTAGTGTCAGCAGGAAAATAAGCATTTAGTGTCTCAGAAAAAATGTCTGTTATAAAGAGTTTCTGCTCTAAGCTGATGATATGCAAAACTTCCAAAGAGAAATTAAGTATGCTCTAATTTTGGTTTAATTGTTTTTATGATTGAAGCTGGATATTTTATATTTCTACATAAGCTTGTACTACTTTTCAATGACAAATTAAAATTCATAAAAATATCAATTGTTGAAACTTTCTACTTTAGGTACCACTGCATTGTACACATTTCTCTCAATGCATCCTGCCATTGTTAGCAATTATCCTAGTCCAGAAACATTTGAGGAAGTTCAGTTTTTCAATGGAAGAAATTACTATAAAGGTTTGGATTGGTAAGTTTTAACCATGTTTGATTTGATAGCATAAACATTTTTGATTTAAGATTCACAATAGCTAGAGATTTCAGACTATCTTCGACATGTCAACAGGAATTATACCTAAAAATGCAGAACTTTCATGGATTCAAACACATTTCAAAATTATTTTACAAAATGTTTGCTGAAAAATAAAAAAATGGTATTTTTAGAAGAAAATCAGGTTTGTTACTAATAATAGATAGGTTATTTTTATTTCCATTTGTCATAATTTTTGTTACATATAACCTGTTATATATGTAGTATGGTATTTAGAATGTGATTAAGATGTGAAGCTATAGATGACACAGATGAGGACTAATAACATTTAATTCTACATACTATATACAGAAAAGGTTACATGGATCAGCCTACACTGGCACATGTATGAGTTGTATAAATGGCACTCCACTTGCGCATGGAAGCATGTCAATCAGTCACTATCACAACTCCAACGAGTTTTTAAAAAGTGAAATTACAGTTCTGCACTGCACGCTCTCTGCTACCTCTTGTGGCAATATGGGGGATGGATTCTACATATATAATACATTTAGTTTGTACAATTATCAGCTTTTTACACTAATGAGTTGCTAACAGTGCAGATATGAAAATATTTTCAATTTTGTATTTGAATAATGTAATTTTTGCTTAATTATAATTTTTGTCCTTCAGGGTCCTTTAATAAGTTCCGTGCCTACCTCATGTTGTCAAAATCGTAAAGATAACTTATTGCCTTTTTAAGTACTAATTTATTACTGAATTTGCTCTGCAAATTAAATATGCATATTAAAACAACCATAGGTATTACTGATGGATGCATCTGTAAATGTCAGTAAAATCTTGTTATGGGCAATGAATTAATTAAAGGTATAAGTGCATTTGGTTCACAGATATCCAATAGTTCCATTATAATTGGTGTATGATGAAAATGCTCTGGATTATTCAGGTTACTTATTTAACGAATAATGGATCCAATACGTATGTCCTTGCATTGTCTTCTGGTTAATTCTGACCAGATTGACTCATTTTTAATTCTAGTTTTTAATTCGTTCTTTTTATATTGTTTAAATAGTAACTTTCTCATTTAAATTTTGTTTAAAATATATTTATTGATAGAAAAATAAGCATTTAATGGATTGTAAACTAGGAAATTTTGATTTTGCCACACAACTGTATTCAGACTTAAATATTTCATTGGATTTAACATCTTGATTATCCTATATATTCCTCTTATGTTCATGTTAGTTTTTATTAGATGCAAATCTTTCATCTTTCAAATATTAGTATATGAAAATATTTTTGCAATTGTTTGGTATAATATTTGTAAATTATTTTTAAATATTTGTTTGATCTTCCACTTTAGGTATATGAACTTTTTCCCTGTTCCCAAGAATTCTACCGATAAATATTTGTTTGAAAAAAGTGCTACATATTTCGATGGAGATTTAGTGCCCATGAGAGCTCATGCTTTGTTACCCACAGCCAAGCTTATAACTATTTTAATTAGCCCCATCAAAAGAGCATACTCATGGTATCAGGTAAGCCTTTTGCATACTTTTTTATTTTATTAAATTAAATAAATGAACTTTCACTTATGAACAGTATCTATTAAAATACAATTATAAAATCAATGTTATCCAATTATATGAAGAAATCCACTGTGCTTAAAAATGCTTGATGTGTATTGAGATTGTTGAATTTAGCCACCACTACAAAAAATAACTTACAATACAAAAGTTTATAAAAAAAAGTGAAACCTATCTCCCCTTGAAGTGCTTTATGGTAGACTAAGTTAGTCTTTCCACGTTCTGCTATATTGGTGACCTGGACATGATAATGAGCTTGCATAATTTTGAAATTGTTGCAAATTTCCGTAATTGTTTCAGATTTTTACCTTTAATTACTGCGAATAGTGAAATAATCCTAGAAAGTCCGATGATGAAGAAACATGATGCGTTCGCCCAAAATCGCCAAGTTTGCGATCTACTGTCTCTTAACAAAAGGTTGCCAATTTGGCATCTTTTAAAATTTGAAAATTTTAATCCATATTTTACCCACATTGCATTGTGCCATGCTTTTTGACAGTGGCTTACCGAGAATAGTTAGTTCTTTAAAGAATTAATTTAACCAAGAAAGAGCAGCAAAATTCAAAATTTAATTATATTTATTGCTTATATAGTTTACCTTATACTCTTAATCTTGATTAAAATGTCACATTTATAAAAAGATTAATAATGCAATATTACTGGAAATATTCCTGAGTCTACAGATTCCTGAATCATAAATTTGGAGTTTGGCATCTCTACATTGTGTTTTTTGCATATTCATTATGTTCAGGAACAAGGTAGCTTACATATAACATGGATGATTGAAATTATCATGTGTTTATGTCAATGATAAATCACTATTTACTGAATCTTTTGTAATGTAAATATATCATACTCTGATTAGTTTCAGGTTTTCTTGAATGAATACTATACTTTTTTGTCTGCCACAATGTCTGTTAAGGTGCAATTAACAACTATTAATTATGTTTAAATGTTAGTTTTAAAATGTAATCATGTTACCAACATTCTACATAATCATTTCTGAAAAAATTCTTGAAATCCTGTGTATATCATTACTGAAAATCTACTTTCTCAATACTGATACTGGCAGCCAAAGGTTGGCATATCTGTAAATAGTGTAAATTCCTGTCTAATAAATAACACAGGTCTAAAAAATTTAACTTCAGTAAAGATGTTTGATAAGTGAAAATATTTAGGATATTTTTACTTACACACCAAAACATAAAAAATTTTGTTTAAATATTTCTATCACATTACATTTTCCCACAAATCTGGTTTAAATTACATACATATTCAATGCTTTTGGCGAAAATATGTAATATACAAATTATCATTTCTATTCTTTCGGTCGATATATATCTGTGTTGCTTTGCTTTTTTCATGCCTGAAAGTTAGGCAGTATAAATTAATTAATGTTGCCTTAAATATGTTATTTTTCTCATTTGGTTTTTATACCCAAAACAACATTTAGTGCTACATATGTAAACCTCACCAGGTCCATCTCTGAATCACTCAACAGTAATCCGCTAACGTGCCAGTGTCAATGCTACTAGCAAATGGCTTACATTTTTAAGTTCTGCATTCAAAATTACATTAAAATCATATAAAGGAAAAAACAACTTTTTCATTAGACCTGTGTAATTATTTTTATTGTACTTATGGCTGGATCACTTAGCAAACCAGTATGTTACAATAGTACTGCAACTTATTTCCATTTAAGTTCTTTTTGATAGACAAAGTTGCACTGAAAATTGAATGAATTTTTCTATTTCTCTTTAGCACATGCGTGGTCATAAAGATCAAACAGCTCTGAATTATAGCTTTCAAGAAATAGTTACAACAGGGGATAGGGGGCATCGAGCTTTGCGAGAACTTCGGAATCGCTGCCTCATGCCTGGGATGTATGCTCAACATCTGGACCGATGGCTCTCTTATTACTCTCCTCAGCAGGTACTGGTTTAATACTTTATGTAATTTCTTTGTTTTAAGTGTTGTGTTTTCATTATTTGTGTCAGATAGGATTTAGCAATGAAGTTCTATGCTACTTTATTGATAGTTTAATTTCTGGTTTTTCATTTAATATTTATCGTCCATGTCAGGGCAAAAGGGGTTAAGTCTGACTTTTGATGGGTCGAAAGGAGTCAAATGCAACTTAAAATTTAAGAATTAATATATGCTTAAAATCAAAACTAAATGAATCTACGCATCTAAATTACAATTTTTTGTATCATGGCATGCTTTTTTTTCTTCCTGAATATTTGTGAGAAAGAAATATTCGACTTAAGATGCAGAAAATAGACATTTTGACTTAACCCCTTTTACCCTGAGACGGAAGTTATATAAAGGTGCTTTTTATTTAGAAATGCAGGTGTGGTTACTTATGAGGATCATTTGATAGGTATGATTTAAAAGTAAGTTAAACACCGCTTTTTTTGAAAAAATGGATTTTGTTCCTCAACACAGTTGCCACTGAGGCCTACATACTTGGTCCAGCGAGTTTCTAATTATTTTGTCCCGTCGGATAAGTAACTTTCTCAAAGGCTTTAAAACAGGGATTACGGTGGAAGTGACATCCTTATTCAATTAATTTTTTTACACAGAGCCAATTTTAAAATTTGGCAAAAGAAGTTGCATGGGGCTAAGTGAAGAATAAAGCAGCTGTCCACTTTTTAAAATAAAATGTTTTATCACTGCACAGAACTAATTTTTTGTGACAGGTGCTACAATGCAAACAGAGTGTCACATCTGACTGAAATTTGTGTAGTTTGAAGAGTGACACCTGCCAGCTGTCACTCTTCACCAAATTAATTGTGTGAAGTCAGTAATTTGTCAGAAATTTATCAAATGGCCCTTGTACTCCAGAATTTTTGTTTTTGCATTGTTTTGTTATATTTCTGCTTATTTTTTAATCTTATTGCTGTTATTGTATAACTAATTACATCCAAATAATGGTGCCTGTCTAAAAACGTATTCAGTCAAAGAACTAATACCATAATCTAAATTAATCGATATATCTATTAAGTGCTCTGCAATTTCAACTGGTTATGTCCATCTGTCTAAACAGACTTTTCTAAGAACTTAAATTAAATGCGATTATTTAAATTATAATTCATTGTTTCACATTTAAGGTGTGTAATATGTTGAAATTAAAAGGAATTTTTTAATATATATGATAGCTAAACAGGGTCTCGTTCCATTATTATTTGCTTTTTGTAATTATTCTTCAACTTACCAACTATTTCCAAACTTGTATTTCGACTTTTATAAATGAATTCTCTAGATTCCCTTGAAATTTTTTAAATTGAAAAGAAATGTTTATTATGCATAGTATAAATATTATCCATATGACCTGTGACTATTTTATATATTGTTTTGTTTTTAACAGTTGCTTATAATTGATGGAGAGGAGCTAAAGTCTGATCCAGTTGCTGTAATGAGCAAACTGCAACAGTTCCTGAAAATTAAACCTTTCCTGAATTACAAAGATCACTTAAGGTAAACACTGACCAAATAAATACTTTGTGAGGGCTTAAAACTTGAAAGAAGTATTTTTAAAGTTTTGCATACCGGAAACAATTGGAAGATAAAGATTAGAATTAACTTTACTTCCAAGCCTTATTGAATAAACGGCTATTCATAGTATGTAGGGGCAGAATTACTGTGTAATGTATTGGATACCATGACCAGGTTCATAAATATGTTGATTGGGAAGTGTAGGGATAAAGTATTGAATGTCATACCTAGTAATGTTTAAATCATGCCAAGAAGTGCTATTTATACTAAACTTGAGGACAAGACCACTTATGAAGTAAAGTGTGATAATGTGTGTTCAGAACACATTTATGATGCACACAAACCTGCTTAAACGACCTTAGATATATGGAATAGTTTCTCCTTTTGTGGCATGTGTTTCACTATCCTTTGCGTCACTGATATGTGCAAATGTCATTTAGGGTCTTGGTACTGCTCACCTTGCTTGCTTCACTTGTTAAAGATCTTGTGTTTGGAATAATTGTTTGAGCCTATAGATGGTGTCGCATGATGGCTCAGACATTTTTGATTGGGGATGACTAGTGATTGAACTGGCCATGGTAGCCTGTTGTTACCTCGTTGACATTTCTGTACAATGTTCGCCATAGATGGATGGGTGTTATTGCGCTGAAATATGGCTTTGCCCACATCAGTTATGAAGGGAAGTGCTGCAGGCTATAAGGTGTAATCAACTTAATTATGGAGTGGTTAATTACCAGCTGGACCACCTATCAGCCAGTTGCTACCTAAACCATAATGCTCCTTATTCAAGTTGTATCATTCCAAAAGTTGGTGGGATTGTCTCATTTTCCACATCAACCCCATATGCCATTCTGGTTGCCATTAAAACCTAAGCAAAGTTGACAATGTATTGAGGTCAGCAGTAAGCAGTGTAAAGATAGATGCTATTGCAAGCCTACTCCCAAGGGTGATTGGAAATGGTTTGATGGATGATAGGTAGACTGATGGCAGGAATTGTTGCTCATCAAATGACTGATCAAATTTCTGTTAGAGTTACTAGGACTTGGCAAATAAAACAATTTTCACACTGACAATTCCCCATCTGCTGTCCAGTCGTGACTTTATGAGTGTAGTGCTTTTAATCATTTCTGAACACATTAGACTATTCCCCAGTTCAACTTAAGGCCCTATGAGTTGAACACCCATTCTCTTCAAAGCCATTTATACATCCTCAATGTTTGTTAGCTAGTAACATTCTAGTTAGGCATTATGCACAACTTAATTCTTCAGAAACATGTTTTCTTTTAATAAACTGAGCACTGCTAGATTTTACCATACATCAGCTATAGCTTTTGTGGAATTGCTTCTTTACTTTAATCATTTACATATGTATCTGATGCTCTTGTATGCAAATTTTCAATTAAAAAAGTAGTCCTTGTATGTAAATTTTCAATTCAAATAAGTGATTCTTGTATGCAAGTTTTCAATTTAAATTAGTGGTTCTGGTGTGCAGGTTTTCAATTCAAGTAAGCAGTTTTGTTTGTTCAAATTTTATTTTTATTAGAACATTTTGGTACTTAAAGTGGAAAATTAATTTGTATATTTTGAATGTTCAGTGTGATTATGATTTTTTACTATTTAGGTTTCCATTTTTCAGGTATGATCCAAAGAAAGGTTTCTTTTGTCAAGTGAGTCAGGAGCGTAATAATACCAAGTGCCTAGGAAGAAGTAAAGGACGGCTTTATCCTCCGATGGATCCCCAAACAGAGAAGTTCCTCAAGGCGTTTTACTTGCCCCACAACATTGCACTGTCAAAACTGCTCACAAAACTGAGGCAGCCCATACCTCTGTGGTTAGAGAAAGATTTATCTCATGGTTCTTAGGACATTGACTATTTGAATTGATGAATCAGATATCTTCTGTGCACCACTGTTGCTCAGCATTTGTGCGACTCATCACGGAGCTACTGGGAAAAGTTGTGGAGTCAGAACTTTCTGCAACTTGTGATTTTTATTGTTTCCCCAAAGCAAGTCGTGATGTGGACAATCTAAGCACGAGGATGTGTTTTAAAAATATTCTGAAATTGTGTCATAGAAAGATCCCTGTGATCTCTAAATGATCATGAAATCCAAATCATATTGTAAGATTCATTGATTTTTGTGTACATAGGAATATGTTTTTCAGTGTTTATTCTGACGAACATTTGTGCAAAATTAGGATATTTGCTGATTGTCTAAAGTGTTTATCAAACATTTTTTTTAAAACTCAACTAATTGAATAAGTGACGGGATAGATATAATTCTTCCACAATTTTTATTAATACACACTTTATAAAACTGAAAGAGAAATTAATTTAAGATTTTTATCGATAGAAATTCACCAATATGAATCTATTTCTGTTGATTTTATATTTTTTTATATCTTTCTATGTTTAGTTTGTTACTTAAAAGTATTTCAGTTTTTGCCACTAAAAGTAGACAATATTTCATGTATTGAGCATCACACATACACCATTATAACTACTAAACAGTGCACTCTTTATTCAAAGGGCAACAATTTAAAGTTATTGTCTATTAATGTTATGCTGAAAAAATGAATTTGCCAATAAAATTCATGTGACTCTTATTTCTATTAACATTTTTATACATATCAAATGTTAATTTATTGTTTATTTATCATAAATACTTATTCCAGCATTTAATTTATTGTGTTACCATTCCAGGTGATTATCCATAGCTGAAATTAAAAGGACAATTAACTGCAAACTAAATCACCTATTTATAAAAGTTAAGTAAAATGTTAGTGAATGTATTGCTGCTACATGACATGGATTATCTTTTTTATCAACACAAGTATTTTATTGACCAATCAAAATTATTTTAATGCTACAAATATAATAGTTCAATATGTAAAACATCTTATTGTACATTTGTATTTCTTAAACTATTATGTGAGTAATGTGCTATTTTTATTTAGTAATTTCTTAAATGTAATTTTAAGTATATCAAGCAATTGTGGCACTTGTGTTCTCTATTTACCATGAGGTAGGAGAAATACTTTTAAGGTATAGGATCATACAAGAGTAACAATTGAAGCAGATCATTTTCATGTTGAAACTTTACTGCTTAGCAGTAAAATATGAAGTTTTGCACAAATGTTTGTAAATTTAAATTTTTTTATTTATGAGATATCTTTTTAATATATTACTGTCAAATCAAATTCCCTTTTACTTATTGTACAAAATTTAGTGTTTGTACATTATCTGTGTTTTTGTACAAATTGGTGTACACAGTCACTCTTTAAATTGATAATTATTTTGCATTTACAAGTTTTTTATCTTCATTTGTGACAGTAAACAAGACAAAAATACTGTTCTGGATTACCCACACTTAATCTGTACAATTTTCAATGTGCAGTGAACATAATGCTTTCTGTGAAAGCTGTATTTACTGTGATGTCTCATACGGACTTTGTGAAAGCCATTGATTTGGCTTCAATGTTCAGTCATGTTTGTAAATTTCTTCAAGTTTTATTGCACAATCATGATACATTATTTTCACAGTATGAATATTACACTGTTAAAGATTACACTGACACCTTTTTACTGTTTTCTCTGAGCAATTTCAATTAGGAACTAAAAGCAAAATAAAAAATATATACTTCCTCTCCCAAAATAAGTGTCATATAACACATGAATTTTGTTCCAAAATAAGTGTTTTCCAAAATAGTTGTCACATATTACATGAATTTTGTTCGGAAATAGTTGTCACATATTACATGAATTTTGTTCCGAAATAGTTGTCACATATTACATGAATTTTGTTCCGAAATAACTGTCACATATTACATGAATTTTGTTCCGAAATAATTGTCACATATTACATGAATTTTGTTCGGAAATAATTGTCACATATTACATGAATTTTGTTCGGAAATAATTGTCACATTTGTAAAAAGATGGATAAATAATAGATTTAATTGTAAATTAGATAATTTATTTTTGTGACAAGTATAATATATTAAGACAGTGTTTGGCTTTTAATAAAGCTTCAGGACTACTGTTAATATGACTCAGAAGAGGTTTTCACACCTTGGGTTTTTCTTTCTTAATGTGTACAATTTTATAGGCATTACTTCTAAAAGACATTAAATTTTCCATACATGCTTGTGATGTTGAGAATCTTCCTTTCACATTCTCCATCTGGTGCACTTTTAAAAAGTTCTTTTTTAATTTTTTACCAGCTTTTGTCACTAGATTGTCTTTTTTACTGTAAACATTCTTAGGTTGCCTTATACCAATAACAAATGTTGTCTTCGTTGGCACAGTTCACTTCAAAATTAAAGAAACACTTAATATTCTAAACAAAATGTGCACTTATTTTGGGACAGTATATTTTCATTTTGCACTTGTGACTATCAAATGCTGTGTTTAAACAGGTACTTTAAATTGTAAAGTTTACTTTAATTATAGAAGAGTATATAAATTTATTTTTTGACTAAGACATATTTTCTTCAATTTTTTCCTCCAGCTTAGTAGCCAAGTGGTTTATGCTCTGAATTCAATAAGTTCTGATTTCAAATCCTGGCTATGGCCTATTGGTTCAGAATCCACTTTAAGCTGTAGACCCTAGTCAGCATTCAGTAAGCAAATTTCAATAGACTGAGAATCAAATAAAATTCCATATAAAATATTTTTAAATTGGATTCTGGAAACTGCCCTTTTGGACCTGATTTCTCACATGTTCTTTTGTTAGAAATTCTACTTTGGCTTAGTCTTGAAAATTTGTTTTAATTTCAAGTTATATTTTGTGTGATCTTAAGCAAGTGCATACCTGCCTATTCTGAAAAATTATTCCGGTTTTCCAAATGGAAAGATATTTTTCTTTAGGGGAAATTTTCCAAGTGGCGCCCAATTCAAAGTTTTAGCTCCATGCCATGGTAACCATGAAAATAAAAAAAACATCGTAAGCAGTTCCATTAGAATGCTAGATTTTTGTAGCAACTTTCTTAGGGGGCACTAATTTTCGCGAAAAACCAACAAATATACCACCAAAACACTCAAGAAAAATTTGAACTGCTTATTTTATGCGTTTGAAACCATTTTGTGCAAAATATCGCCAAATTGGTTTCACCAAGTTAGGACTGCTGCCAAGCATATAATAGTAGAGAGCAGGGTTACTCTTTCGGTTTTAAATTGCTTTCATTAAGCCCAATTTGTCGCTAATTAAGGGGCTTTGAATTATTTTTTATTTTAATATTTAAGTTTGGTTTTTCTGTTGTAAAAATCTTGCGGATTGTTTTCCTTGGAGGTTGGGAGGTATACAAACTTGTATTAATACTTCATTCATAGTTTTAAGAGTTTTTTACTCTATCCTTTGACATTTTGTATAATTGCTTTAATAAAGATACTGAAATCTACATTCATCCCATCATCAAAGTCCTAGCTAACTATAAAAAATTTGTTTTATGTTTAAAACTAAGTATTAAAAAAGGGATATTGCTTCTTGTACGTCATGAAGTTTTCTGTTCTTAAAAATGTTGCAATTTGAATAGTTAGAATACTGATTGTAAAATGTTCTGATACAATCTGAATGTATTCTAAATGCTAAAATTCATGGGAAGTGGTTTTGACAACTTGGAAAAATATCCTTAGAGCAAGACCTATGTATCAGAAGCAAAGTGTGGAATAATTTTTAGAAGAAATAAATTAAAAAGGTGTGCGAACTTAGAACAAATTTTCTGCTGTTCAGTATGTTATGCAAGTTAGGCAAAATGCAACCTTCTTGTCTGGTAAACCCATTGTATATATGTTAAAAGGCAGCTTTTTCAAATTTGTTTGATTGTAATAGTGATTAAAAATTGTATTTTGATTTGTTTAATTTATGCTTTATTTATTATCTCCAATTATGATATTCACTGTTATTGTTGTAATGCTATATGTAATTGTGTATTTATATAGTATTGTTTCCAATTACCAAATATGCTAACTGCAGTATTGCTTGAACACTCATGTTCGCTATGGTTATTAATTTTTATTATCAAAAGACAGACTTAGATATCTATACCTAATCTTTCTTTTCCAAAATTATTGTACGTTGTCACAGAGTTAACTTAAAGTGCTTAATCATGGCTTCAATGTCATATTCCTCAAAAGTTCTTTACCCCGAAAGTAAGTTTTCAATTAAATAATATACCAAGAAATGTACTTGAACTGTAATGTTATTTCATGATATGATAAATATTTCCCTTCACATAATGAGCTGCTTTTGGTTTTTCTGAAACTCGACAATTGAAGCTGTGTACAGGTTTTACCTACAGCCGAATTTTAGCCAATGAATTCTGTTCTTAATAAAACACTATTATTATATTCTAGTTTTATATATAAGTGTTTGCATTTCTGATTATTTGCCAAGGTATTTATGTATTATGAACACATAGACTACGAATTCAAGTGTATTTAGAGTTTCCTGTCAGTTGTTCATTTTGATTACATTTTCCTGCAATTCGTTTTGCAGCTGCCATACCTCAAGTTCCAGGTATTGTTATCCTTTCTCTAAGTCATTAGCTTCCAGATGCTTTAGTAATGCAAATGAGCAAATTGCAAAAGAAAAATTTTTAAATGTGTACAGCAATTGAAAGTATGAATGTTTGTCTTAAATTGCACTTAACATGATCTTCAAGTTTCTTATTTTTAAACACTTTTTAAAGAAATATTTTTCGCAGGTCATTTTTATCAATATTACATTCTTGATTATTTCACTTTGTAGAAATGTTATTTTTGAGAAAAAATATGTGGATGTATTTTAATCTGACACATGAGTGGAAATTAGTTTCATTTCCAAACTTTACTGGTTCTAAATATTAAATTTTATTTCCTTATAATTTTTAAGATCCTCTTAAACAATTAAACATTGCTCACGATTCTAATGCCTGAGTTTTCTTTCATTACATAAATGGTACTTGCATCGTGTATTGTACCTGACACTTAGCTTAGCTCATAAAGAAATAAATTTTTAATGTACAAAGTGTTTTAAAAATGTGTATAATATGAGTATTAAATGAGTCTATTTAAAAAGAAGATCTCACAAGAAATTGAGCTACAAGTTGAAAAAAGAAATATATGAAACCTTCAGCTTTGCATGGCATCATTTGTTTAATATATTGTTGTGTTTTAAGTGCATAAAGTGCCATACTTAGAGTAAAATGTTGACTAGTTTAAATCTATGTTAGATGTCTTTCAGCCATAGCTGTGCTGCACTACGATATGTTGTGAATTCAATACCAGTGTTACTGTTACATTTGTAAGAGTGATTGAATTTTGAATCATCGAAGCTGTATTTATGCATGTGTGCTGTCAATAAAATATTTCATCTGTTGAGTAAAATTTTTCAAATACCTACTTACGTCTTTTTTAGTGCCTACCCCACAAGAACTACTCCCGCCAGTCTGGTTGGTGGTCACTATAGGAACAGTACTCATTCATTTGAATAAAAACTCAATTGTGGATTATCTTAATAAAATTTGGTTTTCATCGAATTTTTCGAGAATATATCGCCTAAAGAGAGTTTACTGGTATTAAACTTATCAGCAACAAGTGAAAATAATAAATATGTTTATAAATTTGCATTCCCTATGGAAAATGGGTTGTATGAGTTTAACTATTGAGGAGGCTGCATCCAGAGATTGAACAAGATTTATGGCTGGTAAGTTTGTTAAATTTTCAACCACAATAGGTCCAGTTCCTTTGTCAGCAACTACCCTCTAGGTGTCTGGGTAGGGTCAGGAGAGGTTCGATCACTTGTGTACTTTATGGAAGAACACGAATGAATCGCCATCTTTTTCAACTGCAGAATGATCCTAATGACCTCCATTACTTCAAAAAAATAATAAATCCCTAGAGCAATTGCAACTCTTCCTGCTAAAGCTAGAATAAGCCACATTGTAACTCAGGCCTACTTTAGTCGTTTTCACCTGGCTGACCCCAAAAAGTGCCTTGATGAGGAATAGACTTTGGAGTATACCTTGTTCGACTGCACCGGAGAACGTTTCTAGAATTATCTTTAAAAAATGTGATTTATCTATTACTGTTTTTCTAATGCTCGTGTTATATATTTTGCTTAGCTGGCTTATAGAAGACATCGTGAAATCGGCGTTAATGAGCCGGTCAAGATCTACTTATAAAATAAGTTATACAAACAAAAAATCCGAAAAACTTAAAAATAAATTGGAATTAATTTAATTATTTAAAATAAAGAAAACATCGGATGGAACAAATTAAATAATGGTAAAGCACATTGAAATAATATATAATGAAAAAATAAATTAAAATATTCACAACATAATATTGGCCTGGCAGTCGTTTATTCTAGGACAGGTCAAGATTTTTCTATTAGTTCATACAAGGGATTAGGTACAATGAAACTAAAAACGACTCGAGACAGGAAGCTTGACAGACAGAAAAATATTCGGAACATGGACTCGTACTTTAAGGCCCCGTTCATATGAGGCGTTTTCCAACGCGCGTTTTACGTCTAAACAAAACGCGGATAGCCAAAGTACATGCAGAAATCGCAAGAATCCAAGCGCTAGACAGCTTCGGCGCTTCAACAATCTCCAGTCGTTCTCGCGATTAGAAGGCGTTTGGAGAAGCATAGGTTTCTTCTGCAGCGTTCACATGACACGCGTTTTGACGGGCGTTAGGGCTTTTTTTATTCCTCTAGTCCAAGTTTCTTCGCGATCGTTGAAGATAGAGTGAAAATTTCAACGGATTTGAAATCCGGAAAATTTGACACCTGAAATGTGATTTTCTTTAAATAAATAATTTTTCAACTGTAACTTTAATATTTTCGCGATACTCATTTGACGAATATATTCATTACGAACACAAAGAATTTGTGTAATCTGTAGGGGTCTGGTGCACGTCTAATCTCGTGGCCCGAGGTAACGTCACACTGGAGCAACACAACGGGCTATTGGTGACGGTCCAGGATCAATTCCAAAGGGAAGGATCGAGGATAATACGTAATTTTGAATCACGGTCAGATGACGAAGCAACTCCTGAGCTGGCACCTCACTCTCCAAACTTCCACGCCAACGTGACTCGTGACCCAAATGTCCCCATATTGGCGTGATGTAGAAGTTCGGAGAATGGGCTGCCAGCTCGGATGTCGTAATCTACTCAAATATGAAAGCGATTTTCAATGTGAACAAACCAGACAGAAAGCGAAGATTTTACTTGAGCTACCCAAATGCTATGACATATATTGGGGTTCCACTAAAATATATTTTAACGCCGTTTTGGCTGCGGAAATCTAATGGGTGTTGACAAATGAGCTATCATTTCTCAATTAGGAATTCATTCTTTTTGGAATTTCTGTTGGCAAAGTGCTGAAATCGTATTATAGAAAAACAAGTCAGGCAACATCATTTTCGGACACGATGAAGAAAAGGCTAGGTAGGCAGAAGAAATCAAAGATAAAGCTCCGAGGGGATACACTTTCTAAAATTCCGTCTATCCCTCGTCGAGATACTGTTGCTGCCTTCATATTGGAGATTGGACAGGACTGCCTAGGCAAACACCTGTATAGATTCAAAATTTTTAAGTTCAAATTGTGTCTTGTGTGGAGGTGGAAACGAAATGAACTCCAGGGTTGAATGTCAAAATTGTCGGGAGACATTTTTCAAAGGAATTGGAAGACAAGAGATTTACTTCAAAGCCTAGTTTTATACATGTAAATTTAATTTCTATACTTATGTCTGCTGTTGATTTCTCAATTTTAGTCTCTAGTCTATGCTGCTATTGTTTAATTTTATAATCTTGCTTCTGGGCGCAGCTTGTCCTACTTAGGACCTTGTACCATGAAATTCAAAATCCAATCCAATCAAAGCCTACAGACTGATTAACTGTTTACTTTTTCTATCGTTTTTCGTCATCTGACCGTGGTTCAAAATTACGTGGTGTTGTCCTCGGATCTTTCCCTTTGGGATTGATCCCGGACCGTCACCAATAGCCCATTGTGTTGCTCCAGTGTGACGTTAATTGAAATTCCCCCCTCCCCTCTATCGTTTTGTTTTGGGATTGATCCCGGACCGTCTCCAATAGCCCGTTGTGTTGCTCGTGTGACGTTAATTAAAATACCTACCTATCTCGTTTTGTCTTTGTTCTTTCTCCATGTTTTTGTACTCTAGTGCAGTGCTTCCCAACCTTTTTCACGTCACGGCACACCTCACAAGCATAAATCATTTCACGGCACACCACAAACGAATAATTTCACGACACAGCATGAAGGAATATTTTTCTATTAACACGATTTCTTCTATTTCATATTAGGTATTCAGTTAATAAGATCTTTCAAATATTTTTGCATTATAATACATAAACATTCCAGTTAGACATTCGTTTCAAATAAGTCTTATGCAGTCATAAGCACGAAACAAATGGAATGAAAATACCTAATCCATACATCCTCAGTGATTGATATTTGACAGTTTTTATATCGCATCTATGAACTAAATTTGTCAGATTTGACTAAGTGAAACTGTGATTAAATTTTTAAAACATTTATTTTATAAAATTATGATATGAAAATATAAAAGTAAAATGAATTATATACAAAAGAATTACTGACTGTATAAATATGTTAAGGGGACACGGTACCCTTTGAACAATTTATTTTGTTTTCATATGTGTAGCAAAATTTTTTAGTATTTTATATTAAAATGCACATATAAAATGAATATTTCAGGCGAAAAAATTTAATTTTAATAAAGCAATAATTCAGAAATTTAATTTTTTTGAAAAAAAAATCAACCTTTTAAAATCCCTACTACTTTTTTAAACATCATCTTTAAAAATTTTTTTTTACACTTTTCTATTGATTTCAGTATTTTACACAATTCTGTGCATGGGTTTGCATGTATTCTGATTATTTATTTTTCTAGAATTTTTTTTCTAAAAAATACTGTGAAAAACTATAATAAACATAAATATTTTAGTTTGGCAATTTTTAAAAAAAAACTTTTAATCCAAATTCTTATCGCATGCACAGAATTGTCAAATACACTATTGTGAACAACTACAAAAAGTTTCAAACCTCTAAATTAAATTTTAAAAAAGCCTTAGCAATTTGAGTACTTCATTGTCATCAAAAACAGAAAGCTGAGAAAAAGCCATTTAAAGTTTTAATTTTTGGTTTCGGTATGTTACATCCAAGAGAAAAAAGACTTAAATAACTCCTAAAATAATGTTGCTAGAGCTATGAGATTTTGCATACATATTCAGAAGAGTTGTATAGTTAAAACAAAGCAATAAAATTTTTTTCGATATTTTGGTCATTTTAAGAGTACCGTATCCCCTTAATACTAATTTAATGACAAAATGTATATTTTAAGTACACTGCTGGCCACCCAAATTGCAACACCAAGAAAGACAAGAGATATCACAACAAAATTTATTTTGTAGATAACATGTTGACCAAGTATCAAATGATTAAATTTATAGACTTCTGTGAAGTGTGGTTCCTGCCAAAATCAGTAGCCAGAGTAGCCGCCATTGTTGGAGATCACCGCTGCCACACGCCTCGGCATTGATTCAAAGAGACTTTGGATGTGTTCTTGGGGTACAGTAGACCAAGCAGCTTCCACACGTTGCCAAAGTTGATCTGGTGTGGCAGCTGGGGATGTATTCTGGGTCAATCGTTGAGCAACCATAGACCACATGTTTTCTATCGGCGAAAGATCCGGAGAGCGAGCTGGCCAGGGAAGCAATTCAATCTGGCGATTGACGAAGAACCCTTGGACAATGCGTGCCACGTGTGGTCGCGCATTATCCTGTTGAAATATGGCTGTGGGCAAGCCCTGAAGGTAAGGAAGGACAACTGGCTCCAACACCTCGGAGATGTAGCGCTGGCTGTTTAAAGTACCGGCAATGCGTACTAGAGGAGTGCGAGAGTGATATCCAATACCGCCCCATACCATAATACCCGGTGCAGGACCAGTGTGGCGGTGCATAACGCAGCTGTTCAGCATCCTCTCTCCACGGTGTCTCCAGACTCGAATCCGACCATCGTGGTGTTGCAGACAGAAGCGTGACTCGTCAGTAAAGACAATTTCATTCCATTCTGCCGTCCACATCCTTCTTTCATCGCACCATTGGCGGCGGAAACGTCTGTGGTTCTGCGTCAAGGGTAGACGAAGCAATGGACGTCTTGCGGACAGACCACTCTGCTGTAAACGGCGTCGAATGGTACGCGCAGACACTGGATGATGCGGTACAGACTGAATGTGCTGTGCTATGGTTCGTGATGTGGCTGAGCGATCCGTCACTGCCATACGCACAATATGCCTGTCATCACGTGAAGTGGTGCACTGAGGTGGATGCGATCGAACACGTCGGTCCGTCGTACCCTCCTGCATCCAACGATCACATATCCGCATTACAGTTGTTTGGTTTCGTCCAACACGACTACCGATTTCCCTGAAAGATAATCCACAATCTCGGTAGGCCACTATCCTTCCTCTGTCGAACTCGGATACTTGATCAAAAGATGATCGCTGTTTTCTACGAGGCATAATTGATCGTTTTTTTGAAAAAACCACAAGAAAAACACAATTGCCGTACTTGAAATCGTCGAAATCTCCAAGCCTTAAATAGCGCTTTGAAGTGGCGCCACAGGCGCGCGTGATGTGCGTCTGCGCTGAAATTCTAATCATTTGCATATCTCACCTCCGCTAATGCATGTTGTAAATTTCATATTATTTGCATGCTTCCTTCAGGGTGTTGCATTTACGGTGGCCAGCAGTGTATTAATATAAATATTTACAATATTATTTTGCAACAGTTATACATATATGAACTTCTTATTTCAGTGAGATACTTAGGCTTTTTTCAGCGAACACAACTTTTTTATATCTGGGTCTATGGTCGAAAGAGCTACACTCAATTCATGATCAAGACTTTTCAATGATCTCTTTAAATTCTTGATAGGTGAGCATAGAAGAGAAACTTTGTTTACACATGTATGTTGTAGCAAATGGCAAAAGAATGTAGCTTTTTCGCTGATGGACAGACCTCCGGAACCGTCGACCCATCATCTGGACTGAGGTTAAATTTTTCGCGGGACACTTTTAGTCCTTTCGGAGCACGCCAGTGTGCAGCGGCACATTGGCTGGGAAGAACTGTTCTAGTGAATAAGCGTATTTCAATTGCTACTGCTAGAAATAAACACGTTTGGAATACATACGGGAAACACTCCTCCGCAAAAGCACTATCGCCATCTACATGTAACGCGACAGAGGTAGGTATTTTAATTAACGTCGCACTGGAAGCAACACAATGGGCTATTGGCGACGGTCCGGGATCAAACCCGAAGAGAAAGATCCAAGAAAATACCACGCAATTTTGAACTACGGTCAGTTTACAAGTAACTTGACAGAAAAATCCTTTTATAACTCTCGGGCCGCGGTAGCTTGGTTGGAAGAGTAAAGGATTAGCAACCGGAGGGTTACGAATTCGAATCCAACCCAAGACAGTCGTGTACAAGGGGACTGGTGCTTGGTAAATCTGTCATGGCCTCAAATGTCTTCACTCAGGTCTTACCTCGTCATTTGACCTTGGTTCAAAATTACGTGGGGTTGTCCTCGGATCTTTACATTCGGGGATTGATCCCGGACCATCGCCAATAGTCCGTTAAGGTGCTTCAGTGCCATGTTAATTAATTTTACCTACTTTTATTATTTCGATACCTGATTTATTTTGCTTTTTAATCATTCTCTAATGGTTTAAAAATGAAAAAAAAAACCGCACATTTTCGTCTATATTAACGTTATGTAATTTTCGGCAATATCGAATTATTTATTTTTATCAAATCGCCAGCTAATTATAGTTAATCTGTTACTGTAAAGTTAAAATTGGGATAGTGAAATTTTAAGAATTCAGATTAGTCGATTTTTCAGTCGTGGTCACTTTGGCGTGGTGTGGAAGTTCGGAGAGTGGGGTGCCAGTGTTGCCTCGTCATCTGACCAAAATTACGTGGTGTTGTCCTCGGATCTTTCCCTTTGGGATTGATCCCGGACCGTCACCAATAGCCCGTTGTGTTGCTCCAGTGTGACGTTAATTAAAAAATACCCCAATTCAGTCGTCGTGGAATTACTGTAATATGTTATGCAAAGTTTATCATGAAAATATATGTTCATTTAGCTCATATGGTGATAAATTCTGTTTCAAGCGAAAACTTCTTATCAAATCGAAACACAATTATTCTGAAAATCTTTTTAATCTCGAAACATTAACGTTCTAGAATGAAATCTGCTTAGAGGAAAATGGTAAAATTCCTGGAAATGCAAGCTTTCTGATTCAGTTGCCATGGTAACATTTTACTCATGACGTCAGACTGAAATACGTATATGCACCTTAAAGTAAAGGAAAAGACGTATCGCTTACGAAGTTTCTACCTTGCATCTTCGGTAAAATGTAAAATTAATCTTCACGAATTTTAGTGCATGGAGAATAAAAAAATTTTGATTTGATTAAAAAGTCTAAATTGAAATCTAATATTCAGAGAAAGAAAGCTACAAGTATAGTTATAAGTATGAGGAAAAGTCTAGCGAGTAAGTTGGAAATGAAAATTATTACAGAGCTTGCTTGCAGAATAGAAGATATATCCGCATATAACGACATATAAATAAACAAAAATAATGTATTGAAATGGTTTAGCACGGAAGTCGGGGTAATTCTTGGAGGAATGTGGTAGTTCAAGGAATAGTTAATAGTCTTTTCCAATTCACACTTCAACGGATTAGCAATCGGAGGGTTACGAGATCGAAACTAGGTCCAACCAAACTCCGTCGTATACGTGGGGGTTGGCGTGCACTAAATCTGTCGTGGTCTTAAATGTCCTCATGATGTGGAAGTTTGGAGAGTGGATCTGACAGTGGTTCAAAGTTATGCAGTGTTGTCCTCGGATCTTTCCTTTCGGAATGAATTCCGGACCGTCTGAAATATATGACCTATAACTTTTCAGTTTTCCTCAAAGTACTAACACGTATTCGCCAAGATGGTTTACAGCCAACGCAGAAAGTAAGACTTTGAACCCCTGTATTTCCTGCAAGGAGAAATTGTTTAGAATTTACCCATGTATTCTTGCTAAGGGATATACTGATTTTAAGATAAAATGTATTTTTGACAATCTGCGACGCTAAGGAAATTGAATGTTGTTCACCTAGATTGCGAAAATGACACACCGTGCGGCACCAATAGCCCGCTGTGTCGTTAAAGTGCGACGTTAGTTAACTACCTATCTACCAAAGATATTATATCGCCAGACGAAGTTATAAGATACCAAGCCAAGTCAATTTTCACCAAGCAGTCACGTGTACGAGTATAAATCAAATGTGCGATAAAAATTTTAATTTATTTAGAATTCTTATCTTCTAATGTGTAATGCATTTAATATTTTTCTTTATGTTTGACCATCATACGAACAAATGCTGGCACAAAATACATCTGTGCAGCCATTTTATGTTCTTGATGGTGTGATGAATTAAAAATTGCTCTTTTCGAAATAAAAATAACATTTATTATTACCCAAGACTATACATGGACGCGCAAAATATAAAAATAAAATGCTTAATTTCACAATAATCTTATTCGTAGGCGCAAGAGCAGTAATCAAGGACACTTGGGAGACAGGAATCTTCCTAGTCTGTAGCCCGTTATCCTAGACACTTGGGCGCTAGGACGTTATAATGGCTTAAGAAAAATGAAATTCAGTTTCTTAGTTCAAATGAAGTTCTTAGAAGAAAAAATTCAGTTTTTTAGCAAGGTTCTTAACTACAAATACTACTCCATGAAAGCATTTTTTTAACATACTATTAGAGTTACTTTAAGGATATTGATTTAAATCAAGTGATTTTTATTAAAAAAAACAATATTTAAATCAAAATTTTAAATTTCATTTTCCTTTCTGTATTACGTTCAAATGAAACAACTATGGAACAAGATGCATGTTATTTTATTCAAATAGTGTTAAGAACTACAGAAAATAAGTTCTTTGGTTTGGTTTGGTTGGTTGATTTCCTTGAGACTTATAGCTGCAGAATCAGGCTTTTGTCTCCATTCTTCCTAATTACAATATCCAATAAACGACACAATACAATAACAAGTAATTGACACACAGTGAAAGCTTTACTGACACAGAGGAGAGAAATACACCCAGGGAGGAATGCACCTGGCAGGAATCGAACATGCGCCGCCTACAACTCGAAGGTTGCTAGCGCAATGGGCATACGCACGAAAATAAGTTCAGTAGTTTGTTTATGAAAATAAATAAACACTTAATCACAGTGAAAAAGTTTTCTGCAGTATCACAAAAGCATTAGTTTTGCACATAAATCTTTATGATTGTATACATAAAATAGGTTATAATTCAGAAAAAGATCAATTTTAATTATATAAAAACAGTATGTAAATAAAATCACCAACGAATAGCACAAAAAAATATATTAAACAGAGCACAATTGTACAGAATTCTGAATACCACATTTTTCGTAAGTATAACTACGATCGATTTTAATTAAATAAAAAATGCACAAATTAACACTGAAAGATTGTTAAGAAAAATCAGTAATCTTGGGCGAATAATATCTAAACACTAAATAGAACGATTTCGTTTTTTCTTCTATCAAACAATTGGGATTTAAAATATTATCGTAATTAATTTAACTTGATAGTAAAATGATTTTTAAAATGACACAATTTAACATCAATGGGTTTTTTAACATATTTTATGAAAAACCAAAAAGAAACGTACCTTTCAAAAGAAGCGGGAAACATAAACAGTCCGTTTGCAACAGCAACAAAATGGCTACTGCTCTGAGTGGAACATGTCAAACTCCGCCTACAATTAGGTCACCCTCCACCGAGGGCGCTGTAAGTCATGCCTTCAGTGAAGCCTCTGTATCTTTTAGTCTGTGATGTCACTATTCGTTATTAACTAGCGTATTTCTAAACGTTGTGGTGCCTTGATATTCTATTAAGCACGAGCAAACTATAATATTAGTAAATATACTTTCAATAACGCACGTAAAAACTGTAAGCATGATATGGAATGGTAGGTAGTTGAATTAACGTCGCACTGGAGCAACTCAACGCTCTATTTTTGACGGTCCGGGATCAACCCCAAAGGAAAAGATCCCACCTTGTCAACATCTCGCAACTTTGAACCACGGTCAGATGATGAGATCAACACCTGAGTCGGCAGGGACAGTTCTGTCAATCCTGGTAAAAAGAAGTCCTTTTTGGATTTAGTCAATTTTTGAATGTTTGTCTTGTCTGATTATGTCATATATTCTGTTTTGTCCTTTAATAAACTTTGTATTCCTTAATTTCTTTATCTTTTCTGTATTCTCAACTGAATTCTATAAGTCAATTAAAGTCCGTGGCATAATTTGTGGTACACGAGGTGAATTCTTTTGAGAAATCAAGCAATAACTGCAGTTCTTTGTAAAAAGCAAACTTCAATATTGAAATGTAACGGAGTTCCATTATATTTATGTTCAAGAAAAGAACACGTTCAAAAAATCTTTATAGCTTGAGTCAACTTGTCTCGACTCATGCTTTTCATTTCATGCTTTCGGCACTCGAAGCTATTTGTACTCAAAAACAAGTCAGCTTTCCAATATTTTTGTTGTCCGAAAAATGTTTTATCCCAACCCTGAAGGAAAATGTCTCTGAAAGGAAAAATGGTTGAAGGATTATCTCCAGACAGCAAATGGGGCTTAGGATTCGAGAGTAAATAATTCAATCGGTCCTTGTGTACGTTCTTTGCTGCGAGATACTCATAATCGAACTCTTATTCTCCAGTAAACAAGGGAGCTTCCAAAAGCAAGGCAAGAAAACGCAAAAAACAAACTTTTCAAGAGATCCTCTCCTGTGGGAGATTCGTTCTCTACGCTGCTGTTTGAACGTTAATCAAAGCTACTTTTTTATTTGTGGACCGGTAGAAAAGATCCATGTTTGGTACAAAGAACTTACAGTTACTGGGTACTAGTTTATTTCACTCTCTAGGGAAATCGGCATTCCAGACGCTGATAACAATATTATTATTAGGAGTTAAAAATTGCACGAAAGGGAAAGTAAACATTCCACAGACAACAGTCATTTCACATTAAAAGTTCAGTTGTTTTATTTACCATTATAGCCTGCAATTTATAATTTCGACGACTCGTTGTTAAATTGTTACTCCATCAATGTTGTTTAGATCGTACAAAGGAATGCCGTTAATTAGTTCTAAGAGGAATTTCGTTTCATCGAGAGATGATTCCTTAGGAGCATTCGTAAATTCATTTCATATTTGCGATGCTGTTTATTATTATGGTATACAGTTCCAATTACTGTGTGCGAAAACAATAGACGATTGTATGCTTTGATATGCATGAAAGCGATTTTCAGTGAAGAAACAAAACAAAAGTCTGACGGAAAGCGAAGATTTTACTTCATCTACCCAAATACAATCCCAGGATACATATGGGGTTACCTTAAAATGTAGTTTGTCGCCTTTTTTGCGACGTTTGGTGTTTAAATTGACTTTGACCAATCAACTATCATACATCAATTCATAATTCAATTTTTGGAATATTTATTGACAAAGTGCTGAAATCGTATTTCAAAAACAAGCCTAGTGATACGTACAGGAAGCATGTTCCAATACGTACAGGAAGCATGTTTCGCCACAAAAACGCTACCGCCACCTACATTTAACTGACAGAAAAAGCCTCGTATCTGATATTTCCCTCGTCATTTGATACATTAATTTGATTCCATTTCGCCTATTCAAATAAATGAATTCTTAATGCTATATCTGGCAAAGACCTGATTAATTAAAAGGCATGTAATCAAAAAGTCTGCATTTAATAAATAAATATTAATTTTATTTTAATTTAGCTTTACTCGAAATTAATGATAAAATACTACTTGTAGTTATTAGATCCACTATTGACGCCTAGAAAATATCAGGCATGAAGTCAGAAAATAATTTCGAGGAAGACCCAGTCTTCTCTCACAATGTTTTACTTGTATGATTTAAGTATCTACATATGTTTCGCTGGTATCTAACATTTCTACGTATGTTTCACTGGTATCTAACGTTTCTACGTATGTTTCACTTGTATGATTAACGTATCTACGTATGTCTCACTTGTAGAAGTAATGTAATTACGAATATTTCACTTGTATGAAAAAAGTACCTACTTATGTTCTCTTGTATGATTAACGTATGTTCGTATATTTCACTTGTACGTGTTAGCGTATTTATGCATGTTTTACTTGTATGATTAATGTATCTACATGATTTTTACTTGTATGATTATCAGAACTACGTATGTTTCACTTGTATGCTTAACGAATCTGCGTATGTTTCACAGTATGATTAACATCTACGTATTAACATCTACGTCACTTGTGTGATTAACGCATATAAGTGTGCTTCACTTGTATGATTAACTTATCTTTGTGAGTTTTACTTGTATGATTAACGTATCTACGCATGTTTTACTTGTATGGTTATCGTATCTACGTATGTTTTTGTATGAGTATTGTATTTGCGTATGTTTCACTTGAATGGTTAACTAAATGTGGATTTACGCTGATTAAACTAGTTTCAGCTTGTGTGTGTACATTTTATTGTTTTCGAACAAAAAGTATTTCGAAGACCACTTGAACTTCTTGTGAAATTCCCCCTGAGTCTATACGAATGGACTAAAAGTCCAGTATGAAGCTATTATTCTTGCCCTATCCCTTATGTCGTCATTCAAAGCAACCAATCGATTTACAGTTGTGCTCAATGAGCTGTTTGCATAATGTTTTGACTATTTTCAGAAATGTCTACATTTTTTCAACTTATGGGTTTAACAAAACTTCGAAGTACCAACATCTTTTGTTTTGGGAGAGGGGTTACAAGGGTTTTTGGATCACTCCTTTGAATATATATGTCCCTTTATGAAGATATTAACATTCCTTTCAGTAACTATAGGAATAAGTTTGAAATATTTTTTAAATTCTTCTATACATAAATATGCCATTTTTTACTTATTTTTTAGCTGGTTGAAAAAGCAGTTTTCGGACTATTTTTAAGGGAGAATATTTTCCAAGGGATGTCAATTTATAAGTTTTGTCACCAAGCCGTGGCAACCATGAAAGAAAAGTATCGGCATCTGTGGTTGTTAGATTGTCATAGAAACCTTAAGAAAAAATTAGATTTTTAATTGCAAAATTTAAATCTCTTGGCGAGGTTCTTCAACATCTCTTTCATATTTCATTAGCACATTTTGTACTTCAGCCGATTCATTTTGTATCTGAGTAACTAAAATTCCTACTAAAAATAAATTCTAAAATGGAATTTTTTTGCTATTTAAAAAAAATTATGCTACTATTTTATAAGGATTTTGACTGTGGCAGCCCTGTAAAAGGAACTCACCGATTAAGAGCAAGAGAGAATTTGTAAGAACAGCGATGAATTCAGTTATTTCTCCAATGAGAGGGTTTTCCAATGTACACAAACCATCGAAAGAATAGGATTTTACTTCCATTAACTCAATACAAATTACGTACTGGAAGCACGTTGTACAGTAAAAACACCAGCAACATCTACATTTAGTTTTTACAGGAAAACCCTCTTATTGATGGATATAATCACAAGAGATTCGATGAATGAATAATTTCAAGTTAAATGAAATCAGAAAATAATCCCTTCAACCTTTCTTTTTCCGATTCCTGACTTTTAAAATATCGTATGCTTGAGACAGGTTTCGAATCTCGCTCAGTACTGGTTTCTAAAATAAAAGCGTTGCACTTGAGCATTGCTGTCTTAACCCTCCTGGTGGTTGTGTCATGAGGTGCCTCGTCATTAGCAAAACTGACCAGATCTTGATGGACGAGATATCTCGTCATTACAAAAAAAACGACCAAATCTTGATCTCGTCATTCATTAAAAAATTGACAATATCTTGATGACGAGATTAGCTCATCATTAGCAAAATTGTTTAGATTTTGATGGAAGAGATATATCGTCGAAATCACTTGAAGAGTTAAGAAATACGATGAAACAAAAGAATAAGCCTCCAAAGTATCACTCTTTCGGGAGTCTAATGACGCAAGAGATTATGGGTATTTTGAATTAAATGCGTCAGTTTTCTTTGACATGATTTATCCTTCCAATGGAACAAGGACAGAACGGAAATAACACTCAGCTCTACTAGAGAGCAATCCGTCATTGTTTGAATTTCAATTGTTTCTCATCATCCTTTAAGGTATCCCAACACGTTGAAAATGTCATTTTTGACCAAAAATCCCCCCCAAAAGGTTTTGATCTCATTTGATAGAGCATTTATTTGAGTTTCGAAAATATATTTGATTTTGTCTCTAAGTTAATTAGTTACAGAGATATTAAGATTTTATCAAGGCGGGAAAACCGGAAGCAGGTATGGAAAACACCGGAAATGGCCGTGAAAAGATCAAAAACCTGTCAAAATTTAAATATAAAACTTACTTTTTTACAAATATAATTTTAGAAAGGTTTCTCAAATGTTTAAATAGTTTCTCTTTGGCTGTTTATTTAAATTAAAAACATAACATTTAACACTTCAAATGCACTTTCTCTAAATTAATTTTTATGCATTATTTCCTCACTTCAAATGTTATAACTCAAAAGGTTATTGATGGATTCACGTAAAACTTTGAGGACTTGTTCTTTATAATGTTGTCTAGGGAATGAACTAAAAGAATTATGCTGAGTTGAAAAGTTTTTAAATTATGGCCATTTATTTAAGAAATATGACTGTAAAACTATCAAAAATCTTGTATTCAGTTTTTGACCGCTTGTCAAATTTTTGTTTATTTAAATATCCTCTTGATTCCAGTTCATTCCCTAGAAAAATGCATGTAGTTTATTTTGGTAGTATCCTTTTTCAAATTGGTTGAATAGATTTTCATGTAGCACATTTGAAGTTTTTGACAAATTTTTTTAAAATTTCAAACATAATTATCATTTTTACAAAATTATTAATATATATTTTAAATATTTATAGCCCAATGCTATTGTTTAATAACACTAAATATAAAAATATCATTAAAATGTTACTATACCACATTTAAAAAAAGGGTTTCGAACGTGTTCGGATACCTTAAAATAACGATCGAAATGTTAGTCGTAACAGATTTTGATGCTTGGATTAGCTCTTCTTTGCAACAGCAACGCAAGTGCTGTTTAGAACGATTGCATACGAAGTTTGTTGAATTTGACTGGAACAACGACTATATCGTGTCACTGTTATCTAACATTGTTAATCTGTCCGTTTCATGATAGACATAAATAACTGAATGAATAAAAATGTAAAAATTATATTTTAAATACATGAAAGAATGCTTTGTCAGGTAAGTGACCTTGTGTTGAAAAAGCATTCAAAATTACAGGAGAACAATGACTCAACTGCGAAATTTAGAGTGAATATTAATAATGTACCTACATGAGTGGCATCATTTAACCCTCCAAGTGGTTTCGACGAGATATCTCGTCCATCAAGATCTGACCAATTTTGCAAATGACGAGATATCTCGTTATCAAGATGCCAATTTTTTGCTCATGACGAGATCAAGATCTCTCCAGTTTTCTCCTAATAAGATATCTCGTCTATCCAGTTCTGGTCAGTTTTCTTCTAACGAGATATCTTTTCCATCAGGTTCTGGTCAGTTTTTCTGTTGACAAGATACTTAGTTGAGACAACCACCAGGAGGATTAACCCTCCAAGTAGTTTCGACGAGATATCTCCAAGGTCTGACCAATTTTGCAACCATGAGATATCTCATCATCAAGATTTTTTTATGATGACGAGATCAAGATCTGGTCAGTTTTTCTAATGACGAGATATCGTGTCCATCAAAATCTGGTCAGTTTTGCTAATGACTCGAGTACCTCATCTAGACAACAACCAGGAGGGTTAAGATAAACACATGCTATTATTAACCTAATTTTCATTATCATCATAGCTTTTCAACTCTTGTAATTAATATTAATCATGAACGGTAATCTTAGTTTTCGTTTTCTGAATAAATCCATGAATTCCACTTGCGTCATTGTTTTTCCAGAACAGAGATATCTTCGTATGATTATTTGTCTTTTCGTATCCTCAATCAATTTAGCATTAGCGGACATAGTCCAGCTTTGTAAGAGCTCAGATGAAGAATTAACTGTTGATTGATGTTTCCTTTGTGTATTAAGACTAGCACAAGTGTAGGAAGGATTTTTGGAGTTAGTCTGGATTGGCACGAACGGCTCTTTTCCATTTCGAAAGGGTACGAAAATAGAAATAAATTACTGGTTGGAGGAACATCGGATGTCTTTGCACACAATAATCTCTTATTTCCATCTTCATCTTTTCGTAGAATAAGATCCATAGGGCCACATTTGCTGTGTGATAACAAATCTAAGCCATGAGAGGGATTTTCAGTGCAAACAAACTAGACACAAAGCAAGGACTTTTATACGTTAACCCAAATGTTCTCGCATGTGATACATATTGAGTTTCCCTTAAACTGTTGTTTATCGCCATTTTGTCGTTTAATCTAATGGATGCTCTCCCCAATCGCATATAAATTCGGAATTCATTCTTTGGAAGTTTTATAGACAAAGTGTTGAAATCATATTCAAAAACCAAGCCAAGTGACGTCACGTCCGAAACACGTACAGTAAATACATTGCGCCACAGAAACACTACCGCCACCTACATTTAGCTTGACAGAAAAGGCCTATTATATTAATTATTCGACACTCGATACAACTAAAGACCGTCGTGTATGTGGGAGGATGCACGTTAAATCTGTTGTGGCCTCAAATGTCCTCACGTTGACATGGTCTGGAAGTTTGGAGAGAGGGGTGCCAGATGAGGTGTCCCTTCCAGGTTGATCCCAGACCGTCGCCAATTGCCCGTTGTGTTGCTGCAATGCGACGTAAATTCAACTACCTACTCACCTCAATAAGAAAGGATTTGTTTGTAATGTAAATTTGTAAGCATTGAGAATTTTCAGTGCAACAAAGTGTTTTAGCTCCGCTACTCAAATGTTCTCGCATAATACGTGCACCATAAAAATCAACCAACTGTAACGTAGATCCAAAACGGATTGTGGGATTGAGTGGTCAGTTGGTCCAGTATCTTGAAGTCCGACTGAGCCAATGTCCACCTAGTGTAGTAGAGGAATCGAACTTACGCCGCCTACAGTTCACAGGATACTTTGTCTCTTTTAAGAATTCTAGTCACGCTAAAAATTTTGAGGTATCAATTAAGTTATTTAGGTTTCGTATCAGAACACATATCCTTGATGAAGCTTCAAATATCGAATCGACTTGAAAATATATCATAAGTGCAGATTCGTGTTTTTGTCTTGGTGCCGGACTTTATTACTTGGTATAACTTTTCTAATCTGTTTCGCGTGAAGAAGTTTGGAGAGTGGGTTGCTAGCTCAGGTATTGACTTCGTCATCTGACCATGATTCGAAATTACGAGTTGTCCTCGGATCTATTCCTTTGGAACTGATCCCAGACTGTCGCCAATAGCCCGCTGTCTTGCTTCAGAATGGCGTAAATTCAACTTCCTTCTTGTTCCGCATGAAAGAGTTTTGTTTATTATAAATTACACTCAAAGTCAAAAAGTCTTAAAATATTGGTACTGATATATTTTCAACGTATGTTGCAAGACAGTGAAATGATGACAAGTATTGCAATGCAAATTTAAATACCAAAAAAAAAGACTCCTGTTACCAGTAATTTTGTGTAATCGAGACTTCTATTATTCTGTTGCTATTGATTAGCTTCCAATTATACATAAGTGCTAAACTTCACTTTTCCGAAGCAGTGATTTGAAACAATTGGTATTAAACAAAATGAAAAGGCTATGAGAAAATTGATTTTAATATTTTATCGCCATTTTTTAATATTAACCTCTGCTTAATTTCAGATAATCAAGGAATTTTTAGTCCGTGAATACATTCTCGAACAATAGGTACTCTGATAAAAAAATCCTTTAAGAGAATAGTTTTATTTCAGAATATAATAGAGAATAAGGAATGTAATAATACAGAAACGAGATTTTTCTGTTTTCTCTGAGACAATAAAAACTGCAGCATGCTTTTCTATGAGAGGGACTCTCATAGAATAAAGGGGACTCTCATAGAGTAAACAAAACCAGACAGAAGAGACGGAAGATTTTACTTTCCATTACCTAAATACTCTCGCGTGATATGTGCATCGGGGTTACCATAAAATGTAGATTTTGACTAAGTTTGGCATTTATTCTGTTCCGAATTTATTCTTTGGAATTTCTATTGGCGACGGGCTCCTGAAATCGTTTTCGAAAAGCAGCCAAGTGACGTAGATATGAAGGTAGGTATTTTAATTAACGTCGCAATGTCGTTTTCGAAAAGCAGCCAAGTGATGTAGATATGTAGGTAGGTATTTTAACTAACGTCGTAATGGAGCAACACAATGGGCTATTGGTGACGGTCCGGGATCAGACCCGAAGAGAACGATCCGAGAACAACACCTCGTAATTTTGTACCACTGTCAGATGACGTCACTGAAGGTGACAAGTAAGCTGGCACTCCACTCTCCAAACTTGAACATCAGGCGAACTTGAGGACATTTGAGGTTTCGAGAGATTTAACGTACACCAGCCCCCTTTATACTTTTTTTTTAATCTTTGGTTGGATTTTTTTGAATTCGCAAGAGACGGCACGTCAAGAATACGTACAGGAAGCAGGTTCAACACAAAAAGCACTACCGCATACACTTCGCTTGGCAGAAAAACAACCCATTGCTATCGTATATAATAATTTTAAGATGTATCAGATTCAGATCCTCTCTATATTTATATTTTCTAAGTATTTAGCTTCAGATCCTCTCTATATTTATATTTTCTAAGTATTTAGCTTCAGATCCTCTATATATTTATATTTTTTAAGTATTTCTAAGTATTTAGCTTCAGATCCTCTATATATTTATATTTTTTAAGTATTTCTAAGTATTTAGCTTCAGATCCTCTCTATATTTATATTTTCTAAGTATTTAGCTTCAGATCCTCTATATATTTATATTTGTTAAGTATTTCTGAGTATTTAGCTTCAGATCCTCTATATATTTATATTTTCTGAGTATTTCTAAGTATTTAGCTTCAGATCCTCTATATATTTATATTTTCCAAGTATTTCCGAGACCTTCGCAGTGTGACGTTAATTAAAATACATACTTACAATACCTACCGAGGCCTTCACTCACCGTTGGACATTTTTAGGTAGGTAGGTAGATTAGAGGACAAACCATGTAATTTTGAACCACAGTCAGATGACGAGGTCACACCTGAGCTTACACTCCGCTCTCCAAACTTCCACACCACGCCAACGTGAGGACATTCGAGGCCACGACAGATTTAATATGCACCAGCCTCCTTTGTACACGACGGTCTTTGGTTGGATTCGAACTCGCAACCCTCCGGTTGCTAATCTATTATTCTTCCAACCAGGCACAGTGGCCTGGTTGGAATGACGCGATACATCGTCGATACAACCACCAGGAGATTTAAATCACATAGTTTCGAAGTCCACAGCGTCGCAGATATTTTCACTCCTCAGTTGATTATGAGCAAGTAATTAGTTGCCTTTAAGGAAAGAAATTAAGGTATATAAAAAAGAAAAGGCTCGTTAGCCGGGGAATTATAATTTAATTGGTTAAAATTAAATTATTTTAAAATGTTATGGTTGTACAGTGAGAAGTTTCTGAGAACTTAAAAAATACTTGGTTTCATGGTGAGAAAAGTAGGGTTCCAATTGGCGTCGAAGCCAGTGATTTTACCAACTCGGCTATTGGGCATTTGTACTAAGGGAATATCTGAGGAATCATTTGATGCGTGAAGCGGCATTATGCATCGAGTGCTTGTGTGCGGATGAGAATCGTTCTGGACCAGTAGGTTATTTTGAGTGAAGCGATCGAGTTTGAATAGTTGTGTCTATTTCGCGTGGAGTTAAAGAACATCTTTTGAGTTTGGATAACGGTATTTGTGTGATGGGGAATAGAGTTAAGAATTTAATGTAGAGTTTTTGAACGTGGCGGGAAAGGATTCAATTTTTAAGTAGCTTTGGTGTTTCAAAATCGTACGTGCTTTATAAATAGCCCTTTACATAAGTCCAGTACCCTATTTGGCGAGGAAATCTGCTTACTTATTGCCGTATATATAGCAATTGCTAGGGTTATCAGGTTGAAGAAGTATCTGAGAAAAGATGCCTCGAAAGTAGAAAATTTTAATTTTGAAATAATTATGCCAAATTCAAAATTTGAGTTTGTAATTGAGTTTTAAAAGCTAAAAAATAAGAGTGGAAACAAAAAGGTATGTAGGTAGTTGAATAAACGTCGCACTGGAGAACACAACGGGGTATTGGCGACGGTCCGAGATCAATCCCGAAGGGTTGGTTAGTTGGTTCTGGGGTTTTATTGCGCAAGGACCAAATTTGGCCATGCTGCCCGAGACACGATATCCAATATAAAAAAAATAGACGCACACAATGAAAGTTTTACTGACACAGAAGAGAGAAATACACCCAAGGGGGATTCAATTCCGAAGGGAAAGAACCGAGGACACCTCTCAATTTTGAGCCTAGGTCAGATGTCGAGGTCAACACCTGAGCTGGCATCCCATTCTCAGAATTTCCGCATCACGCCAATATAAGGACATCTGAGGTCACGATACAGTTAACTGCACCAGCCTCCTCGTACACAACTGTCTTTGATCGGATCGAGTTTCGAACTCGCAACCCTTCGGTTGCTAATCCGCTACTCTTCCAACCGGGCTACCACTACCCTAGGAAACAAAAAGGAAGTGTACTTGAAAGAGTATAAATTATATTTCCCAAACCTCAAAATCGATTCTTTTAAAAATTTTGGACATGCGAGATACTTTGAGACAAACAACACTTGAATAACGCACAAAATTCTACATATTTGCTTTATGAAACTAGAGACGTTTCCCCCAACCCATATCACTCAATATATTCGACCACTCTATTTTATATTCTGCAGGAACCGATCCATCTAGAGCTAGGAAGATTCCTGACGTCAAATTTAGAAGAAATGCGAGAGATACGTAGATGGTTTTGTTATATACTATTATTCATAACTTTTAGTGCTCGTTGTATTTATTATTCGATGTCCAATAATAGTCTGTTTTGACCGAAGAGTATTTTGAAGTTATCGTTTGTTCATATCACGAAGCCAAATCAAAGTGGAAAATTAATTTAAGAATTTTAGTTATAATGAATGAACTCAAAGAATTTAGATGGGCATTTATCTTTTTATGTCTGAATTTTCATTATTTTGCCGAAGAATGTGCTTGTCTTTCTTGAGATTGTATACAACGCATGTACAAAATTATAAGCAGCTTTTTTTACAATATCCTTTTCAATAATTTACTATTATAGTAGTGGCATCCAAAATAAATTTATTCATTAAATCTCTCCATACAGCATTTATACACATATAGTAAATAGGTTGATTGACTGATTGTTTTTAGGTTTTATGCCGACAAGGGCCATATTTGGACAAGCAGCGCCAAACATAAGAAATCGTCAAGTAAAAAATGTCTTTAAAGGGGAAAGGGATCGGGGAACAAAGTAGTGGGATAAAAGCAGAAAAAACCGTTTGTGTACCCCGGGAGTATGACCACCGTATTTACTAAAGAGAGTAAATCTCATGGAAAAAGTAAAGATTACACTGGTCTACACGATTTTCGTAACAGATAAGTCAATGATTGTTTTATAAAGTATTTTTAATGCTGAAACAGAAAATGTAACCAAACATTTTCTATCACGTCACGTTTTTTACTTATATAACTTTAAAGATCCCTTTTATGTCATTTTTGGCACATAATAGAAACGATTTGCTATCTTAAAAAACAAAGAGTAACCCACCCGGAACCAATAAACAATGAGTCATCCTCCCTGCACCAATCAGCAACGCTTTAACTGATGAGTCAACCCCCGCTGAACCTTTATGAAATCACACAATCTCTCAATGCAGCAAAGGCCATTGTTGGGTGTGGTAATCCGTATTAAATTCTGCGAGTTCAGTAAGTGTCCTATACTTCTTCCAGTTACGCAAGTTTAGTTAATATTAATCAAGTATCAAAAGAGTGTTTTGTGTTATAATTTTACGTCGGCTTTTATTTACATAATGAGTCGGCAAACACGTTCGTGTAAAAATTCTCCGAATTTATTTTGTTATGTCTGTGCCGAATTCACATAAAAGAGTCAGGGTAGGCCGATTTCAAAATTGATGAAAACTGCTTATATACATTATTTCGGTTGTCCACTCGGAGATCAGGATAAATTGTGGGCGCCGCATCTAACGTGTATTAGGTGTTATGTGGAGCTCACGCAGTGGTTAAAAGGGAAAAAAACGCATTTGGCCTTTTGCTATACCTATAATTTGGCGTTAACCAAAAAATGATAATGACGACTGCTACTTCTGTTTAACAAGTGTCAGTGGTTTCTCTGCAAAAATTAAAAGTAATATTGTGTACTCAAATGTTCCATCGGCTATGAGACCAGTTGCTCATGGAGATGGTTTACCTATTCCTGCAGCCCCAGCTTCGTGGCAGGAAATTTCTGATTCTGAAGAGGATTGTTCTGAAAATACTGCGGTGTCACAAGCTTCAAAAGACGTTGATTTCATACCAGAAAAATCAAATAGTGAATATCTCATTTCACAAGTGGAACTGAACGATTTGATTCGCGAATTTATCAAAACAACAAGCAGAAGTTCTAGGTTCACGCTTAAAGGAGTGGAATTTATTGCATATGATACCAAAGTTTCATATTTCAGAAACAGAAATAAAGAATTAATGCAATATTTCACAAAGACAGATCTGCTGTGTTCCTGCTGCAATATACAAGGTTCGATGTCTGCTCTGAGTATTCCTTATAAAACTGATGATTGGCGGTTATTCATAGACTCGTCCAAAACCAGCTTAAAGGCAGTACTACTGCATAATGCAAACAAGCATCCCTCCATACCAATAGCGCATGCTGTTGGAATGAAAGAGACATATGGAAGTATGTCATTGATTTTAAAAGCAGTGAATTACGATGCTCATTTATGGCGTATCTGTGGCGACCTCAAAGTTATCAGTCTTCTTCTAGGCCTTCAAGGTGGCTTTACAAAATACTGCTGCTTCTCATGTTTGTGGGACAGTCGTGCAACAAGTGAACATTATGTGGTTAAAGACTGGCCCAAAAGAGACACCTCCACTCCTGGGGAAAAAATATTAAGTATGTTCCATTAGTCAACCGTCGGCATGTAATTTTGCCATCTTTACATATCAAATTGGGGTTGATGAAGAATTTTGTGAAAGCACTGAATAAAGAACAAGGATTTAAATATTTAAGCCAAGTGTTTCCAAGGTTAAGTGAAGCCAAATTAAAAGAAAGTATATTCGTTGGACCTCAGATTAGATTACTCAATAATGAAAATTTTGACAGCAAGTTGAATAATCTAGAGCTAGTGGCATGGAAGTCGTTTAAGGATCTAATCCATGGTTTTCTTGGCAATAAAAAAGCACACAATTGGGATCTTTTAGTACAAAATCTTTTGTTGAATTATAAAAATTTAGGCTGCCGGATGTCATTAAAAATTCATTTTTTGCATTCTCATCTGGACTTTTTCCCAAATCCAAGCAGATTTTCCACCAAATTTCGGTGCAGTGAGTGACGAGCAGGGAGAACGCTTCCACCAGGACATTGCAAAATTGAGCAGCGTTACCAAGGTAAATGGGATGAATCAATGATGAGTGACTACTGTTGGTTTCTCCAAAGAGAGGACCCTACCGTACACAGAAGGAAGAAGTAATTTGTGTTCTCCAACTCGTTATAACACATTGTAGGTACATTTTATCTCTTATAGTTATATTCTACAAGATTTTTTCATGTAATAAGCTAAATAAATTATGAGTATTGCACATTTATTTAACATTTTGTATAATTTCATATACTGATAAACTTAGTCACTTTGCAAATTTTATACTTTTCCAGCAATTACTCAAGGTTGTATAACAAAAAAGTGATACGTGATGGAGAAAAACAAACTGACTTCATTTTCAGATTCAGCGTCGTCAAACGCATAAAATTCAATTATTGTGGTTTCTGTTACGAAAATTATTTTTCAATTTGTAGACTAGTGTTATTAGCATACCTCAGGTGTGTGAAACCAGTACACACCTAAATGATATGTGCCTCTGAAGTCATAGTAAATTTTTAGGGAAACGATAAATTGTTTTGTAATTTATAATTGTACTGGCTTTACTATTCAGCTTCACCCGAGAGTTTTAGTTGCTTCAGACAAACCAAGCCTCGCGCCTTTGTTTCTTCAGCAGTTTCTTTGCGTTGTCGAACAGCTTTTTGTGCTCTGTCCTGCTTCACGGGCTAGTGCTTTTTCCTCTTCCGATTGCTCGGCTCGTGACATCTTTTGACATTTTGTTTTGATTGGTCTCTTCTTTCTTAATGTTCTCTTATAAATTCTAATTGAATTGTTCCAAAGTAACGACGTAGCGAGCCGAACGCAGCTGCATTGAATTAGAAATTATAGACAGGATAAGCTGGGGGAATTCGAGAATTTTCGCTGCTTCAGACAAATACAGTTTCTGTTTTATGTATAAGATTATTCAACATCGTGCATTCAACAATGCTACAGAAGTACTTAATGCCAGAATAATCCGGCGTTACTCGGGTTGAAATGGTTAACTGAAAATTTATCAGAATAAGTTTAATCAGAATTTTTAACATCGTTTTGACATTTTTATCATTTCTACAATTCCCTTCGGACGCAAATCGATACATGCAATATTCATCAATAGAATTCATTTTACGTACATTGAACTCTTGTTGTAAGATAAAAGTACAAAACTCGACACTAAGATGATTACGATTTTGAGTTGTGATTACGAATTCCCTTTTAAGCTCATTTCCTGAAAACTTCCGTAACTCAAATTGTAAAAATGGCTAATCTACGTGAACAGTCTACACTTCAGTTTCATATCAATATTTTTTTATTTCTGGCACTCTTGTTCCAACTATGCAATATCTACGAATATCATCATCACTAGGGGAAGGATGATAAATTTATTTGATACGATATTCATGACTAATTTTTAGAAAGCAAATGCATTTATTTTCATGAAAATAAAATAACTTGTTTTAAAGCTAAATGTCTAACTAAAGCAAAGATAACCGAATATAATTTATCAAAAACCGGCAGGTCGATTGAACGGCGTTGTCTTAAAAGAAAATAATTATTTTCAACGAAGTTTTAACAAATAATATAAGTTGATTAAGACTGGCTTCAACTCGTGAAAAGTAAGCAACATCATCCTTTTGTCACTGCGCAAAGAATTTTTATTTTTTCAGAAGTTCGGTTTGGTTTATTGGGGTTTTATGACGAAAGGGCCATATTTGACCATGCTGCGACAGACACAAGACGTACAATATCAAGTTATAGACATACACACACAATGGATGTTTTACTGAAACAGAAGCGAGAAATACACCCAGGGAGGAATGAACCTGACAGGAATCGAACCTGCACCGAGTCCGAGTTCGGATATTTTCTGACATTAACATTCCTTCAAAATCGTCAAAGCTTTCCTTAAAATATTCTTTCTCCTATCTTACATATAGTTTCAAATATCGTTATAGCGAATCGTTATAGCGTTTTATTTTCAAGAGACTCTAAGATTCAGTTTCTGAATTCTTAGTTTACTGCAAAGGTATACCACTGCAACTCCTTGTGCAAGAGCGTAGGGAGTCGTCACTTACGTTGACCTCTGGAGTGGCACAAAGCAGTTTGACAGGGAAGCGATATGTCTAGTAGATTCTACATTCTGTTGTTTTGCCTTTCATGTCACGCATCGAAGTTGCTTTTTATAGTGCGGCTCCCTCGAGAAGGCAGTCAACCTTGGGTCAGTTGATTTATGAATAGGTGAGAAAGGTTGTCTCTACAAGGACTGTCATACGCAGAAGATAGTTATACATCTGGTGATCACCATAGATGATTTATCTTTCTATAAACTTGGACGATAAACTTGGTGCCAGAATCAGCACTAAAGAAGCCAATCGAGGAGGGTATTTGTTTACGGTTTAACCAGTCCCCTAATTCAACTAATAGGCTCGTTCGAAACCATGTGCCCCAGCTGCTTTCTCGTAGGATCAGGACAACCAGCACGATAACTCTCGACCAAACACGACTCGCCCTTTCTAGGTATGCCACAGGGATGTTGAAATCCTTTCTTGGCCAGAGAAATCTCCAAATCCATTAAGCAACTGAACCTCCACCCGAGGCTAGTATGGAAGAATTCCCTCCAAGTAGCCTTGCACACCAAACAAGGTATCTGGAGTAGCAGCTGTAGAATGCTTGACATAATTTGTCACAGGGAGCATGAGGATTCCATTTGACTCCATGCTACGCCGTATAAAGGCATGCATCGCCCACTGAGAGGACTTTGAAATTTAATAATTTAAGACCTTTCGGATGTAATTCTTCAATTGTCTTCTATACTTGATATTCTGATAATTTTTTAATCTATTCACGTACTTCACGCGTGCCAAGTTCCATTCTGATCAAACCCCCAGGGTGAACTGGCAATCTTTTTCCTTCTCTCCATTCTTTTTTCACAATTACTTGACATTGTGTTTGGCACAGCTTGGCCAAATATGGCCCTTGAGCCATAAAACCCAAAGCCAACCAACCATTCTGATTGAACATTAGTTTTGGGTGTATCGATTTTTTTGTCACAGAGTGTAGATAACATGAAGGAAATACGAACATTTTCATAATTTCCATTGAATATAGTCGATAAAAAATGTTTACGTACTGCAAAAAATATATTCCAGTGGAGGTGATTTGATCATTTAGTCATTGAAGCACAATTCACAAGACCGCAATCATGTTAAATTAAAGTGTTTATCTGATTGGAATGAGTTAATGTATCATCAACGTATTGTTGCCGTTCTCTCTGCGCAAGGGCAGCGATCCTTAAGGAACTAAATTCAACTAAAGAAAGTAAAAGAGAAAAAACTGAAAACAAAGCTGGCTTTTTACCTCAAGTTCGTAAATCATACTATGTTTTTACGTGCTACTTTCGCCTACACGAAAAAAAATCTACGGATAGAAGAGAAAATAAAAGAAACCAAAAGAGATAATCTAATCATTAGAATTGTTCCCAACTAATTTGATTACCATACTTTCTCAAAGATTATTCATTGTTTTGCATCGAAACTGAAACCCAATGAATAGTAGGAAATAAAAAATGGTTTTAGGAGGATTAAACAGTGAAATGTTTTTCTACGTAATTTGTATTTTTTAAATTTTAGCATGCTAATAATTTATAACATATGTAATTAAAAAATTTGGCCATATATTCCTGGTGGATGCTTATGGAAATATATTTCGGGGGGGGGGGGTATTTCAATTAACGTCACACTGGAGCAACACAATGGGCTATTGGTGACGGTCCGGGATCAATCCCAAAGGGAAAGATCCGAGGACAACACCACGTAATTTTGAACCATGGTCAGATGACGAGGCAACACCTGAGCTGGCACCTCACTCTCCAAACTTCCACACCACGCCAACGTGAGGACACGACAGATTTAACGTGCACCAGCCCCCTTTGTACACGACGGTGTTTTGGCTGGATTCGAACTCGCAACCCTTCGGTTGCTAGTTCGTTACTCTTCCAACCGGGCCACCGCGGCCCGGAAATATATTTCATTTGTGCTACTTGGTGTAGGACCAGAAAAACTCCAAGCAGTCAACCGGACCAGATTTGGTAAGGATTGGGCTTGTTAAGTATAGCTTTTCTTGTTGCCAGAGCTCAGTGTCTTGTTGAGGCTATCGCATAGGCAAACTGATGCTTCGGTCAACCTGTTTTTGACGAACGTTGCTTTGATTCAGTTTTTGGCAAACGGTACTTCGATCCGGTTTTTGATAAACAGATTCGATATCTTTTTTTTATAAATGGGGATTTGATTGGTTTTTGTGAACGATGCTTTGATCCAGTTGTTGGCAAATGGTGCTTTGATCTTGGTTTTTATAAACGGTGCTTTGATCTTGTTTTTATAAATGGTGATTTGTTTCGGTTGGGAGAATGGTGCTATGATCCGGCTTTTGGCAAGCGGTGCTTTGATCTGGTTGTTAACAAGCGGTCATTTTTGATCCAGTTGTCGGCACAAAGTGTTTTAATCCAATTTTTTAGGTGAAAGTTGCTTTCTTTAATCCGGTTTTTGGGAAATGGCGCTTTAATCCGGTTTTTAGAGAACAGTGCTTTGATTCGGCTTTTGACAAACGGTGTTTTGATCCGGTGCTTAAGCGATGCGGTCCAAATGTGACACGGTTAGGTGCAGGATTGGATTGAATTGGATTTTGGGTTTTATGGCGCGGTCCAAAAGCGGACAGCTCTGAAATAGCATTCTATAAAACAACTTTAGGATAATCGTATTACGCTAAAAAGATTAGGTTAAAATAATTTCTTAACATTTAAAGACCTTATAAAAGTTTAAGTAGTTAGGCGGACGTATATGTCAATAGTGCTAAAATTAAAACCTCCTGTAAGTGGCCCCATTCTCCATAATCCTTCATAATCCTGCCAGCAGCACTTCAAGAAGTTGTGATAAATGCTTCTCGTACTGAGGAGTTAAACCAACTGCTTCGGTTTCATCAAACATTTTTGTGGTTTAAACTAGGTAGAAACTAGCACATATTATCTGAGCTAAAGTTTCTTAATTACTAAGGGGCCGGGGAAGCCCCGTTGGAATAATAACGGATTATCAATCGGAGGGTTCTGAGTTCGAATCCAACCAAAGACAGTCGTGTACAAAGGGGCTGGTGCACGTTAAATCAATTGCGGCTTCAAATGTCCTGACGTTGGCATGGTGTGGAAGTTTGGAGAGTGGGGTGACAGCTCAGGTGTGACCTCGTCATCTGACCGTGGTTCAAAACTACGTGGTGTTGTCCTCGGATCTTTACTTTCGGGTTTGATCCCGGACCGTCGCCAATAGCCCGTTGTGTTGCTCCAGTACGACGTTAAGTAAAATACCTACATACCTACCTATCTTAATTACAAATATCTATTAATGACAGTGCCGTTACTCATCTTTCGCACCTTATTTAAACCAATTATAGTAAATATAAGCAGGGGTGCACCAACTATGAGGGCTTAAGTCCCTCCCAGACCGCATAAAAAGCAAAAAGTATCCTTGCATAATTCATTGATTGCTTCTTTAAAAATAGTGTTGGAAGGTGTTTTGATATTTTTTTTCTTACGGTCAACTAATATTTATTTATTACTTTCAGCCCATTTACAAAAGTGCTCCATTTCTTATTTGCTAGGGTTGGATTAAATAAATGAAAATTTTAATATTGTTCTGAAAATTTTGATATAGTTGATTAAAACGTCACCTTTTCTCTTCAGTAAAGTTTCTATTTCTCATGGAGTAGTCAATTTAAAATTAGTCTCTAGGCCACATTCTAAAATTAGTCTCTTGGTAACACACTCCAAAACTAGTCTGTAATACACTCCAGTGCTAGTCTTTAGGTAACTTACTCTAAAATTATTCTCAAGGTAGCACTCCAGTGCTAGTCTCTGAGTAACGCACTATAAAATTAATCTCAAGGCAGCCCACCCCAGTGGTAGTCTCTAGGTAACATACTTTAAATTAATCTCAAGGCAGCCAACTCCAGTGCTAGTCTCTTGATAACGTATTCTAAAATTAATCTCAAGGTAGCACACTCCAGTGCTAGTCTCTAGGTAACGTACTCTAAAATTATTCTCAAGGTAGCACACTTCAGTGCTAGTCTCTGAGTAACATACTTTAAATTAATCTCTATCTAGCCCATTCCAGTGCCAGTCTCGAGGTAACGTACTATAAAATTAACTAACTCAAGGTAGCCCACTCCAGTGCTAGTCTCTAGGTAACGTACTCTAAAATTATTCTCAAGGTAGAACACTCCAGTGCTAGTCTCTAGGTAACATACTTTAAATTAATCTCTATCTAGCCCATTCCAGTGCCAGTCTCGAGGTAACGTACTCTAAAATTAACTAACTCAAGGTAGCCCACTCCAGTGCTAGTCTCTAGGTAACGTACTCTAATATTATTCTCAAGGTAGCACACTCCAGTGCTAGTCTCTAGGTAACATACTTTAAATTAATCTCAAGGCAGCCCACCCCAGTGGTAGTCTCTAGGTAAGATATTTTAAATTAATCTCAAGGTATCCCACCCCAGTGCTAGTCTCTTGATAACGTACTCTAAAATTAATCTCAAGGCAGCTCACCCTAGTGGTAGTCTCTTGATAACATATTCTAAAATTAATCTCAAGGTAGCACACTGCAGTGCTAGTCTCTAGGTAACGTATTCTAAAATTAATCTCAAGGTAGCACACTCCAGTGCTAGTCTCTAGGTAACATACTTTAAATTAATCTCTATCTAGCCCATTCCAGTGCCAGTCTCGAGGTAACGTACTCTAAAATTAACTAACTCAAGGTAGCCCACTCCAGTGCTAGTCTCTAGGTAACGTACTCTAAAATTATTCTCAAGGTAGCACACTCCAGTGCTAGTCTCTAGGTAACATACTTTAAATTAATCTCAAGGCAGCCCACCCCAGTGGTAGTCTCTAGGTAAGATATTTTAAATTAATCTCAAGGTATCCCACCCCAGTGCTAGTCTCTTGATAACGTACTCTAAAATTAATCTCAAGGCAGCCCACCCTAGTGGTAGTCTCTTGATAACGTATTCTAAAATTAATCTCAAGGTAGCACACTGCAGTGCTAGTCTCTAGGTAACGTATTCTAAAATTAATCTCAAGGTAGCACATTCCAGTGCTAGTCTCTAGGTAACATACTTTAAATTAATCTCTATCTAGCCCATTCCAGTGCCAGTCTCGAGGTAACGTACTCTAAAATTAACTAACTCAAGGTAGCCCACTCCAGTGCTAGTCACTAGGTAACGTACTCTAACATTATTCTCAAGGTAGCACACTCCAGTGCTAGTCTCTAGGTAACATACTTTAAATTAATCTCAAGGCAGCCCACCCCATTGGTAGTCTCTAGGTAACATATTTTAAATTAATCTCAAGGTAGCCCACCCCAGTGCTAGTCTCTTGATAACGTACTCTAAAATTATTCTCAAGGTAGCAAACTCCAGTGCTAGTCTCTTGATAACGTACTCTAAAATTATTCTCAAGGTAGCCCACTCCAGTGCTAGTCTCTTGATAACGTACTCTAAAATTATTCTCAAGGTAGCAAACTCCAGTGCTAGTCTCTGAGTAACATACTTTAAATTAATCTCTATCTAGCCCACTCCAGTGCCAGTCTCGAGTAACGTACTCTAAAATTAATCTCAAGGTAGCACACTCCAGTGCTAGTCACTAGGTAACGTATTCTAAAATTATTTTCAAGGTAGCACACTCCAGTGCAAGTCTCTAGGTAACATACTTTAAATTAATCTCAAGGCAGCCCACCCCAGTGGTAGTCTCTAGGTAAGATATTTTAAATTAATCTCAATTTATCCCACCCCAGTGCTAGTCTCTTGATAACGTACTCTAAAATTAATCTCAAGGCAGCCCACCCTAGTGGTAGTCTCTTGATAACGTATTCTAAAATTAATCTCAAGGTAGCACACTGCAGTGCTAGTCTCTAGGTAAGATATTTTAAATTAATCTCAAGGTATCCCACCCCAGTGCTAATCTCTTGATAACGTACTCTAAAATTAATCTCAAGGCAGCCCACCCTAGTGGTAGTCTCTTGATAACGTATTCTAAAATTAATCTCAAGGTAGCACACTCCAGTGCTAGTCTCTAGGTAACATACTTTAAATTAATCTCTATCTAGCCCATTCCAGTGCCAGTCTCGAGGTAACGTACTCTAAAATTAACTAACTCAAGGTAGCCCACTCCAGTGCTAGTCTCTAGGTAACGTACTCTAAAATTATTCTCAAGGTAGCACACTCCAGTGCTAGTCTCTAGGTAATATACTTTAAATTAATCTCAAGGCAGCCCACCAAAGTGGTAGTCTCTAGGTAAGATATTTTAAATTAATCTCAAGGTATCCCACCCCAGTGCTAGTCTCTTGATAACGTACTCTAAAATTATTCTCAAGGTAGCAAACTCCAGTGCTAGTCTCTGAGTAACATACTTTAAATTAATCTCTATCTAGCCCACTCCAATGCCAGTCTCGAGGTAACGTACTCTAAAATTAATCTCAAGGTAGCACACTCCAGTGCTAGTCACTAGGTAACGTATTCTAAAATTATTTTCAAGGTAGCACACTCCAGTGCTAGTCTCTAGGTAACATACTTTAAATTAATCTCAAGGCAGCCCACCCCAGTTGTAGTCTCTAGGTAAGATATTTTAAATTAATCTCAATTTATCCCACCCCAGTGCTAGTCTCTTGATAACGTACTCTAAAATTAATCTCAAGGCAGCCCACCCTAGTGGTAGTCTCTTGATAACGTATTCTAAAATTAATCTCAAGGTAGCACACTGCAGTGCTAGTCTCTAGGTAACGTATTCTAAAATTAATCTCAAGGTAGCACACTCCAGTGCTAGTCTCTGAGTAACATACTTTAAATTAATCTCTATCTAGACCACTCCAGTGCCAGTCTCGAGGTAACGTACTCTAAAATTAACTAACCCAAGGTAGCCCACTCCAGTGCTAGTCTCTAGGTAACGTACTCTAAAATTATTCTCAAGGTAGCCCACTCCAGTGCTAGTCTCTTGATAACGTACTCTAAAATTATTCTCAAGGTAGCCCACTCCAGTGCTAGTCTCTTGATAACGTACTCTAAAATTATTCTCAAGGTAGCAAACTCCAGTGCTAGTCTCTGAGTAACATACTTTAAATTAATCTCTATCTAGCCCACTCCAGTGCCAGTCTCGAGGTAACGTACTCTAAAATTAATCTCAAGGTAGCACACTCCAGTGATAGTCACTAGGTAACGTATTCTAAAATTATTTTCAAGGTAGCACACTCCAGTGCTAGTCTCTAGGTAACATACTTTAAATTAATCTCAAGGCAGCCCACCCCAGTGGTAGTCTCTAGGTAAGATATTTCAAATTAATCTCAAGGTATCCCACCCCAGTGCTAGTCTCTTGATAACGTACTCTAAAATTAATCTCAAGGCAGCCCACCCTAGTGGTAGTCTCTTGATAACGTATTCTAAAATTAATCTCAAGGTAGCACACTGCAGTGCTAGTCTCTAGGTAACGTATTCTAAAATTAATCTCAAGGTAGCACACTCCAGTGCTAGTCTCTAGGTAACATACTTTAAATTAATCTCTATCTAGCCCATTCCAGTGCCAGTCTCGAGGTAACGTACTCTAAAATTAACTAACTCAAGGTAGCCCACTCCAGTGCTAGTCACTAGGTAACGTACTCTAACATTATTCTCAAGGTAGCACACTCCAGTGCTAGTCTCTAGGTAACATACTTTAAATTAATCTCAAGGCAGCCCACCCCAGTGGTAGTCTCTATGTAACATATTTTAAATTAATCTCAAGGTAGCCCACCCCAGTGCTAGTCTCTTGATAACGTACTCTAAAATTATTCTCAAGGTAGCAAACTCCAGTGCTAGTCTCTTGATAACGTACTCTAAAATTATTCTCAAGGTAGCCCACTCCAGTGCTAGTCTCTTGATAACGTACTCTAAAATTATTCTCAAGGTAGCAAACTCCAGTGCTAGTCTCTGAGTAACATACTTTAAATTAATCTCTATCTAGCCCACTCCAGTGCCAGTCTCGAGGTAACGTACTCTAAAATTAACTAACTCAAGGCAGCCCACCCCAGTGGTAGTCTCTAGGTAAGATATTTTAAATTAATCTCAGTTTATCCCACCCCAGTGCTAGTCTCTTGATAACGTACTCTAAAATTAATCTCAAGGTAGCCCACTCCAGTGCTAGTCTCTTGATAACGTACTCTAAAATTATTCTCTAGGTAGCAAACTCCAGTGCTAGTCTCTGAGTAACATACTTTAAATTAATCTCTATCTAGCCCACTCCAGTGCCAGTCTCGAGGTAACGTACTCTAAAATTAATCTCAAGGTAGCACACTCCAGTGCTAGTCACTAGGTAACGTATTCTAAAATTATTTTCAAGGTAGCACACTCCAGTGCTAGTCTCTACGTAACATACTTTAAATTAATCTCAAGGCAGCCCACCCCAGTGGTAGTCTCTAGGTAAGATATTTTAAATTAATCTCAATTTATCCCACCCCAGTGCTAGTCTCTTGATAACGTACTCTAAAATTAATCTCAAGGCAGCCCACCCTAGTGGTAGTCTCTTGATAACGTATTCTAAAATTAATCTCAAGGTAGCACACTGCAGTGCTAGTCTCTAGGTAACGTATTCTAAAATTAATCTCAAGGTAGCACACTCCAGTGCTAGTCTCTGAGTAACATACTTTAAATTAATCTCTATCTAGACCACTCCAGTGCCAGTCTCGAGGTAACGTACTCTAAAATTAACTAACTCAAGGTAGCCCACTCCAGTGCTAGTCTCTAGGTAACGTACTCTAAAATTATTCTCAAGGTAGCACACTCCAGTGCTAGTCTCTAGGTAACATACTTTAAATTAATCTCTATCTAGCCCATTCCAGTGCCAGTCTCGAGGTAACGTACTCTAAAATTAACTAACTCAAGGTAGCCCACTCCAGTGCTAGTCACTAGGTAACGTACTCTAACATTATTCTCAAGGTAGCACACTCCAGTGCTAGTCTCTAGGTAACATACTTTAAATTAATCTCAAGGCAGCCCACCCCAGTGGTAGTCTCTAGGTAAGATATTTTAAATTAATCTCAAGGTATCCCACCCCAGTGCTAGTCTCTTGATAACGTACTCTAAAATTAATCTCAAGGCAGCCCACCCTAGTGGTAGTCTCTTGATAACGTATTCTAAAATTAATCTCAAGGTAGCACACTGCAGTGTTAGTCTCTAGGTAACGTATTCTAAAATTAATCTCAAGGTAGCACACTCCAGTGCTAGTCTCTAGGTAACATACTTTAAATTAATCTCTATCTAGAACATTCCAGTGCCAGTCTCGAGGTAACGTACTCTAAAATTAACTAACTCAAGGTAGCCCACTCCAGTGCTAGTCACTAGGTAACGTACTCTAGCATTATTCTCAAGGTAGCACACTCCAGTGCTAGTCTCTAGGTAACATACTTTAAATTAATCTCTATCTTGCCCATTCCAGAGCCAGTCTCGAGGTAACGTACTCTAAAATTAACTAACTCAAGGTAGCCCACTCCAGTGCTAGTCACTAGGTAACGTACTCTAACATTATTCTCAAGGTAGCACACTCCAGTGCTAGTCTCTAGGTAACATACTTTAAATTAATCTCAAGGCAGCCCACCCCAGTGGTATTCTCTAGGTAAGATATTTTAAATTAATCTCAAGGTATCCCACCCCAGTGCTAGTCTCTTGATAACGTACTCTAAAATTAATCTCAAGGCAGCCCACCCTAGTGGTAGTCTCTTGATAACGTATTCTAAAATTAATCTCAAGGTAGCACACTGCAGTGCTAGTCTCTAGGTAACGTATTCTAAAATTAATCTCAAGGTAGCACACTCCAGTGCTAGTCTCTAGGTAACATACTTTAAATTAATCTCTATCTAGCCCATTCCAGTGCCAGTCTCGAGGTAACGTACTCTAAAATTAACTAACTCAAGGTAGCCCACTCCAGTGCTAGTCACTAGGTAACGTACTCTAACATTATTCTCAAGGTAGCACACTCCAGTGCTAGTCTCTAGGTAACATACTTTAAATTAATCTCAAGGCAGCCCACCCCAGTGGTAGTCTCTAGGTAACATATTTTAAATTAATCTCAAGGTAGCCCACCCCAGTGCTTGTCTCTTGATAACGTACTCTAAAATTATTCTCAAGGTAGCAAACTCCAGTGCTAGTCTCTTGATAACGTACTCTAAAATTATTCTCAAGGTAGCCCACTCCAGTGCTAGTCTCTTGATAACGTACTCTAAAATTATTCTCAAGGTAGCAAACTCCAGTGCTAGTCTCTGAGTAACATACTTTAAATTAATCTCTATCTAGCCCACTCCAGTGCCAGTCTCGAGAAAACGTACTCTAAAATTAACTAACTCAAGGCAGCCCACCCTAGTGGTAGTCTCTTGATAACGTACTCTAAAATTAATCTCAAGGCAGCCCACTCCAGTGGTAGTCTCTTGATAACGTATTCTAAAATTATTTTCAAGGTAGCACACTCCAGTGCTAGTCTCTAGGTAACATACTTTAAATTAATCTCAAGGCAGCCCACCCCAGTGGTAGTCTCTAGGTAAGATATTTTAAATTAATCTCAATTTATCCCACCCCAGTGCTAGTCTCTTGATAACGTACTCTAAAATTAATCTCAAGGCAGCCCACCCTAGTGGTAGTCTCTTGATAACGTATTCTAAAATTAATCTCAAGGTAGCACACTGCAGTTCTAGTCTCTAGGTAACGTATTCTAAAATTAATCTCAAGGTAGCACACTCCAGTGCTAGTCTCTGAGTAACATACTTTAAATTAATCTCTATCTAGCCCACTCCAGTGCCAGTCTCGAGGTAACGTACTCTAAAATTAACTAACTCAAGGCAGCCCACCCTAGTGGTAGTCTCTTGATAACGTACTTTAAAATTAATCTCAAGGCAGCCCACTCCAGTGGTAGTCTCTTGATAACGTATTCTAAAATTAATCTCAAGGTAGCCCACTCCAGTGCTAGTCTCTTGATAACGTACTCTAAAATTATTCTCAAGGTAGCAAACTCCAGTGCTAGTCTCTGAGTAACATACTTTAAATTAATCTCTATCTAGCCCACTCCAATGCCAGTCTCGAGGTAACGTACTCTAAAATTAATCTCAAGGTAGCACACTCCAGTGCTAGTCACTAGGTAACGTATTCTAAAATTATTTTCAAGGTAGCACACTCCAGTGCTAGTCTCTAGGTAACATACTTTAAATTAATCTCAAGGCAGCCCACCCCAGTGGTAGTCTCTAGGTAAGATATTTTAAATTAATCTCAATTTATCCCACCCCAGTGCTAGTCTCTTGATAACGTACTCTAAAATTAATCTCAAGGCAGCCCACCCTAGTGGTAGTCTCTTGATAACGTATTCTAAAATTAATCTCAAGGTAGCACACTGCAGTTCTAGTCTCTAGGTAACGTATTCTAAAATTAATCTCAAGGTAGCACACTCCAGTGCTAGTCTCTGAGTAACATACTTTAAATTAATCTCTATCTAGCCCACTCCAGTGCCAGTCTCGAGGTAACGTACTCTAAAATTAACTAACTCAAGGCAGCCCACCCTAGTGGTAGTCTCTTGATAACGTACTTTAAAATTAATCTCAAGGCAGCCCACTCCAGTGGTAGTCTCTAGGTAAGATATTTTAAATTAATCTCAAGGTATCCCACCCCAGTGCTAGTCTCTTGATAACGTACTCTAAAATTATTCTCAAGGTAGCAAACTCCAGTGCTAGTCTCTGAGTAACATACTTTAAATTAATCTCTATCTAGCCCACTCCAATGCCAGTCTCGAGGTAACGTACTCTAAAATTAATCTCAAGGTAGCACACTCCAGTGCTAGTCACTAGGTAACGTATTCTAAAATTATTTTCAAGGTAGCACACTCCAGTGCTAGTCTCTAGGTAACATACTTTAAATTAATCTCAAGGCAGCCCACCCCAGTTGTAGTCTCTAGGTAAGATATTTTAAATTAATCTCAATTTATCCCACCCCAGTGCTAGTCTCTTGATAACGTACTCTAAAATTAATCTCAAGGCAGCCCACCCTAGTGGTAGTCTCTTGATAACGTATTCTAAAATTAATCTCAAGGTAGCACACTGCAGTGCTAGTCTCTAGGTAACGTATTCTAAAATTAATCTCAAGGTAGCACACTCCAGTGCTAGTCTCTGAGTAACATACTTTAAATTAATCTCTATCTAGACCACTCCAGTGCCAGTCTCGAGGTAACGTACTCTAAAATTAACTAACCCAAGGTAGCCCACTCCAGTGCTAGTCTCTAGGTAACGTACTCTAAAATTATTCTCAAGGTAGAACACTCCAGTGCTAGTCTCTAGGTAACATACTTTAAATTAATCTCTATCTAGCCCATTCCAGTGCCAGTCTCGAGGTAACGTACTCTAAAATTAACTAACTCAAGGTAGCCCACTCCAGTGCTAGTCTCTAGGTAACGTACTCTAATATTATTCTCAAGGTAGCACACTCCAGTGCTAGTCTCTAGGTAACATACTTTAAATTAATCTCAAGGCATCCCACCCCAGTGGTAGTCTCTAGGTAAGATATTTTAAATTAATCTCAAGGTATCCCACCCCAGTGCTAGTCTCTTGATAACGTACTCTAAAATTAATCTCAAGGCAGCTCACCCTAGTGGTAGTCTCTTGATAACATATTCTAAAATTAATCTCAAGGTAGCACACTGCAGTGCTAGTCTCTAGGTAACGTATTCTAAAATTAATCTCAAGGTAGCACACTCCAGTGCTAGTCTCTAGGTAACATACTTTAAATTAATCTCTATCTAGCCCATTCCAGTGCCAGTCTCGAGGTAACGTACTCTAAAATTAACTAACTCAAGGTAGCCCACTCCAGTGCTAGTCTCTAGGTAACGTACTCTAAAATTATTCTCAAGGTAGCACACTCCAGTGCTAGTCTCTAGGTAACATACTTTAAATTAATCTCAAGGCAGCCCACCCCAGTGGTAGTCTCTAGGTAAGATATTTTAAATTAATCTCAAGGTATCCCACCCCAGTGCTAGTCTCTTGATAACGTACTCTAAAATTAATCTCAAGGCAGCCCACCCTAGTGGTAGTCTCTTGATAACGTATTCTAAAATTAATCTCAAGGTAGCACACTGCAGTGCTAGTCTCTAGGTAACGTATTCTAAAATTAATCTCAAGGTAGCACATTCCAGTGCTAGTCTCTAGGTAACATACTTTAAATTAATCTCTATCTAGCCCATTCCAGTGCCAGTCTCGAGGTAACGTACTCGAAAATTAACTAACTCAAGGTAGCCCACTCCAGTGCTAGTCACTAGGTAACGTACTCTAACATTATTCTCAAGGTAGCACACTCCAGTGCTAGTCTCTAGGTAACATACTTTAAATTAATCTCAAGGCAGCCCACCCCATTGGTAGTCTCTAGGTAACATATTTTAAATTAATCTCAAGGTAGCCCACCCCAGTGCTAGTCTCTTGATAACGTACTCTAAAATTATTCTCAAGGTAGCAAACTCCAGTGCTAGTCTCTTGATAACGTACTCTAAAATTATTCTCAAGGTAGCCCACTCCAGTGCTAGTCTCTTGATAACGTACTCTAAAATTATTCTCAAGGTAGCAAACTCCAGTGCTAGTCTCTGAGTAACATACTTTAAATTAATCTCTATCTAGCCCACTCCAGTGCCAGTCTCGAGTAACGTACTCTAAAATTAATCTCAAGGTAGCACACTCCAGTGCTAGTCACTAGGTAACGTATTCTAAAATTATTTTCAAGGTAGCACACTCCAGTGCAAGTCTCTAGGTAACATACTTTAAATTAATCTCAAGGCAGCCCACCCCAGTGGTAGTCTCTAGGTAAGATATTTTAAATTAATCTCAATTTATCCCACCCCAGTGCTAGTCTCTTGATAACGTACTCTAAAATTAATCTCAAGGCAGCCCACCCTAGTGGTAGTCTCTTGATAACGTATTCTAAAATTAATCTCAAGGTAGCACACTGCAGTGCTAGTCTCTAGGTAAGATATTTTAAATTAATCTCAAGGTATCCCACCCCAGTGCTAATCTCTTGATAACGTACTCTAAAATTAATCTCAAGGCAGCCCACCCTAGTGGTAGTCTCTTGATAACGTATTCTAAAATTAATCTCAAGGTAGCACACTCCAGTGCTAGTCTCTAGGTAACATACTTTAAATTAATCTCTATCTAGCCCATTCCAGTGCCAGTCTCGAGGTAACGTACTCTAAAATTAACTAACTCAAGGTAGCCCACTCCAGTGCTAGTCTCTAGGTAACGTACTCTAAAATTATTCTCAAGGTAGCACACTCCAGTGCTAGTCTCTAGGTAATATACTTTAAATTAATCTCAAGGCAGCCCACCAAAGTGGTAGTCTCTAGGTAAGATATTTTAAATTAATCTCAAGGTATCCCACCCCAGTGCTAGTCTCTTGATAACGTACTCTAAAATTATTCTCAAGGTAGCAAACTCCAGTGCTAGTCTCTGAGTAACATACTTTAAATTAATCTCTATCTAGCCCACTCCAATGCCAGTCTCGAGGTAACGTACTCTAAAATTAATCTCAAGGTAGCACACTCCAGTGCTAGTCACTAGGTAACGTATTCTAAAATTATTTTCAAGGTAGCACACTCCAGTGCTAGTCTCTAGGTAACATACTTTAAATTAATCTCAAGGCAGCCCACCCCAGTTGCAGTCTCTAGGTAAGATATTTTAAATTAATCTCAATTTATCCCACCCCAGTGCTAGTCTCTTGATAACGTACTCTAAAATTAATCTCAAGGCAGCCCACCCTAGTGGTAGTCTCTTGATAACGTATTCTAAAATTAATCTCAAGGTAGCACACTGCAGTGCTAGTCTCTAGGTAACGTATTCTAAAATTAATCTCAAGGTAGCACACTCCAGTGCTAGTCTCTGAGTAACATACTTTAAATTAATCTCTATCTAGACCACTCCAGTGCCAGTCTCGAGGTAACGTACTCTAAAATTAACTAACCCAAGGTAGCCCACTCCAGTGCTAGTCTCTAGGTAACGTACTCTAAAATTATTCTCAAGGTAGCCCACTCCAGTGCTAGTCTCTTGATAACGTACTCTAAAATTATTCTCAAGGTAGCCCACTCCAGTGCTAGTCTCTTGATAACGTACTCTAAAATTATTCTCAAGGTAGCAAACTCCAGTGCTAGTCTCTGAGTAACATACTTTAAATTAATCTCTATCTAGCCCACTCCAGTGCCAGTCTCGAGGTAACGTACTCTAAAATTAATCTCAAGGTAGCACACTCCAGTGATAGTCACTAGGTAACGTATTCTAAAATTATTTTCAAGGTAGCACACTCCAGTGCTAGTCTCTAGGTAACATACTTTAAATTAATCTCAAGGCAGCCCACCCCAGTGGTAGTCTCTAGGTAAGATATTTTAAATTAATCTCAAGGTATCCCACCCCAGTGCTAGTCTCTTGATAACGTACTCTAAAATTAATCTCAAGGCAGCCCACCCTAGTGGTAGTCTCTTGATAACGTATTCTAAAATTAATCTCAAGGTAGCACACTGCAGTGCTAGTCTCTAGGTAACGTATTCTAAAATTAATCTCAAGGTAGCACACTCCAGTGCTAGTCTCTAGGTAACATACTTTAAATTAATCTCTATCTAGCCCATTCCAGTGCCAGTCTCGAGGTAACGTACTCTAAAATTAACTAACTCAAGGTAGCCCACTCCAGTGCTAGTCACTAGGTAACGTACTCTAACATTATTCTCAAGGTAGCACACTCCAGTGCTAGTCTCTAGGTAACATACTTTAAATTAATCTCAAGGCAGCCCACCCCAGTGGTAGTCTCTATGTAACATATTTTAAATTAATCTCAAGGTAGCCCACCCCAGTGCTAGTCTCTTGATAACGTACTCTAAAATTATTCTCAAGGTAGCAAACTCCAGTGCTAGTCTCTTGATAACGTACTCTAAAATTATTCTCAAGGTAGCCCACTCCAGTGCTAGTCTCTTGATAACGTACTCTAAAATTATTCTCAAGGTAGCAAACTCCAGTGCTAGTCTCTGAGTAACATACTTTAAATTAATCTCTATCTAGCCCACTCCAGTGCCAGTCTCGAGGTAACGTACTCTAAAATTAACTAACTCAAGGCAGCCCACCCCAGTGGTAGTCTCTAGGTAAGATATTTTAAATTAATCTCAGTTTATCCCACCCCAGTGCTAGTCTCTTGATAACGTACTCTAAAATTATTCTCAAGGTAGCCCACTCCAGTGCTAGTCTCTTGATAACGTACTCTAAAATTATTCTCTAGGTAGCAAACTCCAGTGCTAGTCTCTGAGTAACATACTTTAAATTAATCTCTATCTAGCCCACTCCAGTGCCAGTCTCGAGGTAACGTACTCTAAAATTAATCTCAAGGTAGCACACTCCAGTGCTAGTCACTAGGTAACGTATTCTAAAATTATTTTCAAGGTAGCACACTCCAGTGCTAGTCTCTACGTAACATACTTTAAATTAATCTCAAGGCAGCCCACCCCAGTGGTAGTCTCTAGGTAAGATATTTTAAATTAATCTCAATTTATCCCACCCCAGTGCTAGTCTCTTGATAACGTACTCTAAAATTAATCTCAAGGCAGCCCACCCTAGTGGTAGTCTCTTGATAACGTATTCTAAAATTAATCTCAAGGTAGCACACTGCAGTGCTAGTCTCTAGGTAACGTATTCTAAAATTAATCTCAAGGTAGCACACTCCAGTGCTAGTCTCTGAGTAACATACTTTAAATTAATCTCTATCTAGACCACTCCAGTGCCAGTCTCGAGGTAACGTACTCTAAAATTAACTAACTCAAGGTAGCCCACTCCAGTGCTAGTCTCTAGGTAACGTACTCTAAAATTATTCTCAAGGTAGCACACTCCAGTGCTAGTCTCTAGGTAACATACTTTAAATTAATCTCTATCTAGCCCATTCCAGTGCCAGTCTCGAGGTAACGTACTCTAAAATTAACTAACTCAAGGTAGCCCACTCCAGTGCTAGTCACTAGGTAACGTACTCTAACATTATTCTCAAGGTAGCACACTCCAGTGCTAGTCTCTAGGTAACATACTTTAAATTAATCTCAAGGCAGCCCATCCCAGTGGTAGTCTCTAGGTAAGATATTTTAAATTAATCTCAAGGTATCCCACCCCAGTGCTAGTCTCTTGATAACGTACTCTAAAATTAATCTCAAGGCAGCCCACCCTAGTGGTAGTCTCTTGATAACGTATTCTAAAATTAATCTCAAGGTAGCACACTGCAGTGTTAGTCTCTAGGTAACGTATTCTAAAATTAATCTCAAGGTAGCACACTCCAGTGCTAGTCTCTAGGTAACATACTTTAAATTAATCTCTATCTAGCCCATTCCAGTGCCAGTCTCGAGGTAACGTACTCTAAAATTAACTAACTCAAGGTAGCCCACTCCAGTGCTAGTCACTAGGTAACGTACTCTAACATTATTCTCAAGGTAGCAAACTCCAGTGCTAGTCTCTTGATAACGTACTCTAAAATTATTCTCAAGGTAGCCCACTCCAGTGCTAGTCTCTTGATAACGTACTCTAAAATTATTCTCAAGGTAGCAAACTCCAGTGCTAGTCTCTGAGTAACATACTTTAAATTAATCTCTATCTAGCCCACTCCAGTGCCAGTCTCGAGTAACGTACTCTAAAATTAATCTCAAGGTAGCACACTCCAGTGCTAGTCACTAGGTAACGTATTCTAAAATTATTTTCAAGGTAGCACACTCCAGTGCAAGTCTCTAGGTAACATACTTTAAATTAATCTCAAGGCAGCCCACCCCAGTGGTAGTCTCTAGGTAAGATATTTTAAATTAATCTCAATTTATCCCACCCCAGTGCTAGTCTCTTGATAACGTACTCTAAAATTAATCTCAAGGCAGCCCACCCTAGTGGTAGTCTCTTGATAACGTATTCTAAAATTAATCTCAAGGTAGCACACTGCAGTGCTAGTCTCTAGGTAAGATATTTTAAATTAATCTCAAGGTATCCCACCCCAGTGCTAATCTCTTGATAACGTACTCTAAAATTAATCTCAAGGCAGCCCACCCTAGTGGTAGTCTCTTGATAACGTATTCTAAAATTAATCTCAAGGTAGCACACTCCAGTGCTAGTCTCTAGGTAACATACTTTAAATTAATCTCTATCTAGCCCATTCCAGTGCCAGTCTCGAGGTAACGTACTCTAAAATTAACTAACTCAAGGTAGCCCACTCCAGTGCTAGTCTCTAGGTAACGTACTCTAAAATTATTCTCAAGGTAGCACACTCCAGTGCTAGTCTCTAGGTAATATACTTTAAATTAATCTCAAGGCAGCCCACCAAAGTGGTAGTCTCTAGGTAAGATATTTTAAATTAATCTCAAGGTATCCCACCCCAGTGCTAGTCTCTTGATAACGTACTCTAAAATTATTCTCAAGGTAGCAAACTCCAGTGCTAGTCTCTGAGTAACATACTTTAAATTAATCTCTATCTAGCCCACTCCAATGCCAGTCTCGAGGTAACGTACTCTAAAATTAATCTCAAGGTAGCACACTCCAGTGCTAGTCACTAGGTAACGTATTCTAAAATTATTTTCAAGGTAGCACACTCCAGTGCTAGTCTCTAGGTAACATACTTTAAATTAATCTCAAGGCAGCCCACCCCAGTTGCAGTCTCTAGGTAAGATATTTTAAATTAATCTCAATTTATCCCACCCCAGTGCTAGTCTCTTGATAACGTACTCTAAAATTAATCTCAAGGCAGCCCACCCTAGTGGTAGTCTCTTGATAACGTATTCTAAAATTAATCTCAAGGTAGCACACTGCAGTGCTAGTCTCTAGGTAACGTATTCTAAAATTAATCTCAAGGTAGCACACTCCAGTGCTAGTCTCTGAGTAACATACTTTAAATTAATCTCTATCTAGACCACTCCAGTGCCAGTCTCGAGGTAACGTACTCTAAAATTAACTAACCCAAGGTAGCCCACTCCAGTGCTAGTCTCTAGGTAACGTACTCTAAAATTATTCTCAAGGTAGCCCACTCCAGTGCTAGTCTCTTGATAACGTACTCTAAAATTATTCTCAAGGTAGCCCACTCCAGTGCTAGTCTCTTGATAACGTACTCTAAAATTATTCTCAAGGTAGCAAACTCCAGTGCTAGTCTCTGAGTAACATACTTTAAATTAATCTCTATCTAGCCCACTCCAGTGCCAGTCTCGAGGTAACGTACTCTAAAATTAATCTCAAGGTAGCACACTCCAGTGATAGTCACTAGGTAACGTATTCTAAAATTATTTTCAAGGTAGCACACTCCAGTGCTAGTCTCTAGGTAACATACTTTAAATTAATCTCAAGGCAGCCCACCCCAGTGGTAGTCTCTAGGTAAGATATTTTAAATTAATCTCAAGGTATCCCACCCCAGTGCTAGTCTCTTGATAACGTACTCTAAAATTAATCTCAAGGCAGCCCACCCTAGTGGTAGTCTCTTGATAACGTATTCTAAAATTAATCTCAAGGTAGCACACTGCAGTGCTAGTCTCTAGGTAACGTATTCTAAAATTAATCTCAAGGTAGCACACTCCAGTGCTAGTCTCTAGGTAACATACTTTAAATTAATCTCTATCTAGCCCATTCCAGTGCCAGTCTCGAGGTAACGTACTCTAAAATTAACTAACTCAAGGTAGCCCACTCCAGTGCTAGTCACTAGGTAACGTACTCTAACATTATTCTCAAGGTAGCACACTCCAGTGCTAGTCTCTAGGTAACATACTTTAAATTAATCTCAAGGCAGCCCACCCCAGTGGTAGTCTCTATGTAACATATTTTAAATTAATATCAAGGTAGCCCACCCCAGTGCTAGTCTCTTGATAACGTACTCTAAAATTATTCTCAAGGTAGCAAACTCCAGTGCTAGTCTCTTGATAACGTACTCTAAAATTATTCTCAAGGTAGCCCACTCCAGTGCTAGTCTCTTGATAACGTACTCTAAAATTATTCTCAAGGTAGCAAACTCCAGTGCTAGTCTCTGAGTAACATACTTTAAATTAATCTCTATCTAGCCCACTCCAGTGCCAGTCTCGAGGTAACGTACTCTAAAATTAACTAACTCAAGGCAGCCCACCCCAGTGGTAGTCTCTAGGTAAGATATTTTAAATTAATCTCAGTTTATCCCACCCCAGTGCTAGTCTCTTGATAACGTACTCTAAAATTAATCTCAAGGTAGCCCACTCCAGTGCTAGTCTCTTGATAACGTACTCTAAAATTATTCTCTAGGTAGCAAACTCCAGTGCTAGTCTCTGAGTAACATACTTTAAATTAATCTCTATCTAGCCCACTCCAGTGCCAGTCTCGAGGTAACGTACTCTAAAATTAATCTCAAGGTAGCACACTCCAGTGCTAGTCACTAGGTAACGTATTCTAAAATTATTTTCAAGGTAGCACACTCCAGTGCTAGTCTCTACGTAACATACTTTAAATTAATCTCAAGGCAGCCCACCCCAGTGGTAGTCTCTAGGTAAGATATTTTAAATTAATCTCAATTTATCCCACCCCAGTGCTAGTCTCTTGATAACGTACTCTAAAATTAATCTCAAGGCAGCCCACCCTAGTGGTAGTCTCTTGATAACGTATTCTAAAATTAATCTCAAGGTAGCACACTGCAGTGCTAGTCTCTAGGTAACGTATTCTAAAATTAATCTCAAGGTAGCACACTCCAGTGCTAGTCTCTGAGTAACATACTTTAAATTAATCTCTATCTAGACCACTCCAGTGCCAGTCTCGAGGTAACGTACTCTAAAATTAACTAACTCAAGGTAGCCCACTCCAGTGCTAGTCTCTAGGTAACGTACTCTAACATTATTCTCAAGGTAGCACACTCCAGTGCTAGTCTCTAGGTAACATACTTTAAATTAATCTCTATCTAGCCCATTCCAGTGCCAGTCTCGAGGTAACGTACTCTAAAATTAACTAACTCAAGGTAGCCCACTCCAGTGCTAGTCACTAGGTAACGTACTCTAACATTATTCTCAAGGTAGCACACTCCAGTGCTAGTCTCTAGGTAACATACTTTAAATTAATCTCAAGGCAGCCCACCCCAGTGGTAGTCTCTAGGTAAGATATTTTAAATTAATCTCAAGGTATCCCACCCCAGTGCTAGTCTCTTGATAACGTACTCTAAAATTAATCTCAAGGCAGCCCACCCTAGTGGTAGTCTCTTGATAACGTATTCTAAAATTAATCTCAAGGTAGCACACTGCAGTGTTAGTCTCTAGGTAACGTATTCTAAAATTAATCTCAAGGTAGCACACTCCAGTGCTAGTCTCTAGGTAACATACTTTAAATTAATCTCTATCTAGCCCATTCCAGTGCCAGTCTCGAGGTAACGTACTCTAAAATTAACTAACTCAAGGTAGCCCACTCCAGTGCTAGTCACTAGGTAACGTACTCTAACATTATTCTCAAGGTAGCACACTCCAGTGCTAGTCTCTAGGTAACATACTTTAAATTAATCTCTATCTTGCCCATTCCAGAGCCAGTCTCGAGGTAACGTACTCTAAAATTAACTAACTCAAGGTAGCCCACTCCAGTGCTAGTCACTAGGTAACGTACTCTAACATTATTCTCAAGGTAGCACACTCCAGTGCTAGTCTCTAGGTAACATACTTTAAATTAATCTCAAGGCAGCCCACCCCAGTGGTAGTCTCTAGGTAAGATATTTTAAATTAATCTCAAGGTATCCCACCCCAGTGCTAGTCTCTTGATAACGTACTCTAAAATTAATCTCAAGGCAGCCCACCCTAGTGGTAGTCTCTTGATAACGTATTCTAAAATTAATCTCAAGGTAGCACACTGCAGTGCTAGTCTCTAGGTAACGTATTCTAAAATTAATCTCAAGGTAGCACACTCCAGTGCTAGTCTCTAGGTAACATACTTTAAATTAATCTCTATCTAGCCCATTCCAGTGCCAGTCTCGAGGTAACGTACTCTAAAATTAACTAACTCAAGGTAGCCCACTCCAGTGCTAGTCACTAGGTAACGTACTCTAACATTATTCTCAAGGTAGCACACTCCAGTGCTAGTCTCTAGGTAACATACTTTAAATTAATCTCAAGGCAGCCCACCCCAGTGGTAGTCTCTAGGTAACATATTTTAAATTAATCTCAAGGTAGCCCACCCCAGTGCTTGTCTCTTGATAACGTACTCTAAAATTATTCTCAAGGTAGCAAACTCCAGTGCTAGTCTCTTGATAACGTACTCTAAAATTATTCTCAAGGTAGCCCACTCCAGTGCTAGTCTCTTGATAACGTACTCTAAAATTATTCTCAAGGTAGCAAACTCCAGTGCTAGTCTCTGAGTAACATACTTTAAATTAATCTCTATCTAGCCCACTCCAGTGCCAGTCTCGAGAAAACGTACTCTAAAATTAACTAACTCAAGGCAGCCCACCCTAGTGGTAGTCTCTTGATAACGTACTCTAAAATTAATCTCAAGGCAGCCCACTCCAGTGGTAGTCTCTTGATAACGTATTCTAAAATTATTTTCAAGGTAGCACACTCCAGTGCTAGTCTCTAGGTAACATACTTTAAATTAATCTCAAGGCAGCCCACCCCAGTGGTAGTCTCTAGGTAAGATATTTTAAATTAATCTCTATCTAGCCCACTCCAGTGCCAGTCTCGAGGTAACGTACTCTAAAATTAATCTCAAGGTAGCACACTCCAGTGCTAGTCACTAGGTAACGTATTCTAAAATTATTTTCAAGGTAGCACACTCCAGTGCTAGTCTCTACGTAACATACTTTAAATTAATCTCAAGGCAGCCCACCCCAGTGGTAGTCTCTAGGTAAGATATTTTAAATTAATCTCAATTTATCCCACCCCAGTGCTAGTCTCTTGATAACGTACTCTAAAATTAATCTCAAGGCAGCCCACCCTAGTGGTAGTCTCTTGATAACGTATTCTAAAATTAATCTCAAGGTAGCACACTGCAGTGCTAGTCTCTAGGTAACGTATTCTAAAATTAATCTCAAGGTAGCACACTCCAGTGCTAGTCTCTGAGTAACATACTTTAAATTAATCTCTATCTAGACCACTCCAGTGCCAGTCTCGAGGTAACGTACTCTAAAATTAACTAACTCAAGGTAGCCCACTCCAGTGCTAGTCTCTAGGTAACGTACTCTAAAATTATTCTCAAGGTAGCACACTCCAGTGCTAGTCTCTAGGTAACATACTTTAAATTAATCTCTATCTAGCCCATTCCAGTGCCAGTCTCGAGGTAACGTACTCTAAAATTAACTAACTCAAGGTAGCCCACTCCAGTGCTAGTCACTAGGTAACGTACTCTAACATTATTCTCAAGGTAGCACACTCCAGTGCTAGTCTCTAGGTAACATACTTTAAATTAATCTCAAGGCAGCCCACCCCAGTGGTAGTCTCTAGGTAAGATATTTTAAATTAATCTCAAGGTATCCCACCCCAGTGCTAGTCTCTTGATAACGTACTCTAAAATTAATCTCAAGGCAGCCCACCCTAGTGGTAGTCTCTTGATAACGTATTCTAAAATTAATCTCAAGGTAGCACACTGCAGTGTTAGTCTCTAGGTAACGTATTCTAAAATTAATCTCAAGGTAGCACACTCCAGTGCTAGTCTCTAGGTAACATACTTTAAATTAATCTCTATCTAGCCCATTCCAGTGCCAGTCTCGAGGTAACGTACTCTAAAATTAACTAACTCAAGGTAGCCCACTCCAGTGCTAGTCACTAGGTAACGTACTCTAACATTATTCTCAAGGTAGCACACTCCAGTGCTAGTCTCTAGGTAACATACTTTAAATTAATCTCTATCTAGCCCATTCCAGAGCCAGTCTCGAGGTAACGTACTCTAAAATTAACTAACTCAAGGTAGCCCACTCCAGTGCTAGTCACTAGGTAACGTACTCTAACATTATTCTCAAGGTAGCACACTCCAGTGCTAGTCTCTAGGTAACATACTTTAAATTAATCTCAAGGCAGCCCACCCCAGTGGTAGTCTCTAGGTAAGATATTTTAAATTAATCTCAAGGTATCCCACCCCAGTGCTAGTCTCTTGATAACGTACTCTAAAATTAATCTCAAGGCAGCCCACCCTAGTGGTAGTCTCTTGATAACGTATTCTAAAATTAATCTCAAGGTAGCACACTGCAGTGCTAGTCTCTAGGTAACGTATTCTAAAATTAATCTCAAGGTAGCACACTCCAGTGCTAGTCTCTAGGTAACATACTTTAAATTAATCTCTATCTAGCCCATTCCAGTGCCAGTCTCGAGGTAACGTACTCTAAAATTAACTAACTCAAGGTAGCCCACTCCAGTGCTAGTCACTAGGTAACGTACTCTAACATTATTCTCAAGGTAGCACACTCCAGTGCTAGTCTCTAGGTAACATACTTTAAATTAATCTCAAGGCAGCCCACCCCAGTGGTAGTCTCTAGGTAACATATTTTAAATTAATCTCAAGGTAGCCCACCCCAGTGCTAGTCTCTTGATAACGTACTCTAAAATTATTCTCAAGGTAGCAAACTCCAGTGCTAGTCTCTTGATAACGTACTCTAAAATTATTCTCAAGGTAGCCCACTCCAGTGCTAGTCTCTTGATAACGTACTCTAAAATTATTCTCAAGGTAGCAAACTCCAGTGCTAGTCTCTGAGTAACATACTTTAAATTAATCTCTATCTAGCCCACTCCAGTGCCAGTCTCGAGAAAACGTACTCTAAAATTAACTAACTCAAGGCAGCCCACCCTAGTGGTAGTCTCTTGATAACGTACTCTAAAATTAATCTCAAGGTAGCACACTCCAGTGCTAGTCTCTTGATAACGTATTCTAAAATTATTTTCAAGGTAGCACACTCCAGTGCTAGTCTCTACGTAACATACTTTAAATTAATCTCAAGGCAGCCCACCCCAGTGGTAGTCTCTAGGTAAGATATTTTAAATTAATCTCAATTTATCCCACCCCAGTGCTAGTCTCTTGATAACGTACTCTAAAATTAATCTCAAGGCAGCCCACCCTAGTGGTAGTCTCTTGATAACGTATTCTAAAATTAATCTCAAGGTAGCACACTGCAGTTCTAGTCTCTAGGTAACGTATTCTAAAATTAATCTCAAGGTAGCACACTCCAGTGCTAGTCTCTGAGTAACATACTTTAAATTAATCTCTATCTAGCCCACTCCAGTGCCAGTCTCGAGGTAACGTACTCTAAAATTAACTAACTCAAGGCAGCCCACCCTAGTGGTAGTCTCTTGATAACGTACTTTAAAATTAATCTCAAGGCAGCCCACTCCAGTGGTAGTCTCTTGATAACGTATTCTAAAATTAATCTCAAGGTAGCCCACTCCAGTGCTAGTCTCTTGATAACGTACTCTAAAATTATTCTCAAGGTAGCAAACTCCAGTGCTAGTCTCTGAGTAACATACTTTAAATTAATCTCTATCTAGCCCACTCCAATGCCAGTCTCGAGGTAACGTACTCTAAAATTAATCTCAAGGTAGCACACTCCAGTGCTAGTCACTAGGTAACGTATTCTAAAATTATTTTCAAGGTAGCACACTCCAGTGCTAGTCTCTAGGTAACATACTTTAAATTAATCTCAAGGCAGCCCACCCCAGTGGTAGTCTCTAGGTAAGATATTTTAAATTAATCTCAATTTATCCCACCCCAGTGCTAGTCTCTTGATAACGTACTCTAAAATTAATCTCAAGGCAGCCCACCCTAGTGGTAGTCTCTTGATAACGTATTCTAAAATTAATCTCAAGGTAGCACACTGCAGTTCTAGTCTCTAGGTAACGTATTCTAAAATTAATCTCAAGGTAGCACACTCCAGTGCTAGTCTCTGAGTAACATACTTTAAATTAATCTCTATCTAGCCCACTCCAGTGCCAGTCTCGAGGTAACGTACTCTAAAATTAACTAACTCAAGGCAGCCCACCCTAGTGGTAGTCTCTTGATAACGTACTTTAAAATTAATCTCAAGGCAGCCCACTCCAGTGGTAGTCTCTAGGTAAGATATTTTAAATTAATCTCAAGGTATCCCACCCCAGTGCTAGTCTCTTGATAACGTACTCTAAAATTATTCTCAAGGTAGCAAACTCCAGTGCTAGTCTCTGAGTAACATACTTTAAATTAATCTCTATCTAGCCCACTCCAATGCCAGTCTCGAGGTAACGTACTCTAAAATTAATCTCAAGGTAGCACACTCCAGTGCTAGTCACTAGGTAACGTATTCTAAAATTATTTTCAAGGTAGCACACTCCAGTGCTAGTCTCTGAGTAACATACTTTAAATTAATCTCTATCTAGACCACTCCAGTGCCAGTCTCGAGGTAACGTACTCTAAAATTAACTAACCCAAGGTAGCCCACTCCAGTGCTAGTCTCTAGGTAACGTACTCTAAAATTATTCTCAAGGTAGCCCACTCCAGTGCTAGTCTCTTGATAACGTACTCTAAAATTATTCTCAAGGTAGCCCACTCCAGTGCTAGTCTCTTGATAACGTACTCTAAAATTATTCTCAAGGTAGCAAACTCCAGTGCTAGTCTCTGAGTAACATACTTTAAATTAATCTCTATCTAGCCCACTCCAGTGCCAGTCTCGAGGTAACGTACTCTAAAATTAATCTCAAGGTAGCACACTCCAGTGATAGTCACTAGGTAACGTATTCTAAAATTATTTTCAAGGTAGCACACTCCAGTGCTAGTCTCTAGGTAACATACTTTAAATTAATCTCAAGGCAGCCCACCCCAGTGGTAGTCTCTAGGTAAGATATTTTAAATTAATCTCAAGGTATCCCACCCCAGTGCTAGTCTCTTGATAACGTACTCTAAAATTAATCTCAAGGCAGCCCACCCTAGTGGTAGTCTCTTGATAACGTATTCTAAAATTAATCTCAAGGTAGCACACTGCAGTGCTAGTCTCTAGGTAACGTATTCTAAAATTAATCTCAAGGTAGCACACTCCAGTGCTAGTCTCTAGGTAACATACTTTAAATTAATCTCTATCTAGCCCATTCCAGTGCCAGTCTCGAGGTAACGTACTCTAAAATTAACTAACTCAAGGTAGCCCACTCCAGTGCTAGTCACTAGGTAACGTACTCTAACATTATTCTCAAGGTAGCACACTCCAGTGCTAGTCTCTAGGTAACATACTTTAAATTAATCTCAAGGCAGCCCACCCCAGTGGTAGTCTCTATGTAACATATTTTAAATTAATCTCAAGGTAGCCCACCCCAGTGCTAGTCTCTTGATAACGTACTCTAAAATTATTCTCAAGGTAGCAAACTCCAGTGCTAGTCTCTTGATAACGTACTCTAAAATTATTCTCAAGGTAGCCCACTCCAGTGCTAGTCTCTTGATAACGTACTCTAAAATTATTCTCAAGGTAGCAAACTCCAGTGCTAGTCTCTGAGTAACATACTTTAAATTAATCTCTATCTAGCCCACTCCTGTGCCAGTCTCGAGGTAACGTACTCTAAAATTAACTAACTCAAGGCAGCCCACCCCAGTGGTAGTCTCTAGGTAAGATATTTTAAATTAATCTCAGTTTATCCCACCCCAGTGCTAGTCTCTTGATAACGTACTCTAAAATTAATCTCAAGGTAGCCCACTCCAGTGCTAGTCTCTTGATAACGTACTCTAAAATTATTCTCTAGGTAGCAAACTCCAGTGCTAGTCTCTGAGTAACATACTTTAAATTAATCTCTATCTAGCCCACTCCAGTGCCAGTCTCGAGGTAACGTACTCTAAAATTAATCTCAAGGTAGCACACTCCAGTGCTAGTCACTAGGTAACGTATTCTAAAATTATTTTCAAGGTAGCACACTCCAGTGCTAGTCTCTACGTAACATACTTTAAATTAATCTCAAGGCAGCCCACCCCAGTGGTAGTCTCTAGGTAAGATATTTTAAATTAATCTCAATTTATCCCACCCCAGTGCTAGTCTCTTGATAACGTACTCTAAAATTAATCTCAAGGCAGCCCACCCTAGTGGTAGTCTCTTGATAACGTATTCTAAAATTAATCTCAAGGTAGCACACTCCAGTGCTAGTCTCTAGGTAACGTATTCTAAAATTAATCTCAAGGTAGCACACTCCAGTGCTAGTCTCTGAGTAACATACTTTAAATTAATCTCTATCTAGACCACTCCAGTGCCAGTCTCGAGGTAACGTACTCTAAAATTAACTAACTCAAGGTAGCCCACTCCAGTGCTAGTCTCTAGGTAACGTACTCTAAAATTATTCTCAAGGTAGCACACTCCAGTGCTAGTCTCTAGGTAACATACTTTAAATTAATCTCTATCTAGCCCATTCCAGTGCCAGTCTCGAGGTAACGTACTCTAAAATTAACTAACTCAAGGTAGCCCACTCCAGTGCTAGTCACTAGGTAACGTACTCTAACATTATTCTCAAGGTAGCACACTCCAGTGCTAGTCTCTAGGTAACATACTTTAAATTAATCTCAAGGCAGCCCACCCCAGTGGTAGTCTCTAGGTAACATATTTTAAATTAATCTCAAGGTATCCCACCCCAGTGCTAGTCTCTTGATAACGTACTCTAAAATTAATCTCAAGGCAGCCCACCCTAGTGGTAGTCTCTTGATAACGTATTCTAAAATTAATCTCAAGGTAGCACACTGCAGTGTTAGTCTCTAGGTAACGTATTCTAAAATTAATCTCAAGGTAGCACACTCCAGTGCTAGTCTCTAGGTAACATACTTTAAATTAATCTCTATCTAGCCCATTCCAGTGCCAGTCTCGAGGTAACGTACTCTAAAATTAACTAACTCAAGGTAGCCCACTCCAGTGCTAGTCACTAGGTAACGTACTCTAACATTATTCTCAAGGTAGCACACTCCAGTGCTAGTCTCTAGGTAACATACTTTAAATTAATCTCTATCTTGCCCATTCCAGAGCCAGTCTCGAGATAACGTACTCTAAAATTAACTAACTCAAGGTAGCCCACTCCAGTGCTAGTCACTAGGTAACGTACTCTAACATTATTCTCAAGGTAGCACACTCCAGTGCTAGTCTCTAGGTAACATACTTTAAATTAATCTCAAGGCAGCCCACCCCAGTGGTAGTCTCTAGGTAAGATATTTTAAATTAATCTCAAGGTATCCCACCCCAGTGCTAGTCTCTTGATAACGTACTCTAAAATTAATCTCAAGGCAGCCCACCCTAGTGGTAGTCTCTTGATAACGTATTCTAAAATTAATCTCAAGGTAGCACACTGCAGTGCTAGTCTCTAGGTAACGTATTCTAAAATTAATCTCAAGGTAGCACACTCCAGTGCTAGTCTCTAGGTAACATACTTTAAATTAATCTCTATCTAGCCCATTCCAGTGCCAGTCTCGAGGTAACGTACTCTAAAATTAACTAACTCAAGGTAGCCCACTCCAGTGCTAGTCACTAGGTAACGTACTCTAACATTATTCTCAAGGTAGCACACTCCAGTGCTAGTCTCTAGGTAACATACTTTAAATTAATCTCAAGGCAGCCCACCCCAGTGGTAGTCTCTAGGTAACATATTTTAAATTAATCTCAAGGTAGCCCACCCCAGTGCTTGTCTCTTGATAACGTACTCTAAAATTATTCTCAAGGTAGCAAACTCCAGTGCTAGTCTCTTGATAACGTACTCTAAAATTATTCTCAAGGTAGCCCACTCCAGTGCTACTCTCTTGATAACGTACTCTAAAATTATTCTCAAGGTAGCAAACTCCAGTGCTAGTCTCTGAGTAACATACTTTAAATTAATCTCTATCTAGCCCACTCCAGTGCCAGTCTCGAGAAAACGTACTCTAAAATTAACTAACTCAAGGCAGCCCACCCTAGTGGTAGTCTCTTGATAACGTACTCTAAAATTAATCTCAAGGCAGCCCACTCCAGTGGTAGTCTCTTGATAACGTATTCTAAAATTATTTTCAAGGTAGCACACTCCAGTGCTAGTCTCTAGGTAACATACTTTAAATTAATCTCAAGGCAGCCCACCCCAGTGGTAGTCTCTAGGTAAGATATTTTAAATTAATCTCAATTTATCCCACCCCAGTGCTAGTCTCTTGATAACGTACTCTAAAATTAATCTCAAGGCAGCCCACCCTAGTGGTAGTCTCTTGATAACGTATTCTAAAATTAATCTCAAGGTAGCACACTGCAGTTCTAGTCTCTAGGTAACGTATTCTAAAATTAATCTCAAGGTAGCACACTCCAGTGCTAGTCTCTGAGTAACATACTTTAAATTAATCTCTATCTAGCCCACTCCAGTGCCAGTCTCGAGGTAACGTACTCTAAAATTAACTAACTCAAGGCAGCCCACCCTAGTGGTAGTCTCTTGATAACGTACTTTAAAATTAATCTCAAGGCAGCCCACTCCAGTGGTAGTCTCTTGATAACGTATTCTAAAATTAATCTCAAGGTAGCCCACTCCAGTGCTAGTCTCTTGATAACGTACTCTAAAATTATTCTCAAGGTAGCAAACTCCAGTGCTAGTCTCTGAGTAACATACTTTAAATTAATCTCTATCTAGCCCACTCCAATGCCAGTCTCGAGGTAACGTACTCTAAAATTAATCTCAAGGTAGCACACTCCAGTGCTAGTCACTAGGTAACGTATTCTAAAATTATTTTCAAGGTAGCACACTCCAGTGCTAGTCTCTAGGTAACATACTTTAAATTAATCTCAAGGCAGCCCACCCCAGTGGTAGTCTCTAGGTAAGATATTTTAAATTAATCTCAATTTATCCCACCCCAGTGCTAGTCTCTTGATAACGTACTCTAAAATTAATCTCAAGGCAGCCCACCCTAGTGGTAGTCTCTTGATAACGTATTCTAAAATTATTTTCAAGGTAGCACACTGCAGTTCTAGTCTCTAGGTAACGTATTCTAAAATTAATCTCAAGGTAGCACACTCCAGTGCTAGTCTCTGAGTAACATACTTTAAATTAATCTCTATCTAGCCCACTCCAGTGCCAGTCTCGAGGTAACGTACTCTAAAATTAACTAACTCAAGGCAGCCCACCCTAGTGGTAGTCTCTTGATAACGTACTTTAAAATTAATCTCAAGGCAGCCCACTCCAGTGGTAGTCTCTAGGTAAGATATTTTAAATTAATCTCAAGGTATCCCACCCCAGTGCTAGTCTCTTGATAACGTACTCTAAAATTATTCTCAAGGTAGCAAACTCCAGTGCTAGTCTCTGAGTAACATACTTTAAATTAATCTCTATCTAGCCCACTCCAATGCCAGTCTCGAGGTAACGTACTCTAAAATTAATCTCAAGGTAGCACACTCCAGTGCTAGTCACTAGGTAACGTATTCTAAAATTATTTTCAAGGTAGCACACTCCAGTGCTAGTCTCTGAGTAACATACTTTAAATTAATCTCTATCTAGACCACTCCAGTGCCAGTCTCGAGGTAACGTACTCTAAAATTAACTAACCCAAGGTAGCCCACTCCAGTGCTAGTCTCTAGGTAACGTACTCTAAAATTATTCTCAAGGTAGCCCACTCCAGTGCTACTCTCTTGATAACGTACTCTAAAATTATTCTCAAGGTAGCCCACTCCAGTGCTAGTCTCTTGATAACGTACTCTAAAATTATTCTCAAGGTAGCAAACTCCAGTGCTAGTCTCTGAGTAACATACTTTAAATTAATCTCTATCTAGCCCACTCCAGTGCCAGTCTCGAGGTAACGTACTCTAAAATTAATCTCAAGGTAGCACACTCCAGTGATAGTCACTAGGTAACGTATTCTAAAATTATTTTCAAGGTAGCACACTCCAGTGCTAGTCTCTAGGTAACATACTTTAAATTAATCTCAAGGCAGCCCACCCCAGTGGTAGTCTCTAGGTAAGATATTTTAAATTAATCTCAAGGTATCCCACCCCAGTGCTAGTCTCTTGATAACGTACTCTAAAATTAATCTCAAGGCAGCCCACCCTAGTGGTAGTCTCTTGATAACGTATTCTAAAATTAATCTCAAGGTAGCACACTGCAGTGCTAGTCTCTAGGTAACGTATTCTAAAATTAATCTCAAGGTAGCACACTCCAGTGCTAGTCTCTAGGTAACATACTTTAAATTAATCTCTATCTAGAACATTCCAGTGCCAGTCTCGAGGTAACGTACTCTAAAATTAACTAACTCAAGGTAGCCCACTCCAGTGCTAGTCACTAGGTAACGTACTCTAACATTATTCTCAAGGTAGCACACTCCAGTGCTAGTCTCTAGGTAACATACTTTAAATTAATCTCAAGGCAGCCCACCCCAGTGGTAGTCTCTATGTAACATATTTTAAATTAATCTCAAGGTAGCCCACCCCAGTGCTAGTCTCTTGATAACGTACTCTAAAATTATTCTCAAGGTAGCAAACTCCAGTGCTAGTCTCTTGATAACGTACTCTAAAATTATTCTCAAGGTAGCCCACTCCAGTGCTAGTCTCTTGATAACGTACTCTAAAATTATTCTCAAGGTAGCAAACTCCAGTGCTAGTCTCTGAGTAACATACTTTAAATTAATCTCTATCTAGCCCACTCCAGTGCCAGTCTCGAGGTAACGTACTCTAAAATTAACTAACTCAAGGCAGCCCACCCCAGTGGTAGTCTCTAGGTAAGATATTTTAAATTAATCTCAGTTTATCCCACCCCAGTGCTAGTCTCTTGATAACGTACTCTAAAATTAATCTCAAGGTAGCCCACTCCAGTGCTAGTCTCTTGATAACGTACTCTAAAATTATTCTCTAGGTAGCAAACTCCAGTGCTAGTCTCTGAGTAACATACTTTAAATTAATCTCTATCTAGCCCACTCCAGTGCCAGTCTCGAGGTAACGTACTCTAAAATTAATCTCAAGGTAGCACACTCCAGTGCTAGTCACTAGGTAACGTATTCTAAAATTATTTTCAAGGTAGCACACTCCAGTGCTAGTCTCTACGTAACATACTTTAAATTAATCTCAAGGCAGCCCACCCCAGTGGTAGTCTCTAGGTAAGATATTTTAAATTAATCTCAATTTATCCCACCCCAGTGCTAGTCTCTTGATAACTTACTCTAAAATTAATCTCAAGGCAGCCCACCCTAGTGGTAGTCTCTTGATAACGTATTCTAAAATTAATCTCAAGGTAGCACACTGCAGTGCTAGTCTCTAGGTAACGTATTCTAAAATTAATCTCAAGGTAGCACACTCCAGTGCTAGTCTCTGAGTAACATACTTTAAATTAATCTCTATCTAGACCACTCCAGTGCCAGTCTCGAGGTAACGTACTCTAAAATTAACTAACTCAAGGTAGCCCACTCCAGTGCTAGTCTCTAGGTAACGTACTCTAAAATTATTCTCAAGGTAGCACACTCCAGTGCTAGTCTCTAGGTAACATACTTTAAATTAATCTCTATCTAGCCCATTCCAGTGCCAGTCTCGAGGTAACGTACTCTAAAATTAACTAACTCAAGGTAGCCCACTCCAGTGCTAGTCACTAGGTAACGTACTCTAACATTATTCTCAAGGTAGCACACTCCAGTGCTAGTCTCTAGGTAACATACTTTAAATTAATCTCAAGGCAGCCCACCCCAGTGGTAGTCTCTAGGTAAGATATTTTAAATTAATCTCAAGGTATCCCACCCCAGTGCTAGTCTCTTGATAACGTACTCTAAAATTAATCTCAAGGCAGCCCACCCTAGTGGTAGTCTCTTGATAACGTATTCTAAAATTAATCTCAAGGTAGCACACTCCAGTGTTAGTCTCTAGGTAACGTATTCTAAAATTAATCTCAAGGTAGCACACTCCAGTGCTAGTCTCTAGGTAACATACTTTAAATTAATCTCTATCTAGCCCATTCCAGTGCCAGTCTCGAGGTAACGTACTCTAAAATTAACTAACTCAAGGTAGCCCACTCCAGTGCTAGTCACTAGGTAACGTACTCTAACATTATTCTCAAGGTAGCACACTCCAGTGCTAGTCTCTAGGTAACATACTTTAAATTAATCTCTATCTTGCCCATTCCAGAGCCAGTCTCGAGATAACGTACTCTAAAATTAACTAACTCAAGGTAGCCCACTCCAGTGCTAGTCACTAGGTAACGTACTCTAACATTATTCTCAAGGTAGCACACTCCAGTGCTAGTCTCTAGGTAACATACTTTAAATTAATATCAAGGCAGCCCACCCCAGTGGTAGTCTCTAGGTAAGATATTTTAAATTAATCTCAAGGTATCCCACCCCAGTGCTAGTCTCTTGATAACGTACTCTAAAATTAATCTCAAGGCAGCCCACCCTAGTGGTAGTCTCTTGATAACGTATTCTAAAATTAATCTCAAGGTAGCACACTGCAGTGCTAGTCTCTAGGTAACGTATTCTAAAATTAATCTCAAGGTAGCACACTCCAGTGCTAGTCTCTAGGTAACATACTTTAAATTAATCTCTATCTAGCCCATTCCAGTGCCAGTCTCGAGGTAACGTACTCTAAAATTAACTAACTCAAGGTAGCCCACTCCAGTGCTAGTCACTAGGTAACGTACTCTAACATTATTCTCAAGGTAGCACACTCCAGTGCTAGTCTCTAGGTAACATACTTTAAATTAATCTCAAGGCAGCCCACCCCAGTGGTAGTCTCTAGGTAACATATTTTAAATTAATCTCAAGGTAGCCCACCCCAGTGCTTGTCTCTTGATAACGTACTCTAAAATTATTCTCAAGGTAGCAAACTCCAGTGCTAGTCTCTTGATAACGTACTCTAAAATTATTCTCAAGGTAGCCCACTCCAGTGCTAGTCTCTTGATAACGTACTCTAAAATTATTCTCAAGGTAGCAAACTCCAGTGCTAGTCTCTGAGTAACATACTTTAAATTAATCTCTATCTAGCCCACTCCAGTGCCAGTCTCGAGAAAATGTACTCTAAAATTAACTAACTCAAGGCAGCCCACCCTAGTGGTAGTCTCTTGATAACGTACTCTAAAATTAATCTCAAGGCAGCCCACTCCAGTGGTAGTCTCTTGATAACGTATTCTAAAATTATTTTCAAGGTAGCACACTCCAGTGCTAGTCTCTAGGTAACATACTTTAAATTAATCTCAAGGCAGCCCACCCCAGTGGTAGTCTCTAGGTAAGATATTTTAAATTAATCTCAATTTATCCCACCCCAGTGCTAGTCTCTTGATAACGTACTCTAAAATTAATCTCAAGGCAGCCCACCCTAGTGGTAGTCTCTTGATAACGTATTCTAAAATTAATCTCAAGGTAGCACACTGCAGTTCTAGTCTCTAGGTAACGTATTCTAAAATTAATCTCAAGGTAGCACACTCCAGTGCTAGTCTCTGAGTAACATACTTTAAATTAATCTCTATCTAGCCCACTCCAGTGCCAGTCTCGAGGTAACGTACTCTAAAATTAACTAACTCAAGGCAGCCCACCCTAGTGGTAGTCTCTTGATAACGTACTTTAAAATTAATCTCAAGGCAGCCCACTCCAGTGGTAGTCTCTTGATAACGTATTCTAAAATTAATCTCAAGGTAGCCCACTCCAGTGCTAGTCTCTTGATAACGTACTCTAAAATTATTCTCAAGGTAGCAAACTCCAGTGCTAGTCTCTGAGTAACATACTTTAAATTAATCTCTATCTAGCCCACTCCAGTGCCAGTCTCGAGGTAACGTACTCTAAAATTAATCTCAAGGTAGCACACTCCAGTGCTAGTCACTAGGTAACGTATTCTAAAATTATTTTCAAGGTAGCACACTCCAGTGCTAGTCTCTAGGTAACATACTTTAAATTAATCTCAAGGCAGCCCACCCCAGTGGTAGTCTCTAGGTAAGATATTTTAAATTAATCTCAATTTATCCCACCCCAGTGCTAGTCTCTTGATAACGTACTCTAAAATTAATCTCAAGGCAGCCCACCCTAGTGGTAGTCTCTTGATAACGTATTCTAAAATTAATCTCAAGGTAGCACACTGCAGTGCTAGTCTCTAGGTAACGTATTCTAAAATTAATCTCAAGGTAGCACACTCCAGTGCTAGTCTCTGAGTAACATACTTTAAATTAATCTCTATCTAGACCACTCCAGTTCCAGTCTCGAGGTAACGTACTCTAAAATTAACTAACTCAAGGTAGCCCACTCCAGTGCTAGTCTCTAGGTAACGTACTCTAAAATTATTCTCAAGGTAGCACACTCCAGTGCTAGTCTCTAGGTAACATACTTTAAATTAATCTCAAGGCAGCCCACCCCAGTGGTAGTCTCTAGGTAAGATATTTTAAATTAATCTCAAGGTATCCCACCCCAGTGCTAGTCTCTTGATAACGTACTCTAAAATTAATCTCAAGGCAGCCCACCCTAGTGGTAGTCTCTTGATAACGTATTCTAAAATTAATCTCAAGGTAGCACACTGCAGTGTTAGTCTCTAGGTAACGTATTCTAAAATTAATCTCAAGGTAGCACACTCCAGTGCTAGTCTCTAGGTAACATACTTTAAATTGATCTCAAGGCAGCCCACCCCAGTGGTAGTCTCTAGGTAACATATTTTAAATTAATCTCAAGGTAGCCCACCCCAGTGCTAGTCTCTTGATAACGTACTCTAAAATTATTCTCAAGGTAGCAAACTCCAGTGCTAGTCTCTTGATAACGTACTCTAAAATTATTCTCAATGTTGCCCACTCCAGTGCTAGTCTCTTGATAACGTACTCTAAAATTATTCTCAAGGTAGCAAACTCCAGTGCTAGTCTCTGAGTAACATACTTTAAATTAATCTCTATCTAACCCACTCCTGTGCCAGTCTCGAGGTAACGTACTCTAAAATTAATCTCAAGGTAGCACACTCGAGTGCTAGTCTCTAGGTAACATACTTTAAATTAATCTCAAGGCAGCCCACCCCAGTGGTAGTCTCTAGGTAAGATATTTTAAATTAATCTCAATTTATCCCCCCCCAGTGCTAGTCTCTTGATAACGTACTCTAAAATTAATCTCAAGGCAGCCCACCCTAGTGGTAGTCTCTTGATAACGTACTCTAAAATTAATCTCAAGGTAGCACACTCCAGTGCTAGTCTCTAAGTAACATACTTTAAATTAATCTCTATCTAGCCCACTTCAGTGCCAGTCTCGAGGTAACGTACTCTAAAATTAATCTCAAGGTAGCCCACTCCAGTGCTAGTCTCTAGGTAACGTACTCTAAAATTATTCTCAAGGTAACACACTCCATTGCTAGCATCCGAGGACAACACCAGATAATTTTGAACCAAGGTCAGATGACGGTCACAACTGAGCTTGCACCCCACTCTCCTCTTTGGGATGGTTCCCTGACCATAACCAAACCAATAACCAGTTGTGTTGCTCTAGTGCGACGGTAAATTCAACTACTTACCTACTGTAGTAAAATATGCAATAGATATGTAAAATATGTTGAAGAATCCTCAAGTGCATATTCTTTTCAAAAATGAAAAATACATGTACACTAATTTCTTACAGACTAAACTTTTTCTCAGCGTTTAACCGTTTAGATAAATGGCCTTAATTTTTTATATATTTGTTCCACGTGCCGGTGTCTTTTGCCGTTTCTTTCATTCAATTAGAACCGTTCAGTAAGCCTGGACCGTCCTCCCAGGTAGTTACGCCCTCAGGGGTGGAAAATAATCTATAATGCCGTCTTTAACGAACGGAATGAAGTTTGTTTCTTCTTTTCTCCCGTTACAAGTAGGGATGAAAAGGACTTAGTTTTATTTCCTTTGCAGCGGAAGGGGATCCACAGAAGCTTCTGGGGACAGACACAAGACGGTCGAGTTGTCCTCAAAAAATAATGGCGGTTCCGGGAAAAAAATGTTAAACTCTGCAGATGAAAGAAAATGTCCGTGAAATCCGTCTCGGTGGGTAAATTCTTCCGTAGTTTGAGAAGCGTAGTTTGAGTTTTATTTCGAGCTCCGGAATCTTCGTCCAGATATGTATGTCGAAATGAGACATTCTGCGCGTTTGAAATAAACAGAACTTTTTCTGAATAATCTAACGGTTTCTTCTGTGGTTGGGTTTCCTCAGTGTGTTGGCAACCTGCGAGTTGTAGGCGGGGCAGGTATGATTCCTCCCCGGGAGTATGCTCTCTTCTGTGTCAGTAAAACACTCCTTGCGCGTGTATGACCATTACTTGAGACCACGGTAGCCCAGTTGGGACAGGCAACGGATGAGCAACCAGAGAGTTGCGAGTTCGAAACTCCATCCAAACAAAGACTGTCGTGTACATGGGGGTTGGTGCACGTTAAATCCATCATGGTCTCAAAAGTTCTCACTTCGGTGAGGTGTGGAAGTTTGGAGAGTGGGGTGCCAGCTCAGATGTGACCAAGTCATCTGACGGTGGCTCAAAGTTACGAGGTGTTGTCCTCGGATCTTTGTCTTCGGGGTTGATCCCGGACCATTGCCGATAGCCCGCTGTGTTGCTCCAGTGCCGCGTTAATTCAACTACCTTACTTATTTAAATCCATATGGTTGGGAGGGCCGCTGTAGCCCCGTCAAAAGGGCAACAGATTAGCGACCGGAGGGTTGCGAGTTCGAAACTCGGTCGAGTCAAATACCTTCGTGTACGCGGGTGCTGGTGCACGTTGAAATGTCGTGGCCTCAAATGCCCTCATGCTGGCGTAGTGTTGAAGTTTGGAGAGTGGGGTACCAGCTTAGGTCTAATTTTGAACCACTATGTCAACACTTGAATGTTGGCTTGAATGTTCACACGATGGCACCCTACTCACTAAACTTCTACACCACGCCAAAGTGAGGGAAATTTGACAGATTTAACTTGCATCAGCCCCCGCATGCACGACTGTCTTCTAGCTGGACCGAGAATGCTCCAGTGCAACGCTAATTGAAATACCTACCTTGAACCGAGTTTCGAACTCGCTACCCTCCGAAAGGCAATCCATTCAACTCCAACCCAGGCTACCTCGACCCTTTGAATCCTTGTAATGAGAATAGTCTTATTACAAGGTATTGTAATAAGACTAGTAATCTTACAAGGTATTGTAATAGGACTAGTCTTATTACAATACCTTGCAATAATCATTGTAATAAGTAGTCTTGTAATAACTAGTCTTATTACAATACCTTACAATATCTTGCAATAATCCTTGTAATAAGACTAGTCTTATTACAATACCTTACAATACCTTGCAATAATCCTTGTAATAAGACTAGTCTTATTACAATAACCTTACAATACCTTGCAATAATGCTTGTAATAAGACTAGTCTTATTACAATACTTTACAATACCTTGCAATAATCCTTGTAATAAGACTAGTCTTATTACAATACCTTGCAATAATCCTTGTAATAAGTAGTCTTGTAATAACTAGTCTTATTACAATACCTTACAATACCTTGCAATAATCCTTGTAATAAGACTAGTCTTAGTACAATACATTAAAATACCTTGCAGTAATCCTTGTAATAAGACTAGTCTTATTACAATACCTTACAATAATCCTTGTAATAAGACTAGTCTTATTACAATACCTTACAATAATCCTTGTAATAAGACTAGTCTTATTCAAGGTAATTCAAATTAAGGTAAGATTCAAATGTAAATTTTCCGAGTGTAGCATCAAAAGGTAAGACTATTATTCTGAGTTTAGTACTGATTCTGGCCAACGAAGGTGAATATCAAGTAAAACCATAAAATTACTTCTGGATACCTAGTAGGTAGGTAGGTATTTTAATAAACCTTGCACTGGAGCAACACATCGGGCAATTGGCAACGGTCCGGGATCAACCCCCGAAGACAAAGATCCGAGGACAACACTACGTAATTTTGAACCTCTGTCAGATGACGAGGTCACATCTGAGCTGGCACCCCACTCTCCAAACTTGAACATCACGCCAACGTGAGGACATTTGATACCACGACAGATTTAACGTACACGACGGTCTTTGGTTGGTTTCGAACTCCCAACCCTCCCGTTGCTAGTCCGTTACTCTTCCAACCGGGCTACCGCGGCCCACTTCTGGATACGAATTTCCAGATATCGAGCTGTTTTTACTGCTTCTTATTAGGGCCGTGGTAACACGGTTGGAAAGTAACAGATTAGCAACCAGAGGGTTTCGAGTTCGAATCCAACCGAAGACAGTCGTATACAAAAGCGACTGGTGCAGTTAAATCTGTCAAATGTCCTCACGTTGGCGTTATGTGGAAATTTGGAGAGTGGGGTGCCAGCTTAGGTGTGACCTCGTCATCTGACCATGGTTCAAAATTGCGAGGTGTTGTCCTCGGATCCTTCCTTTCGGGTTTGATTCCGGACCGTTGCCAATAGCCCGCTGTATTGCTGCAGTGGGACGTTAATTTAAAAATACCAAATACTGGATTTCATTGAAAAAGCCACGACGCGGAATGCTATAAATATAGTGTCTTGATCCTTTTGATAAGCTTGGTGTATAACTGCCTTAATTAATTTGATACGAGTTTTCTGGTCTAGTAAATTAAATTTTCTCGACTAAGTATTTAATAAACTTACTGACGAATAAAACGAATTTGATATCACATAGTTTTCATCATTACCAAACTGCATAGACTTGTGAATAGTTTTGATCGTTGCTCCGAATATATTCTGCTATGGAAACCAAAAGAGAAAAGATGAAATCTGGGTGAAAAACGTTAAAAAATGTGAAAGGAACTCTCATCTACATCGCTTTAAAAATCCATGCTCTAATCAATAATCTACTGTTGCGGTATAAACAGACTACTTAAGCTCTCATTAAGTATTCTTCATTCATTCCTGATGACAAAAGTCTAAATTGAATTCTAGTGAAGCCGATAATTTAGAAACTGATTATTTTTTAACGAATTCATTTGTGCTTTGTGGAAGTTTCATTAGCTATAAAAAAATAATAGGAAAAGCACATATTTTACCATACTTATTCAAAAGAGAAAATCGTTGATTTGCTCCAGTGCTACGTAAGATTAATTATCTAAGTACTTCAAACGTAAAAGTTATGATTTATATTTTATCTCAAACGATAATTATTCATTTAAAAGAGCAAATTTGATGAATGTTTTGCAAACGCTTTTTTAATGTTTTAAGGTATGAGATATATAAGTTAGGTTAAGTTAAATCAGGTAGGTAGGTATGTGTAATTGAATTTACGTCACAATGGTACAACACAACTATTGTCTACAGTTCGGTATCAATCCCGATGCAAAAGATCCGAGCGCTGCACCTCGTATTCGACCGTGGTTCAAAATTACGTGTTGTCCTAGGATCTTTCCTTTCGGGTTTGATCCCGGACCATCGCCAATAGCCCGTTGTGACGCTCCAGTGTCACTTTAATTAAATACCTATCTACCTACCGAGCGCTGCACCTCGTAATTTTGAACCACGATCAGATGATGAGGTCAACAACTGAGCTGAAACCCCACTTCGCCAAACTTCCGCACCACGTCAAAGTGAGGGAAATTGAGGCCACGATAGATTTAACATGTGACAGCCCGGTTGGAAGAGTAACGAATGAGCAGCAGGAGGTTTGCGAGTTCGAATCCAACCAAAGACCATCGTATACAAAGGGGCTGATGCACGTTGAATCTGTCGTGGCCTCAAATGTCCTCCCGTGTGGAAGTTTGGATAGTGGGGTGCCAGCTCAGGTGTGGCCTTGTCATCTGACCATGTGCCTATATGAACGATTTTCCATAGGCCTGAAATACTAGACTGAGCACTGCTGTTGAGAGGAGCTTCAAGAAGTGACGAACATATTGACTAGTAGTCACGTGACTGCTCTATGAAAAATTATCTTGGTTGACCGATTTGGCATTTTATCGTCTCGTTTGGCGATACAACCTTCTTATGACATGGTAGGTGTGTGGATGCACATTTCTATGTATAGAGCGGAAAAAAGATTGGTGAAAGCGCTAACTATGTCACCAGACGAATCAGATGATGAATCAATGAATGAGCAACTTCTCCCATCCCGTCGATCAATCAAATAACGAATGTTCCACCAGGCTGACGAAAGTAGTCTAAGGGTCACGTTATTACTAGTTTTGGGCAAATGATCGCGGGCACATAAAAAGGTTACCATTGCTCACTCTATTTTTACATTTCCTCCATGGGATTTTTTCAATAGCCTGTTGTGTTGTTCCAGTGGACCCGAAAAATCATTTGCTCAGCAGAAGTAAAATCTTCGCAGACCGTCTGGCTTATTAGTTTAAGCTGAAAATCCATCTCACAGTTTGTAACCAGTTGTTTGTGGAGATGTAACTAGAATTATGCTTACATCTGCATGTTCCGCGGTAGCCCAGTTAGAAGACCAACGGATTAGCAACCTGAGGGTTGCGAGTTCGAAGCTAGGTCCAGTCAAAGACCGTTGTGTACATTTGGGGCTGATGCACGTTAAATCTGTCGTGGCCTCAAATGTCCTCACGTTGGCTTGGTGTTGAATTTTGGAGAATGGGGTGTCACCTCAGGTGTTGTTCTCGTAATCTGACAGCGGTCCAAAATTACGAGACATCCTTTGATCTTTCACTTCGGTTTGATCCTGGAATGTCGCCAATAGCCCGTTGAGTTGCTCATGTGCGACGTTAATTAATTACCTACCTAGCGGATTTTAGCGTTCTAGGAGATCTGCTATCAGATCGAACACAAAAATTATCCGCCTTCCTGAATTTTTGTCTTGAATTGCGACTTTTAATTGTGCACTTTGTTGCTCAAGAGTTAGTTTTGCATAACAATTCATAATTTGCAGTTGATGCTGTATTAGTACACTACACATTTCCGATCTGGAGATCATGTCACTTATTTTATCTTCCATGATTGCTAATTTATTAATATTCTATTAGAGACCCAAATTGTACTTACTTTCCTTGTAAAGTTTGAAAAAACGCACGTGTTCACAAAATTAAAAACAAATTAATTATGAAACAATGCAAATTTTTACTTTCAGCAAGCTTGAGATCGATTTTCAGTATAAAAACAAAGACGGAATGCGAAGCTTAATTTCCGCTACCCAAATACTCTCCAATGATACATATCGGGGTTACTTTAAAATGTAATTTATCACCATTTTGGTGACGTTTAGCTTTTAATCTAATTGGGGTAACCAATCAATTGTCATATATCAATTCGGAATTCATTCTTTGGAATTTTTACTGGCGAAGTTCTGAAATCGTATTCTAAAAACAAGCCAACTGACGTCACATTCGGAATACGTACGGGAAACACCATTCCACCATAGAAAAACTACCTCTACCTACATTTAGCTTGACAGAAAGCCTCTTATAGAGTTACAAGATATTCCTTTTTGCTTGGAGAAATATGAAGAGCCCCGTTTAATCTCACAGATATAATCACTGTAACTTAGATATGTCACTGAAACTTAGAAATTAATTGAGATACGAATTAGTTCGTATAGAACTTAAGAAATCGAGGAAAAAGATTAAATATTATTGTTTTTTTACATTATGAACTGATAATAAACGTCATACCATGCATTCCTTTTTGTAGACAAATTGAAAATAAATTATACGCTGTAATTATCATTAGTGCACTAAAACATTGGATCAATATAATAGCTTTTGATAAAATATTTTACTGTGTCAACAAATACATTCCAAATATTCCTTGATGAATTTTAGTTTTAAATGAACTTCATTCTTCTTGAAGATGGATGTAAACCACCGAGTTCTTATATTCACTCTCTAATCCAATTATTTGGAGAGTACAGGCTTTTTAGATCTGAAAGAAAAGCTTCTTTTAGAATATCTTTATTCCTCTTTGGAAAAACTTAAGAATTTCCGTGGAAAGACTCAGCTCTTAAAAGAAAATGAGATTTCTTTTACTCATCTTTTACGCTGCCCCAAAAGGCTGTCGAAGTTTATCTTTAATTTTCTTCCTTTTGCCATTTTTTCATGGAGAAATAAGATTTTAATAACATAAATAACTCTTATTCTTCTCGCAACCATAATACTTTTATTTTTAAATAGTTTAGTTAAAAGTAGTACCTCGCAGCTTTTGTGCGTAAAAAGTATTGAAGGATTGTTCATTTTTGCTGTTTATTCACTCCTTCCCAGAATACAGTGTTACCTGTTCTTTATTTCTTTTTATTTATGCGGGGTTTCAAAAACCTAACACAAAAATGTAAGAATTTTATATGTAAATAGAAATAATTTCGTTTCTCAATTTGTTTACTGGATTATATAAAGGCTCATTGCTTAGCATTTAAATGTACGAAAAAGGTAAGTAAAAGTAGGAAAACATAATTTTGGGCGAGATGTCTTGAAAGCAATCATATATTAAGGGTAAAACGCTATAACTGGACTTAAATTACTCATTTACTCTCTGGATGTAAGTAACAAATATTAAAAAAATTAATTCCAATAGCTTTGAAAATTATAAATTAGAACTACTCAATCAAACATTAATAAACAATAATTACATTTTTCGAGACCTGAAATGAATTTCACTAAGATTGGTATTGGTATTGGTATTTTCAATTAACGTCACACTGGAGCAACACAACGGAATTTCACTAAGAAATTAAAGTACTTAGAAAGGGCACAAAAGATTTGTAGAAATAGGGCAAGCTCGTCAAGGGAAAGGGGGCCATATAAGGTGACCGTCACATAGAGCAAATATAAAGTAGAGTGAACAATGATAACTTTTTATGTGCCCAAAGTCATGTGACCAAAACTATTAGTAACGTGACCCTTAGAATACTTTCATCTACCCGGAGGAAACAACAATTCATCATTTGATTGGTCCACTGGACTGAAGATGTCTATCCATTGATTGATCACCTGATTGGTCCTCGCGTGATAGTAGTAGACTGGGGATTTTACCATTTTTGTCGCCACTCTATAGAAATGTGCATCCACACACCTACCATGTCATAAGAAGTTATATCGCCAAACGAGGCGATAAAATGCCAAATCGATCAACCAAGATAAATTTTCACAGAGCAGTCTCGTGACTACTAGTCGACATGTTGGTCGCACCTTTTGAAGCTCCTCTCAGTAGAAATGTTCAGTCTACTTGTATTTTACGTCTATGATCTGATTTGTGTAACACCAACGATATGTCGTTGTTTACAAAGCGGTTCCATTCAACATGTTTTGAACTTTTTGAAAGTTAATTGGCAGAACTGGTGCTAGTGTAATGAAATCAAAATAGAAACTAATCCTATCTACCGCAAAATCATACAGTTGGAAGTGACAATATATACATGATTGTAAAAATATTTTGCAACGAGGATGAAAAAACAACCGCAATATAATTCAATGAAAGACAGCCAAGGCAATTTCCGTGACCAGTCGATTTTCGTAAACCTCAAACCCAAAGTTTTTATTGTCCACTGTGGGAACTCATTGCTGACGTGTAACCGTTACTCTAATTTAATGAATAGACTGGTCCAAAACTACGTGACTACGTGAAATCCAGAAATCTAGCAAAAGTAATTTTTTTGTGATGGGACCTAATTCCACTCTTCCTAGTTAGACATGATTGAAAGCAACGGGCAAAATATGATGGACCAAATCAAATTCCCAAGCCGAGTTTCGACGATATCAATTCCTCACGAACGCCATCGATAAATACGAAGAAAATCGAATCGAAGGCGCTCGTGACAGGTACTGGCAGAAGATGAAAGAAAGCACGATCCTGGAACACGGAAGTGTCACTTATTGGAAGCGGAAGAAAATGAAAAGTCGGGGCAGGGTAAATCCAGCGGTCTCTACCAGAAACCGGCTTCACTTTCGGAGAGTGCTGCTCTCTTCCCGGAGTGGGTTGAAATTGCTATTCTTAAGATCGCCGTTCAATTTCCGAAGAACTAACGTATTTTCGGAAAACCACCCGTATTTTTAGGATTCCCCCCCCCCCCACAGAAAAGCTTTCGGGATGAGGAGCTTCGAGATAACACAAACAGTTGCTGAGATAAAAGGGAAGCGATGGACACTTTCTGTCTCCAAGGCAATTCTATTTTGGGTCAAAGAAATCGCTTTTGAATCTATCAAGGCTGCTGGAGAGCGCCACAGACTTATACAGATTGAGGATGTTTAAAAGGATAGACGAGTCATTTTGGCCAATGAGACTGAAATGATAAGACACGAAAAAGTGTTCAGAATTCGTGAGGTACCAGTCACCCTCATTAGGCTACATAGAGAGACACAGACCTGTAAATATTGAAGACGCTTAAAGGGATAGGCGAGCCATTTTGACTAATGAGACTGAAATGATAAGAGACTAAAAAGTAATCAGAATTGCTTGATGCACCAGCCTCTCACTCTCATTTGACTGCATAGTCACAGATCAATAAAATTGCAGATATTTGGAGGGGTAGACGAGCCATTTTGATCAATGGGACTGAAATGATGAGAGACCAAAAAGTGTTCAGAATTGCAAAAAGTACCTGTCACCACAATTTGACTGCAGAGAGGGAGCCGCTGACATGTAAATATTGCAGATATTTGGAGGGGTAGAAGAGCCATTTTGACTAATGAGACTGAAATGATAGGAGACTAAAAGAAGGGGTTCTAAAAATTGCATAAAGTACCAGTCCTCCTCATTTGGATGTAGAGAGAACCAAAGAACCCATAAAGATTGAACATGTTTAAACATGTTAATGCATTTTTGGACCAATCAAACTGAAATGATGAGAGACTAAAAAATATTCAGAATTGAATGAGATACCTATCACTATCATTTGGCTGCAGAGAGAGCCTGACTTGTAAAGATTGAAGTTGTTTAAAGAGGTAGACGAGCCATTTCCACCAGTGTTAAGAGATACATAAAAAGTGTTCATAATTGCATGAGATACCAGTCATCCTCATTTGACTGCAAATAGAGGTCACACACCAAAAAAAATTGAAGATGTTTAAAGGGATATACGGGCCATTTTGATCAATGAGACTGAAATGATAAGATACCAAAAGTATTCAGAATTGCATGACGTATCAGTCACCCATTTAGGTTTGCAAAATTACTGTCATTCTCAATACCGGATAATTACCTCGGCAGAAATTGTCAATACTAGTTTTGAGTTTTACTTTTTCTTAGCAGGACGCACTAGCTTGCATGAATCTTCGATTGGGGCAACATTTCTCTCCTCACTAGCTACCCAAAATCATTACGGACATTAGGAAAGGTCCCTGTTTTTTTATCCCCGGATCAAAATTAGGTCAATTATATGATGTCTTTCCTGAGAAAAATGCCCAAAATATGTATCGGATCATCATGAACGTCTTTCAATGACACCCAGAGACACTTCAGTTAATGGTCAGGACTAGCCATGCTGTTACCCTGACAGTTGTGATAGGACGGGTAAATATTTTTTCCGGACACATATTTCATTGCTTTTGTATAATTAATTCTAAATCTTGAAAATATTGTCTGCTCTTCTCCTCTACATAACTTGAACTTGGCTAATTCTCCATGTCTTTGTACTCTATGCCAATGGTCTAGTGGTGCCCTGTAATAGACTTTCTTTTATATACAAAGAGTCTGTTTCTACATAGGTAAGTGAGTTTCTCTTGGGAAAATTTACCTTACAGCCGATCTTATAGCGCCTTTCCGCCATTTTATTACCTTGTATCCCCACATTAATTGTACCGGGAAATAATGCTGGAATTTATTTCTGAGCACAAGACGGTTTCCACATCGCGGCACCGGCCTCGTGGGATTCTATTGATGATAATAAGATTGGTTGGCTTTAGGTTTTATGGCGCAAGAGCTATATTTTTGGCCAAGCTATGCCAAACACAAGACAAGCAACGTCAATACTGAGGAAGAAAAAAAGAGGAAAAGTAGAAAGGCAGGCAAGGGTAAAAATTAAAGGTGAACGTTAGGGTATCTCGAGGTTCGGCGATCGTAAGGAGAACATCACATAGAAACTGCTTCCAGGCAAGTGAATCTAAAGCTGACAAATAAGCCGCTGTCCAAAAATCGATTTAGAACCGAGTAAACACTGAAAAGTGTCCTTTCTGGAAGGTCTTTTAACCGCCCCCGAATTCAATTTAAGTGGAATGGAACAAGTAAACGTTCCTATAACAAGTTAAACCTGATCTGGAATCGCAGCTCGTGCGCAATGCTTGTACTACAGATGCTTGTAATTTGGAAGACCGCATCGGTCAATACAGTGCTTATAGGATATATTTGATAAAGACAAAGCCGAGTGGGAATTCCTTTTCTCTGATGTGTCTCCAACCATTCCTCTTACGAATGCCACCGTAAAAAGTAAACCCAAAGCTACCCAAAGAGCTACCGTATTAAGCAAGTGGGTGACTAAGGCACAGCAGTGAAGAGGAATCGAAGTTACAGAAGTATTTCTTTTGGTAGAATAGAGGGTGGACAAGAACCGAAGAGCTACAGTTTTAGGCAAGTGTATGACAAAGGCACTGGAGTGGCGAGGAATTGAAGTTACAGAAGCATTTTCTGTAAGCAGATTTGAGGGTGGACGAGACCCAAAGAGCTACCGTATTAGGCAAATGTATGACGAAGGGAACTATCGTGGAAGATTCGAAGGATATCAGGACCCGAAGAACTTCCTTTGAACCTGACACTGCATCGCCCTTTACGATTCCTTTATAGCCCCCTAATAGGGCACTTCACTGAGCGTGAATATGTATTGCAAGAAACGGCTTCTATAGGAATTTCTTAAGAAATATTTTATATCATTGGTATTTGCATTCCGTGCTGAATTCTGTATTGTTTAATTCATCTAAAACCTTTTGGCCTTTTATGAATATAGTTTAATATTGTGTTCCCTTCTCCCCCATAAAGTTTGTACAGGAATTTTGCGACACAATATCTCCAAGATGAAATGTTACGAACTCTTTGAATACGTATAATAGTATTCAAGAGCTGAATTAATCATGTAATAAATGAAAATTATCAAATAATTTGTTAGATGTTCATTCTATGTGTTTTAATGTATAAACTTTCGATTCATGGAGTTTTATCGAGATTTTTAAAGCGAAATTTGTTTCATAAAATCTTTCCAAGAGAATTTATAACAGAATTAATGTAAAATGAGCTGTGTATTCAAATTGTATGTTAAAATAATGTTAATATTTACTAGATTTCCTAGATTTAAACGTGTACCATTTTTATTGACAAAATGACAGCGGGAAGGATATACCTGTCAGAAAATAATGCATAGTGGAAAAAAATGGATTAAAATCCAAAGCCTTGAATAGGAAACTGAGGATAGACGTCTACGTTTCAAAATGATTAAAAAACGAAACTCCCAACTTAAAATATTTTTAAATATATAAATCCAACCCTTTTAAAATTTGGTGGTTTTATACTATTTTGTGAATACCTCACCAAAAATTGCCATGTTATATCACATGTGTTTAAAAATAAACAAATCAATTTATTTAAAAGTAAAAATTAATTTATTTATTTAAACATGAAAGGTAAAACTTAAAAATAAATATCGCTACTAGAGGAATAATCGCTATAACTAATGCCAGAATTTCAAAACTTCAACAGTTCGTTATGTTTTATATCTCCACATAGTCTATGACGTCACATCAAAACGCTCCACACTATAAGGGACTCCACGATATAAGGAGTATCATGACCTATCACCCCCCAGCTATGCAAGAATTACGGAGTTCCATGCTGTTTACAATGATGCTAATATTAAAGCTCTAAATCAACTCATACCGGAGGGCAGATCGCTGCTCTGCGTTTCAATATATCTGTGTAATGCATTCTAGATGAGTTTAATTGTATCCATATTTGGAGAATATGCTGTCTAAGGCATCAGCTAGATCAGCGGTTCCCAACCTGGGGTACGTGGCGGTCCGGTTGGGGAACGCGAAAATAAAATTGGTGGAAAACACCTAAAAAAAGGAAGTAATAAGGCGTAAACCTAGTAATTGATTGATCATTGCCCCACCCACCACCAATCATATCACGAGATTACGCATGTGCCCTCCCCTCTCTTTTGCTGTTTCTTTCGTTTCTAGTACCTAATTCTTCTCTAGAAGAATATCGAATCGTCTCAGAGCTACCGGCATCGATATTTTTATTTAAAACGCGATTGAAATCAGGCCACCATTTTTGTGTTCGATTGGGCGCAAATTGAGTAACGTGAATTAATAGGCATAGCTACATTCCTTTTTATGAGTGCTTAATTTGAAGTGTTTAGCTATTACTTTAATGCTTTAAATGGCTTTCTCTTGATACTGTTTTGTGTCTCAATGGATAAGCGGTTGAAAGCAGGTACTATTATGAGAGTTGCAAATACCATTGAAATTCAACCAGCTGAATCCGAAGCTGCAAGTACTTCGGAACAGTCTGATGATTTACAAGCGCAAGGGAGCATCAAGCAAGGGAATCACAACAAAAGTGCTCATCGAAAAAAGAGAAATTATTGTGATGAATACTTGTCATGGATTTTCAGTAACGGGAGATGAAGACTGTCTAAAACCCCTGCGCGTTGTTTGTGGAGAGATTTTGTCGACCGGTGCCATAAAACCATCTTCATTAATACGCCATTTAGAGACAAAGCATCCAATTTATTAACATGAAGACCTTAGTTTTTTCGGCGACTATCAAACGGTCTAATCTAACATCTTTTGTGTTATCTGCAAACAAAGTTCATGAGAATGCCGGTTGAAGCATTGTACAGAATAAGTTATCGTATTGCTAAAAGCGGTAAAAATCATACAATCGCTGAAAATTTGATAACTCCTTGTATCAAAGATGCTGTTCGTTGTATGTTCGATGAAGACCATGTCCGAAAAATTAACAATATTCTCTTCTTAAATACTACAGTTTCTTGAAGAATTAACGACATGTCTAACGACATCGAATCTACAGTAATTGAAAGAATAAAAAACAGCCCCTTCTTTTCAATTCAGGTCGGTGAAAGCACTGATGTTTCCAATCTGGCAATTTTGCTTGTTATTTCAAGATATTTACATGACAACGTGTTTGAAGAAAATCTTTTACTGTGCTATCCTCTCACTGAAAGGAGATATATTTAATGCTATTCAGGGTTATTTCTGTGAAAAAGGTATTGATTGGAACAATTACTGTGGTGTTTGCACGGATGGTGGAAAATAAAGTTCAAGACCACCCTTTTCAGTTGAGCTATAAGTTTCATGAAAGCGAATGGCTTCACAACAGCTTGCATACTTATCTGATATATTTTCAGAAATAAATAAACTCAACCTAGGATTACAGAACAGTTCTATAACAGTCTTTAAGGTGTCTGATAAAATCGAGTCAATGATCAAGAAATTGGATTTTGGGGAATCTTATATCGAAAAATACCAGTGTGTTTTTGAGATACTTCAGTTTCTTATCTGAAACGAGTTGAAATTGTCAAAAGAAGTAAAAAGTAGTATAATAACTCACATAAAAGAACTTAAGGTGTCCTTCAGACAGTTTTTCTCAAAGCGGAATAGTGAAGATAACTGGATTTCCAATCCATTCGACGAATTGTTCTTTCAACAAGCCCAAAAATTATCAATTTCTGAAAAAGAAATGTTGATTGAACTTTCGACTGATTCTTTACAATCTGATTTCAAAAAAAGAAATCTCATTAATTTCTGGGTAGCAGTGAAAGAAGAGAGTACCAAGAACTCAGTTATAAAGCAATAAAATATTTATTGCCTTTAACGAACACAGAGATTGTCGAAAGAGCTTTCTCGTCTTATGCGTATATTAAGAATAAATATCGAAATAAGCTTGATGCTGCTCCTGACTTGAGATTATATCTGTCTTCATTTGAACCTGATTTTAAAAAACTTAGCTCCCTGAAACAAGCTTAAGGATCAATTGAAATTCTTGAAGGTCACGTTTGAAAACTTGCCTATCAAGTTGAAAAATTGTTGTGAACTTTCATAAGTTTATGTGATTGAAAATTACTATAATGCTATTTGTTTTAATGTTAGGCTGCTACTTTAAAAAATTGTAAAATGTAAAATCAAAATAAAAGCCTATAAGTGTCATCAATTATAGCGTTTGATTAATTCGCTACCTAAGAACATTACAACCTAACAAAAACAAAAATTTTTTGCGTATAGTATAGAGGGATGGGCGAAAAGGGTTATGATGGAAGGGGTACTCATAAATGAAAAGTTTTATCAAGGGGTACGAGAGAGAAAAAGGTTAAGACACACTGAGCTAGATCATCACTTTCTAGGTTCTCAGTACAGCCTAATGAGGATATGGCTGAAGAGAATGGATTATGGGTTCATATCACTGCACAAAATACTACTAAGTACTAGTAAGTACCCTAAAGTACCAGTAAGTAATCCGTCTGCGCATGCATGAGTTCATATTTCTCATTTCTGTATGGATTTGAATTCACAGAAATAGCAAGAAATTTTTTTGAATGGAGTCTTATGTATAAATAATCCATCTACGCATGCATCTATATCATTTTCTCTATATCAGAATTCCTGGAAATACAGTGTCCTGTGTCAATGACTGTAGAGTTAAATGAAGGTTTCTGTATCGGTAAAGCTTTTGCCTTTTGGTTTGGTTGAGTACGAGGTGCAAACTTTGTGCAGTAGAACCTTGGTTATCCGAACTCCGATCAATCAAGTGTTCGTGTTATTCGAGTCAAATTTGATACTGAGTTTTTGAAGCTTTAAATAAAACTTTTAGCTTGAGTGTGGGCATTTGTCCAAAGAAGCGAAAAAGTACTGTGAAGCAGAAGACCATTAAGGATTTTTTCAAAAGGTAGATTTTCGTTCCCTCCAACATTAATTATTCGTAGGGAATCATTAAATCAACCATTTGCAAAGCATAAATTCAATTGAATAAAAAAACAAGGTTGGTATAAGGCAGTTGAATTCACAAAGTGCTGAAGCAACACAATGATCTATTAGCGACCGTCCTGGATCAATCCCCAACGGAAAGATCCGTAAACACCTTGTAATTTTAAACCACGGTCATATGGCGAGGTGAACACCAGATCTTACACCCCACTTTCTGAACTTTCCCGCCAATGTGAGGACAATTGAGGCTACGACAGATTTAACTTCCACCAACCCTCACGTACACGAAGATCTTTGGTAGGATAGAATTTCGATCTCTCATCCCTCCCGTTGCTAATCCGCAACTATACCAACTGGTCTACCGTGGCCGACTTTTTCAAGAGTTTAGGTACGCAACTCACTTTCAGATTGTAAAATTATCACAATAAATACAAATTATGACACACATTTGAGTTTAGATAATTCTTAATCCTAGATTTGTAAATTTTGCAGTTGCCGGTAGTAGTTTTTTCAGGATTTCGTATAGGCCTGTTTTCTGTTACTACTTCAGCATTATCCGAGCTTCTGGTTATCCGAGGTGTCCTCGTTCTCATCATCTCGGATAATCAAGGTTACTATTCTATATATGTGAATGACGTATCCAGGATTTTATTTCGGAGGGTGCTGAAAGTTAAGTGGATTTTTTGATGCAAAGTTAAGAGACTTTATTGCAATTTGAAGATATTCATTTATTTTATTTTTGGTCCTTAATAAATCGTTAGGTTCGAGATTAAAGAATCTGGTATTTTGCCTTGGGTATCTCGCATGAAATGATATTGTGGTTGTGTTCTCATCTTGGTTTTAAATAATGTTGCAATCACTTATGTATTGTCATTTCCATCTGTGTGATTTTAAAGTAGATAATGTTATTTTTTATTCCGATTCAATTAATACCAGCTTAAGTCCTGACCCATACCAATTAACTTTTAAAAAGTTCAAAACATATTATTGAATGGGACGTTTCGTAAACAACGGTAGATCAGTTGGTACTTTGCCGGTCAGGTATTGGCTAAGGGAAATCACGCTCTTGGTATTGACGTCATCACTGTACCGTCATCGACCTTCTAATGAAATAGAGCATGTGTGGGCAGCTTTGTGTTATTTCTTCCGGTTGAAGATCTGTCACGTGGTTGTGAGAAAAAGCATGCATCCTAAATTGTTTATTGGTTAAAGTGATTATCCAAAAACACTAGTCTGCGTCTCGATAGCCAATCGACTGTCGATTCATAAATCCACGTGACGACATCGACTCCGCACACATGCTCTGTTTATTTCATTACAATGCTGATGTGTACCATCCATTATGAATCGATATTAACAAAAACATGAAATTAAACTCCAATTGGGATCTCTAAACATATAGCGTTTTACTATCAAGACCTCGTAACTCTTGAAATCAAAAATTTTCATGATCGATAAAAACTAGATAACAAATTGTAGATTATTTTTGAGATACGAGGTTTAAAAAGTGCCAATAGAGGGCAGTATAACTAATATAAACTTAGGAGCTTTTCAGTCCCGGTTGGAAGGGTAGCTTTTTAGCAACCGGAGGGTTGGGAGTTCGAAACTTGGTCCAACCAAAGATCGTCCTGTTCGTTGGGGGCTGTTGCACGTTAGATTTGTCGTGACATCAAATGTCCTCAAGTTGGCGTGGAGTGGAAGTTTGGAGAGTGGGGTGTCAGATCAGGTATTCATCTCATCATCTGACCGTGGTTCAAAATTACGAAGTGTTTTCCTCGGACTTTCCGTTCGGGATTGATCCCGGACCGTCCCAATAGCCCCTTGTGTTGCTCCAGTGCGACATCAACTACCTACCTAGGAGCTTTTAAACAAGTTTAGAAAGCATACTTTTAAGCAAATAATGCTTAACCCTCTCGCTGCGCATCCCGCGATTTCCGCGGGGAACGTAGAAGTAGCAAAATTTGCGCAGCCCGCGATTTCCGCGGGGATGCATTTTTGCCGTCTATTTAACTGTGCAACCCGCTCTTTCAAAGTTCATGGTTTCATTTTGCCTATTCTGTGATGTTTAATTTTTTATTCAAATCTGGGTTAACAGATGGCTTTAGATGTCCACATTTCTGCGAAATATACAAGCATTTTTTGCAGCATTTTGCGCGCTCTTTTCAAAGCTCAAAGATGTCTGGCAGGAAGCGTTTCGCGAGTGATAGAACCTACATTCCTGACAATATTTCCGACATTGATAGCAGTTCTGACTCTGATATCAAGTATATTGAAGATAGTTATAGCGAAACTGATGAGAATTTCTCGGATTCCTCTGCGGATAGTGATTTCTAATAATTCTTCATTTCTAATAAATGTTTTGTAAGTATTTTGCATATTTTCATTAGAATATACGTTTTACCTTTGTATTTCATAAAATAAATCATAATTTAACCAAGATTAATTTTCAAAATTTTGCTTTTATGATTATTCTTCAATTTCAATATTCCGACGACCTTTTTTTATGATCTAATTCTATATTGAAAAAAAAACTCTTTTACAAAATTTTTTTGTATATTTTAACTCTAAAATATATGTAGATTTGAAATATGTAATAAAAAAATACGCAATTTTTGAACCTATTTTGATAAAAAAATTACGCAGCGAGAGGGTTAAACCTCAAAACCCACCCAAAATCGGACTTCCGAAGTTTTGTTGGTGAAAAGACCATATGCATTTCCACCCCAAGGGTTCTTAAAAATTCAAAAACCACCCCACACAAAGGCAAGAAGGCATTGTGCTTCAATTTTACGAGATTCTTAAAAATAAGGTACAGAAAACATCTCAGACACCGTTGCAACACTAAAAATTTAAAAAACGACATCCCTTCTACACCTTGAGGATCTATTCCACCGAGTTGCATCTTCCATCCAGAAAGGAAGGTGAAAATGCATGTTTGACGGGGGAATATAAAAATCCGAAAAACGTGAAAGAAATGAGGAAGAATCCTGTGTGTGTCCGCAAATGCTATCATTCAAATTCCTCGATACAATGGGAAGCAACACCTTGTCTCAGATTTAAAAGCTGATAAAGAATCCTCGAGAAGTTCCGCCCGAATTAAATCAATTCCCAATCTGCTTCAATCGAAAATGCTCCTGTGTGTTATTTTAGGGTGTTTTGTGTCGGGAGTGCTTTCCAGAGGTAGGTAAATACTGGCATCTGTTCGTGGAGTTTTATTCGGGTGATGTAGGGGAAGGTTAATAAAGTTTTGATTTACTTTGTTATAAAGCACTTTAGATAGTGTCAACTTCTAAAGATAAGTTCACTATAGAGTATGATAATTCTGAATTCCAGTATTTTCCTCCCCGATGATTTTTCACAATAAATTAATGACGCTATATTTTAGCGACTTTTTGTCAAAAAGAAATGGCTAATTTTAACTTGGAGTAAGAAATGCTATTCTGCAAGTCCATCTGAATCAATTTCCATAAAATGTTTCCCGTTGTATTGCTCCAGTGCGACGTTAATTCAGCTATCTATCTACCTGCTTGTCCGTTTTTGGACCTTGTGCCATTAAAACCCACCAACCAACTTACCATAAAATATATGAAAAGGTTGCTATTCATAATTTTTTCGAAAATAATTTCATAATTAATATTGCTTTTTAAAAATTATTCGGTAGATTTTATTTCGGAAAATATGGATTTTTTCCATATTTTCCGAAATAATCTACCGAATAATTTTTGGGTAGCTGATGTAGCATAAGGGGATCAAAAATTTTCCACATAATAATGCGGAATGATTTAGACCAAATGACTGAAAATTTGGTATTCGAGGTTGAATTTGTATATAAATTCGAAATTTGGCATTAAAATTGTATGTTTTCGTTGAATGTTTTTAAGTTATTAAAATATATTATGTATAGGAACATATTTTGAAATATATCATTAATGTATTGGAATATATTGAAATAGTATATTTTTAATGTATTGGAATATATTGAAATACATTATCAATGCATTGGAATATATTGAAATATATTATTGTATTGAAGTAGATTATAAATTATTGGAATTTATTATTATTAATGTATTCGAAATTATTAAAATACATTATTATTTGTGTATTGGATAGAAGTTATTGTTGTAATTTGGAAATTAATGAATGGATTGGATGCATTGAAAAGTATGTTTATGCGTAATTTGATATGAAGGTGTTTGACGTAAATTTCAGGTGTTTCAATTTATAGAGGTTATTCACTATTAAATGGCACGTTTGATTTTGTTTTACTTTGAACGAGGTGCGAATGAGGGGATTCGATTTATGCGGTTGCACATGATCTACTTTGAAGAGCACCTATTATAGACCTTGTCTTGATTGTAAGCGTAGATTTGTATGATTTAAAAAAGCACGATACAAAAGTATACCTAGTGTTTCCAAGTAGTGTATATACAATTGTCAACTAGTTTTTTCAAGCTAATGGTACATTTCTGCTAATTTGAGTTGTTTTACTAAATTTCGGGATGTCAATCTAATATCGGAGATTATCTTATTTGGTTTAATTTTCCTTAGAATCGTACTATGAAAACATTTACTAAAATATTCTAAAAGAAATCAGAGAGCTCTTACATAACCCAAAGGTTCAATAATCATATACAGGGGTTTTTAAATCTTCTCCTATAAACTTAAGGGAGGGGTAGAGAGAGTAGGAAATAAAATTAAATTCTGTTTACATATGAATGCATCTCTACAGGCGCCATCTTTGTGCGCAAGAGAATAAACTACGGCACCGAAATAGAAGGCAGCAAATATGTGAACATTTTTACTAACCCTAACTTTTCACTTTGTCAGTTATTGTACATATATATTTTCACAGTAGGGGCTCAAAGTTTCGACAACCAACAACAATGCAAGCCTAACAGCGTCGATGCATGGATTTCAGTTGAAACTAATCAATTGCCGAGTTGAAAAAACGTTAAATCTGATGATAGAAAAAACATCCCATGCAATAAAATCATATTTAGGATATATGCACCCAACTAGAACAAGATATGATTTGTCCATCGTAATAAGATAGCAGCTGTCTCATACACTTTGTGATAATAGAAATATACCAAGAACTATGTATTTATCGCATCTTATATGCCACGTTCTGCATCGCGTCGTCGCAAAACAATACCACTAAAGACATCGCAAATACATCGTTTACATTTCTATCTTAAGGCCAAACAGTTAACAATACCAGCGTCAAGGGGAAACTCACTTCTAACTCACCGTTTTCTTCCATATCACTGATGTTTTTGGGTCATTAGCAGGTTCCCGCACCCAAGACGGGAAAGGATCCCCATTTAGTTTTCTACTATATGAGACAGTATTTAGTTTACAAGAGCCTCCCCAGTCAGAGGGGAGGGGAGAAGAATCTTTTCTTTCCGCTGTCCTGCTTCCATGCCAGTTTTCATTCAGTACGCGACGTACTATACACACGTTTACATCTGCGCTGTTCTCTAATTAAACTTCATTGTTAGCTAACTGTGCTATTCATCTCATTCGCGCTGAGGAGAAGAAAATGGTATGTAATTGACATTTGAGCGTCTTCGCGTAATTTGAGAATATCGTCAACACATCTTAAATATGTTTCTGTGCTATTTGTCAAAACTGTATGACTAAGAAAAAGTACCTAATTGATGTGAAGATTGTATAAGATCAGTATGTCAATATGTCCGAGTAAAATATTTTTATTAATTCGTATTTTCTACGAAAGCTTGAAGAGATATCTTTTTTATACAACACCAAAATAAATTTGGTGTCAATTTTGTTTTTGTCAAATGCCGCTGAAATGAATTAAAAACATCTTCAGTATCCCTATTTCGTAATTTTATTTTGCTTGTTATTTTCTTCTTTATTGTTACAATTATTTCAGGTAAATAACGGTGGCAGAAAATTAGTTTTATAATAAATATCCACTTACACCTTTTCAGAAACTTTGCGGCTTTATTATCCCGTGCTTTAATTATCTTATTTACGAGCTTCTTAAATTGCCTTCTTGGAAGGATTCACGCGTGGGATATGATGGATTTACTGCCAAATTCGTTACCTTCCCTAACAGTAAATCGTCTAATGCATTAAAGATTGATATATAACTAGGAATATCACTGGACAAACTTGATTTTTATTCTTATAATTAAAAGCATATCGTTTCAGTACAGTAGAATAACCAGAATTATATTTCAGAGTTAGAAATAGAGTTTTTGTGCCAAATATAAGGATCTGAGCTTTATTAAAATTTTTAGTTTCACCTTCAATGGACTCTTAACAATGAAATACAAGTCATTTCGGGCTCTTTCATTTCCATTTTAACCCTCAATTTAACAAGTAGTTTCGACGAGATATCTCATCCACCAAGATCTGACCAATTTTGCTAATGACGAGATATCTCGTCAACACAATAGCGATGATATTTTTATGGTGATGAGATAGAGATCTGGTCAGTTTTCTTTAATGACGAGATATCTCGTCCATAAAGGTCTGGTCAGACGAAATATCTCGTCCATAAAGGTTTGGTCAGACGAAATATCTCGTCAAGACAATCACCTGGACGGTTTAGAATTAATATTTGACAATGGATATTTTTAATGAGTAATGACTGAAATATGCCACGAATGTGACGAATGCATGCGATCCATACCAGTTCTTAAAAATACCAAAATACGCGTTTACTTACACTTTTTCCTCTTTCAGTATCACTTTCGACACTCAATATTCTCGTAAAAACTCGAAAGTATCACTTTATTTGAACAGCAAAGATAAAAGAAGGAATAACATAGACATGATAGAAAAAATATGGCTAGCTTTGAGTGAAAGATAAAAACCTCAGACAAACGTAGTCAAAATTGTAAAAGTTTAAAAAGGAGTTATAAAGCAGAAAAAGAATTAAGACGATAAAATTAGTCTAAGATTATTTCCGGTGGAACAAAATTTTCACTATCATCAGGACTCAAATAAGAAGGAGAAAAATCGATTTTAAGGTGTATGTATACACTACAGGATTTTTTAAAAATTTTGACTTTAAAAATCCAGTTTTTTCGGAATAGGTCATTAGTTTGTGCTCAAACTCATTTCAGTGTGAAAACTTCAGATTAAGCTTATCATTAATTATCTAATTTAGATATAATTAGCTAATTAGTATGTTTTTTGAACAGTGATATCTCAAATTCTAAATTGTTCATAAAGACAATTCTTGTTGGAAATTATTCCCGATACTCTTCTTCATGCTTTGAATCAATCAAGTTGCTAGAAGGAAAATATTTTTTTAAAATCTTTCACAAAGGAAGTAAAAAAAAATCAAGATTTTTTGAAGAATTTTAACATTAAAAAACTCATTTCTTAACTAATGACTTTGACTGAGGGTCAAAGCATCCACTGTATTATATAAATTACTAGCAGAAATTAGCAGGCGATGCTCGGGTTGAATTGGTTAAATGTTGATTCTATTTCATAGAAAAATGCAAGTGTCATTTAAGTGTACAGAAAATATTTTTTAACATCATTTTAACTTTTTCATAGCTTCTAAAATTTACTTCCGACTCAAATATGTATACATAATGTATTCATCCATATAAACCATTTCATATTCATCACACTCTTGCTGTAAGACAAACTATAAAAGTTTTTTCTGAGATGACTTCAGAAGTCGATTTTGAGAATTGGAGTGATTACGATTGCTCAGATCTTCAGAAATTGAGTTTAAAGTTTTGGAAACATGTTTGTACTGGTGACAGTATCTAACGATAACCCTTGTAACTTGAAAACGATTGGAATATTTACAATATATTGTCATCGTTTGAAATCTAAGGAGTTGGAAAATATTTTGAATTAATAAAACAAATGTCTATTCTGGTCATTTTTCATGATTTCTAGTGTATTCATACACCTTAACTGCATTTATTTTGGTCCTGATGTGATGGTGGACGTTTCGTTCCATCGAAACAACCATAGGCCAATTTTATCATTTTGTTTCTATCTCTTCTATTAGTTCTTTTTTGGAACTTTCATATTTTTGACAACATGGCTAACTTTCTTAATATGCGTCTCTTGTATTTACAATAAGATAATTTCTTTGAACTGATTTCAATTTGTGAATATGAGAACACAGCGAGTACATAAATTGTGTTTCAGATTTGGATGAAGCGTGCAAGAGAATTGAAGATATTACAGGCCCGTATGTTGCCCCTAAGGTTATCATTGTTCGGCAAACGGGAAATTTGTACAGCCCTGGATTCGAGAAAAATCAGAGCTATCCAGATGCTGTGCAGTGCTCTTATCAGTTACAGGCTTCTGAAGGAATGGTGAGTATAGTATGGCTCTGATGAGAAGGCAGATGGGTTTGAGGAGATCTATTTGTAGAAAAGTGGTAAACTCGTCAGGGGAAAGTGCTGCTATAATAAAAATAATGTGTAACGACAGCACTAAATGTGATTATTTATTTCGCCAACTCATCTACTATTCTTCATCTACAATCTACTATTGCTTCTGTCTACTGCTCAACTACTATTGCTTCTGACAACGAACGATAAGTTCGCAGGCAGAAACCACGCAAATTGTAGGAACGTATTGCTTACGACAGTTCAAAAAGATCAGTTCATAAAGTTCACCAAAAGTATCACTGCATTCAGCAGGTTTGACAAAGAAAAAGACACTCTTCTTCATGAGACACTGTTAATTTCCCTCCTACCTGAAGAGATTTAAAAAAATTCAATTCGAGTTGCTTCTGTGGTTCAATTGTCACACACTACATCAGTCTGCCTAATTATAGCCTCGTGTCACTGAAGACACTTGCCAATCACCTTAAAATCGCGTGGATGAGGAACATTGCTTCTTACAGGGACTTGAGGATAAAAATTATTGGCATGATGAACATGGCGACTTGATAATCCTAAGAGATTGACTTTAATATGCATATTGTATACAGGGTTTCCCAAAAAGGTTGTTCCGCAATTTATCTTTTTACCATTTGGAGATAGGTAGGCAATGTAAATTGCAAAAGTGCACCAAATAAGGTAAGTAATTAAGATATGTGAATAAAATTATCGCGTGATAACAATTTAAGCGGATACAGTTTTTAATTTTTATATAACCCCTCTAGATAAAAATCCGAGATAGCAGAAATGTTCCTTACCTGCATCCCTATCGTTAGCAGAAAACTGCATTTCTGTAGGTTGAACAGTAACGGAGGCATAAGGACGCAAAAAAGTTGACTTATACCGCTTGTGCACAGCTGTTCAAGCAGTCAGATTATTGACCGCATACACAATGCTAAAAAGCATTTTTTTCGGTCAGAAAGTGCAAGATTGTGCAAAGTAATGTAGTATTGCAACTGCAGATGAAAATCGCAATGCATAATAGTAGACAATGTAATCTTTAATAAAAATATTGTAGAAAAAAATGGTTTAAATAAAAATAAGAGGAAATTTTTCCATCTGCAGCAATGCAGAACTTAGCTCTTCATTCTTGACCATGGGTCAGTTTCCGTTCTAGATTAGATACGGCCCCCTTAAAATAGAAACACTAGTATCTCCGTTACTATTCAACCTACAGAAATATGGTTTTTTACTAACGATAGGGATACAGGTAAGGAACATTTTTGCTATCTCGAATTTTTATCTAGAGGGGTTGTATAAAAATTAAAAACTGTATCCGCTTAAATTGTTATTACGCGTGATAATTTTATCCACATATCTTAATTACTTACCTTATTTGGTGCACTTTTGCACTTTACATTGTCTACCTATCTCCAAATGGTAAAAAGATAAATCGCGGAACAACCTTTTTGGGACACCCTGTATACAGTATAATATATGGTAGTATAATTTTTAGATGTAATTTATGTATAGATATAATAATATATAGATAGAATAATATTTAGATGTAATAATGTTTAGATGTAATAATGTATAGACGTAATAAATATGCAAACCTACACTGCTGGCCACCGTAAATGCAACATCTTGAAGGAAGCATGCAAATAATATGAAATTCACAACATGCATTAGCGGAGGTGAGATATGCAAATGATTAGAATTTCAGCGCAGACGCACATCACGCGCGCCTGTGGCGCCACTTCAAAGCGCTATTTAAGGCTTGGAGATTTCGACGATTTCAAGTACGGCAATTGTGTTTTTCTTGTGGTTTTTTCAAAAAGACGATCAATTATGCCTCGTAGAAAACAGCGATCATCTTTTGATCAAGTATCCGAGTTCAACAGAGGAAGGATAGTGGCCTACCGAGATTGTGGATTATCTTTCAGGGAAATCGGTAGTCGTGTTGGACGAAACCAAACAACTGTAATGCGGATATGTGATCGTTGGATGCAGGAGGGTACGACGGACCGACGTGTTCGATCGCATCCACCTCAGTGCACCACTTCACGTGATGACAGGCATATTGTGCGCATGGCAGTGACGGATCGCTCAGCCACATCACGAACCATAGCACAGCACATTCAGTCTGTACCGCATCATCCAGTGTCTGCGCGTACCATTCGACGCCGTTTACAGCAGAGTGGTCTGTCCGCAAGAGGTCCATTGCTTCGTCTACCCTTGACGCAGAACCACAGACGTTTCCGCCGCCAATGGTGCGATGAAAGAAGGATGTGGACGGCAGAATGGAATGAAATTGCCTTTACTGACGAGTCACGCTTCTTTACTTCGAGTCTGCAACACCACGATGGTCGGATTCGAGTCTGGAGACACCGTGGAGAGAGGATGCTGAACAGCTGCGTTATGCACCGCCACACTGGTCCTGCACCGGGTATTATAGTATGGGGCGGTATTGGATATCACTCTCGCACTCCTCTAGTACGCATTGCCGGTACTTTAAACAGCCAGCGGTACATCTCCGAGGTGTTGGAGCCAGTTGTCCTTCCTTACCTTCAGGGCTTGCCCACAGCCATATTTCAACAGGATAATGCGCGACCACACGTGGCACGCATTGTCCAAGGGTTCTTCGTCAATCGCCAGATTGAATTGCTTCCCTGGTCAGCTCGCTCTCCGGATCTTTCGCCGATAGAAAACATGTGGTTCATGGTTGCTCAACGATTGACCCAGAATACATCCCCAGCTGCCACACCAGATCAACTTTGGCAACGTGTGGAAGCTGCTTGGTCTGCTGTACCCCAAGAACACATCCAAAGTCTCTTTGAATCAATGCCGAGGCGTTTGGCAGCGGTGATCTCCAACAATGGCGGCTACTCTGGCTACTGATTTTGGCAGGAACCACACTTCACAGAAGTCTATAAATTTAATCATTTGATACTTGGTCAACATGTTATCTACAAAATAAATTTTGTTGTGATATCTCTTTTCTTTCTTGGTGTTGCAATTTGGGTGGCCAGCAGTGTATATAAAGCCTAACATTCTGGATAGACATGCTACCTCGGTGGCATGCTCTATTCTCATCCCAACCTCACACTTAAACTGCTACAGTGTATTACGACGCTAGGCATGGGAGTGTGTGATGGTGTTAATTAGGTTGGATTTAATGGCACATGGGCCATATTTGACTAAGCTGCGCCAAACATAAGATAGGCAACGTCAAATAAATGGGCATACACACAAGAAAATTTTAACTGATACAGAAGAGAAAAATACACGCAGGGTAAGTTAAAGGAATGAGAAACCTGCACTGCTTACCACTACTACCACTTTTTGCCCCGATTAATAGACTGGGGCTCAAAAACCCCGCTAAAGAAGCCAATCGTGGGAACGCATTGTTCACGTTTAATATGCCTTCTAATTTAAACTAATAGGCCCGCCCAAAACCACGTGATTCAAATACCAACTCGCCAGAGCCTGTACATAGTCTTTGATTTCTTATCATCTTTGAAATATTAACCCATTGCATCCCATTTTGTATTCGTAGCACATCCGATTGAAGTTCAATGAGATAGATATCGACTTCACAGAGAGTTGTCAATCGGATTCCCTGAATATTCACGACTTCAATTCCCAAGGCCAAGGTGTCCTTGTTACCAAGCTTTGCGGGAAGCAGCGACCTTTCGACTACGTGTCCAACTCTTATGCCGTCCAGCTGGTCCTGATCACCGATTACTTTGCTGCAAGGAGGGGCTTCAACATCACTTATTCAATCCAAAGCACTACCGGTACGTGCTGTCTGTTAATTCATACTTTGAAACTATGAAATTGTGAAATATGTATTCCTATTCATGTATTTGATATGCATATCCGTTATATTGTATTTGGTAGCGGCCATTCTTCCTATCATTATATAAAAGGATTCGGAGCGACTGAGGTCTGCTTCACATCTGGAAGTCCATATATGTTACCCTTTGGTTTTATCTTTTAACCTTCCAAGTGGTTTCGACGAGATTTCTCGTCCATCAAGATCTTACCAATTTCGCTAATGACAATATATCTCGTCATCAAGATATTGCCTGCCGATTTTTTTATGATGACGAGATCAAGATCTGGTCAATTTTCTTCCAATGACGAGATATCTCGTCCATCAATTTCTCGTCAATTTTATTCTAATAACGAGATATCTAGTCGAGACAACCACCAGGAAGGTAAAAACTCCAACTAAGGTGATAGTTCTTTACTTTATCAATGGATTCCCATATGTAAATCTTCAAGGAACGCGAGCGCTCGTGATCTGTAGTTACAATAAAGAATTAGGGCCGTTGCTCATGAACGAAATCCAGATCAATCCGAATCCAGAAACAACTGACTAACGTGGATTCGGATGCATTATAAGGCTGAGGTAGTCCGGTTGGAAGAGTAACGGACTACCAACCGGAGGGATCCGAGTTCGAAATTCGATCCAACCAAAAAACCGTCATGGCCTCGAATTCCCTCACTTTTGCGTAGTGTGGAAGTTTGGATAGTGGGGTGCCAGCTCAGGTGTGACGTCGTCATCTGACCGTCGTTCAAAATGACGAGATATTGTTCCCGAATCTTTCCGTTCTGGATGGATCCCGGACCAATAATACGTTGTGTTGTTCCAGTGCGACATTAATTCAACTACCTACCTACGTATCTCGTATGCATTGAAGTGGAATCCTCTGGATTCAGGCAGTGTGAAAGGTTTTGTGACCAACAAGCTTTTCCTTATGGAAGCGGCTTTACCGAATCTATTTTCGTCAGCTACTGTATTCAGATTGACCCCGATTCTTTCGGTGTGAAGCGTCCCTGTGAATTCCTGTACGAGAATTTTGAAATTGGTGGTGGGATATTTTTACTCGTCACTCAGTGGCCATTTTTGCGATCCTGTTATTTACATGGGGACCTACATGTTGGGTCATGTATTTATGGTTGCGTCGGCCTATATGGTTTAGAATAATGATATGGGAATTCAGAAATGTAAATCGCATTCATCTCAGCGTATAAGATATAAAATTGCCCTGTTTAGGCCTAGGATCTTGTCATAGGGGAAGTTAGAATCATGGTTTACCTTCAAGACAAATATGATGTCCTAAGCAAAGTTTTAAATGTTTTAGTATTGCATATCTATCTAGTTTAATTATATGACTATAGTTATAAATGTCATCATAAGTTGAAAAGAAAGCCTTTAAATTATTATGCTTTGCTGTTCCGTTGTGGGTCATTTTGACCACCGATTTCCAATTTATTCAGTCATCTTGTCATACCTGTAGCAAGGTAAGGCGCAATGCCAAAATGTGTCAAACAAAAAGCGATTTTCAATTTTCGTTTCATGTGACACACATAAAGTAATTACTATAATTCTACGGTATACCAAAAATATATTTTATTTTTTGCCGATCTGACAAAAAATAAAAGTTTGATTGATTTACAAAGAGTAATAATAAAAATCCTACCCTTTTTTCTCCAAAGTGGCTTTCAAATAATATGTTTGAAACAGTTTATTTATGACGCTTTGTAATAAAAAATAATCCTCAAAATTATTTATACGGGTTATACTTGAAATTACATATTTATGAACGCATTTGTCAAATGTTCAAAATTAAACGGTTGAAATGAAACAAATCTTACACAATTTAAGGCTTTTCACCATTCGTAAAGCACACCAGTATGCCACGGCACATAAGTTGAAAATCAGTCTTTTAAAGCAAAACCTCAAAATAAGATATCCAAATTAAAAAAAATTTAAACATAAAAGCATCCAGGCTATTCAGTGATTCAAAAGGTCTTAGACAAACTTTAAAGGTAGGTCAGGAATACCAAAGCAAACCAATTTTACATAGGAACATATAGCCGGAAACGCCCCCCCCCCCGAGTTGCTAGAAGTACAGGGAGATTAAGTAATACAAGTAATGTATAACAACATGTTTAACATGTCTATAACAACATGTTTAACATGTTTATAACAAGATGCTTAACATGTTTATAACAACATGTTTATATTAACATGTTTATATTAACATTTTTATGACAACATGTTACGACCGCTTCTTCTATGGAAGGGCTCTGTGCCGTTCGATCTCGACCACAATGTCCGTTTATTGCGAATGATCCCCTTACACACAATCTGTGGTGCAAACGCGCATACGTTTGATGATATGGCACGCATCTGTTTGGGAACCGTTCACGGTACAATCACACGCGGCCAGCTCTTTTCCATTCGCTTCCCCATACGCTAAATACATATTTGGAATCTCAGAATTACTTTAACGATGCATCCTACTCCTGCAGTCGACGCCTCGAATGACGATGTTGCCCAACTCAATTTCAAACAAACATCACCCTCTAGCACGTTTTTGTATATATCCTACACTCTCAAGGCGTTTAAGGATATATGTTCCATGTAAATATGGTTTGTTTTGGTATTTCTGACCTACCTTTAAAGTTTGTCTAAGACTTTTTGAATCACCCTGTATACATCAATTTAGGTATATTGATTCAAACTGTAATTTAGACCTACTCTGTATTTGCCCATGGGACGTTTTTCTACTGAATTCAAGTACCACAATGCGTATATTCAATTTCAGATACTGAAAGCATAAATAAAATAAAATAAAATAAAAACAGCTCTATAAAACTCTCAACAAAGTCCTTATCGTTCATTTGTCAGCATATACGAATTGTATTCAATATATTTTGAAGACAAAGATTTCGTAGCTTCAAAGAAACACTTTAAACAAGGCAGTTTCCCCCAATAAATTAAATCAAAATGTATCATGCAAAGAGTTTTCTCTCAAATTACATAGGAGTTTACTCACCAAAATGGATTTCACGAACAGTTTCGTTTCAATCGGGAAGTTAAACGAATTGTTCCTCTAACTTTTTTATTCTTCGTGGGTAGACCGAACGTTTTTCAACCTCGAAAAGCCTCTTTGGGTGGATTTCCTTGGAAATAAAACGAAATCCTTTTTTTATCCCTTCTTGGAACATAAGAAAAGGAGAAATACAACTGTAAGATTACTTCCATTCTAAAGATTTAGTACTTGACAAACCGGCATAAGCTATACAAGTTAAGTCATATTTCACCAACTAAAATTCAAGAAGGCGAAGAAAATGATGTGACCAAAACACTTGTTCAAACAAAGCTCAAATTAGTCAAATCGACAGAAAATCACGTAATGCTATTATCAGCTAAATGTATTGATTATCAAGTTAACAAAGTATAATTAAATTTTAACAACTATACTCAAACCGTTAACACTTGTAACAAATGATTTGTTACAAGTGTAGTCCTGTCCATTTCTGATTCAGATGTCGCCCTGTGCATTTTGTACAATTTTGGTGATGCTGATTATTTTTCCTGTGAAGCTGTTCCTTAGGATGTTAATCGATGGTTTGAAGAGCAGCTGAATATGATTAGGTGTGAGTTCAACGCCCAGATAGTTGTTACAATCTATCCGTTTATACGACCAACCAGTCTATATGTTTCTGTTCCATCCCAGTTCATTTCACGCCTTTAAAATGTCCTGTTCTCAGTCTGGATATTGTGGTGATGGTTTTTCTATCGGTGTTAATTTCACAAATTTATTGTTTTATTTTAATGTTTTGTGATATAAGTTTGAATTTCACCAAAGCATTAGCATCAGTACGAGTTGTCAGGGTTTGTACAGCATTTAATTTTCAGGATTCCTTCGCCAATTAATCTGCAGCTTCATTTCCTTCAGATATGTGCTGGAATCCACTGAAGAGTGCACCTTTTCTCCAAGCACATGAGTTGGTACAGAAGTAAATGAATATCTTGGGGACATTTTGAGTTGCCATTTGCTATTGCTTCTAAGGCAGATTTGGAATCATTACAAATTATAACATTCTTGTGGTCTCTCTTGGCCCTTGTAGACTTTGACTAAACTTCTGGTCCGATTCCAAGGTGACTAACGTGACAACGACGGCATACAATTTTCCAATAGAGTCGAAACAAATGATTTGATAGACAATAGAAACATTATTGGCTGTTCGAAACGAAAGAAATGTTTGTAGTTAACGGTTAGCACTTAATACCCCATTTTACACACTGATTTCATAAAAGAGTTAAAATCTAAATGATATTTCTGATATGTGTATCCCATAATTACTCCTGCCAGAGTGACAACGATGTTTTCAGAATCCTGAAAACGATACAATTGGTTATAATAAATCTGTCTTCACATGAGAAAAGTAGTTACTTTTCAAAAATAGAATATTTGTACTTTTAGTATATTCCTAGATTTATACTTTGATGTTTATAGTATACTCTTTTACCGCAATATTCTCTTCAGTTGTTGGTAATTATGTCTACTTGTTTGTGAAGTGTGGGGCTACTACTTTTAAGAGCTGCTTTTTAGAACTTACTACTACTTTACTACTTTTATAGGGAAGTTACTTTTTAAGGTGAAGAAAGTTATGTGTGGTGTTTATTAAGGCTTATAAAACTTTATGTCTAGGAGTCTGGAACTCTCAATCTGTTACAATCATGATACTTCCGCATGTTATTTGGTCGGTTTAGTTTGTTATTTCGATCTATGGTCTTCATTGGGTACCCGATGTTACTCTTTCTGTAGTTAAAAATGTCCCAGAGGTTTCTGTTGACATTTGTATTGATACTAACGTATCTTCTCCTGTAGTTCACGGTATCCAGTTAGGGGAATTGTGGTTTAGTAACAAGAGAATTGCGAGTTCGAAACTCTCGATCCAGCTGAATACCATCGTGTACATGGGGGCAGGGTGAGTTAAATCTATCTTGGTCTCAAATGTTCTCACATTTGCGTGGTGTGGACGTTTGGAGAGTGGGGTGGTAGTTTAGGTGTTGTCTGGTCACCTGACCATTGTTCAAAATTACGAGGTGTCCTCGGTTCTTTTCCTTAGGGATTGATCCCGGATGGTCGCCAATAGTATGTTGTATTTCTCTAGTGCGACGTGAATTCAACTACCTACTACTTACCATAGCAAACTCTTAGCGAGAAAGTATAAATAGACATGGTAAGTCAATGGTTGTTATGCTTAATTCTCGGTTTTGTGTTATTTTTCTGTTTATCGTGTACGTCGTAATTTTAGATTTACAAAAGTTTTAAATGATCTTTATTACAGTTACCCTCTAAGGACTTGAAAAGTATATCATTTTAATTTCTGGTCTTTTAGAACTACTTAATGCAACCTTAATCCAAATCAGATCACTAGAAAAATTATTAGAAAATTGTGACTTGGACTTGATTCTAATACAGAACGCTGTGACATTGACTGCAGTTTGCTCGTAAATTAACATTGAATTTTCTCCTTTTGAAATTAGATGTATTTATCTGAGACATGAATTGTCGCATGTCATGTCTGTGGCATGAGAAAATTCGTATCAATTTGAGTACTTTTTTCTCTCTACGTCCATTATTACTACGGTTTGATTCCACCCTGGTTGTATGTATTTCTCCATCCCTTTCTTCAATAAAAACTATCCTTATGCATGTGTTCATTTCCTTGATTTTGGGGTCGTCACAGTGGACTTGTCAACTGCGCTAGCAACCTGGGAGTTGTAGGCGACACAGGTTTGATTCCAACCTGGGTATATTTCCCGCTTCAGTTTCAGAAAAAACTTTCCTTGTGTGTGCATGCCCATTGGTTTGACGTTGTCTGCTATGTTTTTTGGAGCTTGGCTAAATATGGCTCTTGAGCCATAGAACCAAACCAACCATTCACTTGACTTTAATTGGCACAGCTAGGCCAAATGAAGCCCTTGTATGTGTGCCATTCAAACCAACAGGGCCGCGGTAGCCCGGTTGGAAGAGTAGCGGATTAGCAACCGGAGGATTGAAAATTCGAAATTCGATTCAACAAACATCGTCATGCACGTGTAAGATACTGAACGTTAAATCTGTCGTGACCTCAAATGCCCTTACATTGGCGTGGTATGGGAGTTTGGAGATTGGGGTGTCAGATCAGGTGTTGACCTCGTCATCTGACCGTGATTCAAAATTATGAGGCGTTGTCCTTGGATCTTTCCCTTCGGAATTGATAACGGACAGACGCCAATACCTCCTTGTGTTGTTCCAGTGTGACATTAGTTGAACCATCCTCTCTCCAATAACCCAACCATAATTCCTTCAACGAGTAAGAATAATGAGTAGGTATTCCGAAGTAGCCAAATAACTGTAATAAAAAAACTTCCCACAATCATCATGTTGCAATTAAGTATGCAAATTCTTCCAAATCAACGGCAACTGCAAACACAATCAGAGAGAAACACCAACGGGCATTCCTGCAACAAGCGAGTACACATGCATTAAAGATAAGCTCAACCGGAGTTATTGATCCTTAAGGCTTCTCCGATCAACGCAGCAGTTGCAAGAAATTTTTAGCTTAAATGTTTCGCTGGGAGAACGGCGGCTGCAAGAAACTGATTGACGAATTTAGTGACGTCACGATGACGACATCGATGACGTCAGGCAGCCCATGAAAAAGACGGCGAGATGCAAAATGCATCCAACATACTGATAGCGATTTTCTTTCCTTTGTAATTGGATCTTAGTAGGTTAAACCAGCACGTGTTGAGATTATTTGGGATCAAGCTGTACTTCAATTCGATTCTTTCTATCAGAAAAATGATGTAAGCATTTACTGATGCGGAACCGCATGCTTACAAACAGAATGCGATTTACCTAAGTTGTTTAATGTTTATAAAATGGTTGAGTCTCGCATAGATATTTATTTTGACGAGAGGTACTACTATTCTAGAGTGCTTAAGCAAAACAATGTTTTTTATTTTCATGTTTAATGTATATTAAGTGGATTTTTTTAAATCTACCATTTATTCTAAGTTAGATGATTAATCTTAAAGTTTTTTCTTTTATTTGGTTACATTCTGTCTCGAGTTTGGCGCAGCTTGTCCGCTTTTGGACCATGCGCCATAAAACCCAAATCAAACAAACTTAGTCCAATTCATATTACATAGGTGAATATCCCCCACACTTTGCACAAGCCTTGAAACAAAACCTGTGCCATTAGAAAACCAACATTTCACTGTTTCAGGCACCATCACAACTGCACCCTGGGCCCACTGCCAAGTTAGACGGCGAGCCTTCCCGAAACAAAAAGTGTGTCTCAAGTGCCCGATCCAAAATTTGCCAGCTGCATGAAATTTTCCCTTTTTTCTTCACTATAGGGATTTTTAATGTAAGCAAACACCTACCTTAAATGCAGCTCATAACTGGTTTGATAACGTTTGGCATTTAACGCTCCTTGTGGTTGTCTCAACAAGGTATCTCGTCATTAACAAAAGTGACCAGAATTTGATGGACCAGAGACATCTCATCCATCAAGTTCCGAGAAAATTGACCAGATCTTGATCTCGTGATCATAAAAATAATCGGCAGTATCTTAATGCGGATATATATCTCGATATATATCTTGATGCGGATCTGCTCGTTAGCAAAATGTTTCAGATCTTGATGGACGAAACATCTTGTCGAGAACACTTGGAGGGTTAATGTAATTAAGGTTGACCAATCACTGATCATATATAAATTCAGAATTAATTATTTGTAATTTTTATTGGTGAGGTAACTAGGTAGGTATGTAATTGAATTTAAGTTCCACTGGAGCAACAACACAACGGACTATTGGCGAAGATCCACGATCAATGCAGAAGGATTGATCAATTTCATCATTTTTGACTACGTTCAGATGAGGGCAGCACCTCCTAATTTTGAAGCATGGTCAGTGACGAGGCCAACAACTGAGCTGGAACCCTACTCTCCAAAGTTCCACACCAGGCCAATATGAGGACATTTGCGGCCACGACAGATTTAAATTTCACCAGCCTCCACGTAACGTTGGACTTGGGATTAAGTTTAGAACTCGTAACCCTCCGATTACTAATCCGCTATTCCACCAACTGGACCGTTTTTATTGGCGAAGCACCGAAATCATTGGAAAAATAGGCCAACTGATATCACATTCATAATACGTACAGGAACATATGGAACACTACTGCCACTTACATTTAGCCTGACAATAAATGATTCTTATACAATTGCAAATTTATTTTATAACACAAAGTTAACATAACCTAGAAAACAGACTGCTCATTACAATACAAAACCTTTTCATATTTCTGTATTAGACATCGGGCCCTGTTATCATGGAACAAGCGACCACTTCCTATATAAGGACTCTGCACAATTTATTTGTTATTTACTATGTGAGGAAATATAGAACTTTATGTTGGATATTATGAATGCTAACAAAATGAAGTACTTCAATGTACATCTGCCAACAATCCCCACCAGTGCCAAGGGGCTAAAGGCGTCGCTCTTAACCCTCCTGGTGGTTATCTAGTCGAGGTATCTCGTCATTGGCAAAACTTGAAAACTGGCCAGATCTTGATCTCGTCATGTAAAAAAATTGGCAATATGTTGATGACGAGTTATCTCGTCATTAGAAAAATTGGTCAGATCTTGATGGTCGAGATATCTCGTCGAAACCACTTGGAGGTTTGAAACTGGTAAACTGCTTGGTTAAGTTCGAATCTCGTTTCTGCAGAAGTCGGGTTGACTTCTAGAAGTTTCCTGGTTTCATCAAAACGATACGTAAATACAGACCATCAAAGGCATATCCTCCCACAGTTCACGGTGGGTGCGATGAGGTAACACCTCCCATGGTGCTTAGGGGGTAACGCCAAGATTGCCACGTTATCGTCAATTAGTCCTTGAAGTGTAAGATTCATAAGTTGCTATTTGAAAAATATATCTTAATAAATTGGTTTATATTTTAATAAATTAAATGTTTAATAAATTGGCGTCATGAAGATCCTATTTTTCTACCCGAAATAGATTCTAATGGTGTGAAACATGAAACTAAATATACTACATTGTGAAGAATAAATCAAGTACGGAAAAAGATATATAAATCATATTTAATTTATAAACTTTAGAAGAGATATAGTACCCTAAACGCAAGGAAAAGTACCGATTTTTATTGATTTATTTTAATTAATCAGCTTTTTAGAATATGTGGGCAAAATGTCACGGCTACATTTAGATTATTTAGCTAGTTATTGAAGTTTTCACAGAATGTCAGAAGAGAAAATGACTTTAAATGGATTTTGACGTAGAACTACGGCTTGTAATACGACACAGATTAGTACTGGACGCGATCGATATAATTATGGAACCTATTTCGCCTCGTAATAGCTCCTAGGTTATCGGTAGCTTGCGACGGAGTTAGTATCGTTTCCGAGCGCCTAGATGACATTTAGTGACGATAAGTGGTAGGTGCCGGTCGATCAATGCAGTTTGTGACAGCGTGCCGAAATTGACGATCATTTTTGGGCTCTCCACCTGAAGACAAGACAGGCTTGCGTAGTTTTATGTTTAACCCTCTGATGGGCTCACATGCATAATTCCCCCTAGCAACCTAGTCTTTTATAAATGATTTCTAACTCATTTTGACCTTGACCAATGAAATTATTCCAAAGGATTCTATTCTAAGCAAAGGACCGATAAAAAATCTTTCCAAAGGATTCTATAATAAGGAAATGAGCAACGGAATCTTAGCCGAATGATTCTATTCAAAGGAAAGGAGCAATGGAATCTTTCCAAAGGATTTTATTCAAAGGGCATTAATGATAGAAACTTCCAAAAGGATTCTATTCTAAGGGAAGAAGCAATAGAATATTTTCAACAGATTCTATTCTACAGAATGAGCCAATAGAATATTCCACAGGATTATATTCTACAGAATGGATCAATAGAAACGTTCCAAGGATAAATTATGTTATAAGGAAAGGACCAAAGGAATCTTTCTAAAGGTTGAAGGAATCCATGGACTCTTTAGAAAGATGTGTTTATTTAGTCATTAAGTGTGTTGTGGGGCAGAAGCAACACTACTAACTAACTTCCGGGCACTACAGTCCATGTTGAACCTAGCCCTCCCTAACGATATTACTCCAAAGCACCCTGTCTTAGGCCTTAGTCCACCAATTTTTTTATTTTCATGTTTTTGAGGTCTTTTTCGACCTCCTCAAGCCATCTTTTCCTCGCCCTTCCCGGTTTTCCCTGGCCTTGATACTGATTCTTAAATATCTTTTCTCGTGCCTTTGTTTTTATCCATTCTCTCCATGTGTCCCAACCTTTGGATTCTTTTTGATTTTATCAAATTTATGATATCTTTTTCTCTGTATAATGTTTGGATTTCATGGTTGTATCTCCTTCTCCATATTTCGCCTTCTTAGATTGGTCCAAATATGGCTCTCAAGATCTTTTTCACCCGAGTTATCAACATTTTTTCAAGTTTTTGAATCAAAGTCCATGTCTCCAATCCATATGTTACTGTTGTTTAATGATAGTTTTATACATTATTAGTTTTGTCTTCCTCGCAATTGCTTAAGATCTTATTATTCTTTGTATCGCGAAAAACCAATCCGATTTCCTGCACTAAGCCTCTGTTTTATTTCGAGCATAATGTCATTATTTTCAGTAACAATTGAGGCTAGATATCTAAATTCTCTTTAACTCTTTCGAACTTAACTGTATCACTTATCCTAAGTTCAGTATCTTCCTCACTTCCCTTGCAATCCATCACCATGTATTTAGTATTTTCTACATTAATTTCTAATCCGAAGACTTTGGCCTCCATTACTAATTTCTTAAGTAATTCAGTCAAGACATTTTTACTCCTAGCTATCAAAATGACATCATCAGCAAAATACCAAAATTTGTGTAGATCTATTGAAAATTGTACCATTTCTATTTGATAATGTGTTTAGCATCGCTTTTTCTAGGCTTAAACAAAATTGTAGATAATGCATCTCTGTCTTAACCCAGTTATTATTTTAAATTATCTTGATAATCTATTTTGTACCTTCACTTTTGCCTTTGTGAATTACGGAACCCGGATTTGCAAGAGTCATTTTTACTAGTCCAATCAATTTTGTTGAAATATTAAATTTACCCAAATCCCTGAGCATTTCTTCTCTGTTTATCGAGTCATAAACCTGTTTAAAATCAATATATAACTGATATATGTTTATATTCTTATCACATTTTTCGAAGATATTTCTTTTGCAAAATATCTGATCCACCGTCGATCTATTTTATCTAAATCCACATTGGTAATCCCCCAATTGTTTTTTAATCAATGGTTTGTCTGTTAGCTATAATTTTGGTCGACTTCATATGTCAAGTTAAGTAAAGATTTCACGATATTTGATGCATTCTAATATGCTTCCCCTTTTGAGTATTGGACCAATTATTGCACTGTTCCATTCGTTTGGCATTACTTCCTCCTTCCATATTTCTTTCAATAAATCAAAAATTACTTTGCACAGTTTGTCACTACCATACTTCAATAAAAATTCTGAGCAAATCATATCTTCACCGGACGCCTTCCCATTCCGTAATTTCTTAATTGTATTTTTAACTTCCTCCTCCAGCTCTATGGGATCATATTCCTCTTCATCCCGGATTTCCGAATCATTTTAAGTCCGTCTATCGATTTCATTTTCATTTAACAAGTTTTCATAATATTCTGCCCATCTCTCCAAAAGTTCATCTTCACCTCCATCAAGGCCTCTAGTTTTGTCATGATAGAATGTTGTTCGAGGTTGGTACCCTCTTCTTATAGAAGTTATTTTTGAATACATTCCATGGGTATCCCCTACCGCAGATAGGTCTTCCACTTCTTGTATTCTCTCTTTTTCCAGGGTCCTTTTCTTCGAACGTATTTTGTACTTCGTTAGTCTTTTCTTTTCTCTATATAATCTTTCGTTATTTCTTGTATTATGAGCGAGTAGTTTTTTTCTTGCCTTATTCTTTTCCTTGATAAGAATTTCACAATCCTCATCAAACCATCTTTTTGGATTTTTCCTATCTTCTCTTCCCACTGCTTCATCAGCTGATTTTATTATGATACTTCTGTACCTGTTCCGTTTTCGTTCAATTGAATCGTTTTCTATATCCCTAAAGTATTCATTTCCAATCCTTTCATCTATAATTCTACAATAGCCATCCTTATCTTCTTTATTACTCAATTTCCTCACATTAAACTTTTCCTGTTTTTCTCCTTTTATATTTCGTGTCTTCGCAATTCTTTGTGTATATTTCATGTTCACAAGAAAGTGATCAGTATCACAATCCGCACCCCTGTAACTTCTGCCATCCATGACATCAGAAGCATGTCTTCTATCAATCATAATATGATCAATTTGATTATTTGTATTTCTGTCTGGGGAAATCCATGTTTCTCTTTGTATCCTTTTATGGTTAAAACAGGTACTGCCAATAACCATGTTATTGTTTGGGGCAAAACCATCGGCCCTTACTCCATTTTCATTGCTATTCTCATGTAAGCTAAACTTACAAATTGTAGATCTAAATGAGGCCTCTTCCTATTTTTGCATTTAAGTCTCACAGAACAATTTTAACATCATGTCTAGATACATTTAGTACGCACTAGACAAATTATTACAACACTATACTAATTGGAAATCTCGTGATGCTGAGAGTGTTAAATACAGCGGGTGAATAAACTTCGACTCCATTGGTTTTCTTTATTAGTTTTCTGTTTCCAAACTTAAACTGATATGGCTATTTTTCTAATTAATATAGATATTTGAAGCTTTTTCTGTTTGCTTTTTATGATGCATTTGATAACTTTGAGCAAGGAGGAAGTATTTGAAAATTAATAGTAAATTTTTAAACAATAAAATAAATTATGGCTGCCTTTTATGGTGTGAGAGAAGAAAACGGTAAAAAAATTAAATAACAATGCATGCAAACTCATTTGCGAAAATGTAGGAAGCACTTCAAGGAAAAGAAGGAAAGTTTGAAAAATGATAAGAATTACAAGCCGCAAGAATTTTCAAATATTAGCACACAAAATTTGAATTTTAGGATTAGTAGGAATTTTCAAATATTCACCAAATTTGAATTTTTAGGACCAAGTACGACTTTCAAATATTAACAAAATTTGAACACTTAGGAAGGAGGGAGTTTTTGAAAAATAATATTAAATTTTTAAACCATAAAATCAATTATGGCTGCTTTTTATGATGTGAGAGAAGAAAACGGTAAAAAAATTAACGTTTCAATTAACGTAGCAATTTTCAAACAGTGCTAAAATTTGAATATTTAGGAAAAGTAGGAATTTTCAAGTATTGCAAAATTTGAATTTTTCTGTTATTGTTCATAAGAAAATGATTTTTTCTCTTAAAATTTTATTTCACTTGTATTAAAATAATGTTTTACATTTGTTTTAGACAAAACACCAAAAAAAAACAATTGTTCAAAAGGTTCTGTCTCCTTAAAATGTATATTGCAGTTTATCTCTCAGTAAACATGCCAATCATAAATATTATTTATTATTCGTTTGTATTCTCTGAAATTCTGACAATTTTTCAGTCTCGATTTCAATAGATCCGATTTATCATTTCATCGTTTCTGTCAGAAACGATCCATATTTGAAAGCTGATACGTAAAATAAATAGTATGTATCGTAGCCAATCAATTTTTAAAATGTACGACATTCAATTTAATGATCGATGCTATTCAACTAAAGATGCGAATACATCATGCTGATGCGTAGGGAATATTTATGTTCGTCACTGATATGTTTCACATCAAAGAACGTGTGGAGATAAAACTTTTACAACAAAAATTGCGACTACTTTGATGTCTTTGGAAGAGAGAGAGAGAGAGAGAGAGTATTGAATGAAATCTACTCAACGCAATGATTTGGGTGGAATTCTAATGTATTGGATTAATTTTATTTCGTTTCTCATTATAAGATACTGAACATAGGGAAGTGATCAAATTCTAATTATTTATTTATTATTCTAACCATTTAATATATAGAAATAGCACTAACTTGTTATTAGAAGATTGAAAACAAAATTAAGGTGAAATTATTTATCCATGAGCTGTGTAGACAATGTATCAAATATTTTAGATAATTTGTGTTTTTTACAAGTCTTATATATTTAAGGATTGTGTAGATTAATGACTAGTATTCACAAAGTATTTGTCTTTAAAAATTGAAGTGGTTCGGGAAGCTTTTCAAATTTTTCAGGATAGAAATTTTCAAATTTTAAAAAATTCCAAAATTATAGTGGTTTGTCTACTATTCAAGAGATCATGTTATCTTAAGCTTTCAAGTATTAAGTACTTATTCAAATCATCTGAAATTCTTTGATCCTCTTGAATATTTTGTCATTACGGAATATATTTTTGTGGCTTATGATATGTTGATCGGAACCCTTCAATTAGAATAATCTACAATAGTAGTATTTTGATATAATTATTAAGATAGATGAAAATACTTTTGTGTCAGTCATTAATAGATTCGCTTTTAAGATTAAAGCGCACCAATTTATATTTCTAAGTTATTTTCTAGGATCAAAGAGAATTATTCAAAAGTTTAAGTTAGTACTTACTGATTTAATTCCTTTTTGCAGCTTAAGATTAAATCAGTAGTCAGTCACATTATTTTCCAAATAGCTTTACTTAAAATATCCATATAATAACTGATACGTTTTATTTTTCTCTTTTGCATTTTGTTATCTTATAATTATATTTTCTCATCTGTTATTTTAATCTTAAATACACTTTCTATAAATTAATCATATTTACCCTTTGTTTTTTTATTAATCATATTTGTTCTTATCCTCAAATATACACATATTAAGTATGAGAGAACTGTCAACCTAAATATAGGCGGAGGCAATGTTTCTATGGCGATATGTATTACCTGAACATGACGTCAGTTGGTTTGTTTTCTTAATACAATTTCAGCACTTCGCCCCAATAAAAATATTAATTTCAAATTGATAAAGCTAGTTTATCGGTCAGCACCAATTATATTAAATGTCAAACGCTGCTAAAACGGCGATAAACTATAATTTAAGGCAATCCCGAAATGTATCATGCGACAGCAGAGTTAAAATCTTCGCAGACTTTCTGGTTTGTTTATTTACTGAAAATATCATAAGGAAACGCAAGAACTGCAAACGATAATATTTATAAAATACTAGAAAAGGTAATTAGATACTTATATTGAAACATTGAAGAGACGCAAACGATAATATCGTTAAACTAATGATAAATATACAATTTTACAATTAATTCGGTACCTCCAATGATATGTTTACATTTTTAATTCCAATTAGAATTATTAATTGAAATGTAGTTTATTTGCTGGAGATTGAGTTAATGTATTACTGAGTATTTGTGACATTATTACTGAGACGGACGGATTTTTATTAATCAAATCACTATTCTGAGTATTTTGAGCTATAAATTCTTTCTTTTTTTTTACTTGAGTTTTTCAATGAGCTAGTTCGAAGTCACACATCAGACACCTATGCAACAAATACACCCTGTGGCACGATGACATCATTTCCCATAAATCCAGTGGTTCCATTCTCATGCAAACATTCCAGTTAGGCTCTGGATTTACGCATCAACTGCCTCAGAAGTCAAATTGAGAATTGACAGCGCGTATATTGGTAAGTGGAATATACTCTAATGCGCGTTATAATGGAAATATCTTTCAGCTGTCTGTTCCCGTGGCCAGAAGCAATGTAGAAACCGGAATTGTGTGGATTATTCCACAGTGTGTGATGGCAATGATGACTGTGGTGATGGCACTGACGAAGAAAACTGTGGAAGTAAGTGACATTTTAACTTCAATAATATCAGATTTTTTTTCCCATGATAATGTCTTTCAATATTAACTTCGACTGAGACCAAATAGCAAGATTTTTCCAAATGCGGGTAGAAACAAATGCATTAAAGTTTGAAATGAGTAAGAATATTTCAAAGGGAAAAAAGAAATTTAGGGAATCAGATTAAGGGTAGGTAATTTTGGATGTCTTGGTGAAAAGAGCAATAGGTTGTCCTTGAACAGACAAGATATTTATCATAAATTACTCCACATTACAGTGTTATATTTTATTTGTTGAAGAATCAACATACGACTACCATTTTATTCAGAAATAAAGTTGTTTTCTTGGAGATTTATACAATTTGATTTAAAGTTTAGATTTGTAGGATCTATGGTATCTGTAAGATCTGTAGGATCTCTCTCTATGGTATCTGTAAGATATGTAGGATATATATGTGGTATCTATAGGATCTATGGTATCTGTAGGATCCGTAGGATCTTTGGTGTCTGTAAAGATATGTGATCCAAACAAATTTGAAATAATCAGGTAATAACTGTAAAATAGTTAATTGAATCGATAATATTAGAAGAAACGCTTTATTTCTAAGCATATTGCATAACTTCAAAGGCCAATATTTTTACATTTAAAAGAATGACAATTTTGTCACGTTTGTGAAAATCACATCCGTGGCAAATTATCAACATTTTCATACAAAATATCGTCTTTATATTGCAATGACAGTTTTTTCTATTTCTATTAGAAATGAGTTTTTTGAAAGAATGCAAAAACATTTTTCAATAGAAAAATGTTTTTCGATTCTTCAAAATTGTTTTTCTATAAGTAAGCCTACGCTAAGTTAATTCTTTTAAATTCCCCAAAACATACCTGACAAGGAATAAAGCGGAAATACAAAACAGTAAAATACAAAAGTTGAAATATCACTGCATCATTCGACCTCCCAATAACGATTCGTCAAAAATGATCCACGGAGAGCTCTGCAGCGAAAAATGTGTTATTCGACCATTAAGGAATCGCTTTCGCAGTCTAGGCAAAACACCAATACGAAAGAAGTGTGCTGTCAAACAGGCATGAATAGTTATGAGACGAAACAACACCAGTCCCACTACGAGGTTCAACAGGGACATTTATACGATCCAAGATTCTCCAATCCTTGGAGTCAACAGGATGCGACAGTTCATTATGGTATTCTAATATCCTTGGTTCATGGTATCCTTGGAATCATACGATAGGATAGTTCATTTGATGATCATGGTATCTCAAGAATATCTATTCATAAGGTGTTTTAACATCGTAAAGGGAATTTTATTAGTTACAGTCTAGGCCATTACTGCACCCAAGGACGTCATGACGAGAGTTATAGATATTTTAGCAGTCAAAAACGTTGCCAGTATACACCACGAGGGGTAAATAACACCACCTAAAAGGTAATTAAAAACAAAATTAATTCAGTTTATTCTTTTATTACTTTTGTCACATCCGTGGATTTCAAATTCTTAAGGCCATTAGCCACTTGATAAAAATACCTCTTGAGTTAAAAAACTATAAAAAATACATATTTGATCTAAACGCGTAGTAACGTATTATTAGATAACATAACATCTACCAGGAAAATACGTATGTATCAAGATTTTATTCATAGAAAATTTATTTAAAAAATTTGGGAAACACCCATTTTTCCTGAGAATAACCCACTTGAAAATTCTTAGTGTCTAGCAAAGTAATGCAAGCCACATATTGATCGGGCAAGACAAGTCACGGGATAAAGCGGTGAAATAAATCACGTGATATAGATAAAATGATGCGAAAGGCAAGGCAGAAGAAACAATTTTTGACTTTGTTTTTGAGCTGTTTTGATACTAAATATCCTAAAAATGCATTTGAAGATAAAAGCATTTTCAATAAAATTTAAACTCTAAAGGTAGCACAAATGCATTCAATCTAGTGTGGAAGTTTGGAGAGTGGGGTACCAAATTAGTGTTCACCCCGTCATCTGACTTATTCCAAACTACGAGGTGTTGTCCTCGGATTCTTCCATTCGGTAGTGATCCCGGACCGTCGACAATAGCATGTTGGGTTGCTTCAGTGCAATGCTAATTCAATTACCCACCTAAGATTGTATTTGAAAAAAAAATCAGAGCATTTTCAATAAAATCTTAACTCTAAAAGCAACTCAAATGTTTTCACGGCGTGGGTTGGAAGATTAGAGGGTATCAGTTTAGGTACTGACCTTGTCATCTGACGATTCAAAATTAGGAGGTGTTTTCTTGGATCTTTCCCTCCGGGATTGCTCCCAGACCTTCTCCAATATTACGTGGTGTTGTCCTCGGATCTTTCCCCTTGGGATTGATCCCGGACCGTCACCAATAGCCCGTTGTGTTGCTCCAGTGTGACGTTAATTGAAATACCCCCCCCCCCCCTTCTCCAATAGCCCGCTGTGTTGCTCCAATTCGACGTGAATTCAACCATCAACTACTATTTACTTGACGTTATCTGAATTGTATTTGGAGCAGCTTGGCCAGATATAGACCTTGTGTCAAAAAAAATCAAACCAACCGATTGATATCTAGTAGCTATTTTTCCATTCCTTGAAACTACTCGTAAATGAATTAGAGGTCATGTTTCATCCAATTCTGAGTAGGTATTTAGCACGACGCGTGTAGAAGGGCAACTTTGTCTACCAAAAAGTACTTCATGGTGGAATGGGGTTACGCTATTATATATACTATTTATTTTACTTAATGTTTCTAGTGTGGTGGCTTAGTTCGCCACAACATTCACTAATAGAATTTAGCAATGGTTGAACTCAATAGATGCTACTACTAATTTATATGTTGCTAATTGCATGAGAGCTGTATTTCGATTACAGGTCTACTTTCGTATGCATGTTCAAGCAATTGAAGATTTCGACCATAGACTGTCCCGTGCTACTTTTAGCAGCTGAGTGAGTGTAATTTGTGGAAATGAGGCTAAGCAGTAACGATTAGTGAAACTGATAGCTGTTATCACACGGTTTGAGACCGTCGTTGGAAGACACTAGCATCGCATTGGCAATTCATCTACTAGTCGTGTACAAACCATTGAAGTGTGCGCCGAATGAGGCGAGCGCCACCTGGAATTTCTCAGAAGCTCCATTTAGTTATTTTTTAGTGCGCGTTTTTATAATCAATCCGTCGGTCACCAATTTAGCAGGACGCGTGTGAAAGGCAGTGCAACTTTGTCTACCAAAAAGTACTTCATGGTAGAATTTGGTTACACTGTTATACATTCTTTTGTAGTACAACGTAATGTTTATAGTGGTGGCTAAGTTCACCACAGGTAGGTAATTAAATTTACCTCGCTCAACACCACAACGGACTATTGGCGACGTTCCGGGATCCGAGGACGACACCTCGTACTTTTGAACCACAGTCAGATGATGACCCGTCTATTTTTTAGAGCCTTTGGAGACAGAGGAATGCGGGAAGCCGGAGATTACTCCCGCCACTTATGCTGACCAAGACCGCATCGTGGGTGGAAAAGAGGCGGTGGAAGGTAGCTGGCCCTGGATGGCTGATCTACAGGCGAAGATCATCGAACCCAACGGCCACATATGTGGTGGAGCACTCATCAACGCTCAGTGGGTTCTGACAGCTGCTCACTGCTTCGAAGAACTAATGTAAGAAAGCCCACGCATAGATTTGGAGAAGGAATATTTCTTTCGGAAAGCTTTCCCTATGTAGCGGTATTTTTAGATAATTTTATGAGAGGGATTTTCAGTGTAAACAAACCAGACGGTCTGAGAAAATTTTATTTCTGCTGACCAAATGCTCTTCCAATACATATAGGCTCTTCCATAAAAGTAGTTTTTCGTTGTTTTGATGGCATTTGGCTTTTAATCTAATTGTTGTCTACAAATTAACTATCATATGTCAATTTGGAATTCATTCTTTCGAACTTTTATTGGGGAAATGCTGAAAGCGCGCGAGAAAAACGTTCCAATTGACTTCACGTTCGGAATATATATCGTTACAGAAACACTACCGCTACCCATATTTAGCTTGAAATAAAATGCCTCTCATAAGTAGCTAATAGTTCTCAATCGTATTTTTAAAGGCTATTTATTATTGTAAAACTCATGAAAGGGACTTTAATTTCTGATAAACTGAGAAGATTTTACTTCTGCTGTCCAAATGCGCTCGTCTTAAACATATCGGGGTTACTTTAAAATGCAGTTTGTCGCCATTTTGGCAACGTTTGGCGTTTAATCAAGTTGTGTTGTAAATCAACGTTTTTGGAATTCCTTCTTTCGAATTATTATTGGCGAATTACTAAAATCGTATTGGAAAACAAGCCAACTGACGTCACGTTTAAAGTACGTATAGGAAACATAGATCGCAGCAGAAGCATTACCGTCACCTATATTAGCTTGGCAGCAAATGCATCTCACAGTGCGACCACCATAGACGTGACATAAACATATAAGTAAGCCGAGCATTGCTGTAGAGAGGAGCTTTGAATAGTGGGACCAACATGTCGACTAGTAGTCACGTGAATGATCTGGGAAAAATTGACTCGGTTAGCCGATTTGGCATCTTATCGCCTCGTTTGACGATATAACATCTTATGACTGGGTAGGCGTGTGAATGCGCATTTCTATTGTCTGGCGAGAGGAATGGTGAATTCGCCGAAGTCTGTTATGCCTTGTGGATCAATCAGATGATGAATATTCGCTTCCACCCTGCACACGAAAGTAGTCTAAGGGTCACGTTCTTCTTGTTTGGTCACATGATACTGGACACATTAAAAAGTTACCATTGCTCACTCTACTATATTACCTCGATGGCACCCATCACAAAATGAGACCCATGGTCTCATTTTGTGTTCTTGGTTCTTCCCATATCACATGATATGGGAAGAACCGTCGAAGCTTTTAACAATAAAACATGAAATTCTTACTACAGCGTAGGTATAACAATTTCGCATTTTTTAATTTCTTTTCTTAATTTTAACGTCTCCTGGTAAGTCGCCAGAAACTGTAAATTATTCTCCGTTAAACGTTTAAAAAAGAATGTATGTAATAATTTTGCAAAAAATAAATTTTTTGAACAGTACAATTCTTTCTAGGAGGTTGATATATTTTGGAGGTTGATAATTACTAATATTAGGAGGTTGATAATTCTTACTACAGCGTAGGTATAACAATTTCGCATTTTTTAATTTCTTTTCTTAATTTTAACGTCTCCTGATAAGTCGCCAGAAACTGTAAATTATTCTCCGTTAGACGTTTAAAAAAGAATGTATGTAATAATTTTGCAAAAAATAAATTTTTTGAACAGTACAATTCTTTCTAGGAGGTTGATATATTTTGGAGGTTGATAATTAATAATATTAGGAGGTTGATAATTCTTACTACAGCGTAGGTATAACAATTTCGCATTTTTTAATTTCTTTTCTTAATTTTAACGTCTCCTGGTAAGTCTCCAGAAACTGTAAATTATTCTCCGTTAAACGTTTAAAAAAGAATGTATGTAATAATTTTGCAAAAAATAAATTTTTTGAACAGTACAATTCTTTCTAGGAGGTTGATATATTTTTTAATGATTTCAATATAAGTAATCTGCTTCAATAAAAAAACTTTGCTTTATCTATTAACTAACTGTATTTGTGTAAGCCTTATTCTTACATATTTTGTGTTCTCTGTAACTGAATATTTGTCTGTAGAGAAACAACAATTAAATTGTAAATAAATACAATAAATTCAATGGGGTTTATTTGAATTAGAATGCGAAAGCCAAGTGGCTGGCGAATACACCTTGGAAATTACAGAAAATATGAAAAGGATGAACACGAGCAAGTGCGATATGTTGAAAGGATTATCATTTACGATGACATTCCATCAGTAATAGTGAGTGTCTATTTATTTACTGTTTTTAATTACTATTTAAAATTCTTTCATAATTTTCTCTAATGAAAACAGGATTTTTTATAAACGATGCAATTATTAATTATTAGTTTTTCTGAGTATTTCTTGCAAGAAAGTTTTCATCGATTAACTTTGCAGTACAGCAGTTAGAGCTTCAGGGAAACTTCAGCTTCCAAAAAATACTCTATGGTTGAGATTCATTGCACTGCTATAGATTCAACTTTATTGTAAATTAATTTTGAAAGTATTAGGTTCATAAGTTCAACAAAAATACTCTTTCTTCCTCTAGAATTTAACCCTCCAAGTGGTTTCAAAGAGATATCTCGTCCATCAAGATCTGATCAATTTCGCTAATGACGAGATATCTCGTCATCACGATACTTCTGATTTTTTGATGATGACGAGATCAAGATCTGGTCAGTTTTATACTGTCGACGAGATATCTCGTTCATCAAGATCTGTTCAGTTTTGATAATGACGAGATACCTTGTCGAGACAACCACCAGAGGACTTAACTGTGTCTGAATTCGGTTGATGCTACCAATTCTCAATAATACTACAAGTAGCTTAGAGTGATTGCGATTGCGCGAAACTGAGAGAACTGCGTCAAGATCATTGGTGAACCTTCGTATCCGTTCGTGCAATGAATGATTGCGACAGTTTGGCAACCTGTGTTGCTCTTTAGCAGTCGAGTAAGTTTGTGGAACTGTGTGAAGACAAGGCTGAATGACAACGAAGAGTTGTGATATAAGTAGACGCAACGTCTGTCGTTACAAGGCTTCAGGCAGTTTTTGGAAGTGGTCTTGTACCCTCCAACTACTGCCAATGGCAACAACTACATGGACAATTTAACTATTTGTCTTGGATCATCCATCAAAGTACAGAATGTGAAAGAGAGCCCACTGACTAGCTTGATAGTACAGGTGTTCGTGATCACGTCTAGCGATCACCATTGCTACAGACGATGGTAAGTTTCGAAAAAGTACTTCACTGTTGAAATTCATTGCAATGTTATAAATACTATACTATATCATTGTCTTACAAGTCAGACACACTTCGGAAACATTTTCAAGATATGGGTTTTTAACCTTTCTAATGAGAATGTACTAGGGGTGTTCAAATGAAAAGGTACGAAACGACACTGTGGGTATAATTGAAGTCTTTATTCAAAAGTAATCACCAGAGGACTGAGCACAACTATCCTACTGTTTCACGAGCCGAAGGATTCCCTGTTCCCAGAATTCCTGTGGCTGTGACAAGAGCCAGTCCTCCACTGTGTCCTTCAGTTCGTCGTCCGAGTTGAAGCGCTTCCCTTTGAGATGTTTTTTAGCGGACAAAACAGATGGAAGTTGTAGGGCGATATGTCCGGGCTGCAGGGCGGATGCTCAAGCTGCTCCCTCTTGAACTTGGCCAGTACACTTTGTGTGACCCTGGAGACGTGTGGACGCGCGTCATCGGGGAGCAGAATCACTCCCTCCGTGAGCAGCCCAGGCCGTTTGCTCTTGATGGACTTGCGTAGGCTACGGAGTGTCTCACCTACCGGTTTAACACCTTCCGCAATCAGAAATCTGATAACACCTCGCTGCTCCTCAATCGTCGAATTTTGCAATGTGAACGCCATGATGTCCTCACACGCACTGCCGCTTCAATTGAACGGAACACACAACTGCATGCTCTTCTGCGTCATGTGCGGGCGCCCGCGCATGCGCACAACCACGCCGGTACTCGTGCATTCGTTTCCTTAGATGTCTCACTACGTTATCCCAAAGCGGCATATTCAAATTTCAACCGGTTTGGTTTTTACGACGTTTCGTACCTTTTCATTTGAACACTCCTCGTAGTAATCTTTAGGCTGGTGATGCTCACTTTTTTCTTATATTAGATTTCTTCTTGAGAAACTCTCCTATTGAGTTTCGTGAGTAGAAATGTTTTCTCTTTTTCTTAGATCTATGCTTTTTGACTTAGTGTGGTTCACTTGTAAGTCGACGTAAGTTCATCACACCGTCATATTGCTTTTTCAGAGCTCACAGAAAAGGGAAAAGAAAGGCAACAAGAAACCACAACATTTTATCTTTATTACGAAAGCCAATCGGCGGTGGTTGCCAATTGGCTCTTTGTGATAGGTGCTTATGATTTATGCAATTACGTGCATCAGCACTGGTTCTTGTTGACATTTTTCCCTCTTTTGTCGTTCACCCTTATCTTCGCCCTCACCGAAACATCTCCTTTAGCTGGGTTCTGGCTTCAAGGAACCGAGGTACGCAAGTGATCTTTCCTTTTCCCATAGGGTTAGTAAACAGGGGAGTCAAGCTCCGAGCATGTCCAAGCGAACTTTTTCTGCTCTCATCCTACTACTCTGTTCCCAATCCCTCTTTTGTCCGTTCCTACATTTTTTACTTGACGTTGTCTTGCGCTTGGCAGACGCAGTTGGCCAAGTATGACCCTTGAGCAATAAAACCCCAAACCAACCAATCATCATTATTTTTGACAGTGATCTTGTGCCATTGTTTTTAGAGCTAGAAAAACTTCAAAGCTATTTTTAGTTTTCCACTGCGATCGCATTGTGATTAAAAAGTGGATGGTGCTATTTGGATAACTGTATCTGTAACTGTGAGAGCTCGATTCCTGTTATTTACATACCTCTCGAGAGCATGTATTAAAATCTCTTAACCTCAAGTTTCATTCTGATTCGTTGAAAATTGTGGTCAGTAGGAGCTCGTATATAGGGAAGTTACTTTGAGAACATCCTGTATATTCCGAAGACAAAAAAATTAAAAGAAAATATTAAAGAGGGTCAAAAGAATTTCCGATTGCCTGAATGAGAGCAAATACATAAAAGTCTAAGATGACATGACATCTTGAATTGTGGATGAAACTATTATAATTTTGGAATTTTAAAAAAATTGAAAATTGGTAGCCTGAAATATTATTGGCTTATCACTATGTTGCCCCAAAACTCTTCAATTACAGGTTTAAACAACAATACAATGAAACAAGTTATATATTTCATTACAGTAGTCACTGATTTAATTCTATCGAAGTAAAAGCATTTGCATATCGCGCATGGACGAAAGGGCGTTCTTTCCTTTGTTAAATAATTATGCACTCCACGTTTCAGCACATGCCAACGAATTCCTGAATTCGTAGTCAGTGGGTAATTCCATTCCTAATGTACAAAGAGGAGGGGGCTTCCGTAATTGAATCAGGTTTGATTATTCATTTTCGCACGTTTTGATTATACGTAAATGGAACTTTTTGTCTTTGATTAATGAGAGTATGGGAAATATTTTGCTAATTGGAATTGTTTCCGCAAAGGGGGCGTATATAAATTAGATATTGTGTTTTTATGAAGGCAATCCCTCTCGAGGCTTTCAAGACATTTCCCGGTACATGCGATGTTGATTTCTTCTCAAGAGTTGGGATACCCAGTAATGAAATGACGTAACTAAACCCTCCTGGTGGTTGTCTCAACTAGGTATCTCGTCATTAGTCAAATTGAACAGATTTTGATGGACGAGATATCTCGTCATTAGTAGAAAACTGACCAGATACAGATAATAGAAAAATTGGCAATATCTGGATGACGAAATATCTCGTCATTACTAAAATTGGTAAAATCTTGGTGGACGAGAGATCTCGACGAAACCCTTGTACAAAAAAGAAAAGAAAGTCTTGGATAGTGCAGCCAAACATCGTTGATATAATCGACAAAGATCTGGGGAAATAGCCAACTTCAAGTTATGTAGAGAAGAACAAAAATCCGTATAAAGATTTAGAACTGGTAACACCAAAGCTAAGAAATATGTGACAGGAAAAGGATTGCCACAAAGGTTAGGGTATCATCAAACCTGGTTCTGACGAATAAGTCGTGTCTGGGTTCTTGTGTCATTTGAAATAGATTTCTTCTGATGTTGTGATACCCGGTAATGAAATGGCGAAAGAACTTGCCAAGGCAGGCTGTAACTTAAATTATCCATAGAGAAATTCTCTTACCTCCGAGGAAATATACTCCTCATACAAAAAAAGAAAACATAGTCTGGGATGGAGCAGCCAGCAACATTGATATAATCGACCAAGATCTGGAGAAATAGCCAACTTCAAGTTATGTTGAGAAGAACAAAAATCCATATCAAGACTTAGGACTGGTAACACCAAAGCTATGAAATATGTGGCAGGAAATAGACTATCACAGCTGTCAGGGTAACAGCTTGCCTGGTTCTCACCAATAGGTCAAGTGTCTGGAGTCCACAAGTGTCTTAGACTGTCTTAGAAGGAATTCATGATACTCCGAGACTCTTGGATATTTTTCTCAAGGGGTACCATGAAACTGCTCTAATTTTGATCCAGAGATACGAAAAAGTAATCATATCTATAGAATTTTGACTGCAGTAACTCCTCCTGCTATATCGCATTGCTTAGTTGTCCTGAATGAATTTTAGTTTTGCTAGCAAATGGGATTTAGATATTTTTCTTTAGAATTAGAGTTAGAAATTCAAAAGTCTTGTTTCAAGCAGCTGATCAATGCTGAATTGGTATAAAAGATTTGGATGTCTGGAAAGCATGGGCGAAAAGAAAGATCTTTCGTAAAATATTTTGTGGTAGTTAGTTTCATATATTGAAAAGTTCTAACATCGATTTTATACTTGTAAACGGATTTTATGCTTGTAGCGGATTAGCAACCGGAAGATTGCGAATTCAAAACACCATCCACCAAAGACCGTCATGTACTTTGGGGCTGGTGTACGTTAAATCTGTCGTGGCCTCAAATGTCCTAAAGTTGGTGTGGAAGTTTGGAGAGTGGGGTACTAGCTCAGGTGTGGACCTCGTTATCTGACCATGATTCAAAATGATGAGGTGTTGTCCTCGGACTTTCCCTTCGGGATTGATCCCGGACTTCGCAAATAGCCCGTTGTGTTGCTCCAGAGTAACGTAAATTCAACTACGAACCTGCCAGAGCATAAAATGAGAAGAATATTAATGTATTTTAGCAGCCTAAAGGGCGGGAATATGAAAATTGCCTTGTCCTAAACCTTACCAGGGATGATGTGGAACACCAGACTTTAACTGCCGCTAGAAGGGTTATTAAACATTTTCAATCTTATTTTTGTCCTTTTCCATATAGGATGAGGCGAGGCAAGTATGAATCCAAATCTTCAAAGTTTCAATTGAATCAATTACTACACTGTCCCAGCAATTAAAAAATATATACACTTTAATTTGCTTAAACACACACTTATCATTTATATAATTAAAAAAATATTTTGCAATACTATTTCAGTGGGTTGATACATTTGATGGGAAAAGTGCATACCATGGACTGTTTTCTTGTTTTAAAATGTGATAGTATTATGAGTGGGGAAAGAGCATATAATTTCATTCATGCTCTTCTAGGGTCTGCTCAATTCCCCTGCCGAAATTTGAAGTGCTCCAGCGGCGAAATTAATCTATAGGACTCCTTCAAGCATATTCAGCAGGTGGCAGACCTTCCTTAAATCACGGATAAGTTTTATACTCAGTGGGTCCACTTAACCCCCGAAATCACTTGCCCCACCTCACCTATATTTTCTCTCTGGATTTGTAACTTTTCTTGAGAAGATGATATACGGTATGACTATTACTTTTATTACATTGTAATAAATATATGGCGGTCATCAATACTTAGTGAAATTAAAAGTAGTTCGTGATTTGACAGTTTATACACGCTGGAGTATATTTTTTATAATGCTCGACCAATTGAACATTACTCATTATGGCTCTACAAGGGTGGATTTGTGAACCCCTTTGCGTTCTCTGGTGCTCCACGAATGTGGACTCAATACACCTCACAAACATACCGCACATTCTAAGCACTGCTCTTCTATAGAGAGAGCCCACATTCATTCCACACGGAAAAAATACCCATGTCTTACCCTGGATTCAAACCAGAACCTTTCGGCTCAGAAGCCAATACCCTGATCATTAAACCTATTGGTTAGCTGACCCACTTGGTGTACATAGATAGGTAGGTAGTTGAATTCACGTCACATTTGAACAACACAGCGGGCTATTGGCGACGGTCCGGAAACAATCTGGAAGGGAAAGATCGAGGACAGCATCTTGTCATTTTGAACCACGTTCAGATGACGTTCAGCAGGTACCCCACTCTCCAAACCACACCACGCCAACGTGGTGTACATAATAGTAAAGTTCTGTTTTAGACTGCCCATTGTGAGAATTTAAGCCTTTTATACGTGGAATATTTCTTTATACCAAACGGAAGAAATCGATCTTTTTTTTATCCTTCCTTCCTACCTAACACAGATAAGACGGAAACAAAGCTCGCTTTGATTGACGATCAAGCGAACAGCATTCAGAAGAGAATGGAATCCTTGCCCAAGAGATTGATTCCTTCTTCAAAAAAGTTTCTTTTTAACATTTATTTCCTTCCCTTGGTACCGATAGCTGCTTGTTTACTGGAGCTCGGCTGTGTGTTTATGGCACTCTAATGCAGCGGATAATACACACATGGCGATCTATTGAATTATTTACTCTCGCGATTCAGTGCTGTTCAGTGCCTGAAGATTATCTGCTTCTTCCCGGCCATTCTTTTTCGTCGTCGGCGCAGCTTTTTGGGGGGTCGGAGTAAAAACCCTTTTCAAAGCAGGAAGGTTATTGAAAGACTTGCTTCTGTTTTATAGAACAAGCGGATTTACGCTGAGGATGCAATAAAAAAGCTACCACGCGTCGAAATTGGTAGAGCTGGCACGAGACGACGACTAAGCTTTGGTGTTGGTTGTTTTTGGGTTTTTGGCGCAAGTATCCCTATTTGGTCAAGCTGCGCCAAACGCAAGACAGACGACTTTAAATGAAAAATATTGCGAAAGGGAGAAAAAAAGGGATTAGGAATAGAATGGGATGGAAGCAGAAAAAGATCGCCTTGATATCCCGGAAGCCCTTATTTACTAAAGACAGTAAACCCCATGGTAAAAGAAAAGATCACTAGAGTACCTCGGGTCCATGAAGCCCGTACACACTTAAAGGAGATGCATCCATGAGGGTGGCTAAGTTTCGATTTCACAAGGAATGTTTATTCTATTTGAATATGAACTGACTAATTAGGTGCTTCTGTATTTAAACCCTCCTGGTTGTTGTCTCGACGAGGAATCTCATCAATAACAAAACCGACTAGATCTTCATGGACGTAACATCTCGTCCTTAGAATAAAAACTTGACCACATCTTGATCTTCATAAAAAATTGGCAATATCCTGATGACGAGATATCTCGTCATTAGGAAAATTGGTCGGATCTTTATTGACGAGATATCTCGTTGAAATCACTTGGAGGGTTGAATGACATAAAAGGACTTGTACACTACAAATAAATGGATCTCCAGTCTTCATAACCCCGAATGGATTTTAATTATATTAAAAAAAATTTTTGTGTATATTTTCGTACTTCACTTTCACGACTATTAGCAAGCCCATCGAAATACAATCGAAATAAAGGACACTACATTTGTCCACTCTGAGACTCCGATACCAGTTTGGGTTACCAAACGTGCGGGATTTCCGTTCGTTTCCCAAATTGCACCGGAATCATAAATTTTCCGGGGTTTTCCGAGAAACACCAATTCAATCTAAATGCTGTGTTTCTTGAATCGCTTTGTGTACAAAAAATGCGTTAGTTGTTGACGACAATTCGCGGAATCGTCTGACCGATCGGATTTTTTTATTTAAGAGTTTTTTATTTGTGACACTGTTATTTCTTGTTTGTAATAATGTTTATTTGACCACTTCAATGTAAGAGTTTCTTCTTACTATCACATCAATTGATCTCTATCTGTCCACACGTTCAGTGAAATGTCAGGAATTATAATTGAGTTTGTCAGGAAATTTTTTGGTCGGGTAACCCTAAATGCAATTGTGAATACGGATCATTTAAAAGACTGAAGTTTCATCTGCTATTGGCATCTTTCCTATCAAATGGGCTGCAAACTCTTGTCTCTACTGGGCAGAAAAAGATTTGAACAACATATCCATCTTCTGAATAGGATAAAAAGAAGCTTCCTTTTCTTGACTCAGTTTCAACCCTTAATTTGAATATTATAATCACAGTGATACGTGCCACTTCTGTATTGTAAATACGTTCTGATCGCAAGGAAAATTTCTTTTGACGTAAATCAAACCCATTACTTCCCTGACTTGATTGAATTAATTGCATTTGAACGTTCCGTCTAACAAAGAGAAGTATATTCATTATGGTATTAGTGTGATATGAAGGCGTTTGAGCATGTACCTTATAATATTGCAAAGCTGACCCACGTCTTTCTAAATTAATACCAATGTTATCTTCGACATACAGGGTGTTCCACTTAGGACTATAGTAAAAGAAAGTATATTTTTTTATTTACCCCACATGATTTATTTCCAAAATTTCTTACGTACATACATAGACTCATAATTTGTTTTGCAAGACTAGAAAACTTCAGCATGAGCAACATGAACTTCTCGTCATTAGAATAATTTGTTTCGATGTTACAAATTTTTCTTTTATTATAGTCCTAAGCGGAACACGTTGTATATATTTAATTTAAGTACGTAGAACAGGAATTGACGTTATTTATTTAATGTCGAATGACAACAACGGACATAAATAATATAAAATTCACCGTTTCGGGATTCATTCGCCAATTTTGCCTCTTAGTTTGTGGTGGCCAGTCCTTTCATGAAAATAACTCGCTTGGCTCTTTCACACCATTCGAATGAAACATCAGTAAAAGCATACGAAATGCTGTTATATTTTGGATAATTTATTTCTTTTCAAAGTATGGAATTCCTTTGTGAATATGGATGCTATATTCATGATAAAAGGACTGAAATAAGATATGAAATGTGATTAGCGATACTTTGCCACCAATAGATGTAAGCAATTAATCCTCCTGGTGGTTGTCGATTACACCTTCTGGTCGTCATTAGCAAAACTGACCAGATCTTTATGGACGAGATATATCGTCATTAGGAGAAAACTGATCAGATCTTGATCTCGTAGTTTTCATCAAAGATTGTTAGATCATAAGAAAATTGGCATGATTTTGAAAACGAGATATCTCGTTATTAGCAAAATTGGTCAGATCTTGATGGATGAGATATCTCGTCGAAACCACTTGGAGGGTTAAGAAAGAAAGTTAAGAGCAGATGATAAACGTGGATCTGCTTGCACTAAATAAAATTAGATGAAGAATACTTTTTAATACGTCACATTCATGGACTTTTCTTTCTTTTCAGTTTGAAAAGAATGGCGAAATCGAAATGGAGCACGACATGGCTTTGTTGAAGCTCAACGCTCCAGTGAAATACACAAAATATGTCAAGCCCATTTGCTTACCTGATCGATATGCTAAGCTTGACATTGTTAGCAACTGTTACGCGACAGGATGGGGAGCAACCAGAGGTAAGCACTTCTAAACGTTTTCCGTTTTTGATACTCTATAGGCTAGAATTTTTCACGACTCACTGTTCCCTTACTCTCAAGTCCAGAGTTAATCGTTATTCAGGTTCATATCATAACGTGAGATGCGATTAGACCGAGTATTGCTATTGGGAGGAACTTCAAAAAGTATGACCAACATGCCGACTAGTTACATGACGGCCCTGGAAAATTGACTTGGTTGGTGAATTTGGCATCTTATCCGCTTGTTTGGCGATATAACATGTAATGACAGGGTATGTGTTTTAATACCATTTCAATAGTGACGACAGAATTGGCGAAATCGCCAAAGTCTACCACTATGTCGCGCGACCAATCAGATGATGAATGGACGGGCGCCTGCTCCAGTCCTGTGAACCAATCAGAAGATGAATGTTTCACCCAGCTGACAAAAGTAGTCTAAGGGTCATGTTGCTTCTAGCTTTGGTCAAATGATTAAAAGGTTATCACTGCTCACTCTACTTTTATATTTCCTCTATGGTTGATACACTGTATTTTCTTGTAGACCACCTTGAGTACACAATTGTAGGCGGTGCGGATTCGATTCCTGTAACTTGGCTAGGGTGTATTTTTATCTTCTTGTGTCAGTAAAAGTTTCTTTGTGTGTTTGTTACTTCACGTTCTTTTTCTGGTGCTTGGCTCAGTTTCGCCAAATATGGACCTTGCGCCATGAAACCCAACCAAACATTGAGTACATTTGAACTTTAAGAATTCGATCACATTCACAGTTTGATAGTTTGTGAGTTTTTCTTTCAGCAAGATAAAACAGTAAAAAAGATATCTTATAAAAGTTGTCGATATTCTTAAAATATTTTAAAGGAAGAACTAAATTTGGATACATGTTTTTTCAAATTCATAGGTTCAAAAGTTTTATCTTAAAATCCACAAACTCTTTCATAGAGCGGGGTATATGGAATCTATACTGACCCGATAAATTTGAGTTTCAGATTGGATTTTGAAACTAATTCAATTGTAGAATTTATAGGTAAAGACTTGCACTCTAAATGAATATCGTTAATTACACACACAAGAAATCTAGAGTCAGAAAGACAAATTTTTTAGCAACAGATATTTTTGGAAACCTATCTAACTAATTTATTTCCCTTCTGAAGACATTTTACAAATTGCATTAGTAGTGTTATCTCCTAATTTATTTTCGGAAACAAATTATTTTAAAAGCTGAGTAAAAGAAATAAAGAAAAGAGTATGCTCCTACATATTAGTTTTTAATGATTTTTCAAAACATTTTGTTGACTTTCGGGACAACCTAGTCACCATCCCGTATACGATAGTTTCAATTCATACTTTCTATAAAACTGTGATATAGTTAAAATAAATTACCATACCAATAAAAAGTTTAAAACTCGACATCATGACTGATTATTTCTTTTTATAACAGGTACTGGAAGCTCGCATCTACTCAAGCAGGCTTACCATCCAGTACAACCAGACATACTTTGCAAAAGACTTGTTCATGATGCGTTTGTAGCAGAAACAATGATTTGCGCTGGTAGTATGGGGCCATTGAATGGAGTTTGCCATGTAAGTATAGCTTTTACTTTCATACGCTAAATTCTGAAAAGCTTGTGGTGTACGACTTTGAAATCAATTTCTCATCATTTTCACATTCCAATTTTGAGTCTTCTGAGATTGTGGCAACCAATTTTTCAACAAACACAGGAATATGGTACCAATCCACTTGTTTCTTCTCGGTCTTGAGATGCTTAAAAGAAGCTTAAAATAAAACAAAGGAGTTTAGATAGGGTTTCTACTAATCCACAGCATTTGGAGATTATTATGTCAGATTCCCAAATATTGTGATAACGTTTAAAAATATTGAAAATCTATTTTCCTAACGGTACCGGTCCGAGATGCAATATAGTTTACAAGCATGAGGAAATATTCATAGATCTAAAGAGTACTCTCTGTGCTCCGTAGACCTCAGTATTCAAGGTAGATGTATCCAATAAATCTACGTTCGTCAAACTGGCGTCTTTTTTCAATATGCCCTAATGAACTATAAGTTCTTAATGAACAATGACAACCTGTCTTTTCACGAGAAGTGTACTGAAATATGTACACACACAGCATGTGTATTTATTGAACTAGATTTACTGTATACTTGAATTATTCTGATGATATTTGTAAGTGCTCATATTAGTTATATGTGTGAAATAACAACATACTTGTGAGATATGTGCTTTTCTTTTGTCTTTATACCATTTATTAGTAAGTTTAAAAATTTATACAAATCTAATGGACAATAACGCATTTACATAAGGTGTTTCACAACTTCCTGTACAAACTTTTAATTAGGGAATACAAAATTAAACTTTATTCACCTAGGGATGGATGTTCGCAAGCGCTATCTGGATTTGATAGAGGGCACAATTCAGTAATGCGACAGTTGACTACTTTATACAACAATCCATGAATTCATCGTCAGAGGTTATACTATGCACTTGCGTCACTGTTCTACCGATTCAGCGATATATTCCTTTGAATTTTTTAACCCTTTTAAAATAATAGATGTATTATTGCATAATGCGATATGTAGTTTTTCATCGGTTCCTAACGAGTTTTAGCCTTCTTAGGATTTAGAAGTTTCTTAACATTCTTTAAACTAATAAGCATATGAGTTTGTTGTGCAAGGTAATAATGGTACTGTTCTTAGAAATATCGTACCTCTCAGATGATTTTAATATTTCAAAACGGAGATAAAATCAATAAAACAATATTCATCTTTGCGATTTGAACATTGATGCAATCCTCTGTAGAGGAGATGAGTATTATCGAAGTTCTTTCCTATTACACACCTCGGTCTAGCCAAAGACCGTCATGTACACGGATGCTGGTGGACGTTAAATCTTTCGTGGCCTCAAATGTCCTCACTTTGGCGTGGTGTGGAAGTTTGGAGAGTGGGGTGCTAGCTCAGATGTTTACCTCATCATCTGACCGTGTTTCAAAACTACGAGGCGTTATATCCTTGGATCTTTCCCTTCGGGATTGATCCCTGATTGTCTCCAATTTCCCATTGTGTTGCTCCAGTGTGCCGTTAATTAACTACCTACCTACTTTCACAAGTAGCCGTCAGTTGGCCTATTGTCCCGACTACCGAAGGCCAAGAGGTAGTTGGTCGGACTTGGGAAATTTTTGTTTGAGATTTGAACACTGGTGCAATGCTCTGTAGTGGAGCTGAGAGTTATTACAGCTCTGTCCTCGTTACGCCCGAAGGATGAATCATGTCAAATACAATCGACTCATTCAGTGTAAAATACCCATATCTATCATTTACGTCATTGTTCTTCCGGAACAGCGATGCATTATTTTATTTTAATACTAGCAGAATTACCCTGCGTTAATCGGGTTGAATTTGTTAACTAACTTCTGCTTTCGTTGATAAATTGCAATTAGTATTCATCACATGTAGTAACTACACACTCTAATAAAGGTACACAATTGTTAAATGCGCAATTTCAATTGTAAGTAAATATCATATTTAACATTTTATATGTTTGTAGAATTTAAATTTTTAGTAAGAAAGAAGTCTCTGGAGTGTGTCGTTGTTACCCAGAATGCATAGAACAGTTTAGAATACGCATATGAATGACTTGTATGTCATTTAAAAACAAAAGAATTTCCCAAAATTATCATACAATGATTAAAAATGTTTTTAAAACTAATTAAACCATTACTTACCTTGATTACAGTTATTGAACGAAAAATATCAAATTGAAAATGCAAGAATACGCTTTAAAACAGATTTTAAAAAGCTTCGTACGAAAACTAATGAGTGCATCTGTTTTTTGCTGCAAAATAGATTCTTGGAATATAACGGGCACAAATTTAAAAAAGCAAAAGATTTAAAAGTACCGAGTTTGCCATATTAGCTACCAGTAATATTTTAAAAGGTCTTGTTCTGTCTATTTTGTTTACAATGTTTTATTCTTTTTATCGTCTGTCCCAAATATTCAGATCTTTTTTATATTTCGTAAAGAAAATAAATAAGGCTCACAATAAATAGAGTATTCGAATTTAAATTCTGTAAAAATAATTTTTGGAAAAATAATTGAATTTTCACAGCACTGGTAAAACAATCCAATTAATGCAATGCTCAATATACACTACTCAAAAACTACTAAATAATGGTTGATTTAAGTTTTGTTACTCAAATTTTTTAACATAAAACTTTCCTAAATATGTAAGCAAAGGAATTTTAAATAATGCATTCACTAAACTAAAACAGGATGCATCAAATAAAGAACACCAAATTAAAATATGTTGAATAAATATTATGTGATACTTGTTCAAACACACAGATACAAAATCGAATACAGAACGAGAAGACGAACAGACAGACCTACGCAACTAAGTTCAGTCACTAAATGAATGTAAGTACTCACAGTATGCAAAGTTTCATGAAAATATGCTCAACCGTTTGGACGTAGCACGGGCACACACATACATACATACATACAGACAGACAGACAACGAACGCGCAAGAGATGGATTTTGCACAAGAAGGACCCAAAACGGGTAGAAAACTTGAAATGGGTCGAAAATATTCATTGTACAAACAAGCACTCCATTTTTATTCATATTGATTTGGAGATGCTGAATCTGCCAACGATTATTGCTACTGATCTCGTTCTTCTTTACAGGGTGACAGTGGCGGTCCTCTGGTGTGCGAATTCAACAAAGTGTGGAGCGTATTCGGCGTAGCGAGTTACGTGACCGCCAGCACATGGGAAGAGGGCCTCTGTGGCTTGAAAGGAAACCCAAGCGTATTCAACAAGGTTGCTGTCAAAACGGGATGGATTCGAAGAATGATTAACCGTTACGCTTAACGTATAGACATTTCCTAGAAAATAATAAAAGTATCTAAGAATAGAATTTTGTCTTTTCTTAATCACATAATTGCCTTATATTTCGAAAGCATTCAAATTCTCTTTTTAAGGTTATGGGGCCACTGCACTAGCAACCTTCAAGTTGTAGGCGGCGCAGGTTCGATTCTGTGTCAGAAAGCCTTTCATTGTGTGTGCCTATTATTGGATACTGTATGTCTTGGGTCTGGCGCAGCATGGCCAAATATGGCCCTTGCGCCCAAAAAAGCCCCAACCAACCATTTTACTGTTAAGGTCTGTTGTTCTGTAGTGTTTTATGGCACAGGGGCCATATTCGGAAATACAGAAAATGTCAAGTAACTGACATACTCATACAAGGACAATTTCACTGATACAAAACAGAAAGATAATGGCAGCAGTATTCCGGTTGGAAGAGTAGCGGATTAGTAACAGGAGGGTTGCGAGGTCCAAACTATCCAATCAAAGACGTCGTGTACGTGGGGTCTGGTGCACGTTAAATATGTCTTGGCCTCAAATGTCCTCAGGTTGGCGTGGTGTGGAAGTTTGGAGAGTGGGGTGACAGCTCAGGTGTTGACTTCGTCATCTGACCGTCATTCATAATTGCGATTCGTTGTCCTCGGATCTTTCCCTTCGGGATTAATCCCAGACCGTCGCCAATAGCCCGTTGCTCCAGTGTGACGTTTAATAACTGCCTACCCATACAAATAACCCATAAAAATTGGTGTTTATGTCGTGTATAACTTGATACTAGATGGAAGAATAAATTAGTTAACATTCGTTGAAAAGGACGAACAAACGTTTGTTTAGACTGACTAAATGCTGCCCGACGAAAATGTAATCGTCCAGCGTATAGATAGAAAGCTCCTACACATCTAAAGTTTCTAACTAAATAAATAAATCATTTGTGCATACGTTTATTATTGCGCTCAGCGAATGAGTTTAAAGATATCAGAGCATCAGTTCGGCTTCATTTCCGAATGGGAATATTTTCCCCTGTTTGGGTTCCGACAATTGTTTATTGCAGTAAGTGAGCGGTATTATTCTATAGAAATATTAATGCTGATTTGACACGTCCTTTTAAATTCCGTAAAAAACTTTCATTAAAAGGTTGGTTAATAATTTTTTTTAATTGGTAAGGATGCGGAACATATTAAGTTAATTGAAAACGAATAATAAATGAATAATTATATTCAACGGTACTTAACATGCACTGAGGTTAGCTCATACTTCAACAAATAAAATGGAAATTATTTTGCAATGGAATTTTATCGATTTGAAGGACAGTCTTTAGAAATATTTTTAAGTCTTAAATATGCAATGGTAGTCATCGCTTTGGTAGGTAGTTGGTGAATCAATGTGCCACTAGAGAAACACAACGAGCTATTGGAGACTGTCCGGAATCAATCCCAAAGAAAAATCCGAGGACAACACCTCGTAATTTTGAATCAGGGTCATATGACTAGGTCAACACCTTCCACACCACGCCAGATGTGTGGAAGGTGTCGTGGCCTCACGCCAGCGTGAGGCCACGACAGATTTAAGGTGCATCAGCTCCTACCTACACGACTGTCTTTGATTGAATGGAGTTTGAAACTCGCTATCCGCTACTCTTCTAACCGGGCTAAAACGGCCCAGTTATCGCTTTGGAATAAGTTTTATAGACCTAAAATATATTTTGACGAAATGTTTAAAAAGAATACATGCGGAATGGGTTTCTTACTTCAGTCAATACAATAATTTTAAGACCATAGATGGAATTTACGTACAAAAGAAGCCATTTGGTTACATTTGTTACCCGTACAAAATACCCCACCCCAAAGAGAACAAAACAAATCTTGCCCCATGCATCCAAAACACGCACCACACGGGACACTTCAAAACAACTATTACAAAGATTTTGATTTAGATTTGGTGTAGTTTTCCTTGCTTGTTATTTTTCACAGCGTGCACATTAGTCTTAGCTTAGCAGCAAAGCAGGAATGAAATGGATTTGCGCCACCGCAATCTTCTTTATCTCTTCAACTATTTATGTTCTTTAAGACACATTCCCATTTCAAAAATTCTTCCACAGGGAACTGTGAAATGGATGATTTGCCGAAAGTGTTAGTTGCTCAGAAATGAGAAAGCGATCTGAAAAAGAGCAATTTTCAACCGCTTCACGAAGTGCACTTTCCAGGAGTGGAACACTGGAAGCCCTGTTTAGGGGGGCAGTGATTTGAGAGTAAACTTTCCTTTCTCGTTGATTCTTCCTTCTCGTCCTTATTTTTCGTTTTCCATAGCTTTTAACCCTCCAAATGGTGTCTCATCCATCAATTTTGCAAATAAAGACATAATCGATATTGCCGATTTTTGATGATAACAGACAAGATCTGATCAATTTTCGTCTAATAACGAGATATCTCGTCCATCAAGATTTGGTCACTTTAACTAATGACGAGATATCTCGTTGGGACAACCACCAGGAAGGTTCAAGATTTGCCCCGCTTCTGTGTTCCGCTATCACATTCGTTTCATTTTCATCAGTATCCCCTCATGTGGCATTTCTCAATATCCAATTTTATACGGTGATTTAACCCTCCAAGTGATATATCAAGATCCATAAAGATCTCGTCTTCTCGAGATCTGTCTCGGACGACGGTCGATCCATAAAGATCTTCTTATCCTAACTTCATATACAGATGGTGAAAAATGAAACAACACTCTACTTTTGTGCATCGTTAATGGTAAAATAAAATTCAAAGGTCCCATTCGATAAGTAATACCGTCTTCTGTAAATTGATAAGCATACAATTGGTATGCCATAGTTTGAAATGCCTAATAACAGACTAGATGGACATCGTCTCGATCCATCTCGTCCATAAAGATCTGATTAATTATTCTAATGACGAGATATCTCGTCATGAAGAATACTGATTGAATTCCGAATAAAGATATTGCCATTTTTTATGATGAGAGCAAGATTAGGTTAGTTTTACTAATGGAGAGATATCTCTTCTATCAAGACTTGGTTAGTTTTGTTAATGACGAGATACTTCGTCGAGACAAGGCGGGTTAATGTCCTCTGTAATAGCAGCCTGCGAGCTATAGGTGGGACAGGTAAAGTGTCGAATACACATAATAACAGCTGAACAGCAGTCTGATAATCTATTTGGTACTAAAATTAGCATGGTAAGGTTTACGTTATCAGCTATTTGAGAAATAGATATTGTTCTCGTTGGAATCAGGTTAAGAAAAATTGTACCAAATAATACAGATCACGACGAAAGCACGAATATGCACTTTTGGCAATTTTTACTAATGTGCATTTCCTAGTCTGTTACTAGGCATTTCAAACTATGGCATACAAATTGTATGCTTATCAATTTACAGAAGACGGAATTACTTATCGAATGGGACCTTTGAATTTTATTTTATCATTAACGATGCACAAACGTAGAGTGTTGTTTCATTTTTCACCATCTGTATATGAAGTTAGGATAAGAAATGCATTTTTAGTCAATGGAGCATCAATATGCTTAATAGCAAAATTTACTCAACTCAAATCGTAGTCAATGATTTATCCTGAACTAAGAACAAATTATTATTGAGTACACAGTAAAGGTAAGTAAGAAAGTTTGCAAAATTTCTATACACGATGTTTTTATTTATGACTTACCACATGCTTCACATGAACTAAATACCCATTGTTAATACTTGGCATTCCAAATAAAAACAGTGGCTCAATGGTTTGCCCAATGCAAATGGGAGGAGGAGCAAGTTCGATTCTCCCTGGGTTTATTACTATCAGTGTCAGTAAAGATTTCGTCATGTGTGTATGTCCATTTATTTGGTACTATTTCGTGCAGCTATGCCAGAGTTACCCTTGCGCAATAAAATATAAGAAACCAACCAAATAAAAATAATTGAACATTCAGGGGATAAACTTTTATACATGCGAACCTCTAAATGCACAAACCTCATTTCATTAAACAGTTTATTAAAAACTAAAAAAATATTCTATCCTTATACTGCTACAACAAAATGAAAAGAGCCAGTGTGAAGTTATTGTGATTAAAATGCATGAAACGGTCACCGACAATGGAAAAAATAATATATCAAAAAGTGAAAAGTATTAGAATAGTAAAAACTTTGAAGGCGTTTTGTTAGTGCAGCAAATAAGTAAAAGAAATCTCGTTTTCTCCGCAGAGCGTTGTCAAATCCTTCTTCTGAAATTCCTTCATAACTTATTTTCCGTGAAAGAATTCCAAATTTAGAGTGAAGCTTTCCCTTCTAAACGGCTTATGCGATGTCCTCCTCGATGATTGGATTTCAGTAAAAGGACTTTGTTAGTGCTTCGCTCTCACCTTCGCACACTACGTGCTATGCGCGAATATATCTTCTGATCATTCATTAAAGGATATTGGATGGAACAAATTGATTTTTGAAATATTTGGCGTATTTGATACCTGAAGTGTGAAAATTGGAGATTGATTATTTATATAAAAACGAGAGTACATAACGTCGGTAATAGATTTTGGTTAAAAGTGTAAACAATTATGTTTTCATATTTTGAAACATGATCTCACAGGATTTCTCTAAGAACGTTTAGGTTGTGTGTGTTTAGTGGCGCAGGGGCAATATTTGACCAAGCTGTGCCAAGTAACGTGAAATAGGCATACATACAAGCTTGTTTTGGTTTTATGGTGTTTGTTACATATTTGACCAAGCGTGCCAAACACAAGATAGACAATGTTAAGTAAGTACATGCAAATAAAAGGAAAGTATTACTGCTCCAGACAGAGAGGAAATATAAAATTAGAACGAGCAATGGTAACCTTTTTATGTGCCCAGGATCATGTGACCAAGCTAGTAGTAAAGTGACTCGTAGACTGCTTTCGTCTGCTGGGTGGAACCTAATAATTATAATCTGATTGATCCCGAGACGGGAGAAGACGCCCATTCATTGATTCATCTCCTGGTCCATTGATTTATCATCTGTTAGTAGTAGACTTTAGCGATTTTACTACTTTTGGCATCACTATATAAAAATGCAAATTCACACACCTATCCTGTTATAAAATGTTACATCGCAAAACGAGGCGATAGATACCAAATTGACCAACCAACTCGATTTTTCAGAGCAGTCACGTGACTACTAGTCGACATGCTGGACCCTTTTTGAAGCTCCTCTCAATAGCAATGCTCAGTCTAATAATATTTCACGTCTATGTTGCTAACGCAGTGGGAAAATTCATTGAGTCACTTTTGGGAGATTACATTGCATCATTAAGTATTCTATAGATATTATATCGTTACGTAATTTCCATATCTTAATAAACTTTTTTATGGTATCTGCTTTATCCCTTTTTTATTGCAAAGACGTTTAGGCAAATATTAATCCCTATGTGTCACTGAATCACATAAAGTTACAGCACAAAAAAGAAAACGTATTAAAAATATCAACAATATTCCAGCTGCTTCAAAAGTTCTGTGACCTTACAATAGCGTGATTTATTTTAACACAACATGTCCAGAAATCAAGGATAATACAATTTGAGATAAATCCGGTGTCGAGTACTTGCATCGAAGTACCTCGAATGCCATGTGAATGTTTCACGATGTATGTAGAATAAACTAAGGACGTCCTCATGGCTCGTTATACCTACGGAAACTAAAGAAATGAAACGAAAATGCATAGGTGAACACAATTGTAGAATTTAAATATTGCGAAAAAAATATTTCCTGGTCTGTTAAAAGTAACCTAATATGGTAAGTGCTGCCAGTTAACCCAAATATAGGCCTATCAACATGCATGCATGTTTTTCACAAGGCTATCCAAACATTCCAATGGCAAGTAGTCCCATTTTAAAAATATGTCCATTATATACAGGTTTAAAATGAAACACTAACAAACTAAATATTTCAATTTGTTTCTGTCAACTTCTATTTAAAGGCACTAAGAAAAATAGTTGTTTTAAACGACCCCTCTTAATATGAAATACGATTCGAGAAATTTCATTTAAGCAGGAATGCAAATTGCCCTGGGAAGTTTTAAGGTTTCAGGCGCTTGTGCATAGTATGTCTTTGATCTAGGTGCTTTGCTCTAAGTCATTGCTCCTAGGTGATGTTGTATAGGTTGCAATGCGACATCCTAGAGAATTATAAGAATGCTTTATTGGATTTCGATCAGGTGACTCTGCTTGATACAAATTCAGTATTATCCAAAACTTGGATATTCGTGTAGTTTCAAACACAGGTGAAAAGATTTATCCAGGATATGCATTTTCTAAATTTGAGCTGTCCAACTCGCCTTTGTGTATCAAAAAGTGATTCTAAAGGTCCAAACCGAAGATGAATTTTGAATATATTCCTACACTTAAATTCTGGAAACTAGATTTTGCATTTGTTTTCTCAAGGAATTTTCTTAAAAAATATTTTTATGACATGGTTACCTGAAATAATGCATTCTGAATTATAATTCAGAAGCGAAAACGTTATAGAATTGGTAGTGTAAGCATAAAAGTCCTTGTAAGGCAAGTAATTTGTGTGTTGATTTTGGCAAAGTATAGGCCACATTTGACCTGTTGCTCAAATGAAAGTTCCCGATGTTAAAATTTCATTTTATGTTTAAAACTCGTTGATTTAGAAACAGAAAATAGCAACAGTTTAAAAATGTATTATAGCAGAGGAAGAAATTCAAGTAAATTTAAACGCTCCTATATTTTCCTTCCATAAAAGGTAACATTTTCTATCCTACCGAGAAAGCCTTTATACCCAGTGTCAATTTACAACACAAATTATATTTGCACTCCAAATTGGGCTTTATACAAATTATAAACGCATACAAATGCAGGTTGAAAATGAAGCACTAACAAACTAAATATTTCAATTTCCTTTTGTCAACTCTACTTGCAAACAGTAAAAAATACCTATTTCAAACGGCTCTGTGAATGTGAAATACGATTCGTAAAATTTCCTTCCACCGGGAATGCAAATTGCTCGAGGAAGTTTCAAGGTTTCAGGTGTTTGTGCATAGTAAGTGGGACATTTGAAAATGAAGCTGTAGTTTCATCCTAAGAATAAATTTTACCCTCGTATTTTATGCTTGGATTTCATATAACTGGAAACGTGTAAAATGTTCCGATATTCCTAAACTAATATTTTATTAGGATAGGGTACAATTTCAAAGTTTATGTATCTTTGGAAAGTATATCTCTTTTGTTGTTGCATTTCTGAAAATATGAAATATATCTGTAAATTATAACTTATGTATCAGCTACTCTATATTGCAGGAAGAGTTTGCTTGTTTGGTTATAACGTGACATTTAGATTTCATGTAATTTTTACTGTATAAACGGTATAGAATGTTTAATATTTTCGAGCTACATTAGAAAGCTTTGTAAGCATTGCAAACAAGATAAGAAACCAGTTCTGACGAACGAAAACAAAATTGGAATCAAGCATATTTATTGTACTAATCCTTTGAATTTCTTCATTCAAATACTTAAGCCTGAACACCCCATCAATCCAATTGTTTTTCAAATTCAATCTTCATATGTGAAAGATAGATGCAAAATAATCTCATCTCTGCAAAGTAATTTGTTTCTAATGAGATATTTTCTGTGTAAACAAACCAAACCAGACGGAATTATAAGATATTACTTCCACTACACAAATGATCTTTCATGTTACAAATAAGGGTTACCCTAAAATATTATCACCATTTCGGTGACGTGTGGCGTATAATCTAATTGGCGTTGACCAATCAACTATCATACATCAATTCGAAATTCATTCTTTGGAATTTTTATTGGCGACGTTCTGAAAGGCGTAAGGAAAACAAGCGAAATGACGTCACGTTTGGAATACGTGCAGAAAACACGTTCCGCCGAAGAAACAGTACCGCTACCTACATTTATAATTTACATAAAATATTTTTCAGCAGACACGATGTGATGCAATTTGGTTATAATTTGTTATTTCCTTTTCAATGACAAGGACTCCACAACAGAGATTCTTAACCCTAACTTCTACGATCGAAATCCAACTGGGAAGATAGTCTATATCGGAAACTTCGTTAGAATTCATTTTATTCGAGACTCATCCAATAAAGTTCCAAAATCCACACTAAATCACGTACGGATAAATCGATTGTAGGGTGTTCACTGATGAGTGCACATTGATCTTATTTATAAACTTAACTAAACCAACGAAATAGTATCGTACGTAACACTATGTAATTCAGGAATTATTGTTTGCGTTATGTAATTTATAGAATGAGAGGCTTTTGTGCTGCTAGATGTACGTGGCAATAGTGTTTCTGAGGCAGAACGTGTTTTCTATACGTATTCCTAACTTGACGTCACTTGTCTTGTTTTTCGAATACTTCTTCAGCACTTCACCAATAATAATTCCGAAGTGAAATATAACAGTTGATTGGTCAATGCCAACTAGTTTAATACTCCTGGTTTTTCGCGACGAGGTATCTCGTCATTAGCAAAACTGAGCAGTTGTTGATGGATGAGATATCTCGTTATTAGACAACTGACCTGATTTTTATCTCGTCACCAAGAAAACACAACAATATATTCATAATTTGGAATTCAATCGGCATTCTTGATGACGAGATATTTAGTCATTAGCAAAATTGGTAGGATCTTGTTGGGCGATATATCTAGTCGATACCACATGGAGGATTAAACGCAACAGAAAAGTCACAAAAATGGTGATAAACTTTTTTTAAGTGAGTGGTCAACCCATTTCTCATGAAACGATGTGTATCGTGTGAGAACATTTAAGTAGCGAAAGTTAAATCTCCGCATTCAGTCTGTTTATTTGCTTACACGAAAATCCCAATCATAATCCACTGTTAATTTTTAAGGTTTAATTATGGTTCCCTAATGTTTCCCCTTAAAATTTATACAGGAATACAGCTCTATATATTGTCATAATACTGTGTAGTCATTTTAAAGCTATTATTCATATCATATACCTTTCTGTTTTATGTTCAGTATATTACTTTTTATCCACTCCGAAAAAACATATTTTTAAATAAAAATTAATGGAGATCATATTTTAAATTTAGTATTTAATATGTGAAATTATGTTGCCTATAATTTGGTTGTCAGAAACAATTCCCGTAAAGCATTGAAAAATTCTTACCATAAACCTGTCAGTCAAAGACGAAGGTGCCAAAAAATAATATTACTGTTTTATAAAACACGATCCTCTCAACGGAATACCACAAAAAGGAAAACAATCTAAAACCTTATACATTTTTTGTGTTTTTATAAAATCAACTTTGAATTTATCTCCACCCGTGCCTTCAACTTCATTGTCTCTGATTAAGGAACTTCGAACTAAATATAGCCCCAATAGCTGACACAAATAACCTTCGCTGTTTTGAAGAACATACCTTCTCAATAGAGCAGATTTATTAGAAGATGCGACATGTCGTTGTCATGGCAACATGGAAAAGAATGCAAGATATTTTCTGGAACAAACAGGGTAGGCAGAAGGGCATATATTCAATTGGTTTTAACATCATGCTTTTCCATAAGGTATTTGGATTCCCTTTTCTTTACGGGGGAATGTTTATGTATAGTCTTTGTGATTCGTTCGCATCGGTAAATAATAGTCACAACACTGAGAAATTATGTATGCTGTTTATTTTTGTTCTTCTCTTCATTGTTATAAATTGTAATAATTAATTGTTTATTCACAACCACTATATCAGTGTTTAACATTTAAATACCGTTCGTACGGCTTTTATTGAATGCAATTACTAGGATTTGGATTTTCTTGATACCTTGGCGTAAGAAATCTTAGCGTAGGAAGTAGTCGAATCAACGTCACACTGCAGCAACACCACGGGCTATTGGCGATTGTCCGGGATCAACCCCGAAGGGAAAGATCCGAGGACAACATCTCGTCATTTCGAACCACGGTCAGATGACAAGGACAACACTTGAATTGGCACCGAACTCCCCAAACTTCCACGTGAGGAGGACATTTCATGAAACGGCATATTTAACTCGCACCAGCCCCGGGTACACGAGGGTCTTTGGTTGGATTGAATTTCGAATTCGCAACCCTCCAATTGCTAATCCGCTACTTTTAAAACCGGGCTACCGGCAAAACTTAAAGAACACCATTATCACTAAAACCGAAAGTCTCAAAATTGAAAGAAAACAGTTTATGGTAATTTGCATAATCCGGGATATTCAGTGGAAAACTGGTGCATATTGAAGTTTTGGAATCGTGATGTCAGAGGCGTGAACATAGAAATCGTCTCTTCTACCTTAGGAAACCGCAACCTCATTATGGAAACGCAGTGCAAAACTTGATCAGTTTTCGAGGTGGTTATACAGCCTACAAACAGCACATCTTCTATCTTTTTTTAAGTTTCCACAGTTACCCTTCTGTCTCATGGTACCCAATCCAAAGTAAACACTCTAGCTTGAAGACTTTTTTACTGTTCGCTTTTGTCTTTGAGACCGCGGTAGACCGGTTGGTAGAGTAGCCGATTAGCAACTGGAGGAGTGCGAGTTTGAAACTCGATCCAAACAAAGAGTGCAAGTGGGGTCTGGTGTACGCTAAATCTGTCGTAGCCTTAAATGCGCGCAGGTTGGTGTGGTGTGGAAGTTTGGTGCCTGTTTAAGTGTTGTCCTTGTCATCTGACCGTGGTTCAAAATTACTAGGTGTTGTCCTCAGATTTTTCCTTTCGGATTGATCCTAGACTCTAATAGCCCGTTGTTTTTTTTACAGTATGATGTTAACTCCACTACCAACCAACCAATGGCTTTTGTTCTTGTTATCGTTTGGTTTTTACTCATTGGTTCGGTAACTCTCGGCATTCCTTTTGTGTCATTTTTGCACATCCAGGTCCATTCATTGCTAAGTAGCAGTGAAAATCTTACTGTTCCCTGTTTTGCACGCCAGTGTATAAATTTCAAAACTTCCCATTTAAATTTCAAAATGATTCTCTTAAAATCATTTGAAATGATTTTAAGAGATCCCCTCAGAAGATTAAAATCATTTGAAATGATTTTAATCTTCTGAGGGGATCACACGCATATTGTCGGCTTAGAGCAGAAATTCATTAACTGACATTATTTTGGAGACACTAAATGCCTTTTTTTCATGATGATGATACACGCATGTCCAACATTATCTTTACATGCATAAAATCACGGATTTCTCAGAAACTGAACTATAATTTTATGAATTTGTGTGAAATGATACATAACATCACAACACATAAATACAAAGGAAAAAATTTAAGAGCACAGCATATGATATAAAACTGTAGCATGAAACAATAAAAATGGCAATAATATGTTACAAGGAGAGTTCAGAAAAAAAAGGAATAACTCAGAAAAAAATTAAGACATGAATTTAATATGGAATGTGATCTCTCCTGACAAGGAGAGTTCAGAAAAAAAAGGAATAACTCAGAAAAAAATTAAGACATGAATTTAATATGGAATGTGATCTCTCCTGACGTGTACACACATATCACAGTGTGTTTTAATGCTGGTAATAACGTTGTTAACCGCAGTTTGGGGAATTAAGTTCCACTCCTCCAGCAATGCGGTCTTCAGGGCATCTATATCTCTAGGAGGGGGATGTCTCCATGCAACTGCTTTTCCTAGGTAGTCCCATAAGTTCTCTATCGGGTTCAGAACAGAGATCTCGCTGGCCACGGTATTCGTTCAATGACTTCACTTTCAAGGAATTCGTCAACGAGGTTTGCTCGATGTGGACAAGCATTATCATCCATAAATAAAAAGACAAATCCATATGCACCTCTGGAAAGTCTTACATAAGGTTCTAAGACCTCATCCTCATATCTCTGGCCGGTCACAGATCCGCTGTTGAAAACGTGCAGGGGCGTACGTCCATCGATCATTATTCCTCCCCAAACCATCACACCTGCACTACCGAAACGTTCACGTTCCATAATATTCGAAGGAAGATATCGCGTTCCTGACTCCTTCCAGATATAAACACTTTTAGAATCAGATGTTAAACTAAACCTCGACTCATCAGTAAAGAGAACATGGGTCCATTGGTGTTGATTCCAGTTCTGATGTTCTTTGCACCAATTAAAGCGATCCCTCTTTTGTTGTGAAGACAGTGAAACACATACCCTTGACTTTTTGGCATAAAGGCATTTTTCATTAAGCCTTCTGTATACAGTTTGCCGTGATACAACAGTTCCAGTGGTAGCTGCAACCTCTGAACTTAACTGCCGAGCAGTAGACTTCCTGTTACGACGGGTAGTTATTGCCAGATATCGATCTTGAGAAGCAGTTGTTATTCGTTTACGACCTTGTCCAGGTCTCCTTACAACAGTTCCAGAGTTCTGAAATTGTTTCCATAGCATTGAGACTGTCTTGAGATATTCACACATCTCGCTACTTCCATGATTGTCTGCCCTGCTTCTAAACTGCCGATAATTCGCCACTTCACAGATTCTTCCAAATGATACTTCGGAGCCATAACAAACCGTTTTGAGTCCTTACACACTTAAATCAAACGCTATATTGCAGAAATTCACTCAGATATTCACTTTGTGCAAAGCGCTTGATTCACCGTCGGATGACGTAACGCCTTGATTTGCATATCAGAAAACGTTTGATCCCTTTTGATTGGATAATGCTAATTAGGCTTGTCTTTCACACATTCCCTGCAGAAATGGATTACATCGATTGGATATTTCATGGAATATCATTATTTTTGGGTATGTAAAGATAAATTTGGACATGAGTGTAGTATGTTTGTAAGATACTACAACACTATCAAAATGTATATAATTTTTATTTTCTGACCTGAAAACTGTAGTAAGTTTTTAAACAGCTGTAAAGTAAAAAGTTTGTTTCGTCAGAAGTCGACGATATATCCATTATGTAATCTGCAGTGTCCCCTGTATGACTTCTGAATACCTTTCACTTTTCTGACTAATAGAATCCTTCTTAGCATTCTTTCAAACAATATATGTGATTATTTTATTATGTATTGATGTTATATGTCATTAAGTGAAGAATAAAACAATATTACCCAATTCGGAAATCGCGTGACGAAGGTTAATGTGACGAATAATCATGTTTGATCTATATACTCTCTTGAAGAATCGAAAGAAATGAGATGGTTACTTTTCGACATTTCATGTGTTTGTCTTTGGTGAATCGGTGTGTTTCTTTCGACATTTTATTGTCTTTTTACACTTTGTTCGTTGCAGGAGAGTCAAAAGAAAAATATTTTCCTGGTAATGTATTATAGACCCTCCATGGGCCGACTCACCAGTGGTTTAGAGATAATGTAACTCTCTAACCTGATAATGTAATAACTCTATGAGAGATTAACACGCATTAATCCGTTCTGCAACCAGCAGTCTACCTGATTTAATTCTAATCAGGTTTTACCCCCTTGACCAATGTAATCTTGATATTAATAATGCATTAACCCTCTGAAGAATTAGCAACCATTTATCCGTTCCACAACCTGCAGTTTACCCTGCTTTAATTCTAACCAGGTTTTACCCTCTTGACCAATATAATTTTAGCATTCTTTCAACCAGTGGATATTTAATCACTATGTGTGGTGTGGGAAAAGCAATACTAAATTACTTGGAAATCTCTTGACGCTCAGAGATTTAAAAGTTAAAATATGTCATTAAGTATAACGACCTTTTTCACTTGAAATGTGAAGGTAGGTAGGTATTTAATTAACTTTGCACTAGAGCAACACAACGGGCTAATGGCGACGGTGCGGGATCAATCCCGAAGGAAATCCTAGGTCAACGCCTAGTAATTTTTAACTGCGGTCAGATAACGAGGTAGCACCTGAGCTGACACTCTACTCTCCAAACTTCCACATCACGCCAATGAAATATGAAGAAAAGTCCATGAAACGGCTTGTATTACATATTTTAGAAATAGAAATTACGTATTTTTAAACAAAGACGATTAATATAAATTGGAATTTTGTCATTTTTAAAAAATAAAATATGCTATAGTGCTCTGATAAAACGAGTTAATAACTTTTCAATACCTAGCAATCATTTTCAAAAGTCGAAAGTGATGATTTTATTACTGGAATAGCAGACTAAAATAGCAAGAAAACGCAAATTTAACTTTCAAGGCTATGCGGATAGTTTTATTAATATTAAGTGTGTGGTATTACCTGAGTGACATCCAGAAGGACAAATTGCCACTACAATAAATTTGTTCTCGTAACTCTAGAAGAAGTATCAATTATGAGCTTAGACCTGTTAGTGAGGGTTTGGTTTGTTGCTTTGAGGTTATTTCAAAGTGATGATTAATTATACTGTGGATACACAGGGCAGCATGAAGACTTATCATCCTTCAACAAGACAACGGGATATTGCATGATTCTTTCAGAGCGAAGATTTTAGCTGAAAATTCAATCACAGTGCTCGAAAATCCACCTTACTCCCCAGATTACACCATGTAACTATTTTCTCTTGCCACTAGTCGAAAATGTGTTGAAGGTGACTGGCTGAGGCTATTTGGATGAACTAGAAAACTACTGCTTTACATTGTGTTGAGAAAGATTTTCCAAAGCACTTTCCACTGGTGCAAATAAGAATACAAGGAAAGCTGCTTTATATACGTAATAATGAATATCAATTAAATTAAAATTTATAAATACAATTTCAGTTATTATCTATTTTAAAATTTCCCTGTTTGGTCTGTTTGAGTAAATATTACTCACCTAGATTTGGAGAGTCCGCGGTAGCCCGGTTGGATAAGTAGTGGATTAGCAACAGGAGAGTTGCGAGAACTCTCCTGTTGCTAATCCAAACAAAGACCGCCTTTTGCGTGGAGACTTATGTACGTTAAATCTTTCGTGGCCTCAAATGTCCTCACTAGGGCATGGTGTGGGTGTTTGGAGAGTGAGGTGCCAGTTCAGGCTTGACCTCGTCATCTGACCGTGGTTCAAAATTATGAGGTGTTGGTTCTCTGATTTTTCCCTCCGGGATTGATGCCAGATTGTTGCAAATAGCCCGTGTGTTGCTCCAAAACGACGTTAATTCAGCTTCCTTCCTACTTCGAATAAAAATCAATTTATTACATAGTTTGAAGTGAAATAGGGATAAACGAGTTAGTATGTAGGTTGAGTTTTTCTATGGAGCATGAAAATATTTGACCAAACTGAGCGAAATTCAAGAGACGACGTCAAGTAATAGACACTTAAGGAAAGCTTTTATTGACAGAGAATATAGAAATACAATCAGGTAGGTAGGTAGGTACTTTAATTAACGTCGCACTGGAGCAATACAACGGATATTGGCGACGGTCCGGGGTCAATCCCAAAGGGAAAGATCGAGGACAACACCACGTAATTGTGAACCACGGTCAGATGACGAGGCAACACCTGAGCTGGCAACCCACTGTTCAAACTTCCACACCACGTCAACGTGAGGACATTTCAGGCCAAGACAGATTTAACGTGCCCCAACCCCCTTTGTACACAATGGTCTTTGGTTGGATTCGAACTCGCAACCCTCCGGTTGGTAATCCGTTACTCATCCAACCGGGCAACTGCGGCCCCGAAATACAATCAAGATTACACTTTCCAGGGCTCAACCTGCTGAAAAAACATGTTGGAATTAATGAGTTCTCTCCCAATATTCTTGCTAAACTAAAATCTAACTTTCGAATGAAAATCTGTTACATATAATAACTATATTCTGTAATACTTTATGTGTATTGGAAAATTTCAGTTATTTTTTTCTTGGATGTAGTAGTTATTAATGACAGAACAAACCACTAGAGCAATTTGTAGCTCACATTCCATAGATTAAATTTATAGAACATGTATACAAATAATACATGACATAATTTTTTCCTTTTATCGTATATCAAATTGCCTTTATTTCTTTTATTTATTTATTATAAGGCCACGTTAATGTATTTGGTACGTGAATTTATTGCAACACGCTTAATTTTTAAGCATAAAACAAAAGAAACAGAAGGTTAAGGAACGATGACCAGATGTCAAAATATAACTGCGTTTTTAGAGCGATATAACTAATATTATATATGACCGGGGATATATTTAATCATATCCATTACTTATATCTTATGGCGAAGAAAAGAGATGATTTATCCTCATTTATTATTTCTAAGACGACAATAACAAGAATCTATTCTTAAGACATATTCTTGGTTTCTTATAACATATTTCTTAGAGTAAAAGAATCTTTCATTTTCTTGCATAAATATGTTTTCTACGTGGTTATTCGAATTTTATACGTTGTAAGACACGAAATCTGATTCGTAACCAAGGTAGCCTAACTTAATATACCTTTGTTATCAATGCAACAATTTTTTTACAGCGAGCCAAAACTTTAAGCGTAAACTTCTGGTTATTGAAAATATAACACTATGAAGGAAGTATCCAATAGCCCTGAAATTAACATGATGCTTAGATCATGGAAGGATAAGCAAATGATTAGCACTACAGCATCTATGCATATTATGTGTGCTAGCAATGTCTTCTGTAAGCAGTGTAAAAAAGGAAAAGAGAGACCTCGCTTTAAGTATTGGAATTATGATTTCTTGCTGATCCTGTGTATAGGAAACTTAATTTAGCCTTGTCAAAAAATACGTCAGTCCTACGAACACGTTTCTGAGTTTGACAAAGGAAGAATTGTGGCTTATCCACACACACACGCACACGTACATAGACTGCGAATTATCCCTCCTAGAAATCGGTGTTCGTGTTTTACAAAATCAAGAAACAGCGATGCGAATCACAACTGAGTCACACAATTGAACGAGAGGACAGCCATATTGTGAGCGTGGCTATTGCGGTTCGTGTTGCATCATTAAGAACCATAGCTCAAGAATTAGGGTGTGTTTCACACAACAACCTGTGTCAGCACGTACAATTCGAAGTCGTCTGAAGCAATGGGGAAATTTTCAAGGCATCCATGGCTACAATTACCTTTCCCTCCACACCACAAGCATCTGCAGCTGCAACGATACGTAGAACGTTGCACATGGGCAAATGAATGGCATGACATCGTCTTTCGACGATGTCATGCCATTCTGACTACGATTCTGGCAGTGATAGCATCCGAGTCTTAAGGCACCACAGTCAGAGACTGCATGACTTTTGCATTATACATCTCCATACCTGCCCGCCACCTGGCATTATGGAATGGGACACAAATGAATTCTATTCCCGTACACACCCAGTACGCATTGTCGTTACACTCAATAGTCACATATACATCTCTGAAGTTTTGAAGTTTGGTGTATTCTCGTATCTTCAGGGCTTGCCTGCTGTCAGGCTTCGTTTCAACAGGACAATGAGCGATAGAACATGGCATGCAACGTACAACAATTCTTCAATGTCCAATAGGTTTCACTTCTTCCATGGTCCACTCGTTCATCAGATCTGTCATCCATTGAACACGTCTGATTTATGATCGTTTGACGACTGGAACCCCACAGACCACCCACGGCTACTCAAGATGAACATTGGCATTGCGTGGTAGCAGCATGAACTAACATACATCGAACACAAAGCCTTTCTTACAATGAGACGTGTAACAGCAATTATTACCGCCCATGGCCTATACAAATTTTTGATTTCTATGATTTTCGGAAGTCGAAAGAAGTTTCAATTTCACCCTTATGACTTACGGTATTTGAATAATAAATATGACCGTGATATCTCCGATCTTTTATTATGGATTTGCGATGGTCAGCAGTGTATTTTTCTCAAAATAATGATTTTCCATATGTCTGCCTTTTTCCTGGTGCCGACCATAATTCGATTCATCAGCGATAGCTTACAGGTCAGGTATACATATATAGTATTCAATGTGTGTGTTAAGGGTTTTGGAGTTCGAGTGTAAGTCCAGTTTTATATCCGTGGCCAATAATGTACGCAGAGATGGTGATTCTAAAATGGAAATGTCCAACAAATGCATAGCCACCGTTGGCTCAGAAAGCAGTTTATGTTAATCATTTACTCTGATAGATTACAGAGTGGATTTGTGATGAAGCCAGTCTAAGTCTTTCACACTCGAATGGTTTCAGTTTCTCTTTCAGACACTGATTGATGCACCAGACGTGAATATATTTTAAGAAGTGAGAGAAACGCTAATTTGCAGATGCTAGTCCTTTCACATCGCATGCATTATTTAAGGTTGCATTTTCAATCCTTGCTGATTCTCTCAACTTGTATAGCAACTAGATCGCATTGTGGTTGAAATTTGTTCATTCAAATTTATTTCATACTTAAAATGCTCTGATTCACTTCACTGACAATTATTTTTCTGTTTTTTCACTCTTTATTTCACTTTTTTAAGAAAATGGAGTGCTTTTTTTACTCTATATCAATACCTCTCATTCTTATCAAGATTATTTTATGTACGTGAACCGTTTGTAAGAGGCATTTTCTGTCAAGATGAATATAGATGGAGGTAATGTTTCCTGTACGTGTTCCAAATGTCAGGTCACTTGGCTTGTTTTTTTAATACGATTTCAGCACTTCACCAATAAAAATTCGAAAGGATGAATTCCGAATTGATATATGGTAGTTAATTGGCAACTCCAATTAGATTAAACGCCAACATCGTCAAAGCGACGATAAACTACATTTTAAGGTTATCCCGATACGTATTATGTGAGAGCATTTGAGTAGTGGAAGTAATCTTCACTTTTCATCTGGTTATTTGATTAAACTGAAAATCCTTCTCATGAGAATTTAACAACCGCTTATATGTGCGACACATTAAGTCGAAAAAGAGTTCTAAGAAAACAAGGAGGAAGGCATTCTACTCACCAAACTCACCTAAGTGTGTACCTCAAGAAAAATTTAACCTTCATGTGAAGAAAGAATGACTTTTGAACTTCACCAGTCTATAAATTCCGTCATTCTGGTCTAGAACAACTAAAAAACTCTTATTTTGAAAATGGTTTCACTTGTCTACCTACGATAAGTTATAAATCTCCATACGAAGAAATTTCATTTCGTTATCATAACAAATCCGGTTATCATTGAATACAAACTAAGTAACGAATAGAAAAGTGAGTATACTAAGTAAAGAATAGGAAAGAAATAAGGATTGCAAAAGCCCTTTCATATAAATCTTATTAGATAGGAGTATGGCATACTTTTAGAGAACCTCGAAATACGGAATGAATTACCATAGCTAATTACCGACTGAAAACTGAATAGATCTTAGGATAAAAAAGCATTATTCTACCTGAACTTTTATCTTTACAGCGTGCACCATGTTTGCAAAGATTAGTTTTTTTTATACTGTTTATTTCGTTCTAGCTCTTGTAATTTCTTATGAAAGAAAACTCGAGATGAGATAATTATTTTGCCATTTAAAGAAAAATGGGATATTTGTTTCAAAAGCTCATATAAATGCTTTAGACATGGCGTTATTATATGCGTCTGAAAAAGTGAGTTAGCGACGGCGTTCTCATATTTACTTATTTTCATTTTTATTCAGCCAGTTCGAGCCTCATACGTTCAATAATTGCGTGTATTTAGCAAGAAAAAATTTATATCCAATAATTAATGTGAGACATTCAGGTGTTTATATACACTAGAAAACATGAAAATTGTGACCAGAATATTGATTGTTTTAATGTTTCAAAATATTTCCAACTCCATATCGTTTAAACGATACCAGATCTTGTTAATATTTGGAATATATTTTTAGTAACAAGGGTATTTCGTTAAGTACAAAACTGTACAAACATGTTTCCAAAACACTATTATAATTTATATAATACAGTGAATGGTTTGAATCTCAATCAGAGTTATAAGTTAAGAAGTGAATTTTTAGTTGATTTTTAAACGTTACAATTCCTGAGAAGATCTTCACTTTATGCTTCCTTGTTGAAAAAAATCGTAAAACCCTATTCCCTCTAGCAACTTGATTGAGGATCAAAACATGAAGAATAATATTATAGAAATTACTTCCAACAGGAATCGTTTTTATGAACAAATTAGAATTTGAGATATCACTTTTAAAAAAACATGCTCATTAGGAAATTATATCTAAATTAGAAAAATAATAATTAGTTTAATCTGGTATTTTCACACAGAAATTATTCCAAGCATAAACCAATGACTTATTGTAAGAAATCTGGATTTTTTAGTCAAAATTACGAAAACAATCTTCTAATGTATACATACACCTTCACTGCATTTTAATAAACGTAACAAGATATATATGCAAGTTAAAGTATGGTTTTACTAGACATTTTCTGATTCATTTTAATTCAAATCGTAATAAGATACAAAATGCTCCAATGTAATACGAGAAATTAGTATCCTACCAGACGAATCTTATTGCTTGAAGCTACGACGTCCAAGAAGTTTGGGCGAAATAAATTTTATCATCTTTCGGTTTCTCTTAAAGTAATCGAAAAGTACTTCAAATGCCGCAGATATGCCGTACCTACTTAGCGAGTTAAGTGCTTGTACTTCTTTGATTGGTTCCAAAAGCGGTCTCGAAATAGCAACCGAAACAACTTCTCGTCACTCGATCGATTGCCTAGAGAAAAATATCGTAATCTTTTTCCATCGGTACAAGGAAAATGGCGAGATCATTAAATGCTTGGGATGAGCACTAATTCCAGCGTCTTAGCCACTGGCGAAGTCCAATTTTTAATCTCTAGCCTCTCACTTTCGCAGTTCCACATCACGTATCAAAAAATTTCCTTTTTCTTGGACTCGCCGAAGAAATTTGCTATCTTCCTCGCGCTTCGCTTGGGAGCTTTTTACTCAGCCAACTCAATGAGCATAAATCTAGAACGAAAATAAATGCGTCTTTTTATTTGGAAGATAAACTTTGCTCTGTGATGTCAGTTTTTAAGGGAGATTAATCTTTATTTACTGGAGCAGAAACAAACTGGAGTTCTAGGTAGCGTTATAGGATATTGGAAAAACATTTTGTGAAGTGAAGTTTAAATTCGTGCCAGCTGCGTTTGTGGTTTTTGCGTCTGGGTTGTTTTCTTTATTTGTTCGGTGTCATGGGCTTAGTTTTCGGTCTCTTGGCGAATGATCTCAGCTTGAGAATTTTATTAAAAAACTCTGTTTACGGGGATTTCGGTATGAAACTAAGAAAATTCAATCCATTGTACGATCTCTAGCTGTCGAGGGGACTAATATTGTACAACATATTTAGAAGTACTATCACATAGAACAATATAATTATTTCCAATCCCACTCATGTCTCTTCAGTGAGAATTCAGTCTAATTATCTCTCGAGTACCAAAAACATGACAAATGATTGCACTGTGACTAAGAAAACCCAAAATACTGGTGAAATTAGATGGGATAGTGTTGGATGTCACTGTAAAAGTTACTAAAATTATTTGTCAGCACTGAAAGGACGCAATTTCATTTCCACGAATATGCGTTAAGTTACGGATTTCAGTTTGAAACTAAGAAAACTCAATCCATTGTTGGATTTCTAGCTGTTACGGGGACCAATGTTGTACAACAGATTTAGAAGTACTGGATCTTAAAGTCACATACAATAGAATTATTTCCAATCCCACTCATATCTCTTCAGTGAGAATTCAATCTAATTATCTCTCGAGTACCAAAAACATGACAAATGATTGTACGGTGACTAAGAAAACCCAAACTCTACTGGTGAAATTAGATGGGATAGTGTTGGATGTCACAGTAAAAGTTACTACAATTATATGTCAGCATTGAAGGACGCAACTTCATTTCCACGAACATGCGTTAAGTACAGTTTTAATCAAGAAACAATGGTTGAAAGCTATGCATTTTCTTAAGGAAGTGCTTGCTATTTTAATTCACGAGATGTCTGTCCAGTTAGCACAAGAGATGGGTTTTCCGTCGCAAAAGGTAGTTGCTGTCTCAAACGTCGTAAAAACAGAAGTATATCAACATTTATGACTTTATGACATCTTTAATGCAACGTGCTACAAATAAATCGCCATCGTACAAAACAATACCACTAAGGACGTTACAAATGTATCGTTTATGTTTCTATTTTATTCCTCATGGGGTTGTCTCGAAGAGGTGTCTCGTCATTAGAAAAACTGATCAGATCTTGATGGATGTGATATCTCGTCATTAGAAGGAAACTGGCAAGATCATGATATCGTCATCATAAAAAATCGTCAATATCTTGATAACGAGATATATCGAGCAAAATTGATCAGATATTAATGGATGAGATGTCTAGTCCAAACCACTTGGAAGATTAATGCTAGACTAGCAGTGTTTAACACTTCTCTGCTGTTTACTAATCGATCTCCATTGTTTACTAATTGAGCTGTTCGTTTTATTCGCAATGCAAACAGCGTAAATTCGATAGGGAGAAAAATGTTTTATGCCATTAACATCTGAGAGTCTTATTCGCGATGCAAACAGCGTAAATTCGATAGGGAGAAAAATGTTTTATGCCATTAACATCTGAGAGTCTTATTCGCGATGCAAACAGCGTAAATTCGATAGGGAGAAAAATGTTTTATGCCATTAACATCTGAGAGTCTTATTCGCGATGCAAACAGCGTAAATTCGATAGGGAGAAACATGTTTTATGCCATTAACATCTGAGAGTCTTATTCGCGATGCAAACAGCGTAAATTCGATAGGGAGAAAAATGTTTTATGCCATTAACATCTGAGAGTCTTATTCGCGATGCAAACAGCGTAAATTCGATAGGGAGAAAAATGTTTTATGCCATTAACATCTGAGAGTCTTATTCGCGATGCAAACAGCTTAAATTCGATAGGGAGAAAAATGTTTTATGCCATTAACATCTGAGAGTCTTATTCGCGATTCAAACAGCGTAAATTCGATAGGGAGAAAAATGTTTTATGCCATTAACATCTGAGAGTCTTATTCGCGATGCAAACAGCGTAAATTCGATAGGGAGAAAAATGTTTTATGCCATTAACATCTGAGAGTCTTATTCGCGATGCAAACAGCGTAAATTCGATAGGGAGAAAAATGTTTTATGCCATTAACATCTGAGAGTCTTATTCGCGATGCAAACAGCGTAAATTCGATAGGGAGAAAAATGTTTTATGCCATTAACATCTGAGAGTCTTATTCGCGATGCAAACAGCGTAAATTCGATAGGGAGAAAAATGTTTTATGCCATTAACATCTGAGAGTCTTATTCGCGATGCAAACAGCGTAAATTCGATAGGGAGAAAAATGTTTTATGCCATTAACATCTGAGAGTCTTATTCGCGATGCAAACAGCGTAAATTCGATAGGGAGAAAAATGTTTTATGCCATTAACATCTGAGAGTCTTATTCGCGATGCAAACAGCGTAAATTCGATAGGGAGAAAAATGTTTTATGCCATTAACATCTGAGAGTCTTATTCGCGATGCAAACAGCGTAAATTCGATAGGGAGAAAAATGTTTTATGCCATTAACATCTGAGAGTCTTATTCGCGATGCAAACAGCGTAAATTCGATAGGGAGAAAAATGTTTTATGCCATTAACATCTGAGAGTCTTATTCGCGATGCAAACAGCGTAAATTCGATAGGGAGAAAAATGTTTTATGCCATTAACATCTGAGAGTCTTATTCGCGATGCAAACAGCGTAAATTCGATAGGGAGAAAAATGTTTTATGCCATTAACATCTGAGAGTCTTATTCGCGATGCAAACAGCTTAAATTCGATAGGGAGAAAAATGTTTTATGCCATTAACATCTGAGAGTCTTATTCGCGATGCAAACAGCTTAAATTCGATAGGGAGAAAAATGTTTTATGCCATTAACATCTGAGAGTCTTATTCGCGATGCAAACAGCGTAAATTCGATAGGGAGAAAAATGTTTTATGCCATTAACATCTGAGAGTCTTATTCGCGATGCAAACAGCGTAAATTCGATAGGGAGAAAAATGTTTTATGCCATTAACATCTGAGAGTCTTATTCGCGATGCAAACAGCTTAAATTCGATAGGGAGAAAAATGTTTTATGCCATTAACATCTGAGAGTCTTATTCGCGATGCAAACAGCGTAAATTCGATAGGGAGAAAAATGTTTTATGCCATTAACATCTGAGAGTCTTATTCGCGATGCAAACAGCTTAAATTCGATAGGGAGAAAAATGTTTTATGCCATTAACATCTGAGAGTCTTATTCGCGATTCAAACAGCGTAAATTCGATAGGGAGAAAAATGTTTTATGCCATTAACATCTGAGAGTCTTATTCGCGATGCAAACAGCGTAAATTCGATAGGGAGAAAAATGTTTTATGCCATTAACATCTGAGAGTCTTATTCGCGATGCAAACAGCGTAAATTCGATAGGGAGAAAAATGTTTTATGCCATTAACATCTGAGAGTCTTATTCGCGATGCAAACAGCGTAAATTCGATAGGGAGAAAAATGTTTTATGCCATTAACATCTGAGAGTCTTATTCGCGATGCAAACAGCGTAAATTCGATAGGGAGAAAAATCTTTTATGCCATTAACATCTGAGAGTCTTATTCGCGATGCAAACAGCGTAAATTCGATAGGGAGAAAAATGTTTTATGCCATTAACATCTGAGAGTCTTATTCGCGATGCAAACAGCGTAAATTCGATAGGGAGAAAAATGTTTTATGCCATTAACATCTGAGAGTCTTATTCGCGATGCAAACAGCTTAAGTTCGATAGGGAGAAAAATGTTTTATGCCATTAACATCTCAGAGTCTTATTCGCGATGCAAACAGCTTAAGTTCGATAGGGAGAAAAATGTTTTATGCCATTAACATCTCAGAGTCTTATTCGCGATGCAAACAGCTTAAGTTCGATAGGGAGAAAAATGTTTTATGCCATTAACATCTGAGAGTCTTATTCGCGATGCAAACAGCGTAAATTCGATAGGGAGAAAAATGTTTTATGCCATTAACATCTGAGAGTCTTATTCGCGATGCAAACAGCGTAAATTCGATAGGGAGAAAAATGTTTTATGCCATTAACATCTGAGAGTCTTATTCGCGATGCAAACAGCGTAAATTCGATAGGGAGAAAATGTTTTATGCCATTAACATCTGAGAGTCTTATTCGCGATGCAAACAGCGTAAATTCGATAGGGAGAAAAATGTTTTATGCCATTAACATCTGAGAGTCTTATTCGCGATGCAAACAGCGTAAATTCGATAGGGAGAAAAATGTTTTATGCCATTAACATCTGAGAGTCTTATTCGCGTACCTATGTGATACCAACAAATTATCGTCAACACATCTTATATATGTGGTTGTGTTACTTGGGAATTAGAATACTTTTGTGAGTTAATTTTAAGTATAATCTAATTAAATAAGCATTAGAATATCAAGTTATTAAAAAAGCCCTAAATAATAATTTCTGTGAAGCAGTCGCGAACTATACTGGATTCACAACCCGTCTTCGCCAGAGTGTTTGCTGATTCAGACAAACCAAGTCACACGCATTTGTTTCCTCAGCCAGTTTCGTTCTGCCCGCTTCAGGTTCTTGCCGTCCTTCCTTTTCGGATTGTTTGTCTCGTGACATCTTTTGACGTTTTGTGTTGATTGATCTCCTTCTAGCGTACTGTTATGTATTAAATTTTACTTCTATGGTTCTAAGGGAAAAATGTAGAGAGCTGTAAATAAGTTGCGTTGCCTTAGGAGTTCCAGACAGAATAAGCTGTGCAAATTTCATGACGCCAGAGCTCAGCTTTCGAGAGTTTTTGCTACTTCAGCAAATCAGGGATTAAGATGGCATAGGAGAAAATAACTGACAAAACTTGCACTTTTAGTAAATGCCGATAGTTTGGGTGTGATCTCGTTAGCTCAAAGGATCTCCAGTTCTTTTGAACACAAATCTGCTGCTGTCTTTAATATTTGTGCACATGTACAAATGATCAGCGTTGGAAATAACTTGTCTGGAGATACAGAAAAATTAGAAGGGATAGTCTTTCAAGCCAAAAAAGATGGGCAAATGAGCAGTCCTGACCTGTTAAAAGTTCGAAATGGGCAAATTGGAGTTCAGGCCTATATTCTTTTTGTTAACCAGTAGCCAAGTTTGATGATCCAAGATTTATTTTGGACATTTTTCGCAGGAACACATCGGGGAACTGATCAGATTTTGGTCTTGGGAAAATAAAAAGTTGAAGCTTGGAGATATACAATTTGGACGAATGAATAAGTTTAGAAGGCTTTTGAAAGACAGGTTTTGCCAAGAAATCAATCAATTCGTTGGTCTGGATACCATGCTAGGCGGGATCCATTACAAGGCAACCTAGTAAATCAAGGATTTTATTGTTCTTCCTCAATCCAGGACGCGAATGAAGTTTGTTGCATTGCTATTTGTCAGGGATTGAAGAGCAGACTTTAATCGGAGATGATTATAGGCTCTAAAAGTACACTTTCGAATGCGTAGTTGTTGGAGAGATATGAATATAGCTTTCGCTTCTTCATAGAAGTTAGGGTGAATCGATTTTTACCAAATTTCAAATCGAAATCGGATGTGGTGGGAATACTATGAGTGACCTTTCTGATTTCAAGCCCACTCCACTCATAGTATCATGTAATATATCATCAGAACAGTTACTGAAGGTTTTGAAATTCAAGGTTTTGACCTTGAATTACAAAAAAGTATTTCATTATGTTTTTCTTAAAATATGTTGTCGTGTAATATATCATCAGAAAAGTTATACGTTTTTCTATGAAATAAGCCCTATTTCATCTCGATTAAAACATTTATAACTCATATAAAACATTTAACAAACAAAAAAGATAGCATATTAAAAACATAAGATAAGTGAAGGTCAAAATATGGACGCACAAAAGTACACCACGAGATTACAAAATTTGTTAAATTTACGGAGAACAAAGTAATAATAATTAAAATACAAACTATATACAATTTAGGGGAACAATACACAATGAACAAAGATGCATATTCAATAAAGGTTCAAGAGCAAGACGTCTTGAAAGGTTATTATAAAATTTGGGTAAAAGAAATTACTAAAGAAAACCTCGGTTATTTCGAGAACTTTCGATTCCTCAACTCTCACAGATATAACCAATGTTGGAGCAGAGAAATTCCATTACTTTAAAAATTTTGTGGTGGCAATGTCTATTCTTGGCAGTATTTAAGCACCAATAAGAGTAGTTTTGTAAAGAAACTTTCGCAAAACTTTTTTTCATAGTGGCTTAAATTTTTGATTGAAATGAATGTAAAATAAGAAAAGGTCACTGACAAAAGTCGAGATTCTTCCAAAAGAGCCGACCAGAAGCATCACTCATAGACACGTTTATCTGAATAGTTATTCGTTACACATGCACAATAAGTTAATATATCCTGAAAAGCTGATAAACATTGAATAGCTCGTTAAATTTCGGAAGATAACAAAATTGTATCTTCTTCGTGATGAAATTTTATAATTAAATTTACCGTAAGAAAATTAACTAAAATGTTCTCAGAATTAAAGCTTCCAAAAGACTTTTTTCTGATTCAGAAATTTAATTAATTTTATCAATATATTTTTAAAAGATATTAGACACTAAAATGAGCAATTATTACAGTAAAAACGATGTTATGTTATGATAGAATTAATGAACTATGTTTTTAATTTTTGAGAGATATTGGAGCATAGAGCGTACTATGTATATAAGAAATTCACAAAATGGGATCCTCTTTTATAAAATCCAATTTATAAATATTTAAACCGTTTTTCTTTTGATGACGGAATTAAATACTTTATGGGATTAAAACTAATGACAAGATAGGATAGTCTACAACCAATTTTATAACAAATTTCTCTTTGCATTTTGTAAGATATTGTTAATTATGTAAGATTTGTTTGTAAGAATGTTCAAAGCTGTTCAAAAGATCTATTGCTTGCTGTAAAGATTGATTAATTTCATTAAGTAGCAGCAAACTAATCTATTACATTGTATTTCCCAAAACCTTTGAAATATATAGAAATATAATCATATGTTATAATAGAAGGAACTCAAATAAAGTTGGTTGGTTTGGAATTTTATGGCACAAGGGCCTTATTTGGACAAGTTGCGCCAAACATAAGACAAATTTAAAGTAAAAAAGGTTGTGGAAGAGAAAAAAGAAGATAATAGAATAATAGGATAAAAGAGCAGAAAAAGATCGCTTGAGTATCCCGGGAGCTCAACACTCATGTTTACTAAAGACAGTAAACCTCATGGGAAAAGAAAAGATCATTAGAGTACCTCGGGTCTATGAAAACCGAACACACATAAAGGAGATTTGCCCTGTGGCTTCGCAAATAAAGAAAAATAATTTGAAGTTTAAACAATTTGAGATTTGTTGACCAAATATAGGTCTGAAAGGATTTTAAATAATCTAATAAGTTTTGGAATATAAAGTTTTTACCTGTTTTGCTCTGATCTGAAAATTTAACAGCATTAGTTTTATGTCTGAATAGAAACATACTAAAATTTCTAACCTGGAATATATATTAATTTAATACAATTTTTGCATTTTATGCATTTATTAATGTCTGCCTGTAAAACTATGTTACATTAGAGATATTCGTTCAGTTTTTGCACATAAATTCTTAGATAAAAAGTATATATATATATATATGGGGCACATACTAAACAATAAACTATCTTGATACTAGCGATTTCACATTGCACCAAACAATAAAGTGTGAATACCAAATAAAAATCCAAGTAATGTTGAAAAGAAAGTAGAAAGATAGAAGCTGATGCTTCAGAATCAATTGATAAAAGAAAAATATTGAAATTTTAAAATTTCTAAGAAAATAAAAACACATAAAATTGACTATTAGATACTTAAACGTTTGTTTATTGTTTTAGTGTTGATTTAGTCATGATCGAACAGTCTTCGAACTGTTGAAAATTTTAATATGATGTGTAAATGATTGGAAATATATAAATTATAAATATTTAGGTCCAATTATAAATAAATCGGTTTTTGAATGTTCCTTGATCCTGTGGACCTCATCGTTTAGCTGATACTTCTTACTGTGATGTCTTCCCATAATTGATAACCAAGACATTTTATTTTCAAATCAGCCCTGCCAAGAAATGATTTGAGGAATTGAACACCTTTACTTTTTAAAACTATAGAAACAAAATATATTTTTAGAAATTCTTCAAGATATGCCATAAACAGAAATTAAATTTGCTATGATCGCTTCCAGTTTCGTTTAGTTAAGAAAGATATTGAAGAATTTTCAGTATATAACTTTTAGAGAATTGAAAGTGAAAGGTCTTCTGCTGTCAAAAATTGAAAATTAGTAAGAAAAATGAGTCACTCAAATAATATTTTGAAGTCAGTTTTATTGAATAAAGGATTTATTACTGCTTCGAGTAGTTTAACACCTTTAAAATATTTCGAGAATCTAAAAATCGAAAAAATGTATACTATTGTACCTTATAACCTTATTATTAAAGTTTGATAAACCCATCAGTACCTTTTTAGACATTATAAAAATGTGTAAAATATTTTATGGTAAAATTATTTTATTCTTTCTATCCCTTTTTAGAAAAAATTCTATATTAATTCTTTATTCTGATAAACGATTAACCTTTAATAAAGCGGCATTAATTAAAACAGCATTTTCATTCAAATTCAAAATTTTTAGTTTTGGATGATTTCAATTTAAAAGCCCTTTTATAGATGAAACAATACTTCCGGAAAATGTACGTTAAAGCAATTGTCAAATAGGAAGCGCAAGGCACAAAGACACACACACGCATACCAATCAGAGCGTTTTCACCTCTCGCGCAGACACCTCTGATTGGTCTGTGTGTGTCATTGTGCACCTTGTGCTTCCTACTTGACCACGGCTTTATTCGAATGGAACTGGTTTAATTTATGTTTTATGAAAAATCACTTTAGTTCTAGTGACAACAGAATTTTTCCATCTAGACAATTTATATTTTTGTCTAATAAAAAGGGGAATTTATAAGACACATCTGGATAGTAATGTTCTAAGAATTAATAGAACTTGTCACTCCTTGACAAATCTAAATAGAGATTGGTATTGGTCTGTTAGTACGTAAATATGCCTCGTCGCAAAACGAGCATAACTTTATAAACAGTTGGCAGAACTTCTGAAGTGCAAATTGCAGGACGTCATAGTGGTACCATACACGTGAAACATAAGTAGATTGGGCTTTGCTATTGCGAGGAGCTTCAAAAAGTGTAACTAACATGTCGACTAGTAGTCACGTGACTGCTCTGTAATAAATTCACTTGGTTGACCATTTGCCACCTTACCGTTTCGTTTGGCAATATCTAATGACAAGTAGATGTGTGAATACGCATTTCTATAGAGTGATGTAGTGAAATTGCCAAACTACTATGCCACGTGGACAAATAAGATGATGCATTTTTGTTGACATCAGCAGACGAAAGTAGTCTAAGGGTCACGCTATTACTAGTTTGGGTCACATGGTCCTGGGCACAAAAAAGTTTACAATTGCTCACTCTACTGTAATATTTACTCTATGAGTTACCACTCATAGAGTAAATATAACAGTACTCCAAAAGTAACGGTTTGTGGTGGTGTTTTATTTCATTCCTTATACGGATCGCAGGCGCTATGAACAGTCAGCGGTACATATCAGAGGTCTTGGAACCAGAAGTCCTACACTTCATATAGACCCTTCCTGAAGCTATCTTTCAATAGGACAATGCTTGCCACCATGTGAACCGAATTGTCAAACGTTTCTTCTGTTCAAGAAGCATCACTTCTTCCATGGCTTGCTAGGTCACCCAATTTGTTCCCCATTGACACTTGTAGGATATGATTGCTCGAAAATTGATCCATACGTCATCACCCACAATCACATCTGACGAATTGTGGATGCGTGTTGAATTCGCGACATTTCATAGACAATCATCCAGAATCTTTATAGGTCAATGTCACGCAGTGTGATAACTGGTAAAGGTGGACTCACGAATTGCTGGCTTCAGCAAATTCTTATTAGCTTACAGTTCTGTAATGTAACCCTGTGAGAGTTACTAGATTTCTGATTAGTGTAGTATTCCTTTTATCCACAACTCACATAAAGACTAAATAACCACATACGTATATGGATGCATAGGAAAAATTACATCGGTCGAAAAGGTTAAAACTGATTAGAAGTCATGTAGGAAGGACTATAGATTGCAGTACGGATATATGTGGATAACCACCTGTACAATGTCATGTCATACTTACACACATGCGTTGACTGTTATACACTGACATGTTATACACTGTATATATGTAATGGGTACACATGTCATCTCACCAACGAATTTCAATGCTCAAACCCGTCTTCGTTGGTGTTGCAATTTCAATGAGCAGTAGAGCAATTTTTATCAGATTTTAATGCTATCTTTTGACCAAACTACATTTTAAAACTATCGATTTAACCGTGAAGAAACAAGACCCGAATCCACATTGGTGATAAAACTAGCATTAAACATTGTTAAAGGACCATTAGTGCATTTTTCGAAAATTTCAACCAACGATACACTTCCGATGTCCATTTCGGTGGAGAATAATAGTTTTCTTTGGAGAAACGCATCCAATCCGTTACTTAAAGTGTCAGTAACCTTGATGATGGACGACACGATTCTTTGCGTGTTATAGGTAGTTTTAAAATATCGCTTCGGGGTGTCGTCGTAAATTCGTCATAAACAATGGAGTAGTTTCTTTACCCACATATCATCCTTGCACGAGCTATCGATTTGTCAGACGCCATTTTCAGCATCGTGGATCATTAATATGGCTAAAATTTTAACTATTAAGTGGTGCTAAGAGCACAAGGGGAGATTTTGTAATCTATTTAAAATATAAAGTTTATCAAATGTAGTGAAACTTGGAAAATGCGGCATTGGGAATCCTTAACTTCAGAATTCAATTAAATTGTATTATAATCAAAAGGGGGCCCAGTTGGAAGAGCATAGGATTAGCAACCACGTGGTTGCGAATTCGAAACTCGGTCCAGCCAAAGAATCTTAGTCTTCAAAAAGATAACATTATTGACATCAAAATGTATGCTTTAATCTTAATGTGAACAATGAAGCTGCTTTTCAGCGAATTAGTAATTATTTTCAGTTCCTGAAGGACACGCTTCACAGAATTAACATCCAAGCCACCTATCCATTTTACAGCAAGCTTAAGTCGCTACACATGCGTTAATTCTTTGGTCTAATGGGGCCATAGATCAAAGTGGTTGGTAGTTGGTAGTTGAATTTACATCACACTAGAGCAATACAGCCTTTTACCCTTCAACACATTCAATAACTATGTTGCTACATCTATTGGTTGGAAGAAGTCTAATAGGTGTCAAGCTAAATGTAGGTAGCGGTAGTGTTTTTACTGTGACATGTGTGCTTCCCATACTTAATCATAACGTAACGTCAATTGGCTTGTTTATCGAATACGATTTCAGTTCGTTGCAAATAGAAATTACAATGAATCAATTCTGAATTGAAAAATGATAATTGATTGGTTAACGTCAATTCGAATAAACGCCAAACATCACCAAAACGGCGATAAACTACATTTTAAGGTAATCCGGATGTGTGTGTCAAGTGAAAGCTTGGACAGCGGTAGTAAAATCTTCGTAGACAGTCTGGTTTGTTTGTTTATGCTGAAAATTCCTCTCATTGAGATCATGAAGTCTAAAACTATTTAGAGATAGGTAGTTCAATTTAAGTCGTACAAGAGCAATACAACGGGCTATTGACGACGGTCCGGGATCAATCCCAAATGGTAAGATTCGAAGACAACTCGTAATTTTGAGCCACGGTCAGATGATTAAAGATAAAAATGCAGCGAGTAATGTGATGCAGATGTGTCGGAAGTTTACATCAATCAAAACGGCTGAAAATAAGCTCCTGCAACACGACAAGGTTTAAAGATATTAACTCAGAGTTTCTCAAACTTTTCAGTCCACGGACCCTTTTGAAAATTATATATAATTTCGCGAACCCCTCGCTATTATAAAATTAAATGGAGCATTTATCGAAAACCTCCATAAGACCATAGTTATTCTTATTTTTCACCTTAATATGGGGAGTAAATTATTTGATCTGTGTCAAATAGATTATAAAACATTAACAGGTCAAATAAAGGATTTGAGAGGAATTAAGAGTTCTGAAACATCTAGAAAATCCAGAATTCTAGCCCAATTTGAACTATGAAGCTGCTTTTTAGCAATTAAATCAGAAACGTTTGTTTTGATGTCTAATTTCAATATATTGAGTAACTCTGAACTTCAAGTTTACTTAGATTTCAAATACGTGAGCTGAAGGCAGTTTCCCGTTAGAAGTTATGGGAAAGACAGAACCTTGGATAGGAAAGACGGACCCCTGATACCTTGTCTTGGACCCCTGAAATCTGCGGATGAACCACTGTACTAACCTATATATTTGAAATTAGTATTTCAATTCAAATCTTTTCTAATATTTTCGATTCTAAAATTTAGATTCTAGAACATAAAATAATAAAATATTTTATTTTGTCTTGAAAATTCTCTATTTTTGGTAGTGAAGTGTTACTTTTCTTTTTGTGGACACCCTGGAATCTTGTAAAGGATCTTTGGGTGTCCATGGACCTCAGTTTAGGAACCATTGATGGAAGGAAAACCCGAAACACTATTATAATTTATCAACCCTGTAGATTTCCGAGTAATGTATTGTTGCTTTTACCCCATGACACCGTAACGACTAAATAATCGCATCTTTCTAAAGGATTTTTTCCACCTATAGAGCGATTCTATTGGTCCTATTCTTGAACTGAATCTTACTTTGGAGTGATTCTATTGGTCCTTTCCTTAGAATTGAATCTTCCGTTGGAGCGATTTTATTGGTCCTTTACTCAGAATTGAATCTTAGTTGAAGCGATTCTATTAGTCCTTTCCTTAGAATTGAATCTTATGTAGGAACGATTTTATTGGCTCTTTCTTTCGATTAGCATCAGTTGGAATGATTCTATTAGACTATGTAGAGCAGAATCCTTTGGAAAGATTCTATTGCTCCTTTCCTTAAATTTCTTCCTCCGTATTTGGAAACATTCTGTTTATCAAGAAGTTCAAAATGTGTTGTAAGTCATGCAGAGGAAACTGCAGGTTGGTTGCAAGGTGGAATAATGCGTATGAATCCTCAGAGGGTTATATTCAACCTTTTCAGAGACGGTGGGACATCTGGTGTCTCACGGATCTCGAAAGGGGAGGGTCTTATGTCCCACCTTCTTAACTCTCTGAAGGGTTTGCAGGTTAAATTCTCCCTTGAAACCTGCAGTCTTCTCTGCCATGATTTCTAACCAATTTTGACCTTCTTTGATAGTTAATAGAATCTTTCCAAATAATTCTATTCTAAAGAAAGGACCAATAGAATCTTTCCAAGGGATTCTATTCTACAGATTGGGCCAATAAAATTTTTTAAAAAGATTCTATTACAAGGAAAGGGACAATAAATCTTTCCGAAGGATCCTATTCTTAGAAAAGAATCAATAAAATCTTTCCAAAGGATTCTATTCCAAGGAAATGAGCAATAAATCTTTCCAAGGGATTGTATTCTAAGAAAATGAGCAATATAATCTTTACAAAAGATTCTATTCTAATGAAAGGACGATAGAGTTTTCCAAAAGAATTCTATTCTAAGGAAAGGACAATAATATATTTCCAAAGGATTCTATTCAAAAGAAAGAAGGATCAATATATGAGGAAAGGATGAATATAATATTTCGTAGAGATTGCATTCTACAGAATGGGCCAATAGAATCGTTTCAAAAGATTCTATTCCAAGGAAAGAGAGAGAGAGAGAGAGAGAGAGAAGCAATAAATCTTTCCAAAAGGATTCTACTCTAAGGAAAGGGGCAATAGAATCTTTTCATAGGATTCTATTCTAAAGAAAGGACCAACACAATTTTCCTACAGATTCTAGTCTAAGGAAATGACAAATAGAATAGTTGCAATCTTTCTGTAATCTAGTCTTCCTTGCATGACTTCCAACGAATTTTGACCTTTTTGACCTGTAAAACTATTCGTAGGATTTTTTCAATCAGTACAGTTGGTTATTTAGTCATGAGTATTGTGGGGGCAAATACAACACTCGGAAATCACGTGACCCTCAAGGGGATAGACAATTTGATGTCCTATCAAGAAAGAATTTGCTGACTTGTGTAGACATCTTTTAGACGTTGTATTAACAATTTTGCTTAAAATATTCGCTTTTTCTCCCATAGCAATTTGAATAATTTATTTTATAAGCTTTATAAAACGATACACAACATTAAAGATAGTCTGAAATAATTTTGCTTCTTTCATAAGTTTATGTTTGATTTTTATGTTTGAAAACACACAAATATTTGTGTGCAGTATTTAGATGTTTATTTTGCAGCATTTATATGTTATGTGAACTGTAGAAAAAGTGAGAAACTATATTTTTCTAAAGTTAAAGCCTTTTAAAATTAAGAAAACAAAATATAGAATATCCAAATACATATTCGGAGACATAAAAACTAAAATTATTGAAGAAACTGTTGACCTAAATAATAAACAAATAAGCTTTAGCATTTAAATATAAAAGTTTTATTTCTTAATTTTTTAAAGTTTGGTATAGTTTAAAGGAATGACGAAAGAGTAAAGGGAAGTTAAAGAAGATTTTGCAATTAAGAAATTGTTTTCACGAAGCTGTAAATATATACTTACAAAAGTTACAAAAAATAAGAAACGGTAACGGTAATTAATTAACGTCTCACCGGAGCAACAAAACGGATTATTTACAAAAAGTAAGAAACGAGTTTCTATATAATTTTGGCTCAAAAATAATTAAGACACTTTCTCAGAAACGTATCAATTTAAAGATTATTTTTTAGAAAATATTTCTAAGTATTAAAATAAGTCTTCAATTGACCTTCTATGAACAGAAAAGCTCACTGCGTGGGGTTTGTCCTCCAACATTCTTAAGGCATTTTATTTTTCGTACTGAACTAAAATGTGTTCTAATTGCTTTGAAGTAGTTTCAATATATTTCAGAATTCACTTTATTGATAATAAATGTAGATGCATTTATCTTGGGCTGATCATTGGGGTCTTTTGTTCGATGCAATATTGATTTATAATAATGGTTAAGATGCACTGTAGGAGAAGCTGAATTCTGCGAGCGATTTGGTGCCAATTCTGATAACCCTCCTTTCTTATACCTTCAAGTGGTTTCGACGAGATATCTCGTCCATCAAGATCTGACCAATTTTGCTAATGACGAGATACCTCATTATCGAGATATTGCCGATTACTTTTATGATGACAAGATACCTCAACGTCGAGATATTGCCGATTATTTTTATGATGGCGAGATATCTCATAGACGAGATATTGCCGATTCTTTTTATGATGACGAGATCAGGATCTGGTCAGTTTTCTTCTAGTGACGAGATACCTCGTTCATCCTCTTAAACAACCATCAAAAGGGTTAATGAGAGGAATTTCTCTCAAGCTGAATAAAGATGGCGTCAGTGTTTCTGTGGCGGAAGGTTTTTCTGTATGTATTCTGAAGTGATGATTGTTTTTCGAACAAACATCGCATAGGTTTAATCTTCGGACTAATGATATATGCGAGTGTTTAATAAAGCAGCAGCAAAATGTGGAGCATTTGCTTTTCAGTTGTCCTGCATTTGATAATTCAAGAACGTGCCTTCAAAATGTTTTGAAAAGATTGGGTAAAACAAGGGAAGTGAAACTCAATGTTGTTGTTGGATCTAATCTGCATTTCTTCTCATTTATTAAGTTCATCAAATCTTGTAATTTTAGTAAAATTTTATATTCCAATGTTTTTTTGATAAATCAACTTACTTCTGTAAGCCCCGTGTTGTACTTTTGTGGTGCACGGGGAATTTGCTTTCGTTCATTAAAAAAAACCATAGCAAAAACGGCGATATACTTCAATCGCGATATGCATCATGTGAGAGTATTTAAGTAGAGTAAGTAAAATCTTCGCATTCCATCTAGTTTATTTACACTAAAAATCCCTCTCTTATATACAACATAAACAAATTCTATAAATTCCTAGATACTTTCGTTAAGGTCTGGATATTCTAACAGAATTGTGTATTGCGTAAGATTTTAGAAGTCAGTATCGATTTCATGGATCAAAAGAATATTTTTTTCTTGGTTCTTAACGAAAAGTAGTCGATTTGCGAGAGGATCGAGTCTTTGGAAAATGTATCGATCGAAGAGAAATTACTCTGCTCATCGAGTTGAAATTGATTGATAATGCCGACCGTTTGAAGGCAACTATCGGAGGTGAAAGAACTAAGACCTCGTTTCTCAAGTATGAAATTGGAATGTATGTTGAAACCCACACGAAATCAATCTTTCTTCCATAAAAGACGCACTCGAGAACGAATAAAATTCCAATAAATTTGCTACGTGCTAGAAACCGTCGAAATGTTACAACCATAGAGAACTTATAAAAGTAGAATGAGTCGGAGTAGAGTTCGTATGCCAAATGGAAACTGATATTCATCATCTTATTGATCCACTGAAGTAAGAAGCCCATCCACTGATTCATCAATTAATTGGTCGACGCGACATTATTGTAGACTTTGGCGATTTCGCCATTTTTGTCGCCACTATAGAAACACGCATTCACTTTTAATCTAACCTGTCATAAGATGTTATATCGCCAAACGAGACGAGATGCCGAATCAGATAACGAAAGCAATTTTTCACACATGACTGCTAGTCGACATGTTGGGTCACTTTTCGAAACTCTTCTCAATAGCAAAGCTCAGTCTATCTATATTTCACGCTTATTGTTCAAAGATAAGTCATTTGAAATAAAAATAAGTTCCAAGGTCAAAACGAGTCATGACTTTCCGTTCTAGACGATGTTTTTAAAAAGCATTCCTTGATTAAAACTTTGATTCATAGGAATGGTAACAAAGAACATTCCATTAACAAAATATTTCTCTTAATATTTAGAATACACAATCCTCTTCTCAATAGCAAAGCTCAGTCTATCTATATTTCACGCTTATTGTTCAAAGATAAGTCATTTGAAATAAAAATAAGTTCCAAGGTCAAAACGAGTCATGACTTTCCGTTCTAGACGATGTTTTTAAAAAGCATTCCTTGATTAAAACTTTGATTCATAGGAATGGTAACAAAGAACATTCCATTAACAAAATATTTCTCTTAATATTTAGAATACACAATCCTCAATATTCTTATAATACTTACAATAGTTGCTCTACCTTACAATATTTCTCTATTTTGCCGTATTCGTCCTATTACAATATCTGGTATTTGTAATGTTCTTGATTGAATGGAGTAATTTCGTTATTTTGAGTTGTGCTTATTTAAATTAATTCGTATAGGAAGGTAGGTATATTTTATTTAACATCGCAATTGGCTATTGGCGACGGTCCGGGATCAAACCCGACGGGAAAGATCCAAGGACAACACAGCGTAATTTTGAACCACTGTGAGATGACAAGGTCTCACCTGAGCTGGCACCCCACATTCCAAACGTCCACACCTCACCAACGTGGAGACATTTGAGGCCGCGACAGATTTAACGTGCCCCAACCCGTTGGTTCGATTTGAACTCGCACCCCTCCGATTACTTATACGTTACTCTTCCAACTGGACTACCGCGGCCCTTGTATAGGATGGATTTTTCAGTATAAACAAACCATTGGAAAAGGAAGATTTCACAAACCCAACACATGAATACGTGCCGGAAGGACGTTCTATCACAAAAGTTTTAAAAGTTAAAATGTTAGGTATTTATGCTTGCTTATTATTATTATTAGTATTATGCAATGTTTAACAGAAAAAACATTGCATTGTCTTCTGAAATTAAACTAGCTTTAAATTTTGCTCACCTTTTCAATTGTTTTTGAGAGGGGGTTTTCAGTGTAAAAGCAAACAAATATAATGATGACGAGAATTTTACTTCCTTGCCAAATGTTCTCGCATGATACATGTCAGGGCTACCTAAAAATGTAGTTTATCACCGATGACGTTTTAATTGCTTTGTCTATGTTTGGCGTTTAAACCAATTTGCATTGACCAATTAACTATAGCATACCAATTTGGAATAAAATAACAGTGTTATTAAAAATTAACAGTTAGAAAATGTTCTCGGAAATATCAACAGTTATCGATAAATATTTAAAATTAACTTTTAAAATAACCGAAATTAAAAAAAGATTTTAATTTTTAAAAGAATTGGTACGAATAAAATTTGACATAACTAATAATTTAAGCAATTTCTAAATGTTTAAATTAACCATCAAACCTTCAATTTCTAACGGTTAATAATAAATTATTAACCGTTTATTAACCGATTTTATTCACTAACTGTTAGTGTTAGTTGTTCATTGCTTTAGCGAAGTTGTTAACATTGTTAGTTAGTAATAACGGTTATTGCAAGTAGCGTAAATGAGACTTATCTTAAAGTAACAGGCTTGGCGATCTCTAGTATTACCATTCGATATTGGATTGGTGACAATATAAATTGAAAAGATGCCAAGGCCGCGCCGTTAATTTGGGAAATTTACAGTATTTAGAAGTTAAAACATCTTCCGATCTGGCTTATTGCCATCGACGGAGGACTTAATTATGTAAAATCAACAAATAATTATAACGTGTATATACTTACTTGTATAGTCGTAGCTCCATTCAATATTTAAAGAGCTGGAAAAGGAGCAGTCTAATTCGTGGAATGCAGCAAGGTGAAAATCTGGCTTCATGAGTGGTTGAGAAATTGCCTATTATACAGAATGAGAATTGTCATGGGCACTGATTTGTTGCCAGCTGCTAGCTTGCCAATCTTGAATGGCTAAAGCATAGAGTCATTTTTAAAAATTTCATTTGTTTTCCGTATGCTTCACTCTGATGATGGCAAAGGAAATTTTAAAGAAATGTCTCCATACTTTGGCGATTGAAGGTTAGCAAGCTAGCTGTTGGCAACAAATCATTGACCAGGACAATCCCCATCTGATACTATAGGAAATTTCTCAACCATTCATGAAGCCAGACGATTTTCAAATTGTTGCTTTCTGCGAGCTAATATGGAACAGAGACAGGATTGGATTTCTAGATAAGCGTAGGCAATCGTCGTCTTGAATTTTTGTAGATGCACGGACATGGTTTAGCTTGTCTAGACCAAGTGGTATAAGAAAAAATATACATCAAAATCATTGTTTTTAAAACCGAACGACATTTTTAGTTTTGACCACCATAAAGACATAAAAATACGATAAAAAATCTGAAACGTTTGTAAAATATTCAGATTACTATCTTTTGTATCTTCTGTCCATCATCGATTATATCATTGAGCATCAAAGAAACACGATTCTCGCAATCATTTTGGGTGATCTTATATTTCTCAGTAGTTTCCAGAGACAATGCAGAGATGATATATCTATTTCAAAAAGATTATTCTACATTTTAAAAGTTACCGTTACATTAGAAATATATATTTTTCAATTTTAAAATACATTTTCTATTTTTCATCAACAAACCACCATTGTACTTCAATTCAGAGATCCCTACCTACATTTTTTAGAAGAATTGATAATAGTTACCAGGAGCAGGATCCTATTCTGACTGCCCAACCTTTCGTTCCAACCTCGTAGACAATGTCTGTCTGAATAAAAATTCCGTTTATAAGCTCCTGATTCAAAATATGAAGTTTCTAAGTCATTTTTTCCCGATAATTTTGATTTTTAGGTTATTTTTCAAATTCCATTCACTCCAGTGAATGAAGTATCAAAGCTGAAAAAGCAATTTACATTAGGCTCATTTAAGTATGAAAAAAGGAGAGAATATTTTGAAACCAACTCTTCTATGGAAAACAGGCAAAAATGAGTATGATTACTCTATTATACAAAAAACTAGCAGACTCGAGTATAGCTTTGTGCTAAACTTTTCTAATTCCTTATATCTATCGATGCAAAATATCATTACTCAAATTTCATACCTTATTTAACCCTCCAAGTGATTTCGACGAGATATCTCGTTCATCAAGATTTAACCAATTTTGATTATGGTGAGATTTCTCGTCATCAAGATAGTGCCCATATCTTTTTATGATGGTGAGATCAAGATCTGATCAGATTTTGTCTAATGACGATATATCTCGTCCATCAAGATCTGGTCAGTTTTGATAATGACGAGATACCTCGTCGAGACAACCATCAGGAGGGTTAAATACAATTTATAACAAGCATCGATGATCACATTACCTACTAATGGAAGAAACTTCGGGATTGATCCCGGACTGTCTTCAATATCCCGTCGTGTTGTTCCATCGAGGCGTTAATTCAACTACTTACCTAATTACCTAATGGAATAAATTTATTCAAAAATACGAACAGAATTTCGTTTACTTTTACTGGTGTCAATTCTTATTTACAATAATATGCATATCAAAAAGCACACTTCAGGACATGTTACCTCTCCTAGATTCTGAACGTCTACTTCAATTTCATCCCATTCACTTCAAATGCGATTTGGCACTTTTTTTACTTTAAATCTATTTTCTCTCATATATTCTTTACTGGGCTGATTTCCGTCTTCCAGAATTCTCATTGCTTTCTGTAATCGAACTACTAAAGAAGTTCATTAGCAATGTGTAGTTTTAGCAATGTTACATAGCTTCACTGCTCAAATCAAGCACATTTGAACTAAGCAGCGAAATTGACGAATGATCCCGTAACGATCGTTTTACATAGTTTATATCCATTGGTGCCATTCGACAATAAACGAATAATACAAATTTCTGTGCCTCATAAAATAGTGAAATATATGCATAGATTAGTTGTGCAAATGGGCGTTGAAGATCGACAAATACATATTACACTACTTTTCCTGTGTCAACAATTAGTATATAGACTAGAATGATTTTTATTTTTATTTCTTGATATGTAGTACATAATAAATGCATCATCATAACATATATTCTAAATATAATGTATTCTAAAAACCTTTATGGTAAAATTAATTATCTTTTAAAGAACGCTTTTATAAGATAATTAATTTTACCATAGTCGAATAGCACATGTCGGAAGACATGTCAAACATAATAATAGTTTATTTCGATCAAATAAAAAACAGACATCAATTTACAGTTAACAAAATGAAACTCCTGTATGGAATTAGAAGATATTTAAATAACATTTTTAAATAACCCTCGTGAAAATAAAACCGACATATTTCTTTACAAAAAGGCCATCTTCAATATATTTAATTTAAGAAGATATTTTGTACTGTTTTAAGGCACAATTATTTTCATTTCAATTATTGAATTCTAAATCAACAGTTAATGAAATTTAAACTATTTTTCAATATTTAGAGTAATTATTTTCTTAAACAGAGAGAAAAAGAGAGTAACTCTCTGTATATAATAAAAAAAAGATAAAGGCATTTCATAATTAAGTTGAATTCGATCATGGTAAACAATTTCTAAGTATATCTTATTTTGCATTTAATGTATTACGTTTCACTGCAATGTGATAGATAGCGTGTGTTAATCAATGTGTGTTATGTTTAGTGTGTGTTTTTATGTGTGTAGTCTTCAAATGTGTGTAATTTAAATAATAATAAAAACTATTAATAATAATAAAATTAAATAATAATAAAAACTATTTTACTCTTTTGATCATAATTAAAACCCTCCTGGTGATTGTTTCGACGAAGTATGTCGTCATTAGCAAACCTGACCAAATCTTGATCTCGTCATCATAAAAAAACGGCAGCATCTTGATGACGAGATATCTCGTCATTAGCAAAATTTATCAGACTTTCATGAACGAGATATCTCGTCGAAGCCACTCGAAGGGATCAATTCCTTTGGTTGCAAGTTTTAGGCCAAGCCAGGTTTGATTCATGTACCTCTTATCCTGGGTGAATTTTTCTCTTCTGTATCAGTAAAACTTTCCTTGCGTGTATATTGTTCATTTACTTGACGTTATCTGTCTTGCGTTTGGCATAATTTGGCCAAAATGGGCCTTAAAAAAAATCCTACCAATCATCAACAGGTTTTGGTTTCGAATCTCGGTCTGGGCACAGATGTTCGTAGTGGTTCGGAATTCACTGTAAGCCGTAAATCACGATCTAATCGCCCTCAGGGAAACATCGCTTTTAGGTGTGTAGGGAATCACTGACCCGAGGTACCCGAATGATCTTTTTTTTCCCATTGGGTTTGTAGTTGGGTTTACCCATTCTTTCCCCATTGATCGTTTCTTTTCCCATTAGGTTCGCAGTTGGGTTTGCCCATTCTTTCCCCATTGATCTTTACTTTTCCCATTGGGTTTGCAGTTGGGTTTGCCCATTCTTTCCCCATTGATCTTTTCTTTTCCCATTGGGTTTGCCCATTTTTCCCCATTGATCGTTTCTTTTCTCATTGGGTTTGCCCATTCTTTCCACATTGGTCGTTTCTTTTCTCATTGGGTTTGCCCATTCTTTCCCCATTGGTCGTTTCTTTTCTCATTGTGTTTGCCCATTTTTCCCCATTGATTGTTTCTTTTCTCATTGGGTTTGCCCATTCTTTCCCCATTGATCGTTTCTTTTCTCATTGGGTTTGCCCATTCTTTCCCCATTGATCTTTTCTTTTTCCCATTGGGTTTGCCCATTCTTTCCCCATTGGTCGTTTCTTTTCTCATTTGGTTTGCCCATTCTTTCCCCATTGGTCGTTTCTTTTCTCATTGTGTTTGCCCATTTTCCCATTGGGTTCGCAGCGATGGGAACCCATTGGTTCCCATCGCTTGTAAACGCGGGGGACGTACTCTCGGCGATACAAGCGATTTTTTTCTGTTTCCATCCCTCCACTCTGTTCCTCAATCCCTCTTATTTCCCCTTTCACGACATTTTATACTTGACGTTGTCTTGTGTTTGGCGCAGCTTGGCCAAATATGGACATTACGCCATATTTGGCCCCTCATACGTACAGATCGTGAAAAACAACTAACCCGATATACTCAACCTTAATGAAGCAGACAATTAGAGTCAGCTATCTGTACGTATGAGGGGGCCTCCGTAGCCCGGTTGGAAGAGTAACGGATTAGAAATTCGGAGGGTTGCGAGTTCGAAACTTGGTCCAACCACGGGACTAATGTATGTTAAATCTGTAGTGGTGTATAATGTCCTTACGTTATCATGGTGTGGAAATTTGGAGAGTGGGGTACCAGCTTAGGTGTTAACCTCGTCATCTGACCGTGGTTCAGAATTACGTGGTATGTTCTCGGATCTTTCCCTTGGGGATTGATCCCGGACCGTCACCAATAGGACGTTGTGTTGTTCCAGTGCGACGTTAATTAAATGAATTATTGTCTGGAACAACGTTGGGCGTTACATGTTACAAAATAGTCACTTCCAACGTTTCCAGCCACCAGTTCAATTACCATTATCATTACTTACACAAATGACATAAACTAGGGATCTCAAATTCTACATAAAGACATTTAAGGGCTATAGAAACACTATTTTAAATTTTTTAAAACGGAATTGGAAAGTACATTTTGATTTCACAAATAATCTCATATTCTTATACCCTCAATCGTATTCGTCGGATGTAATTTGAACTGTGCTTCTTTGAAGCATCACTGGAATTCAATTTCTCCTGAATAGAAATCCAAATCCCTGACCGAGAGATGTCCATTTTCTGCAAATGGAAAAATACGCTGCTCTAAAACGCTGTGCAACATCCTCATCTCATAAATAATTCAACAACAGCGAGCTGCACAGAATAATGTCCGCGCACCAAATATACGAAAACCGCTTATTCGAGATTTATCTGCGGGAAACAGATCAGACGGAAGAAATATCCCTGAAGAACATTTATTTGTTTAGCAAAATATCTGGATTTTCAAAATCTTTTGTAAAAATCCTACTTATAAGAGCATTCGCCTTGGATATACGGATGCGATAAATGGAGTCTAATGCATCAGAATGACGTACTGTTACAATGGCGTATCTTCCGCAAGGCAGAAATATCAGAGTCGTTAGTACTGATTGTCATGGCAAGGTTCCAACCGCAAGGCAAAAGAGCCAAAGGAAAAGAGAAGGAAGTTTCCAACACAGACTGCTTCTGCCGGATTTGTACAAAGCAAAAAAGAATAAAACTCGAGACAGAGAAAGTGGTACCGGCCCCTCGCCAAATTTTCGTCGCCAAAAAGCTGAATAGGGGGCCGTGTTGGATGCCTTCCACAGGCACTCTGGTGGATGTGCATGTTAAAACCTACGATGGGTTACCAGATTCCATAATTATCACCAATTAGCCTATGGTACCGTGTTCTAGAATCTAACCCTTGGAAATTGTTGGATGAACAAATTTAAAAAATATTTACAGAAAAAACAGGAAGAAAATGAAAATCCTCTATTTTCGCTCCTCGTTAATAGTAAGATGTACGAAATATATAATTATATATTCCATACAAAGGTTTGGTATATATAGGAATGGCATCTTTCATAATATGCAAAACCTCTATTTTAATATTCGTCTCAGTAATACATTCCGCATTAATTTCATAATTTCAAAGGACAACACCAAATTTTAACGCCAAAATTCGAATCTACACTGCTGGCCACCCAAATTGCAACACCAAGAAAGACAAGAGATATCACAACAAAATTTATTTTGTAGATAACATGTTGACCAATTATCAAATGATTAAATTTATAGACTTCTGTGAAGTGTGGTTCCTGCCAAAATCAGTAGCCAGAGTAGCCGCCATTGTTGGAGATCACCACTGCCACACGCCTCGGCATTGATTCAAAGATACTTTGGATGTGTTCTTGGGGTACAGCAGACCAAGCAGCTTCCACACGTTGCCAAAGTTGATCTGGTGTGGCAGCTGGGGATGTATTCTGGGTCAATCGTTGAGCAACCATGGACCACATGTTTTCTATCGGCGAAAGATCCGGAGAGCGAGCTGGCCAGGGAAGCAATTCAATCTGGCGATTGACGAAGAACCCTTGGACAATGCGTGCCACGTGTGGTCGCGCATTATCCTGTTGAAATATGGCTGTGGGCAAGCCCTGAAGGTAAGGAAGGACAACTGGCTCCAACACCTCGGAGATGTAGCGCTGGCTGTTTAAAGTACCGGCAATGCGTACTAGAGGAGTGCGAGAGTGATATCCAATACCGCCCCATACCATAATACCCGGTGCAGGTCCAGTGTGGAGGTGCATAACGCAGCTGTTCAGCATCTTCTCTCCACGGTGTCTCCAGACTCGAATCCGACCATCGTGGTGTTGTAGACAGAAGCGTGACTCGTCAGTAAAGACAATTTCATTCCATTCTGCCGTCCACATCCTTCTTTCATCGCACCATTGGCGGCGGAAACGTCTGTGGTTCTGCGTCAAGGGTAGACGAAGCAATGGACGTCTTGCGGACAGACCACTCTGCTATAAACGGCGTCGAATGGTACGCGCAGACACTGGATGATGCGGTACAGACTGAATGTGCTGTGCTATGGTTCGTGATGTGGCTGAGCGATCCGTCACTGCCATACGCACAATATGCCTGTCATCCCGTGAAGTGGTGCACTGAGGTGGATGCGATTGAACACGTCGGTCCGTCGTACCCTCCTGCATCCAACGATCACATATCCGCATTACAGTTGTTTGGTTTCGTCCAACACGACTACCGATTTCCCTGAAAGATAATCCACAATCTCGGTAGGCCACTATCCTTCCTCTGTCGAACTCGGATACTTGATCAAAAGATGATCGCTGTTTTCTACGAGGCATAATTGATCGTTTTTTTGAAAAAACCACAAGAAAAACACAATTGCCGTACTTGAAATCGTCGAAATCTCCAAGCCTTAAATAGCGCTTTGAAGTGGCGCCACAGGCGCGCGTGATGTGCGTCTGCGCTGAAATTCTAATCATTTGCATATATCACCTCCGCTAATGCATGTTGTAAATTTCATATTATTTGCATGCTTCCTTCAGGGTGTTGCTTTACGGTGGCCAGCAGTGTATATCACAAAAGAATCACGGATAGCAAGTTTCAATTCATTTAGTTTTGCAGCTTCTGGATCATGAGTAACTCCAATTATCGCCAATTTGCGATTGCAATTATTGCCAATTGGCGATTTTATAGTGTCTTGAGTATAACCCTAAAAAAGGTTTAAGGTGAGAATGGGTACAAAGTAAGGGATTAGATGCGTATAAATTAAATATAGAAAGAAACTCTTAATTTTTTTATTTTTACAATGTTATATCAAGATGTATTCAATTCTCCCCATATGAATTAATATATCTAAATTAACGTTGTAAAAATAAATTTGAATTTAAAACAATCACTTTCTTAATTTGTACATAGTTTTGATACTTATTGTAAGCAGTACTCAGAGTTTGCAGTGATTTCCTTTCGTTCTAATAAAAGAGAACGTAATGTATGAAGGAGGTTTTCAATGTTAACACAAACAACTGGAAGACGTAGAAAAATCAAGACTTTACCTTAAAATTTGATTTATCGCCGTTTTGGCGACATTTTGCGTTTCTTCAACCTGATACTAAATTATTTGTCTGGGACAGTAAGAGTTCGACTTTATAAATCAGCTATTATAAACATATGAATTGGATGTTTAAGTGAAACAAAAAGAAAGACCTAAAAGTGATTAATTCTATAACATGCAAAAATGCATTTGAATAGCAGTCCAAGATACGTCACTTCCGAAATGAAACAGGAAGTACATATCATCACAAAACCCTACCGCCCTCTATATTTAGCTTTACTATCATAAATATCTAATTTATGAAAATTATTATATGTAATATACTTTTCCTGGAGAACTCTAGCGACCCATTTATTTATGTCCATGCGTGTTAAAGTAAAGAGAAATTAGTCATTAACAATAAACCGGTCTTGCATTCTTTGGTCCAAATTTTAAAATAGCTCGATTTGATTTCTGTTTTTATTTTGTCAGCAAAACAAACACAAACTTTATTCTTTTTGCTAGTCAACCAAGAAAATTTAAATATGGGGTGGTGTAGAAATGAGTCACAAGAATCGTAACGGAAACAAGTGGTAGCTACGTAATAACTTTCAAAAGTGAAAATCTCTACTTGAATCGCTTTCACCTGGCTAACTCCAATTAATGCCTTTTTTGCCTTGATGAGGTAGGGACTTTGGAGCATATCGTGTTCGACTGCACCGTAGAGAACATTTTTAGGATTATCTTAAAAATTTTTTTGATTCATCTTCTATCTGTTTACGGTTTTTTCTAATGTTCATTTTAAGTATATTGCTTTGCTGGGTTATGGAAGACATCGTGTAATTGGTGTAATTAATACACTGGACTCGTGTATCAAGATGTAATCTCTCTACCATACTTAACGAATAGTACTTAGAACTATTCGTTAAGTAATAAGTTACAATAATAATAACCTCTTAACCCTCCTGGTGTTTGTCTCTACGATGTTTCTGGCCATTAGAAAAACTGACCAAATGCTTAATGGACGAGATATCTCGTCCATCAAGATTTCGCCCTCTTTCGGCATTAAAAGAAAACTGACCAGATCTTGATCTTTTCATCATAAAAAAAATTGACAATATTTTGGTGACAAGATATCTTGTCATTGAAAAGTTGATCGGATCTTTATGGACGGAATATCTGGTCAAAACCATTTGGAGTGTTAACGAAGAAAATTTTTGATTATACTCCCACTTTTTTAAAATAAGTTCCACATTTGCAAAATTCTTGTTTCAAATATAAAAAGCTTTCTTCACTTTTGAAGTGAACTGTACCTACGGGAATGACATTTGCTAACAGTATAAGGCAACCTATGAAAGTCAATTGATCGTCTTTTGTAATCGTACACAAAGACTGATTTTAAAAATCTAAAAAATGAACTTTTTGAAAAGTGTGCCTGCTGGAAAATGGAAAAGTAAGAAAATGTTTTCTTAACATTACAAACGCGTATGGAAAGTGCAATGACACCATCTGCAAGTAATGTATACACAATTGTACAGATTAAACATCCAAGGGGTTTTAACGAGATATCTCGTCCATCAAGTTCTCATAAATTTTATTAATGACGAGATATATTGTCCATAAAGGTCTGACCAATTTTTCTAATGACGAGATGTCTAAGGCCTAACCAATTTTGCTAATGATGAGGTTCTCGTCATCAAGATATTGCTGATTTTTTTTATGATGACGAGATCAAAATCTGGTCAGCTATTTTCTGACGAAATATCTCGTCCATAAAGATCTGATCAGCTTAGTAATGTCGAGATATCTCGACGAGACAACCACCAGGATGGTTAAGAAAGAAAAACTGAGACTTGAATATTGTAATTCTGATACTATATTAAAATCCGAACACAGTCTTAATATGTAATATTTTATCATGTTAGAAAAATCTTTTTAATTTACGATTCTATCTCTTTCTTCCCCATGCTTTTTACAAATGACAACTATTTAGGAACAAAATTCAATTATTAACTCTCCAAGTCGTTTCGATGAAATATCTCGATCCCATCAAGATCTGACCAAGTTTGGTAATGACGTGATATCTCGTCATCACGCTATTGCCGATTTTTTGTCGATGACAAGATCAAGATCTGGTCAGTTTTTACAATGACGAGATACTTCGTCCATCAAGATCTGGTTAGCTTTGCTAATGACGAGATACCTCGTCAAGTCAACCACTAGATGAACCACGGTCAGAGTCAGATGAAGTCAATGCCTGTTGGGATAGAGGAGTATGTGAGGATATTTGAAAAACAGTTTCTGGAATATCATATTCCAGAAACTGTTTTGCCTACCACATTACGAATATGTACTTTGTCTCCTGCATATTGACAACAGGATTGGCAATGTAAACAAAGTAACTGAATAATGACAAGTGTATTGTGGATATGGAGTAATTTATAAGTTTGTGAAATACTTTTCTAGGGACCTGGTATTTGTTTTATCATCTCGTTCTGGCAGGTCCGCAATGTGACCAGAAAATCATTCTAATATTTATTGTCATTTGTAAACTCTTAATACTTCTTTAGAATTTTAAGAGCAGAACACAGGCGCAGAAACGGAAAAGCAAGTTTCTATGCAAAAATAAATATTTACTATATGGATAGAGAAAAGAAGAGAAAAAATTAATGACTGAAATAAAATTCCATTTTAAATTAAACGACTTTTCATAGCAAGTAAGGAAAGTTTGAATCAAGTAAGAAAATCCACATACGGGAGAGATTAAAAGCCGTTTTTCTCTGAAATACGAACTGATTCAGAATTCGGCTAGTAATTATAATGGAATCTGAATCCCTAAAGAAAAGGAAACGACAGGTTTTTTATGAAATTAATCTTATAAAACGCATTTCGTCTCTTTCATTTCTTTTTCGACGTACTGAAAAGGTAGCGCTGTATACCACACCAAAATTCAGTTTAAAAAATTTAAATTTCTTTTAAAGGAAAACAACAAATGATTACGAAAGTTCGCTGGATATTCTTGTCTAGAAAGAGGTTTGAGATTAAAATAAGGAATTTGTAATCAGATGTTTTTCTTAAATTTTGGGATTAATTTTTAACCCTCCTGGTGGTTGTCTCGGCTAGGTGTCTCGTCAGTAACAAAATTGACCAGACCTTGATGGACGATATATCTCGTCCATCAAAATATCATCGTCTCTCGTTATTAGAAAAACGGACCAGATTTTGATTTCGTCATAAAAAAATTGACAATATCTTGAAGAGACCTGGTCATTAGCAAAATAGATCTGCGCTTGATCGACGAGATATCTCGTCGAAACTACATGGAGGATTAATCTTTGTAACCCATCTGGTGTTTTACCTTCGCGTGGAAAACTGCCATTTAATGTTCAGCCTCGGATACAAAATCTATTTCAAAATGTTACTAGCTCTGGGAAGGAAGAATCTGTTTTCCTACTAAGGGTAGGGTAATAGGGTAGTTTTATCACGATGAAATATTTCGTCAATAGCGAAACTAATCAGATCTTAATTTACGAGGTATCTCATCATTAGCAAAACCAGTCAGATCTTGATGGACGAAATATCTCGTTGCAAACACTTGGATGATTAAATAAAATCCATATTTTTCAGAAAAGGTCTCTGAAACTGAAGAAAAATCGAAACCCCAAAGCCGGGGCTCGATCTGAATGAAACTAAGCTTGTGTGATGGACACAATGGGATAAAGAAACGATCAGAACATCAAATCTAGAAGACTCTTTATAATTGTAGAATTACACCATAAAGGTAAAAATTGGAAGGTCGTAAAGTTTTTTCTGGTGGTGGTATATGCCAATATATGGCGTGGTATAGACTCAAACAAAACTCTTACACCCTATCCGGTGCCAAATTATCCCAAGCTGTTGCTCTAGATTCCTTATATTTCGAGAGTGAAACCCCAGCATATCCCTGATGTGCTGAATGGGATATAGATGTGTGAATCTCTCAGGCCAAGGAAGACAGAAGGACATGACGGAAGTATTCCTGAGACGAGCCTCGTGTACTCGAGTGTTATTGTTCTGGTAATTACTCTCTGGTGTTATTGTTGTTTGATTCAAATTGTTTTTTCATTCGACATTGATGTGGAGTTTATTGGTTACACGGATAAAATGTATTTTTTAATGCAAACAGACATTCAAATACTATAATTTTATAACATATTATTTACTTTAATTTATCCTTTTAAAGAAGTAAATGCGATTTTTTTTAAATTATTTCAATTAAAACATTCATCGTGGATTGAATTTTTTTGTTGCTCTTATTTATGATTTTGGAAGAAAGAATTGAAAGTTTATATTCGTAGCTAACATTCATCCAAAATCACTATATGTTACGAATTTATTTGAAATCGAAAGAATATTTTTAAATCTGACTATTTATAAGTACATATTTGTTCTTACATTGAGACAAAAAATTCAACCAGATTTTAAGTTGAGAGGAAAAACTTTACAAATGAAAAGCAATACAAAAACTGAAACTGGCATTAATATTCCAAGCAATTCACAACAGTGCCTATGTATTTTATTTCTCCGTCACTCATTCTTTTACTTCATTTTTAATAGAGAATTAACGCATTAATTGTATTAGATAATAATAAATATAAAGTGCTTTAAGTGACGAGTTCAAGTGGAGGAGCTTAAGCCGTCATAAAAGTTTGAATAACTTATCTTTTTTCAATTGGGCATCACATCTCATGGTCTCTTTTAATCTCCCTTCAGAATCTAATTTTATTTTTTAAGTCAGAAGAAATTCATTTGGGTTTCTTTTTTCAGATGCTGAGAGATGCTAATTTCATGCTTTATTGCTTTCAATTATGTTTCTTCCATGTGTAAGGAATGGATGGCTGCCCCTCGATTTGACTGTATTGGATGGATATATCTCCTCTTCCATCATATGAATAAAACAGCTGATGGAGACGCAGAGAAAACATGTTTGCGAAGGCTTTAAAATTTAGTTTGCACTGGACTGGATATAATGAATTTAGGAATTAAAAAACTATAATATAGGAATTAAATTTCGATAAAAGAGCTTTCTTAGGAAATAAAAACGTATTTATGCACTCCTTTCTTAAGTCAAGACAATGCTATAGAAGTCTCAGCACATATTTCGCTCAAACAAAAATAATTTTTCCAAAGCTTCTCATTAATTTGTAATTTAACCCTCCAAGTGGTTTCAACGAGATATCCTCCATGTCCAAACAAAGAGATTGACTTTAATATTATTAAAGATTTGAATATTCTACTTTATGCCCATATTGAAATGATATTTCTTTTCGTTTCAATTCCTACTAGAAGTTTCAAAAAATAAAAAAAACGAATAATAAACTGAATTTAAATAAACTAATTTTGAGTCTTTAAACTCTACTTTTCCCAAACTTCTACCTTTGTTTTAGAAAATGCTCAAAACAGGTAAGTAAAACTTTCGTAAAAGTAGAGTAATTATTATGTACCTTTTTTTGAGAGAAAAACCCAGAATATTTTGCAATTTATTGATTAGTTTAAAAGTAGAGTAATTATTATATACGTTTTTAAGAAAAAATATCCCTGGAATATTTCGTAATTTATTAATTAGTTTAAAATAAATACTTTTAAAAGATCATATCTTTTAAAAGTATTTATTTTAAACTAATTAATAAAGAGGAGATTATTAAAAACAGGATTAAAAGGAAGATTTATTGTACTCTATAATTACAATAAATGTTCAGCACGCGTAATTTCAGTATGTAAGCAAGTGTCCTATTGAATTTGAGTACTAAGCAAATTCAATCTGTATCTTCAAGATAAGATGTACTTGGAAATTAGATAAATCTCTCTATATTTTCGGTATAAGACCTTACAATTCCACCTAATTTAACAGGAGAATATTACAAATGCAGTACAACTTTGGTTATCCGAGCTCTTGTATCCAAGCCGAATTTAATAACACGTTTCTTTTATAGCTTTAAAATACAACTTCTAGCACGAGTGCGCGCACTATGTCCATAGGAGGCGAGAAGGTGAACCAAAAGCCTTTAAGGATTTTTCAAGACAGTTTCAAAAGTATGTAACTTACGTCCAGATATATTGTAAAATTATCACATTAACCCTCCTGGTGGTTTATCTTCGTGTCGAAAACTGCCCGGTTGTGGCTAGTCTCTGATGCAAAAAAAACTGTTTCAAATTTCCTCCTGTTCAGGTCGAGGAAAAATTTGTTTTTCCAATTTAAATTTCCATTCCCTTGGAGTCAAAGAACAGTTTTGTCTCGACGAGATATTTCGTTAATCATCCTGGAGGTTGTCTTGACGAGGTATCTCGTCATTGACAAAACTGACCAGATCTTGATGGACTATCGTTCATCGAGCTCTCGTCGTCTCTCATCATTAGAAGAAAACTAATCAGAGATTGATCTAGTCATCATAATGAAGAAAATCGGCAGTATCTTGATGACCAGATATCTCGTTATTAGCAAAATTGGTCATATCTTGATGGACGAGATATCTCGTTGAAACCACTTGGAGGGTTAAGCAAAACTGGTCAGATCTTGATGGGCGAGACATCTCATCATTGGCAAAATTGGCCGAATCTTGATGAACGAGATATGTCGTTGGAACCACTTGGAGGGTTAATACATCTATAACACAAATCCGGGTATAGATTACTTGTAATCCTTGCTTTATGACTCTTTCAATAGTATTAACAATAACATGTAGTACAGAGAATTGTTTCTGTATTTCGTATAATCTGTTTTGTTTTACTGTCTCTGTATTATACAAGACGACTTTACCTAATCATAGGATAATCAAGGTTTTACCTGTACTGGTATACAATTTCCTTAAACTAAGATTATGCGTTCAAATATATTGATTCCCGGCTGATTATTTTCATATGCGAGCAGTGATTGGATTTACGAGACACATTTCGTAAGGCGTATATAAGCCTGGTGTACGAATTTGCTGGAAACCAACCCTAGATTCGAATGTAAGTCTGAACTTAAGTCAAGTCAGAATCAAACTTATTCTTCGAAACAAACTCATGTACACTAATATGTATTTAATGGAATTCAAATCCTGAAAGTTTTGAAAAAGTGTGATTCCGAAAGCTCAAACATTACATGCAAGCTCAAAAGCTTTAAAGCATTATTCGTAATTTACTTGCCATGTTTTCCTAGCATGCCAGAACTGTAACGTAATTACTTAAGTCAGACGTCTTAATCAACTCCTACGCGGCTCCCCTTGTATGAACCATTAGTGCTTGAGTAAATTCAGCCTCCATCTGTTGCGCTGTTAAAAGTTAAGTAGAACACTCAAGAATATTGTTAATTTTAAAAGTTGAAAAGCAATTTATTTTCTTAAAATTTCACTACCCTGTCAGAAAATTCAACCACATATCTGCAACTTACTAGATATAAAAGAGATGAAATTATAGTGATTGAAATAATTGAAATTATATTTCCTTTTGCTTGTGAAACATGGAATAATCAGCATTTTGTATATCCGCCATGGACAGTAATAACTGCTGCTACATATCTCAACATTGAAAGAAAGGGGCCTTGGATGTGCTTTTTGGGGTATCAGTCCATGGTGCTTCCACACTTCGCCAAAGTTTATATGATGTTGCTGGGGGTGGATTATGGTGTGTCAGTTGCTGGGCGATCATCGACCAGACGTGTTCGATGTGCAACAGATCTGGTGAACGGGGAAACCACGGAAGTGAAACCCAATGGACATTGAGGAATTGTTGCACATTGCATACCACGGTCGCGCATTGCCCTGTTGACAACTGACCGCAGGCAAATCCTGAAGATAAGAGAGGACAACAGATTATAATATTTTAGAAATGTAGCGGTGGATATGGAGTGTGCTAACTGGAAGTTCGTACTAGGTGAGTGCGGGAGTAGAATCCGATAGTGCCCCGTACCATAACGTCATGTGGTTAACGGGTATGGCGATGTATAAGGCAAAAGTCATACAGTCTGTGGCCGCTGTGCCGCCAGTTTCGAATGCGACCATTGTGGTGCTGAGGATAGAATCGAGATTCTTATAAAAGACGATGTAATGACATTCGTTTGCTCATGTGCGTTGTTCTACGTATCATTGCAACCGCAGACATTTGTGGTGCAGAGTCAAAGGTAGTCACATAAATGGACGCCTTTAAAAATTTCCCGCAGACGACGTCGAATTGTATGTCTTCTTTCTTATTCCAGTCTAAAAAACAAACAGATTACGCTAAGTCATTGAGTCTGTGCAAAAAAAAGTTTTTGGGCAATGGCAGATGGATCCTTAAAAATGTCTTCATGTATGGCTCTAATGAAATTCAGGATGTGTGAGGGAGAGGCTGGCAATAAGCAGCATTTTATACAGGTGGGAAAGGATTTCTGACCAATTGTAAGTGATGTGTGAAAATAGGCCGCAAGCAAGTTCTGAAGAAAAGGTAGCACAACAGACTACAAAACTTCAGAGATGTAGCGGTGGCTGTTGAGTGTGCCCGCAAGATGCGGGTATGGAATACAAAGACGCCCGATTGCATAACACAAGGTATGGTGATACGTAATGAAAGAGTCATGAAGTCTGTAGCAACGGTGCCTCCAGACTCGGATACGACCATCATGGTGTCCTAGACAGAATCGAGATAAGTCTGAAAGGACGATGCCTCATTCATCAGTTTGTCCATCTGCGGTGTTCTACGCACCATTCCAGTCTTTGCTGTTTCCCCATGACCAGACGTGTTCGATGTTCGACAGATCTATTGAAAAGACGAGCCAAGGACGTGAAACCTGGTGTACATTGATGAATTGCATGTTGCATGTCACGTACCCAAAGTCATGTTAAAAACTGACCGTAGGCAAGTCCTGAAGATAAGGGAGGATAGCTGGCTCTAAAACATCAGATGTGAAGGTGGCCTTTGAGTGAAAAAGTCGAGGCAGCGGGGAACACAATTCCATGAACCTCCTCTCTGCTCTCTCTTTTTATACTGTTTGCACGAGACTTTAACCCTTTGGATACGGGGACCGGCCCAACCGGTCGAAAGTTTCGAGTCCCCACGTTACGAAAGGCTCGGATAATTTCAGACCTCAAACTCCTGTAGAATCGCCGAAGCCCATTACGATTTCCATCCCCTATTTTCTGTGCTACAAAGAGACCCGCGCGTGAATAGCCCTATCTCCCCGTTGACAAGGATGTCAGGGTTATCGACGGGAAGCCTCGCAAATTGTTTATCCTCTAGCATTTAGTCTGTGAGAGGTTGAGTAAATGAAAAGAGATACACTTAAAAAGTCACCACCACCCTTTCAGTTTACCCGGGAAGAATCTGTCCCTTCTAGGCATACCCACGACCCAACAATAGAAACCGGCACATTAGGTGATAATGGGACGACACATATTCCCTCTCCTCCTGGGGAAAGCATTGTAAAGGCCGTTTCGGCCAGTTTCAGTAAGTTGCCTGTAAAGCCGTTGGGCCGGATGCCATAATCAAAGAAGGAAACGATATTCTGCCCCGACATATTCAGAGGGTTAATACAGCCCATGATTTGCACATACGCTGCATTCATACTAATCATTTACATATCCTTCCATGATCTGCGCATCGAGGAAATTTCAAGACTATCGGATGCTTCCTTCATGGTATTGCTTTTTCGATGGCCTGCAGTGTATTATCTAATAAAGAAGACATAGTCACGATGATGTATTAGTTGTTGGTGTGTGGCAACATGCATTTAAATACCTTGGACTGAAATCGTTTAATTATTTCTAATTGCAATATTAGTTTAGCCCTATAGCAATGTGTTTGTTCTACGATAATAGCTTACTCTTACACTATCGCGCGAGAGAATTCAGCCGTTCCATATTTCTTCTATAAAGGGTACTTTATTTTTTAATCGGTAGGTAGGTAGTTAATTAACGTCGCACTGGAGCAACACAACGGGCTATTGGCGATGGTCCGGGATCAATCCCGAAGAAAAAGGACAACACCACGTCAATTTGAACCACTGTCAGGTGACGATGTCAACACCTGAGCTAGAACTCTAAACTTCCACACCTCGCCAACGTGAGAACATTTGAGGCCACGACAGATTTAACGTGCACCAACCCCCTCGTACATGACTGTCTTTGGTTATATCGAGTTTTTCGACCTCGCAACTCTCCGGTTGCTAATCCACAATTCGTCTGTCTGGGCTACCGCGGTCCTGAAAGGAAACAGGGTGTTTACTCTGGTTGCGCACTAGGATATAACTTATAGTTTTTTGTCAACCTTATTGTTGGTGGCGGTTTGTGGTGGTTGTTTCTGTGGTGGATCGTTCTTCTGTTCGTATTCTGGGCTTGACATCCCTCGGCTTTTTTTAATGCAATTTCAGAACTTCAGCTATAGGCATCCCAAAGCTTGAATTCCTAGTTAATTGGTCAACGAAAATTAGATTCCATCCAAAGACCAAACATCGCCACAATGGTGACAAAATATATTTTAAGGTAAACCCGATATGTATCATGCAGGAGCATTTATGTAACATGTAGTAGAATTCCCCAATTTTTCGTCCTGTTGATTTGTAAAATCCCTCTCATTGTGGCTCTGAAAATTCCTCTCAGGAACACATCTTCAGGTGTGTACGAGCTTCAAGCACCCGAGGTACTTGAGCGATATTTTCTTTTCCTGTGGGGTTTGCTGTCTTTAGTAAACTCGGGTATCAAGCTCACGGGATATACAAACGATCTTTTCCTGCTTTCATACCATTATTCTATTCTCCAATCCCTCTTTTTCCCTTTCACATCTTTTGCTCGAAGCTGTTTGCTTGTGTTTGGAGCAGCATGACCAAATATTGCCCTCGTGCCATTAAAACCCCAAAGTAAAATCAACCTTGCCATTGTAAAATAATGTGCTACAGGGTAGTTGTATCATCAAATAGAAAGAATAATAGTGTGGTATTAGAAAGAAAAAAAGGTAGTTGGAAATGGTAATTAAATAACGTCACACTGGAGCAATAAAACTGGCTATTAGCGACGGTCCAGGATCAATCCCGAAGCGAAAGATCAGAGGACAACACCACGTAATTTTGAACCACGGTCAGATGACAAGGTCAACAGCTGGCACCCCACTCTCCAAACTTCCACACCGCGCCAACGTGAGGATCTTTGAGGCTACGACACATTTAACATGCACCAGGTCCTGTGTACACGAAGGTCTTTGATTGGGACTTAGTTTCGAACTCGCAACCATCCAATTGCTAATCCGTCAATCTTCCAACGGGACCACTGTGGCCCTTAGAAAAAAAAAATAGAAAGAACGAAGATAAAATTATTTAAGGAATCATAGGAATATTGCTGCATATTTACTCCCTTGTATTTGACAAGATATTACACTATAAATATGAAGCGCGTAAAGAAATTAGATTCTAGTCATTTAATGTCATCGGAATCAATTTATCAAGATTTTAACAGCTTAATTCGCAATAAATAATGCGACAGTCGTTGTCAAATTACATTTTGTGTCGATAATTCTATTAATAGTCGAACACCTTTACGGAAACAATGTTTCCTAAACTCCCTATCACGTCTTAAATGAAACTAATTTTAACACTGCCAACAAGCTAAAAATTCTCCGACCCTTGAATCTTTCGCCAAGTAATCGCTGCGAATCAGGCGGCAACGTTACCGAATCAGCCCACAGATGCTGAAGTAAATTATTCAAACCCCCATGATCACAATGCAAATTGGTGCAGCTGGGATTCTAGTTATGCACCCGCGAAGACCAGAGCGTTTAGAATTTCGAGTGACACTCATGTATCGTGTATCTTTTAATACAGATTTATGAATAATTTCCGGAGTTTCCCCCGCATAATAAACTGCGGTATCTGTTTTCAAATTATTTAGTGTGAGGGAGTAGTAGCAACGTTATTGATTGAGAATGATGGGATTTAAATATTTGAATGCGCTGCTGTACATTGTTTCCAACACAAATATAAAGGAACACTGAGAATGCAATTTACTGATGTGGTTTTTAAAGATAACTTTAATTTATGAGATTCAAAGTTGCCGCCCGATAACTTCAGTAGCAAAAAAATATTTTGACGTAAATTACAATTACAAAGTAACTCAGCAAGTATAGGTTTTTAACCCTCTTATGGGCTTATCGAAACTGTCTTGTAGAGTCTAGCCTCTGGTGCAAAAACCTGTTCCTAACTGTCACTAGCTCTGGACAAGGGACAATTTGTTTTTCCTACATGGGTCTTCATTCCCTTGGAGTAATAGGGCAGTTTTGTCTCGATAAGATATATCATCTTTAGGAAAATTAACCAGATCTTGGATGAGATATCTTGTCAAAGCACTTGGAGGGTTAATTACTAGTAACTAGTAACAAAGGTTTAAATACTCGATATCCTTCAAATTGTTTCCTTTTTTTCTCAGTAAAGAAATGTGATTTCGTTTGTATAATCTAAGGCTCGACTAGGTGATGCACTGCAGAGAGAGAGTGCGATTGAACGAGGTAAGAAAATCTTGAGAACTTTTCTGTCTCACGCTTTCAAATTCACGTTTTCAAACTGAATTTGTAGATTACATGATTTCCATGATGTTTCCATAAAGTTTCTATTACGTAGGAATATTTTTGGGTACTTGGAAAAAAATGTACTTTATTTTATTTTTAACACTAGAAAAATGGGAGAGGCTTTTTTGGCCCCTAGCGTGGTTTCCGGTCTTGCAACTTCCCTGCCCATGGATTGAATAAGTTGATATTTCACTACTTTTAATTATATAGCTCATAATGTGTATTTAATCATTTGCCTAGCTGCCGTAGAAGCGGAGATAATGAATCGTATGTCTAGAAAGGCGGAAAGGACCAAAGTGCCCCCTGTCGCATTTCGCAGTGACAGTGCGAAATGTTACCTGATTGATGGCTACAATTACCTTATAACGACATTGAAAGTAGTTTTATTTTGTCTTCCTCCTCTACATCCTGTTTACAAGCATTAAAAACCCTCCCCAGCTGTGAGCAAAGATTGTAACGGAATGAATAGGATTTAGTAGTGATTGGCGACAAACTTTGGGGGAAAAGGGAGAAATATAATCACAGATAACCATTTTACATCCTTAAAATTGTGTGAACAATTGAAATCCAAATGCACAAACCTCGTAGGAGAAAAACCTCTCTGTGAGAAAAACCACAGAGGTGCCACCAACAGCAAAGTTGGGGAAACAACCTCTTCATTCCACGAAACTGTTTAGGAAAGGCTCAGATATAACGCTTACTGATTATCAGGGAAAGATGAACAAAATGTTGCTATCAAGTTCTCTTCACCTTATTGTTGCTATCGATAATAATGAGGAGACACCAGGAACTGTACATTTTTATAACCCGACCTAAGTCGATATTGTAGATCAAATAGTACACATCTGCACTACAAAATTGGGAACTCATCGCTGGCCTTTGCAAGTATTTTTTAAATGTTTTAGACATATCTGCGGTAAATGCTTGAGTTTTGTAAAAAGAAGTGACGGGAAAGCAGAAACAGGAGAAATTTATCCTGCAGCTTTGTGGCATCTAAAACTCTATATGTGGCATCTAAAATTAATGCAGCAAATACTCAGATTTTGACATCACCAATAAAAGATTGAAATGCAAAGTGCGGAGGTTTTGCATGGGAAAACGCACAAAAAATTGCTGGGCGAATTGCAAATAGGCAGTATGCGGGAAATGCTCATCGAGAGAAGTAAAATGTGCTGCTTGCTTCAACGAATGAAAGAAATAAAATGAAACAAAAAAGCAGGTCGGTGTGATAAATTTTCGATTTGAATACTAGTACATATTCTATTATCTATCTCTTGAAAGGGGCCAAATTGACCCCTTCCGTCTTTCAAGGTATAAGGCGGCAACTTCCCATCTAGTGTGTTAAAGGACAATTCACGTTGTGAGAGCTGTATAACTGTAAGAGGGGACCATAGTCCCTATTAACCCATTTTTGTGTCGATATTGTAACCTCTGTTTCAGACCTTCCTGCGCTGATGAGCCTTATACACGATCATGAGTGTGTATCACAACTGCTGTATGTATTGTTTTTGTATTATTTCAACCTATGTACATAACTAATTTTATTAAAATACATATGTCCAGTAGTTCTGGAGATAATCGCCCAAAAGTGAAAATTCTCTTAATTTTGAACACCAGTATATATATGAGCGTACGTTTCGGATCTTTGTGACGCACTAGTTCTTTGAAGACCAGAGGGGCAAGGTGATATTTTAAATATACACACGGTCGCACAGTATAATGCGTTATTTTACCAAATTTCTCTTAAGTGCTTATTCAATTGATATTTTTGTTTTAAGTATAATTGTTTATAAGACAGGAGAAAACCAAATTTTTTACATTAAAGGTTAAATATGTTTGTATTAGATATAGATGAGAAAATCGAAATTTACTCCAAAAGTTAAGAATGAGCCCTTCTGGTGGATGTCTCAAAGAGGTATCTCGTCATTAGCAAAACTGACAAGATCTTGATGGACGAGATATCTCGTCATTAGAAAAAACCCGACCAGATCTTGATCTCGTCGTCATAAAAAATTGGCAGTATTCTTGATGACGAGGTATCTTGTCGTTAGCAAAATTGATCAGATCTTAATATGGACGAGATATCTCATCAAAACCACTAAGAGGGTTAAGACAAATAGTGTGTGAACTGGTGAATTAAAAGTCTCACTTGCAAATGCATATGTAAATATATTAAATTGAATAGGTGAAATTTTAATACTTTATTTGAATTGAAGATAGAAAGTATATATATTAAATTGAATAGGTGAAATTTTAATACTTTATTTGAAATGAAGATAGAAATTATTGTAATATTCTTGCTACAAAAGGAAAAGGGATAAAGTTTGGTACATCCGACACAAAAGTTGAATAGCTCTGATAAATCTCAAAAATGTATTGTAAATATACTATAGTAAAATAAATAAATATACACAAAATGAAGACGGATTAAAAAATTAATAGCTTCCTTTGATTTTAAATATCATAGGCTGTGATTTAAATTTTTTCAAATGACAAAGGTAAAGAAGGATGACATGCTCTACCAGTTGGTGTAAAAATTTTTTATAAATCAGCTTTTCAAATTTTCATTTCTTGGCAGTTTTGTATGTAGTTTCGGTAGACTATTGTAACGTTCATGTAGGTTTGTTGATTCTTATTCATGTATATTTGGTGTGCTGAAACTACGTTTGATATAGAACTATTTTTCCAAAGGGATACGCTCCTTTCCATGACTAGTATGATTCTTTCTACGTTTTGACTTCTAATCCCAAGAAAGAATCGTAAAAAATGACGCATCCCAAGTCTGCGTTGTTCGCAATGATGTCATAACTTGGGTCGAAATTGAAAACTCCGCAGTCCATTCGACTTAGAATTTGATCTTTCTCTGCAGTGACTGTAGTTACGTAACGAGAAAAAGCACTGCGAGTCATCAGGACAGCACTTTCTGAGCAATTATCAGCCTTTTTATTTTGCAGGGCTTTTCATAATCTGAATATCCTGTGGTCTCATACAACAGGTGTGTAATTTGGCTGATACTCCTTTACTATCGGTGTTATCAGAAGTTTTGTTTCCAGAGACCATATTTTCAAGGTTATCCGATACTTAATTGTGGACATTGGAAGATGTTACTTCACATGTGATTCTACTCTTCACAAAAATATCGAATTCTTTGTCTTCTCCATTGCGATCTGTGGCAGTTTCTGGGGTTAGTGCTTCAACAGCTTGTGCAGCAAATAGAGCCATTTCAGCCATCTCGTCTTCGATGGTACGCAGACACAAGTCCATGAATTCTTCAGGATGTTCAGCATTCCACTCAGCAAGGTAGTCACGTTCAACGTATGGTTGCTCTTCTTTCTGTTTTTTGGCCTCCTTTTTAGCCTGTTTCTTTTTGCTTCGCTTTTCTCGAAATTCATTTCTGAAATAGCAGGTCGGTATTTATTAATTTTTTAAATAGGGTACACATTACATGTGTTTAAAACCAACAGTTTATGGGAAAATGTAATGCTAATAAACACCAAAATGTATACAAATAAGTAATTTAAAGAAAGATAAGAAATAGATCACACACTTACATTTGTTTCCCGAACCAATCTAACATCTTGAAAGGTGAATAAAACGTCTATAAAAATGACGAAAATAGCACTGAAAAGTACTGTTTGTAAATAAATTGCAGTGGAAGATACCTCTACAACAAAAATCGCTTTAATCAAACGTATATTAATCTCACTTGATCAAAGTTTTAAAAGGCGCTAGTTAGCAGTTCGACAGACAGCATGAATAACGAAATATTTTATAAACAGTATTACTTTCAACAATGTTTGGGTAATAATGAAAGAAATTTAGAAGTTTTGGTAATAATGGACGTATGATTATTTTACTCAAAATAACTTCATTGTTTATGAAAAATGAAGGGGGTTCTGTTGTGTTTATTTCCATTGTTGTAGGTAAGAAGTTTGAAATTTCATGCTGAATTCAGAATTAGTGATATAATACATATAATTCCAATTTATTATTTATTTTAATATTTAAAGGTTCAGACGGATTAACACTATTTATAAATATTAAAACTGTTGCTACTTTTTATACTTTTACGACACATGATCTGACTTGTACTATTTTATACTTTTAGACTCACAGAATTCCTTTTCAATGAAAGTTCATTTAAAGTTGACAAATGGATGAAATAAATAAAACAAATTGAGCATTAGTACCATAATGAACTGAATCAACAGTTTAGAATTTCGTTGAATGTTTCCTCTACAAGCCAGTTAAGTCACCAAAGACTATTTTACTGCTATAAGAAAAATGAAAAAATGAAACTTTTCAACGTCTATCCGGTCATGAAAACGGCTGTACCTTTAATAGGGCTGCCACAATCAAAGAACTTATGAAATTATTAGCGTAAGTTTCTAAAACTAGAATCAAGAAAAATCTCCTCCAGTGGTCTGCCACTGCGCTGTCCCTTGTGGAAGGTAATGCTTTCCATCCAAAAACCTTTCACACTGGAGCAAGGAATCTTAAAAATTTCAACGAATTCGAAATTCTATGCCCATGCTTTCGAGCTCCAACTATCATTCCACGTTCAAACTATGTTATTTCTCGTTGTGTAGCCATTATCACGTTATTCTATTATTTATTATATTATTTATTATTAAGATATTCAAAAATCCAACAGACAGCAAGGGAAATCATCTGACTATACCCTTCGAACTCGATGTGAGTGCCACTTGTAAATTTGCATACTGCTGTCCCATGACTTTTGAGGTGCATTCCTCCCTGGGTGTATTTCTCTCTTCTGTGTCAGTAAAACTTTCATTATGTTTGTGTCTATTACTTCATGTTGTATGTCTAGTGTCTGGCGCATCATGGCCAAATATGACCCTTACACCATAAAACCTTCAAACCAACCAACCAACCAATCCATGACTTTTGGAACATCAGTGTATATTTCTTTGTTGCTAGAGTCTTCTAGGCTTCCGTCATATGAGTTGTTAAGCGAACAGATTTTTGCCAAATGTAGTTATCATAACACGAGTGAGTTTATCCTAGACCTTTGGGTCTACTTCTCTCTGGTGCAGCAAAAACAATTACATCGGATTTAGAAACCAAACCAAATCTAGACCTTTTGCAAGAATGTAAAAAGTCATGAAAGGGAAATAAAATCTATCATTGTTTCTGCAGTTATGAACTATGAATATGTAAAACCATAAAAAAATTGAATGAGTATAACTCTTGATGGTAACAGAATTTTCATTTTATAAGAATCCTTAAATCTCCAAGTGGTGTCGACGAGATATCTCGCCCATCAAGATCTAATCAATTTTGCTAATGACGAGATATCTCGTCAGGATATTGCCAATATTTTGATGATGACGAGATCAAGCTCTGGTCAGTTTTCTAATGGCGATTCATTTCATCCATCAAGATCTGATCAGTTTTGTTAATGATTAAGATACCGTCCAGACCACCACGAGGACGGTTAACGTAACTGGGTAAATATATAGTTGAAACACTTTAACTATATCAGTTGGTATGGTACTAAAGATTTTAATGGCTAAACCGTGAATGTTTGAAAATAAAAGAATTTAATCTTTTATTGAGTCGGTTCAAAAATTCCGTATTCAAATCAACTATTCCGATTCTTTAAATGCTTTGTTGATTAAACGAAATAAAAAAGTTAATAAAAATTTCATCACTTTACTGCCTGCCTTCAGGCTGCTACAATACGGCTACTTTATTTAATTTAGTTCTTACTATGAGCTAATTACAAAGAAAAGGATTTAGTTACATTTAATTCTGTTTATTATATTGCACTTTTAATTAAACGTCTGGAGATTTTTTTGAACATCCGTCCATTCAGCAATTAGTGCCAGGATTAATTTCGGAAATAAAGTTTAGTAATACTGCACACGAGAGCTAAATGTAATTAGTATATGCCCATACGGAAAAACGAGACTTTCTTATTTTTTTAGAGAATGTCATCGATGATACAACTCTAATGAAAATCGTATTTTTTCTTTGCTATTGGAAATTGAATTATTCTTTGTTTCTAAGCTAGTTGAACATATGTACCAAACGACACAATATATTGTACTCATACAGGTTTAATTTGTCTATCTAAAGTCATAAGGGCTAATTAGACTTGGGATCTATGGATTAAAGTGGCAATATTAAAGAACTTGTATAAAAGATTACTACTATGTCTAATTAGTGTTTCGATCCGAGACACTTTCAATTTTTTCATGTGTTAATTTGCAAGCATTTAAAATTTAAGAAAAAAAATTGACAGTTTTGTGTAGAACACCAACCGTAGTTTTGACGTGAATACGTATACTCGGGCCTGATGTTGGATTGTGGAATAAATAAAGCAAACAGGAAGTTTAAACGATTGTTCATTGTGAGTAGTCAACAATTAATTTACAGTTTGAATGATTAAAGTGCAGTGTGATATTAATATTGAAGTTGAGCTCATTGATTGCAGGCTTGTGATTGTAGTGTAGCTCGGTAGCTTTCGAATGACACTACTTACGCAGTCTTTACTTCACGTTATCCAAATTGACACTGGTCCTAAGCCCATCCAGCACTATAGAATTTTGACATTGTGAATCCCTTCCCCGAGCTCAGTGTAGCCGATCCGAAGGTCATGTCAGATACGGACATCCTTTGTCTGTACTACGCTATATTTATCATCTGGATGTTTCTTCTAGTTCTGAAATCATAAGCCAAAACAGTTGCAACACTTTTTTGCAACGCTCGACTTTTGACAAATGCCCCCAATACTATTCCGATTTAAAGATGTATTCAGATCAAAATTAGAAATCAAATAACATATTACCATTTTCATCATAACTCGTAATGTTTAGTTGTACTGACATGGTTTACGGAAACAAACAATAGCGTTCCGTATCATCTACGTCTGGGGATGTCAGAATTGAATTTGCTCAAAACATTCGATAGATAGGACTCAAGGAATAAAAGAATATTCTCTTTAACGACACCAAACTATACAGCAAACGTGCTGGGATTATATCTTAACCCTCTTGGTGATTGTCTCAACGAGATATCTCGCCATTAGCAAAACTGACCAGATCTTGATGGACGAGATACCTCGTCATTAGAAGAAACCTGGCCAGATCTTGATGAACGAGAAATCTCGTCATTAGAAGAAAATTGACAATATCCTGATCTAGTCATAATTGAAAAATCATAATTTGAAAAATCGGCAACATCTTGATGACTCAGGGCTGCCACGCCCTACTTGTGTAATAGTAGCATTAATTTTTAAGAAATTTATGGCCCAAAAGATTCCTCTTGAATGTTATTTTAATAGCAATTTTAGTTGCTGAGATACAAAATGAATCGACTGAAATACAAAATGTGTTAGTTAAGTATGAAACATATTTTAAAGATCTCATCTAGAAATTTGAATTTTAAAATTAAAAAGCTATTTTATTTGAAGTTTTCATGGCAATCTAGCAACCACAAATTTTGATGGGTTTTTTACTTTGTTACATGGTTAATCTATTTATTCTGTTTTATTGAAAAAGCGGCTTTTATTTTTTAAACGGAACGAATAAAACTTCTACCAGGCTGAACTTTAACCGGCTGAGGGGTTTACAGGAATACATCGGTTCTACAACCTGAAGTCTGCATTACTTCCAATCAGTTTTGACCTTGGATCAATGAAATCTTCCCTAGGAATCTTTCAACCAACAGGCGTGATTATTCACTCATTATATGTGCTGAAGTGTAAAAGCAATGCTACACTACTCGAAAATTCTCTGGGCGCTCAGAATGTTGAAATAAAACTATCCTTCTAAGTAATTTCAACGAGGTACCTCGTTCATCCATATCTGACAAGTTTTGATAGTGACGAGATATCTCTTCATCAAGATTGCCGATTGAATGCCGAATGATGAAGATATCGCCGATTTTTTTATGATGACGAGATCTAGATCCGATCAATTTTCTTCTAATGACGAGATATCTCATCCATGAAGATCTGGCCAGTTTTGCTGATGACGATATACCTCGTCTAGACAACCACAGGGAGGATTAAAATGAAGGAGTTGAAAAGGGTACACGAAGTCAAAAGTTACTTTTCAAGGACTTTTCTGCTCTTTAAGTCAAGAAAAAGTACCACTTTTATTTTTAAGACCGTATTTTAAGTTTATTTCCAAACTTAGTCACTTTGAATTTTCTATATTTCATTTTCCCGAAAGAATAATAGATTGAACAGAACATTGATTGAGTCCATATCTATTCACTGACCCACTTAATCATCTGCTCGAATAACCGAGAATTCACTAGACTCCAGCGTGATTTGTTTTAGTTAATCCATCCACTGTGATAAATTGGATCCATTCCTATTGTTTTCGTGTTTCGATGCCAGTGCTCTCCATTTCACTATTCAATTAACTACTGCTCACATTCATTGTTAATCCTCTAATGTATAGAATAAAGAGCCACAACGCATTATCAATTATCGTCCTTACAAATTCCCATTGAACAAAGGTGCAATGGGATTTTCAAGAAAGGGCTCCGTTGTTTTCAGCCAGTAGGAGTAAATGGAGTTCTTTAGGGCGTTTGCTATATTATGTTCAATATAGTATTGTTTTCATTGTTCATTGCGTTCCATATATGTGAGGATTTTTATGTAGAGCTAAGTATAGGTAGCGCTAGTGTTTCTATGGAAGTACGCAGTTTCAATCTACAGGTAAGTAGGTAATTCAGTTTAAGTCGCACTGGAGACAAACAACGAGAAAGATCCGAAGACAGCATCTTATAATTTTGAATCACGGTCAGATAAAGTCGAAGCCTGATTTGGAACCCCACTCTCCAAACTTAAACACTACGTCAATGTGGTTCCTCTCTAGAAGAGACATAATTTGCTATGTTACATGAATGCGATTTTAGCATATCGTTTATAGAATTCATCTTAAATAGATAGTTCTCTGGTGTTTTACCAATTATCTTTGTTACAAATTCCCATTAAGCAAAGGTATGATGAGGTTTTCAAGAAAGAACGTCGTTTTAAGTCAGTAAGAGTAAATGGGGTTCTTTAGGACGTTTTTGATATTATGTTCAACAACATAGTGTTGTCCTTATGCGTTGCGTTCTATTTCTTATGTAGGGTTTTACTGTAGATTTAAATATCTATAGCGTTAGTCTTTCTATGGTAATTCGTAGTTTCACTCTAGAGGTAGGGAGTTCAATTTAATTCATTCGCACTGGAGCAACACAACGGGCTATTGGCGACTATTGGCGAAATTTTGAACCACGGTGAGATGACGTGGTGGACACCTGAGCTGGCACCCCATTCTCCAAACTTCGCCAATGTTAAAGTTCCACTCTAGAAATGACGTAATTTGCCATGTTTCATGGTTGATGTCGTTTATAAGATCAATCTCGAATGAATAATTCTTTGAGTTCTGTATTTCATTCTGTTTTTTATTCAATTAAAATTATGTTTTGCAAATAGTTTTCTTTGCCGTGGTTCAAAATTACGAGGCGTTGAACTCGGATCTTTCCCTTCGAAACTGATCCCGGATCGTCGCCAATGGATAGTTGTGTTGCATCCGCATGACGTAAATTCGACTACCTACCTTTAAGTAGTTTTAGACTTCTTGACAAAATTTCAGTGAAAACAAACCAGACGGTTTGCGAAGTTTTCACTACCGCTGTCCAAATTACATCAATTAGGAATTCCTTTTTTAAATTTTTATTGGCAACGGGGTGAAATAGTATTCGATAAACAAGCCAAGTGACGTCACGTTCGGATTACGTACAAGTAGCTAATGCCGCTGCAGAAACACTACCGCTACCTATATTTAGCTTGACAAAAAATACGTAGAATTCCTCCATCCAATAGATGTCGCTACATAGTTATTGAATGTGTCCAAGGGTAAAAACAATAGTGTTTACTACTCGGAAATTCCGTGTCTCTCAGAGGATAAAAACAAAGAATTCGGCCCATTCAAAAGAATTCAAGCTGCATTCGACGCTTCAATCTATCAACAACAAATCTCGTCCGAAGAACATTGGGTTTTCTGCTGCCCTGATTTTAATCCCGCTCCCTCTATCACTTTCATAAAACATCCAGTCGGAGGCACTGAGAGAGCTGCTACTTTGTGTGTTCGATTTGGTTGCAAACTTCGCCGGAAGCCGAGTTGGAACGCTGGGGGTAAAATATGAGGCCAGAAATCAATTTCCCACAGCCTTCCCTCGGCTTCCAACTCCCACGAAATTGTGCTCAGGCGGGGCTTTTTCACGGCTCAGGAAGTTCGTTTCACTTTATTTGCACGAATACAGGAACTGGAGAAAGGGGTTTCCATTCGACATTCCCTTTGCTCTTCTTGGTTTCTTTGGAACGGGCACTCGACAAGCGTGTGCTGGAGTGCAGATCCCCGTTTCTTCGATTTGACGAGATGTTTTAAATCTACTGAAAATAAGAAACCAATAAAATTCCGAGTAGAAAATTGCGTTGAGTTTTATGTAAGTGGTAAGAAGGAAAAATTGGTGGATTGCTTCGAGGACGCAAACTATTGTTTGTAATTAATACTCTGGCCTGATATTAATTGTGGAATGATGGACGTGGCTCACAGTGGGTATATCCACTGCGATAGCAGCCTTTGAGTTGTAGGCGGCGCAGGTTTGATTCCTGTCAGGTGCATTCCTGCCTGGATGTATTTCTTTCTTCTCTATCGGTAAAACTTTCATTGTGTGTGTATGTCTATTACTTGACATTGTGTATCTTGTGTCAGGCGCAGCTTAGCCAAATATGCCATAAAACCCCCCCAAACCAACCTTAGAATAGAATACTATAAAAAGATTTTATTGGTCCTTTCCCCTTAGAATAGAATCATTTGGAAAGTTTCTATCGATCATTTACTCAGAATAGATTCCTTTGGAAATATTTTATTGCTGCTTCTTTCCTTAGAATAGAATACTTTTAAAAGATTCTATTGGTCATTTCCTTAGAATAGAATACTTTTAAAAGATTCTATTGGTCATTTCCTCAGAATAGAATCATTTGGAAAGTTTCTGTCTATCATTTACTCAGGAGAGAATTCTTTGGAAAGATTCTATCGGTCAAGGAGGTCATAATTGGTTTGAAGTTGCTGGATGGGGGGGAGAGGCAAGTTGAAATATTATGAGTGTGAACCTATTAGAAGTTTAAGGTGTATTATGATATAAGGGCTAGACTTCGAAGAGCAATGTCAAATTTCGAAGAGCATTAAAAGATAATGGTACTTATTGACAGGTTTTGTCTATCATGGTTTATCATGCTTGTTATCATTTCGGGATTCCAAGACTTGGCAGTCTCTTTTAAAAGCACAAAGATAACATGTTCTCTCCAAACCACCATAATTCTCAAGAATCTTTTGTGAAGAACGTGAAATTCACATTTTCTTCGTTTAGAAGCTCCTTTCTAAGTCAAACCTTTCACTGCTTGGCACAACTTGGAAAATCTAGCTCTTGTACCACACAAAAATCCAACAAGAATTGAAAATTAATTTCTTTGCATACAAAAAATTATCTGGAATCGTCTATAGTTTTTCTATTACTTGGGATACACAAAATTTCTTCTTTTTATATTATAATCGTTTTATCTGGGCAATGTTATGTCTCTAACATCTGAATTCTGTTTAAAAAAGGTATTGAAATATCAACGCCGAAGTCTTAAACTACAAAATATAATGCTCTTTACTAAGTTAAACTGGAAACAAAATAACAAAGTACGAGACAATAAGCTAAGAAATAATGTAAGGAATATTATTTTATAATGTAAGTCGTTTCCTTAACAAGCGAGTTTCATTTCTTTGGGTGTTTTTGTTTGGTAGGACATATTGGGAATACCTTCGGCTTTTTATGCCTTATTTAACTTTTATAGATTAATTTTGTTTTCGATTTCAATTTTGTAATGGTAATCTCATGAGTACCAATTATTCTTTGTCGATTTTGCATTATCAATACGAGCAGAGTTTGAGTTTTCCTTTCAATAATGATCCATTTGTTTAAGCTATATTTTGATTCTTTTGTTTGAGCTATGATCGCATTCGTTAGCTTGAACCTGCGTATGAGAATCACAATTTTTATTTGTTAAAGATTAGATGATCGAAAAATATGATATTTAAAGATACTAAATTATAATGGCTGAACACATCTGAAGAATTTTGTTACAGAAAATAGCTACTACCTTTAAATTCAAAAAGTGAAGTGATAAAATATTTAGTGATTAATCAAATTACTAAGCATATTTTATAAAAAGCGGAATTAAATTTATTACCTAAAAGTTAAATTTTCGACTCAAAAGTTTAATTTTCCAATATTTTTATTTGATATACCATTTATAGGTAGTAAGGCTTTTAGTATTTATTTTTGTTTTAAACGTGGATGTAGCATAAAGTTCCAGTGACTTTTTAATTAATACCAGTGGTAAAATTATAAAACATTTTCTAAAGTGTTTAATACAACGGAAAAACTTTTTATTATACAAGAATAATAGCTAAAATAAATATTAGGTGCGTCAAAATGCACGATATAAAGATTTGGATTGAAAGAAAACATTTGCTAAGACATTGGACTTCTTTTTGTCTTTGAATTTTAATATCAAAAGACTTTTCTAAGGAGAACATTTTTATTGTTTTATAATATTTTTGACATTCCTTTCTCTATCTATATTATAGGAGTTAATTATACACCTTGGAATCTACAATCACAGAATTAATTCTATTTCATATAAAAGTTTTTTAATACTCCATTAAGAACAGAAAATATATTCCATTTTTCTTTCACCAACAAAGGAAGCAGACTTAATATTTTTAGTCTAAGCTATTGTCAGTGATAATTTATAAAATATTCCTTACAAACACAATCAAAGCAAAAACAAGAAGCATTTCTTAACATTTAAAATGAATTTACGCATATATGATTCTTCAAATGATAAATGCTTACCCATAATTTCTAAGAATTTCGGTTGCAGGTATGGAATGTAAAAATGAAAACCATTCTTCCCCAAGAAAAGGGAATTACAAATGATGATTTTTGATTAAAAAAACTCTTAGATCTGATGATTTTTCGTTACTTTTCTTCTTACCTTTCCTCCATTTATCAAGTATATTTAATCTAAGATTGAAATTAATTGCATTTTAAAAATATTTTTTCTAAGATTGAAATATCAACCCCCATTTAAAAATATTTATTCTAATTCTCTTAAAGCGTTCTATTACATTTCTACTGCATATGTTAAGTGGGAACTTCATTAAAAGAATAGACTGGCTGGAAATAAGCACTTAATCCGCAAGCCATTTCCATAAGAAATGAATTCTGAATATTGTTATGACAGCAATGTGGTTACCAGCTGCTCTCCAGTACATCGAGTTTCTGATGAAATAGACGGAGCATGTTGGTAGAGTCCTTGTCGCAAGACGGAGTGAAGGTCACATGAACTTGTGAATCGTCTCGTGTCGATTGGCTCTCAAAGAGCAAACTTGTGTTTTTGATAACACTCGGTCATTTAGTTCCTGCATTAGGATTTTTGTTTTATTCCTATACCACGTGACCTTCATCAATGGATCTTCAAACAGAGTGATCGGGAGAATTAACATGAATCTGAACGGACATGCCCCGTCTATTTCACTAGAATGTCGATTCATCAGCCATGGTGACCAGGATAGAATGTTATGAATTGAAAGATCAGTTAACCCTCCTGGTGGTTTATCTTCGCACCGAAGACCACCCTATAATGGCCAGCCTCTGCTGTAAAAACCTGTTCCAAACTATCACCAGCACTAGGCAAAGTACAGTTTATTTTTCCTACTAGGCCCTTCATTCGTTGAATTAATAAGATAGCTTTGTCTCGACAAGGTATCTCGTACCTCGCAAAATACAGATCTTGATGGACGAGACATCTCGCCAAAAGGAAAATCTACTAGATCTTAGACGAGATATCTCGTCGAAGCCACTTGGAGGTTAAAGTCAATACAGCATTGACCAATACTTTGCTACAGGTATTTTACAGTTAGTGGAACACTATGCCATTCATCGTAATCACTCTATAAGAGTGGATGTAATAATTGGCTTTACTACAATAACTAAGGTATATTGGTGCCCAGCAAATGGTAATTTCACCGCCACATAAATTGCTCCTGGTACAAGTTAAAAGGTCACAAACATAATCTGTTTTTCTCCAACATTCTTGGTATTCCGCAGTGCGTCTTTAACTGTATTTGAATTTTAAAGATTCAAGAATGCACCAGACTACTTCTCAAAGACTCAGAAGAAGGTGCACGATATATATCATTTTAGTTAAAGGAACTGAGAATTTTCCTATTTTCCATGTTCCTCAACTTCAGGAAATCCTCGTATTTTGGATTGTCTCTGTGGGACATCTCTTGGATAAACGGGAGAAATCTAACCGTGTGTGGAAAGTCAATAAGCGCTGCAGTTAAATGAATTGTTTTGGGACCCTTTTAGTGGAAACTGATTTAGATTATAAATAGCAGAAAATAAAAGATTGAAAACAGAAAATGGAAAATAGGTTGAAGTGACCTTTTGCAAACAGGATTTATCTCTTAGGGGAGAAGAATGCTCTTTGATTCCGAGTCAAATATATCAAAATTTCGATGCATAATAACTTGAATTCTCCAATCTTGTCAATAGAAAAACGCTTATTGTGCGTTTCTTTTGGAGATGAATCCTACGCAACAAATAATTTACGATGTTATTTTTTCATTTTTTTATAAACCGATCAATTTTTCAGGTAGGTGTATTTGTACAGTCTGAAAAGGAAAGATATTCTCAGGCTCTGTAGATTTCTACGAAATAAAGCTTGACACTTCCCAGAAGGGGAGGTAGAGAATGCAATTGTTGTGACAACACTGTATTCTGAGTTGAGATGCCCTGAATACCGGAGAAACGCTTGTATATTTCATGAAAAGCAGCAGCACGCATACCATTAACGTCACAGTGATGGAGTAAATTATAGGCACATAAAACTCCTTACGAGACTAGTTACTCCTAAAATAGCAATGCATAAAGAAAGCAATGCTGCATTTCAAATGAATGATTTATGGGAAATATTACATCGGTTATATGCGTTTCAAATTGGGAATCAAATTAATTATTTAGACGGAGGAATAAAAGCATGATATCACCGGTAACATTGCTTAAGAACGAAAAAATACATTTATTTTGAAACATTTACTTCTAAAAAATATGAAATGATATTTGTTATATTTGTTGTTAAAATATTCCTACAAAGATACAGACAAAGAAATATAACATTTCCTGCAATCAGCTAAACTGAAAGCCATGAGGCCCAAAAGAGTTTGAGACCAATGTAAAATACAGTCTTAAAAATATCGTACCTTATGTTGTCGAAAAAAACTTAGCCCTTTTAGTTAGAAATCTAATGTTTTAAAGAACATCCCTAATGTCTTAGATCTACATTTAGCTCTTGAATAACATTGATCATTATTTATTTTATAATTCCAATTTAACATATGTTATAATTTACTGTGCTTCTCTTTCCTCTAAATAAACCTTTTAAACTTTATTCCTTTGAATTTTCAATTAGTTCCACGCGGCAATATTGAACTTAATTAGTAATAATGTTAAAGATAAATAAGAATAATATTTTATCAGTGAAACTGGAAAATATTCCCTTTTTATGCTCGAAATATGTCCATATCTATTTTTTAGCATGAAAGGCTATTCTTTGGATAAATGTTCTCATATCTGAAGACATTTCTCTACGCTGTCTTACAAAACGCACTTTCAATACTGCACTTTCTCACACTCTTACAAAGAAAAAGGATGTTTTGAATGCCATGCTCTGTGAAAAGAATCAAAAGAGCAAATGCAGCAAAAATTCCCTGGAAAATACAAGTCTATGGAACCTCTCATATGCGTCTTTTGAATTTGAAGTGCATTACGTATTACGAAATACATTTCAATCTAATGGGAATAAAGAAAAAGTTTTTTCTCTGCACGTATTTTGGAACGTAAAAATACACTCCCGGTCATGTTTCACTTTTATTTTTAAAGTTTTTCATCCCATTCTGTACTTTGTCATCGCTCTTTTATGAGTTGTACTATTGATCCATTTGCAGTTGAATGCATCAGTAAAAATACAGTAAGGAGCTGTTAGTCCGAAATTCTTTAGAATATTCTGCTAGACCTATATTCGCGTGCAAGGAATCTTATTGAAGTTAGTTTTAAGAAATGGTTTAGAAAATGCTTCCCGCCTATAAGGTCCTATGATTTATGATTATTATTTGAATTTTTCTTCTGTAAAGTGTGTCCCGTCCCAGTGAATTTTTAACCCATTCCTGAATATAGTTTGATTTTTTTTTGGTTTTAGGAAAAGTAATAGACTATAGAGCAGGGGTCGGGAACCTTTCGGAAACGAAGAGCCATTTCATCAATAAACGTACAAAAATAAAATTTAGGGACCCGCAATTTTAATTCGATTTATTTTTTAATTATTTCAGTATTTACAAACACATATTATATAGATGCAAGTTTCAAAAATAAATTTCATGTTTATTTATAATAGTTATTGTTTTCCGTGACGACATTTTTTATAAATTTTTATTTTATTCATGTAAATGTAAATACAACGAAGTCCTGTAAAAATAATTTTACAATTAATTATTTCAATATTCAGTTCACATTCAATGCGATTTTTGGACTTGGATTTTCTTTGCCAATTTAGTCAAATTTGGAGTGTACTTCATACATTTTAGAAGGAGTTCAGCTTTAAACTTGCATCCGTTAGTCTGCTTCTATGTTTCATTTAATGTAGTTCATCGTAGAGAAAAATTGTTCACAATTGTATGTGGACCCAAATAAGGTCAAAATCCCAAAAGCTAATCTCTTAGCATTTGAATAATTAGTTGGAAAGGAGTTCCAGCATTTAAATGTAATGTACTGTGGTGTTTCCTACATAGTTGTCTCACTTTTTCAACCTGTGCTACCATTTCCTGAAGTTTTTGCACCCAGATGCTTTTATTCTGAATTTCTAGAATCTCCATTTGTAGATCTGCAATAGATATCCCAGGAAAAGTTTTGACGTCTATTAGTTTTAAATCACACTTCAGCGGATGTAATATAAATTTCATCATCTGATATTTTCTAAAATCCTGAGATCTGTTTAAAAGTGTAACTAAAAATTAATAATTTCAGTGAATATTTTGCAATAAATTTTTTCTTGATTTAAACTCAACCTATAATTTCTTAGATTTTCAAAAAATACAAATTCATCTTTGGTGACGTCTTCTAAAATCATTCTTAATTTATGCTCAAATGTAATGACTTCTAATAATTGTAAAGCTGTATTTCCTTTTCCTTGTAACTTCAGATTCATCTTATTAAAATGTTCGGTCATATCAACCATAAAACAAAAAATTTGAATCTGGTGAGTTGTAAATACTCTGTGTTGTAACTTTTAGAAGTTCAGAAAGTTATTACTTCTTTTAAACACTCGAAAAACCGTTTTGATGCCTTACCCTTTTATAGCCATCTTACAGACGTAAATGTAACCAAATCTATATATTGACTACCTACTTCTAACAATGCATCAAAAAGTCTGTTATACAACTCTTTAGATTGAATGAAATTAATCATTGGTACAACAACGTCCATCACTTTTTCAGCTAAGTTAATAACCCTAAAGATTTTGCAACTAAAGCTTCTTGATGCAAAATACAATGAAATGAAATAACTTCATGAGAAATATGAGTGGAAAATAATTTAACAAACCCCTTGTTTTTTGTAATCATGGCAGGCACACCATCGGTAGCAATGCATACTATATTATCAATATTTATATTTTTATTCTGTAAACATGTTAGGAGGTTGTCTGAAATATCTTAAATATACCTGTAGTATGTTTTTCAAGTGACAAAACATCAAAGAGTTCCTCTTGAATACCGAATGATGTGATATATTTAACCATAATATAGGCATTGGGCTATATCAGAAATATCAGTTGATTCATCAACAGCAATAGATATAAATTCAGCAGAATTAATATTCACAATTAGCATATCTGATACTTCCTCAGAAATAGTTAGGATTCGTTCCTTTACAGTTCTAGTGAGAGTGGTAAATCTTTTATATTCTTACCATATATCATTCTTATTTTTCATATCTTTAAACAGAATTTGAGAGACATTGTACATGCAATTTTTAGAAATTCGCCATCAGTAAAAGATTTTCCCGCTTTTGATATTTCCAGGGATAACAAAAAACTTACTTCAGTGGTACTTGACGAAGATTTCGTCCAGGATGACAAACGTTTTTGCTGAAGTTGTGTTTTCCCCTTTGTAATTCCTCAATAGCTTTTCTTCTATTATCATCAGGATACTTTTCACTAAAATATAAATGCTTTCCGCGAAAATGTCGTTCTATATTACTTGATTTATTATTTTGAAATAGCAAGTGACAAATAAAACATTCATTTTCATTTACTTCTTTACTTTCATTTACTTCTATAAATGCAAATTTTTCAGTCCAAATTGTATTGAAGCCCCTGTTTTCTTCAGATATTTTTCTTTCTTTGAACTTATAAGGGTTGTTATCACGAATTTGAAGTACTTTAATATAACTGTGTAGGCATAAAATACTAACTAAACTACACTGTTAATATAATACAAATTAAATTGTGCATAACATATTCTGGCACTACACACTCGTATCCAAAGCACAATCTCAACTGACAATTCTGGTGCGGGTGTGGCTCGTATAAAAGCAGCGTACGACTAGTACGAGCGTAAGACTCTTGAGCTTAATGTAATAGTACTGATAGTGTCGAAAAACATTACACTGCTAAAGGCGTTTTCTATACATACCTAATTTTTTTAAAATTTATTTTACCGACGCATTATAAATTTTTTGAGGGTGGGTAAGTGTCGGTTTTGTGGTGTCCACAGCAGATTTTTATTAAACTTTTAAGAGCCGCACTTTTTTCAGCAAAGAGCCTCATGCGGCTCCGGAGCCGCGGGTTCCCGACCCCTGCTATAGAGCAACAAGTCATGTTGCTGTACAAAATATCATTCGGTTTACTTTAAAAAGAAATTTTTGAAAGTAGATTCTAACTTCTTTAACTACCATAAAAGTTGTGTTTTCGGACTGCACAAATCTTTGTAATTAACCTTCTTAGAAGTTCAAATGCATATTTCCACCTTGCAACTTGCTGTCTTCCCTGTATGGCTTCTAACCAGATGTAATACAATTAATGGTCAAGTCTTGTTTGTTCGCAAGCGACAGAACGCTGTCCTAAAAATGGACATGCAGTTTATTTTGCTTGGGAGAATTAAGTGGAATTGAAGCCGAAGACTTCAGGATCCAAATGAAACACTCCACACCGACGTTTAAATCTATGTGGAAAGGTATTAACCCTCCAAGTGGATTCGGCGAGCTATCTTGTCCATCAAGATCTGACCAATTTTCCTAATGACGAGATATATCGTCATCAAGATATTGCCGATATTTTCTGATGACAAGATCAAGATCTGGTCAATCTTCTTCTAATGACGAGATATCTCGTTCATCAAGATCTGCTAATGGTTTTGCTAATGACGAGATACCTCGTCAAGACAACCATCAGGATGATTAAACTGTTGATGCAGAAGGGCACGAGGTCTCTTCAGTGAGGTTCTTTATCTGGCTCTTTTTTTTATTTCGTGCACCATTATGCTAGACTAATATTTGTAATTATTAGTAGATTAGTATTTGTAATTATTTCAATGAATTCACAGACACTCTGTCGCGATGAAATACCGTCTTCATGTTATTCTGAAACTCACCATTATATTTCAACCTTGATACACCTTTAAATACCAATTAAACAGTCAAGTGATCGCTGCTCTCTTAGAAATGGAAAGTGGAGCTTCCATCGTTGATGTCATCACAATGATAAATGAATCCTCCTAGCAATTTCAAACTTAAATAACAGCGACAAGAGAAAATTCAATTAGATAGGTGAGTGAAAATAACAGCTCCGTCAACAGAAACATCGGGGATTACCATTGACATAGAATATCCGATATACGCATTTGATATTTGATGTATATGTTTGTCCTGTTACAAATTATAAGTAGTTTCAACATATAAAAGTTTATATATTCGTTTTTAAAATCATTTGTTAGGTAAATATATCATCGTCTTAGCACAGACTCATTCACTGACAAAACTAAATTAAACAGCTATTTAAAGACAAAAGATTAATTTTTAGGTCCAAAAATATAAATTATAAGTATTTTGATAATGTTATAGATGTTTTAAAACATTTTATAATATGAAAATGCATTTCTTATCATCAAGAAAATAAGCTTTTAGACTACGTAAATTATCAATAAACGAATTTCTGCTCTAAGCCGACGATATATTCTATGTATTCCATCTAGTTTAGTGCTGAGTTCTATGTATTCGTATAAGGGCTTTGATAACTTAAGGTAGGTAGTTAATTAAAGTCGTTATGGAGCAACACAACGGGCTATTGCAGATGGTCCGCGAGCAATCCCGAAGGGAAGATCCAATCGATAAGTTAATAACAAAGTATTTTTACTAACACTGAAATTTTATACTAATAGCGAAATTTAAAAAAAAGTCATACTTTCTTAATTTAACTTTTTATATTACAGTTGAAAATTAATCAATTTAGCAAACGTTATGTATTAATTAACACGTTTCTTTTAAAAAGTACAATTTATAGCTATTAAGATATTTACGACGTTCAGAACATCATTTTTCGTTTCCTAGACAGACAAAATAAATTTTTAATAAAGTGTGTTTATATAATTCGTAAATGTAACATTTATTCATATCTTTTAAATTTGTTTACCAGATAGTTTTAGTATACATTATTTTATACTAAAGAGAGATAAAGTTATGCTGCATATAAAAATATCTTTTAAAGTTTGGCCAAATGTAAAAGGTTGTTTTTTCTATCCGTACTAATTATAAACATTATTCTAGAATGTTTAGTTTAGATGCTTTTCATAGGTACACGCATGACACTTCCATAAACATTTCTTAAGATTTCGAATAAGATTATTTTTTTTACATAATAAGATTCTTTCTTAAATTACGTAATATCTTTTTAGTTTTCTTGAAGATCATATTCATGGGAACATTTTTAAGACATAACACTTTTAGACAACATTTTTAAGACATAGAAGAAACTAGATTATATGCTAACAGGGCTTAAAACAGTTTAACGGTTTTTCTAATGCTTTCTTGTTTCAATTAACTACGAGTGCATTATTTTCCAAAAAAATATTACCCGAAGAGCTTTTAAAGTAATTTTTAAATAAATCTATCATTTATCTTTTAAATTGACCTACCCTACTTTGAAAATATTTCGGTATTCCATTTTCTCTACATCACTTGTTTCATTCGGAAATATACCCAGCTGTTTAAAAGAATTAAGTGTAGCTTTAAAGAGTCAAAGTGGAATAAATATAAATTATTCATGAATCATCATGCTATTTACAACAAATATAACGTTAATGAGAAGTTTAGCTGGCCGATCGTACCTAATCATGCAACAAGTAATGTAAAACAATACAAACTCTAGTGAGATGTCATATTAGAAATTTATTTAAAGAAATAATAAGCGATAAAAATTTTCTTTTAAAAAGAAAGAAATCAAGTTCAAGTCTGGATGCAGAGCTGTTGGCAAAGAATGCTGCTTTAAAGCGTTCTCTCTCCTTGAATGACTGTCTATTTGTATTATGACAGACCATGGCTACCCTTCACTTCTTTGTCAGCATATTCCAGGCAACTATTTCTTTAGAATTGAGGAAATCAGAAAGTTTCTTGTCAAATTAAAAGACAAAGATATCACTTTGCAGTGGGCTCCTGCGCATTGCGAACTGTATTGCAATGAAATGGCTGAATTGTCAACCACAATAAGCCCAGTTCCTTAGTCAGCAACTACCTTTTCTAGGTGTCGGGTAAGATCAGGAGGGAGGCATGATCACTTTGGTGTACTTTATGGAGAACACTGGAATGAATCGCCATCTTTTTCAATTCCAGAGAGAGCCTAATGACCTCCATTACTTCAAAATAAATCTCTAGAGCAGTTGCCACTTTTTCTGCTAAGGCCAGAATAAACCACATTGTAACAAGCCTACTTGAATCGTTTTCACCTGGCTGACTCCAACAAGTGCCTCATTTACCTTGATGAGGTAGAATTTGGAGCAGATCTTGTTCGACTTCACTGGAGAGAAAATTTTTAGAATTCTCTTAGAGAAAATTCGTGATTCATCATCTATTCTGTTTTTTCTAATGATCATTTTATGTATATTGCTTCGATGGCTTATAGAAGACATCGTGAAATCGGCGTTGATACTCATGCATCAAGATGTAAAAAGAAGTAAATGATTAATACTCATGTGGTACCATCATACAAATAAACTTCAGAAAATAAACGAAATGAAATTCAATACTCACATATGATTAAAAATGTAGGATGATTCGAGAAATTCCCTGACAAAACATTATTAAAGGGTGATAGGAATACAATAAAATTAACATGTTTTACAAAGAATGTATTTTCTAAATTGTTACGTGCATGTGATCGAGAGCTCTATTTGACGCGTTTGCAAATGGTTAACTTCGTCATTCTCAATGTGGATTTTGCATGTGATGGAACATTACATGAATTACGAGTTGGTTGACATACACCTAATCTATAGGACTGCTCAATAGAAATGTATAATCTACTTCAAGATTGTACCGTGAACGTGTGCCGAATCGACTCTTCCGTTTCCATTGGTAGGCCCGTATTTTAAATGCAGTACGGTTCCTCCAAGATTTCTGTGAGATAACCACTCATAATTGTAACCGAAAGGCTGCAGTGGGGTGTGGGGAGAAAAGAGTGTGAAGAGAAGGAGGAAACTTCCTGTTAATGCTTGATTCAAAATGGACGTGATATTCCCTGCTTTGTCATGTTATTCTTGTTGATACTATGTAAATACCAATTGTGCTTGTCAGATAATTGTACATCCTCGTTTGCTGTGAAAATAAATGTGTGAGTCCTTAAAAAACTATCTTTTTAATATGACACCATACATCATAACGAACCAAAAATAATCCAACAGTTTGCATGCCTGACTTTATGAGTGCTAGGAATTTTAGAACAGAAAGCAAAAAAAACAGCTATTTGAGAAAGAACAGGAGCTGCAAAGATCTATTCAACTAAAGGAACAATATTTCCTATTCCTACATAAAGGAATTATGCATCTTTGTAGTTCTTTGTGGTATATGTGGAAATACTGTCATTCTAAACAATATTTTGTTTAAGTTGACACATATACATAATAAAGTAAAATAATTGTACAAATATTTCTGTGCTATTCAAAATTAATGATTCGTTTTGTGTAATTTTATAACAAAAATAGTGATTCCCATGTTTCGGGTCAGTTTGTATGTTTAGGCAAGTACTACAACGAAGGACCCAATAGAGTTCCATGGAAATCTTGTGTACTTTGCATTCTTGCAATTTAGAAGCTAATCCGCCTGTCTGTTTCCTTATTGGAACTAAATGAAGAGGCTATTAAGCATATATCCTCCTTGTTTCCTTACTGGAACTAAACAAAGTGGATATTCAGCGTCAATCTGTTTCCTTATAACAACTTAATGAAGTAGCTATTCAGCACATTCTGTGTCTGCGTGTTAATGCAAATATCACACTAAAACGAACGAAACTGTTATATTGGAATTCTGTATTTTAGAGAAAACCTCATGCCTCATGTTTTGAAAAACGGTGTCAAACAACAATAAAACTTTTACGTCCATCTGTACGGCAGTCAACAATGAAAGGACAGCCAAATATCAACACCATTTCAATCTCACCAAAGTTGAAGATTGTCGAAATAACTTATTAGGTTTACTTGAATAAAAAATTAGTATTCCCACTTGATTACAAATTTATCCATGTCTCATTTTCCCGAGCGGACCTTTCTATATTAGCTATTATTCAAAAGTTAAAATATTTTATAAGATAATTGGGAAGCATTAGTCAAAAAAGAAATATTTATTTTACTTGCAAATAAGAAGCTAGAGGAAAGATATAGCTTTAGCTTTGATATAGCTTAGCTAGATGAAAAATATAGCTTTCATTCATAATTTGAAATGGTTATGAATTTTAAAAATCTAATTCAGTTATATGGAAATTGTATGGCATATTAGTATCGTAAATCGGAACTGTAACAAAAGAGCATCTCTTACAAACCATTGTATGTAGCGTACCTGATTTTCTATAAGTTATACTCAAAAGTTTTGCTTCTGCGAAACTTTTTTCGTAATACTCCAAATAAATGCTGTTCCAAATAAATGCTGTTCCAAATAAATGCTGCTCCAAATAAATGTTTTTAGTATATAAAGCTGTCGATATTTTTCATAAAAAAGACGCTTTTTCAACGAAACGAATTGAATTTTTGCTATCGTATCTATTACTTGTCGTAATACATTATCATCATTATCGTTATACATTATGATTACAAATTATCATTACAAATTTTCATGTATTTTATCATTATATATTATCGTTATACATTATCATTATCATTATGCAATATCGTTATACATTATCATTATCATTGTACACCAAAGTTGAAGATTGTCGAAATAACTTATTAGGTTTACTTGAATAAAAAATTAGTATTCCCACTTGATTACAAATTTATCCATGTCTCATTTTCCCGAGCGGACCCTTCTATATTAGCTATTATTCAAAAGTTAAAATATTTTATAAGATAATTGGGAAGCATTAGTCAAAAAAGAAATATTTATTTTACTTGCAAATAAAACCTTCTTAGATAAACGTAATGAAATGAAATGCAAATTTTACTTTCAACTATTGTGGAACATATGCATTTTAAAATAGAATTTAAATATCGAATCTAAAGGCTTCCAATAAACGTTTTTCAAAAGTTCTATGAAAATACCTATTCGATTCCTAACAGAATAGTGATCCCTACAGTGGATAAAAAAGATATTAGAATTGGATTTAAATATTGATATCGCAATAGACGACATGAATATATCAGGATCACTTGAAACGAAGTATTTCTAAACTTCTTTTCAACGGAAACATTCATATTTCCATATATATTCTTCCAGTGAACAGAGGGAAAACAGCGATGTGCATACGCTGTTTTACGGAAAGTGCTAAAAACAGTTTTGTAAAATATATTATAAATCATCGATAGTTTTGTCACTTCACATTTTACGGTACTGAATAAATTCTCTTAATTATAAGCATTCTGAAACTAAAGAGGAAATGACTGCAATTTTTTGAGAAACACACAAACTTTTTTCTTACACATATGCATTACAAAATACAGAATAGACTGATTTACAGACTACTTCAACTAATTCTTTAATGAATCTGATATCTCTAAATAGAGGTTCCAATAAATAAGACGAAAGTATTGAAAAGTTGCAACTTAAACGAATGAAAGATATATGCATGTATATAAGGATAGATATTTTCACAAATGTTTTAAGATATTACTAAATAAAAGGCACTCAGTCTGTTGATTTCTCTTCACTGCGTATGTTTCGGAAACACAAGAACGAAAAACTGATCTTTCGTAACGTAATAATCACACTAATTTTTAACCGAAAAGCATTTGTGCATCAGCGTTTTTAAAGTTATATCGGAGCATGAAATATGGCAATTATAATTTAATGCCTTTGTACACATTCAATTTAGCTAGATGAAAAATATAGCTTTCATTCATAATTTGAAATGGTTATAAATTTTAACAACCTAATTCAGTATATGGAAGTTGTATGGCATATTAGTATCGTAAAGCGGAACTGTAACAAAAGAGCATCTCTTACAAACCATTGTATGTAGCGTATCTGATTTTTTGTAAGTTATACCCAAAAGTTTTGCTTCTGCGAAACTTTTTTCGTAATACTCCAAATAAATCCTGTAGTTTTTAGTATATAAAGCTGTCGATACTTATCATAAAAAAGACGCTTTTTCAACGAAACGAATTGAATTTTTGCTGTCGTATCTATTACTTGTCGTAATACATTATCATCATTATCATTATACATTATGATTACAAATTATCATACATACATGTTATACATTATCATTATCATTATAGAATATCGCTATACAATATCATACATTATGCATCATCATCACAAATTATTATACATATTACAAATTATCATTATAAATTACCATTATAAATTACCATATATATTAAACATTATCATTATTATTATACATATTATATATATATATATATAGTTATAAATTATCATACATATTATACACATATCTGTGTATAATATGTATGATAACGTTATAAATCATCATCATCATTATACATTATCATTATCATTATCATTATTTCACTTAATTGAATTACTTTGACAGACTCATTTTTGTCAAACTTTCATTTAGTATTCGATGCGTTGACTTCATTTCATCTTGCTGGTTACTTGTGTGTGTTAACTCGGAGAAATCGCTTTAATACATCAAAGTTTATTCAAAATCGAATTTTCAAAAGCATAAAGATTAGAATTTCATAAGGAAGTTATATACCACTGCTGCCTTGAATGAGCCAATAATATTTCTATAAAAATATTCAAATAATGTGTCCAAAACTAAATGCTACCAAAAATGGTTTAAAAATCTTTACATGACATACAACGATAAGTAAATGAAAATAAGCTTAAACTATTCTCATTAGTCTAGGATGCAAACTCGGAATACTTAGACTTACGTCAAAATCGAGACCCGTAATTAATAGGTGTTAAAATAGGATTATGTCACTAAAATCTCTCGAAAAATTGTTATATGTGTAAGCCATGAGATCACTTAAAGGATTGGATCGATTCCAAGAATCGAAAAGACCACTCAATCACTCAAGATGTCACGTGGTCGTCGTTTAGTATCGATATAAATAGGGCAACGTTGATGTTTTTGAAATAGGATTGAAAGAAAGCAATTTGCTAAGGTTGGTTGAAACGTACAAATAACTGAATTTTTGGCGAACATAATTCCTTTGTTGAGTGTATTAAACCTTTGAGACAGAAAGTGGTTGGGCTGATTTTTCAGATGTTTTTACACCATTGCATCTAAAATGTTGATTACCTTCAAATGATAAAGCTGTTTCCGGTTTCTGAGTTTATAAACCTTAGATAATTTGCTTTACTCACTGCTTTAATTTATTTATATCTGTAGGTATTCTTTTATGTTGAAGTTATAAATTCAAATTATATTTTGTTTCTAACAATAATTCTTTGCTTCGGGCTTCACTTTGATCCCTCTTAGGTGTTCACACACATAATTCCTTATCTGCATGATTTCTGACCAATTTTGACCTTGACCAATTGATTTTTCCCGAAAGATTCTATTCTAATGAAATGAACAATAAATTATTTTCAAATTATTCTATTTCAGGGAAATGAGCGATAAAATATTTCCAAAAGATTCTAATCATAGGAAATGAGCAATAAAATTATTTTCAAAATATAATATTCTAAGAAAAGGTGCAATAGAATCTTTTCAAAGGATTATAATCCAAGGAAAAGACCAATAGAATCTTTCCAAAGGATTAAATCCTAAAGAATGGGACAATAGAATCGTTCTAAAGGATTCTATTCCAAGGAAAGGACTAATAGAATAGTTCCAAAGAAAAATTCTATTCTAAGGAAATGACCCATAGAATCTTTCTAAAGGTTGAAAGAATCCATGGATTCTTTAGAGAGAAAGAGTTGATTATTTAGTCCATATTAGTTATGGGGTAAAAGCAACACTAAAATATGACTCTCAGTGAGTTAAATACTTCAATTATTTGGAAAATTCATGTTTGTAAAGATTACGACGGTGATTTTCAAGATTCACCTTGTTAACGTCAATAATCCCAACTCTGTTTCATTTAATTTACTTAGTCATGGTGGTAAGCAGTTTACTGTATTTTCAAATATAAATGCTGCAAATGAAGTTGGCGCACTAAATATTAAACATCATTTAGATGGATATGAATTAAATACTCACATTTCTAAACGTTTAGAATCTTTCTATGAACGAACAATAAGGAAATTATAAACGCTTAGATTGTGGAAATTTGACTCTGGAAGATTTTCTAACGGGTTTAGTATACTGACGGATTACAAGTGAACCGCACAAAATCAAAAAACAGTTCTGAGAAAACGAAAGAGAAACGATTTTACTCAATTTGTTGTACTCACTCCAGTTTTTCTCAAAAAGAAATTTAATCTCTATGCAAAAGAAAAAATGACTTAGTGGACTTCACCTAGGGTTACTAGACGTCTGGACAAGACCGGAATTTGCGTGCTTTTTACGGATTTCGCCGGAAATAATGTCTGGAGTTTTCAGCAAAATCATCAATTCAATCCAAATGTTGTATTGCTTGAATAAAATACTTTTTATTTAAGAAGTATTTCCTCCTTGTAATACTGTTATTTCTTGTTTGTAGCAAATATTTATTTGGAATTTTCAACATAGGAGGTGTTTTTATTTATACTATTGCTGTGTGTTATCAATTGAATTTTATTTGCCCGTCAATTTCCTGAAATATCAGGAATTATAATTGAGTTTGTCCGGAATCCATTTTTAGGTTTGGTAACTCGATCTAAAAGACCTAAAGAATAAAGATCACCGCATTCTCCTCGAAAAGCCAAAAAACTCATATCCAAAATTTTGTCTGAATGTATTTTACTAGTAAGCCGACTATATGTATTATATTTCTAAGGTGTTTACAAAATCTATGTACTATATATTTAATAGAAAATTTTATTTCGAGTGAAGTAAATTTAATTAATATAAGGATTAGTACATTCAAATAATTAAATATGAGAATTTAATCGTGAATTGACGGTCTTATCTCTTTTTTGAATGTGTAAAGTGATTTTATGTATTTAAAAATAAATCATTGGCATTATTTAAGTGCATGCACGCATATCGTTTTCATTTACAGCGCCAAAAGAAAGGATACCAAGTGAACAAATTATATCCTTTTATACATAAAGATAGCTTTGATAATTTATTTCGTAGCATTCCCATCTCACGAGCTCCAACTACACTGGTGTTCAAAATCAAGATAATTTTCGCTTTTGGGCGATTATCTCCAAAACTACTGACATATTTTAATGAAATTAGTTATGTTCATAGAATAATACAAAAAATCCCATACAACAGTTATAGTAGACACGCATGATCGTGTGTAAGACTCATCAACGTAGGAAGGTCTAAAACAGAAGTTACAATATCGGCACAAAAAATGGGATAATGGAGGTATGGAACCCATTTTCAGTTATACAGCTCTCACCAACGTGAATTCATTCCTCACTTTCAAGATATTCGTCGACGAGATGAGCCCTATGTGGACGAGCATTGTAGTCCATAAAAGTGAAATCAGGGGCAACTGGACCCCTGAAAAAGCAAACATAGGGCTCCAAGATCTCATCTCTATATCTCACAGTAGTCACAGAGCCTCTGTCAAAGACATGGAGGTCTGTGCGCCCATCCAACATGATGCCTGCCAAGACCATTACACCTCCGCTGCCATAGTGGTCTCTTTCTCGGATGTTGGAGGACAGGTAGAGGGTCCCTGGTTCTCTCCAGAAGAACGTACATCGAGAACGCTGAACCGGAACTCATCAATGAATAGAACGGTCCCTCATTGATCTCTGAGCCAAAGTCGATGTTCTCTGCACCATGCTAAACGTGCTCTCCTGTGCTCAGAAGTGAGCGGGACGCAAACAGAGGTCTTCTTGCAAACAGACGTCTCTCATGTAGCCTTCGGGAAACAGTAACCCTTGAAACTTGGCTTCCTGTGGCCATATGAATATCACGAGAGGGCTGACAAGCTGTTGCACTCCTGTTACGCCTCTCTATAATGGACAAATATCGATCTTCATTGGCGATCGTGACTCTTGTACGACCTTGCCCATGCTTTCTCTCTATGGATCCGGTATCCTCAAACTGTTTCCATAAGTTGGCCACGACGCTGGGCGTTACATTAAAACCTCTCGCAATCTGCACTTGAGACTGCCCTGCTTCCAGTCTCCCAACGATTCAACACCTCATTCCATCATCATCCAAAGGTTGGTGGTTTATCATTTTAACTGTTTGCTTTTGAATTTCACCAAATTTTGCAAAAAAACCCAAAAACACCACGAAATTCGCCAGATGTGCGAGCGAACGAAGCTCGGAAATTGTGCTTAGAAAGCCTGTTCTTCTAAATGCACCGCCCACACGCACGTGTACGCTTACATAATTGACACTAACGATTTGCATTTTTGTTTGGAAGCATTAGTTTTACCTTTCGTTCAGTACTTTTTGAGAAATTCGACAAATATGCAAATTCTCCTAATTTTAACACAAGTGTATTAAACTGCGTTGAAAGTAGCTTAAAGCTTCACTACTTGCCATTCTCACGGTAAATGTGACCTAGATGCTTTTGCAGATGTATGTTGTATCAAAGGTTTTTATGGTTCCGTTTCTAATTTAATTTTGCAGTTTTAAATGAGAGAAGCAATCGTTATTTGAAAGCACTTTTCATTAGCCGCCAACTATACAATTATAAAATTAATATTGTAAAATTAATTTATAAAATTAACATACCTTAAGAATAATAAGATATATTAATTTTATAAGAAACACATGTTTTTCTTCAAAACTGTTGAGCATGTTTGTGTTACTTTAATGTTTTACATATTGATCTAAAATATTAAGAATTTATATGATGCAGATGAATAATGCTCTTTCAAATATATTATTTAATCAAATATGTGTTGACATTTTCCGTATCGAATCACTGATAAACATTGGGTTTTTTGTAAATGTCATTATAATTGCTCTTTGTATTATTTTAAAACTATAGTAAATCTGAACTGGTCTGATTCAATATACTCAATGCGTATGTTTATTATTCACTTATACTACTTTTAACCTAAACAAGTTTCTGATACAGTGATAAATACAGTGATCCAATATTCCTATAATAATATTCCTACCCATTACTCAAGGTACATGATCATTTCTCAATACGAAATTTCACATTAAACAAAAGCGTTTTAATGATAATTTTTGTCGCTTATTGCTGCGCTTGAAAAGGTATTATTTCGTTCACCAACGGTAATTCCACATTATATCTGATTGTAGGTCGTGCCAGTATAGCTGTAAAAATCTGCATATTATGTAAATGTTAAAGTCAAGATAGTTTAAACTACAAAATGCTTCGTTCAAATGTTAAGATAATCACTCGTATCTATTTTATTTCTGCACGACTTAGTTTCCCCTTTGGGATTGCTTTAGATCAGTGGTAGTCAACCTGGTCCCCACCGCCCACTAGTAGGCAGTTCAAGCTTTCATGGTGGGCGGTAGGGGTTTTGTCCGATGCTGAAGCTACTTTCCGTTATCACCGCGCATCTATGACTCAATGATAGAGCAAGTTGTACTGCACTGTAGTGCGCATGACGAGGGCTGGGTGTACCAGGAACCATCACTCTAGTTGAGCTCGTTTCATGGTGGGGCCAGTACGTAGTTAGATTTGTGAAAGTAAGCACGTGCCTACGGCTTCAAACAAGTTTTGTAAATTATGTAAAATATTGTGAGCCTATGTCTCAAAAAGAGAAATACACTCGTGACTCTTTACAGGAGTATCTGAAGATGGGTTTCATCGAATCTGTTGTAAATAAACAACTCCCAATGTGTTTAAAACATTATCCAATGAAGCAATAAAGCCAAGTCGATTGCGAGAACATCTTGCTACAAAGCATCCAAAAGATAAAGGCAAGTCCATTGAATATTTTCTGGAAACATAAAAAATTTCAAAATCGTCCAACAATCTTACATCATTTATGAAGCAACATACAACGAACGAAGATGGATTAACTGCCACTTATCGCATTTCACAATTCATTGCAAAAAGTTTTAAAAGCTTTAATATTGGAGAAACTTTAATAATACCCTCTATAAAAGAATTTATCTCAACAGTAACGCATCAGGATATACTTGAAGCTTTAAAAACGTTGCCCCTAAGCGATAGCACAGTAAAGCGACGAATTGAAGAAATGGCAGTTAATGTTGCAAATAAACTTACAGGTATTCTCCAAAACTCTTCATTTTCTATACAATTACATGAGTCTACCATTGCAGATAATAATGTTTTATTGATGATATATGTACGTTATTTTGATGAAAACAATACATTACGAGAAGAAATGCTATTCGCAATAAATCTCATTACAGATACAAGAGGATTATCAATATTTAATGGGGTGAAATCATACTTTGCAAAAAATAATATACCTTTGAACAATATTGTTGCATGCGCTACTGATGGAGCACCATCAATGGTAGGTCCTATCGTGAATTGGCTGCTTATTTGAAGGAAGGAGTTCCAGATGTTTTATGTATTCATTGTGTGGTGCAGACAACATCTTGTAGGAAAACATTTAAGTACAAGTCTCCATTCATTATTAACTATAATAATTAGAGCTGTAAATAAGATAAATCCAATGCCAAACACGATAGAATGTTTCGACAGCTGTGCCAGGACGATAATGAGGAATTTATTAGGTTACTTTTACACACAGAAGTTCGATGGCTGTCAAAGGGTACATGTTTGTCTCGTTTTGTAGCATAGAGTGTCATACATTTTTTGAAAGTATTAATGAGACCAATCTCTGTCAACAATTAAAAACAGTAAAGAACAGTTTATTTTGGCAGATATTTTCAAGAGATTTAATGAAATCACTTTGCAACTTCAAGGAGCTAATAAAACTCTTATCAATTCCCAAAATATTGAGTCATTATTTATCTACAAACTTGATCTTCGTTATAATCTATTGAAGAGAAAATTTTTTCAGTTTCCTGAATTATCATCTATAAAAGATGATGTAGCTCCAGAGGAGATTGAAAGATTCAGTAGCCACCTTAACGAACTTAAATTGGATATGGAAAACCGATTTGAAGATATTTTGAACTTGAAGGTGTATGACTGGATGAAAAATCCTTTTATTGCAAATATTGAGGAGGCTGGTACAACTTGCTAAGAACTGTTACATATGATGAAGAGAGTAAATATAATTTCGATAGTAGTGGATATGAAAACCTGGGCTAGATAAAAAATGCCTGCATTATATCCAAATATGTGGAAAATGATATTCAATTTATTGATACCTGTCTCTACCTCATAACTTGTAGAATCAGGCCTTAGTGTTGTTAATCATAATATCACCAAAAATAAAAACCGTCCGAATATTTCCGAAAGAGGCCTTCGTTTGTTCCTTACGAAAATTGAACCAGATATCCAATATTTAGTTTCGCAGCATCAGCCTCAAGGATATCATTAACAATTAATTAGAGGTCATTTAATAGACTTTATACTTTTATAGTTTTTATATTTAATTTTCTTTTTCTTCAATTTAAGCAACTTCCGCACTAGTAGGCGCTGTATCGATGGAGATGCAGAAATGCAGCATCAAATTTAATTTTCTGTGTATTCGAAACATGCAAATTATAAATTTAAGATAAATTTAACTACATATTTTTGCTAAACCTCCACTCAAAAATTACGAGTACTTTGCAGTTGCGCTAAATTAAGTTACTGCGGAACCGGTGGGCGGTAAGAAAATTTTACTACCCACAAAGATACAAAAGTGGGCGGTAGGTATAAAAATGTTGACTACTCCTGCTTTAGATGAAAGAGCTTTTTTTTGGTATTCTGCCGATATTGGATAGATTAGAGGAAGATATGCTTTCACCGCTTAAGTACTGGGCCATGAAAGGTCGCTGTGGCGTAGTGAGTTTGCCCATTTCTCTAGCAACCTGCGAGTTTTAGGTGGCGTAGTTTCGATTCCTGTTCTTACCCTGAGTGTATTTCTCTCTTCTAGCAATTAATCAGTAAAAAATTTCTTGTGTGTATGGTCCATTGACTTGATATTGTCCGTCTTGTGCTTGGCTCCTCTTGGGCAAATATGAACCTTACGCCATGAAAACAAACCCAACTAACCCAAGTCATTAATTTTCTCAGTACTATTTGATACCATTTTTATTAAAATTTCCTTCCAGGGACTCGATTTCATTAATGTAGTTTATTTCTGTGGATGACGATGGTAACTAGCATACTCTCCACTACCCATTAGGATTCATCCGTTTGAGTTGGTATAGCCAGAATGTGTAATCGTGTAGCAAATGGGCTAATAGAGAACCAGCGAACGCATTGAGCGGCAAAGCATATAACAATGTCTTAAGCTAATCCTTACCCTTTTGCTCTAATTGGCATCAAATGAATCTGATTGGTGTCACCAAGCCTGGAAAACTTCTATTTGAACTGGATTAATTATTTTTTGTTATACACGGAATCTAATTGCCATTCTATGCATGGCTTGAGGGAAGCTGACTGGCATTTATATGTCGACGAAGAAATCTAGAATGTCCAAGCAGTTAGCCTGATATCGGTTATTGCGAGTACGAACCCTCAACCAAGTACTTCAGTATACTATTCCTCAAACTACTGCTCTAGCCACTAAGCCACTGAGGAGGTTGGTCTCGAAGTTGCAGTACCACTTGCATTATCTTCAGGAGCACAGTTTCTATCAGAACCTTCTTTATCTACTGATAGCGTGATTGAAACTCCACGAGTTTCCTAGCGTTCAAGAATAAAATATACTTCTTGAAAAGGATATGTTCTATACTGAGAGGTAATGGAGTTTCTACCATGGCATGGATCTTGAAAGAGGACGCTGAACCTTTACTTTAGTTATGAGATTATCTAATTCCCAGGGAATTGTTATTACACAGATCGAGACAAGAAAAGAAAAGATTATAAATTCCTTAACCCTCCAAGTGGTTTCGATGAGGCATCTGGTCCATTAAGATCTTATCAGTTTTGCTATAATGACGAGATACCTTGTCGAGACAAAACTGCTCTATTACCCCAAGTAGAAAAACAAATTATCCATTGCCTACATGTAGCCCTGTAGTACATGTGATGAAGCTACAGGAACCATTCGACTATATATTAATCAAATATTCGTCAACGAATTTTCGATATTTTGCATAACTTGTCCCACCCTGGTGGATGTGTGTGTTATCCCCTGACCTTTTACTCCCGGATTGATCCTAGACTGTGCTGCCAAAGGCCCGTTGTGCTGCTACATTGCGAATTAAATTTAACTATCTACCTCTAGAGTGAAACGACGTACTACCACAGAAACACCTGCGATATCTATATTTCAGGTCTACAAAAATCTCACATAAAATATAGAGGTACGTGGAATTAATGTCGCATTGGAACAACACAACGGGCTATTTGCGACGGTTCGGGATCAATCCGTAGGGATGATCCAATAACAATATCTCGCAATTTTGAGCCACGCTTAGATGACGAAGTCAACACCTGAGCTGGCACTCCTCTCCAAACTTCCACCCTACGCCAACGTGAGGACATTTGAGGCCACGACAGATTAAACGTGCGCCAGCTCCGTGTATACGACGTGCTTTGACTGGACAGAGTTTCGAACTCGCAACCCTCCTGTTTCAAATCCGCCGCTATTCCAACTTGGCTTCCGCGGTCTCCAACATAACAAGATGTGGAGTTCTTACTGCTACATGGATCGAAAAATGAGCAGGATTTTTTTATTGCAATGTCGTGGATAAGCTCCATAGTGTACAAACCGATTACTTGTAATCTAGTTCATTTTACCTCACCCGTTCGTCACGTTCGTTATCTGACCGTGTTTTGAAATTACGAGGTGTTGTCCTCAATCTTTCCAATTGGGATTGATCCTGGACCTTCACCAATAACCCATTGTGTTGCTCCAGTGCGACGTTAATTCAACCATCCCCCGTTAGTGACTTTTTTAGTTAAAGGACAAGAGGCCACAAACGACGCGGAAAAGAGCAGCAGTCGCCATAATGGTGATGAACCTCCCCGTCTGGGGCCCACGCCGTCGGGAAACAGCAACCAGCGAGTAACCCCGCTTCGATTCGAAATTTTGCCTGGATCCCGGTCATCTTCTCTCCCGTCGCCTGGAACGCTCCAGGATGCGAGGAAGTGTGCGTGCCTCCTCATAAACATCTGCGTCGGTGTGCGCCGATTAGCATAATTCACGGGGGCCTCGCGACCCATTTTCCCGAAGCACTCGGTCCACTGGGCCCGTGTGGTTTTTTGCCTGGACCAGCGAGGAAAAATTTCCCGAAATATTCCCGAAAAAGGTTCCCTTTTAGCCCCTTGCGCTCTGGAATAGGTAAGATTTTTTCATCAAATATTTTTATTGTTTCACTCTTGCCTTTTTGTGGTTTCGGTTTAGATGAAAATGTGTGGTTAAAGTGTGAATTGTGATGGTTTTAATGCGGGTGCTGTTTTGCGGGGTACTTTGGAGGGTTGAGTTTGGTGGAAGACTTGTTGATCGAAGTAGCAGAGCACGTCCTTGAAACTAAGTTCTGGAGGTGAGGGACTGCAAGGTAACTTTTTCGTTTTGTGCTCTTGTTCTATTGGATGGTCAAAGTTAATGTATTTTCGACCTCAAAAACATCGAATCTATTAACGTTGAATATGAAAAGTTGCTCCTGCATTATTTCCATGTCATTTTTATGAAGACTTATAGTTCTAATCTCTATTTATACTTACTTTTGTGACAGAAATATCTGTACCTTGGTAGAAAAAGCGACAATGTCCGTTCTGCAAGTTCTTGGCAAGAACTGATTTAGTAATTCTGTAAATGTTTTATTTTTATTACAGCGTACATAATACTTTCTAACGCTCTCATACTTTCATAATCGACATTACATTGGCGCTTTTTCCATTACCTTTTTTCCATGACTTCCATTACCTTGAAGTGATTTGTGTGCATAACTCAAATTCAGAGAATTTGGACAATGACCCTTTTTATAACCTTCCCGGTGGTTTCGACGAGATATCTCGTCCATCAAGATCTGGCCAATTTTGCTAATGACGGGATGTCTCATCAATTATATATTGCCGTTTTATTTGTAATGAGATCAAGATCTGGTCATTTTTCTTGTATTGACGAGATATCTCGTCCATTAAAATCTTGTCACATTACTTCTATTGACGAGATATATATCGTCGAGACAACCACCAAGAGGGTGAACAAAGTACAGATATATTCACTATAATTTTGTAGTAATGTGTGCATTATTCTGGTGCCCATCATTAGATAATATACATCTTATTTTTAGTGAGTTTTGAGTATAATATTTTGCCATATGTATCGAAAACTGCATGGTATACTTATATAATTGTATGTTAAACACATTTGCATATGACATGTTCAGTTAATTTGGGCAAAGTAATTTATATATTGTTGTAAGCTTTTTTTCTTTAGTACCCTATAGGTTTAAAAATATTTTCCTATCTTGATACAAATAATTATTTGCTGTAATATAAAAAGGACGAAACAGGTTGACACTATTTACAATACCTTCGTTTTTACTCCGAATTTCGCACTTAAGTTTTTCTAGTTCTTAAAACCAAACGCAGAATAATTGTAAAAAATAAAGTGACACAATTTATAGAAGCAAAAATAATTCATCATTTCTCAAACAGTTTACATTAAAATTGTATTGGAAGAAGAAGAATTGCAAAAATTGCAATTTTGGAACAAAATTAACCCATCATCTTCGAAACAGTTTGCATTAAAATTGTGTTGAAATTATTTATATTATCATATTTATTTAAATCATCTTTAGAAATTTCATGCAATAATACTTGATAACCTTCTTTTCAACATTATATTGTTTGAATAATTTTTAGTTCATTGCAATTTCATTCTTTCGAATAGACGTGCTTAAATTTCGTATAAATTATACTAAATATTTGAAAAATGCTTGGAATTCAACTCTGGTAATTTCAACCCAAATCTCAAAATATACTAAACGTGTAATTCAATCATCCATGAAAGTATTTTTAGTAAAAACATCATCTGTGCTAAATTCGTATTGATCCAAACTTTTAATACTCAGTTCCTGAATATTATTTCTGATATCTTTTATATAATGATGTGTATGCACTGAATATATTTAATTCCACAGTACACCTACGTTAATTACTAAGATTGTTCAGTTGAAATTTTGACAAACTTCGTACATTACTTAACATGTATATAAATGTCGATAATTTCACTTAAACAGGATGTGATCCCCTACATGATTTCATATTCTCCAACGAACCACAAATTTATTTTATCAAATTTTATTTCTCTTCGTTCATGTTATTAAAAATAAAGGAAAACACAATTTTAAAGATTCGGGACAACGTTGATAAGTTATGTTACTGTTTTAGTGGAAAACCTTTGATTATGCGGGAAGTTCAAAGATTATAAAGTCGCAAAATTGAAGATACATTAAGGTGAGAGTGCTTTTTAAATTATCGAAATACCAGAAAATAATGTACCAAAAATGCTTTTTAAGAGAAGAATGAGAAATTTTAGTTAGTGTGTAGGCATATTTTCAATGCTCTTTATTACCTGTGCAAGGCGATTTTCTTTTCATGCATTGTTACAAGAAAAGCAACGTTTCCTGTTTGCTGTAATTAGAAACAACATTACATAACTGTTCTTTTTAAAAGCTTTTTTTTGCTACTAAATAATGACCTTTCACGCATAACATTAAGATTGCGTCATCATGTTATCTATTGTGTCTTGCAAAAAAACAATTACGCGCTTTCAATTACAACTGGAATAAATTTGCTCGAAAGAAGAGTTATTATTTCTATTTTATCTGAAAGGATTAATGGCGGGGGCTTATCTTAATTAATTTCTTGTAAGTAAAGTATTCTCCGTGGAACTTAGTACGTTTATGTAAATAAACTTGTAAAATAATATTAAATTTAATGGGTGATCTTTTGTAAAATAAAATATAATACAAAAATATAAAAAATACGGTGGAATTACTTGAATAAAGCTCAAATAGTATGCTTGAGACAAAAAAAGGATGCAAATCGATTTGAGTTGAAAAATTAATTTCATCTACTATATCAGAAATAAAAATAAAATGAAAATAATTAGCACAAAACATGTTTAAAAATTCGTTCAATTTCATTTGCTCTTTGAAGAGCTCGCAATGGAAAAAATTGCTTAACTGTTATTGATATAAGTCGACGAATTATAGAAATAATCCATTTTATACTTATATCTTTCATTTGTAAATTATTACGAAAATAGTCAGTATTAGCTCTTCATAAATCACACTGGTCCTGTTAAGTGCACGGTTAACTTTTGTAACATTTTTCAGTGCTATGCAATGGAAATAATAACTAACAATGTATTATTTATAAAATTGAATAATGTTTTGTACAGTTATTTATTTTAAGTATGTCCTAAAATAAACAAGATGTTAAAAAATAATTAATGCGTGTGTAACTAGGAAAGAAAACGTCACCTCACAGATGCACCGCGTTAACATTTTTACAAGGCCCACCGTTAATGGAGGGTTAAAGCAACTTATTTTTTGTTGAACCCTTTTTAATACTCCAAGTGGTTTCGATGAGATATCTCGTCCATCTAAATCTGATACATTTTTCTAAAGACGAGATATCTCGTCATCAAGATATTACCGAATTTTTGATGATGACGAGATCAAGATATGGTCAGTTTTCTTCTAATGACGACATATCTCGTCTATCAAGATCTGCTAATGGTTTTGCTAATGGCGCGATACTTCGTCGAAACAACCACCAGGAGGGTTAAATAGAGAAATTGTGTGCGTATTTTCATACAATTATTCAAAAGCTAAGCAAAACTATTAAGGTACAAAAAGCAAACTGTTAAAACGAACTGAACAGCGGAAAAGTTTATGTAGTTCACGCATTACCAAATGTTGTCAGATGGCGCGTAAATATCCAGTTGAGATATAAAGATGTAAAGATAAATGAGATAAAAAGAAATATACGAGAGATTTTTTAAGTATTTCATTTCTCTTGGAATTATGTGAGAAGAGTGAACAAATCTTAAGAGAAAATAAGAAACAAGAACGCCAAGGGCTAAATCTTTCTTGCAAGATAGAGTAACATCACTTGAATGAAGATAGTCACAGGCTTAAGTCTCCAGTGTACAAGTATTTCATCTCCAGACTTTGGAGATGAGTTAGAAAAAGAGTGTAGACACCAACCAGCATCCGATTCGACCAAAACATACCACTTAGAAAATGTCGGAATCTTCAGCAATTGCATTGAGTCCAAAGACAATGTCTGCAAGACCACTTCAAGCAAGAATTTCAAAATGCACCATCTATTTAGCAAGACTAAGACAACTTGTCATGAAGACCAGCCTGCTGGACGTCAGATATAAAGCCTGACATTTAGCAGTTTTTATATTTAACCCTGTTGGTGAAGGCACTTGGAAATAACGGAATAAAACCATGATTTCGCGAAGAAATGTCAGCTTTATTATCTATATAGATAAACAGACTAATTTTTGTCGGAACTCTTAAGAAGAGCTACTGGAAGAAAGAAATGACCAATTTAATGACATGTGTATGATAAGTTTACAGACTAATTACTTTGTTTAACAAATATTCGCGTTTTATATGAAGTGTGTGTTTTTTAGCTTCGTAAGATGTTGCGCTGAAGACATATATCTTTATTATAGAGACAGACTAAGTTACAGACTAATTTTCGTCGAAATTCACGACGAGCAACCGAATAAAAGAAAAGACTAATTTAACGGCGGTTTTGCATGCTATTAAATTAACAAACTAATTATTTGGGTATTAAATGCTTGGCGTTTATGAATCAGTTACTTATTTCAAATTTCGTCATTTTCTAAGAATCTGCCCTGAAGTAATGTCCGCTTTATTATCCACTCATGTACAAAATTATCTTTACATGCATAAAATCACGGATTTCTCAGAAACTGTTAACTATAATTTTATGAATTTGTGTGAAATGATACATAACATCATAACACATAAATACGAAGGAAAAAATTTAGGAGCATTGCATATGATATGAAACTGTAGCATGAAACAATCAAAATGGCAATAATATGTGACAAGGAGAGTTCAGAAAAAAAGAATAACTCAGAATAAATTAAGGCTTATGAATTTAATATGGAATGTGATCTCCCCTGACGTGTACACATACAACGTGTTTTAATGCTGGCAATAATGTTGTTAACCACAGTTTGGGGAATTAATTTCCATTCCTACAGCAATGCGGTCTTCAGGGCATTTATATCTCTAGGAGGAGAATGTTTCCATGTAACTGCTTTTCCAAGGTAGTCCCATAATTTCTCTATCGGGTTCAGATCAGGAGATTTTGTTGACCACGGTATTCGCTCAATGGCTTCACTTTCAAGGAATTCGTCAAAGAGGTTTGCTCGATGTGGACGAGCATTATCGTCCATAAATAAAAATTCAGATCCATACGCACCTCTGAAAAGTCTTACATAAGGTTCTAAGACCTCATCCCGATATCTTTAGCTGGTCACGGATCCGCTGTTGAAAACGTGTAGGGGCGTACGTCCATCGATCATTATTACTCCCCATACCATCACACCTGCACTACCGAAACGGTCTCTTTCCATAATGTTCGAAGGAAGATTTAGCATTCCTGACTCCCTCCAGATGTAAACACATTTAGAATCAGTTGTTAAACTAAACCTCGACTCCAGTAAAGAGAACATGGGTGCATTGGAATTGATTCCAGTTCTGATGTTCTTTGCACCAATTAAAACGATCCCTCTTTTGTTGTGAAGACAGTGAAACACATACCCTTCGCTTTCTGGCATAAAGGCCTTTTTCATTATGCCTTCTGTTTACAGTTTGCCGTGATACAACAGTTCAAGTGGCGGCTGCAACCTCTGAACTTAACTGCCGAGCAGTAGACTTCCTGTTGCGACGGGCAGTTATTGGCAAATATCGATCTTGAGAAGCAGTTGTTATTCGTTTACGACCTTGTCCAGGCCTCCTTACAACAATCCCAGAGTTCTGAAATTGTTTCCATATCGTAGACTGTCTTGAAATATTCACACAACTCACTTCTTCCATGATTGTCTGCCTTGCTTCTAAACGGCCGATAATTCGCCGCTTCACAGATTCTTCCAAATGATACTTCGGAGTCATAACAAACCGTTTTGAGTCCTTACACACTGAAATCAAACGCTGTATTTCAGATATTCACTTTGCACAAAGCGCTTGATTCACCGTCGGATGACGTAACACCTTGATTTGCATATCAGAAACCGTTTGATCACTTTTGATTGGATAATGGTAATTAGGCTTGTCTTTCACACATTCCCTGCAAAAATGGATTACATCGATTGAATATTTCATGGAATATCATTATTTTTGGGTATGTAAAGATAAATTTGGACATGAGTGTAAATGTTACATTAAGATACTACTTTTCGTTGAAATCTCATTACCAGTCACTGGGAGAAAGAAAGGACCAATTTAAAGGCGGTTATACATTGCTATTAAGTTAACAGAATAATTATTTTGTGTATTAAATGTTGCATTTATAAATGAATTACCATGTTTCGCATTTTGTTAGTTTGTAAGTTGTCTTAAGAAATGTATGCTTTATTATTAGTATATATTAAGTAAACAGACACATTTCCGTCAAAATTTCACGACGATAAACTGGGTGAAAGAAATTATTCATTTATAGGTGGTATGCAATACTTGCTATTAAGAGACTAAATATTTTGTATATTATATGTTTACGTTAACATATACAAATCACTATATTTCATGCTTTGTTCTTTTCTAAGAAGCTGTCATGAAGAAATGTATGAAATGTATATTGATAACAAATATCAATATAGATTAATCTAAAAACTAATTTTCGCAGAAATCTCATGACGATCAACTTGGAGAAAGAAATGATCAATTTATAGGTGGTTATGCATACATGCTATTAAGACTAAAAATTTTGTATATTATATCCTTACGTTGACATACAAATCACTATATTTCACGCTTTGTTGTTTTCTAAGAAGATAGTGAAAAAAGTGAGCTTTATTATATGTATATATTGAATTAAACGACTAATTTTCGTCGAAATCTCATGACGATTAACTGGGAGAAAGAAACGGCCAATTTAAAGGCGGTTATATACATACATGCTAATAAGATAACAAACTGATTAATTTGAAAATTAAATGCTTACGTTTACATATGAAATACTATATTTCACGCTTTGTTGTTTTCTTAGAAACTGTCGTAAAGAAGTGTACTCTTTATTATAAGTATATATTAAGTTAACAGAAATTTTCGTCGAAATGAAAATAGACTAGGTGAAAGAAATGATCAATTTAAAGTTGGTTATGCAATACTTATTATTAAGAGACTAAATATTTTGTATATTATACGCTTACGTTTACATATAGATCATTATATTGCACGCTTTTTTTTCTAATCAGTTGTCGTGTAAGAAAAGTACGCTTTTTTAACGCTTTTTTTAGACTAATTTTCGTCAAAATTTCATGACGATCAACTTGGAGAAAGAAATGGCCAGCACGAAGGTTATGTACATACAAGCAATTAAGCTAATAGACTAATTTTTGTATTTTAAATGCCTGCGTTTATATATGAATTACCATATTTAACGCTTTGTTGTTTTCTAAGAATCTGTCGTTAAGAGACATACGAATTATTATAAATGTAGAATAAGGTAAAGCAGACTAATTTCTGCCGAAACTCTCATGACAAGAAACTGGTAAAAATGACCATATTAAAGGCAGTGATGTATGCTATTTTCAGATATGTTGGATGGTAATCTGGCCTCCGCAACTTTGACAGGCTACAGAATAAGATGATAAATGATTTATCCCAAAAGAAAGATATTTAGCAACTGGAAATGCAATAGCAAGTTTTACGAATACGAATTCGATAGGGCATAAGTAGAATGCACTAAGGAAGCGATTTACGTCTTGTTAACTCTCAGTAAGGACCTTTCCGAGTATAAATTCCTTTTCAAAAATAATGAGATCTGTCAACTAGTTGTATGGCTTGTTGTTGCTTGATAAAAAAGAATCAGAAATCGATGTAGAGCCTCAGTTTCTGAAAGTGAAGTCACTTTAAATTTAAGCGAATTGTAACAGCTTTGTCTCAGTTTTTGCACCCACACTGGTAACGGAAATAACGTTATGTAAGTTTTTTGAATTTGTATAATTGATACTTAAATAACTTTTTACAACTCTTTAAAATTGTGTTTCATTTATATTGTTTTTACATAAACTTTGTGCTATGTCAACATTTGATTAATGTATTGTTTTGTTCTCCTAGCCTTTTAAATTTTAATTTGTCTAAAGTTTTTCAATATTATAGTAAGACGCATTTCAATTCTGAGTATTTTTGTGATGAATCGAGAGAAATGTTCATTAAACAAGTTACTATCATCTGTTAGATTTCAGGAATTCTTAAACTTCAGATTTGTCTTGAACTACTGCCTGTATACTGATTCAATGACTAATCCTTACAGTTACTAAACTACAAAATAAATAATAGAAAACAAAATTTTCAAACTAAACGACTTTACAAAACGATTCAAAATGTAATATCCTTAATTACTCTATTATGAAATGAAATAACGGAAAACAAAATTTTCAAACTACCACTTTACAAAACCAATGAGTAATCACTTACAGCTACTAAACTATTGAACGAAATAATGGAAAACGAAATTTTCAAACTGGGATTTTGCGTAACGGTTCAATATGAAACCCTTACAGCTACATTATTATGAAGAAATAAATAAAGGAAAACGAAATTTTCAAATTACAACTTTACATAAGGTAAGATTCAATGAGTAATCCTTAGCTAACCTACGAAATGAATAACGGAAAAAAGTTCTTTAATCTATGCTAATCGAAGTGAACATTAAGAAACAATCAAATAATTTTATTTGCACAGACATGGGGAGTCTATAAATACAATCAAATGATGGGTGAAATAGTTTCAGATAAAATGAATTTAACATTTTTACTCCAAACGCTAAATGGTGTCTGAATGGAAGCTATTATAGATCAAAGCATTAATAATCTTAGATCTAAAAATTGGCGAAATAGCCTTAGCTTAACCAAAGAAGTGTAAATACTTTGTATCGTTTTAAAATAAATGAAATATTATCAATCTATATTAATATTAACAACTAATCAGCAACGTTATTAGTGTTCATAACAATGTCGATTTAAAATATATTGGATTTTAAATAAACGTGTAGGGAATATAGGTAGGTTGGTTGTTAATTAACGTCGCACTGTAGCAACACAACGGGCTATTGGCGATGGTGCTGGAGCAATCCCGAAGGGAAAGATCTAGGGACAACGTATCGTAATTTTGAACAACGGTCAGATGATGAGTGAGCTGGCAACCCACTCTCGAAACTTCCACATCTCTCCAACGTGAGGAAATTTGATGCCACGTTAAATTTAACGTGCATCAGCCCCCGTGAATACGACGGTCTTTGACTGCACCGAATTTCGAACTCTCAACCCTAATCAGTTGCTCTTCCAACTGGGCTACCGCGGAAAGTAGGGAATATGGATTTCAAAAGTACTGTGAAGCAGTATAAAAATAAAATGATTTTCATTTTTTCGCCTGACGCTTTCGTAAATTTAAAACAAATTTAATTCTCAATGGCAAAAATTTCAGCGAATGAAATTTGATACCGAAAATGTATAGATAAGACGATTTTTACTGTGATAAACAGAATTTTGAAGTCACGGTTGATTAAACCGGAATAAAAATCATTCGTTTTAACTCAGCATGCATTATTTCAATAAAAATCCTCTCTGTCATCAGTTACTGGAATCGTAACGAAAAACTAAACAAAGCAACTATCTTATTTTTGCAGTTAACTAGAAGTAGCTTTCTTCTTGAAAATAAATCTTGATGACTACGTTGAAGTTAGACTTAACAATACTTAGTTTAAAATTCCGCGAGTCATGTTTCATCCAATTAGTTTTGACTGAAAGCAAATAAATGATGACACTAGAGAAGTTTTGTGGAAAGCATTTATTGTGAATGATATACGTGGAAATAACGAAAGGCTTAGAGTTTATTGTTCAAACAAAATCCATTTTATAAAAATGTTATTTTCCTTGGAATCCCGTTTCATATTGCTTTTGTATCATTGCATTTGGAGAATTTGATCCATTACAAACGTCTTTGTTAAAAATAATAGTAAAGCTACATTTAATACTTTACCAAACAGCTGCAATACAGCGAGACGGCATTTATAGCAGAAGTAAATATAAAAAAGGAAATAATATACTTTTTATTCTTCTGAGGCAATTATTTTATATTTTCCTAAACTTTAATTTAATGCGATATATGAAGGTATTGTTGTATTTAATAGGGACTATATATGAGCCAATTTAAACTTACTTTATATTTCAATATAGGTTCAAATAGTAACGTTACATTTAATACTTTACCAAAGAGTTGCAATAAAGAAACAGAAATTAGAGACAATTGTTTCATTTTTTCTTAAATGGTTCTAGTTTCATGTTATGGTATTCTTTTATATTATATTGAATACGAGAGGTATTTTCTGTCAAGCTAAATATATGTGGCCGTAGTGTTTCAGCTTCGATAAGTGTTTCCTATACGTATTTCGAACGTGACGTAACTTGGATTGTTTTTCGAGTACGATTTTAGCACTTTTCCAATAAATATTTGAAAGAATGAATTGCGAATTGTTATGATATTTGATTGATCAACACTAATTAGATTAAATACCAAACGTCACCAAAACAACGATAAAATAAAAATATGTATACGTTCGTGAGAGAACATTTGGTCAGCCCAATATATCCATTCACTTCTGTACCAACTCATGTGCTTGGAGAAAAGGAGCACTCTTCAGTGGATTCCCGCACATGTTTACATTGAAAGAAATGAAGCTTCAGATCAATTGTCAAAGGAAGACAGATAATTAAATGCTGAACAAACCCCAATAACTATTACTAATGCCAATGTTTGGTAAAATTAAAACTCAATTCACAAAAAGTTAAAATAAAACAACAAATTTGTGAATAACAGTTCCACAAATTTGTGAAAAAGCCTCCACCACAGTGTCCAGATAAAGAGCAGGACATTTTAAAGGCATGAAAATTCAGTGATGGAACCAGAACGTATAGACATTGTAACAACTGTCTGGGTATTGTACTCACACCTAATCAAATAGTCACCTGCCTGCAATAGTAGCTACTGTTAGCCATCGATTACCATCCTGAAGAAACAGCCTTACAGCGAGAAAATAATCGAATTGCCAAAGCTGTGCAAAATGCACATGGCGATATCTGACTTAGAAACGGACACGGCAACAATATGTTTCCTAAATGTATTATGAGCTTGACGTCAGTTGAAGTGTTTTTCGAATACGATTTCAGCAATCAAAATTCCAAAGAATAAATTCCTTATTGATATATGAGAGTTGATTCCTCAAGTCAAATTATATGACTCAAATAAACGGCGATAAAGTATATTTTAAGATAACCTCGATATATATCATGAGAGAGCTTCTGGACTTGGATAGCAGAAGTAAAATCTTTGCAGACCGTCTGGTTTGTATGTTTTTACATTGAAAATTCCTCTCATCCGAGCCTATTTAAACTTGTTATATATTTCAATGACCGGATCTCGATTTGTTTTATTTCGTTTTTTATTGATGGCTAGTAATTATCTCAAATCACCAATCTTAGTGAAAATACTAACTGTGGCAAACCATCATCCTGGGACAAATAATGAGCAGAAGAATTTTTTAAGATCGGTAAGGACAAAATTATGTTATGCAAATGATCTTTAAGGGTTATTCTTTAATTGCCCTTAAAGAATAACCCTTATGTGTTTATATGTCTGTTATCTGTTTATAAAAAAAAATGTCAACATTTTTTTATAAACAGATTATTCCATGAAAAGAAATTCGAACAGAAATAAGCAAACCATGTGATTAAAGAAGACCGTTATGAATTAAATTATCTTGTCAAACATAACAATTTATCAACTTACATGGTAATTATATAAAGAAGTTTATTTAAACGTTCACCAAAGTATATCTGCAGATTAAAATAGAATTTAGCACTGGAGGCTATTCCTTTTTTATCAACACTATTGAGAACATCTCAACGAGTTTTGTTAGCCTTGTTATAGATTGTATTGTATATATTACTGGAAAAATATAATAAATAGGACTCGGTTCTGATCACATATCATCTTTGTGATTGCACTTCGTAGACAATGCTCGTTTTGACAGTTCACTGTCTCTTGATTCTAGAAATGCAGAGGTTTTCAGGTAAATTTGTTTTTATTCGGTAGTTTTGATTTTAAAAACATTTTGATATTTTAGGAAATTATTAGGTCAATTTTCCCGTTTTTAGCACAATGCTTTAGTTTTGCTCTTGATTTTAAACATATATTTATCGAAACATTCCATAGTCGCAATACGCCATATAAGGATAAGAGTAAAAACTTGTCTTATTTACATATATATATGTAAATAAGACGACTTTTACTCTTATCCCTAAATGACGTATTGCGACTATGGAATAATGTCAATAAATAAATAAACATATATATATATATATACATATACATATATATATGTATATATAGATATATATAAGTAAAGTTACCTTGATAATAGATTTTCCGAGAAACCAGATAAAATGTGTAAATGTGAAATGAATGAGTCCGCTCACTTTGTCAAAGGGTATAAAGCAGGAGTCACTTTTAAGAGATGCTTTGAGTTTTTTCCGTACTGCGGAAAAATCTATTTTTATAAGGTAACTTTACTTATTTTTTCTCTCTATTTGTGTTCTTTGCAGCTTTCAGTGCTGTTCATTTAAATTCCAAAGGGTCATTGTTATTATTATCATCTTATTTGGTTTCTTCTTTGTTCTTGCACTCCACTTTTTGTTCTTATTTTTGTTCTTGTTATTATTTGCATTTTGTTTTTGTTTTTATTTGATTTCTCCTTTTTGATTTGTGGTGATGGTCTCTCTCTATATATATATATATGTATATATATATATGTATATATATATGTATATATATGTATATATATTTATATTATATTTATTTTTTTATATTTATATTTATTTTTTATGAATGAGTAGCCTCTCTGTGTCCAGGAATATCTAGTATCTATCTGTATCTGGTCAGCACTCCATTTGACAGTGGTTTGAAATTAAGAGGTGTTGTCCTCGGATATTTCCCTTCGGGATTGATCCTAAACCGTTGCAAATAGCCTACTGTGCTGCTCCAGTACGACGTTAATTCAACTACCTACCTGGAGAGTACGTCGGGTAAACCTATTCGGAGGGCTGCAAAACCTTTTCGGAAGGCCGTATCTGGACTCCGAATCGGGAACCTTTTCGGTGGTGAATCTGGACGAGAACAACAGTTTTTTCCTAGATAGCTAAAAAGACTCCGTGCATTCCCTATTTCTTTCTTAAGAACCCCATATTCTTGTACATTTTAAGGCCAACAAAATCCGGACCTGGATAATAAAGATACTTGTAGATACAGTTTTCCCAAGATCATTTGCGAATAAAATCCAGAAAGTAGTTTACGGCTGTTCTTCTACACGTTCACCTAACAAGCATAAAAAAAGAGGTCACCGCGAATAAACCTGAAATGTCTGTCCTGGTATGAATGGGAAGTCGGGCAGTAAAAGAAGGATGGAAAACTAGATAAAAGGCAAAAAGGGAGTTGACCATAAAAACAGTCAACGAGTTTCCACAATCTAACTCTGATATCGGCGTTAGAAACGAACACGATGATGCAGGTACAAATGCTTTGCTTTGGACATTTCTTCGGTGATAAGCATAATAGATGCGAGTGGAATACAGGAGAAATCCGAGGCTATAACATAGAGACAAGCAGATATCATTTTTGTACATATACCAATTGGCAGTTATTCATGAATGATACACGATAAAAAGGTTTGCTTTTTCAACACCATCTTCTTTTGCAATAAAATAAGAAACGAATGTTTTTGAATTACTCATGCGTATGAACGGTATAAAGTCGAAGTTACCCCTCCTGGTGGTTGTCTCGACGAGATATCTCGTCCCATTAGGAAAACTGACCTGATCTTGATGGATGAGATATCTTGTCATTAGAAAAAAATGACACGATCTTGAACTAATCATCATAAAAAAAGGTCATATCATCATCATTCGCAATTCAATCGTCATTCTTGATAACGAGATATCTCTTAATTAGTAAAATTAGAGAGATCCCGATGGATCAGATATCTTGTCGAAACCACTTGGAGGGTTAACGAATGCTATCTGGTCTTGATAGTTCATTTGGCTGTCTCGCAAATTACATTGCAGTTGGGTTTTCATCCTCGTTTTAACCTTCGAAGTGGTTTCGCGAGAATTCTCACCCTTCCAGATCTGACCAATTTTGATAATGTTTCGTCACCAAAATATTACCGATCTTTTTAGGATGACGAGATCAAGATCTGGTCAGTTTCTCCTAATGACGAGATATCTCGTCCGTAAAGATCTGGTCAATTTTGCTAATGATGAAATACCTCTTCGAGACAACCACCAGACGGGTTACATAATGTTGCAGCCACTTACATTGTCTTTTCCATTTGTTCGGGTTTGATCCCGGACTGTGGCCAATAAAACCTTGTGTTGCTCCAATGATACGTTAATTAAATACCTACCTACCATTTCCCTTTGTATGATTTTGCGGTAGATAGGATTCATTTTGATTTCATCAATACTAATCTATGTCCTGACGCACCGATTAATTTTATAAAGTTCAAAGCTTTATGTTGAATGGGACCATTTTGTAAACAACGATATGTAGGTAAGTATTGAGGTACTTGAGGATTTTGTTAAGTTGTGAATTTACAATTATTGATTCTTATTTCTAGAAAGTCATTTGACAATTGTTCAATTTGTTTAAAAATGTTTGTAGGTTTTTTTGGAAATGTAAGATATACGGCATTCTTTGTGTGCCTTATTTTGAGATTTTCAAGGTAATGGTAATTAATTAACTCGCATGGGAGCAACACAACGTATTGGCGACTGTCGGGAATCCACCCCAAGGGAAGTATCCGAGGACAACGCAACGTAATTTTGAAACACGTAAACAACGATAGATATTGGCTAAGGAATCGCTCCCATGGTGTTGATGTCATCAGTGTACCGTTCGTTAAATAAACAGTGCCATAAGCACCTTTATTCCTTGAATGTTTATGAAGGTATTTATTCCTTACTTTAATATATAAAATGTAGTGTTGAACAAGGAAAACGTTTATCGTAGATTATATATGGATGACTGAAAATATGCTTTTCAAAAGAGAAATGAAACGTATGGGAGATTTTTTAAATGTAATCAATCTGTCAAGTTAAATGAAAATGGTGGTAGTTTTTCCGAAGCAGAACATGTTTCCTATACGTATTCCCAGCGTCATGAGTCATGTCGTAACATGACTCATGACGCTGGGAACTCCTAGAGTCATGTCGTAACATGACTCTAGTTCTGAATACATTTTCAGCACTTTGCCAATAAAAATTCCTAAAAATGAATTCTCAAATTATATGTGATAGTTGATTGTTCAACGCCTATTAGATTAAGTGCCAAAAGGCGTCAAACCGGCTATAAACTACATTTTAAGGTAACCCAAATGTGTATCATGCAAGAGCATTTCATTTTAATATCGGAATTAAAATCTTAGCTTTCTGTCTTTAATTTGTTCATTCTAAAAATACTTCTCATATTTTATTGTTCCATAAGGTTGGAAAATAAATTAGATGAAACTCGAATGTTGACAGGAATGGATATAATTGAAATTGGGTACTCACCACTATTTTTTCGATTATCTTGAAATGTAAACTTGATGCATAAATAATCCGAAGACTGGTGTGTTGGCACAGAAAATTAACTCTTGAAAACACTGCATTTAATAATAACCATTGTATTGAGGTAATATACTACTTGAGGTATGATATACTACTCGATTAACTTAAGGTACATAAGTAGAATAAACCTAAGATCTTTGGTGGGGTGGACCCCAACACGCCTGCTACGAGGTGAGATGCGACATTTTTTTCTCGTTCTAGCAAGCAGGACCCCATAGCGTGACCTTTCCATTAAACTCCCGCAGGTGGTTAGGAAGGAAGAAGTTTTGGTCATTGAATTTTCTCATTGTAGAACGATTATTCGCAAATTCTTTACCAAATGGTTGGCTCTATCATTACTCAATATTTATATTTATACGAATCAGTCATGGTCACTGTATCTAAGAATGCAAAAGGAAATTTATTAACACATAATATAGCATATAATTATGAAGGCGATTTTAGAACATCGGCCCAGGGGTGAGACGTCTTAGATGCATGGAAATAAGAGTCATGAATGAGTGAAACATATGTGCGAAAACACAAGATGTCCGTTGGAGAGGTGCATAATCATGAAATTTAGGGTTGGGTCACAGGTTCCTGATGGAGTGCAATGACTGAATTAATACATACATGACCGGAAACTCGATCAAGAAATGAATAAAGGTTATAAATAGTGCGTTAACAGTATACATATATTTGTATTATTTTAATACACTGGTGTTCAAATATAAGAGAATTTTCGCATTTGGTCGATTATCTCCAGAACTACAAGAGAAATTTTATTGAAATTAGTTATGTACAAAGGTTGAAATAATACAAAAACAATACATACAGCAGTTGTGATACACACTCATGATCGTGTATAAGGCTCATCAGCGCAGGAAGGTCTGAAACAGAGGTTACAATATCGACATAAAATATGGGTTGATAGGGGGTGTGGTCCCCTCTTACAGTTATACAGCTCTCACAACGCTTGAATTGTCCTTTAACACTAGAAAGACGGGAAGTTACCTCCTTATACCTAGAAAGACGGTCCCACTCCTCCAGCAACGCTGTTTACAGGTCCTGAATGGTTCTGGGAGGGGGAAGGCGAGTTGCACTTGCCCTTCCAAGAGCGTCCCAGATATGTTACATAGGATTTAGGTCTGGAGATCTGACTGACCAATCCATCAGGCGAATATCCTCACTTTCCAGATATTCGTCAACCAGATGAGCCCTATATGGACGAGCGTTGTCGTCCATAAAAATGAAATCAGGGCCAAATGCACCCCTGAAAGGGTGAACATAGGGCTCCAAGATCTCATCCCTATATCTCACAGTAGTCACAGAGCCTCTGTCTAAGACATGGAGGTCTGTGCGCGCATCCGACATGATGCCTGCACAAACCATCAAACCTCCGCTGCCATAGTGGTTTCTTTCTTGAATGTTGGAGTGCAGGTAGCGGCATCCTCCAGATGAATGTACATCGAGAATCAGTGGTTAGGCTGAACAGGGAATCATCAGTGAATAGAATGGTCCCCCACAGATTTTCTCATGTATCCTTCTGGAAACAGTAACCCTTGAAACTCGGCTTCCTGTGGCCATATGAAGATCACGAGAGAGCTGACAAGCTGTTGCACTCCTGTTGCGCCTCTCTGTAATGGACAAATATCGATCTTCATTGGCGGTCGTGGCTCTTGTACGACCTTGGTCAGGCTTTCTCTGTACGGATCCGGTATCCTTAAACTGTTTCCATAAGTTGGACACGACGCTGGGCGTTACATTCAAGTCTCTAGCAATCTGCACTTGAGACTGCCCTGCTTCCAGTCTCCCGACGATTCGCCACTTCATTCGATCATCCAAACTTTATGGTTACTCATTTTAACTGTTTTCTTTTGAATTTCACCGGATGTTGCAAAAAAGACCAGGAAATTCGCCGAGGTGTGCAAGCGAAGGAAACTCGGAAATTGTCCCTTGCGCTTAGAAAACCTGTTCCTGTAAATGCACCGCCCACACGCACATGTACGCTTACGTATTCGCCACTAAAGGTTTACATCTTTGTTTGGAAGTATTAGTTTCACCTTTCGTTCAGTACTTTTCGAGAAATTCCTCAAATATGCAAATTCTCTTAATTTTTAACACAAGTGTATTAAACTGCGTTGAAAATAGCTTAAAGCTTCACTACTTGCCATTCTCACGGTAAATGTGACCTAGATGCTTTTGCAGATGTATATCGTATCAAAGGTTTTTATGGTTCCGTTTCTAATTTAATTTTGCAGTTTTAAATGAGAGAAGCAATCGTTATTTGAAAGCACTTTTCATTAGCTGCCCACTATACAATTATAAAATTAATATTGTAAAATTAATTTATAAAATTAACATATCTTAAAAATAATAAGATATATTAATTTTATAAGAAGCACATGTTTTTCTTCAAACCGTTGAGCATGTCTGTGTTACTTTAATGTTTTACATATTGATCTAAAATATTAAGAATTTTTGTGATGCAGATGAATAATGCTCTTTCAAATATATTATTTAATCAAATCTGTGTTGACATTTTCCATATTGAATCACTGATGAACATTGGGGTTTTTGTAAATGTTATTATAATTGTTATTTGTATTATTTTAAAACTATAGTAAATCTGAACTGGTCTGATTCAATATACTCAATGCGTATGTTTATTATTCACTTATACCTCTTTTAACCTAAACAAGTTTCTGATACAGTGATAGATACAGTGATCCAATATTCCTATAATAATATTCCTACCCATTGCTCAAGGTACATGACCATTTCTCATTACGAAATATTAAGAATTTTTGTGATGCAGATGAATAATGCTCTTTCAAATATATTATTTAATCAAATCTGTGTTGATATTTTCCGCAATGAATCACTGATAAACATTGGGCGTTCTGTAAATGTTATTATAATTGCTATTTGTATTATTTTAAAACTATAGTAAATCTGAACTGGTCTGATTCAATATCCTCAACGCGTATGTTTATTATTCACTTATACCACTTTTAACCTAAACAAGTTTCTGAGTCAACAGTGATCCAATATTCCTATAATAATATTCCTACCCATTACTCAAGGTACATGACCATTTCGTTCAACACTTTTCGAGAAATTCGACGAAATATGCAGATTCTCTTAATTTTGAGCAGCAGTTATTTGTTAAAGAGCTTTTGACTTATTATTATTGAAGTTTATATATTTATCTTATTTTCATATTTTCACTTTACGAGGAAAGAAGGTGGTATTGAGCAAGCGAATATTTTATCCTTTATCAAACACATGTATCTTCTAACACGATTTTCTTAACATTATTTCTAATGCCTTGCCAAGTCCCATAATGGTGCTAGTTATTAAGGCACACAAGGGCAGATGTGTAAATCACTTAGCTATACCTTATTACACCAAGGGGGTAGGTTCACATTACACCTCACATACATAACACACATTATAGGCACAACCAGTTAATAGAGAGAGGACACACATTTATTCAGACGGACAAACATCTATACCTTATACTGGATTCGAAACGGGAACCTTTCGATACGGAGGCAAGCATCCTGACCGACCTATAAGTCGATTGATTTTCTTAACACGTTAATTCAAGAATTATTTGCTTGGAAAAGAAAACATCGCGAGTAATTCGTTTGCGTCATTCAGACACAAAACAGTTACTCATTCAGTGTTTTAACATGTATAGCATGCGATGAAAAAATGTAAAAGACAGCTCGCTAAATTAGTTTTATCATTTTTAGACACCCGTTTTATAAGGAATTTTAACTTTTGAAATAGTGAAGAAATGCAAAACAAATCTTGTTTCAGTTAATTTAAAGTCGTTTTCTGAAGTAATCGGATTAAAAAGGACAGGGGAAAATAGAGACTAATCATAAAGGATTTAGTTCGAGAAGTTTCAATACATTTATATTTCGAACGGGATCTGAAAAAGGAATAAGAAATTCGGGAATTCACTTTGATATTGATTCTTTCATATGCTGTAGGAGAGGAATAAAAAAGAGAATGTATAAAAGACGAGTCTTTTTTTTATTAACTTTATTCAAAGGAAAAGACATTTTAAAAGATTCAATCGATTGTTTGCTTTTAACAAATTTCAAAATTTGTTCTCCATAAATTGTTAATACGCCTTGAATTCAATACATCTGAGCGACGTTCTATATATCCCAAGACTATAAGTTTCTAACTTTTAAATTTAAGTATATCAGAAGAGGAATATATGGCTATATGAGAGAAAATACTCAGCTTAATCAAATACTTAAAGAACAATTAAAAGTGTAGCTTACGAAGTTGAATTTTAAAAATGAGGGATTTAAAAAAATAAACTCCAGTTTATTTTTTAAATAGAACCTTTTTATTGCTTATGCTTTCTTTTTACTTTGATTCAGAACATGCATATTTCAAAAATTCCACATGGCTTTTAAATCTTTGTGTGTGTGTCTGAGTGAGTGAGTGCACCCCAATAGAAAATAGTTATTACTTTAAAAGAAATTCAATGTCTGGGTGCTCCGATTAAACGTACGGTCGCCAAATTTCGCCAAGTTGGCTTCTTATCAACAATGCTGACCCATAGAGAAAATGTAACAGCGAAATGAGCAATGGTATCCTTTTTATGTGCCCAGGATGATGTGACCAAAACTAGTAGTAACGTGACCTTTAGACTACTTTCGTCTGCCTGGTGGAAACGAATATTCACCATCTGAGTGGTCCCCAGGATGGGCGAAAACGCACATATATTGATTCAGCATCGGATTGGTCACCGCAAAATAGTAGTTTACTTTGTCGATTTCACCATTTTTTCACCATTCTATAGAAATAGGCATTCACACATGTATCCTATCATAAGATGGTCGTATTATTATACGAGGCGATAAGATGCCAAATCGGCCAACTAATGTCAGTTTTTCACAGAGCAATCACGTGACTACTAGTCGACATATTGGTCCTACTTTTCGAAGTTCCTCTTAATATAAGTGCTCAGTATATTTATATCTCACGTCTATGTACTGACCATTAATATTCAGCATAGATTTGGTGATAAAGAATTGAAATTCTGCCAAAGCCAAACTATTAACGAGGATTTTACCGGGAGCTCCATCCCTTGCCCGGTAAGCAATTTTCAAAAGTTCACGCAGAGAATCATGCTTACTCTGCTCATTCACAATATGGCTAGCCCTAGTATCAAAATGTTTGATATAAAAAGTATCAACGGACATAATTTAATAAATGTAGAAAGAAAATTATCAATTATACATTCAGTTTCCATCCAGAATATCATCTGGACCATCTTCTAACATCTACATATTACATCTTGTCGTATACAAATATTAGGAGCAACACCTATACCTTCGGCTACGGAGATAGCAATACTGTCGTGTGCAAGATTGCTACATGCTTTTTGTATAAGTGTCAAAAACTGAAAAAAAAAACAATATATAGCTTTATGAACCCTCGACAAATCGCTGATTCAATGCGTTCTGTTTTCTGAAGTATCAAGTATCACATTCTTTCATACACACATTTTAGTTATCGTTCCCTCGACCTAAGTTGAAGTTATTGCTTTATTGACTATCACAACAGATTAAGTAGAAATTTACTGAAATACATTCTTAGGGTATATTTCCAATCATCCGTGTATAGTACATATCTTGAGCTCGGATGTATTGGCTATCCTTCATTTTACAGACACTGGTTTCACATTTAAATATCCCCTTCTGTCGCGTCTTTAGGATTGATACCAGACTGTCACCAATGGCTTGTTGTATCGCTCCAGGGCGACGTAAATCCAACTACCTATCTCGGTTGGTTTTGGGGTTTTATGGCGCCAGGGCCATATTTGGCCATGCTGCGCCAAACACAATACAATATCAAGTAATTGACACAAGACATACAATATCAAGTAACTGACACACACAGTGAAAGCTTTACAGATACAGAAGAGAGAAATACATCCAGGGAGGAATGCCCGTGGCAGGAATCGAACCTGCGCCATCTACAACTCGAATGTTGCTAGCGTAGTGGGCATACGCACTGAGACACGACGGCCCGGCTTAACTATCGGAAGGTTTGATAGTTCAAAACTCGGTCCAACCAAAGATAATCGTATACACGGGGGCTGATGCCTGTTAAATCTGTCGTGGCCTCAAATGTCCTCACGTTGGCGTGGTGGAAGTTTGGAGAGTGGGGTGCCAGCTCAGGTGTTGACCTCGTCATCTGAGCGTTGTTCCAAATTACTTGGTGCTGTCCTCGGATCTTTCCCTTGGGAACTGATCCCGGACCGTCGCTAATAGCCCGTTGGGTTACTCCAGTGCGAAGTTAATTAACTTCCTACACACATTACTGCCTTACATAATGCTCCAGTGTGGAGACGTTAACAGCCTACCTTACAAAATGTGTTTGGCAAAATTAAATGTTTTTAATCATTTCATAAACGTGTCAAATATTTATAAATTATTGATACTAGAATCCTTGGGCGAGAATTCTCGCATGAACATTTCTTCCTATGGGGATATCGTTTCATATTTATATCCTCTCTTAACCTGTCAATGTCTGAATTTCTTGGTTCATTTACTGGTCATCATTTCTTGGTCTTCAAAGAAGTGGTGGCTGCGATGATGCAGCCAGGGATGATGCAGATGATAGATCAGGGGTAGTCAACCTTTTTATACCTACCGCCCACTTTTGTATTTTTGTTGGTAGTAAGATTTTCTTACCGCCCACCGGTTCCGCAGTAACTTAATTTCGCGCAACTACAAAGTACTCGTAATTTTGGAGTGGAGGTTTAGTAAATATACGAGTATGTAGTTAAATTTATCTTTTTATTTATACTTCGCATATGTTTATAATACACAGAAAATTAAATTTGATGCTGCATTTCTGCATCTCCATAGATACAACGCCTACTAGTGCGGAAGCTGCTTAAATTGAAGAAAGAGAAAATTAAATGTTAAAACTATAAAAGTATAGTCTATTAAATGACCTTTAAATAGTTACTAATGAGATTCTTGATGCTGATGCTGTGAAACTAAATATTTGATATCTGGTTCAATTTTCGTAAGGAATAATAGAATGTCTCTTTCGGAAATATTCAGACGGTTTCTCAATTTGGTGATAATATGATTAACAACACTAAAGCCTGATTCTATAAGATATGACTTAGGGAAAGGTATTAATAAATTGTATATCATTTTCCACATATTTGGATATAATGCAAGTATTTTTTATTTAGCCCAGGTTTTCATATTCACCACCATCGAAATTATATTTACTCTCTTCATCAGATCTATGTTCTAACAGTTCTTCTTGGCAAGTTGTATCAGCCTCCTCAATATTTGCCATAAAAGGATTTTTCATCCAGTCATACACCTGCAAGTTCAAAATATCTTCAAATCGGTTTTCCATATCCAATTTAAGTTCGTTAAGGTGGCTATTGAATCTTTCAATCTCTTCTAGAGTTACATCATCTTTTATAGATGATAATTTGGGAAACTGATGAAATTTTCTCTTCAATAGATTATAACGAAGATCAAGTTTGTAGATAAATAATGACTCAATATTTTGGGAATTAATAAGAGTTTTATTAGCTTTTTGTAGCTGCAAATTGATTTCATTAGATCTCTTGAAAATATCTGCCAAATAAAAGGCATCATTATTTACTGTTTTTAATTGCTGACAGAGATTGGTATAATTAATGCTTTCAAAAAAGTGTATGACACTATCCTATAATGCTTCAGAACGAGACAAACATGTACCCTTTGACAGCCACTGAACTTCTGTGTGCAAAAGTAACGTAATAAATTCCTCATTATTGTCCTGACACAGCTGTCGAAACATTCTATCATGTTTGGCATTGGATTTGATCTTATTTACAGCTCTAATTATTATAGTTAATGATAAATAAAGACTTGTACTTATATGTTTTCCTACAAGATGTTGTCTGCACCACACAATGAATACATAAAACATTTGGCACTTCTTCCTTCAAATAAGCAACAAATCCACGATAGCGACCTACCATTGATGGTGCTCCATCAGTAGCGCATGCAACACTATTGTTCAAAGGTATATTATTTTTTGAAAGTATGATTTCACAGCGTTAAATATTGATAATCCTGGTATCTGTAATGAGATTTATTGTGAATAGCATTTCTTCTCGTAATGTATTGTTTTCATCAAAATAATGTACATATATCATCAATAAAACATTATTATCTGCAATGATAGACTCATCTAATTGTATAGAAAATGAAGAGTTTTGGAGAATACCTATAAGTTTATTTTCAACATTAACTGCCATTTCTTCAATTCGTCGCTTTACTGTTCTATCACTTAGGGGCAACGTTTTTAAAGCTTCAAGTATATCCTGATGCGTTACTGTTGAGATAAATTCCTTTATAGAGGGTATTATTAAAGTTTCTCCAAACTTAAAGCTTTTAAAACTTTCTTCAGTGAATTGTGAAATGCGATAAGTGGCAGTTAATCCTTCGTTCGTTGCATGTCGTTCCTTAAATGATGCAAGGATTGTTGGACGATGTTGAATTTTTTTATATATTTCCTATAAATATTCAATGGACTTGCCTTTATATTTTGGATGCTTTGTAGCAAGATGTTCTCGCAATCGACATGGCTTCTTTGGATAATGTTTTATGACACAGTAAACACATTGTGATTTGTTTATTTACAAGCCCAAAACCCATCTTCAGATACTCCGGAAAATAGCCACGAGCCTTTTTTTTCAGACGTGCTCATAATATTTCACACAATTTATAAATCTTGTTTGAAGCCGTAGGCACGTGCTTACTTTCACAAATCTAACTACGTATTGTCCCACCATGAAACGAACTCAACTTGAGTGATGGCCGCTGGTACACCCCACCCTCGTCATGCGCACTACAGTGCAGTACAATTTGCTCTGTCATTGAGTCATAGATGCGCGGTGATAACGGAAAGTAGCTTCAGCATCGGACAAAACCCTACTGCTCACCATGAAAGCTTGAATCGCCCACTAGTGGGCGGTAGGGACCAGGTTGACTATAGCTGATGTAGGTGGTTGGGGATGTGCCGATTGTTGTTCCTAGGTCTGAGTTCTCTTGTTTTTTCGCAAGGTGGCCAGCCTCCGCTGTCTCTGAGATAAGTCTTCATTCCTTGCTGCTTGTGTCTGCGACGCCTCTCAGTAATAGTGCTCAAAGATTTTCTTTTGGGCATGTCTACAAACATGAAATTAAAACATTACGGTTGAATGAGTAAATGAAAGAGCTCAAACTATTTGTGTAAAGCACGTAATTCTTCCGCCAAAAGGCCTAATAATGTTATCTTAACTCTCTAGAATTCACAAAAATTGTTAAGTTGTATATTTAAATTTTTTTCAAATCTTAGCGTCGCGTGGAACATGTGTCGTTTAAGATCTTCTTATATCATCAAATCGCATATTCATTAATTATTGATATTATGGAAAGAAATGAAACCAATTCGATGCGTAAATAAATAATTCGTCGCATGTAAGAGGCGTAAAAGGATCTATAGAAATAATATATTGGATCATTCGGAAATTTCTGCGGTTTTTTATGATAAATACCAACGAAACAGTACAAAACTTAAGAAAATGTTATTGAATCACATAAGCACCATTTTGTTCTATGACTTTTTGCCATCTTTCCGGCAGCTGGAAAATTCCTTTTTTAAAAGTCATTAGGCTTTTTTGTAAAGAAGTTATCGAGGTGCTGTTTGACAGTCTCCATAGAATTGAACTCTAGGCCGTTCAGAGAATTTTGAAGTGACCTGAAGAGGTGAAAATCTGGGGCAAGGTCTGAAGTATATGGGGATGACACAAAACATTACAGCCATACTCAATAAGTCTGTCTGACATTCATTGTCATGCTGGAAGACAACACCTCGACGATCGTTCAGTTCTGGCCACTTTGCTTCGATTTCTGCTTTTAATAATGCTATTTGAGAACAGTATTTTTTCGCATTTATTGTCTGATTTTGTAGCAACAATTCATAATGAACAATTCCTTTGTTGTCCCACCATACACAAAGCATTACTTTCTTGGGATGCAGCCCTCCTCTCGATGTTACTTGGGGAGGTTCATTTGGCTTACCCCATGATCTTTTTCTTTAACATTATTGTGTAGTATCCATTTCTCATCTCCAGTAATGAGCCGTTTCAAAAAGGGAGCTTCTTCATTTCGTTTCAGCAAAGAATCAAATACGAAGATTCGAGCAAGCATATTCTGTTGAGTTAAAGTATGGGGTACCCATACATCGTAGCGGCTTACATACCCAATCTTCTTCAGATGATCATGAACTGTACTTTTTGGAATATTTAGTCTGTGTGATAGTTCCTGAACTGTGTAACGTGTATTTTCAGCGATGGCATCTTTTAATAGGTCCTCGTTTACAGAGGATGGTCGTCCAGAGCGGGCATCATCTTCGAAACTGAAATTTGCGCGCTTAAATTTATCAAACTACCTTCGAACTGTGTCATCAGAAACAGCACTTTGTCCATATACAGCACAAATTTTACGAGCAGTCTGACTAGCATTTTTTCCTTTCTTAAAATAAAAGAGCATAATATAACGAAAATGAACTTTTTGGTTCTCCATTCTTAGCACTGCAGTGAAACAAAAATTGTGCCACAACGCAAGCTAGAATTATGCAGTGAAAGCAGAAAAGACCGAATTTACACATCTGCTTCAATCAAGGTCACTCCTTATCAGCGGTAGCAAAATAGCAATAAGAAAGTGCGCTTCGATTTGAAAAACCGCAGAACATTCCGGATGACCCAATAGATGGCGAAAAAAATGTTTTCCGAGTAATACTGGTAAAACAATTTTATTGGAAAAGTTGTTTTTCCATCAATACTGGTAAAGCAAACTGAATTGCGTACCGCAATCGTTTTACACTCAATGTTATTCCTATGGAGATTTTGAAGTGTTGTTAGCCCTTCCCCCTGCACACCTTGGAGAAATAGAACGGATTTGTCTGTGCTCCGGGAAATTCTTTTGATACCTCACTTGTTAAGATTCGCCGCATGTAAGAGGCGTAAAAAGGATCCATACTATAGAAATAATATAGATGATTTTGGAAAGAAATAAAAATAAGTTCAAACATAATTTTTGGAATTTATATTCTTTAAATATGATCTTCTATTCAAAATTGTTAAAAAAATCTGAGTTTAGTACACCAACTATAATAACACTCAATGGTATTCCTATCGGGATTTTGAATTATTTTTAGCCTCTCTACACACCTAAAACAAGTAGGATGTGTGTTAATATGTAGCTTGTTATCCACAGGCTTCTAAAGAATAAGTGTATCAAATTTGGTGTTGATTGGTCTCAAGCGTTGTAGATTTGTGTAGAGAACAGACACCTACACTGTTTTACATATATAAAAAGTTCTTTCCAGATGGGCCGCAAGGCAACCATGTTCAGTTCTAAGTCTGAAAAGTGCCACTTCTTCCTTTGGTATTGTTCCTTTAATTACTTACTTTTTAAAATTTTTGAGTCGCTTCTTTGATTATCTCAGATGATTTCCTGGTCAGAAGACTTTTAATCGCATCTGTAGAAATAATTTACCAGCATTTATTTTTAAAACTCGTAAACTTAACATAATCATATTTAATAATTTTTTCTAATGCCCGGCTAATTGAATAATACTCACTATGGAAAACGTAATATAATTTTAGTAAATGTAAATTCAGTAAGTGTACCTAATTTGATGGGGAATGGTCAAACGGTGAAGAATTTTGTAGGGAACAGGCAGACGCCAATCTTTCTTTATTTATAGAATAGATTAATATTTCGCCATTTACCACATTTTCCAATTTGTTGTTATTTATAAAAATTCACATAGGGGAGAATATTTTATGCATGTGGACAATTAATTTTAAAAGTAAATTAGAATCATTTTAATATAATGGTCACGTTCTAAAAAAGAATGACTCAAAATATTTGGAGTTTCGTTTTTGCAATTTTTTGTTTTATAAGACCAAGATCGTACTCCTGATAAACTATGTGTGTGGGGAGGGGACATATTTCTCCCATAAACGTTGTTTGATTTGATCCTTTTATGCTCGAGAATCGTGTCTTTGCTTATCGAACACAAAAATGCCATAAAATGAAACTCAAAAGATTCTAGTTATTATCTTTTCAAACGCAGCGATTCAAACCTGCACGCATTCAGAAAATAATTTCGAAGGGGTTTCAATCTTTTTCCTTAGCTTTCTTTTTCATCCCAAAAGGCCATAATACTATATGAATTTAATGATTTTTAAATTTGTTTCATTTTACCTGTATGATAAACGAAACCTGAATTTACACTGATTAAATCTTCAGATCATTTTTGTTTGGTTTTAACGCTGAAATACTTCGAGAAGCTGGATCTCTGTGAACCAAAGTAATTATAAAAGTAGAGTGACCAAATGGTAGCCTTTTTATGTGCCCAGGTCAATGTGAGCAAAAAATTCGTAGTAACGTGGACATTCATCATCCGATTGGTCCAAGGGACGGGAAAAGATGCCCATAGATTGATGCATCATCTGATTGGTCCACGCAATATAGTAGTACAGTTTGGCGATTGCACCACTCTATAAAAATGTGAATTCACATGTCATAAGATGCTGTATCGCCAAACGAGGTCACCGAACGGACAGTTGAATACGATTAAAAGTAGATAAGAGTGAATAATACCCCTACATGGTTTTGGAAACAGATGAAAGGTTGAATGATTGGCTGGTTTTTTAATGTCGAAGAGGCCAGATCTGTTCAACTGTGCAAAACCCTATTTTCTCGTCAAATCAATGGATATATCATAGAGGAAATACAAAAGTAGAGTGAGCAGTGGTAACCTGTTTCTGTTCCCAGGATCATGTGGCCAAGACTAGTTGTAACGTGACTCTTTGACTGCTTTCTTCTGCAGGCTGGAACCTAACATTCATCATCTAATTGGTTCAAAGAGCGGGAGAAGACGCCCATCCATTGATTCAACATCTGATTGGGTCTCACGACATGGTGGTAGACTTACGCGTTTTTTCCACTTTTGTCGCCACTCTATAGAAATGCGGATTCACGCACTTCCCCGCAGATGTTATATCACCAAACGAGACTGTAAGATAATCGGCTAACCAAGTCAATTTTCGCAAAACAGTCACGTGACTACTAGTCGACACGTTGGTCACACTTTTTGAAGCTCTCTCAATAGTAATGCTCATCTAGGCAAATGGATAAAAAAATTTCTCGTCTTGTCCAATCCCTTCTCGTTCAGACAGTCACCAAGCACGTGAATGAATTCCTCGCTCGTTTCCAAACCAATCAAATTGACATAATACTAATCGAGCTAATTTTATGTAAGTCAAATGCTACATTTGACTAGTTTAAGATCTATCCATAATTTGCGAGGAAGGAAACGAGGTTGTGTATGCAATAATAATTTATTGGGTGACAAATCACGGCAATCTACGGATTACATGGTATCACGAGAAAAGTAGGGGACGATGATATGAGAAGTACCAAATGCTTCTCTATGTTTTGTTTGAATGCATGATTGTCGTTTATCTGACGAGGTGGCTGCCTGACCATCGTGTGTCGATCTTAAGACAACAACTCCACCCACATGCTCTATCTATTTAATTAGAAGGTCGATGAAATTGAGGTGCTGATGTCAACGCTATGGCATGCTATGGCAACGCTATGTGGTTCAAACGTGGTGACATCTAAACTGAAACGCGATAACGAATCAAATTTGGGACATTTTCGCAACGTTGACAGCGCGTTGAGGCTCAACTGGCAGCGTTTGTTTTTATTTTGCTTCATGCGTTGTTTTTCTTCTATCCAAAGGTATTTACACTATCTCTGTATGTCATTTCATTTGCGAGCAGTAGCGATGAGAATGAGGCTGCATTTTTTTCGTGATAGCTCAATTCCCTAGTTAAGCCCATACAATCAGGAGGAAAAAAAGTAGTTCCAAGTTAAAACGGTGCTCCATCTAAAAATCCCCCAACATATTTTATTCGATTACGTTGAAAGAACTAAACCCATCACACCAGTGAAGGATTGCACAGGTTGCTGGAGTCCATAAGATTCCCGACTTAATTGGTAATCTCCAAAACACCTAAAAACATCCCAATGAGGTAGTTCCTGGAAAATCGATTTAGAATAACAAAGTGCTAGCACCAAATAGATGCACTATCTGTAAGACCCCGTCGTTAAGCAAAGAAAACAGTTCCCACTCAAGATACTCGGCTTACGTTTAATGAAAAGCGAAAATCCCCGAATTCTTAGAGAGCCATTTTGCCCCTTTATTGTGTAGAGTGAAATTGATATGTTGTCAAAATAAAAGAGCGTGCTCCTTTAAAGGAGCATTCCTATTGGATGAGGAATACCTTTTGTTCTATCTAATTAAATTCACCCGATGTAAGACTAGAAGAGGCTTTCTGTTCTGAGAAACCGACTGTAGAAAGAGAATGGAATTTGATAAATCTTAAGCGAAATGTAAACTCGCGTATAGATTGCGATGTACCGCATAAATAAAGGACTGGGTAAACACTTTGTATAGGAAAGCAGGAATTTATGTCATTCCGAAAATTTTTTTTGGTAATTATTCATATAGATTATTGTTTCTCTTTGACTTAAAAGGGCAGCAGTAACCCAGTTGGAAGAGCAACGAATTGGAGTAACGAGTTCGAAACTCCACCTAAAGACCTTCGTGTACACGGGGGCTGGTGCACGCTAGATCTATCGAGGCATCAAATGTCCTCATGTTGGTGTGGTGTGGAAGTTTGGAAAGTGGGGTTCCAGATCATCGTCTAACCGTGGTTCAAAATTTCGAAGCGTTGTCCTTTGATCTTTCTCTTTGGGATGGACCCCGGACAGTTGCCCGTTGTGTTGCTCAAGTGCGACGTTAATTAAATACCTACCTTTGACTTAAATGATGTAATTGTTCTATTTTCATTTTGAGTGTAATTTCTATGAAGTGAATGCATTATTATTTTGTTTTTGAATACTTGCGTTTACATATGAATTATTGTGTTTCAAGTTTTGTCTTTTTGTAACCAAACTAAACAATTATGCTCTCCTTGGTAGATCTGAACATTTACGTTCTGATGTGCAACATAAATTTCTTTAAAATAAGTTTTACTTTGGCAGAAATTTTGCGCAGAAATCGGCATTATTTGGATATTGGCGAATGGCAACAATAGGATATACGCAATGAAATAAACCTCTGCGGAATTAATTCTCATTGGATGAGGAATACCTTTTGTTCTATCTAATTAAATTCGCCCGAGGTAAAACTCGGAGAGGCTTCTGGTTTGAGAAACAAACTGGAGAAAGATAATGGAGTTTTGATAAATCTTAAGAGAAATGTAAACGCGAATAGATTGCGATATATCGCATAAATAAAGAGCTAGATAAACAACACTTTGAATAGGAACTGAAAACAATCGTGAAAATGTTTTTTTTTTCGAATTTATCCATAGAGAGATTGTTCTTTCTTTTCTTAAAATGGTGCCATTGTTCTGTTTTCATTTTGCGCATAGTTTCTATGAAAATGAATATATCATTACTTTGTTTTTAAATGTTTGCGTTTGTTAATGAATTGTGATTCAATTTTTTTCGTTTTGTAACGAAATAAAGAATTTTGTTTTCGTTTGAAATAGATCTCAACAATTATGCTCTCATTTGCAACATAAATTTATTTTAAAAATATATTTTGCTTTCGCAACAGTTTTATATAGAAAGTCATTATTTGGACATTGGTGAATGGCCAACAATTGGATACATACTATATATAAAATCAAACGCTCCGGAAGTAGCCCGGTTGGAAGATTAACGGAGTAGCAACCGGAGGGTTGCGAGTTCAAATCCAGTCAAAGACCGTCGTCTACAAAGGGGGCTGGTGCACGTTAAATCTGCCGTGGCTTCAAATGTCCTCACGTTAGGGTGGTGTGGAAATTACGAAGCGTTGTCCTTGGATTTTTCCTTCAGAATTGTTCGTTTTGGTGATCCAGTACGACGTTAATTAATTACCGTTTAATAATTATTTGCCAATTTTACCTCTTAGTTTTAATATATTATGTGCTATGGTGCTGCATAATATTACTAAAAATACATGGAAGAGCTCGATATTTTTAAGCAGTCTGATTACAGAATATAATCATAAATATAAAAGATAGAAATCCGCTCAGAAAAGAAAATGAGAAATAAATAATTTTAGTCGTGAAAAATACTAAATCTTCCTTAACCAGAGAATGAGTGCAATTATGACGAAAGAACAGAATCTTATGTGGTAACAAAACTACGATGTGAACTTTTTGCGATGAGTTTTTGAAAGTTAGAATTAACGCACCATTAAGAATTCATGAAATGCTTTCTAAATGTTTGATTAATTTGTTTTCCATTTGGAGGTACAAAATCTGCACTTGACTTCTATTCATTATGAATGGATGAAATGTAAGTAAACAACACTGCCATCAATAGTATAGGTATTTAGAAATTTTAGCGCTGTTACTATACGGGTCTGCTAGGTTATCAAAATTGCAGTTACTTCATTTTAGTATAAAATGTGCATAAATGTTTTCACTTTGAAGAAAGCTTTTAACAAATTAACTTGAAACAAAAGTGCGATTAACATATTAATCTGTAAAGACCTTTTCTAATTTATTTTTTACTGTGATATATGGTAAACTAGACAGTTATTGACACTCTAATCTTTAATTAAAAAAATAAGCTTTCATGTCAATGTGCAGTTTCTGGCTTTAAATAAATCCATTTATACTGCAAAAATAAACTAAATATGAATGAAGGGATGTCAATAACTGTGGTGTCAACTACTCATCCATAGGGTGTCAATAACCAATTTTGCACTATTTATTCTAAATATATTGCCAAATACCTTCCAGGGATAAATTTTGTATGAAACCCTTTATTCATCTTACAGTAGAGTAATCCAGGAAAAGCTACAACGAATTTCAACTTGATTGAACTATTTTTACTATTTTTTCCATGAATTTATAGTATAAATATTGCCTTAAAGAGTGTCAACAACTGTCTTGTTTACCCTACTATCACTCATGTGATTTTGAAGTAAATATACTTTTAGTAAAGTGCAAGTAGTAGCAATACGACAAGCATTGCATGTTGTTAACCATTTCGGTTGTTGTCTTGGCGAAGTATCTGGCAAAACTGACAGGATCTTGTTGGACGAGATATCTCGTCCTTAGAAGAAAACTGACCAGATCTTGATCTCGTTATCGTCAAAAAATTGTCAATATCTTGATGAAAATGTCTCTTCATCATCAAAAGGGATCAGATCTTGATGGACGAGATATCTCGTCGAAATCATTTGAAGGGTTCAACGAGGAATAACAGTAGTTAAATAATTTAAAAATTGAAAACCTGACTTTTTTGTTACATTTTTATTCCACAAAACTATTATTATTTTACTGAGTTCGATATTTTGTCACACGTATAAAGGAAGCTATTTTTGAAATAACACCAACCAACTTTTCCGTACCAAAAATAATGGTTGGATACATCTTTGTTAATATTGTAAATGATATATGAACACATACAAAACTAAAAATATTATGGTAATAAAATCGAATAAATCATTCTAAATATGATTCTGGAACTAGTTATTGATTACATTTGAATCTTATTAAATGTATTAAACACTAAAAGTTTTACTTATAAATTTATATAAAAAATTAAGTATTTAATATCATTTATGCACTGAATTTTTATATTTAATGCAATGACGCTTGAATTTTCAATCCAATATAAAATGAAAAAATTGATAATAATTAATGGAAATTTTGTTTGTTTCATTTAAATATCTATAATGCTTGTTAAGAATTAAAAATTCTCAACAATGTAAATAAAGCTGAAAACCAAGAAATTAAATCAGAAACAGTGTTTCCCTAAGTCTTAAGTCAATATACTACATAATTTACTTATATACCAAAAAACCCTTTTCAGTTACCATGACTTGTAAGAGAATTTTCTTTAAATGTTGTTCTGATTAAAAATGACAAACATGAAAGAAATTGAATCGGAAACATTAAAATATTAAACGCATTTTAAAATTTAATTATTTGTAATCCATATAAAATGTTAAATTTGTAAGAAAATAGCAATGAAATGGCAATATGAGTAAGTAATGATCAAAAGCGAAATTTTTTATGTCTAAGCAATATTTAAGTTCTCTAAATCTAAAATTATTAATACCTTTAAGAGGCTTTTTAATATTTCGTAGAAAATTTTACATTTCTTCCTGCTTTAAATTATATTTTTCTAACAGTATCTTGAAATACTACTTGTTTCTAATACATAATATATTACTCATAAGTTTAAGTTCAACAAATAATAAAAATATTTCTAATATTTGTATCAAAATTTTAACATTTCATATCGAAGATATAAATGAAGTAAAAAATGTCATACCTAATTTTCAAGGTTGTTCATGAGAAACTGATATTAATTGTGAAAGGAACTAGGATAAGTATACAAATATATACGTAAACATCGAAACAGACCGACCATCAATACACTTAATTGTTTTACCAAATTTTTAAGATGAATTATAATCCATTTTCCAATAAATCCAGAAAGGATTTATGAACTTCGAATATATATGGAAAACTTAGTTAACTGAAACTTGTAAATCATTAAATGAGAAATATTTATTAATGGTAACGGCTAGAAATAATGTTTGCCGAATATGGCACACAATTCATTAGATTCCTTCAATAAATTGTACCCTTGATTCGGAAGCTAATTTTGACTATTAATGTTTGAACAGTGAGTTATAAATCCAGATGAGTCGAAATGAATCTATTATTCAAATAAGAGACACAAGATGTATGTATTACTATAAACCTTTCTCAGAATATTAACTTTATTTTAAATACAATTAAATTTAGACTCCGCATGGTCTAAATTGAACTGCGCTGCATTTTAATAATCCATTGATTATTGGATGAGAATATAATCCAATAATGGTTCTAACCCCTTAATTACCATTGTATAAGTGCTTAAGTAGCAATTTCCATATGAGTCAGTGAAATAAAGTTATATTAGTATTAGTTGGATTAGATTAAGTTATGTAGTATATATACTTAGTTAGATTAAGTATGGCATTTGTGTTCTCTGACTATACAAATTTCATTCCTAAAATATTTATTTACTTGTAAAGAAATTCTGAATTAAATAAAACAAATATATCCCATCTTAACCTGCTGAATATATTTGAAGCTATTTTGGCATACTCCAATGTTTTTTCAGAGTAATGCAAACTTCATTTATATATGATTATCTATTTATCTCTGAACTTATTTTAAATGCTTATAATCGATCTCTATCTGTATTGCTTGTAATCTGCATTACGTATATTAAAAGTTAAGATTATAGTCTTATTTGAAGGCATCTAAATTTTGTACATGAAACACATTGAATGAAAGTTGTTTCTTGTGGTTCTAATTCTAACAGGAGTTCTACAAATGCGGAACAATGTTTCAAACATTTTCTATGTAACAATACAATGGTTATACAAAGAGTAGATTTCAAAACTTTTGAAAGTGCATTAATTTAATTCTCCGTAATGAGTAATGTTCAATTGACCGTGTATTGGATTAAAATGATTTAAATGCGAGTATGCTAAGATTATGAGTTTTATAAATATGTTGACAAAATATATTAGCCCAAATGGGTACTAAAATCGATACCAACGAAAAACCACTTTCCACAGATGAGATTAAAAGACTTCTGACCAGAAAAAAGAGACAATCAAAGAAACCACTCAAAAGTTAAAAAAAGTGAGAAAAGGAGCAATATAAAAACTGACAGGACAGAGAACCATTGACACTTTTTAGATTATAAAGAACTGGACGTGGTTGCTTTAAAGCAAGCCGGAAGAGACTCTTTTTGCAATTACTTTTCAAATACACTGCTGGCCACCCAAATTGCAACACCAAGAAAGACAAGAGATATCACAACAAAATTTATTTTGTAGATAACATGTTGACCAAGTATCAAATGATTAAATTTATAGACTTCTGTGAAGTGTGGTTCCTGCCAAAATCAGTAGCCAGAGTAGCCGCCATTGTTGGAGATCACCGCTGCCACACGCCTCGGCATTGATTCAAAGAGACTTTGGATGTGTTCTTGGGGTACAGCAGACCAAGTAGCTTCCACACGTTGCCAAAGTTGATCTGGTGTGGCAGCTGGGGATGTATTCTGGGTCAATCGTTGAGCAACCATGGACCACATGTTTTCTATCGGCGAAAGATCCGGAGAGCGAGCTGGCCAGGGAAGCAATTCAATCTGGCGATTGACGAAGAACCCTTGGACAATGCGTGCCACGTGTGGTCGCGCATTATCCTGTTGAAATATGGCTGTGGGCAAGCCCTGAAGGTAAGGAAGGACAACTGGCTCCAACACCTCGGAGATGTAGCGCTGGCTGTTTAAAGTACCGGCAATGCGTACTAGAGGAGTGCGAGAGTGATATCCAATACCGCCCCATACCATAATACCCGGTGCAGGTCCAGTGTGGAGGTGCATAACGCAGCTGTTCAGCATCTTCTCTCCACGGTGTCTCCAGACTAGAATTCGACCATCGTGGTGTTGCAGACAGAAGCGTGACTCGTCAGTAAAGACAATTTCATTCCATTCTGCCGTCCACATCCTTCTTTCATCGCACCATTGGCGGCGGAAACGTCTGTGGTTCTGCGTCAAGGGTAGACGAAGCAATGGACGTCTTGCGGACAGACCACTCTGCTGTAAACGGCGTCGAATGGTACGCGCAGACACTGGATGATGCGGTACAGACTGAATGTGCTGTGCTATGGTTCGTGATGTGGCTGAGCGATCCGTCACTGCCATACGCACAATATGCCTGTCATCCCGTGAAGTGGTGCACTGAGGTGGATGCGATCGAACACGTCGGTCCGTCGTACCCTCCTGCATCCAACGATCACATATCCGCATTACAGTTGTTTGGTTTCGTCCAACACGACTACCGATTTCCCTGAAAGATAATCCACAATCTCGGTAGGCCACTATCCTTCCTCTGTCGAACTCGGATACTTGATCAAAAGATGATCGCTGTTTTCTACGAGGCATAATTGATCGTTTTTTTGAAAAAACCACAAGAAAAACACAATTGCCGTACTTGAAATCGTCGAAATCTCCAAGCCTTAAATAGCGCTTTGAAGTGGCGCCACAAGCGCGCGTGATGTGCGTCTGCGCTGAAATTCTAATCATTTGCATATCTCACCTCCGCTAATGCATGTTGTACATTTCATATTATTTGCATGTTTCCTTCAGGGTGTTGCATTTACGGTGGCCAGCAGTGTACTATGTTTTCTATACATATCTACTATGTTTGACCAATACACACAAATTTGGTACACGTATTCTTTAGATCCGTGAGGATAACATAGGCTTCATATTAACACCCATTCTGCTTGTTCTAGGTGTGCAGAGGGGGATACAAACAATTCGAAATCTTCATGGGAATAACATTGAGTATTTTTACGATTACGGTAACAAACAGATTGTTTTACCAGTATTGTTGGGAAAATATTTTTTCTGAAAAATTATATTTTAAGAATTTATATTCCAATATATATGTTCGAACTTATTTTTATTTCTTTTCCAAAATATCAATAATTTATAAATATTTGAATAGTGAATGAAAAGATTCAAAATATTTAATTTCGCACAACTTACATTTTATAACGAAACGAGTCTAACGCGGAAAGCTCAAACGAAAAACCCTCTAATAAAAGTTTTCTTTCGCTACTCGGTATCTGGCAACACCGGAGTTTACGTTTTATTTTGAGATTTTATTTAGAATTCAGAGTTTATGTACCTGAGTTAAGAGAGCTAAATCATGGGGAATCTTTGAACATATCTAAGTATTATGAATAAGATTCTTTCAGAAAATAAATTGTTATTGTCTAGCAATCTCGAATTGCTTTTTTATTAAGCAGCTTCGAAGACAAAATATGACACGTTTGCTACCATCTTTCATTTTTCAGAAATTTACATTTTTTAATGATCAGAATTTCATTTCTGCTTGGTGAGATGTTAATTCTGTATTTATGTGTCGTAAATAAATTATTTAGGATTTATATTTTAACGAATTATTTATTTTGCGCAAAATATCGCTAAAGAAATGGGTTAATTTCTTAGCGAAATGTGCATGTTTCGACCAATTTTCCATAAAAGTTATTGGTTTAATATGCAATGATTTGTAGAGATACGTTTCTCATGAAAGTAAATAAAGTGTATGAAGCAAAACTTTTCAAAATAAGGCGATAACGTCTTACTTTAAAAAGTGGGTACATATATATATATAACGTTAAAATAGTCATTTTAAAATAAGGCAGTTAACGTTAAAATAAAATCCTATTTTAATTTTTAAGACCAGAAACATTAAACTGAGACGCATAACCATACATTATAATTCAAAGACTTAAAATGTTGACGTAGGCTTCATTTACAAGACAATTAAAACCAGTAAAACTTACATTTGTTTTTCAAGTTTCAAATTATATTATTGAATTGTATTGAAAGCTGTACTGAATAGTCAAGAAACAACATTTCATTCTAAATGGGTACGTGGTTTCCGTTTAGAAACCAAATATCTGAATTGGATACTGAGATTGAAATGTAATTTTGAGTTGGGAAGTTTATTAATTGACTCACTGAACTTAATTGCCTGAGTATTTTGAGTTGTAAATATTCGTGAACAATGAAGCATATCAAGGGCTCTTTTCAATAGTCCTCGTTACCTTCGATTAATTGCTCCGCAGAAAATAATAAGCACTTCAATAGCAATAAGTGATTTCGAGCCCGCTGCGTTCTTATCTGAACGGGCTTTACAGTTAGTCGGAATACATTCCCCCAGGAAATGCAGAGTTTGCAGAACTTCCAATTTGTACATGGATGAAGTTCATATCCTAGTCTGGCTAGTACTGTATTCCTCTTAACAACAGCCACGAACCTCTACAAGCCTCTATATTTGCCATGGGAATATTTATTAAATATATTGATGACTGAAGTTGCGGATGGTGATTCAAACTGTTGGATAATTGAATTTCCAGCTGTTTCTTTCCCAGATTTATGATTGCGAGTCTCATTAATTAATTTATTTATACGATTTAGAAGGAAGCTCAATGTTTTCTTTGTCATTTCTAAACGAAAAACAAAGCTCTTTCACTAAAAATGTCTAACGGCTGAAGAAAAGACAGGGGTTTAGCTCAGTATCTTGATATATGTAATTATTTTGCTTCTCTTTACTTTAAAAAGAAATTAGACGTCGCAATTCTTCCTACTCTGTGAGTGTAGAATGTTTTATTTTAACAGAAGAGATTTCGCTGGTGGAAGGAAATTAACTCAAGCAAGCGAGCTGGAATTTTATTTTTATTCCAGTCTTTTCATTCTGTTTTACTTTAAACTTTTTAGTCGAAAGAGGGATTTTTATTTTTCGAATGGCACGAATAAAGCTTATACCTGACTAAACTTCTTCAAAATCATTATTTTTTGCATTGTTTGGTCAATGATTCATTATATTACAAAAGTAAAAAAGCAAAATTAGTTTCAGCGTTCCGAATAAGAGGCATTTGTATATTTTATAGTTTTTAATTAATGTGGATAACGCATTAGCTTTGAATATGATAAATGTAAATCTTATCAGTTGATACCTACAAGATACAGTGGTGGTCAGAATTATAAGGACAACTGAAAATTGCACAGAAAAAAATTATTTCTGAAGTAAATAGAGTGAAATGTATACATAAAATGCTTTTTTATTCTAGAAATCATTGTAGAATGCAAAATATTGGAAAAAGCAAAATATGAATGTTTTGCCATAATTAACAAAAAATGTCATTGTAAAAACTGGACAAAATTATAAGGACAATGAATGTTTTGGCCTGAAACACACTGAATAATTAATAAAATCCCCCTTCTTCTCCATCACTTTTATCAGTCTTGACGTCATGGAGTTTGACAGTTCCTTCAGAACGTTCTTGGAATTTTTTTTCAAGGCTTTTTCGATGGAGGACATGAGTTCTTGCTTGCTTTGATATTGAATACCATTTTTGTATACTTCGTGTGACAGAATACCCCACAGATTTTCCATTGGATTTAGATCGGGGCTTCTGGCTGGCCAGAAGTAGTTTCACGAAATTAGCATCAAACCATGATTTCGAAGTTTGAGAAACATACTGAGGCATTGTCCTGCTGGAACAAATAGTCTCCACTCGTAATTAACGGTGCTTCTGGTAAAAGATTATCGCCCAATATATCAACATAACTCTCAGAATTCATTCTGCCCTGCACAAAAACTATTGGAGTAGTTCCGCCAGTTGCGAAACTTCCCCAGACCATATACTGAGCCACCTCCAAATGTACGCTTTGCGAAAATTTCTTTTTCTTTACGGAGATCATACCAGAAGTAGCGAAAACCATCTGGTCCATCCAAATTAAACTTTTTCTCATCGGAAAAGATAACATCATCCCACTTTTTTCCCATAGTAATGCATTTTTTGGCAAACTCCACCCTCATTCTCTTATGAACTTTTGTAAGAGGCGGTCGTAATATAAGTTTTCCGTAACGAACCTTTTTTCTTTTTGTAAAACACGTCGAACAGTTCGAGCACTGCATCGTAAGTTTAATTCCCGTCGATGTTTGTTTATTATCATTCTTTCCACAAGCACAGAAACAGAAGATGGCCTACCTGTATGTCTCTGCCGTCCATATTTGCCGGGATTTTTAAGAAAATTATAAGTGACCGTTCTCTATCTATTCAGCTTTGTCGCAATTTGACGTACAGTAAGTTCTGAACTTTTAAAAGCAACCACTTTCCCTTTCTCAAACTCCGAAAGTTTCGTACCCAGCGGCATGACTGAAAAAATAGAATACGACGTTCCCAATCGCTTACTAAGCATTTATATCGTCTGGGAGTGCCGTGTGCAGAAAAAACATGCAAATTTTGCTTTTTAGAACACACAAATACAGTCGTCCTTATAATTTTGTCCATATCACGTGGATGTCTAAATCCAAATACATTTTATGAATATGAATTTCCCATATACACTGCTGGCCACCCAAATTGCAACACCAAGAAAGACAAGAGATATCACAACAAAATTTATTTTGTAGATAACATGTTGACCAAGTATCAAATGATTAAATTTATAGACTTCTGTGAAGTGTGGTTCCTGCCAAAATCAGTAGCCAGAGTAGCCGCCATTGTTGGAGATCACCGCTGCCACACGCCTCGGCATTGATTCAAAGAGACTTTGGATGTGTTCTTGGGGTACAGCAGACCAAGCAGCTTCCACACGTTGCCAAAGTTGATCTGGTGTGGCAGCTGGGGATGTATTCTGGGTCAATCGTTGAGCAACCATGGACCACATGTTTTCTATCGGCGAAAGATCCGGAGAGCGAGCTGGCCAGGGAAGCAATTCAATCTGGCGATTGACGAAGAACCCTTGGACAATGCGTGCCACGTGTGGTCGCGCATTATCCTGTTGAAATATGGCTGTGGGCAAGCCCTGAAGGTAAGGAAGGACAACTGGCTCCAACACTTCGGAGATGTAGCGCTGGCTGTTTAAAGTACCGGCAATGCGTACTAGAGGAGTGCGAGAGTGATATCCAATACCGCCCCATACCATAATACCCGGTGCAGGACCAGTGTGGCGGTGCATAACGCAGCTGTTCAGCATCCTCTCTCCACGGTGTCTCCAGACTCGAATCCGACCATCGTGGTGTTGCAGACAGAAGCGTGACTCGTCAGTAAAGACAATTTCATTCCATTCTGCCGTCCACATCCTTCTTTCATCGCACCATTGGCGGCGGAAACGTCTGTGGTTCTGCGTCAAGGGTAGACGAAGCAATGGACGTCTTGCGGACAGACCACTCTGCTGTAAACGGCGACGAATGGTACGCGCAGACACTGGATGATGCGGTACAGACTTTATGTGCTGTGCTATGGTTCGTGATGTGGCTGAGCGATCCGTCACTGCCATACGCACAATATGCCTGTCATCACGTGAAGTGGTGCACTGAGGTGGATGCGATCGAACACGTCGGTCCGTCGTACCCTCCTGCATCCAACGATCACATATCCGCATTACAGTTGTTTGGTTTCGTCCAACACGACTACCGATTTCCCTGAAAGATAATCCACAATCTCGGTAGGCCACTATCCTTCCTCTGTCGAACTCGGATACTTGATCAAAAGATGATCGCTGTTTTCTACGAGGCATAATTGATCGTTTTTTTGAAAAAACCACAAGAAAAACACAATTGCCGTACTTGAAATCGTCGAAATCTCCAAGCCTTAAATAGCGCTTTGAAGTGGCGCCACAGGCGCGCGTGATGTGCGTATGCGCTGAAATTCTAATCATTTGCATATCTCACCTCCGCTAATGCATGTTGTAAATTTCATATTATTTGCATGCTTCCTTCAGGGTGTTGCATTTACGGTGGCCAGCAGTGTATTTTCATAAAAACTAATAAAAAAATGCTTCATTTATCATTGGTTTCCAGCCATAAAATTTGCATAATTTTCCGACCAACTTGTAGCCAAGATTCGGCGATTTTCCCCTTGTCCTTATAATTTTGACCACCGCTGTATGCTATATTAATAATTACTATCCACTTGAAGTGACGACTATCTAAATGTCCCTGCGTTTAGCGATTACTCTTTTTTCGGAAACGAGTCACATCAGAAATCATTAGCAACACACTAAGATGGTTGGTTGGGTTTTATGACCGCAAGGGTCATAAAACCCAACTACCTTATTTAGTCACGCAGCAATACACTAAGAAACACAAGAAAGCTGTCAAAATAGCTTTGAAACATGTTACTTTAATATATCTAAAGAAATTTCGTGGACAGCGTTAGCTCAGTTGGAAGAGCAACGGATAAGCAACCGGAGGGTTACGAGTTCGAAACTCTGTCCAGCCAAAGAGATGTCCAGCACATGGGCTGGTGTACGTTAAATCCGTCGTGGCCTCAAATGTCCTCACGTTGGTGTGATGTGAAAATTGGAGAGAGGGGTGCCAGCTCCGGTGTTGTTCTCGTCATGTGACTGGGGTTGAAAATTACGAGGCGTTGTTCTTGGATCTTTACCTTCGGAATAGATTCCGGACCGTCGCTAATAGCCCGCCGTGTTGATCCAGTGTAACGTTAATTAACTGCCTACCTATCTAAAGAAATTTCGTGGTAGATTTGAATGATTAATAGCCTTATCGTTCGGGACTTCTATTCTATGAAACTCAATTTATAAGTACAACTTTGCTAAAAAATGTGTCATTGGGTGCTAGGTACATAGGTTAGAGCAAAAACTCATTAACCTACAAAAATTTTATTTTTCAATACAGCCGATTAAAGACTAACTATTAGTGTGTTTAGGTAAAAAAAGATAAACATTTTAATAGTAGCATATTATTTTCAAACCCTAAGACAATATGACAATTTATTTTTCATCATTGTGAAAGTAATCATTTAGTGTCAAAATTGCTTTTCCTAAAGATGTCAATCAGCCGACCATATGCTGGTGATAATTGTTGAATATATTTGAATTATTTTATAGTTTTAGTATTTGTTTATTTCAATTTCAAAAATGTACTAAAATGGGCAAACAAGCTTTTATTAACGTTCACCATTAAAATAAGAGTTGTCCTTTGCCTGTGTAGATGTGATATGAAAAATTCCGAAACTATATCAGCATCTTGCGGGAAGTCTTGAATAAATGACAGAAAATATGATTCAAAATTAGTTTGAGCAACTCAAAACGGCTGATTTTAAAAGATGAATTTTCCGCATTGAAATAAATTCTTTGAACGCACCAGATTACGTGTATACCAAACTCTTAACTCTTACAAGCAATCCAATACTAAAAGAGCTTTCCCATAAAACTTAAGCTCATCTTTAAAATCCCAGAGATAAACAAAAAATGCTGAAATTTGAAAGATTTTCTAATCCGTCACGAAAAATTTCACTAAAATCATATTTTTGAAAGATGATTTCGAGTGCATCAATCTTGGAGATGGACACATGGATTAAAGAATTGAGTCACGTAGTCTTCTTATAAGTACTAAGATACCAACAAACATTTCCATTTCAATATTAGATGAAGTACTTGGTCTGAGAATAGTTAAGGGGAAGAATAAATGAAAATATAGATTTTGATAGTTCGAGGGGATATGAAGTGGGTAAATGACAATATCTATTTTTTGCCTTGGAATTTAGAGTTTCTCTTTAACTAAAAATAAAAGTTGAAAGGGAGTATCATTCTTTCTTATTAAAACTGCATGATCTCAAAAGTATACAGCCATTATTTTTTCCGTGAATACTTTAAAATTGAAACAGTTCTGGGAGCATGCATGAAAAGTACAGTGTTACAACTGTTTTGTCTTATGATTTCAGGACTAGAAGAAACATCCCGAAGACAAATATAGCGTCGTGTAAACAAAGGATGTCCGTACATGACATGATCTTCGGACCGAGTGCTCAATTGTACTAAGGGTGGGAGGGAGTCCGGCAGTATGTCAAAATTCTACGGTGCTGAGCGGGATATGTGCCAGTGTGACTTTGAATTGCATGGAGGGAGGACTAAGTAAATGGTGTCATTCGAAAGCTACAAAATTACTCTACAATTAGTATTGAACAACAACAATAGTGCAGGAGGAAAACTAGGAGATAATTGATCAGAATTTGAATAATATAAGATTTCATATGGTTTCAGTATTAGAAGAAACATTCAGAAGATGAATATAGCGTCGTGTGGACAAAGGATGTCTGTACGTGACATGACATTCAGACCGAATGCACTGGTACACTGAGGGCGGAGAAGGGTGCAATATCTCGAAATTCCACGGTGCTAGGCTAGCTTTAGGCCAGTGTAACTTTAGATTGCGTGAATTGTGGACTGCGTAAGCGTTCATTCGAAAACTACCCAACTACCCTACAATCGCAGGTCTTTCAATATTAATATCAAACTGCACTTAAATCATTAAAACTGTAAATTATTTGTTGATTGTTCATACACAATAAACAATCGTTCAAACTTTCTTATGTCTGCTCCATTCATTCCACAATCCTACATCAGGCCCGAGTATTCACGTCAAAACTACGATTTGTGTCCTCAACACAACCTATCAATTATCTTCGTTATTTTAACTTCGCATAGACATAACATTTTGTGATAATTACTGTAGAGGGAAAGTTTTAACAATATACTATTGAAATACACGGAAACATCCAATGATAGGCTTTTTCTGTCAGGCTTAATTAAGGTGGTGGTAGGGTTACTGTATTATATTAACATATTTCTAGTAAGTATTCAGTCACTTTTCTTGTTTTTTCGAGTAAGATTTCAGCACGTCGCCAAAAGAAACTTCAAAGTATGAATTCTGAATTGATATACAATTCGAGTAGTTAACTGATCAACGAAAATAGTTAATTGATCAACGCAAAATGGCAGTAAACTACATTAAAGTTACCCCGATATGTATCGTGGGATAGCGGAAGTAGAATCTTGGCTTACCGTCTGATTCGTTTGCTTACACTGAAAGACGCTCTCATAGACCTATAGTTAAGAATTAAGTTGAATCAAAAACGTTCTCATCACAACTTCTTTACTTTTCATCTGATTCCAAATGATTGTTTTGTTTTTAAGGAGACAAACCGAGAAAAGGTGCAGTTGGAATAATCTTTCCGGGTTTCTTTGCTGTAAGCGAATTGTAGATTCTTTGTCAGAAGTATCTGCAAATGTATTAGAATTTCGGTTAATATTTTATTTTTGAATGAAGATTAAAAATATTTTTGTGCAACGCGATATCAAAATCGTTTTCATAATAACGGATTTTGAGAATTCAGTCAAGATTTTAATGGAGCGAAACTTCTCAGTAAAAATGCATACAGACATTGAAATGCAAATTATATCCTCAACTAACGTAACAACTCTTGTTTTGGAATGAAAATTCTTATTTTCCAATAACATTTTCTTCCGATGATAATGTGTGCGTTCCATAAAGCTTATATATATAACTATCTACTCAATTGCTGCCTATTCAATTCTCACTTGCAGCATGATGTGCTTTATGTTAATGTTATTAAATTAAACCTTGTGCTAGGATAATTATTTATTGTATTTGATTAGTTTTGCCCTAATATTTTCTATTTTAATTTAATGATTTTCCACCTCTATGTTTTAATTTGTATTTATTTTACTCCATTTAATTAAAATGGGTCTGAAATATTTATTATTCTATCATTTCTCACTGCAAAAAGTTTTTAGTTCATGTAGTTAGTTTGGCGTTAAATCTAATAGGCGTTGATTAAGTAACTGTCTTTTTTTAATTTAAAATTTCTATTGGCCACGCACAGTAATCGTATTGGAAAAACAAGCCAATTGACGTCAAGTTTGGGTTAACCACAGGGAGCATGTTCCGCCAAATTTAAATTGACAGAGTCTATCACAGACACAACTATCTTTGTAAATACCAATTTCATTTGTTGGTATTAACATTCTAAGATATATTTATTGTAGTTCTAAAGCAACTGTTTCGCGAATTTCATAAAAAGAAAATAAAAATTTTAAAGGCAAAATAGTTTGGTATGCGTACATAAAAATTCAATGCGTATTAAAATGGACTTTAAAAGGAAAGGCGATGCCATTCGATATTTAATAAATATATAACCTTTGACATTTTCGAATACCTTACTTTTAAGTCATAATATTATGATAAAGGTTAAGAGGTTTAATATTTTACAGACACCCAGATAAAATGTGGGAAAAGTAATGGAAAAGCAAGAAAATTAAAAACTTTCGTTCAGTTATTTTTAAACCTAGATATCAGAGAAAAGTAGAATATTTCTGATTTTTAAATATAAATCTTATTTTACTTTTGCGAAAGTATAATAGCCTAGTTTTGTTTTGTAACTGTCTCAAAAGTGTTGAGTTTCAAATATTTTGGAAAAGCACTTGTGCGAAATTTTATGGAAAGAAACTTTGATGTATAGGATTTCAGAGTAAATGAAAAGAGCAGCGCTTTTAATATTTTAAAAAAGTAGAGACCTTTGTTCCAAAAACTTTTTATGAAACCAAATATGAGTTTATTCAAATACGTTCTTCTATTTTTAAAACATTCTAGCGATATTTTGTGATTTATTTATTCAGAATAAATGAAAAACAGCAACGCTTTTGGAGGGAAAATTATTTTTGGAAAAATTAAATTCGTTTTAGAAAACGCACCATTTTCTAAATTGAAATAGGAAACATTCTTCATAAAAAAATTCAAAACTCAAAGAATATTTTTTGTAATTTTTTTATCAGTAACTGTTTGAGAGATATTTTCTGTCAAGCCAAAAAAACAGTGTGCAATAATAATCCTAATTATAGTTGACGGAGCATGTTTTCCATACGTATTCGGAATGTGACGTCACATGGCTTGTTTTTTTAATGCGATTCAAAACGTCATACAAATAAAAAGTAAAAAGAATGAATTCTAGAATGATATATTGATAGTTAATTGGTCAACGCCAATTAGATGAAATGATAAACGTCGCAACAACAGCAATGAAATATATTTAAAATAACCCCGATATGTGTCATGATAGGGCATTTGGTAGCGGATGTAAAATCTTCACGTCCGTCTGTTTCAGTTTTCAGTGTAGATTACGAGTATTTTTTTAACTTTGTCATTATTCATATATTAAAATATTTTTTTTAATTTTTTAATATAATTCCAATAAAATAAAAACACATGAATAAATAAACAAGTTTTAAAAATATGAATATTTTATGTGGATCTACGAATGAAATTTTTATTTTAAAAATTATATATGTATATATAATTCTATGTACTTACATAATTTTATGTATTATTATACTCACTGGGATTTTTTATGCAAACATTTATTATGTTGACGTGGCTTACAAAATTTCAAATGGCATCGTATGCTGTATAATCTAATATATTAGTGGAAATATATATAAATATATTGGATGGGGAAATTTAAAATTTAAATTGCCTATTACAAGTAATCAGGAAATTTAATCCGATCTACTCTGCTCTGACAATTTCAAAATTACTCTTGTGCGATTGAATGTAATGTTAACACACATTTTTCGTAGAGTACGATTTGTATATACAAAAGTTGACTCTCTCGCAATCTATTAATTTTTTCTAAACCCGTATCCTAAAAGCATATTTTTCATTTTTAGATTTGTTTTAAAGATTGCTTAATAAATATTCAGATTTATATTTATCGTAATAAATTTAAAGAAAGGACTTTAGTTTGTGCGCGCTTGCTGGATTGTTATCGTTTGTGCCAATGCCAAATGATTATCGTTTGCTCGCGCATTGATATCTTGAATTAGGAATCTTTTGCAGTTTTATTTTTGTTCTTATTCTATAGACGCTAGTTGTGGCAATATTTAAGGAGATATCTTCAGAATTTGTGTTCTTGTTATTCAGAACTGTTCGTGTTAAGAATTCTTCGACTAGCTGTATGCCGATTTAACTTCATTTCTTCGTTCAAATTGTGTACATAAAAACGCTCAGAATGAAATAATTATTTTAAGAGGTACGGCCTCTGTCAATGTAAATAAAATTTTGTAAATAAATAAGTTTTAACTATACAGATCACTCATTTTAATCTATTACATTGCACACGGGGCATGTTAAGTTCCAATTCATAATCTTCCTAAACTCAAAATGGACTTTTTTATTTATCGCCTAAGAATTAGTAGTTTTATCATACAACAAGGAAGCCATGTACACTCATATCCAAAAGTTAAGCATAATTCGTAAAATGCGAAAAAATCGAAGTAAATATGGATACATGGTTCAAAATAATTTGTGGAGAATCGTGGGACGAAAGTTAATCATTATGCATATACAAAACAGTTCAGTCGACATATGAAGTATAAAATGGCCTCGAGAGGCATGGCCAGTTTAGACAGAAATTTCGCAATTGGTGTGGTACTGAGCGTTGTTAACAATCAATAAGGACGAAGGATGTCACAAAGATGCCAACTGGACATGTTTGTGAAGGGACGCATTATTGGAATGCTGGAATCTGGTCAATCCCAAACCGAAGCGTCTCAAATTCGGAATATGCCTCAGTGTGTGATCTTCAGACTGGCAGAGATTTCAAATCACTGGAAATGTTACCCGACGACCAGTACCAGGGGAGTCAAGGGTAACAACCGCTCGGCAAGACCAATATTTGGCGATAACTGCTCGACGTCAGAGGAACCATTCTGCCTGACAGACGCTACGGGAGTGATAGTTTCGACAAAAACTGTTTACAGGAGACTCAGACACGTTGGTCTCTAGGTCAGACGACCAGCAGTTTGAATCTCCCTGATGTCTGCACAGAAACGCGCGCGTTTACAGCAGGGAACACCGGCAGTGGAGCCGATAACAGTGGGGCAATGTCATGTTCAGTGACGAATCCAGATTTAGTCTGCAAACTGATTGTCGTCGTACCACGAGCTGAAGAGAACGTGGAACACGTTTTCTCCCGGGAACGTGTAAGAACGAGTGTTGCGTAAAAGGAAGGAGTCAAATGTTTTAGCTCGTAAGATAATTTTTAAGAAATTCTCACAGTCAGTTTCATTCAAAATTAAAATTTTACAACTTACAAAAATATTTAATACAAAATTTAAATAACTGGAGAGTAATTTTGGAATACACGTTGAAAATATTTCATAGAAATCCCGTTCTTTGATCAAGCACGTATTATAAATCCGTTCCAATTGTAATTTTTATTTCTTTCATTTAAAGAAGGGCAAATTGACTCTTTCGTTAAACGTTCTTTGAAACGTAATTGCTCGATTTTTAAGCAATAGTCTTGATAAATCATTAAGAAAGGAAGATTACCTTGATGAATGATCTCAGTATTTTAATTTAGATCATTCAATGATTCATTGAAGGCAGTAATTTAAATGTTTATTTAGATTAGAATTTTATATTCGCATTAGATTGAGATCGGAATGAATTGCGTTTGGTAAGGATTTTTAGAATCATTCCAATTCTCATTACTCGAGCATGATAAAAGCTTTATATATTCATAGAAAAGAACAATTATAATTCAAAATTTACTCGCAATAATTTTTAGATTTTTGAATTCGTTGCTTTCAAGTAATTTTTTTCAGTTAATTGGAATTGAATTCCTATTCTAATTGCTACAGTTTTTTCGATTTACTTTCAATTTAATTACTTTTCCTTATGCTTCTCTCAACGTTTATAACGGGGTATATTTGAGAGAAAATAATGTTCAGCCCTCAAATTTTAGGTGTTTAAAATGCATATGATATGTATCTTGATAAATGAAAGGTTTTCAAATTGTTTCAAGGCTAAAGACATTCATAAATGAGAAAATTATTGGAATACGAATTGCGACAGAGAAACTATTTTCTTTGGTACCGAAATATGTAAAATTCCAATTTTGATTAGATATTTGTCGAAAAATTATTTCATTGATACTCTTTTCATAAGCTCGTTTCATAACCTCAAACAGAATGTATGATGCATAAATTTAAATATCTATGCATTCATTGTAACGTAATTTTTTGAACCGAAACCTCCTGTGGAACATTGGATATATAGAGAAAATACATAAATATTCCTGCGGGCTTACCTTTTCTGTTAGGCCTTTTACTTATCGAGTGAACCATTACTATTAGGAAGTGAATTTACTGGTAATGAGATTTTAAAGTTAGACAAAATGTTTTTATTTTCAATGGGTTTCAATTTTTGTACTAATTTTCTGTATCCTTTAAACTGTTTATTGAATAATACTTAATATTAAACAATATTATTGAATCTTTTTGATTTTGTGTATCAGATGAACCATATCCATTAAGAAGCGATTAGCTAGTTTGTTATTATCAAGCAATTACTAACTAATTAACTAGTAACAAAATTTTAAAGTTGGAGATGTTTTTATTTCCAATGTGTTTTCCAATTTTTGCTTGATTTTCCGTCTCCTTTAAAATATTTATTGAATCATACATAATATTAAAAAAATTTCGTAGTTTTTATTTACTACTTCAGGTATACATGCCTAAATTATCAATGAATTTAGTGAATGATTCTTCAGCTAATACATTCATCTGAAATAATTATTCCGGTTACTACATATAATGAGGATCAAATAATTTATAACATTGTTTAACCAAAATTTAAAACAATTCAGGTTCTAATACGTATGAGAGGCGTAGACCAATTCGATTGGGCTAAACGTCGGTGAAAGGATGATAAACTACATTTTATGGTAATCCTGCTATGTATCATGCGAAAGCGTTTGGATTACAGGAAGCAAAATCAGTCATTCGTCTGGTTTGTTTGCTTACACTGAAAATCTCTCATATAGTGACCAGCACTGCAGGCACTATAAGATATTCATCTAGACTTATGTGGTCACTGTATGCATAGTGATCAAAAGTACATGTCTGCCACACACTGTTTACTATAAGTTCGACTGAACTTATAGTTAATGTTTTGAGTAAGAAACTACGAAGATTCAAAGCCATCCACCGAGATTTTATATCGTATTGAACTATTTGAATTTGCGATACGTGTTCTGTATATGTATTCCAAACGTGACGTCATTTGTCTTGTTTTTAGAATACGATTTCAGCACGTCACCAATAAAAATTTACAAGGAATGAACATCAAATCAAAGTTATATGTGATAGTTGATTGATCGAAGCCAATTAGATTAAACGCGGAACGTCACCAAAACGGCGATAACCGTATCCTAAAAATTATCCTGATATTGTATCATGTGAGAGCACTTGGGTAAAAAGAAGTAAAATTTCGATCATCCGTCTGATTTGCCCGTTAATATGAAAAATGCCTCTCACACATTCCTCCACTAATGGATAATTCTCCAAGAATTTGAAATAAAATTAACAAATGCCGAATTAAAAACAACACTTTTAAGTATTTAACTAAGTATTATTCCAGTAATTATGTCACATGCGTTAGTTTAGCATCCTGATTTTTTATATTTTAAGGCTAAACATTATTTTCTATCGAAGTTTCAATAGCATGACTGCTGGCCAAAAATCCATTCTTACTGTCTAAATCCCATGAATTTATATTTTTCAGATATTTTTACTTTAATAAAAAAAGTCGTCTTCGATTAATAAAATTTACTACTGGTAATAGGTTTCTATTATTCCTTAACTTATTATTTACAGAGTTTAAATCATCAGGATTTAATTCATGTTTAGTTTAAAGGATCCAAAAAATATACGAACATGCTTTGTATATGCTTCTGACATTCGAGGGTCTTAGTACCTATATTTAGACTAGTGTCATGAAGGACGTGATTGATAATGATATATTCAAGAAATACTCAGACCTAAGGGATATTGCATAGAATCTATTTAGTGTTGAGTTTGAGAACCACCTTCCGCTTGAGTTCCATTTTTCCTATAAAATCATCCGGATAATCTTAAGAAATAATTCTCTAATTAGTTTTTAGAAAAAACAACTCATAAATACAAACTTTGCTACTAGTAATTAGCATCTGTTGAAGTATAGCATTCCCTCAAAAAATACGACTTTACAAAGTTCAACCTGTTGGGATTTAATTGGTGTTTAATCAAAGGATCCAAAACACACGGATTTCTGTACTTGCTTCTGACCTTTGAGAGCGCTTAGTACCTATATTTAGACTCATACTATGAAGGATGCGATTGATAATAATCTGTTTCCTAAATCCTTGAACCGAAATGATATTGCATCGAATTTAAGAATCAGCTTCATTCCAAATTTCATTTTTCCAACAGAATTTTCCCAATAATGCTACGAAATTATTCCCGAATCAAAATTTCCTATAAATATTTTCATAGGTAATAAAACTTACTAATAATAGTTGGCGTTGTATGCGACATTTCCTTAAGCAATATTGTTCAGAGAGCTCAAATAATCGTAATTTAATTGATGTTTAATTGGAGGATCCAAAACACACGGATGGACTTCTCCTATACTTTCTTATGACCTTTGAGATCTTCCTCTATTTAAACTTGACACACATGGAATTTAATTAGTGTTGAATTTGAACAAACTTCCTCCCAATTTCATTTTTTCTACAAAATTATGATAATCCTACGAAATAATTCCCGAATCCATTTCTCCTACAAAACTCTTCATATATAATAAAATTTACAACTAATAATTGGTGTCTTTGCATACAACATTCTCTCAAGAAATATTGTTTGCAGAGCTCAAATAATCGGGATTTAATTTATGTTTAATCAGAGGATCCTAACCACAGGGACTTCTATACTTGCTCCTGACCTTTGAGAGCGCTTGGTACCTATACTTAGTACCTATACTTAGACTCGTACTGTGAAAGACGCGGTTGATAATAATCTGTTTCCCACATCTTCTGACCGAAAGGATATTGCATGGAATTTAATTAGTTTTGAGTTTGAGAATCAGCTTCTTACCGAATTTCATTTTTCCTACAGAATTATCCCAATAATCCTACGAAAACATTCCCAAATCAAATTTTCCTACAAAAATTTTGATAGTTAATAAAATTTCCTGCTAATAATTAGTGATAATCAACATTCCCTCATAAAATATTGTTTACACAATTCAAATGATCAGGATTTAATTGATGTTTAATCGAAGGATCCAAAACACATGGACTCCTATACTTGCTTTTGACCTTTGAGAGCGCATAGTACCTAAATTTAGACTCTTACTGTGAAGGACGCGGTTGATAATCTGTTTCCCACATCCTCAGACCGAAAGGATATTGCATGGAATTAGAGTTGAGTTTGAGAACCAGCTTCTTACCGAGTTCCATTTTTCTTACAAAATTGTCCCAATAATCCTAGGAAATAATTTCAGAATCCATTTTTCCTACAAAACGGTTCATATATAATAAAGTTTGCTGCTAAGAATTGGTGTCGTTGCATACAACATCCCCAAGAAATATTGTTTACACAGTTCAAGTGATCAGGATTTAATTGATGTTTAATCGAAGGATCCAAAACACATGGACTCCTCCTATACTTGCTTCTGACCTTTGAGGCCCTATATTTAGACTCGTATTGTGAAGGACGATGTTGATAATAATCTGTTTCCCACATCCTCAGACCGAAAGGATATTGCATGGAATTTAATTAGTGTTGAGTTTGAGAATCAGCTTCCGCCCGAATTTCAGACAGCAACATCGGCAACTCAACTCAGACTGCCGGCACAAATACTTTAATTGTAATCGCATAACCTCGCCTGGAACGCGATGTTATTGCGACACCACTGTCTTCTGAAGAGCCAGTTACGGTTAATGCGGTATTAAAACGTGACAATAACATTGCGTAAAATGAGATTAGCAATGCGACATCTCGTATGACTTGGGGTAGCTCGTTAACGTTTGAGGAAGGTTTCGGTGGAACTGAGGGTAATCTTAAACTAATATGATAAGCAGTGGTGTGTTTGTATTAATCTTGGCGTCCGGTGTACGTGAGTGTAGTTCTCAAAACCATAATCCTAGAGCGCTTAAAAGAGTTTGGTATAGTTTAAATTCGAGAAAATTTTGTTATAAAATTCACTAATGCGCTTCCTAATTGTATATTGGTCATAGTGTTTGTCTGCTACTTAGTAGATTCCTGGCTCGAATCCTGGTTTGTAAGAGTATACATAGATGTCCCTAATAGGAGTAATGGTGGGCAACCCACTGGCTGATCCTTCGCAAATATCTACCAGTTCGCCCCTTGTAGTATTGAAGACCAAAGAAGTCAGTGGAAAAATTCGTGTGTCAGTTCTTTATTTTCCTTTATTACAGCTTCCTGTGTGCAGTACACTTTCAGCGTACCAAACACCAGTAGAGTCAAAATCAAGATACTAAAGTCCTTATAAGCAAGTTAATTCGAGAATTTTTGAAAATCACATGCCCTCCGTTGTATGGAGAGAATTTAACGTGAAGAAGACTGGTGAAATTAACCCTCCAAGTGGTTTTGGCGAGATATCTCGTCCATCAAGATTTGATCAATTTCGCGTATGACAAGATACCTCGTCATTAATATATATTGCCGATTTTTTTATGACGACGAGATTAAGATGTGGTCAGTTTTCTCCTATGAAAGAGATATCTCATCCACCAAGATCTGATCAGTCTTGTTAATGACGAGATATCTCGTTGAAACAACCACCAGGAGGGTTAGTAATTAGTAGGTAAAAATATAAATTAATCAAAATTCAATAAACATATAAAATGCTGGCAAGTCTAGCAGAGCGTGGCCTCAATTAAAGACACAAATAAATGAGGCGATTGCAATTCTTTTAAGCTTAGTTTAGAACAGAGATTGGAAGTGGACGGTGCGATGTCCTTAGACTGCAAATAGTGCACACTGTACACAAAATAAATCATTTATGGTAGGATTACGTTCTCCTCAGTGTTCACCACAGTAACATCTAGTATACCGCTTGGTCAGATCTGTTACAAACTTTTTATTACAAATTCGATTAATGTAATATTTGTGTTGAGATAGACCACGGCCAAAGTGTGATCCCGTTAGCAGTGCGCTATGTTTTGTAATTTCGATTAGCTATATTAAGTGCATTCAAAAAACGTTGTTTCTTTTCAGAAAATATTATTTAAATCTATTTTCGAAATGAGACATGGCAACTTTCCACCTAAGGCAAATTACATAACATACTTTGGTATCCTTATATATCATACATTATACATTTATAGTGCACCATAAGACAAATAACTTTACATGACTTTTGTGTCTGTATATCCTTTGCTACTCTTCTAACATTTTAGATTCAACAGTGTGATTATAATCTTCAACTGGCATTAGGACTCCTGATGCCATATTTTTAGAATTTGCATCCACACAGTCAAACAATTTGAATAAACACTGCTGGCCTTCGAAAAGGTAATATGAAGGAAGCATGCTGTAATCTTAAAAATTAAACGATGCGATCATGGAAGGATAATGTAAATAATTAGCAGTGGAGGCGTATATGTAATTCATGGGCGCCTCCAGTAAGCAGTAAAAATGGGAGAACCGGTTTTAAATATTGAAATTGTATTTTCTCGGTTCGGTGTTCCTGTATATAGGAAGCTTAATTATGCCTCGTTCAAAAATATGGCAACCATACGAGCACGTTTCTGAGTTTGACAGAGGAAGAATTGATTGTGGCTTATCGATACTGAGGATTATAATTCCGAGAAATCGGTGCTAGTGTTGGACAAAATCAAGCCACAGTGATGCGAATATGGAATCGATGGGAGCAGGAGGGACGAACTGACCGACTGGAACGGTTGTAGCAGTCTCGTCCCACCACCGAAAGAGAGTATAGAAATCTTGTACAAATGACTATTACGGGTCATACAGCAGAACCAAGAGCTTATCTCAAAAATTAGGGTGTGGTTAGTAACAATCTGCCAGCACAAACAATTCGACGTCATGTGCAACATCGGAGAATTTTTTAAAGGCGTCCATTTCTGTGACTACCATTGACTCTACACCACATGCGACTGCGGCTGAAATGGTGCTTAGAACTTCATTCATGGACAAACTAACGGAACAGTATCGTCTTTTCATACTTATTTCAATTCTGTCTAGAGCACCATGATGATCGCATCCGAATCTGGCGGCACCATTGCTTCAGACTGCACGACTCCTGCCATTATGCATCGCCATACCGTTCCGTTACCTGATATGGGGCGCCATTGCATTCAACTCCCGCATCCGCCTATTATATATTGCGGCTACATTCTATAGCCATCATTACGTCTCTGAAGTTTTGATGTCTGTTGTCTTACTTTTTCTTCAGGAATTGTTTGTTACCAGTTTTTGACAGGATAATTCGTCACAGCACTGACAAGAAAGTACAACAATTTATCAATGTCCACCAAGTTTCACTTCTTCCAGTGACCAAATCTGTCGCCACCGAACACGTCTGGAAGATGATCGCCCATCGACTGGTACACTACATACCATCCCTAGTTACGCCAGATGAATTTTGGCAACGCGTGGTAGCCGCATGGACTGACAAACCCAAACACCCATTCAAAGTGTCTTTCTTTCACCAAGATGTGTAGCAGAAGTTATTGCTACCTATAGAGCTACATAAAATACTGTTTTCTTCGAGTTCCGCTAGTCGAACAGAGCTACAATTTCAATCATTTCACCCTTTGTGCCTTATGTTATTTGTATAATAAATATGGCTTTGATATCTCTTGTTTTTCACGGGGTTGCATTTTCGATGACTAGCAGCGTATTATTGACCTTAAAATATCAAATGTAAATAATTTTCAATACTTATTAATTGGGTATGAAATACTATATTCATATTTTGCATCAACTATCAAAATTTTACTAAACTTAATTCGTTCTTATATCATTGAGTAATTAAAGGAATTAAAGTAATTTCGAAATGAATTATTTATTTAATTTTTAATTTCAAAACGTTGCGAAAACACAGCACCAGCATCAAACTATAGAATCTTATTTTATTAATATTTAGTACATGTTTTACATCAAATTTGCTTTACACAGTTATAATCTGAATACAGAATTTAGGGTTTCTATTTTTTGTCTTAATTTTTGGCAATTATATTACACATTTTAACAATTTGAGCTCTGCTCTCGGAAAACGCACACTGATTTGAGTCGATGATACTTTTGGCACTTTTTTACAAGATGTAAGATTACTAAGAACATTTTTAACTACAAAATACGTTTATTCGATTTAGTTTCTGATAATATTTTGAAAAATGAATTTTGCATGTTTTGCAAATACATCAAATTGCATGTTATATATTTTCGAAATGATAAACCAATGAATAACTACTTGACTTCTTTACAATTACGTCTGATACTTTTTTATCGTACACCGATTTCAAATATTTTAATTCTCCGAACGTCACGATTTATCAGTGTAATGTAATATTGCGTTTCTCACACTAAATAGGCACGTCGATTGGTTGAAAACATCCTAGGAAAGAATCTATTGTACAGGAAGGTTAAAATTAGTTGGAAATCATATTGAGTTGACTGTAGGTTGTAGAACGGATATATGCTTTCAAACCACCCATATGCTTAAAAGGATTTTTAAGGAACATGCAGAAAATACCATTCATTAACTTCTCAAAAGCTATACGACCTAATTACCATAATAGCATTTTAGAAGTGAAACAGGAAATTTGGAATTACAATTGATGAAGCTGAAAATTTTCAATTTTTTAACTTACAGTAAAACCAGGATTTCTTTCAGAAAAATACACTTCTGTTATACCACTTCTATGTTTTCTAAAATCAGTCTGTGGCAGTTTCGTTCCTTTTATTTCGAAGCTTTCCTAAAATATTCTGTTTGATCGAAACTTCAAAAATGGATGAAATCTTGGAGAACAAATAGAAAGTTTATTCTAGTACATTGCTGTAAACCGAAATCGTTAACCCAACAGCCAACTTTTTCTTTTGAACCAAAGAACAAAAGTAAGAGTAAATATTCCTGTTTCGAATCTTTTATTGCTGTTTTTAAGGTTTCAGTTATTGGAAAACCTAGAGAATATAAAAGGAGGAGAAGCATTTGCACATCTGCCCCTCTTTTTATATCGACATCAAATGAATATTTCAAATGAAGATACACGTATTGAATGGTTACATTGTTACATTTCTTCGTTTCAGGAATATATCGCTGTACAGGATGAGAAACAATTGAAATTAGAAAAACAGCACAATGATGTCTTCTTAGTTGGGGCTTCACTCCGATGTTGTTTCTTAATATCAAATATTGCATACATAAAAGGAAAAATAATCTCTTCTTGGATAGGCCATCACAACAAAATCGGTGATGAGGATAAACACCTAGACAAAATAACCAACTTCCAGTTATGTTGAGAACAGGTAGAATTGTCCAAATTTAGAACTCGTCCCATTAAAGCTATGAAATATGTGGCAGGAAATAAGTTTTGCCCTGACAGTCACAGCTGTCAGGGTAACAGCATGGCTTGTTCTGACCACCCACTGCAGAGTTTTGGGTGACACTGAAGGACAGTCATGATGATCCGAGACTTCTTTTGACATTTTTCGCAGGGGACATCATGGAACTGATCTAATTTTGATACCGAGACTAGAAATAAGTTGTATCGAAAATAGAAAACATTTTTAAAAGGTAGGTCACATATCTAAACGTTTAAATAAGGGGACTTCGCACTCAAATAGCTAATTTCTCAAATATGTCAGCTCAGGTGATGACTTCGTGATCTGATCGTGGTTCAAAATTACGACGTATTCTCTTATCTTTCCCTTCAAAACTGATCTCCGATCGTCGTCAGTAGCCCGTTATGTTCGTTGCTGCAGTTCGATGCTAATTCAACTAACTACCTCAAATATGTTATTTAATATTATTGTGAACTGTAATTTTTATCTGCTTGAGTTTAAACAAAGGTTTTTCAGAAGAAAAATCTTAAAATTACCTTCCGTTTTGAAAAGAACTGTTTTATTTTCTTTATTTTTTAACGTGACTGTGGGATACGAGAATTTCTAGTCCTGATCCCTCACCGCAATGTTTCGGGGTGTTATAGAAAGACATTCCTGATGATCCGAGATTGCTTATGGCCATTTTACTCAGGGGACATTATGGAATGGATCTAATGTCCCCGGGATAAGAGGAAAACAATTTTGCGTCGAAAATAGAAAACAATTTTTGAAAGATAATTTATGTTTCCAAAGATTTTAATTAATATGCTAATGTATATTTCCTACGATTGATTTCTAGAATTCCTTATCCTACGCCCACTGTTTTCAAAATGTCAAACCGCACCGTCTCTTTTAATCATCTACAGCTTCTGAAAGTTGCGTCCTCCGCGTTTAATGAGATTTCTCTCAGAAACATCACAAACAAACCCACAGAAAGACATTCTTTTTATTTAAAATTCAGATTAATCTAAGAAAAAGACGGACGCATGAAACAAAATAAAACCGCTTCGAGATAACCTACGTAATTGAAACAGCGAAAGCGACCGGTTTAGTCTTTGCTCACCTGGGATGATGCATTTCCTATGATTAGGTGATGCTTTCTCTCGAGAAAAAAATAACCGTTTACCCTCTCAGCAGATGATATGTGCTCCCCATCAGGAAATAAACGGAATTTTAATAACAAAGGAAAAGCTGGAATCGATATGGGAAAGTGAGTTCTGTGTTCAGCAGATGGACCGTTTTCATCTTATGCGTGTAGTTATCTTCTCACAAATAAATTTAGAATGATATTAGAAAATGTAACAACACAATATCCGGAGTTTCTTTTCTAGTGTGTTTTGGGGGAAGAATTCTTTTGTAATGGTTTTTCCTGTTGGTATCGTAAAACTTGGACATTTTTATTAAACCTCGAATTGAGTTTCTGATCTCAATACTTTTTCAGATACTGTCGCAATAATTGCGCGTGACACTAAACCTAGATGGTGGCGGCCGCTATATTATAAGTGTATAGAAGTTGAATACTACTATACATTTTACTAATTAACCCTTTGATGTGTTCACATGCGTATATCCATTCTGCTAACTGGTCTTCTCTGCATGACAGGCTTTGACCTTTGGGATCACTAAAGACTTTCATCCATTTCAAATATTCTTTAACCCTCCAAGCGGTTCCGACGAGATATCTCGTCCATCAAGATCTGACCAATTTTGCATATGACGCGATATTGCCGATTTTTTATGATGAAGATCAAGATATGGTCAGTTTTTTCTAGTGTCGGGATGTCTCGTCCATGAAAATCAGGTCAGTTTTGCTAATGACGAGATACCTCGTCGAGACAACCACCAGGAGGGTTACGTCGATAGGTGTGATTATTTCGACGGTATGTGCGTTGTGGGATACTACACTACTCGGAGATCTAGTGAAGCTCAGTGGGTTAAATATACATTTAAAAATAATTTTGTGTTGTGTACATTCGTGGCAAATTTTTGATGCTTTCCATATTAAACGTCATTTTTTTAAATAGACGATTTTGACTTTATTTTACATTTTTAGTCTATCTAAAAGACTTTAAAGTTTGATAAATTATCTATTCGCATATAGTTGGCTTAGGGCAGAAACTCATTTACTGACATTTTTTAGAGAAAAGTTCTTTCGCACTAAATAACGCATTGTCACATCGTAATATGTTTGAAAGGAAAATATAACTTTATCAAAATGTTTTATGATTTTTATTTTTGACCTGAAACTAATGGTTAGTTTTCAAACGTTAATACAGTAATTTTTTTTTTCAATTAACGAGTTTCTGTTCTAAGCCTGCGATAAGAATTTTCGTTAATTCGTTCAAAACCTCCACTTCCGAACTTTTTAAAATCTTTTAAATCAGGTCTCATATTACGTGCTATTAGTCTAAAATGAGAAATACAGCACTTTAAGCATATGTGGTTCATACGTAACATGACGCTGTTGTAACAGGAGACATAAAACACCAAACGACCAATCATGCATAATATTGAAATCTAATCTCGGGATTTTGTTAATACTCGGTATCTACATTTAAAATAAAACAGGATATTGAAGGTTAGTATAACTATTCCTGAAAACTCTCATTTTAAAGTAGACGGAAATCTGTAGAGTAGACGGAAGCTTTTATCTTATATGTTAATCAATATAAAATCTAATTCGAAAAGAGTTTTTAACATCAAATTGCCGGAAATCCTCTTAAAAGCTGAAAGTTTGTTCCAGCTTTCCAGAAGAAGTCCAGCAGAATATGCATCCATTATCACGCACATTTTATAGACATTTTAAAAGCGTTTTGATTTTTAAACTTGCATGAAAAGAGCCAAGAATTTAATAATAGAATTAAAAAAACTTTTAATTCCAGCCGTGTTTAGCATATTATAAGTAAAATATTCTTAACGATAGATAATTTAATAACCTCGATTATATTTGCTCGCTAAAAACAAATTTTCTGCTTAGATCTTTTTTAAACCTGCATTGTGTAAACAACTTAAATGTTTTTAAATATTAATATCCAATGTTAGATAATTAAGTGTACAGTAATTATAAACAAAAGCACACCACACACAAAATATACAACTGTTAGAATGTATGAATTAAAAAAATTATGAAATTATTCTTTACTAAATCAATTATTAGAAAATTAAAGGAAATATCACATCCATATAATTATTCGAAATTATTACTAAATTGTCATGAGATTAATTAAATGCGTCAATTATACTAATTAGCACACGGTATTAATTTATATTTAGCGTCAAAAAAAATTCAATTAAGCACTCTTTTTGACCTTCTAAAAGCATTTATAACGATTTCTAGCATCGGAATAAACACAAAAATTTGAATTAAAATTTAATTAATTTTCTACCTAAATCCCCAACGTATTCAAATTTTTTATGTAACTATTTATTTTACTACGCTGTCTTATTTTACTACGCCAAATTTTTTTAAATTAAATTAATTTTTCTCGGCGATAAAATGTGTTTTGATCTTTGGAAATGAACCCAAATCCTTCAAATTTTACTTTAATACCCAACATTGTATGGGAGTAAAAAAATACTTGTTTAAAAAACGCTTAATCATAAGATAAACTCCGATGTAAAAAGGACAGTTGTTTTCTTAATGAGTTCTCGCGTTTACTATATTAATAGAGCTTTTAATAATGAATTACTAAAATCTTTTTATTTCGTTTTTTATCTAATAACGTCTTTAAAAATTCTCCTCTGTATTACTTGAGGTGCTGTTAGTGCATGTTTATTAGTCATGGTGAGAAATATAAACTAATGTTTAGCTGCATACCCCTCAATTATATTACTTTATGCATTTTAACTCGTGATTTATGAACTCTTAGTGTCCCTATGGTTTAATAAAGGACACGTAATGCTTTTAAGTGCACATTATAAAACATTAAAAAATATCCATGTTCTTTGTTCAAAGTTAAATAAATAAGTATATTCGAAGGAACTAAAACGTCAATACACATTTTGTATTAACGTATACCGCTTGCTTAGAGCAGAAACTCATTAACCCCCAAGTGGTTTCAACGAGATATCTCGTCCATCAAGATCTGATCAATGTTGCTTTTGACGAGATATCTCGTCATCAAGTTACTATCGATTTTTTATGATGACGAGATCAAGATCTGGTCAGTTTTTCAAATGACGAGATATTTCATCCATAAAGATATGATAATTTGTGATTATGACGAGATGCGTCTTCGAAACAATCACCAAGAAGGTTAACAGACAAAAAGAATAAATTTTATATAATAGCTGTTCAAAGATCGTATCATTTCGTCATTCATAAACAGTTGGCGCTTTCGACAACTGTGACCACGAGAAACTGCCATAGCTAGCGAAAATATTTCCTGTGACACTTACTCCTCCAAGACAGTCAGGAAACTACATATCAGTTAAAGTACGCTTTTCAAAAATCAGTGTCATGTTAAGAATACAAGTGAATTCTAGAGCTTCAGTGGAATCTATCTCAAAAGTTTCAGCCTTATTCTAACAATAGGCCCTGATCTTCCAAATGAGTACAGTTACTAGATTTATTTACGATGAAAGAGAATAAAAGGATCACACAAGAAAATTCTACATAAATGAGATTCCGTATACAAAACAAAACCTTCAAATTGAAACATCTTGGAATGATTTCAATGCATTTTGCTCAAACTAGGATCCATTGAAGAAGCAAGAGTTCGATAGTAATCAGTGACAGTACACGATTGTTCACATAAAGATATTGAATTTAAATTTAACTTGATACATGGCCTTATACACCAATTTTAAAATTTATTTCAACTCCAGCCGAGTATTTCTTTGTTATCGGAAAAAAGGTAATAGTATCAATATCAATGTGGGCAGAGGTCCTACCAGATTTCGAGAAATTTGTTGACTGCTGATCATCATACAAATTATTATTCTGATACAATTTTCTAAGACTACACCATTTCAAGACATTTAATCCATTCTGATCGATAAGGTCTCTCAGAACCATACTTAAGCATGTGTCCTATACAGAAACTACAGCACTATTAATCTTGTATGATTGTTTCAACGTTAAGTGATAGTTTTTTTCCAAGACATGACAAGCATTTTATAGCAGCACCTATAAACCGTTCTATAGTAAAAATAATTGTTAAATTTTGTATCTTAACTTCTTTCGGAAAATTAAGACAATAAAAAGGAAACCTTTGATGCATCTTGTGAAAAAAAATATCCCTAATCATAACTTCATACAGAAGCATAGTCAAGTCCTGGACTATATTGCCGTTATTCGAAATAATAACTAACATCAGTAAGAAATACACGAAATATTTTATGTTTTTCGACTAATTTTACTTAATTTGGAGGTATGAAATGTGTGTATGTGTAAGTATTTATGTTTATATTCATTTCAAATAAATTTAAATAAAATGAAGTATGAGCACCGACACTGCTGCCAATAGATACAAGCAATTAACACTCCTGGTAGTTGTCCCGATAAAATATCTCGTCATCTTCAAAACTGACCAGATCTTGATGTCCCGTCATTAGAAGAGAATTTACCCATGATCATTTCATCATCAAAACTGAAACGTTCTCGTCATCATTAAAAAAATCGCCTATATCATGATAACGAAATATCTCGTCATTACAAAATTGGTCAGGTCTTAATGGACGAGATATCTCGCTGAAACCATTGGAGGGTTAAGAAACTTTAGATCAAATGCTCTGTGCGGGATTCCTTTTTTAAAGAATAAAAAACCTCAAAACATTCACAAATAGCAAGAATAAAAAACAAAAGCATTTCTTCTATTTCCCTAACACACAAAAATAGGATTTCACAAATTGAATGGATTAACATTAGTTTAATCAATCATCCAAACGAAATTATCTAAAATCTAAATTACGCTACATTCAAAAGACGACAAATTCGGAAATACAATGGAGAATAAAGCGCAGAACCAATATTATCCTCAGCGAATATCCACTATTTAACTTAACAATTGTTTTCTTCTCAAAATGCATCACAATTCTAGTAAAGCAATTTGACACAAAGAAAAATGTGATACATAAAGAGATTATTCTCCTTTACATAAATATTTATCAACCGCAATCGTTATCATAACGCTACAACTGTTTGTTAAAGCAAGACTTCATGCCCAATTGCTTAATTCACCTTCAGGCGTGTTCCCCATTGTTCATTAATTAGGATTTTCTCATGTTTGAATTATTCTCAGAAAACGGGGATGCATTTATCTGCAAATTTGTTTATCCGTCGGATATATCGACATCGAAGTATCTTTGAATCGGATAATTCTCTGAAATGCTACAATTGTATTAAAATAATATAAATGAATCATTTCTATCAAGAGTGCTTTTGTTTAATATCTGCTTTTAATTCGTAAAGCATTTCAAGAGTTAAATGTATTAAATTGAGTTAAGAGTTGAATGCATACAAAGACATACTGATTTTTTAAAACACTTAGATGTGGTAAGGCTCCTTATATTTAAAAAGTATTTTTGGATTTCATTTATGAGGGAGACGAAAATAATTCGTTGAATGGGAGAGAACGATTGATATGAAAATATGTTGAATAATATTTACATGCTGAACTGTGCAGACGATAACTAATAGAATTATCATAAAAGTTCCAGATTCAAAAATGTCAGACGATGGCAATAAAATTTGTATTTTTGGTAAGGCATTGTAAAGAACTTAATAAAAGCATTCTATAAAAAATCATGACTACAAATCATTCCTGCCATCCTATATAACAGATTATTATTTATTTATAATTAAACTCTACTTTTACTTCTGTTATGCTTTGTTTGCTTTTTCTTTTTCCAAATAAAGCTTTACATTTTCTCCCTTCGAATCTAATTATTTCTACGCGTCAATATTAATAATTCGAGTAGATTCGCGAATAACAGCTGAGCAAAAATTTCTTAATTGCTGATAAATACTAGTGGGTGTATCGTTACTCACATTTGATATCTTATTTAAGCCATTTATAATGAACATAATCCATAATCAAATTCAATTCCTCCAAATGAAATAAAATTAGTCTAAAAATAAAACACAATTTGGTGTACTTCTTATACGCGTTAATTCTTGTTTCTAATAAAATGCATGGTAAAAGCTGCATTCTCTCATTCATTTTCTCAACGGTAACTCGATATTTTTTGTCGTCTAAACCTATTTTCTCATTCGCTCACATTTTTTCTTCAAAGATATCTGTCTTCCGTTGATTCTACGTAAGGTCCCAAGTATCCTACAAATTTCTTAAGTAGACTGTATTGCTAAATAGTGCATGAAGCTACACTGGAATTCAAAACTACAAGGCCAGCAAGACTTTTACTAAAACTACATATTTATATGACGCCGACTGCTCTGAAACTCGCGAACTCTGTTCTGAAAACTAACTTTTCTGTTCATCCTAATCAGAATTCCAATTTCGGTTAAAGATATAATCCAAATTTCGTGGGAAAAGTATCACACGCAAAAATTTTAAAATAAATATAAATTGAAACATCAATCACGAGCATGCTCCAGCAATATCCTAGATTTCTCACTACCTTCTACAGTCATACTCCTTGAAGAATGCCCTTAGAACGGTTAACTCTTTCATGTAGTTTAGCAGTATATGCAGCTCCATCAACTCAAATCAATCATATTTAAACTGTGGCGAAGTTTGATCGGTTTTATACGTTGAAATACTGTTTCCATTCGTAAATAAAGTAATGTCTATTTCCTGCCACTTATTTATATATAAGCATTACAGCTAAATAGTTGTAATGTTTATATAAGTAAAATAATGTACATACATTATTATCGTATAAAACATGTAAAATAATATACATATTTTATGTATTGACATTAAATGTCAAATGAAATGATTTTCAAACTTATAAAAGTAGAATCATTGTCAAAGAAAAATTTATCTCATTCTATTTGAATTACACTTTAGAATACAGCTTTATACTTTTACCGATTATTTGAAGAATTAAAAAAAAAGCACATTTTTTAACTATTTAGGAGGTTAACCCTCCTAAATAGTTAAAAATTCTCCATCAAGATCTGGTCAAATTTGGAGACACCTTTTCGAGATAACCACCAGGAGGATTGAAATGACTGCCATCACAAAATTGATCATATAGGTAAGAAATATCAGACATCGAATTTAATGTTTATTAAAAAATTAATTTTCATCGAAATCATACTGAAAAAAAGATTTAGCCAGCTTGTGATTAAGAAACTTTCACAGCATAGTTTCGATAAACGACATGATTTTTATTCAAATCATTGTCTTCAGAAAAATGTATTTTAAAGCATATATTTACTTTCAAAAAGATCACAATATCTACGTAGCTTAAGATGCAAATATTCACTGTGCAACCTTTTTCTCCTTAAAGATTGCCTGGTCTGTTTTCCAAATTCTGAATTTGTATACTTTTTCCAGCATTTATTATGACATATAGGATGTCAAATGTAAGTTAAATGTCAGATTTTCTGAGAATGGGCATTTGGGAATATTTTTATCATAGAACACCGAATCTGTTTTAAAATAAATGACTGAGGTTCTTAGAAAAACAGTTTCGGAAGTCATTTGTGTAGCATTTTTCTCGTTCGAGATTTTCTGTTTATATAGCAGAGACATATATATTCAGACATATATAACATATATATACGTATATATGTTATATAAACAGGCTTATATGATGAATAAACCTGTATCATTAATATAATGATACAGGTTTAAAACTGTTATACGAATATATCTCGCAAATTAAATCTTTATATGCACAACCTGAAACTTAATTTTTCTGCTAGGAGCAGAAAAAGTAAGTTTCATGTTTTGCATATAAAGATTTAATTTGCGAGATATATTCGTATAACAGTTTTAAACCTGTATCATTATATTAATGACACTAAGACATCTGTTGTGACGTGTTTCAAACAATTAAAAAAATAATGAGAAAAATTTGGAGAAATTGGGAAGGGGCTGTGTTGGAGTACGGTTGGTTGGTTTGAGAGTTTTATGGCGCAAGGGCCATATTTGGTTATGCTGTGCCAGACACAAGACATACAACATCAAGTAATAGACGCATACAGTGAAAATTTTACTGACACAGAAGGTATTGGTAGTAGGTATTTAATTAACGTCACACTGGAGCAACACAATGGGATATTGGCGACGGTGCGGGATCAACCCCCGAAGGGAATGATCCGAGGACAACAACACGTAATTCTGAACCACGGTCAGATGACGGGGTCACATCTGAACTGGCCCACCACTCTCCAAACTTCCACCCCACGCCAACTGAGGACACTTGAGGCCCGACAGATTTAACGTGCACCAGCCCCCTTTGTACACGACGGTCTTTGGTTGTATTTGAACTCGCTACCCTCCAGTTGCTAGACCGTTACTCTTCCAACTGGGCTACCGCGGCCCATGGAAGTTGTTGGAGTATGGCAGCAAGGTTTCATGTGAATACGTCTTGTTTGTAGTGTAGAATTTATTTATGTGACGTAAACGAAAGAGAAAGACAAATTCAACAGTCAATAAATGTTTATGAAAGGCTGACGAGTTGCTTTCAGCGTAGAATACGTTGAGTGCGTTTCTGTATGGCTTTCGGGGAATATATGTTGACCTCCTTTCCTTCGATTTCAATCCTTTATTGCTCCTTTCCCTAAAAGAAATATTTTGGAAAGATTCTATTGATCACTTCCTTAGAATAGATTCATTTGGAAAGATTCTATTGGTCAAGAAAGTAAAAACTGCTTGGAAGTCATGCAGGGAAGACTACAGGTAACAAGGTGGAATTATGAGTGTGTACACGTCAGAGGGTTAGAGCAATGTTTCTTTGATATTTCAAGGCAAAAATGCACCTTATACGCATCGTACTCATTACTACTATGTTCAGATGATGGATTTCATAACGTTTGAAAACCTTGTTCCTTCGGGAAACTGTTTTGAAATATGTTTTCAATATACAGGGTGTCCCAAAAAGGTTGTTCCGCAATTTATCTTTTTACCATTTGGAGATAGGTAGGCAATGTAAATTGCAAAAGTGCACCAAATAACGTAAGTAATTAAGATATATGAATAAAATTATCACGTGATAACAATTTAAGCGGATACAGTTTTTAATTTGTATACCACCCCTCTAGATAAAAATCCGAGATAGCAAAAATGTTCCTTACCTGTATCCCTATCGTTAGTAAAAAACCATATTTATGTAGGTTGAATAGTAACGGAGATACAAGAGTTTCTATTTTAAAGGGGGCCGTATCTAATCTAGAACGGAAACTGACCCATGGCCAAGAATGAAGAGCTAAGTTCTGCATTGCTGCAGATGGAAAAATTTCCTTTTATTTTTATTTAAACCATTTTTTCTACAATATTTTTATTAAAGATTACATTGTCTACTATTATGCACTGCGATTTTCATCTGTAGTTGCAATACTACATTACTTTGCACAATGTTGAACTTTCTGACCGAAAAAAAAAATGCTTTTTAGCATTGAGTATGCGGTCCCTAATCTGAGCTGTGCACAAGCGGTATAAGTCAACTTTTCTGCGTGCTCATGCCTCCGTTACTGTTCAACCTACAGAAATGCAGTTTTCTGCTAGCGATAGGGATGCAGGTAGGGAACATTTCTGCCATCTCGGATTTTTATCTAGAGGGGTTATATAAAAATTAAAAACTGTATCCTCTTAAATTGTTATCACGTGATAATTGTATTCACATATCTTAATTACTTACCTTATTTGGTGCACTTTTGCAATTTAAATTGCCTACCTATCTCCAAATGGTAAAAAGATAAATTGCGGAACAACCTTTTTGGGACACCCTGTATAAAACAACTTCTGTTTTTACTTGTCATTTTTGTGGTCTTACATTTTCCTCCTCTAAAACAGTGCCATTCTTTAGAGACTTAAGAACTCGAACAGAATCTACGTAATATTTAAGTCACTTTTTAATATTCAATATTAATTAAGAAATTAATAACGAAATCATTATGAATTAATTTGATATAAATCGATTAATGCGGACTATCTACAAGATAATGCAGAATTTCTGGTCTTTCTACACAGTAGTTTGTTCAGCAGAATAAATTTAATAGATTCTATTTTTTTACAAAAAAGAACTGACTAATTTTACTTATAGGAAAAAGCTGAACATTATTAACGTCATACAAACTTCGGAATCGATTTTCGTACATCGATATATTAAAGAATTGAAGTTATTCAAAATAATTCGTATGCAGGATTACCAGAATACTGATCCTACTACAGTTGGCGCCATACAAAGCGTTATTAATTATTGGCACCAAATGAGGCAAGCACATCAAAAGTTTAAAATCAAAAGTTCAGTAATTTGATTTGTGTAAACAAGAAGAAATTACTGCAGCATAACTAAAAAATTTCAATCAGCAAATTCATTATGACTGGTGCAAATAGACAAACGCATCCAAATAACTTTCTACGGTCTTTTTTTTATTCAATAGATGGTATAAAGTCATTGATTTCGGGGTGAATTAAAGCCGTCTGGTCTGGTAATTGCTTTGACTGTCTGACATTAGATTGCACTATGATTGTATTTACATCCTCATTTTAAATAATGATGTGTGTAATCACTTATGTCTACTGTCATTTCCATATATATGATTTTGCGGTAGATGCGATTATTTTCTGTTTGGAGGATTACATTAATACCAGTCTAAATCCAGACATACCGATTAACTTTTAAAAAGTTTCAAAGCATGTTGTTGAATGGAACCGTTTTGCAGATAACAGCAGATCTGTTGCTTTTTTACCAGTATTGACAATTGAATCGCTCTCTTTCATATAAGTGCTAATGAAATAGAACTGAGCAAGTAGACGGAGTGTCTGTTGTAAGATCTCAGATGAGTAAATCCGGTGGGCTTACGAATTGACATGGGTCAATTGTTTGCCGAAGCGCAGACAAACTAGTGTTTTTAATCACGGTGGATAATCACTTTAACCAATCAATAATTTGTCCCACATTTGGATTCAACCTTTCCCCCACAACCCCTTGACAAATCTTCAAACCGACAACCGGAAAAAATAGCACGAAAAGCATCGAGTTCATACTCCATCTATTTCACTAGAAAATCGATGATCTTTTGGTGTTGGATTCATCACTGTACCGTCCATTACACAGTCGATATACAAGTATAAATGGGTTATTTTTAACTGTACAAAAGATATAGCGAAAAGGTAAAATTGCTTTAAAAATGCGTTTTTAAAACATTCTTTCTCAGCACTTATTTCTTTTTGCAATGAACAGTAAGTAAATTTATAAAAGTTCAATGAAATCAATTGGCTAATTGTAATGTTTTAAAATGATTGAAAACATTCCAAATTAACTAACATGTTATCGATTTCAGTTGTTATCTATCTCTAAGCAAAATGGCGTGAAAAGCAACCACGGAACTGTTCTAAGACAAAGAACCTGCATTAACTTAAACTGGAAACAAAATTTAAATCTCCTGCACTAGTGTTTGGATAAAAGGAGAAACAAAATAAGCTGACGCTGGAATATGAAGTAGTTAATAAAAAAGTCCTTTCTCCGAAGACCCCAAAAATCGCAATAAAATTAAAATGAAACTTGTTAACTCTCTCTCTCTCTCAAACGAGGAGGGAGAGGATAATATTTATTTTTAATTTCCATTTTTATTCCTTGAGGTAATGGTTTGCTCATTCGTTGCTTACACAAAATATAATCTCATGGTTTCATACCGTTAAACACAAGAGAGTAGCAAATATTTAATGAGCTGAAAGTTAAAGTTTTATATCTTGTAGATTTTCTCTTACATTTGGTTAAATTTATTGATTCAAAGCTTAAGATTTTTGAGGTACTTAATAAAGTCTTTTTTATTTTATTTGAATTATGAATTTTAAATCTGTTGTATATTGTATCTATATACTGAAAAAATGTTCGCTTATCTATTGGACATTTTCCCCTAATTTCAAATTAATTATTCGACTCATTTTAAAGCAGAATTAGTGATTTCTTCATTTTGTGTCCGTCTGTCTTCCCGTTCTTAAAGCTGTTGTACATTGTATCTGTATACTGAAAAAAATTGGAGTGGTAGTTTGTACTTGAATATTTCACCCAATTTTAAGTTAATTATACGGTTCATTTTAAAGCAGAATTAGCGGTTTCGGCGTTCCGTGTCCTGTCTTCCCGCTTTTTTCTGCTTATGTGTTTTGTATGTTTGTGCATGCATCACATAGTGTTTATGTAATACATTTCCATAAATTTCTATAAAATTTATAAAGCGCATATTAATTAAGTAAATCAGTTATATAATATTTCTCTTTTTTGCTTTGTTGTCTAAGTTTCATACCTATTTCATTGGTCATACATGAATCAACCTTTACAGTAGTATTGAAGAAGCTGAGAGGTAAATTTAGCATTGAAACTCAGATCGTTGCTCGGAAAGCAATTGTTTCCAAAAATTATTTTTACAAAGTATAAATCGTAATACCTTTGTGTGGAACTTATATTTTCCATTTAGAAATACATTCTTGTTTTTTAACGAGTATTTATTAATCAGAATATTTTTTAAATTACGCTTTTCTGAGTAGATTTGAAGACCAAATTTGATATATATGCTCATTGTTTTCAAAATTTTGCTTTTATTTTCAGTTATCGGAATTCCAATTATGTTTGTTAAGCAGCTGCCGCTGTAAAAATATTTTCATCTTAGATATATTTTCAAAACGAGTTTTGCATTAATAATGTGTAGTTCAAAACAGGATTACCTGCATGTCACATGTCGTTGTAAACCAATTTGTAATGTGACGGCTACAGATTTTAGAGACAAATTACATCAGAGGTTGCCTAAGTTCCATGGATTTTAATCCATATACTTCCATGTTTGTTGTTTCCCTTGATACTTCCAAATAAACTGATGCTTTATTTACCTGTTGGCTCAATAACCCTCCAAGTAGTTTCGACGAGGTATCTCGTCCATCAGGATCTAACCAATTTCGGTAATGACGAGATATTTTGTCATCAAACTTTTGCCTATATATTTATGATGACGACATCATCAGCGTTCGTCTAACGGCAAGTTATCTTGTCCATCAGGACCTGATCTATTCTAATGATAAGATACCTTGTCAAACCTCCGAAAAAATGACGGGTAATGATTTTCTGCTCTAATACGACGATATGCATTTAACATACGTATATTCCTATGGCCATACATAAAATTGAACATATTTCATATGTTCTTAAGTTTATTTACAATAGGTTCATACATTTCATACAAACTCGAATATTTGCATTACATAGTCAAGTGACTCGAAAGGGAAAACGTATTGTTCTTTATGAATATGAACCATTAACTTTTAAATGGAAATTCTCTAAAATAAAGATTTTAATCGTGCGCTTAATATCCACTTCTGGATAAATGGATTGTGAAGTGCCATTAAAGCCGTGAAACGAATTTCGAGAGCATCTCCACTTTTCAATAATGACACCCCAGGCAATACTTCATGAAGCATTATTTCAATTGTTCCGCAGTTTCACTTTGCATCGAATTGTGAGAATATTTCTCCGATTTTGGAAGATTGTCTCACATTTGTTTTTCTTTGAGTTCCTGTTTTTTAAAACCCGATGCACTTCCAAACGGTTTAGACAAATAAGCAGTTGTCATTAATGTCGAAAATAAACATGAAGATGAAATGGTGATGATTGACTTATTTTAACATTAAAAGAATTTCTTATTTATTGCTGTTATAATTGCTGAATACTGTGAATTTCAAAATATGAAATTTTAATGTGATGAAACATACAAATTCTAAATTTCCATGTTATGAAAAATGTATGAGTAGTTGCTAAATTTGTATACGTTTGTGTAATGTACGAAACAGATATGACCATGAAGAAGCAAATTGAGTGATTCTATTATTTATCATTACAACATTCTGTACATTTCACTACATTCCGTGTATCATACATAACATTTTTCAAACTTTCTCATCAGTTAAATTATTATTAAAACATTATTATTTATTAAAACATCAGAACAATTATTAGGTCTGATCTTTCTAGGTAGGTATGGTATGTATTTTAATTAACGACACACAACGGGCTATTGGCGATTCCGGGATCTGATATTTCTAGGTGTTTTGGGCTTTTTATATTACAAGGGCATTTAATAGTAAACGTCTATAATGTACGAAACAGACAAGACTAGAAGGAATCAAGGTGGTTCTATGAAATGTTACAATATTACATTAAGCATGCATAACATTTTCAAACTTTTTGATCAGATAAATAATTATTAAAACAGTATTATTTCTTCAAACATCAGGACAATTCGAAATCTGATCTTTCCAGGTGAATTGGGATTTTTATGGTGCAACATATTTGGACAAGCTGAGCTAAGCAACGTCTAGTAAACTGATCGTTCTAGGAAGTCACTATAGCATTGACAAGCGCTTTTTACCATTTCTACTTAGCTCTTTGCGAAAGTTGTACCTCGTTTGACAAAGCAGAAAAATTATAAAGGGGCACCACGTGAAGAGGTACATCCCACCACCTGTCCTCGGATTTTTCCCTTCGGATTTGATCCTGGACCGTCGCCAATAACCCATCGTGTTGCTCTAGTGCGACGTTAATTAAAATACCTACCTACATACCCACCACCTGTCCTTATTGATAACTGTAGAGTTAATGACACTACAATACTGATTAGATCTGTCCTGCGAGGGGTTCAAGCGCATTATTCCACCATGCAACCTGCACTTTTGCCGTACGATTTCCAAGTTTTGACCTCCTTGACCGATAGAAATGTTCACAGGATTCTTTCAAACTATCCTCATGGCTATTTAGTCATTATGTTGGTTGCAGTGGAAAACAACACTACCTCCTTACTCTGAAATATAGATGCTCAGAAAGTTAACCCTACAAGTGGTTTCGACGAGATATCTCGTCCATCGAGATCTGACAACTTTTGCTAATGACAAGATATCTCGTTATCAAGACATTACCGATTTTTTTAGGATAACGAGATCAAGATCTGGTCAGTTTTCTTCAAGTGATGAGAGACGACGAGATATGGATGGACGAGATATCTCGTCTATCGAGATCTGTCTTGCTAATGACGAGATACTTCGTCTAGACACCCACCAGGAGGATAAAATATTATGAAAGCATGGCTGGAATATTGTGTACCAGTGGATACCAAGACATGACAGAATCCCTGGAAATGACGCATCGACTGACTGGTGAAAGAGGGCAGTAACATGCCTCAGGATGAGATGCAACTTACCAAAAAGCTAAAGTGAAGTTATTTAATGCAATTAATTGAAATGTAAAGAGTGATCATCAAACAAAAGTTGCAAGAAAGTCTTGAAAGCGACTGCTCAAATTTCAACCCAGATCCTAAGTTGAGACTTTACAGCAAATTTTAGATGAATGACAGATCACGATTAGTTACTGGCACATAGAAATACTAATATCAGAATAAGAACACTGTATCATGCTCCCTCTGCTACTCCAATCAAGTAAGCCGGTCATTTAACCCTCCAAGTGGTTTCGATGAGATACGTCGTTTCAAGATATATACTCGTATTGCTGATTTTTTCGTGATGAAAAGATCAATATCTGATCAGTTTTATTCTAATGACGAGATATTTCGTCCATAAGGATCTATTCACTTTTGCTAATGACGAGATACCTCGTTGAAACAACCACCAGGAGAGTTGAAAGATTGAGAAGTTATCTACAATTTCTAAGACCACCTTTCCTATCAAATGGGCTACAAACCGTGCCTCTGCTGGTCGGCTAGAAGAGAAATGGATAATCCTTCCCTATTCTCTGACAGAATTGAAAACTCTTTCTAGGAAGTTGGATGTAAACACTGTAAAATCAATCACTACTATATTGTCGCTTAAATATGGTAGATTTGACCACATAATTTTGCTAAAGCTATCACATTCTTTTGAAATTTAGTGGCTGAGTGCTATAAATTCAAAAAAATAATTCAAAATTTATGCACTTGAATTTCTATTTTTTGGCGGAGTGCTCAGATTCAAAAGGATAATTCGGAAATAATTCTTCTGAATTTTTATTGGCAAAGTGCTGAAATTGTATCCGGAAAACAAGCCAAGTGCAAAATACGTACTGGATTCACGCATAGCCGCGGAAACATTACCACCTCCTATATTTAGCATGCAGAAAATGACTTTCATACATAAATTAAAAACCATACTCTAAAAAATCCAGTTCAATATTTCAAGGAAGCAAATTCCTCAAAAGTAAAAAAATCACGCTTTTCTGTTAAACAGAAGCAAATTAATTTTTTTCTCAACGTTAAAAAAATCTTTTACTTACCTCATTTTAGTTTTACCTTTCTTTCTTTAATAGCCAACACAAGTTCGATAAGCAGGTGTAAGAGTTCATTAGCAAACCTGTCGAGACTCTTGAATCTTTATTATCCCACGTCTATTAGCTTTTCTTTTCATTTGAAGTATCGCCAGGGTAAAAAATAGTTTCCCTCCAGACAACAAAAGGGAAAAAATTTATTACAGCTCTTGAAAGTAAAAACTGCAATGGGGCAATTTTTCAGAGTAAGTGTAAAATCGAAAAGAGTGGGGCCTTTGAGACCACGCGGGACATATTTATGGAGTTCTAAGAAAAATGAATAGCTTTCTGCTATAAATTTAAACAGGGATATTTTATATTCCGATTTCTGTATCAAAGCTGCCACGTCTATTAAATGAATGATTCAATCAATATTGAGTCAGCTACTTTTAGTATGAGAGGGATTTTCAGTGAAAACAAACAAATCAAACGAAACACGGAGATTTTACTTCCTACTGCTTTCGCATGATAGTTATCGGGACTACCCTAAAATGTACTTTATCGCCGTTTGGTGACATTTGACGTTTAATCTAATAAGTATCTTCCAATTGACTATGATGTATCGATTTTGAATTCATTCCGTGGAATTTCTATTGGCGACGTGCTCAAATCGTATTTTTAATACAAGCCAAGTGAATTTATGTCCGGATGACGTAAAGGAAGCTCATTCCTCGACAAAAACATTACCTCTATAATTTCTAAAGATTACATCTATATTTAGCTTGATAGAAAATGCTTCTCATATGAGACGAATTTTCAGTGTAAGCAAACAAACCAGAAGAAATACGACGATTTACTTCTGCTTTCCTTATGCTCACATATGATACATATCGGGGGTATCTGAAATGTAGTTTATCGCCGTTTTGGTGACATTTAGAATTAATCAAATCAATTAATTTGCATACATCAGATGATATGGCTTTGACCAATTAACTATCATACATCAATTTGGAATGTTCTTTGGAATTTTTACTGGTAGCGCGTTGAAATAGTATCCGATAGACAAGCCAAGTGACTTCACGTCTGGAATACATACTGGAAGCACATTTCGCCTCAAAAACACTACCACCACCTATATTTAGCTTGACAGAAAAAGCTTACTATACAATGGTTTTTAAACAGATCCTATTTCACTCCTATGTGAAAATGACTGTGAACTCAGATAGTGTCAAAAGAGCACGTGTACTGTGTCTTTGCCAAAGAATTCCGGTATTGTAATTAATATCTATTACTTTTTATTATTACGCTTGGGCTCCTTAATGAAATTGCATATACTACACCCGGATGCAAAACAAAATTATAAGCGATTGGTTTCAACCGGGGGTTAAAAGTTAGAAACTTTATCCAACCTAAGATTGTCATGTAGGTCTGGTTGATTATATCTGTAGTGGCTTCAAATGGTTCTAAGTTTGGCGTAGTGTGGGAGTTTGAAGAGTGGTGTGCCAGATCAGGTGTTGATCTCGTTATTAAAATTATGGAGTTTTGTCTTCTGATATTTCCCTTCGGGATGGATCCCGGACTGTCTCCAATAACTCTTTGTGTTGCTCAAGTTGGACGTTAATTCAACAAACTACCTACCCGGAGGAATAAAATATACTATAACTTCACTTTCGAGTTATGTCTACTAGACACACGAAATTTAATGCTTGACTAGCACATTTATATTAGCATATTCTTTTCAATAGCTATCCAATTGAACGTTTTTTGTAGAGGATTCACAATCTGATCTGGAGTTATAGCTTTGTCGACCATTCACTTGATAATAATCAAGTTTTAATGTAATAGAATAAGTTTTAAATTTAAAGCAGTTGTACAAAATATTCATTTAAGTATTTTTCATAGGGATTTTCAGTGCAAACAAACAAGCCACCGGAAAAGGTATATTTTACTTTCGGTTGCCCAATACGAAATGTTATCAGTAAGCACATCCTAAGCCATATCCCTAGCTCTATCTTCATTTAGTTTTAACAGAAAAAATTCCTTATAGCTAATTTTGAAATTAGTACAAATATAAACTTTTGAAAATACATTTTATTGGAAATGGTTTAATTTAAAATATTTGAAAAACTGGAAAAAATAGTTGTTTAAAAAGTTTTATTTAGCTAAAAATTAAATTTTTTGTAGCGCTTGAGAGAAGTATTGAATTCTTAAACTCCTAGCATCTTTAGTCCAAAGTCATTCAGTCAAAAATATGCGTTTTGATATTTAGTTGGAATTTTAGTTAAAAAAGTTCTTCATGATTAAAAATGAAACAAAAGTTCATGAAATTGTATAATATTACATAAAAGGGAATTCAAAGAAAGCTAGATATATTTAATAACTTCAAAATTCTCTCTTTAATAAGCTAAAACAATTTTCGAGGATATCGATTATTTTAAATAGGATTCGGAAGAAACGAATAATGCCAGTTTATTACATATTTCCTCTCTTTCTACATGTTCACATTGCCTATATTCAACTACGAAAGCAGTTCTCTGGGAATTCAATTCAATTTTTATAAAATTCTCTTCTAACAAACCTTTAAGTTTCCCATTCAAGTAGAAAATTTTGCTTTCAGAAGAAATAATAGGAATAAGATAACGATGATAAAAAGAAGACATTTTAAAAGAGTTTAATATCTGTACAGTTATAGAGAATAAAGCTCTTGAACCTTTTCCATCACATTTCTTCTTTTATAGTAAAGATTAAAGATAGAAAATATGTATTAAACCTATGAGGGGCTTACTTATACACATAATTCTACCTTGCTACTTGTGACTTCCAACCATGTTTGATCTTCTTGACCAATAGAATCTTTCTAAATATTCACTTCCAAATGAGCAGAATAATTTCAAAGGATTCATTTTAAGGAAAGGAACAAAATATTTCCAGTCTCAGTTTCTAGGGAAATGAGCAATAGAATCTTTCTAAAGAAAACTATTTTTTTAAAAATCAACACAATCTTTCTAATGAATTGCTTTCTAAGGAAGGACCAACAGAATCTTTCCAAAGGATTTTATTCTAAGGAAAGGACTAAGAGGATCTTTCCAAAAGATCCAATTCCAAGAAAAGGAGCAAAAAAATCTTTCTAAAAGTTGTAAGAATCCATGGACTTTTTCACCCGACAGATGTGATTATTTTTTTATTAAGTGTGTTGGGGATAAAAGAAACGGTTCACTACAGGGAAATCTCGTGACCCACGAGGTTTAATCCTCTGAGCGAAATATCAGAGTAGTGTACTGTTATCTTTTCTTTACAACACGCATAATGACTGAATAATCTATTGGCTGAAAGAATACTAGGAAATATTCTATTAGTCAAGAAGGTGAAAACTGGCTAGTAGTTATGCAGGGAAGACTGCCTGTTGCAGAACGTATATATGCGTTTGAACCCCCTCAAGGGATTAATACTTCTAAAAAACTTTGTGCCTGCAAAGTTCAAGCTACTAATTTTCCTAAAATAGTTTTTTGTTACATATAATTATCTGAAATCGTAGATCAGAAAACAATAAAATATAATTGGGCCTACCGTGTATTTAATATCGTGTAAGAAAACAATAGTAACATTTTAAAAGACCGCACTATCAAAATATAGCGAGTTTGCCTTTTATCCCATTAATTTTAACCCATCAATCATATCCCGATCCAATCTAAAAAAAATTCAAGAATTCCAACATGATCCTTAGATTCATCTAAACGAAAATATCATATGCGGAAGTAAACAGAATGTTGGGCAAACATATATTTTAATCCTGTGATCGGTCACTAGATTCCTGCTTTTACCCAATAACACAAGCATAATGACCCAATAACTACATCTAATGGTTGAAATAATTCTAAGATTCTGCTGGTCAAGAAGGTTAAAATTGGTTAGAAGCTAAGCAGAGAAAACTTCAGGCTGAAGATATGAACGTGTGAACCCTATAGAGTTGAAAATGAAATGTTTTCTTTGTCATTCTTACGTTAACCCTTACAAGAGGACGTAACCCTTACACGGAGGTAGGACGTCAGATGTCCTACCTCCGTGAAATTGTTAAGGCGAGATACATATAAATATTCAAGATACATTAAAGTTGTCAAGGTATATAAATATTCTCTCATTTGATATTCTGATGTATAGGAATGTCTTTAAGGGTGAGGCCATATAAGGGATCTCGCCATATCTTTATAAACTATAAGAACTACATTTTTATTATGTGTGAAATATATCCATATAAGGGTATATATGAATTGAACGCACATTTATATTAGTTGTAGGTCCCATAAAGTTCTAGTTTAAAAAAATACTTTCTAGCATAATGCCTTTCAGATGATTGAATAACGCAATGAAGACAAAAACCTTGCAAAAAACGAATGTAGACTAATTTAACTGTCTTATTTGAAAAATGCATTTAGTTATTGATGGAGAGTTAGGTGCCATTTAAGGTGTTAACCTCGTTATCTTACCATTGCTCAAAATTACAAGTTGGTTTCGGATCTTTCCCTTCGGGTTTGATCCCGGACCTTCGCCAATAGCCCCTTGTGTTGCTCCAGTGATCTACATCAGATCTCAGATATTGTTGAATGTATTATTAAACATGCTGCATTGAATTCCTGAATAAAATAAACGAATTTGATTCCACGTATGATCAAGGAAACAGAATGAAACTTTTTTAGATTTTTCATTTAATTGGGGCTAACATGTGAAACACACTGACACTTTCAGTTTTTTTCTAGACTAAACTGTGGTGAGGGATTTTTAAAATAGGGAAGTTCGTTTAGTCATTATTTCTCTACATGAAAGTTAAATACCTCTAGAAACACAGAAAATATTTGAGACCCTTAAATAAATGTACATTATTGAATATAATTTTATTAATAAGTTTCAATAGCAATATATAATCATAAAGGGAGCACCCTTCTTTGCATAATTGATATTTTTCTTTGCGCGTGGAGGTCTCTAAAACCACTTCAGAAATATAAATAAATGCGCATTTATCAATATAATTTTATTAATAAGTTGCTATATCAAACATAATCATAATGAAAGCACTCTTCTCTGAATAATTGATACTGAGTACATATAAAGTGCAATACATAATTGTTAAAGTGATAAAATTACAATTTTCGCCCATTGCTTGAAAATTAGAATTCTTTCTTCGTTTTCTTAGAACCATGTTTTTTGACTTGTAAGACAGCGATGTAGTGTAAGACGGACTGGCAAGTTACATATCTGCATTCATTGCTTAAATAAGCCGAAAAGATGTCCACCCAAATGCAGTCTGAATGAAGCAGTGGGGATTTCTTGTTAAGATGATTTATGCCTAATGGGTCAAGCAATAGCTGTCACCGTTGACCCACTTCGTCTACAAAAAGGCAGAGGCCACTAATCTTCCTCTGATGACATTTGACGTAATATATCACGATCTAAGGGGAATATTTCTGTCCGTCCAGAGCGGTCCTTTGAGGCAATAGAATGCCCGGATGTCAGAAGAGAACCTATTTTGCTGACAACATATTAATGTGACCCTAGATATCTGAAGGAGACATAAATTACGCACCCTTCTATTTCGAAAGCTTTTATGGACTCGAAATGCCATGCGAATCGTTCTCTGGATACATATCATGTTTGATCTATACTCCCTTAGAAGAATGAAAAGAATTGAGTTGGTCATTTTTCGCTATTTAGAGTGTCTTCGTGAGAATCGATGGGTTCTTTTTGATATTTTAGTTTTTTTACACGTGGCGAGTTGATCGTGCAAGGAGAGTCAGATCATAACCTATTTTGCTGACAACATTTTGATCCTAGACATCAGTAGACATGATTACCCATCCTATTATGAAAGCTTTTATAGACTCCAAATGGGCTTTATGGACTGCAAAATGCCTTTATGGACTCCAAATGCCATGCTAATCTTTCTCTGGATAGATATCATATCTGATCTATACTCTCTTGGAAGAATGAAAAGAATTGAGTTTGTTACTTTTCGACATTGCACCTCTATGTAAAAATCGATGTGTTCCCTTTAATATTTGATTGCCCTTTTATACTTGGAGAATTTCTCGTGCAAGGAGTCAGAAAAGAAACAAACTTGCTGACAATACATTAATGCTACTCTAGTTATAAGAAAAAGACAAAAATATTCGATTTCGGAAACTTTTATGAACCCCAAATACAATGCAAATCGTGCTCTGGATACATATGTTTGATCTATACCCTCTTGGAAAAATGAAACGAATTCAGTTTATTACTTTTCGCCATTTAGGGTATCTTTGAGAGAATTGGTGTGTTCTTTTTAAATGTTATGGTCTTTCAACACGTGACTTTTCCTCGTGCAAGGAGTGTAAAAAAGTCATGTGAGCTTACGTACACTGTACCCAACGAGGTTGGCCACGCTTTTCCACAACTTTTCCCGATCGATCGAGTATTGTGTATATTCAACTACAGCAACTTATCAAGCTAGCTATAAAGCCGAGATATCCCAGTTGGTAGAATTGTGAAGAGAGTAACTTACATCCTAGCTTCAGCACTGTTAAATTAAGGTTTATTTTTGAGTTTGGGAATTCAGTTATTTTAGTAAGAAACTTGCCGAAAAATTATATACAAAGAAAATTTACATAATGTATTTACTAAGTTAGAGTTTGTCCTATAAAATATTTAACATTTTATGGAAATATTGTACATTAACTCTATGTGATCTTTGCACAGACATAAAAATGGGAAGACAGACGTTGTCATATTCAATCGCAAAATTACTTAATACTCAAAGTCTGCCAAATTTCCTTGAAAATATATTCCACCGTTCAGAAGTAGTGCAAGCATACACATACATGTTGAATGTGCAAACGAACACTCCATTTTTCTCATTTCATTTAAGAAACTTTAAAATATCTTAAAATGTTGAAGCCTTCCAAATCAGTTGGAATCTTAACAGAGTATCGACTGTTTAAATCAAATTAAAGATACATTGTTACCCAAAATAAAATGTAATAGATTTTTATAGTTGAAGACTATCTATTGATTATCCTATTGAAACAACCCCTTCATCAAAAAGCCAAACCAAATACAGTTTTGTGTAGAGAAATATTTCATTACATTTTATTTGCAATAAACGGACATTTGTCTTTCAAAACATTACCTGATAATAATATCCAATAAAATTAATTCATACTTGTTATTTCGAGGGATTAGATTTTTTATAAGAAAATACAGTAATTACTTTCTTTTTAATTTCATTATTTTTATCATCTTGAATAGTAAAAACTTGTTCATTTTTTGTACGAAAGCCCAGATTTAAAACGTATAGTTACTGTCAGCAAATTCAGAGTAACGGTACATAAAAACTATTAGAATATATATTACATGATTTTTCTAAAGAATCAGTTTTGTAAGCTTTTAATTATCAATATAAAACGAGTTGTTTTTGTTAAACATTAAGAGCAAAGGTTTTTATTTTTATTGATTTCATTTAATTTTAGTTTAAGTTGAACGAACGAAAAAGCTAAAATTTTTAGACAAAAAAAAAGCGACAGATGTTTTTCTCCCCATTGCAGCTTTTAGCTTGTTGAAAGTTTTTTTACATAATACTTATCGTTTCAAATACTTGATAACTTCTAAGGAAATTCTACATAATTAAGATAATGGTTTCTGCACATAAATTACAAAAAAATATTGTACTTAAACAATATTTATTAGGAACTGATTATATAAATTGCTTCAGAATTCGTACTGCGATATTGTTTATACTTGAAAAATTACTCTTCTAATATGAGATAAACGTATCGTAAAAATATGTAATGAACTAAACATAAAGCATCTCATCATACACATCAAATGTAAACACAAATATTTACATTTTTAATTATATCAAAATATACTTAATTTTACCTTAATATTTAGATTTATAAGTGTCGTATTTGTTACAGAATACGTTCCAAACATGTATATTAAAATTAATATTGTTAAACATCTATTTATAGAATTGTTTTGAAATTATTATTTTCATTTGAAATTCTAAGGAGTTAAGGTAATGAAAAAGATGAGGAATATGAAGTACTGACCAAATCAAGAGGTGTTTAAAAATTTCACTCAATCTCAGATTTACATGTGAGTGCCTACATAATGGAATCCCCATTGCTCTATTCAATAGAAAAAATATTTTCAGTCCATGTAATAGTAGTATACAATTAAGTACAAAAAGAAATTCTAAACCTTAACATCATCTCGAAATAAAAAAAATGCTTTATTTGATTTTTCTTGAAATTGATTAAATAGAAATGGTGGTCTTGATCTTGAAATTGATTAAATAAAATGGATGGTCTTGATATTTTCCACATTCATCTACTTTTTATTAGAAGACTCACTTTAAAGAGAACGATATTTTCTTCTCATATAACAGTATATGTACCATAGTTTCTCAAAGTGGGCACTGAAAAAAATCTTATTGCGGATAGTGCTGGCCCTAAGGGAAATAGGGGTGTTGTAAAGCAAGAGTGGTATTCTAAAAAAATGTGTCACCTAAAAATTTTCCAGCAAACACCTATCCACTTGACCATACAGACACGCTCACTACAGTGATACGCTGTGGCAAAAATTATACGTTGCAAAACCTAAGTACCAGCCGATATGTTTAAAAACAAGTCAACATATAGTAACAAGCTATTAGCATGTATGTATTTACATACGCTTCCAACTTACGGCCAGGTTCTTAGCAGTTCAACCTGCAGTGACAGTATAATCTGTATATAATGTCAAGTTTACAATACTTTAAATTGGTAGCACAACACTGGACTCATCCTGCTCATTAGTTATTATTTTTAATTTACTGGACATTAATTACTAGTAATAGTGATCAATCTAGTGTGTTTATGTGTATTTATTTTGTTGATTTCTGTTCTAAATTGTGACATTTCTATTGTTGTAGGGCAAAGCTATATAAAAAAAACCAATTTTTTAAGTGGCACTTAATATAGAATATATTTTTACGAATCCCCCCATTATAAATCAATTTAGTCGTTTCAACCGGCATTTATATCTCAGCTTTTATTCATAGTTGTCATACTAATTTGACCAAATGAAAGATTACATTTTGCATGTACTCGTTTACTTATCTAAATTTGAGTAATTTTTGACATACTGTTTCGACCAGACACGGTAAATTTTCCACAAGGAGGCACAGAAACAAAATTGTCTTTGAGAAGGGGACGTTGAGCCAAAAACGTTTCAGAAGCTATGGTACGTACAAATTCAAACATATGACTTTAAAAACAAATAACTGATAAGAGAGGCATCCTTCATTTGTTATGAGTTAAAGTTTAAAAAAAAGGGCGACCCGTTAAAAATAAACAGCACTCCGTAATTAAAATTTTAATTTTCGTGACTTTTATTCTTCGTGTTTTATCAAAAGCAATCTTTGAAATATAAATCGATTACCGAGAGATTAAACTCTCGAAGCATTTAAAAAAATATGGAACTTAGCTAAAAGAAATATTTCACCTGAGGGAGTGTTGAGTATATTTACTCTACGTCGCAAGGTGATATATGCAGTTTATAATAAATTTCCCTAGTTTCTTTAATCTCTAATGTTGCTGTGCAAATAAAGTTTCCAATCTTGTCAGGAAAACGTAACTGTACATCTGCATTAAGGTATTGATTTTAGTATTTGCATGGCAGATAAATCGTTACACCTTATTTCATTTCACGAGAGCAAAGCAATAATAAACCTGAATTACTTTAATTCGGAGCAGTGTGATATAATATACTTAATTTGACAAGAAATAAAAAAAGGAATCTATTCATGAATCCACGCTTGCGAAGATTTCAAAGTATCTGCTTGAGAAATAAAGCTAGGCTTGCTTTGATATTTTTTTTTAATATTTATTTTTTATGAATGAGTATTCTTTAGGAATATATGGTAACCGTACCTAGTCTGCAAGCCTAATAAAAATATTTGTAGGGCCGCATTTGGTCTGTGGGCAGGGTAAACCTGTCAGGAGGACCGTATTTGGGCTACGGATAGGGTATTTCTTTTCAGAGGACAGCGTTTAGTCTGGGGGCTTCATAAAACTATTTGGAGGACCATATATGATCTGCGGGCCGGTTAAGCCTATCTGGAGGACCGTATCTGGCCTGCGGGTGCATGAAAATTGCTTCAATCGAATTTGTATGTATATCCGTATGATTCATGCTGTATATAAATTTGATAAACCTATCAACTTAAAAACAGAATATACAAAAATGTTTATATTTATTCGTGGTAAGTGCCATGCTCTCTGTAAACAGTTCGAATAAAGCCAGTCATAAAATGCGCAGTGTCCCAAGATTGGGAGCATGAAAAGTTCTTCATCCAATTTGTATGAATCCGTATGATTTGTGCTTTCAACCAGTTTTACAAATCTATCAACTTCAAAACAGCACAGACAAAATATTAATATTTATTCATGCTGAGTGCCAACGCGCCTCATAAACAACTCGAATATAGCCGGTCATAAAATATGCTGCGCTATAAGGTTGAGAGCTTGAAAAGTTCAACCAATATTTGTTTGAATCCGTGTGATTAGTGCTTTGAATTCGCTTGATAAATCGATTCACTTAAATAGTCATTAAATTAAAAAATCAGTTGGCAATAGACAATAAAATTTCATTCCACGAAAAACCGTGAACCCATTGGATGAACAGAAATAAACTACACTAAAGGTTAATATTGATTCGTGCACGAAACCACGCGCCCCGTAAACAGCCCGAATAAATCCGGCCATAAAATGCACAGTGCCTTAAGGTTGGGAGCATGAAAAGTGCTTCAGCAAGCAATGAAAAACCCCGTGCTCCAAAGAGATTGAGTCATCAACTAAAATGACAGAGACGTTCAGATTTTCGTCCTACTAGTAATTGCACCGAAAATGTCCAACCTCAGCATATTATCTCGCATATGGAGTCTCATGGGCCTTAATAAAGTAATGACGACATGCACAAGTGGATTTTTCATATCAGCTTTATTATGTATCAGGGAATTTGAATTTCATGAAACAAAGGTTTTAGATAACCTAATGAATTAAAAGGTTGGGTGATGATGAAAGTTGGTTTCTAGCTTTATCTCTTCAGTGTTACGGATACTTTGTTTCCTCTTCTTGATTATCCTTATAATTCTAGAACAATAATTCAATAATTTAATATTTCTTTCCCTCATTAAAATCGTAATGCTTTATATCATTGCTCCTCAATTAGTTTTCGCTTTACAACTACACGCATGCGCTTATTTTTTTTTAATTATAAAAAATGTTATCATTACTTATTTCTTTTTAACACATCCACAAGGGATCATTCCCCAAAATATAGCTATCAAATAACAAATATAAAAAGAATCAAAGGATTGACGAGTAACAGTCCCTTTTACAACTTTCATACTGAGACTACATTTTCAGGGAAAGACACTAGAGAATATGTCTCAAACCCAAACCAAAGGAAATGCGGAAAGCCTAGAATTGGGGTTTACGGAAAATAGACACGAACTTCCGTCTTGAAAGCTGTCACTTTTTTTAATAAACTTTCCCCTCGAATTTTGAGAGTCCAACCACATTGAAAGAGACGGAAGCTAAGATAAGAAGCATTGCAAGAGAAGCCTGAAAGATTTAAAAAAGTCCTTTCCCGGAAGAGATTTCGAAGAATCCGGGTCTTCTGCACATAATATTAGGAATGTCAAATAAGGAAGTATTTCTCCTTTACTTGAAGTATTAAGTGTTCTTAAGTTTGGAAAGCTAGATGTCTTATGCAGAAGAAACTGAGCAGCCCATTTAATATTTCGAAACATATTTCCTTTGCGGATAAAAAATAGATTTTTATCAAATTGTTTACTTATGACCTGGCAGCAGAAAAACACCAACGCAACATCAAATTATACTTTCAGGGTACAACAATTTTGACCATGCCGATACATCTGGGAAAATTTTGATATTATAGACTGAAACAGATGTGTAGAATGTTTGGATTGTTAGTTCTCTTAAAAATTATGATTGAATCAAGTATATGGAATGTAGTTATAGTTGCATGACAATTGCACCCTGCGCCGATCTAATTGACATAAAAGTGAACGCAAAAATGAAAGGGACCATTAAGAGATTGAAACTTTAATCTCAATATTGAATTTTATTGAAATTTCGGCTGTAAGAACTTCTTTAGTTTTCAAAAATTGTGTCCAGAAATTTTAGGAGCCAAATTTTCAAATGGCCTAGATGTATCGAATAAGAATATTTCAAATTGTTTTCTAGAATCAGATATGGTGTTCACTTTTTTTTAACATCGACTAGATATTTTAAAATATAGAAGGGTTTTGAGCGGCCCATTTGAAAATTTGGCTAAAATTTCTGGAGTTACTATAACCGAAAACTTTCGAAATCGTACATTTTATTAAAACAATACGTAATTGGTGACTGATAAAAATTATAAATTCTTAAAAAATATAATTAAAAACACTTGTCATTGTGCCATTTACCTCAAAGTTGACGACACAATTTTTGAAAACTAAAGAAGTTCTTACAGCCGAAATTTCAATAAAATTCAATATTAATATTAAAGTTTCAATTTCTTAATGGTCCCTTCCATTTTTGCGTTCACTTTTATGTCAATTAGATATGCGCAGGGTGCAATTGTCAAGCAACTATAACTACATTCCATATACTTGATTCAATCATAATTTTTAAGAGAGCTAACAATCCAAACATTCTACACATCTGTTTCAGTCTATAATATCAAAATCTTCCCAGGTTTATCGGCATTGTCAAAATTGTTACCTTCATCAACGTTTTTAAATTTTATTTTGAGTTTCTCGTTAATCTAAAACTATCTTATTAGTTTCTTTTGCCGACTGTTTCTGTGGTTTTTATGTAATTTTTAACCATATGTATATCTTACTGATGTCAAAACTGTCGAAAATAGCCTGAATATGAATTCAAGTAGATTCATTATGGCAATAGTCGAACTCCATGCAACATTCTAAATGGGAGTCGAATGACGATAACAATGCTTTGCAGCAGGAAAATCGGGTGGAGATTGTTTGAACCTGTATGTCGATTCACTTTCGGTAACAGCCGAAAGTCAGGATGGTATCGAATAACAATAGGAATGTTCTGCAAATGTTTACGAAAACCGAAACAGTATCAGTGTGTCATCTTTCCCAAACGTCAGGGCTAGACGACGTTCTCAGTCATTTGATAACGAAAATTCCAATACTAAGAATTCCAAATTTTCTCAGTAGCAGTAAACAACTGGAAATAAATCGCTTGACAATATTCTCGAACCAATATTTTAAAAATTATAATAACGACATGTTGTGTACTTTCCTTTCTGCAAAAGAGTTTAAAAGTTGATGGTTAAACAAGAAAACGATACAACTAGTTACACAATATATTCTGACGATACTGACTGAAAACAAGTTGAATTTCAGTTGAATTCATGGAATGTTCGAGCTAAAACTACTGCGTAGTCTCTCTCACTGTTCCATGTCTTTTTCACCTCTGTATTACAAATTCAATCTAAAATTGCTAAAACACTAAGGCGAAAAGCTGCTAAAATAATTGATAAATGGTACCCTGTTCCATATTACTTGTATTCACGCTTTAAAGTATACGTTGCTAGAACAGCGCTTGGCAACGATGAATGAATTTCTGGTGGTAGAAATAGAAGCAGTGTTCGTGATCACATAGCTATAGACATCTGGAAGTTGTGTATGTGCTACAATTGCAGTTTAACTACTCGATGTGGAACATCATCTAAATGAGTACGCTATTCAGAATTTTTTTTAGCAGTGCCATCTGGCGTTCTTTAGAGCTCGTGTACACGATCACGTATGCTGATAACCAATGTAATAAAGCTTTCAAAGAAAATAACTTCATTCTATCAAAGAGTAATGGCTGTGACTTCATGACTGTGACTTGATGCTCTATTATTTGTGATACTATATTAAAAGTTTATAGTAGTGGAAAGGCCATCTCGGTTCACTGAGTTTTTCTCTTGTTCTAGCAGCCTGTGAACTGTAACAGGTGCAGGCTCGATTCCTATATCTACACTGTAGTATTACCCTTTTCTGCGCCAGTAAAATTTTCCTTGTGTGTATATGCATTTACTTGACGAAAAAACATGGCTTGATACAGCCTGGCCGGATCTGGCTTTTGTGCCATACGAAACCAACCAACTATTGGTGAGATAAGTTCTCACATCGTGATGCTAATTTCAACTCATGATGTGCAAATATTACAAGAAACAGGAAAGCACAGAGCCAAGTAATAAAATCCTTAAATTATCTTTCCTGGAATATCGAGGGGCCGCGGTGGCCCGGTTGGAAGAGTAACGGACTTGCAACCAAAGGGTTGCGAGTTCGAATCCAGCCAAACACCGTCGTGTACAAAGGGGGCTGGTGCACGTTAAATCTGTCGTGGCCTCAAATGTCCTCACGTTGGCGTGGTGTGGAAGTTTGGAGAGTGGGGTGTCAGCTCAGGTGTTGCCTCGTCATCTGACCGTGGTTCAAAATTACGTGGTGTTGTCCTCGGATCTTTCCCTTTGGGATTGATCCCGGACCGTCACCAATAGCCCGTTGTGTTGCTCCAGTGTGACGTTAATTGAAATACCCCCCCCCCCTGGAATATCGATAATATCTGTGGAACCATGTAGAACTCTTTCCATTCCATAAGTAACTAAGCATTTTTACATACCATTCCTAAACCTTCACTCCTAGGAAAATTATCACATCCATAATTCAGTTTCATTAAACCTCAAACTATCGAAATTCGCATATGATTTTATCTACCTCATTCAACAGATTCATTAAAATATTGTCACTTTTCTTTTTGAAAAGTAAATAACAAAAATTGCCAGAGTACTGCAGAGCGGAAAGGGTCATATCGGAGACAGAAATCTTCAGACGGACATATTGTTTCGATTAGTCTACTTTAGGATATGTCGAAGTCCGCTTGCGGCGTCAACACATTTATCACTGATGTGAATTAGAGATTCAACCTAAAATATATTTTTCATCCGCGTTTCGAACTTCATTCGTTCACCCAAAATGAATACGAATTATATAAACTACTAAAATTCAAGCAGATATTTACTTATCTCTTAAATTAAATCTATACTTTACACTTCATAAACATCTACGGGGTAGTGAGACCATTTCCTTTGAGTTTCTAACGTATATTTATAAAACATTCTACAGCATCGTAGCATTCTAGTGCTCTGGAAAATGAATCTCCGTATAACTTAAGTTCACCGTAATCCGTTATTTCTCACTAAGGACAACAGCTCACGAAATAAACTTTCATACTTCTATCTATTTTTGCAGTTAATTCTTCCTGAACTGATCCAATCTAGTCTGTTTTGTAGTTTATTCTAAACTTATCCAATTTAACCAGTTTTTGCAGTTTATTCTAAACTGATCCAATTTAACCAGTTTTTGCAGTTTATTCTTCATCTTATTCAATCCAGTCTGTTTTCGCAGTCTGTTCTTCCTTAACTGATCCAATCCAGTCCGGTTTTGTAGTTCATTCTCTCTTACGAATCCAATCTATTCTGCGTTTGCAGTTCTTTTTTAATCTAATCTAGTCTGCTTTTGCTGTTTATTCTCACTCACGAATCCAATTCAGTCTGTTTTCGCAGTTTATTCTCTCCCACGAATCCTATCTAGTCTGCATTTGCAGTTTGTTCTTTCTAAACCAATCTAGTCTGTTTTTGAAGTTTATTCTTTTCAACAAAATAGATCTAGAATGACTTCTCACGAAAACTGAATTTTTAAATACTTATTGTCGAAGAAAAATTATTGTGGTTCGCAATGTTCAGTGTTCTTCCTTTTGTTTTGGAATCGTTCCAGCTATTTAGGTTGTCGGTTTTACTCTTTTTAGTAAGTTAGCATCTCATAAAAAGTCGTTGAATACAATGAAAGTCTTTTTCTTCTTACTTATCTCACTTGGCGTAAGTAAATTGTACCACCACCTTATTAGCATGTGAGATTCGAGATCCTCAAGAACCAACTCAGGATGAATAAAACGAACTGAACCAAAATAAAAACTTCGACTGTTTAGTTTACCAGAACTTTTCACTAAATTAAATGACACAGCAGATGAAGAAATTTCAATCAACCTACCTACCTATCTACCAACCTACCTACCTATCTACAATATCTATACATATAAAGCAGAGTTGACATTTGTCTGTCTTTTCTCTATATAAATCTATACCGTTTGACCAATCCACACCAAATTTGATACATTTATTCTTTGGAACTCTGCGGGTAACGTAGGCTACATATCAACCCCGTTCTACTTGTCTTGGATGTGAAGAGAGGTGTAATGTCCCGTCAATCTGGACAGAGCACTTGCTAGGAGGCGCTCTCTCCCAGTCTGGCTGTGCAGATGACATCAGAATTAACATCTAGAGGAGTCGCCTCTCAAGATGACCTTGAGTTTTTTTAGAATCTTAGAGTATGGGTGCGGTTGCGCTGAAAATCGCACAGTATCATATCGTTTATGTATCCCATCTGTAAAATGCTGGATGGAATTTTCAAGCATAAAGTGTAATTACTTAAAACGTTGATCATGCTATCGTATCAATATGATTTGTCAGCCTTTCATAATGATGGTGGAATTCCGAAATTCGAATTCTTGGTGCAAGCTACAAATAAAAACATATTGATAAGAAAAAAAACTGACTTGAATGACACGATTTATGTCATTTTTTTAGAAAATGAACTTAAAAGGGCATTCACAATCACTCCAAAATTCAAAATCGACTTTTGTATATAGTCATCTCAGTATCAGTTTTTGTAGGTTTGTCTTACCTATAGTAAGTGAAATGGATCTAAAGTACATTTTGTAGAAGCTAAAAAAATATCAGTTTTAAAAATTATTTTGCGCTTGCGTATTTTTTTCTCTATATTTGCCTTTTCTATGACACAAAAGTGATTTTTTGGATCACTTTCAATCTACGTTTAACCAACTAAACCGGAGCAACACCGGATAAACTCAGCTGGTTCCCACTAAAATACAATATTGTATACGCTGCGTTGTAAAAGGTAACACAAAATAAGATATACATATTTTTATATTTCGCGCATTTTCGATGCCCTTATATGATCATCAGCTGAATAAGTTAAGGAAACGCTGACGTAGAGTATGCTTTCCGAACAAATAAAGGCGAATGAAAATAAATTACATTGTTGGTGAAAGTTACGTTCTCTATTAAATTAATGCTATTTTGTACTCCATAAATGTTTCCGTAATAGAGCCATTTCCTCTCCTTTGCAGTGCATACTTGTTGCAGTATATACGATGCTTGGAGATTTATTACGGGCATTGACTTTCATCTCAATTAATTTCAAGACACCTCTGAAATTGGGTATCTTATTTACTTCGTAGTGACTATTATAGTATGGTTAATTGAAGCAATTATTACAGTATCGTTCACAGAAATAAATGAATGAGTTCAGCTGAAATGGTGTCTATTAAAATAAATTATACAATCAAATCTTTTGGTGAAATCAAAAAATCTTCGTTGAATTTGGCAATCCTATCCATACTAAATCTTGTTTACCAACTATCAATTTAGTGTCAGCATGCAATGAGTGATTGCTATCACACGTTTTGACTTACAAAGTTTATAAAGAACTCATTTAATGTTTATTGGAAATTGGCCAATCCTATCCATATTAAATGTTATTTACCAAACTACCAATTTAGTGTAAGCATGCAATGACTAATTTCCATCACACGTTTCGACTTACAATGTTGATAAAAGAAACTCTTGTAATGTTGATTTGAAATTGGTAGTCTCCTATCCTTATTAAATCTTATTTACCAGTATCAATTTAGTGTAAGCATGCAATGAGTAATTGCTATCACACGTTTCGATTTACGATGTTAATGTAATGTTGATTTTAAATTGTTATTTAATAGTTTTCTTTCTCTCTTTGTGCATTTAAGACTATGTATAACACCAATATAATTTGTTAAATGTTTATATTGCATATATTTTTATATACACATTAAAGTATGATCTACATTTGTTGAATGAATGGTCACTCTAAAATAAGTGGTAGTCTTTACTCTGTAGTGACTCTCTCTGTTCATAGTACTAGTCTTACAAAATGAAACAATTATTACAGTATTACAGCAGAAACAAGAAATAAACGAGTTATTTTTTAACGTCGAATTATACTGGGATTAAAATCTTTTGCCTATATTGTAGAACTTTCATTGATTTTGGCAGTCCTATCCACATTAAATCTAATTTACTAATTACCGATTTGGAGTATAAGCATGCAATCAATGATTGCTGTCACACGTTTTGACTTGCAATTTTTAAGAAATATTTTGTAACATTTGGTTTAAAACTTTAATTTAGTGATTTTCTATCTCTATTTAAAACTGTGCATGATAACAATGTAATTTTTAATGATTTTACTATATTTCTCTGGTCGTATCTCACTATTACATTAAAGTACGAGCGACTTAGTTTTGAGCTAATTATTATTGATCATTGTTTCGCTTTCACTCGAATTGTGCTATTTTAAACTTTCTTGAACGAAACCACATTTTGTTTTTTCGTCGACATACAAATGAAATCAAACAGCACATTGCATGACAATAAATTCTTCACTCAATAATTTTGTGTAAAACTGCCAACCGTTCGACATTGGCTTAAATTATATTTTTCTTAAAGATTGTCAGTTGAAAAACACCTTAACAAGACTGAACTATTAGTTTCTTCAAGATAGATTTGACTTTGACCTATACAATTATTACCGCTTTTAAAAAAGGTTGCATAGAGGACACAAACCATAATTGGATACTCGAGCATTATATTGTATTGTGGAATGCATGAAGCAGATATAGGAAGTTTGAACGATTGTTTATTACGAATATTCAACAATTAATTTACAGTTTGAACGATTAAAGTGCAGTGTGATAGTAATATTCAAGAGTGATTTCATTGATTTGAGGCTGTGATTGTAGCGTACTTTGGTAACTTTCAAATAATACCACTTACGTAGTTCTCACTCTACGGAATCCAAGTTACTCTGGCTCAAAACTCGCCCAGGACCGTAGAATTTCGACATATTGCGGACCCCCTCAATGCGCCTGCGCACTCAGTCAGATCATCATGTCAGGTACAGACTTCTTTTGTCTACACGACGTGATATTTACCTTCTGAATCTCTTCTAGTTCTCAAATCATAAGATGAAACAGTTGTAATGCTTTTTTGTAAGGCTCGACTTTTCATGTATGCACCCATTACTGTTCCGATTTTAAAGACGTATTTATACTTTAAAAGGTGAAATGCTGTCTGATAATGAATCGTTGAATGTTAAGCCTAAGGATGCATTTTCCACTATGGATTGTTATTTGCTAGATAGGACAGCTGAGATTGATATCATAAAATAAATTATATTTTCTCACCTTCATTTTAGATCTAATTTCGTTTACACTTGTGTGCAACAAAATAACTATCTTCCTTATTTATACTAAAATCAACCTTAACCTGGCACGGTTTTTTCCCCTGAGGGAATTTTTTTTACCAAGGTTTACCAGCTGATGAAATTTATTATTATTTGATTGTACTCGGCTATTGCCGTGAACCGTTTCTGCTTTACTAAACTTGATAATGAAGGGCTACATACTTTAGATGTATAAATGTTTATTTACTTTAGAGATATTTAAAGAACAAACTTTCGATGGAAGATACTTTTTCTTCAATTATTTATTCAAGAATATGAGAGGAATTTTCAGTGCAAGCAAACAAACCAAACGAAAAATGAAGATTTTACTTCGCATGACATATATCGGGGTTCCATTAAAATGCACTTTATTGCCATTTTGGTGACGTTTGGCGTTTAATATAATTGGCGTTGACTAATTAACAGTGATATATCAATTTGGAATTCATGTTTTGGAATTTTTATTGGTTAAATGCTGAACCCTACAGCCACCTACATTTAACTTGATTAAAAATGTTTCTCATGTAAATTTTAATAGATAAACAGGAATCAATTTTTTATTTCCCACAGGTTATTACACAAAGGATATTTTGGCGTACTTTATCGTTTTCAGGTAAAAGTAATTATTAACATGATCTTTTGCAAATATTTCAGTTGTCTCTTTCTTGGCTCGGATGTTTTTCAATGCATCCTGAAATGTATTGTTTTCTCATTTTCAAATGATTTAAATTTTAAATAATCATGTCTCTAAATTTATTCTAGTTTTATTTCGGCTCATAGTTTAATGAAATACAAGTCTGACGAGGTCATTGCTACCAAAGATTTTCATGGTTGCCAAGAAGTGTCTCGCCAAAAATATAGCCAAAACGAATTTCATACTAAGATTAAAAATCACCAATGACAGATGTAATCAAGATATTGCCGAATTTTTGATGATGACGAAATCAATATCTGGTCGGTTTTCTTCTAATGAAGAGATGTGTCGCCGAGACAACCACCAGGAGGGTTAAGAAATCCGATAAAACTAAAAATGGAACATGGTACTGTATTTAAGAAAGCAAAATCAGGATCAGACGTAACTCGAGACACATTCTAAATCCTTAAAAAACGGGAAGCGATGATTTTTCGAATTCAAGAAGACATGTCTGTATATCGCTTGATCTTTAGTGTAGTTGGTCTCAGACGAATAAATTTTATATCAAATTAATTCGGTATTTTATTTATTCCAAGTCCAGATGCTGTTTTAATGCGTTAGGAAACCGGTAATGCAGTATGTGATAAAAATACTTCCTAATATAAGAAGCAATTAGAATTCCAGCATGCATTAGAATTGCTTTTTAATTGCGTTTAAATCTGTATATCATTTTATTAGATATCTGACATTTATATGATACAAACAGCACATCGTTTGTCGTTATGGTTCGAGAGCAATATTTCGTTGTTGAGATGCAGACAGTATTGTTTTATTTCTTGAGTTCTATTGATCAAATGTTTTGTTAGTGCAGTAGTTTTATAAGAGTTTTCGGTATTGGAAGAAAATTTATTAGGGTTTCTATGACTATTTTTATACTCCAGTTACCTTATGGCTTAATGTATTTATTGAAAACCAAAAAACCCACTTACATAACCTTTAACCCTTCTGGTGGTTGGTTGTCGACGTGGAGTATCTCGACATTATCAAAACCATTAGCAGATCTCCATGAAAGGAATATCATTAGCAATTAATGGTTGTCCATCTTGATGGACAATCGATGGATATATCGATGAAGCCACTTGGAGTATTTAAGATTTGGACGTTCCGACATTTCCATCCCAATGGTGAGAGATATCCTTCTCCTTGACTGAATAAATGTACAGCCTGGCATGAATAAATCAAACCAACCTTTTTCACGCATCGCAAATTCAATCTGGGAATCCTAGTGTAAATGTTGCTTTAAGCAAATGATATTTACATAGAGAATGGCGAACACATTATCTATGTAATACATAAAGTGCATGTGACACTATACGCGAGCACATTTTAGCCAAACTTTACTGATAACCTTTTGCTTACAATCTGCGCAATTTGAACACATGTGTAAGCACTCTAGAATATAGAGCTATGTATTTGCTTACTTTTCAGAAAAATGGTTTTTTATTGGGCAAAAGGCACAAAAAATTATTATGTGCAACGACTAATGTAGTTGGCGCTGGAAAAGAGAGGAAAAGGCTCGAAATCAATAATAAACGCGTGTCCAAAAATTTAAGGCTAATACAGAATTCGTTTCAAGCAAGGTCACCTGACCTCAATCCGAAAGAGTATGCTTGGGACGCATCAAGACACCACCAAGGACAGAAGAACAAAGACGTGTTCTAATGCACGAATGGGACTCCTTTACATAGGAACTCTTCAGCAGCCTCGTGGAACGTATGTCCGTTGTGAGACCTGCATTACGGTCAGAGGCAGCACATTCCTTATTAAGTTGATTTTAATTCTCTTTGTGGTAATCTTCGCTTCGAAAACTGCCTGTAGTGTCCAGCCTCTGGAGCAGAAACATGCTGCAAACTGTCAATAGTTCTGGGCAAATTACAGTTTGTTTTTCCTACTTGGATCTTTATTCTCCTTTGAGTAATAGGGCAGTTTTATTTCATACGATGTTTCACGTCCTTAGCAAAAATGACCAGATCTCGTCGTAGATATCTCGTCAAAGTACTGGGAGGGTTAATAGAGCAAAAAATGTCATTTCTTAATATTTAAACCAACAATTAGTTCACCTAAGTATTTATTTAGTTCTCATGGTACCACGAGACATGTGTGTGTTCTTATTTTATTCCACATAATTATGTACCAAGTACCAAATATTACAAATAAATAATCCACATACGTGGATTATTCGTTGGTCATTTGACACACGGTATTCATCTCGTTATCCTTAATTTTTGGATTGTCCTCAATTCTTGAACATTTGTATGAGCATTCCATCTCATTTGATAAAATCATTGTTTTTGAATGCTGAATATGGATTCTATTTTCTTCAAATAAAATTCTGATTTGTTAATATTTTTTGAGAGAGCAGATTGCTTCAAACAGTGGTAAAATAAAAATAAATCTAAGTACTCAAATTTAATCTGTGTGTAGAGAATATCTAGTTATAGTTAACTAAGCTTGCACAACACCATACATCCTTTTATACTCCCAATAAGTTAAATACCATCAACTTTCCAAGCTAATCATGTATGAGGCATCATGGATATTACCCAGAACCGCTTCTTATAATATCCGGGTGCATATCTATGCATTATGTAACATCTCATTTAGATAATGACATACAATTTGGGGAAAATGAGGAACGAGCATTAAGGGAAAATGCTATTATTTACAGTAATTTATGGCTTCTCAGTTGATCGATTTGGACTGCCGGTGTAATAGATCTTTGAGAATAACAAATAGTTAATTTCATTTCCAAAAGCCCAGACGCAATTTCAGGATGCCTTTTCCTTTTCCCAGCTACTATATATCGTGTTTTCATTTACCATTAATACAATATTTTATGACCTTATGATGAATCTTAACTTGAACTTTCTTTCCCATGCAAGTCACATTAATACATGTAGGATTCACTGGTGGTCTCAAGTCAAATCCAACGTCTATGAAATTCATGTTTGCGTGGTGTGGAAGTTTTGGAGAGTGAAGTGCCAGCTCATGTGTCGACCTTGTTATCTGACCGTAATTCGAAATTACGAGGTGTTGTCCTTGGACCTTTTCCTTCTGGATGGATCCCGAACCGAACAAAATGTCCCGTTGTGTTACTCCAGAGTGACGTTAATTCAACTACCTACCAACAATTTATCCACATCTATGAAACCTATTTACAAAATAGAATTTCAAGCTGATCTGTTCTGGTTCGATCCTGTCAGGTCCGATTCCTAACTGGGTGTATTTTCCTTTTCTCAACTCACCGCTACATGCCAGTCAAGTAGATATGCTTCTATGGTAGGTAGTAAATTAACGTCCATTGGAGCAACATAATGGGATATTGGCGACGGTCTGGGATCATTCCCAAAGGGAAAAATCCGAGGACAACACCATGTAATTTTAACCACGGTCAGATTATGAGAAGAACACCTGAGTTGGCCCCCACTCCAAACTCCCATACCACGCCAACGTGAGGATATTTGAAGCCACGATAGATATAACGTACACCATCCCCCGTGTATGAGATGGTCTTTGGTTGGACCTAGTTCCAAAAATTAAAGGAACTGGTTTGGGTTATCATTTTTTCATGTTTACACTGTGAGAAAATACAGAATTCATTTAAGCGATAATGATGGTAAAATATTATTTTATTATAGCTAAATATATATTTATACTATATTTCAGTTTTAGGGACATATTATAGCGTTTAAGAAACACGCACAAAATGAGTAACCTGAAAAATGTTTCTTGTGCACAAATAAATTATGTACATTATTTTTTAGAAATTAATTTTTCCATTCTTTTCAATAGTTTTTATCTGATAAAAAATAAGCTTTTTATGATAATGCACTTTTTGCAGATGCTTATCTATGGATAATTGAAATATTTTGCAAATAATTAAAAGAGAAACTAAAGGGGTAAGTTTACATATTTTAATTGTTCCTAAAATGTTTGTGTATCAAATTTATTTTTAGGTTTAGTAGTGTTTATACATTTTATATAATCGGTAACACTTTGTCTGATTAATTAACGTAAATTCAAAGTACTTCCCTGTTCTCTTTTCTTATATACGAAATATACTCATTAATTTCTAAGAAATATTTTACTTTTCTGTGGTATGCATTCATAGTTCTTTTAAAATTCATAATTTGCCTGCTAATTTTTAGGTATGGATGTATAAAAAGGGAAACATTCGAAATCAGAAATTTATAACCTCTAAAAATATGTTTTCTGATTATTAACTTGTTTACTCACGCTTGTGCGATAATTTTGAAATTGGAAATTTACAATATCTAACAAAATTTAACAGGTTTTTGGTTTATTAACCTGTTTACTTTTGCATTTGCAATAATTGTGATAGAGGAAATTTACAATTTCGACAACATATAGCAAGTTTTCTGTTTATTAATCTGTTTACTTTTGAGTGCAATAATTTGAAATTTATAATATTTAAAAATATAATAGGTTCCTGTTTACTAAAAAGTCCTCTTGGTTTTTGTTAAGTAATGTAAATTAAAAGAATTGAAAACATAATACTTTACTTTTCTACACACAAAACTTCATTTTTCTTTTATTTTAGAACATCGTTGTAAAAGTACAATAAAGCCAAAACAAAAAAAAATTATGTTTTTTACATATACTAATCCAATTCTTATTTTTGATTTTGCATTCTGTCGCTTATAATGATTCAAGAGAAATTATAGCCAGCTGGTCTTCCTATGTTGCATGTAGATAACTCAGAAACGACATAAAGTTGTGTATGTGTCTCTTAGGATTTCGTATTGCAGTCAATTTAAATCCGGTTTGTCAGCTTAAATCGGGATTATCCTAGTTTCAGCATTATCATGACGTATCAACAAGTCTGTCCAGTGAAGATTACAGTGTCTCATTCTACTTCAAAAAGTTTATACGTCTCAAACTCTAGAAATAATATTTATTCTATATGCATTCCAAAACTATTTGGTTCGTCTGACTTCGGGTCTGAATTTCGAGGGAATTAGTGAAAGAAAATATTTTATTTTACTAAATCTTATATTAGTGTTTGGCTAATTTAGTATCAATGTTAAATCATGCAAAGTCTGACATTAAAGTAATAAAACCAGCATGTAGATGAGAAGTATGATGATTGAATATTTAAATTGATCGTACATATTAGAACTTTTATGTGGCTTCAAATATTACCATCAGAGCCATTTATGTGTGGTGTACAGGTGTGCACCACACATTTCTGTGTGGTGCACACCTGTATGTGAATGCACTGAACCACACAAAGAAATTGTGGGGTTCTGTGCATTTCCAAGTTATCAGATAAATATAGGGGCGGTCAAAATACTGCCATAGATGCCTCCAATTTAAGGAAGTCAGGTAGTTGAATTTACGTAGCACTGGAGCATCGCAACGGCCTATTGGCGACGGTCCGAGATAAAACCTAAAGGGAAAGATCCGAGGGAAACGCCTCACAATTTTGAACTCCGGTCAGGTGACGAGGTCAACACCTAAATTGGCCCTCACTCTCCAAACTTCTGCACCACGCTAACGTGAGGAAATTTGAGGCCACGACCAAACTAACGTGCACTATCCTCTAGATACACGAATCTTTTGTTGAATCGAGTTTCGAATTCGCAACCATCCGGTTGCTAATTCGCGACTCTTCCAACTGGGCTACCGTGCCCCCCCCCATTTTAAAGAAAATGTCCAGCTATACGTTTTCTGACATTTATTAGATTTCATATTTTATTCGTCTATATTTTAAGGTTCTTTTGTGATTTTGATAAAAGTCTTTAAAAGGAGACGATTCAAAAGGAGAATTTTGGAGACCAATTTTGTGGAAAATTAAATGTTTTGATGATAGGTGGTTCGTTTGGGTTTGCAAGCGTATTGATAATGTTTCTAACGATCATGTTTGTCATATTAGAACACAAAAATATATCACTAATCAAGTCAATTTATCATATCATCGGCTTTGAGAAAAAACGTATTTTATATACAAATTTCACTGCTAAGATAGTTAGTAATTGAATAAAATTAATATATTTAAACCTTTAATGCTACTGACCGACCAATTGGTCTAGCGGTCAGAGTGCTGAATCGAAAGGTTCTTGGTTCGAATCCGGGGTAAGGCATGGATGTTTGACCTGAAATTGAATGTGTGGACTCTGTAAACAGGTTGTGCCTAGAATGTGTGGTATGTATGTGAGGTGCAACGTGCCCTCGGTTTTGTTTAATTTTGTTTACTTTACAGCTGTTTGAAGACAAACTATTAGTTTTTAGGTCAAAGAATAAAAATTATTAACATTTGAATAGCGATATTTATCTTATAATGATATTGGAATACGACAGTGTACTTCCCATCATGGATATAAGCATTGTCTACTAAAAAAATGTTAGTTCATGAGTTTCTGCTCTAAATATATTTTTATCTATTTTTATGTTTAAGTAAGATTAACTCAGTTTTTGAATATAAAATCATATTTAAGAGTTGAAACATCGGAGGGTAATAAGGGAGGGATTTGGCAGTGTGCTCAGACACCTATTATATTTATTAACATGGTGCCTTTCCCTATATTTCTACGAAAAAACCAACAATATTTTAAAACTTGACTTTGTTATATAAATAATTTGTATGTGATGAAAAATAATTTAAATATTGATTATATGCCTCAAGAATGCTGTATGATTATGATCACCCATAATACATGCGTTATGAAAACATATTTTTGTACATTTATACTTACTATACTCAATTTAATTTTGTAGTTTTACTGATAGATATTTAAAAAAGAGCTTGCTTGGAGTTGTGTTGAGAATTACGTACAATTTTAATAACGTGTTGAATAAGTTTGTTAATTAATACATTTAAATATAATATTCAAACATACTTACATAAATATGTACTAATATTTTGCTCTAGTACTTCTAGGAAGATAAACCTTTAACGAAACAATTTTTTTAAACGAAAACAAAAGTTTAGTGATAGCTTATTCATTAAATCCTGGCAGTTTATCACACTTATTACAAGAGCAATGTTTTCCTCATTTTTACAATCTTTGCCCCATAAAGTATCCCCCTCTAAAATGTTATTCCTTAGCATTTTTAAAGAAAATATTACCTGATATGATTTACTACGGCACTTAAACATGATGAAATTACAGGGCTTTAATGTGGGTTAAATATATGGAACCACCATGAAAAGCGTTGATTTCATATTTGTTGGGCCATAACTTCTCTCTTCTTCCGTTGAAAAACATAATACAGAGGGGCAGACATGATCTTTATCATTCAGGTCATTAGCGTAAGAAAATGAAACAAAACTGAAACACCCATCTGTATTGTAATTTTTCATATTTTTAAAAACTACCTTGCAACGTAATAAATTCTTAGCTGGGATATAATTACCGTGGATTCGATTGATGGGTTGTTGTTTCTTATCCCCAAGGTTTAGGATAAGCATGAACAGGTCCGTAAGACCATATCGCTCTAAAAGAAAGGCAACTCCTGATCCAAGACAAACTGGCCCACATAAACACCGATTCAATCGATAAGTTGGGCAGGGGTTGCAAAGCTTGTGGAACATGGACATCTGGAGAAGATCTTAACGCCATCCTTGATCACCTTAAATCCTTAGTGTGGCCACTTCTGAGTCTCACTAGAGAAGTCTGGAAAACTCTAGGCAACTTGCAATTTAGTGACAGTCCGGGAAAGCTGGCCGAATATCATGCATATATGCAGGGGGCATATGCCAAGTCTCTTTGGTTTTTGCTTTGAAAATAGAGAAAAATTTCTGTGGCCGAGACGTCCTTACTAAGTGGAAGGGGACGTACACAACACTCCTTAGCCAACTGGTCTGTAACCTCGTTACGATACACTCCAACATGCGATGGAATCGATTTATGTTTACAGTATACTAAGACAGGTATAGCAGACTGACATTTAATAATATTGTTTAATGTAACAGATATTGATTTCAACGAGAATTACGTACGAATTTTGTTCATTTTAATTATCTGAAGAATGGGCATTTTTATTCAATTCTGCAATCTGAAATGTTCCCTGCTAACCAGCTTTCACGATGATTAGTAGAATCTTTTCTAAGATTATTTCAACCAATAGATCTGTTTTTTTTTGTCATATGTGTCGTGCGGTAAAAGCAACTACTCTGAAATCTTGTGACGCTCAGAGATTTAATCCTCTCTTAGAGTTAGTGTACCTATTGCTTTTTCCTCACAACATACATTTTGACTAAATAACTATTGATTCAAAGAATCCTATGAAAGATTCTATTGGTGAAGAAGGTAAAAACTGGCTAGAAATCTTGCAGGGAGGACTGCCGGTTGCATAACGGATACATGCGTTTTTACTCATCAGATGGATATAATGCTTCTGAGAAAACTTTGTGACTGCATAGTTCAAGTTACTAGTTTTCCCCAAAATAGTTTTTCGTTATACACAATCATTTGATCGCCAATTATCGCTTAATATGAAATAGTAGATCCGAAAAAATGATGGAATATAACTGAGTTTGAACGTGTATTTAATATTACGTAAGAAAACAATTATAACATTTTAAAATACCGCACTATCAAAATGTAACGATTTTACCTTATGAAAAACATTAGTCATATCCCGATTCAATCTCAAAATGTCCAAGAATTTCTAAAACAGTGATAAACTACATTTTAAGGTAACACAGATTGTGAGAGCACTTATGTAACACGAAGCAAAATCTCCGTTTACCGTCTTGTTTGTCTGTTTATACTGAAAATCCTCATAAAATTAGTATAAATAAGTCAACTATGAAGGTTACATTTAAAAAACTATCCCGTGATATATATGTAATTCAAATATTGATCACTAAAGATTACAATTCAATATTTCTTTATCGTGTTATTATCCCTTAATATGCGATTTTAATTAAATGATGTGTGATAGTCAATTACTGTGTATGTGTGTGAACTATTTGATTAAACGCCTAACTTCGCCCAAAAGGCGATAAGCTACATTTTAAGGTAACCACAATAAGAACATTTGAGTACTAGAAGTAAAATCTTCATATTCCGTCTGGTTTGTTTGCTTGTATTGAAAATCCCTTTGATACTTACAAATATTTTCTTAATATGCAATTTTAATTAAATGATGTATGACAATCAGTTGGTGAATACCAATTAGATTAAACATCTAACGTCGCCAAAACGACAATAAGCTTCATTTTAAGGCAACCCCAATATATATCATGCCAAGAGCATTTGGGTAGAAGTAAAATCTTCATATTCCGTCTGGTTTGTTTGCTTACACTGAAAATTCCTCTCATACTTAAAAATATCGTATCGTTCCCTTTGGGATGGATCCCGGACCGTTAACAATAACTCGTTTTGTTGTTCCAGTGCGACATTAATTAACTACCTACGTTAAAAATATTTTTAGTTCTTTTTCGGTATTATTTTATCCGTGGCCAACTTACACGAAAGCGAAATTCCAAAACCTTAAGACTTTCATTCTACCACCCGAGCAATTAGCCGGCTCCGAAATAAAGTGGGATTTAGCCGCAGGTCTAAATCTAAGGATCGAAACTGCATCGATTTTTGCAGTCTGCAGTTCATCGTGAAGAATGGACCCAGCTGCCTCCAGTTCGCCAAGAATTTGCGGAAACAAACAGTGATGCTTTTACGAGTTCCCAGGACGTAATTACTACGGCTGATTGATTGCTCAGCTCGTAATAGCAGCGACAGGTCGATTAACGAACCGGGACTGTCCGTTGGGCCATTAACTTCTGTCCGAGGCAGGTGACAATCGAATGTGGGTTTGTGCCGTAGGGGTCATCTGTGTTTACAAAATGAGGAGTTGGGTGATGGAATTGCTTGCGCATTTCTCCTCTTATTAACACTTGAAGTTGTTTCTACGAGATATTTCAAGATCTGACCAATTTTTCAAATGACAAGATTTCTCGTCATCAGGATATTGTCTATTTTTATGAGCTCGAGATCAAGATCTGGTCAGTTTTTTCTAATGACGAGATATCTCGTCATCAAGATATTACCGATGTTTTGATGATGGCAATATCAAGATCTGGTCAGTTTTTTCTAATGATGAGATACTTCGTCATCAATATATTACCGATGTTTTGATGATGGCAAGATCAAGACGAAAGACTTTTTTAATGTCGAGATATCTCGTTGTCAAGATAATGCCAACGTTTTGATGATGATAAGATCAAGATCTGGTCAATTTCTCTAATGACGAGATGCTCGATGGATGAGATATCTCGTCCATTTAGCTCTGTTTAGCTTTGCTTATGAAGAGATAACTCGTCATGACAACCACCAGAAGGTTTAAGGGCATGCAAAACACAAATACAGGCTTATTTCCAAAGAATTCCTATCAAAGGATTCATGCTGTAACTTGACCTTATGAAATCGATGATTTAGGCGATGGCAATATATAGTACTTCCCATAAAATTTACATGCATCTTAATTTAAAATTTTATTCACTCAGTTTCTGCCGTGGAGTTATGTGTCTAAGTTTAAAAACTGATGATCCGTGGTGGAATTAAACGAATTGAACTTCTTTCACCTTATTTTGGGAGGAAATTAAGACGAAAAGCCATCAGAATGTATAATTAGATCATTTACTGTGGGTCAGAAAAGTATTTGGCCACCTTTTTTTAATATTTTGGCGTACTTTTAGAAAGTTATTAAAATTATCATTTAAAATTTAACCACATAAAAACTCTCTTTCTAGTTTAGTATCCTTCAAAATAATTAATTGATTATAAAAAGTTTTGCTAAAAATAATTAATGTATTTTTAAGCCACTAGCTACCCATTTTCAGCACTCGATCATCATAGAGATTATTTTACATTTGGTGGTTGGCTGGGTTTCTATGGTGCAAGTGTCATATCTGGCTATCATCTACGAGTCACATATTGTAAAACAGACATCATCAAGTAATAGACATACACTTACGGGGAAACTTTTACTGTCACACACGCAATTGTTGGCGACAGATCGGGATCAATCCCGAAAGCAAATTGCGCATTGAATCCCGAAGAATCCGCAAATGTTCACCAAATTTTAATGCTTTTTTTTAATTGAAAAAAAAACTCCCCGGGCACCACAGAAGTACAACACGAGACTTACAGAAGTAAGTTCAATTAACAAAGAAACTATTCAGAGAATATTCTCGTTCTTGGAGAATAATCTCTTGAGAATATTCTCCTCTAACAACTCAATACATACATTTCTAGAATTTTGTAAGACAAGACTATATTTTAGATAAAGCCGTCCTTCACTTTTCAATAGTCCGTTGTGTTGCTTCAATGCTACTTCAATTCAGTTACCAACCAACCAGCCTTAGCTTTCCAACTTTAATTTTCACTGTTGAATTTATAATCAATGTGCAACTGTATTCTCACACACATCATTAAATACAGCTTGTCTCAATTCTTTCATAACTTTGAAATGCTGTTGTAACATAAGGGAGTAAAATTACCTTTGTTACGATGTTGCATTGCAATTATATTCTACCTTTAAAATAGTTCCCACTCAACGAGGGCTAAAATAGCACTCGTGCAGCAGAAAGGAGCAGCGGCTCTCTGAGTGGCAATTCAACCCGAACAGTATTAAATCAGGATTTACTGTACAAATTAATGCATGCAAAAGTCAATATGTTGTATGGAGTGTAAAGAATTAAATCATTAAATACACTGGTTAACTGTACTGAGCTATATATATTTGATTTGGAGAAACGTGTGTTAAATTCATAATCAGAATTCTTTAAATGTACGAAAACATGAAAGTTTTTCAAACATATTAGCTATTTACTTATATTAGCCATTAAATCCTGTCAAGGTTAGTGAAATGATGGATATAAACATTAAAAGTTATTTACAGTATATGTGTATTATTTTTCATAAACACGTGATTAAACATGCAGTTTCAAATTACACTCATAGTTAATTCCTCAATACAAAAATATTACAAGTCCAACATTAAAACAAGTCTCTTTGTTTAAGAAGCCGTAGTACAGTTGATAAAGTGGCGGATTAACAACCGGAGGTTGTGAGTTCCAAACTTGATCCAACCCGAGCTTGGGGGCTGGTGAACATTAAATCTGTCTTTTCCTCAAATGCTCTCATGGTGGCGTGGTGTGGAAATTTTGAGGGTGCGGTGCTGTTAACCTCTTCAATTGACCGTGGTTCAAATTTCGATGTGTTCAAATTTCAACTTTCGCAAATTGTTCTCGAACATTTCGCAAATGTTCGAGAACAATTTGCGAAAGTTGCTTTAACGGATCAGAAAATTGCGCATTGAATCTCGAAGAATTCGCAAATGTTCACCAAATTTTAATGCTTTTTTTTAATTGAAAAAAGAGCATTGCAGAGAAATTTCTTAACAGATCCCCTATTTCTTCATAAAGTTGTCAGAGCACACAGTAAACTTATTGGTTGGAGATATATTAAAAACGAAATTTGAGTAAACTCAAAAATAACTACACATATTATCAATTAAGTAAATAATTGACACTTCAATCAAAATCGTTGAAAAGGAAAGTACAAAAATAATTTAAAAGTTTGCTTCTTTTTCTGTTAGACTTAGAACTCGATATTTTAATATTTATAATTATTTTTATTTATGTGTTCATTCATCGATTAAAAATATATTGCCTGGCACATTTTAAACATTTTGTATGCCTTTAGAAGAAACATCTTGATTATTCTCCCGTTTGAGAATATTCTCGAAACAATTATTACCAAGAAAATCTATACAAATAAGAATGGAGTGTTTGTACATTGAATATTTTCGACCCATTTCAAGTTTTCTATCCGTTTTTGGCCCTTCTGATTCTAAATTCGTCTCTTGCGTGTTTGATGTCTGCCTGTATGTGTGTGCCCGTGCTACGTAGAAACGGTTGAATATATTTTCATGAAACTTTGCATACTGTGAGTACTTGCACTCATTTAGTGACTGAATTTGGATGCGTTAGTCTGTCTGTCCGTCTTCCCGTTCTGTCTGATTTTGTGACTGTTTACACAAGTATCACATAAAAGTTATCCAACATATTTTAATATAATGTTTTCTATATCTAATACACCATATTTTAGTTTAGTTAATACGTTATTTTAAAATTCTTTGCTTTCAAATTTAGTCAAGTTTCATGCTAAAAAAATCTAAGTAACAGTACTTAAATCAACTATAATTTGGTAGTTTTGGAGTAGCTGGAAGGTATTAGTGAGCATTGTAATTATTGGATTGTTTTACCAGTGCTGTTGAAAAATTAATTATTTTTCCCAAAACTATTTTTACGGAATTTAAATTCTAATACTTTATTTATTTTAAGCCTCATTTTTTTAAACAAAATATAAAAAAATTCTGAATATTTGTGACAGGCGATGATAAATGGAATAAAACATTATAAATAAAGTATACAGAACAAAACCTTTTAAAATAGGACTGGTAGCTAATATGGCAACATGGTATTTTTTTAATAATTTGCTATTTTAAATTTGTCCGTTATATTTCAATAATCTATTTGATAGTGAAAAGCAGATACACATTTACTACTTTTCTTTCGAAGCTTTTATAAAAATCTGTTTTAAGATGTATTTATGGATTTTCAATTTGATGCTTTTATTTCAATAACTGTAATCAAGATAAGTAATACTATTGAGTATATTTTGGGTATAGTCAATTTTAAGGGGGACTTTCATAACAAACTTTTGCAGTTATTTCTCGATCGTTATAAATTTGCCGACTGTTTTTAATCAATAAGTCTATATATATAGTTTAGTTTAAAAAGTGGTCAACGCTGAGCGCTTCCATGCGTCCATGAAAATAATGTGAGCTACGGCATAGAGATCGACGTAATCGAAAAATTCTTAACACGAGTTCTAACAATAAGAACAAAAATTAGAAAGATATTTTTTAAATGTTGCTACAACTGGCGTCTAAAAAATAAGACAAAAGAATTAAATTGCAAGCGATTTGTAATTCTTCATGAGTTCAGATATCACTTGGTGGCTCGCGCAAAGGATAGTTATTTGACATTGCGCGAACAGAGGCCAAGGCACAGAAAATAGAAGGGAAGCCATACGTTGAACTAGACAACTTGGCAAGGTGGAATGCTGAACATCCCATAGTTTATGAACTTGCCACTGCGTACCATAGAAGATGAAAGTAGAAGAGCCCTACCATAAGGGTAAATATAAAAGTAGAGTGATAACCTTTTTATTTGCCCAAGATCATGTGACAAAAACTAGAAGTAACATGACCATCAAGTGATTGGTACTGGGAACACTAGAAGATACCCTTCTATTGATTCATTATCTGATTGGTCCGCTCGACAGAGTAGTAGACTTTGGCGATTTCACCATTTTGTCGTAACTCTATAGAAGGTAACTCAAAACACATTCATACATCTACTTTGTCATAAGATGTATCATCAAACGAGGAGATAAGATGTTAAGTCGGCCAAACAAATCAATTTTCACACGTGACTACTAGTCGATATGTTGCTCACACTTTTTTGAAGCTCCTCTCAAAAGCTATACTCAGTCTACTTATATTTCATGTCTATGGGTTCTACTTGCTTTAAAAGCTGCAACACCCAATTCGCAAAAATAAAAACGATAAAAACGCATTGGACGAAGCTTCTGGCGTACCAGAGGTAGAAACTACGGCAGATATTAATGAAGATAGCAATGGCTTTGCCATCTTAGTGAAGAGCAGAATTGCATGTGTGGTACCATGCGCTGTTGCTACGAATTCTCGATTGGATAACCTTGAAAATATGGTTTCTAAAAATATGACTTCTGATAATACAAAAAGTAACAGAGCATCTGCCCAATCTCCCCATTAGTTGGAAGGGACCATCGCAGCTTCAGAAACTGAAAAGCCCAACAAATATACAGATAATACAACTCAAGAATACGTTACCGGTCTATCGCCAAATTGGCAACGAGAATTTTCGTTGACAAATGGCAATTTGGATAGGCCTACCGCGGGTTGCCTTGTTCTAAAATTAGCGCTAATTGGCAATGGAAAATTTTCGCCATTTAACAATGAAAACTTAGGGCCATTGATAATTGGCGATGGAAGATTATCACCAATTGAAGATGGTACCGTGAGTCTGACCAGAAAAAGCTCTCCTGGTGACTCGCAATGCTTTTTTTTTGTAACACAATTGGAGACTGAACAAGATCTGATTTTTAATCGAATGAACTTTTATATCTTTAACGAAATAATGTCATCGTAGCAAATAACACAAACCTTGGATTAGATGCCTAATAACATGATATTTTCTTGGGAATAGAAGATAGAAGTAGAAACAGATAAGGAGTTATGTAAGCCATTGCAAGATAAGAGGCTTTTAGAAAGAAGAAGCAAATGAAGCGTAGTTTCAGAACTCTATAATTTCATGAATAAGTATAAAAAAGTACACACACATTAAAATTACGATCTTCCACCGAAACCCTTCTAAGACTTCCTTTCGAAACCTTTAGAAGCTGACAGAAAATTTTGATTTCGTAACGGAGGGAGCATATTATATAATTTTCCCTTTCAACCTTTCTATTTGAAGAAAACTATAAAGATTTAAATTTCAAAAGGCAATAAAAACTATCTATATAAAATTCCTAGAAATTCGTTCATATTGCCACTTAGTATTTTTATGCCTTGGTAAAACTCTAAAAGCAACCATTCAGTTTCTTGATTAGAAATATTAACACATTAATGTTTTGTTACAACATGAATAAATTTTGCAATTATGCATTTGATCGTAAGTGTTATTTTTGATTTCAACTCCAAGTTGACGCATTTTTAAAATGCCTCATTCCACTAGGTTGCAAGATTAAAATATATCAGATTCGCAACATTTTTTAAATATGAAGGTTTTCAAAGTTGTTTCACTGGAGGATGAAAAACTAATGTCTTAAATATTACGATACTTGAGCTAAAATAATTAAATCGCTGTTGGTTTGACGCTCTATGGGCAATTCTTACCACTGTCATTACACAAGGGATAAACAGTCCGAAACCTATACCTGTGGATTTCGAACCATCAGGAAAGCAACTGTAATTGCAAAACAGACGCTGGATTCATCGAAAGTCTAGCGAAATAGACGAAGCATATGGTCGGAGTCGCTGTCGTACGATCTCAGAAGGGGTGATCACGTGGACTTGGTAGTCCATTTGCAAGGCTAGTAAAGGAGACAGGTTAGTCCATCAGCCTTTGTCCCTTTCTCCGCGAAAAGAGGGGTGATGTTGTGACGTCACGTGGAGGAAAGTTTTTCCAGCGAGCAAGTGTCTCGTCATTGTCACTCAGTGGAAAGCATCGCTATTAGAGTACTGGAAGTTCCCTTACTGTTTTCCAGTCTTAAGAACCTTTCATAGTTTTACATCTATTTGAAAAATAGATCTATATAACATAAGTCTTCAGAGTTAAATATGTTTAGAGGTAGATAGACCGTTTAGACTCCCTTTCTTTTTATCTTTGTTTTAAGAGCCGTGATAGAGAGAGTTCTACATCTATTTAAACGGTAAACAGGATAGTTCTACATCTGTTTGAGCTCTATATAACAGGTCTCCTGAAGTATGTCGAGCTGTGCAGTTGCAACTTGCAAAAATTACAGGAAGAGAACACCGGATGTGCTGTTTCATAGATTTCCTGCTGATGAGTATTACAAAAATGAATGGATCGCAAAGTGCAAAAGAAAAGATTCTTTCAAGCCTCATTACTCGAGAATTTGTTCTGTTCATTTTACGGAAAACGACTATGAACGTGATCTGAGGAATGAACTTTTGGGACTTCATAGCAGAAAAGTATTGAGTAAAGCTGCCATACATTCTAAAAATCTTCCGTTTGAAGCTGATTTCAAACAGAGAGCTTCATTATACAGATTAGAAAACCGAAATATTCGCAAACGAGCATTAGAAAATATCCTTCAACTATCTCCGAAAAAACTGAAAACATTCAATAAAGAAATTCCGAATGAGAAACAGGAAAGATTTGAAACTGAAGTTGTAAGCCAGAAAAGAATCAAAGAACTGCAAGTTGAGAATCAAAAACTAAGGGACTCCATCTTACAATTAGAAAAGAAACTGGAAAAATCAAACACTCAAATCTGTAAAGAGAAAAGATTATGTTTATAAAAAATAAATAATCTTAAGAGAAATTTAGAACGAAATTTTAAAGACAAATTAAAAAGAGAAGTAAAAAGAATAGTAGGAAAGTTTTTCACAAATTCGCAACTTCAGGTTTTGATGGACGGCAAGCGCATTAAGAAATGAAACGAGGAAGATGTTACCAATGCCATTGCTTTGAGAGCACAATGTCTCATAAAACATATATCTATCTTCGAAATCATTTGGAAATGCCTTCCATTACAACTTTGAAAAGATGGTGTAAGAGATTAGACTTTTCTGAAGGGGTTTTAGCCCCAATTCTAAGTTTCATGAAGACTAAAGGCTGCAACATGACCGAAGCTGAAAAATTTACAATTATTTGTTTCGATGAAATGAATATTGATTCTCGTGTTTGCTACGATTCAGCAAAGGATAAAATATTAGGGCCTTACAGCAATGTTCAAGTTGTCATGGCGAAAGGTCTCATTAAGTATTGGAAGCAGCCAATTTATTATAACTTTGACCAGCAAATGACAAAACTATTATTGTTTAAATTAATAGGAAAACTAGAAGAAATTGGATTTAAGGTGTTAGGTATCGTGTCAGATTTAGGTGGGAAAAACATCCGCATTTGGAAGGAACTATCAATAACACCAACAAACAGTTCATTTTCAAATCCAATGGATACAACAAGAAACATCTGGGTTTTTGCTTATTTCCCTCATCTTTTAAAGTTATTAAGAAACCATATATTAGATAGCGGAATAAAATTACCCTCTGATAAAGTGATTCAAAAATCCGTATTTGAAAAGTTACTGGAAGCCGATTCTGGCGAATTGAAAATATGCCCAAAATTATCTTGGAGACATATTCAAGTTAGAAACAATGAAAGGCAAAATGTGAGAATGGCCGCACAACTTTTATCGGATCATGTTGCAAAGGCATTAGATTTTTATTTTCCGAGTGAGAAGGAAACAAAGAATTTCATTTCTACCATTGATGGTTGCTTTGATATTTTCAATTCCAGGACTCCGATAAGTGACAAAAATTTACGGTGCGGTTTTGGGCTTAAACCAGAGTCCCAGATGGATGTTTTACACAAAGCAAAATATTATATTGAAGAGATGAGAGTTGTCGGTAAATCAAACATGCTACCTTTCCAAAAAGGATGGTTAGTCTCCATAGCATCTTTAATTGGACTTCTGAAGTTTATTCAACAGGCTGAACTGAAATACATTTTAACCTGTAAAGTAAACCAAGATTCTTTGGAAAATATTTTCAGTCAAATAAGAGGCTTAGGAAAATTTTACGACCATCCTCTACCCATCGACTTCAATCAAATGCAGACTGCGACAAATTCTTTTGTGCAATAAACTCCCACTACCTTCATCTAGTGCCATAACTAACAATACAAGTGATGATGACTAGTTTTTAAGCGTCCAGTTATTTAACTCTCTTGTTAAAGTTGATGAATTAACCGAGATTGAAAAAAAGAAAGGGACACATCATTTGAAGTCGATACAGTGTAGTCATTGAACTCAATAATTGAAAATAATGTTCGAACTCAATCATCAGAAAATACTGGAGCTTCAACCGTTGAATCATCTTTAAACATAAGAGAAGACTGCTCAAATGAAGCATTAAGATTTATTGCCGGCTACATTGCTTTTAAAGTGCATGATAAAAGTTTGGGAAATAATACTGTTCATATTCAGAAGGAAAATAATCAAACGTGGATTGGGGCTTTATCTCGGGGTGGTTTAGTTTTACCAACTGAGTGTTGGTTTGAGACAGTGAAAGAACTTGAGAAGTGTTTCATGCAATTCCATGGACCTGTGCAATTAAATAAATGTGAAGGTGTAATAAATAAATTCACACAAATATTACAGGAAAAATTTCCCACTCAAAATGCCACAGCTCTCAACCTTTTTGCAAGAACAATAACTTTTTTCCGAATTAAATATATGAACTGTGCCGCTATAAAACGAAGTGATAAAAAAGTGCAAAAATTTAAGAAATCTCAAAAAACAACATGAAAGGATAATTGTCGCCTTGTTGGAAGATGTTTCATCTCATGGAGTAAGTTGTTTTTAAAACTTATTTTCTTTTTAATTTATGACTAACGCATTTACAAGAGGTTCAATCCAGAAAAAAAAACACTTCGCCGACAACACAAGAAACCCAATATTAATCAGCATCGTTTAAGATATTACAACGAAAGCAAATAACAAAAGAATCTACTTGACGTTCATAGGTTTCACATGGAGGAACCGTATCTGTTTACCAGTCGATTCCTCCAAGTGACGTCACATTTCCTCCCCTTTCAAAACCACTCTGATGGACCCTACCTTTCCCCTTAAGTAGCCTTGGTCCATTTGGGCAAATTGGCTAACGAAGGGCAAACTAATGTCTTTCATCTAGCTCGTCAATTAGTCCTTCACTAGGATTCGTGCTCTCTTCCGATACCATGCGATCTTCACCAGAGATCCTCAAGCTGAGCGATCGAAAGAAATAAGTCATTGAAGGCACATGTTCCATCATTAGATGGTCGATATGTGGATCATGAAAGCTAAATTGATACTTGCTTAATTATATTACCAGCTTAGAGAAGGAACTCGCAAACTGAAAAATTGAATTTTTTACTGATTAGATTTCAGGCAAAAAATATCAATTATAAGCATTTCGCTAGTCAGGTTTCTTTTAAACAGATTACAATATGATAATGTCACGTAATCTTGTCATATTTCTCATCGTCACATTAAAAAATGCATTTAGTGTCTCCAAAAAACTGTCAGTTAATGAGTTTCTGCTCTAAACCGACAATATAAGTTTGTGCGTATGAATTCATAGATAGAAAAGTAAATCTTTGGCAAAAATTATCAATATCTATGAATTACATCTGACAATCAAAAATAGTTGCTATTTTGGAACTATGTACAACATGGTAGAAATAATCAGAATACGTGTTGAACAACACTGTTTGCTTTTCATGTATTCAGAATTTTCCAGACACAGATTCTTGAATAATGTAAGAATGCTTCCATTATGTACGTCTTGAAGGACATAATCACACTGTAATTAAAGTGACACATTTTAATACGTGACAATTATACTGTGCATAATAAAAGAACTGTTCTTAAATTAACAAAAGCGAAAGTAAACTAAAAAGCTTGTTTCCAAGTAAACATTAGAGAGTGACCCCTAAAAATGTTGGATACTCAGCACAGGATTTTTCTGAATTTAAATTAGTATTTTTTAGCATCCGAAGAGCTGATGAATAATTCATTTTGAGAACAAGTTTTGGAACTGTAGTGAGGATATATAGATCGCTGGAGAGTTTAAGAAATTTATGTTTCAAGCAGGTGAAAAATAATAAATGGATTCTTTTGCAATGTTTACCAAGGTTTTTGTGGGTTTTTTCATTTTCGTGAGATTTTACGATGTTGTAGATTTGATAGAGTTAGTGAAGATTTTTTAAAAGAAATGCTGCATTATGTACAAATGTGCTATAAAACTTGCAGTTCAAAGTTACATTTGAGTCTTTGGTTTACTAATGGTATTTTATGAATAAACCTAAGGAATGTATGTGTATTTTATCAAACGATATGTTATAAGTAAAAACTTTAATTTATATTTCATCAGATCAGTTATTCATTTAAAAGTATCAATTCAATGCATGTTTTACAAACGAATTTTTAATGTTTTTATTTCCTTATTTGCACAATTAAATTTATGTATTTATCATTTGCTATATGGTAACACAAAGATGATAAAAACAATGAATAAGTAGCCGGTACACAAAAATGTCGCTACGAAGGTATTCTGAGAATTTGTTACGGATATACTATAAATATTATATTTTTAAATAAAAATTATAAATTTTTATTACGCTTTCCTATACTTCTATTGCCAAAGAGAACGCAAGAATCGACAAGTAGTTAGTGGAAAGTAGGAACTGAAAACTAAAGCATTCAAATGAAGTACTGAAAGAAGCCCCAGTAAAAATACTCATCTAAATCTTTCGAAGCACTCAGTACAAATAATAAACAAATGATAGGCGGTGTCGAGAACACAAACCATAGTTTTGACGTGAATACTCGTGTCTGATGTTAGATTATGGAATGAATGAATCAGACAGAAGTTTGAACTATTGTTTATTGTGAATATTAAATGATTTATTCACAGTTTGTACAATAAAAAAAAGCATTTGATATTTTAGATTATCATATTGATTCAAGGATTGTGATTGTAGAGTTTTGTATCTTTCTAATGACACCACTTACAGTCCTCACGCAATCCAAAATTACACTTGTTCAAAGCTCGCCCCAGTACAGTAAAATTTCCATATAGCACAGATCACCTCTCCACGTTCATTGCGCCTGAGTTCTCGATCCGAAGGTCATGTCAGGTACGGACATCCTTCGTCAATACGATACTATATTTATTTTCTGGATGTTTCTTCTAGTTCTGAAATCATAAGACAAAACGCATGGTCAAATATGGCCCTTGCGTCTTAAAACCCCGAAAACAACCAAAACCAACCATAAGACAAAACAGTTGTAACGCTCGACTTTTCATGCATGCCTCCAGTACTGTTCCAATTCAAAAGACGTATTCACCTGTCAAAACGGAAAACTTTAATATACGTATATGTGCAATGGGAAAAGTAGTACTTTAGGACATCTAAATGTCTAAAAGCATTGCAAGCAAACGGCAAAGGTGAAAAGCAATTCAAACTGATGGAAAGATACGTGAAGTAAAACGCATCTCACATCTATGTTGCGAACAGCGACAATCTCATATGTTCATGTTTTGCTTAGTTTAATTAATTTTACATTGTTTTAATTTGTATGTTCTGGTGTTAAATGTTTAAGAATGTGTGTGTAAGTAGGATCGATCGATGTCAGGTGGCGAAATATGAAAAACAAAGCTAGTGTCGCTTTGCATGTCTAAAAGCGTTAATTTTGAAAGATAGGTAGGTATTATAATTAATGTCGCACTGCAGCAACACAACAGGCTATTGTCGACGATCCGAGATCAAACCCGAAGGTTAGTTTTGAAAGGTAGTACATGTTAAATGCCTAATAACATGGTAGGTAGGTAAGTAATTGGTGTCATCGGATCTTTTTTTTTTTTTTGCCTTGAGATGTCATCAGATCTTTGTCTTCAGGATTGATCCCAGCTGTCGACAATAGCTTGTTGTGTTGCTTCAATGCGACGTAAATTCAAGTGCCAAACAACTTTTGTTATGCTTTGCTATATTCCTCTCTTTTTTAAATAAATTTTTAAGTCTTCCTTCGAATTTTTAATAATTTCTTCATGACAATATTTATGACGTGGATAACTATGTTCAGTTCTATGACATCGGAGAATATGAGAGATGTACATTATTTGGATGCTTGTAATCAAACCCTATCGAGAAAGAATATGAAATTAAATTGTTTTTTGTCAGAAATAGGGTATCATTTATGTACATCTAAAACATTTCTTTTCTTTAATATTTTGAACTCTTAAAAAACTAAAGCTTTTCACCTCGTTACTTTTAATTTCACATTACTCGCTTTTAATCAAAATATATTTCAAACTACAATATACCTATGCAAGATTAAGTAGCAACGAGATTTTTTAGTATAAAATTCATTTTCTAGATAAATAACGTGCTTATTGCAAAGCTTTGATAGATCTTGAGAAAAATGAAGAGTTTTCAATTTTCAAATAGGATTTATATCTCGAAAAATAAAAATGATGAAAGTGTAGTAAACACTGTTTATAACCCTTTTATAATCGATCTGTAGATATATAATTGGGTTGCGGATCGCGTTTTAAGATTTCGAAACACGAAATCAAGCTAAACAAATATGCCCTGAATATTCGTTGAAAATATTGAGAACTCAGCAATCTAGAAATGAATGCAGTTTTCATTTATGAATCCTAATGTACTTATTATAGACTCTGACCAATTAAGATCTGACCAATTTTGCTGATGACGAGATATCTCGTCATCAAGATATTGCTGATTTTTTGGTGATGACAAGGTAAGATCTGGTCAGTTCTCTTCTAATGACAAGAGAAGTGGAGATCTTGAGAAAGGAGATACCTCGTCAATCCTAATATGGTCAGTTTTTCTAATGACGAGATATATCGTCGAGATAACCTCCAGGAGTGTTAATATCCTTCGGTTTATTTATATTGGGGATTTTTTTCAATGTAAAGGGGACATACTGCTTTCCCAATGGGGCTCACAATGTATTCACATCTGTGTTCTCTTATAACAAGTATGTAGTTAATTAGCGTCGCACTAGAACAACATTGTAGCTATTGCCGACGGTCCGGGATCAATCCCGATGGGAAAGACCCAAAGACGACACATAATTTTGGACCACGGTCAGATTACGAGGCAACACTTGAGTTGGCACCCCACTGGCTAAACTTCCAAACCACGCCAACATGAGGACATTTGTGGCCACGACAAATATAACATGCACCAGCTCCCCTTGTACACGACGGTCTTTGGTTGGATTCGAACTCGCAATTCTCTGGAACCTGTTGCTAATCAGTTTCTTTTCCAACCGGGGTACCGCGGCCCCAAATTATTTGGTAAATTGATTTGGCACCCCACACTCCAAACTTCCACACCACCTTCCGACGACATTTGAGGCTAGATTTAACGTGCACCAGCCCCCTTTGTAAACGTTGTTCTTTGATTGGATTCGAAATGGCAACCCTCCGATTGCTCTTCCAACTGGGCTTTCGCGGTCCCCTCCTGTGGGAGGTTTTCTTGATGTATCCTCCAGTACTACGTTAATTCAACTACCTCGATTTATTCCCAACTTCTCCAATTCCCTTTTGGGGGCCCGATTGGAAGAGTAATGGCTTAGCGACCGGAGGGTTGCGAGTTCGAATCAAACCAAAAACCGTCGTGTACAAAGGACGCTGGTGCACGTTACATCTGTCGTGGCCTCAGATGTCCTCACGTTGGCATGGTGTGGAAGTTTGGAGAGTGGGGTGCCTGTTCAGATGCAGCCTCGTCACCTGACTTTGGTTCAAAATTACGTCTTCGGATCATCTTTCCCTTTCGGATTGATCTCTGACCGTCACCAATAGCCCGTTGTGTTGCTCCAGTGTGACGTTAATTTAAAAAAGTACCAATTCCGCGCTCTAAAGTGAAGTCAGCCATAAATCCTTACGGGATCGGCTCCAAAAGGTGATCGAAATCAAAATCTAGATGTGAAAAATTTCCCAAATTGAGTCGAAATATCCAACATATCCAGGCTTTTACAACTGTCGATAACCGAATGTGAAGAGTTAATTTCCTAATTGCATCGACTCCACTTTCGCTCAAGAGAGTTCGACATTTCTCTCCAAACTTCAGCAAGGAATTATCGTCAGTTGGAAATTCCTTCTAAATACAGATCCTTTTAACTGAAGCTTGCACACGGAGGTATTTGGTAATTAAACCGAGATTCTGAATTTGAGATTTAATAAGCTATCTTCAATTCCTACTTTGAAAATTTTTCTTTACGAATTTTCGAAATAGTTGTAATATTTGTAGTTGGAGATTAATGCGAGTCAGAAATTCGAAAAACATTGGAAGGAGATAGTTGAATTAACGTTGTTATAGGATAGAATCTCAAATCAGTTTGGTCAAAATATACACACCACTCTCCCGAGAGAAGGGAGTAGGAGGTAGTTAAATTTACTTCGCTATGGAGCATCACAGCGGTGTAATGGTGACGGTCCTGAATGAATTCTGAAGGGTTCGATATACGAGGACACCTCGTAATTTGTAACCACGGTCAGATGACGAAGTAAACAACCTGAGCTGGCACTCCACTCTCCAAACTTCCATACCACGCCAACGTGAAGACATTTGAATCGAGTTTCGATCTCAATGAAAACCGTTTGAGATTCTTTGAGTGGCATACCTTAATTTATGAAAATAAATAAATCTAAAACATTTATTAAGCATGTTGTATTTCTTTCACAACAAAGTTGTTACCGATTACGATAGTTTTCATTTTTCGTCAACAGATATATAACAGTCCTCACGATTTGCAAACAGAATTATGAATTTTGTGAATAGTTTGACTTGTTTGTAAACATTTGCTATGCGATATATTATAATCAAGAATAAATTCCTATATGTAGGTCGCGTGTCAAATTCTTGTGCATATCCTATAGTGGGTCATTCCATAATTAAAGTGTTTACCTTTCGTATTGTTCGAAATGAATGATGCAGTGTTTTACAATTATTGAGTAATCGTACAATGTGTACACACACTTCACGATTCTTTATTATTAGAATATAAAAAAATTAGAGTTTGCAAATTGTTTTAAGTAATTGTGTTTAAGTTTAGTTTCTCACACGTAAAAATTTAAGAGTAAAGAAAAAAGCTTTAGCATGTTTACCAAACGGTATCTGTTTCGTGATCTGCTTCCTGAAAATCAAACCATCACTAAAAGGCTGTTTTGCGAACACGAGATACCACTGAAGCGATGAAAAAACCCGCACTAGCTAACAGAAATGACGGGGTTTTTCATCATGACAACGCCTGACCTCGTACTGAACGAGAATAGATTCAAACATTTTGACAATTTGAATGGGAAATTATGACTTCGCCACCATATTCTCTTGATCTAGTACCATCAGATTATCATCTTCGAAGTTTTCAAATCCACTTTAATGGTAAAAGTTTGAAATTGCAATTTCATGCCCGAAAATAGCTCTATTTATTTTTCATATTAACCCTGGAAGTTGTATCAACGAGGTATCTCGTCATTAGAAAAACTGACTAGATATGATGGAAGAGTTGACTACTCCACCATATTCTCCTGATCTAGTACCATCAGATTATCATCTTCGAAGTCTTCAAATCCACTTTAATGGTAAAAGTTTGAAATTGCAATTTCATGCCCGAAAATAGCTCTATTTATTTTTCATATTAACCCTGGTGGTTGTTTCAACGAGGTATCTCGTTATTAGAAAAGCTGACCAGATATGATGGAAGAGTTATCTCGTTATTAGAAGAAAACTGACCAGATTTTGACTGTAGCCAGGGTATTAGGATTTAAAGTTAGGATGGGAAGCTGTAAATAAGATTGGTAAATACAGATTAGATTAATGTTTAATGTGCGTTTTGCGTTATTTCATAAATCTTACTCTAACTGCATTACTTTTGGAATGACCCAATACTTTAGTTCATAACAAACTTAATAGATCTGAAATTGAAAATTTGAACTTATTGTCACTAAACACTTTCATTTTAGTATGGAGACATTTTAAACTAGTTCACTCTAACATGGAATGCTTCTTACTCAGAGGAAATTAAAATTTTATACCAAATAAACTTTGGTGAAATGGAGACAGAATATAACAAATATTTTATTTGCGATAAACCTGAAATATTTAATTTCAAAGTTACTTGAAGGGTTTGATTTGAGAGTTGCTCGAAACTTTAATCGAGATGGACAAAATAAGATTTTCTATCAAGTTGAACAGAATAATTTTCTGCTTTCAGAAGACTTCGAGAACTGCAAAAAATAACATTTTAGTTAAGTCAAACTGGATAGTTAGTTTTTAAAACTTCAGCCGGAGTAAATATTAGAGAGTTGCTACCTCACACCCTGTTGACTCCTCTTAAATATTTTCTTCTTACCCATTCCTAGTGAACTGCATTTTTTGTTCTTAAATTCTCGCTCTCGAGTTTACAGAGAAATCTTTCCTCTTGCGCCGGAAAGCCGGAATGAAATCCTTATTTAAATAAGGAAATTTTACTCGGGAAAAGTTTCTCAAATATCTGGAGCTAATAGGTTCCTTGAAACGCAAATAGAGCTGTGAAAGTAAAAACTATGGGGAGGTAGAAAATATTCGTTCGTCCTAAGGATTCGTTATTTTAAAATAGCCATTTACCAGAGACTAATCTTTTTATCCATCCACTTAAAACATCGAAAGTGATAAAAATAGACTGGCCAACCCAACGCCTAAGGGAAGCAATCTGTCTTTTTTTTTCAGCCCACTCAGTCGCATTTAAAGTCACGACAAAAATGAAAAGTAAACAAATAGATAAAGGAAAAGAAAATTTCTTTGAGAACTATGGTGCGAATCCAGTGAAATGGCAGATGGTTCTGGGAATGTCCATTTTAGTTTTACTTAAATCCATGCTATCTAGACTGCTAATAAAAGGCTTAAGGCCTGTCAAGGAATGCATGGAGGAAGTCCATTTGCATAAAGGTGTTTATGGGAAAGAGCAAAGTAAACGGGATGCCTACTCAAAATCATGTATTTCTATTGTCATAGATGATTATTTGCTTCACCAAATCGTAATCACTGCTATGACTTTCGGCGATAAACGTGGAGCCAGAAACCACGCTAGAGATGCCAGTTGTGGGAACCCATTGTTTACGTTAAACTCGCACCTTAATTTATCAAATATATTTGTCCAAAACCAAGTGGCTCAAATGCCAATTTGCAGGAGTCGGACTATAGAACGACAGATCTTAAAATTTATGACTCGAACATGAAACAAAACTAAGCAGATTTTATTTACAAACGTATCGATCATCTTACAAAACCTTGGCACAGATACGAAGAGGTTATTTGTTAGGAAGAACAGTTGTATATTTGAAAGCAATGGTTGATAAATAATCACGAAGCAACAATTACCAGCTAATATGAAAATGCTGTTTTGAAAACAAAACAAGAAACTTGCAGGGGTTTAAAGGTCTTGTATCTTTTTATTCTTTATCTTTTTATTTGTCAAGGGTTTGTTCTTATTTTTATTCTTCCAAGAAAATTTCTTTTGAAAACAGAATGCTCAAATTTGAAAGATACATAAAATTATTGAATTAGACATAACATGAGTGAACACACAGAAAAGTAAGCAATGATAAATTTATATGAAATAAGTGCATGAAATTCATTTTATATAATTTTATTTTAATTTAAACGTTGTACTTGTTATGCAAGGTAAAACTAGCTTCTAAGGGTGATCTACAGGACGGAGATTGGACTTCAGATTTGGATGCAAAGATTCGGAACTACGAACAAAGCGACGTAATGATATTCTTCGAAGTATAATTTATTAAATATTCTTCACCTTCTGAGGGGCATATATCCGTTCTTCAGCCCTCAGTCTTCCCTACTTCGAACCAATTTCGACCTTCTTGGCAGATCAAATCTTTCCTAGAATTAATTTAACTCTTCAAGTGCTTACGATTAATTATATCGTCCATCAGGATCTGACCAATTTTGTTAATGATGAAATATCTCGTCCATAAAATTCTGGTCAGCTTTTATGACGAGATACCTCGTCGAAACAACTTTCAGGAGGCTTAACCGATGGAAAACCTCCTGGATGTTGCTTAATTGTTCCTGTTATTTAGTGATTATGAAAGGTTTGTAGGTAAAAAGCAACACTTCACGATTCGGAAATTTTCTTGACACCAAGGGGTTTTGAATATTGAACTTTCATTCACAATTCAATATTATAGCTTCTCTACATTGAACACATACATTATGCACAATATACAAACAAGTGCGCCATATTTTATATTTTTACGTCGTCCAATTCACTTTAATCATGATGATTTTAGGTGCTCATAAATAGGGCATCTGAAACATAGTTCACCATCACAGCCATTCACCTACATTAAATTCTCCACAAACAAAGAAATATAATTACTTTCTGAGCTATGGCCACCCAATAATAAGACGTGAATACGCCTTTAACATTGGAATAGTATCGGGGAGGGGGAGTATGCATGAAAAGTGGAGCGCTACGAAAAAGCGTTACAACTGTTTTGTCTTATCATTTGTGTACACCCAGGAGTAAACACCCAGAAGTTAAATATAGCGTCGTGTAGACAAAGGATGTCTACCTTACATGACCTTTGTACTCAGTGCGAAGACACAATGAGTGTGGGGAGAGTGCACGCAATATTCCAAAATTCTGCAGTGTAGGGCGAGCTTTGGGCCATTGCAATTTTGGATTGTGTAGAGTGAGAACAACGTAAATGGTTCATTCGAAAGCTACCGAAATATGCTACAATCGCAGGCTTTTAGTAAATCAAATTATCCTTTAGTATTAATATCCGACTGCACTTTTACCGTTCAAACTGTAAATTAATTGTTGAATATTCATACACAAAAACAATCGTTTAAACATCCTATACTTCATTCATTCCACAATCCACATTCAGGCCCAAGTATTCTCGTCAAATCTACGGTTTATGTCCTTGACACAACCTACATTTTTTTTCATCAATACCAGCAATGCCATTTGTCGTTATTAAGATTTCTTCTTATGAAGAAAACACCCTAAACACATAGTCGGCTTACAAGTGAAATATACTAAGTGAAAAATAATAGTTCTGAGTCAGAAAATTAAAAAAAAAATTCTTACTAAGTGTGCTTCTAAAATAGTAATCTAAACTTCTTTCAAAGAAAAAAGTGCTTAAGTGACGTAACCAGTCTAAAGACCACCACAATCTGGTCTAGAAAAGATAAAAAAAGTAATATCTTTAAAAGTTCGACTTAGTATCTTTCGCTTGTAAGCTGACGACATTTTGACGATGACTCTCACTGCTTTACTTTAACCCCTTCAAAAGTATCATTTTAAGCTGTGCATATAAAAATAAATCTACCTCTTCCAAGATCTAAGCTGATGCGTTTTCTGAATGCTTTCGATTTAAAAAAAAACAAGTCTGAACAATCACGAAAAAACAGCTTAGTTTCTGCTCGTGTTTCGTTACACGGTTATCAAAGAATAACTTGCACTCGAATATCCCCAGATCAATAACATCTCATTAAAAAGAACAATCTACTTTATTTTTTCTCTACCGTTAGGGTTTCAGAAAGAAGAAACAGCAATTTATTGGCTAACGTCCAGCGAAGTAAAAATAAGAAAACATCCAAGAGAGCCTCATCTGACCAAATAAAAAGGAAAAAATGTCTTCCCCACACAAATATCCCTTGAGAGCGAGGTTCAAACATTGAATCTGCTTTGTTATCTTCCTATGAGTGTGTCCCTCGTGGTCGAGGAGGGACATGTGATCCCACTTCACCTGATTCCATTTAGACCCTGATCCTGTTTCTCCTCTGGAAGGGCTTTTAAGAATCTGAACCGCCTTATGGAGGTCTGTAAGCACGTTAGGACTACTGTGAGTGGTTAACAGTAATCCTAACGTCAGTAAATCCCCTATCTGAGAAAAAACTAGTTTCATGGATTCGAATTCCATGAGTTATTTTCAAAGAATCTCTTTCAAAACATTTTTGTGAGATTATCTGTAAAATAAATGATTAATCAATCGAAAAATGAGTTTTAGACCAAGTGTGAAAGGGGGTTTCAGATTTTTCAAACAAGCCAGACGGTGGATTGGTTTGGGTTTTATGGCGCCAAAAAAAGAGAAGCTGCGCCAAACACAAGACATAACCAAGTCACACTGAAACCGAAAATTTTACTTCCACTACCAAATACTCTCACATGATACTTATTGGGGTTACCTTAAAATGTAGTTTATCGCCACCGTTTTGGTGGCTTTGGGCTTTTAATCTATTGGCATTGACCAATAAACTATGACTTATCAATTCGGAATCCATACTTTGAAACTTTTATTGGCGATGTGCTGAAATCGTATTCGAAAATAAAACCCAAGTGACGTCACGTTCGGAATACGTTCAGGAAATACTGCCGCCACCTTCATTTTATCTTTACAGAAAAAGCCTCTCCTACAGAATACACCTCCCGTGTTAACTATTGTTGAAACAAATATTTAGATTTGGTTCTAACGACATTCACTTAACGCTTAAGGCACATTTTGATGACCTTTGAAACTCCAATTTTACAATTTTTTTTTCATTGTCTTTATTTTCGTATCTCTTCATTTTTAATTTCCTACTAACATTACCAATGACCTACAGAATAACAAACTAAAACCTACTACACATAACCAATAACGAATCAACGCTATCGTTTGTAAAATGGATATTTTTATTTGGATTTACATTTTCTTAATTCTTTTATGTATAATCATCGTTAAGAAAGACAAATAATAAATTTCAGTTTCAAATTTTTCATTTTCCCTCAGGCGTTGAATAATCATTTGAACATTTTAATGACCGTCGTATCCTGCATATTTCATCTGCTATTCAACGAAGTCATAATTATTTTTTTCACAGAAATTTGCTACACTTTTATCTCAAAAACAGTTAAATATCAATGGTACTTCACGAACTAGGGGTTGAGTATTTGATTAAATAATGTAAGACATGGCGTCTGTGATTTCGCATTCAGATGAAAATTGTTTTAATTTCTTATGAAATAATGTAGATATCAAATTCTGTTGAGCATATAATCTAGTTACTGTTATTACTTTCAATATCTTCATTCCTGATTACTACTGTGAAACTTAAACAGGATTTTCGTAGATATACCATTGAAAAACTATTTTTGGAGGAATGAGAACCCAGTTTTATTCATTGAATTCAACTTTACTGCTAAGCAATTGAACTTTTAGTACAAAACTCATGCGTTTCAACTGCTTTAGTTATTAACCCTCCAAATGGTTTCGACGAGATATCTTGTCATCAAGATCTGACCAATATTGCTAATGACGAGATGTCATCAAGATTTGGCCGATTTTTTTTGTGACGAGATAATGATTAGTTCTTTTTTTCTAACCACGAGATACCTTGTCGATCAAGATAGAGTCAGTTATCAATATCTTATATGTATTATTGATGTGTGTTAAAAAGCACAGAACAAATTTTTATACATTATTTATATAGAGGTATATATATTTAGGTTCAGTGGGATAAAAAATACATGCTTTTCAATTAGTTTTCCATTGAGATGTATTTTAAATACAGTAATACCCCGAAGTTACGCGATAGGTGGGTCCGACGAAAATCGCGTAAGTCAGGGTACAACTTTGCATATAAATACATAAAATTTTTGTTCAATTGGGACCAAGGACTAACAAAAACACTAGTTTGGAAGAAAAATATTTAATAGAATTGCAGTTCTTTATACATATTAATACAAAATATTAAAAAAATAAATGAGTTACGTAAAAGAGTTATTTCGATGTCGATGGCTTCATAAAATCTAACAAATTCGTCTGACGACATAATGCCTTCTTTTTTTACGCAGAATTTCTTCGTAGCAAGCTAATAATTTTTTTATTCCTTGCTTTCTTCGTTGGAGTCTGTTTTCTAAAACTTCTAAGCTATTTTCAATTGAGCTGAGACCTTCTGTCAAGCTTGCAATTGGCATGTCCTTTTTTGGTGGAACTGGGTCTGATACTTCGGTGACGTTTTGCTCACGCATCTCTATGATCTCATCAATTGTCAGCTCCTGACTATGTGAATCCAACAGCTCGTAGATATCATCACCATTGACTTCCAAATCTAATTGCCTGGAAAGATTAACAACTTCTTTTATCAAATGAGCGACATGATCAGTTTCTTGTGTTTCCGTCTCATTTTTGAAAAAAAATGGACAACGTTTCTTCCAGGCACCATTCAATGTCTTTTTGGAAATTTCATCCCAAGATTTTCCAATGATTCTTACGGCATCTAAAACATTGAATTGTTTCCAAAGGTCTTTAACAGATGTCTCACTGTTTTGCCTCATAGCTTCATACAGATGTGCAAACCAGCGCCTCGTGTAGTAAGCCTTGAATGTTTTGATGACTCCCTGATTCACCGGTTGAAGCAAGCTGGTTGTGTTAAGAGGCAAAAACACAACTTTCACATTGCAGGAGAATCAGATTTACTTCGTTTGGACGACATGGTTTTTTAAGGGTTTAGAAAACGTATAACAAAACAATCTTAACTTTCGTCGATTGTAGAATCATAATCGTGCAAGTAGAGTCCGCGCGAAACGCGTCCAATGCGAATCACAGCAAGAGAAACACTGAAGATAGCAGGCAGTAGTAATGCCAAACGAAAAGATCAAGAACCGCGTAAGTCGGGGTATTACTGTACTACTAAATGAAGTATTTTAGGGACTTTGCTACTTATTCAAAAGATTTATAATAGATATGGTTAATTAGCTCATAATGAGTAGTTGCATAAAATTTAGGTAACCGGAAGTATTTTTGACTTCTAGCAGGCGCGTTCATAGATTAATGGCAGTGTGCTACAAACAGTTTATAACTTATTTGAACCCAGTTATAGTAAATATAAGCATCGATATGCACATTTACCTCCAAATGAAATAAGATATATTGCAACATTTAGCGTGCTTCTTACCGTAGTTAGTTCTTATTTCTAATACAGTGCACATCAAAATGTCCACACTTCAGCCTGTTGCCATAATTATCTTCTGAACATCCATTTCAATTACCCCACATTCACTTGTTCAAAGGCGATTCAATATTGTTTTACCTCTTTTCTGTGCTAATTTCTATTTTCTAGATTGTTCATTGCCTTCTGTAATCCGACTGAAGAATAATTTAATATGTGACGAGTACTTTCATTTAGTTTATCATTATTATGTGACTTTAAAGCTCAAATCAAGCATGTTTAAACTAAGCCGCAAAATTGCCGCATGCAAACCGTAACAGTCGATTTTATATTGTTTAAATCGATTTGTTACCATTCAACAATAAATAAATAACGCCGATGTCTGTGCCACATACGTTCATGAATTATTATTTATGTATTGTATGTTCTTGTGTCTTCTCTTGGTCTTTTTTCGTTGTCGGTTGGAAGTTAAATTTACGTCTCACTGGAGCAGCACAGAGGGCTATTGGCGTCGATCCTTAATCAATCCCAAAGGGAGTGATCCTAGGATAACACCTCGAAATTTTGAACCACGGTCAGGTGACGAGGTCAACAAAATAAAATCAAATTATCCAAATATGTAAAGCAGCATTTCTTGTATTCATTGGTTTTCTTACTTCCAATAAAATGCATGGCACACCTCAGTCATTTCACAATAATTCTGAATGACCACTTCAATTGCATTCCAGTCACCAGGGGGGCCGTCATGGCTCAGTGAGTATGCCCACTGTACTAGCAATCTTCGAGTTGTAGGCAGCGCTGGTTCAATTCCTGTCAGGTGCATTCCTCCCTGGGTGTATTTCTCTCTTCTGTGTCAGTAAAACTTTCATTGTATGTTTGTTTATTACTTGATATTGTATTGTGTCTGGCGCAGCATTACCAAATATGTCCCTTGCTCCATAAAACAACAAAACCAACCAACTATCCAGTCACCAGAGCGATTTGGTATTTGGTATTCCAACCTGTAAACTATTTTCACGTTTGCTCATTTTTTCTACGCTGATTTCTATCTTCCAAATTTCACATTGCCTTCGCTAATCAGACTGCTGGAGAATTTCATAAGAGTGCATGATCCGCATCGTTTAAACAATATTGTGCAGGTCTGTAACTCAAATCAACCATATTCAAACTAAATGGCAAAACCGCTATTGTTTGATTTTACGTCCATTCGTTTCCATCCGCGAACATACAGATACTGTCCTTTTGTATGCTATGCATACATAGGTATCAAAAAGAAATCTAAAAACATGATATTTGTATGGAAATATTTGAAAGGAAGAATGCTCAGAGAATATTTATTCTCTTGTTCCGTATGATCGAATTTCCAACATCACATCAGCGAAAGACATGCCACGAAGTTAATTTCCAGATCAATAGAAGGCTCTCAGACTATCTCCTCTCTCATAGCACGCGTAATCGAAACACACTTGAGCTTTCCATAACTAGGCGAGGGAGCATGCCATCCTAGGAATTCCTAGGGCTTTAGAGCCTGGGTGCCCTTCACTGTGTCATTGCCTAAGCTTCTTATGCACATGGATTTAAGAATGCTTGTAAATCTTCACTGAAAATTCGATTTCGGTGGATCTGGAAGTTTCAATGTTGATAAGTGGTATTACGGATCTTAGTCCAGGTAATAGACCGTTCTGTTTCGAAATGAGACGTAAATTATACTACTTGCCTTATTCCAGGATATGATTTGATACCAATTTTGCTTTGCGCCTGTGTTTTTTATTTACAGGAGAGTCAACATGTGTTAAGATTAATTTAAAATGGGGGGCCTCCTTCTTCAGGCAAAGTGAGAACCAAAACATCCTTCGGCAAAGTGCGAACTGAAACTTATGCACAGCGCATCTGCCCATGCTTGAACTTATTCGACTCCTAAACTAGAAGGGGAGCTAACGCGCCCTCGTGTTCCTGTAGCTCTGTCTATTATTGTCTCGGGAAAATATATCTGTCTTAGATGTTAACTAAAATTACTTGATGTTATTCGCAGTACTATTACGAGGGCACCGACTAGGTCTACAGTGATGGGTCCTGTGACGACCTCCTTCGTCAGGCAAAGTGCGATCTGAAACTTTTGCACCACGCATCTGTGTGAATTTTTTCGACTCCAAAACTTGGAGCGGACCACCATCCTGTTCCTGTAGCTTTAACTGTCTATTATTGTCTCGTGGAAATGTATCTGTCCTGGATGTTAATTAAACCTATTTGATGTTAATAGTGGTATTATTATGATGGTACCGACAATGTTCACAAGATATATGTTCGACATTAGTGTAGCTTTACTAGGGGTTAACTAGGATAACTAGAGATGGCAAGATTGGATCGTAAGAAAAAATACACAATTCTTTCCCTTAGACTGTTATATACTTCAACTAGAATCGCCGTTGTTTCTTTCTTTCAAAGGCAGTAAAATACAAATATTTTTTACCATTAAATAAAAAAAGAAGCACACACACAGAAAGCGTGATTGCGCTCAATTCTGGCAACATTGTCCGATCCAAGCGCTGTCTAGCTTGAGGCCGTCATTTACAAAGGCATGAAAAGAGAGATAACAGGAGGAGAATGATAAACTATATGCCAGAACACACAGTGCATATTATCTGGAATGGATAATAGACTCAGCAGGAAGCATGGGATTAGGGGAGAAGAGTGCGTACTGAGAGAGGGTACCCATTGCGAACGACAAAAGCCATTAATCAATCATTGTAGAACACTATTTTAGACTGAAAGGATGGGCATCAGCCGTCTCTATTGGCTTTTTGTGGTGAAACAGACGGATGTTAGAATAGAAACTGACGTCTCACTGTAAAAGATAAACTGAATTTTAAAGTAACCCAATATGTATCATTGATTTAATTCTGTCATGGGACAGCATTTGGATAGCGGAAGTTAAATCTTTGCTTGACTTCTGGATTGTTTGGTTACACTGAAAATCCTTACATGCATATCCAAGCCTTTGGATTGGGAAAACGATATCGCTTAGAAAGAATTGAAAATTCCAAGGAAGAAAATTTAAAGATTTATTTGGGAAAGAGAAACAGAAAATAATAAACCACAACAGTAGAAAAAATGGAATAGAATGATAATTAAAAATAATCAAAGTTGTATAAAACAAAAAACATCGTATGTTGAAGTTCTATGATTCGGCACAAGATACTTCTTAAAATTAAAATTTGATCATGTCATTATCAAAAACGCGAACTTTAATTAAAAAAATACTTATGGGAAAATATCTTCTTCCATCAAAATCAAATTGAATTTTTTGATCCTTAAACTCTTCTTGTTGTCTTTCAATACTTTATAGTCTGCAAAGTTCAGCATGTGACACTTATTATTTAATATCACAATTCTTGATGCGACTGATGCCCAGAATCAATAACCAAGCGGCTCAACTCATTCCCAGCGAATTATTCTAAGAATTCCCTTCGCTAAAACAATTCTAACACTTGAAACAACTCTAGTTTCTCAAGAACAAATCGATAAACTACATAATAGAAAAGTAATGGATACTGATAATATGACGGGCCGAGGTAAACTAATTGGAAGAACTACGGATTAGGAACCGGAGGGTTGCGAGTTCGAAACTAGGTCCAACAAAAGAACGTCGTGCACACGGGGCTGGTGCATATTAAATCTGTTGTGGCCTCAAATTTACTCACGTTGGAGTGGTGTGGAAGTGTGCAGATTGGGGTGCCAGCTCAGGTGACCTCGTCATCTGACCATGGTTCAAACTTGCGTCGTGTTGTCCTGGGATCTTTCCCTTTGGGTTTAAAGGTGTGTTGCTCCAGTGCGACGTTATTTAAAGTACCTACCTACCTACCCTTCGGCTTTGATCCCGGGCTGTCACCAATAGCCAAATGTGTTGCTCCAGTGTGACGATACCTACCTACCCAAGACTTCAGCCCACTAGGTGTAATAAACGTACAATACAGAAATCTCCCTAGAAACTTTAAATAAAATATAAGTTTTGCTATTGCTTACACTTATGTAAATTTTTTCACAAATAAATAGATAGAATATGTGGAACTTACGACTAACTTGACCCTGCAATGAGATACTTTTCCTTAATTAATCATTCAGCCTAATTAAACATCAAAGATTTATCCACTTCATTATTAATGTTCGGTACAAGGTTAGCAATTAAAATTTTTTATCAATCGTAAATTCTTCAAAATTCTTTGAAAGAAGTGTTACCTTTCACTAGTATTAAATTTTATGTAAGATAAAAATGCCTTTATGATTGTATCTTCGGGAAAAAATATTCATGGTTGTAATTGAGATGCATTCTGTATAAACTATTATTGCATAAGTAAGATAGTTGGTATCTTCCTAGGAAACAGAATGTGAAAACATATTTTCTAAGAAAATTCAAATATTTTATTCATTGGTTATTTTTAAGGTTTAGGAGAGCTTCTATCCTGTTCCAATGAAAATTTGTCTGTCTGTCTACCATAAAAACTGCTCCAGACAGTCTAGGTGTTGGTGGTCACCATAAAAACAGGTCTGGTACATTTTAAGTGAGAATTCGTGGATGAGGTTTTATCGACTGAAAGATGTTCCCTCACCTTAAAATATCCTGGAAAGCCAAATTCGCTATACACATAATTATTTCCTGATACAGGAGAGAAATATACCCATGAAATATACCTGATAGGAATCGAACTTGTGCCTCCGACAACTCGCAGTTTACTAGAGCAGTGGGCATACCCACTGAACCTCTACCTCCTCAATTGTACTATGAGCGCCAGTATTACAAACTCCAGTACTTCACGCATCCCCTGTAGTACCACGTCTCGTATCTACAGCAACATACAGGTACAGACTTGTCTGGAGCAACTCGTAGTAGAGTTTCAGCACATAATTTTATCTCTGGCATCCCAGTAGAACTTGGAGAGGTTCAGGACATGTTGTTGAGAGGAGTCTAGACCCGGGCTGACAAGGAGGTGAGCGCCTCATTCATGCTGAAATTGGTGTTGCTGGAAATTGTGCATCCCCTGGGAAAATATGTTCCGATTATCTCTAGGTTTGCTACAAGGCATTAATGTCCAGTCTAAGTTTGAAAAGTACCACTGCTTCTTTTCTTGGTGTTTTTTGTTGTTCTGGTCACATTTTTTGCATTTGCATGCCCGTCGCCAATAGCCCTAGTTGCATTGCGACGCAAATTCAACTACCATTAGCTGATTTTTTTAATGGTTTCTTTTTGATTACCTCAGATGTTTTTCTGATCACCTTTTTAATCTCATATATGGAAGGTGGTTCCTCAACGATATCCATTTTAGTCGTTTCACAATGATATCGGTTTTAGTTCCCATTTTAGCCAATCTATCTGCCAACTCGTTTCCTCACAATTCTACATGTGAGGGAACTTGGTTGTATTCTACAAGTGGGTAGTTGAATTTTCGTCCCACTGAAACATAACAACGGGCTATTGGCGATGGTCCGGGTTCAATCCCGAAAGGAAAGATCCGAAGACAGTACCTCGTAATTTTGAGCCAAGGTCAGATTGCAGCTCGTGAGGTCACACGACTGTCTTTAGTTGGATCGAGTTTCGAATTCTGAATCCTCCGGTTGCTAAAACGCTACTCTCCCAACTGGCCTACCACGGTAACTTGTATTCTACCCGCATCGGTTGCTCAATATTTTGCAAATTATTCTAATGCCAAGTTGTACTGATTAAAACTAGATTTAATCTAACAACCTAGTCTAATAAAAAGAGTATTAAGGTAAATAAAATATATACCCTCATATCTGCTCACAAAGAATCTGTCAGAAGAGCGTATCAGGTAACCATATCTTGACACGTATGTAGAAAAGGCATCTTGAAATGCATAGGGCATGAATTTAATTACAATAAAATGCACTAAAAATATAAACATAAATCTTCTAAAACAGAATGTACGAGTACGAAATTTTAAGATCGATAAGAGTTTTTTGTTAATAATCTTTCTTATATTTTTCTTCTAAACCTTATTTAAAGAATACAGTATAACATACGTTAAGAAATGCACTATTCCAAAACCCCTTCACAATACGAAATTCAACCCTTTAAATAACCTATAGATTATTTTCCCTGGATCCAATTTTTGGGTTATGTTGAATAGAGGAATAAATGGAGCAAAATAAAATAAAAATGAATTTAATTTGCCTCCCGTAAACGTATCTATTTCCCTTTAACTTTAAAGTTATTGCTCTTCTATTTTTTATAACAGGATGTATATATAGACTAAAAGGAATTCAACTAATCCGCTGTAAATATTCATTTCTTTCGAATTGTATGAATACATTCTTGGATACATTTTCTTTTCTTACGTAAGTATAGTAAGATAGACTCCCTTAAAGAGATATTCTTTCTATTTCCAAGAACAGACAGTCTCTGAAAGAAATAAGAAGCATTTATATGTTTAAGTTGAAATACGAAACAAGTATGTTTATTAATGAAAAGACATTAGTTTTTTCCCCCATGCTGCTATATTAGAAACACCTTTACGTCTGTGTTACTATGCGTTTATAAGTATTGCAGCGAGTCATTCCGAAATATTAATCACAAAAGTAAGCCTGATATTAAAACTTAAGACACTCAGTATATCTTCTCATAAGAGTACACTAAACATCTCATGATCATACATTCCGATTAATACAATTCTGACAGATTCCTGAGTACTACTGAATTAAATATTTTAAGGCTTGTTTTAAGTTTAATACTAGTTGCTATTATTCATGACTAGTTTTCCCTGTATAATTTGGTTCTAACATTACAACAAAACTTAGAAAATCACAGACTGCTGTAAGCTTGACTACATTGTAGTTAGGTAGGTATTTGAATTAACTGCAACACAACAAGATATTGGTGACGGTGCGGAATCAATCCCGAAGGGAAAGATCCGACGCTGCTTCGTAATTTTCAACCGCGGTCAGATGTCGAGGACTACGCCTAACCTGGCGCGCCACTCTCCAAACTTCCATGCCAAATAAACATGGTGACAAGGAAAAGGCATAAGTAAACAAAAGGCAGTTATAACTTAAAGTCCCACTGGTGAAAGATATTTTCTATCAAGCTAAATATAGATGGCTATAGTACTTTTGGATCAGAACGTGCTTCCTATTCTGGACATGACGTCACGTGGCTTGTTTTTGTTATACAATTACACAATACGTGGCTTATACAATTTCAGCGCATCGTCAATAAAAATTTCAGAGAATTAATTCCGAATTGGTATATGGCAGTTGATTGGTATATCAATTAGATTAAACCCCAAACTATCCAAAACAGTGAAAAACTACTTAACCGATAAACTGCTTCTGAAGCTAAATTCGATATGTGCCGAGCAAGAACATTTGGACAGCAAAAACAAAGTCTTCGACTGTCTGGATTGTTTGTTTACGCTGAAAATCTCACTCATGCAGTTTTTAATAATCAGTCCTTGATTATTTTAATGGTGTCGGCCATATGCGGCCTCTTGGTGGACGTAAACATTTTTGACTCTTGGAAGTTGGAAACTCAAGTCAAACACATTTCTAAGTCTAAATAGTCCACAACATAGAGGAAATATAAAAGCAGAGTGAGTAATGGTAACATTTTATGCGCCCAGGACATGCGACCAAAACTAGTAACATGACTCTTAAAAATGAGAATTCATCATCTGATTGGTCCACGGGAAGGGAGAAGACGATCATCCATTGATTCATCATCTGATAGGTCCAAGCGACCTGTAATTGGATTGGCGATATCACCATTGTTGTCGCTTCTCTATAAAAAGGGAAATTCACACATCTCTAACGTCATAAGATGTTATATCGCCAAAAATATAAGTGTGGGCGATAAGATGCCAAATCGTCCAACATTTCAATTTTTCACAGAGCAGTCACGTGACTGCCAGTCGGCATATCGGTCTCACGTTTCGAAGCTCTTCTCATTAGCAATGCTCAGTCTAGTTTTATTTCACGTCCACACAGCAACTACAAATAGTAACGTAAGCTAAGACATGTATCAGTAACACATTTTTCAATTTGAAGTCAATGGTAAATACAGAACTTGAGGCTGAAATATAAATTACAACGAAACTCATGATACATTCTATTCTGGAAGGTCGTTGGAATTCTAAACAATTAAGCACATACGTAATTTGATACTCGAATTCTTGTTTCGAGTATTCAAAACATTCATTTTCTAGAAAAAGCTGACTCGTTTTATTTACGTATTCGTGGCATTACGCAATGATTATAGCCCTAACTTATCCCAGTCTTCCGGTTTCTTCCCAAAGAAAAACTACATCGGAATTCCGGCTTTCATTGGATCTGTAAGACACTCAACTACGTGAGTAAACTTCAAGCACACATTATTATCACGTTTATTTTCCACGAGGTTCATTTTTCTTGTCTGAAGATAATTGGAAGATTCTTGACGGGGAAATAAAAAAGAACCGAGAAGGCTGGGCTTTAACAATCGATTTATCGGGGAGAAAATGACTTTTTGGATTTCCTTGGGCAGAGATAAGTTTTGGTTTAAAACTTGTATGTGTGTCGCTGGAAGTTTGTACAATTTCTCATTGCCTTCTTTGTCACAAAATCGGAACATGTTGCTGATTACATGCGTAACTGACAGAATTGTCTAGTGATGAAGAGGTTTTGTTGGTTGTTGCAAAGAAGCGATTAGAAACGGCGATTAAATATAAGCTTGGGAGTAAAACAATTACAAATTTGTTCAAATTCGGTATCTGCCACGTTTAAGAAATATGTTCTATTTTGTGAGAGGTTCTTCTGTGAAGTTAAATGTGGGGGAGACGGCAGTGTTTTGGGGTGAAACTTGTTTCCTGTACGCATTCCGGAATTAAAATCCTTGTATTGTTCTTCGATTCAAGCAAGGTACCAATAAAAATTCAAAGAATGTATTCCAATAGTTAATTGGTGAACGCCGATTATATCAAACCCCAAACGTTGCCAAAATGGCGATGAACTAGGTTTTAAGGTAACTTTAGTATGTATCATTAGGATGCATTCGGAATAAGTATAAAAATCACAAAAACACTTAGGTTTGGCAGAAAAAGCCTAACGACTGTGTAGTATACTTTTCATGCAATTATAAATCGCTAATTCCGCTTGTAATAGAGCTCATTCATGTTAACTAATTCATCTTAGAATAATAGTGGACCGTGGTAGCCAGGTTGGAAGAGCAACGGATTAGTGGAGGGTTTCGAGTTTGAAACTCGATCCAAACCCAGATCATCGTGTACGTGGGAGCTGATGCACGTGAAACCTGTTGTGGACTCAAATTGGCGTGATGTGGAAGTTTGGAGAGAGGTGCGTCAGCTGAGGTGTTGACCTCGTCATATGACGGTGTCTCGAAATTACGTGGTGCTGTCCTTAAGTCTTCCCGTCCGGGATTCATCCCGGACCGTCGCCAGTTACCCGTTGTGTTACTCCAATGCGACATCAATTCAACTACCTCCCGAATCGATATAATATACTTAATTGGTAAACGTCACCAAAAAGGCGATGGACTACATTTTAAGGTAACCTTTTAATATGTATCTTTCGGGAGCACACGGAATATACATATAATAAACACGTACCACCACAAAAATACTACCGCCACCAATATTTAGATTTAGTAGGAAAAACCTGTGTAGTATACTTTTGAAATAATTATAAATCGCTATGTCCTTGTAATAGAGCTCATTCATATTAACCAATTCATCTTAGAATAATAATGTGCAATATCGGATTTTATTTTCCACTGTCTACCTATTCCGTAATTTCAAATCTAGAATAAAACATACTTATAGAATTAAAATGCGCGGTAAAATTACATTACATCAGAGTTTCACAAAAAGTGTGGGAGCGACAATCATTTAAAAGCAAGACCACTAACTATCCCAGAAAGAAATATTTTAATTAAACGGCTTATCTAAACCATATGAGTTACCTTTAGCGACGGTAATATAGATAGCTTACAACCAAATTCTCTTCAATTCTAGTCTCAGCTATCGCCATTGTTCATGTCGCTGAATGCCATATTCTTCATCCTAACACTTTCAATACGTCAGGAAGAGCTTCACCCCATAGCAGACTTTCATAAATAAATAGATATGTTCAATTCTGCTTGCTTCGGGATAACATTTTCATCCTTTGTTGCTATGGAAATCCGGCCTGGCGCGTCATTAATATCCCAGCATGCCTCGGTAAAATAAAGGATTCTATAAGCAAAGTTTATCATTCATTGAATAGAATCTGTTGAGTTACAAAGGTCTTGAATACTAGGATGGGTGTGACATAGTTTGTTCGGCACACCTATTGTATAAAGGGACTAGAATCATACTGTTTCGATTGAAGTGGAAGTTTTGAATAATGTTTATTGCGAATCTGAGAATTAAATATTGTAATTGATGTATGATATGCGTTGTGTTATATGGGGTAGTGCATTTTGTGAGACGCATTAGAAGAGGCGAATCAGAAATGCATAGAACAATATACAGGATGCTTTGCTTTCTGCAACGTAAAATGAGACACTATCGAATATGAATTAAGTATACATTTATAGAGTATAATACAACTCACTGCCAAAAGTTAAGCACGGAGAGGAAAATGTTAAAATTTCCGGAAGCCAATCTGAATTTGAGAGGCTGCATTTCGTTGCAGAGATAGATGGAAGTTTGCAAATATGTTCTGTGACAGCCAATCACGGTTTCGTTTCGAGGAACATGCAAAAAAGGCAGTCGTATAAAAAGCCAGCATTGTGAAGGTTAGAGGAGTTTCATGTAAGTGCTGATAAAAAGTGTTTAGAACTTTCGTACGGTTAGTTTTCAAGACAGACGTATTTCTATGGCTTCCAGAAGACGAATGGCAGATAATGAGCGCTGGCGTTCTGTGGGACGCCTTGAAGCAGGACAATCAATCACAGATGTTGCTCTTTTCTTCGGTGTTCATCATTCCGTCATTTCACGATTATGGAAACAATTCCAAACAAGCCAAACAGTTGTCCGAAGACCTGTGGCCGGTCGCCCAAGGGTTACGACCCCCGCGGAAGATCGATATATTGCTGTTTTAGCCAAGCGGAATCGAAGAGCGACCTCCACGCGTGTGACATCTATAGTTGCAGCGTCCATTGGTAAGACGATATCTGCCACTACTGTTCGCCAAAGGCTGCACATGAATGAACTGTACGCCCGGGTACCACGAGTTTGTGTTCCTCTATCCGTCCAATCCATGGGGCACGATTAAATTGGTGTCGGCAACATGTGAATTGGACTTTGTCTGCTTGGGCCAACGTTATATTCTTGGCTGAGTCCAGATTTGCCCTGGAGCTAGATGACAAGCGTGTAAGGGTCTGGAGAAAACAAGGCACACGCAATTGGCCCCAGAACATCATCGAGCATCACGCATTCCGAGGTGGAAGCATCATTGTGGGCAGGGATTTCGTTGGGATATCGCACCTACCTGCATATCTATAGACGGGGTTCTGTGACGGCTGTCCGGTATCTGGATGAAGTCTTAGAACCCACTGTGAGATTGTACGCTGCAGCAGTTAGTCCTGCTTTCGTTTTAATGGATGATAATGCGCGTCCCCATCGAGCCAACATCGTCGACGACTACCTGGAGAGTGAGGGGATTGCGCGTATGGATTGGCCGACGTACTCGCCCGACCTTTATCCCATTGAAAATCTTTGGGATGCCCTCGGCCGTGCTGTGTCTGCACGTTTACCACCCTCAGTCACTCTCACAGTGTTACAAACTGCTCTACAGGAGGAATGGCGATTACTTGACTCTGGGGTGGTTGATAACCTCATGGAAAGCATGGTCACACGCTGTAAACTTGGTATGAGGATGAGGAGTGGTCACATACCCTATTAATGTCGGTTTTGTTTGTTGTTTTGGACTTAAAGATCATTTTGTTAATGACTCCAATATGACTTCATCTTATAATTTATGAAAATTCAATATTTGTATGTAATTCTTTGTTTTGTTTCATGTATAAACATATTTGCTATTTTCCTGCCGCATTTCGTGTCAATCAAAGCTGTACTTGTCGATTATTTCGCATTTTACCGCTTCGTGCTTAACTTTTGGCAGTGAATGTATATTGAGGCCAGTGAAAGAGACACATGTAAGAATCAATTTTCCAAGAGACCTAATTTAATATTTATTAACTTATTGCAAATCGGAGTTATTCTGGATTTCTTAAATCGAATATAAACATGTATTTTTAACATCTGCGACGTATGACGATTGTAATGATCGAAGTAAGACTTTTCCTGTTGGGTAGAATGTTTAAAAAACAAGCCATTCTTACATATGACTTTTACAGCACTCATCCCAGTTATATAAATAAAGTAAACTTTTGCCATTAGCGTATATCTTGAAGAATTTAAAATTATAGATTCGAAAACTCAAGTATATTCTCTAGATTTTTCCTTGCCAGAGGCACTTAATCTTTATTGAATAATAATTATTAAATGCCAGTTATAAGCAAACGATCCATTTAAATTCAGATGTTCAGCCGTTATTTGCCTTTTAATTGGCTGAAAATTAATATAATAGGAATTAGTTTAAGGATTTGAGACAACATTTTTCAGTAGAGTAACTTTCAAATTTTAAAATATTTCAAAATTATAATGGATTATCCTCTATTCAAAAGGTCATGTTCTTAAACTTTCAAGTATGAAGCAGTCATTCAAGCAATTAAAAAGTCTCGTGATCCTAATGGAAATTTTTTTCATTGCTGAGCATATTTATTTCACGTATCACAACGTCCCCCAGAACCCTTCAATTTATTCCGTGACCTCTCAAAAATCGCGCATTAAGAACTAGACAAAACACAAAAGCTATATTGGTATAATCTGATGGCAATAGTTTCTGTCTGCTGCTGAACGATGAAAATCAGAAGTAAAATGGCAAGCGAAAACCAATTGAAAATATAGAAGAAAATAAAATAATTTGATAGAACATTAACAGAAATAATAAAATCGAAATAAAAATTAGATTTTTCTACTGCTATATTAGAAACTCGTAAACTCCTTCTAAAAATGGAATTATTTCAAACAGTAATACTCACGAGATTGAGTAATTACGTTGTAAAGTGTAAAAATCTGATGTCAAAAATCTGTTAAAATGACAGCAAAATATCAGAAACTCTTCTCCTTTAAACCTCTGAATGACACGGGATTTCAGAGTAGAATGGTATTGTTTATACCTCACAATACACGCAGAATGACTGAAAAACCACATCTATTCGCAAAAAGAATCCATGGATTCTTTCTTTTTTTTAGAAAAATTCTATCGGTTCGTTTCTCCGAATAGAATTCCCTTGGAAAGATTCTATAGGCTATTTCCCCCTTAGAATAGAATCATTTGGAAAGATTTTCAATTGATCTTTTCCTCTGAATAGAAAGATTTGGAAGAATTCTACTGGTTCTTTCTTCAGAATATTATCCTTTTGAAAGATTAAATTGGTCCTTTCCTAGGAATATAATTATTTGGAAAAATTCCATTTTCCGTTTTCTTAGAATAGGATGATTTAGAAAGATTCAATTGATCTTTTCTTCAGAATAAAACGATTTGAAAAGATTCTATTGGCCCTTTCCTTAGAACATTATTTGGAAAGATTCCATTTGCCATTTTTTATATAATAGAATCGTTTGGGAAAATTTTATCGCTCAAGAACATTAAAATTTGGTTAGAAGTCATGCAAAGTAGACTGCAGGTTTCAAGGTGGAATTATGTCTTTGAATCCCTTAGAGGATTAAAAATAATCAGATATCATTTGAAACAAAAGTAATTGAAATTGTTTTGAGGATCAACAATTTATTTACGATAAAGCTTTTCAACTATTTCCATATGGCTCAACTATAGTTTTCAAACCCCTCCATTAACAATGGATTATAATTTAACTATTAATGTAGAAATATAATCAGGTATTTTTTGTATTATAACCAATCGTATTTTACCAAGCATGTCGGATGACATCAACTACTCTTGTAAAAAAGCAATCGAGTACAAAAGTAATTAAAGAGAGAGATATAGGGATCCTTTACGTTGTATATTTATTAATAGGCAGATGATTGGTGCAATTGAGCTGTTCATATAATTAAACTTTTGTTACTGAAGCATTAGAAACTATGTCAGAAATGAATATTCTTTTCTATTGTTATTCTTCTTTACTTGAGGCCTAAGTAGATCATTTGCAGATATGGAATTTACAGTTTATTTATACTGAATTCAAGGTTGGTTGGTTTCGGGATTTTATGGCTCAATGGCCATATTTGACCGATCTGTGCCAGACACAAGACATACGATATGAATAGACACACACAATGAAAGTTTTACTGACACAGAAGAGAGAAATACATCCAGGGAGGAATGCACCTGACAGAATCTAATTTACGCCGCCTATACTCGAAACAGAATTCTAGAATTTTAGAGTTGAGAAATGGCATCACCTGTGGCCTTGCGGCAAAAGGTATCGCCCTCAAGAAATTGGTACACTGAAGAACTTGGTTGCAAATTCGAACCTCCTATGGGCCGGAGTTGGGTTGGCTCCTTGAAATTTTCTGATTTCTTTAACCCTCCAATAGATTTGATATCTCGTCCATCAAGATCTGACCAATTTTCAAATGACGAAATATCTCATCATCCAGATATTGCCGATTTTTTATGACGACGAGTGTGATTTTTTATGTGACGTATGTACTCAACGAGCCTGATAAACCTATGCGGAGGACCACGTCTGATCTGCGAGCAAGGTAAACGTATAAGGGCCTGATAAATCTATCCGGTGAGCAATATATGGTTTCGGACAGTGTGAACCTATCCGAAGAGTGGTATTTGTCATGCGGGTACGCCCCAATATATGCGAAGGGCCCAAGGAACAGTTAAACCTATTTGCTACAGCTCCTTTATATTAGGCATACGGTCTTTGACCTCAAGAATACGATCCTTATCTTAATCATACGGTCTTTGATCTTAAGTTTACGGTCCTTTATTTTACGCATAAGATCCTTATCTTACGCATGCCGTCTGATCTCAAGCGTACGGTTCTTTATCTTACGCATACCGTCTGATCTCAAGCATACGGTTTTTTATCTTACGCATAAGGTCCTCTGTCTTACGCATACGGTCATTGATCTCAAACGTACGGTACTTCATCTTACGAATACGGACCTCTATCTTATGAGTACGTGTCTTAAGAACGCCACAAAAATAAAAGATACTTTGCAAACAGATAACAGTAGTCGTTCTAGAGGATTAAAGAGGTTGGGAAAATCAAGTGTATTCATTTCCTATAACAACAAATACCAGGCTAACAAGCAAATTAAAACGCAAATTGCTGTAACACACACGTTTCCCTTTTCGACTAAATTTCCCTTGTTACCCGAAAAGCACACAACCCGGTGCTAAAACAAATCTTTCCACAGAATCCGGTTAATTGCTCCCCATTGCGGTACGAAAAGCGCGATTTTAATTGTTGAGTAATTTCATCGATGAACGATAAGTAATTAAGTAATCGTCGATTATTCCGACCCACTTATCCTCGTGTATTAATAAACCCGTTCGATTTAATGGGAAATGTCAACATGGAAGTACAATGAGAACTGTCGTTTTTTAACCCATCGGGAGGTTTCGTCGAGTTTAAGGCAATGGAACCCATTCACAATAGCAGGAATGTCAACAGTTTGTTCTCATTTGTGGCAAAGAACAATGCTGATCGCTGCTTTGTGTAAGGACTGGGATTTAATTATTGGATAGCTTTCTAATGAGCGATTGGATTTTATTGAAAATTGCTGCTTGATTATAGATTGACGCTTTTAATTTAAATGTGGAGAGGTACCTAGAAAGGACTTTTAAGTCTCTGGAAAAGCAATTGTAAATGAGGTACGTGTCTTACTTTAAAATAGGGTGCTCAAGGTAGGTACACTGCTGGCCACCCAAATTGCAACACCAAGAAAGACAAGAGATATCACAACAAAATTTATTTTGTAGATAACATGTTGACCAAGTATCAAATGATTAAATTTATAGACTTCTGTGAAGTGTGGTTCCTGCCAAAATCAGTAGCCAGAGTAGCCGCCATTGTTGGAGATCACCGCTGCCACACGCCTCGGCATTGATTCAAAGAGACTTTGGATGTGTTCTTGGGGTACAGCAGACCAAGCAGCTTCCACACGTTGCCAAAGTTGATCTGGTGTGGCAGCTGGGGATGTATTCTGGGTCAATCGTTGAGCAACCATGGACCACATGTTTTCTATCGGCGAAAGATACGGAGAGCGAGCTGGCCAGGGAAGCAATTCAATCTGGCGATTGACGAAGAACCCTTGGACAATGCGTGCCACGTGTGGTCGCGCATTATCCTGTTGAAATATGGCTGTGGGCAAGCCCTGAAGGTAAGGAAGGACAACTGGCTCCAACACCTCGGAGATGTAGCGCTGGCTGTTTAAAGTACCGGCAATGCGTACTAGAGGAGTGCGAGAGTGATATCCAATACCGCCCCATACCATAATACCCGGTGCAGGACCAGTGTGGCGGTGCATAACGCAGCTGTTCAGCATCCTCTCTCCACGGTGTCTCCAGACTCGAATCCGACCATCGTGGTGTTGCAGACAGAAGCGTGACTCGTCAGTAAAGACAATTTCATTCCATTCTGCCGTCCACATCCTTCTTTCATCGCACCATTGGCGGCGGAAACGTCTGTGGTTCTGCGTCAAGGGTAGACGACGCAATGGACGTCTTGCGGACAGACCACTCTGCTGTAAACGGCGTCGAATGGTACGCGCAGACACTGGATGATGCGGTACAGACTGAATGTGCTGTGCTATGGTTCGTGATGTGGCTGAGCGATCCGTCACTGCCATACGCACAATATGCCTGTCATCACGTGAAGTGGTGCACTGAGGTGGATGCGATCGAACGCGTCGGTCCGTCGTACCCTCCTGCATCCACCGATCACATATCCGCATTACAGTTGTTTGGTTTCGTCCAACTCGACTAACGATTTCCCTGAAAGATAATCCACAATCTCGGTAGGCCACTATCCTTCCTCTGTCGAACTCGGATACTTGATCAAAAGATGATCGCTGTTTTCTACGAGGCATAATTGATCGTTTTTTTAAAAAAAACACAAGAAAAACACAATTGCCGTACTTGAAATCGTCGAAATCTCCAAGCCTTAAATAGCGCTTTGAAGTGGCGCCACAGGCGCGCGTGATGTGCGTCTGCGCTGAAATTCTAATCATTTGCATATCTCACCTCCGCTAATGCATGTTTCATATTATTTGCATGCTTCCTTCAGGGTGTTGCATTTACGGTGGCCAGCAGTGTAGTTAGTTAATTAACATCGCACTGGAGCAACACAATGGGCTATTGTAGACGATCCGGGATCAACCCTGATGGGCAACATCACGTAATTTTGAACCATGGTCAGATGAAGAGGTCAACACCTGACCTGTCATCTGTAGTTTGGAGGGTGGAGTACTCTCTAAATTTCCACACCACGTCAACGTGAGCATATTTGGGGCCACGGCTGATTTGACATGCACCAGCCCCCGTGTATACGACGGTGTTTGGCTGGGCCGAGTTTCGAACTTAATTGCTCTTCCAACTTGGCTACCGCGGCCCCTAGGGTGTTCAAACCAAGCAGATTCAGACCTTTTCTTTAGGTTGATTTTGTTAAGTTTTGGGCTCTATGGCCATTTTTGGCCAAACAACGTCAAGTGAATCTTCTTTGGGAGGGGGATGAAAATGATTATCGTCATGAATATAGTTGTTATGCAACTGACTACTACGATCAGTACCAGAAAATATTCAATGCATTTAATCGGAAAATTAATAACTGTTGACAAGTAAACAACCGATTTTTAGATAGCTCCTCGTTAACCTCTATCTAATGTACAGTTTCTCAAAAACTTTTCTGATAAAATCAACAAAAGTCAAGGTAATCCATTGCTTATGAAAATGTTGGACTTGGAGATACCGTTTACTATTCCATTGGAGGTAACTCACATTTTTACTGATGGAAGGAAATTGGAAAATGGCATAGATGGAAGTGGATTCATAATGTTCCAATGAAATAAAGATTCTGTTAAAATTAGCAAAAGTAAAACTAAGAAATCAAAATATGACTTTCGATCAATGATTTGTGAGCCTTTCATAATGATGGTGAAATTCGGAAATATCGCATTCCTGGTGCAAAAGTACAAGTCAAAAATTATTGATATGAAAACCGGCTGCAATAATATGTTGTAAGTTTGTGATTTTTACAGGAAATGAACTAAAAGGGCATTCATAATCACACCAAAACTTAAAATCGACTCGTAATAGTTATATTATTATTCCTTTGTAGCTTTCTCTTACTCTACAGTGCGACGTATGTGAAATGGATTATATGGATGGATAAAGCAAGCATACGGTATTCGTCCAAAGTAAATTGTAGAAGCTATAAAAATGTCAAAATGGAGTTTAAAGAATTATTTTCTGCGAACTTATTTGTTTTCTGTCTTCATTTTTTTGTGTGATATTTGCATTTTTCCATGTTAGAGAAAAGTTATTTTTCGAATCACACTTTCAATCAACATTTAACCAATTCACCCCGAGCAACGTCATATAAATCTGCTAGTTAACTATAAAACTGAACTGGAGGAAATCTTGATTTCACTTAAAGCCCTAGAAACTATAAAGAGAAAATCTGGTTAATGTCATATAGCCTCAGTGCATTAGATTACTTGGAAACTTACTATGCAGTAAGGGATTCTGTTTCCATTGAGATAAAAAGACAATTCTCGAGACTCAAGAAATTTCCCCGTACATTTGATGTGGATTCTGTCTCATGTGGGTATTACCAGGTAATGAAAACGCCGACAGATTTGCGAGGACCAGCAGTAACTTAAATTTACTCGAGCGAAACTCGCTTAGCTTTAAAGAAATATACTACTTGTAGAAATAAAAGTCTGGGATTGCACACCAAATTGGAAAAAGACGCTGCGAAAGAGACAGCTTCAAATTATGTAGAGAACAGACTGCATTACCAAGATTTAAAACAGGTCACACCAAAGCTATAAAATATGTGGCAGGAAATAAGATTTAATGTAACAGACAACTATCAGTGTAACAACGTAACCAGGAACAATTTTGCTATTCTTATCACGCACTTCATTATTTAGGGTATAATGGAAGAACATTCATGATGATCCTTCTTTTGGACATTTCTGTTAGGGGTACATCCTGGAACTGATGTCATTTTTTATCCCGTTGTAAGTAAAATAGACCCTATAAATAAACAGTTAAAAACCTGTTTAACCCTCCTGGTTGTTGTCTTGACGAGTTATCTCGTCAAGCAAATCTGACCAGATCTTGATGGATGAGATTTCTAGTTATTAGAAAACTAACCAGATCTTGATCTCGTTATCCTAAGAAACTAGCAGCATCTTGATATCGATATGTCCCGAATAGCGAAATTGGTCAGATCTTAATGGACGAGATACCTTATCGAAACCACTTGGAGGGAACACCAGTTCATTACAAGAATCCACATGACGCATTTTTGCGTCACGCTCTAACTTTTTGATTGTAGTCTCATAGTATGTAAAATATCAATTAACCCTCCTGATGGTTGTCTCGACAAGGTATCTCATTGTTAGCAAAACTGACCAAATCTTGATGGACGAAATACCTTGTCATTAGAGGAAAATTGACCAGATCTTGATTACGTCATCATAAAAATATTGACAGTGTCTTGATGGCGATATATTTCGTTATTTGCAATATTAGTTGGATCTTGATGGACAAGATGTTTTGTCGAAACCACTTGAATGGTTAAATTAGGGACCGCCAATCAACCATCCCATCCCACTGTTCATTCAATTGTTACAGAAAGAAGGTAACATTTTACTGTTCGAGATAGGGAATAGGTTTCTCCCAAAATGTTTCCAACTTATCTTAGATAATCGAAAAGAAACGATTAGATTGAAACTAATTCAGTGTGCATGCACATATCTCAAGTTACTTATATCAATGAATCTAAATTTTCATTACAGATTTTTTTTAACAAAACAAACTCTCGTGCACCACAAAAGTACAACACGGTGCTTACAGAAGTAAGTTGATTAATCAAAGAAACAGTGGAATATAAAATTTAACTGAAATTACAAGATCTGATGAAATTAATAAATGAAAAGAAAAGCAGATTAGATCCAACAAAAACATTGAGTTTCACTGCCCGTATTTACCCAATCTTCTCAAATCATTTTGAAGGCACATTCTTGAATTATTGAATGCAGAACAACTGAAAAGCAAATGTTTCACATCTTGTGACTGCTTTTAGAACACTAGCACATGTCATTAGTCCGAAAATTAAACTTACATAGGTATTCTGCGAAATTTCCACGGCCAGATGAAAATTGTGTAACTCTAAAAATTAATTAATTCACTAAACACCAATTGATGTTTTCAAATCAGCTAAAATTTAATTTTTTTATTGCTTTTCGGCCAAGCAATGTTTTTATCCGTCACATAAATGGACGTACATACACCACAAGCGGGCAAACCCAAGACTGCCACATCGCAATCTGAGAACATAGGAAATACGAACATGTGTTACCTTAATAAAAAAAGCTTCTCTAGAGAAGCAACCTGACAAACATGTATGGCATGTATCTTTTCATCCGTCTCTAAGGGATCAGTGAACCCGAAAATACGATACCTCAGCAAAGCAGGGGAAAAAAGCCCAACGTGTCTTTTCCATTTGTCTGAACCCGGGTTATTTGTATACCTCTTCATATATCCAGAAATAATACTTTTTTATACTTCTTTCATGGATGAATGAATGCAAAGATCCCTTATGGGGTCCAGTGTGAGACCTATTCCGACACTCTAGGAGCATGAATGATTCATTTGCGCTTGTATTGTATTTCTTACGTGCCTCGCTAAAGTATTCCTTTTCGAGTAACAGGGCAGAACAACAAACTTCTTATTCATTTCCCCACATATCTTGCAGAAAAAGGATAATATATATATATATATATATATATATATATATATATATATATATATATATAACGTCACACTGGAACAAAACAACGGACGGTCAAGGATCCATCCCACGTTATTATGAATCACGGTCAGATGACGAGGCAACACCTGAGCTGGCACCTCACACTCCAAACATCCACACCAGGAAGACATTTGAGGCCACCATAGATTTAACGTGCACCAGCCTCCACGATATTGAGGTCTGGTTGCATCGAATTTCGAACCCTCCGGTTGCTAATCCACTACTCTTCCAACCGGGCCACCGCGGCCTAGTTTTGAGCGATTCTATTCGTTAAAATAGGGAACTGGTGGCAGCGTAAAGAAAGTGCTTATACAACTGATCCCTTTATTGGTGATTCTGGTTCTAAGTTGATCGTTCAGCGCAGAAATTACAGTGCGGCGCTATACTAAAATAAACTATTTGACGATAGCCTCAACATCTAATTGAATAGTGCCACCGCTGGTGTCGAGGACAAACCCAAGTCTTTACTTGTCTTGAAAGGAAGTTGTGAGCGATAGCTGTCCAAAGAGAAAAGAATCGATAAATCGATTACTAATCATTCCTTTCCCCTCCAATGCACCCCGAAGGAAGGAGGGCCTGACTGTTCATTTTCATGCATCGCAGGTAAAGTAGACAGCTCCAAAGAGGGTGAAGGAAACGCATCAGGACGGTAATGATGTATTCGGGAAGCGTATAAAAGTGTGATCCTACGTCATGCGGTTTCTTTCGCTGGCGTTATCTCCCTCGGAAATTACACTTGATGACTGGAAGTGTGTGCTGAATAGGAAGAAAGAAGTGATAGCTGATAGTTAATTACGTGGATTGTTGCTTAAGTAGTGTTTCGTGGCTTAAAAGACATTTTTCTCGGTTGTGGTGTAAGTCATTGAATTTAGATTTAGATCATACAGAGTTTTTCTAAGGGATTCGAGTCAGCAGATTTTTCTTGATTTTAGTGTGTCACTGATTTGGAATTTAGATTCTACAGATGTGTTTCTTTTCCTGACGTTATCTCCCTCGGAAATTATTCTTGATGACTGGAAGTGTGGGCTGAATAGGAAGAAAGTGATATCTGATAGATTATTACGTGAATTGTGTTGCTTAAGTCGTGTTTCGGAGCTTAAGAAATATTTGTTTCGGTTGTGAAGTTACGAATTTAGATTTTGATCCTAGAGATTTTTGTAGTAATTAGAGATTAAATTCAAGACATTTTCTATTTTGAGATTAAATCCAAGAGATCCTCTTCGATTGTGATGTAATCTCGCATTCGACCATGTCTTCTGTAAAGTTCATTCAAGTTTTAAAGACGAATGTTACAAACGCAACTATAACGGCAATCCAACACCTACTGAAGAGCAGCACAGTACAGAAAACAATCAGAAATATGCAGTAAAATCGAAGGTTGAATTTACCAAAATTCTTGTTCCGGGATAATATTTTATTTGAAGCAATAAAAAATAGGGTCGGTTACTTTTTATCTGTCCTCGTAAGTCATAAAGAGGCCGTGGTAGCCCTTTTGGTAGAGTCGCGGATTACCAACCGGAGGGTTACAAGTTTGAAACTCGATACAACCAAAGACCATCTTGTACATGGAGACTGGATCACGTTAAATCTGTACTCAAACCTCCTCATGTTGGCGTGGCATGGAAGTTTAGAGAGTGGGATTTCAGCTCAGGTGTTCAACTCGTCATCTGACCCTAGTTCAAAGTCACGAGGTGTCCTCGGATCTTTCCACTCGGGATTGGTCCGAGATCGTCGCCAATAGCCCGTTGTATTGGTCCAGTATGACGTTAACTCGATTACCTACCTGCAGTACGTCGTGAAAGTCTACGTATTTAGGTCTGTTACAAAAGGTATTTAGGTCTGATTTACTGTTACAAAAAGTATCACACATTGCGAAAACTGCAGATAGGAATGCAATTTTTTCTTAGAATCCCTTCACACCAACAGAATCCGGGGCAATCTGAACCAATCTGAATCAAATAGAAACTGACTGTTGAAGACTCGGATACTCAAAACTCTCGATTCAAAAGGTGTGATAGGTTTCAAGACGAACAATGCTGTTTATTAAGGAAGCGGTTTTCCTGAATCTTGATTGATTGTCTGAATCCAGGTTGGTTCAGACTGATCAGGATTTTGTTCGTGTGAAAAGAATTTTCGGTTTTTATTGCTAGTGTATGTCATGTTAGAGCACGTAATAGGCAAAGGTTAAAAAAACAAAAGTTTTAATTTACAAACTTCATTAAAGAAAAAACAGTATCTACAAGAGCAGAAACAGGTGTTTTATCTTACATCACCAAATACATCTGCATTATCAGTGTTATTAAGTTATAAACTACAAAATTAATGTTAAGGTGTACTTATACACTAGAATATTTTTCTTAAATTTTACATTAAAAATACAGGGTTTTTTTACAATAGGTAATTGGTTTAAACTTAAAATAATTTCAGTGTGAAAAAAACAGATTTAACTAATCATTCATTATCTAGTTTAGCTATAATTAGCTAATTAACATGTTTCTAACAGCGATATCTCCAATTCTAGTTTGTTCAGAAAGACAATTCCCTGTTGGAAATTATTTCAATATTATTTTTCATGTTTTGACCCTCAATCAAGTTGCTAGAGAGAATAGGTTGTCTTTTTACAATTTCCCACCAAAGAAGCATATAAAATCAAGATTCATTCAAAAATCAACTAAAAATTCACTTCTTAACTAATAACTCTAATTGAGAGTCAAAACATCCACTGTATTATATCGATTATAATGATACAAAAATAATTATAATAGATCAATTTATTGTTGAGTTATCACCGTTTGAAAGAAGCATCAGATTGCAAAAATAGTCTATCAGAACTTGAGTTTAAAGTTTGGAAACATGTTTGTACGTGATCAGTACCTTACTAAAAACACTTGTAACTAGAAAACTATTCCGAATATTTGCAAGATCTTGGTATCGTTTGAAAGCTAAAGAGTTTGAAAATATTTTGAAATAAAAAACGATATTCTGGTTGAGTTTCGTGATTTCTGGTGATATATACACACCTTAAGTTATAATGGACGCTTGTTCTTCCCAAGTTCTATCAAATTCTTAATTACTTATATCTTTACTGAAAAGTAAAATGACGTCGAAATATCACTCAAGAACCAGATCACTGACGTTTTGAAGAAGCAATCTACTACTGAGGCAGAACATACTCAAATGCAGAAATAAAAGTAGCACATCATCAGTTCGACTCTACCTCAAAATTTATTGCTTACCGCCGATATTCCCTTTCCGAAACGAACTTTCCTGAAATAGTGAATTTATATTCAAGTCGAATCGTGGAGAATTCTCAGCTTTTCGAAACGAACTGTTGAGGGCAATTCACTTTCTTGAGTATGTATAGTTCGTTCTTTTAAAATGGAGGTCTAGATTGATTTCGAAGTTCATACATATGGAACAGACATCAAAGAAGGGAATGGCAGGTGTATATGTTGTGTATCATATGGTGAATTCAGATAGAAGATGTCTGGGGAACTAGCCTCAATGGGAAATGCACTCGACGAAACAGTCCACACAGCTAAATTTAAAATTTTAAATGAGCATATGCAGTTCCGTAATTCTTATTCACTAAATTTTTTTTTCATTTGCTAACCAACCAAATAGTATCGATGAGACAACTCGTCGATGAAGATCTGATCAATTTTGCTAATGACGAGATATTTCGTCATCAAGGGTAATACAGATATTGGCGATTTTTTGTGATGACGAGATCAAAATCTGGTCACTATTTTGTTAATGACAAGATATTTCGTCCATCAAGATCTAGTCAGTTTTTCTAATGACAAGATATTTCGTCCATTAGATCTGGTCAGTTTTGCTAATGACGAGATACCTCGTGGAGTCAACTACCAGAAGGATTATTTTCAATTTGTCGATGTTGCTGTGCTTAGTAGTATAGGCAATTACGCAAATTTAATGTTCAAGTGTTTGACAGATTTTAAACAAAATTACTAATAATTATAATATATTTTCATTTTACTTAGCGTAGGGTGGAAGTGACCCACAGTATAACAAAATTAACAGCTATGCTTAACCATAAAGTAATTTAGGCAAATTTTCATACCATTGATTTGAATAAAATTATCCAAAAATGTGTCAACTAAGGATTTGAAGCAGAAATTAATTACAGGTGTTAACACCAAATGTTGAAACGAAAGCTTATTTGATAACAATCACTTTAGAACTGTACAAGCGGTATTTATTATTCAGAAGAGCTTTGAATCCCAATACCATTCCTGCTTAAATTAATATTAAAAATTAATAAGAAATATCAATCGAATGAAATTATCATATACATTTAATGATATGAGTTCGCTTTATAATTTGATAGAATTGTTTTAGGTCTTCCTTATATTTGTATAACTGAGTCAACTTTATCAAAATGTAAGAAAAATTTAGATAAAATAGATAGTGTTTGGATAAAACAGCATAGATAAAAAAAATGTTCAAATTGAGATAAGTAAACGAGTATATTTAAAATAATTATATTTCATTTGATTAAATACGTATGAGTCAACAATGAATAGAATCAGATATAAATGATGGTTTAAATGATTAAATTGATAAAGGATATGTAAAAGTAGATTCAATAACAACTGTCCCCTGAAAAACTTGGTTTTTGTGACTTAAACAGTTTAACCCTAGCACGCTAGAAATATATCTATTAAAATAACTATCATTTCTAAAAATTGAAATGTGGTATGTAACACTGATTTAAGAAAAAATGAAGTTTTCTTTTTGAAAAATATGTACATTCAAATTTGACCATGGAAAAAATTTCAATTGGCTATTAAACTAGAGAAAAAGAAAATAATCTTCATGAATTTAATTCAGTGTTTAATTATTAAGATAAATTAAACTTTTTTCTGCTATAAATAAATTTTATATTATTAAAGGATATCATGTAAGTCAGCTCATGTGGAAATGTTTAGATCCTCCATCTAATAAAAATATGCGTAATTTATAAAATTGGTACTGTTACAATACCCATTTTATTCGTTAGAGCAATTACACAAATTACGCTTACAATTTTGCTTTTCAGTCCTTTTTATATACATAAGATCACATTTTTACCTTTATTGATGAATTAGAATAAATAATAGCGTTTTCAAAAAGACCGTAATTTTGCCTAGAAAAATATGACTATTTATACGCCTAAAAACATCGTTAGTCTTGAATGAACTTTAAGAGCAAACTATGAAAATTCATCTAAAATGTTTCGAGACGATTTCAACTAAAATAAGTTTATGCATTGACTCTGTTCTTATTTTTTGGATAAGGATAGAAAATAGCATGTGTGTTACTCTTATGAGTCTTACATTCTAAAAAAATTAAGACATAGAAAGGTACTTAATACTTTAAATGCAAAATATATCTAAATGAAATCGCAAATATTCTGGATCAATATGGAATGTTTTATTGTACAATACTTGATTATACTCTATCGTGTTAGGAAAGTCCGTCGTTAGAAAAACAATTTCCTACCTTAAATGTTTCTGCTTATAAATTATTCAAGGGCTTCTGCAACTTACAAATACGCACTTTATGATAATATCATAACTTTACATTTACCAAACTTCCCTTTCAGAATTTGCATTAAATATTTGTTTAAAAGTTAAGAGTTATGAAAAAGTAAAGAATTCTTGAAAACTGTCAACATGAAAATAATAAATTCAATAAAATAAAAAAATAATAAAATTAAATAAATTTCAAATTTTAAACCCTTTTAAAATGTAGTGTCTTTTGCCAATCTTTCTAAGCGCGCAATTTAAATATTAGAGGTTTCAACTAACTTATCTAATTCTAAAAATGGGTTTTGCTCCGTTAAATTAATTGTAACGAAAAGTGTAGAAAATTATTTTTTATGGAATAAATTTTAAAAAAAATCTAATTTCGCTAAATTTGAGAAAACAAAAAGTGTTCAACACCTCTATGCTTTTCTTAATTTAGCGTATTGAAAAGAAATGTCAGTAAATGTTATTAATTTGTGAATACTTTTCATAAATACTAAATGAGTTCTTAATTTGTCTGTAAAAAGTAATTTTACTCATTGAAACAGCTTTCTTATAGTTAATAGCAAATTCATGCCACATAGTTTCCTTAATTTACAAGGCTCAAATGATAACGGCATTAGTTTTATTCTGAATTACGTTTTATTCATTTTCTTTTGCAAATGAAGTGTGCCGTACCGAACTCTTTTCGGGAATAAACTTATGTAAGATTTCTTATTAAATTTGAAGTCAAATGAAAATACTCAACATTAAATCCATGTCAGAGAACTTAAATTAATTTCCTTCCTGTCAGTGCTTGTTTGCAGTTAATGACAAAGCAACGATTTGTTGTCTATTTTCCGTCTAGAGATTTAATCCTAGCTCGGCAATATAACTTTGATACTCAAATAGCATTCCTTTTGCTTGTTTGAATTCAAAGGCTATCTTTGAAACGCGTGCAGATTTTAATTAAGATTTTTAATACATTGAGAGAGATACACACTCAGATGTTACTAGAGGGATCAAGTTTTCTGACTATTATGTACATTCATAGCTTTACACCGTCTGTGACAGACACTTGCATAAAATGGCGACTCGCCTTAAGGCGAAATAGACTGTCAGAACAAGTATTTGATAAATGAACACAGGACACAGTAACAGTAGCAGTTTTTATCATGCGATGCTGAAAATTTTAGTACCCCGAAATTCCATTGAATCTGCAGTCTGTGAGTTTGGATATCTATGAATTATAAAGTTTTCACAATGATAAGAACAGTAAACAAATAAAATACAAAGACCATCAACAAGTTAACCATCCTAGTGGTTGTCTCTACGAAGTATCTCGTAATTAGTAAGACTGATCAGAGCTTGATAGACTAAGTATATAGGTAGGTATTTTAGTTAACGTCGAACTAGAGCAACACAACTGGCTGTCGTTGACTGTCCGGGATCAAACCCGAAGGGAAAGATCCCAGGTGAACACCACGTAATTTTGAACCACGGTCAGATGACGTGGTCACACTGGCACCCCAGTCTCCAAACTTTCACACCACGCCAATGTGTGGACATTTGAGCCACGACAGTTTTAACGCACACCAGTCCCCTTGTACATGACGGTCTTTGGTTGGATTCGAGTTTGCAACCCCCGGTTGCTAATCCGTTACTCTTCCAACCGGGATACCGCTGTCTGCTTGATAGACTAGATATCTCGTCATTAGAAGAAAAGTGATCAGATCTTGATCTCGCCATCATAAAAAATTGGCAATATCTTGATGGCGAGATATCTCATCACTAGCAAAATTAATTTTGTTTGATAGAAGGAAAACCCGTTCTTAACGGTAAGGTGACTTGATAACTATCCAGAGGGCACAATTCGGTGGTGGGTTGAAGTTGTGACCGAAATTTCACGGCCTAGTCGTTGTTGTTAATTGTTGTTAATAATCTCCAATCAAGTCTGACGGAGTCAGACTAGATCAAGGAATCCGTTAACTTTTTTGTCAACTGATTCATAGGAGGGAATGTGCAGCTTCTGTAATCCGAAGACTGGAGCACCGAGAGGTAGAAGACTGTCTTGGCTCCGTGAAGTAGATGATTTCAGAGGTTATTGAAATGAAGAGCTTTAATTGTTCTTTAAGATGAAGCAAGTTGGAAGGCTGTAGGAGGATTTGGAGGTTTTCTATGAATTTTGGAAGAAGGCCGGACTGGTGTTCTGTTACAGTTGAAGGAAATACCGGTGAAGCGTACTCCAGTGGAAGCGGATCAAAAAGATGTTCGGATCATGAATTAAAATGGATGAGTTCTAATTCTAAAGTTTAAATTTGAAGAGAAAAATAGCCGAAATTCAGTCTTACTATTGAGAGATTTTCACAGTTTTCATATCATTTTGTAGGTTTTTTGTAGTTGCATCATCTAGTAAATTTTCATAGATGGATCGGCATTATTTCCGGTGAATTTCCGCCAAATACGGGAGCAAATAAAATGAGCGGCTTTTATTGAATTGTATTTATTGAATTACGGCCTAGTCGTGAGTACAACTATCGACAAGGTGTGTGTTATGTTATCAGAGAGCACGAGGGTATGCCATTCCCCGGGATTGTATTGTCTGTCCTATTTGTCAATTAACTAAATGCTTGCTTGTCCACGAATCTGCAAATAATGCCTAGACACCAACGCAAACCCCTCATATATGTGAGAGAGATTTTCAATGTTTACAGACAAACCAGACCGAATGCGAAGATTTCTCTTCCTATATCCAAATGCTCTCCAATAATACATACCGTGGGTATCTTAAAATTTGGCTTGCCACCGTTTTAGCGACATTTGTTAATTGAATTGTTCTTGACTAATGTTTATCATATATGAATTCAGAATACATTATTTTTCATTCTTATTGAAGAAGTTCTTAAATCGTGTTCGAATAACAAACCAAGTGACGTCACCTCAGGAAGACGTACAAGAAACACTTTCCGCACAGAACAACTACCGCTACCTACATTGGCAGAAAATGCCTCATACACACGCTACAGTAATATTTCCAAATTTGGTGTTTAGGTTGAACGGAAATGAATTTATATCTTTAAAACTCATTCCCGCTAACTTCTATTTTGTTTTAATTCTCTCTTCTGTTTTAAATATTTATTATTTTAATAAATTGTAATTCTTTTCGTCACACGCAGCACCACAGCAAAGTATTCTGTTTAAAGCAGCATGTAAGTTAGAATGAAGCAAATTTTAAGTGAATTTTTGGCATTATTGAAAGAACGTTAATGCTAAAAATATCCGAACTAGGACTTTTGAAGTATTACAAATTCTTTGTCATAGCGATAGATGGTCAATGTGGCTTATTTTACGAACTAAAGCTATATTTAAGCAACTTAAATTGGGAAAGTTTGTTTAAAACAATGATTTTCTTCAGAAGAGATGTTGTCAAATTGATTAACCATTTAAAAAGTGGTAATAGGTTACCTTTGCTTTATCACTACTGAAGGTATTAAATTTTAAAACAAGTTATTTTATTATTTCACGTGCCACGAAACGGAATTATCAAGAAAGAATTATCCGCTTTTAAAACAAATTTAGTGATAAATATCTTATCAAATTAGTCATCTTTCAATTAATGGTAGGGAAATTCGAAAAGAGTGCCACAAATAAAAAAATATTAGCAGGTAAATTATGTGAGAGTATCCACAGTAGATTCATCATTTTTACGAATTAAGTTGAGCAATTTTACAGGAATAGAATATATGAAAGTGAATTCCCTAATCCTCCCACAAAATCATCTTTTGTAGCAGTTACCTTAGTGTCTCACCTTTCGCCAATTTGTACCTTTAGCAGGGGTGCGATACATATGAAATGTATTACATGGATGTATTTGCAAGTATAGAATTTGTGCCCAAAGTAGGTTGTAAAAATTATAAAAATGTCGAAAAGGTGTTGAAAAATTATTTTACGCATACTTAAATGATTTGGCATTTTTCTACGAAAGAGGAAAATTATTATTTTCTGGTCACTTTCAATATACAGGGTGAGTCTAAATTTTTTTTACAAAATAAGAGGGGTGACAGTACCCATCCAGACGAGCAATAATTACCATGGAACATAGGGTCGCATTCCACTCTGAGAGGCAGAAAAAAGAGTAAAGTCGAAACGCGTCGACATGAACAAGTCATCGCCTCTGACGCCGTTTTGTACCTACCTACGTAGCATATCTCCTAAGCAAGATGGCCTGGTCGGTGGGATCGGACGTGGCGGACCTGTGGCTTGGCCTCCTCGCTCACCGGATCTCAACCCTCTGGACTTTTTCTTCTGGGGGCACATGAAATCTTTAGTGTACCAGACGCCTATGGACTCGGCTGAAGATCTCGTAGCGAGAATCGGTGTTGCCGCAGACAAAATGAACACAACACCAGGAATCTTCGAGAGCCAGTCACTCCTTCGCGGGTGTGAACTGTGCAACGACACGCCACTATGAGCACTTGCTGTGAGTTTTTCTCTGATCAATCAATCAGATTGTGCAACTTTTGGTATCGTTCATTCGCTTTCCCAACACTGTTGTAAGTTCATGTTGAAATTCTAATTTGACTCTTTTCTGCCTCTCAGAGTGGAATGCGACCCTATGTTCCATGGTAATTATTGCTCGTCTGGATGGGTACTATCACCCCTCTTATTTTGTAAAAACAATTTAGACTCACCCTGTATAGTTAACGAATTCAACCCGAGTGAGATCGGGCAATTTTGCTAGTAACAAATAAAACCCTTCGTCGTCGGACAAAAGAATCTCGCAGACAGGAACATCTGCTTTCGAGACAGCTGCGCGGCTGACACTGAATAAAAAGGCAGAATATTGTGGTAATCGATCTCAGATCTATTCCCACCTTTTTTTCACTTCTTGAATAGCAAAGTTCCGCTTTAATTTCCGTCCTCCTGTTAAGCAATATTAGCTTAAGTCGCTCTCTCACTTAGTTTGACTTTCGATCGTGAGTATGGTGACCACGATCAAATGAAACAAATAATGGGTTTCTGATTTTTGAGCTGAAGGATTCAATTTCGCTATGTGAAATTTGTTTACCTTTAGTGTACATTTGACTTTTTAGTAAAATAAAAAGTCGAATTTTGCTTTATCCCCTACAGACCCAAACTATATTAATGATAACTTTTTACTTCAATACTTATTAAAATAGAAATAAAAATATTTCAAATTTGATAATTTTAAATATCAATGTTACCACAAGAATAAAAATGTAGAAAAACCATGAAAACCTTAATCGAATTGGAGGTAGGTGAAAATGAAAAACCTTCACAACAACGACTAGTAAAGATTAAAACCCTAGAAAAGATCGTCAATGACCTTTCGTTTGAGAAAGACGTTCACCATCATTAGGACAAGTAAACCATAGAGGAAATATAAAAGTAGAGAGAGCAATGGTAACCTTCTTATATGCCCAGGATCATGTGATCAAAACTAGCAGTAACGTGACCCTTGGACTGCTTTCGTCTTCTGGGTGGAACCGAATATTCATCATGTGATTGGTCCATGGGAAAGAAAACCTTCTATTGATGTATCATCTGATTGGTCCACACGACAAAGTAATAGACTTTTGGGATATTATCACTTTTCTTGCCACTCTAGATATACACATTCACGCTATTACCCTGTCATAAGACGTTATATCTCCAAACGAGGTAATACGAGCCTTTAGAATAGAGTCTTATTGAGAGAATATAGGCCAACCAAGTCAATTCTTCACAGAGCAGTCAAGTGACTACTAATAGACATGTTGATCACACTTTTTGAAGCTCCTATCAATAGCAATACTCAGCCTACTTATATTTCACGTCTATGAGCAAACCGCAAGAAGAAAACGCGAGTTTAAATATGTTGCTCTTGAATAGTAGTGCCACAGCTCATTTTTTTAACTAAGCCTTTTCCAGGCCACGGGAATATTTCTAAAATTCGGAATTTTATTGAGATGCAAAACCAAATGAAAGAATGATGTTGAAAGATATACACTAATGTTGTTCTCGCGATTTTCTTCTGTCATGATGATAGTGGAAGTCTTGCTTCATCGAAAAACCATTGGTGATCATTTCTAAGTTTTTAATCTTTATCTTTAAGTTCTTTCATTTGTTTCTACAACTACAAGAATATAAATCTCGATACAAACAAACAAGCGTGGTTCAAATTACCGTGGATCTTTCCCTTCCGGGCCGATCCCGGACCGTCGCCAATAGCCCGTTCTGCTCCAGGGCACAATGGGCTATTGGCATTTCAACTACCTAGCTCGCTACAAACAAATAAAATGTCACATGAAGTGTCAACAGTGACACTTCGGCACGTTATGTGGCATTTTGTTTCCCATGTTTAGGAAAATGACCCTGAAGGCTTTCATGCTTTTAGGCTTTTTCCAGTCACGGTATTCTGAGAACTGTTGGAAATTCTTTAAACGAAATATTCCAAGGGACTTGGTTTTGAAGACGGATAAAAAAATTAGTATTTTTTACAATTTTTAGAGAAAATAGTCCCTATTGGGACCTAAGGAACTGAAAAAGCTAAGATGGTTGTGCGGATATTTGAAAGAATATTCAAAGTAACTAAGAAAAAGAGAGCCAACATATATCTATTTAAGGATCATTTGAGGATCGAAAAATATAAATGTTTGAGCGTCAATACTTTTTTGTATTGTCAAAGTAAACAAATATGTAATATTTATACACTACGTCTTCATTAACCGTGCACACACACATATGGTGTTTTAACGCAGCTACACATTCCATCATATTAATATAACGCAGATAAAACGTTGAAAGAGTTCTTTTCAAAATCTTGGTTAATGCTTTTGCACTGTTTGGATATTTGAATAGAATTTTCTGGTATGGAAATAATATTTCTGATACAAATGTACATTTTTATTTTGTTAGTGTGATCTAGATTATTTTTCGTCGTATCGTAGAAATAGTTTTGTGTACACTATGAAAATTTACCTTTCTACCTAACACTTACCTTTCCATTACCCTGCATTTCTAGACTTTCTCAAATAATGTTATTTTTACTCAAACACCATTTAAAATAAATACCTTACGTTTCTCTAAAAAGCAATCTTTTTGACTTATAGTTTCAGGAAATCAAAGCAGTCATTTTTGTTAAATATAAATATTTCTAAAATTTAGAATTTCATTGATATGCAAAACGAGATAATGATAGAACGTTCTAAGGATTTTCACTAAAGTATATATCACAGAAATAGACATTATTTGTATATTGGCGAAAAGTAAATGGATATAAGAATATAAACAATGTAAAATCAACCCTACTGGATTTATTCACAAATTTTGTCACTTAGTACAAATCAAGCATATCTAAACTATTGTTTGGGATTGTTTGTAATTTAGAAGAAATACGACGGAAGAGTCCTTTTTTGGACAAATATGTTTATTCGTGAATCAGAAGATGGTCATCAATGGACAACGCTTACGGCCTTGTCGGCGCTTGGTGGTTGACTGTACAATATAAAGAACAATTTGAGCGCACGCTAGGGGCTTTATGTATGAAATGACGTAAGCATTGCGCAACAGGAGGTACGCAACAACTATGAAGTTGTTTGATACTACTAAACTACATGGAAAATCTCGCCGCTGTAATGAAGTTCTTTAATAATCTGATTACAAAATGCAATGAGAAATCTGGAGGATAGAAATCAGCGCATCAAAGAAAATGTAATAGAGGGCGAAAATATGTTTAGACGTCAAAAAGGTATTGAATCCCTTTAAACAAGGGAATGGGATGCAATTTAAATGGATGTACAGAAGCTAATTGTGATAACATGATTCACGTGTGTATTTTATGAAATAAAGTTCACTGGAAAAAAATTAATACCAGTAAAAGTACATGAAAACCTACTTGATGGTTTAATTTTAATCTTATTTCATTTGGTAGTGTGAAATGTGCACATGTATACATGCCTGTATTTATTCATCGTAAATGGATGTAAATAAGGTTTCAAACATGAGTAACGGCATTGCATTTGATACATTTAAACAATCTAGGAATTTTTCGCATATGCTATGAGTCTTACAGTTCTTATCATCGACCTCCTGATGAAAGAGTAGGTGATAAACAACTCAACTCCATCAGCTACAGGACAACTCACCTCCTGGTGACGTAACTTCCGGCTCCCCTCGTTTCGTACAGCAATTGGTAAACAACTCCACAACAGAAGGAAAAACTAAGCTCAACTTCCTGTGATGTCATTTCCGGAAGCAGAAGAAAACACTTCAACTTCTGGTGATGTCACTTCTGTAAGTAGGAAGCAAGCAACTCGACTCAAATTCCGTTGATGTACGACATCACTTCCGGCTCTTCAGCTTCTCTTGTCGTGGGAATCCCATATTCTCCCTACACCATTGACCTTTCATTAGAAGGCCGATGGTGTTTATATCTTTTTCTGTAGCATGATTCGCTGTGTCACTAGTTAGCAATCACATAATGAAATCAACATATTAGAGAAAATTACTTATTCTTCACTGTACGAAAGAGAGTGGGTCATGGTAAGAAAAATACAATAAAGTCCCGATTTAACAAATCAGAAACGAACTTCGCTTTCAGTCTTTATTTTAAGGAGAGGAGATCGAAACTGTCAATAAGGGAGACGACGTGGTAAAGCCAAAAAGCAAAGCGTAAACATCAAACTAAGTGATTTACTTACCTTAAAGCAAGCGAATTTCTCCACAACTGATGAATGCTCAATGGCAAGAATTTTTTTCACCATTATTACTCAGTTCATCTTAACCCTACTGGTTAAGATAAACTGAGTAATAATGATGTTGAGATATCTCGGGATTAGCAAAACTGACCAGATCTTGATGGACAAAATATTTTGTCATAAAAAGAAGACTGGACAGATCTTGATCTCGTCTTTATAAAAAATCCGCAATATTCTGATGACGAGATAATCTTATCATTAGCAAAATTGGTCTGATTGTGATGGATGAGATATCTCGTAGAAACCACTTGGAGGGTTAACGACTGATAAATTTTGTTGAGTAAGAATTAAGAGATGCATATGCGCATTTTAAATTTAGATGTGTGGAACTGTTTCATCGAGTGCATTTCCAATTGATATTAGATCCTAGACATTTTTTCTTTGAATTCGTCATTGGATTCGCAACATATATACCATTGTTTTTATCTATTCTAGTTTGAAGTCCGGGGACCTAAATTGCGCTACGGAAAGCAGTGATCTTATTGTGACTAGGAAAATGTAATCGTAATCGTACTTTTATTTATAAATCTACGGTCACTTTTTTCATTATGAGGTTTAATTAGACCTCTGAGGGATATGAGTACAATTATTTGTATTTTGAGAATGGTCTTAAATTTAAATTACTTTGGGGAATGTTAACATCGCGGAAAGAAATAGTTAACTAGAACAGATTTTTCGGCAAAAAGTAAAAATCATAAATGTATTTCCAATTAGTTATTAAACTCCAAGTGGTTCCAATGCCGTTTATTTAAACAATGTCGTTTATTTCAATGTACGTTGATTCTGTTTTAGAAAGATGTCTGTTTCCTCTGAATTTTTTAAATTTTTAATATACTGTACCCGCTTCTCGTCATCTGACCGTGGTTCAAAATTACGTGGTGTTGTTTTCGGATATTACGTTAATGAAAATACCTACCTGTACCCACTTGCAGCGGATGCTTGTAAATTTTTATGTACGTAACATCTTTGAATGTAGAACTTTCTTTGACCTAGATTATTGAGCTGGCTCTTGTGGAGCTAAGTAGGTAGGTATTAAATTTATTTTGCACTGGAGCAACACAACGGGATATTGGCGACGGTACGGGATCAAGCCCGAAGGGAAATATCCCAGGATAACACCACGTAATTTTGGACCACGGTCAGATGACGACCTGTGGAGCTAGGAGTCTCTTCCCGGCCACCTCTTGTCTGTAGGCTGGGTAGCCTGGGTAAAAAATAGTAGTATCGACGTATCTCGAGATATCTCGTTCATCACGATCTGACCAATTTTGCTATTGACGAAGTGACTCGTCATAAAGATATTGCCGATTCATTTATGATGACGAAATGAGAATCTGGTCAGATTTCTTCTCATGACGAGATATCCCATCCATCAAGATCTGGTCACATTTGATGATGACCCCTCGTGGGTTAGCCCTCTCAACGTCACGAGATTTCAGAGTAATGTAGTATTGACTTCTCCACAACAAAAAAAATAACTAAATAGCCACATTAATTAGGAGTCCTTGAAAAGATTATTTTGGATAATAAAGTCAAATATCATGCAGATTGCAGAATGGATATATGCCTGTGAACCCCTCAGAAGGTTAAGTGAGCCTATTTGCCAAACTTGAGTATCCGATGTGGAAAATAGGAAAATGACTCCAACATGCTTTTCTCCTTTTGATTTTAACCTCCACGTAGTTCGGATGTCTCACCCCCTGGCCATTATCACTTCAATGCCCTTTCATTTCTCGCCCAGAAGTCTGGGAACCAACATCCAGATTCGATGATTAACCACTTAAAGCACGAGTTTTTTTCGGAAAAACTGGTAAAAAATGATCGAGTTTTTTTTGACAGAAAATGAATATATATATAGGTATAGTGTAAGTTATTTTTTGCGATTTCAGTTGCGGGGGGTGGGGTAAAAGTTATAAAAAAAATTATTATACAAACAAAGTGTAAACGATTTGATTACATGTTTATTTTGAATTTCAAAATATTAATAATAATAAAATATTAACTTCAGATTCACTCATCAATGCCACGCGAGTGAGATAATATTAAAAAAAGTCAAATTATCGGACTTGGCAAATCAGGCCGAAGCTACAAATTTGTTTATTACTAAATAGTCCAAACGTATGAGAATCTATATATTCATACTTTGATTTTGTACATTGACTTGTGTTTTATTCTAACTTTAAAACTATCGAAGCGCAAGCAGTGTTGGACGTCAACATCGTAGTTGCCGTCCTAGAACGGTGAATAACCAAGATAGTGTGTAGGGTTGTAGTGACATCTGGAATGAATCGCAAGCGTAGCCTAGAAGTGCAACAGACTTCATCGTAATCGAAAATATTTGGCAATAATCAAATCGTATATAGATTTGACCGGTACTACCTCGGGTGATAAGCTTGTGTTGCATGCCAATTAATAGGACACCATAAAAACGTTGTGTACAGTTTGATTCCATATATTCAGAAAGTAATAAAATAAATAGGTACCTATAGTTTATCACTTGAAAATGTTTAATAATCATTAAGTATTACATAAAACTTATTTATCAAAGCAAACTACTCTGTTTTTAACGCTTTTCACTTTTGTTATATTATTTGTCAGTAAATCGAAATTGTGTCAATCCGGGAATTTGTTGATATATTCACTTAATAGATGAAAGAAATGAGAATCTAGGAAATATGCTAACATTCTATATGCGTGACCTTTATTTAACATTTCTACACATTGAGACAGACCCCGAATACTTAATCTGTATTTCCAGCAGTTATGATCAGATTAGCAAAAGTGATATTTAGGTTAGATCTTTTAACCACTTAAAGCACGAGTTTTTTTCGGAAAAACTGGTAAAAAATGATCGAGTTTTTTTTGACAGAAAATGAATATATATATAAGTATAGTGTAAGTTATTTTTTGCGATTTCAGTTGCGGGAGGTGGGGTAAAAGTTATAAAAAAAATTATTATATAAACAAAGTGTAAACGATTTGATTACATGTTTATTTTGAATTTCAAAATATTAATAATAATAAAATATTAACTTCTGATTCACTTCCATCACTCAAGAGATCATCACTTTCATCGCTGAAACTTTCTGATAAATTGGCATATTCAAAATCGTCACAGTCGCTCATTATCAGATAACTTTTTCTAAACAAGTTACAAAAATACTTAGTAAAAATTAATTTATGGTTAACTGTTTACTTTTATGATATTTAACGTAATAAAAATGGATATATTACCTTTTAGACACCTAACAACTGCTTTATAACAAAGAATTCCTAACAAACTTATAGCTAATCATCAAAATGCACCACTTGGTTTACACAAGAAAAATGGTGCATAGTGGTACCATCTACGGTAAATAAGTTTAATATCCATCTATAAATAAGTGGTAAATCATCTATGATAAATAAGTTTATGCCATCTTTGGTATAAGTTTAATCTAGCCTATCTATTTTTACTAGAACAGAAGAGCGCCCGTGTGAGACACGGGCATGTGCAAATTTGCTGGTAACTTTCGCCCGTGTCGAAGACGGGTAAATGCATTAAGTGGTTAAACATACACACGGACCTCTCCTTTCGAGTTCAGCCGAGGTAACCCGGTTGGAAGAGGAATGGATTAGCAACTGAAGGGTTGCGAGTTCGAAACGGCACAACCAAAGACCGCCGTGTACACGGGGGCTGGTGCATATTAAATTTCACGTTAACGTGGTGTGTAAGTTTGGAGAGTGGGATGCCAGCTCAGGTGTGACCTAATCATCTGACCGTGGTTCAAAATTACATGGTATTGTCCTAGGATCTTGCCCTTCGAGTTTGATCACGGACCGTCGTCAATATTCCGTTGTGTTGCCCCCCAATGCAACGTTAATTAAATAACTACCTACCGTACGAGTTCAATAATCCGCTATTTATAATGTACTCTCTTAATATTGATAGTTTTGTGACTCTAATCTGCCATGTGTGTGTGTGTGTGCGTGTGTGTGTGCGTGTGTGCGTGTGTGCGTGTGTGCGTGTGTGTGTGTTTAGGTAAACAAAGAGTAAGATTTCGCTGTGCTTGTTAAGAGCATAAACGATTAAGTTCAATTTAATATTCATGAATTCAGTTTTACTAAAATGTTGCAAAAAGGCACTTCAAAATAAAAAGCATAACGACATTAAATTTTATGCAGTAAATCCATAACAGGATATGCTGCAAGCTAAGAATATTTGAAGAAAAATAATAATGATATTCATATAAAAACCCCAACATCTATTAAAACCTGTTTGAAAAGCTACGTTTTCCTTCCCAATTAAAATTTTTTCCATGTTTTTATACATTTTCAAAAGATCTACATGTACCACTTTTTTTCAAAACCCACCTTAACAGCTTGCACCAAATTTAATGTGTAATGAGTCGAATTAATTCCCACACATCAATAAAAAAACGTTTTACGAAAAAACGATAAGGTGAATCACATGTAAAGTAATTAGGAAATATAATTGGGCTTTAGAAGTGCCATTCCGTATCAGATTGCTAGTCTAATTCTGTGTTAAATTTTAATTAGTATGATTAATGGCATTACATCCATCTGCAGCCAATCAAGTTTTCCATGTGCAAATGAATGGATACTGAAATATAATTACGTTTGCCTTTATAATTTTTGTGAATTCATAGTTTCTGCTATTAGATCTTTTTTTGAACATTTGAAGAGATAGCAAAGAGAATTAAAATATTTCTTTTAAATAGTACTATCTAAACTTTCTAAATGATAGTGAACACATTTTGAGGTCGGCAGATGTTTCAGCACAAAGTGTTTATACGTTTTAAAATATACCAGTGATTGTAAATATCTTTTTTATTGCAATTCGTTTATAGAAAAATTCAAATTTATAAATTTAGAGTCTAAATATATCATTTAAATATAACCTTCGTTTGCTTAAATCCGACATGTAGCTTTGTAGTGTCCTGTTTTGGATAGTTAAAACTCATTCCAAGAGGATGGAGAAACAATTATGAATCCTTGTTATTTAAATAACAATTTTTTACACAGTCAATATTTCTTGAAGCATGGTAAGCGTTTATTTTTTTATTAAAGGTGTTATTTTTGATAAAGATATATTTTAGGAATATATCCAAAAGCTTACAACTCAATTTTCTTGAAAAATATCCTAAAAGTTTTTATGAAACTAGAAATGAACTGCTAATTTCGTTTCTTTCCCTGCAATAATTCATAACCCGGTGCTCATGCCCATCCAACCTTCTAATGAAATAGACTGAGAATATACATGCAGCTTTATATTAGTTCTACCTATCGCTCGGTTTGAAGATCTATCTCGTGGTTGTGGGAAAAAAAATTATTGATTGGTTAAAGTAATTATCCAGCCTGATTGAAAAACTATTCTTCGAATTTATAACCAATCGAACGAAGTTGATTCGTAAAACCACGCGATTGCCTTTCTGAGATATTGGGGCAGCGACTCCGCCCACATGTTCCATCTATTTCATTAGAAGGTCGATGTGCCCGACGGTGTGACGTCACAGATTAGCGTGTATGCCTGTGCACAGTAAGCGAGGCCACACATTGGATAATATGCGCACTCCCTTTCTGTACAGAAAATATTTCGGAAATATATGTCTTAACATGCGTATTTAAGCCAATCTGGTGTCACAGGACTGATATTGAACCAATGTTAATGTGTGACCTGCATAACAATCCAAACTACACTCCGCCTCTGATGGCTGTGGTAGCAGCCGATGACGGGATCTTCCCCCGTCCTATGTGCGGGTACCTGCTGATGAACCAAACACATCAGGTATATAGGAAGGAAAGATGAGTTCAAAGGGAGCCCCTTAGCGCTGCTATCTTAATATATTGGTCTTGAGATAGAAACAGAAACAATGTATTTGTGATGTCTTAACGATGTTGTTTTGTGACGACACGAAGAGTTTGCAGCACTTGGTATAAAAGATATGATAAAGATATAATTGTTCCGGAGATTAGTATATCTCCGTTATTAAGACGTGTATGAGACAGTTGCTGTCTTTTTGCTACGGAAAAACCACCTCTTTTGCTATTTGGGGATTTTCTTGTAGACAACATCAGTCGTTTTTCTTTCTGATTTTAACACAAAAAGATCTCGTTTTGAGATGACACACACAAGGGCCCCGTAAAGTTGTCCATAAGAAACACTTTCTCTACTTCCGTCTACTCCAGCCACGTTAAATGTCTGATGTTCATGTGCTTCATTTATTGTTTGGCACTTGAAATCAAATGACAGTTCTGATGTAGTATTCCAAATCCAACAAGTATTGTATTAAAATTATTGAGCCTTGTCATTGTTCGGTAGAAGTAACATTTCATTCAGCATGATGCTGTTGAACGTAGCGGTATCAAAGTGATGAAGTTAAGTTGTAAAATATTTATTGAACTGTCTTTGCCTCTACATAAAATTAAAGGATATTACAAACTACCATAATATCTGTGAATTTCAAAAATCTTTCGAAGGTTATTATCTCGACTACGTAATACTATATCTACACTGTGAAATTTTCCAGCTATCACAGCAACTACATCACTCGAAGAAGGGCGTTATACCGACCATAATGTTCACCGAAAAGCACTTTATCAGCGTAAATAACAATACTGAATTATGGTACGTTTGTTGTGGCATCATCAGTTTTAAAAGATTAAACATAATTATATATAATGACAGTGTAACATTTCTTGCAAAAATCTCACAAAGGAACTATCAAGAGCTTGTCGAGCGATGTTACCCCAAGTTGAAGCTTGTGTTTCAAGGTCCAGGATGAAATGAATCTGGAAGAATTTGTAACCGATTAAAATCAGAAAAACCAAACAGGCTACCGCCAAATGATATACTTGACCTTGTACTTTAAATCTAAAGCAGAGTTGGTGTCTATTCTCTATACAAATCCACACCGTTTGACCAATTCACACCAAATTTGGTTCACTTATACCCCCGTTCTAGTTGTTTTGGATGTCCAGAGGGAAGCAATTCGAAATCCTCATAGGAATCACATTGAGTATTTTTACGATCACTGTCAAATTCACACCAAATTTGGTACATTCATTCTATATCCTGCGGAAAATATAGGCTATATATTAACCCCCGTTCTATTTGTCTTAGGTCTGTAGAGGGGGTTAAAACAATTCGAAATTCAAATAGGAATAGCATTTAGTATCCTTACTATCAGTTTGACTAATTCACAACAAATTAGATACTCATTCTTTAGACTACTATGGATAACGCGGGCAAGATAACAACTCCCGCTCAATCTGTCCTGGGTCTACAGAGGGGGCTAAAAACAATTTGAAAGCCCCATAGGAATAACATCGATTATTTTTACGATCATTGTTAGGCCAATTCATACCTCATTTAGTGCACTCATTCTTTAGAATCCTGCTAGAAACATAGGCTATGTATTAACCTCATTCGATTTGTCTTAGGTCTGCAACAGAGGGTTAAATACAATTCGAAATCCCCATAGGAATAACATTGAGTATTTTTACGATCACTGTCAAACCAATTCATATCAAATTTGGTACATTCATTCTTTATAATCTTCCGAGGCTAGATCTTAACCGCCGTTCTATTTGTCCTGGGTCTATAGAGGGGCTAAAACAATTGGAAATTCCTGTAGGAATGACATTGAATAATATTAAGGTGGATTACAAACAATTCGAACCGAACAACGCCGGGTAATTCTGCTAGTATTGGTATAAAGCCACAATCTATTACTTGTGCACTCATAAATGAGGATAATTTTATTTGCATTACTATACTGCGTATGTGCTTTATATCTTTATAATTTAGATAGTACGAAGCGAATGCAATGATTCAAGAGGAGAGGGATTTCTTCTAGTTCTAATTGTTTTAGATTTTTGTACTGATTTTAACGTCCCCTGGTATATCACTAAGGACTGTAAATTATTTTGTTAAACCCCTAAAAAAGAATGAATGTAACCATTTTGCTACAAATAAATTTTTTAAATATAATTCTTCCTCGAAGATTTATGTATGCTTTAATGATTTCAATACAATACGTAATCTTCAAAGAAGTGTTTGTTTTTCCTGTTATCCAACTGTCTTTTTCTTATATTTTTTGGATCATATACTGTTTGTACTGTGTAGTTGAATATTTTCAGATGAGAAACAATAATTAAATTAACTATATTACCATCCTAGTGGTTGTTCCGACGAAGTATCTCGTCATTAGCAAAACTGGCTAGATCTGGATGGACGAAATATCTCGTCCATAAAAAGAAAACCAACCAGATCTTGATCTCGTCATAAAAATCAGCAATACCTTGAAGACTAAATATTTTATCATTAGAAAAAGTGGTAGATCTTGATGGACGAGATATCTCGTTGAAACCACTTGGAAGGTTAAAACATCATAAACAATAAGAAATTGGACTTACGAGGTTTTGATGGTGAAGCGACGATATGTTGAGATAATACTATCAATAGCAAATTGAAATTTTAGATTTTTCACAATTTTCCCACCATACATCCTAACTTCAATTTCCCTTCCAGATGCAGCCCATTCAGCATAAAATGAAATCCTAGTCACTGTGTTCCACAACCATGGCACTTCAACAACGGGAAATATGCAAAGTCGGGGACTCCCCCACCCAAAGGCAGAGATCGATCAGCCCTCGTCGTGGATCCGGAGGACAGTCGTCGAGTACTTCCATCGAGGACAACCCAGACTCACCAGGACTGGAACACCCAATCGACGCCCCAGTGAAGTCCTCGAAGGTGATGGCGCCATCACCTCCCTCACCTGAGGTTCTGCGATCACCTTCCAAAGGCGACCGCCGAATATCGACGCGACTTCTTATGCAGAAAGGAGAAGCCAAGCTGGAATCGCCAAACAAACAGAACGCCAAGTCGCCCAAGCACGCGGCATGGAAGACCTCCAAGTTCTTCAGCAGGAGTATGGCCTCCGGGGAATTGCTGAAAGGGTTCAAGAAGTTGTCGGCTCCTGCGACCCCAGCGACCAATATTGTAGTTGTGACGGAAGACACAAGTGGTCCTTCGACGTCGATGTCAGAGAATAAAGAATCTGATTCGAAGTCTTTTAAAAGCAGGTTCAGCTCGCTGAGGAGGAAGAGTGGAAGTGACTCTGATACGGTGCCAAATGTAGACAGTGAAACGTTGAAGGTAATCAAATAAATTTCTTAAGTTCTTGTTTTGAAGTCCTTTAACCCTATCCTGTTCAAGTGGATTGGGGCGCTTGCTGTTCCATTGTAGGGATGCAGGTAGTTACGCGAGGGGTCACTTCGTGGTTCCTTGGGGAAGTGGTAAGAGGTCAAAAGTCTTCCATTCACACTTGACAGTGATGTACTGCTGTTTCTTGGGGATAGCTTTAAACGATTTTTGCTTTATTTGTATGAGGCATTTTCCATCTAGCTAAATGTAGGTGGCAATAGTGTTTATGCGGCGATACGTCTTTCCTGTACGTATTCCGAACTTGACGTCACTTGTCTTGATTTTCGAACATGACTTCAGGACGTTGCCAGTAATATTTTAATAGATTTCACATTACGTCAAGCCCATTTGCTGTGAAATTGGCTCAGCAATTCATTATGTAACTGTCTCCTCACTTTTAAATGACGTTTAAAAACACCAAGTGATGTTAATCTCGAGGCTTGATGTGCAAATATAACCACGATAAGCATATAACCAAAATATAATGGAAACCACTATTCCATGCATATTGTGCTGTCATTCGATCGAATTATAACGACACTTACCTCTATATTTTCATTATCGTTGAATTTTTACAATGCAGAAGTTCGGTACTTACCTAATAGTCATAATAAAGCCATGCCTATACATAAACGGACCAATAAGTATAGTTTAATAAGATAGTTGAATTTACTTCGCACTGTGTAGCACAACGGGTTATTGGCAACTCTCCGGGACCAATCCCGAAAGGAAAGATCCGAGAATATCTCATAATTTTTAGAATTTTACTGTTATGCAACGATACTAAAATTAACCCTCGAAAATATAATATTCACCACAGATAAGTCCCATACCGTCTCAGAATTAACCACCTTTTTCTCCTCTTTTCACCCGTCAGTTTGTCTCATTGCTACCGTTACATGTCCCCAATACATCTCTTTCCGACCTCTCTATGACATCAAACACACCCACTCGATAAGTCCCACAATCCATTAATTTTTCTCTAAATCCTTAATTCCCTGCCGGGCTATTTTTTAATTATTCATTCTCTCATGATCTCCTTTGAATAAGCATCTCAGAGTCGTTCCAAACACCCTCCACAGGACCCTTCCAAGTAATCTGATGTATTACGTTATGCTCACCCTTTTATTTAGTAAACCGTTTCCTGCCTCTATGCTTGAATTTTCAATCTACCCACACACCCGATGGATACCATGTCGTGCGACTGCTGTGGCGTCGTGAAATACTGTAATTATAAATAATAAAATTAAATTATGGCGAGTGGTTTTGGCATTACTAGCTTTTACGACAGACAGTTATTAATCAATTTACAGTATTTCTATTAATTTAACAATTTAAAGCAGAATCCGAGGCTAAAAGAAAATTGGAACAAATGGGTTTCGATCCCACGTTTCTATCGGCGCAAACCAAGATTTACTCCAGTTCCTACTAAAATAACACACACACACATATATATATATATATAAGTTATTATTTCACTCATCAGATTATTTATTATGTATTCTAACTATAATATAAAATAGATGCAAAGGGTTAAAAAATAAAAATAAAATAATTTTTTAAAAATAAAAAATTTATATAGCACCTTCTAAAGACTGTAGAAGATGGGAACAATCAATATTTTTCAAATAAACTTCATGTTTCCAGCCCTTAATGAGTTAAGAGCTCAGAGCCGTTCTGAACCGCAACATACAACACAGGACCCTTCCACGTACTCTGTTATGTAATGTTCACCCTTGGATTGAACAAAGTATTTCCATGGAATTGTCTGCATTTCCATTTATGAATTTTCAACACTGCACACACCCCAATGGGTGCCTTCTCAAACTAGAGCCGTACACAACTCCTGTCAAGCGATTTCGACGAGATATCTTGTCGATCAAGATCTGACCAACTTTGCCATTAGCAAGATTTCTCGTTATCAAGATATTGCCGATTTTTTTGTGATGACGAGGTCAAAATCTGGTCAGTTTTGTCTATTGACGAGATATCTCATCCATCGAGATCTGGCTCGTCTTACTAATAACAAATCACCTCATTCAGACAACAGCCAAGTGGGGCAAAAAAAAGTATTTTTCAGGATTCAGATAAAACCATCTTTTAACGTTTTTATTCCTGTTACCATGACAGAAATATAAAGAACTTAATTTGTAATCTAGCTGTAACATTCCATTACAGTTCTTTGTCTTTTACTTTTAAAGCATGGCAGTCCGGACGTGAGAGGCATTGTCTGCAAGAAAGAGGACCTGGTGTACCTCATGACGAAGGTTCCAGGCCCTAAGGAAAGGAGGGTCTCCTCACCTGCAGAACTCATCGTCCCTGTCGCTTCCAGTCTTCCAACCTCACCGATACCTGTTCTCAAATCACCTTCCATCAAAGTGGCCCCAAACTCGCCACTGACCCGAGGGTCCTTCCGGACCTCCCGATCGGCCTCGCTGGACCCGACCTCCCTGCCCAACGTGGAGAGGGTGGTCTTCAGACCTCCCAACAAGAACAAGCCGACCATCAAGACTGGCGTCTACCAGCCCCCACAGACCACCTCCCGAGCACCCAGCAAGACGACCACCGACGACATTGGCATCAAGAAGACGGGGACATTTCTTGAGGTCGTGCCAGAGGTCAAGAGGAGGTTGTCCGGACCATTAATAGAGGTCAAGGATCGCATAGTGGAGGAGAACGAAGACGACGAGGAGGAGGCTGGAGATGGGACTGAGACACCTGTCCAATGGGACGAGGGAAATTTTGTGGATCCGAACTTACTTGGTGGTGCCATCGAAGCTTTTTTGAAAGGCATGGGCACGTCTCCAAGTCCGACGCCCACCACCGAAAAGAGGGTGTCGTTCAAAAAGAATCTGATCAAGTGATGGCTCCGTTTGTTTTCGTTGTGTGGCCACTACATTCTTTACTGATGTTTGCTTTAGATATTACTTTTTTTTAAAAGAGTATTTTGACGTTCAACTTGTGACATTAACTTCGACCCAGAAATTTAATTTTATGATTTGAAAAGTTCTTTTAAAGTTTTGGGAGATTTCTTTCGCATGAAGGAAGTGATTACACAGGTCTGCAAAATTTAACTTCAGGAAAGTTTGAAACTTTTTGGATATTTTTACTTACACTCATCAATGTAAATAAAAAATGTTTTTCAAATATTTCGCACAAAACCGGATTTAAGTTACGTATTCAATGTATTTAGTCAAAAAGGTAGTTATTCAAATTATTATTTGTATATCAATAACACTGTTACTTGTTTCATAATTGAAATAGGAACGACAAAAATTAATTAATAATTTGCATAAAATGTGTAATTTTTCTCACTGTTTGGTTTCTATATACAATACAGTTTTTAGTGGCATACTACTTCAGGTACATATTTGTGAATCACCAACATCATTCCGCCATCATGCTAACATCCTAGTGTCCTTGGTACTTCCTTCCATATCCTTAATGTCTTGGTGGAACCTTTCACCCTGATTCTCACTCAAAGCTCACTTCCTTGAATAAGATACAAGCATCACGCTCTCTGATGTTTATGGTCCCTGTAGGACTCTGAAATACATATAAATTTTCTAATATTTGGTGCAAAAATATTTCCTCTTTCAATTTCACATTGGATGAGACTGTAAACTTATTAATCGCTTAATTGGGTATAAAAGCAATTTCCATCCTTAGACAAGTCCTTGATAAACTGTTTCATTAGTCCAAGCTTGATATGAAGGAATAGTAATAACACACACTCTCTCTCTCTCTCTCTGAGTTAATCAAGCTCAGCTGTATGACATTCTTGGTATCAGGTTGTAAGGCTTGCCTGAGAAGTCATTCCTTTTGAACACGATATATTCTTTGCTCGGCTGTTCCACTTGCAGAGACAGCATGAACACTTTTTATTAAGAACCCAAAAGCTCTCCTACAGACTTAGGAAGTTCGATGCCTCTTACAAAATCTTTAGTTTGCTTTGAATTATAAGGAATGTGGCTCATTGATTGAGTGCTCAAGAATGAATTCGTCATCATCACTTATATCTTCTAAGACGCAAACAGTGGAATCCAGACTGGAAGGGATTGAAGCATCAGGTTCAAACGGCACGAGTCTAATAGCAGACTGGATTGAACATGAAGAAACAAAAACATCTTTTTCATTGTAGACCTGTGTGATCAGACATCATTCATTTGATTGACCTAAAATTCAATTTTAAGTGGTAAAACTATTTTGAATGCTTATATTATAGGACATCAAAGGAATACATGAGAAGTTTAGATAATGTTTCTCTGTTTTTACAATTTATTATACGAAATTATTCTAATATTTTCTTAAATATATTACATAGCATTCTTAAAACCTGCCACGCAGAAAGAAAAATAAAGTTTCATGCCGAGTGATATGCATACTTGCCTTTTATTATAACTTCCCCCTATCATGTGACTGAAATTACTAAATAATTCAACTTTATTTTTTCTAAATTTTCCAGAATTGCAATTTATAACACTAAATTCCAGTAATCATTGCATTTATTTGATTTTGATACACAATCAAATGAATGGTGAGAACAAGAATTGCTAATGTCCCTAAATAATTTTTACGAAACCTTAGTATAATGAATTTAAGAGCCAATATCATCCATTATCATACTTTTGCAAGATATTGCCCTATTTTATTTCATATTAATTATCGTAAATTTAAATTCTTAATTTGAGAGGCCACGAATTAAACTGTTTTAGATTTTTCAAAACGTCTGGAATGTTACATTAACCACTCAAGTTCTCAATCACTCAAATATTCTCCAACCTTCTCGGATTTCGTTGATCCTCTTAATGTGTGTAGTAATTTTTAAATTATGCATATGAAAGTACCTTATGTATAAAAATACGTTTTAGTTTCTTAAAGAAACATTTTTAGAATCTCATACGATACAGGAAATACAAGTGTTTGAAGCGTAAACGAATTTTCGAATTTGATTAGACATGAATCATGTGTCTCGTCAATTAAAAACACCGCATCAGACGCTAAAAATTAAAAAAAAAATTACCTTTTAAAATGAGTTCCTAGTTAGCGCAACCCTAAAATTGGAAGTGAAAATAAAAGAACATATGCATAGACTATCCAATTGAATAAGTGCAATTATATGTAGATAGAAAGCACAAAAAAAGTAATGTTACATTTATATTGCTTTTTTAGTTCTATCCAAGAAAAGATTTTTATGGTACTTCGAGCATTATTTTATTGATTTGATTATTACAATTAGAAATATATTGAAACAAAACTCGACTATTGTTAAATTGTACATACACCGGCTATGTGTAAAACTTCAGCGTAAGGGATTGAAAACAATTTTTACATTGTAAATAGAGTAAAAATACTCGAACGAACCTTCTGTGTGTACATTGAATATGAATTTACTGATAAATGTACTTGGCTTCATACTATGATTGTAAATAAATGTTTTATGCATGTGTAACTTATTAAAACATTTTTCAAATTAAGTTTATTTGTTAATTAAGCATTTTTTAAAGTAAACATGTCAGTATAACTGAAATATACTTCAAAACACTATTTAAATCTATTTTAAAGATTAAATATAAAACTATTTAATATTGTTTGTAATGTCTACGAAAATTATTTGTTTCCTGCTGAATCAAGTCCATCGTAGGCTTAGAGCAGAAATTCATTAACTGACAAAAAGTTGGTAGGATGTGTGGAGGACACAAATCTTAGTTTTGACGTGAATACTCGGGCCTGATGTTGGATTGTGGAATGAATGGAGCAGACGTAAGAAAGTTTGAACGATTGTTTATTGTGAATATTAAACAATTAATTTCCAGTTTCAGCGATTAAAGTTAGATTTGATATTAATATTGAAGAATAATTTTATTGATTGAAAACCTGTGATTGCAGCTTAGTTCGGTAGCTTTCGAAAGACACCACTTATGCAGTCCTCACTTCACGCAATTCAAAGTTACACTGGCCCAAAGTTCGCCCAACACTGTAGAATTCTGACATATTACGGTCCCCTTCCCCTGGCTCAGTACGCCTGCGGTTCGAAGATCATGTCAGGTACGGACATCTTTTGTCTATATGACGCTATATTTCACTACTGAATGTTTCTTCTAGTTCTAAAATCATAATACAAAACAGTTGTAGCGCTCGACTTTTCATGGATGCCCCAGTACTGTTCCGATTTTAAAGACGTATTCACATCACAAATTTTTTATAGGGTACAGCTGTTTTAGTTTTTAGGTAAAAAAAGAATTGCGAGAATTTTGATAGTGCTATTTGTTTTAAACAGATTACAATAAGACAATGTGTTTCTCATCCTGATAATAAGCATTTGGTGTCTCCGAAAACATGCCAGTCAATGCGTTTCTGCTATAAGCCGACGATGCAGTAAACTATTTGCATAAAATACAATCAGCTAGCTTTTGTGTCACATTTATGAACATTTTTCATGAAGTATTTTAGTGTTGTATAATATTGGATGAATTGAAATCCATATATGTGCCATCTTTCATTTATCTTCAATAATTTTGTTCAATACTATATTTTCTCAATCAAAAGTTAAAATCTAACTTAAAACTACCAATAACCACAACATTTTTACAAATCTTGTGTTATTCATTATTGCTTCCACTTTTTCTTAACTGTACTACATATTTTTTAAATATAGTTTGGTGTTTAATCTGTAAATTGTAAATAACTGAATTGCTATTCCTTGCTCTTTTGTTTCTGAATATGTGTTTGCAGATTTGGCTCTAGAACTGAATAATTTCTGCTAGAGACGTTTCCAATGTGAATGAATTATTTGAATTTGTGGTGTTTCTGTTTAGGCCTCAAGTGATAATAAACTATTGCGATTTTGCTGAAATAGTGAACTTTTATGCTTCGAAATCTTGTATGTTTTTAATTGTTGATGTTTATAAATTATATGTGTCGTAAGTTTTCTTTAATAATGTTTGGTCTCGAGGAGGATAAAACAGTCTTATAGCTTACTCACCTCAGCAGTTTCGTTGAGCCGTCAACCAGCTTTCTGAGCTTAGTCCGCTTCACGTGCTTGTGTTATTTCCTCTTCTTCAGCTCCTGATATCTTTCAACGCTATATATTGATTCGAGTTTGATTAAAAATTTATCTCTGCAAAACGTTTTACATTAAATTTTACTTCCATGGTTCTGAGGGAATGACGTAGCAAGCTGAGAACTCAGTTGATCTAGAAATTCTAGACAGAATAATCTGTCACAATTTGCTGCACCAGAGCTCAGCTTTCGAAAGTTTTTGCTGCTTCAGACGGATTTTCTGCTTTACATATAACATTCTTATCATAATATTCATTATATATAATTAAAAATGATAGGTTGATGTTTTGACCCAAGTCTTAATGCAGAAAACATAAGCAAAGTATGTGGGAGAATACCTTCTCCCACATACTTTTTAAGACAAGAATACTAAATTTAAAATTCAATTCAATCAAGAGACTCATTAAAAATTTAAGCAAGATACCACAGAAAGCGACATACTTTCTAATTTAGAGAACTTGCTGCTGTTTTAGCAATTTTAAAAATATATATTATTCACCTAATTGAAATATATTCATTTGTGTTGATTCACAAATTGCTATTCCTTTAATATTTTTAAGTCATTCAAACTTCGTCAACGAGTATATCTTAAATTAATCCTCCTGGTGGTTGTCTGGAAGAGGCAGACATATCTTGATGGACAAGATATCTCGTCATTAGAAGAAAACTGACTTCGCCTTTATCTCGTTATCATAAAAAATCAGCTATATCTTGATGACAACTCGTCATTAGCAAAATTGGTCGGATTCTGATGGACGAGATATCTCGTCGAAACCACTTGGAGGTTAAGAGGCAAGGATACGTTAATCTATTTCTATTGGATATATTTTTACATACTTTTTATCACTTGACATTTGACCTTTTCGGTCAATTGCTAGGTTTAAATGAACTGTCCAAATATTTTTTTGTGTTTTTACGCATGTAATGAAAGAGGAAATTGTGCACACATGTTTACTTTCAATTGAAATTTGAAGTGAGAAATATATATCAAAATCTATTTTAATACAGATTATCTTCGCTAATATGGTAAGTTTTAACTGGATGAATGTCATTTAATTCTGCTTCTTCAGTCTAGAAACATATTTTTTAATGTGTGACAAACAAATGTAATAGTCCTCAATCCTATGAGCGTCACGAGATTTCTGAGTATTGTACTGATTTTGCCCCACAATACACATAATGACTAATTAACCACATCTATTTATTGTTTCAAAGAATCCTAGGAAGGATTGTGTTGGCCAAGAAGATTAAAACTGATTAGAAATCAGGAGGGAAGACCGTGGGTTGTAGAACGCATATATGCGGGTGAACTCCTTGGAAGGTTAATATTTTGAATTAGGTTTAAAATCACCGTCCAAGTGGTTTCCACGAGATATCTCGTCCATCAAGATCTGACCAGTTTTGCTAATGGCGAGATATGTCGAAAAGATATCACTTCATTAACCACCAGGAGTGTTATGAAAAGCGAACTAATTTTAACATTTCACTTTACGTTTGATTTTTGAATACATTGAATAAACACTCCAATGTTTTTAAATTTTTCTATTAAACAAAGCAGTTGTAAATTCGTGTAATGTGGTGCCAAATACATATTTTTAAACTCATTGAGAAACATCTTAAAATATTTTGTTCATCAGTAAGAGAGGAAACTACTTAGAAATTCCAGTATATGGATTTTGCAAAGAATCATTTTAAATTCTATTAAAAGGGCACTCAGAAGTTTAAGTAGAATATTTATTACTAGATTGAAACAAAATTACACAAAGATAAAAGGGAAAAGTTAATTATATCCTACCTCGAGATCAAAGGTATTGAACTAATAAACCATGTCATACATGGCAGTGGCTCTTTGCGCCCAACGCGTGTATTTCTAATAATGTGATATTACAAACCTAATCATTGTATCACAATAACCTCAATCTATCCAACGACATTTCAATTTCCTAGAAATATTTTGGATGTAGTGGATTTGTAAAAACCTGTATTCATAATATTTTTATGTACCAAGATTATGCACTGTTTGTCACAACAAGAAAAATTCTAGGCTGTATATACAGTAATATTGAATGTTGAATGTCTTCTGTATATTATGAATGTATTGCCGAATAAAACTAATCAAAATAATAGCATGTTTTCCTATGTTATTTGAGTCTAGTCTAACAGTATGTGAATTATTCAATAGGGCATAGAATTAGTGAATTAATAAACTAATCACATGAAACACTTGACAGTAAATTCAAAGGTATCAAAGCTTTTATTCAAAGCTTACATTTAGTCAGTGCTTTACAAACATCAGTGTCGTATTTCGTAAAATTGAGATTATTCATTATCTCAATTACCAATAAGTATTATAATATTTACCAATAAGTATATTATTAATGCATTGACAGATAAAATCTAAGTAACATCATGTTTTTAGTTTTATTTAAGTCTAGTCTAATAGTTAATTGTTGAAAACATTTAATGTAGGTAGCTCATTCAATAAGACATAATTAGTGAGTTAATAAATTAAACACATGGAAATGGCAACAGCAAATTCAGATATACCAAAGTTTTCATTCAATAATGTTCAAGCTTAGGAAGGGTACTCAAATATAACGTGTGAAATCTAAATTCTTCATTACCTTAAACGTAAAAAATATGTACCAATAAGTATATTATTAATATATTATACCCGAAAAAACTAATTAAAATAATACCATGTTTTCCCGCTTCGTTTAAGTCTAACAGTTCCATTTTTAATATAAACATTTAGCGTAGTATAACTCATTCAATAGGACCTCGATTAGTGAGTAAATAAATCAACCGTATGGAAAATTGTGATAGCAAATTCAGATATACCATAGCTTTCATTCTATAATGTTTGAGCTTAGCAACATCACTCAAACATAGCGCGTAAAATCGAAATTCTTTATTACGTTAAACGTAAAGAATAATGCCTACCGATGAGTTTACTGTGGAACTGGAGAGAAGGCAGATGACTGAAGAAGTCCATTTTAAAATAGGTTGTAAGATCATCAGGGGAAACTGCAGCCATACACAAAAACATATATAAAGTTATGAGTGATCCCCAAAGCTCTCTCACTTCTATAGCTTACGTACTTTTATAGAACGATGAATTCAGAGCCCAATTCCATGCTAAAGATTTCGACCTTCTAATGAAATAGATGGAGTATGTGCGCGCAGCTTCATGCTATTACTTTCGATCACTTGGTTTGAATATCTGTCAAGAGATATTGTGAGAAAGAACGAATCATAATGTCGGACAAATTACTGACTGGTTAATGCGATTATCTAAAGTGATTAAAAACACTGGTTTGTGCTTTTTTTCGATAGCCCACGTGACCAACACTAGCCCACACTCTCCATGTACTTCATTAGAAGATCTATTGCTAAAGACGTCATGTTGCTCGTTGTATACGTTTCAACCTACCATTTAATTTAACAAATTTATTTAAAACCACGTGAGTCAGTCAAAGCGCCGTAGTAGGATTATAGGAAGAATTCAACATGTAGACATTTCATAAACCAATATTTTGCTGGTAGTGTGTTTCGCAATTCACTCACTATTTCAGGACAAGACTTGGAATCGATGAATCAATAAATTAACCCTAAGTGGTTACAACGAGATAACTCGTGCATCATGATCTGACCAATTATGAAACTGACGAGATATCTCGTCATCAAGATATTTGCTGCCCATTTTTTTATGATGATGAGATCAAGATCTGGCCAGTTTTGCTAATGACGAGATACTTTGAGACAACCACCAGGATAATTAACCACATGAAGGTTTTGGAAGCAAATTCGAGGTCAACATATCTCACCCAAAGGCAGTTTTGGTGAGAGCTTCAGTTCTATTAACTAGGCTGTCAAAATTATCGAGCGTTTTCTTAAATATAGTATACAGTGAAAATAACAACTAAAACGCTTCGCTGTGCCTACAATTTTTGAATTTCATTTAAATATTTATGTAGCTGCGTGTGGCAATTTTAGAATTTTATAAAGCTAGTTTATAAGCAAAACAAATTGGAACTTAAGTTATAAAGCTATTTACTAAAATGAAATAATAAAAAATAGGCTGCACATAAACACACCATATTGCACACTGTTATTATTTCTTAATATCAATCAATTTATTGAAACGATAAATAATCACTAATGAAGAAAAATGTGCCTGGTGTTGTGGTACTAATTTGTCTTTTTCCTACTCTTTTCTCGCCAGCATCATCCTTAAATCTCTACACTCAATTATTTTCAGTCAGTTACTCATTTTAGTTATGGGAATCAATGACAAAGCATCACTATATTTAGTGTGTTTATATGGTCATGTGGATAGGTATTTGCTTAATATTTTTAAGTTTAAATTTTTGGAGCACCTTATTGCTCACACTTGCTCATCAACCCCCCATTTACCCAGGAATCATCATTTATCCGCAATATTCTTTCAGCTCCTAAAGGGGTGTGGTATCACCCCTTTGGAAATTAAAAAGTATTTCAATAATTTAATGAATTTAATGAATAATACATAAAATTAAATTAAAATGTATTAAAATTGATCAAAATTCGTTTCCCTATCCGATGGTTGCATAAGATCCTTCTAAAAAATATTTATTTTGGTGCATCTAACCCTATCATAATATACTGTCTATATTTCCCAAGGAGAGATTTATTTTTGGAACATCCGTGGGAACACCACTTAATTCTCTTTCGCTTCAGGTAGCAATTAGCGCAATATTTACCAACCAACTTGGGTGAAAAAGAAGGCATTTTCACTGACTTTCCTAGGATATAAAAAATGTTTCTTTTTAGGAAATAATCTTGGCTAAACATATTAGAACTGTTATTTTCGGTAATCAATCATTGGAGCAATAATTAAACTACAGACTGATGCCTGCTTTGACGCGTGATAATCATAAATCGATTTATGTATCAGACGCTAATTTTTGATTTTGTATAAATCTCCAATATAACGTTGGCTAACAAGTTTGCTAACATTGTTGAGTTCGTAAGGCAAATTTAGTTTTCGGGAGGAGATTGAGTGTGAGAGTCGGATAAGTAGGTTTTTGCGTGCATATATTCTCTTTGGCAATAGAAGAATAGGAAAGTGTGATAAAAGTTAATAATTTTTGTTTAAACACAATTAAATACAAGAATCTTTTCGTATCGACATTTTTTGTTGAATATTTGTTGATTCCTTGTATTTATCTCATTGGCAAAAGAATATCAATAATATAAATACGTAAGTTCAATTCTGAAACTAAGCAAATTAAAACATTAAAAAAATAGTTTGAAAAGCATACATCAAATTTGTACTTCTAAACGAATAATTATTGTTTGATAAAATATAATTCACATACCTTTTAACTTTTGAATACATACCGTTTGATAAAATAATTTTCTATTATTTTACTCATAACAGAAATTTTCTAGTGAGAACATTTACAAAATATAGAATTAATATTAAATTTTCTAGAAAAAAGATAAATGAAATCTAGAATATATCAGATTTTAAAGCACGCTTTGCTAGTTTTTCTAATATATTAATATGTACTCTCGCAAGATACCTATAACTTATTTAGATAAAACCCACAACTTTAAAATACCTATACTAAAAGAAACGTTACTTGCGAATAATAACTAAACTGTCGTCATATTCCACAATTTGTGATATTATCTTTTGAAATCTATACAGTAACTTGCCATTGAAGAATTTTGAAGCCTTGTTTCACATTGAAAGCCTTATTTTGAAGCTATATTTCATTATAGCTTCAAAATAAGGCTTTTAAAAGATTTTTTTGCTATGATTACCTGTAGAAAGATCAGGAAACGGTATTAAACATTTTTGTCATTTTATATGTAGTTTATGTATTCAGGTTTTTTTGACAAACTAGACCATAGTTGTGTTATGAAGTCCCAATTATAGTCTATATTTCCCTTTTTTTAACATAAAGAACCATAGTTAAGAGAATGTTTTGGAATGGGTTAGGTAAAATAGGTAACTCGCACTTGCAAAGTGTCAAAAAATCATGTCGAACACAAACTGTATTCCATTATCTTAACAATATCATTTAACATTTGGTCTGTCATTTAGTACTCAAATGGGTCACTAGATGTCGCCCATATTTCAAATATCTATGTTTTAGTGTCGGAGGATGTTTGGACCATAGTTGTGTGAAATTAAGGTATTGAAATATAATTTGATGGAGAATCATTAAATAGCTGAGCTAAGCAGTTTTTAAAAATCCACTGCTGGTCTCTGATTGCTTTTGACGCTTCTGTCACTATCATCAACCAGTCAGAGTAAAGGCAAGCCACACAGAACCAATATATCTGCCCTGCAACACTAAATACGCTACTAGAACTACATGAAGTGGGAGCAAAATCTTTGTTTTACGACCCAAGTTTTAAGAGATCTCAGTATGGAAACATCACTTTCCTGAACGAAGCAAAACTAGTTATTCATTCAAGGTGATTGGACTCAATTTAAATGAATGTGTCAGATTTACATATTTTGTTGGGTACATAAATTAAATGGATGTCATTGAATACAAACTGACATTAAAAGAAAGGATCAGTCTGAAAACAGATTATCATATAAGAAGCCTTTAAAATTTAGTTCGCATATGTAAATGGCTATTCCAAATGTAGTGAAGAGATAAAGCGAATTAATTCGCAATTAGGTTAGTGGATGCAAAAAATGTCCCCAAGGTGGTTAGAGAGATTGTAGGTTGTCATCCTCAATGTTTGATTCGACTGGAATCGCAAGTAATATAATTTTGTTAATTAATTCATAGTTTATCCATAGCTTGATAGTTAAAAAAGGTATTAGTTTTCAAATCGTACAAAACAATTTAGCTTGCAATTTTTTTCTAGGTAATCAGATACAAATCAGTCATACGAAAATTCATTATTTGTACAAATATCTATAAATTAATCATAAAATCCTGTCGTGCAAATTAAAATTGTGTTCTCTCTCAATGTAGGCATATCAATTGTTTAAAAAGTATTTCTTTCTGTGAAATCTCAAGTAGCTGAGACATTTTGAACACGGTTGGCTTTCTATAGAAATATCCCAGGAATTTTTGGTAGATAGGTCGTTAAGCAACGTCACACTTGAGCAATAATAGGCTATTGGAAACGGTCTGGGACCAATCTCGAAAGGAAAGATCCTAGGACAACACCTGAGCTGGCACCCCATTCCCTAAACTTCCCCACCACGCCAACGTAAGGGCATTTGAGACCACGGCAGATTTAACATGCACCAACCCCAGTGTATACGACCGTGTTTGGCTGGACTGAGTTTCGAACTCGCAACCCTCCGGTTGCTAGTCCGTTGCTCTTCCAACTTGGCTACCGCAGCCCTATATTAAAAGCAAATTGCACTCGAAAACAAACCAGGGGATGTCACTTTCGGAATACGTACAGGAAACTCCTTCCTCAATAGAAACACTAGTCTCGTTTCGCAAAAAGCATGACCATGAAGTGACAAATCAAACATTTTTGATTAATCCTCCAAGTGGTTTCGATTTCGACAAGATTCGTCGATAAAGGACTGACCAATTTTGCCAACAACGAGATATCAGGTCATCAAGATATTGCCGGCCTTTTTCTGACGAGATCAAGATCTGGTCAATTTTCTTTACGATACACCTCGTCGACACAACCACCAGGAGTGTTGAAGACTAAAGCCGTTTTCATCGTTAATGCTCTTGTTTGCTATGCTGCAATGTATCGCCCGCCACTGAAGATCGTTGACGTCCATGATAAAAACACTGGAAATTTTGCTCAAAGAAAAGACAAACTTGACTTTCCACAATCTCAGTACAATGTCATTCTCTCGTGATGGACCCATTTGAAAAGGTATGCTGCATTGATCCAGATGAACATTAATCAGCAAATTTAGCAGCGTTTTAGAGTAGTTCTGGACACGTTTTCCAATACGAAAATCCAATTTATAGCAACTTATCAGGCCAGCTTTTTAAATACCTAATCAAATATCAGGACGAGACACAACACAATTAACAGACAAGAAACGAAAATGATACACATCTCCAAACGGACAACAGAACAATTGCCCCCTCGCTTCTTAACAAGAACAGACGCTAGCACTTTCAAACGGGGCACATGCACAGAAGAGAGCACGATCATGCGTCCTTGGAACAGCTGATAACAATTCCTTGTTCGGTCAAGGAGAGAAGAAAAATACTGCTACAAACTGAAAATTCGTGTAGTCATGTTATTGGTTGTAGGATGGTTAACGCTCCAAGTGGCTTAGACGAGATATTTCTTTCGAGATCTGGTCAGGTTTGCTAATGATGTTTTATCTCGTCGAGAAAAAACTGGTCTTGTATAGTTCAAGACCATTTTCAAAATTGTGATACGAGGGTGGTTCAAAAAGTAAGGTAATAAGAGCTCTCACGGGTGCACTTTTTCCCCGATCGAATGAAATTCCATGTCTAGGTGCAACAGACGATCACAGCAATCAAATGCCACCGGTACATGGAGCTAGTAGTGCCGTAAAGCTCCCTGAAATTTGAGATAGAAGATGGAGGCGTTGATGGATACATGGTCAGCCATTGAAGTGCGAAGTGTAATAATATTTTTGTGTTTAAAGAAAAGCTTCCCAGTAGAAATTCATCGTCAACTAGTGGAAGTTCACGGACAAAGTATCATGTCAAGAAAGCAGGTGTGGTTTTGGTGGAATAAATTCCAGAAAGGAAGAACAGATGTGCGAGACGAGCACAGGTCAGGGCGACCGACCACATCAACGACAGACAACGTGTGGCGAGTCGAAGGTCTGATTCAAACCGATCGTCGCATTCATGTGAGGAATATTGCAAAGGAACTGAACATCTCCATTGGCAGTGTACTGGATATCGCGCACAAAAAATTGGGGTACAGAAAGACGTGTTCTCGCTGGGTACCGCGGCACCGATGGAACGTATTGGAACATCCTCCCTACAGCCCGGATCTCGCACCAAGCGATTTCTATCTCTTCGGGCCGTTGAAGAAGCACCTGCCAGGACGGCATTTCCAAACCCATGGCGAAGTTCAGGACGCCGTCGTTAAGTGGCTCAGCGACCAGAGCCCTGATTTCTTCAACGCCGGTTTCGATAAATTGGTTTGCAGATGGAACAAATGCTTTGATGCCCATGGAGGCTATGTTGAAAAATAATTTGTACCAAATACCTTGCTGTGTCTGTGTATCTCTTGGATTTCGTGAATAAACTTTTTGGTTAAAAGACTTGTTACATTACTTTTTGAACCACCCTCGTATTATGTCCTCGGAGATATTTCCCTTCGGTATTGATCCTGGATTGTCGCCAATAGCCGATTGTGTTGTACCGGTGCGACGTTAATTAAACTATTTACCAACCTATCTTTACTGTCCATTATTTTTATTACATTTTTTTCTCCAGGAGGGAAAAAGTAATTTATTAAGTTGAATATAAAATCAAATTCCATTCAGCTAAAACAAAACTCCAGATAAGCTCACATCGAAGTATATTTATGCGTCCTTTTTTATCGCCGGTTTTAGTTTTCTCCCAAGCACTTAAGCCCGAACTCGGGAGTGAAGGATCTCAATTCGAGAAATAAATACTTAAATAAAAAAAGGATCAGCGTAAGACTTCTTAAAAGTTTAAAATAAATAACTGTGCTAACGCCTACTCCAAGGGCCTCCAAGAAACTCATTCCCAAAATCCTTCCTCTGGAAATTTTAATTTCTGGAAACGGGATTTCGATTTATAGTTCTATTCCCGATTTCACCGAAAGACGACAGATCGGATATTAAAATGCGTGGATCAAGTTTTTAATATACTTGGTGAGATTAGGATTCGACTTTCACGATTTGCTTGACAGGTCTCTAGGAAATAGTCCCAGACGAAAAGTAAATAATGCTAAACTTACTCGTGTTTTAATGAATCGCGACAAGATGTTTTCGTCTTTTAAAAATTATTCGCACCATTTGCATCTCTTAAACGCATATTGAATGTTTTTATATTTGTTTTAAACGTTATAATTCCTTGTTCTCTTTTACTAAATATTATGATTAAAATGCTTTTTTAGTCATCTTGTATATATCAGAGGTTTTTCCTGTCAGGTTAAATGTAGTGTTTCTGCCGAGGAAGGAGTTTCCTGTACGTATTCCGAAAGTGACGTCACTTGGTTTGATTTGGAGTGCAATTTCCTTTTAATATAGGGCCTCGGTAGCCCAGTTGGAAGAGCAACAGATTAGCAATCGGAGGATTGCGAGTTCGAAACTCGGTCCATCCAAAGACCGTCGTATATAAGAGGGCTTTTGTACATTAAATCTATCGTGGCCTCAAACGTCCTCACGTTGGCATGGTTTGCAGAGTTGGGTGCCAGCTAAAATGTTGACCGTGTCATGTTTTTGTGGTTCAAAATTACGTGGTGTTGTCCTTGGATCTTTCGTTTGGGGATTGATTCCGGACAGGTGCCAATAGTCCGTTGTGTTGCTCCAGTGCAACGTTGATTAACAACCATTACCATGTTTTAATATACCCTATAAGAAAAAATTATGTTTCTCACATTATAAATTGCATCTTAAGGCACAGTACATTCTTTTTTATTTTTACTCCTCGATTATTTGAGTTAGAAGAGAATCTATGAATAGATTAAAACACTCCGAAGAAACACTGACACGGGTAAATCTAAGATAATAGTTCATTTGTTTAAAAACTAGAATCTTTTCACTGACACGATAACGAATTAAATTAAAATTGCTTTCCAATTACAAGCCTATACTAGATACTTTTCGAAACTCTCATGACTTTTCCCGGTCGAGGTAGCCTTGCGCCATAAAATCCCCCAAACCAACCACTTCGGCTGCTGTAGCCCGGTCGGAAGAGTAGTAGATTAGTAACTGCAGTGGTTGAGTGTTCGAAACTCGGTCAAACCAAAGACCGTCGTTGACATGGGGGCTTGTGCGAGTGTGGTGGCCTCAAATATCCTCACGTTGGCGTGGTATGGAAGTTTTTAGCCAGCTCAGGTATTGTCCTTGTCATTCGACCGTGGTTCAAAATTGCAAGTTCTCATCGGATCATTTCCTTCGGGATTGATCCCGGACCGTCGCCAATAGCACGTTGCGTCGCTCCCAGTGAGACGTCAATTCAAATGCCTACCTCATGGCTTTTCCAAATATGAGAGGCTTTCCTGGCAAGCTAAATGTAGGTGGCTGTAGTGTATAAGAGGGAGTCATCTTTCATTTAGCTCGTGAAACACCTCTAGTCCAAATTACACGGATTTCCTCTACGAACGTAGACAGTCCTCAAATAACATAATTTATTTTGTGTTATTCCAAATGGTGCTACTCGAGGTTCATGTTTAATGCAATTTGGAGATAATCTCTCGTTTTATTTAGTCTAGTAATTTAAATTTCCACATACATCCTAATTGTACGTTAGATTTCAAAGAATTTTAAAGGATATACATGATGTATTTCTTTTATTGAGTGTCCGTGGAAATAAATTGTCCTCTTATTCAAGGATTCAACCCATAACTTTTATGGAACTATCTTACCCCGCAATACAAATTAATCTTGGAATTCCATATTATTCGAGGGTTATCTGTATGCTGATTAACCGGGTTTTATTGCTTCAACGAGTATCAACACATAAATACTTACCCTCATACGCACCTTCCCCTTCGGTATTGATCCCGGACCGCCATCAATAGCCTGCTGTGTTGCTCCAATGCAACGTTAATTCAAATACCTATCTACTTACTCTCAAACGCATTATAGTGTTTCTTTTATACAATGTTAAAAACGTTTTCTCAGTAAGATAAATGTTATACCTTAAAATCTGATAATCAGGTGTCAGTGAATAAGTATAAATAAATAAGTATATATAAAACAATATTTGAATCAAATTGTATCGCATTAAAAATGAAAATGTTTGTCGTGTAAATTTGTAACATTCGTGTTTTATTTCAAGTAGGTTTATATAATTTTTGGAAAACAAATACAACAAACATCCAAAAGTATAAGTTTATTAATTTTTATCTTTATGGAAGTTCCAAATGTAAGAGTGAAATAACAATAAAAAGTATGCCGAAAAAGTAGTTTTAAAGTAAATATAATAAACATCCATAATTCTATTGTCTTGCGAGATATAGGTTTTGATCTGAGATCATACTGAAACTGGTCAAATGTGAAGAGGTTTTTTCAGGGATGGCATGCCGAGAACGGTGTTAGTGGTCCTGTTCAAAACATCAATACTATAAATGCCCAGGATTATTATTGAATACGCAGGTAAGCACAGCCCAAAACACACAACGTATCAAAATTCCAACTTCCAATCATCAATTAGATGCCAAGATATAAATGGAACGGTCCATGTCCGCTCCAATGTTTTCTGCAACGAAACAAAAGCAAGGCATATTAGAAACATGTACAATTCACATAAAGCAATTTACTAAACACACAGATTATTTATGTTTTCACTCAAAGAATATTTGAATTATCTTACCGTTGGATTCAAAAGAGACTTCCCGAGCTGTATGAGTCTTAGATCGGTTGTTAAACTATTCCCAAGTGTCTTATTAAGACTACAATGGGTCCTATTGTGGGATGGTATTCCACAACCATTTCATCTTTGCAGTAGTTATCTATAATTTGGTGATCTTTGAATTCTCTACATCTTCATTCTTCATAGCTTCTAAGTCTGTTGCGCTCATATATTCTTTGTTTTGGTCCAATATTTCATCCTTGACCTGAACAGTATTTGGATCCATTTGATTATTATCAAAATCACCACCTGTTTCACCAGATCTGGCACACATCCGGTGTAATCTTCATAAACTTCTTCAATGTCCTTTGTAATTAATACTAAACGTTTATTCCTATCGCACCATCTAGTGAAACGGGTCTTGAAATGACAAAAGATAAAATGGTAAAACAGATTTGGCTCTGACATGAAATTTGGTCATCGGTACAAACTGAGTGAATAAAATTTAATAAAAATTGCTTCGAGTGCTTATAGTCTAATCTTACATTGTGCTTGAAAATGACAAAAATTTCATAAAGTATTGTTTTCAAATAAAACATGACATTCTAGACATGCAGGTCACGTGATTCAAAATTGCGATGCGTTTTCCTCGGATCTTTCCCTTCTGGATTGATTCTGGACCGTCACCAATATCCATTGGGTTGATCCATCGTGATGTTAATTCAGCTAACCAAGCATCATTCCACCCAAGCATCAACTCTAAAAGAGATGTCTCTATGGAATAAACTGTCAAAACAAAAGCTCCTACTCCCAAATTTACCTTTTGCTCTTCAGATGTCACGACATTTCACTTCATTTTGTTACCAATGATAGGCAAAACTTTTTTATAAACAAAGGAACAAATTGTTGAAATACTCAATAAAGATTCAAAAATATCACATACCTACTACAATTACCATTATAATAGATTCCGTTGGGGACATACACGAGCATATCTAATATAAAGTTGCAAATATTTCATCTAGACAAAGTTTATCATCTTTTGCTTTTATATATATAGGAACATAACATTAACTAAATATTAACTTTAGAAAAATAACATATACATCATTTTAAAATATATCACTTGTTACTGCAGAATAGTAATTTGTGTAGTAACTCGTGCCTCTTTCCATTAAAATTCATAATATATATATATATGCACAGATTCCGCTAATATTCCCGAATTTCCTAGAGAAATCATTAATTAAGTTACTTGCATCGTTTACAAAACGCTAGTAATCTGAAATCCTTAATCATACACATACAAAGAGCATTAACCCTCCTGGTGGAATAAAGGATATCATCATTAACAAAACTGAACAGAGCTTGATGGACGAGATATCTCGTCATTAGAAGAAAACTGACAAGATCTCGATATCGTCATCATAACAAATCAGCAATATCTTGATGACGAGATATCTCGTCATTAGCAAAATCGGTCAGATCTTGATGAACGAGATATCTCGTTGAAACTACCCAGAGGATTAAATTGAGCATCGTTTAGTTGAAAAAGCTGACAGAGATTTTATTTCATAGAATGAATCAAATTAGATTAATCTTATACGAAAATGGGATTTTAGCAGTAGGAAGGACACTTTGGATGATTTATTACTAATGGATGGAGTGCTGACGATACCTGTCAAGGTTTTGAAATATCGAACAGGGAGAATTAATGTGTAAAATGAAATAAAATTCGTATGATTAACCCTCTGACTGAATCGAGGGTTGTGTTCGTTGCTTTAACCCCATAGCACACATAATGACCAAAGGACCACATCTTTCAAAAGAGTCCATGGATTCTTTAAACCTTTTGAAAGATTTGATTGAATCTTTTTAGAATATGTCTGGAAATATTCTATTGTTCTTTCTTTAGAATAATAATATCTTTTGGAAATGTTCTATAGCTCCTTTCCTTAAAAAAGACTCATTTGGAAAGATTATATTGCTCTCTCATTTCCTTAGAATAGAATTTTTTGGAAATATTCTCCCGATCCGTTCTTTAAAATAGAATCCTTTGGAAAGATTCTACTCTTATTTCCTTCGAATAGGTGACTGGTTGGTTTTGGGATTTTATGGCGCAATGCCGTATTCAGCCATGCTGTGCCAAACACAAGACAAACTACATCAAGTAATGGGCATGCATACGAAAAAGAAAGTTTTCTTAACGCATAAGAGAGAAATACACATAAGGGGAATCGAGACTGACAGGAATGGAACCTGCGCTGCCTGCATCTCGCAGGTTACTAGTGCAATAGTGGGCATACCCACTGATCCACGATGGCCCCTTTCTTCGAATGGAATCCTTTAGAAAGATTCTATCGAAAAAATTGGTTAGGAGTCAAAGAGAATACTACAGGTTTCAAAGTGGAATTATATGCAAGTGAACCCCTCAGAGGATTAAGGTTATGTTATAATGCTTGATGATTGAAGACCCAAAACATAGATTATGGAACCAGCCTTTTAAAGCATCTGTGAAATATGTCACTTCGTCCTGAAGAATCATTGCGGTTACTGATAAAAAAATTACTAATAGCTCTTCCAGCAGTCAAGCCTAAAATGCAGAGATTCTTGAATGGAGTCTTGTAGATCAACACAAAAAGATACCCGCATAGCCGTAGGGGATTTCCAAGCTTGGGAGAATAAACACAAACAGGTCTGTATAGGACAGGACGTTAGATATGATGCAAGCAGTAACCTCTGGGCAAATCTGCATTTTATCTAATATTCATTACTTTATTCCCCTCTTTATTCAGATATTACATTGTCGTTTAGACAAATATGAGACAAGTTGTGGTACCTTTGAATTAATTTATGAGATTTCTCTTTTGGTACTTAGATGGTTTGTTGTTCTTTTTGGAATGGCGAAAGGTTTTATAAACATTGGAAATATGCTTCGATTTTTGCTAAAAAGGATTTGTTTAAAATTGGTTCATACGATTGTTTTTTTTGTTTAATAGATTTTCAATATTTATTTAAATTTTTTCATCATTTTCGTTTAACTAAAAACACATTACGATGCACGTAACTTCTTAGTTCTAAATTATTCCACGGTTTTTCAAGGAGAAGAATTTTCAGCGTTAACAAATAGATCAAACGGGAAATGGAGTTCTTATAGTGCTGCTCCCACGAGAAGGCAGTCGACTTTGGGTCAGTCGATTTCAGAATAGGTGTGAAAGCGCGTTAGGAGAAGGCTACCATATGCGAAAGCATGAATGGCGATGGTAGGGATGTTTCTCTTCAGCCAACTCGTTATCAATGATATCGCTTTCGCTGTTGAACAGTGAATTTAGAACTAGAATCCGCGCTAAAGAAGCCAAATGTGGAAGGGATTTGCTTATCTTATTCACAGGAGCCGGACATTAAATGTCACATGCACATGTGTTACCGTAAATTGTAGTTTATCGCCGTTTTGATGAAGTATGGCGATTAATCTTACTGGCGTTAACCAATAAGGTTAAATGGTCATTATATTAATTTATTATCAAGATAACATTTTTCAATTGGGAATTCTTTCTTCGGAATTTCTATTGACGAAGTACTGGAATTGTATTCGACAAACAAACCAGGTGACGTCAAATCCCCGCAAAAGCATTACTGACACCTACATATGGCTTAACATAAAAAGCTTTTCATATTTAGAAAATCTATGAAATTTCGGAAAATAACTTGTGCAAACGTAAAATTTGGAAGCAATTTCTATTTAAATTCATTTCTGTATCAGTGAAAACAAATCTTTAGTTTTTTAAGGGAGAACGTACAAATAAACAGCCATTATCTGAGGATTTTTAGTGCCAGTTTTTTATGAGTACGTTTATTAATTCAATGTGTCTAACTCAAATCATGAGATGATAAAATCAAAATGACCTTTGACTTGAAATGATGAGAAATCCTTTATCGTAAAGGGGGTATTTCTGATGTTAACGTTTTTGATGTTCGTTTGAAAAAAAATCCTTTACGATTGTTTTAACGTAATGTTGTTAATAGGACTGTTAATATATAAACATAGGACTCATTTGGGAATTTTGGTCAAAAACTATCGAATAGAGGAGAGGGTAAGATTTTGTTTCATACTCATTCGATTGTTTTGCGTAGAAAAATTCTAAATACATGTTTCTGCAAGCTGAAAAACTGCCTTCTACTGGAACCTGAATTGCCCTTTACTGGAATCCACATTTTTCAGCTTACTGCTAACTGTCGTAACTGTAGATTCTTTCTACACAAATTCTTTCTTCAGAATTCGAATTCGACTATTCTCTAAAAAGAAAGTCTCTTCCGGAAGTAAAAGTAAATTATCACAATCCTTTGTTGTTGAGAGTATTTTATAAGTACATTTTACATTTTTGTACTTTATGATACATTTTGATCAGTACGAAATAGACAAATAATAAAAATGAGAATAACTATTCTGGGATAGGGGTGTTCATGTTTGGGGTACCGAAAGCCGGTTTAGACAATGTCATTCAATGCTGTCATTCTTATTTTATGCTTATGAGGAAGAAATAGTAATGCCGCTTTCCACAATTTTTCTCTATTTTGTTCTAATTGTAATTGCTATTTTTTAATTTTTATAATTAAATTGAAAGAAACGAAAAATGCAGTTGGTAGGAAAACTGAATTTAAATGTTTTATTTTCCACAAAGGAGATGCTGAGATTTACTTTTAGGTAGTAGAAACCGCGATTCAAAAAAGTTTGAAATATCAATAGCTCCAATACAAATTTTATTTAACACGTGCTGCCATCTATAGATTATATATTAGACTAAATGATAAGAGTTACCTATTTTTGTTACTCACAAAAACTTCAAGAGAAGGTGTGGTTCAACCCAACACATCAATGAATTTATTTACAAGTTCTTTAATTTAGTATAGAACGAATTAAAATATTGAATTTTTTATAAATTTATCTTAATAAAGTAATCTAAGTATTGAAATGTATGTAGTCAGTCAAAATAGTAAACGAACATCTCTTGTGTTATTCACGTTCCTAGGATCGCAACAAACAAAACGAAAGTGTCAAAAGACTTAGAATAATGTCTACTATAAATGAGTTCATTAGCATAAGGGCCATCTTCGTATTAAAATTTGTATGAATTCAATTTTTTAAAGGATAACCCTCTATTTATGATTAATGATTTCCATGATTGAGTGATTCAGAGCTCTTAATCTTAAATGAACGTTTCAGTTCCTTATTCCTTATGATTTTTAAAATATAATCAGCTTACCAAGGAAATTTGTATCTTATATAAAACTATAAAATTGCCCAAACAAAATGTACGCTTTTTTATTTGAGTAATATTTTCTAATTATTATGAAATTTATTTAATCCATAATTGAATAAATTATGAATTGAAACGGGTATAAATTTCGAATGGAATTGACTCGACGATGTCTTAAACCTAGGTATTAAAATTTTTGAGTTTATCTCTTTCAGAGGATTTGAGGAACGGTCGAATAGTTTTTATATATTTCCGGCAATTATCAAATTTCCACAAATAAATTAATTAGCGTATTTTTAATATGTGGAATCCTTTGTTATTATCTATTCCTTAAGGCCAAGGAAAACGGCTATGTCAAGTTATATACACTCTCAAAAAGTCCAACACTAGATTAGGACTTCCTTACAGATACTCTCTTGCCAAACCAACACAGGTTAGGGGATATTTCAACCCTCCAAGTAATTTCGACGTGGCATCTCATCCATCAAGACCTGACCAATTTTGCTAATGATGTTATATCTCGCCATCAAGGTATTCTTGATTTCTTAACAAGATCAAGATGTGGTCAGTTTTGCTTAAAGACGTGATACCTCGTAGAGACAACCACCAGATGGGTTAATAACATTCAAAGTGGATGTTGCTATTTATAATTTTGGACATACTACCTGAATAAACATGAAGATGAGCCCTCATGCAAATAAAATGCATTTATCTATAGTAGGCATTATTCTATGTCTAATGAGACTTTTGGTCAGACTGCGATTCCAAGGATGTGAATAACAAGGTATTCGGATACTTTTATAACCCTCCTGGTGGTTTCGTCCTGGGAAACCTAAGACGGGTGCCATCTTCCAAAATTATCACCACTTGGCGATGGTAAGTATAGTCTCGGCATAAAAGTGGTCTAAAGGCATAAAATGATTGGTAGTAATGGAAATTAATCTTAAAGACATGTGAAGAATCGAGTTTTATCACAATCACAACTTTAAATTTCATTTTATAGTAACGAGGTCTTCAATAAGAAAAGCGCAAGAGAAAAAATACATTGATAATAAAATGTTAATTTTGCTCCTGGTATCTGAAAATGCCAGAATTAATATTCCTTTTTTAATTTTTTTAACTTCTAAGCGGTGTAAATTTGCTGCAGGATTTAAAATAGACTCCGAATGCTAAAGGCATAAAATACTTGGTAGTAGTGGCAATTAATCTTAAAGACATGTGAAGAATCGAGTTTTATTACAATTTCAACTTCAAATTTCATTTTATAGTAAGCGAGGTCTTCAATAAGAAAAGGCAAGAGAAAAACTCAAGGATTATACGTTTAATTTTGTTACTCGGTACTTGAAAATGCCAGAATGTTCATTTTTAATTGTTTCAACTTTTAAGTGCAGTTAATTTGTTGCAAGATTTATTATAAAATAGACACCGAATATTTCAAAAGCACAAAATACTTGAACCTTTATAGTGATGGAAATTATTCTTAAAGACATGTGAATATAGAGTTTTACACCACAAATATAACTTCTATAAATTTCATTTTGTAGTAACGAGTCTGGTTCAGTATATACATATAAGAAAAGCGCAAGAGAAAAATATTAATAATTATAAAAGTTTAACTTTGATAACTTAGCATTTGAAAATGCAAAAATATGTTTCATTTTTAATTGTTTTAACGTCTAAGCGCAGTTAATTGCTGTATTTGAAACAGACGCCGAATAATTAGAAACAAAATCCTCATTTTATTCTACAATCGATAATGTATGCCATTAGTAAATAACCTCAATAATCTTGAGCCGTTTGAAGACCTGTCGATTGTCCTCCTTTCAATGGAATAAGGTCATCTATTGACCGCTGCCTTTATCAGTTACTTCCTTTCCGGTATTCTCCTTCCAGAAATATAATGGACGCAACATTCATCGACATGTAAAAGATGCAACCTATCATCATCTCATTATGATGAACTTGCCATGGAAATTAGGAAACACATTAAAACAAAGAGACCCAAACACTTCATATCGGTTCTGTCGCAAGGAACTGCAGAGAACACACAATACTGTTGCCTTTGATAGTACGACCTCCTCTCCCAAAAAAACAGTATCTTCAGAAACAGGATATTGCCTCGCTTGCGAGCCATCATCGTTGTCTTCGAGTCGTTGGAACATCATTATTAGAATTGCCGCAACAACAAAATATAATATTCAGACGCCAGAGAAGGGGAGGAATGTAAGATAATGGGTTATAAACACACCAGACGGAAAACATCCTTTGAATGAAGTGAAGAATGCCTTGATGGACAATCTTGTTTCAGGCTCGCATGTACGGAAGAAGCTGGAAGCAAAACGGTGCAAAAACGGACATCCGGTGTCTAATTCATGCAGATTTGAATGGGCAAGGCCGTTCCTTGTGGACTGTGGAGGTCGACACCGCCTAATGAATGTCGTGGTTGCTAATTAGGGTGCTTGAAAGAACTTTCTCTATCGTTCCATCCACTGGTCGACCAGGATCTGGGGTCTTTGATGCGCGAAGTCGGGTGGCTCGCTTTTGTGTGCCGCAACAGGTGTTTAGCCACGCAATTTTCTTGTGAATAAAATCTAGATTTTGGGGTGACTTAAGTTGGTTGTAAACACGCGACTTATGATTTGAAATACCATAAAGACGTACGATTAGTTTTGACTGTTTAATCTTCATCGGAATACGTGTTTCAAAAGTGCACTCGTCTCAGTACCTAACTCTCCAAGTGGTTTCGACGAGATATCTCGTCCATCAAGATCTAACCAATTTGCTAATTACGAGATTTCTCGTCATAAAAATATTGTCGATTTTTATATGCTGACGAGATCGAGATCTGGTCAATTATTTTTCTAATGACGAGATATTTCGTCCATCAAGATCTGGTCAGTTTTGACCTAATCTAATAAATAACGGGATGCTAATGACGAGATACCTCGTCGGGACAATCACCAGGAGAGTTAAGGTCTGTAGGATCTTCAAACAGTTTAAATAAGTGGGGCCAGAAAAATTTAAAAGACTTCCTCAGTTGAGACTAGTTTTCTATCAGAATGAAACTTATCATGTGTGATGCAGATGAAAATATATTAAAACTATCACAATTTCAAATCTAGATGAACCTTTATTATTGTAGTATTTACATCAGAAAAGTAATGAATTAATAAGATGTAAAGCCTCCTCAGCGGAGATACATGTAGATATTCGGCATGACATGTTGTCAAATGAAGTTTTCATCCTATGGCAAATTATGCTAAATATTCTGCAGATACTACTCCAAATTCCTTATATTAAGGAGTGGCGTAATTGACCTCCTACCATATACCAAAACACTCAATGAGAGACAAGTATGGGGATCTCGCTGGCTAATGAAGTATTTGAACAGCACAAACTCACTCCTGGGAGAAGCGAGGCGTGTGTGACTAGGCGTTATTATGCAGGTAAATAACTCCTTGGACACGTGACATAAAGAGCTAAACAAAAAGTTGTAGGATCTTCCGGACGTATCACTTTGATGTAAAGCTACCTTGTACCACTACTAGAGGAGACGATGTCGTTAATCGTACGAGACCACACACCATTACACTAGGAGTTACTAACTAGCACCATCACACACGCCCATGTCTAGTGTCTTGAGACATTGTACCAGTTTAAATAAGTCTGGTTGGGATGAATTGAGTATGCCACCGAGGTGGCATGCTCGTTACACCCTGCAGGTTATACTATATTAAACAAAAAAACATGTAAAAAAGTTAATTTCTTCGTATAATCCTAATGATTCTATATGAATCTCACCATGGCAATAATTTTGAACCTCGAGCCGTTGTTACAAGTAATATTCCTGAACCATGAGATTTTAAGGTGGTTGGCAGGTGTCCTCATGTGCCATGATGCTGTAAGGGGAGCAGACTTTTATGTAGAGGTATGTCGAGGCAACTACAACGGAATGCATAGATGAAGGGGTGAAATGGCCCAGAAGTCATTGCAAGAGGGAATTCACTAGATGGCTACTTGGTGCCTAACAGAATGAATGGGATAAAGGAGAAACAGGCAGGACGGTGCATGATGTGTTGCCAAGAGTGTCACTGAAATCAGAAAGTTGGACCATGGAAGAGACACCCTTCTTCACAGGACATGAACCATTTCCATCTCACCAAATGAGGTTTTAAAAAATCAGTTCCGAAAATTGCTACTGTGGTGAAATCGGCTCACCTCTGCATTACATCACAGTTTTCCCCCTTACAGCATCATGACATATGAGAACACCTGCCGACCACTTTAAAATCGCATTGCTCAGGAACATTGCTAATAACAAAGGCTCGAGGGTAAAAATTATTGTCATGGTGAGATTCATTGAGAATCGTCAGGACTTGATTATCCAAAGAGAATAAAAAACTACTTTTTCTCCTTGCATGTTGTATATATAGTGTAACAGTATAATGATATAGATGCAGTTACTATATAGATGAAATAATATGCTCTAACATTTGGAATAGACATGCTACCTCGGTGGAATGCTCTATTCATTACAACCACACTAATTTAAAATGGTACAGTGTCTCACGACACTAGGCACTGGAGTGTGTGTTGATAGTTAGATTTCACCACAGGAACAATTTTCCGAATTGACTAGGAGTTACTGCGGTGTGCCACTCAACAGTAAACTGAGAATTATGACGCTGACCGAGCTTCGCCACACGTGAATTCTGTGATCAGCCACCCAAGACAGAAATGGCAAGACACTACTCCTGACGATGTTCGGTTGTCAAAGGCAACCATCTTAACGGACGACTGCCTACAGTCCTGACAACACCAGACGTCTGGCAATGCTATGCAATACTACAGCAGGCTGTATAGCGGATGATTTGCATCGTTGGATGGTGGTCATCGGTGATATCGGAGCAGTTTCAGCTTGTTTCACGATCAGAAGATTCTCTTTCGTATTTCTTCTTCTGAGCCGGCCAGATTGATTTGTGATGAATATGTAGAGTATAATACACAATACTTCTCGACATATTTCCCACTATAGCACATTTCGAAATCAATGAAAAATCTCTTGGTATGCTAGAAGAGTTCAGTTTCACTTTCACCGCATTTCAAGGAATGGTTTTACACTTGACATTTATACAGCAATTATTATAATTTGGTCAGAAAATACCATGGGAAATGTTTGCATTAAATCTCAAGAAATCTCTGGACGCGGTTCAGACTGTTAGAATGGACATAATATTCGACTTTGAATTGAGAAATTATTTTTAACAAAATCAGTGTTGTACAGTTCGTAGTTTTCTTAACTGAAAAATCAGTTCCCATGTAGCATAGAACTCTAAAGACTTGATGAATTTACTAATCAAATGCAGATTTTTTAATATAGCTTACTGAGAAAACAAATTATGTAATATCTAAGGACATACCCTCTCTGCTTCCTAAATAATAATTCCTTCTCTAAATTAACCAATTCCATTAGAATTATATTTCTGAACTAACTCTGAAGCCTCATTCAAATTTATTATAAGCAGTTAAGTACTTTTAAATTGCTTATATAACAGTTTGAGTTCATAGCAATATTCCTATTTATCTATTCTATACGTTTACGGTATTTTAAAGTTTAATCAATAGTGTTCTTTTGGAAAATACTAATGTTCAATGTTATTAATAAAAGTGGTTTCATGGATATAAAATTTGACGGAACCTATGAATTATCAGAGTGGTTTTTGGTACTTTCAAACAACCAAAAGACGAGGATTTTACTTCCGGTTCCCCAACATGCAATACGTCAGATAAGTACAGAAAGTACTTTCTATCGCAAAAACACCAGTGACAACCACATTTATTTCAACAGAAAGTCTCGTAAATAACCCTCCAAGTGGTTTCGAAGAGATGTCTCGTCAATAAAGCTTTTTGCTAATGATGAGAGATCTAGTCCTTTTAAAAAGTAGGCAATATCCTGATGACGAGATCTCTCGTCATTAATAAAATTGTTATCTAAAAGCTTCATTAATGAGATATCTCATCGAAACCACTTGGAGAGTTATCTAAGGGAGGCTTTTTCTGTTGAGCTAAATGTAAATGGTAAACCCATTTAAATATTTTGAACATCCTGTAGACATTAACCCTCCGAGTGGTTTCGACGAGATAACTCGTCCATTAAGCTCTGAACAATTTTGCTAATGAATAATAATTACTAATGATATCTCGTCATCAAGATATTGTCGATTTTTTTATGATGACGATATCAAGATCTGATCAGTTTTCAGCTTTTGACGAGATATCTCGTCCATCAAGATCTGGTCACTTTTTCTTTCGACGAGATATCTCGTTGAGACAATCACCAGACAGGAGTCTTTTGACTGTCTAGAATAATGCATTAAAAATTATTGAAGAAGCTTACTCAGCGTTCTAACGCACAGGTATAATTTTATTATGGTCTTTTATGAAGTTAAAAGAGCCATTGGGTTCATTTACTAATCAAAAGCATTTTTGCAGCAATCACCCTGAAATATGACAGGTGAGGCAATGGCGCATGAAATATTTTTTATTCCTTGAAGCGAAGGATGCTACATAGATATGGAATCGAATGAAGCGAAGAAGCCATTGATTTAATGGAAGGTCAAAAAACCGGATGCGTGTCACATAATTTGCCAAAATGTGGAAGGTCGGATTAACATTTGCATTACCCACTCGATTATGATTTTGTCTCAAAATAAAGGATGGATCACACTCTTCCATTGAAACTTTCGATGTTTGAAGTTGTTAACTTCTTTACATCCTTCGTCAATATAAACCAAACTAATATCCGTCAAACTGATAAAGTATTGAAAATTCAAGATTAACTTGCTTTTTAGTCTTAGTAAAGTAATTCGAAAATTTGAGATATCTGTACAATTATTTAACCCTCCTGTTGGTTATCTCGACAAGGTATCTCGTCATTAGCAGATCTTGATGCACGAGATAACTCATCATTAGAAGAAAACTAACTAAATATTGATCTCGTCACCATCAAAAAGTCGATAATATCTTGATGACGAGATATCTTGTCATTAGCAACATTGCTCCGATCTTAATGAACGAGATATCTCGTCGAAATCACTTGGAGGGTTAATTGCTGTTTTGAAAAAAAGTGAATGTTTCTTATTATTCCACTTGAGAATCACCTGCTTTGCTTGGGTTGAATGTGTCAATGAAAAACGGAAAGAAAATCACTTCTCTCTGACTTGAGGAAATGCAACCATCATTTAATTGCCCAAAAATAATTTTAGCATAGTTTTGACATTTATATAATTCCTACAATTTACTATAGATTGTATAATCTATGAAAAACTTTACCCATACTTTGCAATCTTGTTAAACAAAATTATAAAGTCATGAAGAGGTTATGGATGCTCTTTCTAAAATTCGTTTCCTTTAAAATTGCCCTAAATCAAATCATAAAATGACCATTCTATGCCGAATAGTATTGCACTCAATTTTCCTAATTTTTTTACTTGTGGCACTCTTGCATCGAATGCATTATCTCCGAAATCCGCCACCATTGAGGGAAGCATGATAAATCATGTCTAATATTTTAAAGCAAGTGCATTTTTGCCCCGAAAATCTCATTTAGTCACACGTGAAATTACAAAGAATTAGTTTTTAAATGAAATGTATTCAGTACAAGGTAAAGGTAACCGATTAGTATTTTTCAAAAACAGTAAGGCGATTTGACAGTTGTCTTAAAAAGAACTGTTTTCAACAAATTTTTAACTAGTAATATAAGTTGCTAAGAATAACTTCCACTCATGTGAATTAGGTAACTTTTACCTTGCTACAGCAAAGAACTTAAAATTGTTTAAGTCAGCTCAGATATTTTCTAACATTATATTATATCAAGATAGAAAGTTTGCGTTACTTAAACATATCATGCAGTTTCAAATCTAATATTTCTATCATTTTAAACCAAGAACTTTCGAAGAAAGTTGGCCCCAAATGCGCTTGGTTTAAAGAAATTAATACGCCTTTAGTACTATTAAACTGTTCAACGCGTATATATGTAATGTGTTATAAATTAAATTCTGTAATAGCAATTTCTGGGAAAAAAATGTTTTCTCAGCAATACTGGTAAAATAATCTGATTTTCAACCTCAATCACCAAAAATATGCTCAATTTATTCTTGTCTTATCGAACACTGCCAGATTAAAGTTGATTCAAGTGGAAACGGAATGGGTATTTAGTCGATTTAGCATGAAACTTACGCAAAAATAGAGAAATATTAAATAATTTGTAAACTAAGTTGCAATATTTTTATGAAATGCAAAACATTTTATGAAAATATATTGAATCGTTTTTATAGAATATTTTTACAAACATACATTTACACAGACATAAGAAGTATAGACAGACAAAGAGACTGACGCTGTGAGTCTCACTAAAGTGAAGTGAGTAATCAAAGTATTGAAATTTCATGAAAGTATATCCAGTCGTTTGGATGTAGTAGGGACAGAAACAGACAGAAAAAAATGTGATAATTACTGATTGTGCATTAAAAAATGGCCGAAAACTACTTGAAATGAAACTAAATTATTCAATGTACAAACATTGAATCCATTGAAACAAGCCATTATGCATATAAATTCTATTTATTGCAAATGCAAAAAAATCTAAAAAATTATACGAAAGATGCTTGTTATGTTAATAAGCTGGTTAGAAACTGATCATTGTGATATTTCAATTTTAAACAAATCCATTGGTTTATTGCCCTTTAGAAATCAATGTATTTTATTTTGTTAGGTCAACTTGTGATAATCGCAACGTATAAATACGTTATCAAACAATATATATACCAACTATAAGTTGTTTTAATGTGCGTTTTAATACAACTTCTTAGTGTCTTAAAAATACTGCTATATTCTATCAATAGAAAGTTAGGTAAATCAAATTTTACTTAGTGATAAAAATGCAAGTTTGGCATTTGGAAATGGCATTCTATACTTTTAATGGGTTACAATATCACTAAAACACATCAGACACGTCAGTATGCAGACATACATGGATTATTTAACCAGAATAATCATATTTTATGGGTCATTGCTGTTTGGTGGGGCATCCTTCTCAACGCAAATAAAGAAAGATCAGTAAAAGTTCAGTTACTCCCTTCACACCTAACGGATCCGTGACTTTCATGTTCTACTTAAACAGCATAAAACACAATGCTTAATGCATAAAAAATAAGAGTAAAATATCTAATGGTATCGATCCTTATGCAAAAAGAAATTTTACGAAGTAACTTAGTCTAACGAAGAACGATTTCTGATAGTTTCAGTCATGAAAAAGTCGTTTTTCAATGGTAATTCTAAAACAAAATAAACTGAAGAGTAATCAGCTTATATTTGACACACATTAAATCTTATTAAGAAATTCATTCAACTATGCACGAACCACGTTGCAAATTAATTTTGTGCTCGGAATGTATTATGCTTTAGTAAAATACACATATGTAAAAACGCATGTACTGATTTCATATCAGAAAAGGTCACCAGATCTCAATCCAATACAGCATGCTTTAAATGCTCTCCGACGTGGCATTTCAGCCTACACTACACCACCAAAGACTGCACAAGAGCAAAGAAGTGCTCTAGTGTCTTTAAAGAATTAAGTTTATTGGCTTTTAATTTAAACCCATCCAAAATCGTCTGTAAATAAAAAGATACTCGTTTAGGTTTGTATGCGGTATTGAGATTGATCAACTCCCAAGAAAGAACTAAACCGGCGAATTCTCAAACAGGTGGTTCAATCTTCCCTTGAAAGTTGTTCTCATACGAAATTACCCGAAACAGGCACGTTACGTTTTACAGACAATTTTTTATATTACAGGACGAATTCCATACCAACTCATTCATATGATTGTTCAATAAATTTACCTGCATGAAAGTACGCATAAAAATCTGTCTTAAATGTCAATTTTTAAACTTCATATAAGTATTTTTTACTTATAAATATTTTATTGTAAATATTTTATTAAAATATTTTAATGTTATAAATATTTTTAAAGTTTTAAATATTTTAATGTTATAAATATGTGCTTCAGCAGGACGCCAATAAAAATTCCAAAGATGAATTCCAAATGGATATATGATAGCGATTGGACAACGCCAATTAGATTTAACATCAAACGTTTTCAAAACGGCGATAAACGAAATTTCAAGTTAACCCCGATATGGTAGGTAGGTAGTTAATTAAAGTCGCACAGGAGCAACACAACGGGCTATTTGCGACGGTCTGGTATCAATCCCGAAGGGAAAGATTCAAGGAGAACTCCTCGAAAAATTGAACCACGGTCAGATGACGAGATCAACATCTGAGCTGGCATCCCACTCTCCAAACATCCACACCACGTCAACGTGAGGACGTTTGAGGTCACGACAGATTTAATGTGCACCAGCCCCCGTGTACACGACGGTCTTTGACTGGACCTAGTTTCGGACTCTCAAACCCTCCTGTTGCTAATCCGTTGCTCTTCCAACTGGGCTCTATCACGGCACAAAACCCCGATATGTATCATGCGAGAATTTAGTGAAAGTAAAATGTTTGTATTCCGCATTAGGTTTGCTTGATTACACTCAAAACCTCACATTCATATTTTTCAACTTTATAAATTCCAAACAATACATAAACCATGTGATTTGAACATATCGTTGGAAATCCCACTTCCACTGATTCTTCCGACTTCGACCACGTCCCAATGCATTCGCCCTCAGGAGCACATCTCCTTTAGATGTGTACAGGCTTCAGAGACCCGAACTACTCTAGTGATCTTTTCGTTTCACATGGTGCTTAATGTCTTTAGTAAACACGCGGATCGAGGTCCTGGATACCCAAGAGACCTTATTCTGCTTCCATCCTACTACTCTGTTCCCAAATCCTTCTTTGTTTCCCCCCCTTCACGACCTTTTTACTTGAGGTTGCCTGTCTTGTGTTTGGCGCAACCTGGCCAAATATGGCCCTTGCTTCATAAAATCCCAAAACAATCAACCAACCCAATGCCCTCACTACTCAAAAATCCAGAAACTACCATATCACACCTAAGTACTTTTTCTTAGTTGAGGACGCAGGCATTGAAGGCAATGAGGGCATTGGGGTTACTTCGACTAGCTGAAGTCACTATGGTTATACGGGCCAAGAGGAAAATTATGCAAAGTTTGCGACAAGTTATTTGCGAGAATCTTTTCTCACAGGGTGATGAAAACGAAAATCATGCATAGCTTGCCGACCACAGGCTCACGGTGTTCATATAAAACCAGAGGCATGTGTTCTTCAGGTCAATCTTACATGAACCCTAGGTGGTGTCTTGATACGGGGAACGGATAGATCCTATTCCCTATTTTCCATTTATAGACTCACTCGGAATTAAGCTTGAAAGGCTTTGGGTGAATTTTTCACAAAGACATCTATATCTTATTTCAGTGACCGTCAAAAATTCGACTTACGTGAACCTACACGTCTTGTCATGGTTCTGATGCCTGAACCATTCTCCGAACCCTTGAAGGTGGGCTAGAAGTTGTCAGCAACACAAATTTACCCAAGCTGCTTATCACTCGGAGACACATCGGGTGATGCTTAATGTCGCTGATCTCTAATGAATTCAAGTCCTCGGAGGTGCACCGTAAACCTACAGTCTAGCATGGAGTGGAAAGTATTACCTACCTCAAGAGATAAATAATTGCCCGACGTTGGGTATCCCATATGGAAGAAGTATTCCGTGAACCTTCAATAGTTAGTAAGTAGTTGGTGTACAAAGGGGTCGCACAAATACATTTTGAGATCTCGTTTTGGGAAAAGTTAGATTGTGATCAACCGACTCCACTCTAATGCTATAAGAAGATTCATTGGCAGATTTTTCAACTGACTGGTTGATTTCTAATAAATTCAAGTCCTTTTCGGAGGTGCGTCGTAAGCCTGCTCAACCTCTTATCAACCCCTTTGACAAGCGATCTCGTATGTAACCAGCAACAAAGATACAAATCTAACCATATACTGAAAATGATTAATGAGACCTTTTGTCTTGAAGTTGTCTGTCTGGGACTTGGCGCAACTTGCCAAATATGGCTCTTGCACAATAAAACCCCAACCAATCCAATGTCCTCACGACCCAAAAAATCCAGAAACTACCATGCCACACCAAAGTACCAACCAAAAGCATCAAAAAATACCTTTCAAAACACTATCCAACACACCGCTTACCACATACAACCCATTCCCACTCTGCTCATGCTCTAATCAGCCCTGATGACAAGCGATCTCGTTTGTTACACACACACACACACACACACACACACACACACACACACACACACACACACACACAGCAACAAAGATACAAATCTAACCATATACTGAAAATGATTAATGAGACCTTTTTTCTTGAAGTTGTTTGTCTGGGGCTTGGCGCAACTTGCCAAATATGGCTCTTGCGCAATAAAACCCCAACCAATCCAATGTCCTCACGACCCAAAAAATCCAGAAACTACCATGCCACACCAAAGTACCAACCAAAAGCATCAAAAAATACCTTTCAAAACACTATCCAACACACCGCTTACCACACACAACCCATTCCCACTCTGCTCATGCTCTAATCAGCCCTGATGACAAGCGATCTCGTTTGTTACCAGCAACCATCCCCGGTAACCAAAGTCACGCGTATTTCCCCTTGACACACACACGCGCCAGTGTGCATCCGTGCGTGACACATTCCCATCGCGGCATATAAAGGAGGACGCGCGATGCCCAATGTTCCGAAGATTCCGACATGCTCTTCCCGACTTTACAGATCCTGCTGTGTGCCGCGGGTGCCAGTGCCACCTACTACTACCCGTGGTCCTCGCCCGGGCGGTGGTCCACCAGTGAGAGGTCCGGGGAGGAGCTCTATCCCGGAACGTACCTCGGAGAGGGGTCCGCAACGTGGATGAGGGGGTACGCAGAGTTGTCCTGCTCGCTGAATCAGTTCGAGGGATATGTGGTTTCGGTATGTAGATTTTGGGTTTTTACTTAATTGGTGTGAGTTCAAAGAAGGATGCTAATCTAACCATGCTGAAAATGAGTTATTTGTAGTAATGAGTCTTAAATTTGGCTTCTGTTCAACAGGTGAAAGGTATTAAATTCTATCTCTTCATAACAAACTTCGCAAATACAAGCATTTATCTCAAAACTGTTTTTATACTTAGTGTTTTTGAGTATAGTAATGTGTTTCTGATCTATTTCTCTCAGTAGTAATGTTTTCGTTGCTATATCATACTGGCGGCATATTTAAAATTTGTTGTAAATAGTATTATGCGTTGGCTAATAATATTTAAACTATGATGCAAACTAGGTGTTTCTGATCTAAGTGCACGTTCTCTCAGTAAAAACGTTTCTATTGCTATATATAATTGTGGTATCATATTTTAAATTTGCCGTTGCAAATTAGTATGGCGAGCATTTCCGTGTAGTGTCAGCATTGCAGCTCCTTAGCTCCTATCAAGCAAATTTAAATTAAGGAGCAAACGTTTTCAAATGAATCCTGCGGTCGTTGATTTTATATTGTTTTTCTCCTTTGTTTCCAATCAACAATAAAAACAATTCGATTTCTGATCCACGTACGTTATCTAAAATTTGTTTTTTGTCAACAGGTGAAATGTATTAAATTCTATTTCCTCACAATACACCTTCGCAAAAGAACGCCAGTTACACACATTTACCTCAAAACTGTCTTTTGAGACTTAGTGCCTTTTCCTTATATCTTTGTCGTCGGCATACAAATGAAACACTTTTTCAAATATGCGCTTTGTAATTTTTCTAGACCCTAATACGGAGATCTTTAGACTGGCCATTTTAATCCATTTTAATCGTTAGATTTCTTGTAAAACACACTTAGAAAATTTATTATTTTATTTAAATAATTTTCTTAATATATTGCTATGCAATTAATAATCATGGATATAGCAATCTCCTCTGAACTGTGTTTCACTAGTGAATCAACAATATAGTAGATACATATGGACGATAGAGTTTCTGATTTAAATAACTGCACGTTCTCTCAGTAATAATGTTTTTGTTTCTATTTAATGTTGTGTGGGTATGTTTTAAATTTCTTGTAAATGTTATGCATTGGAAATAACGTTTGCAACATGACATCACATTTAAAATACCAAACTAGACATTTCTGATCGAAATAAGAACACGTTCCCTTAGTAATAAAGCTTTTGCTGTTATGTGTTTGAATATTTTAATGTGGTATTGCAAAGATTATGTTTAGGAGAACTGGTTATATATTGAAAAATATATATTGCTAACTTTTGACCACGTATCATGTAATAACTTCCGCACAACTTAACTTTTTTGTTCCAAGCACTATATATAGACGATTTAGTAGAAAACAAAATGTCTAAATTTTATAATATTTGAATAACTCAAAAAGTTTGTTTTGAAAGTTCACTGTCCCCTTAAGTCTTGTCTTAACTAGTCCTCATATAGCAAAAAGAATAACCCTAGAGGAACAAACTAAAAACTAACATTTTTGGACTTTAATTATAACTTATAATTAATAGCTTTAAATTTGATAAAAATAAAAAGATATTTTAAAGAGTTTTTAAATGCTCTTTTTCCAATATATACATTTAGTATACATACAGTATACATACATACAGTATACATACATTTCACTAGAAATAAAATTCATTGATGTGAAAAATACTAGCGTGATAAAATTTGTGTGCCGAACTGAAGCGTGAGTGCATTTTCAAGCATATCTTTAGAAACGATTTAAAGAGTCATTCATTATTATTACTGTTTCATTTTATTATTACTATTTCGAGTGCAAATAGCAGTGTCTATCATGCTATTGTAAAAATTCCAAATGTATTAAATTTGTGAGAAGGAAATTTTTATAAAAAAACATTCTCTGACTTGCAAAATGAGCATATTGTTTTTCTCAAGATTGTAAATCTTGTACCGTGGAAAATCTTAGCATTGAATCTTTGATTCGGATAAATGTTTTGTTTGCCTGAAGAACATATACCTTGAAGCACATCTTGTCCTGTATAGGCGAAATCTGTTTTAGGAAATGTTGGCTAGACTATGTGACTCACAATTCATTATCCCTAGGTTTTTTGTCCTTTTTTTATATACATTGCGCTATATAGAAGGCATTTTGATGTCGGTCTAATGCGCCGGACTCATGTACTAAGATGCAATGTAACAAATGTAAGTATAAATGTATTTACCTAGTCTACATTATTTACATTGATAAAGAAAAGTGGGTTTCATATGTAACTAGTATTATTACATGTATATTAGTAAAGTGTATAAATTAACTTAATTTTTAATTCAACCACTTATTTATATCATAATATAATTTAATGTACCTTTAATTTATATATATATATATATATATATATATATATATATATATATATATATATAAGTAAAAATAGGACTGGAAGCTTCGTAATGGAAAAATTCAAGTTTATATTAATAATATATATATATATATATATATATATATATATATATATATATATATATATATATATATATATATAAACAAAAGGGCGTGGGTGGCGGTATTTCAAAGGGCTGTATTTCTGTTGGCTGTTATTCCTTTGGCTGTTTTATTTATTTTTTCCTTAAAAATCTTGATAATATTTTATTCCTTATGATTTTTCTCTTCGGTTGTACTTTGAGTTTTCGGGGCTAATAACTCTTGTGTCCAATCTCTGGCTAAACCTCGCGCACAAGTACAGAAAAAATTCAAAGCATCTCTTAATAGGGACTCCTGCTTTACTCCTCTTGACAAAGTAAGCGGGCTTTCTCTCATATATATATATATATATATATATGAGAGAAATACAATGAGTGTATGTAGCCAAAGTCCATTTTCTTAATTTAATTGCTGTTTCTCATTTGTATAATAACGCGATAATTTACATAACACATTTTAACGACTATGGTCCGTTTTTTAAACGATCCCTATGTCATTGTAATACACTTATTGTTTATTCTTTACGTGAGAAAGCTCTTTATTCAAATGATTGATGCAATAAAAGGTAAAAATATAGTTTTATGAACTTTCGATTAGACATAATCACTCGGTAATCATTAAAGACCTTTTAAAACGTAATACTTCGAGCTGAGTTTCATATTATTTTGTCCGAACCTTAATCTTACTATAACCTGCTGTTTTCAAGATTTCACATAACTTGGATAATGCTCTCAATTAATTTGGACTGTTAATAAGTATGCAACATTATTACTAATTTATTTTTAATAAATTATAAGTTAAATGTTATTAAAATAAAAGAAACTCTAAGTTAATTATTTGAACCAGCATTTCATATTTATACACAGTTATAGAATGCTTCATGATAAAAAGATTAACATTTTAATTTAAAAAGTTTTTATTTATATGTTTTTATCTCATACATAATAGAATAGTAAATTATTCTTACCTTCAAGACTTTCCTCCCATATATTTTTAAAATTTTTACGATATCTAAATTTTACTATCAAAATGTCACTCTAAATTGTAAGCTATTACAAAATACAACCCATTATATTAAATTATAAGCCATTTCGATATGCCTTAAAAACGGCATATCGAAACTAAATAAGTGATCTGTTGGTAAAACTCTTTTTGAAACAACGAATCGCAATCTACTTTTCTTTTGCTGTAAGTTGCACAATAAAAATTACTTATAATAATCTAAATATGAGTACACAACGAAACGATGGTTGCTCTAGTTCGTTGTACTTCTAGATGTTTTGTAATTACTTTACATAACTCATTGAAGTAAAAGTAAAGTTCACGTGAATTAGAAGTCAAAATAAGAATGTCACGCTTAACCTTAGAATACGCCTCAGTAAACAAGATAAAAGCGGTTTGCGTGTGTGGCTAAGAAAAGAGTTTTCGTTTTTTATTACATTTAATTCAAGCATCTTAATGCGGAAGGGAAACTTTCCTAAGACACGCATTTGTTTTCCAAACGCAGGAAAGTGTAACCTTATTATATTTTAATCTTTTGAATCTGTAAGAGGAATGTAAATAATTTCAGATTTTAGCATTTTTTTCAACTGAAAACTAAGATTCGAATTTAGATTTGGTGTACAGTTTACTATCATAATTTGTAATTAAACTGTTTGATCTTCGTCAATATAGATAGCTTGGCTTTAGGTTTAGATGAGGTAGGAGGGGGTATTTTAATTAACGTCGTACTGGAGCAACACAACACAACGAGCTATTCGCGACTGTCCGAGATCAAGCCCGAAGTTTTATAGATGAATAAGTCTTTATACTTAGAACATTAATTCCTGACCTTTACTTAGAGAACTATTTTCATGTTTAACCCTCCATGAGATAACTCGTCATCATGATGTTGCTGATTTTATGATGATGTCGATATCAATATCTGATCAGTTTTTTGCTAATTACGAGATATCTCGCTCATCAAGATTCTCGTTAGTTTTACTATTGACAAGCTACCTCATAAAGTCAACCACCAGAAGTGTTAAATAACATTGTATTGCATTCTTGTGATCCATGTTACCTTGCCTGTTTGCATTATCTTCTTATGATCCATGTTATCGTGTCTGATTGCATTTTATTCTTACGATTAATGTTACCTTGTCTGAGACAAAAAAGACAACTTTCGAAATTTCATCACGCAACCAAATGAGCCGTCCGGCATTACTCTAGCTGGAACTAATTAATTGGTAAGTTAAAAACAGCAAAAGCAAGCTTTGCAAAATAAAGGAATTCAGAAATATATTAATTCACGAGCCATAGGAATACTACCAAAATTTGGTACGTGATCTTACGAAGAGAGAACCTTTAAGAAAAGATCTATTTGAAGAGGTGTAATCCTGGTTACAAACAGTGCTTTTTTAAGCTTAGAAAATGTGCCTAAATATTTCTTCGTGTTCCGCTAGAATAAGTCATTTCTCTACTTGTCATAATGATGCAATCATCCAAACTATTTCTTAAACTGAACAAAAGAACATTAATAAAGCTCTAGAACCTTTTGAGGAATCTGTCACAATACGTACTTCCTCGTGGACGTGTTAATAAGTTGCTTTCAACTAACTCAACTTTTGAACACCTGTCTTTTGTTTTTGTACATTGTTCCAGTGGCTCCATAGTGGTTTAATTTTGGACATCATGCTATTTGCTGAAATCTTAACATCAACAATGCTTTTTTGCCATTGTCGTTTCTCTTCAATGGAGATTTAGAAAGGAATCTAATGGTGATTTAGATTCTTTCTAAATCTCCATTCCTTAAAAATCTCCATTCCTAAAACTTCCCTTAATTGGTATTAAAATTCGTTTCTAAATCTCCATTACAGGTTTCTAAAGCTGAACTTTGGTGCATATCTATGGTACAAATGTCGATGACCTTCGTATAAATTTGAAGTTTTACATTTACCAATATTTTAACTCCAATCGATGTTATTTTTTGTAGAGAAAGAATAATTAAATAATTAAGACTAGGACAAAACCAAATTTTAATGCTTTGATTTGGAATGTTGTTGGATTGAATAGTTCAGAATCTATTAAACTAAAAGTTACTGTTTTTAATCACTATATAAGAGTTTTGGGTAAAGTCGAGTATGGTGACAATGATGATGATTTGAACATTTTTTGTCACTATAGTGTTATGGTAATAAAAATCTGATGTCAATTGAATAAGGTTGGAGAACAGTTCCCAACCTAAATCTCATTTGTCTCTGCGTAAATAGAATTTACTCGTCTATCAAGAGAGAGGGAAACAGGAATGTTTTATGGAGAAATAAAGCTCGTATCCTAAGTTCCTTTCCCAGAGTAGATAAAGTCGCTTGTTTTTGACTTCTTACAGGACATGACTACTTGCAAAGGCTCTTACATCGAATTGGAATAGAGAAATCAGGTGTTTGTTCACTTTGCTAACTGAAAGAAATGACTAGAGATCACCTCAAGGACTGTCCTAAAAGTACTGACAATACAGTTGCAAGTCCTGTAGACAGTGTTTTAAATTTTTTTTCATTCCAGAACTCTATTGAGCTGCACGTCGACTGATGGCCGAGAAGCCGAAGACAGGCGTGGGATAATAAAAAATGTTTTAATGCATATTATATAGCACGAGTCGATGACCTTCGAACCTTAAATAGTTCATTTATAAAAGGAAAATCTTCGTAAACCCACTTTTAGATAAACTGCCAGGAACTTAATAGAATGTTAAAGTATCTATATTAGTTCCTCAGATTAAATCCACATTGTAGAACTAATGGAATATGATCACTCATTCACCAAATGAAATACAATAATCAAATGCACTCATCCGTTCTATTACGAATCTATTTAGAAACGTAACGTTTCGAGCCACAGAGTTACGGACAAAGAGTTGCATAATTGCCTTCTCCCTTCATTAACCCGTGTAATAAGTTTATTGTTGTGGTTAGTGCTTCACGCAAAAAAAGCTACACGGCGCATATCACATGAAAGCGAATGCCCTTTTAGGCGAAACTGATAAGCCGAGTTCAGTTCCGTGAGTCAATTGTATCCCGAAGACATTCGAATATTTATGCAAACGGCGGTTTTTAGTACCTTAATTCTCTTTGAAGGTGAGACCGGACCACTTTATTGGTGTCTGTTGATCTCAATAAAACGCTAGACTGAAGATTCAGAATTGGATTTACACACCTTCGTTCATTCAACTGAGCTATAAAGCACGATTGGTTGGCGGTCAGACTTCTTTGTGTCAATTGGTGTCAAAGAATGTCTGCCCTTCAAAAATGATTTCTCTTCTTAGAATGTATCTCTAATGTCACAAGGTGGATAAGGCTGTTCTGATCTTTTAAGACCGCCATTATCGTAAAAAGTTCGTAGTGAAATTGTCGTTTTTCTATTTGAAATTGCTGAATGTTATGCTAAGTCAATGGAACAACCTCGATTTAAAGCATAAAATGGGACTTATTTACAGCATATTAATTGACTACGAAGTTGGATGCTATGAGTATATAATACCATTTACCATTACCATTTACCATTACTTTTCCTATATGAACAATCTTATATCCTTGCTGATTTCGGGTATCACGAAATTATTTTAATACATTATTTTTTAAATCTTAATGACATTCGAGAAAAAAGTTTTTTTTTGTCTTGTTTACGTTTATGTTATTTATACAGTACTTAAACTTCATTTCAAATTATTTATATACTTCACAATTCTTTGAATGGACTTTTTATTTATGTAAGCAATTTGTTTTGTATTCATTAAAGATCTTGCATAGAAAGGTTTATATCTTGTAAAGACTCGTAGAATAGAGACAGAATTGAAAAAAAGTTATTTGCTTGAGAGTTAATCTTCTGCAAAACCATTTTTAGAAAATGTTTATCATTCTTAAATAATGATAAGCAAACCTGATATAAAAGAATCCAAAATATTCAGAAAAAAGTGCTCAAATTTTATAGATTTCAATTATAAAATTAAATTATTAATATTTTTTCCATTGTTGATACATACAATAAATTGAATATTCCCAATAAATTTTACATTTTTCTTTCTATTGATTCCTTATTAAAATCACATTCATAGATTCTTTATGACATATTTTTTAACATTCTAGTGTTAGAAAATATGTCATAAAGAAAGTGGTGTAACTTTATTCTTATGCTTACATTCTTTGTACTTATGACTAAATTCGTATATATTTAATTAGGTATACACTATTCATGATATAGTCTAACGTTCCCTCTGTTTAACTCAACACCTAACACCCACTCGACACTAAATCGAGGTTCAATCACACTTGTTTTAGGAATTTGGTGTTTCTACTGTCGCATAGTCTACAATTGTTTTACTTTTATGTTATTGTTGTAGTGTCCGTTTCTGAGTCAGATGTCGCTATGTGTATTTTGTACAGCTTTATTTTTACATAATACCTATATATACGACTAATCTCTCCTTGTGATTTTTGATGGTATATTTATATTGCGAGAGACTAGGAACGGCCTTAGCTGTAACTTAACAATCAGTATTGTGGAGTATCGTGACAGTTTTATTTTGGAAGTTTTCTCGGATGCTTTTTATGTCAATATATATTGATGTATGTTTACTTTCAATTTTACAGAATGTAGTATGGTCCAAAATGAGAGGTGACTTTGAAGAACCGTTCTACCCTTGTCCACAGTGCTACCCTCAAGATCCTAGGATTCGATCATATGACCACATGGGCAAATCCATTCTTTTAGTGAGGGATCCGGGACCACAAGACCGCGGTGTTTACAGATGCACGGCTACGGCTCAGAATTTTGATGGTCGCCTGACTACAATCTATCAGATCGTCTCCCTAGTCTGATGGATTCTAATCGTCAAATCTGATTGTTTCGCCAGCATTTTTCTACATTGCACTTGTTAATAAACATTTTCTTTTATTTATGTCCATCAAAAAGCTCTAAAGAGTAAATTTTCTTTGCTTAATAGTAGCATTCAGTAGTATGTATGTGTTCTTAACCCTCCTGGTGATTGTCTCGAGGAGGTATCTCGTCATTAGAAAAACTGACCAGACCGTGAGGGACGAGATATCTCGTCATTAGAAGAAAATTGACCAGATCTTGATGTCGTCATCATCAAAAAATTGGCAATATCTTGATGACGGATATTTCGTCATTATCGAAATTGATCAGATCTTGATAGACGAGATATCTCGTCGAAACCACTTAGAGGGTTAAACTATTTATTCGGTTCTTGTAAGTAATCTAGGAAAACCTTGATAGCTACAGCACTTCGACAACTTGGTAACTCTGTCTTACCTGTCTTGAATGAAATGGATCTATAATGTATTTAGATACGACATATGATCCAATGATTTTCTCAGAAAATATATCCTTAATTTTCACTTGTTAAATAAACATTATTTTCTGTTATAAGGTCTTCTGTCATACATAAATTTTCTTTCATAATTATATGTAACCCAAATACACAAGCACCATTCCAAGGAGTATAAACATTTCTATTAATGCCATTTACTTTATTGAGAGAAGTAAATCTTTTATGGACCACGACATGTTTTATGACAAGTTCACAATTTATCATATCTCTACGCTCCATTTCTGAGACCTCAGAAGAACATCTCCTTTAGGTGTGCACGGACTTTAGGAACTCGAGGTTCTCTAGTGATATTTTCTTTTCCCATGGGTTTACTGTTTTTAGTAAAAATCGCTTTATTGTACCTATACCTCATTTTCATAGCTCTAGGTACAATCACTCAAAACTTATTTGTCTTACTTTCAACTCTACTGGCAGTCCCAGGCGATGTAGTAGATTCAAATAAGTAGACTATAATTAAAACTTATTTATTTACAAAAAAAATTATACATACCTTAATATTATTATATACCTTATTAGAGACTGTGGCTCTAAGATAATGCTTCAATGCATCCATACAAAATTAATCATAAATCGTACATAAAGATCGACGTACAACTAGTCGAAGAATTCCTAACATCAGCAGTTCTAACCATAACAAGAACAATCTAAAAACAAGAACAAGATTCGATTAAAGCATCCGATTCCAAGTTAACATTTTATTAATTATTGAAGCACATGCAAGACATTTACAATTAGTGAACAACTCGTTCACTTAGAACATAATTCATACCTCGATTTCTCACTCTAGCGGCTTTCTTCCCTTTTTTATAGAGAAAAATCTTTTATGTCAACATTGATGACGTGATCCGCTTTAAACTGTTACCAACAGATAATCATATGCATTCGTGCAAACGATAATCATTCGGCACTCGAGTACAAACAGTCGTCACCTCTAAATAGTAGCATGCATAAAGATAGTTGATACAGTGAGATTACAGTTGTGTTAAGATACATTGTTGACAGTATCCGTACTCTCTTTTATTTGTTACTAGCAGAATTACCCAGTGTTTCTCGGGTTGAATTGGTTAAATGGTGATTGAAAAGTAATCAGACTAATCAATTCTGTCATAAAAAATTCAAACATCATTTGCGTAAGGAAAATGAATTTTTAACACCGTTTCAACTTTTTCATAGCTTCCACAATTTACTTGACTCAAATACATATATATATATATATATGATATATCCATCTATACAATCCATTTCACATTCATCGCACTCCTGTTGTAAGATATACTACAAAGAGTTATACTAAGATTACTAGTATAGAAGACGATTTTGAGTTTTAGAGTGATTATGAATGCTCCATAAGTTCATTTCCTGAAAAAATGATGAATCCATTTCACATTCATCGCACTCCTGTTGTAAGATATACTACAAAGAGTTATACTAAGATTACTAGTATAGAAGACGATTTTGAGTTTTAGAGTGATTATGAATGCTCCATAAGTTCATTTCCTGAAAAAATGATGAACTTCCGGAGAAGTATTGTACTCAGTTTTCATATCAATAGTTTTTTACTTGTGTTCTCTCATAAATTATTACATCTTAAAGTATTATCTGTAAAAATAATTTTTTGGAAAAAATCACTTTTCCAACAATACTGGTGAAACAATCAACCGCAATTGTAATTTTACTCAATGTTATTTCTATGAGGATTTCAAATTGTCTTTAGATCATTCTGCACACTCAGGAAAAATCCAACGGGGGTCAATATATAGCCTATAGTACTCGCAGCGTTCTGATGAATAAGTGTACCAAATTTGGTGTGGATTGGTCAAACGGTGTAGATTTGTATTGAGAACAGACAGATGTCAACTCTGCTTTATATTTAGATTTAAATCCATTTTGAATATAAACATTGATATGCATATTCTATAGGTCAAAATTAAATAAACATTAATCAAAAATATACTGGTGTTAATTCCCATTGAAATAAAGTGTATTGCAAAAACTGCACACTTTAGTCATGTTACCACAATTTGATTTAAAGCGTCCACTTTAATTACATATAATTCCCTTTTTCAAAGGTGATTCGGTTTCTTTTGACGTCTTCACCAATTATCACTTTCGCTCACATCTTTTCTGTGCTAATTTTTTTCTATCTTCTAGATATTTCCTTTTCTGTAATATAACTCCCCGGCACTACAGTCCATGTTGAACCTTGGCCTTCCTAACCATACGACTCTAAAGCGTCCTGTCTTGGGCCTTAGTCCACCAATTTTTTATTTTCATGTTTTTTAGGTCTTTTTCGACCTCCTCACGCCATCTTTTCCTCGGCCTTCTCAGTCTTCTCTGACCTTGATACTGATTCTTAAACATCTCTTTTGTGCCTCGGTTGTTATTCATTCTCTCTGTGTCCCAACCATTGGATTCTTTTTTATTTTTATCAAATTTATAATATCTTTTTCTCTATATAATTTTTGGATTTCATGATCGTATCTTCTCCATACATCGCCTTCCTTGATTGGTCCAAATATGGCTCTCAAGATCTTTCTCTCCCAAGTTATCAACATTTTTTCATGTTTTTGAGTCAAAATCCATGTCTCTGATCCATACATTACTGTTGGTTTAATAATGGTTTTATACATTATTAGTTTTGTCTTTCTCGCAATTGCCTTAGATCTTATTTTTTGTTGCTCGAAAAAGCTCCGATTTCCTGCACTAAGCCTCTGTTTTATTTCAGGCATAATGTCATTATTGTCAGTAACAATTGAGGCTAGATATCTAAAGTCTTTAACTCTTTCGAACTTAACTGTATCATTTATCCTAAGTTCAGTATCTTCCTCTCTTCCCTTGCAATCCATCTCTATGTATTTAGTCTTTCCTACATTAATTTCTAATCCGAAGACTTTAGCCTCCATTACTAGTTTCTTAAATAATCCAGTCAACGCATTTTTACTCTTAGCTATCAAAATGACATCAGCAAATGCCAAAATTTGTGTAGATCTATTGAAAATTGTACCATTTCTATTTGATAATGTGTTTCGCATCACTTTGTCTAGGCATACAAACAAAATTGTTAGTTAAAAAAGTTAAACAAAATTGTAGATACTACATCTCGCTGTCTTAACCCAGTTATTACTTTGAATTCTCTTGATAATCTATTTTGTACCTTCACTTTTGCCTTTGTCGATGCAAGAGTCACTTTTCCCAGTCTAATCAGTTTTTTTGGAATATTAAATTCATCCAAAGCTCTGAGCATTTCTTCTCTGTTTATCGAGTCATAAGCCTGTTTAAAATCAATATATAACTGATATATGTTTATATTCTTTTCACCACATGTTCCCAAGATATTTCTAACGCAAAATATCTGATCCACCGTCGATCTATTTTGCCAAAATCCACATTGGTGATCTCCCAACTGTTTTTCAATCAATGGTTTAATTCTGTTAGCTATAATTTTGGTCAAGACTTTATGTCAAGTTAAGTAAAAAGATTCCACGATAGTTACTGCATTCTAAGATGCTTCCCTTTTGAGTATTGGACAAATTATTGCACTGTTCCATTCGTCTAGTATTACTTCTTCCTTCCATATTTCTTTCATAAATCAAAAATTACTTTGCACAGTTTGTCACTACCATACTTCAATAATTCTGAGCAAATCATATTTTCACCCGGGAGCCTTCCCATTCCGTAATTTATTAACTGTATTTTCCACTTCCTCCACCAGTTCTATGGGATCATATTCCTCTTCATACCGGATTTCCGAATCGTTTTCAGTCCGTCTATCGATTTCATTTCTATTTAACAAGTTTTCAAAAGATTCTGCTCATCTCCAAAAGTTCATCTTCACCTCCAACAAAGCCTCTAGTTTTGTCATGATAGAATGTTTTTCGAGGTTGATACCCTCTTCTTATAGAAATTATTTTTGAATACATTCCATGGGTATCCCCTATCGCAGATAGGTCTTCCACTTCTTGTATTCTCTCTTTTTCCAGGGTCCTTTTCTTCGAACGTATTTTGTACTTCGTTAGTCTTTTCCTTTTCTCTATATAATCTTTCGTTATTTCTTGTATTATGAGCGAGTAGTTTTTCTCTTGCCTCATTCTTTTCCTTGACAAGAATTTCATACTCCTCATAAAAACCATCTTTTTGGCTTTTCCTCTCTTCTCTTCCTACTGCTTAATCAGCTGATTTTATTATGATACTTCGATACCTGTTCCATTTTCGTTCAATTGAATCGTTTTTATCCCTTAAGTATTAATTTCCAATCCTTTCATCTAGAATTCTATTCTAGATGAAATGATTGGATTCATCTACATTTTCTGTAATCAGACTGCTAAAAAATTCCCTTTGAGAGTTGGGCTTTACCGTGTAGATTTAGTTGCATTATGCAGCACCATATCTCAAATCATTCACATTTTAACTAAACGGTAAAATTGGCGAATGATCCTCATCGGTTGATTTTACATTATTTATATCAATTTTCTATTATTCGCAAATACATAAATGATTCTGATTTTCATGCCAGGATCGTTAGTGAAATATATTATACTAGCAGAATTACCCGGCGTTCCTCAGGTGGAAGTGGTTAAATGGTGACTATTTCATAGAAAAAGGCAAACATAATTTAAGTGTATATAAAATATTTTTTAACATCGTTTTAACTTTTTCATAGCTTCTACAATTTACTTCGGACGCAAATATGTATACATAATATATCCATCCATATAATCCATTTCATATTCATCACACTCTTACTGTAAGACAAACTACAAAAGCTTTTTCCGAGATGACTTCAGTAGTCGATTTTGAGTTTTGGAATGATTACGAATACCAATTAAGTTCATTTTCAGTAAAAATGAGGAACTTTCAGTGTATAGTCTTGCACTCAGCTCAGTTTTCCTATCAATATTTATTATTTGTGGCACTCTTAAATCATGGATTCGATGTTTTCGAATTTCATCATTGTGAGAAGATAGCAAATTTAATTGTTACAGCATTCGTAATTAATTTATTTTGAAGCAAACAAATTTATTCTATTCAGCGGCACGTGGAATAACGGAGCTTGTTTTAAAAATAAATGTCATCAGTGTAGACAAAGCAAACTCAATCGATTGCAATTTTTACAAAATCACTGATTTCAACGAATGTTTCACAGATATCTAACCTTACCAGATATACAGCAACCTGAACCTTCTGTCGACAAAAATTTCTATTTTTCAACAGTCCTAGTTTAAATACTTCCTTACTATGCTATTATTCCAAGATCAGCAGTCTTATTTATAATACCCTTTACTCCAACAGAAATTCAGTTTTAAATCGAATCCTTATGGTACTTTTTTAAATTTAGAGATTTAGTTTCTGTATGGAAACCAAGTACCTATTTAGAATGATAGATGTAGTTACTTGACTATGGAATACAGCTTTCAATAATGCGCATGAAACATGAAAAACAAATGTAAATTTAATTTATTTTAATCTTCTTGCAATGAAAATCTGTCAAAATTTAGAAATACCTTTGAACTACAACGTATGGCTACCCGTTTTGATTTTGTAACCTATCTTATTTTAGAATAACTCTATTCTAACTTTACTGGCAATTTTCAAATAAGAAGCTACACATCTTACTTGAAAAGGTGGCCAGCAGTGTATATATATATATATATATATATATATACACTGCTGGCCACCGTATATGCAACACCCTGAAGGAAGCATGCAAATAATATGAAATTTACAACATGCATTAGCGGAGGTGAGATATGCAAATGATTAGAATTTCAGCGCAGACGCACATCACGCGCGCCTGTGGCGCCACTTCAAAGCGCTACTTAAGGCTTGGAGATTTCGGTACGGTTTCAAGTACGGCAATTGTGTTTTTCTTGTGGTTTTTTCAAAAAAACGATCAATTATGCCTCGTAGAAAACAGCGATCATCTTTTGATCAAGTATCCGAGTTCGACAGAGGAAGGATAGTGGCCTACCGAGATTGTGGATTATCTTTCAGGGAAATCGGTTGTCGTGTTGGACGAAACCAAACAACTGTAATGCGGATATGTGATCGTTGGATGCAGGAGGGTACGACGGACCGACGTGTTCGATCGCATCCACCTCAGTGCACCACTTCACGTGATGACAGGCATATTGTGCGTATGGCAGTGACGGATCGCTCAGCCACATCACGAACCATAGCACAGCACATTCAGTCTGTACCGCATCATCCAGTGTCTGCGCGTACCATTCGACGCCGTTTACAGCAGAGTGGTCTGTCCGCAAGACGTCCATTGCTTCGTCTACCCTTGACGCAGAACCACAGACGTTTCCGCCGCCAATGGTGCGATGAAAGAAGGATGTGGACGGCAGAATGGAATGAAATTGTCTTTACTGACGAGTCACGCTTCTGTCTGCAACACCACGATGGTCGGATTCGAGTCTGGAGACACCGTGGAGAGAGGATGCTGAACAGCTGCGTTATGCACCGCCACACTGGTCCTGCACCGGGTATTATGGTATGGGGCGGTATTGGATATCACTCTCGCACTCCTCTAGTACGCATTGCCGGTACTTTAAACAGCCAGCGCTACATCTCCGAGGTGTTGGAGCCAGTTGTCCTTCCTTACCTTCAGGGCTTGCCCACAGCCATATTTCAACAGGATAATGCGCGACCACACGTGGCACGCATTATCCAAGGGTTCTTCGTCAATCGCCAGATTGAATTGCTTCCCTGGCCAGCTCGCTCTCCGGATCTTTCGCCAATAGAAAACATGTGGTCCATGGTTGCTCAACGATTGACCCAGAATACATCCCCAGCTGCCACACCAGATCAACTTTGGCAACGTGTGGAAGCTGCTTGGTCTGCTGTACCCCAAGAACACATCCAAAGTCTCTTTGAATCAATGCCGAGGCGTGTGGCAGCGGTGATCTCCAACAATGGCGGCTACTCTGGCTACTGATTTTGGCAGGAACCACACTTCACAGAAGTCTATAAATTTAATCATTTGATACTTGGTCAACATGTTATCTACAAAATAAATTTTGTTGTGATATCTCTTGTCTTTCTTGGTGTTGCAATTTGGGTGGCCAGCAGTGTATATATATGTATATATATACATATATATACAATATACATATATATACAATATACATATATATACATATACATACATATATACACATATATATACATATATATACATATATATACATATATAAACATATATACACATATATATATATAGATATCCATATATCCGTACGCAGTTACTATTTGAAATAAACCGCTTTATTATATGTAGAATATAAATATTGAAGAAATAAAAATGAAAAAACATATGAGCATAATTGAAATAGGCAGTTTCTATTGCCACTACAAAAAATATTAACATCATTTAACGTATAATTCACAATAATACAAAAATGTAGCAAATATAAAGAAAAGTCTCCGCATGGTAAAACCTATTTCGTTAAATGTTATTCCCTCCACCTTGTTTCATTATTTAATGGTCAGTTGAACCTGCTTTTGCTTTAATGATCTCTCTCAGAAGCTTAGGCATGACTCCAACAAGCGTTTTTGTTGTTTCTGGAGTAAATTTGTTCCAGACGTTCAGAATGGCACTTTTCAGGTTATCTTTGCTGCTGGTATCATAATTTTTCAGTTCACAACCGATTTCTTCCCAGAAGTGTTCCATGGGGTATAAATCAGGAGACTGGTTGTGTGTGAAGTTGCTGTGACGTATGGTAAAGGCATCATTCTTTACAGAACGTTGCAGTTTATTTTGAATCGTTGTCCTGTTGGAATATAAATGGTCTTCCCAGAGACAGTTTCGTAGCACTAGCAAGAACATTTTGTTTCAAAATGTCTAGGTACACATAGCTATCCATGTTACCTTCAGCAAAATTTAAATTATATACACCAGAAAAACTTATGCAATCCCATACCTTTACATTTCCTCCGCCGTGTTTTACAGTTCTACATAAGTTTTTTGTTTGCATTTGATGTTTTGTTTTCTACATGCCATAACTCATCGATCTGAACCATAGAAACTAAATTTTGGTTCATCCCTGAAAAGTACAGAATCCCAGAAAGTTAAGGGCTTACATGCTTTTTTGTGTTAAGCTTGCTAATGCTTAGGTTTGCTAATTTGCTCTTTCTTCTGTTAAGTTTTCTAATGAATGGCTTCTTACATGCAACATGACCATTGTAGTCCCCTCTTTTGATTATTTTTCTTACAGTCTGAGGTAATATTTCAATATTGTAATCGGTTTTCAACAAGGATGCAAGTTGTGGTGCACTAATTCCTGGATTATTGCAAATCGTTCTCAGGATATTTCTCGTGTATATAGCTCAATTTCTGACGTCTTCCGGATCGGTTCCTATTTTCCAGTATCGGTTTATATCTTTCAATGATTTTTACCGTAGATTTAGATTTGCTTGAGATTTCACCAATATTTTCCTCATTGATAAACCATCATTTCTCAACTTTATCACCAACACGTGAAAGCTTTTGGAATTCCCATTTAAGCGATCCACTGGTACAAAAATACAGAGACTGTTCGGGCATTTTTTGAACGATTTTGATGAGGTTAAAAAATTGTATGCTACGAAAGAATTTTATTTTCACAGCAGTTAAATAGTTAAAGTATAACTTATCGTCTGCTAACTCAGAGTTTTGTTTACTTTCAAAATGGCGCTTTTAAATAAGCAATGGATGGAAGTCTATGTTTCCTCTGTTTCCGAAGATAATTATGCTTATTCAATTATTCAAAAACGCTGTAAAAGTCAAGGTTTTTCGATATCTAAAGGTACGATAAGTAATATTATTAATGAGAAAGGAAAAAACGTAAAAGTGGAAAAATACTTCCAAAAAAGAAAAATTCTGAGAATATTTGTAAGGTAAGATCTTTAATTTTAAAAGAGAATCCGCCAAGTCAAAGGACTATAGCAAAGTGAACGTGAGAACTTTCTTAAGAGATTTATGATTGTTGCCGGTTTTGCATATAATGGAAAATTAAAAGTAAAAAGAGGGGGAAATGTTAAAATCAACTCCCACATATTATCAAGACCATATTTTATCCCCAATATTCAAAAAAGAAATACCATATCTTTACCCACAGTGCCAACAATCTGTAGAATTGCATCAGGGTATAAAGCAAGCAGCCACACATCTAAATCGACTATTAAATTCTTGAAATAAATGGAACAAGAAACTGGTATCAAGTCAGTACCCTTTACTGATATTCCTGCTAAATCTCCAGTTGTTTCACCCATGGACTCATGTACTTTTGGACTTTTAAAAAGGGCATTATCGAAACGTCGACCGAAAACCATTCAAGGACTGGAAAACTGTGGAGCAAGAATGGGACAGAATACCACTGTCGATACTGCAAAAGTCATTATTATCGTGGAAATTAAGGTGTAGAAAGATAGTTAACAATAAGGGTTTTCAAGTGGAACATTTAAAGCACAAATATTTCATGTAAAAAATTGAGCTTCAGTCCATTAAAATCGTTCAAAAAATGTCCGAATAGCCTCTGTAGTTTGAAATTATTATCTACACTGCACTCAAGTTCTTTTTTTATTCGATAGTTATGATATTTGAATGCGGGACAGCAAGACTGTACGTTCTAATCAATTTGCATAGTGCGTACGGAAACTTTCTTTGGTATTCGCTTTGCATGTTTTTCTCAAACTTTTAATTGATTACTTTTTATTTGTGAAAATTAAGGAATTTTTGTTGCGAACGCATTCTCTAATATGAAATAAGTTTCTTGTGCAGTTTCTGAATCTTTGGTGAGATTTCCTTAGAAATTATAATAATTAATACGCCGTTTTTGTTTCCGCACGGAAACTTTTTATTTACTGTAGATAGGTAACATTTATGAGAAGATGGTTATGATTCAGATGAAATATTGTAATCAGGATAGAGTTCGAACAAGTCAGATAAATGTTAACTATTACATGACATAAAAATATCTTAATTGAGTATGCACGCATTTATCTCAAAAACTGTTTATATTTTCAAAATAAGGTGTGTTTTAGGCAGATGATAATGATATTATTTAACCCTCCAAACAGTTTATGTGAGATATTTCGTCCATCAAGATCTGACCAATTTTGCTTATGGCAAGATATCTCGTCATCAAGATATTGCCGATGTTCTGATGATGACGAGATCAAGATCTAGTCATTTTCTTCTAATGATGAGATAACTCGCTCTTCAAGAGCGGGTCAGTTTATTAGTGACGAGATACTTCGAGACAATCACCATGTGGGATAAGGTGTCGGTAGCTGGTCTGGTTAAATATATATTTCGTGTATATTATTTTTAAAATATGAGATTCATGTGAATAGAACTACAAAATACTTCGTGTGTACTTTGGCTCAAATATTGTGCATGAAAGTTGCTCTAAAAATAGATTAAGGTTTTAATCCTCTGAGCGACCCGAGATTTTCGAGTAGTATGCTTTAACTATACATCATAATGACTAAATAGCCACATCTATTGGTTCAAAGAAGAATTAGAAGGATTTTATTTTGCTTGATTGGTCAAAACATCAAAAACTGATTAGAAGTAAATCAGGGAAACCAACAACTTTTGAATGGTGGAAAAAGGTGTGCCCGATCTTCTTAGAGTTAAATACGGTTCCGAGTGGCTTGATTTATTTGAAAATTTCATGATTATTATGAATTATAAGGATTTTTAAGCATGAAAAGCTATATACTTTCTTTTGAGAAAAATCAAGCTGAATAATGACCACTTTTTGAAAAATATATCCCTTTTGGGATATTTTTGAAATGCGAAGTTAGCTTTTATTTGGAAGAGCTGCCATCTATCGAGATCTATGAACAACACATTTAGAATAATTCTGATATCACCTTTTGAAATTATCTATAATGGGCAGTGATATCCGACGACAAAATTAAAATATCATCTGTGTCATTTAACTACTGATAGAGTACTATTTAAAAATCACAATGATCAACAAATTTCGTTTATGGTTTGGCGTAATAGATTCTCCGTATCTAAAAGAATTGATTCTTTATAATCCTTTAACTTGATATATTAAAGGACATTCGAGGAACTCAAATCCGATAAAAATTTAATGGGCAGTGAGTATTACATTTTTCTATTGTAAACCTCATCTATTATTCAGAAGAGAAATTGATTCTTCAATTCCGTTTGAACGTGAGATGGCGTATTTTGATGAACATTTCTGTGTTTTCTCATTAGTGGATGCCGGTTGCGTGCGGTTGGGATGACAATTTTGTAATTTTCGGCACTGTTTTATCAGTTTTGATCATTCTTGGAGTAAGATTACATGTTATTGAGTAGTACTAAAAATATGCAAAATACGCTTTTATGAAAATTTACAAAATACACAACATTTTTTCATGGAAATGAGCAAATACATAACATTTTATGAAAATAAGCAAAATATATAGTTTCATGAAAATGAGCAAAATACATGAAAAGGAATAAAATATAGTTTCATGAAAAGGAATAAAATATATAGTTTCATGAAAAGGAATAAAATATAGTTTCATGAAAATGAGAAAAATACATATTTTGTGAAAATGATAAATACACATTTCATGGATATGAGTAAAATACATAGCTCTTTATGAAAATTTGCAAGAGATACAATATTTTATTAATGTTACAAGCTAGCAACAAATGCAACTGGAGAAAAATACGCAACGTTTTATGAAAACGAGCAAATTACATGTTTCATGAAAATGAGCAAAATGCACAACTTTTCATGAAAATTAGTAGAATACACAAAATTTTATGAAAAGAAACAAAATACATAGTTTCATAAAGATGAGCAAAATAAAGATTGGAAATTATCACAATGCACATTCATGAAAATTAGTAAAATACGTCACGTTTTATGAAATTTTGCAAAAGATATCAAATTTTATTAATGCTACAAGCTAGCAATAAATGCAGCTTGAACAAAATACGCAGCATTTTAGAACAAATGTACATTTAGAACATTTAGAGCAAATGTACATTTCATTAAAATAAGCAAAGTACACACAAAATTTCGTAAAAATTATGAAAATACAGTTTCGTGGAAATGAGCAAAATACGCATTTCGTAAAAGTAATCAAAATACACATTTCACGAAAAATCCCTATTCACAACATGAAAATTAGTAAAATACATAGCGTTTTATGAAAATTCGCTAAAGAAACACAATTTTATCAATGCTACAACCTAGCAATATAAATGCAATTTGACGTCAAATTTTAAAAATGTGTTTTTAAAAGAGAATTAAATACTAAATATCTATACTGAAAAAGTATTGGGTTAAATGCGCCCTTAAAACTGCCTAAACGCTCGCGCATATGCAAATGCAGATTGCCCGATGTTCAATAAATAAAAGATTAAGCTTCCATTAATTTGAAAATCTAAACTGTCAGTTCCATGACTAGAAACGTCGGTGGTCATTAGCACTGAAAAATCATTGATCTTCATCTTTAGAAAAGCACCGCGATGAGAAATCACTGTGTAAAATTGTTTTTGTTCCCTTGAGATAAAAATTTAGGTCGCTAGACGCTAAGAATATAATCAAATATGACAGCCTAAAAACCACATTTAGCAATTCTATCCGGATTATTTGAATAGGAATTGATCGTTTAATAATTTATAGCAAAATCGTTACGTCAATAATTTTCCAACTATGCATTAGATAACGTGAGATTTAAATGTGCAAAAATATTGCTCGTTCCAAACCTATTACCGTATTAACAAACTTATAATTGCATAGTAACCCCCAAAACAATGGTATAAAAACGATAGTTTTAGGCTTCACTTTCATGAGTATTGGAATCATTTACTTTCCAATCGAATAAAATGCAAAACAATACGTAAACGGAGCGATTTCGTTATTTGTGTAAAGAAACTTGAATGACTTCATTTAAGTTATTGGACAGTTTTTTATATTTATAAATCTGAAATTTTATTATAGTTATGTGAGAAGCTTAAAAATCTTCCTACAAAAGTATAATCTAACTGCAAATAAAGGTCAAAACAAAAGCATTAGATCCAGAGTGACTTCTACCGTATTTTCCAAAGGTCTGTATATATAAAGTAGAATTCCTATTAATTTTTTCGAAGTTATTTTATAAAACATTCATATCGATATCCCTAACTGCGATTTTTAACTATTGTGATTTTGAAAAAAGTCCAATTCTATTTGTTCAGCATACTTAATTTTTAAGGGATGTAAAATATTTTTTATGTGTTGAAAACATTGGTGCCAGTTGTCAACATTTTGAGAATTAGTTACATTAATTTAAATGATTCTCTTTTAATTTATGCTGCAGGTGTGACTTCGTCATCTGACCGTGGCTCAGAATTACGAGATGTGGTCCTCTCATCTTTCCCTTCGAGATTGATCCCGGACTACCGCAAATAGCCCGTTGTCTTGCTCCAGGACGCCGTTAATTAACTAACTACTTTAATTCATGCTGAAAAAAATAGTTCTTGAATGTGGATAAATTTTCAGGAACTTTCTTTAAAAATAAAATCTTTTAAAAAAATTATTCTGTTTAAGTGAATGAATATATTGTAAATATTTAGATTAATGTTTGCTGAGGTTAAGTCAATTTTTGTACGGAAATAGGTATATTGTTAGATAAATTAATATTCATTCTATGAACGATATATGAAAGAATTCATAATCAAATAAGTCTACACAAAACTGTTTCTTTATGTTCAATAAATATATAGAACTTTCATAGCGTGTTGCTACAAAGTTCTTAAATCATAAACTTAACAGTAACGTGATGGGAATTTCCTTTCAAGGGAATGACTAGCCTTGTTTTGAAAACCATTGTACATATTTTTCGTCCTTTTAAAGAATATTCATAACTGAAACTCCGTAGATACATTACTGTAACAAAAAAATTTCCGTAACCTCCTATATGACAAAACTGATTCGATCTTTTTTGTTGTTTTTAACGCCCCAGGTATATCACTCGAAACAGAAAATTATTTTTTGTTAAACCTTTAAAAATGAACTTATGTAACGATTTTGTTCCACATAAAGTTTTTAAACTGTACAATTCTTTCTTGATGATATACTTTTTAGTAATGTTAATTCAGAACTTGGGAGGATTTGGTGGGTGAAATTCACCATCCAAATCTTTTCCCGTTTCTGAATGGTATTGGCTTTTTGCATGTCATAATATTACCATCATGACTTTCAAATACATAAGTATTATTTTTAATACCCATCGTGTTGTTGACCAACTTGTTTTTAAATCATTGTTTCTTATACATGTTTTGGTGCTATGATTTTATCTGTCATCGTTGGTCGACATGCTTTATTTTTAGTTTCTTTTTCATCACTTTCATACGTTTTAATCCTATCATATCATAATTATATTTTAACTTCTACATATGATGTATTTAAATGTTATTAATCATTTATTCGATTTAAATCAGATTTTTTATTTAAATCGGATTTTATGATTGTAATTAATTCCTTGGTCTTACAAGTTTAAATTTGTTGGACATGAGACATGCAAATCAGAGTGTAGTGTCTAGATAGTTGATTTATTTAAACATTAATATTTTTTATATAAAACATTAATGTACAAGGAAATATAGCTGGGTAAATTTTTGAAATATTAAAACGCGACATAGGAATTATCAAAGTAATCACCTCAGAGTAAATTGAACAGTGCCCAAAATGCAAAGCATGAGCAATGTTCTTCAGTCTGGTTCTCAAACGGTTTAGATTACTTTGAATTTAACCCTTAACCAGTGACGTGAATTTTTTGAATCCAGATAAATAAGTTTGCCAGATCCCACCGACACCATATTATGAATATTTTTCAATCATACAAAGTTCAGAATTTTTTGCATTATATATTTATCGTATATGAATAAAATGTTTCGAATTCAATTATTTTTATATAAAATACTTAATTGGTTCAAGACTTGCTTTTGGGAATAAATCATGTCACCAATAGAAAATAAAATAAAAGGAACTTGCATCTTGAAAAATTCCTTCTCATCAATTTTTAGCTTGCAAAAATAACAGGTGAAAAAATGATTTTTGAGTGGACATGAAAATACATAAATTTGAAATCAAATGAATATATATCAAATTCTTTGAGCATTGACAGGTGTGTTATTTTGGTTACTTGGGTTGCGTTTAACGGCGCATGGCATATATTAACCAAAATGCGCTAAATAACGTCAAGTAAATGGACATACACACACAAGGAAAGCTTTACTGACACAAGGGGCCATGGTAGCCCAGTTGGAAGAATAACGGATTAGCAACCGGAGGGTTTGGAGTTCGAATCCAAAAAAAGGCCGTCTTGTACACGGGGCTGGCGCACTTTAAATTTATCGTGGCCTCAAATGTTCTCGTGTTGATGTGATGTGGAAGTTTGGAAAGTGCTCAGGTGTTGTTCTCGTCATCTAACCGTAGTTCAAAATTACAAGGCGTTGTCCTTGGATCTTTGGGATTGAGCCCGTTGTGTTGCTCCAGTGCGACGTTACTTAACTATCTACCTACCTACCAATGTTTTTCGAATTTCTGACTCACATTCATCTCCAACTGCAAATGATTCTTGCTTATACAAATGATTCTTGATTATAAAGATGATTATTGATTACACAGATGATTCTTGATTGTACAGATACTTCTCGTATGCGTAGATATTTCCTAATTACGCAATTTTTGTCTTGAAATAGTCTGTTGTGATTTCTTTGTACTTTTTTCGTGGCATTCTTTAAAAAAATCTTTGATGCGGTCAACGCTGTTTAATTGAGCAGATGAATTTTCACTGCCTAACAAAAAGCGGTGAACTATTTTTAAGACAGCTGGTAGCTTCTTTTACAGAGGGCACGCTTATTCCGTTTTCATAGAAATCATCATTTATTCTTTTTTCTTCACTCCCTTACACAATGAATCTTCGGAGTCACTTAATGTTTCTGATAATACGCTTGGAAAGAATCCGTTTGGCCTTAATTTTGCGAAAATTTGTTCGTGTTAACTGGAGATTAGTTAACGCTTGAATCCTTCTTAAACGAATGATTAACATTATTCGAATATACATTTTGACGAGGATTGGAATTTAGTTCGCATTATTAGTAATTCGTATTAAGAGAGTTCGTCTTAATGAGGTTTGACTGTATATCGATGGGAAAGCACTTCTCCGACAATAAGCTGTCGAAATGCTGGAAAATATGATGTTCCCTTGGCGAATGACCAGAGGAATAAGGAGGTTAAGACACAGTTTTGTATCAAATAATTAATTTGCTGCATGATTGTAAGGGGTCTAGCGTGATCTTGAAGCAACAATACACTGTCTATTGAGTGCTGGATGCTTAATGCCCTGTTTCCATGCATTTGCACAGAACCCATCTTTTGTTATGGCTTAAAATCGTGAGAGAAGTGAGTGTTGAGGGTATTATAGTGACATTTCCTTCTTTGGATGTAGAGGTAACTGAAATTTCTACAGGAGCTTCTTTTATCCACAACCATTGTCAAATGCTCCAAATATTCTGCTCACGGTTGTTAGGGAGTCTAACGTCTTAAAGCAACAAGACATTGTGCCTACTAATCAGTGATGGCTGAAAACTGCTCAATTTTTGAATATTTGTGAAATGTCTGCACAGAACCGATCCTTTTTTATGGTTTAACCCAGTGAAAGTAATGAGTGTTAAATGATACGGGGTGAGGCTACTATACTGGGAATTTCCTTTTTGGATGCAGTGATGGCTTTAGAATTTCTACTGGAGATTCTTTTAGCCTCAACCATTGAGCCAGATGACCCAAATAATCTGCTCATGGCTGTCAGGGAGCTTAATGTTGTCTAAAGGCAACAAGTTACTGTATCCATTAACCAATGTTAGCTGTTTAGTGCCCAATTTTTGTGTATCTGCTGCACAGAAACGAATTTTCTAATATCGTTTAACCAGAGAGTGTAATGAGTGATGAATGATACAGGGTTAAGGTATGTAATGGCGCTTTTGGGAAATGGCGACTTTCACTAATAGTCAATATTGTGAGATGGTGCTTCTCTATGGGAATGCCAACGTAATGCGGTCCAGGCTGCACGGACTTATGCCGTTCGGTTTCCAAATGGTCCACATTCAACTTCGGCAAACATTGGAAACGTTGTTCGACGTCTCAGAGACATAAGCAGCACTAGAAGTCGACCTCGATCGGGCAGACCACATATGCCTAGTAGAATACCAGCCGATTGCCTATCCCTACAGCAGTACTAGACAAATCAGCAACCAGAGTGACTTAGTACAAAGCCAAGTATGGCAAATACTGCATGACAATGGTGCACATCCCTACCATGCAATTCCGCAGCAAGGATTGTTACCGGGAGACAAACATCGACGCTTTGACTGGTGCAATTGGGCATTGAACGAATTGGAGGTTAGGCCAGAATTTTTTCCAACATAATATGGTCGGACCAGGCTAAGTTTCACCGAAACGGGATGCTGAACCAACACAACACCCATTTCTGGGAACTAGAAAATCCCTGATGGGGAGTTTCCGTCAGACAGCAGGTGCAGTGGTGATCCACGAATGTGTGGTGCGGTATTTAGAAGGATCATCTAATAGGACCCGTGTTCTATGACGGTTCACTAAATGGACGGAAATACCCCTCCAGCTGTTACAGGATGTGCTACCTGACTTTATCGATGATATTCCTCTGGTCTTCCCTGTGGTTCCAACATGATGGCGCCCCGCCGCACAAACCGAACGCAGTGCGACAGTTTCATAACAACAGATTTGGACAACAGATAATCGGCTACGGTGGCTGTATTGAATGGCCTCCACGATCACCAGATCTTACCCCACTCGATTTCTTCCTCTCGAGTTACATCAAAGATCGGGTGTATGAAGCTCCGTCGACAAGATTGCTGGATCTTCTGCGGCAGCGTATCATCGATAGCTGCGCAACTGTCACACCGCAGATGATAAGGAATGTGCTTGATCGAATACAAATGTGTATTGTGGCCAATGGTGACATTTTGAACACACTCGCCATGTATTTGCTTAGTAATAAATTTCTTGCTTTTGCTCATCAGTGTTTTACTTTTCCAATGTGCCACACTGAATAACGCGGATTTTTTTCTGACATTTTCGCATTTGCTCAAAGTTTATCAGGATAAAATTATTAAATAGTAAATCTTCGTTCGTGGCTGTATAGCCTAGAGGTTTTAATCGTGTATTTTAGTTGCGCGAAATTTGTGATTTTGGATCGGCAGTTTTTTTTTATTTTCCGGATTGCGTTTTTCAGATGTCTTTTTTTTTTTACTTTGTTTGTTTGAATTTAAATTCGTCGTTGCTTAACTCAAAACTGTATAACACCAGAGAACACGTTTTTGAATTTCAGGACGATCCCTTTTCAAGGCATGGAATAGTTCAAATTCCAATCGCGAATATCTCCACGAATTTTATAGATAACTCCATGAAACTTTGTGCTTTTAATTATGGTATTGCGCACATTTTTCTAATTGAACTTTTTGGCCGATCTCCTTTAGTGTTCGAGTTATTTTTTTAACTTCCTTATTTCGCCGCTAGGAGCGCTGTAAGCTGTCTCAATAAATTCAGCATTGTCACTTTACTATAGGTACACGTTACTTCCTTGACTATACGAGACGCTGTTTCAAATTTAAATATTTAAATATATATTTAAATTGTATATTTAAATTTCAATTGTTGATCAGTGTTGTTTCTCAAAGATCTTTAAGTTGAATGCCTTACATTGCTATACATAGTAATTAAGCTACAGACGTAATAAAGGGGTACAACAATATGCACTCTTTCAACAATAGTTCCTTTTCAGCAGTGTTTTTAAGAATAAAATCACACAAGCAATCGATTTACTTTACTTGAGTCGGCAAATATAACTCGTTTCACGATTTTCTAGTGATATAAATATGAACAAAACAACGGTTGTGGCGTGGCTATATTTATTCCCTTGGATTTGGGGTCTGTTTGGACTGATTGTCATCGGCGATGCAACTTATATTGTACCGCTGATGGTATATTTCATGCTGGCTCTGACTATCGAAGGAGATAAGGATAAAAAATTGGATATCGGCTTGATTAAAAGCGAAATTATCGAAGAAAAGGAGAAAGAAAGAAAAGTGGTAAAAGACCATGCCACCGGGATCCATCAAAAGAATCTTAAAAGCAAGTGACGGTGATGAATATGGAAACGGATCGCTTCAGGTTGTAAACGAAAACAGCGCACTGAAACCTCCAACCACCGAAGCACTTGCGATTGCAAATGATGGAAACGCTGATGAATATGATTATGGGATGATGAAAACGATGGAAATATTGATGAATATGATTGCGGGGATTATGGAAATCATGGAAAAGTTTATCATTAAGAATGTGAGGAAGATAAAAATGATAGAGTTCATGAATGTGATCGAGGGGATCATGAAAATGGCAGAAAAGTCGATGGATATGATTGTGGTAATAACGAAACTGATGTTGAATTTGACTGTAGAGATAATGAACTTGATGGATCAGTTGATGAATATGATTCTGGTGATAATTAAAATGCTTGATAAGCTGATAAATATGATTGTGGTGCCAATGAAAATGATAGGAAAGTTGATAGATGGAATTGTGGAAATAATGGAGAAATCGATGAATTTGTTTGGAAAGATAATGAAAACGGTGGAAACGTTTATGAATATGATTGTGGATTTTATGGAAAAGTTGATGAACTTGGTTGTGGAGATAATGAAAATCATGGAAGAATTAATGGGTATGATTGTGGAGATATTGGAAAAGTTGATGAATTCGATTGTGGGGATAATGAAAATGTTAGAAAAGTTGATGAGTTTGATTATGGTGGTAATGAAGTTGATGGATCAGTTGATGAATATGATTGCGATGATAATTAAAATGATAGAAAAGTTCATGGATATGATTGTGGAGATGGCGAAAATTATAAAAAAGATGATTGATATGATTGTGGAGACAGTAAATATGATAGAAAATTTTATGTATATGATTGTGGGGATAATGGAATATTTGAAGAATTTGATTATTAAGATAATGAAAATGATGGACTACTTGATTTATGTGATTGTGGGGATAACGGAAAATATGATTGGGGAGGTAATGGACACGATGGAAAATATGATGTATACGATTGTGAGGATAGTGGAAAACTTGATTAATATTTAACTGTGGAGATAATAAAAATGACGATGAATATGATTGTGAAAAGAACAAGAAAACGAGAATTCTTACCTGGAACTATCCTCCGAATACTTCAGTGGAAATAAGAGATTGACAAGATTACCGACACATCCCAAGAAAAAAGAAGCATACAATTTCGCCGGTGGAAATTTACTATAAAATAAACGAAAGCGTCGAGATTGTGAATACCTCTAAAGGACATGATAAAATTAATACTTTGGCTTGTGGAAATTCACCAGATGCTTTTGTGAAACCAGATACGAAGGCAACGAAAAATATTACGACACAAAAACGTACACTGTGCGAGAATGTAGCCAGGAAGGAAGACCTAGAAGCAAAAGATTTAACATATTCCTTGTGTGGATCGCTAAGAGAGAACTATCTGGTCAGGCATTCTTCATCAAAGCTACTCTTACATTCTGCATCGTTTCAATTGGAACATGAAAAAAAAGATATTTAATCCGAACCTAATTTAAGATTTAGTGACGAAAGAAATAAAGATAGAGATATATTCAGTTCACCAATGATGGAATCACCAGTGTCTCTATAACCTTGTTCAATTCAGAGAACAATTTTTCAATCAGGAAATCTAAAGGAAACAGTTTGAAAAGAAATAAACTATTCCGAAAAATCAAGCAGAAACTGATAAAAAGACATAAAATGTTTTCTTTCCAGACTATCATTAGTGAATACATTATTTGTATGGATTATTTATTTAGTGCCTATCATAGAATTTATAGAAGATTGTGTGCAAAGACTTTCTATATAGTAGTTTTAAATCCCGGTGTTATTTCCTTTCTTGATACCTTAAACTTCAATACAAATAAATATAATCTGGCTATTCAGAAGTTTTGTTTTTTATTTCATTCATTGACCACATTTATAATTATTAATTTGATTACCTTGATTTATCAATATTATGCGATGATAATCAAGATTCCATTTACACTTTTGGTCCCTTTTATATATATTATGTGTATATATTACATTTTAGAAACACTATCATTTTGGATACTAGTGAGGCAATATACTACGTACAAAGGTATTTAAAAAAGAATTTCTAAAATGTTGTTTCCTTCAAAATCTTAGGAAGATTTAATAAATGTTTATTATCCTTTAAAACGTACAGTTAATATCCTTGTACTTGAATTTATAGACCTGATTTTAAATTTAGAAAGTAAATATCACGGGAGGTTGGTTGTGTTTGGGGGTTTTATGGCGCAAGGGCCATATTTGGCCTGCTGCGCCAGGTACAAGACATACAACATCAAGTAATAGACACACACAATGAATGTTTACTGACACACAAAGGAGAGAAATACACCCAGGAAGGAATGCACCTGGCAGGAATCGAACCTACAACTCGAAGGTTGCTAGCACAATGGACATACCCACTGAGCCACGACTGACCCATGTATCACGGGAGGAAGTAGAAATACGTTTTCAGCAATTAAAATGTGAAGAGATTGAATTTAATGAAGTTAGGGGGTATTTCAATTAACACTAGAGCATCACAACGGGCTATTGATGACGGTCCGGGATCAATCCCAAAGGGGGTATTTCAATTAACGTCACACTGGAGCAACACAACGGGCTATTGGTGACGGTCCGGGATCAATCCCAGAGGGAAAGATCCGAGGACAGCACCACGTAATTTTGAACCACGGTCAGATGACGAGGCAACACCTGAGCTGGCACCCCACTCTCCAAACTTCCACACCACGCCAACATGAGGACATTTCAGGCCACGACACATTTAACGTGCACCAGCCCCCTTTGTACACGACGGTGTTTGGCTGGATTCGAACTCGCAACCCTTCGGTTGCTAGTCCGTTACTCTTCCAACCGGGCCCTTTAATGAAGTTATAAACAAGAAACGGTAGGTAGGTTGGTATTTTAACGTCGCATTGGAGCAACAAAACGGGCTATTGATGACTGTCCAGGATCAAACCCGAAGGGAAAGATCCGAGGACAACACGAGAGCTTTCTCAATAAATTCAGTATGGTCACTTTACTATAGGTACACGTTACTTCCTTGACTATACGAGACGCTGTTTCGAATTTAAAGGTCTTAAAGGGACTTTACATGCCACCCTGTACATTTTGTTACCCTGCAAATTAAATAAGAGGCGACTCTGAAATGAGTGTTTCCAATCAATGTTTCAACCAGAATTGCTTTTCATTCGATATTTTTAAATGTATGTCAGCTTCTAGAATTATTTACCTTAATACTGAAAAAGTGGGAATTGGAAAAAGGTAGGTAGGCAGGTATTTTAATTAACGTCACACTGGAGCAACACAACGGGCTATTGACGGCGATCCGGGATCAAACCCAAAGGAAAAGATCCGAGGACAACACCACGTAATTTTGAACCATGATCAGATGACGAGGTCACACCTGAGCTGGCACTCCACTCTTCAAACTTCCACACCACGCCAACGTGAGGACATTTGAGGCCACGACAGATTTGACGTGCACAAGCCCCCTTTCCACACGACGGTCTTTGGTTGGATTCGAACTCGCATCCCTCCGGTTGCTAATCCGTTACTCTTCTAACCGGGCTACCGCGGCCCATCGAACAAAGGAAAATACAATTGAAGGCAAATTCTGTTGGCGGCGTGATGAAAAAGAATCCAAGTGATGTCATGCGTTCAGTATACGTATGGTATAGAAAGTACATTATACCAAGAATATGGTACCGCCGGCTACATTTAGCTAGACAGAAAAACCTCATAAAAATGTGTACGTTTTATCCTTTGCAATTTCAGAAGCCTTTGCGCTGTTTATATGTAAATGTCGACAAAAAGCTGTGACGCGTTTCCCCTTATCGAGTGAATGAATTCTCTCAACAAGGCGGGGAATTGAACTTCGTAATACTGTGTTATGAAAGCATTCGCTTAAAGTGAAGCATCTTTCAACCATAGAGGAAATATAAAAGCAGTGAGCAAATGGTAACTTTTTTATATGCCCAGGATCATGTGAACAAAACCAGTAGTAACGTGGCCTTTAGACTACTTTCGTCTGCCGGGTGGAACCGAGCATTCACCATCTGATTGTCCTCGGGATGGGAGAAGACGTCTATCCATTGATTCATCATCTGATTGGTCCGCGTAAAATAGTAGACTGTCGATTTCGCCTTTTTTCCTCTTTAGAAATGTCCATCCACATACAACATCGTCATACGTCGTTAGATTGTTAGAGGCGATAACATGCCAAATTGGCCAAATCAAGTCAATTTCTAATAAAGCAGTCACGGGACTACTAGTCTATATGTTGATCACACTTTTAGAAGCTCCTCTTAAAAGCAATGCTTAGTCTACTTATATTTCAAGTCTATGCTTTCAATAAGAGACAAGACATAAATACGCACTTCCCAAATTAAACACATAGACAACATTGGAACTATGCAAAAAAAGTTTTTATTTCTGTAAACAGTTCAAACGGTCCTTTCACATATTCTACATCATTGTTAATTTTAAAATTAAATTAAATACTTAATACTGGATGGTTCTAAGTCTATATGTTGATCACACTTTTAGAAGCTCCTCTTAAAAGCAATGCTTAGTCTACTTATATTTCAAGTCTATGCTTTCAATAAGAGACAAGACATAAATACGCACTTCCCAAATTAAACACATAGACAACATTGGAACTATGCAAAAAAAGTTTTTATTTCTGTAAACAGTTCAAACGGTCCTTTCACATATTCTACATCATTGTTAATTTTAAAATTAAATTAAATACTTAATACTGGATGGTTTAATAGTCACGCAGCATTTATTTAAAACAAATTAGACATTTATGGAGCTGTATCGTGGCGCTAAAATTCCCCTAAGTCAACAGTTCTGTAAAACTCCACGGACGATGGATTGATGACGACATCTATATTTGAAACGGTTTTCTTATTGACCAGTTTCTTCACTAAACTATTCAGTTTCTTTCCAGTCAAATTGTACTAAAAAGAAAAATCTCATTAGCCATTTGTCATACTCTCAAAAAACTGATGTGAACTGTGAGCAATATGATGGGAGGTTCATTATTGTGTTTTCAATTGATTTATTTAGTATTTGGGCAATGAAATTTTATTATCTGCAATTTTACACTTGTTAATGTGTTCAGAAAGGACAAATTGTTGTTATGTTATACTAATAATGGTATACTAATAATGATGGCGAATCTACCTTACATAAATAGTACTTCAATAATGCTCGTTGTGGTATTTCTAAAGGTTAGACGGTAGTTGAATTAACGTCACACTGGAGCAACAAAACGGGCTATTGGCAACGGTACGGGATCAACCCTGAAAAGAAATATGCGGGGACAAATTGAACCACGATCAGATAACGAGGTCGAAACCTTAGTTGGCAGCCCACTCTCCAAACTTCCACACCACGCCAACGTGAGTAAATTTGAGGTCACAACAGATAACGTGTACCAGCCGCCACGTACACGGTCTTTTATTGGTATTTCTAAAGAGTTTATATAAAAAACGAATCGAGATGGCATACAAAGTATAGTTACTTCAGATAAAAAATTCGTATTGTTTTTTCGATGTACAAAATCTAGTTTTAGTCCTTTTTAAGGGATCAAATTAAAACCTCCAACAGCAGGGAAATTTTATTATTTTAATTTGTTTTGTGGTTTCAATTTTAATTTTATTTTGTGATTGGCAAAGGTTAAACCAACGAGACAGATACATTTTACAAGAACGTACAAGACATGTTAAAAATAAGCAAACTAACAAATCAGCCATTTCTCAACATTGTTCATTCTCATTACTTTGATCTCAAACTCGGAGAAAGGATCTAATCTTCAAGACCTATTCTTGAGTAAAACATTAGAAAATCATTATCATACACAGTAGTCAATGTCTAAAAGCTTCAAAATGACTAATACAGAAAAAAACCGAGTTGAAATATGTTATCTATGAACATTCTTGCTTTCGTTTGCTTGTTCAATCAAGTCATTATGGGTCACATGTAAAGGCGACGAAACACTAGTATCATTCAGTGTCAGATAACGTTGGTTAGTATGGGTTTAACGGCGCTAAGTCCAACAATGGACAAGCAAGAGCAGATAAAATTCAAAAATTTTTAAAATCTCAAATAAATAACCAATCCAACATTAAAAAGTAGGTACGAAACATGCTCCAAGTATATATATAGAGCAAAATAAAACGTTGATCAAAAGAAACAGAAAATTCAGCAAGATGTCAACACAAAATAGTTATAAAATAGATGTAATAGATAAGAGAGCGAAATGAACAGTTTAAGATGTAAAACGGTGCAGTTAAAAAGATTAAATGTATGAAAACAATTGGGTCCCGTATGTCTCTGTTGGTTGGGTATTGTCAGAGCCATATTTAGTTAGTTGGGTTTTATAGCGATTGGCTGGTTGCTTTGAGTTTTATGACGCAATGGCCGTATTTGGACAAGCTGCGTCAAACACAAGGCAAACAACGTCAAGTAATGGAAACACAAAATGGAAGTTTTGCTGACAAAGAAAATGAAGGGAGGAATAGAACTTCACAGGAATCAAACTTGCGTCATCTACAATTCACAGGCTGCTATCTCAGTGGAATAACCCACTAAGCCCCTGCTTCCCCTGGTTTTATGGCGTAAATGCCATATTTGGTTGGTTAGGTTTATGGAGTAAAGTTCATATTTGGATGGGTATTATGGCGTAAGGGCCAAAGTCGGCCAAGCTGCGTCAGACTTAAGACGTCAAGTAATGGCGTTTTACACAAGGTAAGTAGATAGTTAATTAATATCGCACTGGCGCAACACAACGGGCTATTGGCGACGGTCCGGGATCAAACCCGAAGGGAAAGATCCAAGGACAACTCCCCGTAATTTTGAACCACGGTCAGATGACAAGGTTAACACCTGAGCTCATATACACTAAGAAAACTTGACTACTATAGCAAAGATAAATACACCCATGGTAAGTTACAGGGATCGAACCTACGCCACATACAACGCAGAAAACCACTGAGCCACGGCATTCTGTCCTGCGTCGATAGGTTAAAGATGGATTTTGTTTCTCTAATGTTGTTTCACAGAAATATCTATAGATCAGTTTAATCTTGGTTTTATTAGTCATTTTTTGAAGCCTTGACTCTATCTTTTACTTTACTGTACACACGAGACTCACAACTACAACGCTGGGACAAAAGTAGCTTTCAAAACTTACTGCAATCACTGGGATAAATACAAATTCTTTTACTCACAGGTATATCAGGTGCTTCCATTATAATTTCTGGAACATGCTCCACAGTCAGAGTATCTCCAATTGTATTTCGAATATCATCCTCAACTTTTGAGGTCAGAGTATGTCCGGGACGCATTTTGACAAATAGAACAACCCGCTCGTCGAAAGTGGCGTTGAACTGCGATACACAAACCGAGTCTGCCAACCCAGGAAATCCCTCCACTAAGGGCAAATAGAAAGAAACATTGGTTAGAATGTGACTTCAGCATTAAATTCCGATGAGTGTGATGAAGTGAAATGGATGAACTTACGAGCAAAGTAAATCTCTGCACAGCTGAACCGAGCTCCTTTAGGATTCATTGTTTCGTCGCTGTAAAATTAAATGTGAACGTAATGAAATTGAAACTGCTTATTTCTGAGGTTTAATTTAAAACAACCTAAAATTTCTATGTAATCAACTGGTGGTTTTTCTTAGCCTCAAAAACTACCCTATAGTGGGCAGTCTGGTGCAAAACACTGTTCCAAACCGTCATCAGTTCTAGGCAAGGACAAATTTGCTTTCCCCACTTGTATCTTCATTCCTGTATCATTCCTGTTCATTCATGTATCTTAAGATATCTTGGGAGTGGCAAAATTGACTACATTTTCGACGAGGTATCCCTTCGAAACCACTTGGGTGGTTAAAAGGTGTTATAATTTTAATGAGAATGGCCCATTTGCTGCATCCAAGTTTAACTCAAAAATCATTTTTTCAGGAGACGCATTTAAAATTTAGTCTACGCTATCCTTGAGCTTCAACAATTCATGTTTTAGCAAGACATGAGTTGCTATATGGAAGAAAGTGCGAAAACTTTGTCCACCCAAAAGTACACCAATGTGGAGTTATGGACTGCTGTGTATACTATTGTAAGAATTTTTTTATAGTGGTGACTAAGTTCACCACAATACTTCCCACCAGAATTTAATAGTAACTGAATTCGATAATTGTTACCACTAGTTGACTAATTGCCAAATGTGTGAGTGTATTAACCCTCCAAGTGTTTTGAGGAGATATATCATCCTAGATCTGCTAAGGATGAGACATCTTGTCTAGACAAAACTGCCTTGTTAGTTCCTGAGAATGAAGAGCTAAAGACAAATTGTCCCTTGCCCAGAACTGGTGGCAGTTTGAAACATATTTTTGCACTAGGCTGGCCACTACAAGGAAATTTTCGAAAACGCGATAAACTACCACGAGGGTTAAGATCACGGATGGATTTTCGTATGCAAGGGTTCGGGCAATGGAAGATTAAGACAGTTTGACTGAAGATGTTGCCTTTAGAAGCCAACTGAGTGCAACCGGTAGTTAGAAGAAACAAGGCTCAGGGGCAACGTGTAGGGAAGCTGTGATAGGAGTATCCGTTATCAGAGCTTCAGACACTTGTTGGAAGTGACATGCTTTACAATAGCAATTTCTATCTGGAAATTGTCAGAAGCGTCATATTTCTTGTATTTGGAAATACGTGTTCACATCGCGTCTACAGTCATCAATTCAGTAAGACGTTTGAAAGATAGTGCTACTTTGTCTATCAAAAAGAACTTCATGGTGGAGTTGATTTCTACTTCTGTATATCCTATTGCACAGTAAGTTAATTTTTGGCTAAGTTCACTACGGTGTAGTTCTATCCGGAAAAGTACCTTGAAAAATCGTCCCTTCTGTACCAATAAATGGCGATTTTTGTGTTATTACGATGCTCAGTGACAATTACATAACTATCACTCTGATAATAATAACATAAGACGTCAAGAAACCCAAAACTATTAACATGTCTGAGTAAACTCGTTGGCATTGGGCAAAACATTGGAAATAACTCTAGTGTTGACTAGGGGAGGAGTTTCAAAGCAAACGAAATGTAAATTCTTCGTTCTTGAGGAGTGATAGAGATTTTTCTGGGAGATTCTGATGATTTGGAGAGAGCGTTTTTCTGGTGTTTTTAGGTGAGTAAGCCAAGAGTATTTATGCCCTTGTTTGGTCTGTAACTGAGCACTGTGGAAGTGATACTAATATTCAGGACTCTTTTCAGCATTCTCCAGTAAGTGACAACTCCAACTTTAATCTGGCACGTTACATATTGGTGTCACTTGCCCCATCTCTCATTATGAAATTTTTGTAGCACTACTAGATGCATCGAGAGGAGCAATAAAAATAATGTAATCAGAAAATTGCTTTTATACAATTGTTAACAAAGTTATAAAACATTAGTCCATAATATTGAGTTAAGAAAAATTGCATAGCAAAAATACATATATTTTGGTTTACCTTCTTCCATAGACTATTAGTCCTTTTGTTATAGGATTTCTCCAAGCAATGTCACCAACATTGTAGTAGCCTAGAATGAAAAGTATAGTGAAATGAAATAGGTATGCAAATAAGCAATATGCGATAATATTAAAGCTCTACAGGGAAAGGAATGGCATTTAAACATCAGACCAAAAACCCTGCGCTACAAAAATGTCTTTATGCCACTCTTAATAAAGACATTAGAAGCAAGAAAACGTTATTGAACTTTGTTTATCGAAATACTAAAATAATTTAAATGTATTATAATTTTTATTGAAGATGGCTGATTTGAGCTTATGACGGATCCTAAAAGGGATAAGCTCCGCTAAACGCCAGACAGTAAAATTCAAAAATTTGATTTTTAACAGCAGAATGGTAACAAGAATATTAAAAGGATAAGACATAAAGAAACAAGAAAATGTTGACATAAAAAGGGTTGAATGCGGTGAATAATCCAAGTCTGATAAAATCGGCAATGCAATATTAAAAAAAAGCAACGATAAAATGTGCAAGACAGTTGCCTAATGTCCATTGTCTAAGACAAAATGTCTTTAACTATACAAGAAGTTAAAATATGGTTTCTGGAGAGATGTTCTTGGAAATGCTACAGGATGGAGGGGTTTCCCTGACCAATATCAATGTGATTCGTGATTGGCCGATGCCAAAACGTGCTAAAAGAGCGTCTATCCATCTAGATGTTAATGACATGCTGAAGATAGATTAATTAACTATATAAATCAATATTTTCTAAGCCATGCTCAGGATTAGCTTAAACTCATGATAATAAAATCTAAAAAATATTGATGCATTGATACCTGGGTGTTGAGACAAATACAATTCTGTCATTAGCTGTTTGTTTTCGTCATTTAGAAGTTTAATACAGCAACCAGGATAAGGAGTGGATATTACCAGGTCTCCTTTTTTACCTAGCACTGGACACTCTAGAATAATGAAATTTCAATTAGATATAGAAAAGTGTGAACTCGAAAGTAGTGATAAATTTTTCTTTTCAAGTTATACGTAATGAACATAACAATTAAAGCGTATAAAGGTATGCTTTTTAAGGTTACAATTTGGCTTTTTGTGTTTACAGGTCCTAACAGCTAATGCATAATTAAATGTTTGATTTAAACAAACCAAATTGAAAACATGCATGTCTCAAAAGCATTGACGCAATTTGTTTTGACTGTTAAAAAAAGAACGAAGAAAATCTAAATTCTTAGTGTTACCATTGTTGCGTATGTGACTTCATAAATACTTTTATCTAGAGGTAGGTAGTTGAATTAACGTCGCACTGGAACAAAATAACGGACTACCTGTGACGAACGGACGTAGGGAAAAATCCGAGGACAATTCCTCGTAATTTTGAATCACGGTCAGATGAAGAGGACAGCACTTGAACTGGCACCTCACTCTCCAAACTTCCACACCACACCAACTTAAATACGTCTGAAGTCATGACAGATTTAACAAGCACTAGCCCCCGATGGTCTTTAGTTGCATCGAGTTTCGAACTCGCAACCTTCCGGTTGCTAATCCGGTACTCTTCGAATAGGGCTACCAGGGCTCTTGTTTACCATAGGAGAAATCAAAATTTGCAACATCTCTGACGATATATATATTCCTACCACTTAGTCTATGGAAGTTTTCAATTTCTTCACTGTTAAATATTGTTTTCTATTTCTTAAACCCTTCTGATAAATATTCTATATACATTTTTAACAGGACTTATATTGGAACTTCTTATACTCAGACTAGACCTGTTACGTCCTCTTAATTTATGATCATTTTGATAACGCACCTCGAATCAAAGTTTTAACTTTTTTAACCCTTCAAGTAGTTTCGACGAGATATCTCGTTCATCAGGATCTAATCAGTTTTATTAATGACGAGATATTTCGTCAAGATGTTGTCAATTTTTTATATGATCAAGTGATAAAAAAATCGGTAATCTCTTGAGGATGAGAAATCTCATCATTATCAAAATTGATCATATCCTGATGAACGAGATATCTCTTCAAAACTACTTAGAGGATTAATCTCTCATAACACCAGTTCGTTGACCCAATATCGCTATTATAAACGTTTGCATACTACACTCATGTCCATAAGTTAAGGGATTTGCTATTTGAGATGTTTTTACTTCATCCAGCTGTGCGAAACGTAGGCCTAGAGAGTGAATATAACATGCAGACATAAAAAAGCAAAAACAAAAATTTGGGTTCATTTGACACCACGGAAAAAACAGAAAAAGGTTCAGCGGAGTTCAACGTGACATCGCCTGATATAAATGCCATCCAAAATGGAGAGATTTAATATAGTGTATGGTTACACTGAACGACTAGACATGCCATATAGTGGTTCGGTATGCTGTCAATACGGGTATACAACAGTTCTTGGGGTATGGTATAAAATTCTTATAACTTCTGAGACGTTCAAAGGAGCCTTGTGTATGAATATGTCACAATCTGGTGTCCTATATATGCTAAATAGGTTTGTTTAAGTCCAGTGAGTAGGCTGGCTAGTCCATTTGCATTATAACCTTAGATTCCAGGGGTTCAGCAAACAAGATAGCCCTATGAGGACGTGTATTATCGTCCATTTAGTGAAACCTAGAATAAAATGCACCCCGAAAAAGCTTCGTGTATTGATGCAGGATGCCATCCCTATTAACCTCGATCGTTTCTGTACGGCTATCAAACCGTCAGAAGTATATGCAACCCTGAGATGATATTACTTCAAACAAGGACTCCACCTCCATGACCATCACTTTTGACGATATGGGAGGGATTCGTCAGAAGTACACGAGTCGAGAATCACTTTCAAGTCTGAAACGGGACTCATCAGTAAACAGTTCATTGCCCCATTGTTCTAGGATCCAATCAAGTGTCCAAGTACTCCATGTTCAACGGGACTGCATGGGCCACTTAAGGGCATACAGCAGGTTGATTTTCATACAGGGTAATCTTATGTTGCCGTCAGTAAACCATTTGTATTTATACGGTGATTCCCGAGGTTGTTGACAGGTCTCTAACCAGTGCTGTGCTTGTTGTAAGCCAATGTGCGCTTATAACCTCATTCTGCTATAAAGATCCATGTGGGATGACCATGTTGTCTTCGAACATCTTAGTCATATGACGTTTGGACCGAATATTGAATTCTGTAAAACTTTTATCTGAGTATGGCCAGTCTCTATTCGCCCGATAATCCACGCAAGTCATCGATATGGCTTTTTTGTCAAGCTCGTTACCTAAAATCGTCTTTTAAAGTGAAAGACCAATAACAAGGACTTCAGAAGTAAAACACCAATGAGTTCTTCAAACTCAAACTACCCGAACGGACTTAAGCCGGCATTATAAAATTTCCCTTATGCATAACTTTGCGGAAACTTCCAAAATTCCTTTCAGAGGTGACAGGTAGCATTGCAATTCACTTTTCGTTTTAATACAACTGTGGGAAACATGCTTAATTACGAATCCCTTAACTTATGGATACTAATGTATTTGAATTGTGTCTATTCTTTTACGACATGCTGAGTTAGAAACTTGTCAATTTTACACATTCAATAATTTTCCATTTATTTTTATACATTTAATAATTTTCCAATTATTTTTACTCCACAATAAACTTTTTTCATGATACGTGTTTAATACATGCATTTATTTCTTCTACATTTTAATAAGAAAATTATGAACTGTCTATACTTTAGAGATGCATTATAAATATTTAATGAATAAATATCATCACAATTCAGTGTGTATATAAACTGCCCCCAACAAGTGTTGAATATTCCTATTTTTAGACTATAACACAACGAATGATACAGGTAGTCTCCTTGGAATTTTGTATGAAACATCTTTCTCTAGGTTATGTTAAGAAGACACGAACGGCGCGTAATACGAAAATATTGATTTTACGAAAGACGAGAATCAGGAGGCAGGTAGTGATCAACACAATCGTACATTGTTATTCTATCTAAATCAGCAGAAAATAAATTTTTATTTTCGACTAAAATTAAGATATTGTGTAAAGTTGTTAGTAAGACTATATTCCTGGAAATAAAAGTGAATAACTTTACGTGGAGTAGTCCCATTTACATTCACGACCATAAACACATAATTACCTTTTTCGTCAAGAATCTGCACATCTATCCCTAAAGAAATCAATTGCATCTCACCTCTGTAAACTGGAAGGTTAGAATCCATTCCACTAATTAACCCGAAAAATTCAGTTGTACCTGTGAGAAACAACACCTGAGTGTAAATAAAACATGATATAATATTTAAGAAATAAGAGAGCAAATGTTTTGACGCCAATACTCGGGCCTGATGTTGGACTGTTGGAATGAATGAAGCAGACAGGAAGTTTCAATGATTGTTTATTGTGAATATTCAACAATTAATTTACAGTTTGAACGATTAACGTGTAATTTGATATTAATATTCTGAATCCTTGTTCAAGATTGTTGTTGTCCAATATTAGCGAAATGCAGTACCTTTTGAATGACGACTTAGTCCCCACTCCGCAATCCAAAGTTACACTGGCCCAAAGCTCTCCCAACACCGTAGAGTTTCGACATATTGCAGACCCCCTTCCCGTGCTCAGTGACACAACACTATATTTATCTTCTCAATGTTTCTTCGAGTTCTGAAATCATAAGCAAGAATTCTAACGCTCGACTTTTCATCCATGCTAGTACAGTTCCGATTTCAAAGCCGTATTCACGTCAAAAGTAACTTGCATTTAGTTTAAATTTAGAATAATGGAAATTCCATCACATTGCTACCGACTTAATTAAATATCGGTATCAGTGAAATAGTATCACTGCTATGAAAATTATTAATTAAAATCAGAAATAAAAAAAGATTAATAAACCTAATTATAAAGTACATAATTACACTGAAGATTTTAGTACATAACCTTAAGGATTTTGGGTGATTTATCATTATGTGGAACAGTTTCGAAGGTAGTCTTTTTATTTCATAAAACACCAACTTGATTTAATCAAAAAGGAGATTGATTCGAACATTTATTTAGTTCGTACCATTTGTATTCATTTTACACAAAAGTCCGCTTTATCTATGGCACAGCTTGTCCTATTTAGGACTTTGCACCAGTCTCATATTGAGTAACTTACTTAGCTTTAGAATTGAGTAATTTACGTATTTCCATAAAAATATTTAATTATTGAACAAATACTTGATGAACACAATGGGATCAATAAAGTAAATCGGTTTTATCGCAAACGTTCAAAAAATTAAGGGTTTTTAGAACCAGAGAAGATTTTAAAAAGCTTATTAATTCAAATGCACTAAATTTTCTGGAGGCTTAGAGAAGTTTCATTTCTACCTGCATAATTCAAAAAATATTATTTTAATGTGTTCTTATTCTATGATCTTACCATATCCAGGTGTACAAAATAGGTTTGGTTTTACTTTCTCTGCTAAGAAATTATAGCTTTTGGGCTTGGCGGGACTTCCATTTGGAGATATTTGTCGGAGACTTTTCAAAGAATGCTTGGAGGCTGGAAAACATAAAATGAGCCACTTTTCTAAAAGGGTATTGGTTTGTCACTCACAATAAATTTATGAAATCTGTAATTGACTATTCTATAAGCCTTTGATCAAGAAATTGCAACAAGAAATATTTCTCAAACAGTTTTAAATTGCAAAAAAATATTCGATCGGTCAAGAAACAACAGCTCCAAAATATCATTTTCAAATTTATAAGTATCATTTTAAATACTAATTTTCCAAGAATATATTCTGTCTCTCCATTTGAATATTCAACAGTACACTCTCATGTATACCATCTCGTACGATTGCTTACACGACTCCTGTCACATCAGGCACTCATATCTGTTAATATGACATACATTTTATGAACAAAAGATATCAGGTACAAAATTACATAAGTAATTATAAAATTATTGCAATACTTGGAACCCATCCTTGCTTCTCCATGTCTTCTACAGTGCTACTCCACATATAAAAAGATGTCAATTCGTATTTATCTACCAAGTCCCAATACCGAGTGGGTGATTCATCGAAAGGATAACCATCATATACACAAAGCGTCACTCCTAAATGAAGGCTGTTGATATACATATTCCAGGAAATCCACCCGACCTATGAAATACGAGAAAGACTTTACGAAAGTCAAAAATGGCTTCACAAAATCTTCCGTGACAGGGGAATGGGGGTTAAGTCTGACTTGATGGATCCAAAGGAGTCAAGTGCATAATTATAATTTAAAAAAGAATATACGCTTAAAATCAGAGTCTACGGAATCTAAATTACAATTATTTGTATCATGGCCTGTTTCTTTTTCTTCCTGAATATTTGTGAGAAAAAGAAATATTCAATTTAAGATTATGAGAAGTGACCATTTTGACTTAACCCCTGTTGTCCTAGCACGGAAGAATTATAAGCTTCGATTTTTATTGTTCATTTCTGAGGATTGGTTGGGTTTTATGACGCAAGGGCCATATTTGACCAAGCTGATCCAAATACAAGACAGAATTTTAAGCAGAATCAAGAAAATTAATGTAAGATTCAGCAGTTTATTATTTTAAATTGAAATTAGCTAAGAAATCAAGTCTAAAGTTTTTAACATGGGTGTTAATGTTGAATAAAATGTTTTTAATGTGTGGATCTTCCTAAAGGTGTTCAAGGGTTGGATTTGGAACTCCAAATCGGAATTTCCTTGATTGTCAAAAGCTTGAAATGCAGTCAAAATGTGTCGAACAGTAAATTGACAAAGACAAGTTGAGAACAATGGAGAAAGTTCTCTGAGTGATAAACGTTCGTGTGAACTGCTATGAATTTTGCGAAGTCTTGTTAATTGCACCTCGTTTTTCTCATTTTGGTTTGCATTGCGGAATTCTTCAAAGGATGGCTGTATACAGTGGAGTTAATTTTGAACTTCTTTGTTTCAGGAATCTCACTGTAAATGATTTAATTGACGTCTCTATATATTTCACTAACGTGCGTGGAACAGAAATCGACGTTATTCGTATATTGGTAAATGGTAACAGATGAGTATAAACAATATAAAATCAACCGCTACGAAATTAATTTTACCGAAAAGTTTAAATATGTTTAATTTGGGTCAGCAGCTGCGTAATATACCTGAACTTCACGGAAGAGCTGTTAGCACTCTAACGAAATTCAGAAGACTGCTTACATTAAGCAATGAGAAATGAAAAAGGTAATGAGAAATCTGGAAGATAGAAATTTGCGCCAAACCAAAAATAGGTTTAATGGTAAAAATATTGAGAATTGCCATTGAATAAGTGAATGAGATGCAATTGAAGTGGATGTTCAGAAGCTAATGCTGGTGACATGGCTGAGATGTGAGCTTTTAATCATGCACTTTAATAAAAATAAGATTAATATCAGTAAGAATATATTTGAGAAATGTATACGAAATACCAATTTATATTTTTGTCTAATTTTATTTCCTTTGGACATATAAAATGTGTCTATTGATGCTTATATTTATTATAAATTGATTTAAACAAGGTATGATATGTGAGTAACGACACTGCCATCAACAGATATTAACAATCTGCTAATTTAGGTCTGATAGGCTTTAATAATTGTTCAATGTCTTCAATATAGGCACATGGTACCGTTGTACTCTGCTGCCAACTCTGTCCTTCCGTTTTCTGGAATACCCACAGGAACTGATTCCCATTCAACAAAGCATAATTCCCGTTTATGATGGAAGCTCCTTCAAATAAAAAAATATTTGTGGAGACCATGGGGTTCTTAGTTCTAGGAGTTGGCCCGAAAACAATAATGTATTGTTTGGTTTGGGTGTTATGTCGCACAACCTGAGCCAGGTAATTAAGGATTGGCTGTTTTGGCGTTTTATGGCGCAAGGACCATATTGATCCAAGCTACGCCAAACACAAGACAACGTCAAGGAAAAGATATCGTGAAAGAAAAAAGAGGGATTGGAGAACAGTGTAGTGGGATGAAAGCAGAAAAAGATAGCTTAGATTCCCCGGAAGCGCTACCCCCGACAATTCCGTGAATTCGATTAAATGGAAATCACCCTTACCGGAGAGAAATTAAACAAGACATCTTTCCTTGTGACGTTTTGATGCAACCCGAGGTCCTTCAATTGAGCAAAGAAACTCTGAAAGAAAATGAAGTCTTTAGCAGCGGTTTTGAACACACTTCTTCATCCACAGCGCATGTAAGCAAATTACTAAAATTCTGGAGCACATCAAAAGTTACATTTTTTGCCGATCCGATTAAAATAGACATGCCATTGATTGACTTACAAAATAATAAAAGTAATTGCTTACCTTTTTGCTCCAAAGTGGTTTTCAAAAAAAATTGGAGCAAATTATTTATATATATTTTGCAATAAAAAAAACTGATGTTCAAAAGTATTCATGTGAATATCACTTGAAGTTATTAGTGAGCACACTTGTCAAAAGTTCAAAACTAAACTGTTGAATAGAATCTCAGTTTTAGCCGTTTCACTCTTTGTTCGTGTGCCTACACGGACGCTATTCTTGCGCTATACCTGTGGAAAATCGATGGTTTATAGTAGTGCATTTCAATGCATTTCTTCGAATATATATGCTACATATTAAGCTTAAAATGTAAGACATTAATACATTTTAAGTACATCCTTTTGTTGAGGTTGGTAGTAAGTATTTTAATTAACGTTGCAATGGAGCAACACAACGGGCTATTGTCGACGGTACGGGATCAAACCCGAAGGGAAAGATCGAGGACAACACCACGTAATTTTGAACCACGGTCAGATGACGAGGTCAGACCTGAGCTGGTACCTCACTCTCCATATTTCCATACCACGCCAGTGAGGACATTTGATCCCATGGCAGATTTAACGTGCACCAGCCCCCTTTGTACACGACGGTTTTCGGTTGGATTCAAACTCGTAACCCTCCGGTTGCTAGTCCGTTACTCTTCATACCGGGACGCTTTTCGTGGAGGAAATTAGTTTTGCAGTTGTTGGCTTTTTAGAAATCGTTAGTTTCATAAAATTAGAATACTCGGGTTACATAACCAAAATGTGTGCAATAAATAATATTTATAAATCATTAAACGCCATTCTTCCAACACAATTATCCAAATTCTTCAATCGAAGTTATAGTTTATTTAATATTATTATTATGTTAATTATATATTATGTTAAATAAAACTGGCAGAAAATGAATCCTTCCCATTCAAGTATTTCTTCGATATCTCATATAGATTAGTTTCATGCAGTCTCGTACAGATGTATCTAGTGAACTTACCCCAGTAGAGTGTACGAGTCCTTTAGGAGCACCTGTTGTGCCAGAAGTAAAGGAAATACACATCGGATAATCAAAAGGAACTTGCTCAAACATCAGCTCGCTATGGTCATCATGCAGTTTAGATCTAGCGTGCTTTAAGAAGTCTGATAACAAAACACTAAGGGAAATAAAAAAAGAAACTCACACCTAAATTCTTCAGTGTTACACAGCAAAAAGTCTATTACAATTGGGAACTGTAAACTGTTTTAGAATAAAAAATTGATTTGGATGAAGTTAAATCTCTTTCTGTATTGGAAAGTACAACTACTTTTGCCCTGCCGTGTACCTATGATAATATAGTGAATAAAACACACGCATTGGTGTTAACGTTGTTTATTTGTTGCCACAATGTTTTGCAATTGTAAAGATTTTTCAATACACACGACTAGTTCCAATGTTAATATTAATCACGTACAAAAATCAATGTTCAGTCACCATTAGTTCAGAAGTATTAAAAACAAAATTATACACGGGGCGCAGAATACTAAAATGATCATCCACTTTGGCACGCTGCTGCAATCTGAAATTGATCCACTAGCCTAATCACTTATAATATTCACTAAATATCATCCATCTAATGTTAATAAAGCCTTGCCACGCCCCTGATAATTCAGGAGATATTGCGAGTCGAAATCGGTCATAATTATGTCGCGTCCCCCACTAATCTCTATAGTACCATTCCTTACCGTAAGACGTAGATCTAAGCCAAAATGATCGATTCGCTTACAGTTTTGTAATTGTTATTGTACAATTTTATTGTACAAGTTTCTAAAACATGAGAGAAACGTACTACGTATGGTAAGATTTGGTTGGTTTTAGGGGGGGGGGGGTTATGGGTTTACAAGGGGCCTATATTTGGCCAAGCTGTGTCAAATGCAAGACGGACAGCGGCAATAATACACATGAAAGGAGGAAAAGAGGGGAGCGAAAGAGAAAATCGTTTGTGTGTCAAGACATTAATATCCATGGGGAAAGAACAGATAAATAAGGTACCTCGGTTTCGTGGAGCCCACACACCTAAAGGAAGATGTGTCCCGGAGGACTGATTAGGGTTAAAATTTGTCGAAACTTTTGATATCAGGAAATTAACAACAAAAATTCTCAATACTAGTTTTGATCTGTTTTAATTTCGAGTTTTTTCTTGGCTGAAGGCACTGGTTGGTTAGGTTTTATGGCACAAGAACCATATTTGGCGAATTCTGCACCAAACACATCACAGGCAACGTCAAGTACATGAACATACAGACAAGGAAAGTTTTACTGACACAGAAGAGAAATACGCAGAGTAGGTTACAGGAATTGAACTTGAACTGACTACAACTCGCAGGTTGGGCAACAGTGTGCAAATCCAACATGAGTCACGCTGAAGGCACTGACTGGAACATGATTATAAGGCTTCATTTTAGGCTTCTAACTGGGCATGTCTCTTTGCCTTCTCATCTACATCGTTTTAATTTAATTTATTCCGAAATATGTATATTATGTGACTAGACAAGTTTTCAACACTGATCATTTGGACAGATACACAGCTCTTAAGGATTGCAGTGGACTCGTGCAGAAATACTGGAGAGCTCTTAAGCTAACGGCGTGATTACCAAATGCTCGGCATTTGCCACACACAACAGTTTCATAACGAAAATAAATAATTTAAGATTGACTTGCCATTTAGAAATATCGGAAATGTTTTCAATAACATCTTCAGACTTGGATGGAACGAATACCACCTTCTCCAAGCTTGATAGACCTGAGTAAGCGTTACTAATCTTTTAATCAAATATCATTATAAAAAAAGCATAATGTATAAAAAAGATTTTGCATTTACCTGAAACTATAATCGGTATCTTTTGTATCATATTTATTTCAGTTCCCTCAAAAGAGAAGTTACCAGCAGTGAAAAGAATTTTGGGTTGGATTTGTTGAAATCGAGACAAGAGAGCCTGAAAATAGTTACGACGTTATTCATGAAGCTCCAAAATATTAACTTAATCGTCGTAAAGTGAAATAATAACTGTCGAAATATACTACACAAAGAGAGTGAATGAAAAGAATCACGGCATCTAACTATAATTGAAATAAAATTAATATCTTCCAAAAACCCCGTTTGTAAAATTATTTAAACCATTCGATAATAGAAAATGGAAAGAAAGAATTTAAGTATATTATGTAATGGAAAACTAGAATTAATGAATTCCCCAAAGCATTCTTGGCGATGCTTGTCTTTGGTTGCTTTGGATTTTAGGCGCATGATCCAAAAATGAATAAGCTGCGCCTGTCCGTTTTTGGACTTTGCGCCAAAATCAACTGCGAACAAAGCATTCCTACTCGCAATATGGTATACAATTCAATATTTTTTAGAAGCTCATATAACTAAAGAAAATTATGACTACGTTAGATATCTGTTTGAAACACATTCAGATTTAAGTTGCACAATTTTTTTAGTACAATACTGCCATGCTGGTCTCAGAAGAACAGTATCTCCAAATTTGATCTTTACATGTTGACTGTTGTTACATACATAAACATGATATTTAAGAAATACAAGATAACAATATGATCACTCAACCAATTGTGTATTGTTTTCAAGTGATGTGATGCATTAGATACTTTCATTTGAAGTATTTTAACAATCGTTAACAATAAAGAGAACATTTGGAGATGACTAGCTAGCACGACAAAATTGAGGATATTTTTGTTAGCCTCCCTAATTTCAAAGAATGGTAGAAAATTTTGGACAGTTCACAGAAAGCGATGCAAGATAATCATTGGCAAACATTGCATTGTCAAATAGATATGCCCATTTTGTTGATTCTTAAATGCACATCCCCTTATACTTGGTAAAATAAGATTCTTCTAGGATATAGATGGTGGCCATAATTTAAGAGGTATTAGAGCCCGATCTGGACCACTCAATCAAGTTTGATATAAATACCATTTAGACCATGGGAGTTTGATTTCTTATAAAATAGTTCAGATTTTCAGATACATTTCTAAAATTTCAATTAGCTGACGTCATAGTTTTGCGGATATGAGGAAGACAAAAAAGTAGTCTCACATGACTGCAACGCTACGTTCACACAATTATGCACTGATAATAAAACCTCGCAATGCTTATTTTACGTAATCGTACTTTGCTGGTAAAACTTGACTATCAAAAAAGGGTTAAAAAAGTTTCAAAAATTATGGAACTTTACATCACCAGGACGCGGACGCAAACCTATAACGAACCAAGAACTTGGCAGTTGTAATTGCTGCAGTGGAAACAGCAATGCTCTGGCATTATCGAGGCAACTGTATGACGTTTGTTAGTGTAGAAAATCATGTGCAAATTGTTGAAGTTTCCACTTACAGGATCAGCCACACTTAATAATTCCTTTAGAAAGATTTAAGAGCTCGTTTGGACTTTTCTGACGTTCCTAGCTTCAATGGAAGTCGAAGATGTATGGAATTGGAACATCCTATGGAATAATGGAACATTTTTATTTGATTGTTGTTTTGGAGTTTTAGAGCGCAGGGGTCATATTTGGTCAGGCTGCGCCAAACTAGTAAATGAATAGACCAACAAGGAAAGCTTTTACTGACATATAAGAAATAAATACCCACAGGTAGGAATCGAACCCGCACCGCCTGCAACTCGTAGGTTGCTAGCGCAGCGGGTGAACCCACTGAGCCACGGCGATCCCTATTTTCTTTTGAATGGAACTGTAAACACCTAATCGACGCATTTGGGATTCTGAAAATCCTAATGAATGTCAACAAAATGCTTTCCACTCACCTAAAATAATATTTTGGTATGGCTTTTACACCTCAATACCATCATCAGTCCGTTCTTGTTTTTAAGAGAACATATTAATAAGTCCAGTGATTTGTTCCATCAATGTTGAGGTATAGAACAATGTTGTTCAGTTTTGTTACACCGCAAATTAAACAACCGTATTTATGTAGGATGGAGCACTTCTTTACATTGTATTGCGTGTACAGGAAGTGAACATGAAAGCATTTTACAGAAGACCCAATAATTAGTCGAGCTTTGCTGCGAAGTGGCCAGCCCCTTCCCTTGATCTCATCCCCAATCCCTAGTGATTTTTGGTGCTTAGTTGGTTGCATTGAGATTTATGGCGCAAAGGACATACTTATCCAAGCTGAGCCAAGCACAAGCCCGACAGCATCAAGAAATGGACAAACACATATAATCAGACTTGGTGGTATCTTCATACAAAACACGTTCTGCACCATGGAACGCTCGGATATTTTAACCATTACGAAGGACTGAATAACGGAGCATATCAGGCTATCAATGGACACGTTCTGCATTGGAAAATACTGTTCAGCGAATGCAATTTAGATACGTGAACCATATCTGTAAGTGATCCCAAAATAAAAACAACTCTAGAACGTTAACTTTCTGTGCTTTCTACGTTTAACATATTCCAAAAATGGAGCTTATAGAGCCATTTTTTCTCTAAATGCTGAAACTCAGATATTTTTAGAAATCATCCCATTGTCAATGTGTTTACTTCAAATTTGGTTGAGTTTGGCCCTACAGACTCTCAGTTTTTAAACACTTTAGTCACCCTGTACAATAGACACATTCACCCACTTTTGCTCCTAAAAGAGGTAAAGTTCCGCTCCATATAGCTCCAATGCTTGCAGTGGCGAGAAATGCGAATATGGCTTCCTTTTTGTTTGACATGTAACCTGAATGAAATATTCACAAGATTAAAACCATAAGTTAGAACATTCTTCATAACATATAAGGAGTCAAAAATAAACTCACATGTTACGACATCGCCCTTCTGTACTCCAGATTCCTTCAAGGCCTCGACGTACACTCGTACTTCATCGTATAAGTCCTGGTAACTGATGTATTCCGCATTGTCATGTTTATCTGTTAAAAAACATTTCGATCTACTTTTGTAACGAATGAACTGCGAAATTGGCTGTAAAAACTAATGTTTGGCAGGTGAGCGATCGGCGTGACGCCGATTGTGGAGTAATAAACCTCCGCTATCTGTGGAACTTTCAAATAAAAATAGAACGACGTTAATTCGGATCATCAGCCAAACTAGGGACATCGAACCGTTTCACCATCGATTTTATTAGTTAGTGTGCGTGATTACTTTTGTGTAGTTTTATGTTTTAAATTGCTTGATTAAAATTATGTAATAGGAGAGAGCTACTTCTTTCATTACACTTTTTAATTTAATTTTACTTCAAACCGTATATGTTCAGGCGAGTTCCACATTTAAAAACCTGTTGAAACGCTCCTGTTTGTCAAATGTACTTATTATTCTACATCGTTTCTAAATTTTTACTATTTGTTCTTTAGAGATCAAATTTTAGTTATGAAATTCTAAATTTTTGGTCTTAAATACTGACTGTACTTGCCTCCACAGGAAAACCAAGCCCTTGGAAAACTTTAGTTACTCATACATTTATTTTTGTATTTATTCAAATAATTTTATAGAATAACTTCCCCGATAATGAATTACGTTTAGAGATTACATATCGGCGGGTTAAAGAAACTTATGAACTGATATTTTTTTTGGAGACACACACTAAATGTATGCTCATTTTTATAAGAAATACATTTTTATGTTGCAATTTATTTGAAAGAAATATTATAAAATCAAAAAGGCTTAAATTTTTATTTTTGATCTAAAAACGTAGTCTTTAAACAACTATGATGTAAAAAATTTGTTTTCGTCAGTTTATGAGTTTCTGCTGTAAGCTGACGATGTATTGTTTATCAAAATTATGATCGATTAAAATTATGCTTTTTTGTAATAGTTCGTTATTTTCTTCAGAAAGTTTCCTATCTCGTAGAACACCATCACTCAATCAAGGTTAAAGCTAGTTTGATTTTGAAATTATAGCAATTCATTTTTTGATATCTTTAAATATGGAACAGGCTAATTGAAACTGCAGTACCAAAGTATCATCGAAAAATGTTTTTCTATACACTTTTTCGTTCAGTATTTAGTTTCAAAAATACACTCCCAGAAATTAACTTCTCTGAAAACAATGACATCAATAAAAGCAATTCAAAAGCTACTAAAATCATCACATCTAGTCATTTAAAACCGCACCTGTTGCAATAATAGCTATATGCGAGTCCCGATATTTCAAAACGTTTGCTGCAAAGTTGAGTCGTGCACCCTTGAACCATTCCATATTTTGGAACCCATTGTTCCGGTCGTATACCTGGAATTCAAAGTCTGGGTCACTTAAATTCTTATGTCGTGTAAAACTTTAGAATGCATATAAAAAAACTGGCGTGAAAAACTTAAGGAACAACACTATTTTTAAAGGTTACAAACTCAAAATGAAACAAAACAGCCTTTGGCTATTTGCATAACTAAAGATAGTCGGTAGAAAGCTGGTGAATATTCATATTTTGGAATCGTGCCGTCAGGGATTCTGATATACTTGTAGAAATGGATTCTGCTAACACAGAAACAAATCCGCAACTTCATATTCAGTATACAAACGCAATGCAGTCTGCATTAGTGTTCGATGTGGTCATACAGTCAACTATATACAGAATCTAAGCCAGTGGAGAAACCCACTGAATCACGAGGCCCCATATATCATAGAACACACTGAGGACAAGATCTGTTGAAAATATATTGTTTTTACCAAAACTAAATTTGATTTATTCATGTTTTCCTACCAGCCTACTACCCAAATCGGGTAGGTACTTTAACAATGTCATACTGGAGCAACACCATAGGCTATTGGCGACGGTCCGGGATCAACCCCCAAAGGAGAAGATCCGATACCCAAATTGGGATAACGTGTATCCCAGAGTGTCAATTTTTCACCTCCTTGTCTACCAGCGCGTCGTCTCAAATAAAGATCACAAAATATACAATCCAATTGTAGTATTAAGTTTAGTTCAGAACAGATTCAGAGTGGACGGTACGATGTCCCGAGTCTGTAAATAGTGCATTGTACATATGCATAGAAATAAATCATTTATGGTTGGTTGGTTTTGGGTTTTATGGCGCAAGGTTCATATTTGGTCAAGCACAAGACAAGCAATGTCAAGCAGTAGTGAAAAGAAAAGACGGAAAGCGAAAGATCGCTTGGGCATCGTGAAGTTGCGACCACCATGTTTACCAAAGACAATAAGACCCATAGCAAAGAATATATCACTAGGGTACCTCGAGTTCGGGAAGACCGTGCGCATCTAAATCTTCAAGTGGTTTCGTCGAGGTATCTCATCAATCAAGATATGACCAATTTACCTAATGACGAGTTATCTTGCCATCAAGAATGCCGATTGAATTCCGAATAATGAAGATACTGCCGTTTATTGATGGTGACTAAATAAAGATCAGGTCAGTTTTTCTAATGACGAGACGTCTCTGCCATCACGCGTCATCTGACCGTGGTTCAAAATTACGTGATGTTGTCCACGGATTCTTTCCCTTCGTGTTTGATCCTGTACCGTCGTCAATAGCCCGCTGTGTTGCTCCAGTGAGACGTCAGATACCTACCTACCTCGGCTCTCACTATATTGTCAGTTTTTCTAATGACGACATACCTCATCGAGACACTCACCATAAGGGCTAAAGATGTGCCCCTTAGGGGGCGAACCATTTATGACAAGATTGCGTTTCTCTCTGTTGACCAGAGTAACACTTAGTGTACCGCTCGATCTGTTACAAGTATATAGCAAAATACTAAGTTTTCATACCTGTGAGTAAGGTTCTGTTGCGAGGACATCAAAAAACTGCCACACACAATCCCAAAATTCTGGGAACTGCTTACAAGACCACTCGTGTAGCTCCCAAACGTCATCTTAAAAAACAGATTTCAATGAAACACCATTGCTACAATAGCACACTTGATTACATGCATTTGGATTAATTGATCTTCTAATGAAATAGAGCATCCAGGCGAAGCTTCTGTCGTAAGATCTCTGAAAGGTAAATCACGTGAGCTTATGAATCGACTTGGCCGATTGGGTGTCGAATCGCAGACTAGTGTTTTCGATGACGGTGGATAATTACTAACTAATCAATAATTTAGTATCCATGCTTTCTCCCACAACCATCTATCTGACAAGTCTCCAAACCGGGCGATCAGAAGAAACAAACCTGCGCTCAAATGCTCCGTCTATTTCATTTGAAGGTCGATGTTTGGATATGGGTTGAAAATTTATTAAAGGGATCTATGTTAGGAATGTCATATAATGTAAAGCATTGATTCAAGTTGTATAAACCAATGATTTTCAACTGGTGTACCATGTGATGGGCACAGGTGTCCCTTACGGATAGTGAAACGATTTGAATAGTGTAAGATTTATTTCATTTCAACAGGTTCAGTTGTTCACAAATAATTTCGTTTCACCTGTATAAATAATTTTGAGAATTAATTTTCGTTACAAAGAATCGTAAATAAATTTTTTCAAATATTTTTTTAAAAAGCCACTTTGGTGCAAAAGTGGTAGTTAATTATTTTTGTAAATCGATCAAAATTGTAACGTTTTAGCAAGATCGTTAAGAGGAATATAATATATTTGTTTGGTGCCGCTGAATTTATTAGTTTATTTGTGCCATGAGATGAAAAAGATTGAAAAAAGCTGGTCAAGACAACAGTTACATGTTATGAATCAAAATTTCCAGTTATACACTCATAAATTTCAAAATTTTTTGAATGTCTTTTCTTCAGTTTTTTGTCAAACCTGTGTTTCTTTAAGTTGCACATATTATTATAGAAATTCAAAATAAACACTCGAGATATCGTGCAGTTGGCTACATCGTTTTTTTAATTGTTCCTCGATGAATTTTCTGTTTGCGAAAAGTAGAAAAAATTTAAATTTGTTTCTATATAGAATTAAGGCTATTTCTCACCAACGGAATTCCGGTCAATCCTAATCAATCTGAATCCAGTAGAAACCGACTAACGAAGATTCGGGATTGCCGCTTCGATAAGAAACAGCCTTGTTTTAAAATCTTTCACACTGCCTGAATCCGGAGCGTTCAGCTTCAATGTAGTGGCATCTACGTAAGTCAAAGTACCGACTAGTTTTTAATTACGCTGTATAATCACTAACCAATCAATAATTTGTCCCATTAGGATTACTGCTACCACCCGATACCATGTGAGATATTCAAACCGAGCTATTGGTATAAATAGCATGAAGTTGCACGCATGCTGTTTATTTCATTAGAATATCGATGATATTAGTAGTATTAAATCAATTCATAACTTATGCTCATCATTTCGATGACGTTTCTCACACTTTGCGAGATGCAGTATTTGTATTTCCGCATACTGGTTCTTTAGTTTTGAAAATGCTATATTTAAACGTGTTTTTTAATTCACTTGATTTATCAGTATTACACACATGTACTGAATGTCACTGCATAACAAAAATTTCATGATAAGGTGACCACACCCTTCACTGTAAGAGAAACATTGATACTGGATATAAAAGATAAAATGTTAGTGTTTATAAGAGATAAAGCATTTATACACTGTTTAAATGACAATATTTGAAGTAATACATTAGCTTACTTATTTTAATTTCATATTTTTTCTCCACGAATCTCGTGAAACGAACCAGCTGTGTCTCCTCGAACTTTGGATGATACACAATCTGCGGAACAGTTGTTTGACACTCGTCGTTCTCCCTCATTTCGAAGAAAATACTGAAACATGAAGATCGATCTGCTTTTAATCGTCATGTGCATTTAAATATAATTTTTTCTTAATTCACGAACATGTGAAGAATTTTTCATATTCCTATCCTTGTCCCGATGCCAAAAAGTCAGCATACATTTTAGAATTGAAATAAGCATTTGCATTTCATAGTCACCCTCTAAAAGGAAAAACGAATTTTATTTTGCAAAGACAGGCTCTAAACATAAATTTTATAATTTATGTTCTCTTGAATTAAGCTACCTTTCATGAAATTTTGTATAATTTTTATTTCAAAAACTGTTTTGATAAATTTATAAAAGAAACATTCCAACGAAAAGTTAGTACTTTCAAAAATTCCAACTGAGTTTTTAAACAATTTAAGATCTTGGGTAATCTAGCTCACCACTTATCAAAGAGGAAAATACTCTATATTCAAAAAAATGTATCACCTAGAAGTTATACAATACCCATTTTATTCAATGATGTTAAGTAAAGTGCGGTGCGGACTATTATCCCACTTACAAATACATGAAAAAAGATATTTTATAAATATTTAAGGGAAATTAGTCTTCCTACCAGTTCATTCAATATCAACCACAACGAGCTTTGCAACCGTTACACACAAAACATTATAGCTTTTGTAAACCCGACATGTTTAGCTGAAATAAAATTCTGTCCATAAATATATTTCAATATAGTTTGAAATAGCTGTCAATAATAAAATAGATAAATGGCTCCTCGTGGCGAAAATGGCGCCGAGAGAATAGGACCGATTTGCTGAGAATAGGATCTGTATTATTTAGTAATAATTAACCGATAAAATAATATTTGTAAAAGTAAGAGTCGATAAGGGTGCTGAGAAAATGTTCATAATGCCAAAAAAATTGCAAGGGAAATGGAAACAGAAATGTAAGAAAAGTGTATCGTCGGATAGAAAAATTAAAAAGAAATCAAGACCAAATTGACTAATGCTGAACGATGCAGAGATTGTATAGCATCACATAACATTTTTAATGACAGCAGCAATACGATGTAGTATCAATAAAGTTTCATAACAATCTAGTCTCTCTCGATGCATTGATTCCACAAATTAATTATAATTTCTTTGAAGTTTCAGGCTTTTTCTGAGATTCCCTGGGTGCATTTCTCTCTTCTGTAAAACTTTCATGTGTGTGTATTACTTGATATTGTGTGTCTGGAGCAGCATGGCCAAATATGGCCCTTGCGCCATAAAACCCCAAAACCAACCAACAATAGCTTTAAATTTTCAATTGAATTTTGGTAGCTGCTAGGTCAAAGTAGAATTTCAATATGCAGTTCTTTGAAAACCTTTTGCAACTGTAATCTCAGCGCAATATTAATACTGAAAGAAATGTTGGTTGATTTTGGGTTACATGTCGCCAGGGCCATATTTGGCCAAACTCGCAGAACACACGACAACGAGGTCGGGGGAAAAGCAAATCGCATAAGAGTAGGCCAGTGTAAAGCAGGACAGATCACTCGGGGTTGTGATGCCAGTACGCAGCGAAAGATGTGCCCCTGAGGGGGAAAGAAATGTTGGAAGGAAAGATCTGAAATCAACTATTTACCCTTCAAGGTATACTAAGGCAAGTTGCAAAATCTTGTTGGCCCACCTATAGTAAAGAATGAAAAACGTTCTTTTCGGATAGATGAACTTATTTCCTAACACTTTCATACAGTTGGGTTGATTGAATTGAGTTGTATTGAGCAAGGGCCTCATTTGGCAAAGCTGCGTACAAACAGACAACATCAAGTAATGTAGAAACACATACACTGAAAATTTTACTATCACAGAAGAGAGAAATACACTTAGAGAGGAATCGAAACTGCTCCATCTGCAATTCTCAGTTTGCTACCAGTGGACGGAGCCACTGCGGCTCCTCATACTGTTGGATATTTGTGTGTTGTCACAAAATTTAAAGAGCAAACGTCATTAAAACTACAAGTACCTCCAATCATAACGGAAGCAGGGAGTTTTGATTTTTCTTTGCCCATATTCTGAAGCACTGCTTCACCTGAGGTAGGAAGGGGGAAATTTAATTAACATCAAACTGGAGCAACACAAAGGGCTATTGGTGACGGTCCGGGATCAACCCCCGAAGGGAAAGATCTGAAGATAACACCACGTAATTTTGAACCACCTGCTTCACCTGAAGTACAGCGGACAAGCGGAGCATCATTACTCAACTTAAACGGCTTTTATCCAAACAGAAAGCGCTTTACAGATCAACAGTTTACGATTTGTGTTGTATGGCCATTTCCAGACGTTTCTTCTACATTGCTGTTAATGGTGTAGTGATTCTCTGAGTAGCGTGGTAGATTCAAATCTACAGAGAACAGTCTAGCTTAAATAACAAACGATAATTTTATTTAAAACAATGTCTTGACTATATTAGAATCTATTTACACGACACTTTCACGCCTCTGCTAACTGGATGCGACAGGGTGTCGAAATCTCAGGACGTACGAAAGTCTCTGAGTTGGAGAAAGGTATCTCAACAGTCTCTAGATGAAACTCTACTCGTCGGGTGACGATTTCACAAGATCAGCACTGGATCCTCACTGGACGACAGGACAAGGCAGGTTCACTGCCGGACGAGAAGTCGGTACCGAACTCTCCGCAGGTCGTCGGCTCGGCACAATCAGGGATCGGCTCCACTGGGGTCGTCGGGTCAGTACAAGACAGCACGGCTCCGCTGGGGTCGTCGGATCGGCACAAGACAGGCACGGCTCCGCTGGGGTCGCTGGTTCAAGTCTCGAACGAGAAATAAGCAGGAACTCGAGATAGGCAGCCTACGCCAGGCTACAAGAACGCGTCCTCTCAGGGTGAGAGAACCGTCTTCCAAATTAGTAAGAGCTCCTTAATGGGGTTGACCGCTCAAAGGGTCACTGAGCTAAGACGTTAGCTCGGGAAACAAACAAGACTCGAGATGGGTAGCCTACGCCGGCTACAAGAACGCGTCCTCTCAGGTTGAGAGAACCGTCTTCAAAAAATATATTTTCTCCCTAAGGAGTGACCGCTCGAAGGGTCGCTGAGTTAAGCCTCTCGAACGAGATCACAGGCAAGAACTCCCGATTCGACTCCCTACTTTTCCTTTTGAAACCTCCCAGCCTTTGTTCGCTGGTGGTTCCCGATTCGTTCGTTCTTGATTGGTTCTTACTTTTAATTGGTTCGTTTTTACTTTGCTCATTTTTGAGGTTGCTGATTCGGTAGAGACTCTCTGACGTAAAATGGGATCAGCTACTTAGCGCAGGTGGCTTGATTACCTAGCAGGTGGACTTAATCACCTGGCAGGTGCACTCCTAAACACCTGGGCTCTTTTACGGAACGAATCTCCTTTTGTCCTCTTCGATCCAAGTCCCGACCGTCTGGCGCCAGAGAGATGGAAATGTATTGTCCGGCTTTTTTACGACCTGTCGGCGGGTTTGCCTTTGGGAGGGATAATTGAGGGTCTGTCAATGAATCCTCACAACCCCTCCCCCCTAAGAAAGATTTTGTGGTATGGCAAAATCTATAAGGCAAGGGTTAGACATGGCAACTCGACACATCATTAGAGGCAACAATTTTAAGAATTTATATACAAAATTTTAACATGATTTCAACACTTAAATTTCAAGTTACATCTACTATTTACAATACTCTTACATCCTACTCTTGTGATACAATTATATTTTATCACATAAGTTCAATCAAATACTGGGGTTTATGTACAATTTAAATCGGTACTTTTGGTATTATTTAATTTTCCGACAGCATTCTGCTCAGACAATCTGCATGTTGGTTGTCCTTCCCAGCCCTATGGATGATCTGGTAATTGAAGGGCTGTAAAGCCAACGCCCACCTCATCAATCTCGGGTTATTCCCGGAGTTATTCTTTAAAAATACTAACGGATTGTGGTCCGTTTCAATAGTGAAGCGTTGTCCGTCCAAGTAATGCCGCAGCTTTTTAATTGCGTAAATAATGCCTGCGCATTCTTTTTCGGTAGTGCAGAATTTCTTTTCTGTGTCGGTAAACTTCCGGCTTAAATATAATATCGGGTGATCAACTTTATCTGGCCCTTTTTGTGCCATGATTACCCCGATTCCTTGGTTGGAAGCGTCAGTTTGGAGGATAAATTCCTTTGAGAAGTCTGGGGCGTACAACACCGGCTTCTCAGTGAGTTTCGTTTTCAGCTCTCGGAAAGCTGAGTCGCATTCCGTGGACCACTCTACCTCCTCCCTTCTATTCTTTCCTTTTAATGCCCTCGTTAATGGCTCGGCTATTATGGCATAATTTTGGATATACCGGGCGTAATATCCACTCAAACCTAAAAATTGTCTGATCTGTGTTTTATTCCTGGGTGTGGGGAAATCAACTACCGCTTGGATTTTCGCCTCAGTCGGAGTTCTACATCCACTCCCTACCATATGTCCCAAATATTTGACACTGCTCTGTGCGAACTTGCATTTGGCAGGTTTAATTGTTAATTTCGCATACGTGATTTTCTTAAGAACCACATCGAGATGTTTGATGTGTTCCTCCCAAGTTTGCGAAAATATAGCTACATCGTCTAAGTAGGGTACACAAAATTCATCTAACCCTTGTAAGAGTTGAGCCATGAATTTTGAGAAGCAATATGGCGCGTTTACTAGTCCGAACGGAAGAACTAGTGGTCTATATGACCCGAATGGAGTCACGAAAGCGGCCAATCTTTGTGCCTTAAGACTCAAGGGTATCTGCCAATATCCCTTGGTCAGATCTATGACCGTTATATATTTTGCGGCTGCCACTTGTTCGATTCGCTCGTCCATATTAGGCAGTGGATAATATTCCGTCCTAATGATGGAATTTAATCGACGATAATCGACACAAGGGCGAGGGTCACGTCCTGGACTCTCTACTAAAATCATAGGGGAAGTGTAATCGGACTCCCCGATCTCAATGATTTTTAAATCCAACATCCTCTTAATTTCTGACTTGAGGATTTCCGTTTGTCTAGGAGAGGTGCGGTAGGGTTTCGATCTAATGGGTTTGTCACTAATTAAATCGATATCATGTTCGATAAGATTCGTCCTACCGGGATCATTTGAAAATAATTGCCTATGGGATTTTAACAATTTCCCAAGTTCATTGATTTGATCCTGCGTGCATCGCTCTTCCAATTTACTGTTTTTCACTACCTCTCCGAAATCAAAAATATTCGGATCTGCGATAGGATACTGAATATCCAAATCAGATTCTACGGTGTCGTGAGAGAATACTTCGCTCATCAAAACATTTACGCTTTCCATCCGCTGGTGGTATGGCTTTAATAAGTTAATGTGGTACACTCGTACCTTCTCTACCTTCCCTGGCATCTTAACAACGTAATTGGTCTCCGAAAGCTGTTTCTCTATAGTTCCCGGACCAACCCATTTTACGGCGAATTTTGTTTGTTGGCAAGATGACAATACTAAGACGCGATCGCCTACTTTAAACTCGCGCTTCACCGATCCTTTGTCGTAGTACGACTTCCTTTTAACTTTTGCGTCCGTTTCGGTTGCGGTGGCTACCTGTTGACACCGTCGCAATCGATTTATCAACTGGAATACGTACTCCGTGACAATGTCTTCACATGGGGGACTTTGGCACCATTTGTCAAATAAAATGGATTCGGGCATTCTCAAATTCTTCCCGTAAATTAGCTCTGCGGGGCTAAAACCGGTTGACGCATGGGTGACGTTCCGCAAAGCCAAGAGAGCCGATGGAAGTACGTCCTCCCAATTTTCTTTTAGCTCCAGGCACATCGCTTTCAAAAGTCTCTTTAGGGTCCGGTGGAACCGTTCCACCGGGTTCGTTTGCGGATGATAGATCGAACTACGCACCACCTTAATCCCAAACCTCTCAAAGAAGGTAGTTGTGAGGTTGCTAGTGAAATACGTAGCATTGTCCAGTTGTAGTTCTTTGGGGAAACCTATTCTACTAAAGATAGCAAGCAAGGCATCAGTGACGGTTTCTGAGTTCACTGCTGATAAAGGAATAGCTTCCGGGTATTTGGAAGCAAGGCAAATAGCCGTCAGGAGATATTTGTTCCCTTTCGGTGATATTGGCAAGGGACCCACAATGTCTATATTCATCTTCGCGAACACTTCGGTGATCACGGGCACTAACTTAAGGGGCGCTCTCTTTTGTTCCGAGGATTTCCCGACTTTCTGACAAGCATCGCACGATTTCACATATTCCTCGATCTCCTTAATACACTGGGGCCAGAAATAATAGCGCAACAGCTTATCTTTAGTTTTCGTATTGCCCATGTGGGATCCGAACCCATCATGACAAAGGCTTAAAATTTTATTTTTATATATAGCGGGTATTAATAGCTGCCTCCGCTCTTCGCCTCGATGATCCTTAGACTGCCTAAAGAGTAGCTCTTTTTCAATCACGAACTCACTCGTTTTATTTTGCCTGACCTTATCCCAAATAGATGTGAGTTCGGGACAATTCTGCTGTTCCTTGGCAAAAGTTTCAGCGTGAATGCCTACTAATTCGATTTCCGAATTTTCCTGTAAGGGTGGTAACTCTATCCCCAAATTTTCGTCCTCTAGTTCATTTTCAGGTTCCGTTACCTCAAGTGGATCTATTTCTGTCTGGTTTTCCTCAACTACAGTCTGTTCAGGGCTCAGACGTTTGGTTTGACTCCTAGTCATAATCGCGTTTACCAGTTCTGGTTTTACTCTCTGCGATTCAATTAATTCCTGGGTGGAATTTCCTAAGAGGTAATGTCGCATTTCGACGGATTTACCTACAATTGCTGCCTTAGTTCTAATTACGCCGAGTTCTGGACTTTCGATTTTAATTCTTGCCAAAGGTAGGCACTTGAAGTGGTTGTCCAGAGGTTGCTTAACCCAAATGTGCTCGCCTGTAAAATCCTCAGGTTTCACCAAGTCTAGGGGTCCCAGGTCAATGGTTGTTCCTGAATCACGCAGCAATACCATGTCAACATCATTTATTTTGGCCTTGCTTAAATAAGGCTCAAATGAGGGAGCAAAATTTGCGCTCGTAGCAAGATTATTTAAGGGTTCCGCTACTTTCTTTAACTCGGGGCATTGAGGGCGTATATGACCAGGTAAGTTACAATTAAAACAAACGGGGCCACTACGTTTCTCAAATTCCCTTGTCCGCCATTCTGTGTTGGTTCCCTTACTTCCCGATCTCCAGTCCTTTCCGTGATTTTTCTCCCCCCCGAATTTCTTTCCCTGATTCGGCTTTTCAATAGGTTTTGGGCGGTCGAGAGCCCTTTTCTCCGGTAGTTTGGAGAACACCTGTTTCTTGACTCGACGGGTTGACTCGTACGCGTCTAGCTTCTCAGCCAATGCGCTCGGTTCGGTCAACTCGCCCCATTGATCAATAAAGTGGTCCTTTATGTCGGCCGGTACCCTTCTTTTCATTTGATCAGCGATCATCAGATTCTTAAGAGAATCAAAATCCTCAACTTGGATTCCGCTAAGCCACCCTTCTAGATAGCTTCTTAGTTCGAAGATCATGTCCTTCCATAAAGAGCCATTTTGTCTCTGATGCGTTTGAAATTTGCATCTAAAGGATTCTGCGCTAAGCTTGAATCTAGCGAGAAGTACGGACTTTACATGATCATAATCATCACTCAATTCCTCGGGTTCACGAATAATAATCTCCGCGATTTCAATCGGCAACAGACTAAGCAGCTGTGAGACCAATTCGTCATACTCGATTTTTAATTTTCTACTCTGGCGTTCAAAAAGAGTTAAGAACAAGGCCATATCTATTTTGTCAGCATCAAACTTTTGCATGACTGATTTAATGTTTTTAGACGGTTTCCCGCTATCATGGCTAGACGAACTTAAACTATTTACTTCTCCCGATTGTTGTAATCTTAGCTTCTCTAGTTCGAAAGCCCTTTCCGCAGCTAATTTTTCCTCTTCCTTAGCTAATTTTTCCTCTTCCTTAGCCAATTCCCTCTCTTCTCTAGCCTCGGCCAATTTCCTCTCTTCTATGATATTAACTATCATATCTTTAGCGCTCTCCTCGCTAAAATCATTGCATCCCTGTATTTTCCTTGCTAGATCGATGATTCGATCGTCGGAACCAAACTCAACATTAAACTCGTATGCTAATTTCTGCAAGTCTACCTTTTTCTGCTTAGTTAAAAACGCCATGGTTCTACACTAAATTTTCCCAGTGACACAATTACAAAATTCAATCACCAACTATTCTGAACTTCAATTTTCAAATAACAATACACACATAAAATAATAATACACAATGCAGTCAATTTCCTAAGCCTTAACTATTTTCCAGACTCATGCAATATTAAAATATTTTTACTTAAAATAATACACAATAATAATCTCTACTACAAGTTCACTAAATTTCATTCAACTTGACTAGGTAGTTCACAATTGCGTAGATACTTCACAATCTAAGTTAATTTAACTATGTGCTAAAGGTACAAGATCATCCACAGCCCTGGAACTTATTCGAGCAATTGCTAAACTGACAATTTCCAAATCTTCACTACAAATTTACTGCAATTATTAAATCCTAACGTTTCCGCGACTTTGCATACACTAGTAATCAGAATTTCTTTAGAATGGATTCCACAATTAAATCAATTTAAAAATTTAAACACTCTTCACAACAGTTTTTTTTTCTCAACAATTTAAAACAATAATCTATTAAATTGCCTCTAAAGAAATGCCAAGCTTACCTTGTCTGACGACTGGCTCTGCTTTTGCGACAGGTCTCTGCTCTGCCTCTGTTGGGATGTCAGACGGGCGTTCGTTTTTTTTTCTTTCACTGGCACACTAACACTTTTTTCAACACTGGACAGGATGTCCTTCACGTTGTAGCAGTTCTGGATGGTTCTGCTTTTTCTCACTTCACAACTCTTCTTGAGTTTGCCTCTGGACTGGATGTCCTCACGTAATAAATCCTGGGTGGGCTTACTACGCAAAAGGTGTGGTTGCCAATTTTTTATTTAATGGCTAACAATCCCACCTGCTGCCACCAATAATTTAAGTAGACTGTAGTGATTCTCTGAGTAGCGTGGTAGATTCAAATCTACAGAGAACAGTCTAGCTTAAATAACAAACGATAATTTTATTTAAAACAATGTCTTGACTATATTAGAATCTATTTACACGACACTTTCACGCCTCTGCTAACTGGATGCGACAGGGTGTCGAAATCTCAGGACGTACGAAAGTCTCTGAGTTGGAGAAAGGTATCTCAACAGTCTCTAGATGAAACTCTACTCGTCGGGTGACGATTTCACAAGATCAGCACTGGATCCTCACTGGACGACAGGACAAGGCAGGTTCACTGCCGGACGAGAAGTCGGTACCGAACTCTCCGCAGGTCGTCGGCTCGGCACAATCAGGGATCGGCTCCACTGGGGTCGTCGGGTCAGTACAAGACAGCACGGCTCCGCTGGGGTCGTCGGATCGGCACAAGACAGGCACGGCTCCGCTGGGGTCGCTGGTTCAAGTCTCGAACGAGAAATAAGCAGGAACTCGAGATAGGCAGCCTACGCCAGGCTACAAGAACGCGTCCTCTCAGGGTGAGAGAACCGTCTTCCAAATTAGTAAGAGCTCCTTAATGGGGTTGACCGCTCAAAGGGTCACTGAGCTAAGACGTTAGCTCGGGAAACAAACAAGACTCGAGATGGGTAGCCTACGCCGGCTACAAGAACGCGTCCTCTCAGGTTGAGAGAACCGTCTTCAAAAAATATATTTTCTCCCTAAGGAGTGACCGCTCGAAGGGTCGCTGAGTTAAGCCTCTCGAACGAGATCACAGGCAAGAACTCCCGATTCGACTCCCTACTTTTCCTTTTGAAACCTCCCAGCCTTTGTTCGCTGGTGGTTCCCGATTCGTTCGTTCTTGATTGGTTCTTACTTTTAATTGGTTCGTTTTTACTTTGCTCATTTTTGAGGTTGCTGATTCGGTAGAGACTCTCTGACGTAAAATGGGATCAGCTACTTAGCGCAGGTGGCTTGATTACCTAGCAGGTGGACTTAATCACCTGGCAGGTGCACTCCTAAACACCTGGGCTCTTTTACGGAACGAATCTCCTTTTGTCCTCTTCGATCCAAGTCCCGACCGTCTGGCGCCAGAGAGATGGAAATGTATTGTCCGGCTTTTTTACGACCTGTCGGCGGGTTTGCCTTTGGGAGGGATAATTGAGGGTCTGTCAATGAATCCTCACAATGGCTTTTTCCTTGGATTGCGGGCTTTGAAACCACTTTTGCATAAGTCACGTCTAACAATACTCGGGCTTGCAACAGCAACTGTATATTGTTACCACTGCTCTATAGGATCCATTAGAGTTGCTTAATCTACTAATTTGGTTCAGACAACAAAATATGGTCTTCCCTTGGGGAAGAAAGTCTTGGACGACACCAGTGCGGTGTTTAAGATCCATATTTACGATGTCCTTGTCACGTTCAATGATCCGAAAACTGATTTAAAACAATTAACTGTTCAAGAATTCCTCTATTATTTATCTCTGAAGTTCTAAATTTCAAAGCATTTCCATTTTCAAGGTTCCAATTTTTATGCTTTATCCATCTTATAACGAAAGCTAACATAAATAATATTCTCTCACAATGGACTACCAATGACGGTGTGAAGTAAACACATTGTAAGTGAAAAAAGTCAAAAATGCATTTTTTTTCTTTGGTGCTAATGTTTTCATCGATAATTTTCCCTAGATTGAAAATGCACCTGCCACTAAAGTCGTTTCTTTCCCCTGTTTTATCTATCTGCGTTTTAAACGTTATCTGACAGTGATTCAAAATTACGTGGTGTTGTCCTCGGTTCTTTCCCTTTGAGATTGATCCTGGACCGTCGCCAATAGCCCGCTGTGTGGCTCCAGTGTGACGTTAATTAAAATATCTACCACAAGCTAGAATTGGTTGGGTTTTTATGACGCAACAGCCCTATATAGCCAAGCACGACGTTATGTAATGGATATACACACAAAGAAAGTTTACTGACAGAAAAAGAAATACACCCAAGGGAATCGAACCTGTACCGCCTACACACAACTCTCAGGTTACTAGTGCAGTAAGAAAATTCACTAAGCCAGTTCAACTCCATGGAAATGTAATCGAAATCCCCTGGCATCGGAAAGAAAATATTTTACGTTAAGATGTCGAACTTGAAATTGCCTGGTAATAAACACTAAAAAGTGATCGAAATGAAGATTTTTGAAAGTAATCGCCACCATATTCATTACACAAAATCACTTGTTCAGATATATTAAAAATGACTCAGATTTCAATTAACGATTAAAAGTATGACACCATAGAACAACCTTAAAAATTCTGGTATGGGTCTGTTTTAAAACTTGAATGCCAAATTTTATGTTAATACTTTAGGTATTTTGTTAAATGTGTTGTTAAAAGTAATCAGTACATACCAAATTATTCCAACGAGAATAGTATTTCCAACAACACGCTCCGATATCCAAAGCAAAGAAAAAAGATTTGGTTCCGATATTCAATGAAACTCTCAATGCCACACGTAAATTATCTTGTCAATTGTTTCTCCACCGTCCTGATATGGAGTTTTATCGCTCTGATTACTTTAGTTTGTTCAAACATTCGTTTATATCTGCTATTGATTACATACAAATGTAAAAGTCTTAATCTTCTTTTGAACATTTTATTACGTCATGTATGTTCATGGAATACTTTCCTTGTGAATCCCCTGCTGCTGTAGGCCAATTTTCAGGGTCGAGGTAGGTAGGTATTTTAATTAACGTCGCACTGGAGCAACACAACGGGATATTGGCGACGGTCCGGGATTAATCTCCAAGTGAAAGATCCAGGGACAACACCTCGTAATTTTGAAACAGGTCAAATGACAAGAACAACTCCTGAATTGGCACCCCACTCTCCAACCTTGCACACCACGCAAAAGTGAAGATATTTGAGGCTACGACAGTTTTAAGTGCACCAGCCCCCGTGTAAAGAGAGGTCTTCGGCTGGACTGAACCAATAGCTCATTGTGCTCCTCCATTGTGATATTAATTCAAATAAATACATACATCGGCTAGATAAATACATACATCGTTCCTCTTCCAACCGGGCTACCATCTGACCGTGGTTCAAAATTACGTGGTGTTGTCCTCGGATCTTTCCCTTTGGGATTGATCCCGGACCGTCACCAATAGCCCATTGTGTTGCTCCAGTGTGACGTTAATTGAAAATTCCCCCCCCCAACCGGGCTACCAGGCCGCGGTGGCCCGGTTGGAAGAGTAACGGACTAGCAACCGAAGGGTTGCGGGTTCGAATCCAGCCAAACACCGTCGTGTACAAAGGGGGCTGGTGCACGTTAAATCTGTCGTGGCCTCAAATGTCCTCACGTTGGCGTGGTGTGGAAGTTTGGAAAGTGGGGTGCCAGCTCAGGTGTTGCCTCGTCATCTGACCGTGGTTCAAAATTACGTGGTGTTGTCCTCGGACTTTCCCTTTGGGATTGATCCCGGACCGTCACCAATAGCCCGTTGTGTTGCTCCAGTGTGACGTTAATTGAAATACCCCCCCCCCCCAACCGGGCTACCACGTCGAAAACGTAATGGAAGCCGAACGTGAATGGCTTTTCTGAAGTGTTATTTAATCCACTCAATGTATTTTTGTATTAATGTAATGAGCCATATTTGGCCATGCTGCTCCAGACATAGTACAATATCAAATAATTGACACAATACACAATATCAAGTAAATGACACATACAATGAAAGTTTTATTGACACAGAAGAGAGTAATACACCCAGGGAGGAATGCATCTGTCAGGAATCGAACCTGCGCCGCCTACAACTCGAAGGTGAATATGAGGTGACTAAATGTTTCGGTTCTGTGGCTTGACATCAAACGGTTGGCAGTGTGGATAAGTAAGTAATTAATTAACGTCGCACTGGAGCAACACACGGGCTATTGGCGACGGACCGGGATCAATCCCCAAGGGGAAGATCTGAGGACACTTAATTTTGAATCACGGTCAGATGACGAGGTAACACCTGAGCTGGCACCCCACTCTCCGAAATTCCACACCACGCCAACAAGAGGACATTTGAGGCCACGACAGATTTAACGTACAACAACCCCCTTTGTACACGACTGTCTTTAGTTGGATTCGAACGAGTTGTTTGGTTTAGGTAGGTATTTTAACTGACGTCTCACTGGGGCAACACAACGGGCTATTGGCGACGGTCCGGAATCAACCCCCGAGGGGAAATATCCGAGGACAACACCACATAACTTTGAATCACGGTCAGATGATGAGGCCCTCGAGTTGAAGAAAAGTTTTGTTCGAAGGTTTTTTTTCGTCTGGTTTGACGCTTAGAGCGATTTTCAGTGTGAAGAAACAAGACATTCGAAAAACAGACTACTTTTAACCCAAATGATCTCGACTTATACATATGGGGCTGTCTTAAAAATTAGTTTATCGCCGTTTTGGTGACTTTTGGCGGTTAATCGAATTACCGTTGACTAATCGACATTCATGTCTTAATTTGGAATTGTTATCGGCGACGTGTTGAAATCGTATTTGAAAAGCAAGCCGGGTGATATCTTGTCCGGGATACGTGTTGGAAACACGTTCCGCCGCAAAAACAATACTGGTCTCTACATTTAGCTTGACAGAAAAACCCGAACGCATCAATTTAAATATTATAGCGAAGGCTAAATTAGTTGCATGTATCCCAAAATAGTTTTTAAACTAGATAGTTTGTTGAATAAACGTCGCACTGGAGCAACACAACGGTCTTATCGGTGACGGTCCGGGATCAATCCCAAAGAAGTTAGCCATGAGATCTTGTTGGTTGCGCTCCTTAACTGAGCTCAATCAAAAAGTTCAGCTCAGCTTCCATTGCTGTTCAATTACGGAATTGTCATCTAATAGGCTAAATTTGCTTATTTGAAGTGAAAATTTCGGATCTTACCCTTATGATTGATCTCGGAGTCTCCAATAGACCGTGTGTTGCACCCATGTAACGTAAATTCAACTACCTACCCAACTCGAAGTAACCATGAAGTTAAAAGCTTTGATTGTTATTACAAAAAGGTGTTTTTTCCATGAAAAATTTTGATACTCCAGTTGAAACCTAGAAAACGATTTTGATATGCATCATTGTACAAAAATGATACATAGGAACTTTCTAACAAGAGTTAGTAGGTAGTACTAGGAAAGATCCAAGAACAATACCACGTAATTTTAAACCACGGCACAGATGACGAGGCCACACCTCAGATGACGAGGCCACACCTCAGATGACACCCCATTCTCTAAATTTCCACCACTCCAACGTGAGGACATTTGAGACCACGACAGATGTAACGCGCACCAACCCCCTTTTTACCTAAGGTCTTTGGTTGGATTCGAACTCACAACCCTCCGGTTGCTAGTCCGTTACTCTTCCAACCGGGCTACCCCGGCCCCTTTCTAACAAAGAAGCAAGATCTATTATTAAAATCTAAATCCGCTCATTCCCTTTTGTAGACATGGAAGCATTTTTGATTTCTAAGTTTCGAACACTAGACTAATTCTAATATACAGTAAGTTGTCAAAATGTTAAAAGTTAACATAAAAGACCAGTTATAGTCAAACACATATTTTACTAAAAATTCAATTCTACGCTTTATGTGAACAACCTCGGAAAACAGTGCAATGTCTCAAATTCAAAAGCATGATTGACATTGACAAACTGAATATCGTCAGTCTTTAAATTCTCTCTTCCCAACATAATTTGCGTCTATGTCTGTATTTTTGTTCTTAATGTAATAAGCCACATGACGTTTGCTGCCTTCTGCTACATTACGAAATATTCCAGACAACAAAATCAGTAATTCGCCAATAGCTACAATGAATGAAGAAACAGCCAATATCTAACATTTTTCGCAAGACAACCCGCAAAGCAAGCAAACTCTTTTAAGTACTGCAATGATAAAAATTTCAAGTCCAGAAAGGCAAGAATCCATAGCAAGAGCATCCAAGCTGAACCAAGGTTTCCAATCAGTTTTTGCCAAAACGGAGTCCGTGCCACAAAAATACTTAAATCTCATCCCATTTACACTACAAAATGATAAAAAGACGTTCAATTCAACATTGAATCTATGTTAGTCAAACAGTACAGAACACTGAACCTTAAGTTTTAAAAAAAGTTTCGTTACGAAAAAAATTTAAAAATCGAGGTTAGGAATTGCAATTTCGTAATTGCATTAAAGGATTAAAACTTGCTGATCCTCATTTCACGCGTCGAGGAAAATTGAAGTTATTGGAGTCGACATTTTCCTGTCCCTTTGAATAAACGGTATTAATAACCACCCAATTAGAAAAAACGAGATTCCCCGTCCTTTTGCTACGGGAGGCTCAGATTATTGTGTACCTTAGAATTCTGACAAAATAACCCGAATTCATTTAGCTCTCCTGCCCCTCTTTTCCATGTGACGCCCTCAGGGGTGTCCTCCTTTAGGTTTGTACGGACTTCACAGACCCGAGGTACCTGAGAGGTACCTTTTCTGTTCCCATAGGGTTTACTGTCTTTAGTACATAGGGGTACATAGGGTTTACTGTCTTTACTTTCTGAACACAGGGATCGCGTTCCCGGATATACCAAGGCGATTTATTTTACTCATTCTTCTACTCAGTTCCCCAAACGCTCATTTTCCTTTCACATTTTTACTTGACGTTGTCTTGTATTTGACTCGGCTTGACCAAATGTGACCCTGGCGCCATTAAACCCCAAACAAACAAATTTTCCATGTGGCAAAGATTTTTTGTGGAAAACTTCGTCTCCTATGAAAGAAGATAGGAGACAAGCCCGGTGGTCCGTCTACGATATTCGCTTCTCCTCGAGTTAGAAAGTTTGTAACATGTTATTCACGTATCGTTTTCTATTTACCTGTTACACGTAAATCTGTCGTGGCCTCAAATGTCCTCACGTTGACGTGGTGGGGAAGTTTGGATAGGTGTGCTAGCTCAGGTGTTGTCCTCGTCATCTGACCATGGTTCAAAATTACTAGGCATTGTCCTTGGATCTTCGGGATTGATCCCGGACCCTCGCAATTAGCACGTTGTGTTGATCCAGAGCGATGTTAATTAAGTACCTCTATTTACATGAAGGAAAATAAATAGCAGACGAGATTGAACGACTCCAAAACGGTGCCAAAGACAAATCGAGGGCCCTTTGAGTTCAAAGGGCGCGTGTTGAAGAGTAATCGAGGCCCTTTCAGTAGCTTCGAAAAATTGATACCCACGGTCCCACAATAGACATTCCGCCAGGGGAGACCCCGCACCTATCCTTGTGAGGATTTACCCGTTTAGTAGTCTCACTTGGGAATTTATTAGTTTCTTATTCGTCGAGTCACTGTTAAGTTTCCTTGGCGGTCATCTGATGGTCATATGGGAACTGTGTTTATGTCGTTGCTATAAAATCCCTTCCAGAGGGAGGCAAAATATCAATAATTTTACAAATGTTTTCACTGCACTTCCTATGCCTAACATATTATCAGTTAAGCAAGTAATTTGATTCACTTAGGTGGATCGTACCTATATTAATAACTGGAAAGATATTAATTAAAATTTTGGATAAGTGGGATGGATTGGGATTAATTTCTGCCAGATTCAATCATATAGTGCTGATTGAATTAACCAAAATTGTTAGCACAGTGCATAGCAGTAGAATTCTTTGGTGGATCGGATACATTTCGGAATTTGGATACCTAGTGATATTTCCGTTGCCTCAGCGCAAGTGCCCCCATTCTGCCGTTTTTACATAAAATTTATTCTCCAACCTATGATCTGCTCTGAAAAACGGAGTATCTCCCATAAACCAGTTTTCTCTACAGACTTGAATTATGGGCTACAGAACTTTTATCTAAGTAAATTTCTCAAACAATTTCAGCTCTGAAAAAAATTCGAATGCCTTTGTACGGATTCTTTTGTAGTACTGTGTTGGGTCTCTTCAATCCCTCCCTCTTGATAGATATTCATCGCCAGTCGAGTTGGGGAGGTGGACAATCCCAGACTAAAGCAATGTGGCGATGTGACTCTTCTGTTCATATCTCCGCAGATTTGGCAACCCAAGGAACTCCAACTCATCTTCGTCACACAACAAATGACCTAAAAATAAAATCATTGAAACAAATTTGGAAAATATTCCAAATATTTCTCAGGATTTTCTCGAGAGTGGAATTCTGGAAGCTGGAGGATTCTGAAAGCTGCTAAACGATACCAAATGCCGAAAAGGATGCCAAACCAATTTGGGAAACTTAGCGGATATCGTTTGCGATGAATCACTAGCAAGCTTCTAGTAAAAAGACAGGTTCTTGTAGCAGGGGGATTCAGCAAGAGGAACTAAGATTCCTTCTGTACAAATGCCCAAATCTGTATTAGAAAGTATTGTTTCTTTAAATCGTTTATTTGCATTTAAATTAAGTCGTTGAAAGAGCAATTCATTATTTTAAATATGGTTCTTTATAAAACGGGTTGATTATTTTTTTAATATGTCAACACAGCGGCAATATCTATAGAAGCGCACATACTGTATGCAGAAAATGTAAAGATTTTTCTGGACTATTTCGAAAAAGCAAGTCATTTCAATTTGTATGGTGGATAATTTAAGAAAATATGCAGATCATTTTAATGGCATTCCAAATTCTGCAGGATATTTTGTAAAAATAAAATTATATTTTTTGTTTAGCAATGTAGAGAATTAATTTCTACAGTATCCTAACATAAATTCAAACAGATAATTTGCTCGACAAATACAATATCAATGAAAAAATGACCGCGATACCAGATTGAATAAAATCATGAAAGAAGAAAAAACGATTTTTCAAATATTAGTTTTATATCAACAAAATTTACCATTCCGCTCCAATATTCCAAACACTGCATTTTAATAATAGTGAAAGTAATATGAATGTATACAAGGTGTCTTAGTGTACAATATCGAGAATATCTTCCTCAAACATACTTTTAAGTCTGACACCAAAATAATTCTTTAAGCTCCATTCTCTTGTAGTTCTGGAAAGTTCATAAAGTTCTTCAATGATTCTGGATTGTGACACGTCTCTGCATTATATGATTTGTTGTTAATTATCTTTTTCACAACAATTTCCATCTTTTTGCCATTTAAGTTATACTAAAAATGATACAAAAATAAGTTATTCACATAAATAATACAAATATAGTTTACATTTTATATTCTAAAATATTAAGCTTTTATTGCAGATTTGGTAACTTCAAATAAAAAATTACTGTCAAAATATCATATTTAACAACAAAATGGTAAATAAAACTTTCAAAGCAACGTTTTGTTATCTCTCGAATCCGATACAAAATTTAATTAGTTTTTATCAACGTTCAAATGGCATCATACAATTATTCAAACTGATAAAACAACTGAAGGTAAGGGTAAATACACTACCTGACATTGAAAATGCAACACCAAGAAGGAGTTGGCAGAAAGTGATGAAATTTGGCAGAGAGACAGCAACGAGCAATAAGTGATCTTTATTGCAACATTATACACCTTGCCACTGAGCAGCAAGAACGTCTGATCAGTAGGTTGTAGGACCACCACGAGCGGCGATACAAGCGGCAACAGGTCTAGGTACAGACGCAATGAGCGTGCGGATGGTGTCCTGAGGGATGGCTGCCCATTCCCTGTCAACCATTTGACAGAGTTCGTCTTCTGAACGTGCCGGTGGCAACGCATGCAAGCGACGTCCAATGACGTCCCAGAAATGTTCGATAGGTGAGATATCAGGGGAGACAGCTGGACAGGGAAGCACCTGGGTACCTTGCAGGGCATGTTGGCTGATGCGTGCCGTGTGCGGCCGGGCGTTATCATGCTGGAAAATGGCATTGGGCACCCCCTAAAGGAAAGGTAGTGTCACCGGTGCAGCACGTCATCCACGTATCGTTGGGCCGTCATAGTGCCCTGAATACGGACAAGAGGTGACCTGCTATCGTAAGCGATGGCGCCCCAAACCATTATACCGCGTTGTCTCGCGGTATGGCGTTCCACAGATGCGGCCGGATTGGCCCTGTCACCACGTCGGCGCCAGACTCGTACACGGCGACTGTCATTGCTAAAACAGAAGCGTGACTCGTCTGAGAACACCATCCTGTGCCATTCCGTCGTCCACGTGGCTCTATCCCGACACCATTGAAACGGAGACGTCTGTGCTGTTGGGTCAATGGCAGCAGTCTCAACGGGCGCCATGAGTGCAGGCCGCCAGCGATCAATCGGCGGCTAATGGTCCTGGACGATATGGGAGCATCAAGGGTGTCCTGCACATGCTGCAAAAGGGCGACACACGTGGCTTGCGGGGCCGCCGATGCTTGCCGGCAGATGCGTTGGTCCACGCGTGCTGACGTCACTGTGGCTGCACCGGAACCCCTCAAACGTGCCACATTCCCTTGGTCCAACCATCTGTGCCACAACCGGTGCATCGTGGACGCGTGTAGGTGGGTATCTGCTGAGATTTGACGTATGGACCAACCTGCCCTTCTGAGGCCAATCACCATACCCCTCGTGAAGTCGTCTGTTTGCTGGAACTGTCTTGATTGGCGGCGTACTGGCATTCTCCGCTACTAGACGTTTCCTCTGAGACACAAAAACAAATTGCAACTTGATTTACCTGGCAAACAGAGCGGCGCGAAACTGACCACTTTTGCAGGTTCCTTCCCTGGTTTTTCACTCGCCATGCGCGGGACAGCTGCGCAGTTTGCATCATTTACATATCTCGGTGAGCTACGTCTACCCTGTAAATTTCATCCAGTTCTGCGCACTCCTTCTGGGTGTTGCAATTTCAATGTCAGGTTGTGTATATAGAATGTAAAATAATTTCAAACAGAAAATCCCCTTTGGCAGAGTTAGTGCGAATTAAAAACAAGGGCTTCAATTAGAGACTAGACTTGTGTGTTTGTAATTTTTTCACGGGGGCGGGGCGCGGTAGCTCCGTTGGAAGAGTAACGGATTAGCAAACGGAGCGTTAGGAGTTCGAATCCAACTAAAGGTCGTCGTGTACGAAAGGGGCTGGTCGCGTTAAATCCGTCGTGGCATCAAATGTCCTCACGTTGGCGTGGTGTGGAAGTTTGGAGAATGGGGTTTCAGCTCAGGTGTTGGCCTCGTCATCTGACCGTGGTTTAAAATTACGAGGTTCTGTCCTCGGATCTTTCCCTTCGGTGTTCTTTCCCGTCACCAGCAGACCGTGTGTTTCCCCAGTGCGACGTAAATTCAACTACCTACGTACCATGAGTATAGCATGCCAGAGTGCCGGTTTGAGCTTAACAGCTTTATTCCCTGTTGGGATGAGAGTTTGTAGGGGCATAGATTGGATTCATGTAACTTACCTTATGTATTTTTCTTCTGTGCTAGGTAAAACTTACTTTTGTGTATGTTTTTACATGACGAATGCCTGTCTTGTGTTTGGCCAAATATGGCCTTTCCAGCATAAAAAAAACAACCTCAACTGCCTGTCGGTGTGATGGTGGTTAATACTGAACATATTAAGCTATAAAATCAAACTGTAAAGCTAAAATTATTTTCTTTTTTTTAGAGTCAATAGAAGACACAATACGAATTGGATTATCTTTAAATTTACTAAAGTTTAAGATGTTACAGTCGGGGTAAGAAAGCTTTTTGGTATTTATTTTGGTTTGGTATTTATTTACATCGCACCGGAGCAACACAACGTGTTATTGGCGACTGTCCGGGATCAATCCCAAAGGGAAAGATCCGTGGACAACACCACGTAATTTTGAACTACGGTCCGATGACGAGGCAACACCTGAGCTGGTACCCCACTCTCCAAACTTCCACACGACGCCAAAGTGAGGACATTTGAAGCCACGACAGATTTAACGTGCACCAGCCCCCTTTGTACAAGACGGTCTTTGGTTGGATTCGAACTTGCAACCGTCCGGTTGCTTATCCGCTACTCTTCCAACCGGAGTACTAATCATAAGAAAGGAAATAGATTCAGTTTTGAAAAGATATGAAGTGTGTAAAAATTAGAAACACATCATCATGGAATCATAGAGAATGAAGAGAATGGATCCACACTCAATAAAGGGGTCATTTAAATGGAAAGTAAATACTATCTGGCTATGACGAAAATTGTTTCCACCAGAAAGTCTGCGCCTGTCTTTTCCCTTAGAATTGAACCCTTTCCCATTTTCTATAGATGATTGAAGAACTGAATTCAATTTCGTCACATTAGCAGACTTAACAAATTGGGAAATGTATTTGTCATGAATTTACTTGCTGCCGAGAAGAAATCAGTAAATTACCTATTTCCAATGACAACATTCATAAGAAATAAATTAAAAGTTAGATATATCCACCAGTCTCCCCACTCGCAAAATGAACAAGTCCTGATCCTATATCGACATCAAGACCCAAACTTAATGGCTGGGGTAATTATCGTGGTACACCGTAAATATATGCTATGTATTTACACAGTAACTTATTTCAGGTCCTGATGCAAGCTGACACTTTGTTTATGGGGATATTTTGTTGCTTTCTTTAACAATTGGATGATCCGCGAATTTTATTGGCATTCAAAGCAGCAAATAATCCAGAGCTGATTATCGATTCATAAATTCACAATGCTCAAAATTATCTTTGTGCTCCAAACCTGCAACTTACAACCACTATTGGTACAACTTTGTTTTGCAAATGTCTGGCTTCCATTAGAACTGCTTCGGACAAAAAATCTGTACTCTGCTATTGCCGAAACGAGACTAACGACCGTATTCACAAGTACGAGTAAAGCCGCGAAACAAAGATGACCGCCCGATTATTGAAGGAACCACAATGCCTGATCCGAGGTTTAAATTGCCCTCTCGGTGTTAAATTTTGATCCTCCGAAATCGGAGGTCTGACACTGAGGGTTACCGCATACACAGTGCTAGCTTTTTACGAGAAGGAAGCGAAGCCGTCCGTCAACAAAACAAAATGTAACGAAACGACACATTTCATCCTGTGCTAAATTACAGAATTCTGACTAAGGATTCCCAAATATTACGTTTGCTAGTTGAGATTGGGTAACGAATTCATAAAATTTATTCCTGTGATAAAACTGTGATGATGTTATCAGCTTTCGGGAATCGCTAGGAATCATTTGGAATATAGTTGATTCGTAAACACGCAGCTGCGTTGACCGTGGCAGATGGAAATTCGTCGAACAAAAATGCTTTTCTTGATTTATTACGTATAAAAGAAAAATGACAATGAAAGTTACTTCACTCTTTGCATCAACACACCAATACTGAACAGAAAAAGTAATCGGAATTCAATTCTGCCGACGAAGTATTTGGCCAGTATAGAATGTTTTTAGATCCGAGCGTCATAAGAAACGTAAACAATGTTATGTGGTAGAGAGAGGAGACATTAGCCAATCACAACAAACTTAATCGTTTTAATCGTTGGTTCACTTAATTCGTGTTTTGGGAATACGGTTCTTGAATAGTCCCTGGTTTAACTCTGACCCGTGGATTTTCTGATCCACGGATAAACTCGAGACTTGTGAATAAACCGAAACTTTCGGCCGTTAGCCTGTTTTCTTCTGAGCGTCGCGAGATTTGGGAGTAGTGTAGTGTTGCTTTTACTTCACAACACATTTAATGACTAAATAACTACATATTTCTAACCAATCCATAGATTCTTCCAACCTTTGAAACAATTCTATTAGTCCTTTGCTTGGAATAAAATTATTTGGAACGATTCTATTGGCCAGTTTTGTTTAATACAATCTTTTTGGGGGAGTTTCTATTGATTCTTTCCTTATAATAGAATCTTTTAAAAAGAATCTATTGGTTCTTTCCTTATAATATATAGAATATTTTGGATAGATTTTATTGGTTATTTCCTTGAAATAGAATCTTTGTAAATATACTTGCTCCTTTCCTTAGAATAGAATATTTGGAAAGATTCCATTGTTCCCTTCCTTAGAATATAATTCTTTGGAACGGTTATATTGCTCCTTTACTTAGAAAAAATTATTGGAAGATTCTATTCTTCCTTTCCTTGGATTAGAATATTTTGAAAAAATTATTGCTCTTTCCCTTTGAATTGAATCCTTTAGAAATATTCTATTGTTTCTTTCCTTAGAATAGTCATTTGCAAAAGAATCTTTCCATTGTAGAATAGAATGCAATGGAAATATTCTACTGCTCATTCTTTGGAAATCAATCAACTGGAAAGATTATATTACTCCTTTCCTTAGAATAGAGTCCTTTTGAAATATTCTATTGTTTTTACCTTAGAATATAATCCACCGGAAAAATTCTATTGCTTACTTCTTTGGAAAATTTTCCTTTGGAAAGATTTTATTGCTATCTTCTTTGGAAACAAATCTTTTGCAAAGATTCTATTTGTCTTTTCCTTAGAATAGAATTCATTAGAAGATTATATTCTTCATTTCCTAATATAATCCTCTGGAAAGATTCTATTGGTCAAGAAGTTAAAAATGTATTAAAAGTTATGTAGGGAAGACTATAAGTTGTAAGATGGAATTATGATTGTGAACACCTCAGATGGTTAATGAGACTCCCGAACAGAAGCGATCCCCATATTTGTTTTGTGCTCTCCAGGCGTTTCTGAGACTATCACCTGTCATCCCATCAATAAAACCACCAATTGCCAAACCTTATCCGACCAATCCCCACTCAAAATGTACGAGCCCAGTTCCTATAGTGACCATCATTACCTCGACATTGTTTCTGAAGCAGATCTAATGTTAGATACAGTTTTTATGTGGGAAAATTAATGTTATAAATATACAAACCGGAATGTCTTGCACTTCCAAAATAAGATCTGGTACATGGTTAGCAGTCAATTCGTTTGTTATAGTTTCTCGAACAACTTGGACGAAATCCTCATCCAAATTGCAGCCTTCTTTCATTTTCAGAAACAGCACAGCCCTTTCGTCATGCGCATGATTATAATGCGCTACACAAATACTATCTCGTATATCTTTAATTTTGTCCACTAAGAAGAAATATGTTACACATATGAACATGATTGAAAGAGTACGTATCAAACACGTTTTGAAATGTATAATTCCATGTACTTAGATGTTATATAATACTTTCAGAAATATATATCAGGAATATACTAAGAGAAATTCAACCTTAAGTACTCACTTTTAAAATTCCCATTAATAGCTCGAAGTAGTGAATTATTTGTAAGATTTTGTTAGACTTATGTATTAAAAATCTTGTAATTCAGTTAGCAAAGATTAATCAATAATTGTGGATACCTTGTTTTCAACTTTGTTTCTAGGGGTATTTTGATTCCCTAATCGAAGCAAAATGTTCTTAACGATATTTAAGTGTTGGCTAGTTTCCTTTTAACATCTTTTTATAAAAGGAAAAATTCTTATTTGTAAAGTAGCTTCATTCATTTTACCGTAATTATGTTCTTTCACTATATACTCAAAAATGAGTTTAACGTGAATTTATACACTAGAAGATTTTTTTTAAATTTTGACTTCAAAAAAACAGTTTTTACAATGGGTCATTGGCTTATGCTTAAAATCATTTCAGTGTGAAACAATCAGATTAAGCTAATCATTAACTATCCAATTTAGATATAATTGGCTAATTATAATGTGTTTTGAACGGTGATACCTCAAATTCTAATTTGTACAGAAGGACAATTCCTGTTTGAAATTATTCCTAATATTATTCTTCATGTTTGATTCTCAATCAAGTTGCTAGAGGAATAGGTTTTTTACAATATTTTTTACAAAGGAACCATAAAATTAAAAGTTTTTCAGGAGTTTTAACATTTCAAAAATCAACTAGAAACTCATTTCTTAATAACTCCGATTGAGGAACTAATCATCCAATGTATTATATAGATTATAATAATACAAAAATAGTTGTAGCAGATCAATATTCATTGTTGAGTTATCATCGTTTGAACAAAGAATCATGTTGCAAAACACAGTTCCTCCGAAATTGAGTTTAAAGTTTTGGAAACATGTTTGCACATGGTGATAGTACCTATCGCGAAATCCTTTCAACTAAAAAGATATTAACAAGATCTTGTTATGGTTTGAAAACTAAGGAGTAAGGAAATATTTTGAAGCAATGAAAAATGATATTCTGGTCTATTTTTGTGATTTCTAGTGTATATATGTTACCGCTAAAGTACAGAAATCAGGTAACCTGCAGATTACCAAGGTAATGTGCAGATTAACTACGCCGATCCGGTAAAGTGCGGAAAATTGTTTCATTTCTCAAATTACCTAGGTAATCTGCAGATCACCTAGATAATCTACATATTACCTACTAGGCACTCGTTAAAGTGAAAATAAGATCTTTGCTCGAACAACAGTAACGTTTTTGTACGCTTAAATGAATACTCAGACAAACAACTCAGTAATACTAGGTACTACTAATTGAAAATAACGCTATACTTTTATCCCATAAAGTTATAAGTAATTTTATATAATAATCAGTAGATATAAATAAAATATAGTGACAATTGTTGAAACATAATGCTATTTATTTATTTTTCGATATCCAAAGAATCAAATTGATAGAATCAATCAATCAACAGAATAGTTGATAGAATCAATCGATGAACAAAGTATAATACAAAGAATCAATTAAACTGTTCAAAAGTATTACAATTAAGGAAATGAATTTGCAAAAACATGATAAAATTATGCTCACTTATTAATATCTAAACGCAAATTATGAGAAAGTGAAAACAGCCGGCGACACGAGCTTTCGAAAGCGGAAGCGAAAGGAGAAATGGAAGGAGGAGGGAAAGGAAATTAGAGTAACAAACTTTTGTACTTTAACGATTCGAAAGCCGTTAATGTGCACATTACGTAAGTAAAGTGCGGAAAACTCTTATTTTGTAGATGATTCCGCACTTTAACGGAACAAATCAGCAAATCTGCAGATTACCTAGGTAATGTGCACATTAACAGCTTTCGAGCTTTAACGGTAACATATACACACTTGTAGCAAGCCAACGTACCACCAGATGGCGTTGTGACTTTTCCCTTTCGTGTAAGTGTTTTTCGCCCTCGTGCTCTTTTTGGTCTTGTTGGAACAATGGTGACCCACACAAATACTTTTATTAAAACAATTTCATAAATTTTGCTTACCAACATTATATATTTCCGAGCTTCCAAACCGCCATCCTCGCTGTTTCAAAGTTTCATCACTAAAACAAGTTATTTCCAGTTATTAGAATTTCTTTAACAAAACAGAAATAGCATACAACATACATGAACGGATTGTAACAAAAAATTGTCTTAAGAATTCATATTGTTTGACCTTTTTGCGAAAATTGTAAGCATAACATTTTGAACTTTGGTAAGTTCCAATGAATCTATTTGCCTTACGTTTGGATCAGCTTGTCCACGATTGGACTTCGCTCCATAAAACCCATATCAACCAACCAACCAATGGATTTGTGTTTCTGAATGAAATTGTGTACTGGAGAAACGTAAAATCTACACACAAATTAAGATGAAATTGAAATCGCTTATAAATTTGGATTGTTCAGTGTAGTTTGATAGTTTTGAATAAGATGACAGAAAATAATGTATGAAGGGAAATTAGTTCCATTTCAGGGATTGGAATATTTTTGTATCCAATTGTATTTTGTATTTTGTAAAGAAGAAATATACTAACACTGGAGTAAGAACAAGTGGTTACTGAAGTATGTTTACTGAGAAATAAGTATTTTTATTGGTGAGTGATATAAAAAAAGATGTATACATTTTACTTGTGTGAGAGTGATTTCCAGTGGAAACAAGCAAACCCGACGAAAGACAAGGATTTTATTTCCTGTTACCCAAATGTTCTTGCATGATACCGATCAGGGTTACTTTAAAATATAGTTTATCGCCGTTTTGAAGACGTTATGCGTTTAATCGAATTGGCGTTGACCAAGTTATTATCATATCGTTGGCTTAAAGCATAAACTTATTAACTGACGAAAAGAATTTTCAACTGTACTAACTAAAAAGACTAATTATTAATTTACAAGTCAAAAATTAAAACTATAAACATTTGGATAATGTTATATCCCTTTTAAAGAGATAATAAAGCTAGTTATTTCTCATAATCATGAAAATAAGCAGTTATGTAAAATGTTAGTTAATGAGTTTCTGCTCTAAACCATCGATATATCAATTCAGAATTCATTCTTTGGAATTTCTATTAACACGCAGAAATGGCATTAAAAAACAAGCCAAGTGACGTCACGTCTGGATTGCTTATAGAAAGTACGTTCCACCACAAAAGGACTACCACGACCTACATACTATAACTTGACAAAAAATGCTCTCATAGCGAAAAAACATTTTATATTTTTTTTCTAAGAACACATGTTAGGAAAAGAAATTTTTTTAATATAATATTCCAAATATTGCATTATTTTGATATTAGAACATTCAAGGCGAGCTGTACTATGCTTATTGTGTTTTTATACAATTTTTATTTGAAATGCCCTATTATCACTCGAATATGTCCTTTCAGGTACTGAATTCAAATTAAAACAGTATTTTTTCTGCTACATGTGATTAGGATACATCATGTTTCGTAGCTTCAAGAAATTGAAAAAGTTACAAAGGAAACTCAAAAAAATAAGGGCAAACAAATAATGCAAAGTTTTTATGAATATAATATATGTTTAGGTATTATGTAATATATATGTAGGCATAATGCGTAGCATTTTGACATTTTAACATATTTAATAGTTTAAAGATATGAGAATAAGCCTTTACGATTTTTTCGGCTATCGTATATTCTCGGACAGCCTATCTCAGAAATTACACGTTCTTATTATAGTAAGTGTTTTCAAAATTTTTGTTACTCATTTATATGGAATTAAATTATTCGAATAATTCTATATAACTCGAACAGGATTAAAAACGAAAATGTACCTTCTGCAGCAAATTTTAATGCCATTGGTAATCGGATTAATAATTCCAAAATCACTGAGTGCAAACTTTCCTAAAATAAAAAAAAATTATCATGAATTAGTTATTAGATATTTAGGTATTTCTGGTTTAGGATGTGCTCTTGTTCGAGGGCGTTTTGAAACAAATCAACCGAAAATTATTAAATCAGGTCAGATTTATATTTTACCATGTATGAAGTAAGACAAATGTGTGTTAAATATGAAATTTTATTTAGTATAATGCATTTAAAATTTGTATTAATGCATCTGCAAAAAAATTTGCTTCAGTACTTACTGCTTGACGTTGCACTTCTAAAGCTACGGAATCATTAATGACCAGTTTTTGTCTATACTACTTTTGATTGTTTTTCTTTCGGTTTTGATTTACATTATATATTGTCTACAATAAATTAAGACTGCTGGTTTAAAGATCAACTATGAAGTTTTCAATACTTTTGCTACTACTGAAGCTTATTTGTTTACTAAAGTCCACACATTCTTATATTTTTCATGTTAATCCGGTAACGCATTTAATTTTCTTTAATTGAAAATTTTAAAAGTTTGTTCATATACAATCACTTTTACTTTATTATGAAAATATCCATAACTTGTCTTCAGTTTCCCTCCTTTTGTCTATTTCACCCTCCTATCAAATAAAAGTACAGTATAGGAATAAAATGAAAGTATATACTCCAAATTCTCCCACTCAGTATACCTAATTTGTCATTGTAAATAAGGATACGAAATATTTAGCAATCTTTAATTTATTTCAAAGTACCTGGATATTTTGAAAAATATTTTTCTCTGTACAAGGAACCATCTTTGTCACCCCATAGGTGAAGTGGTAGATTTGGCATTGGCTTGGTTACAACTAATTCTCCTATTTCTCCAACTACAGGGTTACCTGAAAAATATGATATAAAATTAAAATCGAGTATTGTTGGTTAACTAATTTATTTATTATAATTGTAAATGGATCACTATTTTCTTGTCTTTTACGCATTTTACACCTGTATATTATTTAAATTTATATTCTATTTTCTTACTATATATATTTTTTTGTACCTATATTTCTAAGTATTCTAGTTTTCGTATTATTTTAAGTTGTTGATTTAACTCTCCAAGTGGTTAACATGAGTTATCTCGTCCATCAAGATCTGACCAATTTTGTTCATGACGAGATTTCTCGTAATCAAGATATTACCGCTTTTTTCATGATGGCGAGATCAAGATATCTGGTCACTTTTCTTCTAATGATGAAATATCTCGTCCACCAAAATCTGGTCAGTTTTGCTAGTGAGGCGAGACACCTCGTAGCAGTAACCACCAGGAGTGTTAAATTACATTCTTTGTTATTTTCGCAGTGATCTGAACTAGTTTCTTAAGCAAACCCAGTTTTTGTGACTCTTCTGAACAAGAAAGGATTTATGTTTATCCTTGATTTCATAACAGGGAACAACAATAATCTCAGGTACATAGGTATGTGCAATTTTCAAACTGTATATCGCTGCAATATGTATCTTTTATGAAATCAAGTCCTACTTTCCATTACGAAAGTTAGGATCAAAGTGGTAAGCCGATACAAATCTAAACTCAATGTGATTGACGAAGTTTAATTTTCAAATGGATAATAAAGAAATATTATAATAGTATGTAAGAAATAAAAATTACATATTAAAGATGTTTCTCTTATATTTCGATGAGGTTCTGCTTTGGCTATGGGAAATATTGGGAAACCCTTTTTAACTTCTCCCCTTTTATAATAAACTACTTTTAGTTGAATAGTCACAAAGAAATTCTAATGGACAATATAATACTTTAGATTCATTGCTAGGTCATTTGTCGTTAGAAAAAGAAATTTTGATTTTTATAAAGTGATGGTGTTTATTCCATTAACTGACGATTTTATATTGATTTGGATCCGTTCCTAGGATCATATTGAGAGGAGGATTTTATTAACGGCTGACACTATAGAACATTTGTTAGAATTAGAATGAAAGTGGTGTAAGTCACAATGACTAAGTGTTTCAGAAACTAATGTGTTTCAACATTTCACATGGAAAAGACACTAATTCTCTTAAAACCACTGAGCTTTTTTATTTCTTCACCTTATGCACTACACTTTATACTTAAAATTGTAGATTCGGGGTGCTAAGGCCAGAGTTCACCGCACTGCATCAGATACTGCATAGATTAATTTTTTAATTGGGGTAGTTAATTAACGTCGCACTGGAGAAACGTAATGGGCTATTGGTGACAGTCCAGGATCCAAGAGAAAGTTCCGAGGACAACACCATGTAATTTTCAATCACGGTCAGATGACGAGGACAACACCTGAGCTGGCACCCCACTCTCCAAACTTCCACACCTCTTCAAAGTGAGGATATTTGAAGCCACGGCAGATTTGACGTGCATCAGCCCCCATGTATACGGGTCTTTGGCTGGACCAAGTTTCGAACTCACAACCCTCGAATTGCAAATCCGTTGCTCTTCCAACTGAGCTACCGAGGCCCAATTTTTTAATTTGAAATTAATTTTTTGGTTTAAAATAAAGCCTATTAAATATAATTAAGTTTTGCACTGAAATGATGACGAAGAGTACATGAAGGTATGTGAATCGATCCCTTCACATGTTGATCTACGAGGGAACGAAACCGCCGACATTTTGGCTATGGAGGGTTAATTGGGTTTTATGGCGCAAGAAGCCATATTTGGGTAAGCTGCGCCAAACAACATCAAGTAAACAGATGTACACATAACGAAAGTTTTTACTGATATAGAAGAGAGAAATACACCCACGGAGGAATCGAACCTGACAATCAAAGAGGAAATTCTAGATGTTTTACCGTCTTATGGTAGAATTAACTATAAAGTAATTTCTTCCAAGATTAAAGTCGGACAAAACTCAGAGGACTCCTTCGACTCATGGTTGGTTCACCTGAAGACAGCCAGTGAGATCCTTGGATAAAATGAAAGACCGGATTGTTTTCTCTAAGCTATGAAGTGGGCAGTTGCAGCCAGTGAAGATCAAATTGAGTTGCAAGTAGTTTCCTCTGTGCTCTAAATGAAATTCAACTTAAGTCTCGCCCGGGCCTATCATCTTCTGTCCCGTGTATCCCTCAACCCAGCGTATTTACCATCCTTGAGCTGATCGTAAGGGCCTCGAGTCTCACGGGTTGTGCTTACTCAAGAATATCCATCGTCAATTGCTTATAAGTACTATAGCCAATTGACGATAATTTTGAAAATTAGTAACCCATTGTTGTTTTGCTACATGCTCTTTCACTTGCCTATCCAAATGGCCGTTTGGCGAAGGGCTTGTGCTTTGTTCTTGTTTTATCTAGATTTGGTGTAATTTTACTTACAGTGAGACAAGTAACGACACATGGAAATACGTATAACTCAGTGGAGTTGAATTTTGAATTTGATTTATTGTAGTTCTAATCATATTAATTTAGCATCATTTCAAAGTTACCTGCTTCGTCAACTATTTCCATTCCAGTACCAAGACAGAAAGAATTGATTTCGCAGACGTAAAGGGGCAGAGTGCTTTCAATTAAAAAGCTGGATCCCAAGAATTCCGTGCATCCTGTGAAAATTCAACAGTTTATACACAAGAAAATCAATAAGAAAATAATAATTCTCAAAAACTTAAACTAAAATGTTGTATGAGGATTGATTTCAGTGCATATCTTAAAGATCTGTCTTTCATTGCGCACCATATAAGGAAAATTTAACATTCGCCTACAAGGATATAAAATTTAAAAATTATTATTTGTTTACATAACTTATATTTTATTACAATTTATGCAAAACATATAATTACTGAGGATTTATATTACCGAAGGCTGTAGAGAATATGGCATCCTTTGTAACTTTTCCATAAAAGAAATCATAGTTTTGAGGTTTGACGGCACTTCCACCAGCTAAAACAACTTCCAAAGACTTTAGCTTATGTTTAGGAGCTGAAAAAGTTGAATATAAAGTAATAAATTGGGTTTAACCAATTATTAATAAAGCAAAACTTATAATTGTGACTGAACTACTGAATTTTTATCACCTGAATATACGATATAATTATAATATTTATGTATATTTTCTTCCTATACCATACTTAAAAGTTGTTAAAACAGATATTCTTCGTGTAAAAGTGTTTATTTGGTTTTCTTAATGGATATATGAACAGATAAATCGATATTTTCTGTTTAGTCGTTATTTTGATAACTTCTTTAACATACAACTTATTAACATATAACTTAACATACAACTTTTAACATACAACTTATTAACATACAACTCACTATTAACATACAATGTTTTTCAGTTAAGTCAATTTTCGGGCTCGTTAAATTATTTACTTAATCCTCCAAGGCATAGTTTCCCAAATGTTTTTGACTCAACCGTCCCCTTCTCACAAACACATTCTTCGTCACTTTATCTCCATAATAATAAATTACAAGTGAGTGTGCTTATAATTTTTGAAAGTCTCCAAAATATTTATGTAGCTGTTTAGAATTTCAAAAAGCCAGTTTGGAAATAAAACAACTTGAACAGAAATTGAAAAGCTATTTATAAAAATAAAATAACACAAACTAAACTGCACATAAACACACCATTAATCAATAATGTCAATTAAATCAGTAAAATTAAAATTAAAATCACCAATGAGAAAGTTTAGTCTGGTGTGCTATCATTCGGTTTAAATTAGGCTCTATTTTCGTCAGTAAGGAATTCGTCAGTAAGTATTCGCTTCTTTCAATCTCCAGTCCACCACTTTCAATATGTTCCTTTTTAATAGTTTAAAAGACACATTACCACCTTAAATCCATTTAGAACTACACAAGATGGCAAAAATGCAATCAAAATATTTTTGCCACAGTTCAGGATAGAGTGTGGGTTTTTGCAGCCAAAACTCTTGGTACCTGCTTTTGAATAACAATTTTAACTTTTCGTTTGTCGACATTTCAATTATGGTATGTTGCTTTTCAACCCCTATTTTCCTTAGCATTACCCACGAAGATTCCTTCAGTATCCACAAGGGGAAGTAGCGCCTACAGGGGTGAATTTTATGAAGACTAAACGCACTACTGGGATATCTAATGACGCTCAGAAGGCCATGGTAGTTCGGTTGGAAGAGTAGCGTATAAGCAACCGGAGGGTTGCGAGTTCGAAACTCGATCCTGCCAAAGACATTCGTGTACGTGAGGGCTGGTGCACGTTAAATCTGTCGTAGCCTCCAATGTCCTCACGTTGGTGTGGTGTGGATTTGGTGACTAGGATTCCAGTTCAGTGTGGCCTCGCCATCTGACAGCAGCTCAAAATTACGAGGTGTTATCCTCGGATCTTTCTCTTCGGGATCCATCCTAGACCGTCGATAGTAGCCCGTTCTGTTGCTCCAGTGCGACGTTCATCAAATCACCGTTCATTAAATTACCTATAATGACGAAATACCTTGTCCAACCAGATCTGCTCAATTTTTGCAAATGACGAGATACCTCGTTGTGACAACCACCAGGAGGATTAAAGTAAGAGATTTTGGAGATTCCGATCGTACCTAGCTAATTTTAATATTCCATTAATGATTTAGTATTAGTTTAATAGGAAAACACGTTAAATCTATCAAATTCTCACTCGTGAACTCTATTTACATTGTAGTATAAGAGTAACTGGTGTTGAAGCTGTTTTTCACTGAAAATCAAAATGCCATGTAGGTACAGACTCCTAACCTTTAGACTACGGCACCCAAATTTCGTTACCCCCGTCTCAGAACGGCAGATTTATATCGACTTCCTTCCCCCTACAGAGCTTGTGCGACAGTCGTGAATGATTTTTACGACTGACCACCGAACGCGCTTTCCTTTTATAGTGTTTGGCATGCGAGAGAATCATAGGCGCGACATTCTGTGTTTCCTAAAGAGTTCACAGAATGATCGACAGGGTAGGGCTTCGAACAAAAGGACCGAACCTCTTTAAGGACCAGTCGCTGACAGCTCACAAATGGTGATCAATGTCAGCGGTCACTTAAAATGGGGACAAAATCTTCGGTACAGCATCTATACCGAGCCGCTCCAGGAGGAAAAATCTAGCCGTAGTCTAAAGGCTAATGGTTCTGTTGAAGGAATTTATGTATACTGGTAACGTCATTTTTCCTTATTCGTAAGGGCTTAAAATACAGAGTATAAAAGTCCATGTAAGAAATTACTTGGGATGCATCCTCGCTTCTCAAATTCATCCAAGACGCTAGATGGAAGAAACGTATGGGATATTTCAAATTCATCCACCATGTCCCAAAAATAAGTTGGGTTTAGGTAATAAGGCACGCCTTCGAAGAGAACCAGGGTGCAACCAGTGAAAAGTACCATTGAGAACATATTCCATGTAGCCCATCCAACCTAGACAGTGAGAAAATTCAGAAATTTTCAATTTTTCTTGTAACAAAAATTTAAATAATGATAAAACTGAGAGAAATGTCTCGACGTGAGTTTTTATTTCTTAAACATTTCCTGATACAGATCACGGAAATATTTAAGAGGACAGTGAACTTTCATAATCACTAATATCGATCGAAAAATTAATTTATTAATTTTAGCATTACAATTAATTGATATCAAATTGAGGATATTTCGAATTGAGGATAAAGAATATTTCGATTACACTCATTTTTACGGAGTTCCATATGTAACAATATAAAACATTGATATCAAATTGAGGATAAAGAATATTTCGATTACACTCATTTTTACGGAGTTCCATATGTAACAATATAAAACATTGATATCAAATTGAGGATAAAGAATATTTCGATTACACTCATTTTTACGGAGTTCCATATGTAACAATATAAAACATTGATATCAAATTGAGGATAAAGAATATTTCGATTACACTCATTTTTACGGAGTTCCATACGTAACAATATAAAACATTGATATCAAATTGAGGATAAAGAATATTTCGATTACACTCATTTTTACGGAGTTCCATGTGTAACAATATAAAACATTGATATCAAATTGAGGATAAAGAATATTTCGATTACACTCATTTTTACGGAGTTCCATATGTAACAATATAAAACATTTAGCAGATACGTATAGTAAGTCTACACAAAAGTTTTTTTCTCCAATTCAGATTTTTTGACATTCTTCCGATTTCAAAATGTTGCACTGGATATCATGTTTTAATTGATTTCGTTGAAATAGTTTTGGAATTGTTCTTGAAATCTGTTGTATACATCTGAGTGCAAATGAGAAATTTAATCATGTTCCAAATTTAGAAATTTTCGTTCAAAATGTTGTTTAACATAAGCTTTGTTTGCACAAGTTTAGGTATTTTAGTACATAATAGTACATAATAAAATGTGTTTTTTGCTTTACAGTTGAGAGACACACTTACCAAACGGAGGTTAATTTGATTCATATGTGTATAAATTTTTATACGAATTAAAATTTTGACAATAAGTGGAAAATTAATTTTCACTAATTTATCAAAAAATTTTGGCTACGTTTTATGTAATAACTTCGCAAAAATTAATATTTTTGAACTAAACTCAATATATTCGGAAAAACTGAAAAATTTGGCATTTTACTACAAAAAAAATCTGTAAATTTTATAATAATCGAATAGTATCTGTTAAAATTCGTTTTATAAGTCCACTGGGTCCCCTTAACCTCACCTGTCTGGAAACAATTGCACAAAATTTGCTTCCAAACAGCGTATACAAAAATAAATCAATTTTGTAAGTTTTCTAATCACAGTGAGATCTAAGATGAGTTCCTCGATATACAATCTCACTCAATCTGTAGAAGGCTTTATACGATGGTCAACATACTTCTTCCTTTATCTACGCGTCGCCATGATCGGTGGGTTTGCCTACAGGAGTCTTTCTTTTGTATCAGTAAAACTTTCCTTCTGTATGTTTGTCCATTACTTGACGTTGTCTATATCGTGTTTGGCACAGCGAGGCCAATATGGTTCGTGTTTCATGGATCCTATGCGCCATGAAACCCAAACAACCAACCTTCACTTATGATCTTAGTAGCAGATTGGGACATTAGGCCATCTCCAGTGTTAGTAGATTCGGGACAAATTAAAACTCGAAATGAGTATAAATTATGGGTTTATTTACATAATAAAGTTACTTTCAAGTTTGAAAGGGATTTTAAAAAATTGGATAGGAATTAGAACAAATATTGTCTGTAACAGAACACGTCACAAAAAGCTTTAAAAATGTCGGGTAATGCCACCAGGTTGGCAAGGCACAGCGAACTTCTATTGAAATGGTGTATATCATTTTCGAAGATCAAAAGATCTAAATGTCTTCCTGAAAAACTGTGTGGAAGCTAACGGGTATTCACGTGCCGCAGTAACACTCCTGGTGGTTTATCCTCAAATCAAAAACCACACTGTAGTGGCTAGTCTATGGTGCAAAAACCTGTTCCAGACATTCACTAGTTGTGAGCAATGGACAATTTGTTTTTTTCTACTTGGATCTTTATTCCCCTTAGAGTAATAGGGCAGTTTTGTCTTCACGAGATATCTCGTGCTTTGCAAAAGTGACCTGATCTTGAACAAGATCTCGTCGAAACACTTGGAAGGTTAAAGAAAGCACGAAACACTCGAGGATTGAAATCTTCCTTGTCACGAGATTTCATTCAAAATTCAGCGATGTCAGAATTTTCCCAGTCTCTCAAAATCTTTACAATGTGCTATTTTCTTTGTTAAATAGTGTAATGGCAGTATTAGAGGTAAAATTTAAGCATCAGCCTCATTAAATAACATGTTAAAAAATTTATCATGTCATAAGTGAGTTTTAACCCTACAAGAGTTTCAACGAGATATCTAGTCCAAGATCGGATAAATTTTGCTAACAACGAGTAATATCGTCAAGACAAAACTACCCTATTACTCCAAGAGGAAGAACAAGTTGTCCCTTTCCCAGAACTGGTGACAATTTAGAACAAGTTTTTGCACCAGAGGATGGCACATGCACAGGGTACTTTCGACGCTAAAATAAACCACCAGGAGGGTTAACCAAGCATCTATTTATTTGTGAATATAAAAGCCTCCAATAAAAACTAAACCAAAATAGATCCATTTGGATTACAAGTCATTGTCCACAACATACCGGTGATGAAGAATACCATACGGATCCTTGAACTGAATTGATATGTAGTGACAAATCCCTGAAGACCGTCATAAGAACCTGAAATCAAACAACAGTGACGTGAATTAAAAATAAATGTAAAATAGCATAATGAGAGAAATTAGTATGCTGTCAAATAAATACATAAAATATATAATCTTCAAAACTAAATCAGGTAGGAATATCGAGGCCTGAATTTTACAGAATTGAAATATACTTAATCGAAATTATTCTATTCATGATTACAATTAGCAAATTTACACGCATGTAAAAAGTGATTGACCTAAAAGATTTATTGGTAGAGCCTTTGTGAAAAAACTCTTATAACCTATCCCTAGGTATGTTTTATTGCACCCAAACCTTAACCCTCAAGTGGTCCAAAATGGATCGAAAAATTCAGTTTGAATAGACGGGAAAAATTCAGGTCTGGCAAGCAGCAGACCCTAAATACTCGATAGGTATGTATTTGAATTTACGTCGCACTTGGGGGAAGCAACACAACGGCCATTGGAGATAGTACGAGATCAATCCCGAAGGGAAAGATACGAGGACAGCTCGTAATTTTGAACCACAGTCAGATGACGACGTCAACACCTGATTTGGTACCCTACTCTTTAAACTTCCACACCACGCCAACGTGAGAACATTTGAAGCCATGACAGTTTGAACGTGCACCAGCCCACGCGAGAACTGCGGTCCTTGGGTGAATAGAGTTTCGAACTTACAACCCTCTGGTTGCTAATAAGCTATTCTTCCAACTGGGCTACCATGGCTCCCGAAATATTCGGACATCTTGACCGGACCTTTGCATTTCTATGCATCTTTATCCGTTAACATTCGTTGCATAGGCTTGTCTTTCCATGGTCATTCTTTTGCTACTGGAAAAAAAATTTCGTGGGACTTACAGCTTGATCAAAGTCTGAGTGCCGCTAGAATGACGAGTAGTGTGGTATTGCCTTTACCTCACAGCTAATTTAATGACGCAAAAGCCACAAAAGAAAAGAATTGAGAAAAAGAATGAGGGTCTGATTGTTGAGAAAAAGAATCTATGGGTTTTTCAACATTAAAAATATTCTATTGGTCCTTTCTTTAGAATAGAATCATTTGGAATCATTCTATTGATCCTTTGCTTAGAACATTTTGGAACGATTCTATTGATAATTTACTTAGAAAAGAATCACTTGGAAATATTTTATTGCTCTTTTCCTTAGAGTAGAACCCTTTGTAAAGGTTCTATTGCCCTTTTCCTTAGAATAGACTATTTTGGAAAGAAAATCAAAATTGGTCAATACCGTGATCCACTGTGAATAGATGAATTGTCAATGATACAAATCATTTTCAGCAGCTATTTGGAGCCCTCTGTAAGCAGACTGTTTCGATTCTTATCACAGCTTCACACTTCGTTACCCTTTACTCATTTCGAAACTGAGAGCTTGTATTCACACTTAGCAGCTAAAGGCAACGCAACATACTTAATAATGAAAATCATCGATTGCATGACCAAACATACAAAATTTCACCCGTGATCTTAATACAGCTCTCATGGTCTCAGATAGTTGGCAATCTATTAATCCTCCAAGTGGTTTCGACGAGATATCTCGTCCAACAAAGTCTGACCAATTTTGCTAATGACGAGATATATCGTCATCAAAATATTGCGGATTCTTCTATGACGACGAGATCAAGATCTGGTCAGTTTTCTCCTAATGACGAGATATCCCGTTCAAGATCTACTAATGGTTTTGCTAATGACGAGATACCTCGTCAAGACAAACATCAGGAGGGTTTACTAGTGGAAGTATCTATCGAATTCAGTCAAAGCTGGAGGGAGTATTTTGGTGAATTGTGTGTGTGAGCCCCCACTACAAAAATTAATTAAACCACAGTGGTATATACAAGAATGTAGCCTATCTCCACCATAAAGTACTTTTTGAAGTCTACTTAAGTTACGAGATAGCTAAACAATGTTATAATTTAAGCATAAAATTCAAAATACAGTATGAGTTTCCATCGATATCGTTACATAAGTTAGGACCTAATTAACCGTTCCTACTTTTTGTATAACATTTTAAGTATACAATGTAGATTTGTGGTGAATTTAGCCACCACTACGAAAGTTGACATACAATGCCATAGTATGCATAGCAGTTTAACCTGGCTCCACCATGAAGTACTTTTTGGTAAACAAAGTAGCACTGCATTTCAAATGTCTTGCTGAAGATTGTTTTGATTGATAGCGCCACATCGCTACATAAGTTGAGCTATCATACAGCCGTTAGCCCTCAGGGGCACATCTTTAGGTGTGTACGGGATAACAACCCCGAGGAACTTAAGTGATCTGTCCTCTCTTCTGTTTTACTCTCGCCTATCATTCTGCTTTCTGCTTTATTTGGTCCCTCGTTGTGTTCGCAGCTTAGCCAAATATGACCCTTGCGCCATAAAACCCCAAAACAACCAATCTTCAGGTGTATATGGGCTTCCCGGATCCGAAATAATCTAGTGATCTTTTCTTTTCCATGTCTTTAGAAAGCACGGGGATCGCGCTCCCGGGATACCCAAGTGTCCTTTTCTGCTTTCATTCCATTATTCTATTCTCCAATCCCTCTTTCAATTTCACATTCTTTTGTTTGAAGTTGTCTGTCTTGTGCTGGGCGCAGTTTCGCCAAATATGGTCCTTGTGACATAAAACCCCAAAACAACCAATCTTCAGGTGTATATGGGCTTCCCGGATCCGAAATAATTTAGTGATCTTTTCTTTTCCATGTCTTTAGAAAGCACGGGGATCGCGCTCCCGGGATATCCAAGTGTCCTTTTCTGCTTTCATTCCATTATTCTATTCCCCAATCCCTCTTTCAATTTCACATTCTTTTGTTTGAAGTTGTCTGTCTTGTGCTGGGCGCAGTTTCGCCAAATATGGTCCTTGTGACATAAAACCCCAAAACAACCAATCTTCAGGTGTATATGGGCTTCCCGGATCCGAAATAATCTAGTGATCTTTTCTTTTCCATGTCTTTAGAAAGCATGGGGATCGCGCTCCCGGGATACCCAAGTGTCCTTTTCTGCTTTCATTCCATTATTCTATTCCCCAATCCCTCTTTCAATTTCACATTCTTTTGTTTGAAGTTGTCTGTCTTGTGCTGGGCGCAGTTTCGCCAAATATGGTCCTTGTGACATAAAACCCCAAAACAACCAACCATACAACCGTTATGGAATTTGAAACGTTTATATATAGAATCGAAAGAAGGGAAAATCATACCCCAAAACCATGGACGATTGCTTTCGGCATCCCTGTAGTACCGGATGTGTAGCTAATAAATAATGGATGTGAGAAAGAAACCTGCTCGAATCGGATCTGCGGGATAGAACCATCCTTTTCTCGTCCTAGTTCTAAGAATTCGTCTAAGAAGCAACTAAAAAACTAGACAGCTTTAAAAGTTTATAAATCAATATATACCTGATGGTCATAAAGTAACCTCCGAAATACGAGCCCCTAACGACTGCAATTTTCAACGAATCGGGGTAAAACTTGCGATTTAGATTTCAGGGCATGATCTCGAGAATTACGTAAACAAAAATCGAGGTCTCGCGGTTACGGGTACAGTAAACAAATTTTGAAAATAAACACCTGCTTTTTTATCGCAATGTGATCGGCACAGTGAAACTGGAAAAGCAAAAATGTCATTGAAATTTTATCGTCACCTCTAAAAACACGATAATACCCGAGAGCACTCAAAACGTGTGATCGACAAAAGAGGAAAGGCAATAAGTAGCAGTGATAATGCGCATAATTTGCATAAATCACAAGCACCTATGTATAGGGATATTTTAAATCGAAACTGTATAAGGAGAATCCTAAATCTGTCTGACTTGAACGAGAGGTTCTGCATATTCCTTGTTTAACCCTCCAAGTGTTTCAACAATACATATCATCCAAGATTTGGCCATTTTAACTAATGACAAGATACCTCGACGAGACAAAACTTCCCTATTAATCCAAGAGGCAATGAAGATCCAAGTAAGAAAATCAAGTTGTCCCTTGACCAGAACTGGTAACAGTTTGGACCAGAGGCTGGCATCTACAGGGAACCTTTCGACGCGAAGATAAACCACCAGGAGGGTTAATGTCACGTGCTTCAGTGATAGCCCTCATGCGATGACCCATCGCATGAGGGCTATTATTGACCAAGCAGCGCATGTAACAGTGGTTACGTAGACCTTTTGTAATAAAGGTGAAAATGTTATAGTATCTTGTCTCCTTTCTTTCCTTTTGGTCGAACTTGAAATCTCTAAATCTCACGTTTCATTTTGCTTCGTCGAAAATTTCAGTCGCTAGGGGCTCGTATATAGGGGAGGTTACTCTATGACCACCCTAATAAGATTTCTGAAGGTACGTTTCCCTATTATTCGATCTTCAAACAGTTTAAAATATGTCTTTTAATACAATATTATAAAAATAAACATAAAATTAAATTTCATGTAAAATTAATCATTTTGTAAAATTACCATACATCAATTACCTGTTTTTGATATCACTAATGTCTTTTAATTTTGATTCTTCCTTCGAGGCTACAATGATAACCTTTTCTAAAGAGGGCATTTCTAGAAACAGATGTACAAATATACTATCTCAATTCCGAATTATACAACGAAAAAAGTATTACAATGTATAAAAAAGTTATACCTAATATATTGCAAGCAGTAAGTTTTCTAACCTTAGTATTTAGAGAAAATTATGCTTTTTATCTAAGAATAAAATAGTTAAAATTTAAATATGGCACTTTACTTTATTAGAGACATACTTCACAATCTAATTGCACAAAAAATTTAATATAAAAATTTACTGATTCAACCGATAAGTAGTTTGAAATTTTCTAAAAAACAAAGCTTGTACTTTTGTGCAAGAATAAAGGATAAATTAGTAGTTTTTGAATAAAAATCAGATAATTTCAAAATTAATTGCAACTGTATTTTGTAGTGTCCGGATCAAGAGTTTCGATGCTTATTTTAGTTATACTAAAATATAGAGAGCATTTCAATGAATAATGTTTTGATGGACATTTTAAGTTAATAAGTAACATTCAATTCATGTAGGAAATAGAGGGACTTGTTTCATGCAGTTGTCTTTGAGTTCCATTTTGAGATGATGAAATAAGCAGAGATCAAATTGGGTGCAATAAAGCAACAACATATTTAACAAAAAGTTCAATATAAAACAGAGTAAAGTATCTTCAATGCAGTAGCATCTCATAAATGAATATTAAAACCAGTTTATATCCACTATCCAAAATTATTCTTCGAATCTAACTACCCTATTTCAGTAACGAATTTGTTCACTCAGTGGTTACAAATTTTAAATAATATCAAGTTAAATTGGTAATGAGATGGATAAAAGTATTAGTAAGTACCTTGTGCAATGATTCTTACTTTATTCAACATTTCGATTTCTTCCCCGTGATTTTTAAATCGATCTATTGATATAAGAATCTTAGGGTTCACTTGTTTCATTCTGTTGAGAGTGGCCTGAGGATTGAATATAAACTTGAGAAATGACACACAAAAATCTGGTTAATAAACAGTTAATTTAAATTTAAATTAAATAGCTTTGAGGAAATGTCCTAGTACTGATATAAATTAGACATGAAATAATACTTAATCTCAAACTGCGTAAATGTGAGCATAAAGCGTATAAATTTGAGGTGAGAAATGTTATCTTAATTCCTTTATTAATGCCTGTTCTTATAATTGAAATAAAATAGTTTACGAATTCATGAGATATATTTTCAATGAATATTTATTCAGTTTATCAAAACTTTGTTCATCGCCAATCTGGTGATAAAAACAAAACTAAAAAAACGTAATATAGTAATTCGTATTAAAACAATTCGTGCATATTCTTACCATCTATTGAAATGAGAGGCATCTAGTAATTCTTTTATAGATTTAAATTATTGGAATCAAACTTCCACAGTATTTTATGATCTGTATGAAAGGGATTTTTAATGTAAACAAACAAACCAGACAGAAGACGGTAAGTAGAAATATTCGGTAGAGTTACTTCCTGCTATCTAAATACATATCGGTGTGACCATATAATATAGTTTATCGTTGTTTTGGCAACATTTGGCCTTTAATCTAATTGTCGTTGACCAATTTACTATCATTCACATACAAAGTATGGATTACGAATAAGGAATCAATTTGAAATCCATTCCTTGGAATTTCTATTGACGACATTCTGAAATCGTACTTGAAAATCAAGTCAAATGATCCCGTTCGGAATATGTACAGTAAGAACGTTCCACCACAAAAACACTGCCACCACTTTAGCTTGACAGAAAAGGGCTTTCATACAGTATGTCAAAATATGTTAAACCTAAAGACACAATTTGGTGATGCTGCTTTTTGAAAAGCGTGCACAGTTGAGGATTCAAAAATGCAAGAATACGTTTAGAACGTATAGGAAGTATATACAGGAATCACGTATTCAATATCATCACCTACATTTAGCTTGACGGAAAAAGCCTTTTATATATTGACAACACCCAGACCTTATCTTGATTTGAACTTAAAAGAAACAAGTATCAAATGTCTCTGGGTTGAAAACAAGATGAAATCTAAGTAAATTAACTATTTCCAAAATTATGAATAGTAAAGTTTCTGTATTAAAAAGTTTCCTTTTCTAATCATAATACATAACAAGCAACGCTAAGAGTGCAATGCATTTCAAGAAAAAATTCACCTGAGCTCCTAAAATAGGTAAAGAACCAGTCCAAATAGCTCCAATGCTAGTTGCAGCAGCCATGGCATAGATCGGCTCTTTTCTATTTGACATATAACCTGAAATATAATACGGTGAAATTATATTATTTTAAATACAAAAATCAAATTCAATACTTAATATTTACAAAAATATAACTAAAGAGAAAGACTGTAACTTCTTATTTAGGTCTCAGGTGCCACAGGATCTACAGAGAGCTATTGGAGACGCTTTTTTTCGTGTTCTCACTGGACATGACTACCTGCAAAATCATGTCTACCGAATTGGCTTGTCAAACACTTGAACTTGCCTTTGTGTGGTTTTTCTGACATGACAGGAACCCACCCAAATAGTTGCCCTGACGTTGCCCTTACTGACGTCGCAGTGAATAATACTGCTGATAGTTTCATATTTTATGTATGTTTCCATACTATATTGAACTGCCAGACAGAGACATGTGGAAAGGATGATTTATAGCATAGGATAAACAAATATATTAAAATATCAACAGCAAATTTGTCTTATAATCATGAGTTCGGTTGATCTGCGAGTTGTATATTTTCTTTCAATATGATAGATTTATACAAAACCTCCATGTAATCAGCCTTGAGGTAAGCATAATACACTATATTTACGATCCTGTTAAAAGGGTACAGCGTTAATTTCAATAAATGACCTATAGCTTTTTCTTACTTTTACTATCAGGTAACCAAAACCTTTTTGTCATTTTTCGGTATAGTGTAGATCTCTGCAGTAGCTGGTTTTATAGCAAATGAAATTGCACAGTTCACTCTTTTAGATGTGTCGTAAAGTTTGCATTTGATTCTTCCATTCAGGGAAGTTTCATTGCATTTGATTTAGTTCTGTACACTACAATGCATCCAAAATTTCGGTTGAACGGAACAACATCTGATCGTGTTTGCCTTATGAATTCTAAGTGCACAAATACTGAAGAGGCAAGTCATATAAAATATGTATTGTATTTGGAGACAATGCTGTTAACAAATCGTTCTGGAGAATAATTGGTACACATTTTTTTGTTAAAAATCACTAGAAAATGCACCATGCTTTGGAAGATCTGTCGTTAATATCGAAGATTTGAAGTGGTCAAACCATCCGCTTGCATCTGCATCAACTTGGAAAGATGTGGAAGTTCAGTAAGAGGTTCCACATAAATTGTCAGTGAACAATAAATTTCAAAGTTTAACCATCAGCTCTTCACTTATCTGCCATAAGAATTAACGTGTTTTGGATTTCTTGTTCACTTATGATGTAAATTAGGTCAAGTACTCCAGCAATAAGCAGACACATTGATTGTCACCAAAAAAATTCAATTTTCCATTCTGCAAAGGCTCCATTCCATCCTTCTTCGGGATTGATACAGGACAGTCTCCAATAGCCCGTTATGTTGCTTCAATGCGATGTTAGTTAACTACCTACCTACCATCTATTTCATCATAAGAATTGAATACTTTGTGTATGGTGGACTTCGGGCCGTATTGTGCACCACGGGTTTCTTCTCAAAGGCAATTCAAAAATTAAGTGTACGATTACGGCTGGGGTCTATTCTTGTCCATTTCAACTTGCTCAGGATGCATTGATTCACAAAAAGCCAGCACTGGTGAACAGAAAAAGAATGAGTATCTAATAGGGCAATGCCAAAAAATGTACAGTTAATGAATGTTACTCACAATTTGATCAGCACCTGAGTGGAAACTGTTTTATCATCCCCTGACATTTATCCAAGTGATTATCGGGCCCGGAAGAGTAACAGACTAGCAACTGGAGGGTTGCGAGTTCGAATCCAACGAAAGACCGTCGTGCACAAAGGGGGCTGGTGCTCGTTAATTCTGTAGTGGCACCAACTGTCCTCACGTTGGTGTGGTGTGTAAGTTTGGAGAGTGGGGTGCCAGCTCAGGTATGACCTCGTCCTCTGACCATGGTTCAAAATGACGTGGTGTTGTCCTCAGAACTTTCCCTTGGGATTTGATACCAGACCATCGCCAATAGTCCGTTGTGTTGCTCCAGTGTGATGTTAATTAAAATACCGACCTACCAAGTGATTATCTCCTTTTTCTTATTCATGCAAACCACATGCCAAAGAGACAATTTAGAAATTTAGTAGTGGTACAATTGGATATGGTTAGGTTTTTTGATGTAAGAACGTACTAAGTATTTTACAGAAAAGGTATACATGAGCTTTTATCATGTTGGGAACAGATGATCGCATGCAAAAAAAATATTATTTTTTTAAATAATTCTATTTTTTTTTAATTCTCATACGAAAAAGTGACAGAACCTTTTTTGGTTACCAGATAGAATTAAATGATTTCAAGAATAGCACATGTTTCAATACCCAATATAAATTGAAATGAAGTTTACAAAGGGTAAAATAGAAAATATGTCAATGGAGTCCAAATTATCCCATGTCTGTGACTTACAGGATCAACTGTATTGTGTGTATTTACAGGATAATTCTTAAAAGAGATTGAAAACAAATTTCATAACTAATATTATACTTACCCGCGACAACATCTCCTTGCTTTACACCTAGTTTCCGAAATGCAGAAGCATACAGCGAAACTTCATCGAACATTTGTGCATAAGTAATTGTTTCGCTGTCTCTATCTTCACCTGAAAGATATACAAGCGATTTATTATTAGAGATAGTGCAACACTTAACAATTAATATAAATTTCTTTAATCTTTTTATACATCACACCTTCAGAAAAGTGAAATAGCTCAAAATAAAAATTTATTTTTCTAATGAACTAAAACAATTCCATTAAGCTCAAACAAATCATAAAAACCTAATTAGAAGATAGTCTACAATTTTTTAGAGACGTAAACGTATATATTCTAATAATTTCAATTACGTCGTGTTTTCCACGAATCTTTCCCTTGGGGATTGATCCCGTACCATCACCTATTGGTGATGGTACGGAATCAAGCCCATTGTGTTCCTCCAGTGCGACATTAATTAATTATCATTACCTAATAGTTTCAAATTAAGAAGCAAAATACGTTTAAAATATTCAATTTGTAATTTTCCTTTTCTGTTACGATACCTTTTTCGTGAAGATGAACCATTCGTAAAACCGATTTAATAGAATTGAGATCAGTGATTAATTTTCGTAGGGTGCGATATATTATCTGTACAGTACGACGTCTTAAAGACTGTTTTACTGTCCATAAAGGCTGGTGCTTTACTGATAAAAACGTTGAGATAACTTCCACCCTTCTGATGGTTAAGGTTTGCACGTCGAGGTATCACATCATTAGCAAAACTGACCAGATCTTGATGAACGAGATATCTCGTCGAAACAACCTGGAGGGTTAAACGCCGTGATAAACCCTACATGATTGAGGAAAAGCAGTTGACGGGAAGAGATGCCACTAAAACTGGCGAATTCAACCTATCAACCTAATATAACTTCTTTTGAATTTATTAATCAAATTACCTGTCAGTATTAGAGCCGTGTTATCGTTTCTGTACCTCAACAAGTTTTCTGCAAAGTTGAGTTTCGCTCCTTCAAACCATTGTGACGAATGCAGAGGCATGTTCAAATCAATCACCTAAGATTATAATAGTTCAACTGTAAAATACACCAAAGTTTAAAGCAGTAATATGTAAAATAAAGTATAGTGAGGCTCTAGTGAGGAAGCAGACATTGTAGAAGTTCATTTCTAGAAAGTTAAGTAAGTTCACACAAGAGAAAATGGTTGCCATGCTTAAAATCATGTATGGCGATTGGCACAGGGGTTATTGGTTTCACTGACAGGTTATCATTGTTATCGCTTCCGGTACCGAAGATAACTCGGATCACCACTAAAAGGGCAATTGTAGGAATGCACTGCCGTTTTCAGTGATTCGACAGGTCAAATTTCCTCGTTCAAAACAACGTTACTCAAATGCTAACTTGCCACATTTAGACTATAGAAGACATTATCCATAAGCAATTCCTGTATTTCATCTTTTTCTTGTTTAATTGTAACTTAAATTAAAGTTTGCCTCTAGTTGCATAAAATAAAATGAATCTTTTCGAGATAAAAAAATTTTGAAGTTTTCACCAGACTCATTTTTTACCCTTGTATTTTTTCTATTTCACTCAAAAAACTGGAAGATATGGGACACAATTTTGTGTCTGGTCGTCATTGTAAAATGGTAATGTGTTTGCTATTAGTTGCATGTGTTCACACATATGGTAGAAGTCAACCTGTGCTGCTTAACATTCAAAATTTTTGGAAGACCAAATATTCTTAATTCTCTGTGTTTCTTTTCCGCTGAATAAACTTATTAACCTTTGAAGAGTTTTGATAATTTTTTTCAGTTTCAATCAGAAAAGAGTGATACATCTCAAAGGGTTTGCAACTCATGCTCACCATTTAGCAAACAGAAAATTTCATTTAAAATGCTCAAGTTGTAGTTATTAAACACGCTTTTAGAAAGACCATCTTTCGTCTGAGAAGATTTCAGTTACTACGTAAAGCATTTTTTTAGCATAAAAGTATGAAAATGCAATGATAAAATAAATTAAATGTTGTGGTTATCTAATATTTTTTATTGAACAAAAGCAAACTCCTCGTGCACCACAGAAGTACAACACGGGGCTTACAGAAGTAAGTTGATTTAACAAAGAAACAGTGGAAAACAATTTAACTGAAATTACAAGATTTTATGAACTTGACAAATGAATAGAAAAGCAGATTAGATTTTACAAAAAACATTGAGTTTCACTGGCCATGTTTCACCTAATTTTCTCAAATCGTTTTTCAGGCACATTCTTGAAGTTTTAAATGCAGGACAACTAAAAAGCAAATGCTCTACATCTTGTGGTTGCTTTTTAAAACACTCGCACAAATCATTAGTCCGAAGATGAAACCTATATAGATATTTAGCAAAATTTCCATGGCAAGATAAAAATTGTGTAATTTGGAAGTTTGTGAAGAAAAATAATTCTGAGTTCAATCTATGCTTAATAGTAGGAAAAAATTTTTTGGTGTGGCCAGCTTTCTCAGACGAGACATACTCTTCGTTCCACTTAGCAACAAGCTTTTCATAATATGAGCCTTTCAAGTAACACTTGGGAATGTTACAATTTACATCAATTGCTAAATTAAAAGCGTCTTTGGCTAAAAAATCAGCTCTTTCATTCCCGTAAATTCCAGTGTCCACGCACATAGGCAAAAAAAATCTCAGTTCCTCTATTTTTAAGAGAACTAATTGTTAAAAGCGTTTCAACGACCAATTTTTCTGTGCTTGCAACATTCTTCAGTAAATGTAAAGAGGAAAGAGAATCACTACAAATAAGGTACTTTGAACAAAAATTTCCATTTTCTTTAAACGACAAAATAAGCCATCGAAATGTTCATTACTTTATCATACTTCTTTGAATGAATTATTCCTGTGAAATCCCACATTTCAGCCCAAAACTCAGGGATATGATCTATGGACCATTTGTGAAACTCCCAGTAGTCTCCTGTTAATAAATTCAAAATTATTAATAATAAAATTTTGATCTGAACTTTTTATTATGATACAGAAAACATATTTAGTCGATTAGGTAGAAAGACAGATACGGAATATATACAATAGAAAAAGATAAATAACAATAGACAAAGAAAAGCTTATCAACTGTTTAAAATATTTTTAATTGGAAAACTTTCATACATTTTTGAATTTATTCCTCTTTCACACCTTCACATTGTTTCTTTCTTAACCCTCTTGGTGTTTTTCTCGACGAAGTATCACGTCATTAGCAAAACTTACCGTGTCTTGACGAACTGAATCTGGATGGTATCCGTCAATGCAAGAAAACTGACCAGATCTTGATCTCGTCATCATAAAAAATCAGCAAAATCTTGATGATATCTTGTCATTAGCAAAATTTGTCAGATCAAAAGGACGAGATACCTCGTCGAAGCCACTTGAAGGGTATAGGGCACCAACTGATACGCTAAAGACTATTTTCCTACTAGCAATAATCATTCAGTCAGCATAAATGACGTTGATTTCAATGAAAACTTTTTTAACCCTCCGAGCATCACACGATTTTTGAAGTAGTGTAGTATTGCTTTTACCCCAACACACATAATGACTAAATAACCAATTCTATACTAAATAACCAAGAATCAGAGTCTTAACGCGCTCGCGAGTCCTCAGAGTCTTAGCATGCTCGTGTGATTGAACTTTCATCTACTTTCTGCCAGATATCATAAAACTAATGCTAATTTCCATTCCATTCTCCAACAAAAAAGTGTTAGAACGTTTTTTACAAATTAAACAGAACAAAATTTATTTAAAGAAGCACGTAACGTAGGAATTGCACCCGGTCGAATATTCTCGCAATACCCAAAATGTATGCAGATTTGAAAAACTTTTACTGCTTGGAGTGTGGAAGTTAAATTGAAAAATATGCTTTTAAAAATGCTTCTTTAGAGCAAACAAATATGTGGATAATTTTATGGGTAAATAAAAATCACTCTTATAAATTATATGCCAGCTTTAAAGACCATTCAGATAAGAATATAACAGGCTCTAGATATCTCTTATTTCCATTCAAGCGATAATTCTTATCTGTATCGGAGTAATAGTAAATACTGAGTGTGCATTGAAACATACCCTTGATATTCTTCATTGTTCATGAATAGAAATGCAAAACACGGAAGCGTTCGTCGAATGATAATCTTCTCAAGATTGTGGGATGTGGACCATCTTCCATGTGCTACCCATGGTTTTTTGTGCATTAATTCATTTTTTGAGATTTTTTTAGCATTTATTTAGTCAACGATTTTGAAGAATTTCTATGTACACTATACTTTTTGTAAACATCATTTTAGAATCTGAAAATATTTTCTTTATTCTGATCCATGGACTAGACTGTGATCAAACCACTGAACTCTTGATAAAGCAAAATAAAGTTATCCATGTCTAAACACTAGTTGAGAAAGGCAGATAACTAGTTTCTCCAGTGTTTTCTCCACTTGAGACTTATTAATGGTCATAGCAAAGGCGAGTTTTACAGAAATTTTTTATCCTTAATGTAAATGGAAGGTCTATATCGGTAAATGCGAGGTTAATTAGCGAAATAAAAACAGTTTTGCCACATGCTGAGCTTGTGAGTACTGAAATGATCAAATTAGATTTTAATTCTTCAAGTCTTGTCCCGATGTGTAAACGATTCGTTTTCACATCGGGAACCTCAATAAAAACGTTCGTTGTACATTGAGGTTTCTTAGGAACATAATAACTCCAACTTCACTCTAAAGTACATTCATGATGGAGTTTGCTAATTTTAAAAAATCTATAGGAAAATACTGTTCCGTATTTTCTTCGCCATCAATATCAATTGAATCAGCTCAAGTATTTACTTGTCTCTCTCCTCTAAAAAATCATGACCATTATCATTTAATTTCTCACAGGAATTTGGAACACCGAATGACTTTCTTTGCAAATGTTTTAAAATAAAAATGTTAAGTTCTCACCAAATATATTTTGACTATATCACCATCATTTAAAATAAGTTGGTATCTATCATATTCTCAGGTAAACACCATCTTTAAAATCGTCCAATCATTTTTATCAGGTTTGAAAAACAAATATTCCCAATTCATAAGAAGGATTACATGAGGAAGCAGCGTTTTTATCAAAAATTCAGTAAATGATATAATCACCTTAAAAACAAACACTAATTCATATGTATTAGTTTTGTTTTTATATTTGATCAACCTCGAAATGTACTTACGAAATGAAACTTGATATCTGTCCTCTATGATTTTCATAAACTTATTCAGCACTCTTCCCGCTTTTTCATCTGGATTCCTGATTGCTTGAACATCAGCATATTTTTCAAGATTCATTTTTTTCTTCTCAATGGATTCTGTCGAGTAAACATTTGCTTTCTGTTTTTGAGTCAATATAAAATTCAATTTCCCGAAAGCAGATTTTAATGAGACTTAACTACTACAAATTCGATGTTATGCATCAAATGAAAGTAGGTGAATTTCAATGCGCAAGCAAAATGAAAAAGTAAATTGTGAAAAATGTATGACTATTTTTGAAGATTTATTTTTACATTAATCGACTTTCATTTCGTTTTATGTTTTGCCTTTCATTCATCTATTCAAAATTCATTTTATGTTTATTAATTATAGCTAACTTTATGCAAATAAATGTATTTCCAATGCATGTAAATGGACAATATTGTGTCTATATGTAAGTGCTACTTCGTAAGTGCTTTTTATCTCAGATTTTATTTTTATCTCTTAGTTGATAGGCAAGAAAATATCACACACTCTCTCATTTACAAACGGTAAAGCCGTATTGTTAAAGTGATGTGTTGAACAAGTTTTATTTGAACTCATTTCTTTAAGTGCTGTTTGTATCCTGAAACGAAAATTTGAGATACATAATTTGTTCACCAATCGAGAGAAATATTCTCTTAAATATCCTTGAATTAAAAAATGTATCTAAGAGTAATTTTGCAGCCTCGTGTGAGTAGATTTCAGCATATTATCATGCGAGCCAAGCAGACAGCGTCACCAAATTGTCTTTAGGGTTAACGTATTTTGAAATACTGCATACGAGAGGCCTTTTTTGGTAAGTTAAATGTAGGTAACGGTCTTGCTTTTCTGGTGTAAAATGCCTCCTGATTCGACGTCACTTCGCTTGTTTTTCTTGTCAGATTTCAACACTTTGCCAACAAAAATTCCAAAGAATGAATTCCGAATTGATACATGATTGTTGATTGGTCATCACTAATAAAATACAAACCAAATATCGCCAAAATGGCATTAAACTACATTTTAAGGTAACCTTCATGTTTATTATGCAAGAGCATTTGGGTAGCATGAAGTGCATACTCAATCAACAGTTCGTTGTGTGATTATATTGTTATCCAGCGTCGATAAGTATTAGGTACTTAAGATATACCAGATGCTTTTTCTGTTAAGCTAAATATAGATAGTGGTAGTGTTTCTGTTGTGGATGTGTTTCATGTATGTATTCCGAATGTGACTGCACTTGGTTTGTTTTCAAATACGTTTTCAGTACATTGCCAATGAAAATTTCAAAGTATGAATTCTAAATTGATATATGATCGTTGATTGGGTCAACTCCAAATAGATTAAGGAGAGAGTAGACTTTCAAAATAAACTTTATTTAAAAGTTATTATCCGATTGCTATAAAATTTTCACAGGCTGTTTTTTCCTACTAAAAAGTCTAAAGATTTAATTTGGTCTAAAAATATTAAGCTGTGCGGAAGCTATGACATAAAACGTGGCCACAAATTTTGATTAAATTATCAAAAATTGACGAGTTTCATGAACATTAATTGTTAGTTATTGTCAATATTTTAATTCACATAATAGTTTGCACACATCTAAATCAAATTACCTTCCCATTTGGTAAATGTATAACTCAATTGTAAAGCAAAACAATTGAACTAAAATACAAAAAAGCGTAGGTTTTCCCGTTAGGTAGCAACATTAAAAACCAAAATTTTAAAATTTGCTAAAATATGAATTTCTCATTTGCACTTAAATACAGATTGCAACGGATTCCAAGGATTTTCTCAAATATGTTCCAAGGATACCAGTCAAAACTATGTGCAGGAAACAATTCTAAATAAAAAAATCTGAAAAATCTGAATCGGAGGATAACACGTTTTTGTAGACTTATCTATTTATCTGTAATCTATATGTTTTATATTGTTATGTATGTAAGTCCATCACAAATTAACGTAATTGAAAACTTTTTTGTTATCTACAGAATTTTATATAAATTCATTTTTAACTTCAAAATTAAAAAAGTACTTACAAATTCAATAAAGCACTCCGAAATGAGCCACCAAAGAACAAAGTGTTTCGAATTTATTAACTTTCTTATCATTCATCTCAAGTGTTTGATAAACTGTGCAATACCAAAGAAATTTCTTCCTTGAACTCAGACCTGAAGATAATCTATATGCAAGACTAGCAGAATTACCCGGCGTTGCTCGAGTTGAATTGGTTCGTTTTGGCATCATCCCAATCTTCACAAAAAAAACTACGACACGAGACTCTAGATTTGTTTGTTCAAGGTTATATTTTCTGAAAGTGGTGTCGATATTGTTGCGTTGTTGGTGCATTGTGTTATTGTACATTGGTGATTAATTACCTAAAGCTCAGTTTTATGGACAATATTTACAAACTTAAATAAATAATTCTGAAATCAATATTTAATTCCGAATTAGATGGAACTTAACATATGAATAGCATCTTTAAGAGTGTGTTTCTGGAAATAAATTTAAATAATTGTACAATTGATAAAGTTTTGAATAATTTATATCTTAAACATAAATCCCAAAATAGACACTGAAGGAACATTAAAAGTATTTTTAACGTGTCAATTGGACGATTAATTCCAAAATAACGTTCTTGAAGATTTCAGAACAATCCCTCCGATGAGATTTACTTATTGACGATGAAATTTGAGTGAGAAAGTTCAGTGATTTGATAAAGATTGATAAAAGTATCGAACTATTTACATTTTGGCATCAATTTTTGAAGAAAATCTATTTTATTAGGAAACATCACATTTGGATACAAAAATATTTTTAACAGTTTCTTCTTCATCAGGCCATAACTTAACTAATACTTTCTTTTTAAAATCCTTGCAGTGCTGGAAGATTAATGAAAAGTTTTAATGAATCGGGATTCCGTATGGTATCCGCACTATAAGGCATATTGTTGATGATTTTTTTCAGTATAATTTCCATCTTTTTTCCATTGACGCTATACTGAAAACAAAAACAACTTTGTATTATCCAGTCATGCTCAAACACATAGAATGTTTTCTTTTCATGAAATAGGGCCGCGGAAAAATCGCGGATTAACGATAGGTGGGTTGCGAGTTCGATACTCGTTCCAGCCAAAGACCGTCGTGTATGTTGTATCTGGTGCACTTTAAATCTGTCGTGGCCTCAAATGCCCTTACCTTGGCATGGTGTGGAAGTTTGGAAAGTGGGGTTGTCTTCGTAATATGACCATGGTTCAAAATTATGAGGTATTGTCTTCGGTTCTTTCCTTTAAGGATTGATACCGGACCGTGGACAATAGCCCATTGTGTTGCTCCAGTGCGACGTAAATTCTACTACCTACCTTTTATGAAATCATAAATTGCCAAATTTTTCATCATAATTTAACTTTTTCATTTTGCTTTCTTCTTGATCTGAGATGCAGGTTTAGTATTTGATATCAGAATAATATATGAAAATATATATTAATATTACATATGTGAAAGGGAAAATTTATAAAAAGCAATTTATTACATTTTTGTATCCTTCTTGAGTAGACATATTTATGTATAAATTTATAAGATCTTTTTTGAGACTTAATAGACTATATACAATAATTTAAAATTGAAATACTTAGTTTTAAAGTTGATCTCATTTCTGTATTTAGAAACAATGAAATAACCAGTGTAGGGAATTTCTTATGTCGTTATTTGAAACGAAACTGCATATTAACGATGGCAAGATAACACTAAAAACGTAAACAAATTAACTTGGAATAAACATTGGTCCCTCCCCATTTCTAGCTATATTTTCATCTGTTACGTTAAACTCTATCTTCTTCACAGCAACTTGTATAAATTACTTGTGGTTCAGTCATCAAAGATGTCCGAAATTGAATAATATACTTCTAATTAAAAATTGACTAGCCAATACTATATTGTGTGGTTCGCATATAGCAAAAATAACCAGTGACAAAACAACCTATATTTTGTTAACGTAATAATTTAAAAACCTCCATCTAGTTCTCAGATTAATGAACGGACTACACGTAATTCATACTCATATGCAAAACAGTTCACTGATTTTGTGCATTTTCACTGAAACATTAAATAGCCAATCAATACAGCAATAACTTAACAAATTTTGAAATATTACAGAAATCGAGCTTAATAATACTAACAAAAATCCTTATAACACTAAATATCTCGCGTTCAGATTTTAGAGATCTTTATATCCAATTATGTAGCAATGAAGTAGGTGTATTAACATGTGCTTGTATGTTTGTTTTATTTAATATTCTATTTTCAGCAATTTTCTCATAAGTTAAGTACAACAAAAACTATATTTGGTTAATAACATGTTTTACTCAAGTATTTTAACTATATTATTTAGAAGCATACAAACCCGAAGGTAAAAGCAAATTTTATACGTTTGTTTAAGATTATAGACTTATGAAAGCAGAAAAAGTTGTTAGTTTGAATCAGAAAGAACTCTCAAACGTTGAGTTCTGGAGTCACGACATTTGCAGAGCGCATTCCGTCCGGAATTTCTAGATCAACGCAACTATTTTCAGCTCGCTGCGTCGTTACCTTAAAATTATAGAAGCAAAATTTAAGATAGAGAACATTAAGCAAGAGATTACACAACACAAAACGTCAAAAGATGACACGAGCCAAGTAATCGGAAGAGGGAAAATCCCAAGCACACAAAACGGACAAAGCTCAAACAGCTGTTCGAGAAACAACAAAACTGCTGAGGAAACAGGCGTGACTGAATTTGTCTGAAACAGCAAAAACTCTTGAAAATTACTGCTGAAAGAAAGGCACGACTTGGTTTGTCTGAAACAGATAAATCTTTTGAAAACTGCTGAGGAAACAAAAGCGTGACTTGGTTTGTCTGAAGCAGCAAAAACTCGAGGAGGGAGGGGGTAGTTGAATTAACGTCGCACTGGAGCAACACAATGGGCTATTGCCGAAGGTCCAAGATCAATCCCGAAAGGAAAGTTCCTAGGACAATACCACGTAATTTTGAATCCCGGTCAAATGACGAAGTCAACACCTGAGATGGCATCCCACTCTCCAAACTTGTCAAAGTGAGGACATTTGAGGCCAGTACAGATTTAATGTGCATCAGCCCCCATGTACAGGACGGACTTAGTTTCGAAATCGCAACCATCCGGTAGCTAATCGGCTGCTCTTCCAAACGTGGTCCTCAAAAACTCACGGAAGTAAAGCTAGTTCTACCAGTAACACATTTCTAAAAGAATTTAGATTACTGTAATACAAACCGGTATATCTTCTGTTTCAACAATGATATCAGGAACATGGCGAGCTGTAAGTTCCCTTGTAATGGCTTCTCTAATAGCTGTGACCAAACGCTCATTTAAGCTGTGGCCATCTTTCATTTTCAAAAACAGAATGGCTCTTTCATCCTTAGTTTTGTTGTATTGCGAAACGCAAATGCTGTCCCGCACTTCAGCGAATTTGTCCACTGCAGGGAGAAATACATACATATAGTTTTCATTTTTCAATTTGGATACACATTTAAGTCTATCAGCTAAACAAACAAATGTTTTTAAATTGACGTACGCGGTATTTATATCCCGCATTGGACATACTAGTTCAACTCACCGTCATCTACTATAAGAGTGCACCGATGCGCAATTAATGTTTTACTCTTTTAATTGTCCACCACATTTTAATTGCCTGCTAAACCTTTTCAAAATTAAAACAAATTTCTACTCGTTATAAAATTTCTGTGTTTGAATGTATTATGCAAGATTTCTCCTACTTTACTTTACGGCGTTTTTCCTACGTTGCTTTTGTACCTTTATTTTTAAAATCTTGTATTTTAAGGGGAATATTCGAATTACTTTGTGAGCACTCTACGTACACAATATCAATCATATCATATGGAAAACAAAACTGGAATTTGGTTTAGTTTTTAAATAAACAAATGCAAATACGCTTGCCGAGAAAAATTCTAACAAAAGCCGTTGACAGAAAAGGTGAATGATCTGGGAGTTAACAGCGTTTACTGTCAAAGTTCCAATTTCTACCTCGAAATAACTCACACTCAAACAAGGCTGTGAACAGAGAAATTCTATTTTGTGTATTAAAAAACACAAGTAAACAACTATCTAACAAGATACATTTTGTAAATCAGGTGAATTTCGCGATCAATCCTGCGCTTTTTTTTTATCAAATTTCAAGACATTCTAGTAAACGAGTGCTTTTAAGAAAATTAGGAAATGGCTGAGCTTTCCAGAAGCCCTCCACCACTGCACGTTGATGTTGTATATCTTGTATTTTGGGCAACTTGACCAAATATGGTCTTTGTGTCATATGACCTAACCAACCACCTATGAACTGGTCCTGAAAATTATGATACACTTACCTACATTGTAAATTTCAGAACTTCCAAACCTACATCCGCGCTGTTTTAAAGTTTCATCACTGAAATAAAATACAGGTTAATTTTAATAACACGAAGTACTAGTACACGACAAATGAAACTAGTGTAATGAATACGAAGCAGTATTTGAGGGAAGTATAGAAAATGACGAAGGAATGCATACATTTCATGTTTTGTAATAGATTGTAAATTTAACCCACATAGTAAATAGCTACGTATACAGAGGCCGTCACTGTCATAGGATGTTAAGGTATGCGAAATAACATGGCATTTCGCATAGACGGTGGAGCTCTCGAACGTTTTGTGTCAACATTAATATAACAACCAGGACTCCTTTGTTTTCATAGCAACCTAAAAAGTGAGAAGTTTCGTTTATTCTTTTGAAAATAAGACAGATTTTTTTTTCTGGAAGAATGGATGTAAAACCAGAATCTTAACTGAAGCATCAATTTCAATTGTACGAAATAAATAGAACTCATCACGGTGATTGTAATCACGTGATAACGAGCACGTGAATAAAATTTGAAATTGTAGATATAAAAAGGATTTGAAGAAAATATTAGACAAAATGGTTGTCTGTTGATTATTAAAGAAGTTTTTTTTGGTGCAAATACGTTGAGACCGATATTCGTCTGAATTCATTTGACTTCCCAATTTCAACAGAAAGTGGATGGGATGTCTTTTGTGTAGAGTTAGTTGAAAGCACACATTTATGTCAAGCTTTCCTGTATGGGGAATTGATTCACAGACCACTACCGGTGAATCCCACATTAATGCTTATAATAAGTCATGATGTGCCAAAAAGTTACCTCATTGTAAAATCATTTCAGTAAAGTTTTATTAGATAAGAATCATGAATTTGGTTTATAGAAACTATTTGGTGCGATGTACCTAAACGAAGTGAAACGCATTGAAATTCCAACAAAAAGGACTCTAACTATATTTATTCTTTTAATAATATTTTTTCAAACATAAATTTTACCAAAAGTTTGTATTAATATGACGAGTCACGTTTCTCAGACTAAAGTTATTTTTTGAAAGATTTTCCTAAATTATACATAAACAATATATTTCTGGAGAATAAAACGCTGATACATTATACGTGCTTTATGAGATAGCGTGAAGAAAGATGAATGAATGAATGCAGAATCCACAAGCCTAATAAATAATCAGAAATCAAAGAAGCGGATATTTTTAATAAATAGTGTTTATGCATCCTGCAGAGTAAAGTTCTCGACCCCCATCATGCTGTGCAAGTATTCAAATTTATGAAATCTCATGTTTTAAACCTAAAAGAGAAATGCACTATGCTGTACAATTTATAATTGAAATAGAAGTTGGCTAGTAAGGAGTTCAATTGTCTTTTACCTGCGGCAGCAAATTTTGATTCCTTTCGTAACTGGATTGATAATCCCATAATCTCCCAATGAGAATTTACCTGGTAATAGAGAAAGGCAGTTATATCATTGTTTAATGTCGATTGAGTATTAATGTTATGCAATCGGCATTACAATAAAGAAGTACCTGGATATTTCGAAAAATAAGTCTTCCGATACAACGAGCCATCTGTATCACCCCAAAGACCGATTGGCAGATTAGGCATGGGGTTTATAACCACCAACTCTCCTAGTTCACCTATTACTGCATTTCCTGAAAAAGAACATAAAACTTATATAAAATTCAAAGTTATGCAAACAAGTAAACAATTATTTTAAATAATTACTTATATTTCATTTATGTCAGATTGGTTTAAAATATTAAATGCACAAGAAACAGTTTTTTATTTATTTTATACGAACCTTCGTTACAAGGAAGCCAAGAACCATTTGAGTTTTATAGACTTTCTACAACTGCTCTCGTGTTATTATTTTTATTGTATTTTAGCGAAAGTAGTCTTTGTGATATTGACATTGGAAATAAAGATATTTTAGTCTTGCCACTAATAAAATCCACATTCTACATGAGTAGAATTCTTTCGCTAAGTGACTATTTTTTCACTAAAAATGAGTGCTGTTGTTTTCGTATGGTGTCTCCAAAGAAAGTATACATATTTACGATTAAGGGTACGATTAAAATATGAGATTTTAAGTAACACAAAATTTGGAAAGTTGTTGCTTGAGTATTACGTAACAATATAAAAATGTATAAAACCATTCTGACCACTGAGCAATATTTTCCAGTCAAGCAATCTAGGTTTCCGATCAATATGTGAAATTCGGTGGAATACGTATAAGGAGAAATACGGAAGTCTTTGATATCGCACTCCTGCTACAAAAGTACAATTCACAAAATCTGTTTTTCATATACAAGCATTTAAAAAGTTTTAAAGCCTATAAAACAATGGGACTGCTAGACTGTTAGTCGTCATCGATATGACACTTTCACGATTTAAGTTACGAAAATCTGATTGGAGGTAACTTAAAAGATGGGATATTCATAATCTTTCAAAATCTCAAATTCCAATTTTTCTTTTGACTTACGGCACTCGTGTACCGGAATTGTGACGTAACTATATTCCATTTGTGAATAAAGTGTTTACCAAGAAGCATATCATACAAAGACCAACAGGATACTTGATGAGTCGCAGATAATTTTATTTAAGCATCCTCTTACAAAAATAATTTCCGTTAAGTAATTTCGTGAGCAAAGCGGCTTAAGTAGTTGTCTTAGACGTGGTTATTTTCTGTTGATAAAGGCTGAGCAAACATCTTTCATCTTATTCCCCTGTTTTAGAAAGAAACGAGCCTTTCTTGCTCATGTCTATAATGGTAAATGGGTAATATATAATTCCGTGCTCAATACATATTTGATCGTGCTTCATAATATGCCAGTATTGGAGCATAGAAAATGCTACTATTAATTAATTTAAATTAATTGAGTTAATTAAGTTGATTGTTGAGTTTGATTAATCTAAATTTAATCAATTCAAGCTAATTTAAACTGAAGTAATTTAAAATTTTAATTTTAGCTATGGCACTCTTGCAGTGATGATGTGTTATGACTATGCCTCATTTGTAAATAAAGTGGTTTACCAAGAAGCATTTCTTAAAAAAAATGACCCACAAGATACTTGAAGAGAGATTGTTTATTTAACCCTTAGAACACACAACGAGATTTCCGAATTGCCGTTTGTCTCACAACACACATAATAACTCAATAACCACATCTAACATTGATTGAAAGAATTCTAGAAAAGGATCTATCCGTCAAAAAATCAAAACTGGTTAGACATCATGCAGAGAAGACTGCAGGTAGCAGAACGTATATATGAATATGAACCCCTCATAGCGTGAAGTACTATTTTACAAAAAAAATTTTAATCCAGTAAGTATTTTCGTGCCGAAACCCGTTCCAGTAGCTTGAACATAATCGTGTTCTGTTGTTAAAGGACCGATTAAATGTATCTTTCATCTAATTATCCTGTTTTAAAAAGAAACGAATATTTCGTATTAGTGAATTGGCAATATATTATTCCGTGTGCAATATATAGTTGATAATTCTTCATATGTCAATTTTGGAGAATTGATAAAGAGTATTCCGGGTTTTTTATTGGAAATGGCATATTTAACCCTCTGTGGAGTTGACACATGTCTATCCGTTCTTTGACCTGCAGTCTTCATTGCATGACTTCTAACCCGTTCGGACTTTCTTGACCAATATTATCTTTCGAATGATTCTTTTAGCCAATAGATGTGGTTCTTGAATCATTATATGGGTTGTATGGGGAGATCACTACTCGGAAATCTAATGACGTCAGAGGGTTAAAATAAAATTTAAAAAATTGGTAACAGTTGACCCGTCGAAATATTGACATATTTTTGTATTAACAATATTGATAAACAAAAGATGAAAGTTGGAAGAATCGCAGTCAGTAAAAAATATATTATACATAAAATCTCAGTTTTGAAACTTTTTAAGAGAATTAAAAGTCATTCCATAAAATTAACCATTTTTTTTATTTTATGAGAATGAATGACTTTAAATTATCTTAAAAACGCTTCAAAACTGAAATTTTGTGCAACTTTTAATTAATAGCTGTGATTTCTATATATTTTCGTACTTCCATCTTTATTAATCATCATCTAAGTAGAACAGTATTTTCCTCTAAGCTATGTTTATCTGTGTTGAAACATCTTTGTCACTGAGCTGAACAGTTATGTAGTTTAATTTCAAGTGTGAAAATATATATTCTATGCAGTTATGTCACTAGTTATATAGAATGTGGCAATGAATGACCTGTTTCATCTACTGCTTTGATGTTAACACCAAGTCCCAATGCCGAAATTTCTTCTTTATGGACAGGCAATGTGCTGTCCATTACCAAACAGCAGCTCAAGAATTCTGTGCTACCTAAAAATATTTTTTCACCTATTAATAACAGCATTCAATTTACCTAGTCTGATTATTATGGTTGTAAATAAAATAGTGACTACATTTAATACTACATATGACGAGTGTCGGACAGCATATTGATAAGATTGAATTTTCAAGTTTTAAAAACTTTCAAAATTATGATGGTTTATCCACTATTCAAGAGATCATATTATCTTAAACATTCAAATATTAAGCACTCTTTCACACAATCTGAAATTCGTTTGATCCTCTGCAATATTTTGTTTTAAATTTATTTTCACTAAGGAACTTATTTCTGTGGCTTATCACTATTTTGCTTGGAGCCCTTCATACGAAGTGAAATTACTTGAAAATAACTATTAAAGTCTTCAATATAATTCCCATCAAAAATCGCAATATATAATACGGTTTAATTTTGAATTCCTTATCTCTACTTTAGGTTTGTATAGAAACACCCTGTATGTATAAAAATGCGAAATCTAAAATAAAATTTTATGCATGTCTTTCTCTCAAAGTCAAGAATTAAATTAAGCTGTAGAATGTTGCGTTTGTTTGACCTCGTCACTGATTTCACATCAAGAATCCGATATGCAAGCAGAGACGCGTCAGCTGCTCAGGACACGGTGACGTTAATCAAATTCATCCTCTGACACTTGGGGACCTAAATTCATCCTCTGGACACTTGAAAATTGGGTGCCGTTTAAGCGTCAGTCTCCTTGAAATCGGCTCAAAAGTTTAGTCGAAGTCTTCAAGGACTAGGGAAAACCACGAAGAGGTGTGTTAAATTAACTCTTACTAAAGCTAATGCTTTGATAAAATTCAAACTCATCACAAAAATTAAAATAAAACCACAAATTTGTGAAATTAACAGCAATAGAAAAACTACTACTACAATATCCAGACTGAGAATAGGACATTTTGAAGGCGTAAAAATGAACAGTGATCGAACCAGAACTTACAGACATTGTAACAATTGTCTGGGTGTTGAATTCACACCTCATCATGTATTCACCTGCCCTGCAATAGTAATTGCTCTTTCAAACTATCGATTACCATCCTGAAGAACAGTTTTACAGCGAGAAAATAATCGGCATCGCCAAAGCTTTACAAAATACACACGGCGAAATCTGATTCAGAAAATGGGCACGGCAACAAGAATTGAATTTTTTCTACTAAAAATCTTAATTAATATTTTCGTGTGATAAAAGTGTTGATAAAGCTGTAATAATACTCTCTTTTCATTTTATTATAAAAATTTCAATATGCAAATCAATTTAATTTTCTGCATTTGGGTTTTCCTTCCAATTCTATTTTTGGTCAGTTATTTAAGTTAATGAATATGCATTATTAATATTGCTTTATGAATATTGCAGATGTAAACACCATATTTTGCTTTAGATAAGAGACAATTTATTGTACATTTAAGCTCTTCTAATTGAACTGTTTTTGTTTAAAGGGCAGTAAACAAATTATTCTTTTTTATTTGAAAATACCTCTATGAGAGGTATTAGCGGAACGGGTTTCTTGTTCGGTATTCCGTACGTGACACTTGGCTTGTACCTTCGACCTTGTAATGAAATTGATAGAGCATGTGAGTGGAGTCGCTGTCGTAAAATCTCAGAATGGAAGACACGTGGGCTTACGAATCGACTTGGGCCAGTTGGCAATCGAAATCACACTGGAGCTACGGGCTATTGACGACGGTCAGGTATCAACCCCGATGGGAAAGATACGTGGGCAACGCCTCGTAATTTTTAGCAACGTTCGGATGATGGATTGCTATCGAAATGCGGATTAGTGTTTCTATTGTTTGAAGTGATTATCACGCTGGATAATCACTTTAACCAATCAATGATTTGTCTCACATTAGAATTCCTATTTTTTTCAATAAGCACGAAACCGAGCAAGGAGGAAATAGCATGAGGCTTGTTTTTCGAATGACTTGTTTTCGAATACGATTCAGCATTCTCAATAAAACTTCCAAAAAGTAAATTTTGAATTGATGTATGACAATTGATTAGTCAGTTTCAATTAGATTAAGCACCAAACTTCGCCAAAACGGTAGCTAACTACATTGTAAGGAACACGGATATGTATCATGCAAGAGCAATAGACAAAGCAGGCTACGGAAGTAAAATCTTCGCTTTCCGTCTGGTTTGTTTGTTTGCACTAAAAATTCCTCCCATTCAGGAAAGCATTATTAGAAATAATTTATCTTTAATTATATCGAACTTCCGAAGTGCATATTAATGTAAGAAATGTTTCTTACCAAATACCGTATCTCTAAAACGAGTTTAACTATTATTAATTAACTACATGAATAGTCTTAGCTGCTTAAACTTTTAAATTGCTTTACTTATTGATAAAGAAAGTGTCATTGCATTTTGGAGTCCTAGAAAAATAATATATTTGTTACCGAAGGTTGCAGCGAATATAACATCCTTCTTCACTTTTTCATACACAAAATCATAACTCTGTGACTTGACTACAGTTCCTCCTGCCAAAAAGACTTTTAGATGTCTCAGCTGATTTTCATTCGCTAAAATAAATGTTTACTAATCATTCTTTGCTGAAACTAATCATATTAACAAAATTAACATAACGAAAAACGTTATTAATTTTATAAGTTATATACTTTTGAGCAAGTAAAATAACCTATCATACTGAAATATGTAAGAGATCAAACAAATTTGTCGGGATAAATTTAGAAACAGCAAATCTGTTTTTAGGTTATAAAAGTATTTTAAGTAGTGAAATTATTTTGTTTATAAATCATAACGAAGAGAGAATAAATATTTTCTATAACTTATCCCCTTTATGTAAGAATAATCGTGGATGAAGTAAGGGTTAAAATTCATTGAAATGAATTTATGGATATCAAAAATCGCTCGAAGTTTCTGGTTTCTATTGAAAATAAGACGTATGGGTGAATCCATCCAAATCCAGGAAGGCTGTTCGACTCACCATCTTCAAATCGAATGATATTTGCATACAGGTACATTTTGGGCCACTTTAAATTAACATATTTTTTATAATCTCTAAAAATAAATTTCTTCGAGATACAGGGCTGTGAAAGTGAAAGCACAATTTAAATTATATTTTTCAGCGTACATCACTTAATTAAAAATCGCATATCTTATAAAATATTTAAGATAATCCAATTTTGTTTTGTTTTTCAAAACAATTGTAAGACTTTAGAGCATCTATTGATACTAATTTCATTAATGGTACGTAAATAGTATTGGAAATATGAATTTTTCAATTGGATGAATTTTAAATTCATTTTTCTCAAAAAAGTCATCTTTTAAAAATCTTATTATTTTTTTCTAAGTTCCTATATAATCATTCTACCAGAATGTGTGAGCACTTTTTGCAGTTTTTGAATAGTTAAGCTTAAATAAATTATTCTGTGTAATGACACTGATAGGAAAACCCGACGCGATCAGAAAATAATGGAATACCATCAAATTCCCTTTCGAAGTACGAAAAACCATAAGCGCATGTCAAATTCCCTATAAAAGTACGAAAAAGTTTCCGGAATCCCTAAGTTAAATTGGGATTCCCTTTCAGCAAGTGGAACTAGGCTTTCTTAGCGTAGCTCTGTATTTGCTTAAAAATACTTTTTACTCTACGTTAACTGAATAATTTGAATAATAATTTATAGTATTTACTTAATTTGAATAAATTATCTACACAAAATTATACTAAACATGTACACAGAATTTCACAAACATATCATAATTTTGCTATTCATCTCACAACAAAACCAAATTTTAAAATATACTTAATTGTTTTGATAAAATTATCAGAGTAATGAACTACATATTTAAAATATTTTTAAATTTTTATAACTATATTAAAACATTTAAACAGTATTGAAACGAGTAGCACAAAACGTAATACCTTATAAAACCTCATAAAACAGTTCTAAAATTGCATAGATAAGAAAAATTACAAAGCTCAGTAATATATTTACCATCGCAGATGAAATAATGATATAAATTTTTATTTACTTAAAACTAAAAGAAAAGTTGCTAATTTGAATATTAGTTACGCTAAATAAAATATTAATTAAAATAAATTGAGAGATTCGTTAAATTCGGCGAAAGTATTTCATCTGTCCTTTCTGTCACATAAAACTGCAAGAAAGCATTCAACGGATACTTCAATAAATAACTATTTCATCAGATACTTCAATAAATAACTATTTCAACAGATACTTCAATAAATAACTATTTTAACAGATACTTCAATAAATAAATATTTCCATGTTGAACTTCACAAATGCAATTCATAACTAAATACAACTTCATAAGTAAATAAACTTACTTTCAGTCATACTCGATTCTTGAAAAGTTGCACTCTCATGTCCAATACTCACTCAAAAGTTGCACCTCATGCACCAATCATGACGATGATTGGTACATTAAAAAGCTACTCTTTTACTATATAAATAATCTTCCCCATGTGAGCAGCTGGGTGGATAAAAAGCAGCTGTTTGTAGAATATAAACAATCAACACTCCTAGAGCCCTCTCAGAATGGTATATCTGGTAACTTTATTTTATAATTTTTTGCAGCAGGTGCAAGCGAAACCATGTGAGCAAGTTATTACCAAGTGAAAATTTTAATGCAAAGACCTGAAGTAATATGCAGCCCCAATTTTTCCTCATGATTAGAGTTGGTTAATTAGTTCTCCAGTAAATTATTAGAGTTTGGCAGATTTCTTTTTTAAAACTATTAACAGTAGAACTATAGGAAGGTCAAAAACAATATATATATATATATATATATATAGAGAGAGAGAGAGAGAGCGTGTTAACGGTTCAAATTTCGATGATACCCTACGTTGAAGGTTCTTAAAAATCAATCTTTGAGAAACTGCATTAGCTATATAGGGTACTACATTAACAACATTCTAATGAACTTACACGAAATGTTTCAAAGAATTTAAAGATGGCTTTTTTTATTAAATCTTAACCAAACTTCAGCAAGTTCCATGCCAAAATGTTAAAACACTAATCTAATTTTAAAAGATATTTTTACTTATTATTATGAGCAGTACATTTAAGTATCACTAGCAAAAAAACGAAACATGTTTATCTCTAATAGTTTAAGAGTAGCGAAATTTTAAGCGCCACGCGATATTCTTGAAAAGTAAAATGGAATATTTTTTACCACCTTTTAAAGGGTCTTATTTCCATGAAAAAATATTTTGCAAAAAATAAACATGGCATAGTTTAACATACGCCACTGGCCACCGTATACTAAATTTTTAAAAAAATCGAAGGTGGTGAGGCGAACATTTTATTTTTTATTGCCTGAATTTGAATGGATTCACCCGTATGAGTAGTCATTAAGATATTCTTAACTCAGATAAAAATATCTAAAGCAAAGTTACGTTCTATAATTTAAATTAAAAACAAGATACAATTGTTTTAAACTCTAAATGCCTCTCCATGGACTACATCAACTTTTAATTGGAAATTATTGGTGACAATTATACATTAATCGAACTTATAAGATGAAGAAAACATATACTACACTAGTTAATTTTTAATACACTAGATTAATTTTTAAATGATCATTTCACAAAATAGTGAATTAAATAACATCAAACAAAACTATATTTTTGTTACTTTTACCATTAGTAAAAACTCTTCTTAACCGGTGGTTGTCTTGACGAGGTATCTCATTAGCAAAACCATTAGCAGATCTTCATGGACGAGATATCTTGTCATTAAAAGAAAATTAAACAGATCTTTATGTCGTGATTGGATCTTTATCTCAAAAAATTGGCAATATATTGTTGACGATATATCTCGTCATTAACAAAAATTTTTGTCTCTTTTTGAGACGAGATATCTTGTCGAAATCTCATGGAAGGTTAAGTACCACTTCCGGTTTGGTACTTTGATAGAAAAGGTCCACTGTTCATTTTAGAAGTTTTTGGTAACAGGTAATTTAGCAACTATTACTTTGTAATTTTAATACTGCGTAAAACAAATTCTGGTTGTATTTACAGGAGGATATTTGTCCTTTCTTCTATTAAAACTTTCATTACCTTGAAGTGATTAGTGGATATAACTTAAAAAATCAGCGAATTTGGACATCGACATTTTTTTTACGAGGATAGGAATCTTATATACATGTGCTTCATATTTCAGCAGAACGTAGTTTTAAAAAAATTTTCTCTTGTAAAAATATATACAAAGGATTCAAAATATGAAATACGATCAACATGATAAAATTACTTACATGGAATGTATTCCCTCTTCTGAAGTTCATCCAAGATACTAGATGGAAGAAACAGATGAGATATTTTAAACTCTTCCATCAAATCCCAAAAGTAATTTGGACTGAGGTAATAAGGCATGCCTTCAAAAAGAACCAGTGTAGAACCCAAAGCATGTAGAACAGCAAATGCAGCCCAAGTGCCCCAGCCCGGCTGAAAAGACGATGAAAAATATTTTTAGCAAAAATAATGCCATACTCTTTCTCACATTATAAACATTTTTGTAGAAATGTATTGTAATAGTAATTGTCCTATGCAGTGCAGTTGGTTCAAATAAGTGGACTGTATAAGTAAAACTTTATTGACAAAATTCTATTTACATTAAAAGAGGCGGTGGCTTTAAAATAATGATTTCATGAGGAACGGCTTCTATGCGTCCCTACAAAAATTGCGCTAAAGCATAAAGTTAAATCGGCATAGAGCTAGTCGAACAATTCTGTCAAACTGAATAGCAAGAACACGATTCTGAATAGCAAGAACACAAATTCTAAAGATATCCGTTTTTAATATTGCCACACACACAACTGCCGTCTAAAGAATAAAATAAAAAATAAAAAAAGACTGCAAACGAATCTTAATTCTTCGCGAGTCAAGATATCAACACGAGCGCAAACGATAATTATCCGGCACGCGAGCACAAACAGTAATAATGTTCAATATGAGTAATATTGAAATCAATAACTGAGTTGAGATTTACTTCAAAAATGATGAAATATTGTAAAATGAACGTGTTCAGTGGCACTAAATAGAAAAAATTGTTGGGAAAAAACAAATAATATTTCAGTTGTTTTATATTTGTCTCGGGAACAATTTATTGTGTTTGCTTATTTCACTACCCGTATTATATGTGTGTTTATAATACGTATCCCTCATGTTAGAGAGGGCTAGGTTCCAACCACAAACGTAAAATGTAAGTAGACTAAGCATTTCTATTGAGATGAGCTTCAAAAAGTGTGACCAACATATCGACTAGTAGTCACGTGACTGTTTGCTATGTGAAAAATGGACTTGGTTTGCCGATTTGGTACCTTATCCCCTCGTTTGACAATATAACATCTTATGACAGGGTAAATGTGTAAATGCGAATTTCTATATAGAGTGGCGAAAGTGGTGAAATGGTTAAAGTCTACTACTATCAGATTATCAATCAATGGAGCAATCAGATGATGAATCAATGGATGGACGTCTTCTCCCATCCCGTGAACCAATCAGATGAAGAATGTTAGGTTTCACCCAGCAGACGAAAGTAGTCTAAGGCTCACGTTACTTCTAGTTTGGGTCACATGGATCCTAGACAATTAAAAAGTTGCTCATTCTAATTTTATATTTTCTCTATGGTCCCAATCATAAAATATTAGAAGGCAGGGGCAAGGAATGTTTGGGAATTGGTGACTTGTTTTCTGATATTGTGGCCATACCATAGTGAGTCAAATCGACTTATGTTTTATAAATAGCTTCTAGCTGTATATTGGAAGCGTTAGACCAAATATGGGTCTAAGCAGACTTTTAAAATGAGATTTAAATCGAATAATGGACCTTGTAGTATTAGACGTCAATTCCTACCATTAATTTCCAAGGAAACCACTAGAGGGTGCTGTGATTCAGCATCTATTATTGTAAGATCACGCACTTCGGTGGGGAACAGCAGTCTATGTGACAATATCAATTTCCCGTTTACTGCTGAACGATGAATGGAATAAAGGTCTATGTGGCACTTACCCATATAATATTGGCACCAGAAATTCTACTATAAAACAAGTAAAACGTAACAGACCTTTATTCGGTTGAAGGGAATGTGTATAAATTACTGCGTTTAATAAAGTCACTTCTGTTCAGACTGATCTGTATTTATAAAGTGGCTGATTTTTATAACTAGCGATTCGAAGTTTAGAATTGCGAAATCAAGTATTAATTTCAATGACATCATAAGCGAATTCAGAAATTATTAATACCAAGAGTAAATTCAAAGTAACTAAAACTATTTAATTTCAAATTATATAATTATTCTTCATTAACAATGAAATTGCGTAATTACTTTAATTAAGTTATGTATTAATCAGAACTAAAAAAAATGCCCCCTTCTCTAAATTTCTTTCTTCATGAATAAAGCTTTCTCTAAAAAATATTCAAGGCTTTTACGCGCAACATAATGATAAACTATTTTTCAAGGTTAAGCAAATTCCAAAATTATAATGACTTATCCATTATTCCAGAGGTCATATTATTTTAAACTTTAAAGTATTAAGCACTCATTCAAATAATTAGAAGATTTTTTTGACCCTCTTGAATATTTTTTTAATTTTCTTTCATTATGAAACATACTTATGTGGGTTACGTTACTATGTTATCGCTATGTCGCCCGAAATTATAGTTTTTGTCTGAATTAAGTATTCCATATTTCAGAGTTCAAAAGCAGAAAATCTAATTTTCCGTCACCAATGTTTAAGTGTTCTGAGAAGATATAAAGCTCGTCGGTTGTCGGTTGCCGTTGATGTTCTCTTCATTCTCGGCCACCTAGTCACTTTTCGCATACCTTTCTTCAAAAATAAACTCTACTTTCAGCTGAATAGTCACAAAAAATTCCTATAATAGGGTAATATCACTTTAACCTAGTTAAAGTTTGCTAATTTCTTACTTTATTATGCGTTGTCATTGAAAATTTTTCATCTTTATAAACGACGATGTCAATTGTTTTAAACGGCGATTCTGAAATGATATTGCGTTCATTTGAATTCATTTCAGAAAATTTATTACATTAAGCAACTAATTTTACTAATAAATTATTGATTTTCTAACAGCAGGTACTGTATACAAAAGTATATTATTTACGGAACACTAAACTAATGTCACATCTCATAAAACAACACGATTTTAATACATTAAAAATGATACGTTGCATTCGTATAGATGAACCTACCGGAGAAATTGTAAACCAGACGCTTCCTGGACCAGAATCATTATGAATTGAAAAATCCCTAAATATAGTTAAAATCATCTGCAAAAAAAACATAAATTTGATAAGAACTCAATTAACAAATAATTAATCGCAATATATTTAACAGAATTAAATAATAATTAATAAAATCAAAGAAAATATTTAAACTATTCAAATCATTCAGAAGATACTACAAGCTGTTTTTTTCTTGGTTGAAATTTGCCAAAATTAGCAAATAATTTATAACGCATCTCTAACTTCTGGATTAAACATTACAAAATATAAACGGTAGATAGGGAGTTGATTAACGTCGCACTGGAGCAATACAGCGAGATATTGACGATGGTCTGGGATCAATCCCGAAGGGAAAGAACCAAGGACAATGCCTCGTAATTTTTAACCGAGGTCAGAAGACGAAAACAACATCTGATCTGGTACCCCACTCTCCAAACCTCTACACACCATACCAAAGTGAGGACATTTGAGGCCATGACAGATTCCAGCCCCCGTGTGCACGAAAGTCTTTGGCTGGACCGAGTTTCAAAATATACGAGACTGGTTGGTGGTGTGAATTTACAAATCGAGTCAGCCAATCAGTTAGTTTTGCTCAGTAAGCGTGGGGACCCCTATATTATGATAAAGAGCGCGAAAAAATCGAAATGCTAAAAGTCGAAAAGAATTACGATCTCAAAAGATCGTGCCGTGATTCGTTTTGCAAAATTAAATATTATAAGATGGATAAACTGTTGAAGTTCTCGAATTTTGGCTTTCCCTTTTAGCTCGCGGGCCGCGGTAACCCAGTTGGAAGAGCAACGGATTAGCAACCGGAGAGTGGCGAGTTCGAAATTCAGTCCAGCCAAAGACCGTCGTGTACACGGAGGCTGGTGCACATTACATCTGTCGAGGCCTTAAATGTCCTCACGTTGGAGTGATGTGGAAGTTTGGATAGTGGGCCCAGGTGTTCTCGTCATCTGACCAAAAAAACTGGTTTGATCATCTGGTTCAAAATTACGAGGCGTTATCATTAAATCTTTCCCATCTAGATTGATCCTGGACCGTCGCCAATAGCCCGTTGTGTTGCTCCAGTGCGACTTTGATTCAACAACCCCCCTTTTTCTTCTCGCCCAAACAATATGAAATATCTCCATCCATGAGGTTTCTCACTCAAGCAGTCTTCAAGTGTCCTTAAATAATATTTTTCAGACATAGCACTTAAGAAAGCTCAATTTCTACCAACCTTAACCCTCCAAGTGGTTTCTTCGAGATATCTCGCCCATCAAGATCTGACCAATTTTGCTAATGACGAAGTATCTCATTATTAAGATATTGCCGATGTTTTGATGAGGACGAGATCAAGATCTGGTCAGGTTTTTGCAGTTACGAGAGTTCTTGTCCATCAATATCTAGCCAGTTTTTGCTAATGTCTGGTAAATTTAACCAATTCACCCCGTCGAGACACCTACGAGAGTTAAAACGAAATCTTGTCCGATTCCCGTACAGTAGGTTTGCCTTAAGACGACCTAACCGGATTAAAACATGTCTACAATTTTTTATCTTGTCTTTTTAATATACGTACTATTATGCTATACACAGTCTGTTATTTTTAAAAAATTCTGAATACACCACGAAGAGATGGCTGTACTTTGATTGGTTTCAATTCCTTTCTTCTTATTCCTTCGTGGAATGTGTTTAAAGTATGAGAGGTTTGTGGTCTAATTTGAAGTTCAGCTTCGGCATACTTTTTGTGGAACAAGAATATTCTTATGAACCCATCCCCGTTTCACACCCTTATGTGGACCTTTGATACATTCTACCCACATTTGGTGTAGCAGGGAAAGACTGGAAGAGGGTTTTCAAAGATATTCAGTATTCGTAAAATATCGTTGATGAGATGGCATAAAACCGAAGAATCAATGATTTATCATCCAATAAATAAAGTCTTATCGCTTCGTGAGATCTTAGAAATTATTATTTCTTCAGAGGCCTTGAAACCTTTAATGGTTGAACTCGATTTCTAATTGCATACAGGTTTGGTACAACAAGATATTCCTACCTATATTTCTTTGGATGGCAGGATACAATCCTAATTTTCTTATTTCAATTATTTTGTCAGTTATCTTTACGAGGAGCAAGTTGGGGTTTGTTGTTGTTGGAGCAATTTTGGGTACTCCCCAAACGAGTTTCTCTGGATCTCTGAGTGGATGAAAGTCCCTAACCCCCTTTGTGGTTATCTCGACGACGTATCTCGTCATTAGCAAATCTGACCAGATCTTGGTGGATGAGATATCTCGTCATTAGAAGAAAACTGACCAGATCTTGATCTCGCCATCATAAAATATCATCGGCAATATCTTGACGACGAGATATCTCGTAGTTAGCATAATTAGTTTGATCTTGAATCAAGTGTCTCATCATCAACAAAATTGGTCATATCTTGATGGGCGAGATGTCTCGTAGTTAGCATAATTAGTTTGATCTTGAATGAAGTGTCTCATCATCAACAAAATTGGTCATATCTTGATGGGCGAGATGTCTCGTAGTTAGCATAATTAGTTTGATCTTGAATGAAGTGTCTCATCATCAACAAAATTGGTCATATCTTGATGGGCGAGATGTCTCGTAGTTAGCATAATTAGTTTGATCTTGAATGAAGTGTCTCATCATCAACAAAATTGGTCATATCTTGATGGGCGAGATATCTCGTAGTTAGCATAATTAGTTTGATCTTGAATGAGGTGTCTCATCAACAAAATTGGTCATATCTTGATGGGCGAGATATTTCGTCGAAACCACTTGGAGGGTTAAGGAGATAAGATGGAACATATCTAGATGAATCCAAAAACTATCCTTACATGTCTATTGAGTCTTAAAGCTGAACCTAAAGATAGCTTAAACCATGAGAAAGTGTATTGCATTGTAAACATATTGGATGATTTCTGAAATGACATCCAATTCAAAAGATTCTATTAGCTGTTCTTGAATATGTTAGCTGTGTCGCATATGATGAGTTTTCTGGTTACATTGTATATTTGTATATAGATGATTAGATGCACGGCTGGCTATCTTTAATCCTCTTCGGGTTTTCTAATATTTCCTTTCCGAACAGCGTTTTAAATTAGTACCATTGTATCGAAGATGCTGTATACCAATTTCTTTATTTTTCCACTATGTATATTGCACACTAAACAGTACATATTTCGAAGAAGACCGGTTAGAAACTTGTATGGTTGCGTGTGATCGTAGTCTTTCTATTGGTAGCTTCTTATTTCAACACTTCTTATGTGAAACATCCTTGGTTGTTTGATTTGGTTGGGTTTATGGCACAATTGCAATGTTTGGCCAAGTTGCTTCAAATATAAAACAGACCATCAAGTAAATAGACATACACACAGAAGGAAAGTTTTACTGTCACAGAATAGAGAAATTCATCCAGTGAGCAATCGAACCTTCGCCGCCTACAACTCACTTGCTAGATCAGTGATAAAAACGACTGGGTCACGATGACCTCAAAAAACCCTAGGTTATAGTGATTTCAGACAGCGTCGTGTGGTAAACCCTGAACACCACATTTAGCCTGTCCCGTCATCAAGATGTTACTTAATTTTGAAAAACGAAACATTTTTCTGAGATTGTCGTCCAAATTTTAAATGTGCAAAAAATGTTCCGGCAAATTTGGTTTCTACTGCCCATCCTAATGTATAACTATCAGTTATTTATACGTTTTCACAAACCTTACGTCTACTACAATACTGATGCAGTGAAGAGAATTGTGTTCAACCCTCTGATAGTCACGATATTTCCGATGAGAGTAATGTTGCTTTTACCCCCACAGCACACATAATGACTAAACAAACATATCGATTGTTTGAAAAATCTTAGGAAAGATTCTATTGGTCAGTAACGTCAAAATTGCTTTGAACGTGCAGTGACGACTACAGGTTGCAGAACGAATATGAACAAGTTAACCCTTCAGAAGGCTAATTAATGACTTTTACTACAAAACGCAGAAATATTAAAATTAGACTCACACTGCTGCCATGAATAATAGCTTTTGGAATGCCTGTGGTTCCAGATGTGTAGTTGATGAAGACAGGATGAGAAACGGAAACTTGCTCAAAAATAAAAGGTGGGACTGTATTATCCTCACGTAGCCCCATCTTCAGGAAATCATCCAAGAAACAGCTGAAACAAACGTTATTAGAGATTGAAATGTGTTTACCATTTTTGTCGTCCTAGCAAATAATCTCAATTTATATTATACATTCTTTTTCAAATCGAGGAAGAACGCATATTTTGAACTTAACTTTCATATCAAATCGCGCTTGAGTAAACTCAATTGAATAATATTACTTGAAGGAATGTAATATAACGAGATTTGACATGTAAGTACAGCAAACAATTACCCGTTGAAAATTTTATTAATCTATAATTACTTTAGTGGGAAAATAAAAAAAACCTGCAAAACTTATCTGTTTACATTTCAGGCCCGTTAGACGTGTAATTTAAACTTCAATGTAAATTGGTTTTTAAACCTTCATATATTGAAAACACGAAGTCAAATTAAAGAATATGCGATCATTATTGTTAATATAGTAGATCATTATATACTTTCCATTCATTAAGCAAAAATCAGATAAGTCATAATAATTAAATATCTAATCGGTAGAATTCTATAAAACTAGGTGTAAAGATGAATTAAATACTATGTTATCTACAGATAGTAAGTTAGTCTAGATAGTCTTCACAGGGCTTACGTTTTATTGTAAAATAAATCGACAGTATAGGAACTTCTACAAAAATAGTTTACCTGAGTTAAATGTGTGAACAGCTTCACATGCAGTCGCATCTAAAGGATATTCAGGACCATTCAAATCAGTAGAAAAGTCATCATGGGTGTGATGACTGGTTAAACCTTCAAGCGGTTTCGACATGATAGTTCGTCTATCAAAGACTGACCAATTTTTCTAGTGACGAGTTATCTCATCATCAAAGATACTGATGAATGATATGTATTTTATGATATGTATGGATTTAGTTCTATTTTAATTTCAGAATGTTCAGCCCAAATGTTGTCCAGATATTGTTTTGCGGCAATCACATATTTACGAAAATTCTAACAATTGTTAACCAGTAATCGTAGAAAGAACACTTGTTCCTTTCCAGCGTTTCTCATAAAACAGCCTAAACTATAAATAATTTTTCTTCTTTGCAGAAATTTTCTTCACTGTGATATTGTATATAATATTATCTAATCGTGTTGCATTCCCACATTTACAAAATGCAACTATTCCTAATAAATAATTTTATGTTCCTAACATTTTGTAAGCAGTAAGAAATGCAACTATTTACTTAACTCTGCAGGACATAACGAATTCATTTTGTAACAAACATGTGCATTACCTGTTTCTAATGGAACTAATATCTTTCGATTTTGAATCTTCTTTTGAAGCTATAATTATGACTTTTTCTAGTGTAGGCAAACCTGTAATAAAGTTCATCATATATTCTCTTATATTATATATAACCATTCTATTTTTTTGGTTTATTTCACTTACGTTTTAACTTTAAAAAATTAATGCTTCAATAGACAAGAAATATTAAAAAAATAAGTGTGCTATCTCCCTATTAACATACAATGATTATTTTGAACTGTATTGTGATTTGCCAAATGTTAGAATTCATGAAAATAGTATTATTTCCCTCTAAAAAAACACCTCTACATCATTCTATATTAGAACGCAGGTATACATTTTAAAGAAATAAATAGTCATTTTATAAATATGATATTATGATACATGATGAATTATATGAATTTTATGAATATGAAATTATAAATATGAGTCACTTTATAATATTTTGAATCTATTTATTCCTAAGTTTATGTACTTATGAAAAAGGAAACTTAACATACCTTCTGCAATTATCTTCACTTTATTTAACATTTCGACTTCTTGTCCTTGATATTTAAATCGGTCAATAGTCAACAGAAATTTCGGAGTGATTTGCTGGAATCTATTTAGAACAGCCTGTAAAAATATAATAAAATTAAATCATCTGTTTTTATCATCTATTTGGTAAAATCATTTTGGCAAAACGCAAGTATAATTTAAAGCTAATTTACCAGTTAAATAGAAGATAACACTACAATATAGCGGGGTAAAAGAATCTAAAGATGTTTTGTCTTTGTAAAGCAATTACTCGTGTACTTCGATGCGTCAAATCCATTTCATATATAAGTCAACAGATTTCCAAGAAGTTTCCGAAACCATTTTATTCATATGTAACAATTATAGAAAGGTTGGTAGCCCAAGTCAAAGGAAGGATGTTTTTATTATTTTTTGAAAATCGAATCTCATCAGAATTTTTAAATCAGCATAGCACGTAAATTGTCTTTATCACTTTTCGCTTATAGAGGCAGAGACGTTGCCATATGGGGGCTCTAGAGGCCCAAGCCCCCTCTACCAAAAAAAGGTTATGGGTTTTTTATTTTTATTTGCTTTCACAAATTTAATTTTAGGAATGCATGGAATGTATTTGTAATGTTCTTTATGTAACATAATAGTAAATAGATTTATTTAATCATTTATTAGATTAATCAATTACCAAATACTAACTTTTGAAGTGAATATTTATATTAGCTTCTACAAATTTAATATTAGGAAAGTATAGACTATTTTTCTAATATACATTATATGTGAAATATATAATATATTAACTAAATTTATTAATAGTTTATTAGATTACTCTTTGCGAAATGCAAACTTTAAAAGTGATGGAAGTATAAGGAAATTTGGAAAAATAAGACCTGAATATTGCCTTTCTTATTTATTGTCATTATAATATTTAAATGCTGCCTTTGTAAAGTGATTTGTGTACTCAGATCTACTAAAATAAGTCACTTTTCAAGCCTATAACACTTTAAACATATCTGAGGGATTCACATGTAAGTGTCCGTTCTACAACCTGCAATCTTCCCTGTATGCGTTCTAACAAGTTTTGACCTACTTGATCAATAGAATATTTCCTAGGATATTTCAAACAGATGTGATTGCTAGGTATGATGTGGGGTAAAAGCAATACTGCACTACTTGGATATATCGTGATGCTCAGAGGGTTAAACCAAATCTAAGATAAAAAAAGACCTTTGATGAAAATGTTTTAAAGACGTAATTTTAAAAATGTGCCTTCATTTGGGCGTAGTAAGTACATCATTCAGTTTGAGCATCCTCCTAAATGCAATTCTAACTACGCTATTGAATAGAGAAAGAGACCGACTATTTACCTTAGTTTTCTCTCTATTAATGTGATACTTAGTTTATATAGAATTTCATAAGAGTTATGTATCTTTCCATAACAATTTATGTGCATGCCACTTAAATTTGAGAGCACATGTGAAGTCACGGTCATCAATTTGAATTTAGTAATTCTTATCAGATGCATCACCCACCTTAAAATTTTATTTAAAAAACTTCTTTGAGATCTTTTAATGTTTTGTATGATGTGCGCAAATGCTTTCTATTTGAAATTATTTTCTCTAAATAAGTAAGCACACGGAACTTATACTTACGTTTTTTTTTAAATGGAGCCTACTGCATGATTTTTATATAAAAGAAAAATGCACGCATAGATTCACAAATGCAAATGTATCGCTCCTTGTGTTTCCCAAATTGATATACAGACACACAAAAGTTAAATAAATATTAATCGCTTCATATGCAAAATTTTATGTTATTCCTATAAATAAAGTTAATAGATAAATAGAGATTCAAAGTACCTGTGGTCCCAAAAGAGGTAACGCTCCAGACCAAACTGCCCCAATGCTAGCAGTAGCTTGCATAGCGATAATTGCCTCCTTCCTGTTTGAAATGTAACCTGAAAATTGTAAAACAGACAGAAAGAGTTGGACAAATAAATAAAATTTAAATAAGAAATTAAGTTTGGGAAAGAATTTAAATTAAAACTACTATGAATCTCCAATTGAATTATTAACCAAAAAAAATCAAATAAACTTCAAAATTTATTGCACAAAATTTTTTTCATACATCTATATACGTACAAACTACTACATCTCCCTTTGTAAGACCAAGTTTCCGAAATGCTGCAGCATAGAGTTTTGCTTCTTCATACATTTCATTAAAAGTAATTTTTTCAGTCTCCCTGTCTTCACCTGAAAGTATAAAACGTATTATAAAGCTGATTTTGATACAGCTATTTTTTAAATCATTAACAGCTTTTAACAACCATGCGCGTATATATTCTTAACTTCAACACTGATTCAACTAAAATTTTGCCCCTTTTCCATGTATTAGAGAAATCAATCCAGAAATCTCTTTACAAGTAGTTTCAAAACTTAGCTGTAATTATTTTTTGGTAAATAGCACTTCCATCATTTTGGGTATTTTCATTACTCTCCTTCCAATCTTATACATAACTAGCAAATCTACAGGCTTCACGTTGTAGCAATTTTGAACTAACGGTGAGAGGCTCTTTTAAACCGAGCTCTTATAAGATTTTCTTGTAGAAGTTTACATTAGTTTACATTAGAAGACATTAGTCGTTTATCCGTCTGACGTCAACATGAAAACACGCCACTCAAAGTTATCCATGAGAAAAAGTATTCTCCGCTTAACCCTCCATGTGGTTACGACGAGATATCTCGTCTATCAAGATCTGACCAATTTTGCAAATGACAAAATTTCTTGTAATGCTGGGGCGTCTTGTTCATCAAGATTTGGTCAATTTTCTTCTTATGACGAGACATCTCATCCATCAAGATCTGGTCAGTTTTGCTAATGAGACGAGATACATCTTCGAGACAACCACCAGGAGGGTTGAGTCAACTCCAGCCACATTGTATTTATCCCTATGTTTTATTTAGTTCCATGACAAAGCAGACTTACCGGGAGTTGACCTCGTTTGAAATGAAACAAAAAATCTGATGGTATCACATTGAGTACAGGTATTTTTAATTAACGTCACACTGGAGCAACACAACAGGCAATTTGAGATTGTCCAAGATCAAACCCGAAGGGAAAGATCCGAGGACAACACCCCGTATTTTCGAATCACTGTCAGATGACAAGGTCACACCTGAGCTGGCAATCCACTCTCCAAACTTCCACACAACGCCAACGTGAGGCCACGACAGACTTAAATTGCATCAGCCCCTTTGTACACGACGGTCTTTGGTTGTATACAAACTCGCAACCCTCCCGTTGCTAATCCGTTACTCTTCCTACCACGACTCCGGTATCATATTGGAATTCCCGGTATTAAAATCGTTTCGCTCGTGCCACAGCCAGTTAAAATACTAGTTTCAATCAAATGTTTTTTCAAAGTTTTTATCTGCAATCGCGTCGCATCACATAACTTTGATGGGTTTGGATTACGCAATACGAGCCCCCTCTTCAGTCTGTTGTGGCGTGCTGGAAGGATGTAAAAATTTAGAAATTATGGTTGATCAATTCTTTATCGCTCATTAACATGTCTACCGATTAATAAACTTGAGTCTAGGCATTGAATTTGGTGAGCATCGAGTCGTTAACTTTCCCAACTTGCCCATTTGATGGTGATAATATTGCTTTCTTCAAACCATGAAAGAAGTTTGTTTGAAGGGTCAAAGATTTCAGGTTAATGATTATCAATCAGGTCTCTCGAATATTGCTAACTAAAACACGTAAATCATGAATAAGAATAAATTTTCCTTCATTACTCAATAACTCTCCATTCTCAAATTAAAGTAACATATCAGAAAAAAGACTATTGTCTTCTGAAGATAAAAGTACTCTCGTGTTAATATCATCTATAAAGACTTATAGGCTCTTAATCTACAAATAGATGTCTACAGAAACGAACTAGAATGTTTTATTGATGAATAAAACTTGTATCCCAAGTTCCTTGCCCAGAGCTATAGGAGCCACTTGCTTTCGACTTCTAACCAAACATGACTACAGACATTTATACTGTGTTAAAGTAGCGTAAACAATCTATCTGTCCCCTTTGCGAATTGGACGAAATGACTAGGACCACCTTGAGGACTGCCCTAAAATTTTTGACAATAGAATTGCAAATATTGTTGATAGTACTTTTAAGCCATATTTTTTTCTTCAAAATTGGGCTGCTTGTTGATTGATGGTCGATAGGCTGGAGTCGGGAGTAGGATAAAAATAATGTTAATTTTGAGTGCCCATTTTGTTACAACAGGCCGAATGTTAGATCTTTCTAAAGAATCCTCGTTCCTTCCTCGATAAACGTTTCTATAGAATGGTAAAAACCGCATCAAAATCCTCTTAATGGTACGTGAGATTACTTCGAACAGTCAGACATCTACCGGGGGACTTTATTTTTGATATTTAGAGATACTATAGAAATTGCTCTAAAATTTTTGAAACAGTAGAAAGACATCTCGACATTCCCACAAACCTGAATAATAGGAAACTCTCACAAAATGAAAGAGCGTTGGCGCTTTCTTTCATGTCTCGAGATAATCGGAAAAATTTGAGGTATCAGTTTTGAAGCTTGGGGTTGTTGGTGTAAAATAATATGGGCACTGGTGTAAAATAATATGGGTAATTATGAAACATAATTCATGTTAGCCCATAGAGTAACCAAGAGTGTTTCCTTTTGTAAACGTATGACAATATCTGAATAGACGAATCGAAAAGCACGTTACCTGCTAGTATCAAAGCCACTCGATCATCTCTGTATTTCAATATATTTTCTGCTAAGTTTAATTCCGCTCCTGGAAACCAGTCTGGTGAAAGACACGAATCATTTTGATCGATCACCTAATACGTGTTAAAGAGAAAAGAATGTTATAAGTACAATGAGAAAACCTATTCCTAAAGAATCCAGTTGCTTGAAATCTGAGTTTTAAAAGTAAAGCTCAGAAAGCAAAGTACTGTGCAAGTTAAAAAGGAATCAGTTTTTTTATGTATTTAAACTTGATGTGCACAGTAAACTAATCCCAATATTTTAGTTCCATTAAATTTTAAAACGAATACTCTTCATTTTGGGATATTTCTAAACAATAACTGGAATATTATAATGCAAGAATCAAACAATGAAATGTCTAGTGTGAATCTACAACCTATTGCCAAAATCTAAAGTAGACCAAGTATTGCTAGAATCTAAAGAGAAAAAGACGAATATATATTTTTTTATTAAAGTAGTGAGTATTTTCCATATTTGTGTAATAAAATTTTTGAAACAGTAGAAAGACATCTCGACATTCCCACAAACCTGAATAATACGAAACTCTCACAAAATGAAAGAGCATTGGCGCTTTCTTTCGTGTCTCGAGATAATCGGAAAAATATGCCACACACTAAACAAGCTATTAATATACACGCAGCCAAAAAATTAAGAATAAAATGGAATCGTATCAAGCAAAGTACCCTGATTTATATATTAGATTGAGATCAGGGATGATCTCGAATGTCGCATTCCAGCCCACATCACCAGGGCACCATACTAGAGCAAAAACGTGCTCTAGGAGTTATCTTTGGGGCAATGAGTTATTTGTGCATTAGAGCATAGAGGTGCTCGAATAACTCCTTGCCACATAAACTCTTGAAATCATGTCTATACGTTGTGGGGCTTTCATTAGGGCCAGAGGCTAGCACATTCCCTATTGGGTTGCTTTTAACAGAGCAAAAAATATTTTCTTCGCAATAACCAAAACATGTAATGTGTTCACCTAATCATTTGATTTTTCATTTCTTTACTTTCCAGTATCATCAGGAGACATGTATATGTTCTTATTTTATTCCACATGGCTTGTGGAATATTCATTTGTCATTTGAGGTACTTCGGTGCAGGCACTTGGGAAGGGATTAATCTCGGATTGGATTATCCTTAATTTTTGGACATATGTGTATTTTACCTGAGAACACTGTCTTGCGTTTGACTGATTTTATCTGGAAAGCGAATTGAAGGGATTTGGATGTATTGCTATATTAACGCTCCTGGTGGTTTCCTCGACGAGTTTTTCTCGTTATTAGCATAACTGATCAGATCTTGATGGACGAGGAACCTCGTCGTTAGAAAAAAATTGACCACATCTTGATCTCGCCACCATAAAAAAATTTGGCAATATGTTGGTGACAAGATATCTAATCATTAACAAAATTTGTCAGATAACTCGTAGAAACCACTTGCCCATAAAGGACACAATCTTCGAACCAACACTATTTTCAGATTCGTGAGTGTCGAACCTTGTCAAATTTCTTTGAAGCAATGATCCCAGAGAAATCCCACAATTCGCTCCAAAACTGTGTCACATTTTCTATAGACCATTGGTGAAAGTCCCAAAAGTCACCTGGAATGAAAATAACACACATTTTACTTAATTTGCAACGTTTACTTTCATCATATCATATTGACACCGAAACTACGGGATTAACATCTTACTACATATTCACAGTAGCTGATTTCCAAACAGAATATTTCAAATATTTTTCAACTGTCAAACAAATGTGTCATTTCAATATTGTAAATAAAAGTGAATTTTATACTTGCATAGGGCCCGTCTTTATATTTATTTAGATATTCCAAAATTTCAACTAGCAACACGAACATTGTATGTTATTAAAAGATTTCCCGTATCACAATTACGCTGGACATAATTTTTTCTAAATTTGATCATAATTACCGGAAATAAAGGTAAGTGAGGCACAGATGTCGCACTGGGGAAGAGGAAGCAATAGTTAGAACTTAGATGTTGCATGAACAATCGTTGAAATCCTTTTTTTAGTTAAGTTTAGTACCTTCATATTAAGTCTTGAAATTCTCTTCGCGTCGTAATCTTATTTAAGCTACAGCTTTTATCATTGTTTTGAAGAATTGAAAGTTAAAAATCTTGTAATTTTAAAACATGTTTTTGACTTGAGCATATCTTTAAATCTTCATTTCAGTTGTTTGCTACTGTTGAGAAATAGTTAGGAAAGCTTAGAAGTAAACTGTAATATCGATCATGTTGCCATTTTCGTTATAAAATATATGAGTGTGTCATCTTTCCCTCACATTTGGGATAGATTAAGCACCTATTGTCATGCTAAGATGGTGCATTGATATTTGTTTCATTTTCGGTAGAAAGACATAATATGGTATTTCTATTGCCACTTAATTGTAGAAAAATAATTATTTTGGCTAGACATTTTGTGTTAGACTGCCGCAAACATATTTTTAACTTACTAAATAATTGTATTCTCTGCTTTAATTTGTCAATTTGATCATGTTGATATCCAACACTGCATGCACTTTGATGCTTTTAAAATTAGAGTAAAGCTTATTTAATGTATCGAAACTCTGTACTTTTGTCCCGTTAATAATAAGCAATATTCACCACTTCACCCAGAAAGATTCTGTTGAGATACTGACTTGGAGTAAACGGCTAATTTTCCTGTATCTTAGATCGATTTATGAAGTCCGATGCTTTTGGTATTTTAGTTCGTTGTTTTATTCTCTTGGCGTTGACTTCACAAATGAGCATCGACATTTTATAGAACTTTTAAATTTGAAAATAGATGTGATACTTTCTCTGGAACATACAAATTCGTGTCGAAATCTTCTTCCAAATAAATTAAACATTCCAATTTAGGACTGCCCCTAATACGATTCAAAGTGATGCATTTTTGAATAAAGGACCGTATCTCAAAAGCCAAGAGAAGGAATCAACTAAAATTTTTATCACCTGGATTTCAGACACCCCTTGGGTGAATTGTATTTGAAATTTATACACGCTTCAATTCATATTTTTTCAGTTATGCATTAATCAATTGATAATAATCAGAAAATACTACTTCGAAAATTAATAAAAAGGTACATTTTTGTTTGGATTATTCAAGTCTTGTCGTCTAATATAATAATTACTTTTATCAACTGATTAGTTTGAAAGACATAAGAAAACTTTTAAAACACTCATTTAGCTATCAGGAGCTGTGGATTTCAACCAACTCATCATATATTTTATTAAAATAAATGTATCTCATATGAATTCCCGCCATTTTGATTCTGAAAATCAGAACCTGTGATAAAAAGTAGGAGTCATCCCTTTCGAAATGAATTCAGTCAATTCAAATTTAATATGAATACTGACATTTATGCAAACTAAATGCACATTTATTTATAGTACACATTATTCCAAGGTGGTTTCTTCGTGGGACTCTAGGAAGATGGCAATAAGTGAGATTTTTGGGTACTTTTTGACAGACTGTAGTTTGGACAAGTGACAAAAACGAACGCAAAGACGTCAAAATCTGAAACCTGTTATGCTAAACAAGATGATTTTGGGACCTTCAGATATTTTACGTGCATATATTTCGCGCTTCAACATTTCCGGGGTCACCCAACAGCCATTTCGGTCTTAAACTTTAAAATGATCGCAATAGCAATCTACAAAGTACCATCTAATTCATTGCAGTTTTCAAATCGCAGAATTTCTGAGTGCAAAGTTTTCCTGTCGAAATATTGAAATTAGTTACCAGTTAAGTAAAAAGTTTCGATTCTATAATATTTTATACATAAAACTACTTAAGGATATCACTTAGGAATTCGGTATGAAAATAACACATTAGTGTTATGTATCTAAAGAATTATAGATGTGACAAAAATTTATTATCAAATTCAAATAGTTTATAAAAAATCACAAATAAGGTTAAACTTACTAAACTGAACTTGATACTTGTCTTCTATAACTCTTTGAAACTTCTTCAGAATTTTCCCACTGTTTTCATCAGGTTTCCTCACCATCTGTGCTTTTGTAAACTCTCCGGGATTCATTTTCTTCTGTTTGATTTCTAGAAACTTTCATGAGAAAAAATATTTTTCATTTTCAATATTTTTTCATTTTATCAACAGTTGACAAATTTAAGACATGCTCTGCGCGGGTCTGCTAGTTGAACGAATTTCATATTTCACTAACGGATCAGTCAAAAAAATAAAGATAAAAGACACAAATACAAGATGCTCATTTTAGCTTTAAATAATAAACAACGAACACATTTGTATCCCATCATCTTTTATACCCCATCACATAACCCTTTCAAAAGTCAAGGGACGTCTGGAGTCCTGTTTCCTTGGAATAGTTTATATTATGTATATAAATATTATATGTATTAAGGCTGATACGGTATATAAATATTTTTTCGTTTGATGTTCTTGTTTAAAAGTGCTCTAAATCTGCGATTTCTAACTGGTGTGCCACAAAAATGGCACTTGTGTGCCTGACGGATGATGAAACGGTTTAAATTCTGTAAGATGTATTTCAAGGCTCAGTTGGAACATTTGAAAAATGTGTTCATTATTAATTTCGAGTAATACCCGTATAAATATTTCCGAAAGCAACTTTTTATTACAGATATAAATAAATTCTTTCTAAATAATTTTTTAGTCATTTTGGAGGGAAAAGGGCGCTGGTAATTACTACCTTTTTTATAAATTGATGAATTTTACACCTTGTTCTGATCAGATCGGCAAAAATTATAATATGTTATTTTGTGTTCAGCAGAAATTTAGTTGTTATTTTATGAGCCATGAGATGAGAAAAGTTGAAAATCACTGCTTTAGATGCTTGGTAAGACATAAGGGGCTCTGCCACCCATTCAAAAACTGAAAAAAATTATCTTATATGCAGACATTAGTTTAAGGATTTCGTTGATGGTTTTTCATTTAGTTATTATGCATATTTAAATCATTTTTTAGCTTTTACAGTATATTGCCCTTCAGAGGGATGATGAAAGAACAAGTATCGACAAAACTTTTGTTTCCGAAAAAGATTTAAACTTACCTACGTTATATAGCCCAAGAGAAACTTGATACAAGCGTATGATGTGCTATTCGCAATTTTAGCTATGAAACCCAATCTCGCAAAATCATCTTATCGAGGAGTTTCTTATCTTCAAGGTCACAGCATTTCGACGCCTCACAAGACACAACTACAAGATAGTCACTGTTTCGACTGGTATGTTTGTAAGAGCTAATCTATGTATCAACTTGTACGTTTGTGTGATGAAAACACGTTTTGGGAGAATAAAGAGAAATCGAAATACAATATTTAAAATTGGTGTATGCCAATAAAACATAATTTTTATAAACAAATATCTCAAATAAACATATTTAAGGTAAAAATAGTTAGGACACGATTGCCTCAATGCTCATTAAATGAACGATGAAAAGATAAACAACATTTAAATACGTGTAATACACTTAAATGTTTTTAATTGTGTTATTCGGAGGTAATGGAGAGCAAAAAAAGCAAAGCGTTTTAATTTGTAAAAAATAAATATCATTGTGGCAAAGCCCTGAAATTATAGCGATATAAAGTCATTTCAATCTCACATACTGTTAAAATAAACTCAACATAAATACACTACCGCCACATATATTTAGCTTAACAGTAAAAACCTCTCGTAGAATACAAGGGTAGCAAAAAATACCTGAAAAAATTTAGTTTCTAAGTTTCGATAACGTTTCTTATGAAAAGATAAATTCATATAAAGTTTTATAATTTTTTAGAACAACATTATTTTTCACACAAAAAGACACATAAAATAGTACCGATGAGATTAAGTAGGATGGTTTTATTGAAAAATTCACCAATGTATCAACCGCAATCATCAACCTAATAGATTACAGTATCGGGACATGAATCTGTTCAAAACTATATATTTTACGAAAGTGGTGTCTATATTGTTATTGGTGCTGTATTTTATTATTGTACATTGGTGATTATAAATCCCTGATTCAACTAATGAACAATAATAGTTCAAAACATAAGTAAATAATTCTAAAATTAATATTAAGTCCGAGTTAGATGAAACGTAGCATGTGAATAACATTTTTAAGAGTATTTTTCTGGGAATAAATTAAAATATTTGCATAATTGTTATAGTTTTGAATACATTTTATGTAGCAGAAAACGAAAAACGGACACAAAAAGAACATGGACACAATTAAGTATTCCTAACACGTCACTAGGGTAAATAGTTCCAAAATAACGTTCTTCAACTCTCCTGGTGGTTGTCTTGACGAGGTATTTCATCATTAGTACTGACCAGATCCTGATGGACAAAATATATCGTCATTACAAGAAAACTGACCAGATCTAGTCATCACTAAGAAATCGGCAAGATCTAATTGACGAGATATCTCGTCGAAACGACTTGGAGGGTTAAGTCTTAGAACAATGTATCCATTGTTATTCATTTATCGTTGACAGTGGGATAGTCCATTGCAATTAGGTAAAATAGGAGAGAGAAAATTATAAAGTTTTTAAATTTTAGTTAAATGCTCCTTGGGCCTTTAGGAAATGAAAATCAAAGAGTTCCCTCCCTTGAAGGGGGAGCTTCCCCCTAACCCTCCCCCTGAAATTTCGAAAAAGTCAAACCGTAAAAAGTGGTATCTTGCTTATAAAACAAGTGTGGCAACACTTAAAACATTTCTAGAATTTGTGTTCTTATTGTTGCAACTGTTTGCACTAAGAATGTTCTTATCGTTATAAGTGTTCGCGTTAAGAATTCTTAGACTAGCAGTGTACCGCGCAACTTTTCTCCGTACGCATGTCAAACTATTTGCTCTGTATTCATTTACCAGTTTTAATTGTTGTGTCTGAATAAATTATGTTTCCTTGTTCCTGAGATGCTTATGGCACAGTTGATAACACGCAGAAATAACATCGAATAATTGAATACTGCTAGCCTGCATTTTGAGTTGGGATTCTTCCGGAAGCCAGAACCGGAACCACCAAACCCAGGTGACATCCCCAAACAAGCTGTAACTATGATTTTTTTAAATATAGGTAATTAAGTTTTCTATAAATTATTACATTAGATTTATGCTTGTATCTGGCATAGTTTTCCCGTAAAAACAAATTTTATGGAAAAAAACAGTAAAATATTTAATTTTTTTCTATTATAATTTTTTTATTAAAGCGAACCAAATAAACGTTTTATTAAACAACCAAACTTGAAATGTAAAAAAATAAATAGTATTTAGTTAAACATTCGAAATACCGTATTGTTTTATGTTTTGTTATACCAGTGCTGCTTTTAAAAGCCTATGTGACCGAGCTTATGTTAATTTTATTTTCGTGCATTTTATTTTGGAAGAGAAATCATGTAACATAGTTTAAAATCCAAGCTTTAGTGAACACCAAACAACACAAAACCTTCTCTAAATTGAAAATTTGGAACATAGTCATAAATTAAAGAATGAAAAAGTATAGGTAGTTTGAAAAAATATTTAGGCTACATTTTAATACAAATTATTTTATTTAACAATAACTACATTAAAATTATTTCTGCCTAGATAATGCAGAATAATGTAACAGTTCTTGCTTAACTATATAAAATTATTTTTTTCTTCATCGACGATGTCTATTGCTTCGGTATTAGTACAGCTTTGACCTCGGCAGTTCTTGCACATAGTTCTTGCAATAGCGCAATGCAGGGTTAGCTATCACACACTTGCATTTCCTTCCACGACCTTTATTGCATCCACAAGTAATTAGAGACACTATTTTAGCTGTCACTGGTCCTTTAGTAGTGCATATGGGCGTCAACGATTTGTTCACTAATGGGAACTCTTCGGTTCTCATTTCCTTAAGATCGAAAGATTATTTGACCAAAGTTTAAAAACTTTATAATTTTTTTATCCTATTTGCCATTTTTCGGTCTAATTGCAATGGACTGAGTTGAGTGAGTGAAATACTAGAGAAAGAGCAATAAAAGAATCGACCTGTGTTTGCTTTTTGAGAAACTTTATCTATTTTATTAAAAAACATCACACACATTTGGAAACAAAAATGTTTTGAGAGCAATTTCTTCATAACACCACATGCTAACATTTTCTTTTTCAAAATCCTTGCAGTACTGGAACATTAATGAAAAGTTTCAGTGATTCCGGATTCCGGATGGTATCCACACTATAAGGCATGTTGTTGATGATTTTTTTCACTATTATTTCCATCTTTTTTCCATTTACGTTATACTGAAAACAAGAAACGATCTTATCTATTAATTATTTTTAAACACAAAATCTAAATTTCTGTGCACGTGTAACATTTGCATTTAAATAGCAGATATAAAACTGTAATAACCTAAAAAATTTGAAATATTTAAGAAATCTAATCCTAATAATACTTGCAAAAATCATTATAGTACTAAATATCTTTCGTTCAGATTTTAGAGGTCCTTATATCCAATTATATCCAGATGTAATAACATGTATTTGTATGTGTATTAATGTTTTATACTCTTAACTATTTCTTCATGAGAAAATCGTATTCAGTTAATAATACATTTTACTAAAGTATTTTAATTATTTTTAAGGTTTGTCTAATATCATTAAAAAAGAAAACAAAAGGTTAAAGAAACTTTACTGCTGAATCCCTGGCTGTAGTTTCATCACTGTGTTCAATGTAAGCTTACTAAAATAAAAAAATGCTGTTATATTGAAGCAGAAAAACTTTCAAATGCTGAGCCCTGGTGTCATGAAAGTTGCCCAACTTAATCTATCCAGAATTTCTAGGTCAAAACAAATATATTCAGCTTGCTGCATCGTTCCCTTTTAACAATAGAAGTAAATTTTAAGATAAAACATTAAGCAAGTAGAGAACGAACAACACAAAACGTCGAAAATTGTCACGAGCCTAGTAATCGGAAGAGGAAAAAAAAGCACATGAATTGAACAAAGTCCAAAGAGCTGTGCGCCGAAACAACGAAACTACTGAGGAAAAGACTTGATTTGTCTGAAGCAGAAAATCTCTCGAAAATTCTTGAGGAAACATAATTGCCACTTGGTTTGTCTGAAGCAGCAAACACTCTATGGAGTAAAGTTATAATATAAAAACATTTCTGAAAGAATTTAGATCAATGTTATACGAACCGGTATATCTTCTATCTCAGTAATGATATCAGGAACATGACGAGCTGTAAGTTCCTTCGTAATGGCTTCTCTAATAGCTGTGACTAACAGCTGATTAAAGTTCTTACCCTCTTTCATTTTCAAAAACAGAACTGCTCTCTCATCCTTGATTTTGTTGTACTGCGAAACGCAAAGGGTGTCCTGCACTTCAGTGAATTTGTCCACTGTGGGGAGAAAAACATACGAACTATTTTCATTTTTCTACTTGGATGCACATCTAAGTCCATCAGCAAAGCAATTAAACGTATTTAAATTGAGGTACTCGGCATCTGCAGAATGGTCCAGCAGTCAGGGTTAAGAGAGGGAAATGTCATTTGGGTGAGTAAAAATAGGTATACATGTCTGTATGATACAAGTAAAATTTCAAATGGTAATTGGGGCCGGAGGTTTAATGCAAGCAAATTGCAGCAGTAAATGTACCGGTGAAAGTCCGTATATTAGGGATAGAAAAGTAGAAAAACAGGTGTTTGTTCCGAATTGACTACCTTCGAGGTCGAGGCACATCCTGATGTATTTGTGCCAGTATCATTCACTCGTAACAGTGTGTCCTTGGTGACTGAAGTGATATGCAAAGACCTCCCAGACTCCGTTGGTCATTCTGGTAGACACAGGATTTCAGATATTCCGATAAAAATTAGAGCAATTAAACTGTATGTTTTTTCATGTCTTGTTACGACCTGAATCGTTGCAGAGAAAATATCACGACAGTCCGGAAATTTAATTTTTGCTGCAACTCTTGTTGCTACGAGATTGCGAAAATTTTATACATACAGAACTACAATTTGAACCAGAAGATCCGAACTATGCCTTCCAAAACGTACATTCCACTACCTGTGACATTCACAGGCACAAACCTTTTATGTTACGGACTCATTTGCTTACAACTGAGTAAGTTCCGCACTTTGCATAGCAATCATTTCATTTATTTCTTGTTTTGAGATCCTCACATTACGTATTTTATAATTTCCTTACATTTTGTTAAATATCTATTCTGACTTCGACGCACCATGAAGGAGTTATCCGAATGGGTTGAAAATCGGTAGATGTGATGTACATGTATTGAAAACGAAACGATAGCAGTATCATAGGAATTGAATGTTTTATTCAGGAAATACAGCTACGAGAGCAAAAAAATCAACAATGCGTTGGCCCACCTCTGACCCTGATGCAAACTGTTATCCGGTAGGGCATTGACTCGTAGAGTTGGCGGATGTCCTCCTACGATTCCATACACGTTCCAATTGGCGAGTTAGATCGGCGCGATCCAGGGACGGTCGTAAACGCCTGCTCATCAGAGCCCAAACGTGCTCTATTAGAAAAGATCTGACGTTCGCTCCAGCCCTGGAAGTGTTGTAGAAGCACGAAGACAATCTGTAGAGAGGCATGCCGTGTGCGGCCGGGCATTATTCTGTTGGAATGTAAGTCCAGGGGTCCGTGAAAGGAAGGGCAACACAACGGGACGTTGAATCTCGTCGACGTACCACCGTGCTGTAACGGTGTCACGGGTAACAACAAAAGGGGTCCGGCTATCAAATGAAATGGCACCCCATACCATAACTCCTGGTTGTCGGGCTGTGTGGCGGACGACAGTCAGGTGAGTATCATACCTCGGTCCTGACGTCACCAGACGCTGCTCATCGGGGCTCAATTCGAAGCGGGACTCATCGCTGGAAACAATTCTGCTCCAGTCCTTGAGATTCCAGGTCGAATGCACCCGGCACCACAGCAAACGCGCCTGGCGGTGTGCAACGGTGAGTCGGCGCAATGGCCTCTGTGTCCTCAGCCCCCGTTCGCTGAATCACCTATCAATGGTCATTGCACTCACTGGTGTCCCGGTTACACTTCGGATTGTTGATAAGGACGCATCAAGTACTGTAATCGCCGATCGGACGATCACTCTCCTCGCGTTCTGTCGTCGCTCTTGGTCGACTGCTACCTTCTTGACGCTCTGTACGGCCATGGTTCACCCATTCCTGCCAACATCGTCGAATGGTAGAATTGCTCTGACCCAAATGTCGAGCGATCCTGCGATTTGACCATCCTGCTTCCTTAAGTCCAATTGCACGTCCTCTCTCAATGGCGACATCTGCTCATACTGTTCGCGAACCCGTCTGCGAGGCATTGGTACAGGCCACGTAAGTCGACGGAACCACATTCGCATGGTAGTTATGCCCTAGCATTGGAATATCCTCTGTTTTATACACGATTAGGATGCTCCGTTGCAATGCGCTGGAGCTCCACCTATTCAGTCATTGGCCGCCAAAAGTTAATCCTTTGTATATTCCATCGTAAGGTATGTGCATACGCAATTTCGTCCCATTCGGATAACTCCTTGGTAGCTCCTATATATATATATATATATATAAGCTCACTCCATTTGTTCCTCTGACATATAACATTAATGGACTACTCGTCGCTTTCAAAAGATGGCACCACCTGCTATGCGCGGCGTTTGAATCATTCAAAAACTTTCTATAATTATTACAATTTTTTATTTAACCCATGGTCTAAAAATCGCATAATTTCGTTCGTAATTAAAATTTTCTTACACCCCTATCTCAGGTTTAACCCTCTCAGCTTAGTTTTAATCGCATTTTTTTTTCAGGATGAAATTTTTCAACACTGTGTGCACTATAATCTTAAACTATTAAACTTAAACAAATGAAATTTGGAATGAAGTTGAATTATAACTAGAGCTTCAAAATAAAACAAACATTCTGCACAAAAGTAAGAGTCTCGTTCAAATATTTGATTATAATTTAAGAGAAATTTTGCTAAATGTCAATTAAATCAAAAGTAAATTAATTATTCCATATTTTTGTGTTGCTTGAGTTGTGTTTCAGGTTTTATTTTAAAATATAAATGTATGCACCGTTACTCATTTCAGTCAGCGAAATATGGCCTTTGTACCATAAAACACCACCAACCACCCTAAACATGAAAATCATGATACACTTACCCACATTGTAAATTTCAGAACTTCCAAACCTACATCCACGCTGCTTCAAGGTTTCATCGCTGAAACGAAATAATTCGGGATAATTATTAAATACATATAGTGGGAAATACTAATTTTATATGTTCAAAAAATATTTACAATATTTAATTTCAAAAAATGATATAGCGAAATAAAAATAGTATAATGAATATAAAGCAGATTTGAGAGAAGAATAAAAATGAAACAATTTTAAGTCGCGTAATAAGTTGTAAGTTTTGTCTATTGAGGTTTCACTGTCACGCAGTTTGAAAACACTTAAACTATTTTCTACTGTTTTTATCACAGCGTTTAAATTGACATAAATTACATTATGCGTATAATAAGCCATAATATGTAGTACAGTAGCGGGAAAAAACGAACCACCCCTTTTATTTCGGTCACTATTCATAGTGGAGCAAATTCAAAGATCTCATTCAATAGGGAATAACGTCCTCTATAAATTCAAATGCAAAACAATTGCATAAGGGGCCGTCTTCATATCAAATTTTGCACAAACAACATTTCCAAATGGAACACCATATTTTGATGACCTGATCGCATTCTGCATCGTTAAATTAGTCTAAATATGAAATTTCGCGAATTTACTATCTTTATATCCAGAGATATTCATCGTTAAAGTTGCAGTCAATTTCAGGAACCATCTCCATATTGAAAATCGCTATTCGTAGATCGAGATTAATTGTAGATATAGCATCCTGAATTACAAATTTGAACACTATTTCAAACTTATTTGTAAGAGCGTGTAAACGATCCGAGAATTGTTATATCGATTATGCAAGTGAAAACGTTCCGAGAATTATCCGAGGTTTGAAAGACGTTTTTTAAACTTTTGGTTGCTCCCTAACATCGCCATAAAGAGGAAAATTTAATGTAACGGCAAAACTAACCATTAGAATGAGTTGAAATTTTACATGGTCATTTTAGAAGTCCTTCTGAATCGATTCCCATCAAAATATAGTAAGGTTCCAATTCATAAATTTTTTCAAACATTAATTTAATAATTATCATTGCATGCTAAAAACTATTTTTAAAATAAAATATTAGGTGGATTTTGTTTGGATTGTTTAACAGTAACATGATTATTAAATATCATAGCTATACGAATATTATTTAGGAAGTTATACATAAAAGTCTGAGAAACTGATTTAACATTACGAGCCCCAATCTTTCTGTACTTATAACTTGGAATGGTGACCTGTTGATATAAAATTTGGTATCTGAAGTTAAATTTTGATATAGACTCGAAATTGCGTGTCGTCGAAATAGGGTGTTTCTATTGGAAATTATGAAGTTGATGCTCAATTTAATATGAAGACGGCCCCTTATGCAAATTTTATGCATTTGAATTTATAGAAGACGTTAATTCCTGTCACATCTTTGAATTTTCTCTACTGTTAAAATTCCTCTAATGAAGAGGGGTGATTCCTTGGTTGTTTCGCGGCTGTACCAAATATATGCTATCTCGGTGTAAAATCATCTGTAAGTTTTTAAAAGTTTCATGAATTAGGTTTATAAAAATTATTTGGTGTTAAGTAGCGAAAACAAAATGAAACCCATTGGAACTCCAATAATGTAAAAAAGAAGTTTCAGCTTCATGTATTTATAGTGACTCACTCTTAATTGAAGTGCGGCTATTTAATAGTATTCTTAATAGTACTTCTTCAAGACATAGATTTTACCAAAAGTATTTACTAACCCTCTGAGCTTCATGGGATTTCCGAGAAGTATATTATTCCCTACAATCATAATGATTATTCATTCATCCATTGCTTGAAACAATCGTAGGAGCAATTATATTGGTCAAGAACTGATTAGAAGCCGAGTAGGGAAGATTTCAAGTTGAGGAAAGGATCTATGCTTGTGATCCCACAAAGGGTTAATATAATAATGAATTATATTTCTTAGACTGAAGTTATTTTGAAAGTTTCGCAAATTATACACAATATACTATTTCTAGGTATATATTGTGTATAATAATAATATTGTGTATAATAATAATATTGTGTAAAATATAACAGTACATTTTTAGGGGAAATGTCAAAATGTATTATAAATGCTTGATGAAATAGTATGAAGAGATGAGCGTACAAACGCGGAATCCTGCCTTACAAATAATCAGAAAATCAGATTTTTTAAGTGGATACTGTTCTAATGGATAATAAATTCATGCTTCAAAAAAATCCCAACCAATAGGATTCTTCACCCCATTCATGTGCAAATATTTTAACTTGTGAAATCTTATGTTTTGAATCTAAAAGAGAAATGCATTATACTGTACAATTTATAATTGAAATAGAAGTTGGTTAGTAAGGAGTTCAATTGCCTTTTACCTGCGGCAGCAAATTTTGATTCCTCTCGTAACCGGATTGATAATCCCATAATCTCCCAATGAGAATTTTCCTGGTAATACAGAAAGGCATTTATATCATTGTTTAATATCGATTGAGGTATTAATGTCAAGCAATCGGCATTGCAATAAAGAAGTACCTGGATATTTCGAAAAATAAGTCTTCCGGTACAACGAGCCATCTGTATCACCCCAAAGACCGATTGGAAGATTAGGCATGGGTCTCATAACCACTAATTCTCCTAGTTCTCCTATAACTGGAATTTCTGAAAATAAAAATAAAATTATTTGAAACATGAAACTCAAAATTATGCAAAAATGTTTTAAATGATTTGATGTTACTTCATTTTAGTCCTATTGATTTCAAATATTAAATGCTCAAAAAATTCGTTACATTTTTTTATAAAACCCTTGCATTTATAAAATCCATATTCTACATAATGTGCAAATTTCTTATTTTACGCAAGACAATTTTTACCATACAAATATGTATTGCTTTCGTATGATTTATCCAAAGAAAGAGTATACATATTTACAATTAAAATTACGATTTAATTTATTGAGATTTTAAGTAAAATAAAATTTTAAATACAGTTGCTAACGTTCGAATGAGCATTATTAACAATATTTAAGGAATAAGGTTAAAAACCAATCTCAGTAATGATTAATATTTTCCAGTCTGGCAACCGCGGTTTCCAATCGAAACGAATGCGGTGGCATATAAGAAGGTAGATAGTTGAATTTACATAGCACTGGAACAACACAGCGTGCTGTTGGCGGCAATCCGGTATCAATCCCAAAGGAAAAGATAGAGGACATCACCTCGAAATTTTAAGCCACGGTCAGATGACGGGGTCAACACTTGAGCTGCCAACCCACTCTCCAAACTCCCTCACCACTCCAAAGTGCGCGGGAGCAACCCAACAGTAACTAATTTTGAGCCACGGTCAAATGACGAGGTCAGTACATCAGTGAATTCATAAGATATCAACACAGCGATATTAAGTATCTCCCGAAATGTCTCCGAGTGATAAGCCGCTTGGGTAGATTTGTGTGGCAGACAACGCCTAGTCTTCCCCCGAGGGGTGGTAAAATGGTTCAAGCATCAGAACCATGAAGAGACGTGTAGGTTCACGCAAGTCAAAAACTGGACGCTCACAGAAATAAGACACAGATGCCTACGTAGAAATTCCACTACAAGCCCGGCAAGCTTAAGCCAAACCAGGCTATAAAGATAGGATGAATAAATAGGGATAAGGACCTATCAATCCCCTTCTAAAGACAACGATTAAGATTCAAGTAAGGATGACCTGAAGAACAGCTACCTCCGGCTACACGTGTATGATGTGAAACTTGCCAACCTGCGATGGTCAAGCGATGTCGGACTTTCGTTTCCACAACGACCAAGTGAAAAGCGTGTCTCGCAAACTACTGTAGAAACCCTTAGCCAAAACCTCTCGGGGCGTTCTCTAAATCCGCAGTAACTTCAGCTAAGCGGAGCGAAGGGGCTACGCCCCAACTAAGAAATGGTCAGCACCTGAGCAGAGGCATATAAGAAGAAATACTGAGCTCTCTGATATCGCACTTCCGCTGTAAAAGTGCCCAACTCAAGAAGTACGTTTTTTTCTGGAGAAGATCTTTAAAAAGCATTGCGGATCCTAGGAAAACTGAGTGTTAGAAGTTACGAAAATGTTACAGGAGACGGATTTAAGATGGGGCATGCATAATCAATCAAAAACTCAAACTCGACTTTTTTTAGGTATGGCAGTCTTCAGCGATGATGCAATATAGCTATACCCATTTGTTAAAAGTGGTTTGCCACGAAGCATTTCGTAGAAAACCACAAGACATTTGATGCAGTATAGATAATTATTATTTAACCCTCTGAACACGTCCCGAGTAAAACTGCTTCATATCCACAACACACGTGATGAGTCAATAACCACATCTAACATTGGTTGAAAGAATCCTGGAAAAAAAAAACATTTTATTGGTCAAAAAATCAAAACTACTTAGACATGCAGAAAAGATGGCAGGTTGCAGAACGAATGTATGAGTACCCCTCATAGCGTTAAGCACTATTTTACAAAAATTCTTTAGAAGGAAGTATTTTCGTGATGAACCGGTTCCGCTAGCTGCTTTGAAAATAATTTTGTTCTGTTCTTAAAATAGGCTGAGATATGATGAGATTCTGTTGATAAACTATGCTGACGTTCTGAGCAAAGACATCTTTTATCGTATTCCCCAGTTTTAAAAAGAAACAAGCCTCTCCTATTCAAATCTATAATGGGGCCGCGGTATCCCGGTTGGAAGAGTAACTGATTAGCAACCGGAAGGTTGCGAGGTCGAATCCAACCAAAGAACATCGTGTACAAAGGGACACATTAAATTTCAAATGTCCTCACATTGGCGTGGTATGGAAGTTGGGAGAGTGTTCGGTGTTATCTCGTCATCTGACCGTTGTTCAAAATTAAGTGATGTTGTCCTCGATCTTTCCCTTGGGGATTGATCGCGGACCGTCACCAATAGCCCGTTGTGCTGCTCCAATGTGACGTCAAAACCTACCTACCTCAAGTCTAGAACATTGAATTGACACTAGATTATTCCGTACGCTGTAAATATTTCATAATGCGTCATAATATGCCAGTTGTGGAGCATGGGAAAAGAGTATTCCGTGTTAATCTATTTCGTGGCAATGTCATGTTCTCCCCTGAGGGGTTCACACGCATTTATCCGTCCTATGACCAGTAGTCTTTGTTGCCTGACTTCTAGCAAGTTTGGACCTTCTTGATCTATGGAATCTTTCTAATGATTATTTCAACCAATAGATGGGGTTCTTTAGTTATTATGTGGGGTTGTAGAGGGGCTATACGACACACATTACTTGGAAATCTCGTGAAGCGCAGAGGGTTGAATATTTTTATGGTGTAGCGGCTATATTGAATCATGCTGCGCCAAACACAATACTGACGCTCTAGGTAATTAAATAAATTAAGAAAATTGGTAAAGGTTTACTCGTAGATATTAACACATTTGCAGTAAAAATACTATTTAAGAAGATAGAATTAAAAAACGACACGAAAAACAAAGTCAGTAATGAAAAATATGTCTTTATTTTATGTCTTCATGAAAAATATTTCACTATTTTTCATTAATGACTGATTTCCATATATTTTTACTTCCATCTTAACCATATTAATCATCATCTAAGTAGTGCACTATGTTCCCCAAAAGTAGTGCTTTAGCTCTGTCGAAATATCTTGAGAGTGCGCTGATCAGATAAACAGTTTTGTTTCAAGTACTATGAAATATCCTTTACAGTTATGTTTTCGGTTTTATAGAATGAAGTAATGAATGACCTTTTTCATCTAATACTTTGATGTCAACACCAAATCCGAACGCTGGAATTTCTTCTTTATAAACAGGCAATGTGCTTTCCATTATCATACAATTTCCCAGGAACTCCGTGCAACCTACAAAAATATTTTTCTATCCATTAATAATAACAAACAATTTATCTGATCTAAACAACATTTACACTGCTGGCCACCGTAAATGCAACACCCTGAAGGAAGCATGCAAATAATATGAAATTTACAACATGCATTAGCGGAGGTGAGATATGCAAATGATTAGAATTTCAGCGCAGACGCACATCACGCGCGCCTGTGGCGCCACTTCAAAGCGCTATTTAAGGCTTGGAGATTTCGACGATTTCAAGTACGGCAATTGTGTTTTTCTTGTGGTTTTTTCAAAAAAACGATCAATTATGCCTCGTAGAAAACAGCGATCATCTTTTGATCAAGTATCCGAGTTCGACAGGGGAAGGATAGTGGCCTACCGAGATTGTGGATTATCTTTCAGGGAAATCGGTAGTCGTGTTGGACGAAACCAAACAACTGTAATGCGGATATGTGATCGGTGGATGCAGGAGGGTACGACGGACCGACGTGTTCGATCGCATCCACCTCAGTGCACCACTTCACGTGATGACAGGCATATTGTGCGTATGGCAGTGACGGATCGCTCAGCCACATCACGAACCACAGCACAGCACATTCAGTCTGTACCGCATCATCCAGTGTCTGCGCGTACCATTCGACGCCGTTTACAGCAGAGTGGTCTGTCCGCAAGACGTCCATTGCTTCGTCTACCCTTGACGCAGAACCACAGACGTTTCCGCCGCCAATGGTGCGATGAAAGAAGGATGTGGACGGCAGAATGGAATGAAATTGTCTTTACTGACGAGTCACGCTTCTGTCTGCAACACCACGATGGTCGGATTCGAGTCTGGAGACACCGTGGAGAGAGGATGCTGAACAGCTGCGTTATGCACCGCCACACTGGTCCTGCACCGGGTATTATGGTATGGGGCGGTATTGGATATCACTCTCGCACTCCTCTAGTACGCATTGCCGGTACTTGAAACAGCCAGCGCTACATCTCCGAGGTGTTGGAGCCAGTTGTCCTTCCTTACCTTCAGGGCTTGCCCACAGCCATATTTCAACAGGATAATGCACGAACACACGTGGCACGCATTGTCCAAGGGTTCTTCGTCAATAGCCAGATTGAATTGCTTCCCTGGCCAGCTCGCTCTCCGGATCTTTCGCCGATAGAAAACATGTGGTCCACGGTTGCTCAACGATTGACCCAGAATACATCCCCAGCTGCCACACCAGATCAACTTTGGCAACGTGTGGAAGCTGCTTGGTCTGCTGTACCCCAAGAATACATCCAAAGTCTCTTTGAATCAATGCCGAGGCGTGTGGCAGCGGTGATCTCCAACAATGGCGGCTACTCTGGCTACTGATTTTGGCAGGAACCACACTTCACAGAAGTCTATAAATTTAATCATTTGATACTTGGTCAACATGTTATCTACAAAATAAATTTTGTTGTGATATCTCTTGTCTTTCTTGGTGTTGCAATTTGGGTGGCCAGCAGTGTACATCACAGTCAAAAATCTTTTCAGGTTCATCAATGATAAACAATCTGTCTGATATAAAAGCAATGGTTGTACATGACCCACGCCCTAAAAATAACCAAAAAAGGCTTAAATCATCACAAGGGTTACTATGGTTGTAAATGAAGTAAGGACAACATTTACCCTACTGATAAACAAGTGAAATGAAATTACTTGAAAATAACCATCCCCGTATGTATACAAATTTTCATATAGAATGTAGCATAAGCTACTAAAGGCATGCATTATTTTTCTAATCAGTATGCTTTTTCAAAGTCAGAAATTGAAATGTCGAACTAAAAATTAATAATATTTCACTTAACAAAAGCGCATATTAAATTGTAATAGCACATTGTTTTTGTTTGCTTATAAAAATTTCAATATACAAATGAATTTGAATTTCCACTTCTGGGTTTTCCTTACAATTCTATTTTAGGTCACTTATTTCTGAGAAAAATATCTTTTATGTATTAGAAAAGTAGGAAAAAATAAATTGTTCCTTGCCTATAACTGGTGTCGGTTTGGAATAGGGTTTTGCATCAGAGGCTGGCTACTAAGTGTGGTTTTCGACGTTCACCCGGTCGGTTAAAGAAGTGTATACAACTTTTTCGCCAATGCCAGATTATGGACGTATTAGCGAAAACGTGGTATTCTGTGAAAGGTGCTACCATATCATATGCTATGTGAACTGAAGGAGACATGCCTCCCTGTAGGACATTTGGGAAGTTGGCCCGAATTTATGTATCATCTTGAAGAAACCAGGAAACTTCAAGCAGCCAAACCGACCATGGCACTTACAAGATTCCAACTCATAACCAAGCACATCTAACAATTTCTTAAAGTATACGCTTTCAGCCGTTCAGCCACTCGTGGAGTAGAAAGGAATTAACCTTCAAAATGGTTTCGACTAGATATCTCGTCCATCAAAATCTGATCAATTTTACTAATGATGAGATATCTCGTCCATCAAGATCTGATCAATTTTACTAATGATGAGATATCTCGTCCATCAAGATCTGATCAATTTTACTAATTATAAGATATCTCGTCCATCAAGATCTGATCAATTTTAATAATGATGAGATATCTCGTCCATCAAGATCTGATCAATTTTAATAATGATGAGATATCTCGTCCATCAAGATCTGATCAATTTTACTAATGATGAGATATCTCGTCCATCTAGATCTGATCAATTTTACTAATGATGAGATATCTCGTCCATCAAGATCTGATCAATTTTACTAATGATGAGATATCTCGTCCTTCAAGATCTGATCAATTTTAATAATGATGAGATATATCTCGTCCATCAAGATCTGATCAATTTCAATAATGATGAGATATATCTCGTCCATCAAGATCTGATCAATTTTACTAATGATGAGATATCTCGTCCATCAAGATCTGATCTATTTTACTAATGATGAGATATCTCGTCCATCAAGATCTGATCAATTTTACTAATGATGAGATATCTCGTCCATCAAGATCTGATCAATTTTAATAATGATGAGATATATCTCGTCCATCAAGATCTGATCAATTTTAATAATGATGAGATATATCTCGTCCATAAAGATCTGATCAATTTTACTAATGATGAGATATCTCGTCCATCAAGATATGATCAATTTTACTAATGATGAGATATCTCGTCCATCAAGATCTGATCAATTTTACTAATGATGAGATATCTCGTCCATCAAGATCTGATCAATTTTAATAATGATGAGATATCTCGTCCATCAAGATCTGATCAATTTTACTAATGATGAGATGTCTAGTTCATCAAGATCTGATCAATTTTACTAATGATGAGATATCTCGTCATCAAGATATTGCCAATATTTTTATGGTGACGAGATCAAGATGGGGTCATTTTTTCTAATGGCGAGGTATCTCATCCATCAAGATCTGGTCAGTTTTGCTAATAACGAGACAACCACCAGGAGGGTTAATATAATACATACAAATCCCTCCAAATCGTTTACCAGATATACTCAGTTATATACCGATTTTTTTATGATGGAGATATCACTTTTTTCTAATGACGTGATATCTCGTCCATCAAGATCTGGGTTAGTTTTGCTTATGACAAGATACCTCGTAGAGACAACCACCAGGAGGTTTAATATCCCTTTATATTTGAAAATACCCCTATACCTCTAGTAAAAATGTGTCTGAAATCAAATGCCGAATCACGAAAAAGAGATTAACTATTCATAACAACATGAATAGTTGCAGTCTTATTTGTAATTGTTTTGCTGATTAACAATTTCATCGCATTTTCTAAATAATCATGCGGAAATGAGACATTTGTTACCAAAGATTGCAGAAAATATAACATCCTTCTTCACTTTTTCATAGACGAAATCATAATTATGTGGCTTGACTGCAGTTCCTGCTGCCAAAATAACTTTCAGGTGTCTCAGCTGGTTTCGGTTTGCTAAAACAAATATTTACTCATCATTCTTTGCTGAAACTATCTATTTATGAAAATAAAGTTAAACATAATATAAATTTTCTTAATGTAGTACACAATATAATTTTGAACAAAGTAGAATAATCTATCATACTTAAAGCTGTAAGATATAAAATAAATTTATCGTGATATTTGCAAAAGGTGAATTTTTTTTCCCAAAGTACATAAAGTAATTCTGAAACGAGATTTTTATAAATCATAACGAATGAGAGAATAATTATTTTCTATAGTATTTTTTCATAAGTAATGCATAATAGTGTAAGTATGTATAAGTATTCGTGAATGAAATGTGTTAAAATTCATTGAAACTAATTTATGGATAACAATAATCAATGGAATTCAGCGGTTTTTGTTGAAAAACTGGACTAACGCTCCAAGTGGGGGTCGACGAGACAAAACTGTCCTATTACTCCAAGGGGAATGAAGATTCAAGTAGACAAAACAAATAGTTCCTTGCCTAGAACTGGTGACAGTTTGGAACAAGTTTTTGTATCAGAAGCTGTCCACTACAGGGCAGGTTTTGACTCGAAGATAAACCACTAGGAGGGTTAAGTAGTCAATACTATAACATCAATTCCGACAAAAAGGTTAAAGCAAATTTAGGCTCTAGAAGTTAAATTGAAGAAGACGCAATTGTTTTAAATTTTAAACGGATACTAAAGGAAGGTTTGAGAAGAACATATGCATATTTAAATAAATAACGATTTTCCAATAGTAAAAATTAATTTAAACATTTTAAAAAATATATGCCGCGTAACTTTTATATGGGCCATAGCATTTATTTGCCATCCAATAGGACAACAGCTCGAATCTCGGTTTTTAAGCGTATGGATATGGGGGATTAACCTAGGGTAACGGCGACTTGCCCACTGGGTGTTCCTTCACAAATAGCCACCTGTTCACCTCCTTGTAATGCCAAAGATGTCAGTGGTCGGGCTTAAAAAATGATATTTTTATTACATTTACCATTAGTAAAAACTTCGAAAATTCTAGTTAATCTTATTGTGCACATGTGCATTTTATATTCCAGCAAACACGTCAAACGCAGTTCTAAAAGATTTTAATTATCATCTTGTAAAAATATATACAAGGTATTTAAAATATGGAATGCGATCAACATGGATATATCACTTACATGGAATGTATTCCTTCTTGTTAAGTTCATCCAAGACACTAGATGGAAGAAACAGGTGAGATGTTTTTAACTTTTCCATCAAGTCCCAAAAGTAAGTTGGACTGAGGTAATAAGGCTCGCCTTCAAAAAGAACCAGTGTCATCCCTATGAAATGTGACATTGCGAAAATAGCCCATGTCACCCAGCCCGGCTAAAAGGAACAAAATGGAACATATTTCGTAGAGAAAATAATGCTATACTCTTCTGATGCATTAAATCATTTTTTGTGGAAAAAATTAGCATTGAAATCAATAACTGAGTTAAGATTTACTTCAACAATGACAAAATATCAATTTAATTTGTCATCCTTTCATAATGATTGTGAAATTTCGAAACCGTATCCCTGGTGCAAGAGTCACAAGTCAAAAAATATCGATAGATAAGCTGAGTGCACTACTATCCAGAAGTTTTTGTCATTTTTACAGGAAATGAAATTAAGGGAGCATTCATAATCTCCGAAACTTAAAATTGACTTCTATAATAGTCACCCCAGTATAACTATTGGTAATTGGTCTTATAACAGGGGTGCGATGAATATGAAATGGATTATATGTATGGATATATCATGTGTATGTATTTGAGCTTAGAAGTAAATTGTAGAAGCTATGAAAAGTCGGTGTTAAAAAATTTATTTTCGGTACACTTTCAGAGCTTTCGATGCTTTCATTTTTTTATGAAATGAGTGAGTATTTTGATCACTTTTCAATCAACATTTAACCAATTCAACCCAAGCAAGGCAGGGTAATTCTGCTAGTGCTAATATAGAGGTGTTACGTCTGTGGCTCTAAATTGAAGAAATTGTTGAGGGGAAAGCAAATAATATTCCAGTGGCTTTATATGTGTTTTCGTATTAATTTATTGAGTTTATCTTTCACTACCAGTATTATATTTGTAAATACATATCCCTCATATTAGGAGGAAGTTAGGTTCCAACCATAAAATATTTGGAAGTAGGAGGCCTAGAAATAGGTGTCTCCTAGTATTGAAGTCATACCGTATTGAGTCAATCCTTTCTATATTGTATATATGGCTATCATCTGTATATTTGAGGCGTTCGGCCAAACACCGGTCTATGTGCAAATTTTTCGAAATGAGATTTTAATGGAATAATGGTTTACGAAGTATTAGACATCGATTCCTACAGTTAATTTCCAAGGAGTTGTGGGTTAGCATTTAATATCGTGAAATCACGCGCTTGAGTGTGGGACAACGGTTTTAACGGTTTATAAACGTCGATGTCACGATGTCTTCTATAAACCAGCAAAGCAATGTACATAAAATGAACATTCGAGTAAACAATAAGAATAGATGATGAATCGCATATTTTCTTTAAGGAGAATTGTGAATGGAGAATAAAGACAATTTTTGAAGTAATAAAGGTCATTAGGCTCACTCTAGAATTGAAAAAGATGGCGATTAGTTCCAGTGTTCCTTCAAAAAATACACCAAAGTGATCGAGCACTTCCCCATGTAACATTAACATCAGACATAAGTGAACGTTATTTTCTCCTGTAAAATTAGTGATATGTAACACAAACCACGTTATTCGGCTGAACGCTCGATTTGTAATACGTATTTATCGATTTGTTTATTTTTTCAGGGGATTAACCAAAAATGTATTGAAGGGTGTAAGGATAGTACACTGCTGGCCACCGTAAATGCAACACCCTGAAGGAAGCATGCAAATAATATGAAATTTACAACATGCATTAGCGGAGGTGAGATATGCAAATGATTAGAATTTCAGCGCAGACGCACATCACGCGCGCCTGTGGCGCCACTTCAAAGCGCTATTTAAGGCTTGGAAATTTCGACGATTTCAAGTACGGCAATTGTGTTTTTCTTGTGGTTTTTTCAAAAAAACGATCATTTATGCCTCGTAGAAAACAGCGATCATCTTTTGATCAAGTATCCGAGTTCGACAGAGGAAGGATAGTGGCCTACCGAGATTGTGGATTATCTTTCAGGGAAATCGGTAGTCGTGTTGGACGAAACCAAACAACTGTAATGCGGATATGTGATCGTTGGATGCAAGAGGGTACGACGGACCGACGTGTTCGATCGCATCCACCTCAGTGCACCACTTCACGTGATGACAGGCATATTGTGCGTATGGCAGTGACGGATCGCTCAGCCACATCACGAACCATAGCACAGCACATTCAGTCTGTACCGCATCATCCAGTGTCTGCGCGTACCATTCGACGCCGTTTACAGCAGAGTGGTCTGTCCGCAAGACGTCCATTGCTTCGTCTACCCTTGACGCAGAACCACAGACGTTTCCGCCGCCAATGGTGCGATGAAAGAAGGATGTGGACGGCAGAATGGAATGAAATTGTCTTTACTGACGAGTCACGCTTCTGTCTGCAACACCACGATGGTCGGATTCGAGTCTGGAGACACCGTGGAGAGAGGATGCTGAACAGCTGCGTTATGCACCGCCACACTGGTCCTGCACCGGGTATTATGGTATGGGGCGGTATTGGATATCACTCTCGCACTCCTCTAGTACGCATTGCCGGTACTTTAAACAGCCAGCGCTACATCTCCGAGGTGTTGGAGCCAGTTGTCCTTCCTTACCTTCGGGGCTTGCCCACAGCCATATTTCAACAGGATAATGCGCGACCACACGTGGCACGCATTGTCCAAGGGTTCTTCGTCAATCGCCAGATTGAATTGCTTCCCTGGCCAGCTCGCTCTCCGGATCTTTCGCCGATAGAAAACATGTGGTCCATGGTTGCTCAACGATTGACCCAGAATACATCCCCAGCTGCCACACCAGATCAACTTTGGCAACGTGTGGAAGCTGCTTGGTCTGCTGTACCCCAAGAACACATCCAAAGTCTCTTTGAATCAATGCCGAGGCGTGTGGCAGCGGTGATCTCCAACAATGGCGGCTACTCTGGCTACTGATTTTGGCAGGAACCACACTTCACAGAAGTCTATAAATTTAATCATTTGATACTTGGTCAACATGTTATCTACAAACTAAATTTTGTTGTGATATCTCTTGTCTTTCTTGGTGTTGCAATTTGGGTGGCCAGCAGTGTAGATCCCTAGGAGTTGGCTTTTATAGTTACGTTGTAAATACTTTTCACAAAAAATGACATTCTGTTTATTTGTACTGGTGATAAGAATCCATCTGTCACAAAGGGATGATGTTGTCAATTATTTGAGGAGGAATCTGTTACTAAAGGATGTATAAACGATCAAAAAAAAATAAAGATTCCTTAAATTCTAAAGTTTTAATCCATTGGGCTTAAGAATAAATATATTCTTAAGCCCAATGGATAAAAATATTTACAATGTACCTCTCATGCTTAAAATGTAAGTAAGTAGCTATTCACTTGTTGCTAATTTGCATTTCAACAGCAGAATTGCTATCAAAGAACTCTCAAAATGTGCTATCAAAGGTGGGTTGAATGCTGAAACTGTGATATCTGTCTGGGATTTGTTATGCTGAGCGTCGCTACGTCCACCTAGTGGTGAGGTACGAAATTATTAGGTTAGAACACAACGGGAATTCGTCTCAAATTTCTGTTAGATGTAAATGACGTCACTAGGGTTAGTGTCACCTATTGTTCATTCAGTGAAAAAAGACACCCCGGCACAATAAAGGGTTCTGAACCAAGGAATCTTAGTTATGGGTCTTTACATTTCACAATTTTAATTGTTTCACTGTAGTTTGTGTATTATGTTTCTCCACATTTAATTTTTATATTTTACCGGAAATTTGGTTTGACGAAAGATTTTTTGTTTTTAGTTAAATTTTTGTTAACGAGTCAAACAAGTTCGACCCGAAAAGCGAAAAACATTGCTTCTGCTTGACGTTTATGTGAGCTCTTATTGATACTAGACCATTCCAGCTATCATTCATGTTCCTTATCACTTCTCATTTGTGTATTCATGTGGCTTTATTTTGTTCGATTTCTTCTTTCGGTGAACAAAGTATCATAGTATGTTGACATTGATGTCCAGATGCAAACAATATTACCCAAAGATAAAACCAGAAGAACCCAGAGCCTGTTGGACCAAAGATCCGTGTGTTCTAAAACGTTTTCTCTGGATAGGAAACAAATATTTTAAATGTTCAAATTCAAATGTTCCAAGAATGCATGAGCTCATTTTCAATATTATAAACAGCATTAATAAATTGAATAAAATATTTGCATCTGTCTTAATCCAGCATCAGATAACTGCTTCAGTCAACAAACCAAAAAGATTATTTTATAATTCCAAACAATAACCAGTTATAAAGCGCCAAATGTTGCCCAAAACGGTGATAAACTACATCTTAACCCTACAAGTGGTTTCGACGATAAATCTCATCCATCAAGATCTGACCAATTTTGCTAATGTCGAGATATCGCGTCAAGATATGGCCAATTTTTTTATGATAACGAGATCAAGATCTGGTCAGTTTTGTTCTAATGATCGTGATCATGTTTTCTTCTAATGACTATATCTCGTCCAGCAATATCTGGTCTTATTAATGACGAGATACATCGTAGATCACCAGTAGGGTTAAAGTAACCCCGTTATCTATCATGCGAGAGCATTTGGACAGCAGAAGTAAAATCATAGCAGACCGTCTGGCTTGTTTCTTTACACTGAAAATCCCTCTCATAACACAACCAATCATGTCCTGTAAATTACAGTTCAAATATTCCTCATATTCTCCCATTTCAAAATAAACTAAAGTTGGTCTCGCATTGATTTGTTTTATGCAGTGTGGAATTCAATACTGCTGAAGAATTTTTAATTAATAGCAGTATTCAATTACACACAACTGTTTTTTAATTTGAAAATGAATTTAAAATAATTGAAACCATATTCTGAAGGCCTAGTCAAGAAAGTATCATCTCCGTCTTTAGGGTTAACGGTTATTAAAATCCTGAGTATGAAAGAATCTGAAACCTCACAACGGGCTGGTAAAGAGCACGCTCAATCAACGGTTGGATAAGTGAACATACTGCTATCAAGAGCTGTTAAGTTGTTAGATGCAAGTAGTATCATGTCACCTTGAAAAGATTGAACTTGGAGATATTGCTTTCTTGACTATAGCACAGCAATATTATGTAAATGTGTAGAGGGAGAAATGATAAGCAATTGGCACAGCTGTTGCTTCGTGATTAATATGGAAATTCAATATTGTTTCGGTAGAGATTATTGTCTCTTGCCATACTTCTCAACGTGGACCTTACATCCCACATGAGTTTTGATTACATAGGTCATGCACGTATACGAGTGTCATAAAGTCACTTCAGTTCGTATTGACTTGAGTTTATAAAGTGACTGATTTTTATAACCGGCGATTCGAAATTTAGAATTATAATATCAAGTTCTAATTTAAATGACATAATAAACAAAATAAAAATTATTAATACACGTAAATTCAAAGAAATTAATGGTATTTAATTTTATAAGTTATATAATTATTCTGCAGTAACTATTAAATTTGTGTAATTAGTTTAATTATGCGATACAATAACTGGAACTAAAATTTCTTCTATACAAATCAAACTTTCTTTGGAAGATTGTACAATTGAAGGGCTTCGATCAACATCACGATAAGCCATTTTAAAAACTTTTCAGTACTATTTTCGAGTTTGAAAGATTCCTAAATTATAATGGTTTACCCACTATTCAAGGGGTGTTATCTTAAAGTTCCAAACATTACGCACGCATTCAAACAATCAGATATTCTTTATCCTCTTGAATATTTTGTTTTTAATTTTTTTCATTACAGAAAATATTCATGTGCTTATCATTATGCTGTCCGGAGCCCTTCAATTGTAGTTTTAGTTTGAAACAAATATTCCAGGTTTCAGAATTCAAAAAGACAAAATTAGTTTTCCGTCACATATTTAGAATGTTCTGAGTGCGCTACAAAAGCCGTCGGGTGTCGTCTACAGTTGGTGATGATCTCTTTAGCATCTAGTCGCTTTTCTTTTATCTCTATTCAAAATTAACCTTACTTTTAGCTGAACTGAGAAATTCCAATAAATGGGTAATTTGGCTTTTAGCAAATGAACAAAAACTAACGAGGTTGACTTGTTAATTTTTGCAAATAAAAGCAAACATTAAAAAAAATACTTTTCGTATTTTCAAAGTACTTTTGAAAAGTGGCAAATAAAAATTGACAAGGCTAACTTGTTAGCTTTTTGCAAATGAAAATAAAAGGAAATAAAATAATTTTGTATTTTTGAAGTATTATTGAAAAGTAGAAAAATAGCAAAAATTAATAGGGTTAACTTGTTAATTTTTGCTCATTTTCTACTTTAGTGATGCTGTAATGAAAAGTTTTGACTTTTATAAATTTTTCAACCGGCGATTTTGTAATGATATTGCTTTAAATTGAATCCATTCTTGAGAATAATTACACAAAGCGATTATTCCATTAACCAATGTTTGATCATTTTTAACTGCAGGTACTGTATATTAAAGTATACTATCAACGATTGACACATTTTATAAAGAGACAAGATTTTAATAGAGTAAAATAATACGTTGTATACGTATCCATCAACAGACCGGAGAAAATGAACACCAAACGCCTCCTGGGTCAGAATCATAATGCAATGAGAAATCTCTAAATATGCTTAAAAGACTCTGCAAAAAATATAAATTTGATAAAACAATTAAAAATAATTAATATATTTATCAGAACACAACATAAACAAATCGTCATATCGTTCAAACATTTCAAAAGATAATGTAGAGGAAAATTTGTTGCAAATATGTCTTACTTTTTTACATAGATATCTGATAAGTAAAAAGAAAACAAGAGATAATATTTTCGTGATTAAAATTTGCCAAAACTGGCTAATAATTTATAACACATCAGCTTTGCAACTTTTAGATTTAACATTTCAAAATATACCCAAGGCTGGTTGATGGTTTACATTTCAACAGACGAACGACTGTTGATCAATAAGTGTGTAGATCCCTACATTTTAAGGTGGACCGAAACCAAAGCTGTCTCCTAACCAAATTCTTTAATTACCCTAAATGTATTTCTCTCTCTGTGTCATTAAAATTTTCTTTTTTGAGTGTATATCCATTTATTTGTGGGGGAAAACATTGCTTGGCCAGATCTGATTCAATACTACTATTGATCTATTGTTGATCAATAAGCGTGGAGATCCCTAAATTTTAAGGTGAGTCGAAAACAAAATTATTTTAATCCAATTTTTTAACTATTTAACTTCACTGGGTGTATTTCTGTCTTCTGTGTCAGTAAAAATTTCCATGTGTGTTGGTGCATATCCATTTACTTGTGGGAAAAACATTGCTTGACCAAATCTGATCTTTGCGATTTAAAGCCAACCAAGTCCTCTTTCTAACTCTAATAGTAAAAACACTTGGCTGACAATCTCCAAAGAATATGCCGTGTTTCATTTTTCAAAATTAAATAATATCTTCATGAGGGGGACAGCTGTAAATGTTCTCGAATTCTGGCCGTTCCGTTTTATCTGCACACCATCTCAAATCTCTTCATGCAATAGATTTTTCACACAAGCATTGTTGAAGTGACCTAAAATAATGGTTTTCAGTCGTGAAACATTAAAAAAGAAGTTCAATTCCCATAAAACATTTAAACACAAATCTGCCTAATTTTCTTATAGCGACAATCAACTTCCGATAAATTCTTGAAAAAAAGATGCATATTTTTCTTAAAGAAAATTTTTTTCGTTGCATGTAGTATTTTTGGACCAAAAAAGACTTGCAAATTATATAATTTAATAAAAATAATAATAAATATGTGAAATTTTGCATTCATAATGAAAATGAAGATCAAAAATTATTGGGGCACTTCGAAAAAACGTTTTTAGATAGTTAATAGTAAAATTAATACCGTTTAGATCTAAATTACGTTTGATGACTTCTCACAATCTGCTTGGTATTGCTTTTGAATGATTCCCTTTAAATGGCTACCATGAACTAAAAGAAACACTAAAACTGACTAAATAAATCCTGTTGTTGGTCAGGAAGGTCATAACTGGTTACAACTACAAGTTGAAGGACGGATATATGCGTCGAACCCCTCAGGAAGATAATTAATTATTTCAACTACGAAATACAGAAATATTCAAATGAGACTCACACTGCTACCATGAACAATAGCTTTGGGAATGCCTGTGGTTCCAGATGTGTAGTTAATGAGAACAGGATGAGAACATGAAACTTGTTCAAAACTCAGAAGTGGGATTGTATTATCATCATCTAGCCCTATTTTCAGGAAATCATCCAGGAAGCAGCTAAAACAAACGTTATTCCAAACTGAAATGTGTAAAGCATTTTTTGTCATGTTTGCAAATCATCTCAGTTTGTATAAAGGTTCATATATTTTTTCCAAATAGAGGAAGTCTATACTTTGAACCTCTTAACTTGAATATCAAATTCCGTTGAGTCGAAATCTATTGAATATTTTTAACTATAGGTAGTAGAACAGGATTTGATATAAAAGTACAATTATCTGCAGCAAATTTTATTAATCTTTAATTTTTTTAAAATAATATTACATTACATCTTGATTGAGTTCGGCGTATATATTAACTACGATTTAACGATGTCTTCTATAAACCAGCGAAGCAAAATCATAAAATGAACATTGGAAAAAACAGTAAGAATAGAAGATGAATAACAAATTTTCTTTAAGATAGTTCTAAAAATGTTCTCTCCAGTGCAGTCGAACAAGATATGCTGCAAAGTCTCTTACTCATCAAGGCAAGTAAGGCACTTATTGGAATCAGCCAGGTGAAAGTGATTCAAGTAAGCCTGAGTTACAATGTGACTTATTTTAGCTTTAGCATAAAAGTGGCAACTGCTGTAGGGATTTATTTTTAAGTATTGTGGGAAAATAAAAATCCTGCAAAATGTAATTGTACGTATTTTGAATCAGTTTTGTCGTATTATTTAAACTTCAATACAAATTAGTTTTACGCTTTGATGTACAAACGAGCAATCAAAGTAAGGAATGTGAGATCCTTACTGTTCATATACACACATGTGTAAAATCTAAGATTAATACTGAATTCATATAGAGCAAGGTCATCTGATCTCAATCCAAAAGTACGTGCTTGGGAGGATATCGGATGTCGCATTGCATCCTACACACCAACAAAGACCACAGAACAGCAACGATGTGCTCAAGTGAGTGAATGGTACTCCTTGGCACAGGAACTCTTGGACAACATTGTAGAAAAACATATCTGCATATTGTGAGGCCTCTATTAGGGTCAGAGGTCAACACATTCCCTATTAGGTAAATTTAACAGAGGAAAAAGTGCTTTCTTCGCATTAACTAAACCGTGCAATGTGTTCACCTAAACATTTTTTTATTTCTTCAATTCCCAGTAGCACGAGTCATGTAGGTGTTCCTATCTTATTCCACATAGCTTGTGCTATATTCATTTGAGGTCCTTCAGTGTACGTACATATGACGGAATTTGTCTTGAATTTCATTATCCTTAATTTTTTGGACATGACTATGAGTCAGTATAGTGATATATGTTGCACTTCAATTCGTCATTTGTCAATTTGATTCCAAATTATTGAAGAAACTTGGCTATGCATGGAGGAATGTCTTCCCTACTTTAATATAATTAGAACTTTAAGTATTTTAAACATAATTTTTCTGTCATTTCTGACCTAAGTATAGAAAGTAATTTTTTATCAAAAATACATGAATGGATATTCCATTAGTTAATTCGGAGTGTTTTCATGCAACATCGCTTTCACTTCCCTTTGTATGATATTTCAAATAACTCTTCTCAACCTAAACAGGAAGTCTATATCGTCCTTTGATCCTGACATCTCAGTTGTGACTTTTACTTCTCGGAAATGTTTCTTTAATTTATGTGAGATTGATTATGAAGTCTCCAGAGTGAGAAAGTTTCCAATCAGGACTAAGCTATATGATATTTTCAAAATTTTCTACTCGAACCATTTGCAGTCAATGCAGGAATCAGTCTTATCATGTTTGTTGAAACATAATCTATAGTCTCTTAAGATTCATGTGAAGAACACGGGTTAGATTGCAGATTCCGTGTACCATCCCTGCTGGACTTTAGCTAATTTATGGCAGCTGATGAAGAAATGTCTGAATCTGTAAAAACAGAGAGGGTAGACCTTTAGGTGCTGTCTCCTTGGTATGGGTTCAGATCTATGATTATTTCAAGATATTCTACCCAAATGTTGTCTAGATATGGTTTGCGACTGTCAGATATTTACAAAAGTTCTAACAATTGTTATCCAGTAATCGCACAATGTACAGTTTCTCCTTTTTCTGTGCTGTTTAGAAAACAGTCTAACTTTAGGAAACTTTCTTCATTGGAGAGAGATTCCTTACATCAGTATTGTATATAATATGATCTAATTGTAGAGATCTCACATATTTACAAAGTGCTACTGTTTTTAATAACATTTTTTATACTCTTAACATTTTGAAAGCAGTTTATGCAAAAGTTTACTTAACACTGCAAGACACAAAGAATTTATTTTTAAAAACAATGGTGTCCATTACCTGTTTCTAATGGAACTAATATCTTTTGATTTTGAATCTTCTTTTGATGCTATAATTATAACTTTTTCTAGTGTAGGTAAACCTGTAATAAAGTTCCATCGTATATTCTCTTATATGTGTAATCATTTTATTTTAGATTTATTTCGTATACATTTTAAATTAAATAAATTAATGCCCCAATAGACAAGAAAGAATAAAAAAATAAATGTATGTGTTATCTTTCCATTAACATCAATGAGTAAAACTTTCTTTTGGGCTGTATTAAGATTTAATGACAATTGTTAAAAGTTATGAAAATAATGTTTCCCTCACATAAACACCTCTACTGCTCTATACTAAGACACATTAAACATTTTAAATAACTATTTTGTCAGTTTACAAATAAAAATATTTTGAACAATCGATAACATCTTGGTCTCTACCTCATAAATATATATCTATATTTCGATATTTCGTTTTGATTTATCTAATTATTTAAAACAAAACATAACGAAATAAAATTTGTTACTTAGAAATCCGTGCTTTTTATTATAACACACAAAATGAAAATCAAAGTAGTGTGCAATAAATCTATTTAAAGTCCGTACAATTTTAAGATGCTGGACTTGTTAAAATGATGGAAAGGAAAATACAAACAATACAAGTACCTTCTGCTATTATCTTCACTTTATCTAGCATTTCGATTTCTTGTCCTTTATTTTTAAATCGATCAATTGTTAACAGAAATTTCGGAGTGACTTGCTGGAATCTATTTAAAGTAGCCTGTAAAAATATTAAAATTAAACTAATAATATTTAAAGCATCTAAGTTAAAAGTAATTTTTAAAAACAGTATATTATTAGCAACTAATTTTTCCGTGAAAATAGAATCTAAAATTGCGATAAATGCAATGTGGGATAAAAATATCTAAAGATGGGTTGTCTTTGAAGCCATTACAGGCGGCCCTCGACTTTCGCATATAATTGGTTCCTGAAAATGTGTTAAATATGTTAAATGTTTGAAAGTAGAGGGATTTTTGAAATTTGGACCTCTTGTTAGAATTTTTAAATTGGCAAAGTACTTGAATTATCTTTATTATTCTTTGCTCATAAAGTCAAAGACGCTGCCAGATGGGGGCACGGAGTCTTTTTCTAAGAAGTTTTAATTTGTTTCACAAAAATTTATAATAGAGAAAGTGGTTGTTTGTATTAGTTCTATCAACCCTCCAAGTGGTTTCGACGAGGTGACTCGTCCATCAAAATCTGACCAGTTTTGTAATACTTGACGAGATATCTCGTCATCAAAGTATTGCCGATTTTTTTATGAGACGAGATCAAGATCCTATCAGTTTTCTTTTAATGACGAGATATCTCGTCCATCAAGATATGGTCAGTTTTGCTAAGGACGAGACAACCACCAGTAGGGTTAATGTAACAATTAGTTCATACAGTATTTATCCGAGATATATGTATATTTTTATAATAATTCATGAGCATTTTCATTTAAATTTGAAGAGATATGTTGAGGACATCAATTCCAATTTCAGTAATTCTTGTCTACTGAATCTTAAAAATTTCAATCTAAAAATATCTTTCAATTTTGTCAAAAGATATTTCTTCGAAATCTTTGAATGCTTTGTGTTTCAGTGAATGATACTGTATATTTTTTTCCTATTTAAGTATTTTCTCTAAATAAGTAAGCATATGTTGTTCTTTTTTAAATTGAACTTACTGTCTAATATTTTATGGAAAAGAAAAATGTTTATATAAGCATTCACAAATGCAAATACATCATTTTATGTGTTACAAATTGATGTGCAGACACACAAGAGTTCAAGAAAGATTAATATCTTAATGTTTAAATTTTATGTTATTCCTATTAATAAAATCACTATATAAATAGAGTCTGCAAAATACCTGTGGTCCCAAAAAAGGTAATGATCCAGACCAAACTGCCCCAATGCTGGCAGTAGCTTGCATAGCGATAATTGCCTCCTTCCTGTTAGAAACGCAGCCTGAAAATTGTAAGATAGTGAGAAAGCGTTCGACAAGCCAATAAAATTAGAAACGCACAGCTTAAATTAAAACTAATGTGATCTCCATGTGAAGTATTAATTTCACACTATCAAATAAACTTTAAAATTTATTACTCTAAAAATTCTTTATGAAGTATAGATACATACAAACTACTACATCTCCCTTTTTAAGGCCAAGCTTTCGAAATGCGGCAGCATACAGTTTTACTTCTTCATACATTTCACTATAAGTAATTTTTTCGATCTCTCTGTCTTCACCTGAAAATAAAAAGTGCATTGGAAAATTGATTTTAATACCGTGTTAAAAAATTTTAAATCATCGCCAACTTCCAACAATCAAAACTACATGCAGTATATTATTTTTCGCTTCAATACTGATTCAACTAAAAATTTGTCCCTTTTCCGTATGTTACTAAAATCAATACGTAAATCTCTTTTACCCTCCTGGTGATTTTCTCGACAAGGTATCTCGTTATTAGCAAATCTGACCAGATCTTGATGGACAGGGTACGTCGTCATTAGGAGAAAACTGACCAAATCTTGATGGACAGGATACCACGTCATTAGGAGAAAATTGACCAGATCTTCATCTCTTCCGCATCAAAATATCGGCAATATCTTGATGACGACATATCTCGTTATTAGCAAAATTTGTCACATCTTGATTGATGAGATATCTCGTGGAAACCGTTTGAGAGTTAAACAAGAGTTTCAGAATTTTTTTAATGCCCAACCACCTAACCTCCTTCAGCCTTCGGAACTAAAAGAGGTAGGGGTGAATCGGTGGCTATTCGTGAATAAGTAACCAGTAAGTATGCCGCCATTGTTCTTACCAAGGACAATCAACTGCATTCATGCACCTAAAAGCCGGCATTAGAACCCGGACCTGATGGGTGGTGGATAAGAGCTATGACCACTATACCAAAAGATGCCTGTAGGCACGAGTAAAAAGATGCCATTAATCGATTAATAATTTCAGGTGCTCCAAGAACAATAATTTGAAAATTTTAGAGCATTTTTGAATACTTTGTTGATTTGTTAAAAACATTACTTTTTTAAAGATCATTAATTTGCTTCTTAGATTATATTATAATAGAATCAGAAGCATGGTTACCCTTCAATAAAAATTTAATATGCCCACAAAAATTCCTCAAAAACTAAGAATTCTACTTAATATTTAAAAACGCAGGAGGCTTTTGAAATGCAAATTATTTTTTTATAAAATTATCATCGAGTGACTAGTTAGTTTTTCTTTAAGATAAATTAAAAATTATTTCTATTACATTTAAATTTAGTAAAATATTACATAAAAATATATTACAAAAACTAGAATACATTACATATATTAAGTTTTTCAAGTGACAGTGATTCTTTGTATAGAATGAACCTTTTATAACGACATAAAAATTAACTTTTGAAGAAACCATCCTGTGCGTCTTTCCCGTAGACAGATATAGAAGTCTATTGCCAATTTGGAAGACCGCGGTAGCCTTTTATGCACTTAGAGTTGGTAAAGTCACGGATTAGCTACCGGAGGGTTGCGAGTTGAAATTCGATCCAACCAAAGACCGTCGTATACGGGCTGGTGCAAGTTAAAATCTGTCAGTGCCTCAGATGGTTTCACGCTGGCGTGGGTGGAAGTTTGGAGAGTGGTGTGCCAGCTCAGGTGTTGACCACGTCATCTGACCGTGGTTCAAAACTACGAAATTTTGTCCTCGGATCTTTCCCTTCAGGATTGATTCCTGACCGCCGCAAATAACCCGTTGTGTTGCTCCAGTGTGACATATATTCAACTACCTACCTGTTACCGATTCGATGTCACCGTTCCATTGCTACGTAAATTTAACTTTCTATTTTATAATTTTTTCAATGGTATGTAGTTGAATTGACGTCGCACGAGAGCAACACAACAATGGGCTGTTTGCGATGGTCCTGGATGAATACCGAAGGGAAAGATCGGAGAAGACCTTGTAGTTTTGAATCACGGTCAGGTGACGAGGTCAATATATGAGCTGGCACCTCATTCTCCAAACTTTCACACCACACCAACGTGAGGACATTTGAGATCACGACAAATTTAGCGTGTACCAGCCCCCACGCACACGACGGTCTTGGGAGTGGCATGGGATGAATAGCTTAGTCCTAGTTCGCAACCAACTTCATAATTACTCGTCTCTAACAATATTTTATGTAGTATCTGGCGCAGCATTGCCAAATATGGCCCTTGTGCCAAAAAATCCCAAAACCAATCAACCAACTTTCAAACTTTTAAATAATGCTATACAAATTTCTTTAACATTTTTGACGCTTCAAGAAGACATTTCAACATCTCCAAACGTATAAAATTAAATTATTTAACAAAATCAATGAACGCTGGCGCTTACTTTCATGTGTTGGGCGAATTCACAAATTTTAAATTGCATCATTTTTGAAGCTTGGGGTAATGCATTGGTGTACAATAATATGGGTAGTTATGAAAAGTATATTCACGTAACACTGAGTAATCAAAAGTTTGTTTTCTTTTTAACTATGACAATATGTGAATAGATAAATCAGAATGCATATTACCTGTTAGTACCAAAGCAACTCGATCATCTCTGTGTTTCAGCAAGTTTTCCGCGAAGTTTAATTCTGCTCCTGGAAACCACTCTGATGAAACACATGAATCACTTTGATCAATCACCTAATTCGTGTTGAGGAGAATAGTCATAAGTACAATGCGAAAAACTATTTAGTTGCATGAAATTACACTTTAAATAGTAAAGCTCAGAAAACGAACAACTGCTCATATTGAAAAGGGAACTCTTTTACTCATACATATTTAAATTTGATGTACACAATATACTAAACCCAATTTTAGATCCACAGAAAACTTTAAATCGAGTATTCTTCATTTTCATTATTTCTAAGTTATAACTTGAATATTATATGGTAGTTGGTATATGAATCAACGTTGCACTGGAACAACACAAAGGGCTATTGATGATAGTCCGGGATCAATCCCAAAGGGGACAACGCTCCGTAATTTTGAATCACGTTCAACTGACGAGGTCAACATCTGCGCTGTCTCCCTACTCTCTAAACTTCCACACCAACGTGAGGACATTTGAGGCAAATGTAACATGCACTGTCCTGATTGGATCGAGTTTTGAACTCTCAACACTGGCTGACAATCCACTACTCTTCCAACCTGGACACAGTGACCCCCCTGAATATTAGAATGTAAGAATCTAATGTTGGAACGTCTAGTGTATGAACATACAACTCTACCAAAATCTAAAGTAGACCAAATATTGCTAGAATTTAGAGAAAACACGAATACATATTTTGTTATTAGAAACATATTTGATGCATCAACATGAATTGCTACGTAGAATAAATCCAAAATATTGTAAAGATGAGTGAATGCTTCGAATATCCGATAAACCAATACGAGTGACAGTGGGGGAACAGGGCATTTATACTGAGTCTTTCTACCTGCCCACTGAAAAGAAATGGATCTATGGACAGACGCCTCTTTGCGATGCACTCACTCCTTAGTAATTCTGAAGCTTCTTGACATTGCGAAACTAGATAACTTTTGGTCAACAACCACCGGTTGTTTCTTCTTTCTACGCTGCTTTGAATTTTTCTCTTTTCAACTATTAGAGGAGTAGCTGTTATTCTCGCATGGATGAGTTTAATCAGTCCTAAAAAACCGGACGAGTAAGAAAAAGGATCGTACGGGTAAAATAAATCAGTTGTGAATAGATTGATCTTCGGGCCGGAGACCAGATATGGCCATACAGCTATTTTTATCAGATTCGCAAACCAGATACGGAACTCCGAAAACATAAATCCGGACCGCTGGCCATTTACGGCCCCTCCTAAAAGGTCTTCCCTGCCGCCGGCCCGATGAGTGCGTGTTGTTTGCTTCAGGATACTAAAAGAATTATTAATAATTTGCATGAGCACATTTGCATTTTTGCGAGCACCTTTTTTGGGTTGAGTATATCTGGCGAGGATTTTGGATTGAATTGTATGTATCATGTATTAGAGATAACCATGTTTACAAAAAAACATAAAAGACAAGATCTTCGAAATAGTATTTTCTGAAGGGTAGACCGTGTCGAACCTTATCAAATTTCTTTGAAGCAATGATCCCACTGAAATCCCACATTTCGCTCCAAAACTGTGTCAAATTTTCCACAGACCATTTGTGAAATTCCCAAAAGTCACCTGCAAAGAAAATAACACATTTTACTTTATTTGTAACGGCGTTTGGTTACATCATACACTAGCATAAGAAAAACACTATTTTTAAAGGTTACCTCAAAACTAAACAAACAGCCTGTGGCGATTTCCATAACTAGATATATTCAGTAGAAAACTGGTGCATTATTCAAATTTTGGAATCCGGACGTCAGAGGCTCTGACTAAAGAATAGGTTTGCTACTACAGGAACTCATACGCAATCTCATTCTCAGTTAACGTGGTGCAAAGCCCTGCACCAGTTTTGGAGGTCGTCATACAGCCTACTAAGGACCGCTTCCTCGCTTTATTTAAATTTTCAGTTACCCTTTTGTCCCTCATGGCAACAGTGCAATATCACTTCTTCAGTTTAAATACTTTTATACTGTTGCTTTTTTTTCTTGTATACGGGGTCTGTCTCAAGATGTAGAAATGTTAAATAAAGGTCACGCATGTAGAATGTTAGCATATATTCTAATCTGCTCTAGATTCTCGTTTCTTTGATATTAAAGTATCATTTTCCCACATCTAAGTCACTTCGTTGCAAAGTAGTAGCTGAAAACCTTACTGTTCCTTAAGTTTTGCACATCAGTGTATTATTATATTTAAGACGATACAGATGTAAAATCTGAAGACTAAAATTGCTAAAACATATTCACAGTAGCTGAATTCCAAGTAGAATATTCTAAATAATTTTGGAAATCAAACAATAAGTATCATTTGACATGGAATAATGCCTATGAAAAGTGTCATTCGACTACTATAAATAAATAATTGACTTTTACTTGCATAGGATCCGTCTCCATATTTATTTAGACATTCCAAAATATCGAATATCAAAATACACGTTTAATGTTATTAACCACTTAACGCATTTATCCGTGCTTGACACGGGCGAAAGTTACCGGCAAATTTGCACATGCCCGTGTCTCACACGGGCGCTCTTGTATCTCGCGTTATTTTATTTCTAATGCCCGTCTGAGATCCATTCTAGTAAAAATAGATAGGCTAGATTAAACTTATACCAAAGATGGCATAAACTTATTTATCATAGATGATTTACCACTTATTTATAGATGGATATTAAACTTATTTACCGTAGATGGTACCACTATGCACCATTTTTCTTGTGTAAACCAAGTGGTGCATTTTGATGATCAGCTATAAGTTTGTTAGGAATTCTTTGTTATAAAGCAGTTGTTTGGTGTGGAGAAGGTAATATATCCATTTTTATTACGTTAAATATCATAAAAGTAAACAGTTAACCATAAATAAATTTTTACTGTGTTTTTGTAACTTGTTTAGAAAAAGTTATCTGATAATGAGCGACTCTGACGATTTTGAATATGCCAATTTATCAGAAAGTTTCAGCGATGAAAGTGATGATCTCTTGAGTGATGGAAGTGAATCTGAAGTTAATATTTTATTATTATTAATATTTTGAAATTCAAAATAAACATGTAATCAAATAGTTTACACTTTGTTTGTATAATAATTTTTTTATAACTTTCACCCCACCCCCCGCAACTGAAATTGCAAAAAATAACTTACACTATACTTATATATATATTCATTTTCTGTCAAAAAAAAACCTCGATCATTTTTACCAGTTTTACCGAAAAAAACTCGTGCTTTAAGTGGTTAAAAGATCTAACCTAAATATCACTTTTGCTAATCTGATCATAACTGCTGGAAATACAGATTAAGTATTCGGGGTCTGTCTCAATGCGTAGAAATGTTAAATAAAGGTCACGCATATAGAATGTTAGCATATTTCCTAGATTCTCATTTCTTTCATCTATTAAGTGAATATATCAACAAATTCCCGGATTGACACAATTTCGATTTACTGACAAATAATATAACAAAAGTGAAAAGCATTAAAAACAGAGTAGTTTGCTTTGATAAATAAGTTTTATGTAATACTTAATGATTATTAAACATTTTTCAAGTGATAAACTATAGGTACCTATTTATTTTATTACTTTCTGAATATATGGAATCAAACTGTACACAACATTTTTATGGTGTCTTATTAATTGCCATGCAACACAAGCTTATCACCCGAGGTAGTTCCGGTCAAATCTATATACGATTTGATTATTGCCAAATATTTTCGATTAGGATGAAGTCTGTTGCACTTCTAGGCTACGCTTGCGATTCATTCCAGATGTCACTACAACCCTACACACTATCTTGGTTATTCACCGTTCTAGGACGGCAACTACGATGTTGACGTCCAACACTGCCTGCGCTTCGATACTTTTAAAGTTAGAATAAAACACAAGTCAATGTACAAAATCAAAGTATGAAGATATAGATTCTCATACTTTTGGTCTATTTAGTAATAAACAAATTTGTAGCTTCGGCCTGATTCGCCAAGTCCGATAATTTGACTTTTTAAAATATTATCTCACTCGCGTGGCATTGACGACTTCATAGTTGAGAATTTGAATTTATGTAACATTTGACCTTGAAATGTAGCTAGACGTGCGATATTTTGGAACATAAAGTTTGCATAGAAAAAAATTCATATATATTAATTAAAAATTCCAATTTAGGAAGGCCTAAATACGAGTCAAAATTATGCAGTTTGAATAAAGGATTGTATCTCAAAAGCTAAGGAAAGGAATGAACTAAAATTTTTCACACCTAGATTTCAGACACCCGTTGGTTCAATTGTACTCGAAATTTATACATGCTTCAACTTATACATAATTTTCTTCAATTATGAATTGAATAATCAGAAAATTATTATTGCTTTGAAAAGAAAATAGGAGCATATCTTGTTTAAGCTATTTAATAATTTATTATAGCATAAAAATTACTTTAATCGGTTGATTATTTTTGAAGGTATAAGGAAAAGAGAGATACACATTTAACTATTACAATCTCTGAATTTCAACCACTCGTAACATTATATATTTCATTGTATTTTATATGAATTCGGGCTATTTTTATCCAGAAAATCAGAATCTGTAATACAGAATGGAGTCTAAAAAGTTGAGTAAGTACAAATTTAATATGAAGACGAACCCTTATGCAAATTAAATGCACATGTATTTATAGTACACATTTTTTTCCAAGTTCAATGACATTTGGTTTCTTTGAATGACTCCAGAGACGGGAATAATGATAGGTTTTGGATACTTTTTGACCGGCTACATATCGGACAAGTGACAAAAGCGAATGCAAAAACTTCAAAATCTCAAAACTTAAATTAAACGAGATTATTATTGTACCTTCATTTTTTACGTGCACATATTTCGCGCTTCAACAATTCTGGGGTCACCCAACGACTTACAATAATTAATCGCAATACCAAACTAGAAGTTCCATCTAATACAGTTTCTAAATTCTCAAGATTTCTGAGTTTAAAGCTTTCCTGTCTAAGTACCAAAATTAGGTAAGAATAATTTCCTATAACATTGTATGTACAACACACAATTTTAAGGTATCTACGTGCATTTCGGATTTCGGTGTGAATGTAAACACAATGAATTATAAGTATAGTAAAAATGCATTATAAAATTCTCATTTTTTATAGAAAAATCATAAATAAGGTTAAACTTACTGAACTGAACTTTATATTTGTCTTCTATGATTCTTTGAAAGGTCTTCAAAATTTTCCCGTTGGTTTCATCAGGTTTTCTCATCATCTGTACATCTGTTAGCTTTCCGAGATTCATTTTCTTCTATTTAATTTCCGGAAACTTTTCTGTGAATAAAATGTATTTTTCAGGTATGGTATGGTATATATTTTAATTAACGTCGCACTGGAGAAACTCGAAGGGAAAGATCCAAGGACACCACGTAATTTTGAACCACGGTCAGATGACGAGTATTTTTTCTTTCGTAAGTGAACTAATTTAAATGTTTCCGAGAAGAGTAGTTACATGCTGGAAAACTTTAACATAAGCAAGTTGTAACTTAGCTCATCATATGAAATATAATTCCTAATTCTATACAAATTCCTATTGTATTATGAAATGTACGAAATATTTATGCATCTATTTCTAAATTCGCCCCTCAAGAAACTAGAAATTTCATATTTGACATAATTATCATAAGAATTTGATTTCGCTTATACTTTACTTCATAACGATATTTTTCTATGATACACTAAACTTAAATGAATCCCATTTTCCACAAACGGAACAGACAAAAGAATGAAGATACAAAGCAAAAATACAAGATGCACTTTTTAGATTTTTGGTATATTGTTATCAATATTAAATATATAGGATATTCTTATTAATAAGAGAGAATAAATCATTATCATCTTTGCAAAATAAACAACATACACAATTTGTATCCCACCAGTTAACGCTTTCATAGGTCATAAGACGTCTGGAGTCCCACTTCCCTGGAATGGTTAAGATTATGTAAATAAATATTCCAGGAATATTAAGGCTATAGTATATAAATGTTCTTTCATATTCCTGTCTTAGAGTGTTCTAGATCAGCGATTTTCAACAGGTGTGTTGCAAAAGTGGAATTGGTGTCTCACAGATGACGAAACGGCCTAAATTATGCAAGATTTATTTCACTTCAACGGTTTAGTTTCAACTTTTGACACGTACGCTCAAAATTAATACCAAGTAGTACCCGTATAAATAATTTTGAAAATTATTTGTTATTAAAATTATGAATAAATTGTTTCAAAAATACTTTTTTAAAAGCCACTTTGGAGCAAAAGAGGAGAGGCAAACCATTACTATTATCTTTTTGTAAATCTATCAAACGTAGGCCTACTTTTTTGTTATCAGATCGGCAAAAAATAGAATACATTTTTGGTGTGCAACGGAATATAAGTAATTAGTTTGTGTGCCATAAGATGGAAAAGTTTGAAAATCGCTGATCTGGGTGATTGGTGAGACATAAGGAGTCCAAACAGCTCTTCAAAAACTAAATACAATTAAATTTTTCTTCTGTGCAAAATACATTTAAGACGATGGGTTTTTATTTGGTTATTATACATATTTAAAGCTATCTTTTTAATTTTCAATATTGCCCTTCAAAGGGTTGATTTTAGAAAAAATATCGACAAAACGTTTTGGGTTCCGAAACAGATTTGAGTTTACTTACTTATATAGTCCAAGAGAAACTTGATAAGAAGCGTATGAGTTATTCCTTATTTTAGCTATGAAGCCCAATCTCAAGGATACCGTATTAAAAAATCATCTTATCGGGGACTTTGTTATCATCAAGGTCACGCAGACCGACGTTTTAGAAGATAATCAATGATTCAGCTGATATGTTTGTAATAGCTAATCAATTCATCAAAAATAAGTTTTTGTAATCAAATATCTCAAATACACATATTTACGACAAAAACCGTTATTTCTATTCTCGTTCTTAGAAGTGGTGAGATTCAAGTTGTGAATATTTAGGTTATGATTCGCATTCGTATGTTAAAAAATACATTCTGCAAAAAACATTAATCGAAGGGCATCGAAACCAAGGTTCGATCAGATTGAAACAGCATGTGTAATCTAGTTGAAAAAAATTGGCAGGTTGCGTCGAAAACACATGCCGTAGTTTCGACGTGAATTCTCGGGACTGATGTTGGATTGTGGAATAAATGAAGTTGACCGGAAGTTTGAACAGTTGTTTATACTAAATATTCAACAATTAATTTACTGTTTGAACGATGTGAAATTCAAAACAACAGGCTGTATGATGTACAGGGGGTATCGCTATGCTATCAAACCACACAGAACCACTTCTAAACAGGACCGATTGTTGTAAGTAGCATCTCCCTAATTTAGGAGTTACAGTGGTGTACTACTCGACAGTAAACCAAGAATAGCTACTGAACATTGGAACTGTCTGGAGTGGCTTCTTGTCCGAGAATCGTGAGAAGAAGGCATGGAATGGCCAGCATATTATGTTTATTGATAAATCCCGCTTCCGCCTTGGGGCAAGTGAGCAACGCAAACGTGTGTGGCGGAGACTCGGCCAGCGCTACCATTTACTGTCGAACTTCGTATCGCTGTAACTTTTAGTGCAATACGTGGGAAACCATCACTTACAACAACCGGGCTCCTCTAGTAGTGTTACAAGGTAATTCGAGAACACAGCTGTACGACCAGCAGGTCCTACAATCTCTTGTTTTGACTTTCATGCTGAGTGTCATTTATTTACCAGCATGATAACACGTGGAGCAGCAGCTGGAAAATGATTGTTATTATTTCCCACCGCATAGCATGATGACCATAGTTTTTAAATTTTTCTACTATTCCGAATGGTATATCATTCCAAAGCAATGACAAAATTGAAATCCATTAGTTACAAGGGATGACCCATAAGGTAGGAGCTTTGTAGGCATAAACCTCTCTCCTAAAAGCGAATAGATCCTTATTTAATTTCTTCCCCTTTAATCACTTTTTCCCTTTCACGATATTTTTTATATTAGTCTATCATGTTTGACGCAGCTATTACAAATATGGCCCTTGAGCCATAAAACCCATAATCGATCACTCTTTCTCTTTAATACACTGCTGGCCACCGTAAATGCAACACCCTGAAGGAAGCATGCAAATAATATGAAATTTACAACATGCATTAGCGGAGGTGAGATATGCAAATGATTAGAATTTCAGCGTAGACGCACATCACGCGCGCCTGTGGCGCCACTTCAAAGCGCTATTTAAGGCTTGGAGATTTCGACGATTTCAAGTACGGCAATTGTGTTTTTCTTGTGGTTTTTTCAAAAAAACGATCAATTATGCCTCGTAGAAAACAGCGATCATCTTTTGATCAAGTATCCGAGTTCGACAGAGGAAGGATAGTGGCCTACCGAGATTGTGGATTATCTTTCAGGGAAATCGGTAGTCGTGTTGGACGAAACCAAACAACTGTAATGCGGATATGTGATCGTTGGATGCAGGAGGGTACGACGGACCGACGTGTTCGATCGCATCCACCTCAGTGCACCACTTCACGTGATGACAGGCATATTGTGCGTATGGCAGTGACGGATCGCTCAGCCACATCACGAACCATAGCACAGCACATTCAGTCTGTACCGCATCATCCAGTGTCTGCGCGTACCATTCGACGCCGTTTACAGCAGAGTGGTCTGTCCGCAAGACGTCCATTGCTTCGTCTACCCTTGACGCAGAACCACAGACGTTTCCGCCGCCAATGGTGCGATGAAAGAAGGATGTGGACGGCAGAATGGAATGAAATTGTCTTTACTGACGAGTCACGCTTCTGTCTGCAACACCACGATGGTCGGATTCGAGTCTGGAGACACCGTGGAGAGAGGATGCTGAACAGCTGCGTTATGCACCGCCACACAGGTCCTGCACCGGGTATTATGGTATGGGGCGGTATTGGATATCACTCTCGCACTCCTCTAGTACGCATTGCCGGTACTTTAAACAGCCAGCGCTACATCTCTGAGGTGTTGGAGCCAGTTGTCCTTCCTTACCTTCAGGGCTTGTCCACAGCCATATTTCAACAGGATAATGCGCGACCACACGTGGCACGCATTGTCCAAGGGCTCTTCGTCAATCGCCAGATTGAATTGCTTCCCTGGCCAGCTCGCTCTCCGGATCTTTCGCCGATAGAAAACATGTGGTCCATGGTTGCTCAACGATTGACCCAGAATACATCCCCAGCTGCCACACCAGATCAACTTTGGCAACGTGTGGAAGCTGCTTGGTCTGCTGTACCCCAAGAACACATCCAAAGTCTCTTTGAATCAATGCCGAGGCGTGTGGCAGCGGTGATCTCCAACAATGGCGGCTACTCTGGCTACTGATTTTGGCAGGAACCACACTTCACAGAAGTCTATAAATTTAATCATTTGATACTTGGTCAACATGTTATCTACAAAATAAATTTTGTTGTGATATCTCTTGTCTTTCTTGGTGTTGCAATTTGGGTGGAAAGCAGTGTATTTGGACCATATACGTTTTTCCTTATCTGCATCACATGTGTAACCCATTCAGCCCACCCATCCCATATTGAAAGTTGCCAGAGTTATGGTACAATGAGTGCACCTGGGAGGGTGCTTTAAGGGTTTTAGCCCCCAGACCCAAGAAAGCAAATATCGTGTTTTAAATAGTTAACACATTTAAGAGATATTTTATGAAACTCTCAAATTTGCTTACAAATTTTAAATCCTTCGCATCTCAAAAATTTTGGTGGATTTGTTTTTAGTTGGCCCTTGACGTGTATTTTCCATAATGTTCCGAATTTAATTTTATGATTAAATGATTTATAGAATAGTTTGAAACAAATTTTCAAAAGCCCAACACAGTGAAACACAATTAACCTATATAGAAGATAATATCTAATTAATTATTTTGATGTTAATTAAAATTTGTCTTGAGCATTGAAGACCAATTTCCTCCAATTGAATGTTGGTGCACACCTGTTACATAAAAAATGGTCCCTAGTCATACTAGGAAAGAAAATCGGCCTCCTCGGACACCACCATCTGAATGGCAATAACTAGAACTCCCGAAAAATGGCGCATTTTGTGTTATAGTCAAGTTTCCAAAGCTGAAATCATACACAATTTAATGCAAGCACTAAGTAACTTCTTGACCACTTAAACTCTATCAGATAATAAAAAATAGTTATATATGAAATTGATATTGGTGGTAGTTTTTTCTTTATCTTGAAAACCAAAAAGTTAACTTACCTAGTTCTTTTGTTCAGGTGGCAATATAATGTATTTCTCCTGCGTCTCAGAACTCAATTTAATTTTAATAGTTTTCTTATTACAATTACATTCTTACATCTATCTCCTTTGAGAAAATTTACTGACTACTACACAATAACAACCAGAAAAGCTAATGTATCTCCAGGAAATCAGGGATGAAAATTTTCCGTGAACCCGCGAATTTCTGGTTTGAGGTTTTACCTTTAACCCCCGTTTTCTGCGGAAATTTCGTTGTGAGCAAGTTTTATAACTGAATACCCACTATCTCTCGCGACTTTGCTGGATTTCTTCCTCCAGTTTCGAAGTCGGTAATTTTCAGGACGGGATATATCACTTCACACGATATATCACTTACACAACTCGTCTCCCCATCATAATGAGATTAACATTTGCTTAGAATGAAATAAATATTGTAACGATTTCTCTGGGTAGCGTGGTAGATTCAAATCTACAGAGAACAGTCTAGCTTAAATAATAAACATTAATTTTATTCAGAACAATTTCTTGGTTATGTGAGGGTCTATGTACAAGGAACTTTCATGAATTCGATGCCTCTGCTAATGGGATGCGACAGGTTGTCGCAATCTTAGGTACGCACGAAAGTCTCTGAGTGGAAGAAAAGTCTCTCAATATTCTCTAGATGAGACTCTACTCGTCGGGTGACGATTACCTAAGATCAGCACCGGATCCTCACGGGATGACGGGTCAATTCAGGTTCCCTGCCGGACGAGAAGTCGGCACCGGACTCTTCGCAGGTCGTCGGTTCGGCACAATCAGGGATAGGCTCCACTGGGGTCGTCGGGTCAGCACAAGACAGGCACGGCTCCGCTGGGGTCGCTGGTTCGAATCTTTCGAACGAGAACAAAGCAGGAACTCGAGATAGGCAGCCTACGCCAGGCTACAAGAACGCATCCTCTCGGGGTGAGAGAACCGTCTTCCAAATTAATAAGAGCTCCCTAATGAGGTTGACCGCTCAAAGGGTCGCTGAGTCAAGCCGCTCGAACGAGAACACAAGCAAGACTCGAGATGGGCAGCCTACGCCAGGCTACAAGAACGCGTATTCTCGGGGTGAGAGAACCGTCTCTTAACAATGCTTTTCTCCCTAAGGAGTGACCGCTCAAAGGATCGCTGAGTCAAGCCTCTCGATCGAGAACACCGGCAAGAACTCTATTCGACTCCCTTCTTTTCCTTTTGAAACCTCGCAGCCTTTATTCGCTGGTGGTTTTACTGATCGGTTCTCTCTTGATTGGTTATTGCTTTTAATTTGTTCTGATTCGGTGGCGACTGTCTGACGTAAAATGGGATCAGCTACTTAGCGCAGGTGGGCTTGATTACCTAGCAGGTGGACTTAATCAGCTGGCAGGTGCACTCCTAAACACCTGGGCGCTTTTCGGAACGAATTCTCTTTTGTCAGTCTTTGATCCAAGTCCCGACCGTCTGGTGCTAGAGAGATGGAAACGCATTGCCCTGTTCTTTTACGACTCTGTCGGCGAGTTTGCCTTAGGAGGGTTAATTGAGGGGTCCATCAATGAATCCTCACGATATGAAAGAAAATTTTTGAACAAATTGTAGATCTTGCTTGTAGGCTTGATATACAGGGTGATCCCAATTAAACAGGTGTTCAGACCTCTCTGTAGGAAAAGCTGCAGGGCGAATCGCAACCAAATTTTGTATATATACTTTTTTGAGTAGGCAGTTTTGGTTTCTGAAGAAAAAATAATTCAAATTTCGGCCGCATGCGCACGCTTTGGCTATATCACTTAAGCGGGGAAAGCCGTGGTATTACCAATCAATAGGGTAAAAGACTGTTTTGTGAAGGTAGGTAAGTAGGTAGATATTGAATTAACGTCACACTGGAGCAACTCAACGGACCATTCGGACGGTCCGGGATCAAATCCAAAGGGAAAAATTCGAGGACAACACCACCTAATTTTGAACCACGGTCAGATGACGAGGTCATATCTTAGCTGGCATCCCCTCTCCAAACTTTCACACCTTGACAAATGAGAACATTTAAAGCCACGACATATTTAACGTGCGCCAGCCCCGTTTCTACACGACGATCTTTGGTTGTATTCGAACTCGCAATCGTCCGGTTGCTAATCCGTTACTTTTCCAACCGGGCACCGTGGAGCAAGGAAAGAACGAAGAAATATTTTTATTTCGTCAGAACCAAAGAAAAGGGACCAGTGATTGAAAATCTCAAGTCTTCCAGCCTCCTACAAATATCTGTAAGTCAATTTTAAATTAAACAAGCAATAATTGATGTATTATGGACGAGTTGTTTCGTCATTTGGTTTTAATGGATTGGAGGCGGGAGTTCTCATCATTTTAAACAATTTGATTGGGCTATATAAGCATTTACATATGAAACTATATACAGATGAAAATTAAAACAATTGGGTGATTGCAAAATTAACCAGTTCCTGAACTACATCTTAACCATCTTCACATCTTTCCCTGACTCTGCTCCTTCTGCGTAGGTGTTTGCGCCTTGGGCGTTGACTGTATCATCATTGGTTGATTTCATCCAATGGCTGGCTGCAACGTTGCTGCTGGGATCTCGATGATGCAATATGTGCTCTGGTTGCATCTTTCGGAATTCCACATGGCTGACGCAAGTCTTCTGATTGCACATGTCTGATGTTACAATGATTAATATCTCATCATTCATTTGAAATAAACTCAGTCCACCACGACAATTTCCTCGGAAGATTTCCGTTTTCCTAACGTGAAAACGGTTTTCGAAGTAAATTCAACCACCTACCTACCTATTAATATGGTGGCATATAAGAAGGTAGGTAGTTGAATTTACGTCACCCTGGAGTAGCACAACGGACCACTGGTGACGGCACAGGATCAATCCCGAAGGGAAATATTCGAGGACAACGCCTCGTAATCTTGAACCACGCTCAGATTCTAAGGACAACACTTAAGGTTGCTACCCACTCTCCAAACTTCCACAACATGCAAACGTGAGGACATTTGAGGCCACGAGAGATTTATCGTGCGCCAGCCTCCAAGCACATGACCGTCTTTTCTTGGATCGAGTTGCTAATGCGATCTTATTACTAATCCACGACTCTTCCAACTGGGCTACAGTGGCTCATACTAAACTAAGAAAGGCGTCTTTAAGTCAGTTTAAAATTCCCCGCAAGGGAAGTGTGGCAATCCAAAAGCACCTTTGCAGTTCCTGTGAAAGGAAACGTCATGTCTGGCTGATATGACGTCTGATGTGTAAGACCTATTTCCGCGCCTAAGAAAAGCAAGTCCCGTTTGAGCTTGCCGGGACCCACTGCGAGAACTTCTTGAGCTTGGTTGGTTGGTTGATTGCATTGAATTTTTTAGGTCTCCAGGGCCATGTTTGGCCAAACTGCATCAAAAACAAGACAACTTCAAGTAATGGTTAAACCCATACAATGAAAGTTTTACTGACACAGAAGAGAAATACACTCATGGAGAAATTGAACCTACGCCGCCTACAACTCACGGGTTGATAGCTCAGTGGACAAGCCTACTGAGCCACTGTGATCCCAGAACTCCTTGGGGACTCCAGCAGTATCTATTGTGACCTTAAGTGGTGTTGTGACAGAAGGGTTGTTCCCCATTTGAAGAGGATTTCCTGTAAATACAATTTCGTATGGAGGAACCCCACCACTTATCTAAATCTTTATAAAAATTCCAAAAGGGAATTGGTTTTATGTATCCATAAAGTTGTTGAAAATTAACTAATTAAATTATAGTTTATGTGTAAAATACTTAACATTCGTAAAATTGTGTTAGAATTAATTAATTCGAGTATGCTCAGGATTGACAAAAATGTATGTTCATTACACTTGTTCCCAGTAGAAAATGACTGCTGCTTCTTTCCAGTTTGCTGCAAATAGACAAATATTTGTTTCGAAAGGTATTCCAAACTACATTAGCCATTATATAACCTTTATATACGCTTACCATATATGAACACATTAGCTTGTACGTCAGATGATTAAGAATTAATTATAGAAATTTTTACATTAATATTTTGATTAATCCCTCTTTACAATTTTATTATTGTTAAAATATCTCCGTGAGTTTACCTCTTTTAAGCATTATCGATATTTTCATTCCTCAGGTAGGTATTTAATTAACGTCGCAATGGAGCAACACAACGGGCAATTGGTACGGTCCGGGATCAATCCAGAAGAGAAAGATCCGAGGACAACACCACATAATTTTGTACCACGGTCAGATGATGAGGTCACAACTGAGCTGGCACCCCACTCCCCAAACTTCCGCACTACGCCAACGTGAGGACATTTAAGGCCACAGCAGATCTAACGTGCAGCAGCTCCGTTTGTACACGACGGTCTTTGGTTGGATTCGAACTGACAACCCTCCTGTTTCTAATCCGTTACTCTTGCAACCGGGCAACCGCAGCGCAAGGAAAGGACGAAAAAATATTTTTATTTCGTCAGAACCAAGGAAAAGGGACCAGTTATTCAAAATCTCAAGTCCTCCAGCCTCCTACGAAAGTAGTCAATTTTAAATTAAACAAGCAATAATTGATTAATATCTTATCATTTGAAATGAAAGTTTCCACAATTTCCTCGGAATGTTTTGGTTTTCCTAATGTGTAAACGGTTTACCGAATAAATTCAACTACTTACCTACCTATTAATACGGTGGCATTTAAGAAGGTAAGTAGTTAAATTCACGTCAACTTATAGCAACACAAGTCATTGGTGACGGTTCGGGATCAATCCCGAAGGGAAAAGGTCCGACCTCGTAATCTTCGACAGATTTAACGTGCACCAGCTCCCCGTGTACACGACGGTCTTTGGCTGGACGTAGTATTGAACTCGCAACTCTCCGGTTCCTAATCCGTCGCTCTTCCAACTGGTCATTCATTCCTCAGAGAATGAGTTTGAGTTCAGTATGTTATCACACTTTATTATACGAAACATCCAGATGACTAACAAGTGCTGGTCGAAGAATTCGAAGGAAGTCAAAGTATGGTTGATTAAATATACACTGAACAACATCATTTAATAAATATTTTTCTTTATTGATAGTATCGATTTAAAAATCTTGCAATTCGGGGATATTACAAAAGTGTTTCAAACATTCTGCGTTTCTGACGTTCTCTGAATTGTAAGGCCTTTTGTTGATGATATTCTTCACTATAATTTCCATCTTCTTCCCGTTCATGTTGAACTAAAGAAAAAATGCATGTAAATTTTAAGCAATCATGAATATTGAACAGTGCGCAAGAGCTAAAGCATTCACAACTTCGAGAATGCAATATAGTCAACCCTTTTTAAGCTCAAGAAATAATTTAGAATTAACTTAATTTCAAACTTACACTACTCACCATTGAAAATACAACACCATGTAGGACAAGATATATTAAAACCATATTTATTATACAAATTACAAAAGACACCAGGATGAAAGGATTGCTATTACAACTCCGTTTGACTTCGAGCGTGAAGAAATCGGTATTTTGAATATCAGCCTTGGAATGATTTAACTGCTGCTACGTCTCGATATCGAAAGAAAGGGGCTTTGGATGTGCGTTTGGATATGTCAGTCCATGCAACTCCCACACGTTGCTAAAATAATCTGAATGGTCTGTGTTCCAGTCATTGGGCAATCATCGACACCAGACATGTTTGATGACCGACTGATCTGGTGAAGGGGCTTATTATGGAAAAGATGAAACCTAGTGGACATTGGGGAATCGTTTAACGTTGCATGCAACATGCGATTGCTCTTTGTCTATTTGAAAACTGACCACAGGCAAATCCTGAAGATAAGGGAGGAAAACAAGTCTAGAACTTCAGAGATCTAACTGTGATTGTTGAGTGTACCTGCAATGGGAGCTAGCCGGATGCGGGAGTAGAATCCAATGGTGCCTCCATAGTGCCGGGTGATAGAACATTATGGGGGTGCATAATGAAAGAGTTATGCTGTTTGCTGCCACTGTGCAGCTAGACTTGGATGCGACGTTGTGCTGCTGTAGAGAGAATCGATATTCGTCTGAAAAGACGATGTCGGGCCATTCATTTCACCATCTGCGCAGTTCTACGCAAAAGAGCAGCCGTAGACTCTTGCGGAGTAGAGTCAAAGCAATGGACGCCTTGGACAAATTCCCCACTGCAGCAGATTGCGTCGAATTCCACGTGCTGACATAGGTTGTTGTGCAACACACTCTAATTTTTGAGTTACGGTTCTGAATGTTGCAGTACAATTCGTAATAGCTATGCTCACGAGAAATCTGTCCTCTCGTTCTGTGGTGTACCGAGGTGGTTGCAATCGTTCTGGTCGGTCAGTTCGTCCCTCTTCAACAAACACCGATTCCATATTCGCAACACTGTGGCCTTATTTCGCATCACACTACCGCCGATTTCTCGTAAGGATAATCCGCAGTCTCGATAAACCACAATTCTTCCTCTGTAAAACTCAGAAACGTGCTCGTATGATTGCCGTATTTTTCGAAAAGACATAATTAAGTTTCCTATATACAACTACAGCGAGAAAATACAATTCCGATGCTAGCTCTCTGTTCTCCCTTTATATACCGCTTACATTGGGCGTTACTGACGCACATGATTCGTATTCACGCTGAAGTGGTAATAATTTCCATATCCTTTTACTATGATCTACCCATCATGTAAATTCCAAGGCTATTAGATGCTTCCTTGATGGTGTTGTATTTTCGATGTTCAACAGTGCATATGAAGTGTAAGAATATGAACAAAACATCTGTTATAGTTTCGTATAATACCGTCCAGTTCCTATCAACACTGACGAAGAATCCCAAGATTACGACTCCTTGAGGCACCCTCTTATAATTTCATGGAAACTGGCCCTCCTAAGTAGGGTGGAGAAAATATTAAAGTACACTGCTTTCATTGAAAATGCAATGCCAGGAAAGAATTGTTGGATTGACCGAAAATTTGATAGGTGGATAGTTTATCAAGGGCAAATGATTAAAATCTCAGTTGACTGTGCAAATAGAATGCTCGCACGTACTTGCTGAAATGTGGATTAGAAGATATAAAAGAAAGCCAAGAAAAGCAAATCCGAAACGTTGCGAGTATGAATTCTATTGGCATTTCTCTAATGGTTGTATCCACAGGTCCCAGTTAAGCCATGGATCGACAATAATCCTTCTATTATCAAGGTAGGAAAGTAGTTGAATTTAAGTCTCACAGGAGAAACACAACGGGATTTTGGTGACCGTCCGGGATCAATCTCGAAGTAAAAGATGAGGACAATGTAATTTTGAACCAAGGCTAGATGACGAGGTCAATACCTGAGCTAGCTCCGCACTCTCCAAACTTCCACACCACGCCAAGGTGAGGATATTTGAGGCCACAACAGATCTAACGTGAGCCAAGCACCACGTACACGACGGTCTTTGATTAAATCGAGTTTCGAACTCGCAACCTTCCGGTTACTAATCCACGACTCTACCAACTAGGCTATCACACCCACAAACATCCCGATTATCGAAGAAACCGTATTCACAACGCCTTATCCTAGGTTTATGAACAGTTAGCGCATGCAATATGAACATTTAGATTCACATTAGAGATGTCTTAGAACCAGAAGTCCTACCCAGTATGCTAAGCCTCAATGGAACTATCTTTCAACCATACAATAGTGGTCCTTATATCACCCGTATTGTGCAACGTTACTTCTATGACCAAAAGGTACCACTTTTTCCTTGGCCTGTTCTGCTGACCTATTCGTCCCTATAGAACAAGTGGAGGATATGAATACTCGAAAATTGATCCGTTTGTCATAACCCGCAGTCACACCTGAAGAATTGTGGATTGATGTTCAGTCTGCGTGGGACGACATATCACAGAAATCCATCCAGAATCGTCATCCTTCAATGTCACGCCATGTGGAAGGAGTTATGTCTGCTAAAGTTGGACACACACATTACTAATTTAGCATATTCCTTTTGACTTATAGTTCTGTAATTTCAAACATTAATACATTGTACCATATCATCTCTCAAATCAATTCCATCTCTGCACCTCCGCTCATTGTGTTGCAAATGCAATAAATAGTAATGTAATACAAATAAGATGTTTCAACAAAACACCTAAAACCAGGGGTGCCAAGTTTTACACCGCCATTACCACTAAGGCCCCAGTACTTTAATGGTTGAACAAGGTCCCCTAATTATGAGGGGAAATAGTATTACAAATATACAGTTTATATGTGGTAACCAAGCAAGCAAGGTGACGACACTATTCATCAGATAGTATGCTTCACTATGCCAGATGATAGAGGTGCCATCTCGTAGAAGCCCAAACATAGGTGGGCGTAAAATAGTAATAAATTAAATTTGAATATAAAAGTTAAGAATACATAAGCACATAAAATTGTTACTGTTGGAGCCGGAAAGATTGGTAATGATCTCTCTAAACAAAATAAAGAGAATTCCGAAAACACCCAAATATAGCAACTTAGATTTTTATTTGCTGTCCCAATTATTTCCCCACCGTTCGCGCCCACATCCTTTGAACCATAAAATGGATATTTAAATCCTTTTCACAAATTATCTCATGATATTCGGAAATGTATGGCAAAAAGACAATAACTCTCCTGTTGTTTGTCTTGACGAAGTCATTAGGAAAAGCTGAGCAGATCTTGATGGATTCGATATCTCGTCATTAGAGGACGCAGATAGTCCGCTTTTGGACCTTGCGCCATAAAACCCTAATATACAATCCAATCCAATCTCGTCAATAGAATAAAACTTACCGACCTTGATCTCATCATCATAAAACAATCATCGACCTTCTACATTAGAAGGTTGATGGAAATATTTCGCAATATCTTGGTAACGATACTTCTCGTCATTGTCAAAATTGTTCAGATCTTGATGGACGAGATATCTCGTAAAAACCACTTCAAGGATTAATGTCTCTGAGAAGCAGTTTTTCTCAAGCTAAATGTAGGTGGAGGTAGTGTTGCTGCTACTGAAAGTTTTGCTGTATGTATACGTAGAATGAGGGCACAATAATAAACGCGGCGCAACTTGGCTTGTTTTATGAATACTCATTCAGCACGTTGCCAACGAAAATTCCAAAGAATGAATTCCGAATTGGTATATGATACTTGATTTGTCAACGTCAATTAGATTAAGGACCAAATTTCATCAAAAGGGCGATAAACAGCACTTTAAGGTACCAACTATATGAACCATGCGAGAGTACTTGGGTAGCAAAAGCAAAATCTAGGTTTGTTTTTTTCCACTGAAAATCCTTTCTTATAGGTATAGTAGAAAATTAAAAATACCAACCGGTATATCTGGAATTTCTAGAATAAAATCTGGAACATGACGGACTGTTAGTTCTTTGGCGATTGCTTCCTTGATCCTTCTAACAAGTTCATTGTTGAAGATGTGATTATTTCTCATTTTCAAAAACAGAACAGCACTCTCGTCCATATCTTTATTGTATTTGGACACGCAAAGTGTGTCTCTGACTTCAGCAAATTTATCCACTAGAAAATTAAACGTATCATTTACATTTAATCCATTACGAATGTTACACTTACCACCACTACAGTAATTAACATTATAGCAGCAAATACAGTAGTACAATTGATCTCAATCATAAGATTCTTTTTGCGTAGATATGGTTACGAGTTGAAATGGATATATATTCTTCTATTTTTTCACTCATACTTCATTACTTCAAAGTTGTTAATTATCTTTGTACACTAACTTTATAAATTAAAAAATTATAAATTTGGTAACTAATAGTGTCCAAGTCCCTTACGGCGATATCATTTGCTGACATCACGGTCACCAAAAAAGAAATATATTTTTAGCCTGGTTCCCCATGTTTGATGCATTTTTATCTTGTGTAGGGCTGAAGTGGTTTTTCATCTCCCGTGCACATTCCAAAATTCATAACTTGTTTATAAATTGGCAAAACTGTTATTTTACGATAGCAGTGTGTGTTATACGTTGTTAATTCGTAATAACAGTTATGTGTAATAGTTGTTAACAGTTTTGTAACAGTAAGCAGCTAATTTAAAAGTTATATTAACGGTTAATATTGTAAGTCTGTCAACAACTTAAAGTAATTTAAAATATTTAACTTTTCATTTTTAAAATATTTTCATAAATTTATATCTTAAAATTTTTTTAATTACTTGATTTCATTTAGCAATTTTTGTCATTTCAGAAGTTACTTTTTTAAAGTTTGATGACAATAGCTGATGTTAGCTTCTTACCTTTTTTCGCAGTAACTTTTATGAATAGCAGTTACATTTGCTTTAAATTTGTTACAAATTGATATTTTGAAATATCACTTTTCTGTTATACTGCTGTTCAAATAACAACCCATCTCTACGCTTGTTCGTCCGTACTCAGCGTGGCAGGATGAATATGTTTATTCGCCTATCTATTTCCTTCTTCTAATAAATAAATTGATTTCTTGTTTTTATAACTCAGCGCCCACAAACAGTAAAAACAATTGAGGAATTGCTTACATTATTAGTAGTAGTATTAATTATTCTTTTCCCAGTTCTTCAAGATTAAATTATCGAACTACGACAGGTAAACATTTCTCTCCTGTCCCGTCAAAAGACACACAGGGTTTACCTAACAATTAGAATCAAAAAGGCAGAGTGCTTAGGGATACGATTGAACCAAAACAAAATAAAGTAACTAATAAAACACTAATAGATGGCACTTGAATATTATGTAATGGCAGACATATTACCTTCACTCTATCATCCCATAGCTATAAATAAAAATATTCGGCCTTCCCAATGTTTATCATAGACTTTAACAGATAATTTTTTGTGTGACTTTACTTTCCACTCTAAAAATTAATTCGTGATTCGTTGACATTTACATTTCTTACTATTTAATCATCTATTATTTAGAGCTTTTTTCAAATAATCAATTTATACGCACCAACATTGTAGATCTCTGAACTTCCAAATCGGCATCCTCGTTGTTTCAGTGTATCGTCACTATAAAAATTATGCTATTACTTCAACTTGCATAGTTAAGGTTTTTGTTTTTACTTAAGTAGTTTTCATGCTTTAAAGTGGTAGATTATATTTTTCTTTGCATTTGTCCGAAAGATTTTTTTAATATTTTATGCTGTTGGAATGCATTGATAGAGAGAGAAACACTAAAAGTGTCTCTAATTTCTCAAAAATGTCTTTTGCTATATAATATATCTCTTCAATAAATTAATCAAAGGTGAATACTTGAAATTATATGAAGTAATTTTAGGACGTTGACATGAATTTTAACAAGATTTCATGGGTTTTAAATATATATGTAAAACAAAAATATTTTTTTCAAAACAATTGGTAGTATTTTTATTATATCAGGTGAGAAATATGTTAAAAACAAAATGGCTAGTTTAAAGACCTACGACAACCATCAACTGGGGTGGCTTGGGCCACTCTTGAAAAAAAGATACAAGGACACGAAAGAAGTAGTACTAGTAGTCACGAAAACGACCGGTAGAGGCCATTAGGTGTCTCGACAATTCTCTGGAAAATATAGACAACTGATTATAAAGTGATGACTTGCATCTTGACGAGTTGCCAGTCATCGCAGTTGATTGACTTTCAGAATCAGTTGCTAATCCAGGGATTTTAAGACCTTCAAACTTTCATCCGCATAGCTTCAGGAAGTGTGGGATCGTCTCTCTCGATAGAAATACCATCTTGCAACGAATCCTAGGTGCAACATTACAGGATGGACAAGAAGCACATAGGAGAGAAAACGACGTGTTTCTCCTATATTTGCATAAATGTCTTAGATTTGAGTCCACCTTCAGAGCACCATAAAGAAAAAATAGTTTTCTGAAGGGCAGATCCATCTCTGCTGCATATCTAGATCGCAACGAATCGTGCGGTTTTGCTCCATGTCCACCCAACACACAAAGCATTGGCATAAAAGGAAACAGCAAACTATTGGAGGAAGCAGGTGACGAATATGACTTTCCAGTATACGATTTCACCAGATAAACTCTTCAGATTCTGAAAATGATGACATTCAGGCACAGGAGCAATTTGATGAAAAGAATAACGCCACAGGAGTTGCGAATGAACCACCAAAGACATTCAAAGTTGAAGATTTTGTGATCATGTGAATTATTTTGTATTTTTTTGCTATCTTTTGTGCAGTTTATACCTAATATTGTAAAACTAATTATTTGATTGATGTTTTTCTTCCAATCTGCCAAAACTGGACAGGGCAATAAAACTAAACAGTTAGAAAAACAAAATTGGGCAGTCACGCCTATTTACTAGGTAATTTTGCCCACCATGGTTTTTACTTTCAATTTAACTTAAATTTATAAAGAAAATTTTCCTTTCAATCTTCTAATCCTGTTTCCAAATTTTAATCAAGAATTACTGAATACTTTTCTCAACTGGAACTTAGTCTTTAACAAAATTCAGTTATTGGTACGTTACTTGTCTAAAATCTCTATATATGGATCAAGTATTCTAAGTTCATGAACTTTCTTCTGTAGCAGAAAAAGCGCATACTTCATACTTCTCTGTTGAAGAGCATTGCATTCCAATTTCTGTCGTATCTGAGCATTGTTATGTAAACGTTAGTTCCCACGGGAGTAGTTTACCAGCCCTAGTGCGAGCGATGAGTGAAGTTGCCCTGCTGTAACAGCAGCATTATCCACTTATTTACCCGGATAGTGCCATAACCGAGCCTGGAAAGAGTTCATAACCGAGCTACTTTACTACCTTGTTGCTGGCATTGCACCATGCTCCGGGCATACTAATTTTTGACCACTGGAACGTTGGTACATGCCAAACCCTTAAACTTCGATTCGATTCTGCTTCAATTCAATTATTTCAATTTACTTCTTTGTCCTAGCTAGCGTATTTATGACTATTTACTTGTCTTGAGTTTCTGCTTGAATTGAAATGTCTTCAACAAATTGAAAACAGATTTCATGTTCGATATGTGATAGCTATCTAAGCCTTAATAAAGTTATAAAAACTTTTCCTTTCCAAATTCGATCCATTATTATGTTCCATTACATTCTTTATTATTCGCATTAACCCTCCTGGTGGCATCTTTGCATCGAAAAATACCCGGTAGTGTCCAGTTACTGGTGCAAAACCTTTGCCAAACTGTTACCGGTTCTGAGCAAGGGCAATTTGTTTTTGCTACATGGATCTTCATTCTTTCCTCTTGGAGTAATAGGGAAGTTTTCTCTCGACGACGAATCTCATCCTTACAAAAATTGACCTGATCTTGGACGAGATAATTTGTCGAAACTTTTAGATGGTTTTAATTTTACTTATAGCTCTCACTATTGCTCTAAGTTCTTCACTAAAAAACTAAAATAAAAGCATCAACAGTTTTTTCCCACTGCCAAGAAGTAACGGCAGGGCATTATTCCTTGTAACTGCCCCTGTAAGTTTCTCTCCTAGTGGCAATACAAACTTACCCGGTAACTTACTTGCCTGCTTAACTTACCGGTTCCTAAACCTTCTCCCTACGTGTTCGTGAAAACGTACCTTAACGTAACACAACTATGTACAGTTTTATCACATCTCCTTTGTCTCATATCCCCACCATTTTGCTATAAAATAGATCCCTGTGAAATTTTTCCTTGATCTCTTCTTGATTCTCCTTTTAAAACTTTAAACTTTTTATCGCTTAACATATATTTGTTATAATTAAAAGGGAAAGATTTTTTGACTTAATATATTAAAAGCAACGTACCTTCGGCCACAAATTAACCATCCCTTCGTAATTGGATTCATGATGGCAAAATCTCCTATTTCAAATTTTCCTGAAAAGGGACGTATAACATTTGGTTATTTACAACCAATACAGAATCTAATTAATATATGATACTTATGTATTAGTACGCAGTGATTATATGATGTTAACATTCCTTTACAAACTGTAATAAAGCCTATCACGTTGTACTTTTCTGCAAATATGTTTAAGTGTAGAAATAAAGCTTGCAGATTTTAAGTATAACTATACAAAATAAAAACATAAGAACGCATCTAGGGACAAAAGATCACGCGTAAGTATAAGTATGACAAAAAGGGTAAGAGATGAAAATTGCTTCATCCTTTTTACTAACCTCTTTCGAAGTCTATAGACATCGAAAGACAATTTTTTTCAAGATTGTTTACAAATCTAGCGTGTTTGAGCAAAACAGTATGTCAAAAATTGTTCAAATTGAGATAAGTAAGCGAGTACATGTAAAAAAGTTAACTTTCATTTGGTCAAATCAGTATGTCGAATAAAAATACATATATGCTGGTTGAAAAATGATTAAGTTGATTTATAATGAATATGTAAAATTTACATTCAGCAAAAACTGTCTCAGAAAAATTTGATTTTTTTGACACATACCGTTTTCACCTAACAAGCTAGCCTGCTATAAACAATGTATTTATCTCTTATCGTTATTTTCAAGGCTTGTATATAATGAAGCGTAAATACTCTTGTTAGCACTTCGTAGACAATGCCCCTATAGAGAGAAACTATTATTTGTTATCTCCTTATTCTAGATATGTACAGATTTTTGGTCATTTTTGTCGCGTTTCGATATTTTTGATTTTGGGGGCATTTTTTTTATCATTTTTCAAGTTTTAATGTGTTCGTTTTGTCCTGAGTTTTAATCAAATGTTTCTTGAAGCATTCCGTATTCGTAATCTCATTTGTGGTTTCATTTTAACCTAGAATTACAAATGACTCATCTTCCAGCTAAATGAAACAAATATTTTTTACGCTTTCTTCTGATGGATGAATCATTGATATTGGATAGAGGGTAAGCTGGACTTCCAAGTATTGACCGAAAAAATGAAAGATCGGACTTGGATTTCAGATCTTCGAATTATTAATTGAAGTGAAGCAGCCCTCTCTAAACTGTGGTCCGCTAACTGGAACTGGCTCCTAAGGTAAAAAATACCGGCACACGGAAAATATTAGGAAAATGTGCAATTAGGTTATTTTATACATTTTATTGATGAAAGAATTCCTGTCTCTGATTATTTTCCTTATCTCTTTCTCTATAACTAAGAAAATTCTTCACCTAATGTAATAAGTAAGAAATGTTTTCAAATTATTCAAAAATTGTGGATAAATACCTGGATAATTGGAGAAATACTTTTCTCGGAAAGCAGAACCATCTGTATCCCCCCAAATACCTATCGGCAAACCAGGTATTGGATTTGTTAACACCAGCTTTCCAATTTCGCCAATAACACGATTCCCTAAAGGAAGCAAAGTATAAAAAATAATTAGTCAGTATTTTTTGTTTCTCATACAATTATTTGTATTGCCAATAACAAAGCAAATTCTTTGCGTTTCTGCTGTTCAAATTTCTTAAAATGTAACTTGTATAAGAGTTCAAAAACACAAAATCATCTAAGTACCTTTCTCGTCAACAGCCTCGATGTTGCAACCTAAAGCCATTCCGGGAATCTCACCTCTATGGATTGGAAGGGTTAATTCTAACACTAAAGTGGTCCCCATCGTTTCCGTACAGCCTAACAGAAAGAAAAAACATGTCACCATTTTAGGAAAAAATTTTTTTCACTTGACTAATCTGTCTATATATATATATATATATATACCAGAACTGCTCCAGACACAAAATCTATGTATTTTGGCTTCTACTTTATAACCCTTCAAGTGACGACGAGATATCTCGTCCATCAAGATCTGACCAATTTTGCTAATGACTAGATTTCTCATCATTAAAATATTGCCGAATTTTTTATGATGACGAGATCAAGTTATTCTGTTTCTTCTAATGATAAGGTATCTCGTCCATCAAGATATCTGATCTGATTTGCTAATGACGAGATACCTCATCGAGACAACCACCAGGAGGGTTAATTTGGGAGTAGCCCCTCCGACCAGACTTCTTGAAAACATTACGGATATAGGGTAGCCCCCAAAAGAGTTATTTGGCAGCGGTTCCGACGAATAGACAAAAACCGTTTTTCACAAGGAGTCAAAAGTAAACATTGAACATTACCAGCCGATCATGGAGACTAATCAATGCTTTCTCTCTGCAATCTTGTGTTGTGGGTCGTAGCGTTGCCTTTTAAGTCAGCCTTGCATGAATCCTAATTGTCCACTTATCAAGGGGGACGGATATAGCTTTATATGATCGTCCAAACCTTTTATAGTCTGTAAAGAGCTTAAGTTTGCAGGGTTCAGTGTTGAAATTTCTACATAGACATCTGTTTTATTTCGGTGACTGTTCATTACTTAGACTTACATGAACCTACATGCCTTTTCTTGCCTGAACCATCTTCCTAAACTTTAGAGGGGCTGCGTGTTGTCAGCCACAAAATTTACCCAAACGGCTTATCACTTGGAGACGTTTAGGATGAAGCTCAATGTCACTAGGTCGATCTCTTATGAATTCAAGTCCCTCTCGGAGATCACCATAAGACTGCAGTTTAGTATGTACTGAAGAGGAACACCTACTTCACCACGTATAAGGTATAAGGTATCCCATGCGGGAAAATATTCCGGTAAACTGCCATGGTTGGTAAGTAGTTTGTTTTTGCGAAGGAGTCTTACAGATACATCTTGAGATCTGGTATTATGGCGGCCACTATAAAAACAGTTCTCTTACATTTTACAGTTGGGTGAGGTTTTAGCAAATTTGGCGATGGGGATATCGTCTTATCTCACAAGCGTCTGGAGAGCCAATTGTCGAAAAGTGCGCCAATATGCCAAACTCGAATACTTCAAGAATCGATTTAGAAAAATGGGCCAAGTCTCATTCCTAGTTTAACAACACTGGTACAGACTTTGTCCTGAGCAGCTCTGGAACACATTCACTAGTTCAAGAATTAACTTATAAAAAGTATCATATAGTTTTTCTGGATATTAATAACGAAGTAATTTGTGTAAACTGAAATTTTGCTTACCATCTACTGTTTACTGTACTGTTAAACGTGATTAAGAGGAAGGTAGGTAGTTGAATTAACGTCGTACTGGAGCTACACAGAGGGCTATTGGTGAAGGTCCGGGATCAATCCCGAAGGGAAAGATCCGTGGACATCACACCATAATTTTGAACCACGTTCAGATGGCGAAACGTGATTATGAACACGTGCCTTTTTGAACTAGTCAGATGACGCATCTAATAAACTTCCCGCCCTATTCAGCTTTCATTTCAATGGATAGTCAACAATGAATAGTTAAATGGACAAATTTATACAAAACCGCTTCCAACAACTGTCTAAAACTCGGTTATAAAAGGCAATGCATATACTTTATCGCTTTTCGTTGCCACTCAGTATTTACTCCACGGGGCTCCTCAAAATTACTCACCTACTGAATGTTAACACAGGACGGTCAAATGGTGACAATCATTCATTGTTTATTCACGCATATGACAGCACACCCATAGTACAGTTCTAGGAACAAATCAGAATTTCGTCAATAAATTATTCATTAGCTCTGAGTTTAAAAATAAAATACTGGCATGGGCGTACCAGAATTAAGTAGGAAGAGTAGCTGGAATGGTGATCCCCAAAACTATTATGCCATTGGGTTATCCAAACGCTGTATGGACAGAAAATGCACACTACTCTTCTTTTATAGCATTAAATTTTTATAACAAGATCAGTTAATATATCTGCGCATCATAATACTGTGAGAAATAAAGAAATACGAAATTATTTTATCCTAAAACAATACTACCGTGCTAGTCAAGAAGGTATATCTCTGAATTCGGTCTTTAGATTAACGTTTGTTGAAATGGTGCATCACAACGCCCAATCAAAAGTTGGTAGGGTAACCATGCTGTTATCTAGTGATTTTAAATACTTGATACTTAAGATACAGCATATAATTATTGTCAATTTGAAAAGTATAAACTTGGATGTACTGTATTTTTGTCTATTAAAGTCAAAATGGTACTGTTTAAAATTATCCTAATTACAACATTTTAGAATTTTTATTCTTTACTGGACTAAAAAACTGATTCCCAGAATATTAGATTCATCTCACATAGAATATTACAGTCAAAACTTTTGTATCTCAAAGGCGTATAGATTTTTCTGACTTGCATGAAAACATTTTAATACCGCATTCTAGTTTAAAAATTAATTTGGTTTCCTATATGAATATATATGTGAATGTATCATAAAAAATGAATGATTGCATTAAGTTGTTAAAAATAAATTTGAAAAATATTTAGAGTACCTATAGAAATCATACTTCAGATGGAACCGTTTTCAGATTAAAAAGTAATCATTCACTTAATACATTTTCTTTTTTAATGAAGAAAAATGTTAACACCTTGATATTAGGTTCTTTAAGCAATTTATTTAGACTTCCATTTATGATAAATAAATTCAAATATTTCATCGCATTGTAAATGAGTTTCGTGATAAATTAAGAAGTGGTATAAAAGTTGGATTTCATAGTTACCAAATGAAGCGCAAAATGTTACATCCTTTCCCAGGTTTTCGTAAATAAAATCGTAGCTTTGAGGCTTCACAACACTTCCACCACTATTTATGCATTTCAACGCTGCTAGACTGTGTCTTTCCGCTAAATAAATAGTTTATTTCTTTTAATAACAAGTCACATAATTCCATAGCATCGGGTCTCAAACTCAGTCCCTTGTTCTCTCAACAACTAATTTATATTTATTCCATTTTTGGGAATTAAATGTTTTATCTCATCGGTATATGAATTTCGTATTTAGTTGAGTATAGGTAATAAAAGAATTTCATAATAGCACCAAACGTGACATCCTTTCCCACGTTTTCATCAACAAAGTCGTAGCTTTGAGGCTTCACAACACTTCCACCAGAAAGCATGCATTTCAACGCTGCTAAACGGTGTCTTTCTGCTAAATAAATAGTTGGTTATCTTTTAATAACATCGCATCTATCTACACTGCATGACAGAATATGCCACACCATGAAGGAATGCTTCGAAACCGACCAAACTGGTCGTATAGATAGCCAAAAAGGTGCAGAACAAATGATTTAATTTTCACATACAGACAAGGCTTCAGTGGCCTAAAAAACAAGATGATCAAAGAGAAGGGCCTGTTGAACTTGACTTGGCATCGATTCGATGAGTGTCCGAAGGATGTCTTCGGATATCGTGGGCCATGCGGTGTTGATCAGAGTTATTAAACCGACGTCCAATCATGTTCTACAGATTACCGATTGGCGAGAGATCGAGAGATAGGGAGTTGGCCAAGGAAGCATCTGCATACCTCGCAAAGCATTTAAGCTGATATGAACTGTGATGCCAGATGTTATCATGTTGAAAAATTGCATTTGGGACGTCCTGCAAATATGGTAGTACCACCAGTCGCAGAACCTCATCAAGATATCGGAGTGCCGCTGATGCGCCCGTAATGCCATCATACTATCACACGATGATCATTATTGGTGACACAGAAAAGTAATTCCTCGCTGAACACTATATTATTCTATTCTGCACCCCACACATCTCTGGTAGGACAAAATTCTAAGTGATGACGACGATCAAGGGTAGCCTTCACAATGGACGGTTGGACAACAAACCTGCCGCAGCCAATCGGCACGATACTGTCCATGTTGATATTGGAGCTTCCAAACCACCCTGTACACTTAGCAAAATGTCGCCAGTCGTGGATATGTAATGGCTTGACGATCTGTGCGCTCCGACGTCCGTCTCCAATCTCTGGTCCCAATACGACGTTGTACATTTCCTTCCGGGGACCACTATCTCCAAATGCGACCGACTGTTGTAGCACCGCTTTGCCGTATTACATTCTTCGGCAATATAGCGCAAGGATTAAGCAGCGGTACCGAAGACCAAGAATGAAACCTCTCCTGAACTCATCCGTTTGACGAAATGGCGTACGACAGAGTCTTAAATGTACTAACACTCCAAATACAGTAACAAAAAACTCACTTATCGTAGCCGTGACGAAGTCCTGAATGACAGTTTTACGTGCTGGTTGTCTGCTTATATGAAGTGCGGTTCATGTGATTGTTCGGAAATTTCATAACGTTCACATGTGCATCTACTCTGCAATTTACATGGCACTGCATCTTCATGGTGTGACACACATCTTCATGGTCTAACATTTTCTCTGTTAGGCAGTGTATAACAACCCTTCTAACGAAAGTTATATATCTTGGGTGCCCGCTTCTAAATCTTGCCATAGCAGTCTGGTACAGTCTTGAATCTTTAAAATGCAACGACAGTAGAGCCCCTTGGGGATACCAAGAATGTGGGGAGGAGCAGATAGTGTTTGTGGTTTTTGACGTGAATGCGTCTTTAAAATCGGAAGGCTATTGGGGGCATGCATGAAAAGTCAAATGTTGCAACTGTTATCTTATGATTTCAGAACTAGAAGATAAATATTACGTCGCGTAGACAAAGGAGGTCCGTACCTGACATAACTTTGAACCGAATGTGTAGACGCATTGAGCCAGGGGAGGAGTTCCGCAATATGTCGCAATTCTATGGTGGTGCTGGGCTAGCTTTAAATCAGTGTAACTTTGAATTGCGTGAAGTGAAGACTGCGTAATTGTTGTCATTCGAAAGCTACTGTATTTCTCTACAAATAATATTGGACAGCAATAATCTTGCAAGAGGAGAAATTGGTGATAATTGAGTAGAATTTGAATAAATATAAAATTCCATATGGTTTCAGAACTAAAAGAAACATACAAAACATAAGTATAGTATCGTGTATACAAAGGATGTCAGTGCCTGATATGACCTTTGAACCGTGTGAGCAACCGCACTGAGCGCGGGTAGGTTGTCTGCAATATGTCGCAATTCTACGATGCTGGGTGAGCTATGGGACAGTGTAACTTTTAATTGAGTGAAGTGAGAACTGTGCGTAAGTGGTGTCATTCAAAAGCTATCAAACTATGCTGCAGTCACGGGCCTTTAATCAATAAAATTTTACTTCAATATTAATATCAAACTTCCCTTTACTCATTGAAATTAATTGTTGAATGCATATGGGCGAACTCATTTGAACTTGTTTGATTCCTTTCAACTGATACCAATCAAACCTATGAATCTGGAGTTTTGGGGCTCCGAACTATTCGAATTAACAAATTTCGAATTTTGTTTAAGGTTGTTACATTATTCAATAGAAAGCTGCTTTCTTACAAAGATATTTCTATAGATGCTAATGTGCTATAATGCTATAGACTATAAAGTTGTCATTTGGTTCACATGGATTTGAACGAGTCTATTAGTTAATTAAAATACAGGACAAACCTAAACTATACTTTTCCTTGATTAGAGACTTTTGCAAGTATTGTCTCACGATTCTGGAAGGGATAGGAGTGATCACTAGTTGATGAAAAGAAAAAATCACCTCTGGCGATCGCCTCACAAGGCTTTGCGTATGGCAGCCTTTCCACGAGCGAGCTGACTCCCTTTTCAGAAATAGACTCTCCAAGTTCATCTACCTTTTCACCAGAGCCTTTATATAAGCAGTACTATGTTTATATTATGTTTAATTACAACAAACTTAAAAACGGTAAATTATTTGCGTTTAATCTGACTGCTCGCCGGACCTCGAGTTTGAGACCATTGCTCTTTGGCATAAAATTTCAAAACAGTCTAGGAAATCAGAAACACATAATACACTGGCGTGCAAAACTTAACCCTCCAAGTGGTTTCCACGAGATATATCGTCCATCAAGTTCCGACAAATTTAGCAAATGACGAGATGCATCACCATCAAGATATTGCCGATTTTTTTATGATGACAAGATCAAGATAAGGTCAGTTTTTTCTAATGACTAGATATCTCGTCCATCAAGATCTGCTAATATTTTTGTAAATGATGAGATACCTCGTCAAGACAACCACAAGTGGGTTAAGAAACATTAATGTTTTCAGCTGTTACTTTGCAGTGTAGGGATCTGGATGTAGGAAAGTAATACAGTAGGTATGTCGGGGTTGCCGAACTGATGAGTAAAATCAAAACTATAACAAGAATAGAAGAGAACCGTAAAAACGTATTTGAACTGAAGTAGTGACATTGCACTGGGTGTTGTGAGACAGAAGGTTGACTATAAAAATTTAAATAAGGATAGAAGGCCATTCTGTAGTCAGCAATATGTTGGTAGGTAGGTAGATATTTTAATTAACGTCGCACTGGAGTAACACAAAGGGCTATTGGTGACGGTCAGGAATCAACCACCGAAAGGATAGATCCGAGGACAACTCCACGTAATTTTGAACCACGGTCAAATGACGAGGTAACACCTGAGCATTGAACGTCCGTCTGTCATGTCGTACTCACATTTCGAAAATTGGAAAGAATTCCTGAACTGCTTTTATCGGTTTTTTTTGCTAAAACCATCTCTGAAGTCGCGGTTCAAAAATTTGAATATGCACTACCTCTACTGAATATTGCCGATGGAGCTGTCGTCACAGACAATTTTATTTAGTTTTGATGTTGTAACCTGTAAAAATAATGGCTTTCTTTAACCTCCTGGTGGTTTATCTTCGCTTCGAAAACTGCCCTGGAGTGTCCAGCCTCTGGTGCAGAAAACTGTTCCAAACTATCACTAGTTCTGTGGAAAAGACAGTTTGTTCTTCCTACTTGAATCTTCATTCCCCTTTGGAGTAACACGTCTGTTTTGTCTCGACGAGATATCTCGTCCTTAGGAAAATTGGGCAATATATCTCGTCGAAACACTTGGAGAGTTAAGTTTTGCACACCAGCGTACATAAATATTGACTAAGCGATTAGAATCATCATGTGATGTCCATTTTAAAGTGTAATTTATCCTTCAAAAAGTGAGTTTAAAAACAACTCACTTGGCACGTATCCTCGTTTCTGGAATTCATCTGTGACGCTTGCAGCCAAGATGGTATGGGATATTTTGAGTTCTTCCACGAAGTCCCAGAAGTAAGTTTTACTTAAGTAATAAGGGCAACTTTCAAAGAGCACTATCGCTTCTCCCAAGAAAAGCAGTGATGCAAACATGTTCCACGATGCCCAACCTACCTAAGAAAAACAACAGATCTTATAATGAGAATACATGACAATGCTCATTGAAATTCACAAAAAGGAAGCTCAGGCACAGATCCGGTTTTTTTATTTTGTGCAAGCCAGTGCCTTAAACCTTCTAACTCACAGGAACTAAATATAAACGGCCAATGAAAAATCATCAGAGAATTACAGACAGTTTTAATAAAATCAATGCTTAAATGTAAAAAATTGAACATTTGAAGCAGTACACATAAAAGTTATAATACAAATGATTAATTGGAATAAATGAATCTCTGTTGATGTAGGCAGGTAGTATAATTTGCGTCGCACTGGAGCAACACAACCGGCTATTCTATTCCTGTTGAGAATAGTTTGAATTAGTATGTTAGTTTTGGGGCCCTGGGCAAATTCTGGCTAGCCCATTCATTAAAACGATAAAGCTTAGACTTCATACGTAATCTACATCAAGCATTTTGCCGTAACACATATGTACAATACCATTCTCTTGTTGGCTTCGTGTCAAAGTTTGGAGAGTACGATGTAAGCTCAGGTGTTGACCTCGTCGTCTAACCATGGTTCAAAATTACGAGGTGTTGTTCTCGGATACCCTTCGGGATTGATTCGGGACCGCCACCAATAGCCTATTGTGTTGCTCCAGTGCAGCGTAAATTTAACTACCTCTAACCTACCATTCTCAACTATGAAAAGAAATGACATTAATTTCTGGTGGTTTTACAGACGGTGAACAAAAAACTGCAACACCTGGTATTCGAACACAATAAAATTTATCTGTACTGTTAAGTCTATGATATCTAATACAGAATAAATATGTTTTGGAGGAAGCGCAAGTCCTATGCTATTGTTACATGGCTAAAATCCATTCATCTCACAAAACAATGACAAGTTCACTATGCGATGCTGATGATTCACTACGAAATATGCTTCCAAATATTACAAATTATTAGTAATGCTGAGATGAGTTGACTACACGTGCACATATCTATGTAAAAAATTCATTTACAGTGGCTAAATATTACGAAATGCATGTAAAATGCGTATAAATTTGTAACTTACCGGTGACATCGATAACCATACTGACTCCCTATTTGAATTGAAATGAATACCAAAATCTTTCACTATGGACATCAGAGCCTACATAACAAAGCACTCTATAAATATAGCTGCACGTACTTTCAGTTTTAATAATAAGATTTTTTCTGTGTATTGTTTTCATTTTATAAACCGAATTGGAATATAAAATTACAACTTTTTGGTTAATAAAATATTTTTAATATACAGGGTGTCTATAATTAAAGTTCTTTTTCTAACACCATTGTAGCAATAAGATTTTCAAATATGCTTCACTTCAAAACAAAACTATAGGAATTTGTCAAGAATTACTCACCCCGAAACCATGTAATATGGCCTTGGGTAATCCTGAGGTTCCAGATGTGAAGCAGATGAATACAGGATGACAGGCCGGGACCTGTTCGAATTGCAAAGGTGGAACGGTACCATCTGTTTCGTGTCCAGCATCCAAGAACTCATCCAAAAAGCAACTGAGAAAGATAGCCTGATTATTAAAAATTGATGAAATTTGTCAAGGTACATAATAGCGCAAAACCACCTCTTCAAGTGTGATGAAAAAATTCAAATGCACCCATACCTGTTGGGGTGTATTGACATGTCTGGCAGTCTCTCGAGGAGAATATTGCCATCATTGATGGAGAAGACACTGAACCGTTATAAAATAAACTATTTTCCTACCGACTTTTGACGATTAATTCTTCAAGTAACATAATAAGACATATCGGACAGCATACGATAGTAATGCGTATTTGGTAAACAATCTTGTATCCTCCATATTTATGTTACTACAAGACTCGATTTGTCTATTAAATTATACACTGCTGGCCACCCAAATTGCAACACCAAGAAATACAAGAGATATCACAACAAAATTTATTTTGTAGATAACATGTTGACCAAGTATCAAATGATTAAATTTATAGACTTCTGTGAAGTGTGGTTCCTGCCAAAATCAGTAGCCAGAGTAGCCGCCATTGTTGGAGATCACCGCTGCCACACGCCTCGGCATTGATTCAAAGAGACTTTGGATGTGTTCTTGGGGTACAGCAGACCAAGCAGCTTCCACACGTTGCCAAAGTTGATCTGGTGTGGCAGCTGGGGATGTATTCTGGGTCAATCGTTGAGCAACCATGGACCACATGTTTTCTATCGGCGAAAGATCCGGAGAGCGAGCTGGCCAGGGAAGCAATTCAATCTGGCGATTGACGAAGAACCCTTGGACAATGCGTGCCACGTGTGGTCGCGCATTATCCTGTTGAAATATGGCTGTGGGCAAGCCCTGAAGGTAAGGAAGGACAACTGGCTCCAACACCTCGGAGATGTAGCGCTGGCTGTTTAAAGTACCGGCAATGCGTACTAGAGGAGTGCGAGAGTGATATCCAATACCGCCCCATACCATAATACCCGGTGCAGGACCAGTGTGGCGGTGCATAACGCAGCTGTTCAGCATCCTCTCTCCACGGTGTCTCCAGACTCGAATCCGACCATCGTGGTGTTGCAGACAGAAGCGTGACTCGTCAGTAAAGACAATTTCATTCCATTCTGCCGTCCACATCCTTCTTTCATCGCACCATTGGCGGCGGAAACGTCTGTGGTTCTGCGTCAAGGGTAGACGAAGCAATGGACGTCTTGCGGACAGACCACTCTGCTGTAAACGGCGTCGAATGGTACGCGCAGACACTGGATGATGCGGTACAGACTGAATGTGCTGTGCTATGGTTCGTGATGTGGCTGAGCGATCCGTCACTGCCATACGCACAATATGCCTGTCATCACGTGAAGTGGTGCACTGAGGTGGATGCGATCGAACGCGTCGGTCCGTCGTACCCTCCTGCATCCACCGATCACATATCCGCATTACAGTTGTTTGGTTTCGTCCAACACGACTACCGATTTCCCTGAAAGATAATCCACAATCTCGGTAGGCCACTATCCTTCCTCTGTCGAACTCGGATACTTGATCAAAAGATGATCGCTGTTTTCTACGAGGCATAATTGATCGTTTTTTTTTGAAAAAACCACAAGAAAAACACAATTGCCGTACTTGAAATCGTCGAAATCTCCAAGCCTTAAATAGCGCTTTGAAGTGGCGCCACAGGCGCGCGTGATGTGCGTCTGCGCTGAAATTCTAATCATTTGCATATCTCACCTCCGCTAATGCATGTTGTAAATTTCATATTATTTGCATGCTTCCTTCAGGGTGTTGCATTTACGGTGGCCAGCAGTGTATTAATTTCTATATGTTCGGGTAAAGGAAATTTTAAATTGGAGTTGATAGGAGAAATTTTTGTTATTTACTCTTAAAAACTAGAGAATCTATGCTAAAATTAGTGAGAGATTACCTGTTCTTGATATCACTAATATCTGGCAACTTTGATTTTCCTCTGGATGGCACAATAATTACTTTTTCTAGAGTTAGTAAAACTAGAAAAATAATATTCAGTGAAATAAGTTGCAATTTTAAAGACGATTTGAAAGCAATTTTAATTTGATAATTCCAGTGCAATAAATCTATTAAATAAATCATTACAGTATAAAACAATACAAACAACAGTACGATGCAATAGTGAAAAATCTTTTGTTTCAAAAATAGTCCATTTTTCTACCTCGGCTTATAAGACTTATCCAACCAAAAACTTCTTAATGATCCTATCGAACTTATTTTATTCTAACCATGTAAGGAGAATCACGGTATTTCTTAAAACTTTTTTGACATTCTTCTTTGCTAGATAATCAAAATTTTCGTGATAGCAAGAGGTAATTTATTAGTATCGGAGATTCATTCATATTCAAATTATTTTCGTAACCGTATTCTCAATAGATTGTAACAAGTTGCTAAATTATTTAGAAATAACCTTTTTAAAACTGTTGTTATAAAGTACAAGTATTAGTAGATTTAAGATTTTAATTTCTCTTAAAGCTAGACGAACGGAATGGGCTTGTGTGGCCCTAGTGCTGTTTTCCAGCCTATAAATTCCCTTGCATATGACTTGAATATATTGCTATTTTATGACATTTAAGTATTTGGTCCACACTTATTGTGTATTTAACCCTCCAAGAGTGTTTCGACGAGATATCATGTGTAATATGTGACCCATTGAACACGTGCCCATTGAATAGGAACATATGGTCAGTGAGGTATAATTTTTCAATTTGAATTATAATATATCATGTGTTACTTGGCATAATCTGCATAATTTGATCCAGCGATCAATAAGAACGTAGGGCCACGTTGGCCCTATCCGTCTTTTTAGGTATAAAGCAACTTCCCATCTTTCTAGTGTTAATTCTTGTAACAAAACTCCATGTATGTAGGAATAGAGTTGAGTAAAGCTTAAGACAGAGGAATGAAAGATAGTGGGACATCTTTACGAGGTACTTTCGAAGAAACCCCTAAGAGGGAGAGAAGGAGGTGGGATTTCAAGGAGAGAGGACAGAAGTTTACATCGAAAAAGTCGAGATCCTGGCACTATGGTACCCTCCTTCCTGGGGATCCAGCCATTACCTATCTTTCACACATTCCATAAATGTTGTCTATTAAGTGTATTGTTTTTCGAATTATACTATCGCGATTTATGTCTTATGTGTAAATCTATCTGCATAATGCTATCGTCTCAAATATTTTGCATCTTTTTCACAATCTAAACAAAATGTTTAGTATCCTGCAATTGAAAATATAAATACCTTCGGCGATGGCTTTTACTTTTGGCAGCATTTCTATTTCCTTGCCTTCTTGTAAGAATCGATCCACCGTTATTAAAAATTTTGAATTCACTTGCTGGAGTCTGTTACACACAGACTGAAATAATAACAGGAAAAATAATGCAACTTATGCTACAAATAATATTAAATTATTAAAAGGAGGAACTAATAGGTATGATGGTCGGTCAATGTTATGAAAATCCTGATCGAAATACAAGAAATAAACTTTGGGTCAAAAGTTTTTACAGTAAAAACTATTTAATTCGTAATAATTTAGTTACAAGTCGCTGAAAAGGAATAACATTATTAAAGAAAGAGTCACCTCAGAACCTAAGATTGGTAATGCTCCCGTGAAAATCGCTCCAATACTGGCAGCAGCTATCATAGCAACTATGGGCTCCTTTCTGTTTGACATGTAACCTAAAAATGTAATTAAATAAGAATTCATTTAAGAATTTGGAAATAAATTTAGGTAAATGCCTACCATACATAACAAAATCAAATATAAAACAAACTATCTCTAACCGAGTCCATTAGAAAGTTATGTAAAGGATCTGTTCTCGCAACAAAAATGGTCTGTATCTATCAAATATGAAATGGACTGCTTTGATTTTTTCCGTATAACAAAAGGACCTTTAACCCTCTAACGGGCACACACGCATACATCCATTCTGTAACCTGCAGTCTTCCGTGCATGATATAACCAGTTTTGAGAAACAGCCAATAAAAGATTCCCTGGGATACTTTCAACCAACAAATGTGGTTATTTATTTATAAAATATGATTTGATGTAGGATAAAAACAATGCACAAAGTCCTTGATTGCGGTGGTGGACATATTAAAGGACTCCTATTGTTTGATGTTCACAAATATAAATAAATAAAAACTACACCATCTAGCTTCCATGTTGTTCTACTTAAGTGATAAAAATACCGCCATCTATCGTAGAAAATGTGAACTCTTTTTTTCTTATACCAAAAATATCCGACTCCCCGACAGGCCGCCTTTTGGTGCAAACCGCATTCTACTACGCCAATATTTGTTGATTTTATATAATTCTTCAAAATTCTGGAAATTTATGGGACACCCTGTATTTTATACTTACTTTATACTAACGGATGCGTATTTTTTGTACATATATTGCATATTTTTTATAATTCCTAACAACTTTCTCTGCCTGACCATGAGAAGAGTGTCAAAAGAAATTTAACCTTTGACCCGCATCCGGTGGGGGAAGAGTTGACCTCTTGACCTATTCATCTCATTTTTTTAACGAAATCGTCACTTTTGGACCATTTTCGTCCCAGTAGATGTGCTTTTCTAGGGTTTTTACCATTAGGGAATAGGGAACTTTCATGGCTGACCACTGGGAGGGGCTCTTACTTGTTTCCCGAGGGTTAACCGTTTAACAGGGGTTGTTTTGACAGTTTTTTATAATAAAAAGTTAAAGATAAAAAAGACCTTACTCGTTAATTTCTGTCAACTTTTTGTTGCTTTTGGTAGATTTTGACACTTGCTAGGAGAGTATGGAACCACAATTCGGATTCGAACCCAGCAAACAGCACTTGATAAGTGATAGCGCCTAGGTGGTCTGCCATCAATTTATATCGCGGGATGTTGGCGTGCACCTGGGTCTACTCAATGTTCCTGCCCACACACGGCTATGGGAAGATTTGCCTGGTTTTCCACCCACGTAATACGAATGCAAGTTGGCGAATGAAAGTCAATCCAGTGTGAGGAGCATCCTATTGGTAGACTAGGGAAATAGCCAGTCACCTGACAGTTCAGATAGGATAGATCTAGTGTCATATTTACCCTTAAGTTAAATAATTTTTGCAAGATAGTAAGCAGTTTCTTTGCTATGACCTCTTTCTGCCTGCAGTTTATCTCTCTAGAAACTGTCGCTCTACGGATCTGGTCGTTCTATGAACCTTTGGGGTCTTTCCCATGTCTATGATGACCTCTACTGGTTGGGACAGAGAGGGGCTGCACCCCAACTAAGAAGAAGAGTATGGATTCCAGCTAGGCTGTTCGCGTTCGATGTCTTGGTTGGCCACAGAGCCTGGTCGACTCATAACTGCCTGAAGTAATCCTTTAGCCTGTGATCCAGTCAGTGGAATCGCTGTATTTAACAGAGAAACAACTTAGCATCCAATCCCATGAGGTCAACTCCTTATCCACTCTGTCCAACTTCGACGAACTATCACAAGGACCTCGTGAATCAGATCCTGCTAATTGCTTTTGATGTGCGTGTGTCTTCCCAGGGCCTTTTTATGAAAGGTGAGTCCTTTTTGTGACAGCCATCATTTCCCCAATCACACACAAAAATGATTAATTTGGTATTGGCTTAAAATAAGAGAAAATTAAAGTAACGTTTATTTTTGTTTTTTGTTAGGGCCCCGTATTATGTTTAATTTATATTACCTATCCTAAATAAAAATAAGCTTATTTAATGAACGATATGTGTTCATGCATTATTTCACTCTGTATAACAGAGGTATTTAAATATTATTGGGTGGAAGTTTTGAATTCTTTAACTATACCCATATCTTTAGTTTTGAATCCCTATATCATCATTTAAATATTTAACATTTTAGGGATCTTATGAAAAAAGAAAACATAACTTTTAAATAAATAACTATGGAAAATTAAATATTAACAATGCACGAAAAACGAATAAAAATTAATGCGATTTTGAAAATATAAGATTAAATAATATATAAAGTAATTTACAGGTAACCACGTCTCCTTTCTTTAAGCCACATTTCCTAAACGCTGCAGCGTATAATTCTGCTTCTTCGTATATCTGAGCATAGGTTGTTCTTTCTACTTCTTTGTCCTCTCCTATAAGACACAGAACCTGTTATTACTTATAACTTTCAAAAATCATTCAGACAAAATAAACTCTTTTGTTTCCTTTAAGGAAAGTCAAGACAGTTTTCGTTATTATGATATAGAGAATTTAAAAATAGTATGATATAGGTAAGTGAGCGAATGTTGGCACACTTTCAAAAAAATCTGTGAATTCAAGAAACGAAATATCCGAAAAAAATTTCAATTAAAAAATATTTTATTGTCGAAATATATGAATGATGTTTATACTTATAATTAGAATAACAAATCATAAAAACACATTTGGAAAAGACATGTCATTACGCCATCGCTACATTAAAGTTGACAGTAAGATGATGCACTTTTGGAAATACATACCCATGAAAAAGTAATATACGTTTGAATAAAATGATAATTCAGTAATAGAGGTTTAGTCCCTTAATATCTTCTTGGCAAATCCTATTTCTGCGAATTTTTTACATTATCTACAAGTCTATTTCCTTTCTCTTCTCTCAGGATACCTTGATAACAAAGAAAAGGAAGGTAGAGGAGTTTGATTATAAATTAATGTCACCCGTCACTAAATCCCTTTCATGAGAAAAGAGAAAAAGATAGTATTGAATTTTTTTGTCACTTGGTCCTAATGAACACTGACAAAATTTATCTCTTTTTCTAAGTGTTGCTTCTACTGTACTATACTTCAAGGATATCGATTTTTCCAGAATTTATACGAGAAACAGCTTACTTTCTCTTCGTCGAACCACGTAGCTTTCTAGGAATACTTCCTGGAATAAACTGGACATGATCAAATCCATTTAACAAGATAGGAACTTGAATTATTTAGAAAGTTCAAAAACATGTTTACAGAAGTCTAACAAACTATCTTTCCAAAATAATTGTTTTTGAACAATCGAATGACATTAGAAGTACTCTAATACGTCTTTCTAATGAAAATGAAACAAAAATCACTGCATCATCTTATCCTGACAACAGGTGCGTCATCTTACCCTGATAGTAGGTAACTCATCTATCCCAAATGTCAGGGAAAGATGATCGCTCATATATTTGATAACGGAAAGATCAATATGGTCGATATCAGTTTACTTCCGAACGTACCTAACTATTTCCAAACATTAACAAAAACTGGAGTAAAGACTGTTTAAAGATATGTTAAGGTCGCTTATGTTTTAAAATTGCAAGGACGTTTATAAACTTGGAAATCTTCAAAAAATGATAAAAGCTTTGACTTAAATAAGATCTCGACACAACTTTCCACACTAAATCTTCTGAAACTACTAAATATAAAGAAACAGAAATTTTGACAATTGCTCACTCAGCATCTTAGTAACAACTGCTACGTCATCCTACGAATACGATATCTGTGTCTAGCTTACTTATACATTCCAATACAAAATTTGTATTTTTGTATGCACGAAAATTTACTATGATCAAGTTTTTAACACAAAATTACAGCTTTAAACTTGTTTTCTTTAGACTTAAGCATTCATAGTAGAGCTAAGATTTCATACCATTATCAGTTAAACCCATTTATCGATTTGCCTCATATGTGTAATTTAGACGTACGTTTATTACGATAGAGACCAAATCCGTTTTTAAAGCATTCTCAAAAGCTTTTATATGTCATAAAATAATGTTAAGCTTTTTCACAAATAGTAATTGAATACTCTATCCTCTCCATCTCTTTCTTGCCGCTTCATTCCAATGTGTGTATGAGTCGAATGGTTGAATCTCGGGTCTGCGTATGGATGTTCGTAGTGGTTAGGAATCCGCTTTGTGAGTAGCAGGACCTGGTCCAATCAGCAATCGTGTAGCAAAGAAAAACCATAGAAGAACAAACAAACCATTCACCCGATTTGTCCTTCTAGTTTCATTTTTAGCTACACGAGGGCTAATTAGAGTGGTGTCAACTTCTTAAAGTAATGAACAGGTCCACATGAACAAATAAATAATTCAGGTTCCGTTAATTTTATACAAAACCTAGTTTGTAATGCTTCTTGAAAGTTATTCAAATTATATTCATGAATATCTAATAAATAATAATATTTTTGTAAAACAATTAGTACAACCTAAATATAACCAGTTACTCAAATCATCATGAATGGTATGAAATTTTATCTTAAGCAACCCAATGGATAAAACTCATCCGAAAATCAATTTTATTTCGAGATTCGTATTAAGTAGAATTTTCAAGCTTTAAAATGATGTATGAAATTTCTTTGCAGTTGTTCGGAAAGCTTTTTTTTTAAATATTTTAAACATATAAACACACTCTCATCAAGAGGCTTTTAAAGGCTATTTGATGACTGATTTAAAGTGATGCTTAAAAGTGACTTTTTCCAGAGAGTGTACCCTCTGAAAAAACTATAAAAGAGGCACTTGAAATTTCGCCTAGTCACGACACTTCCGGAATGATACAGGAAGTACTTACATAATTGACCAACACCTTCTATATTTACCTTTACAAAAAAACTCTCACAGATTACACTACATGCATATCTTTACCTGCCGTGATGATTGCCACTCGATCATCTCTGTATTTCAATAAATTCTCCCCGTAGTTAAGCAGGGCACCTTTAAACCAAGCCGAAGTTTCATAAATTGGCAGTTTGGTATCTATAACCTAAAAATAATCAGTAAGGATTTCAAGCTGTAAATAAATTCTCAATCAATGCTTTAATTATTCATATTCAATTCACGAATTTCATCCATTTTTCCGATGTAAATAGATGCCATGGACACCGAAACATAGTATTTTTACATAATCTTTACAAGTGTTAGATTAAATTAACTCCAATGGATATGTATTTAAATTAACCTCTTCATATAATATTTATGTGAATGGAGATTACATAGACCACTTTACTTTATTAAAACTAATTTTATTATGTAATTAAAAATAATTGAAATTGAATTTTACATTTTTATTTTAAAACTTTAAATTATTAAATAATAAATTATTTTGGCAGACGGTTAAAATTTTTCTTCATCAATCAATATGGCATATTAGTGGACTTTTAAAACTTTTTAAATAATTAAACTGTTTTCAAATTTCTGGAGTTTACTAATTTCTCCAGGGAAGAAGAAAACAAATAGAACCATTAGTTCCCTCTTACCTTGTATATGTTCGTCTGACTGGTTTTCTATTACACTGCATAAATGAGTAAAAACAATTCTAAAATATTCTCGAAATAGATGCAATGTTTTAGTATTGACTGGTGCTTTAACTACATGTGTTAGTACTACGGGATTAAATTTGTTAGAAATATCAAATAGTGTTCAGAATATAATCACAATATAATTCATATTAATAAATATTTTTCTTATCTAATAATAGAAACCTGTTTTGAAATCATTATTATTTTAATAATTTTAATTGAAATTTCCAATACCTCATCGTACTTTTTGGATGATATGACTCCAAAAAAATCCCACACAGCTGCCCAAAAGTCTCCACTATTATCTACTGTCCATTTGTGAAAGTCCCAATAGTCACCTAAACCAAATACAGTATTTAGTAAAAGTTGTAATTATAGTTATTCGTGTTGTTATTCAAAGACATTAAAGCAACTTATATTGATTTAGTTCAGTCCACAAAACTCGATATGAAAGATAAATTCTCAATTTTAAAAATAAAAAGTCATAATTAAATATGTATATCACTTTTTATTTCGAATGGTGAAAACAGCTCATATTTATCAAACAGAACATAAAGTAGAAGCTAAATAATTTTATTTTTCCAAATTCATTACATTATTGTCAAGTTTGATTCATCAATTGAACCAATCATCCTATTTCAATTTTCTATTTGTTTTACTTATAAATGTATATAAATAAAAATGGAGTGTTTATGTACATTGTATATTTTCGCCCCAATTCAAGTTAATTAAATATGTCTTTATCTGTTTTGAGTCATTCTATAGAAAAATCAGTGGTTTCCGCGTTTGATATCTGTCTGTCCGCGTTTGATATCTATCTGTCCGCGTTTGGTGTCTGTCCCCGTTTGTCTGTGTGTATGTGCCCGAACTACGTCCAAACGATTAGGCATATTTTCATGAACCTTAGCATAATGTAACTGTTTACAATAACGTAGTAACAGAACGTAACCGCGCTAGATTCATTGTCTGTATTACTGTTTTTATGTCTTATTTTGTATTTGAGCAAGTATCACATAAAAGTTTTTTAATGTTTTATATTTGATATAAAAAATATTCTAACAATGAATACATTATTTAAATTTTTTTGTCTACATTTTTAGTTACGGTTCACACAAAACAGCTGAGTACTCATACTTAAATCAACCTCAATTTGGCCTGTTTTCTAGAAGTTGGGAATGATGTCTTATCAAATTAATTTGTCATCCTTCCCTTAAACAAGACGAAATTCGAAAATGTCGTATACCTGGTGCAAGAGTGCCATAGGTCAAAAGAGATTGGTAGGAAAATTGTGAGTGCTAGAGTATTCACGATAGATTCGTCATCTTTACGAAATGAGTTACAACAATTGTACATGGAACAAACTTAAGAAGGGACATTCATAATCCCCTCCAAACTCAAAATCAACTTTTGTAGTAGTCACCTTGGTGTCAGCTTTCGTCGTAGCTTTGTATGTGTTTGAAATGTAGAATGTAGATAGATTAGCATGCAAATTCGATAGGCATACAAATTAAGTTGTAGAAATTACAAAAATGTCGAAAAGCATTAAGAAATTATTTTCCTCATACTTCAATGATGTATACGTTTTTATGGCAAGAAAAAAATGATTATTCTGGTCACTTTTTCAACCTACAGTTAATCTATTCAACCAGAAGATCAGGTTATTCTGCGGGTACTGAAATTAAGGCAAACAATCGAATGTTTCAAAAACTACTCTTATAGAATAATAAAATTAGCAGAGAATTCAGAAACGATAGAACCTCGATTTTCCGAAGTAATGTAGATCTAGGTCACCTCGGATAACCAGAAACGGATAATACGGAAGAAGTATTACCTAACAGCCTATACGAAATACCGATTACGGTATTTCATTTCACTAGTACCGCAACTGAAAGATTGGTTAAGCTAGGATGAAGAATAATCTACAGTAGGATTTGGGTCGCAATATGAATTTATTGTGAAATTTTTACAGCAAATCTGCACGTGAATAAAGAACCTTTTTAATTGTCTTCAAAAATTCTATCACGTTCTTCTGTTTCATCTAACTTTCTCATCTCTTTGAACAAATTTATTTAAATCTTTAAAACTCGGTCATAAATTCGGCTTTCAAAATCCGAACAATCGATTAATCTGAGTTCGGATAATCAAGGTTCTACTGTACTTTTATTGTTCTGACGTTCTTTTGACACATTTTCAGATAAAGTAAATTATTGATATAAATTTTTGACAGGTTCGAATTTATAAGAATAGTTATCAAGAGAATATCGAAATTGTATCTGATTTCAATATTATTGTTATGCAATTCCGATACCTTATTTTTATTTTTCGAGCAATCGGTACATATCGGCAAACGAGCACACATGCAGGCAGGCAAACAGATGGACAGACAGACAGACACCAAACGCGCAAGAGACGGATTTTGCATCAGAAGGGTCCAAAACGGATAGAAGACTTGAAATGGGTCGAAAATATTCAATGTACAAACATACACTTCATTCATATTTATATAGATTTCAATATTATAGTTATGTGATTCCGATACCTAACTTTTATGGTTTGATCAATAAAACAATATAAATTCCTTACCAAACTTGATTTGATGCCTTTCCTTTATAAACTCCTGAAGTTGTCTTGAAATCACATCAGATCCTTCCTTCGGCTTTCGCATAACGGGTACATCAGTGAAACGTATGTGACTCATATTTATTTCTCTTACATGGAAAAGAATTTTAAAGAACCGGTTATAGGCACAGTATTTTCAACTATATAAAGAAGAAACACATAGATTTTAAAATTTAGACCTATTCCATTAACTTCAACCAAAGATCATCATGTACATGGGAGGGGGAGCACGTTAAATCTGACGACCTCAAATGCTCTTACGTTGGCGTAGAGTGGAAGTTTGGAAAGTGGGGTGTCAGCTCAGGTGTTGAATTCCCATCTCACCGTGGTTCAAAATGACGAGGTGTTGTCCTCGGATCTATCCCTTCAGTAATGATTTCGGGCTGTCATCAGTATCCCGTTGTGTTGCTCTAATGAGACGTTAATTTAACTGGGACCCCCTCATCCCTATTACCTTGACTTTTTTCCAAACTTAAATTGTCTTGTATTTGGCGCAGTATGGCCCCTTGCGCCCTAAAACCAAATCCAACCAACTAACTAACCAAACTTAAAGAAACGTGGTATGTGAAACTTTTTCTGAAATTACTCTATTCAGTGATATGTCATGGTGTGAACATGGAAATGAATAGAATTGATTATTTCCTGACGTTTTCAAATCATCTAGGATTTCGTTCTGGTAATGTCCGAATGAATGGCTACGGACGTTGAGCTGATGCTGAATTCCGCCTTGTCCTAACTACCTATCAAAACATTTGCATTGCATTAATATCGCCTCTGATCCGTTCTGCAGGCTCTCCTATCTTCAGTATGAAATAGACATCAATCACCTACTTCCGTCGTCCTCATTAATAACTCTCTTTTCAATAGCCACTGGAAAGCCAGAGACCATTTGGGCTTATAAGCTATTACTGTAGCGGCTCTTATGTTATTCTTTAGAAGGTCAACGAAACTTGCATAATTCGAAGTTGAAGTGACCGTAAAAATATTCAAGAATTCGAATTAATGAAGTCTTCATGGATTCCACGATTTCCGAAAACTAATATCAAGAATCAACACTCCTGAAGTCCGTTGTTCTGAAGGGAGAACAACGGGTTCTAAAACTTCAGAGAAGTAGCCGTGGCTGTTTAGTTGTACCAACAATACATATTATGTGGGTGCGGGAGTAGAATCCAATGGCGCTCCATACCATAACGCCAGGAGGCGGAGTGCCATCTCAATGTTGGCAGTCAATTGTCGTGGTGCCTCCAGACTATCGTGGTGCTTTAGAAATAATTGAGATTCTTCTGAAAGACAATGTCATGCAGTTCGTTTGTCCATTGCAGCCGCATACGCTTGTGGGGTTGTGTTGAAGGTAGTCGCAGAAATGGACGCTTTGAAAAATTCCCCGATGCTACAACCTACATCAAATTGTACGTGTTCACAAAGGTTGCTGTGCAACACACCCTAATTCTTGGGCTAGGATTCTTGATGTTGTAGTAAGATATGTGATAGCTATGCGCACAAGATGTCTATCCACCCATTCAGTGTGTGACGAGGCTGCTGTAATCGTTCATTTTGGCTCAGTTCGTCCCTCCTGCACCCACCGATTTCATATTCGCATCACTGTGGCCGGATTTCACACAACACGAATACCTATTTCTCGGAAGGAAAATCCGCAATCTCGATAAGCCACAATTCTTGTTCCGTCAAACTCAGAAACGTGTTCATATGACTACCGGATTTTTCAATAAGGCATAACTAATTTTTCTATGCACAGGCACAGCGAGAAAACACAATTCCATTACTCAACGCCTGTTCTCTGTTCTTCCTTTTTATACTGCTCACTGAGGTAATTAGTGTTGCACATTATTTGCATATACGCAGCAGTGCTAATTGTTTGAATAGTCTTCGTTGATCTGCACGTCAGGCAAATTTCAAGGCCATTAGATGCTTTCCTTATGGTATTGCAATTTCGATGGCCAGCAGTGTATTAAAGTTCATACATTTCTACGTGTTCATCATATAAACATTAATGGTATCGTAAATATAAAATTTGCATCATGGAAAGATTAAAATTTTTCTTTGTGTTTTGTATCTTTTAAATAAATTAAATATTGTCTAGTATTAATGAAAATAACCCAAAGCAGTAACACTTAAAAAAATAAATGTTTACCTTGTTTCAGGATATCGGGAGCAATTTTATCACGTAATATTTCAGCCTCTAAAAAGTGCTTAGTAATGGAATCAAGAAAAAAGTTTTTATACTCGAAAGTAAACATCTTCTTTATCGGCATAATACTTTATCAGGCCAATTCCTGATAACACTGCTTTAGTTGTATATATTGAGATTAAACTACTCAACAATAATGTTCAACAATATGACGAAGGAAATAATCTTCTTTCTTATCCCAGTGTAAAAAAATTACGCTAAGTCATTGAGTCTGTGCAAAAATAGTTTTGGGGCAATGGTAGATGGGTCCTTAAAAACGTCTTCATATATGGCTCCAATGCAATTCAGGATATTTGAGGGAGAGGCTTGTAATAAGCTGCACCTTATACAAGTGGGAAAGGATTTCTGGTCATCAAAGAATAAGATGGGCCAGAATGGCCTCAAATGGCCAGATGGGAGTCCGGCAAACATAGAGAAAGTTGTTCTTGGCAAATTTAAAGCGAGTAGCTATCCTATTGTTTTACTGAGGTACGAGTGATGCAAAGGTACTGGAGATGATCTGCGCAATTGCTTTTTATGCACGAACCTCTGAGAGTAGGACGGTACTTTCTCTTATGTCAGGTTGTTTATTTGCTCCAGCTTTTGCTAATGTCAGCTTTCTCATTGCCGCAATGCCAACATGTGTTGGGATCCATTGATAATTTATTTTAGAATTTTTATAGAAACTTAATATAAGGGTTATTTTTTCAAAAGAGGATCATAACTGATGAAACATTTTTAATTGCCAGAATTGCTGCCTTCGAATCAATGCAAATATTTATTTCAATGGGCTGACTTTTGGAAGGAAATAATACAATTTTGAAACAACTCAGTAATTATCAAAAGTAGAAGAGACTAAAATTTGTCCGATAGCTATTATTAAGACCAAACAATTGAACAAAAAATTACAATTATTGATAACTGAAAGTGAGAATGACATAAGAAATCATTTTAAAACACATTTGCAATTCACAGAAGTTTGTAAAATTAATGTCACGAATAAAAATAGGGATTTTTTTAAATCTAGAATCTCATTAAATTTTGAGCTGAAATCTTCTGTAACTTAAAACGTTTTAGATTTGTACTTATTATGAAGTGCACCATTTCTCAGGCAAATCTATGCTCTGTTCGCAAAGAAACCGAAATAAAGGAGTCGTGTAAATTGGCGAAATAAATCACGTGAAGTGCAAATAAAAAGTGTCATGAACGCCAAGTAGAATCTCGAACAGTTCTATCTTAAAACGCTATGGCGTAAAACACCACCTAAAATTTTGCATGAAAAGTATAGGTTAAACAAGATTCTAAACCATAATTTCAAAATTTGGGAGCATGTTGAATCTCTCTTTTTCACTTAGATATCCACAAGATATTTTGAGAATTATCCAAAAATTGCTTTTGAGCAAATCAACTAAAACCAGATACCCATGGCCCATTTTGAAATCAGAAGAATGTGAAAAAATCGTAATCGGAGATAAACGCGTTTTTGTAATAGACTTGTACTTATCTACTATATCTTTGATTTTGTATATGTACCACTATCAAAAGTTACAGAAATTAGTTTTTTCTATCCACAGATTTTAATATCAATTTTAATGCTAAAATTAGAAGATCGAAATTTCGATCCATTTTGATGATTTTGAAAATCCACTCTCCTTTAAAATAACTTTTTAACTCCTATTGTAAAATTTTGAAATATAAATAAAACTAATGATAAACTTAATTAAATTCAATTTTTGTACTTTAAATTCAATTTTCTCAAAAGTAACAGTTTCTAGACACTTTTTGTGATAAACTACTCTAGCTTGGTAAGTAAATCTTTCCCAGCTTTTACTAAAGGAATCACGGAATATAATGGAGTGACTGTTTAGTTGTTGGTATAGTAATTATCTCTACAAATTTCCAAAACCAAGAAAAAATAATCAAATAAAAATTTAGAAGCATTTTGATTTTGCACTTTATTTTATCTCTGCATGTTATGTAATATTAAAAAAAATCCTCACTTCAGCATACTAATATAAATATACGTCTATATAGTAAGCAAAAATATTTTCAAACCAATATCTTTACTGTATTCTAAATATATATATTCTATATATAATTCTATATATATATATATATATATATATATATATATATATATATATATATATATATATATATATATATATATATATATATATATATATATATATGTATTTAGACCTTCCAAACTCCCTTTAAGATAAAAAGAATCATAAGTACTCCCTTGAACTAAAAACTGAGTTTTAGTTCAGTATTTAAACACCTTTTATTATAAGAATTATCCAGATGTCTAAGAAGTACTGGTAAAAAATACTCGAAAGAATTAAAAGTATGAAAGATTAATATATTGAATAATATTTATTCCATGTTTTTCATAATTGATGGCAGCGATTTAAAAATCTTGTAATTCATGCACATTACAAAAGTGTTTCAAACATTCTACGTTTCCAATGTTTTCTGTATTGTAAGGTCTTTTGTTGATGATATTCTTCACTAAAATTTCCATCTTCTTTCCATTTATGTTGTGCTAGAGGAAAAAATGTATATAAGTTTTAAACAACTATAAATATTGAAATATGTACAAGGGGAAAGTAAATCATTCAAAACTTCGAAATACAAAGAAATGTACCTCTCCTCATTTATCTCAGTAAGTATTTAGAATCAACTTTTTAAAATTGTATGAAGTGCAAAAGCATAAGGAATATTTGTGATGGTTTTGTAGAAAACCGTCCAATTCCAATCAACACGGACATCGACTCTTAAGTATTCAAACCTCTTACCTCCCCTGATAATTTGATGGAGTTGACTAGTTCTCCCAAATGGATGGGGTAAATATTGAAATTTGCAGCTAATCATTAAAAATGCAACACCACGAAAAGGTTATTGGATTGAACAGAAATTTAGCAGGGAGCTAGTTAATCATGGCAAGTAGAAATGATTAAATTCTAAGTATGTAAATTAGATGTGCGTGCATACAGGCTGAAATGTGACTTGGAAGATACAAACGGCCTCAAAAAGCCTATCCCAAACATTGTGTACATGGATTCTGTTGGTATCGCTCTAAAAGTACGTAAACATGCCTCGTCGCAAAAACCAGACAACATTTTAAACAGTTGACGGTTTCATTGTATTGGTTTAAAACGAAGATGTTTTATGGTAGTGTGATATTACTGCACGAGTTGGGCGAAACGCTAGTACAATTATACGCACTTGGAGACAATGGACAGAAGACGGTTCTACCCATCGTTGTGAGGGATCTGGAGCATATATGGTGACGTCAAAAAGGTAAGACAGACAGGCACTTTTTAAGTATGTCAGTGACGTATCTCATAGCCGATTTCCACAACGTTAGCACAGCAATAGATCATGATAATACCTCAGGCGGTGTCTGTAAACACTATTCGCCGACGATGTTTCAGTGAGGGCTCGTAACTCGTCCTCCTTTACTGCAACTTCCTTCAGCCCTAGATCCTAAACGTCAGAGGCTTCACTTTATGGTGCCAAGAATGAGGCACTAGAGTGAAGGCTGAATGAGAGAAAAATGCTTTCTGACTATCCTAGATACAATGCCGTGAACAACAACGGTTGAATACATGTTAGCAAGTACAGTGGGGAACGGCATCTTCAAGAGTGTATTGTAGATAGTGCGTCATGGTGATCCTACTCCGAGAGTAATGGTTTGGGTGCTATTTAATTTTCTTCCATTCACGCTCTCGCCTTATACGGATCGCAGACACTATGAACAACGCTAAAAGCATCACATAGGTTTTGGAACTAGAAGCATTACCTCACATACTGGAGCTATGTTTCAATATGAAAATACTCGTCCCATGTCTCCATAATTGTACAACGTTTCTTCTGTGACCAACAAGTACCACTTCTTCCTTGACCTGCTAGATCGGCCCATTCGTCCTCCGTCGAACACATGTAATATATTATTTCTCGGAAATTGACCCGTATGTCGTCACCCGCAATCTCAACTGATGAATTGTGGATGCATGGTTAAATTGTGTGGAATGACATTTCTCAGACATCTATCCAGAGTCTTTATCGGTCAATGCCAGTCGGATACAATCAATTATAAAAGATAAACACACAAATTACTAATTTAACATGATTTTCTTTCACTTACAGTTCTGTAATTTCAATCATTTATACATTTTACCACATGTCATCACTCAAGTTCATTTCATTGCTGTAACTCATGTCTTTCTTGGTTTATATTTTCAATGAACCGCAGTGTATTTATCACCAATGAGTAAACCAAATAAGTTGTTTCAACAAAATACTTGAACCAGGGGTGAAAAGTCTTTGGGACCACCACTAGCCCAAAAATCCCAGTATTTTTATGGTTGGGCAGTCCCACAATCAAGGAAGAATGTTACAAATATACAGTTAAGTTACAGCAACGTAACCAAGCAAACAAGGTTTCTAGACCACATTCATTATATAGTAGTATTGCTATGTCAAGAGATAGAGTTGACAAGTCTTAGAGACCTGAACGTGATTGGTCATAAAATAATAATAAATTAAATTTTAATAAACCATTTACATACAATAAAGACAAAAAGTCTTATCTTCGGAGCCCGGACCCTTCTTCAAACTTAAGGATAAATGTTACAAACTTATCAATTGTTATTAGTAATGATCTGTATAAACAAAATAAACAATTCTAAAGTCACTCAAATGTAGCATTTAAGGTTTTATTTGCTCCCCAATTAATTCCCCTAGTAAGCAGTCCTCATAAGAACCATCATGTTGTTCCTTTTCAATATTTATACATAAGCAACATCTAATTATATTCGGGAATGTATGTCAAAAAGTCATCAGTCTCAGAGGCATCTTGTGTCGAGCTAAATGTAGGTGGTGGTAGTGAACGAGTTTCCTATACATATTCCGAACTTGATGTCACTTGGCTCGTTTTTCGAATACTCATTCAGCATATCGCCAACAAAAATTCCAATGAATTAATTCCGAATTGGTATATGATATTTTATTAATCAACGGCAATTATATTAAACGATAGGCGTTGCCAAATAAATAACATTTTAAAGTAACAGCTATATGAATCATGCGACAGTATCGGGGTAGCATAAGCAAATTCTTCGCATTCCATATGTTTTGTTTATTTCCACTGAAAAATCCTCCTCATAAGTATAGTAGAAAATTAAAAATACCAACCGGTATATCTGGAATCTCCAAAATTAAACCTGGAACACATGACGAACTGTTAGCTCTTTGGCTATTGCTTCTTTGATCCTTCTAACAAGTTCATCGCTGAAGGTGTGATTGTTTCTTATTTTCAAAAACAGAACAGCACTCTCGTCCATATCTTTGTTGTACTTGGACACGCAAAGTGTATCTCTGATTTCAGCAAATTTATCCGCTAGAAATAATTTACATTTAATTCATTTCTAAATAGTGCACACCACCTATTCCATAAATAACTTAATCCAGTATATAGCACATAATTATCTTGAATATCATAGCGTGTGTTGTGTAATATTCTTTCTCTTCAACTCTACTTGATGGGGAAAGCAGAAGTGCAAGTCTTACGTGGTCAGAGAGAGAAATGACCACGTGATGACGCTGTGATGAGTGAGACTCAGAGGTGATCTGGTACAAGAAAGTTGAGATAGGTACAGGGAACTTAAGAGCGAGGAAGACGTCGGGTATTTGGAGACCGATCGTACTTTGCAAAGCTCATCCCTGAGATTAGAGATTGTTCATTATTTGTTGTATTTCCTTGTTATAACGTTTATTTAATAAACGCCTGTTGAGTTTTAAGTGCTCTCTTTCCTCTGCCACAAAGAACCACACGAGGAACATTACAGGGTGCATAATAAAGTGGTGCAAAAGTGAAGCTAATAGTGGCGTACGAGCATTGACGGGAATCGAATACCAACAAATTAGCATTTCACGCTATTCATGCACTCCGGGAAGCATTTCGGATTAAATCGGAAATCCTCTGCAACTTTGTAAAAATGACTTTTCTGCCTTATCTTGCGTAATTTTTGAGATAGGAGCTCTAATTTTCGATTTTTACCACAAGGGCGATCTGTGAGTAGTCTCACCTTAAGCTCCATAGTCACATTACTATAGCTATACATCACTTTCATAACTGTAGCCATTTACATTTGACAGTTACGTGGTTGTATAAGGAGAGACTTTATTATACACCCTGTAGAGTAATGCATTAGATCTCAACCATAAGGTACTTTTTGGCAGTTTGAAGATGTGATTAGGATTTGAAATGGTACTGATTTAAGTCACAAGAGTTAAAATTCTCAGCAAAAAAAAATATTATTTTCTTGTATTTTTGCACTTCCCTTATTCCTTCAAAGCAGTTAACTTTCTTCGTTTATTACTTTTAAAAATTAAAAAGCAAAAATATGTTAAGTAATAGTAAAATAATTATGGAATTATAGTATATTATTTATTATCCTTTTCCCAGTTCTTCAAAACATACAGGTTAAATTACTGAGCTCTGGCATGTAAACATCCCTCCTGTCCAGTCAAAAGATACACAGGGTTTATCTAACGGTAAAAAAACAAGTTAGAGTGAATAGGGATGCAATTCAACCAATAAAATAATAATACAACAAATAAAACAATAATAACTGGCATTTGAATCATTTACAATGAATGGCGGGCATAGTACACCAACTTTACCATCTTAAAGGCCTAAAAATTAAATTAAATTTTTCATCTTTTCCAATGTTGATCATAGACTAACAGAGAATTTTTTTACTTTTCACAAAAAAAATTCATTATTATCTTTTTTTTACATTTATTATTGCTTATAATTTTATTATAGATGATTTATAGCTTTTGCAATTATTCGATTTATAAGTACCTACAATGTAGATTTCTGAACTACCAAATCGGCATCCGATCCGAATTGCTTCCGTGTGTCGTCACTAAAAGAATTATGAAATTACTTCAACTTGCATAGTTAATAATTCTTTTGTTTCCCGTTTAAGGAGTTTTTAACCTTTGAAATGATGTACTATTTTTTTGTTCCGGAATGTTCCTGAATATGTTTTTTAATATTTTAAAGGATCTTGCTTATGGTGAAGTAATACTTTGACAGAAACACTGAAAGTAAAATTTTTCAAAAATGCCTTTTTTGCGAAATAATGTACTACAAAAAAAACTAACAAAGGTTAAGCACTTGAAATTTAATGAAGTAATCTTAGGACATTTAACTATAGATTTTATTGATATTTAAATATGCATATCGCCGTTTTACTATCAAATCAATTTTTCGAAAATTTAGAAATCAAAATTTTTCAGGAGTGATCAAAAAACTATCTATCAAATCATACACCAGTTGTGAGATACGATGTTTAAAAATTTAACGATAGGAGCTTTATAACTCATGTGGACTAGGAATATTTTGAAGCAAGTTGAGTCAACATATTTGTTACCAAATAATGTTAAAACTCTTATACCAACAAAATTGGACTTCCGAGGCATTTTGGAAATAAAACGACGATGTATAAATTATAAAAAATTTAAAAATTTTGATTTTTCAAAAAAATTGGTTTTCAATCATATAATTTACCTTTATCTAGAAAATATTTACCAACAAAACGGCTGGAAATAATATCTACAACTATACAATGAATATACGGTAAAAAAGATATAGGATCTTCGACTATTCGATTCTTACCATGATCTCGGTTGTCCAGTAGAATCTTTTTTTCCAGACAGATATTTCCTGTTTCAACAGGTGATATCAATTTATTTTTAGTTTCAGATATTAATTTAGCACATCATTGCTTAAAAAGTGCTTTTGAGTCTGTTAATAATTAAATATGTCATTTATTATTTCCTGAAGAACAACAGCTCCATTAACAAAATTTCTATGGTAGCTAATGACATGAGGGTTCTTGTCAAATAAATACAGAACTCCTATATTGATGTGGCAAGAATTTCCTGTGGTGGTCAATGACAACAAAGCATAAGTTAATCAAATTCGATCATCAGCTTGTGCCCCATGTCAATTAATTAGCAGTGATCAAAACCTAGTGTGTACAATTTAATTGATTCTGTGCATCGGATGAAAGATAAAGGAAAATAGTAAAAGCAAAAGATTTTTGGTTGTAATGTATTAAAAGCGAATACTAACTTACCTTCGGCCACAAATTAACCATCCCTTCGTAATTGGATTCATAATGCCAAAATCTCCCACGTCAAATTTTCCTGAAAAGGGACGCATAACATTTGGTTATTTACAACCAATATAGAATATAATTTAATGTATGTATGATATTTATGTATTGGTACATAGTGACTATGGGGTGTCGACATTCTATAACATGCTTTGCTAAAGTCTACCACATTTTGCTATTTAGCGGAAGAGGTTACGTGTGGAAATAAAACTTGCCTTAAGTCAGTGACTGAAAACCAGGATTGGTAGAAGGATTATTTAAAAATAATCCTACCACCTATGTACTCGTACTTTTCTCAAATCGTTATTATCCGGGCCCTTAGTGACACGCCAATTTTCTTATTTGCACTTCGTAGACAATGTCCAAGGATAGAAATTATTATTTGTTATCTCTTGATTCTAGATATATAGATAAGTCATGTTTTTGTTGAATCATTCCCTAGTCTTTATCACATTTATGTTTTCATTTTTACTTCCGAATTACATGTCTCAACTTTCAACTTAATGTAAGACGAATTGATAGGTGAAACAACAACACCGGACAGAGGATAAGATAGAAAATGTTTTCTCTACCCTTGGTAGAAGAAAACCAAAAATCGCATTTTGCTTTCAGATCTTCGAATTGTTAATTGAAACGAAGCAGCGTTCTCTAAACTGTAATCGGCTAGCTGGTATTGGTGCCTAAGAAAACGGTCCACCAAAAATATCGTAACATTGTATGAAAATATATCGCGTGGGTTATTTTTATACATTTTGGGATCAAAGAAATCCGGTCTGGTTATTATTCGCTTTATTTCTTTCTCTATAACGAAGAACAGTTTTCCATAACGTTATCAGTAAGAAATATTTTCAAATTAGTCAAAAATGGATGAATACTTGGATATTTAGAGAAATACTTTTCTCGAAAAATTGAACCATCTGTATCCCCCACAATACCTATCGGTAAGCCAGGAATTGGTTAAGTTAGCACCAGCTGTCCTATTTCGCCAACAATACGATAAAGACATCTTGATCATCTGAAAAGTCCAGTTTAAATGAAAATGTAATTCAAATTCGCTGCTTTACTAGCTGAGCAATCTCTAATGTGACTGTTTCACAGAATATACGCCCACTCAAGGATGTCTAGAACCAAAAGGATTAGTCCAATGATTACTGACTTTTCATGCATGTTAATCTATGTTCCCGCTCCTTGGCAGCCAAATTACACCAATGCCTTTCAAACTGTTTTCGTTATACTAGCAATGGCTGCATACTTTCCGGACAGACCTCGTATATCTTGTATGGGAATTCAAAAACGTAAAATCATTCAAGTACCTTTTTCGTCAACTGCCTCGATGCTGCAACCTAAAGCTATTCCTGGAATCTCGCCTTTGTGAATTGGGAAGGTTGATTCTGACACTAAAGTGGTTCCCATCGTTTCCGTACAACCTAACAGAAAAAAGCATACCAACATTTTAGAAGAGTCATATATGATACAATAAAGAAAAACCTTCTTTCATAAATTTTGCAAAATGTTTGACTTGTAATTCGTCATTTTCTTCGAATAGGTCGATAAAAAACAGTATGTGATAGTCTTGTAATTTTGAAAAATACTTATAACTAAGCCATTGGGCGGGTTGATAATAAAAATATATATTTAAATGTCATCTGATGTCGTTACAAATATAAGATGTATCTAACGGACTGTGGTTGTTGCATATCATTATAATTTAAAATAAAGCAATACATGATAATATTTATATCTAGAGACAACATTAAGCACGAAAAAATCAGAATTCCGCCCATAAATAATTCAGTAGCTTTGAATTAATAAAAACGTATACTGGTATAGGCGTACCAGAATTAAGTAGAAAGACTAACTGGAATGTGAGTCTCAATGTTATTATGGCCTTTGTCTGAATTAGTATTGTTCAGTATTGTTCCCCATCCGATCTTTATATAGACCACACAGGAAATATAAAAATACAGTGAGCAATGGTAACCTTTTATATGCCCAGGATCATGTGACCATAACTAATAGAAACGTGACCCTTAGACTACATTCGTCTGTAGAGTGGAACCGAACGTTCATCATCTGATTGGATCACTGGACGGGAGAAGACGCCTATCCATTGCTTCATAATCTGATTGGTCCGCGTGAAAAGTTGACTGGCGATTTCACCACTTTTGTCGCCACTATATAGAAATGCGCATTCGCTCATCTACCCTGTCATGAGGTTATATCACCAAACGAGGCAATAAAGTACCAAATTGCGCAATCGAGTCAACTTTTTACAGAGCAGTCACATGATTACCACTCGACATGTTGGTCACACTTTTTTAAGCATTTCTCAATAACAATGCTCAGTCTACTTACATTTCACGTCTATGTAGTTCAGAAAATGCATACCAATTTTGTTTTATAGCGTAAAGTTTTTATACCATGATCTGTTAATGCATCCATCATAATACTGAGAGAAATACAGAAATACTACCACTACTTTATTCTAAAGCAATACTTTCGTCATCTGACAGTGATTAAAATTTACGAGGTGTTGTTTTCTCTCTCGGATTCTTCGCTTCGGGATTGATCCCGAACCATCGCCAATAGCCCTTTGTGTTTCTCTAATGCGAAGATCAAGATCTGGTCAGCTTTTTTCTAACGACGAAATATCTCATCCCTCAAGAACTGGTCAATGTTGCTATTGGCTAGATATCTCGTTGAAGCAACTGCCAGGAGGATTAATATCATCCCTGACCAATTCTGAGATTCTCCGATCTTCGGAAGCGAATGGAGAACATCAATCGCTTACTTCGTCGTCCTCGTTAATTACTTTCTTTTTGATAGCTACTGGAAAGCCAGAGACCATTTTTTCTTAAACTGTTTCTGTAGTGGCTCTTGTGTTATTCTTTGGAGGATTTTTTTCAGTAAAACTTTCATAATTCGAAGTTGAAGGCATCATAAAAAAAAATATTCTAATTATTCAAGAATTTGAATTAAAGAAATTTTCATGGATGATTCCACCATTGCTAAAAATTAATATCGATTAACAGAGCGTTTTCTATTTTAAACTTATATACGTCGTTGAGAAAAAATGAACAATTCTTCGCGAAAAAAATACATATTCATATATTTTATTTAGCGTAAACATAAAATAACGACTCTTAAGAACAATCGTAATCAAAGGGACTTTTTTCGTCAGACATTTTTCTTATTTGTAAACCATAATTAATCTTTCCTATCATCCTAGTTAATCTTTTGCAAACAACTCGTTATAGGCATAACGACAATAAAAAAGTGAAATGTTTTCAACCATCACTCACAGTCACTACTAAAAAAGAGACTCACGAAACAAAAATCACTGTCTATTGCGCGAGATGCAGTAAGCCCCTGATAAGGGTGCAAATGGTATTTAAAGATCATGGAGACCTTATGTCAAACGTAAATATGTATACATGCATCGGATGTATTACTAGAAAGCATGGTTGGTTGATTGGGTTTGATGGCGCAAGGGCTATATTTGGTGAAGCTGTACCAAACTACATCGAGTACATGGAAATACACACACGAAAAAAATTCTAATGACACAGAAGAGAGACAACCAGGGAAACGAATCGATCATGCAACACCAATAACTTGCAAGTTGCTAGAGAAGTGGGCAAGCCCATTGAGTCGCAGCGACTCCCTAAAAAGAATGGGTCACCAGTAAATTTCTTTTTATGCTTCCGCTTAAGGGGAAATTAAAGCTAGCTTGTGTGTGAAAAAAGTTTTGTTTAATTCGCAAATATTCAAATTATCCAAAAATAACAACACGCGTTTAAAATTGAAATTGTAGAAAAATTCAGAGGGCTTCTAATCAGCCTTCGAATTAAAAATTTTCGAATCATCTCATAATTCTATTAAAAAGTTTGAATAATGCAATTTTCGCTGTAATTAACTTAATTATAATTTTCGTACCAGTAGTTTTAAAATCCTGCCATTTAAAGTTTTAAAAAATATTAGAATATTTTTAGGGGGGAACTTTCCTTTCTTTATTATTGGCCTTGATATTGTTGTTTATACTTTTGAGAAAATTCGCTTTTACTCATCTATTTAGAATTTAATTGCAATTATTTGCAATTCACTTGCAATTTTGCTCTTCCTATACACCGGAACAGCGAGAAAACACAATTCCAATACTTAAAACATGCTCTCTCTCTCTTTCATACTACTTACAGGAGGAGTTACTGGTGCATCTGATTGGTAAATACACCAGCAGTGCTAATCATTTACATATTCATCCATGATCTACGGGTCGTTAGATTTTCAAAGCAATTGGATGCTTCCTTCATATGGTTGCATTTTCAATGGCCAGCAGTGTATAAAGAAAATTAATCCACTTCCATGTGTATAGTTTAAACATTAATAGCAATGTAAGTATAAAATTTGCATCATGGAAAAATTAATATTTTTTTCTTCGTTTCGATATCTTCGAAAGAAATAAAATTGAGTCTGACACAGCAATAAAAAATAATCCACATCAGTAAATAAAGAAAAGTAATATTTACTTTGCTTGATTTTGGGAACAATTATATCACGAAGTGCTTTATCCTCTAAAAAATGTTTAGCAATGGAATCAAGAAAATAACTTTTATGTTCGAACGCTTAAGTGATTGCATTATTGTCATAATATCTTATCAGGACCATCCCTGATAACACTGCCTTATTTAGGTATTGAAACTAGGCAACTCATGAATGAATCTTATTCTCTAGTATGACGAAGGAAATAGTATTAATTTCTTAAAACAACTTAGCTCTTTTCATACATAGAATAGATTGTAAAACTTCAGTCCAAAGCTAATATTTCGACCAAACAATTGAACCAAAAAACTACAATTGTCGACATGTGAAAGCGAGAATAACGTAAGAAAACATTTCAAAATATATTTGTAATTCACAAGTTTCTAAAATTAACGACGTGAACAAAAATAACAATTTTTAAGGTGGAATCTCGTTAAATTCGTTTTTATTTTAACATACCAATTTTCAGGTTGAGTCTAAATCTTTTTCTGTTTTTAAAATGTATTTGATTTGTACTTACTCTTAAGTGTGACTTTTCTCAGGCAAATCTAATTAACCTAAATCTATCTCTGTTCACGAAGAAACCGAAACAAAACAAAGACACATAAATTGGTGAGATAATACACGTGATAGTGTAAATAAAAAGTGTCATGAACGCCAAGTAGAATCTCGAACGGTTTTATCTTAAACCGTTGTGACGAATGTACTAGACAAAACCAAAGATCCCAAAATTTTAAAAAAAATCGAGAATACATTTAAAAAAATATTAACTAACATAAAAGTAAAATGAAAAATTAAAATCGCGAATTATATGAACTCATGATTAAAAAGTATGACTTGGTAATATATTGTTGTAACCTGCTTGTTGTGTCTCATGTCTCTTTTTCCCTCTACACACTATGAGAGGCTTTTTGTAAAGCTAAATGTAGATGCCGCTTGTGCTTTTGTGATAGAACATGTTCCATGTAAGTGTTCTGGAAGTGATGCAACTTGACTTGTTTTTCGAATACGATTTCAACACGTCACAAATAAAAATTCAAAAGATGGAATTCCGAATTTATATGATAGTTGATTGGTCCACTACATTAGATTAAACGCTAAAACTTGTTAAAACGGCAATAAACTACATTTAAAATCTCGATATGCATAATGTGAGTCTTTTTCTGAGGAACTGAAGTAGTTGAATTTACGTCTCCCTGGAGCGAAACAGCGGGCTATTGGCGACGATCCAGGGTCCACTCTTAAGTTGTATGTATAAACTAGAAAAAAAAAATTTTAATTTTGACTTTAAAAATCCAGTTTTTTCACAATGCGTCATTGGTTTGTGCTTAAACTCATTTTAGTGTGAAAAATTCTGATTAAACTACTTATAAATTATCTAATTTAGAAATAATTAGCTAATTAGCACGCGATTTTGAACAGTGATATCTCAAATTCTAATGTTTTCAGAAAGACAATTCTTGTTGGAAATTATTCCTAATATTATTCTTCATGTTTTGACCCTCCATCAAGTTGCTAGAGGGAATACGTTCTTTTTTACAATTTTTTTCACGAGGGAAGTCTAAAAAAATCAAGACTTTTTCAAAAATTTCAACATTTAAAAATCAACTAAAAATTCATTTATAAACCAATAACTTCGACTGAGGTCAAAACATCCACTGTATTACATAGATTATAATGACACAAAAATAATTATAATAGATCAATTCATTGTTGAGTTATCACTGTTCGAAAGAAGCATCCTATTGCAAAAATATAGTTCTTCAGAAATCGAGTTTCAAGTTTAGGAAACGTGTTTGTCTATGGTGACAGTACCTAACCCAAACCCTTGTAACTTGAAAACTATTTCGAATATTTACAAGATCTTGGTATCGCTTGAAAGCTAAGGGGTTCGACAATATTTTGAATTATTAAAAAATAGATCGATATTTTAGTCAATTTTCGTGATTTCTAGTGTACACATACACTTCAAGGGAAAAATCAGAGGACAACATCTCGTAATTTTAAACCACGGACAGATGATGAGGTTGACACTTGAGCTGGCACCCCCGTCTCCAAATTTCCACTCCACGCCAACTTGAAGACATTTAAGGCCATGACAGATTTAACGTTTACCAGTCCCCTCTTACTCAAAGGTCTTTGGTGGGATCAAGTTCTGAACTCGAAAACCTCCGGTTGCTAATCTGCAACTCTATCAACCGGTCTACCGTGGCCCGAAGAACCGAAGGAGGTAAATTAAAAAACAAGCTGAATCTGAAATTTATGAGATGCGTTACCCCCTCAAATGCTACCTTCAAAAATACTTTATAAGCTTCACCTTATTTTACCACACGTTAGTTCAATCCTACACTCGTTCCTAAAATAAAGAATTGAGTATTTTATTTTACTTCTTCCCTTAAAGTGAATTCGAACCCAAAATTTTCCCGCTAAGATTTTTGAGAGTTTTAGAGTTTGGTAGGATGTAGTTGAATTTCCATCGCACTGGAATAACAGCGGGCTATTTTTTAAAGTTTGGATTACCTATTTTACCTTTTTTAAGGTGACAGTGGATTTTCGAAGCAAACTTTCTCAGTTATTATCTTGTTACAAAATTTCCTTAGACTGTTTTTTCTTCTAAAAAGTTGGTTCAAAAATATTAAGGCATTCTAAAGTTATTACATAAAACGTGGGCAGTAAGTTTGATAAATTTGTAAAAATTGATAGGTCCATGCACATTAATTTTCCAAGTATTGTAAAATTTTTTTAACTTCTTGTTTGTATACATATAAATCAAATTAGCTTCATTAGATATGTAAATCAACTGTAAAACAAAAACAGTTTGTACTAAATACTTAAAATTTTGCAAAAAATGCATAGGTTAAACAACATTTGAAATCAAAATTTGTAAGCATGATAAATCTTTCATTTGCTCATAGATATGTAGAACAGATTTAGAGAATATACAAAATAATTTCAAGCAAGTCAATTAAAACCAGATGTACAGGGTTCATTTTGAAATCAGACGAATGCAAAAAATCGCAATCGGAGAAAACGAGTTTTGTAATAGACTTTTTATACTTATCTGCAATATCTTTGATGTAATTCTTTCAAAAATTAGAATAATTGAAAAATTATTTTTGTTATCCACAGAATTTAATATCAATTAATTTTAACGCTAAAGTTAAAAAATAGATTTCGACTATTTTGAAAATCAACTGTCCTCTTAAATGATAGTATGATTATCTTAATGATAGTAAAGTTCCATGGTAAGTAAATCTTTCCCAACTTATTCTAACGGAATCACAGATTATAATGAAACGACTATTTAGTTACTCTATAAATTTTTAAAACCAAGAAAAACAAAATTTAAAAAATAACAAAAACATTTTGATTTTACATTTTATTTCATACAAGCATTTTTAATGTGTGTGTGTTATGCAATATAATACTAAATCCTCACTTCAGTATACTATTGCTATAAGCCTATTAAGTAAAATATTTTCAAACTAATATCTTCACTACATTCTAAGAAAATAAACATTAGGTGGATAACATTGTCAGTATTAGATCTTCCACAAACTCCCTTTAAGGTTAAAAAATCATAAAAATTCCCTTGAACTCTAAAAACTCAGTTTGAGTTCAATAGGTGAACTCCGTTTATTATTGGAGATTATTCCGATGACTAACAAGTGCTGGTAAAAATACTCGAAGGAATTGAAAGTATGAAAGATTAAATATATATATTGAATAATATCATTTTTTATTCAACGTTTTTTTCATAATTCATGGAAACGATTTAAAAATCTTGTAACTCAGGCACATTACAAAAGTGTTTCAAACATTCTACGTTTCCAATGTTTTCTGTATTGTAAGGCCTTTTGTTGATGATATTCTTCACTAAAATTTCCATCTTCTTCCCGTTTATGTTGTACTAGAGAAGAAAGAGACATGTAAGTTTTAAACAATTATAAATATTGAAGCATGTACCAAGCAGAAAGTAAATCATTCTAAATTTCGAAAATCAAAAATAAATATCATGTCCCCCTCTTTTAGCTCAAAAAATGTATTTATTCGTATAATTACACCTTATCAAAATTATATGAAGTGCAAAAACATAAACAAGATATTTGTGATGGTTTTGAAGATAAACATCCAGTTCTATCAACACGGACATCGACTCCAAAATGTCCAAACCCTTTCCTTCTCCAAAACATTTTATTGAATGAACTGACCCTCCGAAATGAGAGGGGGAAATATTCAAAAATACAGCTATTCATTGAAAATTCAACACCAAGATAGAGATATTGTATTGAATGGAAATTAGCAGACGGCTAGTTTATCGTGGCAAATACAAGTGATTAAAATCTTACTGAGGATGCAAATATAATGCGTGTGCATACAGGCCGAGTATTGTTGCAGTGAGGGCTCGTACCTCGGCCTCCTTTACTGTAACTTCCTTTAGACCTATACCATACACTTCAGAGGTTTCACTCGATCGTGCCAAGAGTGAAGGCACTGAAACGCTGAATAAGAGTGAAACATGTTTTCTGGCGAGTCTAGGATACAATATTGTAAGCAACGGACGGATCCTTGTTAGCAGAAACATTCGGGAACAGCATTTTCAAGAGTGCAATGCTCTTGTTCCCCAAGGTCCCCAATCATGAGGAAGAATATTATAAATATACAGATAATATAATAACCAAAGAGGCAAGATGGCTGGACCTCGTTCATTGGATTGTATGATCGATGTGTCGGGAGATCGTTAATATGATCGGTATGCCAGGAGATCGTTAGTATGATCGGTACGTTAGAGGTAGGTAGTTAATTAACGTCGCTCTGGAGGAACATAAAGGGCTATTGGTGACGGTCCGGGAACAATCTACAAGGGAAGGATCCAAGGACAACGCCTTCTAAATTTGAGCCGCAGTCAGATGACGAGGTCAACACCTGAGCTGGCATCCCAAACTTTCACACCACGCCAACGTAAGGACATTTGAGGTCACGACAAATTTTATGTGCACCTGCCCCGTGTACACGACGGTCTTTGGTTGGACCTAGTTTTGAACTCGCAACCCTCAGGTTGCTAATACGTTACTCTTCCAATTGGTCTCCCATGGCAACGGTATGTTAGAAATGCCTAGATCGTTATTCGAGCCAGGTACTGCTGCACGGATTTGATCCTCGTTCATCCCTCTTTGTAAACTGGGACAGCCCTCAATACCCATAGTGACTTTCGTCGGTTGGGGCAGGGGAGCTGCACCCCAAATTAAGGTAAAATATGTCAGGAGACAGAGGTACCATTTCGTAGGGGCCCGAACATGATGTGGCATAAAATAATAATAAATTAAATTTTAATGTAAAATTTTACATAAAATAAGGACGAAAATATGGTTATCTTTGGAGCCAGTGCCTATCCCTCCAACCTTAGGTATAGATGTTATAAATATATCAATTTTTATTTGTAACGATCTGTATGAACAAAATAAACAATTCTAAAGCCACTCAATGTAGCATTTAAGGTTTTATTTGTTCCCCCAATCATTTCCCCTAGTTAGCAGTCCTCTTAAGAACCATCACATTCATATTTGAATATTTACACTTAAGCCACATCTAATTATATTCGGAAATGTATGCTAAAAAGTCATCAATGTCTCAGAGGCATTTTCTATCGAGCTAAATGTAGGTGGTGGAAGTGTTTCTGCGGAGGAACATACGTACGCATTCCGAACGTTACGTCACTTGGCTCGTTTTTCGAATACACATACAGCATGTCGCTAATAAATATTCTAAAGAATGAAATCCGAATTGGTATATGATAGTTGATAGGTCAACGTCGATTATACTGGACGCCAAACTTCTCCAAAAGGGAGATAAACAAATATTAAAGTAACAGATATATGAATCACGCGAAAGTATTTGGGTAGAAGAAAGCAAAATCTTCGCATTTCGTCTGGTTTGTTTGCACCTGAAACTCCTTCCTTATACATATACTAGAAAGTTAAAAATACCAACCGGTATATCAGGAATCTCTAAAATAAAATCTGGAATATGACGAACTGTTAGTTCTTTGGCGATTGCTTCCTTGATCCTTCTAACAAGTTCGTCGTTGAAGGTGTGATTGCTTCTTATTTTTAAAAACAGAACAGCACTCTCGTCCATATCTTTATTGTACTTTGACACGCAAAGGGTATCTCTGATTTCAGGAAATTTATCCACTAGAAAATTAAACGCATAATTTTCATTTAATTCATTACTGAATATTGCACTTACCACCTATACAATAAATAACAATCCAATATATAACACATAATTAATTGAAATATCATACATAGGGTGCATAGTAAAGTGGCGCGAAAGTGATGTGAAAAGTGGCGCAGGAGCATTGACGGGAATCGAATACCCACAGATTAGCATTTCACTCTTTTAATTCACGCTATTCATGTACGCAGTATGTCCTTTCGTACTAAATCGGTAATGCTCTACAACTTTGTAAAATTACATGTTCCTATTTTGCATAATTTTCGAGATAGCTCTAATTTCCGATTTTTACCACTAAGGGTTCTGAGAGTAGTCTCATCTTAAGCTCCGTAGTCACATTATTATAATTGTACATCATTTTCATAACTAGTCACTTGAGTTTGACAATTGCGGGAGGTGTATAAGGACTTTATTATAGTAATGTAATAGATCTCAATCATAAGGTACTCTTTTGTAGTTTAAAGATGTAATTAGGAGCGGAAATGGTATTTGATGTATGTCACAAGAGTAAGTCACAAGTATTTAACTTTCTTCGTTCACTCTACCTGTTAATTCCCCATACATTGTTGAGGGCAATGTGTGAGCGCGTGGGTAGCATATCTAAATTTAAATGTGTCTAAAATTAAATTTCCAAGTAATGTAACGTACGTGGATCCACCAATTCAATAAACCAGCGAGAATTGATGCATTATTAGGAGCAGAGTTTTTCAATAAATTGTTACAAGGTAATCAAATTAAGTTTTTAAAAATGAATCGATAGTCCTACAAGAATCCGTATTTGAGAGGATCGTAACGGGAACGCTTAAAGATGTAGGGATTTCAATTAATTTACACTGTCATTTCACTAAAAATCAAGTATACTATGTAGTAATAGGTGCAAACAATGTGACTTCCTCCTTGTAAATATCACGTGAGGAACAAAACCTAATGAAGTCCGCCAGTATGAACTTGAGGAAATGGATTTCGAATGATGCTGTTCTCATGCACAAATGGGAAGATGAGGAATTCCCGCCAGTATGAACTTGAGGAAATGGATTTCGAATGATGCTGTTCTCATGCACAAATGGGAAGATGAGGAATTCCTTACTCATCCTCTTCAGTCAGCCATTTCAGAAACAAACCTGCCCACGGTTTTAGGGATGTCTTGGGATGCCAATAGACATTCTCACCATGGAAATCGAAAGTTTGCTGAATTTTCTACGCCATAATAAGAACACTAAACTCTTCCTGTTACAAACGACAAGGAGTATCTTTCATCCACTCAGATTGCTATCTCCTTTCACCATTAGAATCAAGTGCCTTTTTCAAGAACTGCGGCTTAGAAAGGTACTATACGACTCTGAACTCCCAGCAGATATTACTGAAACGTTCCAAAAGTGGTGTTCGGAACTTCAAAGACTTTGTGAGATGCGTGTGTAAAGGAATATACTTGAGCTCTATGTAAACAATTCTAGTGAAATAGAAATGCACACATTTGTAGATGACAGTAAAACGGCATATGGTGCGGCAGTTTACTTAAGAGTAAAATCCGAAAATCAGGTGTCGGTGATTCTCGTTGCTTCAAAGAGTCCGTGTCGCTCTTCTGAAAAATATAACCCTGCCAAGGATGAAGTAACTTGGTGCATTGCTTAATGTTCGGCTTAGGAGTAGAAGTTAGGAAAGTGGTAGACGGAAAAAAGCTGTCCACTACCTACTTTTGAACTGATTCCAAAACAGTATTATTTTGGATAAAGGGTTCAGTCATCAAGTGGAAGGGTCGCCAATCGAGTGAAGGAAATACAGTGCCTGACTGATCAAAATTCTTGGATCCGTTGCACCTGCAAAGACAATCCTGCTGATCTTGTACCCGCGGAGTGAGCATCTAAGTTATGTTGAACAGTGAGAAATGGTGGAATTGTCCTGATTTTTACAGTAAAAAGACTGTCCAAGAAGATATTCCCCTTGATGTTGCTACTTTGAACTCGAAGGACTGTTCACGTGAACTTAAAAGACGGTCAGAGAGTGATCCTAGAGAAACATCACAAAAAACTTTGCTTTGACTGAATCACATACCTTTTCAGAGCGTATTTTTAATGTCAGTAACAATTTCAATACTATTGTTCGTGTTGTTAGTTTCATTTTTAGGTTTAGCAACAACCTGAAGCCCTTAAAGAATAGACAAGTTGGCCCAATCACCTACTCGGAGATGAGGAATTCTGAGGACTTCCTCATACGAGGTGTTCAAGAAGCGACCGAGATGAGAAACCTGAGGAAAGAACTGCCAATACCCAACCAGCAGTAAACTAAAAAAATCTTTCTCCCATTTTATATGATAAAGATATAATAAGAGTAGGAGGTAGGTTGAACATTTCAGAATTGAATTTCAATCAAAAACATCCTGCCATATTGCCTACAAATCATCAACTAATATCCACTATAGTTAAACATGTGCATTTAAATTTTTTACATGCTGGTCCACAAACCCTATTGTATAATGTTAGTCAAAGGTTCTGATCATTAAATGGCAGAAATATTTATTGAAAAATAGTATGTAATTGTGTAACGTGCTTCAAAAATAAACCTTTTATGGGAAGCCAAATAATGAGAGATCTTCCCAAAGAACGTCTAACAGCTAATTGTCCTTTCAATATTGTTGGAATAGATTTTTATGGACACTTCTGTATAAAATTCAAAAATCAAAGTAAAGGTATATTTAACAAAGTATATGTTGCAATATATGTTTATGTTCTAAAGCTATGTATTTAGATTTTGTAACTGATTTAACTTCAGCAGCTTTCATTGCCAGCTTAAAAAGATTTTTTGGCCGAAGAATCAAGTGCTCTAAAATAGCGATAATGTCATAAATTTTGTTGAAGCTAGTGAAGAGATTATGAAATTGCACAAAATTGTATTGTCCAGATAAAACCTTAGCAAATTACTTTACTGATGAATGCATAGAGTGGAAATGTATCCCTCCAAAATCGTCGAATTTCGTGGTCTTTAGGAAGCCGGGGTCATTTAAATTTCATTTGAGGAGAGTCATTATGAACTCAAGCCTCACTCTAGAGGAATTTCTAACAGTAATTTCAGAAATTGAAGGAGTGTTAAATTCCAGACCCCTAACTCCTTTATCAACAGATATCGACAATTTTGAGACCTTAACACCAGGTAATTTTTTAATAGGCAGATTTATAACAGGCAGACAATCCATTGTACAGCCTCAACTTACTGAAATAAATTAGAACAAACTTTTCAAATGGCAGAGTTGCGAAAATTTATTCAACGCATTTGGAAAATATGGAAGTTCAACTACGTATTTAATAAATAATTTGAAAGAATGTAGTAAATGGCGTTTTAGTAAAGATAATGTAAAATTTGGTTCCCTAGTGCAAATGAAGAATGAGAACCTTGCAGGTACACAGTGGATGTCTGGTAGGATTACTAAAGTGTTCTATGGTGCAGATAGAAAGGTTAGAGAGAGAGTTGTAAATTTGTGTGTACCTAATGGTAAGATATTGAAAAGAAGTGTTAGAAATATTGCTGTTTTTCCAATTGAATAATTGATTGTTAATGTGTTTCAAAGTGTTAAGTTCATTTAATATTTGAAAGTTGATCAATTGTGTATTCTTGTGAAATTCATTCTGTGTGCATGAATTATTTGAAGTACTTTATTATGTATTGATTTTAAATTCTTGTGTAATTATCTATCAAGTGTGAATATTGTGTTTATATTAAAATATCAATCGCGGGAGTGTTAAAGCCCCCATACATTGTTTTGAGGGAGCTGTATGAGAGCGTAGGGTAGAATTCAGGCATTAGACGCAGGAGAGAGTGCTTCTTTAGCCTCGATGAGAGATATGCTTCCTTAGCCCCAACGAAAATGAGGCTTCCCAAGCCTTAATGAGAAAGTGGTCCTTCCACAACCTTGTTACATTTGTTGTTAATAAACTTGTTTCTTTTACAATGAATTGTTTTAATTAAATGCAGTCCACTAATCGAGTTATCGGAACATTACCCACATAAATTAAAAAGCAAACATATGGTAAATATTAAAAACAATTATGGACTAATGGTATATTATTCATTATCCTTTTACCAGTTTAAAACATACAGGTTAAATTACCGATCTGTGACAGGTAAACATCCCTCCTGCACCGTCAAAAGATATACAGGGTTTATCTAACTATAAGTATGAACAAGTCAAAGTGGATAGAGATGTAATTTGACTACAACATAATGCAACCAATAAAACAATAATAGTTGAATCCTTTGCAGACACATAATACCAACTCTACCATCTCAAAGTCCTAGAAACTAAAAAAAAAATTCTTTTGCTTTTTCAATGTTTATCATAGATTTTAATAGAGAATTTACTTTCCACTTTTAAAATTAATTATGGATACATTGACACATATTGCTTACCATTAAATCATCGATTATTTAGAGCTTTTTCAATTATTCATTTTATACTTACCAACATTATAGATTTCTGAACTTCCAAATCGGCATCCTCGTTGCTTCAGTGTGTCGTCACTAAAAATATTATGTAATTACCTCAACTTGCATGGATAAGACTTTTTTATTTTCAATTAAGTAGTTTTTCAAGCTTTAAAATTATGTATTTTTCTTTGTTTTGGAATGTGTGTTTTTTAAGTTTAAAAGATCTTGCTTATGGTGAAGAAATACAGTAGCAGAAACACTAAAAGGAAGATATTTAAAAAACTTTTTGCTAAATAATGTATCATTTCAAAAAACTATTAAAGGTAAACACTTGAAATTTTAATTAAGAATATTTTAATTATACATTTTAGAACATTTTGTCTATAGATTTTGTTGGTATTTAAATATGCATATCGTCTTTTTACTATCAAAACCCTGTAGATTTAGAAATCACAATTTTTCAGAAGCGAAAAAAATTAGATATCAAATTGTATATCAATTGTGAGATACGAGTGTTTAAAAATTCACCGATAGGGGTGCTTTATAAATGATAGACATGGGAGCTTTTGAAACAAATTGAGTGATCCCATTTTTACCAAATAAAGTAAAAACTGTGGCTAAAACTTCTTAAAGTAACAAAATTGGACTTCCGCGGTATTTAAAAGTAAAGCGAGGTATTTAAGTGTAAAATATAAAAAATTTCAAAATTTTGATTTTTCAAAAATATTAGTTGCCTATCACATATTTTATCTATATCAGGAGAAAAAGTGTCACCAATAAAGGGGCTGGTATTGATATATCTACAACTCTATCCAATGAATATACGAAATACAGAATCTTTGACAATAAATTCTAAAAAGTACATCATTATTTATTTTAGTATGAGAAGCAACAGGTATTGCTCTATAATCTGGGTTACCTTAGCTTGAACACACAATATAATTTCTTGATATTTTTTAACTAGTGTGTAAATTAAGTGTGAACTGCGTAATTTAAAATTATGAAGACATAATTTTATTTTGATTTTACATACTGTTAGAATCAACTCATCAGTTTCTCTCTAAATGCAATTCAAGAATTACTGAATACTCTTTCTCAACTGGAATGTTATTTGTCTGCAACCTCTAATATGGACCAAGAGTTCCAAATTCAGACTTTATTCTGTAGCAGAAATAGCGCATACTACTCTGTTGAAGAATATTGTATTTCGATTTCTGACACACCTAAGTATTGTTTAGTATAGGTACAACTGGCTGCCAAAAAAGTATCCGAAAATCTCGTTATTCACGTTCCTGGAATCGATCAATCAAACCAAAAGTGCTTTTTTACTTGCAATAATGTCTAATACAAATAAATGATAATTTAATTTCATAAGGCTTCGTCTTCAAATTAAACTTTGTATCAACTCAATTTTTTAAAGGTTAACCCCTATTTCGCTTACATTATTGATTGAGAGAGAATAAAATTCGGAGTTTCTAATATATTAAATGAGTGCTTGAGTCTTTTTCTTACACCATCCAAATAATTAGGTTATCGAAGTAACTATTGTGCTATACTAAACTGTTGAAAAACAAACAAAATGTATGCCTTACTTTAGATTTTCTGATTATTATTAATTCATTAATTCGCAATTCAATAAATAATTAATTGAAAGTTGTATACGTTTTTAGTGCAATTGACTCAGCGGTGTATCAAGCTTGGGAGTGGAAATTTTTAGTTAGTTCCTTTTGGAAGTATTGATGATACAGTTCTTTATTCAAAGCTGCGTCATTTTGAGAACCGTCCTTAAATGTAATTTTGAATTTATTTGGAGAATTTTTTTTCTCTGTGCAAATTTTGTCCCTAAATATCACATGTAGCAATACTTCAAGGTCAAATGTTCTATAAATGCCAATGATCATTGTCGAAGTCAAAAACGGCGCATGAATAAACGAAATACTAAAACTTAAATTATCGTACTTCACTAATCGGGCCTATGCTTTCGAGAATTCTTTCAGAAGGGACCTCGTTGTCTTCTGAACCAACTGTTCAACACCATCCCACAATGACCCAAACATCATTATGATATGTTTCATTTCTACTCTGATGCCTACGATATCATTTCCATTAACTCCCTTTTACAATAACATTCCTTTTCATTTCTGATCACCAATAAATAGGGTAAGGACACAACAGGACTTCTAATTGTAAGAACCATTTAAAGTTAACTGTTACATATCAATTTAAGCTCTTAAACTTAAATTCCCCGTTATTGAATCTCATTTATCTTAAATTTTAAATGCTCTTAACAACAAGTCAAACAAAACTAAGCACCTTCGGTCATGGGTTTGTGCTTTGGAGAGTGATCACTTGATTACCCCGTGACTCGAAGGATGTTGTAAAATTCTCTACCAACTGATCTCTTATGTTTTTAAAAGACCCTAGGTCAATAATTTCAAACCAATTTTTCTTATTTGTGTTAGTTTTTTATGTAAATATAATTATGATTCTGATTAGGAGATAAGTTGCTGTGCAGCGGGTGTTCGGTGATGTCTTGTACTTTTGATAAATTAACCTCCGTCAGCATCTCTACAGTTCCTTGCAATAGTTTAGTAATATCCCCTATTGGGTAGACCACTTCTTGTATATTCGACCAAAATATACAAAAGTTCAGTAAAGTGCCAGAATTTCTCTCTGTATGGGATCGCAAATCTGCCCAAGGCATCGGCATCACAGATCAGATTAACATACGTCTAAACAGGTCTAGTATTGTGACATACTGGAACATGTTGCGATCTCTGATGTCAAGTTTCCAGATGGATATTTTCTGTTTGAACTGGTGATATCAATATATTTTTAGTTTCAGGTATTAATTTAGCCCACCAATGCAAAAAAGTGCTTTTAAGTCTAAACAACCAAATATGTTATTTATTATATCCTAAAGGGCAACAGTTTCATTCACAAAATTTTTTATGGTAGATAAATGGATATATGATTATGCCATCAGGATTCTTTGTCAAATAAATATAGTAATCCCATATTTATTTGACAGGAATTATCTCAGATGGTCAATAACAACTAAGCACAAGGTGGTCAACTTTGGTCATCAGTTTATGCCGATGGCCCTTAGTCGTGGTCAAGACCTAGTGTGCATGCTGATTGTATGCAGCAGAGGTAAAGGGAAAAATTAAACTTACCTTCTGCCACAAATTAACCATCCCTTCGTTACTGGATTCATAATGCCAAAATCCCCCACATCAAATTTTCCTGAAAAGGGACGCATAACATTTTTGGTTATTTACAACCAATACAGAATCTACTTTAAATTATGTATGATACTTATATATTGGTATATGGTGACTATGGGATGTCAACATTCCTTAACAAACTGTGCGAAAATCTATCACATTTTGCTATTCAGCAAAAGGACTTAAGTGTGGAAATAAATTTGCATATTTTAAGTATGACTTACTTAAGTAAAAAATATAAATATAACTTCAACAATTAATTGATCTCTGGACACGATGTCACGTATAAATATAGGTATGACAAAAAAGGTAAAAGATAAAGTTGTTCGATCCTTTTTATGCTCCTCTTTCGAAGGCAAAATAATCCTGCTGTCTATGTACTTTTCTCAGATCGTTATTATCCGGGCCCTTATTTTAATGACATGGAAATTTTCTTATTTGCACTTCGTAGACAATGTCTAAGAGAGAGAGAAATTATTATTTGTTATCTCTTGATTCTATTTTGTTGATTTTAGGTCGTGTTTTTCATGTTTCGATATATTTTATTTTATGGCATTTTTTAACACTTTTCTTGTTCTTAACCTAATGTTTTCGTTACATCCTGTTTTAGTCAAGTTTTTGTTGAATATTTTCAGTCTTTATCTGATTTACGGTTTCATTTTTACTTCTAAATTACAACTCTCATGTCAGCTTAATGTAAAACCGGTTTTTATATGCTATCTATAGATAGATCAACACCAACACCAGATAGAGGGTAAGATGGAAAATGTTTTCTCTACCCTTGGTAGAAGAAAACCAAAAATCGCATTTTGCTTTCAGATCTTCGAATTGCTAATTGAAACGAAGCAGCTTTCTCTAAACTGTAATCGGCTAGCTGGTACTGGTGCCTAAGAAAACGGTCCACCAAAAATATCGTAACATTGTATGAAAATATGTCGCGTGGGTTATTTTTATACATTTTGGGATCAAAGAAATCCGGTATGGTTATTATTCGCTTTATTTCTTTCTCTATTACGAAGAACAGTTTTCCGTAACATTATCAGTAAGAAATATTTTCAAATTATTCAAAAATGGATGAATACCTGGATATTTAGAGAAATACTTTTCTCGAAAAATTGAACCATCTGTATCCCCCACAATACCTATCGGTAAGCCAGGAATTGGTTTAGTTAGCACCAGCCGTCCTATTTCGCCAACAACACGATTCCCTAAATGAAGCAATACATAAAAAAATATTATTTTGTAACTTTAATTTACTATAATTTATTTTTTGTATTGCAGCAAAAAAAGCAAAAATCTTTGCGTTTTTGTAAAAAGTATCCAGCCATGTACTATGAAACAAGGTACATTATACGTAGAACTTTTTGCTCCCAGTCTTCTTTAAGGTAGGCACCTTGAAACCTCACACTTCACCCAGCGTCTCTTCCACTTTTCAAAATCGCCATCTTTCGTCATCAGCTGCCCGTCGTGTTATCCTGAATGAATCGCATCCACGCTCTGAAATCCCTTCCCTTTTAGACGTGATTTAGCGTAGGGAAAAGCTAGAAATTGTAGGGTGCCAATCTGGGTTGTTGTTCGGTTGAGTCACGTGGGTGATTTATGTTTTACCGAAAATCCCTGTTCCAGACAATATGAATAGGCGGGGGCGTTATCATGATGAATCTGCCAATCACCAATTGCCATCAGCTATTGTCGTTTCCTTCGTACTGGATATCTCAACCGGCGAAGAACAACGAAGCATTACTTCTTATTATTTGTTTGCCCTGAAGAAGCTTACTCGTAATAGGTAACACCTTCACTGTCGAAAAACGGGAACAGCGTGGTCTTGCTGCGAATTTCCCGAGCCATCAAAACTAGGCGTCTATCATTTCGAAGATATCTTAATGATCTGAATAGTTTCGGCGAACGAATTTTTAAGTTTCAAGGAAAATTTGATGCAAATTCGCTGGCTTTACTAGCTCAGCCATTGCTAATGTGACGGTTTCACAGAACAGAAATTCACTCAGTGCATTAGTCCACTGGGTTCGTGACTTTTGATGCATGTGAATCTACGTCCCCTCTCATTGGTTGTCAAGTTACATCACTGCCGTACAGACTGTTCTCATTATATTAGCAATGGTTGGATACTTTCTGTACAGACCTCTTATAGCATGCATAAGAATTTAAAAACGCAAAATCATCCAAGTACCTTTTTCGTCCACTGCCTCGATGTTGCAACCTAAAGCCATTCCGGGAATCTCGCCTCTGTGAACTGGGAGGGTTGCTTCTAGCACTAAAGTGATTCCCATCGTTTCCGTACAACCTAACAGAAGGAAAAGCATACCAACATTTTAAAAAGGATTCTCCTCTACTTTATTACTGTCTATATACCAGGAGAACTACTTCAGACAAAGTCCAGGTACTGACCGTGACTATAGAAACAAGTCTCGTACATTTTGGGTGGGGATGAGTGGGGTTAGGTTTTAGCGAATTTGGTGGTGCGTGGTTTGGTTAAAATTAACTTAGAATATTCGTGTATGTACACTGCTGGCCACCCAAATTGCAACACCAAGAAAGACAAGAGCTATCACAACAAAATTTATTTTGTAGATAACATGTTGACCAAGTATCAAATGATTAAATTTATAGACTTCTGTGAAGTGTGGTTCCTGCCAAAATCAGTAGCCAGAGTAGCCGCCATTGTTGGAGATCACCGCTGCCACACGCCTCGGCATTGATTCAAAGAGACTTTGGATGTGTTCTTGGGGTACAGCAGACCAAGCAGCTTCCACACGTTGCCAAAGTTGATCTGGTGTGGCAGCTGGGGATGTATTCTGGGTCAATCGTTGAGCAACCATGGACCACATGTTTTCTATCGGCGAAAGATCCGGAGAGCGAGCTGGCCAGGGAAGCAATTCAATCTGGCGATTGACGAAGAACCCTTGGACAATGCGTGCCACGTGTGGTCGCGCATTATCCTGTTGAAATATGGCTGTTGGGTTTTATCGATTGAAGACAGAGTTTTATACATTAAAATAAATTTTATTACGTAGCCAAGTCTTATGGTTTAAAAACATACAAGAAGTCTGATCAGATCATGATCCCCCAATACACTTCACATTATCTCCTCTCTTTTACGCAATTTTCCATATTGATGTGCCCCACACGGCACTATAATTGGAGGTTTGAGACCGATTCCAACATGCGGCCCCATCGGTTGTAAAACCTCAGCAGATGTATTACAATTCAATATATATATATAAATCTAACAAAATATTTTTCTAATAATATTTTTAAATTTATTTAACAATAAAGGCTTTGTTAAAAAGTCAGCCAAATTATTTTCCGATGAAATATAATTTACGTTAAATAGTTCATCTTTTATTAATTTACGAATAAATTTGTACTTGATATCAATATGTTTAGTTTTCTGATTTTCCTGACTATTTTTTGAAAAATAGATAGCAGATTGATTATCACAATATACTTGGGGTCTTATGTAATCACACAAACTTAATTCATTTATAATTCTACTAAACCAAATAACTTCTTTAGTGCAATCGGTTAGTGCAATAAATTCAGATTCCATTGAGCTAAGAGCTATGCACTTTTGTTTAGAAGATTTCCATGATATTGGGATGTTACCAAAATAAATTAAATAGCCACTGCTTGAATGTCTGTTTGTGAGACCACATCCCCAATTTGCATCAGAAAAAGCAATCAAATTTGAACTTTCTACATTGGAAAGATTAATTTTAAAATCCTTTGTAAGAAAAACATAGTTCATAATATCAACAACGTAAGACCAGTGTTTGTAAGTATAACCATTACAAAACTGAGACATTATATTAACGGCAAATGCAATATCTGGTCTGGATCTATCTGACAAAAACGATAAACATCCTATTAAGGAACGATAGGGAAATTTCCTCATTAAATCATTTTCAATTATTTCTTCCTCTTTAACCTTATCAGGTAAGTTACAACCAATTTTAAAAGGTAAATTCACAAAACTTTTAGGAAGATCTTTGAATTTTGACATTAATTTTTCAATGTAGGTAATTTGATGTAAATAAATCGAATTTTCAATTTCTTGAAAGTTTACGCCTAACAAATATTTAGTTTTACCTAGGACTGTAAGATCCAATTTTTTTGTCCAATAATTCGATTACTTCATTTATCAAATGTTCTCTTTTTGAAAACAAAACCATATCATCTACATAAACAATTAAAATTACATCTTTAAATTTGTAGACACAATTACACCAATTTAACTGAGAAAATCCTAATTTAGTTAAAATACCGTCTAATTCCAAATTCCATTCTCTACCACTTTGATGCAGACCATATATAGCCTTTTCCAATAGACATACTTTGTTTTCGGATCCTTTCAGCACAAATCCTTTTGGCTGTTTCATGTATATAGTATCCTTAAGGTGTCCATATAAATATGCACTTTTCACGTCAACTTGACAGTGATACCAACCCAACATAGAAATCAATAGTACAAACAATAATCTAACAATAGAAAAATTCACAACTGGTGAAAAAATATCTTTAAAATCAATGCCGGGTTTTTGCTTAAAACCTTGAGCAACAAGACGAGCTTTATACCTTTTAGGTATATTGTTTTCGTCCATTTTTATGCTGTACACCCACTTACTTCCAATTATGGTTGTATTTGGGGGTGTGTCCACTAATTTCCATACTTGCCTATCCTTCATTATCTGAATTTCTTCATTCATGGCAGTATTCCATTTAATTTTATCCTTACTTGCTTGCGTTTCTTCATAACTTTTGGGGATTTCGACATTGTAACACTGATCATACATGTCGTACATCTGTTGGTCTAAAAAATTAGATTCATCACTAGAAGTAGATGGCACATTAGAAATATCCACATTAGGATGTTCAGTTTCTGGCTTAAAATTGAAATTTACAGGATCAAACCTAATCTTATTTTTAGTACAGTACTTTTTAATATCATTTAAAGATCTCATTCTCAAATTTTCAGGAGAATAATAGTATACATCTATCCTATTGCTTTTATTTCTAGGTTTTTCGATTCTTCGCCAATTTGAAATGTTAAGACTTTTTAAGTCCTCAGTTTTAACTAAATCTTTAGAATCTAGAACTTGAGTTTCACTTTCCGATTTTACTTTTATATTTTCATTTGATTGATAAATAGGAATATTAGAATTAAGATGGAAAGAAACGTACTCAAAGTTTTTACCAAATAGTACATCAACAGCTTTCTTACTTTCGTCGATATGAACATGGACTGTTTCAACTATTCTCTTCTCGTTTGGGATATATATTCTGTAACCTTTAGTTTTCAAACCATATCCTGTCAAAATACCAAGTTTTGCTCTGGGTTGTAATTTATTTCTCTGTATTTTAGGAATATGAACATATGCCAAAGAGCCAAAAATTCTAAAATGTTTTACTGATGGTTTGAAACCAGTCCATATTTCGTTAGGAGATATATCCTCAGTTAATTTGTGTTCGCATCTATTTTTAGTATGAATAAATGCTAAAAGTGCTTCTGACCAAAATTGTGGTTGTAAACCACTGTCTTGAAGCATAGCTCTGACACAATCCATGGCTGTTCTATTGAACCTTTCTGCAATGCCATTTTGTTCAGGGGTATAAGTTGAAGTTCTTTCGATTTTTATTCCTAGATCATTTAAAAACTTTTTAAATTCTTTGTGACAAAATTCTAAACCATTGTCAGTTCGGACACATTTTAACTTAACATTTAGCTGTCTTTCAGCTCTAACCAAGTATTTTTTAAAGTAATCAAAAACTTCATTCTTATTTCGAATAATATAAATAGTTACTTTTCGTGAAAAATCATCAATAATAGATAAAAAGTATTTGTTTCCACCTAGAGAGTTAACTGGAGCAGGACCCCACAAATCCATATGGATCCTTTCCAAAACATTTTTAGTTTTCCTTTCGTACATATAGTTTCTTTTTAAGGATATTCTAGTGGATTTAGCAATAGCACAAATCTTACAATTTTTATCTATATTTTTACAATTAAGTTTTTCAATTCCTTTTACACAATTAATTTTACTCATATTTTCAATTAAGGGCATGTTAACATGACAAAACCTACGGTGGGCTTTTTCTAGATCTAAACCAGTTACATATGTATAATTTTTAATCTTGGGATAACCTTTCAAGATATACAATTTTCCAATTCTGGGAACAGTAAACAAATATTTATTATAACTATTATAAATAATCATTTTGTTATTTCCCCATTTAATTTGGTTTCCCACAAGGTCAATACGAGCACCACTAATTAAATTTTTTCTCATATTAGGCGAGTATAACACATCTTTTAAAGTTATATCATAATTTCTGTTTCTATCTAAAACTGTAAATTGAATATCACCCATACCTAATACTTCCGAGGTGCTGTCCTTGTCTCCGACTAGGATCTTCTGTGGTGGTAGTTTTCTGAATGTCGTAAACATATCACGTTCTTTACAGAAGTGAGCAGTTGCAGCAGAATCAATGAGAAATTCTCTCGGTCTTTCATTTGGAAAATTTGAAACTGCATAGGCACGTTGAAGATCAGTTTTTGGATTGTCCTCCATATAAAATAATTCACCACCAGGTTTCTGCCGATTGCATTTCTTGAAGCACTTCGATTCGTAATGTCCCGACTTTTTGCAGTAGTTGCAGAATGGTCGCGGCCCCATACGACAAACTGTCGACTTTCTTGGGCTTGAAGGAATTAATTCAGGGTCCAGTACGCATCTGCTGTGATCAGGAGTAGACGCCCGTGTCTCCTTGTATCTAGATGACTTGTTTCTTGTAGCATAAGCATCGGCCACGATACTTAATTTTGTGCCTTCGTCTTTCCGCTTCAGCTCGATTCGGCTGGATTCTGTTATTAAATGTTTAGACAAATTGTCTAGCGTGAACTCCTTGTCATCCATCCTGTATAGCAGTTGTACCAGATTATCGTATTCGTGAGGTAAATGTCTTATTAGTTGAAAGCAAACTAAGAGGTCTGGGATTTCGAATCCACCTTCTTTTATCTGTAACAGCTTCTCATGCACTCGTTTGCAGAAGAGTCCAATGGATTCGTCCTCCGGCTGGTAGCGGATTGAAAAGAACTCGTCCACAAAGCCTGCCAATCGTGCTCTAGATGCTGGTTCAAAGTTGGTCTTTAATATATCCCAGGCTTCCTTACCGTCCTCAGTAGATGAAATTAAGACTTGATATTTTCTGTCTATGCCCTGGTAGATAGTTGTGTATGTCCTCTGCTTCCTATAACGATAGTCTCCTTTTTCTTGTTCTGGAGCATCTTCCAATAATAGAGGTTCCGTTTTAGTGATAAATTCCCAGCAGTTCCGATCCATTAGCAATACCTTCATGTCCGTCTTCCACGTGGCATAGTTGAAATCCGATAACTTCGGGAAGGAAAACATGGACATTTCTTGAATACCCATCATACTGGAAACCGGTAGTGGCAGAATTCAGGTTCAGCTTAAGGTCTGAGGCCCATAACCAATTGTTGGGTTTTATCGATTGAAGACAGAGTTTTATACATTAAAATAAATTTTATTACGTAGCCAAGTCTTATGGTTTAAAAACATACAAGAAGTCTGATCAGATCATGATCCCCCAATACACTTCACATTATCTCCTCTCTTTTACACAATTTTCCATATTGATGTGCCCCACACGGCACTATAATTGGAGGTTTGAGACCGATTCCAACAATGGCTGTGGACAAGCCCTGAAGGTAAGGAAGGACAACTGGCTCCAACACCTCAGAGATGTAGCGCTGGCTGTTTAAAGTACCGGCAATGCGTACTAGAGGAGTGCGAGAGTGATATCCAATACCGCCCCATACCATAATACCCGGTGCAGGACCAGTGTGGCGGTGCATAACGCAGCTGTTCAGCATCCTCTCTCCACGGTGTCTCCAGACTCGAAACCGACCATCGTGGTGTTGCAGACAGAAGCGTGACTCGTCAGTAAAGACAATTTCATTCCATTCTGCCGTCCACATCCTTCTTTCATCGCACCATTGGCGGCGGAAACGTCTGTGGTTCTGCGTCAAGGGTAGACGAAGCAATGGACGTCTTGCGGACAGACCACTCTGCTGTAAACGGCGTCGAATGGTACGCGCAGACACTGGATGATGCGGTACAGACTGAATGTGCTGTGCTATGGTTCGTGATGTGGCTGAGCGATCCGTCACTGCCATACGCACAATATGCCTGTCATCACGTGAAGTGGTGCACTGAGGTGGATGCGATCGAACACGTCGGTCCGTCGTACCCTCCTGCATCCAACGATCACTTATCCGCATTAGAGTTGTTTGGTTTCGTCCAACACGACTACCGATTTCCCTGAAAGATAATCCACAATCTCGGTAGGCCACTATCCTTCCTCTGTCGAACTCGGATACTTGATCAAAAGATGATCGCTGTTTTCTACGAGGCATAATTGATCGTTTTTTTGAAAAAACCACAAGAAAAACACAATTGCCGTACTTGAAATCGTCGAAATCTCCAAGCCTTAAATAGCGCTTTGAAGTGGCGCCACAGGCGCGCGTGATGTGCGTCTGCGCTGAAATTCTAATCATTTGCATATCTCACCTCCGCTAATGCATGTTGTAAATTTCATATTATTTGCATGCTTCCTTCAGGGTGTTGCATTTACGGTGGCCAGCAGTGTATATTATAAGTGAAAGGTAATTGAGATATGAACTCTCCCAAGCGTAACCATTAAAGTTACTCAAAATGTAGCAATCAATGACTGGTTAAAAAAAGAATTTTCATGATTTGCGTTAGTTTCGAAAGCCTTTAAATTATTAGTAACGTTTTCCAATCACAACTATGAAACAATAAGGAAATGCTTATGACTGTAATTCGTCTATGATGTTTGAATAGGTCGATAAGAAAAACAGTACATTATAGTCTTTCCTTCCTCGTAGTTTTACAAAATACTAATTAAAGTTCGTTATACGAATTACATGTATCTGTACTAATACTGTACTGTAGTTATACTAATTATATTACCTGTACCTACACCACAATGTCCCCGAATGTCATGTATGACTGTATTTGTTGTTAAAAATATATTTAAGAAAAAATTTTAGTGGTAGAGGTTTTACATACTTTTAACTCTCTGAGCGGTACATACGCATATATCCGTTCTGCAACCTCTAGTCTTCTCTGCATGATTTCTAAATTTCTCTTAACTTTTTGACCAATAGAATCTTTCCTAGGATCCAACCAATAGATGTGGCTATTTTGTCATGTGTGTTGGGGAGTAAAAGTTGCACTACTCTACTCAGAAATCTCATTATTCAGCATCTCGTGACTCTCAGAGAGTGAACAGGTATGTTTTAAGATTGAAAAGTAATCATTCTCACTTAGTACATTTTCATTCTTGATGAAAAGTATAAAACAACTTCATATTACGTTCTCTCAGCAATTAGTTTATATAATAAACTAAATATTTTATTAGATTGTAAATGAGTTCTGTAAATAATTGAGAATTGGTATAAAAGTTGGATTAGATAGTTACCATAGGAAGAGCAAAATGTGACATCCTCTCCCACGTTTTCATAAACAAAATCGTAGCTTTGAGGCTTCACAACACTTCCACCACTCAAAATGTATTTCAACGCTGATAAATTGTGTCTTTCCGCTAAATAGAGAATTGATTTTCTTTTAATAACGACACATCTATTTCTATAGCAGTAGTCTCAAACCCAAGCCCTTTAGCAGTCATTTTTTAGTATTGGAGTAACTTAAACGGCTTCATGATTATTACTAAATTCGTACGAATAAATACCAACTTGACAAATTACACCAGCGCTTTGGTATTAAAGTGGAAAATTATTTCAAATTATCGGAAAATAGTGAAAGCAAACGCTTCACCAGTTATTTTTATTTCGATAGAATTTCATCTCTGAAAACAATCACTTTAAGGAATAATGTTTTCAATTATAGTATTGATGAGGTCATGGATAATCTGGCCCCGAAGGAGCCTCAATTTAATTTTCGATATTGACAGTATAGCATGCCTTGGTATTTGGGGATCATAATAATTTGGAAGATAGATTAAGAAAAGAACTAAAAATATATAAAAATATGAATTGACGAGGTTTTTTTTAGTATTGAGGTTCTATTTTTTGTATTGAAAAAATTGCCACTAGGTTAAATCCATCCCAAAGTAAATTTGTTTGATTGATATCTTGAAAAAATTGAGCTTCGATCTGGATGAGCACCTGGCAGAGCTCTGAAGTACTGATTAAGAAAGTTGAAATGGATAAGAACTTCTCATTGGCTGTACGAAATGAAATGCAGAGTTATCATAGGCGGTACCACAGAAGGTGGGAGGTTGAATTGGGGGAGTTGCGGGATTTCAGTCTCCAAGAAGATTTTTCAAGGTCTTGCTTTATTTTGGGGAGCGTTGGATCATAAATTTCATTTCTTTTACTGCGTGGTTGGTATTTATTTCAATTTCAGAGAAAATTGTGCGGAGATTTTGTTAATGAAGCTTTTGATTGAGGGAATTTTGAGGGCTTTTCCCATATCCCTATTAAGGTAAAACCATCTGTCTTTTGTAATTTGGCGGAGTGAAAGAAAATATTTAAAGATAAATATTTTAGAAATAAAGAAAATATTTTTTGACCAGAAATATGTGGTCGCTTTCCTGTCACTAAATTACCGATGCTTGGAATAATGCTCGATACTTGGAACAAGTCACTTTCAAAGGCGAGCATAAATGAACGTATCTTAACAGCTTTTCGTGAGATTTTACTTGGTTCGTACTAGAAAACAATTTTCCGCATTATAAGTATGAAATCCTTTATTCGTACTCTGGAGGAATTCGCATGAGCTAGTTACATTCCTTTCAACTAACACCAACCGTTTTTATGGATCTGAAGTTCTGGGATTTCGAACTATTCGAAGTAGCAATAGTTCGATGTTTTCTTTAAGCAGTTACATTATTCGTAAATAATTTTTTCTGATAAAAATAATGTCCGACTCTAGCAAGTTATAATTTGAGCTTCGTCGTTTTGAATGAGCATATTCTTTTATCAAATGGAAGGAAAGTAAACAATATTTTCCCACGATTGGCGTCCTTTGTGCGCATTCTGACCCCCAGTTTTTCCTTTTCTAGATTCTAGAAGAGATAGCAGTGATTACTAGTTGGCGAAACAAGTTATCACCTCTGACGATCGTCACACATGGTTTTGCACATGGCAACCTTTTCAATTTGTGAGTTTACAACTCTTGAGAAGTGGACTTTCAAAAGTAATCTGCCTTCTCAAGTATTGCTATGTTTATAATACATTTACTTACAATAAAATTAAAAATGATGAATTATTTGTATATTTTAATTATTAATGCGGGTTGCCAGATTTATTAACTCTACGACGAGCCATGAATTTGAGACCAATGCTCTTTAGCATAAAATTTCAAAAAAATCCTTTATGAAATCAGAAGCACATAGGACGTAAAAATTGATTAAACGATTAGAATAATCCTTTTATGGTGAAATTTAACATAAAAAGAGAAGTTATAAACAACTTACTTGGCACGTATCCTCGCTTCTGTAATTCATCAATGACGCTGGCGGACAAAAAAACGTGAGACAGTTTGAATTCATCCAGTAAGTCCCAGAAGTAAGTTGGAGTTAAGTAATGAGGACGACTTTCAAAAAGCACTACCGTTTCTCCAATAAAAATAAGTGTTGCAAACATGTTCCACGATGCCCATCCTACCTAAGAAGATAAACAACTGGTGTTGTAATATGAATACGCGACAAAGTTCATTGCAATTCACAAAAAAAGCAGCCCAGTCACAGCCGTCTTTAAGTTCAGGGCATTGGTACGCCTTGTACCAATGCCCTGAAATTGAATTCGTAGGGACAAAATATAGACGGCCAATAAAAAATCTTCAGAATTCAGACGATCTTAATAAAATTAATGCAATATTAATCAGCAGAAACTTTGAACATTTGAAGCGTTACACATAATCGTTTCAATATATCAATTAATTTTATTGAAGCAAATGTATTACTGTTGATAATTGTTTTATTAGTATATTTGCAAAAGGTTTAGTTTTGGGACCCTATGCAACTGCCAGGTTAGCCCATGTATTAAAACGGTATTGCTCTGACTACATACGCAAAGGATATTAAGCATTTTACCAAAACGCTATCTCATCACAATGGTGTACCGTAATATACTGAATTATTGAAAGAAATATGACATTAACTTCAGATGTTTATGCACTTGTTGAACAAAAAACTGCAACACCTGGTTTCGAACACGATAATTTATGAGTAATGTTTAGACTTTGGCGACCTATATAGAATAAATTCTTGTAAGAACAATTGCAAGTCCTATGCTATTTCCAGAGGAATAAAGGCCATTATCTTACAGAACAATGACTAGTTCGTACCTGATATTCTCCCAAATACTCCCGAGGGGAAGAATAAATTCTTCTTGGGAAAGGACAAGTGTAAGGCAAACGCTGTTGCTAGACGTATAAATGCCATTTTTGTTTAAAAAAAGGAATAGTTTACTACGTGATACTCTCCCAAATATTCTCGAGATACAAAATAAATTCTTCGAAAGTACAAATATTAACCATATGTTGTGTCCAATGGGATAAAAACAATTTATCTTACAAAATAATGACTAGTTCATTACGTGATATTCTTCAAAATATACTCGAGAAATAGCATAAATTCTTCTTGGAAAGGATACGAGTAAGTCATAAGCTGTGGCCAGAGAAATAAAAGCCATTTATCTTTGGAAACAATAACTAGTTCATGCCTTGATATTCTCCCAAATATAATATTTCCGACAAGAATAATATCAATAAATAGTTCTGTATGATGTTGGTGACTACAAGATGATTCACTCACAAATATTACAAAGTATTAATAATACTGATATGAGAGTTGGCTACACTTACGCATATCTATGTAAAAAAAATATCAGTCAAAAAATCAATATTTTTTATAGTGCCTAAATACTACGAATTTTAAGAAAATGTGAGCAAATGTGTAACTTACCGGTGATAACGATAACCATACTGATTCCCTATTTGAATTGAAATTAATTTGAAAATAATTCACTATGGACATCAGAGCCTATAGAACACACAAAGCACATTATAAATATGACTGTTCATAGTGTCAGTTTTAACTATTTATAGTAATAGATTTTCTTCAGTGTCTTTATTTTTAAGCAGCATCTTATTCGAAAATATAAAGCTACAACTTTAATGTTTTATAAAACTTTTTTATATGCAGGGTGTCTATAATTGAAGTTTGCCTATTCTAAGCAATCAACATCAAAAACTACTTATCGGAATGCCTTCACGTTGTCAGGACAGCGATGACCAAGTTGGTAGAGTCGTGGATTGGCAACCAGAGGGTTGTGAGTTCAAAATTCGATCCAACCAAAGACCGTCGTGTACTTGGGAGTTGGTGCACGTTAAATCTGTCGTGGCCTCAAATGCCCTCACGTTGGCGTGGTGTGGAAGTTTTAAGAGTGGAATTCCAGCTCAGGTGTTGGCCCCATCATCTGACCATGGTTCAAAATTATGAGGTGTCCTCGGATCTCTCACTTCAGTGTTTATCCAGGACTGTTGCCAATAACCCGTTGTGTTGCTCCAGTCCATCAAATTTTCAGAGTGTCTTGATGGGGCAATGGGAAAACAATTCACGGCAAAAAATATTCTTCAAAAAATCACCACCAGGGTGGTTTTATAATTTTATTCTTATACCATTGCAATTGCAAAACAGCTGCGATTTCTGTACAGCCAATTCAAACATGTTTAATATGTTGAACACTATTATCTGCTACCTTCTGAAATCCTAGAAAAATATGTTCAACTGTGGAACGCAGGTCTCCCTGGAAATGTTTCTCACGGGATATACTTCTTTAAGATGTGCCAAGGTTGGTACATTGTCACGATAGACAGAGTTTTATAGATACTTCTCACAGTCAAAATTCTAATGGGTTCAGAACCAGTGAATCGTGGGGGATCAAACAGTACTGAAGTGCCGGCTGATAACTAGTTTATCAAAAAATTATTTTTAACCACCTGTTTAACACAATTTTCGATGTGTGGAGGGACACCATCCTGCATGAACACTGTTGATTAAAGACAGACATTGGAATACTAGAAACACTGAATTAGTTAGTAGTGCAGAATATCTTTTGCCAGTAACGGAACATGTTATGGTACCTATTGACCTTTGAAGAAAAACGGTTGAATAATAATGAATGTTGACGAAAACCCACACCATATAGTCACGCTGGAGAATGTAAAGGAATTTCTAGGACTTGAATTGGGGGGATTTCCACTAGCCCAAAGCTACAGTTATACTTTTAAATGCACCATGCAGATGAAAATGTATCTCGTCCATTCATAGAATGTTCCACAGCCATCACTGTCAATATCGATCCGTGCTAAGAACTGTAATGTGAAAGTCTGTCATTCAAGCGGATCAGTAAGCAGCAGTTGTTGAAAGTTAGAAATTTTGTGAGGATAGTAGCGGATAATGTTCCGAACAACTTTGCGAACTGTGGCAACAGGTAGGTTTAGTGATTGTGCAACTACCTGAACACTGACCCTGTCAGTGATATTTGCATCCTGTCCTCTTCCTACTTTTGTAGCTACATCTGCAATAACCTGCGCGGCAGCAGTCTTTGGTCCTCTTCCAGGTTTCATTTGTTTCTTCAAATTTTAGGCTCATTTTTCATAACCCATTAGTAGAAACTAAACCTTTTCGAGGACCTTTCAACCTAAATAACCGCAAAGCTTCTAGTGCTGTATTCGCGTTTTGGTAAAACAATTTCACCAGTAACACACGTTCTCGTACACTTAATGTCATTTCGAGCTTAAGACAAAATGAGAATGAAAAACCATGTGAGGGTGTTGTTTAAATAGTGATAAAAGGGGGATGACGGACAAAAGAAAATTTACAAATATGATACCATAGAAGTCGAAACACGCCCATGGTGATAATACTTTGAATAATTTTTTTGCCATGAATTTTCTTCTCATGGCCTCATTAAGACGTAATGAAAATTTGGTGACATTCTGATAAGTCTACTTGCAGTTTAGAATAAGTGAACTTTTATTATTGACAACCTGTATATGGTATAAAGGTGTTTACTGTGGCATTGATTTAATAATCCTCCTCTTCGGGGAAAACACTGGTCAAACCAGAACACAAACTCAATAGTAACGGAAGGCTTGGTAGCCACAGTATTTATATTCCAACATTTATTTATTTGGAATAGGCTTGAAGTTAAGAATTACTTCTTATTAAAACTATCAGACATTATATAAAATTAAAATTGCTGAACCAATTGCTGAAAACAGCTTCATTGTTCACGTCTAAATTCAAGTATATATTCTGATGTCATTAATATAATTTTGCAAGTTAGCTTTTTGATTTTAATACATTTTACTCAATAAATAAGATTGCATAATATTCACTGTTTATTTTGTTTCAGAGCTCTAGTTTTTCTCTGTATTATTCAAATTATTAGACATTAAATTACCATCACCAATCCTTAATGTGAGGTTTTAACTTTTAGTAATATATTTAAAATAGATCTAAATACTCTACTACTAATATAGCAAGATGAAAAATAATGATCATGATGGTCTTATGTAGGTCTCCCATGGGCCTCATTTATATTTATTAGAAAGGGGGGTTCTGTGAAAAATTTTAATTTTTAAGGGGTCTTTTTACTGAAAGGTTTGGAAACCACTGTTTTAAACTGTATGACTTTTAGCAATATAAATAAAGATTTGTAGCTTTTATAAACTTCAAAAATAGACTGTACAATACTGTACCAAAAAAAAATTTGCAGTCTTCATCATGGTACCGTGACTCTTCTCCTTGGGTGGAATTCTGTAGTCCATTGTATGCGTTTGAATGTTTCTCTGAACGGGTGACCTAGTTGCTTGGATTATTTTTTTACAAAAACATAATGATAAGAAAATAATTAGACAAAACTACTCACCCCGAAGCCATGTATTAAGGCCTTGGGTAATCCTGAGGTTCCAGATGTGAAGCAAATGCATATAGGGTGACAGAACGGAACCTGCTCGAATTGAATAGGTGGAACGGTACCGTCTTTTTCGCGTCCAGCATCCAAGAACTCATCCAAAAAGCAACTAAGAAAGATAGCAGGAAAATTAAGCATTGATTCCATCTGTCACGTTACATAACGCCTAAAAACAATAAACTATCCAACAAAGCTCTTCAAACTTTTCTCCAGCTTCCTCTTGAAGAGAACGGTTTGCATAACAACAGGGACAGCTATAGTCCAAGTTGACCTAACCAGGGGTTGCCCACAAGGATCCTGTAGTGGACCCATCCTATGGAACTTGGTGGCTGACAGCCTCTTGAGTAAACCATAGTCTCCTGGAGTTACACATCCAAGCTTTTCTGACGACATGATTCTAGTGGTTGCTGGAAGAACCAGAGGGATCCTTAAAACACACTCCAAAATAGCCCTTGACCAAGTCTTATCGGGGTGAGAGGAAATGGGCCTAGAAATTTGACATAAGAAATCCAAAGCTCTACTTCTTAATAAGCCCAAGAAACTAACAGTCAAACCAAAAGAAGCCTTAGATACTACGTCTCTTAGATACACAGATCGATTAAAATGCCTAAGAGTTATGTTGTATACAAAACTAAAATGGAATGCCCATCTGAATAACATTAGAAAAAAGTGACAATTAGCCTTCAGAGTTTCCGAAGAATCGCGGGCCGTAACTGGGGTTTCAATCACACACAAACATACTATATAAATCAGTAGCCGAGAGATCAATAGCCTACGGATCCTCAATATGGTCGACTCTCACTTGCAACAAAAGGAAACTCAAATCCATCTAAAGGCTCTTCCTGCTCTTCGGCTTATTCAACTACCCCAACATCAGCTCTCTGTATCACTATTGGAGTAACACCCATACATATCCTCCTATCACATGAAGCAAAAACAACACAACTTCTTCGTTTTCTTAAACCAGTTCAAATAAACTCTGAAACATTTAATTCACAAGATTTTGAAATGAAGACAACAAGATGGTTCTCCCACTCATCTATACAAAGCAAAGAAGCCAAAACCTCCATTGATACTCCATACATCCCATTCCTCATTTCCGTCTACACAGATGGTTCCAAGACGAACCCAGGCGTGGAATCAGCTTATTGCCTCTACGAAGAAGGAATATTAACAAAACCCTGGTCGACTCGACTCCAAATAACAACAGTGTGTTCCAAGCGGAGTCGGTTGCAATCCGAGAAGCAGTTAGATTGTCCCCTGAACAGCAACAATTTTTTCAGACAGCCAAGCAGTTTTAATAGCTCTCCGAAACCCAACGTCCAGAAATCCCCTCATCAAAGAAATCCAGAACTTCCTCCACAAGAAGCCAGCATTAGAACTACGAAGGATTGTAACTCGCGTTGGACATGAGGGTAACGAAAAAGCAGACAGTCTTGCCAAGGAAGCGGCAGAAAACAAAGATGCTCCAGAAGACAATCAAATAGCCCTTCCAGTCTCACACTTCAAGAGACTCACTAGAGAACACATTCTTTAACTGTGGCAGGTAGAGTGGAACACAGACAACACAGGCCATACAACATACGATCTCTTCCCAAACGGTTGCAGAGGAGCGTTCTCCAAAGGGAGAGTAGTGGATAACCCCTCCGAAGTAATACAAGGTGTTCTGTTCTCCTGTTTATTTTTAGCTCACTCACAGAGCAGGAAAACAAATAAACAAACAAAAAGGGACTGATGTGTCATATTTTAGATAATTTAGGAACCTATGCGTTGAGAGTGGTAAAGAGAGAATGTCCAAAATTTTGATATCAGCTTCTATATTTTCAGATTCAAAGAATCCTTAGATCTAATATTGATTCGACAGGATTTTTAGCCTTGTCTTAAGAAATCAAACCCTTTGTTTATAGACATTATTACTACGTTTACAATGAAATTACTAACCCTCATAAAAAATGGAATGCATGAGAAATGATTAACCGTCCAAATAGAACCTATTTCTGAGATGTACATAATTGTAAATAGTCACTGCATATTGCCTTTTTAGAATAAAGAAAATTTGCTTGGATTATAGAACTATAGACGCCAAAATCCCTGTCCACTTTACTATGCCACAGTCAAAAAGCTTGTAACTCCTAGTTACTTAGAGTATCAAAGAAAGCTCTAATACATACGTGATGTCATATTTCTGCGCATACTTAAAGTGGTATTTTTGAATAAAATTGAAATTTTATTAAAGTAAATATTTCAAGTGGTATTGAAGTACATGCTTAAAATTAGTATTAAGGTACATACTTAAAATTAGTATTAAGGTACATACTTAAAATGGAAGTAAAGTGCTAGTGAAATTATTGTAATTTGGTAGTTAGAAAGCTCTAATACATACGTGTTGTCATATTTCTGCGCATACTTAAAGTGGTATTTTTGAATAAAATTGAAATTTTATTAAAGTAAATATTTCAAGTGGTATTGAAGTACATGCTTAAAATTAGTATTAAGGTACATACTTAAAATGGAAGTAAAATGCTAGTGAAATTATTGTAATTTGGTAGTTAAAAAGCTCTAATACATACGTGATGTCATATTTCTGCGCATACTTAAAGTGGTATTTTTGAATAAAATTGAAATTTTATTAAAGTAAATATTTCAAGTGGTATTGAAGTACATGCTTAAAATTAGTATTAAGGTACATACTTAAAATGGAAGTAAAGTGCTAGTGAAATTATTGTAATTTGGTAGTTAAAGTGCTAGTGAAATTATTGTAATTTGGTAGTTAAATGGAGAGAGAAGATGCAAGGCCTTATAGACGATTGTAGAGTAGTCAGAAATGCATGTCATTACTGAAGTATTTCTCTAGATGAATGATAATATACAATAACTTTAAATGAAATTGCATTTTTGGTCATAAAAGATTATTGTTTTGTATATTGTAAATAGATAATTCACTTGAGTTATGAGTTATGTTCATTATTGAAGAATTATTGAATGTCTTTCACACTAGAGATAAAATAAACTATTTTTACTTCCGATTGTCTTTTGACTATTAGTTCTTCAAATAACGTATTAAACCTTTCACATCAGACAGGATACGATAATAATACATATCTGATATAAAACGCACAAGCTTGCACCCTCCATAGTTATGTAATTTTACTGAAAAAGATTCATTGATTTGTTTAATAAATTGTATAAATATCTAGGATATTCATCACTTTGGGTGAAATATAGTAAATTTTGGTTTCTTAATTGCAGAAAATATTTATATTTATTCTTAAAAATAAGAAAAGCTAAGCTAAAAATAATAAATTACCTGTTCTTGATATCAGTAATATCAGGTAAATTTGATTTTCCTCTGGATGGCACAATTATAACTTTTTCTAGAGTTTGTAAAACTAGAAAAATAATATTCTGTGAAATTGGTCGAAATTTTAAACTACTTGAAAATATGGAATTTGTTAATTCCAGTACAATAAATCCATAAAATATCAGATGCAACAGTACAAATTATTTTTATTGAAATATAGACTGATATTATACCAAGACTAATCTGACTGCTCCAACGGACTATTTAATGATCATAATTGAATTTATTTTAATCTTATCATCTATCAATCATGTGAGTCCGTGGACTTCTTAAACAATTTTTATTTAAGACGTTTCAATTTTTAGAGAATCGTAGTTTTTGTGATAATACGAGTAGAAGCTAATGTATTCTTTGTATCAAAAATTCCTTCGAATTCAGAATTGCTTTTGTAACAGTATTCTCCAGTTTGTAACATTACTTAATCATTAAGAAATAACTATTGTAAAACTGTTTTGATACATTACAACTATTTTCACATTTATTTACATCCCCTCTCTTAATTCCTGTAACAAAGCTTGTATTTAGAGATAGAATTGAATAAAACTGTAAACAAGCAGACAGTGTGATTCCATCTGCAATTTCAATTCCACTTCTTTATTGGCCAACTAAAGATAATTTCAGAAAATTTAACAATGTACTTTGATTAAGGAATTGGATTACCTATCTTTGACACATTTCAGAAATGTTTTCAAGTGTTGACTATTAAGTGTATTGTTTTTCGAATCATACTATCTCGATTTGTCTTTGTCTAAACTTTTATCTGCATAATGCCTATCGTCACAAACTTTTTCATCTTTTTTAACAATCTATGACAAAATGTTTAGTATATCCTGTAATTACAAATATAAATACCTTCGGCGACATCTCTAACTTTTGGCAGCATTTCTATTTCCTTGCCTTCTTGCAAGAATCGATCCACAGTTATTAAAAACTTTGGTTTTACTTGCTGGAGTCTGTTACAGACAGCCTGAAATAATAATATGAAAGATATAGCAACTGATATTTCCAATAACATTAAATGATTAAAGGAAAGCACTAAAAGATTATGGTGGTCGGTCAATTTATGAAAAGTCTTGTCAAAATGCAAGAAGTAAACTCCGGGTCAGAAGGTTTTTACAGTATCAACTATTTAATTCCTTATAGTTTAATCATATGTTACTTAAAGAGCATTAACAATACTAAAGAAGCATTCACCTCAGAACCTAAAAGTGATAACGCTTCCCTAAAACTCGCTCCAGAACTGGCAATAATTATCAAATACTTTTCACAGAATCAACAGTTTAATCCATAATAATTTAATTATGTCAAAGAAAGACCATTAAAAATAATAAAGAAAATTCACCTCAGAACCTAAAAGTGGTAAAGTGCCCCTAAAAGTTTCTCAAAAACTGTGTGTGTGGCGATAGCTATCAAAAAATTTCCACAATATCAACTATGTTATCTATAATAACTTAATCATGTCACAGAAAGAGCATTAACAATATTAAAGAAGGATTCACCTCAGAACCTAAGAGTGGTAAAGCTCCCGTGAAAATCGCTCCAATACTGGCAGCGGCTATCATAGCGAATATAGGCTCCTTTCTGTTTGACATGTAACCTAAAAATGTCATTGAATAAGAATGCATTTAGGAATTTTAAAATAAATGTAGGTAAGTGCTTTTGACACATAACCCTTTCAAAGTAATCAACTAATAAAAAAATTAATAATTGAAATTAATTATATGTTATATTAATTTTATCAGTGAATTGTTCAGTCGCCTGAACCAAATGTACGTCTTATTTTAGATTCAAAGCAGCATTTTCTGATTATTATTAATTAATTACTATTAATTATTATTAATTAATTAATAATTAAACTAATGAATTGAAAGGTGTATAGAAAGGTGTGTTTTGAGTTCAATCGACTCAAAGATGTCCCAAACTAAGGTGTGCAAAATTTTATTTCATTCCTTTCGATACTTTTTGAGATAGTCCTTTATTCAAAACTGCATCATTTCGACTTGTTTTGGAGCCGTTCTAAAATAAAATTTTAATTCATTTGGAGAAAATATACTCTTTATATTGAGGTCAACTCGCTCTGATTTCTACTAGCTAAATCCCATACTGCAACGTCATGCGAGAGATATTGTTTGAAGGGATTACTATTTTCGAGGGGTGCAATTATCGCTTGAATGTATTAATTAGTCATTTTCATCCACAATAGTTGCTCCTGATCTGGTGCCAGAAAAATTTTCTGCATATTTTCTCGCTGATATATTTTATCACTTTGAAACTTATAAAAATTAAAATGTAAAGAATTTTTTTATGCTGTATTGATTTTTTGCCTATAGTAGAATAAAATAATTCTAACTTAGTTTGAATGCTTGATAAATGTTAAACAATTAAGAAAGATCAATTTTACAATAGCCTGGGTATAACTTCGACCCAACTAATATTATGTTTGAATAAAAAACGAATTTTGCGAATAGAACTGATCAAGCTGGAACTGAGCGTTCATGTTTATTACCTGACGATAACTTATGTATTCTAGTTAATGATTTAAAATAGTTTCAATCCGGACACTTTTTGAAATAATTCTTATTGTTTCATTGAAATAGGCAATTGTTTTTTTTTATGGAAATAAAACCTAAAAGTCCAAAAGCATCTGAAAAATCGAATACAAATTGAGAAACATACTAAAACACTATACGTGTCCTGCATTTTAAAATTTTACACACTGAAATGGACCTCAAATGCTTTCTCTTATATTTCCAGTCAAATATTATATTTAGCGTAACTTCGCATGGAAAACCTTTTAATGACATTATAAACGAGTGCTGCGACTTGAAATTTTGGAAATAATTTTCAAATTAATATGAATACCGACCCTTATGCAAATAAAATGCACATTTATTTGTAGTAGGCATTATTTCAAATATGAAGACACTTTGACTACGATTCCAGGGGAGCGAATAACAAGAGGAGTTCTGATCTTTTTCGATCGACTATACCTTATGATTTACATACCAAAGATATAGTTCGTATATTTTTTTTCAAAAATTCGAAAATTTTGCGTATCAATTCGCTTGAAATGGGACAAAACGAATGATAGTAAAAATGATCTTGAAATTTAAGATTAAATAAAATATAAAGTAATTTACAGGCAACCACGTCTCCTTTCTTTAAGCCGCATTTCCTAAACGCTGCAGTGTATAATTTTGCTTCTTCGTACATCTCAGCATAGGTAATTCTTTCTGTTTCTTGGTCCTCTCCTATAACAGACACAGAACCTGTTATTTCTCATAATTTTTACAGTTTTCTAACAAAAATAAATTCTTTTGTTCCCTTTAAGGGAAATCAAAACAGTTTTCTATTATCATGTCAGAGATAGTTCAAAAACAGATTGATACATTCTAATATAGAAATCATATTTCTGTGTACCTGAAAATTTAAATCAGAAACGTAAAAAAATCAGGATTTTAAATCAAAACTGCAACTTGAGACCTGTTTTCTTGAGAGTTCTCTAGCATACATAGTAGGGCGAAATTTTCATATCATTTTCAGTAAAACCGTTACCACCGAGATAACAAGGCCTGACCGCTGCCATCATGGCGTCTCCCTAGTAGTCATAAGTGCGATACGAACGACCACCGCCGTATTGGAATATTCAAAGCCTAATACAGTGAAATCTGTCTACAACGATACATAATATATTCTATATACGTCGAGACCACAGGAAAATATTGTTATACGTTATTGCAAATTATTATAGCAGTTTGTAAATATGGTTTTTCCCTAGTCAAAACTACGATAATCTCAGAATGAAACTTCCACACCCTCGCGTCTTTCTTCCTTATTTACTAACGATAACAAAGAGTGTGCGTAAATAGTAAAAGCAATAACTTATTAAAAAACCGGCCAAAATTATATCGTAAATTCAGTTAAAAAATAGCGAAAAACTCGCTTATGACTTTTATTAACTAAAATACACACGTCAATCAAGCTTAATACAGTCCAATATCATAGTTTCTCAAATGCGACCATAAATCAAAAAGAAAAGAAAACCCTTTCTCATAGTCTAAAGAAATCTAATTAATGTTTTCTTCATCATTAAATCTGTAAAAATGGGAAATCAAAGCAATTGAACTGTAAAAGCAATTGAAGCGATTATCATAGTTGGCTGAAGAATTTTTCCTTGATATTTCATTTATAAAATTCAAACAATTTTCAATAACTTCCAAATTTTACTAACGTGACAAGGTGTTTTGATTTGATTGTTATCTACAGAAATTTCTTGGCCATATAAATGTTTCCATTTTCAGATTTGAATGTATTACAACAGTGTAATTTGTTGCAGGTCCTGGATTAAAACAAATTTTGAAAAAAGTAACTTTTGACTCCTCAATTAGTTTAAACCAATTTTGTTTATGGGGTAATGAATCCAAAATTTCTAGTAGCCTATTAAAATTTTGAAAAGAAATAGATTCATGATGAGCAATGAACTCAGATTTGCTTTCGTTGATAGCTCTCAATAAATTGGATTCCTCAGTTTCACGAATTTTATCTTCCCTGCTTTTACGAACGGTGGGACAAGTTTTCGAGATATTTAGGGCAATTCGGAAATATACTTGGTATAGCACCAACTTTTAAACGGAGACGTTTCATGGAAAAGGTAGAACACTCAGCAGTTTTTTTGTTGAATTTCGATACATTCCGGACGATATCATCGTTTTGAAAATGAAGTTCGCAGACTTTGCTGCGTTTTGATGGTGTAAAGTCGGCTCGTGGAATCGCCCTGAGCCATCTTTTTCTAATATTTTTATCCTCTGGAAAGGAGAAAACCGCCACTTTTGGTGCATCACCATATCCATAATTTCCAGAGCAAGTAGGTACACAGCATCTAAAGGGCATTTTGGATAGCCTCGTGGTTAAGCCTAAATAAATCGGTCTGGACACACGTTAAACGTGTTGTTTGACAAAAGCCTTTAACACCTTGACACTGTAATGTTCCACAAATGTTCTATAACAATATTTAACTGCAGCTGCACTTGCTTTCCGGTAAAATAGTACAAAAACCCTAATTTCTTAAGCTACATTAAAGGTAATCCATAAGTAGACGGCCATGCGGCGATGTTTGTTATGACTACTAGTAAGCGAGTCACGTGATCGAAACGTCACAGCGGTCTGGCCTTGTTATCTCGGTGATAACGGTAAAACCCATTTGTCGATTTACCTCATATGTGTAATTTACAATGAAATGATACGTTTGTTACGATAGAGCCCAAACCAGTATTTAAATATACGTAAAAGCTTTTATTTTTCATAGAATAATAGTGTTAAGCTCTTTCACAGATAGTAATTGAATTCCTTAGCTCTACGACCATATTCTCTCTCTATCTCTCACACAGGTCTTATGTAATAAAGTTGTATTGCATATGAATCCTAAGCTCTAAAAGAAAGTTCTTAGAAGTTGTTCAATTATATTCATAAATATAACAGTGAAAAAATAACATCATAAAAAACTTGTGCAAGATAAAGATTATCACTTGTTAACTTTTCACGAATGGTATTGATCTTAAGGTAGGCAGAGAATAAAATAATCCGAAAATCAATTTAATTTGTTTTGTTTTTACTTAAGTAAAATGTTCAAGCTTTAAAATGGTGTATTACTTTATTATGCAGTTGTTTGGAAAGTATTGTCTATACATAAATGTTCCTATTTGGAGCCTTCTAAATGCCATCTAATGATTTATTTCTTAAAAGTGACTCTTATTACAAATTATGTAACTTTTGAAAGACTATCCATGATACACTTGAAATTTCACCAAGTTACATTACTTTCGTAATGAAGTAGGAAGTACATAAGCTCACAATATCCAGCCCCCTCTTTATTCAGTTTTGCAAGACTTTCACAAGATTACCTGTGGTGATTAGTGCCACACGATTATCTCTGTATTTCAATAAATTCTCCCCGTAGTTGAGCAGGGCACCTTTAAACCAAGCCGAAGTTTCATAAATGGGCAGTTTGGGATCGATAACCTAGAAAAATAATGAGTAAAGCTTTCAAGCGGTAAATAAAAGGCTCAATCAATGCTTTTAGTTATTCCAATTCATATTCAACCAAAAGATTCATCCATTTTACCAATATAGAAAGGTGTGGATGTCCAGACATAATATGCAACAAGTATTAAATTAACTCCAATGAGTATATTTAAATTTGCCTCTTAATATAATAACTACGCGATGGAGATTACATAGACCAGGTGATATGTTTCGTTTCGTCATTTAAAACTAATTTTATAACTAAAAAATTTAAATTAAATTTTGAAATTTTTCTTCATTAATCAATATGACATACTCATGTTGTTTTTAAATCTTCTAAAATATTTTATTCGCTTTTTATTTGCTAGGGCTTACAAATTGGGCGAAGGAGTAGACATTTACATAGTACAATTGATTTCTTTGTTGTTTGTATGTTCATCTAACTGGTTTTCTATTGTATAAGAGGACAATAACATGAAGCAAAATATCAATAATTATTTACTGGTATTTTAACTATAACCGTTTCTGATGCATTTAAATTTGCCACAAATATTAAAGTTTTCACAATTCAATTTGAATTAATATGAATTCTAATCTAATTTCAGAAACCTGTTTTAAAATAATAATTATCACTTTTTATTAAATATTTTAATTAAAATTTCTAATACAGATTAGATAAAAAAAATCCTTCCTATGAGCAGTTAAACTAGAAAATTAGTATTTCATAGGGAATCACAAAATCAACTAGCTTTAAAATTATTTGTTTTATAAATGAATAAGGTATTTAATAAATAACGCAATATACCTCGTCATACGTTTTGGATGAAATGACTCCAGCAAATTCCCACAGAGCAGCCCAATAGTCTCCATTGTTATCTATTGTCCATTTGTGAAGGTCCCAATAGTCCCCTATAAAACAAAATAAAATATTCAGTGCAAGTTGTAACTTTAGACAAGTCATTGGTATTTTTGGAAAGTATTGAAGGTAGTTATATTATATTGATTTAGTTTAAGTCTACAGGATTAGGGGTACGAAAGAGAAATTATCGTTTTAAAACATTTTTGCCATTTTAAAATCATAATTAAATAAATCTGTCATGCTTTTATTCTAATTGTAAAAACAACTCATATTAATCAGATAGAGCATGAATTAAAAGTTAAATATCTTTATTTTTACACTAAATTTATCACTTTATTGTCAAGTTGGATATTATCAATTGAAAAATATCTTCTCCACTTCCCTCTCTTCCTATTTGCCTTATTTTTTAAATAAATAAATACGGACAAGCGAATGTTTCAAAACATATTCTCATAGACTAATAAATTAGAAGAGAAGTCAGAAACAATAGAGCCTCATTATTCGAGGTAATGTGAACCTGGGTCACCTCGGATAACCAGAATGGATGTACTAACACAAAATAGGCCTTTTCTAAAAACAGAAAATATGCTGTATTACATATTACTTCAAGTGCTACTGAACGATTCACAAAACTAAGATTAAGAATAATCTATATTAGGATTTGTGTCACAGTATGGATTTATTGTGACAATTTTACAGTTTATCTGTACGTGAGTTACGTTCCTTTTAAACTCTCTTAAAAAAGTCTTTTACTTTTTTCTCTTACACTGCACTTTCATGCCTCTTTGAACAAACTGAATACTCATGCGATTAACCGAGTGTCCGGATAACACGAACACTCGATTAATCGGAGCTCGTATAATTAAGGCTCTACTGTACTTTTAGTATTCTTACATTTTTTTGCACATTTCCAGAGAAAGTAGCATTAGTTAATGACATAAATGTTTTGAAAACTACAGGTTCGAATCTATAAGAGTAGTTATGGAGGAAATATCGAAATTATATCTTACTAGCAAAATTGCCCGACCTCATTCGGGTTGAATTGTTTAACTATATATTGAAAGTGACCAGAAAATAACTACTTTCCTCTTTCGTAGAAAAATTACAAATCATTTAAGTGAGTAAAATAATTCTTTAACACCTTTTTGACATTTTTATAATTTATACAACCTACTTTGGACACAAATTCTATACATGCAAATCCATCCATGTAATCAATTTCATATATATGCCCCTGCTAAAGGCGCAAATTGGCGAAAGGTGAGACACTTAGGTAACTGCTACAAAAGACGATTTTGAGGGAGGATGAGGAATTACCTTTCTTAAGTTCTATTCCTGTAAAATTGCTCAACTCAATTTGTAGAAATGACGAATCTTACTGCGGATACTCTCTAATATAATATACCTGCCAATATTTTTTTATTTATGGCACTCTTTTAAAATTTCGCTACCATTAAGGGAAAGATGACAAATTAATTTGATAAGATATTTATCACTAAGTTTGTTTTAAAAGCAAATACGTTTTTTCTTTAAAGTTCCGTTTTGTGGCACGCGCAATAATAAGATATTTGTTTTAAAATTTAATGTCTTCAGTAGTGATAAAGCAAAGGTAATCTATTACCATTTTTATGGCAGATTAATTTGACAGCGTTTCTTCTAAATAAAATCATTTTTTAAACAAACTTTCCCTATACAAGTTGCTTAAATATAGCTTCAATTCGTAAAATAAGCCACCTTGGCCATCTGTCGCTATGACAAAGAATTTGTAATATTTCAAAAGTCCTAGTTCTGATATTTTTAACATTAACGTTTTTGCAATAATGGCAAAATGCCACTTCAAATTTGCTTTATTCTAACTTACATGCCACTTAAAACAGAATACTTTGCGGTGGTGTTGCGTGTGATGAAAATTAATTACAATTTATTAAAATAATAAATATTTAGAACAGAAATTAAAACAAAATAGAAGTTGGCCGGAAAAAGTTCTAAAGATATAAATTCGTGATTCTTTTTTATCTCTTAATCTCGCAGTTACCACAACTTACAACTAAAAATTAGATAGAATTTTAAAATACGAAATTAATTCGGGCGAAAAAATACCGCTGCACGTGGTAAACGAGCACGAGTTTCCGTTCTGTTGCAAAATATCGTCTGTCCCAAATGTTCGGAAATAGTTCTGCAAAAATAGTTTTTTTTAAAAGTAATTGATTTTTAGCAGTACTGGTAAAACAGTAAGTAATTGCAATGCTCATTATGCATTCCAGCTTCACCAAAACTACCAAATTATGGTTGATTTAAGTATACTCAGATGTTTTAACATTACACTTGCTTAAATACGTAAGCAAAGGAATTTAAAATAATGCATTCACTACACTAAATTATAGATTATCAAATGTAGAACATTGCATTAAAATGTTTTGAATAAATTATATGTGATACTTGCACAAACACATAGACACAAAATCAAGCATAGAACAGAAAGACGGACAGACAGACTAGCGCAACCAAGTTCAGTCACTAAATGAATGTAAGTACTCACAGTATGCAAAGTTTCTAGAAAATATATTTAACCATTTGGACGTAGTACGATAACACATACAGACAGGCAAACAGATGAACAGACACCAAACGCGCAAGAGACGGATTTTGCATCAGAAGGGTCCAAAACGAATAGAAAACTTGAAATGGGTCAAAAATATTCAATGTACAAACACTTCATTCTTATTTATATAGATTTCAATATTATAGTTATGTGATTCCGATACCTAACTTTTATGGTTTGATCAATCGAAAACTGTATAAATTCCTTACCAAACTTGATGTGATGCTTTTCCTCTATGAACTTCTGAAGTTGTCTTGAAACCACATCAGTTCCTTCTGTTGGCTTTCGCATAACAGGTACATCAGAAAAAGGGCTGTGACTCATATTTATTTCTCTGGATACATGAAACAGGATTTTATATAAAGAATCTGTTATTTACACAGTATGTTCTACTGTTTAAAGAAGAAACACAAATATAGCTTTAAAATTATACCTATTCCATCAAATTGACGTTTTTCCAAGCTTAAAAAATCGTGCTATGTAAAAGTTTTACTGAAACTATTCTATTCGTTGATAGGCTTAAATCCGAAAATGAATAATATTCATGCCTAATGTTTTCATATCATCTAGGATTTCGTTTAAGAAATGTTTAATTGAATGACCATGACGTAGAGTTGTTGCTGAGTTCCACCTTGTCACTGTTTCCAACTGCCTATTACATTGAATTGCTTTGAACAGCTTTTACATTGAATTAATTTTGCCCCAGAGACATCAGCCTCCGCGATGTTAGAGAGGAAATGAACGTCAATCTTCTACTTCGTCGTCCTCATTAATAAATCTTTTTTCGATCGCTACTGGAGGCCAGGGAGCATTTTAGCTGGCAAACTGTTTCTGTATCTGTTCTTGTGTTACTTTTTGTTTTGTTTTTTCAGTTAAATTTGAATAATTCGAAGGTAGGTAGGTAGTTATAATTAACGTCACACTGGAGCAACACAATGGGCTATTAGAAGTTGACGAAAACATCAAACATATTCGAATTGTAAAAGTTTTTATGTATTCCACGATTTCCGAAAATGAATATCAAGTAGAGCATTTTCTTTTCTTAATTAGTATAAGGCTAAGAAAAAAAGAACAACGCTGTAGAAAAAATGAATTTTTTTACATATTCCACTAATGTACGCCGTCGTGTAAACGGGGGCTGGTGCACCTTAAATGTCCTCACGTTGGCATGGTATAGGAGTTTAGAGAGTGGGGTGCCAGCTTAGGTGTTGACCTCGTCATCTGACCATGGTGTTCTCGGATCTTTCCCTTGGAAATTGATCCCGGACCGTCGCCAATACCCCGTTGTGTTGATCCAGTGCGACGTTAACTAATTATCATTACCATCCACTAACGTACGTAGTACATAAATAAGCGAGGTTTTTTTTCATATTTTCGGATGACAACAAATGGACATAAACAATATGAAATCAACCGCAGAGATTAATTTGCCAATTTGTCCGCAGTTTAAATATGTTTAATTTGAGCTAAGAACTGCATAATATTGGCCGCTTTAATGAAATTCTTCAACGACCTTACAGAAGGCAAGGAGAAATCTGTAAGATAGAAATTAGTGCGCAACAGAAAATCTTAGCCAACCCAAATATCGGTTTGGAAGTCAAAAATATCGAATCGCCTTTGAACCAGTGAAAGAGGTGTTTAAATGGACGTTCAGAAGCTAATTGTGGTAACATGATTCAGCTGTTAACTTTTTACCATACACTTCATTGGAAGTAGGAATTAACACCATATACATTTGAAGACAAAGAGTACATTTATTATATTATAGACCCACCTCCTCCCTACTCACCTATATAAGAGTACATTTGAAAATATAAAAAAATGCCATTTTATGTTTTTGGCTGGCTGTAGTTTGGTTGTTTTGGGTTTTTATGGCGCAAGAACCATATATGGCCAAGCCGTGCCAATCACAAAACAGAGCACTTCGAGCAAAAAATTTTGTGAAAGGGAAAAACGGAAGAATTAGGGCATAGAGTAATGGGATAAAAGCAGAAAATCTCTCTTGGGTATCCCGGAAGAACGACACACGTGTTTACCGAAAACATTAAATCTCATGGGAAAAGAAAAGATCTCTAGAGTACCTAGGGATAGTGAAACCGTGCCACCTGAAGGAGATATATTCCTGAGGGATTGATATTTTTGACTAATTTATTTAATGTGCATTATCGAAGCTTATATTCATTATAGATGGATATAACTAAAATATAAAATGTGAGTAACAACTCTGCCATGAATAGGTATTAGCAATTCAGAAATTTTAGAGCAGATTCTATGCGGGAGACTGCTAGTATTTATCCATTTTATTTAACATAAACATAAAGTAACTTGACATAAAAGGAGCGTGGTTATTAAAGGGTTTTTTATTTTGTCAAGCTTTTTTATAATTTTAATTTGTTTGTAAACATCCTAGTTAATATTTTGGAAATACCCTATTTTGAGCCGATTTTGAAGAAAAATTAATGTAACTGAATGAAAAATGTTTGGTGATTTAGAAAATATTTGAATTCTCCAAAAATAAATTCGAATTAAATACGCGGTTTTGCTTTTAAATTATAGGGAAATTCCGGAGACAAAAAAAATTGGAATTACCTAATAATTCGAACTAAAAAAATTTGGAATTGTGCTAGTTTCACTGTATTTGATTTTTATAGCATTTTTGGCTACAGTATAGTCTTTGTAATCCTGCCATTGGAAATAAAACAAAATGTCTGAATATTGGATAGGTATGTAGGTAGTTAATTAAAATCGCACTGAAGCAACACAACGGGCTATTGGTGACGGTCCGGGATCCACCCCGAAGGGAAATATCCGTGGACAACACCACGTTATCTGAATATTGGAATCACTATAACTTTCCAAAGTAACATTTATTGTTGATTTTGATAGATATGTTCTTCATACTTTTGAGGAAATTCGTTTTCACGCATTTATTTGCATTTTAAAAATTGAATTGACATTAATCTAAAAACACATTACTTTACCAAATTTATGTAGACATTCACATTTTATTATTCTTAACATATATGTTAAATATTAAAATGTTTGAATAAATTTCAAGAAAACTAACGCATTTTTATGTGTATGTATCATCACTTAAACATTAATAACAGTGAAAGTATGAAATTTGCATAACGAAAATATTTATATTTTTTCTAAATGTTCTATATGTCTTAAAGAAATGAATTATGTCTAGGAGTTATAAAAATAACCCAAAATAACAAATCCGTAATATTTTTAAAAAATAATATTACCTTGCTTGAGGATTTCGGAAGCAATTATATCACGAAATGTTTTAGCCACCAAGAAGTGCTTGATAATGAAATCAGGGAAAGTATCTTTAAGCCTTCAAAGTAAACACTTCATTTAAAGTCCATACAAAACCTTATCAAGTCCCTCCCTGATAACAGTGCCTTAGTTGTATGTATTGAGATTAGACTACACAGGAATAAATTATGTACAAAGGTAAGTACAACAAAAGATGATTTTGAGGGAGGATTAGGAATTCCCTCTTTCTTAAGTTCTTTTCCTGCAAAATTTTTCAACTCAATTCGTAAAAATGTCAAATCTACATCGAATACACTCGCACTCATAATTTACTGCCTTGATTTTTTTTTTATTTGTGACCCTTCGAATTTCGCTATCATTAAGGGAAAGGTGACAAATTAATTTGATAAGATATTTATCACTGTTTGTTTTAAAAGCGAATATGTTTTTTCTAGAAAATTTCGTTCTGTGGTACGTGGAATAATAACAGAACTTGTTTTAAAATTGGATGTCTTCAGTACAAACAAAGCGAAGGTAATCTTTATCATTTTTAAATTATAAATAGATTTGACAGTTTCTTCTAAAGAAAATCAGTGTTTTAAATAAACTTTCCTTACACAAGTTGCTTAAATATAGCTTGAATTCGTAAAATAAACCATCTTGACCTTCTGTCGCTATGACAAAGAATTTGTAATATTTCAAATGTCTTAGTTCGGATATTTTTTTACATTAACGTTCTTTCAATAATGGTAAAATTCTACTTAAAATGTGCTTTATTCGATGCCACTTTAAATCAAGTGCTTAGCTGTGGTGTTGCGTGTGATTAAAATGAATTACAATTTATTGAAATAATGAATATTTAAAACAGAAAACAGAGAAATAAAAAAAATAAAAGTTGGCGGGAAAAAAGTTGTTCTAAAGATATAAATTCGTAAGTATTTTTTATCTTTTGATCTCACACAGTTGCCACAACTTACAACTAAAAATTAGACAAAATTTAAAAGCACGAAATTAATTTCAAGCGAATAAAACCAGAAAATATCACAACCCGTGGCTAACGATTACGAGTTTCCATTTCTTTGCAAAATATTCTGTCCCATATATTCGGAAATAGTTTATATTTTGCAAAGAAAATAACGCAAACACAAGATCGAACATAGAACGGGAAGACGGACAGCCAGACTTACGCAACCAAGTTCAGTCGCTAAATAAATGTAAATACTCGCAGTATGCAGTTTCATGAAAATATATTCTACCGTTTGGACGTAGTACGGGCACACATATATAGATAGATGGACAGACACCAAACGCGCAAGAGATGGATTTTGCATCAAAAGGGGCTCAAAACGGATAGAAAACTTGAAATGGGTTGTAAATATTCAATGTACAAACAAATACTTCATTTTTATTTGTATAAATGTCGGAGTCACATTTACTGATTACCAGCGATTTTGTTTATGCAAATCAAGACTATAAATTAGGTAACTTTGAAATCAAATTATCTAAATTCAAAAGCAAATTTAATGCCGTCATGTAGCGTGGTGATCCCGAGTCGTTTCTTAATTCACCTTGGAGATGAATGAATTCTCACTCTATTCACTGTTTGGATGATCAGAATATCAGTGCGATTGTATTAAATAGTTTTAGACAAGCTTTTGGTTTCATACACGGAGATGAACGCTTGTTAGAAAAAATTAGACATTTATTAAAAAATTAAAGATGATACAAAATTACGAAGAAAATCGATCAACTCTCCTTTTCACTCCGTCTCTCATTCTTCTATATTCCAAATAAATTTTTTTATCATTGTAGTGTAATATTCTTCCCCTTTCACCCAACCCCTACTTGAGAGGGAACAAGTGTCACGTGGTCAGCTAGAAGTAACCAAGTGGTGACGCTGTGAGGGGTTAGACTTGGGGATGAACAGGTGGAAGAAAGGTCAGGTAGGGACAGGGAACTAAAGAACGAGGAAGACGTCGGGTATTTGGAGACCGATCGTACTTTGTAAGGCTCTTTTCTGAGACTAGAGATAGTCCATTTGTTGTTATGACGTTTAGTTAATAAACGCCTGTTGAGTTTTAAGTGTTCTCTTTCTTTGGCCGTAAAGAACCACACAAGGAACATTACAATCATATTCCATATCATGTTTACAGTTTGAAAGGGCATAATTAAAAATGCATTCACAATACCATAGTTTCATTCTGCGTAGTTAAAAATGCATTCACAATACCATAGTTTCATTCTGCATAATTAAAAATGCATTCAGAATACCATAGTTTCATTACGCATAGTTTAAAATGCATTATTAATATTATAGTTTGCACGTGCTTAATAAACATAAAATCAAGATATAATCATCGACCTTCTAATGAAATAAACGGAGCATATGCGCGCAGTTTTGTTATTTCTTCCGGTCGCTCGGTTTGAAAATCTGTCACGTGGTTGTGGGGAATAGCATGAATCCGAAATTATTGATTGGTTAAAAGTGATTATCCACCGCGATCAAAAACCCTAGTCTGCGCTTCGGTAAATATTCAATAATAAGAATAAGATAAATAAATTCAAAAATGTTCACCAGAACCCATAGCCAACCTTCATAACCAAATACCTGAAAACATATCCACAACCCAAATTTTTATTCTGAATTAAAGAGTAGTGCTAGGATAGGAATTTTTGTACCAGTCACACTACTCTTGTCAAAGAATTTTCAAACTGATAAATTTTTATTACAATTCCTAAATAATCAATACTTCCCCCAATGTGTTTAATATTTTAGACAATTTTTTTTGTTTTCATGCATTTAAATAACACAAAATCATCTTCCACAAAGTCCTCCGAAGAAAAACGTGTTTCAAAGCAATTGCAAAAAACTTGTTTACTTTCAGAACCTAGTTACAGAGATATTAGTATGGGCGGAGAACACAGTAACAGATCTCTATTTTTGAAGTTAAGGAAATAAACTGTCATTTTCTTGTGGAAACTGATTGATTAATCGATGTCTTGTTCATTGCTGAGTTTGTAATGCAAAGGTAGTTCACATTTTTTCGTGTGTACATTTATTACTCGTCGGTTTACAAATGAAAAGAGGGACAAACTAATTCAGAAACATAGTTCTGAGAAAAAGAAGGGAAAAGAATTCTACTCACCAAGATAAACTCACTATAAGTATGTTTCACAAGAAGAAATCTAACTTTCATGCAAAGAAAAAATAAGTGGACACACACACTTCACCAGTCTTAAGATCACTACATTCTGGTCCAGGAGCTAAAAAATTCATTTCATATCTTGAAATTTTTGATTTGGTATTTTTTACTTGGTAAAGCATCGATATAAACATTAATATATTATTTTCATTTCAAAAGAAGCACCCCTTATTGAATGCAGATATTATAAGTGTGAAAAATAGTAAATAAATTAAATCAAAATGCAGTTACAAGGAATAAGGTGAACAAAAAATAAACTAATCTTAATAATAATGTACAATAACGTTTTCTACGTTGCCTAACAATTATATAAAGTATAAAGTAGTGAAACCTTTCCTCTGGATGAAACACTGACTTAAATAAATTTTATGAATTATTTGTCCATTTAAAGCTCAGAAAGTCCTTAAAAGTTTTGCGTTTGGATTTTGTATCTTTTTCTGAACCCTTTTCCCCGCTTAAATCGATATCCTCAGCCTTTGTTTTATCCTTCTTGTCGAGTTGAAGTGTATCTTTGCCTATTTTCACTTCAGAACCATCGTCCAAAGTCCTCTCGACATCCATGGTTTTGGTCTCGTCACTTTTCTCCTCACTCTTACTCGGTTTGATCTTTAACAACTTGAGGATTCTTGATCCACCCTTTTCTTCCTCCTCACTCTTTGATTCGGCATCTTTCACTTTCTTTTTATCTTTAATCCATATTGTATCCTTTTTTTCATTTCCCTCGATGTCCACTTTTTCTTTGATGTCTGAAGCGTCAGAAGACAATTCGTCATCAGTTGATTCGGGTTTCTTTCCATCTTCTTTGGCACCATCATTACTTTGATTATCCTTGCCAGAAGATTTGAGACTATCGCTATCGAGCAGTCCCGCATTGGTTATGGTATTTTTCCTCACAACTTCGTCAGGAAAGCAGTCGTTTAGTATCTTTCCATCCACGCCCACCTTTTTGTCTTTGGATGTCGCGTCGCCTTGATCAGGGGAAATTTTCTTCGTGACTTCACCCTCCACATCATTCTTAAGGTGCTTTAACATGTCCTGGGGCTCCGATGAATCCTTCGGAGGGGAACTTGTGTCCTCTTCTATCTTTTCCTTCGAGGATCCTTTCGCACTCTTTGATTTTGCTGAGGTGTCGGCCTTGGGGTATTCCACAACTTTGTCCGAGTAGGGATCCGATTTGACCTCGGAGGACACTCCGTCGAAGTCGGGCCCGTTCTCATGGGCCTCTCCCTGGTCGTCCTCTTCGGAGTCATATTTTCCACAACAGCCACAGCAAATATCTGCAATATTAAATTCTTAAAATATGATAATTGGATAAAATGCATAGCATAAAAGAATGCTTTATCCGAAAGAAAGCGATAACTTAGATGAAAAAGGTACTTTGATTATTAAAATATGATAAATGGATAAAATGTGTGTCCACGACAGTCTCAAAAATCTTTAATTCTTAAAATATGATAATTGGATAAAATGCATAGCGTTAAAGAATGCCTTGTGTGAAATGAAGAACTTATATGGAAAAAGTATTTAATTCTTAAAATATGATAACGTGGTGAAATGGTATAACGTAAAATATGCTTTATGCAAAATAGAGCGATAGTTTAAATGTGGAAGTATTTTAATTCTTAAAATATGATAATTGAATAAAATGTGTATCGTAAAAGAATACTTTAAGCGAAATGGAATGATAACTTAGGTAGGAAAACACAAAAAAATATTATTCAAATTTAAATCTCGGAAATTTTTCAGAAAGCAGGGGAAATTAGTTGTTTTGCCATTAACAGTAATGTCTGATTTTATTCCGTTACAAGCTTCAATTCAAGATACCTTCAATTGTTTGTTTGGCTGTTAAGATTTTATGGCGCAAGGCTAAAATCAAACACGTTGTGACAAATCTTTAGAATAGTTTAAATAGGTATTTTCTGTAACACGGTAATGCTAAATTTCTGAATTGGAGTACATTGCAGACAGACAAATGAATGGTTTTATTTACACTTAACTTTTGTTCTACATAGTTCAAAAATGCCCTTTTGATCCTTTATGAATTTTTAAATAATTTTAGCAAGCAGTTTTAATGGAAACAATGTGCAGAGATTAAAGCAAGCTATCGTTTAATATTTAAAATTAAAGGGAAGTACAAATTTTAAAACGACATTTTTATTTTTAAGTCGGGAGTTAACAGCGAATATAAAAATGTGTACATATATTTTATTGAGACTGACTGATGTACATAACTCTGCTCAATCTGTCGTGAATTAGTAAGCTTAAATACAAGTTTTTACTTAAGCATCTTTTTGGCATTGGACTTGCTGATTCTCCTCTGCATATTTTTTTACCATTGTCTAGACTATGGATAGACCCTTTAAGAAGTTTAAATTTAAAATTCACAGATATTGGGAAACCAGGGAACAACAGGTTCAATGACCAAATGCTTGGTATTTGAAATCATCCTATATGGATCAATTTCTCTTTCATAAATAAATTTTCAACTTTTCGGAAAACGAATGCTGGTTTTAAAAGTCTTTTCCAATACCTGGCCAATTGAATATAAGTCATCATGGCACTACAAGGGCGGAATTGTGTACCACTTGCAGTTGCCCTGGTGCACCACGGGGGTAAGTGGTAAGTTCACGTAACACCTCACATACATATCACACATTTAAGGCACAACCCATTTATAGAGGCCGCACATTCACTGCAGAAGGACAAACATCCATGCCTTACTCAGGAGTCAAATTAGGAACTTTTCAATCAACCACCACCCTGACCACCAGACAGATTGGGAGCGGGATCTCGTACGCACAAAAACTAAGAGGACCGGTGGTTCCACCCGCTCCTAAGCCTGCCGCTGAGGTATCCTCTACTAACCCGATCTTTGAACATCCCACAACTCAGACCAGCGCTAGCATCTTCCACACTTACAGATTTTAAATCACTTATGAACTTTCTCAAGGAAGTCCACATAATATTTAAGGATTTTAATAACATCCAAGGCGTTCTCCAGGATCTGCAAAAATGCAGCAGCCTAATTGACAAGCTTTTCGTCTTAGCGACGAGCTTAAATAAAAAATAACTGCATCGCACCATGAGCGGACACCTTACTGGTTTGAAGTCGTGCTACTGGAACGCTAATGGTATCCCTAAACGCATTGATGAGTTAAGGGAATTTGTATATGAGCATAGCCCTGATGTTATTCTTATTCAAGAAACGTTCCTAAAGCCTGGACAGAAGGTCGCGCTGCCTAACTTCACTTTTTACAGAACTCCCAGAGTCATTGGTCGCGGAGGCGATACTGGAATCTTTGTTAAAAGTGCCATTCCACACTATCTAGAAACAACACCCAGACTACATGTAATTGAAACCACAGCAGTGACAATTAAATTACATTCTCTTAATCCTCTAACACTTGTCTCTACCTACATTAAAAACCAGTCACCACTCACCTACACTTGGGACCTCGAATCCCTACTTGCCTTAAATTCATCAATTATTATTGGTGGAGACATGAACGTTAAACACAGACATTGGAATTGCAGCAAAGCAAACCAACAAAGATAACAACTTTACTCCTTTGCAAATCATACACGAGTTAAGATTGCTACACCGGACACCCCCACACGGTACGGAGATACTAGTGCTTCCATCATTGACCTGGCATTGATTAAAGGTTTTCCTTGTTCCTACTCAATTGACTCGATATCGGAAAAATGTCTAGCGACCACAATCCAGTCATGATGGTTTTCGATACTAATCAACCCGTACTAGGGAACACTGGAGCCTTTAAACCAAACTGGGAAAAATTTTCCTAAGCTCTATCTAACATTCCATACACTACTCCCACAATCAAAGCAGAATCGGAGCTTAACTCCTACACTGAAACCCTCATAAACACAATAAATGGTACATACGAGGGGTGATCAAAAAGTAAGGTTACAAAGCCTGCAATGAAACGTGTACATTTTATTTTATAAAACCAATATAGCCAACTGATAGTACATACATTAGGTTATTTTTCGACATAGTCTCCATATCGGTTTAGGCACTTGTCGCTTCGTGGGATGAGTTTGAATATTCCCTCCTAGTAAAAATCCTGTCCTTGCGTGTTCAGCCATGTTGTGGCGAAGTGTTTCACCTCCTCTTCTGAAGCGAATCTTCGGCCCCTAGGTTCTACTTAAAGTGAGGAAAGAGATGGAAGTCGCTTGGAGCGAGGTCCGGGCTGTAGGAAGGGTGGTCGATGATGTCCCAGCGAAATTTCTTCAACAGCGTGGTGGTCCTCTGGGCTGTAAGAGGTCGCGCGTTGTCGTGAAGGAAGTGATCCTCCTGTTGTCCTGAATCAGCTCCTCCACGCGAGTTGTGTTCAAATCTGTTCTTGCCGTGCTGGGTCGGCCACTGAGATCCTCGTCGATGACTTTTTCTCTACCGGCCGCAAACTTTCGGCACCATTCTGCGACATGCTGACGAGACATTACAGTCTCTCCGTAAACCTCTACCAGCTGCCGGTAAATTTCAGCCGCGCTTACATGTTTCGCCCTCAAAAATCGAATAACTGAGCGGATTTCTTGGCGAGACCACTTTTCCAAACGAGTCGCCATTTCTGTTAACCTTCAACTAGTGCTGTAGGTCGCGGGTAGGTGAAACTCTCCACAGTTAGCGACCGCATGTATTAGAATTACCGCACACAACTAATTTCTGTATAACAGACGAAACTCCAGGAATATCGACCTTGTAACCTTACTTTTTGATCACCCCTCGTATCTTGGGACTGGAAAAGTCGTGTACGAAACGCAAGTAAATTATCTACCCAAACACTAAAGAGTTAATCAAAATCAAAAATAGAGCTCGTAAAACATGGCAGCGCACCAGGTCAGCCGCTGATAAAAGGTTAATGAACCAAGCACAACAAAAATTTAAGGACTCAATTCATAGCCACACTCAGCAATCCTGGAGTGATTACATCACTTCGCTTTCTGCGAAGGATGGGTCAGTCTGAAGAGCTATTAAAAATTTAAGAGAGTATCTAATAAAATTCCGCCCCTTAAAGGGCCTGCTGGTATTGCATACACGGACACTGAGAAAGCCGAAATCATGACTGATAGCCTTGAACTGCAGTTCCGTGGAAACAACATCAACAATCCAGACATAATCAATAAAGTTAATACATCACTTAACCATTTTCTACTGACTTTATTGAGACTGTCGAACCATCGGAAGTCTTGAACTACATTGAAAAGCTCAAATCCATAAAGAGCCCTGGAATTTACGATATTTATAATAAAATGCTACAGAAAGTTTCACTTAATACGATCCTTCAAATAACTTTTGTTATAAACTGCATTTTGTCACTCCGACTTTCCCCCGCTCCTTGGAAGACAGCTGTTATTGTCCCTATACTGTAACCAAATAAAAGTCCTGCTAAGTCTGACAGCTACAGGCCGATTAGTTTACTGACTGTACTCAGCAAAACAGCTGAGTACGTTATTAAAATAGGTTAGCTAAATATTGCCAAAGGGTTAATCTGCTTATTCCTCAGCAATTTGGCTTCAGAAAACAGCTGTCCACATCACATCAACTCCTCAGAGCCACTGAATTTATTATTGATGGATTTCAAATTAGAAATAGCACTGGTGTAGTTTTCCTTGATGTATCTAAAGCTTTTGATCGAGTTTGGATTGGTGGTCTAATCCACAAACTGATTACCCCCATTCGGCTTCCCTTCCTCACTTATACATCTAATTCATTCCTACCTGACAAGTAGGCAATTTGTTGTTAGCATAAATAAATAATTCTCTACACGCCGTGCCATTCAGGCAGGCACTCCACAGGGCTCCATACTAGGGCCTAAATTATTTAACATCTATGTGAACGACATACCTAAAAGCAACTCTGCACTACACTGCATGTTTGCAGATGACACTGTGATACTAGCAAAAAGCAACAATCTCATGAATATCTGTAAGTTACTCTTACACGCTACCTACATTCACTTGAGTCCTGGCTTATTGATTGGAGGATCCAAATTAATGTTGACAAATGTCAAGCGGTCATGTTTACTTAAAAGCGAAACCTACCACCACCTGTCCAGCTGTTCGGAAAGGATATTCCCTGGTCCCCAGCTTGTATATACCTCGGTGTCACTTTAGACAACTACTTAACATGGAATAGGCACATATTCTCCCTTAGATCTAAATTTCTGGCTGCACGTAATATTGTATGCCCCTTAATTGCTAGAAATTTGAAAATGTCGATACGTAATAAAATGCTCATATATAAAACTATGCTCCGCCCAGTGGTTACTTACGCCTGTCAGGTCTGGGGATACGCAGCTAAGACCCACATAAACAAACTTGAAGCACTCCACCCTCCGTTTCATTATGGACAGCCCATGGTGTATTACCGAAATACCAAAATAAGAGAACTAGGAATTCTAGGACTCAAAGAATTGTTTGGCAAAATTAGCAAAACTTTCTTCCGCTCCCTTCGTTGCAATGAAAACTCGGCTGTAGCGCAGAACCCTAGCTGACCATCGTCTACCAATTAACAAAAACAGACCAAGAACCATTATGAATTATGCTAAAAATGCAAACAATAATCCATACTTTTGATTTAAATTAAAATTTGTTTTTTAAAAACAATAACAATTATAAACTCAGCTAATTTTTGTTTGGAAAATCATGTAGTCTTCAAAGTCTTCTAATTAATTCATAATTTTAATACTACTTTTAACTGCAGTAGCCACAGGTATTCTGAACTCTGATATTTTCTAAGATCTCACTCGAGTGATAGTCACTCGAGTGCTACCGCTCATTTTAACGCCTTCTCTAACCACACCAACTGCAACTACAATCTCCTTGATAACTTGACACCCAAGACTTTGCTACATCGTTGAAAGTTTCTGATAACCTAAACGTATTCGGAATACAAGGCCCAGGAGCTCCATGGAAAATTCACTCTCTCCTCAATAAAATTTTTAAGACTTTCTTTGCACAATCACAATTTTACAAGCCTATTATTTTTACGTTTTTTTATTTTATTTTAAGCAAAGATTTTTTAATTCAAGCCAAAATATTAACATTAGTTTACAACACAGATTCCACGAATTCTTCCTTTATTTTCACTAAACTATTAATGGCAAAAATTAATTGTTAAAAACTATGCTAACAGGTATTCTAAAAACTATCTAATAAAAAAGGAAAACAATTGATTTTGACTTATTTATTTTACCACATGGTGTTCCTGATGAACAGATATAGAATGTAGACGCATATCCTGGCATATGATCAAATCTTCGATAAACTAAGACCTTTCATACTCGCACTTTTTATAAAAAAATTAAGATCAAATGCATTATCAGATTTTTCTAGAAAAGACTAGAGTAAAAAATATATATATAATACTTATATTTATGTGAGATGCTTACATGCAAACAACTTAGCTAAATTATCCTTCACCTGTATGATAACAAATTATAATTAGGCAATTTAATTAAAAAATGACATTTTTAACTAACATCGTCGTGTATCCTGCTTTTCCTTAAGTTCCTCTGGATCTTTCATGCCAGTTGTTTTTACCATTGGAGCCTTGAAACCAGCCATTGTACTTTTCTTGACATCTATCCCACAGAAATCTATAATTAAAAATCAGTTTGTAACAAATGATACCGTATTTACTTCATGCTCAAACTTGGTTTTTCCACTCTTTTTAAAATGCAAGTATTCATGACTTAGAATTTAAATATATTTAAGTGATTTGGCTGTTTTAAGTTAAATAAAAAGGTGCCGATTTATTCAAACTCTATTTTATCATATATTTCAAAATTTTAGCCAGGCTTTTAAGGTATTTTGCTGTTTAACCAACAGGTGGATTGCTTTAAAATGTCCTGGGTTCGTTCATGCTACTATTTTGGAATTTCTTTGTTGGCAAAGTTGTTCAGAAGTATCATTAGATGTAATTTCCTTGAATGGTGAAAGCCATAGTTTTCCTAACTTTTTGAGCTCAACAGCCCCCTTCCAGCGAAAATTTTCCTCGGCTTCCCTCCCTTCCTTAAAACTGTCTCAACTAATAATAAACTGCCAAGAAATTTTTGATTTCATCAAAATATTTATGTAGATGTGTGTCTAACTTTAGAATTTCGAAAAGCTAGTTTGAAAATAAAACTTGGAACTAAAATTATAAAGCTACTTAGTAAAATAAAATGACAAAAATAAATTGAACAAAAGACACTAAATTGCTCAATATTATTAGTAATTAAAATATCAATCAAATCAGTAAAATTAAAATTAAACATCAATGAGAAGGATTATCCTGTAGTTGTGCTATCAATTTTCTATGTTATGCTCTTGGGCAACAGCATCCTTAACCCACCTGGTGGTTGTCTCGACGAGGTATCTCGTCCATCAAGAACGCGTCGCCTCTCGTCATTAAAAGAAAACTGACCAAATCTTGATCTAGTCAACATCAAAACAATCTTCAATGCTTGGATGACGAGATATCTCATTTTCAAAAATGGTCAGGTATTGATAGAGAGTAAATTTCGTCGAAATCATTTAGAGGGTTAAATCTCCTCGGTCAACTTTTCCATTTTATAGTCAAAAGACTTATTACCACACTAAATCCGCGTTCAACTAGACAGGATGACGGAAATGTAATCAAAAATTTAAGTTAGAAGTGCTCTCAAATACATACATGCGCTAATACTCGCTTGTTACGACCTGTCGTCTTGTTTTCAGGCCGATCAGTTGTAACTTACAACTTATAATTCTTGCGATAATGCACCACTGTGGTGTGTGTATCCGTGTGGTAAAGAGAATAAGTGTTTTGCCTAAAACATTTGTAGTCAACAAATTTTCTTAGCATCTTCTTATTGCCTACTCTTGCTTCTCAACGCCTCCTGTTTCTCCTGAGGCCAGCATTGCCCCCAAGATTCATTCAGCGCCTACAAGGAGGTGGTAGACCCCACTTTGGGAAACAATGATGTAAACACATGCGATGTGTCAAAATTATCAATTGAATTATTCTATAGTTTCCAACAAAAAATTTTCAGGAGTTTATTTATGAATTTAGTAAACTGACAACAGTTATACAGCAGGATGGATCCCTTCTTCTAGCATTTCTGGATTATTGTTTTTCGATTACCAACCGTTAACGTTTATTAATTTTATCGCAACGGTGGTAGTTTCTTCTATATAAAATTAATGTCTATAAAAAACTCGGCCCGCACATAACTTTGCTGCTGTGGTCTTAAATTCAATGCGTCATTCAATTCATCTGATAAAACTACGATATACAAAAATATGTTCAAAAATCAAAGCACTTTTCAAACTCAACGATATTTTTATGCTTGTCAGCCAGGATTGAAAAGGAGATAGTTCGACAGTTATAGTTACAATTCATAATTGGATATAAGAAAATTCTGAACTGTTTTCCTTTACAATTTAGTTACTGTAGAACTTGGATTATCGAGCCCCGAGTGTTCGTGCTATTCGAACCAAATTTGATGTTTTTTAGCTTTAAATTAAACTTCGAGCACGAGTGTTCGCAGTTTATCCTAAGAGAAGAGAAAGTGCTTCTAAACAGGGAGGACCATCCAAGGCGGTCGCCATTCATGTTTTTGGTATGGCAGCCCTTCTCCTAACCAGCTTTCACACCTATTCAAAAATCAACTGATTCGAGGTCGACTGTCTTCTTGTCGGAGCCGCATTATACTTCTCCAACTTTTACTTGCAAGTGAATTACAAACACGAGCAGAGTGATATACTCAAAGGAAATTGAAACACGTTATAACTTAACTTTAATACTCGTCGTAATCTCACTGCGCAACAAACTACATAAATTAAATACTCACAAAATAAATACGTATTAAAAATATTAACTGGTCAGACTAATATGATAAATATGAGCAAAAGTGGTGTAGATGTAGGCTTGCTTTTATGTTCATCTTACCACTAGACGATGATAAGCTTAAGATATGACGAAATTCAGAAACTTACTCATCTATGTGACTCAAAGGAATAATGTGTGAAATAATTTCTGAGAATAAATATTTAATGGATACCTATAATATCAGATCAAGTATATACTTACAAAATTGCAAAGCTAATTTTTTATTCCAAAATATTGTATTTCTTATCAGCCCCTTTAATTCTCGTAAGTCTTCTACCTAAGGATAAAATAGCTTTGTTGTGATTAACCAAATAAAATTTCTACATAAAAAAGATAGTTGAAAATAATAACCGTAATAACTATTGAGTAGTCAAATTTCATTAAAGAAGTCATCTCCCTGGCAAACTACTAACGGTTGAAGGCTAAATCGGTATAGAAATATAATGTTGGAAACTGCAGAAGCTAATAAAGTGCGTTTCTCAAGAAATATGAACAAAATACGAGAGCTGATGAACTTAGAACAGGAAATGATCGAGTATGCTCGAAAAAAGGGAGGTGTATATATTTGGGATAGTTTCGTTGAATTTGTTTATGAAGGAAGTAGGAAGTTCATTAGATAGAATATTAATACTAGGTACAACCATGCGAGTAGAACAGGATCTGAGTTTGATAAATTGTTGTTAGGATAAAGGTTTTGAAAAATATCCGGAAAGATAGACAAGGCGTGTCGAACAACGCGGTGGCCGGATGCTTAAGAAGGGCGATGAGTTCACAAAATTCTTTCAGATCAATCCAGAAGCATTCATCGCAAAAGATTATTCATAATCAAGGACCAAGTTCGATGGTCTCTCAACGAACAATTCACAGTTCATTAAGTGGTACTGAAGCAAAAACTTCTTATTCATAAGTCGTTTTCTCTTCAACAAGAAACATCTCAAATCTCTCAGAAATACAGAAATAAGAGAAATATGGTTAGATGTCTCACAAATTAAGTCAAATTTTCAACTATGCAATGAAGATGAAAAGAAAGGTACGATAGTAAGAGTTACGAAAGCATGAACCCTTCTTGAACATCACGATCACTGGCGAATGTAACATGGAGGTCTAGAGTACGTTTAAGTAGTAGTGTTTGGGTCCTTTCAAGATTCATGATTGTATTTGCGGCGCAATTGAGTTGATTGGTTGATAAGAAAGCGGGGGAATTTCTTGTATTAGATTTATTTTTGAAAGCTTGACACAGGGGGTAATACACTGAAGTTGATGTTCGAGGTCAGGGTTATATTTAGAGTTCGGAAAAGGCTATAACGTCCTGTTTGGAATTTTTTTTAAATGAAGTAATATATGGTTTAGGGAGTCTTTGCATTGTTGGCTTTCTGGTGAATCTTCGAGGTTGAATCAGTGAAGAACTGTGGTGATTAACTTTTGGTATTGCCATCTTATTAGAATAACTTTTCTATTTTTCGATCATTTACATATTTCTTAAATATTAGCGGTGAATTTGAATTTAAGAACAGATTTTAGCCCAACATGACAGAATTTCAAAACCTAGTGCTTTGTTTAGTGGTTTACAAAAGTTTTCTTTCACCTCACGTTTCTTACTATATTCATGAATTTTATAAGGATGTTAAAATTACGATTTAAAATATTACCATATAACAGCTGTCTTTCTAATTTGTCCTCCCTTAAAAATAATTGAATTACTAAAAGTTTTGCTAAAAAAATGTGTAATGTAACGTTATCATAAAATCTAACCACAAGTATCAGGCCACCTACCGTAAAAAGAATAAATGTTAAACGAAAACGGGAAAATCAAAAATGTCTACAAGATTTTTTATTTTATTTATTTATTTATTTGCATTTTGCTTACACCTTAGATTGTTTTGGTCTAAATATCATTGTTTGCACCAGGTATTCGGTCAAACTGGGACCAATTTCGTTCCATTCTGATTGATGGTAGATTTTCAATTAATGTCACTATTTTATGACAAAAAAATGAGTAATTTCTTAGATTCCTTAATAATAAGTAATGATAATTTAATTATTATCATTACTTCAGTTATGATAGAAAACAAATCTTTAAAAAAATGAGGGGATATTTTAATTCGTTTTGATCTTTTATATACCAACCATACCTTTGTATGCAAAGCATTACGTTTTGGATCACTGTCATGGTGGACCAAAATGAGTACTTTAATTCAAATTTACCGCTAAAGATTGTCACATTTCTTTTTAGATCACTTTTATGCATATTCAACATTAATACTAGCAATAAACTCATGTATATGTACTCCAGTTACAGATACACACCTGTACTACCTACGGAAGGTAGCCGAATATTTTTGTGTCCTGATTTCATGCGTTACCGTTTAGCAGCTTTTATAATTTTTCCTTTATTTTTGGGAGGCTAATACTCTAGACTTTTATGTAGTAAAATTTTAACTAGCAACTTTAGCTATACATCCTTACAAAATACATGAAAATAGCTAAAACTGTGAAATGGCTGAATATTTTTGTTGCTCACTGTATATGAGAATTCATAAAATACATAAATCGAATGAAAAATTCCTCCTTTAACGCTGATGAGTAAAAAATACTTACATTTCGGTCCACATTATAAATAATCCTGATTTGAAATAAATGAACAATGTTGTTATGTAATTATAATTTACACACAACGAGTAAGTTACAAAACAAAATTATATGAGTTTATTGGAAACTTTTGAAAAATGCTTTGATGCGCATTAAAAACATTCGCTTTCATAAATATTTTTATTTCTGAGACTTGTTGCCAAAACGCTTCTTAATATCTTTAACTTACTAATTGAATATGAATTGAAACTCGACTACTAGGAATTTTTCGAGCACGAGTTAGCAGTGATTCAAGATTGTCGTGTGCTTTGAGATTTATGATTCCGACATTGTTGTCGTTCTACGCCTCTATTGTTTTGTTTAAGTTCAGGATTTTAGTTGTGGGCAGTTGAGTCACTTTGGTGTTTACATCGACCTTCTAATAAAATATTTAGAAGGTCGATGCACGGAGCATGTGCGCTCAGCTGTTATTTCCTCCAGTCACTCGGTTTGAAGTTCTGTCACGTGGTTGTAGGAAAAGCATGAATCATAATTATTGATTGGTTAGTGATTATCCACCGTGATTCAAAAACACTAGTCTGTGCTTCGATAGCCAATTGGCTAAGTAGATTCGTAAGCCAACGTAATTTTCCCTTTAGAGATCTTACGACAGCGACTCCGCCCACATGCTCTATTTCATTAAAAGGCCCATGGGAGTTTATCGATTGACTGTAGAAATCGGTCGTTGGTAGTTAAATTTACGTCGCACTGCAGCAACACAATGAGGTTATTGGTGACGATCAGAGAAAAATTCCAGACTTGAAATATAAGTAGACTGAGTATTGCTATTGAGATTTGGTTTGGTTTGTCGGGGTTTTATGGCGGAAGGGTCATATTTAGCCATGCTGTGCCAGACACAAGACACACAATACCAAGTAATAGACAGACACACAGTGAAAGTTTTACTGACACAGAAGAGATATACACCCAGGGAGGAATGCATCTGACAGGAATCGAACCTGCGCCGTCGAAGGTTGCTAACGCAGTGGGCATACCTACTGAGCCACGACGGCCTCGCATTGCTATTGAGAAGAGCTTCAAAAAAGTGTGACTAACATGTCGACTAGTAGTCATGTGACTGCTCTGAAAAAGACTTTTTTTTGCCGATTCGGCATTTCATCGTCTCGTTTGGCGACATAGCATTTTATGACATGGTAGATGTGTAAATGCGCATATGGATGAATATTTCTTGGGTTCGATCAAACACATTTGCGTTTAAATTGTATTATTTTACACCATTAAATCATCACTAATTTGTCCCTAACTTAGAAAAATGTTTTTTGTTTATTACAATGTGGATGCTTAATATTACTGTATGAAAATTTTAATATAATTATAGATAATTATCAAATTAGGTTTTAAACACAAATGCAGAAATAGTTATCCCTATAATTTAGAATTTTTTCATTAGAATCATTATAACTTGTTTCCCCTTAAAAAGAGTATAACAACAAGATATTAATCTTGTTGATGTTACTTTTTTAGTAGATGTAAAAAAGTTGTTATATTTTGAAAATTCTATTCTGTTGACAAGAATGGGCTCTTAAAACGTGTATATTTCGACCATCTTTCCCTAAAAGTCCTTCATGTTTGTGGGACCGCGGTATCCCACTTGGTAGTCACGGATCAGCAACTGGATCGTGTATATGGTACGGAGGGTTGGGAGTTCGAAACTCGATCTAACGTTCCCCGTTATGTACGTGGGGCTAGTGCACGTTAAATCTGTCGTGCCCTCATATATCCTCCGTCAGATGAAGTAAAAACCAGAGCTGGCTCACCATTATCCAAATTTCCACACCACGCCAACGAGAATATTTGAGGTCGCGACAGATTTAATGTGGACCAGTCCCCACTTACATGAGTCTTTGGTTGGATTGAGTTCGAACTCGCAACCCTCCAGTTGCGAATCCGCTACTCTTCCTACCGGGCTACTGCGACCCCTTTTAGATTTTGAGATTGCACGAATTGTTCAGGTAGGTAGGTATTTTAATTAACGTCACACTGGAGCAACGCGAGCTATTGGTGACGGTCCAGGATCAATCCCAAAGGGAAAGATCGAGAACCGCGCCACGTAATTTTGAACCACGGTCCGATGACAAGGCAACACCTGAGCTGGCACCCCACTCTCCGACATCCACACCACGCCAACGTGAGGTCATTTGAGACCACAACGGATTTAACATGCAGCAGCCCCCTTTGTATACGACGGTCTTCGGTTGGATTCGAACCCGCAACCCGCACAAATTGGTCAATGTAATGATATAAATGTTTTCACATTCAACTTTCTATGTGGCAATAAAATAATGTAGGAATGCTTTGTGGCATAAACAAGGTAAAACAGCGAACTGTAACAAGGAATTTTTAAATCTGGGCAGCAGCTACAGTAAAGTTTTCGGTCACAAGAGGACATGTCTAGAGAAAAATCTCAGTATTGTTTTTGGTGAAGATGTCGAATCCGGGGCACTAGCGATTTATCGCCAAACAGTAACCTTGGTGTTTTGATCCACTTTTATGGCAACACTATGCAAAAGGTTTTCACGAAGGAAAGTCGGCGTTTTTTTTAACGAAATTGCGATGGCGTCCAAAGCCAATATGGCTTTGGACGCCATCTTGATTTGGCGACAAACATGCCCCGGATTCGACATCTTTACCTGTTTTTTCATTTGGTACCTTTATGCTAGATTGCATCAGTCTTTTACTATCTAATTTTATCTATGCTTTTAAGTGTTCAACTAAACAACTAAATGCAGGTAACAAGTGTTTTAGTGGTAGAATGTGCTTTCTGGAAATACTGCAAATTCTCATAAACACGTGTTTCATGCTTATTTAATCTGCCCCTTTTAGACTTGCAGGATCCTATTGTGCCAACTTTGTAAGTTAAATAAATTTTTCTAAAATTTAAAAGCTGTCATGATGAGGAAGCAGATAGTTCAGAAAGAGATTTTGAATTAGATTTCAAGAGATTGACTTTGTTTAAACTCATAACGAGTCGAACAGTGCTCCTTGTAATATTTTCCATTCAACCTCATACACTCCTCTAAAGTTCTTGCTATCATCACCGTAATATTTAAGCCTGACATTTATTTGATCCTAATGCTGCTGTTTCTGTTTTGGGGATTTTCAGTATTTTGAATTAAAAAATCAGTTCACTCAAAATTCGTGTGAAAATATTTTGGGCTGCCATCTATTGAGATGCATGTCATACTAGATGCTGATCCCATCAATCTTCTGATGAAATAAACAGCATGTGCACGTAGGTTCATGTTATTTCTCCCGATCATTCGGATTGAAGATCTACAGTTGAAGTATTGGAAGAACATTCAATACTGTAAGTATTTGTGGGATTTTTAATGTCACAATTTCCTATTTACAGTGCCATTATGCAATATAACGATTCATATCTAATCCTGTCATGATAAATTAATTGAATTTGCTAGAGAAAAATGTGGAGTATGCTAAGAATGAAAGATACATTAGAAATAAAATTTAAACATTTTATTCATTAAAAAATTTAAGATTTAACAAAGCGATTACTTCACAGGGATATTAACTAAATAGGTTTTTACTTTTTAAGTAGAAATTTTAGCACCCATTTGTTTAAACAATAAAAATTTTATATTGCACTTTTTATAATAATTTTTATATTGGCAGTTTTAATTACCTATAAAACTTAAATAAATGTTTTTAAAATTAAGATTTCATCTTTATTTAATAAAAAATAATATCAAATCCAAAAAAAAAATTTGAAAACAGATTAATGAGAAATGTTTAAATTTAATTGGTCAAATAACATTCATTTGCAATTTTAGTCGCACAAAATTTATAAACTGACACTAAAAAGCATAGCTTTGCTAATGGTTTATAGATCAAAAGTTTCCATATAATCAAGAAACATTCACATAAAATAAGCATCATGTTTTTTTACAATGAATAAACTCAATTTTTTACAGCAATGAAATATTACTGTATTCAAGAAAAATATCACAACCATTTTTAATAAAACATAATCATATTTCGATTATCTAGGACATAAAAAGATAATATCTAATACACCTGCTTTTTTACTGTGGATACATTTAAAGAATATTGATATCAAATCATTTTAAACAGGATATAGGTACATCAAAACATGGAACATGGTTCAGTTATATTTTTTGATGAAATTGATGAGACCATTTGTGGAACTGTCATGAGATGAAACTGGATCTTTTCCTTTCAGTTCTGGCTGAATCAATTTGGCTAACTGCTTTCCCAACTCAACTCTGCAAATTACAAATTTTAACAATCAATAAAATTAATACTCAACATGCATTCATATATTTATTAAATATCTACAATTTTCTGTTTACATTGCACTGGGACATGCAAACTCAACTTTAGCTAAGTAAAAGTACAATTTCCAAATACTTCCTTTTTATTGTTAATTTGAGCAATCTTAAAATACCTGTTTTGGTTTTCTTTGAACATGCAAACTATCCTCCACTCTGGAATACCTTCATTTTAGAAAGTCACCCTACTACAGATGTTTAATTTTAGTTAGTCTTAAGAAAGACATTTTTTGGGATAACATTTACATTTACGAAAGTATTCACTTAATGAAAGGATTGTTTGTAGGCTCAGATAGAAAGAGACTGATTGGCAAACCAAACTAACGCAGAAAATGGTCAAGGAAGAGAGGAATAGGGCTGTGGATGGGGCAGAGCTGAGGTCAAGCCAGAGATAAGGTTCTAGACAGGAAGTAATGGAGGACAAGACTCCAACTTGGAGCGAAGAGAATAATGAGATTGTTTTGAGGGTCATATGGAAGTTTCATACACAGAAAAAATGGCAATAGAAATGGTCCATAAAGACCTTTATCTGCCTTTTCGATACCATAGAATGGGAGATAGCTCAGTTAATTTTTATTTATGGTAAAATTTTCACAAAGCCAGTTAGCCAGTTAAATAAAGATTTAATAAAATATATCTGCCACAATTGCAAATGAAATACTATAGAACATTTAATGGGAAGAAAAATACCCTATCCTAAACAATTAGACCTTTTTCCACTTTGAAACATTATTTGTCACTATATCAAAACTATAGTGTACTATAGTATAGTGAAATTATAGTATAGTTAAACCTCGATAAGTCATTCAAGGGGCCAAGAAATTTTGATGACTTAGCAGGCAGTTGGTTATTTTTAGGTTTTATGGCACAAGGGCCACATTTGGCCAAGCTACACAAAATAATTTCAAATAAAAATGTTGTGAAGGGGTAAAAAAGGATTGAGGAATAGAGTAGTGAGATGAAAGCAGAAAAAGGTTGCTTGCACATCCCTGGAGTATAACCCATATTAACTAAAAACAGTAAACCCCATTGGAAATGAAAAGATCACTAGAGTATCTCAGGTTCATGAAGCCTGTATGCACCTAAAGGAGATGTTCCCCTGGAGCGATGACTTATGTGGAATACCATAGATTGTACTCAATATGTATTACTGTAATGATCGTGTAAATTTTTAATTGATCATGGTATTCATAACCTTGTGTACCTTGTAAATTCAATACCTAAGATAATTTCTGATTGTTTCTAAGACTTCAAGAACTGTGTTTCATTAAGGGGTGAAAGAATGTCCTCAGTTTCACTTTCATTGCTTGCACCTTCAAAGATTTCCTTGTAAAAAATTGAAATAAATTCAATAAAGAATCAAGGTTAGAATCCTTATTTTCAACTTCATTTTGTTTGCCATCAGACAAACACTGCATGTTTTAAGATCTTTTCACATTGACTAGTTATCTGTTATAGCATTTAAATTTGAGATGAGGGAACAAGGGTTTAATTACATTGCCATCTGAGATCTAGAAAGGATTGAAGAAATTGAAGACTTATCAAGGTTTTACTCTATTATCAAAATAAAAATTATAGGCAGACATGCATTAACTAGGGCAAATGTAACAGCTAAAAATCAATACATTCCACCCTTTCCAGTCCTTGTCATTTTTGACACATACGTTCACATTTTATACCTGAGAAATTCTTGCATTTCATAATATTGTTCTAGTTTCAAGAGGTTTAAAAATAACGTTGCTGTGTTCAATTATCCAATTCTACTAACTATTAGAATGGATTTTCTCAAGCTTTTTCAATTGTGTAAGATATAAATTTGTCCAGTAATTTATTATTGTGCAATATTACTACACCAACACAACTAGCCTGTGGTTTTGACCTATTCTAGACTAATTTCAAATCTGACTTGAACAGCTATAATTTTTAAGGGAATCAAAATCAAGGCCAAAAATTACTTGAATAATTTTTCAATAAAATTTCCTTTTCTCTGCATAATTTATAAATGTTAACAGGCATAATTGTTTTATGTAGCAATGGGAACTTTGAAACAGTGTAGAACTAAATTATCGCTTCGAATTCTAACATTGTTTCATACAGTTCAGTAAAACTGTTGGGATTAAGGTATCGAAAACGCAAATGAAACAAAATCTCCAAGAAAACACTAAATTAAAATCGAATTTTAAAAAATCTTACCCCCATTGATCGAAAGAGTTTATGTCCCAAATAACTCCTTGGGTAAAAATCTTCTGCTCATACATAGCTGAAATTTAGAAAACAAAAAGATGTTATCTATGAAAATACAGAACAAGAATTCAAAAAATATTCAAATAGGCAACAGCAAATGCCTTTTTTTATAAAAGAAAACATTTGTTCGTATTTGTATTAGTTAATAACAAACGGAATAAAACTTTCTTATGATTTAGGTTACTCAAATGTTGAGAATTTAACCCTTTAATGATTTAAAAAATTCAAATTAATACACACACTGATGCTTAAAAATTATGGTACAGTAAAATGTTGATCAGTGGAATGACAGTTAAGTAAACCAGTTATTCAAACTGTAATCGTAGATGTGCCAAGTGCCAATACTCTTGTCTAGACAATTCACAATTCCACTTGCAGTTGAGTCAGTCGTATGCTGTATATTAAAGTGATGATTTAAAAAATTTTTGTAGAATATGTATCAAAGATATTTTCGCAAAAAGTCGTAACCCACATCTGCATAATTTTACACAAGGAGAATAAGTTTTTGCCGAATTGAATTCGCTCGCAGTATTTAATTGTCATTTTATATCCTTCTGTTCAATCAATATTATTTATTAGCATCTCAATTTTGAAATATATACCTCTAAAAGAAAATATATTATTTTGTAAAAACATAAAAATAGTATTCATTAGTAGCTTATGACCTGTTGCTCAAACTCCATCGATATTTAGTTTTGTGATAGAATATGCACTCATAAACATTAAAAACTATTTTTATTTTCAGATATGTACATAAATTTCTACTATCCAATTACACGAACAAGTCGTTTGTCACCCAATTACTTCCTATGAATAACATTCTACTGTATAATATGCAAAAGGGTACAAAACTCAGAATAAAAAGACATGATAAAATTTCATGTAAGCAAAGTAAAAGATAAATGTGGTTTCATGAATATGACTTTCAAATGAGAAACATGCATTAAAAATATGTATAATACCAACTACCTCCCAGAATCCAGTGCCTGATTACAATTTGGTTCCATTTTACAATGGGCAAGTGAAACAGTTTATATAGGAGAACAGTTTATATAACTTATATAGGAGAATAAACACTGTACTTGACTTTCTATGTATTAAACAGTGTACATATTAATTTCTCCTGTTTCTACAATTTCCTATTTATATTAACATCTGTTCTACATTTGATGAGTATTCTAAGAAATCTTCATATTACACTTCAAAGAATTTTATTACTTTGTGATTTTTTAGATGTGACATTATCCAGTAATTTTGAGAACCAATGTATAAGTATTAACAGTATGATTCAAAGAACTTTATACTAACCAATCAAAGCACCCAAATTAAAAGGTGTAAGTTTCTCCACGAGAATAGAATTTGTAGGCTTATTGCCAAGGAAGACCTATAAGGGCATAAAATAAAATCAATACAACAAGATCCACATACTTAATACATAAAGTACAAAATATTGATTTTTATATTACCTTATGAGGAAGTATTTTCTGCAATTGTTCACCGCTCATATTTGACTTTTTCAATTCCTCTTCTGCCTCACTAGTAGTTTTGCCTTTCATTAATGCTTCAGGTTGTGCAAGGAAGTTTGCTAGTAAAATCTAGAGGATTCAATAATTCATCTGATGAATTGTGGAAATTCAACAGCATCACAAATTTTAAAGATCAGATTTAAGAATTTCCCAATGGCATATTTAAAGATCATTGCTTTCTTTATTGATAACTTTAGAAGAGATATTCTACATGTTAGTCACACTAGAAATTTAAAGATCTAAACATCACACACAATTACAAAATATACACTCTGAAATTACAAAATTTAATAATCTTAAGTCTTCACAAAATTTGTAAAGGTAAAGTATGTTATTTATACATAAATAATCGCTGGAAGAGAGCAAAATATAAACTGTTAACATTAAAAGTTAAGAAATAGGAAATAATATTTTAAAAAATGTTCAAGTAATACATTGCATACCAGTAAAAATCAATTCTACTATCAGAATTAACAAAATTTGTGGCAGTTATATTACCTCATGATGCAGTGCACCACTAATTGGATTTTGCGTTTTAACAGGAGCAATAAAGTCACAAGGAATAAGTCTAGTACCTTAAAATACAAACAGAATTTCATGTGAATAAGTCTATATTTTATAATAATCTTAATACTATTTTAAATAAAGATTTTATAACTATCTTGAATGGTTGTTCACCAATACAGAAAACAGTACAATATAAAAACAAAAATATTGAATTACAGCACATATAACAGAATGCTGGTTAGCTCAACAGCATAATAAAAATAAAATGTCTGTTTCTAATTTTTAGTCTTATGAAAAATGCTTTCAGTAAATAAGAAATTCTAAATATCAAAGAATTTTGAAAATACCATAAATTTTTTGTTAGACTTTTAGTAATGTTTTTATAAAAATGTGCAGTATTTTCTGATTCAATATGAAATGCCATGAAACTTGACTACCTTGATGAATCAATTGATAGAAAGCATGTTGTCCATTTGTCCCAGGTTCACCCCAAACAATGGGTCCAGTAGCATAATTAACTTGTTTGCCACTTCTGGTCACATACTTTCCATTGGATTCCATGTCTCCTTGTTGAAAATATGCAGCAAATCTGTGCATGTACTATAAAAATAAACAATTTACTGCAGAATACATTAACATATATATAAATACAATATCGTAAAAATTTGAACTAATTTTGGTCAATGCATCAAGCCCACACCAGCTTAAAATATTTTCTGTTCTGACAATAGGGAAAACTAGTTATCTGATGATTTCATTTGGATATAATAAAACGGTGTCTTTAAGAATAGTAGCTCTAAACTATAGTCTGAAACCTATTTTTAAAAGCAACACATTGCAAATATGCAATTGGAAACAATCTTCCAAGCTTTATTGCTAATAGATTGTAATGATAGTACTTAAAGTTTGTGTCTTGATTCAGCATTCTCTTCAAACATGTGAACTTGAAATATTTGTTCATGTTCTCAAAGTGTGATTTGGGGGTGCTTTTTATAAAAATTAAGAGTGCAGGCAAAAATTAATATTTTGTTTAGCATTATGAATCATTGCCTCATCCTCTGGAATCTTACCTGCTGAAAGAGGGGTAGTTAATTTAATGTGATCATTTTTAAAATATCTGTCACTTTGAAGAGAATGATTATTTCTTTGATTTCTCATTGTAGTTACAAATAATATACATGTCATATGGCTGTGTTAAGTGAAACACTTGACTTCAAAATTAACATGTACAAGGGTACAATAAGGAAATTGACTAGTCTGCAAGTCAAAATTTTAAAATCCAAAGCATTAATACTAATTCAGTTTCATATTGTTTTTAGATATATATTATATATTAATTTCATTCTTATCATTTGTTTTCAAGTAATTTGAGAGTTCAAGGAAAAGATTTGAAGAAAATAGTCAATATTTTTGCAATCAAGAACAATGCAATTTCAACAAAATGAGATGAAATTCAAATTTTTTATTTCAAACTTTTGTCACTTTCCTGATGCTTACAGCATCAATCATCCATTGGAGTGCTTTCTGCATAACAAAATTGATATTGCAGACAAAAGAATAAAATTTTTGGTTAATGTTCATTATGGAAATGTTTTGGCAAGTACAGATATTCTACAATTCTGTTCTCTTTTTAAAAGACTTGGTAGGGTTTTTATGGTGCAAGGGTCATATTTTGTCATGCTGCACTAGACAAAAGATATACCAATACCAAGAAAAGGCTACACACAATGAAAGTTTTACTGACATAGAAGAGAGAAATACACCAAGGGAGGAATCAAGCCAAAAACAAAATACTACTGAAATTGAGCTATTAGGATGGATTCTAACTGAATATATGTGATCAAATATTCATAAATTTTTTAATTAAAATATTGCAACAGTGATTGTGACTGAAATTACAGGTACTTTATACATATTGAAAAAATAAAAGTATATACAGATTTCAGAAAAAATATCTGAGCAAATGGTTGCTCAGTAGTGATCTAAGTATAATATCTTTCCTTTAAGAATGCAACTACAATTCGTGGCAAAAAATTACCTGATCATATGGTAATAATGCATGGCTTTGAGCTCCATAAAAGTTGCTGTACCATACACCAAGCAGAGCTAAAATCACAGGAACCTAAGAAAATAAGACAAATTTAAGTTTGAGATGTTACAGGGAATTTGGATTTAATTCATTCGAATTCAATAATGATAACTTACATTTTTCTCAAGTGGTGAAGAAAGGAAATGTTGATCCATGTAATGAGCTCCAGACAAAAGCTCTTCAAAAACGTCCATACCTTAGTGCGTAAAAGTTTACATTAGATGCCTGATTTTTCAATGTTCAAAAATACAGTTGGAAGGAGCAATAAAGAATTTTCATGTACCTAAGTATAGAGCAATACTGAGACCAATGGCAGACCATAGGGAATAACGTCCTCCGACCCACTAGCGATACATAAAAATTATTTTCACTTTTGAACTCTTAATTTAAATACATGTAATTTATATACTTCAAGCATTTTCAAGATCAAAAATACTCACATCCCAAAATCCAAACATATTCTTTTCATCTATTCCAAATTCTTTTACTTTTGGCTATAAAAATAACTAAATTTAATACATTACTAAAAAATTACACAACAGATTTTTTACTATAACAAAAAACATATTTTCAATGTTTTTAAACATACTCCATTTGTTGAGAGAGCAACAAAATGAGCAGCAACAGCAGATGCCTGTAAAAGAAATAAGACATTGAAAAAGTAGTTTTAATGAATACTCACGAATATTTATTTTTTTCTAGATGTTAAATAGAAACCTCTCATTTTATAATAAAAACAGAAATTCCTCAGAAAATTGAAAAAGATAAATAAACTAGCAAAGCAATAATTATACTCACATTTTTGGCACTGCTCAAGAACCAGGCTTTTGCAGATTCAGCATTAGTGATTGTTTCTTGAGTTGTAAAAGTCTGGTAAAAAGAGCATACTTTTAAACAATTTATGGATTTAAAACTTGCAAAATAATTTTATAAGGGTTAAAATTCTTATGAAGAAACAAAATCAGTTGGCATGAATTTAAATAAAAATATTTAGCATCTACACTAGATGAAATTTGAATTTTTACATTTGAATTAAAGTTAATATATAAAACTTTGGACAAAAAATGTTTCAAATGTTCACATTTATTAATAAAAAAGTAAGTTATGCTATTCGATTAACAATTACTTATATACATATTGAAATGCTTGAGTTTAAATACTATAATGTTCAGAAGATTGCACCTTACACCTTATTTTTACATAGATTTTATAAGTTATCAATTCCACTCTAAAATTTGTATTTTATATTCATTCCTACATATGCAAAGGCATACAATGCTCTTTGGATGGCCTAGTACCACAAATTAAGCCATCAGGTACTTTATATTGTATTATATTATGGTATTTGTGTGCAGTAAAAGTAATCATGAGGAAATAGAAAATTTCTAAAAATCATTAAAAATACCTTTGAGGCGATTATAAATAAGGCTGTTTCTGGGTTCAGTTTCTTTAAGGTCTCTGCTAAATGTGTTCCATCAATATTAGAGACAAAATGCACATTTGGACCTTTCGTATGGTAAGCCTTCAGGGCTTCTGTTACCATCAGAGGACCCTAAAAAGAAAAAATCTTAAGTAACAAGTATAGAATAAATCAGAACTAGCTATGACTTCTGTTAAAATTTGACACAACCAATTTTGAATTTTTACAAATAACTTTTCACTTCTTTCAAAAAAGAACCTTTTCTACATTAGTATGAAATAAGCACCAGCACTGTGTGAACATGTCAATATAAAAAGGTTGTAATAAATTCCATCATTCATTAAAACAGATTTTGACCAATATTATCATTACATCAGATTGTATTTAGAGAATTTATGACAGCAATAACTGCTAAATTACCATTATGAAATATCTCAATCCCTTCCAATCAATTTAGAAGTCAGGGTGCAGGCTTTTGGATGGAAAGGTTCTTGGTTTGAGCCCCATAGTGTACCAGAGGTGCAAAGGGGTTCACAAATCTGCCCTTGTGGTGCCATAATGAGTAACATTTAATTGGCATAGCATCAAGGGAAAAAAATTTAAATAACTCCAATTGATTTTTAAAATAATCTCATAACATATTCTACATAAGATTTCGTCTGTTAATACGTATCAAAATTATAGTCAGTTACAGAAGATATTTTAATGAAACTTTTTAATTGAGTTTTGTGATGGTAAATTTTAATATTAGTAGCTACATGGCTCAACAGGCTGATAGAATTTCTACAATTATAATTTTCAATAAACAGAAAGATAGTTGATTTTTACAATTTTTTACACAATTCTGGAATACAAGCTGCAAGATGTTGGAATTAATACTATTCTATCTGAGAAATATGTACAGTTGAATAAAATCAAATTGAAAAGAATAAAGTAGGTGCTTCATGATAATAAACCATGTTCTGTTCTAAAAACGTCATAATTTTGGCATGTAATGTGTTTGCGACTATTCCACGAATTCTCAATCCCCAATTTAGGAAAAACTGACATGTTTCTTTTTTCTCAAACCAAACATTTTAAAAGAGTAGATTTTAATCAAGAGCAAACTGAAAAGTCATAAGTGCTTTTAATGTTTCCAGGAAATGCATATCCACCTGCAATCAAAAGTGGAAGAAAATATTTAAATATAGAAATTAATGCAAAAGAACCATTTTGAATAAAATATGTTTTAATGAATATTTTATTTAAAGTAAAAAATAAAAGTAATTTTTAGTTACCTCTTACAAAAGAGAAGAAATAATTGAAGTCAATATTGATCCTCAAACATTGGGATATTTTACTGAAATTATTTTTTAAAATATTAATATATAAAATTAACATTCTAACCAATTTGTAATTTTGAGCAAACACATTTCTGTAACTTGTAGTCTTCTCTAGAGAATCAACACAGCTCGTATTCAATTGAGAGAAAATAGGTTTAAATTCAGAAACAGTATTACTTGCTCAGAAACATTGTCTTTTGAGATCTTTCAATTTTTTTCTCATTTGATTTTAAAAATGCAAAAATATATGTAAATTTATTATTTCTTTTAACTGTAAAACATACTTATTTGGTATATAGTGGTAATTTGAATCAATTAACTTAAAGCTCTATATAATTTTCTTTCTTTCAAAATATAAATACTTAACAAACTGTTTAATGCAAAAGAACTTTAAGAAATTGAACCATGTAATAAACCTTGAAGGAAGAATATAAACACAGTAGAGCACACTATTAACAGCTGGAAATCTGACAGCGAATTCGTTTTTTTACAAGTCTTCAATAAGAAACTGCAAGAGTTCAATTCCAATAAAATCAACTTCAACTACTTTTGTTGCATCATTCGATCAGACTTACATATCATTAGCTGAGCCTAAGTTTCTTATATACCCTTATAAAAACAAAATCCTTCAAATAAGCTGTACATTTAAAGCTATTTAATATTGTTTAGATAAAGGTCAAGCATTTGTAAAGTAATTATTTGCAATTAATAGGACTCGACAGATGTTGCTAAACAATTGTGTGGTTTTAGTGAAAAACTAAATATACATCAACTCTATTAAACTTAAAAAATGTCCAATGTTGATACAAATTTAGTATACATAGCTGAACGATAGGTAAATAATTCTAGAAATTCAGTTACCATAAAAAAACAGTACTATTTAAATTTAAGAATTTAAATCATTTTTTAGAATACTACTTAAATTTTAAAAATTAAAATAGCATTCTGAAAGAAATATAACTCAAACCTGCTTTGATAATTTAGTTAATATCATAATGAATTTTTCTTTAATATTAATATAATAATAGATAATGAGCCTTAATATTAATAAGACTTGTTATTAATATATTAAAGTGAAAAGGTTCAAACTCCAGCATAAAATTATACTGCAATTCATATGTAAAAACATCCTCCAGGTTCATAACACAAATGAAAACATCAATGAAAAGGATTAAATCGCAAGAATTTATCATGGATAATCTAAGGATTTAATCATGCACAACAGAAAAATACAAAAGGATATCTTGCCTTACCAGGTCAGATCCTCCAATGCCTATGTTAACAACATCAGTGATTTCTTTTCCAGTGTAGCCCTTCCACTGTCCAATCCTCACACTTTCAGTGAATTCTTTCATATGTTGCAACACAGCATTGACATCTGGCATAACCTACAATATTGAAATATATAATAAAAATTTATAAGCATAGCCCAAAATTTAGTGTACACCTTCTTTCATGTGGAAATGTATGTTTGAAAGAGTAAAATTTATATTAAAAGTAATATTTATCATTTGGAATATTTATAAGCAGTAAAAAGAATTATTCTCTAACAAAATATTACAAGTAACTCATGCAATGAAATTATGATCCAGAAAAAATGTTTAAGAGAATCAAGTGAAAAAAACAAGTCACAAAACTGAATATACACCTTTACTGAACTTGCATAATTTTGTCTAAATATTATAGTATAGCTATCCATTTGATGTGAATAGTTTCCAACCTCCTAATCATTGATTGTATAAATTTTTTGTAATTTTTGAAGAAAATTTTGCCTTTCTCACAAAACAATATCTAAATACCATTTTACTAAAAATTTCACAATTTTTACAGTAAAATTTTTCACAAAATCTAGGTGTACACTTAATTTTGGGACTGACAGTATATTTGGTTCTTGAAAAACAAAAACCAAGCTACACACATCACAGAACATTGTTATTTAAACTTTTTAAAGAAGCTAACAAAAATACTACAATTATGTGTTCTTAATGTTAAACATACTGTTTTTCTCTTATATATAATAATCCATACAATCACATCTTTAAAACCAAAATTATCTAATTAAGTTAACTAGTGCAATGTAAGCATATTTTGGGATCATATTTATTGCAAATCTGATACAAAAAGCAATTTAATTTTTTTCAGAAACATTAAGATTTTTTTTTCTTTGTCGTAAACACTTCTAATCACTGATTGCACCCAATGTTACACTTTTTCAGAGTAAAATATGGAAAATATGCCTAATGTGTTAGTCCTTGAAACTTTACATCCAATTAATGTTCTTTTCACAAAGTAGTCATTTATGCTGCTGAGCAGTCATGCAATTACTCAAACCTCATTGTTCACTGAGGTGACACTAATTAGCAATGAAATAGGCCATAAAGTAAGAAAAACTGAACCGAAAAGGCTGGGAGTACTTAAGTATGTTGATTTTCCAAATAAAAACTTAATCAATTAAAATTTAAAACATTTTTATTTTATGAAAATTAGAAGAAAATATATTGTAACTCGTTTAAACTACATTTACTGGTCTAATTAAAGTGTTAATTAATTTCATTAAAAATATTTTACTCAATAAAAATCAAAGACATTAAATAATTAAGAATTATTTTGCATTAAAAAGATACAATCTTAATAGATTACTCAACCACATTTAATAATACATCACAAATGTGCTCAAGTTAAAAAAACATTTCTAAAACAGTACAGTATTATTTGAATAATTGAATTAATGCTGAATAAGTTTGAGACAGTTTAAAATTAGAAGTTTTGAATACTTTTAAATTGTAGATATTTTAAATAAAATCACAACTGTTTGCTCGCTTTCTCGTTAAATTTTCCAGACCATACAAGGGATGGATTTGTAGGGGACTCGGGAAGGGGGTACCACAAAGTATATTCTTAAAGCTACAAAATTAAATGTTGGAACAGCTGCAGTATAGACCCCCAATCCATTTGGCGACTTTATTCGTCGCCAACCCTCGATTGCAATTGATGTTGTTTTTGGTACCCCTCACTTTTTTCCACTCCATTCTAGCAACCCTACAGATTGTACCGTTTCAATCTTATTGGAATTTCATCTTATTTTTTAGTTAGTATTTTTATTTGTTAGTCATGTATGTTCAAACTACTGTTTCAAAGTTTCAAGAGTTAGTTGGGAGTAAATTTAGTTTTAAATTTACTAATATGAGACATACTTTTGGTAGGCCTGGCCAATCGAATTTTTCTTATACATTTGTGCCAGGAAAAAAAAATGGTTTTGGATTTTTTGATGGAGGCGCACTTGATTGCTAATAAGATGATTTGTTCCAAGTGCAATTCTGAAATGAAGCTTAAACCGAAATCGACAAAAACCGATATTCAACTTATGTACATTTTTTTGTAATACGTCGGTTAAAAAATGTCACCAAGTAACGTCAGGGTTGGCGACAAAAAAAAGTCGCCAAATGGATTGGGGGGTCTATACTGCAGCTGTTCCTAAATGTTCTTTAGGTTATTAAAATTTTGATCTAAATTAATTAAGTAAAGCCCAAAAGTAGAAAAATCAGACAACTTTGAAAGTAGACAAATTTATGTAAAAAAAAACGCTCATTTCGTATTCATTGCTAAAACAAGTAAAAAATCCATGCATGTACTAGGTGACTGTCTGAATGGGAAAGACAAAACATTTATTGATTATTTACGTGGACATGAGCATTTAAGCAAGTATGTTACAGAGGAAGGACCCTGTTGTGCCCTCTTCTAAAGTTTAAATCTATAATCAAAAATAACCATTGAAACTAATTTAATCAGTATAAATCAAACTTTCATTTACAACACAAGCACATAGATATCTGGACATCTACAGCTTTTATTTGGTTGGGGTGTTTGCAAGGGCCATATTTGGTCAAGCTGTAGCAAGCACAGGTCAAATATCAAGTAATGGACATACATATGCAATTCCAGCTTTTTAACTGGAAAGGAAAGATTGGGCCCCTCTGAAATGTTTTGAATTCTTCCCCGACGCAAACATTAAGTTGTGTTAAACATATTCTTAAATTAAACTACTTACATCTTTTCCATCCACTATTATGGGTTTGTTGCTTCGATTTCGTAAGGCTGTGTGCAGTACAGCCCGATCTTCTGTAAAATTAATCTTTTCTCCACTAAACATGGCATCTCTCATTTTCTCGACATTTCTGTCTTTTGCCTATAAAATTTCAGTATTAAATATTAAAATCAATGCGTTTTTAAATATTAAATCAATACGTTTTCTAAAATGCTTTTAAAACTCTGAAGTTAGAGCTTACCAAAGCCAGTAGTAGATTGAAGACTTGATCATCAATTAGATTTTTGGAATAATCAATGAGAATTTCGCCACCAACAGGCGTTTGCAATACAATGCTGAAATGAAATTGTTTTCGTTAATTCGTCCGTTAAAACCTAAAATGAATCCATGTCAAAAAACAATCAACACTACCTGTATTTTTTAAATCTGTCGGGGTCACTCTGAAAGAGATTCTTTAGATTCAGATTCGCGTTGTTGCTGTCATAATATGCACGAAGTTTTTTGTATGCATCGGTATCTGAAAGTAAATTTGCAGAAGCCATGGCAAGACAGTTTCTGGGGTTAACTACTTGTTAATGATACGAAGCGGCTGTCACTTCTGGCAAAGTCATTCAAATGACCTACCTTCGAAATGAATCGAACCAGGAACCGGATGCAGACGACTTCCTCAAATCCGTACACTTCATTTCTTTCTGCTATTTAGTTTTGTTTTCTTTTATTCACTAAAACAAAACTTTTCATTTCGATGAAAAAACAAATTGATACGATTAACTGTATTTTTAAAACGATAAAATATTTTATAATATATAACTTTGACCACAGAGTATATATGTATAACTGTAACATTGATTTTTATAGGGCCGCGGTGGCCCGGTTGGAAAAGTAACGGACTAGCAACCGAAGGGTTGCGAGTTCGAATCCAGCCAAACACCGTCGTGTACAAAGGGGGCTGGTGCACGTTAAATCTGTAGTGGCCTCAAATGTCCTCACGTTGGCGTGGTGTGGAAGTTTGGAGAGTGGGGTGCCAGTTCAGGTGTTACCTCGTCATCTGACCGCGGTTCAAAATTACGTGGTGTTGTCCCCGGATCTTTCCCTTTGGGATTGATCCCGGACCGTCACCAATAGCCCGTTGTGTTGCTCCAGTGTGACGTTAATTGAAAAATACCAAAAATACCAAAAATACCAAATACGATTTTTATAAATCTGGTCATACACATTTTCTTATTTAAACTGGCATCATCTTTAGACAAGTAAACGTGATTCGTCTGTCAGCCGTTACGTCATGATTCATATTACAGAAGTCTGCAGAAATAAAATTGCAACTAATAGAGTACGCACCTTGATTTACATCTGCACATAATCATTCGCTTACTATATAGGTATGTTTATATTTTCGTGTTTCTTTGCCCTTTTTACCGTTTGATGACTTTCTGAAGTTATTTTTTTATTTCCAATGTATTTACGTTTTCATTTTTAAATTTCAATCTCTTGTGTCAAAAAAGTACCGTTCATTGTTTTTATCGAAAAATGGATCTAATTTTGAAGAAAGTTTGCATCATTCATCCTTCCTTTATTCTCCAAAAAATGTGTTCACTTATTTTTTATTAAATTTTAGTTTCAACCTCCTTTTTCCAATTCTGTAGTTGCTGATGTGTAATCAGCTGTATCATAGATATTTTAAAGCGTGTAACAAATAATCGATCAATAGGCAAAAAAGATAAAGCATTACAAGTCCCTTATTAAAAATTTAATAGAATCCTATAAAAATTATATAGTTTGGCCTACAATCTGCTATCCTGACCCTGTACAGAAACAACAAAACGAAAATTCTTAGGTAACGCAAAATTCCAGAAAATTTTGTAATGCTTTAGGGTTGTCCATAGTTAAATTGCCCGACATTTTAATCTTTTTCCATTGAATTTTCATTGCATTGGTTTCGAATATGTAAGAATGTTAAATGCTTTCTCAGAAGTTTTTGAAAAGTGTTGGTATTAGTATAATTTCATTTTATTTTAATCTAAAGCAAAGGATCATTCCTGAATAGTTTAGCAATTTTGCAAGTCTTTCAAAAAAATTGTGTGTCTCAAAAACTTTTTATTTACCATTTTAAAAGTTAACAAGAAATATAAGCTTAACTTATCAACAAAATTGGCAATTTCCCTTCATGGAATGCCATAGGGATCTTTGCATATAGCCATGTACAAAGATCTCTAATGAGATGCAGTTTTTCAGAGAATATATTTACATTAATTAAAAACACATTTCAGTTTTAAGTGTAAACATGTTTTTCCACCTGGAATATATTTTCAGATCTATTCTGTTTGATTATTAAATATAGTTACAGAAAATTTCAGACTTTTACTGAAATAACGATTTAATAAATTTTTGATTAAATGTCATTTGATATCCATTTAAACATTCAAGATAAATATACAAAGCACTTTTGACGTGACACTAGTGATTATTCATTGTTCACTTATAAGGCAATATATGAATATACTATAGTCTATTTTATAAAATCTTGTATTTGTTGCAGGTTTTACACATACATATTTTGAAGACTGGGAAGTATTGGAAATGGCATACCATCAACAACCAACTAGTGATCAGTTTTTGTGGGATGTTTTCCTTAGGTATCTTTCTTTTATACAGTTTTAATTTTGTAACAAATTGTATGCCATTTTGAAAACAAGATTTGAATTTCAGAAGTCTTGGATAATACTTCAATACAGTTATTACAAATTGATTGTATTTCTATTAAATTTAATTTTATAAACAATTTCTATTTTAAGTATTACGAAAGAGATTGTTGATTTTTACTTTGTAAATTTTTTTTTAATATCTTCCATTTAAAAATTACTTCAATTAGTTTTCCCAAGTATAATTAGCCTTTGAGTAGCAAAAAATTATTCTAAAGCAACAAACTAAACTGTTTTCCCAAATTATAAAAAATAAGACTAGTTTTATAATCTGCTTTTAAATTATGATAGAAATTATTCAGTTGGGTAATTTAAAAATTACAAATTAACATTTTTTGTATCAAATTTCTATTACATTCAAAGTATGAGTTTATTTTCTGAGGTACTAGTTTTGAGTACCTCTGAATCTTACTGATTTTACCTACTCTAAAAACAATTTGTAAAGTATTTTGTGTATTGGTATGTTGAATAATTAAAATATACATTTATTATCAAATATTTTATATTTTGATACACATCATTTCACTTTTCTTTGAATTTACATGTATGATTTAAGTGTTTTTAATCTTGTTACTGTAGATGTTGTTTCTTTGCATCATAAGAACATTGTGTTTGTTTTCTTATGAAGCTAAAAAATTTTAAATGATCCAACTTTCTTTTATTTTATTTTGTTCCGAATATTACTTCTAGGAGTGTATTTTAATAATTATTTTGAATAGTGAAATCTTAACCACATCAAAAAGTATGCATTGTAAAATCTTTCTTTGGATATCTTTGAAAAATGTCAAAAACTTAAAGGAAGACAAAAATCAGTCTAACATATTGTTTCAATGCAGAGTTGATCGGGATCGTAGTGGCTCAATAACGTCTAACGAACTCCAAATGGCTCTTTCTAATGGTAAATATTGCTTTACCTTTTTATGTGAATGTTACATTTTTCTTTTTGTGAAATAATCATACTCACTTATCTTTCTTACGTAGGAACTTGGCAGCCATTTAATCCAGAAACTGTTAGAATGATGATAGGTAATTTTATTTTAATATTTTTGCATTCTTTATTTGAACTATCAATAAATGTTTTAAAAGTTAACATTTACTTTTTAAAATCATTTACTGAAAATATTTCACTAATTTTATACATAAGTAAAGAAACAAGTATGTGGTGTATTTTTAATAGATAAACTGAATACTCGAAAGTACTTATTAATCATCCATATTTTTGTTTTTACATATTTCCTTTATTCTAGTCATAATTGGACTCAAATTCAACAGAAGTTTCTTTAGAAGTCAATTCATTTTCCAATTTTCATGGTCAAACTTTCATCTTTATTTCTTTCATTAAAAACTTTTTATCAACATATTTCATTTCCATGCTTAACTTATGTTCTGTGAAATTAATTTGTTGTAAAAGTTAGCTAAAATAGTACATAGCAACTCAAAAGATGCTTCCGAAATAATATTTAATCCAGGAATTAATAAAAAACAAATCAGTCCGTGAACTTGATTTATTTATACCAAAAATTATGTAAAAATGTATCAAAGCAAATTTGGGAAAATAGATTCTAAGTATTTTTAGAACTAAAGACTGCATTCATGCATCACCAAACTAGAAAATAACTGAATTATGGAAAATCCTTTTAAGTAGAAAAGATGCTCCTAAAATCTTGATATTTTTCAAAAACCTAAAACGGGAAATTCACTTTGTAAAATGGAAAAACAAAACTATCCTAATATTTATCAAGTTATAAAAAATAACACAGGTTACTTTACAACTTTCTCTATTCATTTTTAAAGACTTTAACTCGTTGAAGTATATGTATTAATCAATTTGCAAAAATATTTTTATACAGACATTGTAAATGATTTATTGATATAAACTGCATATTTGATTATTTTCTGTTCTAATATTTTGTCCTTGTGTTTAAAAGTTTAACTTATTCTTTTATTTTTAGGTATGTTTGACAAAGATCATTCAGGAACAATCAACTTTGAAGAATTTAAATCTTTGTGGAATTATATAACTAGTTGGTTAAATTGCTTTCGTAGTTTTGACACTGACCATTCTGGAAATATTGACCGAACTGAGCTGAAGAATGCTCTAACAACATTTGGTAAGATTTTCTTCATAACATATAAGTTATACTCTGCTCACTAAAAGAAGAAACGAAACAACATCTTGGAAATTGGCAAAATAAATCAAGCAGTAAAAGTAACTAAGCAAGTAATGCCAAGCAGAAATTTGTTTCAATTTCCTTGAAGTGTTTTGATTACTATGATCCTAAACCCCTGTGATGAATGGATTAACAAAACAACCCAAATGTAAAATCGGCATTAAAATCTAAAGTATTATGCAAAATGAAATGAAAGAATTAAAATCACTTATAAAGATTTATGAGAAAAAGTCAAATGCCTTGTAAATATTGCACTATCGCATTTGTCATGATAGTGTCTTTTGCTTAACAGACTTTCTAAAATTAATGATTTCAACTTCTCAGCATAGTATATCTTGATTGTTTTAAGTTGTAAGCTAGTGTTGAAATTTTTTAATTTGATATATTAAAGGTAAATTAATTTAATTTTTATTGTGATTTCTGTCTAATTGTTAAAGATTTATAATGCAGGGACAAAATATTTTTCATTTAGGCTTATTTTATATTTTGTTTTGTCAATGTGGGTAGTCTGAAGAAAAATTGATTAAGCTTTATTCTGTAAATTTTATTTGTAATTGCACCTAAAATGTCGATTCAAATTTTTGACCACACACATATTCAAATGGCTTTACATTTATTTTTTTAATGAAGGTTCCAAGTGTTAATTTTTAGTTTTACGAGTCCTTATCAAATGGAAATTACTGATGAAAGATACTAATAAAATACCTAGTTACCAACTTTTATCCTGTACATCATATTTTGAAAACCCGGTTTTTACAACCCCTTGTATTTGACAATCCGATGTATTGGTCTCTTCATGCTTGCTGTTTGCAAGTTTAACTGTATGCTCATGTTTGCACTAAGGTTGATTGGGCAAATTATGTTATGTTAGCATAGCAAAATAAAATGTACAAAAACATTAAAATAAATTTATTCCAAATTACTTTTTGATTTCATATTTTTCTAATTTATAAAATCTAAGTTTTGCTGTGTGTGTTGGCTAATTTATAGAATGGATGTGTTCATTAATCTATTTAACTCCCTGGTAACTGCTGTTCTGAAATATTCGAAATAATTGTGTGAAAGTATTTTGAATCATTCAAGTTACTCTTTCAAATGAAGTAAGATTATTTACAAAGCACATAAAAATTATTTTTACTAAAATAATTTATTTCAGGTTATCGACTGTCGGATAATTTTTATAACACACTTGTCCAAAAGTTTGATAGAGATGGCACAAGAACTATTAAATTTGATGACTTTATTCAATGCTGTGTTATGTTACAAGTAAGTAATCTACTCTTCTCTTCAAATATATCTATTAATCATTTCTAATACTTAAATATTGGTACCATTGTCAATTTAATTACTATACTCTTATTGAATTATTTTTCAGAGTTTAACTGCAGCTTTCAAGTACCATGACACTGATTTAGATGGGTGGATAAGGATATCCTATGAAGAATTCCTCACACTTGTTTTCAGTCTCCGAATGTGATAAATCAAGCTACGTGTATATTTTAATCATAAGTAAGTGAACCGTTAATGAATAAATGTAGAAGTTCTGAACTTTGTTAAAAGAGCCCAATTGCAAGTGTTGTAATTGTTTGGCTTTTCCTATCAGACCATGCAGTTTTGAGTACCATTTTTATTTCATATTGTAAAAGTGATACAGTCATGAGGGAAACAGAAGGAAAATGCATAAAAGTTGAACTTGCAGGACTACCACAGGTGACTAAAAACAGACTTTTGGTATTAATTTTCAACCTTGGTGACTAGGGGTATATTTTTAAGCAAAATCGTCTCAAAAGCTATTAATTTCAAAATTTTGGCAACTTTTTAAATTTTACCAAAGGTCAATGAGAATTTATACCCATTTTTAAATAATAGTGGACAGAAAAAATATTTTTCAGATTTTATTTAGGGAGAAAATTTTGAAATTTAAGCACCAAACCATAGCAACTATGAAAGAAAAACATTGGAGTCAATGGTTGCTAGATTGACATTGAAATTTAAGAAAATATTTAGTTCCTTAATTGTAAAATTAATATTTCTTGGCGAGATCTTCAACATGTGTTTCATACTTAATTAGTTCATTTTGTGTTTTAGCCAATTGATTTTGTATCCAAGCTACTAAAATAGGGTTTAGACAAGTGTTTTGATTGTGGCAGCCCTGATTGGAAATGTAAGGGGAAAGAGGGTTGAAATGATAGTATATAGTTGCCGAAATTGCATCATCAAAATTTTTAAGGAAAGGGAGGTCAGTTATCAGATTTGTTGAAACCCTTATTGTTTAATTCCTGTAAGTATCTCTGTATTTATGTTATAGCAAGAATATTTATCCAATTTAGTTGAACAGTTGCAATGATTCAATCCATTTAGAAAATTTTTAACGCCTATCTTCGTAAATTCTCCTATCACAACTGAAAGAATGTTTAATCTACTTTAAGATGTTTTCATGGGAATAGTTTGAGTTGACAAGGTTACTGGATAAGTTTGTTTTGCCAATGGGGTTGGAGGGTCGTCATGGTTCATTGGGTATGCCCACTGCGCTAGCAACCTTCGAGTTGTAGATGGCAGAGGTTCGATTCCTGTCAGGTGCATTCCACCCTGTATATTTCTGGGTATATTTTCTCTTCCTGTGTCAGTAAAACTTTCACTGTGTGTGTCTTACTTGATATTGTATGTCTTGTGTCTGGCACAGCATGGCCAAATATGGCCCTTGCACCATAAAACCCCAAATGCCAGCCAATGGGGTTGGAACTTACAACTAATAGCAGACAGAAAAAATATTTTTGAATTTTTCTTTAGGGAGAAAATTTACAAGGACGCCAATATGGAAGTTTTGGTGCCAAACATGGACAAAAAAACTCATCAGAATCTGGTTGCTAGATTGTCATGAATACCTTACTAAGAAAATATTTAGCTTTTAATCTTAAAATTTAAATATCTTGAGATCTTTAAAGTCTGTTTCATACTTGATTTGAACATTTCATGTTTTTTTAGACAATTCATTTTGTATGAGCAATTAAAATTGCTACCAAATAGGATAAATACTTTTTTATTCTATTTTTTAAATTTTATGCTACTATTTCTCAAGTGCTTTGGCTATGGTAAAGGCTTTGGTGGAAGCCTTTTTGCCGTTAAGGCTTTGATAGGAATTGTGTATCGAACAGGAAATCTGCTTTGAAATTATTTAAGATTATCTTCCTAGAACAGACATCCAAGACAAGTAAATAACCAATCTAAATACGTTGGCTAAGAGTAAAACGCTAAATATAACCAGTTTATGAAATAATCTAATTGAATCAAGCATTTCTAGTTTGGTATATATTCATGTTTCTACAGATGTAAATTAAATCATCTGCGAGCATGCATAATACATATCGATGAAGATAGCTGTCACCAAATTGTTACACTAATGATCTAGGAGTTGCTATGGGGTTCTACATGCCAGTTCATAGATCACATGATCGGTAACAAGACAGTAATCCTGTTGTGAACTCTAAATGGCTCTATCTGAGTAAACAAGTAAATAGATAGTTCAACTGTTGCTACAGGACAACTCCAATTACCTGTCTCACTTGCAGCTCACCAGTGAAAACTTGCTTTTAGAATTGGTGACTCAAGGTCACAAATTCCTTTGCTTCACCACTTTTGGGGCACCCGTCTCATCAATCACAACCCAATCATTATATGCAGTAACTATTGCCATGATTACTCGGTTCCATTACCTTTCATAAATAGTTTGGGGTTCCTGTTATTGACAACCGCAAAAGGCATTCCTAAAATTACAAAACTGTTTATATGCCAAATTTAGCTTATATCAGTCAATGTATATGCGTACACAAGCAGTTTAGTATTTTTGACACAGATCTTAGTTTTGTAAGTTGCAAATGTTTTGTTGTCTTATTTATGAGTATTCATAATGTAAAATCAAAATGGTCTTGCTTTTAAATCTGTTTAATTCTATCTTAAATTTGTACTCATTATAGTTTATTTATATCCTCTTGATGCATGTAGGAATCTAAAGAGTTTCACTTAAAAAAACTCTACTATCAATTAGAAAATTATTTCAGCCTCAAATTTCAAAATTTAGTTTTAATTTTTTCGCAATACAACTAGTGGATAAGTACAAATTCAGTACTATAAAATGTGTATTTTATCATTATGCAAGAAGTAACTACAATATCCTGTATGAATTTATTCTTACGAGTAAAAAATGTTTTATAAAAAATCTATTGTTGGTAATAAATTCCGAAGATAAAAACAAACTTCACCTTTTGTTTACAGTGGAAAGAAGAAAGGGATACTACTATTCCATATTGCAAGCTGCACTTTTTGTGCCTACTGCGTTGAATATATGTATTACATCATTTGTGTATATGTTAATTTGATGTTGATGTTTTCATACCTTTACTTGTAATCTTATATTGTATGTAAGAAAATTAAAAGTTTTAATATTGCTTTTTTGGTTTTTAGAAGTAAAATTCTCACTTTAACATGAGACACTTATGTACATTTTTCATGTTCTAGTGTTTCTTAGATTGAAGTCTTAGAAAAATTTGTTAAACTAAAGCTTTGTAATTTGTTAATTTAGTTTATATTCCACATCAATCAAAAATATTTTTTTTAAACATTTACTTATTAGAAAACCTATTGCTATAGATATTCCTCTAAAATACTTTATTACCTATATTTTCTTCAACAAAAAATTACTTTGTTTTGTTTTGTTTTATTATTGGTCCTTAAGAACCATTACATTATTTCTTAAGTATTCAAACTAAGTAAATAGAAAAAGTGTGCCTTATAATTTTGGTTTGATGTTGAGAATTATATTCATTGTTAACTGTATTTTAAGAGTCTTATGCCTACTGTTAAATATATTTAATAATTTTCCTAAATTAGTTATGATCTCTATTTCAAGTTATGTGTACATGGTGCTTTGCTATGTATATATTGCTCTTTGATTTAATTTTTTGCTGCATTAATGTTTTCAAATTCTATTGTTTAAAATTTGTTGCAAGAACTTTTCATCATTTTCAAATTTGCTACTGTTTTACAATTTTCAAATTTGCTACTATTTTACAATTTTCAAGATGTGATTGTGCTGTGTTGATGCTTCTGTGTGTTCCAAAATGTATTATGCATCCATTTTTAGTTTGATTATTAACTTTGATTTTCGAAAAGTTTGATTTAAATATTCTGATAAAACCTTCCACTTGAATAATTTTTAATTGAAGTCCCCGGGTAAGAAATATTAATACTTCGATCTTATTTCGATGGTGGAAAGGAAATATTCGCCTTTTCTTACTACTAAATTATAAAATGTTTGTTTAAAAATTGTCTCTGGGCATTTTTCTTTTTAAACAAATAACTCACACATTTCTTTCAAGTACATCGTGTGAAATCTTGTGAAGAGCATATTATAAATTTAGTATGCATTATCAACTAATTGGTAATTTAAGTGTAAGTTGTAAAGCTTTATCAAATGTTTAAAATACAACTCAAGCTTTTGATAAATGTAAGTTTATAAGTCGCTGTGAAGTATAAATTTTTTTTAAAAAAATGATAGATTTTGTGTGTTAAATTTTTAAAAATTGTACTTCTACAGTTCTTAATTCATCTGTTCAATGCACTAATTAAAATGCCTTTTTCTAATTTAAAACCACAAGCGTACCCATGCAAGAATTCTCACATGAACAATTCCACCCCACTCGTTGTGAGAGTGAAAGATGTAAGCTAATTTTTTTTATCCAAAATATAAAAAAGTTTATTCAATCTCTATTTACAACACTTCCTCCTTGAGATCATTGTTAGCGTTGTTCCAACCATTTATGTAAAGCATGTAATTCTTCCCCCAAAAGGTCTAATAAGTTTATCTTAACTCTAGAATTCACAAAAATTGTTAAGTTGTATATTTAAAAAAAATTTTATCAAATCTTAACTTCACATGGAACATGCGTCATTTAATATCCTTATATCATCAAATCACATATTCATAGATTATTGATATTATGAAAAGAAAAATGAAAAGCAGTTCAATACATAAATAAATAATTCATCGCGTTTAAGAGGCATAAAAGGGATCTATATTATAGAAATAATATAGATGATGAAAAAAAATTGTTTTCTGAATAATACTGGTAAAACAATTTTATTGGAAAAGTGTTTTTCCATCAATACTAGTAAAACAAACTGAGTTGTGTATCGCAATCGTTTTACACTCAATGTTATTCCTAAAGGGATTTCGAATTGTTTTTAGCCCCCTCTGCACACATTGGAGAAATAGAACGGATTCGTCAGTGCTCCTGGAAATTCTCTTTTGATACCTCACTTGTTAAGATTCGCCGCGTGCAGGAGGCATAAAAGGGATCTATGCTATAGAAATAATATAGATGATGCTTATTTTTGGACTTTTAGTATAAGCAGTTATTAACAAAGAAACACATTATGTTTACATTTATGGCTTAAAAAAGTCTGATGCTTTAAAATGCTCAATTTTTTATAAGGAACAATAAAAATTTTTAGAGGAAATTATATCAGTGATTTAAATAAATTAGATTTAGTCACAATTATGCTTATAAAATTCATTCACATCCCTGTACTTTCCAGTACCATTTCTTTTGTGCTTAATAATTTCAATGGATAGTTTGAATATGACTAGTATAAGATTTTCAATTTCTTTTGTGTACTATATTCATTGTGTAGAGTTTAAATCATCAGAGAACATGTATTTCTTTTAAATTCTTTTACAATGAAAGGTGCTTAATGTTAATAAAAAGTATTTTCTGAACAAAAATTTCATTTTGTTACATATATTAACCTGTGCATCCAATTAAAAATAAGCTAATTCTCCCATTTATCTGAATATTCCTTTTACATTTTCTGGGACCATTGCATTAGCATCCTGCAAGCTATAAGTGCACAGGTTCGATTCTTGTGACTACTCTGAGTGTATTATTCTATGTTCATAAAATCACGGTTAACTAGATTGATGAAAATTTTTTGGTAGTGGCTCTCTGGATTAGAAAATTCCTTGTTACAAACTTCACTTTTGGGCCACTAAGTACTGAATGCCGACCCTATTTTATTATTGCCACTCAGTAAAGTTGAATGTGAGAACATTATCACAAATAATTGTACAATGCTTTTGTGATACAATCTCCAAATCTTTAAAGCATTTTATTGTTTTGAATCAAATGACAATAAAATTACTTATAACATGAAACAGACTATTTTTCTCATAAAACAAAATTTTGCAAGTACAAAGGGCTTAATGAAAGATGGTCGAAATTACTCGTAAATGGGCTTTTAAAATGCGCACAATAGAATGAAATTAGGTATAAAATGAAACAGAATATTTTTCTCAACGAAATTTTACAAACACAAAGGACTTAATGAGAGATAATCGTAATGACTCGAAAATGGGCTGTTAAAATGCGTACAATAGAATGAAATGTTCAAGATATAATTCAACATCTTTTACATCTACTAATTCGCTTTCAACGAGGATTGACGTATAGCTCCCCAGCAACCATTTCAGTAACTCCATAGACATCAGAAATCCGGATAGCGGCTACTAGATTTTTGCCAATCCAGTTAGCCATCGTAAAACATTGATTGGTTTTATATGGCACAAGGACCTTCAATCTTCCCTTCACTTGTTTTTAGAATTTTATCTTCATTCTTTTCATATTTGTTTTTGTAAAAATCATACTAAGCAGCATCTTAGGAAAATAAATAGGACCATAAATTGCAGGTCTGCCACAGGGGACTTTTTGCTGCTAATTTCCAACCTTGGAGCGACTAGGAGTATCTTCAAAGAAAATCATCTGAAAAGTTACTATTTTCAAAACTTTGGTAAGTTTTTGAAAATTCACCAGAGGTCAACGAAAATTTAGTTCCAATAGCGAACGGAAAAAATAATTTTCAAATTTTTTTTCAAAGGGACCAATTTCGAAAATTTTTTTTGCGAAGTCGTTGCAACCAAGAAAGAAAAACATCGGAATCTAATTGGTAGATTGTCATAAAATAATTTAATAGTGAGTAAAATAGCTTCTGCCTGTTATGACAATGTTGGAAATTCAGATTTTACGTTATTTATTTTGTTTTGAAGTGAAATTTCTGAGTTTTTAACTTTAGTTTCATACGTAACACATTTTGTATTTGGGCAACTAAAATATGTTTGAAATCTAGCTTTGCTACTATTTTTAAGAATTTATGCTACTAAAGCTACCACTTCACAGGTGCTTAGGCTGTAGTATCCCTGAAATTAGAAAATTCAACGTATTTACCTTTGATTTATGTTAAATTGAAGACCTGTTAAAAATAAAAAAACTCGTGGTCAATTCGAATTAAACCTACCACCAAATTTTTATTGAAAGATTCAGAACCATACCAAATTTACTTCAATGGCATGGAAAGTAATTAAATAACAATGTGAACCACAAATGAAAATGGTCGCACTAGTACCATGAGTCAAAGTGAAAACTGGACACCTGAGTGAAATTGGTTTTGATACAATTTATAAACTCGGAATCCTCAGTTTTATTCTTTTTTAAAAAATATGTAAATGACAGCTTGTTCTCAATTTTATTTATATTTCGAACACTTTTCCAGATTGATAGTAAAACAAAACCTAAATAAACGAATTCTAAAACCATACACGACTGTCCAGTTTTCATTTTAAGACTGGAGGATCATTTTTTTAAATTTAAAGTATAGTAATTTTCATAAACAATGCTTTTTCTTTTACAATTTATTTCTCAGAATATTGTGTTTTATGATTATAAGCGAAAAAATTCCTTGTAAGGTCTTCGATTTTCACTTGACTCACGATGTATGCAATGTCACGTTAGATTTTGCTTCGCTTAATATTCTTGGGAGAATAAATTGGCTTGTAAATGAAACACACTAAGTCAAAGAACATGTTCTGAGAAAACTAAGGAGAGAAAAACTACTCAAGTACGTTTTACAAGAAATCACCCTCATGCAAAGAAAAAGGACGTAGTGGATTTCAATCTAAAGATCACATTCTGGTCTAAAAAAGCAAAAAACTCGTGTCTCAAAATTTTTGACTTGGTATGCTTCACTTGTAAGCTGACGAAATCTACACCTGTCAAATACTCATTACTTTTCTAAATATTTAAGTGATGGTTTCCTGAGAACTATTTTAGGCTAAATTTACATGGTTACTGGTGTTAACATCCATCTTGAATTTCGGTTTCTAAACTAGCTGTGGATTGCTTCACATTCGCTCCCAAAGCGGAGAATACAGAATGGTCGATCATCCATAGCTCCTCAGTGTTTACAATGTCCTTTGGAGCAAACTCTTCTTAGAATGTCGTGTGCTTCTTCCACGCCTTGGTCTGCAGCATATTTTATGAGATCGTGGGCTTCACTGAAATTATGCCTTTTATTAGCTACAGAATTTGTAAGTGGTTCAAAGAAAACGATAACTGCTTTGTACGTTCCTCGCTTTCAAATTGTCTTAGCGCTAATTCTCGTTAGCTCCTGACATGGTGAATACTAATAGGGGTATGAAAGGGAAAACTCAAACCTATAGGATGGGTAGGTAGGTAATTTAATTAGCATTGCACTGGAGCAACACAACTCGCTATTGGTGATGGTCCGGGATCAATCCCGAATGGTAAAATTCGAGGACAAACCGTAATTTTGAACCACGGTCAGATAACGAGGTCAACACCTGAGCCAACGTAAAAACATGTGAGGCCACGACAGATTTAACGTGCACTAGCCCCACATACGACGGTCTCTGGTTGGATAGAGTTCGAACTCGTAACTCTCCAGTTTCTAATCCGCTACTGTTCCAACCGCCCCTATAGAATGGCAAACCACATTTTTCTTTTTAACATCTCAAAGCCGAATTTTAAATATTTGTTAGGAAAATCCGATCAAAAACATTCAAATCACAATTTTCCCAACGAAGTCTGGCCTTCGAGGCTCAATGGGTTTTGCCCACCGCGCTAGTAACCTGTGAGTTGGAGTAGGTTTTTAACCTAACTAAATCTGCAGTTTTTACACATACAAACCAACACCTTTATATTTATGCCTTACGTTTTAATTATCAACAAAACTGCTATTTTATTAATGATTTATTTTGTTATTTACTTGAATGATGGTTAATTCATTTTTCTACCTTAGCAATTATTTTGGGTATGAAACTTCTTGAGCCCCCATGTGTAACGAAAATTTGACAGTAACTGCGCGATTGTGTAACGACACTAGCTGAAAAGATTAGGCGAGGAACTGTATAATTGCATATAAATAAGATCAGCTTTCTCACCCTTTCTTTATATCTGTGTCGTATCCTTGCATGTGACCTACAGCCAAGTTGTAGGCTGAATGGGGGTGTCCTTGATCGGCCGCTTTCCTGTAAACCATGAAAAGTTTAACATCGATAATCAAGAGAAAAATTACAGATAATATTTTATATCCCACCACCCTTTTTAAGATAAAATGGCGATTCCATGTTTTTTGTCTCAAAGCCCTATTTATTAAAAAGATTATCGTTTTCATTTGACAGTAATTAGGAGGCTCCACGTTATTAGGAGCTAAACTATACCTGTCTTAAATGTATATCAATTTTAAGAGAAATGGGTAAAGTATGCAAGAAAAAAATCGTTACCAGTGCTTACCTTTCATTTAATTTTTAAAATAGTAAAATAAATTTGTTACTTTAAAATATCTATGTATACCTTGACTGATTTTTTAATTCTCAAAAAATGACCGCAGAGAGGCAAACCAACCTATCTTAATTCTTAAACCTGTAGTGAAGTCGAAAAAATTTACCAGATTTAGATTTGATTTGGTGATTAGTCACCCAGCACAAACCATCACATACGCTGTGATAAAGGTTGGAAGTGCCCGCCTAACTGCTATAATGGTCATAGCGTGTCTACCACCCAGTAGGTTCCGGGTTCAAACCTTGGTTGCTAAGAGCGTGAATATTGGTGATTGTCCCTGTTAGGAGTATCGGCGGCTCACCCTCTGGTTGTTCCTTCACAAGTAGACTTCAATAAGCCCCTTCTAATGCCAAAGGTAGTAATCGGGTATTAGAAGTAAAAAAGATTGAAAGTTGGTGCGGTTTCTGTTTAAACTAGTTTTCTGTTAATTATAATTCCATTTAAATTGACTTCCCATTGTAACATCCCATTATTGAAATATTTGTGCCCGAGTGTTGGATTACACAAACCAATCAGTATCCAAATGGCAAAATTATTAAGAGTTTTTAAGTAAGCAATAATGAGCTGAATTGTTTTTACTTGTCTAACAATTTAAATTCAAACATTCAGAATTATAAAACAGTTGAGTCAAGAAATAAAATATCTTAGGGAAGTTATGCATGGATTCAATACCTGTCTTGAGACAAGCGCAAGCCGTTGAAGTATGGAAAGCATGATATAGCGAATAGCTTGAAAAGGACGAGATGTTACTTTTGCAAGAGTCAATTGATGTAACGAAAACTGCTTTCGTAATCATCTGAGCGTGTCCTTAATTCCTTTCAACTTTGAACTAATGATAGAAATTATTGCTTTTGTTGCAAAAGCTCACAGAAAATCCAAAACTTGAAGTTATTGAATACTAGAGTAAAATATATAAACGCGACCAACATGATGTCGGATTGAAGTTTGCATGACCTGTTTTATCAGTATTCTTCAGCTCTTGTTCCACTCTTCTTTCCTGATAACTAATTCTTTTTGTAAAAAGTCTCAAATTATTTTGTAGTTGAAATTCAGAACAATCGCCTAATGGACTATAAAAACATTCTTTTTAATACATCGATTAACTGCTTGTGATATGCTTTTCTTGTTTTTCTACAACCCTCTGAGCGTCATAAGATTTCCTTGTAGTGTAGTATGCGCTGTTACCTCACAACACAATGACAAAATTATCACATCTGTTGGTTGAAAGAGAATCCTAGGAAAGATTATTCTATTGGTCAGAACTGGTTAGGTTATGCAGGGGGAAGATTGCGTGTTAGAAAACAGATATGTGTGAACGGCTCAGGGGATGCCAAATCAAAAAAATAACATGTCTTTGTCAGGCAATCCGAAGTCATGCTATATTTTCCACACTTCTGCGGAATACGCATGCGCGTGTTTGTCTCAAGATATTTTGAATCGATGTGCATCTTCCTTTAAAGATTGAAAAAAATGGTTTACAACATTTTTTGCTGAAAATGAAAAAAAATCGTAATTTACCTGAACCATGTAAATGCTGCTGTGCTATTTCTTTCTACACCAGCTCCTGAAAAAATTCGAATTTCTCATTAAAAATTACTACAATCGTCCGTGAAAGCTAGAAATATGCAATCTCAGTACAAAAATTTTTGTGGACTAAACTGATATACCATTTTTGACTAAAGGATATGTTTCCTTGTAATATAGGTAAAAACTTTTATTCTAAATATAGAACAGTGCCGTTGAATTCAATAGTGACTAAAGACGAAATCAAGATGATAAAAATGGTCTCTAGCTATTTCGATTTAACAAAACGTCGCCTCTCATCTGGGTACCCATTTGCTTTGATCCTTATGGTTAACGTTTTGTTCCACTGCAATAGCTCTGATCATTTTTATCATCTTGTTTCAAACTTTATAAATCATTTTTGAAGCTTTTATTATTTGACTACCAGTTTGACTGAGATTTTTACCTTTTATTCTATAGAACAGAGTGTCAAATCCTTAACATTACATTGTTTACTAAATAACTGAATTTATCATTATTTACAGTTCATAATTGACATACTCACCCCTGAGGTATTTGTGACCCATCGCATGCTGAGCGTGTGTGTGTCCCATCTTTGCGTACAGATGAGTGACATGGAAGTGAAGATGATCGAAGTGAAAATAGGCGTAGTATAAAAGTACTACTACGGATGAGAAAGCAGCAAGCTAAAATTAAATATGCTAATTACTGTCAGTATTGTCAATCAATCTTAAAAATGCTTCAATTATATGTTTATAAAGTCATTTCTGATTGCTTAATTTTCTATTTCAAGTTATGCAACAAAAAAAATATTTAATTCGGCCAAAATTTTTTTTTTTCGTTTTTATGTAAAAAGTAAACCTCTCAGTTCTGTCAAGTTGTCAAAACTTCGTTAATGGAAAAGTTTTAGGTACTCTAGAATTATATTATATTATACTTTTTACCTTATAATAATATAAGATTTTTACTTTATAATTATATTTGAATGTTAAAAAGAAGAAAGTACGTTAAATTATTGCGTTTTCTTATAAGTTACGATATAGGTGGCTAGGGTTATTTTGAAAAATCACCAATACCCTTTTAGTTACTTATGATGGACTTTATCAACCGCAAATCGGCTCGTTGATTCACAAAGTATCTTCAATGAAAACTGCTTACTAAATAAACTAATCGTTTCTTCATAAGAATATAGGCATTTAATTTAAGAAAGATTCATATAAAATATCTATTTCTAAAACAAACTTACCCGATTTAATTTTAGAAGTTAACGATAGTATAAAAGAATTTCATTCGTTTAACTCAAGCTCATTGTTATTGTGGTAAATGAAAGTTTTCGAATTTACGAGTGAGTTTACGCAACATTTAATCGTCATTGAGTTCATTGTTAAGCAAATACCACAATAAATACCCTTTGTTATAACTTTTAATATCCATTTAATTTCAAGAAATTTTGAATCGATGCATGGATTTTTAACGCTAATAAGTTACTTTAAAAATACTAGCTCTTTCAAAAGGCACAAATGTTTTTTTAATAATTAAACATGGATGATTTTATAATTTAGGTAATTTACTTTAGGGGGAAACTCGTTTCTTTTGTATGCTTGATAAGTACTCATCATGTTACTTTTGTCTTCCCAATTCAACTTTAGGGGAACATGGTCGGTTTTTTCTAAAACCATAATTGTCAATCTTTATTCCACTAAAACTGCTACTGAGTTCAACAGAAAAACATGTTTATATTCCTAATTTTATTAGTTTACAATAGTTCGAGATCTTCTAACTTTTTGATTATTTTTGTGACAATACTGCAGTATTTGAACTGAACTTCTAGAACATTTTTTATACAAAGAGTGACATCCAAGTTGCTTTTATCTTTAACTTCGTTTCATGAAAATTGGACACAATGTACGAGTATTATCTTTCAGTCATTTGTTTTAACGCAACTTTTTTACTCAATTTTTAAGACCACCATCGTAATTGCGCGTTTCAGGTATCTGGACACATACCACGAAACCGCAATAGGTTTTCAAGGCATTCTTTCCCCGGACACACGTTGAGAAATAAAATACATTTTTATTTTAGCGTTGGACAGTAACGTAGCATAACATCGACAACAAGGATGCGAGATTCTATTGAAAGCAAAAAAAAAATATTGACCTTGAAATACTGAAAAAAATTATTTTATAAGTCAACACCCTCCACCATGTTTCTTTTCCTCAAAGACAATACAATTCATTATTAAATTTTTTTTTAAAGGCGCAATTGCGCCAAATCCTGGTATCTGTGTGCAGGATCCAAGTGCTGTCTTAGATCTTGAGGCTATCTCTTACAAAGGCGGGAGAAAATGATAGATCATGCGCAACAACCAACTGCACATATCTGAACTGGATGCTAGTTTCAGTAGAAAGGAGAAGAGTGTGCTGAAGGTACCTATTGCGCATAATAAATACCATTAACCATCATAGTATGAAACCATTTTAGTCTGAAAAGATAAAGCATACGCTGCCCCCATTTAGCTTTTGCGCTGAAAATCACGATCGTTAAACAAGAAACTGACACCTTACTCAGATCTAAGAGAAAAATATTGCTGTTTTTGCATCAAGTTTTACCGATTTTTATACATATTTGCCACCAAATTTTGTTATATTTATTAGGGGTTGTCTGAATTCTCTGGGCTGTACCACTGGTATTGGACGCATCCTCCCTTCTGCCAGGTCCATCGGCAGAGGGGAAACAAGTGTTAAATTATCGATTGAAATCATGGAAGGTCACTCGTCATGGAAACGGATACACAAACAAGGGAAGACGGATGCTCCATTGGAATTCATGCAGAAAGCAGTATCTAAACAGAGCGTGTCCGTTTCTGAAGCTCTTGTGGATTTGAAGAATCACGACCAGGCTGATCGCTATGGGCAGAGGCTGGAATGAGGACACCAGGTGTTTAGGGGAAGGGAAACGATTCTCTTATTCTGCGTACACCCTCTCCACATATTTTAGCTTATAAACACAAATCAAGCTGAAATTTTGAATCGTATTTAAAATGAAAGACCAGAATATAGCTTCCTGCTTTTCTGCTTCAGTTTTCAAATCACTTGCAAGAATACAAGAGTTAAGAGTTTTTCTGCAATAGACTTAATGCAGATAAACGCATGTACAGAGGGTACAAAACACGCAAGGAAAAAATACTTTAAAAATGCATTTCGTTCTATTTAATAATTAAAAATGCACTACCTTATCAGATCATGGTTATTTGATAATACGATAATATCTCAAGCGTCAAAGTGCTATGCATTTTAAATGAAACACAAGAAAAGAATTTCTACTTCAGCTTGTAAATTGTACAAAACCCCTAGTGTTTGCTAGTTTTTCTGTAATAAATGACTTAATGCAAAGAAACACATGTACAGAGTGAATGCAACAAAAAACACTTAAATTAAAAAGGCTATCTGATCTATTTTCTCAGTCTTGATTACTTGATATAAGGTGTTAGAATAATCTCAAACATAAAAATGCCAAGAATTTGCAATGAAACATCAGAATAAGCTTTCTGCTGCTCTGCTTCAGCTTACGAATAACACGTACAAAAATACTTACAAGCATTAACTAGCTTTTCTGCAATAGGTGACTAAATTCAGAGAAACACATGTACAGTGACGCAAGAAAAACCGCAGTTAATTTCAAAAGGCACTTCATTCTAATCTTTTTCCTTAGATCATGACTACTTAGCGATAAAATCGTCTCAAACTGCAAAATGCCATTCAATACCAGAACACAGCTCCCTACTCTTCTGCTTCAGTTTTTAAGACACGTGCAAAAAATATAAGTGTTAGCTAGTTTTCCTGCAATAGAAAGCTTGATGCAGAGAAACACATGTACAGAGTACAAAACACGAAGGGAAAACGTGTTTACTTAATAAAAGGAAAGCAGCAAAATGCAATATCGTTAGTGCTGTAATACTGTTTGACTTCGATTGGAACCAATGACAAAGTCCATAACCTATATGAAAGAAAAATGTTCTTCAAACTTCAAGTTAATTCGAAGTCGAAACTGCTGTCAATGCGATGAAAATAAAAGTACACAGCATTGGTTCTACATCGAATAGAATACAAAAATTAGTTTGATTCGATTAAACTAAAATCCGAACAGTAACACTTCATTAATACTGTCATAAAGACAAGTATATTGCTTATAACCCCATAATAGACATCAAAGCGTAGCACACATAATACAGTGTCATTTGGTTTCCCTGGTCGAACTTTAAAGGATGGTAGGGTGCATCAAAATATTAAAAAATGTCAAAGAATGTATGTCCGCAACTATTGCACGTAGGTGCTACAGGATGCCATTTTTGGCATGTGTACAAATTGTTCTTTTTCTTTAAAATATGTTCGACACTCACAACATGGATTTCACACGTGAGAGGCATAAGAATGATGACAGACGTATATCTAACACGTATTGGGCTGCCAATAGAAATGAAAGCTGCTCGAAGATCGCTTCCCCCAAAACGGGAGTCAGATCTTCAAAAAATTTACGTTTCCACCGCCAGCTGTTTGAAAGAAACATTTCACATAAACAGGCATGATGCGGGTTGGCCGAGAAGTTCAAGCATTCCAGAAATGGAAGAGGACATTCTACGCGAAGTTGAAAGAAATATCCCTATTTGGGGAGCGTTCACGGTACAATCTTTAAGCAGCTCTTCCGTTCCTATCGGCAGCTCCATAAGTTTGATGCATGTCAGCCCTCTCTTAATTCTTGTAATGCTCCATCCCTGTTTATTGTTTCCACTTTTAAGACCATTCACTCCGTAACACCTGCAATTTATGCGATTCTTTTTTGCTGTTTACGGAGAGAAGTGCCTTAGAATTTTTTTTAATGATTGTATTTGTCTTGGAGAGTAGGAATGCATAATAATTACATCCTGAAAACCTTTGATTTCAAATTTATTATGAAACGTTTTTCAACAAATACATTTTGCAATCGGTTGAGATTTTTAACACGCACTTAATAAAAATAGTATTTTTGTAGATTTTAGAAACAGTTTCTAAATATACAGTTCCTAAATTTTTGTATTCAGTGTCCTAAATACTGTACAATTGTTTTCAATATTATGTAGCAATGATACATCAGAGAGAACCAATCAATAGCTGGACGAATCGACAGATAACTTGACTGTCGGTTTTCTTGATGTTTTTGAGTGATTTAAGAAATTAAATTTAATAAAATATCTCGTTCTCCAAGTATGACGGCCCATTCGGCCCTCAAATATATGAAATTCCTATGTGAAATCTCCATGCGAATTTTTTTTTCCATCCTCCACAAAATCAGTACTCATTGCTGTAGTTTACGATTTACATATTATTTGTTATAATGTTTGTACTTTTTACATCATACTTTTCACATTGAAACACATCGATTTTATTGAAGCTCGGAAACAGAATGAACATATAATATTAATTACAAAGGATATTGAAGAATTTTATGAGGATTACATCGGATGTGTGCCAGATCTGCATTGTGAAACCGGTGGTGATGGTTATAATCAAATGGGTCCAAATACTTGTATTCAGGTCAAGGATGAAATATTGGATCAAAACAAAGAACTCTGGAAAAACTGGTCAGAATATGTGAGCGTAAGACTTAGAAGTTATAAAGAATGAAGATATGAATTATGGCTGTGCAGATCCCCAAAATACGGATGACTACTTCAAAGATAAAATGGTGGAATACCATCCCACAATGGGACCCATTGTAGTCTTAATAAGCGACTTGGGAATAGTTTAACAACCGATTTTCTTTTGGATCCAACGGTAAGATAATTCAAATATTCTTTGAGTGAAAACAGAAATAATCTGCGTTCAGTAAATTGATTTATGTGAATTGCATGTTTCTAATAATCCTTGCTTTTGTTTCGTTGCAGGAAATTTTGAAGTGGACATGGATCATTCCATTTCTACCTTGGCGTGGAATTAACAATTGGAAGTTGAAATTTCGATAAGTTGGTGTTTTGGCTGTGCGTATCTGCATATTCAACAATAATCCTGGACTTTTATAATATTGATATCTTAAACAGGACCACAGTCGGCCAACCTCTGCAATAATCTGAAAAAGTCTCACTTTTTTCAAAAAGGCTCGTTTTACTAAGTGAAGTTTTCAGAGAATATTCCCTTTCAAAAGACTTGTAAAAAAACAAAATTAGCAAAAAACTGACTTGTAAATAATAATCTGATTCCTCAACTAAAGTACAAACACATTTTCCTAATGATGATTTCAAGAAACATTTTCACATTTGGCTAATTTTAGAATGATGTTAGATAAAAACCTATTTTTCGCAAGACTATAGAATCATGGATATTTATTATTTTTACTTTGAAACTACTTTTTCGGGATACTTTTGATTGAATTCATTTCATACTTTTATACACTTGGAACTTTCGAAAAAATTAAAATCAATAAACTTATTTTTTGACCCTAATTTGTTATACATTTATTTTTCTGAAAAACAAACCCACATGAAATAAAACATGAATGTTAAGAGTTTACAGGTAAACAGTTTCGTTCTAAATAGGATACATTTGATTCAAATATCGTTTCAAATATTATGCATACCTCAGATATACTTATTCACTGACACCTAATAATCAAGACACCATTAAAAGATATAATATTTATCATATTCAGAAACGTTCTATAGACATTTGTATAAAAGGAACAATGAAATATGTATAGAAAAGACCTATTAGGTCGACGGCACTGATTTACGCATCGATGTGAGCAGATTCTGCAAATTGGATTTCGAGACTAGTCTCAATTGAGTAGCACAAAATCAAGAGCATCGCTTTCAAATAAATTATTTCTTTTGAATAAGGACAAGAATTGTTGGGCTAAATTCTTGCAGTTATGTCCACCTACTGTTGAGATAATGCAGTTCCCCAAATATACTAATTCAAAGAGACATTGAACTACATCATTCATCCCATTTTGTAGTGTATCAATGGCCTATCGACTTCTAAAGGTAAATTAAATACACTAAATAATAATCATATTTAATGATGCACTATAATTAAGCTTTAAGTTTCCGGTATAGCAAAATTGAGTGGTGGTAGAAAAAATTATTTTAAAGAGTAAATTTTTATTTACAAACTATTAAAAGGTTGAAAAACTAATTAACAAAATAAATGTAGCACATACTTCTTTGAAAAATATAGAACAGCATTGGTATAATTCCAAAGGGTTACTACCGTGAACAAGCAAGTACACACGGGACAACCAAAAACTTCCTCTAAAATTTGAATATTAATTAGTCAAGCTATTTTGCTTCGAAAATTATACGAGAAAGTTAACTTAAACATGAGACACACTATAGTGGGGCTCCAACAAAAAGGCAGTCAACCTTGGGTCAGTTGATTTTTGAATAGATATGAAAGATCGCAAGGGGAGAGCAGCCATACGCAAAAGCATAAATGGAGATCGCCGTGGGTGGTTTTCTCAACTTAGAACCAGAATCCGCGCCAATTGTGGAATAGTTTTGTTTACGTTCCAACCCTATTTAAAGGATAGATTCGTCCAAAGCCATGTGACTCAACTGTCTTCTCGCTCGAGCGGGACTACTATGTTTGGAAAACCTATTTTGTTTCCAGATACACAATTTTATTCTCTGAAATTAAATTTACTTATTTGAGTTAGGTAGGTAGGTAGTTAATTAACGTCGCACTGAAGTGACATAGCGGGTTATTGACGACAGTCCGGGAATAATTCCGTAGGGGAAGATCCAAGGACAACACCAGGTAATTTTGAACCGAGATGAAAAGGTCAACACCTGAATTGGTACCCCACTTCCAAACTTCCACACCAACGTGAGGACATTTGAGGAAGCGACAGATTTAACGTGCACCAGCCCCCGCGTACACGACGGTCTTTGTTGGACCTAGTTTCGAACTCGCAACCCCCTGGTTGCAAATCCGTTGTTCTTCCAACTGGGCTACAGCGGCCTTTATTTGAGTTAGTCTCAGAACCAGCAAAGTGCTCGAATAACATTAGGTCACACGTAGATACGTGAATATGGGAGATGATGTTTGAGTTAGCATGGAAATGAAGTCTATAACCTATAAGGGAAAATAATTCTTACTAAATATGAAGAAATGTAATAAATAATGCATTTCATAAGAATAAAATAGGTGTTATATTTTACGAAGAAAATATTGAAAAGGGAATTAGTGCATTTATATTTTATTCGAAGATATTTAAGAAATCAAGACTTTCGGGAGGGGAGGTCGATCCCCCAGAACCTTCCTTCTGGCTTCGCCCCTGGTTGTCACTGAACTTTCTTAATTTTTGAAAGCGACTGAGTTGATTTTATTAACCGGTGATCTTACGATAATACTACATTGATTTGAATTCGTTGCAGGAAATTTAAAAATATTAAACGGCTAATGGCATTAAGGGAACAGTGTACTTTCAAAATCGCTCAAAACATCGAATCTGTTTTATTTTTAATTAAATTAAGCTCAGTAGATAGTAAAATTGATTGTTAAATTACGATCATTTTTGACGGAGTTACATTGACAACGTAAAACATAACAGATAAGTATGGTCGTCACTACAAAAAAACGCATTTTTCTCCTAATGAGATTTTTCTTATTCTCATTTCGAACTGATCCCTGTACATTAGTTTTTTCTACCGAAAAATACGGCTTGTGGTCAAGGTGCTGGTTTCTATGTCGAAAGGTTCTTGATTCGAATCCGGGGTAAGGCATGGATACTTTTCCGTCTGGTGCGAAAGTGTGACCTCTATAAACGAGTTGTGCCTCGAATGTATGGTATATACGTGAGGTGCAACGTGAACTCATAACCCGTGGTGTACCAAGAACCAAGGGGTCCACAATTCCACCTGTAGTTCTATGATGACTAGCACTTCTAGCAAGTTCATATTGACCGGGCATTGGTACAAATATGCGCATTGGATTTTTCTTGATTTCCCTAAAAAATTTTGGATAAATATTGCAATATGTTGTATATCTCTAAATGCAATTAAAGAAATTCATTGGGCTTCCTAGTTTTGCAATTTTGCTTTGAAATGTTGCTTAACCTATACTGTTTTGCAAAATTTTAGGTGCTTTGGTAGTTTTTATCTATTGAGTAATACACTTTTCAAATGGTGTTGAGTTGATTTATATGTATTAAAGCTATTAGGTGAATTAAAATATTGGCAATATGTGGAAAATTAATGCGAATGAGCTTATCAACTGTTGCTAATTTATCAACATTTTGACCACATTTTATTCAACTTCGGCACAACTTAATATTTTTGGACCAAAGCTTTTTAGTGGAAAACAGGCAGTCTGCAAATTTTATAATGATCGCATCATAACTTAATGTTTTGCACTTACCTCAATTAAAAAGTAGATCCAGCCTTCGGGTTTCTTTTTCTTTGCCAGTACCACTTTTCCTCCAAAAGGGAGCCGTTCATCCTCGCTGTCCGGCACATACCTACGTCTTAATGGCATGACGGACTAGATAGCTCTGGACTAGATCACGCGTACTCGGCCGTTCGTTTGCTCCACCGCGCCCTTCCTACCATTAGCGCTCATTTTGAAAAATGACATTTATTTATGTTATTACCAGACCTAAAACGATTGTGGACGGATTCGTAACAAACGAGTTTCTCGTGATTCGCCGTCAAACAATTTAAATAAGTTTGGTCTTTCATTTTATATTTATTTAAAGGCAATTGCGCTACAGAGAATGGGAAAGTTTAATACAAAAATTGGATTTTGTAACGTAATCTTAATAATTAAAATAATTTTGTAATCATTTTAAAATAGTTTACTATATGGACAATTTTTTTCTTTGTATCCACATAGGATACGTAGATATGTTTACAAATAATGTCATAGAAAATTTTTAAGCTAATTTAAGACTTTAATTCGTCTATACTTGAATGAAGTAGGTTGGTAGTTGAATTTACGTCGCACCTGAGCAACATAACGGGTTATTGGCGGCGGTCCGGGATCAATCCAGAAGGGAAAGAATCGAGTACGCCTCGTAATTTTGAGTCACGGTCAACATCTGAGCTGGCACCCCGCTCTCCAAATTTCCACACCACGTCAACCTGAGAACATTTTTGGCCACGATAGATTTAACGTGTATTAGTCCCCACGACGGTTTTTGGTTGGATCGAGTTACGAACTCGCAACCCTCCTGTGTCTGATCCACGACTCCACCTACTGGGTACAACCGCTGTCCTTCATACTTGAAATACAAACCAATGAAGGAAATCACGTTTTATTATGGTGCAAGAGCCTTATTTGGCCAAGCTGTGCCCAACGTCAATTTCATGGACACACACAAAGTTTTTACTGACTCATAACAGACAAATGCACCCAGAGAGAAAACGAACATGAGCCCCAACTCGCAAGTTGCTTCGTCATCTGACCGTGGATCAAAATTACGTAGTGTTGTTGTCCCTTCGAGTGATTCCGGAACGCCGCCAATAGCCCGTTATATTGCCCTTGTGCGATGTTAATTAAATACCTACCAGTGGACAATCTTATTAAGCCACAGCGTCCCCACAGACATGATTCTGGATTTGAAAAGATCAGAGCAAGTTGGACTAGTTAATATATTTAATTTTTAACCCTTATAGTGGTTGTCTCGATGAGGTATCTCGTCATTAACAAAACTGACAAGATCTTGATGGACGAGATATGTCGTCATTTGAAAAAAACTGACCAGATCTTGATAACAAAATCGGCAATAACTTGATGACGAGTATATCATCATTAGCATAGTTGGTTAGGTCATGATGGTTGAGATATCTTGTCGAAACTACTTGGAGGGTTAACTTCCTGATAGAAAGGGAGGGCTTATAGCCCTTTCGACATGCCCACGTTATCATTCAGACCAACAGTAAACAAGAAGTGCGTCATCATTGTGCAGTGGATATGGATTATACCAAATACAATGACTAAAAACTTGTCAGTGGTTTAGCTTCATCACTCTTCTCATATCCTTTTAAAAGGCATAAAACTCAAAATCATACCCTTTAAAAAAGGCTCAGTGGCGATTTTCCAGGTTTGAAACTTCGTCTAACTAAATTTTAATATTTTCCATAACTCAAGTGTGATTGAACCTTAGGTCACGACAGAATTGAGAATTCATGACCCCCAATTGCATTAGATATCGACTTACCACAATAATTTAGCGGATTTAAATTTTTAGGTAGGTAGGTATTTTAATTAACGTCACAACGGGCTATTGGTCCGGGATCAATCCCAAAGGGAAAGACCGAGGGACAACACCTCGTAATTTTGAATCACGGTCAGATGACGATGTAACACCTGAGCTGATAATTGTAAACGACGGTCTTTGGCTCGATTCGAACTCGCAACCCTCCGGTTGCTAATCCATTGCTCTTCCGAACGGGCTACCGCGGCCCTTCGATTTGTAACCAAAGCAAAATCGCCAAAGAATCACTATTCTAGATTTTAATCAAATATTGGAAAATTTCAACGATGTATCGTTCATGAAGGCAATGCACTATCTACAAGCATGCTATAGCAATAAATTTCCCTGAATCTCTAAAACCTCCACATTACAGCCTGTAAAAATTATACTTCAGAAACTTCTTTGAAATAAAGTTTACAAAAATTCAGAGTTCAACCTAATGTTATCTGGCAGGTTTAGATACGGTTCCAAACCCCCAAACCACTCTGAAGTAGATTTGCATACTTTTTCACAAGATTGGTTTGGGTTTTATGGCGCAAGGTCCAAAAACTGACAAGCTGAGCCAGACACATGATGCAAACCAGTAAAAATAAAGGTTAAAATAGTCTGATCAACAAAGTGTATATACTTTTCATTATACATTTTATTGTAGATATGTAGTTTTGATGATATAAAAGGTGCATGATAAAAGATGTAATGTATTGGGTCATCCGGAAAGTTCTGCGGTTTTTTTATGATAAATACTAACGAAGCAGTACAAAATTTAAGAAAATGTTATTGAATCACATAAACATAATTTTGTTCTGACTTTTTGCCATCTTTCCGGCAGCTGGAAAATTCCTTTTTTAAAAGTCATTAGGCTTATTTGTAAAGTTATCGAGGTGCTGTTTGAGTCTCCAAAGAATTAACTCCAGGCCGTTCAGAGAATTTTGAAGTGACCTGAAGAGGTGAAAATCTGAAGGGGCAAGGTCTGGTGTATATGGGGGTGACACAAAACATCTCAACCATACTCAGTAAGTCTTCGACATTCATTGTCATGCTGGAAGACACCTCGACGATTGGTCAGTTCTGGCCACTTTGCTTCGATTTCTGCTTTTAATATTACCATTTAAGAACAGTATTTTTCCGAATTTGCCCGATTTTGTGGCAACAATTCATTATGAACAATTCCTTTGTAGTCCCATCATACACAAAGCATTACTTTTTGGGATGCAGCCCCCTCTCGATGTTACTTGGGGAGGTTCATTTGGCTTACCCCATGATCTTTTTCTTGTAACATTATTGTATAGTATCCATTTCTCATCTCCAGTAATGAGCCGTTTCAAAAAAGGAGCTTCTTCATTTCGTTTCAGCAAAGAATAAAATACGAAGATTCGAGCAAGCATATTCTGTTGAGTTAAAGTATGGGGTACCCATACATCGTAGCGGCTTACATACCCAATCTTCTTCAGATGATCACGAACTGTACTTTTTGGAATATTTAGTGTGATAGTTGCTAGTTCCTGAACTGTGTAACGTAGATTTTCAGCGATGGCATCTTTCAATAGGTCCTCGTTTACAGAGGATGGTCGTCCAGAGGGGGCATCATCTTCGAGGCTGAAATTTCCGCTCTTGAATTTATCAAACCACCTTCGAACTGTCATCAGAAACAGCACTTTGTCCATATACAGCACAAATTTTACGAGCAGTCTGACTTGCATTTTTTCCTTTCTTAAAATAAAAGCATATGACGAAAATGAACTTTTTGGTTCTCCGTTCTTAGCACTGCAGTGAAACAAAAATTGTGCCACAACACAAGCTCGAATTATGCAGTGAAAGCAGAAAAGACCGAATTTACACATCTGCTTCAATCAAGGTCACTCCTTATCAGCGGTAGCAAAATAGTAATAAAATAAGTAAGCGCGCTTCGATTTGAAAAACCGCAGAATTTTCCGGATGATCCAATATATTGGTCACCATTGGTAAAAACAGTATGAAGGCTAAAAATGAAAAGGAGAAATGTGATAAGATGGTTAATGGTGTTATTAAAATCCTAATGAAATGCAATTAAAAAATAATGAATTATAACAATGGTAAAATTCTGCAGCGATGAAAAAAAGCAAAGAATGATGCATGTGGAGTGACATAAATTTGATAAAACTGGTGACGAAATATTAAAAAAGTCAATAAAATATCTAAAACATACATGGAGTTAAAATGGGATTTATGGAGATTCTTAGCAACACTGACACGCTGGAGCGGTTTCCCCAACCAATAAAAATCTGCGTGATTCGCGAATGGCCGATGCGAAGACGTGTTAAAATAACGCTTTTTTACAAGGATTTGATAAAATGTAGTTGATTTTAGATCAACACAAATAATTTATATATGAATAAAACGCTTGCATAACAGTTCTGTAACCTATTTTGAATTGTTATAATTGTTTGACATTCTTAGCAGTGGATTCCAAAGAAAATCAAGACCAATTTTGAGTTTTCACCAAATAGTTCCCGAGAATTCAAACTTTAGTGTCCCATATAATTATATAACAAATCCATCTAAAAAATTTCAGAGTTATATTTAAGGAGTTATGCATTTTTTGCTAAGGACTAGCTCATTTTTGTGTATATGGTTTGTCTTATTTCCGAAACGTCATTTTTATTGATTTCAGTGAATCCTCTTTAATTTGGTGTTATAAAATTTATGGTTAGTTTAGAATAGTGTAAACAGTCCCCAAAGCAAGTGAATAAACATGAGTTAAATAAGTTACACAGCTTAAAACAAAGCCAAAAGTATGTTTCCAATAGTTATGAGTAATTCACAATAAATGTCAAAGAAATTACCTGTAGTCCGATAGTTGTCATTCTCGTGAGAATTTAAGATATATTAAAAGAATATTCTAGATTCACCAAGTTGTATGAGTGCAAATATTTTCATCTCAATTAGTGAAATTTTAAAATAAATTAATATTCTTTGTATGTGCTTGGTTTTATTCATTTAATTTCATATTTTCCTAAATTTAGTTTTATATACTTTCCCTCTATTTTTTCCATAAACCTGTCACCATTTGCCTACACATGCATAAAACTCCACTTTTAGTGTAATTTTATCAAGAACTACCTTGTGCTCTATTCAAATTACATATTCCACTCAAATTGGAAATTGATTGCAGTATGTTTTCCCAAAATCAGACAGCTTCATTTGTTTTCCAATAATTCTAAAAACAAAACATAAGAAAAATAGTTTTTAATCGACTTAATCAAGCATAAACATTTATATACAGGCATTTCAAAGCTATTTTTTCACACTAATAAAATACACAGCAGCTTTTAAAATCTCATAGTTGGCATTTCATAAATATTTGTACATTTTCCATATAGCACCAAAATTTGTCCTAAGAAACATCTTCATCACTGTGGCTTCTTGGTTCCAGATTTGATCCTCTGTTGGTTGGTAACTGATTATTAAAAACACCAGAGTTTTGAAGGAACATATGAGCGGCATCTTCAGAATGGTCAACTGCATTTCTATCCCCATTGATCTGTTTTCGTAACATACCTGAAAAATGTACACAGTTAAATTGATGGATGAATTATGTTCACACATAAAATAATATGGGAGTTCCAATATCCATAAAGTTATTGTCTAATTTCTATACATCTTTCCTTAAAATATACTGGTTTTTCATTGATTTGGAAACTCATTGGACAGTTATGGAAAACTGACAGGATGGATTATTTTTTTGTACTTATAACCCCCATTTTTTAATATTTATAAAATTAACCTTAAAATTTGTAAAAAATAATTGCTCTACATATAACAAAACAGTCACTTCAACATAATCGTTGATGCCTGTACAGCATGTTAAGCAAGTTTTCTTTGCCAGATAAGTATTTTCTGAAAAAAGGTACCCCAAAGAGGAGAAAACATTTATTTTGAGAAAATCGAGTTTGAAGTTAAAAAAATTTGAATTTATTTAATTTTGAGTTAATTAGTTTTACTTATATTTTTAAAACACAAATTGGAAAAATGAAGCATAGAAATAGATTATCCAAATCTCAAAATTAGTTATTTTTGAAAATTTTGAGTTCTAAGGTATCTGATTACGTTGAGTCAATTTTTGATTAAAATTTCATATTTCATTTTATTCAATATTCTTAATATTTAGACATTTTTCTTTACAAAACTGTTTTTATTTTCTGTATGGTGAATAGAAGCAGATACATAGCAATTTGAATAGATCTTAATATATATTTATTAATTCATTTTCAAACCTTTAATTTCATTTTTTTATTGTGATTTTGAGCAAAATTTTTGCATGAGAAAAGCGATAACTATAAATGTACTACATATTTTTGAATGAAATTTGGTGCACTGATTTTTATATTTGTTTTGGAGGGCCTGATCTAAGGATATAAAAGTTATCTTGAAAGAAAAACATTTTTAGAGATTTCAGTGTTGAAGTAGTTAGGAAAAATATTTCAAAAGTTCATGTTTTCTTCAATATTAATCTCAATCTCATGAGTAGAAATGAATATTGCATATCGTTTAGTTCAGCACTAACTTATATATTTAGACTATACGAAATTTTAGGCAAATGTATTCATAAGTTTTCCAGTTGTAATGTTTTTCATTAGTCATTCTTTTACCTAAATTTTCCAATTGTTTAATTATAATAATTTTTAGTGATTTTTGCTTTATGTGTTTTTATAAGTTGTTTTAAAGAGAAAAATAGTATGATTTAAACATTAAAAAAAGGATTGTGAGTTCAGTCATATACCTTAAAAAAGTTTCTTGTAATTTAACCACCGTATATTAGTAAAACATAGTTAACACTGCAGGAAACAGCAGGAAAAAATTATGATACAATCTAAGACTAAGGTTGTGTTTAAGATGGAGCAAATTATTGATAACACTATTATAAACCATGTGATTAAAATTAAAATGAGGTTGAATTTTTCAAGAAAATAAGTAAGTGTGAAAACTGGTAAATTTAAAGACTTTTTAGATTGAAAAAAGTATAATTTCAGACTGATAGAGAAAATATCATTAATCAATAGATTTTTCCATCCGTTAGTGGCGATGACTTAATTTACTAGGTTCAGGAAGATCACAAAATAAGACTATTTCAAATTCTGATAGTTTAAAGATAATACTTACGTTAGATATCCAGATTATATTTACCACTACAAATATTTAACATTAAAATTATGTAATTACTTTTATCTTCCAATAAATTTTCAATATCTTTCTGAAGGCTTAAAATGTGGGCATCTTTTTGAATTGAAACTTTCCTAAAATCTTTCAACCTTTCTTCTCGAATCTAAAATAAAAGAGCAAGATCATAAAATGAAACAAAAAGATCAATTTTAAAACAATGGTGTATTGGAAAAATTATGTTATTTTGGTCAGGTCAGGACAAAAATAATGCATAATCTGCTTATCAATCATACCTGATAACTAACATACTGACAGTAATAGCAATATATGTGTTATTACCATCTATAGACATTTAAGCAACAAAAATTAAGTATTCAAAACATCTTACTGTATAAAAAACTATGTCAATTCGAAAATTTTGCCATAAAATTTGCCAATGATAAAATAAGAAATCTGAAACTTAAAGTAATCATATTTCATTAACTCAATAGAATCTATCAATGTGAAAAATAGTAAAACTGGAATTTCAGAATTTCCAGAAATTACATTCTGTGATATTACTAGCATTGTATATTTATGTGATTACATGAGAATCATTTCTAAATATTGAATTATGAACAAAATCAAGCTTCTTGTTTTATATAAAATAGTTTTGTAAAACAGTCTAGTAAAATGTAAAACAGATGTATTTGAAATATTAAACTCAAAACTAAAGCAAATATTTAAAAAGAGCAACACAATACCTATACAAATTCTATATGTAAGAAATGGTACTTTTTTAGAGGTATAATCATTTCTGCTTTTAAATACGTATATATTGTAAAAACATAATTCTGATCATAAGCTCTTTTCTATGCACCTTAGAAATCAAACTATCACCTGTATGCAAGAACTAGGAACTCAATTTTTTTTCAGTTTACAAGATAGAGTAAAAATGTTTCCACACCAATGCACATATGTTTATATGCGTATATACCTACCTTTCTCATTATCCGATAGATAAAGCTTAAGCAGTTGGAAAAGTTTACCCAGTTCTTGCATTACATTCGCCATGATCTCAGCTTCACAAATTTAAGTATAACTCAAAATATCCATTTTTTCAATCATAGTTCTTGCATTCAGGCAATAAGGGTTAAAATATCCATCAAATGTACATTTCATCCTACATTACTTTTAATTTTTATGAGATTAAAAACAAAGTCCAGTCTTTTGCACATATTATTGAAAGGCAGCAAGAAACTCTTTCAATTAAACTGAACATCTTTCCATCTAATTTTATTTTCTCTAGGGCAAACATGTTAATTCTTTTTTCTGTTAAATTGGGTTAACAATGAACTTTCATGAAACAATTTCACAGTACTTTAGTCTCTAAAAATATTTATGAGTATCACTAAAGGGAAAAATTAAGAACATACTGCAATTTCATCTTTGTGTAAAGATTGCATCTTTTCAAAGGCCTGCCGTTGTTCCTGTTGAATTGCTTTCTGTAATAAATTAAATATTTATGTAAAATTTACCAATTTTATAGCACAACACCTAATTAAACCTTCATTTCATATGCCTATTTATTTCATGCTTACCATATTTAATATTGCTTGTTCTAAATCAGCTATTTTAGTCTTCATTGTATCTAAAAGGAAACTTTTTCCTTCTAGTTTCTGCTTCAAATCTATTTGAAAAAGGGGTCATTTTAGGTTTCTGGTCTAAAAATTATCATAACAGAAAAATTAAAAGTATTCCATGTTTAAAAAGTTTTACATTCTTTAACATGATCTGTAATTATCATTTCTAATAAGAAAATGTGATTTATTGATGTGTCATAGGTAAAGAGTTATCTATATCAATAAAAATAGCTTTTGTACAAAGAATATTATTGCCCAATTTTAAATTATTAGTACATTTTGAGCTATAGTAAAGCAAAATCAATGAATTATGCATCTATCTGTGTATCAGTATTATGTCCAAATTGAATATTCTTTCTTGAAATTTTGCATATTTTGAACACTCCCTGTAACTTAATAAATGAGCTACTAAATGTCAGTTTGTTTTCAGATTTTAGGTCTGTGCTTGTATGTGCAAATATCGCACAAAAAAGACTCAATAGATCTACATTAAATTCTATAAGTTCTAAACATTGTAATTTAATTAATATACAATGTAATGTTATTGCCTGCATTTTCATGCAAGTTTACTATAAAATATCTGAATAACCTTATTATACTTGAATCCACCCTAACCAAAGTTAAGCCCAGTAATTCAGTTAGTTAAAAAATAGTCTTTAATCTACAATCTCAACTAAATTCAGCTTAATCCCAGAACTACTCTCAATTCTTTTCAATACTACAATTTGTTCATTCCTAAACAGGCACTTAATGACAGAGTTTCCATTCCTAGGATTAGGTCATTATGCAAATTGACAGATAAGCGAGGAGCTTAACAGTTTCGATTTATTTGAATAAAGAAAAGGTTTTCACACACACCAGCATTGACAATTCAATAACTAGTTTATTTTAGGGGACTGTCTAGAACTTTGGCACCAGTGAATAATAACAGGAAAAGAAATAACAAGGCACACCGATCACAAACAGAACATCCTGCATCTGATTCATCGAGTTCAACAAAGGCTGCATTTGCTGGTGTCTGGCTGAACTGGGCAATGGATGAAATTCTTCATTTGATTACATCATATCAGGGGACCGGCATTGGTATCATACTGGTTTTGACGGTGTATTTGAAAATGACCAAGAAAGGGGGTGGTTGGTTTGGGTTTTATGGCACAAGGTCCAGTAGCGAACAAGTTGCACCAAGCACAAGATTAAGCTCTACCCAATAAAAACAGTTAAGATCCAAAAAGTTAATGACCTAAGAGGATTGATTCCCCACACTGGAAAAGAACATACCCTAAACATGCTTTCCTGCTTATCAACCAGTAATTGCTGTAAATCTACATTATCATACCTAATCCAAATCCAGGCCCTTAAGGCAATGACATACCTTACCTTTATGCATTTACATCATGCCTTAAGGCATGATGTAAACACATAAAGGTAAGGTATGTCATTGCCTTAAGGGCCTGGATTTGGGTTAGGTATGATAATGTAGATTTATATGGGTTTACATCATGCCTTAAGGCATGATGTAAACCCATATAAAGCATCAGCTGAAATTCTGCAGATCTCCATGCTGGAACCAAATATTCAAATACTTTAGAACAAAAAGACACAAAGAGGACATTAAGATTAGTTACCTTTAAAATTAACAAATAGTTTTCATTTTTTGAAATCATTAAGTACATAGTAATTAATTTTACAAAATGTACATTTTAAAGTACATCTAATTGAAGTCTCATAAATGTGACCTTATTTGATTAGTCGAAGTGCGAAAATTTCAAGGTTTTTGAAAACAATATATTATACTTCAAACACCTAAAATACAGACAAATAATTAACTTACCAAATCAATGTCTATAACTTTGTATTAAATATTAAAACAAAAAAGGCAAGGATCATTTCAACTAATAACTTAAGTAATATATAGAAAGCTGTTGGATAAAAAAAATGGCAAACTCAACCGTCCAATTTAAAACAAATTATTCTTTGAATCATGAATAAAAACATTAGTTTATATCAAGCCATAAGAGTTTCTATAAAACAAGATAACAAAATTACCTTTAATTTCAAAACGTGCAGCATCATAAGCAATTCCAATGCCAATGTCCGGACTTTGGGACTCTCTCAAAACTTCTATCTTGTCTTTGCAGTGGTTAACAAGCTCTTGAAATAAAACTAATTGTTTGGTCAAAAATGCATTTTCCTTCACAAGCTTTTGACATTTTATTGAATCTTCGCCAGCATATTCAATCTCTAGTTTTAGTGTCCGAATCTCTGTTTGGCTTCTTTTACATATCTGGATATAGATAGTCAGAATTAAAACTGAAATAGTATAACTCCCTAAAAAAGAAGCTTGTAATAACCTAAATTCTTACATGTTACAACTGAGACAGCAATAATTTAACAAATTGATTTCTAAAATAAGGAGACTCATCATTTATGGTTCGTTTAGGTTTTATGGCACAAGGCCCACCAACAATCTGTCAAACATGACATAATTGAAACCAATAAATAAAAATTTTAAATAACCTAACGAACAGTGAAAAATAGATTTAAAAACATGAGTTAATTGAATAGATCATATGGCGTGGTTTAAATGACATAAAATGTGTAAGTTAAAAGATGAAATGTATAAAAACATGAAGCAGCATCGCCTCAAGTTGAGAAAAGTGACTGGATAAGGACAATTGTTGACAAAGATTTCATTTATTTTACAAAACATTATGAGGTTTTCAATCACAAACATGGAGCAGACTGTTAGAATGGTTAATTAAGAGATGGTAAAGTTACTTGAACTACAATGAAATCCATATTTTTCGCTTTTTCTGAGATTGGTATCAAAACTCAAAGCAAAAAAAACATAAAGTAGATGTAGAAAATCCTCTTCAGAGTGAGGACATGAGAAAAACGAAGAAATAGAAAAATTTTTAGCACTGGAAAACAAAATTGGAGCTTTAAAGCAGTTTGTAAGGATTAAGCATGAATTTCCTCCCATTTTTCATTCTTCCAGTATTTCAACCACACAAATGTAGTTCCAATTCTACCCAATTCTATTTTGCTGCTGCATTGTGATCCTTAAACTGTTCAAGATCAAATTAGTTTTATAGGCTTGAGAAAAATTTGCAGATTACTAACATGACTAAATCCTTCAAGAAATACAAAAATAAAAAGCTGTTCCAAAAAGCAAATAAATAAGTAAAAGGTTTAATTAATAGGGATGGTTTATGTTGGATGGTTTATGTTAGATGGTTTAAATTAATGTGTAAACAGAAACATAAAATATTACATTTATGCATAGCTTAATGTCGTCAAACCAATGCAAATATGGAAATTATATCAAATTCAAAATGTTTCTTACTTCTCTAATTTCATCATTTTCTTGTTTTTGTGATACAAGGAGGTTCTGGAGGTTTTTGTTGGAGAATAACAACTGAGCATTCTCTTGTTCAGCTTTCCTATGATAAAACTGTTACAATTAACAGAAAAGCATCACATCACACATTAACATAATAAAGAGTAATATGTAGTCTCTTAACAAAGATTAACTTTTATGCTAAAGCAAGTATCTGCTCATTATATTTCTTGGAACATTTTTGATATTTATGAGTAAACTGCAGATAGCATACCTGCCAACCACCAGGCAAAAGAATCCGGAAGATTTTTAATATGGAAACTAAAGTATACAACTATCAGAAATTAAAAACGCCTAAAAGATAATTAAATAAGCAAATTAGCAACAATTGTGTCAAATTAGGCTATAAAAAGCAATTCAAAACAGAAAAAGTAACCCACTTCTCCACCGCTCTTGCATGCTTTGTGGTATTTTGAACTTGGCAAAACTGATTTGGCAATATTTTACACAAAATTGCACCAATTATAGGCAATAATAAGCAAATAAACTTTTCCTGGGTGTTTTAAAGGTACATTGAAGTTTTTCTACAACATGAGAGCCATAGAAAGGTTACAAAATCTGTGTCACTTGAAAATTTTCTGTATGCCTAAAGAAAATACTCTTTCTGTCCCAAAGACAGGAAAACAAAGTGTTGTTCAGAAGACTTTTAGAAAAGTTGGTTGGAGTGCAATATCATTCCTGCATGGATTGCCATGACTTGGCACCAAAAATGAATTTAGCATCATTTGAAAATTTCTTATATTGAAAAGAAAAATACTGAAATAATTTTCCCTTTCAGAAAGATGGAAAAAAAGTGTTTTTTGAAAGACTTCGGAAAATCTGGAGGAGTTGGCAGGTATGAGATAGTATAGGTCAGCTATGCTGAGAAAGCAGGGCTGTCATGCAAAATCATGCAAGGTGAGTCATAAGTGATTGTTTCATCAACTCATAATCACTGCAGCCATTTTTGGCATTGAACATTTTTAGAGCAATTGTAGAAACCAGTTTAATTTAACCTGTTACCTTATTTAACGTAGACATTCAAAACCATGCAACTGAAATGCCAACTTACTAGTTAGACTACATTCAGATTCATATGGGTTAAAGGTCTACAATCATTACATATAAAAATTATTAACTAGTACATAGTGTAAAAATTCAAAGGTATTTCAGTTCAAATCACAGATACAAAATGCAAAAACTTATATTGAAGAATAAAGGAAATAGCAGTACTTACGAAATTCGGCTAAGCAAATCATTTTTAACTTGTTGCTTTTCAATTTGGAGTAGGTCATACAATTTTTGTTGTTTGGATAGATGAGTCTTATAATCTGTTTTATCCTGCTCTAATAATTTAATTTGTTCTTTCTGCAAGCAAAATACAAGTCATAAGTTCAAAAGTAACACATTGCATGGAAAAAATATTAAATTAACAAAGGAACATTTCTGTGAAAATAAAATGTTGGAAAAATAAAGTATTCAATGGATGCAATAATTTTTATCAGAGTAAAATGAATTTTACCAGAATATAAGGTACTTTTAAAGTATACACTGATAGTATATTATGATAGCACAAATTCTTTATAACATTTCAACAAATTGGATATACAATAACACTTTGATATAGTGTGGGAGACAAGGAAAAAGCGCAATATATTGAGGGAAGCAATATAGTGAGGACAAGGAAAATTGACTTATTAGAAACAAAAGGACATAAATTATACATTAAATTAAATTCAAACACAAAATTGGTGATAACACATTGTAGAATAATAAGTATGGTAGAATCCTAAATAAAATATTATTAATTAAAAAATATTTATTACCTAAATAACAAAGAAAAGAACATTTAAAATTACAAATTTAGGGGAAGTTTAACATGGGTCATTCAAGCAATTTCCATAGTAAATTTTGCAAGCCAGTTCACCCTTGGTTTCCTCAATGGGTTTACTTTAAACTTTCCTCTGCATATTTTTGTCCCCAAGCAGTGAGAATGAACTTAACAGCCATTTTGTAGAGGGTCATTTATGAATTTCTTGCATTCCTATCAGAGGCTAATAATAACCTCACCTAACATAACAGATTTGGTATTTTACATTATGGATGGTTGGTTGTTTTGCGGTTTTATGGCACCAAACATAAGATAGACAACTTGAAGTAAAAAATGTCATGTAAGGGGAAAAAAGAGGAGATAAAAGGGAATAAAATAACGGTAAGAAAGCAAAAAAAGATCGCTTGGGTATCCCAAGAGAGCGACTAACTAAACTGTTTACTAAAGACAGTAAACCCCATTTGAAAAGAACAGATCACTAGAGTACCTCCGGTCCGTGAAGCCCATTCACACCTAAAAGAGATGTGCCCCTGAGGGCTTTATATTGTGGAAGCAGATACCACATGAAAAGGTTAAGAAACAAAATGGCCTGGTTGGTTAGGTTTTATGGCACAAGGGCAGTATTTGGCCAAACTGAACCAAATATCAAGTAAATGGACATACACACAAGAATTTTCAGGAGATGTAGGATTTTCTATGTCCTCATAATAGTAATTTCAGAGGGATTTCAATAAAAAATAGATGGACGTAGCCATATGCATGCTATATCTAGGGGCCAAACATAACTAAGGGTTAGTATTATATTTCGGTTTGAAGTTGATTGATTCAAAAAAATAAGATTTAACCCAAAATCCTGTAAATATTTCAGGATAAAATATACCTCAATAGTTGAAAATAATGAATGCATGTAAGATGGAAACTCCCTTACCAAAGCTGTTATATGTTCTTCTTGCATTCTAAATCTTTTCGCTCTACCTAAAATTCTCCTGTTTCTTTCACTATGGACATCTTTCCTATGTCTTTCAAATAACAGTTGATTGTGCAATAATAAAATTTGATTCCTTAAGATTGTGATTTCATCTGGAGGAGGTTTTCCTGGAAAATAAAGTGCAGGATCTTTATTTTTATAAAATGAAAAAGGTATTTTAAGTTTGAAATGAGAATAACAGTTGTTGTGCACCTGCAATATTCACTAGAAATGTGTCCATAATATCACATATTAGATAGATTCGGCATCAGAAAAACTACATTATGGGGAAAATAGAAGTTTTAAGGTACCAAATCATAAATAAAGCATGTGCATTGAAACATATCCTTGATATGCTTCATTGTTCATGAATATTTTCAACTCAAAATACTTAGAATAGCAATTTATATTCAACTCAAAATACTTAGAATTCAATTAACAAGCCTCAATTCAAAATGCCTGTCTCAGTAATAATCTTACAAATACTCAGTAATACAGAAATAACTCGATTTAACTCACAGCTCAAAGCTACAATACAATAATTCTAAATGGAACTAAACTAAAAAAAAATCAAACATATTACTGGCATTTCCTAATATAGAAAATTACACTTATTAATAATTTACTTATTTTTTAATTTATAACTTACTATTAATAATTAAATAAATGCTATCATGAGTGCTTTCATTAAGTTTCTGTATACAATATCGCTTATGTTTTCTATTTTATCATAAATATTATCGCTTGCTGTACTTGTTTCTTTATATTTATGTTATGATTTAACATTTATAGAACACAAGCAATTTCTAGTGAAACTATTTAAATATAACTTTAACCAATGATAGAAAGAGGATAGTGATCAACATTGTTGCAAGTTGGCCTCTTTCATAGATGTTCAAAACTGAAGCAAAATAGGGTCTATCATACTTAATCAGATAATTTGTAACAGAATAAAACAAATACATGGAAATATATGGGGTTGTTAAGTTAGTTATACTTGCTAAGTTAGATTTCTATGTAGTATTGATGACGGATTAAATAGTTTCATTTACTTTGATTTTTTATTGCAAAATTCCAAATAAGAATAAAGCATTTCAAATGATGTAACATAACCATCAGTTAATAGATTAATCATAACTGTCATGAAACGTCCTCTTTTAACCAATTCTCATAGAAATATTATTGTGGTCAGAATCATGTAATCGTTTTACTGAAAAATGGTTTCTAAAAATTAATTTCAAAGGATTAAATGAAATTAAATAGCTATTTTAATTTTCTACGTCAGTAAAGATTAGAACTTAATCGAGAATTTCACAACAGTTATATGATGCTTTTTTTGTATTAAATACCCCAAGCACAATGCTTCAGGCTTCATACCCAAAATAAATGTAACATTAGACACCAAAATTAAACAAATCATTTTTTAATTCAAATGGGTTTTCAACTTACCACCAAAATGAGTCCAATCTGTATTATTTGTTGAAGTAATGGGGATAGTACCTAACTGATTGAATGAACAAGCAATATTGCCCTGTTGGATATAATGATCTAGTAGCTCTGGAGGTGACAAACTACTCAAATACAAAACTTGTGAAAAATTAGCTCCAAAATTTGTAGCTGTACGTTGCTTTACATCTGGTATTGAATTCAAAGCAATCGGAATCAAATCTTGATACGTAATCAATCCATCTATTGATGAAACTGCAGTTCCTGTAGGTACAGGTACAAAGGCACTGGACGTAGTAATCGTACTACTACTGCAAGTAACTACAACGCTTTCAGATGCAAGGTAAAATTTACCATTTGTTGCATTAATTTGCTCAGATGGATATAAATCTGCAGGGCATGAAGAAGATCGAATGACTTTTGGCTTTTGAATACACTCCAATGGAATCACAGGTGGAGGTCCACAATGACTAAAATAGCGAAATCGATTAAAAGGTGGAACGTCTGTTTCCATGTCAGTGTCTTGCATACTATTAAACATTTCCTCTACTTCATCATCATTGCTTTTAGGCAAGCTATCTGATCGTTCAGAATTCGACATCGAAGTCGAAGGCAAATCTCCGGGTTCGTCTGTGAGATTCTGAGTTGTGGAACAAAAAGGCGTGTCCAGCCTTGCCTCATCAGTTGCCATTTTCATTGTAAAATTTTGCAAGGAAGTTAATTCAGAAACTTCTTTATCTATATCTAAAAGGAAAAATCATACCATAAACTAAAACTTTCACAATTAAAACCTCAAGTAAAAGTTGCAAAAGTACATTAAAATGATTTCTGCAGTAAATAAACATGGGAAAATAAAGAAAGGAATAAAAAGTGAAGTTTAACTCTCAAAATGACAGGTTGGTTAGTTTCAAGTTTTATGACGAAAGGGTCAAATTTGGCTAAACTGCGCCAGCATAAGCGGATTTGTAAACAAAATCCAGGTTTAGATGTTTCTTCTTATTCATTTCTTATCCTGGTAATACATGCTTATAACAAATCTTCCATGCAATTGTAAATACTTTTTCTAATTTCAAAAAATTTTCCTATTATTCAGTTTAAAAACTGAAATTTTAACAATAGAACTTAGAAACAGGTCATTCCATGTCAATTCAATAGAGCACTCAATCTTGATATCTCCAATTTCAGCAAACATTGGTGAGAAGGTACTCTTAGTAGTAATATAAGTTTTTGAAACAAGCGTTTGATTCATTTAAAAAATAACAAATTGAAAATTTGAAATTATGTAGTTTTTAAACTTTTGCAACACCTCTGGTTTTAATATCTTGCAATATACCTACGTTATAAGGCTATTTTTAGCATCCATTGAAAGCTTATAAAACAGGGTTTAACATTTTATACAATATAGTCAAATATATTTCTCAAAAATTTTAAAAATTAAATTTTAAAATATTTTATTTTAAAACATATTTTAAATTTTTTGAAAACAATTAATCATGAGTTTGTATCAGTCTAATATACTTTAAAAATTTCAAGTTGGAACACTAAAAACATTTTAAGACATTAATTTTATGTTTGACTGAAAATTTGTGCAAAGGGCTCAATTGGCAATATCCAAATCTTACAATTATTTTTACAGATGGGACAGTACATAACTCCTAGTTTATTGTCAGCCAAGCTGTTGCTTAGTCAGTCTGAACATTAAAATATTTATTTGCTCTAAATCTAGTATGAGTTCCAACTACAAATTTACAGCATATGTTGAGGTTAAATTTCTTTTTCAAAAATGACCCAAATTTTGGCATTTTTCAAGTTTTCAAATGAGCTATAATTCGAAAAATAATTCAGGTATGTGAATGTCATATTTTGCAGAAATTCATTTCTTATGAGGTTACATACAAATATCAAATTTGATTGAAATTAGAAAAGGTCAGGTTAAAAATGATACTTTGGTGACATGGAATGACAAAAACATTAAAATGAGCACTATACATGAATTTCAGGTCATATAAGATTGAGAACTTGCCATCTTCTTTTGCTTCTACTGCTGGAAGAACAATGTCATTGCTTGACAAGCTTGGATTATTGGAAGGTTTGTCAGAATCTTTTAATCCTTGGGCAGAAGAAATAAACATATTTTTGGAACCTAAATGACAATATTGAATACTTCAATTCAAATCTTTCAAAAATTCATCAAACATTTCCTTAGATATATATTTGTTTAAAAATATGAGTACGACTTTACACACCTTTTGTAGTTTGTGGTTGTACATTTGAATCTTCTAAATCTACTTTTAAAACCTACAAAACATATTTTAGAAATTATTACCAAGCATTTTTAACAAAAAATTAATTTCATATTTTATGATAAGCCTTACCAAGATATGTGTTCAAATAGTAGGATGAAAATACCAGTTTGGGCAAGGTCCACATGACATAAAGTGAATACATAAATTTAAACATTCGTTTTAAAGTGCAATCACTTTAGTAACTGGTACTCTGGTGAGTTTTCATGTTTTTCAAATAAATTACAATTTTAGTAATGAGATATTACTTTGCTAATGTCTAGAAATTAATTTTTCTGATAAAAACTCTAGTGTTTTAATGAAATCGAACATTTATTACATTTAAGAATTTTTAGTTTGAATACATTGTATTACATCTGAATAATTAAATTGTTATGTTTTACTTATATAGATCTATTTTCATACTTTTATTTTTAAAAAATATAAAAGTAGTAAAACAAAATTTGAAGCTAACAGTATTTTCTTACTTCAGGTTTTGCTTCTATTGCAAAATCCAGTGGAACAATTTCTTCAGTAGATATTTGTGAGCCATAACTTCTTAAATCTTGTTCTCCTGAAATAATCAAACTTATAAAAATAAAAATTAGCAAAATTGAAACAATGAGTCTCAGAAAAGCTAAGAACATCCATCGATAGCAAAAGCTGAACATTTGCTAGAAATGTATGCTCATCATGCATTTGCAAGGGGTGATGTTTTTTTCATTAAAAATTTCAATTTTCTTAATTTTATTTTAAGAGACAGGTTTGTGTTTTATGGAAATAAACAAAACCAGGAAAATTAAAAAATTTATTATTTTTAATTAAATTCTAAATATAAACTGCTTAGAAAATGTTGATTTCACTGATAATCACTATGAGTTAATTATCTATGTACCAATATTTCAATTGCACCGACTAATTGGTCTAGGGGTCATAGAATTGACTTTTAGATCGAAAGGTTCTTGGTTTGAATCCTGGCGTCAGGAATGAATGTTTGTTGATTTGAAGTGAATGTGTGGCCTCTCTATAAACGGAATGTGCCTAGAATGTATGATATGTAAGGTGTAACATGAACAATTCCCCCATGTCTTAATGAATAATGTTCAATTGGCTGGACATTGGAGAAAAACAACATTTCAATTGCATACAGTAATTATCAAATATTAATAAATGAATGATATGAGAATAGTTTCAAAAAAATAAATGTTTTAGACAGAAAGTTGGATGCAAACTCTTGCTAAAATCACAAGAAAGTGAAACATTTAATAACATTAAAATAAAGAGAACTCATTAACTACAGAAATAAAGTACAATAACTTTATATTGTTGTGCGTCGGTTCACGAACACACCAGTACTGTGTGTCTGTTCACGAACACACCACTTCACAATCTAATCTAATCGAAGTGTGTCAGTTCACGAAAACGCCGCTTCAATTTAATACGATCAATTAAATTCAGAGTGACAGCCACGAGATCAGTGATGCCATTTCTTTTTTTACCCTTATTCCTAAATTCCGTTTTCTTCCTCGCCTCAGTGACGCTCATTAGCTATGCCAAGAAACTTCCAGAAAGTTTACATCATGCCAAGTCATGTGTATCTGTTAACTAATGACAGATGAGCTGGTTTGAAAACAGCGAATCAGGAAGTCCAGCTTCTCTTGAATGACAAAACCACTGCCATTGAGTGACAACCCCCTAAAAAACTGATAAAAAGCATGGACAGGAAGAACACGCGCTCTTCTGACCTTTTCGCCTGTCCAAAAAGATATTGCAGAGGGAAATGCTGTTGAGCGTTGTCTTGGCCATTTTTTCTTTTTGATGATGAGCAGGGATCCCCAAGAGACGCCATGTCTCTAATAAGTTAAGTTGTTCTTTTATTTAATCTTATCTCAAGATAATACAAGTGTGTAGTTCTTAGGTTATTCCCACGCTACACCTTTTAACTTAATTTTAGTAATGCCCGTCCTTTTGCTTAGTTCGAATCACTTCCCCTTCGTATTTTTTTTAAAATCTCGTAAGGCATCACTGTTTGATTTTTAATAATTCTAATGGATATCATGATATCGTATTGTGTTTTAATTATATACCTTTTTATTGTGATGTGTTGTGAAGTATTTAACTTGTCCATGTGTTAAATAAACATATCTAGTTAATTGTTAACTATGGTTCATCTTCCTTGCCGATACACAGCCTGCTTTCATGTTAAATTATAATTATAATGTTCAGATATTTAAGTACTCTGCTCACACAGTAATTCTGAGCAGGGTTAGCGAGAGAGTTTTGGTCACATATTATAAAAGAATTCCACTATACGATCATTCGCTACCGTTGTAGTTCCAACTTTCGAACCTTTCACTTCCAAATTCAAACCAACTAGAAAAAGGACACAACAATATACTCACCTTTCATTGGTGATGGGGATGTGGTGCTACTTGAAGCAGGTATGGTAGATAAAGTAGAAGATGGAGTTCTAGTCAGTTCAAGAGACGATCCCAGATCATTTGTCAAAGAATCCGACTCAAAGTTAATTGACGAGCTGCTTTGACCATTATAACCAACAAATTGAGAACTTTCTAGAAACAAAAGTTTAAATATCATTATAAATATAATTCCTTATGATAAAGACTTAACAGTTCTAAACCAAAATATGAACCAAGTATAAAATATGACCTTTCTATTGAAATAGGTAATTCTTTGTGGATAAATAATTTTTACATGCAAGTATGTTCGGTAGCTATTCACTCTCGATAAAAACTTTTCTTGGAGATTATCTAATTGTTTAATCCGAAAAAAGCTGTTGACTGTAAAAAGCTAAATTGACCAGTAACCTGATTTTTCTACTTCAGAATATGTATATCGGTGGGGAAAAGGCCAATGTCCATTTTGCAAGTTTTAGATAATACCCCTGATTTAGTCATTTTCGATTTTTTTAATTTTTAATACAGCATACTAAAAATACTTTTTAATCTTTTGATTATTTCCTAATGTATTTATTGATAGGGTTCTATTATAACTTTCATTATCTGGAAGTAATTTGAGGACAACTCCAATCATCAAATGTGGACTGAACTGAATCAACTGTTTTCCAATGCTCTGTGACTTCCGAGTACTAGTATTTCAGAAATTTTGTAATGCAACATACACTTCCAAATTCACTTTTCAATCTAGATTAATCAGTTCTTAACTTAAAATTAATCAATTTAGCTTTTCAATTAGAAAACTTTTTGTAACTGAATAGGCAAACAACTAAATTTCAAGAATTAATATGAACCAAATCACTCATGCAGTGATTGGTTTAACAGTTCTTAGCATACACATCTTGAAGCAATTGCAAGTACAAATGCAGACAGCTGCTTCCTGCTGATACTTCTTTTGTTGCTAATCTCATGAATTAGAATTAATGAACAGTTTATCAGAGGCTGAAACCCAGACTGATCATGCTCAATGAAGAGAAGTCACAATGCTAATGCCAATGTTAACCTTTGTATCTAACCAATGTTAACTTTTACAGCATACATACCTTCTCAGCATAACTAATAGTAAACTGTAGCATATAGGTTAGTATTGTTTTACATATATACCTGTGCTTATATATATTACTTTACATATATCACAGGTATATTACCATATACTTGTGATGAAAGAGGAGGAATCTAAACATTTAAGTGTGGAACAAAAACTAATATTCAGAATTTAGACACTCCATATACGAATAATTTTTTACATTTAATGTCAGATGGTTTGAAATTTTCGGAATATAATACTAAAAGTTTAATTCAGAATTCTCACAAATTTTATTACTTTTAAAGTTAGTATTAAAAGATATTCCAAGATGGTCTTGATATTATTGGTCTTTTAATAGGAACCAACATACCATAGGAACAGACATTTTGCTCAAAAGAAGTTGAGGCAACATTGTTTTTTCTTCTAACAGTTTCACGAGTACCTTCAACAGCATCCAATGAAATTGAGGCACAATCAACTATAATATCATGATATGACATTTTTTTCCACCTGTAAAACAAATATTATGCAATAACATGTTATAATTTTATAAGCATCAGTCAGGATTTAAAATCAATGATATTTGAACATGGTATTTTAAATAAGAGATGACTAGACAATAGCATCAATATTGATAACTGTGAATGCAGAGATTGGATTGAAAGTATATAACAAATGTTATAAAAGCCTTATTCATAAGTCAACTTCATTTGCTATTGTTTCTTTCCCAAAGTAAACAAAAATAATTTTTAGCCTTAAGTTTAAAAAGAGCTTACAGGGGGCAATTGCACCCAATCTTGGCAAATCAAACAAAAAAATACATATAGTTAATTGACATGGGAGTTAAGCATTGAGTTATACTGAAATGATGCCAAAGTATAAAAAATACTTTCATATGAAATTTTTTTTCAATTCATGATACTTTCAAGATGACACATTTTATTCTACTAAAAGATTTAGCCTGCAGCAGTGTACTAGCAGCTACTGCATGAAAAGTAGAAAATTTTAACTTGTATCTTAAACACATTAATTTATTTAATCAGTAGACGAAAGTCATAAATTATGTTACCATCTAAGAAAATAAGAGAATATAAAGCCTGAAACAGAATGATACAATCAAAATATAACTACTTCACACTAAGATTTTGTAACACATAAAATGACAGTATAAATTTTTACCTGCCAGTACTGAGTTCCGTTTCTTTTGAAGCAGTGACAAGAAGAGGGTGTAATCTGACTCTCTCAAGCATAGGCTAACGAACACAGATAAATGTTATTATACAAACTAAAAATTACACATAGCATTGAATCAAATGCAAGAATAAATTAGTCAACTATATCTACAAACGAAATGCTCATTTAGAATTTGGTTTTGCTAAAGAATCCATTTATGTGTGCTAGATTACTGTCTGAATGGAAAGATATCTTTTTACTACCCAAGAGTCAACCAGATTATCAACAGGCTTAAGACCGAGCAAGGGGAAGACATAATTATACATAAAAAGCAATGCATGAAAAGAAACATCTTACAGAAGTGGATTGGTTATTTTGAGGTTTAATGGTGCAAGGGCCATATTTGGTCAAGCTGCGCCAAACACAAGACTATACCAAGTAAAAATGTCGTGAAAGGGAAAAAAGAGGGATTGGGAATAGTAGTGGGTTGAAAGCAGAAAAAGATCATTTAGGTATCCCAAGAGCACAACCTCGTTTACTAAAGACAATAAACCCCATGAGTTGGTTTTGGGTTTTATGGTGCAAGGGCCACATTTGGCCAGCTGCGCCAAACACAAGATAATGTCAAGTAATTGTGAAAAGAAAGGATGTAGGAGAAAATAGAGAAAGAACACATGGGCATCCAGGGGGCGTGACCCTCATGTTTACCAGAGGCAGTAAACTCCACAGGAAAATAGATCACTGGGTTTGTGAAGTCAGTACACACTTAAAGATGTACCCCTCAGGGCGCATGCAAGAAAATATATATATACCAGATGAAAAATGAAGCTATGATTTTACCAACAAAATTCAAAATATGGCCATTATAATTGTTTATTATTTTGAGGATTATTGCTACTTTAAAATAGAACTTTAGGTTTTCAGATACAAATGAAAAATAAAAATGTACAGTAACTATTGCAAAATGTAGTGAAAATAAAGAAAACTACAGGACCAGATCATACTAGCCACTAATGCATCAGAGATATGCACCTTAAATTGTCATTTGCATTGATAATCACAGTAGGGGGGGGGGTATTTCAATTAACGTCACACTGGAGCAACACAATGGGCTATTGGTGACGGTCCGGGATCAATCCCAAAGGGAAAGATCCGAGGACAACACCACGTAATTTTGAACCTAATAATCACAGTAGGACATGATACGAAAATTTTACCACATATCTATAAAAGTTACATTACATAAAGTATTTGTGATAAGTTCTTACTTTAATAACTGAAGTGAATACTTTAAAATTGTCTTCAGTACAGTCACGTCCTCCATAATAAGAACGAAGATAGGCCAAGAAATTGCAAGGAAACATTCCATACAAACGATGAAACAAAGTATAAATTACTATATTTAGGTGAACCATGTAGATGTCAACAATGAAGCCTATAATATAGGAAGCAAACTTTAGTGATATCAACTCATTCCAAGATTCAGAATTAATAGAAATTGTATAATATTTAAATGCTTGTTATTAGGTGAAACTTTTATACAAAGTAATTTACCAAGTTGATCAGAAAAACATTTAAAACAATTATTTTTATTTGTGCTTGATTTTATCAGGTATTCTAATCAATATATATAATGAATACAGTAATTTATTTTTATTTTCAAAACTACTTACTGGGTTTTTTCATATTCCACTCAGCTAGTCTAGAAAATATTCCAAAAGTCTCAGTTAAAAAAGGTCCAAACTGGGATGGTATCATAGGTAAAAGACAAATCAAAACGAAAAGACCACTCATCAAATTTGGTGCATTTGTGTCGGTCTGAAGATAGAAACACAGAATACATTTGTATTAGAATTCATCACTTACAGAAATTAACAAAACAGAAATTTAAAAATTACCAGTAATTTTTACCCGGACTAACAAAAATTACTCTTTATGAATTAATCCAGGGCAATATATTAGTTCAAATACACAGCAAAGTTAGAAAATCTACTGAAATTTATTCTTAACTTACTTTGAGTAGATTTAGAAGAGTATTCATTACACGATGATTGGAAATTTTATACAACCAGGAAGGTTGTTTGTACACAAGATTGCAGAGGAGCTGTAGAGATTTGTAACGGGAGCATTCCATTTTCATTAACTCTGATATCTTATCAAATAGATTCTAAAAAATATGAATTGAGGAATTAAAATTTTTCCCATGAAATGCATCATATTAAAAACATATATAAGCATATATAGACAATCCTGATTTACTGATAATGTTGAAAATGTATTTTAATATCAGCTAGATGTAAAATCCTAATTAGCAGTGCAGATTTTAAGCAATTCCCATTTTTTGTTGCCCATCTAAAATGTAAAATGGTTAAGAGATGGACTACTGTTATTTTATAAATCTCACTGGTTATTGCTAATTTTATATAGGAGTTATTATTAACAGCTTCATTAATAACTAGCATTAACAGCAAAAAAATTTAAGTTATGATTAAATTAGAAATTTATGTTAATGGTTATTTTAAAGAGTTAGTAATTGCTTAAATTAATAGTACTTTCAATTTTTATTATCTTATCACGTTTTCAATAAATATTAATATTTTTAATATAATTTTTATTTTGTAAGTTTATACAGTAAGTTATTTTGCGACATTTATCAATAACTTAATATTTTAGATAACAATAGCAACTGTGAATTTACATTTGTTATTTGAAATGTTCACAGAATAACAGTTCACCTCTAATGGTTGGCATTGCTGACAAGACACCAATTTGGCGAATTTTGGCACACCAGACATGGTTCAAACCTTTTACATGCTACATGCAAACTTTTTACATTGTAATGGCTCAGTTTTAGCACAAGAAAAAGTAATTATAAGACTATTTCAATTTCAACAAGTATTTTAGATTGTTAATATTTATGTATTGTTTACTTTTGCATTTTGGTTAATTGAATTTACAATTTTCTTTTGCAATTTGGTTAATATTGAATGTTTCTAATCGATATTAAATATTTAATCTCTTGTTCATTTCGTTTTGGCAACATGCTAAAAAGAATTAATGCTTAAAAAAGGCTTGAAAAGTTTGTTGTATTTACTGTGAGACATGGAATAAAGAAGATTCAGAATAACTTGTGCATTTATAATTTAGAAAGAGTAAAACATTTTTCGTCGTTTTGTCCTCAAGAATACAATAGCGAACCGACAACATCACAAGAAAAACTGGTGTTTGAATTAAATCAATTTTTAAATTTGATGATTAATGTAAACAGGGTTCCTACAATTTTATCTAAAACAAATTAAATTACTTTTCATGAGATTAAATAAAATTGACAAATTTTAAAATCTGGGAATTAAATCCTTTGAAGTTTTTAAAAAAAGATGGAAAAGCTAAAAAAAAAAGGAGTTTTTCAGTTGATGGCAAGAAATTTCAGTAAGTATTAGAAAAGTAAATTTCAAGTAATTTTAAGGAATTTCATAGACTGGGAAACTTGTACAAATGAATAGTAACGAAACAAGTTAAAATTCTATCATTTACCTTGTCATGAGGTTCTTTCAATCTAAGCAGAACACTCAGGGAGCGTTGTGATTGAACAGTCATGTAGTAATCCACAATACCAAATAAAAGGCGAGAATCTTTAGCTATTGAAAATAAAATGGAAAACAACCTAAATTTTTATGTTCCAATGTAGTTAAGGTGTTTAAATAAAACTTTTCTTCCTTGCATTTCATAAATAATTAATTAAAAGTATTCATTCATATTATATTTATAAATATACATATTCATAGATAATTAATAGATTATTTTTATAGATAAGTAATAGGTATAAAACCCTATTAATTTTAAATTCATACATTATTAACAAGCAATACAAAATTTTAATTATTTTATAAAAATATTTTCACTGAATTCAACAATACAACAGTAAAATGGTAAATATGTTGAATCCGGGGCATGTTTGTCGCCAAGCAATTTTTGTCGCCAAATCAAGATGGTGTCAACACCAGTATGGCGGCCAACTTGCCGATTTGATTTGTTACATCAGGAAGTAAAAATAAGGAATTCACAAATAAGCAATAAAAAGTAAAGAAAAATAAAACTTGCGTTCCAATTTATGTAGATTTGTCTGGGTTGAAAATTTTTACAATTTCCGCAATAAATGCGAGGAACATCCGCTGGATTTCCATCCCATTTTGTTGCAGCCATCATATATATTCAGCAAGGTAACCGTCAAATTGGTCTTTGACCGTTCTTTTCCCCTTAAGAGATCATTTGATGGCACCCCGCGTCCCCTCAATTGCGTTGGTATGGGCTCCTGTAGCCGGGTCCTTAAAGTACTCACTATGGTTGACCATCAGATGCTCGAATCGACAACCTTTGAAATGTTTATCCTTCAGGTTATCGATACCAGCATAAGACTTCCAACAGTCAAACACTATGGTAGTTCCCGGCAAAATCCTTTCACGAATAATTTTACTCAACACATTCTTACTCCTCTTTCACTACAACCATAAAACATTTGTCCGTACCCCTTTCAATTCCACCAAACACCCATTTACCCTCAACTTGTGTACCCCTATTATACTGCCTTTTACCAAACTTACTCTCATCAATTTCCAGTCTTTCCTACTCCTCCAATCTTTCCATTAAATTCCAAGCAAGCATCACACACTTCTTTACAATTAAACCAATCACTCATCATATGGGTCGCCACATCCATTTCATTCATAAAGCATTTAATTGGCATTTCAGTCACCCAGTACCACGTAATCAAAAGAATCTTACACATATGCAATTTACTGTTTTCAAACCATGTTCCCTTTCACACCGATTGCTTTTGCTTATGTCCATCCTTTCTACACAACCATTTGTACCTATCGCCCGCATCCTTTCTGTATTTTAAAGCCATTTCACTCCCACATTCTGAACATTTCACACTATTCGCAATTAAACCAACTTTCTGGCACCATTCAATCACTTTCAAGCTCTCTGGATTCGCTAGATTCATCATACATTTTCCCAAAAAAATACGCATTCATACGCCCAGTCAAACCATCCACTGCCATACCTAATCAAGGGTAAGTGAGCAGTTAATAAATCTATAATATCACGAACAATAATTAATTTAATTTCTAATTTAAAAAATTTTTAATTAATCAATAGAAATGTGCCACTTACTTAAAAAGATGGTAATAAAAATTTTAGAAACCCAACGGCAAGCACAGAGAGAAACCAATCCCACGAAAAAAATACAAACTTCAAACTAACGCTTTAAAACCACCGCTTCAAACGACACAAATCATACAACACAATACATCTCAGTTTCATTAAGAAAGGGGTTGCCATAAATCTAGATCCAAATGCCAAGGTTACCATGTTTGGCGATAAATCGCCAGTGCCCCGGATTCGACATCTCCACCCAGTAAAATAAATTTCAATAAGTACATAAAGCCAAATTAGTTACCTACTTACGATTATAAAATATCTACCATGAAATGATACAAAACAATTAATTGAAAAGAATACATGCATGAGACTAAGACTTGGTATGCCAAATACATGTTATAATCAAGTTTTACAAACAGTTTCTATAAACACAAGCAAACCTGTGAGTAGTATCTGCATTAAACTTTCTTAATTGTTTATATCTATTGATGTCAAAGTATAGTAATATTTTATACCTTATTTCAATCCATTTATAATAAAAACAGCCATCCATGTTCAATTAAATGGATTTCATACCTCTAAATGAAATAAAATTATCCAAATATAACAGCATTTCATTTACTGGGATAAATCTCATTTCCAATAAAATGCATGACAAAAGGCACACCTCAGTCATGTTACAATAGTTAAATTGTTAATGTCACCTTCAATTTCATTCCATTCCCTTGTTCGAAACGATTTGCCATTTATTGACATTATACCTATTTTCTCTGCACTGATTTCTATCTTCCGATTTCTCATTGCTTTTAGTAAATGGACTGCTGAAGAATTCCATTAGTTGAAAGCTCTTCCGGGTAGGTTTAATATTATGCAGTTCCATAGCTCAAATATAGCATATTTAAACAAGGCAGTGAAATGAATGAATGGATCCCTTTAAGATCGATTTTATATTGTTTGTGTCCAGTGTTGTGCCCCCAACAGAAACAATTAACTTCCATTTCTGTGCCACATACGTTAGAGAAATATAGATTATTTGATAATGACTGAACTAAGGACATTCTGCAAATTGGTAGACATAATACATAATCAATATTTAAAATCAATTTTTCTAAATTATATGCACTCGGCTTGAACTATTTCTCAAAGGTTACATTAAAAATTAATTTAAACTTGGCTGACTGCTTTTCTACCTGCCTTCAATAAGAATCCATTTGTAAGCATTAGAATTCAAGAGATCAGCAGACTGCAGGTAATGAATCCATGACTTTTGACTTGTGTTTATTAGAAACAGTAACATTTGAATGTATTGAAAATATTTTCTTATTTATAAACATAATGAAAACATACTCTCACAAAGATTTTCTTGAATTAAATTTTTAATAGTTTCATAATCAGTTCCTTCTAACAGAGGCAACAACTGAAGGACAGCTTCTTGATTGCTTTGACTAGCACGGTCGGTCTTTTCTTTCCTTTGATGCATCTAAACCAAAGTATAAAAGTAAAAATGTTATAGAACCTTCAATAGCTTTTACATTTTATAACTAAAGAGTTAAAATAAGTGAACCAATTGTACAGAATAGAAGAGTTCATCAAAAAGGGATAATTCAAGTGTCACTCAACGTAGTAAAAAATTTCATCACTTCAAGTAGAAACTCATTAACTGGCAAAAATTTTATTTACTTTTCAACAACTTAAAGACTTAGTTTTTAGAGTAAAACTCAAGATCATTGTACTGGTCCCTTACCAAATTGGTGGCAAACATTTTCATTGCCAAAGGCTATTTTAATAAGTCTGCAATAGTCTATAATTATCGGCAATTGCCTATGGTAATAAATTGGTAATGGTCATTTTCAGATCAAAAAATAAAAATTATAAGCATTTTGATAGTTTCTGCTGTAAACCACCAATATACTATTTGAAAAAATTATTTTTGCTTTACTGCTTGTACATGGCATAAGAATTATCTCATATAGCACTGTAGCATGCTTATTTATAACTCATTGATATATGCTAACTTTAAAAACTAAAGTTTATACATAGAAAATACTTTTTCAGGGAGTTCACATATTATGATTACGTCAGTAGCAAAATAGCTTTGTCAAAAATTTCATATTTATGTTACAGAAAAAAAATAGAATTGCAATGGTATCATTTCTATTTTCAAGACATCCCACAACACCCAGTGACACCATAATAAATGCATTGATCATTAATAAATAATATAAGTACCTTGATCCATACTATTGTAATGAGTAATAACATGAATTACAAATATGTGATTAAAAGTAGGTCTGACAATATTTTTGAGACCTAATGCATCAATTGATGAATTTTTTAGGCAAATATGAACTTATAATACTGAAATTCATAGTGCGAAGGAAATAAGTATGTGTTTAACTCTACATATTTCATTCCACATTATTTTGGGGAACAAGTTAATCATTTCACTGATCAAATCAAGCTTAATATCAAATTTTGATAAAACGTCACATTTAACTGTCAGGACAAATAAAATACCTTTACAGAACACTGAATTGTGATGTGTTGGAAATTAACGTATGGCGCTTTGTGCGGGGTTTTTTTGCGTTACTCAAAATAACTTCAAAGGAAAAATAAAACTATTTGTTGCTAATGCTCCTTTTGAGCATGAATTTATAATTGAACATTGTGCACACAAAAGCGCAAGAAAGAAATTCTCACCACAATGCTATTAGATAATAGACAGACAGAATTTGTCGATGTTAACTGAAGTTCAGACCCATTTACACTCCGTAAGTGTTAGAATAGACACTAAATATCACATTTTCTATTTCGCTTAGAAACAGACAGAAATCTGACTGCCTGTTTTAGCAATATCAGTGTTGCCATTTGAAGGTTTTTGTAAGAAAAAAACTACTATTATTATTTCATATATTTTTGTAATTTTTGAGGCAAATAATTGGTAATTGAATTAAAGTCCCATTGAAGCAACATAACAGACTTTTGAAGATGGTCCGAGATCAATTCTGAAGGGAAAGAACTGAGGACAACACCTAATAATTTTGAGCCAGATGACGAGGTCAACACCTGAGCTAACACCCTCCCCCTCTCCATATTTCCTCACCATGGCAAAATGAATTTAATTTGAGAGAAATACTCTTGTCTTTAAATATTCAATTTAAGAGGGGATGTAATTTAATATGCACAAAAATACTATAATTCAAAAAGAATCTTAACAAAGAAAAAAATACATTTTAACGTCTTTAAAGTTTCGGTTTTTAATTTCAGTCGATATTTCTGTTTTCGGTGGCAATTATTGAATTTGTTGTGTTTCCCCATCAGATTGTTTTGTTCTCTTTTCTAGAGTTTTATTTGTCTGAAATCTCTAGATCAATTAGGAAGATTGGAGACAAAAGCCCGATTCCGCAGCTAAAAGTCTCAAGGAAACCAACCAACTTTTCTTGAGGGAAATTGAATCTATAACGATAGCAATCACAGTATTTTCAAGAGAAAATATTTCAACTGCTTTCGAACCAAGACCAGAAGTGGACAGTGGTTCCTGATCTGACTGAATCACGACTGCAGAACCAAAGCCCAAAAGTTTTCTGTAACAAATCAAGAAACTCTTAATTCCAATCCGAGGATTACTATTAGCAGCTTATTATTCTTTAATAATGAGTAATATTTATATTCAAGAACCCCCGTCAACCGGAAAGGTAATCTATTCTGTCAGCTTTATTCCACATTTTGAAAATGAAACGGTTTTGAATTTTTATTTGATGAGATCGTCCAGTCATGTGGGTTGTAGTTATCTGTGAACTTCCTATTTATGTATGCCTTTCTAAAGCTATTATATATTTTTTGTTCTCCTGAGCTAGATGAAGGATTTGTTGAGATTCCTATAAACTGGCAAAAAATACGTTATTTTTATTGCTGGTTTTTAAATGAAGTGGGTATAGGCTTAACTGCAACATTGACGAAATTTCTTTTGGGGTTCTTTTATGCTTAAAGATAATTTTTAAATTGGCAAAAATGAATAGATAAGTGGTACAAATTCAGTAGACAGTGGATAACGTATACAAATATGGTATGGCAACGTGATTTTTTGGCGCACTTTTTGTCTCCAAGGAAATCTTCCAAAATTGAATACATACTGCATACATATGGATTAAATATATAAATCTTGATAAAACAACATTTTGACTAATGAAACACTAAATCTGGATTAAATATAATTGCAAAACCATGACCCATGTCTGATTGATTTGTAACTACAACATGGCTTATCCCGATGATTCCTACAAATCCAATTGTAACCATCGCTAACCGAATTCCTCACAGAAAACGTCATTGCCCGTTGCATTTATCGCAAGAAATTTCTGATTTAATTAATCCCAATTCCTTTATAAAGCTAAAAAAAGCTCTATCGCTACACAATTCGTAACAAAATAACGATTAGGAACTCCCTCACTCCCATTAGTTAGTCTAGATGGGTTACCATCACACAGCATTAGTCGCTGAAAAGTGCGCCAAGAGTCGTTTCCACACCGCACAGCGTAGAATACATCTGTACCAGATAAGTATTTAATGTATACAAATATATGTATATATAGGTATATTATAGCTACCCCAATTACAAATCGTGCTTACAGCCCTTAGATGTTGGGGTTTTCGCACCACTGAAAATAACTTGGAAAGCAATCTCAAAATCGTGGTACAGGGGAAAACGACTTGAAATATGTTTCTAAAGTCATTCCCATGTGAATTGAATCAGTAAAATTGACCCTGTTGTAAAAAGATTTCAGGGAAATGTTATATCCTGTAAACCAACTATTCTATGGAAGGCGAATTGTGAGGATAGAAAAGACATTAATTTCCCAGAATGAAGTTTAATGTGTTTTGTAAGCTTGTAAAATGAAGGAAATCAAGCTTCGCATGTAGTAATATAATCTAATTTTCAAGCAACTTACTCACCAGATAAAGTATGTTTACTACTAGAGGACCTGAAATTAGCAATATTAACTACCCTCTCAACTCCTATGTCAATTGATTTTATAAATACTGCACAGAATTGAGGAAAAGGGTTCAGAAAAATAGGTGAGGTAATAACATAGGCTTTAGCATCCTAGAGCATTTATTTCAAGAAAGATAAAATAGGTCTAGTAAAAATTAAAAGAAAAAAGTGAGAACACATCAGCTCAGGTTCTTATTGAAAATAAAGTTACTGAACTAGAAGATAATATTGAAGAACCAAAGAGCAAAATTGACAGCAGCAATATTAAGCAAGGTCCTTGGGAAATACATAGACAAAAAATCAGTTCAATAATTCATTGAGCAAGTAACAAGTCAGAAAAGATTCATTCAAAGTAACCTTGCAAACAATCTAGAGTTAGTCGATAGTATACTTTTCTAGAAAAGGAGGGTGTTGATAATAGATATTGGAGGTATTTATTATTCATACATTGCCAAAAGTACATTTGATAATCAGGAACAGATTTGATATATATGCAACCTATATCTTTCTAAAAATTTCCCCTTTACGTTTGATCATACATAAATGTTTTGTATTGTGTAGAATTTTTTACTATTTTTCACAGTGAAATGAACACTCAAATATACAAGTACTTCTTGAGCTACAGCATTCAAAAATATTGTTACATATAAGTTTGACATTCAGAAAAGTTGTAGCTCATTTAACAAAAATTATTCTTTTAATACACTTATAATTATATAGTGTTAATAATTTTTTCACCATTTAATATGATTTTTATAACATCTATAAATTACCCACTTTACCTAGTACCATGGTGTAGAGTGGGTATAAAAACATGGGTTTTTAAATAGCCACTAAACTAAAAATAGATTTAAATATGAAGAAAAAACATGGCACAGTATTTTCTTTAATACGTATATATAAAGGGAAAAACATCACACTTTTTAAAGCATGTCATTCCTAAATTCTACTTTGAAATTGAAAGCACTATTTTTTTATACCCAACTAGTAATTAATAGGGTCTCAAAATAAAATTAGCACTTCTCTTCTCTTTTCAAATGCAAATATTTCTTTATAAAATATATATTTTAATATCCACCAAACTAAAATATTGATATTTACATTTGGTGGAATGCGTTGGTTGTAGATCTACAACCTCGTTATAAAACCAAAAAGTTCTTTTTTCGTCATTTATGTTATAAAAGCTTAATTATACATAAAAGCAATAAATCCCTTCATTATTTCTATTTATAACCTAAGCGAAATTCATAAGCTGAAAAAACCTTTGGGATTTCTAATGAGATAAAGATAAAACTAAAGAACATGGTACAAGCCTATTGCCAAATCGGCAACTAAAATTTTCGGTACTTTCGTATTAACCACATGCCACTGGCGAATATCAACCAAGTTTTGTTTCGGGCGGAAAATGTTTAGCAATTGCCCTTAGGATGGTATCAAACATATCATCATTTGAGGCTTGTTTTTTCCTCCACATAAACTCCTTGAGGTGGCGAGATGTTCCTCTATGTTTTTTATTTCAGAATTTTGCACAATCAAGCTTTACATAAAAATTTATTTCTACATGAAAATAGAATACGAGTATCTAATGCAACTACGCACTGAACTGTGGTTCTAAAAAAGTTCTGCAAAACAATTAAAGGTCATTGGTTATTTCAATTCATACGAGCAATTAATTGCTGGCATGTGGTTAATATGAAAGTACCAAATTTTCATCAACAAGCACCGAAAGGCCTACGACAGGTTGCTGTATTCCAAAATTACCTATAATTGGTGGTGGAAAATTATTGCTAATTGGCAATGGTGCAATATTTTTGAGTCCAACCAAGAAATGTAAAGCTAAGATAGAAATTATTTGAATGTATCAAACTATATTTCTCTTTGACTTGATAAAGGCCAAGATTATGTCTTAATGCACTGTATACCAGATAAGACACTTAAAATCAAATTTAATTATGTTAACTTCCATTTTGAATGTCATTATGTTAAATGCTCTAAAAGTAATCATGTTATAATTTATTTTAGGTATTATTACGTACAACTGTTGGAGATATAGATATTGAATTGTGGTCAAAAGAAACTCCCAAAGCTTGTCGAAATTTTGTACAACTATGCCTAGAAGGCTATTATAATGGTACAACATTTCATCGCCTTATAAAAGGCTTTATTGTCCAAGGTGGTGATCCAAATGGAGATGGGACTGGTGGTGAATCAATTTATGGGCATCCCTTTAAGGTATTTTAATATTATTGAAATAAAATGTAAATTAATTACATTTAAATTTATAAATAATTAAATCTGAATTTTTGTAGGATGAATTTCATTCTCGCCTGCGATTTGTTCGGCGAGGGCTGGTTGCACTAGCAAATTCTGGTAAAGATGATAATACAAGCCAATTCTTTTTCACTCTTGCTGCTACACCTGAATTACAAAATAAAAACACAATTTTTGGGAAGGTAAGACATTTTTAAAACTCCTAGTGGTTGAATTATGTATTATTATTCAAAGCTGAGTTTATTTTAATTTATATTTTCATTCTTCACTGACATTTTATATAATTTTGGTAGACAATTTTTTTTTTAATATTAAAAGAAAACATATACTTAAAATGATTAAAGTCAAAAACTGATATTTTCAAGAAAATGTAACTTCAAATAAGCATACTGAAGACTGTTACCATTCAAAATATATACTTTGAAATGGCTATCAAGTGATTCAAAAATTATTAAATCCAAGTAAAAAAGTGAAATTATTTAAATAGAAATTGGGAACCTAGACGAATATTTTTATTGTTTTCTTAAAGAAAGGAAAGCCATTATTTTGTGTTATGATATGAATATAAATAGAATACTCAAGTTTAAGTTTCAACATTCCAAAATTTATGTCTGTTCAAACAAACTACTTAATAATCTACCAAGATAAGATAGTTTTTAAAGTTGTATTTGTTCATTCAATAATTAAATGATATTTATAAATATTACTGTTTTTAAATTAAAAATATGTTATAAAATTGTATATGTTTTATGTCAAATTTGATGAAGACTTCTGAAAAATGAAATTGTAATTTAATCAGGCCATGTTGAATTTCAATTGTTTGGTCACTTTAAACAAAAATGTTGAATAGGGGTGCCACAACATCAATTATAAATTATACAAAAGCATAAAATTTATTCTATTCATCTCCTTTAGGTTCACATGGTCTAAAAGTATAAATATATTTTAATGTTGAAAAGCAAATTGCCATCATTGTATGAACTAAATTTTTATTTATTTTTACTTTTTATGATATTTTTTTATATTTGTGACAAAGGTTTATCTTGAATAGATAACATTTGAACTGAAATCTCTCTATTTCAGGTTACTGGTAATACAGTTTATAATATGTTGAAACTTGAAGAAGGACTTGTTGATAGAGATGATAAACCAATCTATCCCCATAGCATTATTTCAACTGAGGTATATTCTTGTTAAAACTAATTGTGTTATAGATGAGATTCCTTTTTGGTAGTTTTGAATATATTGTTATTTTTTATTTCAATAATTAACATGAGCTTAATATATTTAAAATGATATTTAAAAAATAATTTTTAATAGTAATTTTTATATTTTAAATTTAATATTTTTTGTTGATTTATTATTTTTCTTGTATAATTTAGTATTGAAAATAGGTATAATCTTATTTTTAAATATTTCAATTGATTTTCTTTCTGCTGAAATAATTAAAATTCTATTTTATAGGTTCTCTCTAATCCTTTCCCAGATATTGTACCCCGGGTTTTAAACAAAGTCAGAGAATCTGTACCAGAAAAGCCAAAGGAAAAATTGAAAAAGTATACACATATTTATCTATATTGAACATTTTTCTGGTGCTAAAGCTTTATTTATTTAGGATTTTCAACTTCAGAAATTATATCAGTAAATAATTATATCTTATATTATTTTTTTGTTTAACTAAAAACTAATTTTAGTCTAATATTTCTTTAGTTCTCAATTCAAGTGTACTATACACCATTAAGTATGCTGATAACATGTAACTTCTGTGCTAAAAATCGAATTGATAGTCCAGTTGCTTTTATTTTATGTGAAATGTGTTACCCAACTTCTTTTTATAATAGTATCAAAATAGTTTGGTTGAAAATTAGGTAGTAATGAGTCTTTCTCTTTTTTCATTTGGATAAATTTTAATTCTTTAACTTCATTGTTTATGTGTCTTGACCATATTTCTGTTTCTAATGTAACAGAATATTTTTAATGTAATTCAAAATTCTTATATATACCCTACTTGTTTTAAAAATTACATTCAAATGTACATCTTGCAATTGACTCAATTTTAGGAATTTTAAATTGCTGTCATTTGGAGAAGAAGCAGAAGAAGATGAAATTGAAATGAGTGCTGTGAATGAAGTATGTATTGGTAGTTGGTAACTTTTATTTTTAAATATAAAGACATTCCTGTCAGAAAATATAAGACAATCCTGTACAAGCTTTCTCATTACATGAATAATGACCAACATATTTATAACTTAAATAATATATATTTCTAGATGCTTAATGTTAGTTTGGTTTTATGAAAATGTTTTTGCTCATTAAAGAAACACTATGAAGAGCAACTTATCCATTGATGGTTCTAAATTTTAGATTATTTATTTGTATATTGCAAGTCTACAGCAAATTCATAAGGTTAAACAGAGAAAATAAGATTTTATATGTACCTTTAAAAATATGAATAATTAATGTTATTTCTACAATTTCTAATAAAAATATGCAGGCACAGAAGATTGTTACTATAATTTCCCTACAAACCAGGTTGTCTGCATAATAAATCCTTTAATACATTGGACCCACGGTACTCTAGTGATCTTTTCTTTCTCCATGGGGTTTACTGTCTTTAGTAAACATGGGGGTCGTGCTCCCAGGATACCCAAGCGATCTTTTTCTGCTTTCATCCCATTATTCTATTTCTCAATCACTCTTTTTTCCCCTTTCATGACGTTTTTACTTGATGTGTTTGGTGCAGCTTGGCCACATATAACTTGGCCCTTGCACCATAAAATGTAAAAACAACCTTTAATACATTGATATTTAAAAGTCAAATTCAATTCCGGTTTCTTACCCAAGCTGAAATAATTATAGACCCTTGACTAAAAAACAGCTTTGTATATCATCATTTCACGTAATTTTCTTTTTTATGTCATGTTTTCATCATTTCACATCATGAGTACCCCTCTATTGAGCTTAAGCAATTCTGCATCACAAGAGCATGTAATGATTTCTATCATGCCTGTATGGATACAAACCTATAATAAATGTTACTAAGCCTGCTTGGATCAGTAAAGGCACATATAGCATAATTGACATTTTAATTAAATTTTTAAAAGGTGGTAAAGATAATCAGTACAGCAAAAATTAGTCCATGATTTATTTTAATTCATAAACTTTTTTACATATTAGTTTTATATTTCTGCTGTTAATTTTTTATTAATTTTTCATATAATTTTCAGGCTTTTGTAAAATGTAAGAGCTTATAGCCTAATTTTAATTACTTCGAAAAATGTAGATACTCAATTTATGTTCTTTTTAAATGACTATTCTAGTTTAATTTATGCTCACAAAATTGTGGTTAAATATGAATGAAAATTTAAAATCCTACTTTTTAATAGAATATGTGTAGCAAATACTAAGATTTTTTAGAATTATGTTAGCTATCATGTATTTTTATTGTATCCTATTAATTTTCAATGATTACAGTTAATTTAAAATTAAAACAATTCAAATCATTTGGAGAATTATGAAGTTGATAGTAACTTGTATATATTTTCCCTATTTTCTAGGCTTACAAAGGCCATAGTAAGAGTAGCCATGATTTAATTGATGATCCCAAACTCAGTTCTGTTCCTGCTATAGCTAGTGATATTAATTCCAATAATTCTGATTCTGTTGCCCTCGATAATATACGCAAAAAATTTGAAAAAGCAAGTGCTGATAAAGAGCATCCAAAGGAAGATCTAGCTACCAAAGATGAAAAAATGGATGAAAAAGATGGAAAAAGGTACACATTAATCTTGATTACATTGTGGCTAATTTTTATGACAAAATGCATGTAATTTACAGTTTTCCCTTATTTTCCTTTGATTCATCAAATCAATTAAGTTCATTCATTCTTTCTCTAGAAAGTTAAATATCACTGATTTTTAAAATTTCTGTATAAAGTTTTTTTTACTTTCTCTAAAAGCTCCTCACTGTCTACGATTTGTGTTTTGGTTATTAAAATTATAATTCTTACATAAATTGCATAAATTTGTGGTTTTATACTATCTGTACAATTTTTAATTATGATTGATTCCTTAAGTGTTTATTTTTAGGAATATTTAATAGCAATATTTAACTTTTAACATGCATTCCAACATTTAAATATCTACGTTTCCTGTGAAAATAGTTTCTAAAATACCTGTGCCATACCTAAATACCTCAACATGATCCCTATGTCTGCATTCCAGACCCAGTACCTGGTTAGATAATGGGCCCCTCATGAAATACAAATATGCAATTTAAGTATCAATATTGAAATTGTAAATATTTTAGAATTTCTCTTTTCCTTTGCACTTTCTCTGCAGCTTGTATCATTATAAATGCAAGAAATATGTTTAGTGAATATTTTAAAATTATAACTGTTAACTTTAACATTATACATCTACATAAAAAAATAAAGAAAGCTGACAATTAAAATTCTAAATTTTTGTATTTTTACAGTCCTGAATTAAAATAAAAAAGTGTCATTGATTTCCTTTGCTCCATGTTATAGGAAAGAAATTCAAAAACAAATCAAAGAATTGAAGAGGGAATTGAGTAAGAAAAAGCAAACAAAACTTGATATTCCTGAAGTTGCTGTTGAAGAAGGTAAATATTTTACTAAGTATATAAAATTTAAGAGGGGAAAAATCATAATTTTATATAATTTTTTTAATTACTTTTTATTTTGCCTGATTTGAATTGGCCAGGTTTTTAATTTAATTTAAGAATTTCTTAGTATTTTTAAATGTCAATGTATAATCGAAATTCTGATTTACTTTGTACTGTAGAATGTAATTGTGATTAGTTGTAGAGAAAATTTAACTAAAAATAAAATTTTAATCTTACTATTTACTGGTTGATATTAATTTTAGATTTTTTATTATATAGCTGTAAGGATTTCACTAAGCCATTTCAATTGGGCCCCTTATACCACTTAAGCTTGTTTAATTCCAGTCTTTCCAATTTGAGTATATGCAAAATAAAATACACTGAGTTTTAGGGAAAATGCAGCACCATAAACGAATCATCAGAGCTGTGTGTAGGACATGTGGTTGAAGATATTCAGGAAAAGGAACAAGTTTTAATAGTCCAAGTTTATGGTAATAGTAAACATAATTTCTGCATTTTTTATTTTCCTCCATCCCTTGTCATAATTTTAATGTAAGATAATGTTAATTTGGAAACTTAAAACAGAGGATGTATGTTTTTTAACATAAAACGTTTTAGAGAACTAAAAACATAACAGGATTAATATGCACCTTTTCAATAAAGTTTCGTTTTTAAACCAAACACCAGGATGTATTTCTCATTCATTTTTCAATTCAACTGCTCTATTAATTTAAAAACCTGAAATAAAGTTCTACAGAGTGATAAACATTAAAAGTATCTTTTTAAAAATGTTTGATTTGTTACTCGTGTCAGTCTTGTTATATGTGGGCCAAACAAGCCAGGGCCTACAGCTTAAAATGGATTCTGAACATTTTTGAACCACCTTTGATGGTTCTGGCTTCCGGAAGAACACCAACTTAAATACTGGCTAGCAGCAATCGATTCTATTTTATTTCAGCATGTTATCAACTATGCCATAAGCATCTCAGGAACAAGAAAACAATTTATTCAGGCATAACAATTAATACTGGTAAATGAATAAAGAGCAAATGGTTTAACATGCATACGGAGAAAAGTTGCATGGCACACTGCTAGTCGAAGAATTCTTAACGCAAACAGTTGTAGCAATAAAAACATTCTTAATGTAAACCATTGCAACGATAAGAACCAATTCTAGAGATGTTTTTAAGTGTTGCCACAACACCCTTCCCCAGATGTGAGCTGAAAGTTTACAATGATGAATCACACAGCGAAAGTTACTTTTTTCCTCGGACATAGAGTCATGCCATGCTGGGACTTGTCAGCACCCTCTGGAGGACCTTGCACCAAGAGAAGGGCTGGCTTTAAACAGTCTACACTGATGCTGAACTGTCTGTTGCCAATCTGAATGGTGTAATTGCATTCATGCCTTGTAAGAACAGGAAAGGGACCTTACGGTGCTTGTAGTGGTTTTCTCACTCTGTCTTGTTGGATAAATACATGAAAACACTTGTTGAGCTCTGGGTGCCAGAAGACTTTAGGTGTTCCGTGTCATCGTGGAGAGGTACATCTCAATTTGAACATGAAATCCCGAAGTTGCTAGACAAGGTGGTCTTCCTGGACCTCTTCAGATGGTTGGAAGAAATCCCCGGGAAGACGTAGAATAGTGCCATAAACCAGCTCAGCCGAAGAAGCATGCAGGTCTTCCTTCAGATAGGAGCACAAACCTAAAAGAACACTTGGCAGGGTGTTAGTCCAGTTAACAGTGTCAAGACATTTCATCGCTGTCTTCATCACGGTGGAAACGCTCAACCATTCCGTTGGCAGCCGGGTAATAAGGCATGCAATGTATGCGTTAAACTCCTAGTAAAGCTGCAAGGGATCTAAAAAGTTTGCATTCAAATTGCCTGCCCTGGTCAGATGTGATGACATCTGGCACACCGAAACGACTTACCACCCCGAGAATAGTGCATACGCAACAGTTTCGGCCCTAATATCCTTTATAGGAAATGCATCCGGATAACGTGTGAACCTATCCCCAATAGCTAAGCAATACCGAAAGTTACAAGAAGGTGAAAGTGGTCCAACTAGTAAGTCAATATGTATGTGCAAAACGATTTTTAGGAATGTTGAAATTTCCTATTGGGAGCTTGTGTATGGCTGGTTATTTTTTATTTTTGACATGGATGCAAGTCTTACACCATAAAGCACAATCTTTTTTCATTTCAGTCCAAATATAGCGTTTACATAAAAGTTTTTCAGTTGTTTGCTTACCAGAGTGAGATAAATTATGGATGGCATGAAAAACATTCATCCTGAATTGTTGAAGTATATACGGCCTAACTGTGCTGGTAGAAACATCACACTGAACTTCACACAACACCTTTAAATAGGATGGGTTTGAATTTAAGGTTTTGTGACTTTTAGTTTCAAAAGTTCCTCATCAGCACCCTGGGCCTTTGCAATAGCCTCATAATCTAGAACAGATGGACATTCCACAGCACACACCCAAGATAAAGTATCAGCAACAACATTATGCTGACCAGATATGTGGCGAATATCATTTGAATATTGTCCTATGAAATCTCAAGATAGCGAACCTGGCGAGCCGAGCTGTTTTCGCTTAGCTTTTTTAAAGCTTGGGTGAGGGGTTTGTGGTTGGTGAAATACTGTTGGACCACCTGCTCTAAAACCAGAAATCACCGTTTTTCCATCTTGTGAAACCATCCTACTTTTGCCAATATCTACAAATGATCACATCCGGGTCACCACCTTTAATGGTTTCAGTTCTGGCTTCTGGAAGAACACCAACTCAAATGTTGGCTAGCAGCAATCAGTTCTATTTTATTTCAGCGTGTTATCAACTGTGTCATAAGCATCTCAGGAACAAGTAAACGATTTATTCAGGCATAACAATTAATACTGATAAATGAATAAAGAGCAAATGGTTTAACATGCGTACGGAGAAAAGTTGCACTCACACTGTTAGTCGAAGAATTCTTAATGCGAACAGTTGCAAGGATAAGAACACCAATTCTAGAGATGTTTTTAAGTGTTGCCACACATTCATACCAGAACTGGTATTGATTCCAAAACCAGGATTGAGAAATTTCCTTTGAAGAATTTCCACCAAAAACTATTCAACTGCAGCTAAGCTGGAAAAGTGGTTATAGCATTTGTCTAACTCTCAGTAGGTTCCAATCTTTTTCAAATCCTGGTTTGTATGTGCATGGATGTTGGTAATTCTCCCTGTTAGGAATAACTGGCTTATCCACTGCTCCTTCACAAATAGCATAATTCGCCCCTTGTAGTGCCAAAAGGTCACTAGTTGGGCATTAGAAATATAAAACAAATATTGCTATTATATAGTTTAGTGGAAATTCTCCAAATATTTTCCAGTTTGGAGAGTAGGGTGCCAGCTCAGGTGTTGCCTCATCATCTGACCGTGATTCAAAATTACATGTCGTCCTCAATCTATGGCGTAATCTTTCCCTTTGGGATTGATCATGGACTGTCACCAATAGCCTGTTATGTTGCTCTAGTGTGATGTTAATTAAATACCTGCCTACCAAATATTTCCATATATATTACATCAGCTATTATGAGTCACTATTATTGGCTTATAATACCTGATTTTGATAAGATTTTAATTTCTTTCTCTTTTGACGTCATTTTTCATGAGACAAATCATGTTTCAAGATAGATCTCAGTTCAAGGTAGCACAATTTCCTTCACAATAAAACTAAAGTTACAGATTTATTCGCTCTTTCCCTGACAAAGGGAATGTATTTTTTATATTTTTAAGCAACATTCAATTTCTGTAGCCAAAAAAATTTGCTTCCATTCCTAATTTTTCTCATTTTGAATTAAATTCAGTTTTGAAATTGAAACTACAAGTACCTTAATTTTGCATTCTTATATATATTTGTAAATTATATGTTATGAATGACTATTTTATAAACTATAGAAAATTTGATTGCATTTTTCATCTTTCTTTAAAGAACCAGAAAAAGAAGATAATGATGTATTGGAGAGATATCATAAACAGTTAGAAAAATATGAAAATAAAGCTAAAAAAGTATCTCGCAAAGGAACTTCAGAAAGAGAAGCACAGGTAGTACATCATTTTATATTACATTTCTAAATTCCTATTAGTGTTTGTTATTTATATTTTTTCTGCAGTTTAAAATACATTCACCCCGCATTTCACAGGAATACTTTTTGTTATTTAATCTTACAAACTGAAATGTGACTAAGTGTTGATGTGTTTGCACTTACATATTAGAAGTATTTAACTGTATGTACTAACAGCTAAATAACATTGGCTAAAATACATGATTTATTGACAGAAAATTCAGTTGTGATTGCAAAGGGCAATCAATAAGAGATGATAAAAAAGTAATGAATAGTTGTATAGTTAAAATGTGAAAATTTACATAAGAATTTCTTTGATTCAAAATCTGAAGTGGTGCCACAAGACAAAAATATACCTTAGCTGGTGGGCTTTTCACTGCAGAATAATCCTTTGTAGGTTTAACTTGCTTTGTATTTAACATTGGAATATGGCCCACATTCCAACTGCAAGATTTGATTGGGAAAAAAACAATTCACATCTTTAAATTTTATAAGCCATTAGATTTTTAAATTCTATCTAGCGTTTTTTTTATGCTTCACCTTTCAAACTACATTTCAACAAAACTTTTAAACTACCATTTGCTAGTCATGATGGCAATGATCTTGTTTTTTCCTAGTTTGATTGGGTGTTTAAATGTTTACTTATTTTCATGTGCTGTTTCAAGTGTGACTGTTGGTTGGACTCTTTATTTTTGTGTTTTTTATTTATTATTTATTAGGTTGGATTATTTATCATTTATTGTCTTCTGTTTGGTGTAGCTTGTCCAGTTTTGGACCTCGCACCATAAAACCCAAACCAACCAACCTGACCAATATTACAAATGTTGTCTGGGAACCAAAGATTTAACCAAATCCAATGATCCTTGATAACAGGGATGTGACTGTAACTCCTGTAATAGAGCAATTTTCCCAGTTCATGAAAAGTAAGTTTAGGCAGGCACACAGTCCTAAGAAGGGGGACTGTGTCACTGCCCAATTGAAAGTCGGCATTTCTAAGATTTTTAAGATTATTATTGGAAATATACCAAATATATAGAAATATCTAATTTGTCATTAGGTGCCGTAACGTAACAAACTTGAATGCATTTCTTCGAGCATCCCTTATAGAAAATGTTATACGACCTGTTTCTGCAGAAACAGATAGCAGACTTTGTAGCAGAATCAGTTCTCATGATAGACGGTACATGCCTTTGAACACCAGTGTAAGAATGACATTTTCGTCAATATTGCAGTTTGGGTGCCAATTCTAATAACGTCTTTATTGTTTTCCAATTGGGTCTTGGAAAAAATATAGATTAACAAATAAAAAGATATTTTAACCTCTACTACAATGATACTTCGACAGATGATCGAAGCATCAATATGTATTTTAATTTAAGACACATTTTAAGCTAACAGTCTAGAACTTAAGCCATGATTATTGAAGGATAAATCAAAGGAAAAAACTAGCAGTACATGTAATAGTTCAAGACTGCATTAGGCAGAAAGCAATGAAATGCCTTGTTAAGTGTTTACATAGCAGACTGAAGCTGTTTGTAGATTTACAATATATTAATATTATATAATTTTACTGCATTATTTATAACGATCCAATCATGCAGTTCCAGTAAAATGTAAAAACTAAATTCAACAATATTAAGTAAAACAATGAAAATTGGAAATTATCAAGATTTGAGTACAAAAGCGGTAACCCTTTTGTTATGATTCTGTGTCTTTTGCTAAATAGACTATAGTAAGATATCTTAACAGAAATAATGTATTTCAGTAATATTTTTCTGTTTTTAGACCTTAAAGATTCTTGAAAAATTTAGATCAACATTAGAATCAGCCAAACAAGCATGCGCAGATGATGAAAATGAAATGAAGTCATCTGAGGAGGAGGAGGATCACAATGAATCTTGGTAAAGCTTTTTGTGCTAAAACCTTGTAGTGTCTTGAAAAATGTATTGAATATGGAATCAAACATCAAAATCTGTTTCTGTGCTTAAAAACTAAATTAATACAAATAATCCAGTTTTTCAAAAACAATGAGGGAGACAAGAAACTATCAGAGAAAATTTAACTAAAAAGTAAATGTTATGTTTGTCTGAGAGATGTAACCTAAAAGCCTAGTCTTGAGAAGAAATGGTTAATTATCAACAAAACCAGAATGCTGTATTTTTATTTAAATTTTTTACTTCTAATCGATAATGCAAATATTCTTATTAATGTTAAATTTTATGTTAGAATGAAACGTACTTGCTTATTTCAGAATAAATAGCACACCATTTGGTGGTTTTGTCTATGGCTGAGATGTAGGTAAATGTATACAGTACTAAAAACCTCAAAGTAAATAAAATAGTCATAAAATAATTGAATGTACTGATATTGAAACTAGTTTATTAATGTCATTTTTATTTTTTAATAGGTTAGTCCATTGTATGAGGGCAGATGATCAAAAAGTTGTTTTAGCTAAAGATGCTAATATGCCATCGTCTGATCGATATGATATATCTGATCCTCGAAATCCAATTGCTGAAAGGCGGAGAAATGAAAAGAAAAAAAGGAAATAAGTTATTTGGTGTAATTTAAAATTGTAAATACCTACTAATTGTAAATACCTGTATTAATAAACATTTTATTTGTTAGTTACTTTAAACTTTTGAGCACATCTACTTGTATATCATGTACTTAAATTAGTGGTATAGTAAATTTCATCTGCTTGTTACTTTGTTTATAAGTAATACATTTTTAGCTTTTATATTAGACTAGAGCTAAATTTTTCTATTCCCAAAGGCTAAATTTTCAAAACAGGTTATAGGAAAAGTACTAATGGTCAAAAAAAAGTATCCTACACCCTATTAACATTTATGCAATTACATGGTCATTAGACTTTTAATAGTACTTTAATAAATGGGCATTTTATTAACATAACACAAGTTTCAATTCATGATTGGAAAATCTTGCTTTAAAAATAAAAAATGTATATATTTTGTTTAGATAATTCAACAATTTAATATAATAAAGATTACTTTCGTTAGCTGGTTATTTTAAAAGGCATAGGGAAAAGACAGAGTCTTTAACATTAAGAGCTCTGAATTTCAACCAGTCAACTCATAGATCTGACTAAAATAAATTTATTTCATGAATTCTGGTTATTTTGATCCAGAAAATAAGGATATAATAAAAAATAGGGGTTATCCTTTAAAATTTTGAGTTAATACAAAGACGGATCCTTACGCGCAAATAAAATCTACATTTAAAGACATTATTCCAAGTCTAATGACACCTGGTTTGTTTGTGCAACTTTAAGAACAGAAATAACAAGGTGTTTGGATACTTTTTTGACTGATTGTATATCTAAGAGTAAAAAATATTTTTAAAGGAATTTCTGAACTTCAAAAAGAACTTTTTTAATGAGAAAGCATAAGAAATATGAGTATTTCAATAAATCAGTCAGTAGAAAGGGACAAAATATTCAAATTGGTTAATCAATATAAATTAATGTACTTCATTAACCAATATACAGAATTCATATACCTATTAAAGCATCCTTGTAGAAGCTCATTATAGATTTTACTTTAACACAAGGTCTGTGCTTTTATAACTTTTGTGAATTGAATCAGTAGAATTCAAAAAGTAATATTTTATGATTAGTACTGTACCGGTCGGTCTGGCATTCCCACATCTGGAATTCAGATATCTCGACTGCAAAATAAGTTGTCAACACCTAAATTATCTTGGGCCCTTCATGAAAGGAATGCAGACGGGCCACCCCCAGGAAAACACTTGTTTACAGTTCTGTGGAAGCCAGGGACAGAAAGACTACATCTGTCCTCGGGTCGAGAAGTTGTGGAGGTTCTCATAACCTTCCATTACAGATGGCGTGGAAACACCAGGATTAACATTCCAAGACAGACGAACTTCCCTCAGAAAGATCACGACAGAGTAGATTGAAACCACGAAAGGAGCAGTCGCATCCTTCACTCAGATTTTGGCTAGGCTCCTTGGCAGATTCGATGTTAATAGATGTGTCCTCATACTTTTCAATTAATTCTTATAATATGTAAATAATCTTAAATTTCTCTATTCTAAATAAATATTTTATTGTACTGTAAACAGTCTTACGCCTAATTAGAGACCGGAAACGTTTCAGTACCTATTTTTCAATATTTTAACATAACTAAACAATTAATCAAATTCTTAAAATAAAATATACTACAATAATGTTTATTGCAAATAAAATTTATATACAATGAAACTTAAAAGAAAAACTATACAAATATGTAATACATTCAGTGTCTATGGGTCAAATTTAGGCAGTTTAAACATGCCAGCAGTGTAAACTAGTTGCCTATCTCTGACTTTTTTCTCTAAGAACTGTTTCATGTCTTGAATGGAACATTCATTTGTACTTGTGCCTTGAACAGCAAACATGCGAAGCATACTGTGAATTCTCTCAAGGGGTAAAGATTCCATATTAGTAAGCATACCTACTATAAAGGTCCAGAATGTCTGCAAAAACATGTAAAAAATAACTTTAGTTCATTTTCTATTTAAGTGCAACAATAAAATGCTAATATTACTATCCATATTTCTGCCAAATATGAACATTATGATATACAGGGTGATTCAAAAGGTCTTAGATAAACTTTAAAGGTAGATCAAGAATTCCAAAACAAACCAATTTTAATATGGAACAAATAGCCGCAAATGCCACCCAGAGTTGCTAGAAGTACAGGAATATAAGTAAGATTTAACATGTTTAATAGACATTTGTTTGCAAGTTCAGAGATGTTCAAAGTTCCTTCCACCAGCATCAATACATGCTTCGCAATGTCGGAGCATGGATCAGCGAACCCTCTTTAAAAATGCCATCTCTCACGGACACATGCTGCTGCCACAGCAACAATTGTGATGAGGTCTTCGTTAGAGATTATAGGGTCTCGTAAAGAAAGCCTTCGAGGTAACCCAAGTGGAAGAAATCAATAGGGGATAAGTCGGGTGATCGCGGTGGCCAAGCAATGGGTTCGACCCTGCCAACCCATCATGCAGAAAAGATGCAGTTGACATAACTGCATATGCAGACTGAAATGCGGGGTGTCCAGTCGTGCTGAAACTACTTGTATCAGTGCACAGATACCGGAATATCATACGGTAGTTCTGGCATGATCACCAGGAATATCTAACTACACCTGTCTAGTTGTGACGAAAGAAGGTATGGCCCAAGTAAACAGTCTCCAGCAATGTCCACCCAAATATTGATGAAGTGTTGTACAGCATGAGGGCATATAACTCGTGGGTTCTCAAGCACCCACTTTTGTACATTATGAACATTAACAATACCCTCACATGAGAAGGTAGCTTCATCTGTGAAAAGAACCCTCGCTGGAAATTCCTACTGTGTGGCATGTTCTTACGAAAACCAACGTGTGAATTCCACGTGCTAGTGGTAATCTGGTTCCAATGATTGGAGGCATTGAATAGCTAACAGGTGTAACAACTCCTCGTGTAACACATGCCCCACGCTAGACTCGGGTACACCAATGTGGTGAGAAATAGCTCTTGTTCTTAGATTTAGTTCACAATTTTATGTACAACCGCTTCTTCAATGGCAGGGCTGTGTGTCATTTGATCCCGAGCACAATGGCTGTTTACTGCGAATGATCCCTTTCATGCAATCTGGTGCAAATGTTTGATGATGGGGTACACATCTGTTTGGGAATCGTTCACAGTACAATCGCACAGCATTTTGCCTGTTTGCATATGCTAAGTGCATATCTGCCATCTCAGAAGTACTGTAACGATGCATCCTACTCCTGCAAAATCAATTATTTGAATGACAATGGCTTGCGCTGCCTAACTCAATTTCTAGCATATAATGTCCCTTAGCACACTCATACGCCATTTGAGGCTATATGTTCCTATGTAAATATGGTTTGTTTTTATATACCTGACCTACCTTTAAAGTTTGTCTAAGATGTTTTGAATCATCCTATATAAATTATACATTAAATAGTTAATAACATACTAATAAACATTAATAGTTGGGTGAACCAGCCTGTAGTTGACCAATTAGTGCACAATATTCATGAAAAAATTACCCAAGAGGTAATTTGCAATTGCACTTTAAAAGGGGTTTTGTACTTAGTACCTGGTAAGAAAGGTGATTAATATTTGCTATAGTATATTTTTAGCTTGATATTTTTTCTCCATATTCAAAATGAAAATTTGACCAACACTCATCTAATTCCAGTTCTAAGACATTAGAGTGGTTAGCTTTTGTTCTAGTGGTTCATTGGCGGTATAAATACCAAACCGATTAATTATTGAATGGTTTGCTTCTTTAAATCGGAAATTGTCAATTACTGCTAGGTGATAGGCACTGGCTGGTTCACCTTACAAAAATATTAGCTGTCTAAATTTAAACAAATTTACTTAAAATTACACGTGTCCAAAATTATCTTTACTTGCATAAAATCAGATTTCTCAGAAACTGTGAACTATAATTTTATGAATTTGTGTGAAATGATACATAACACATAAATACAGAGGGAAAAATGTGAGAGCACTGCATATGACATAAAGCAGTAGCATGAAACAATAAAAATGGCAATATGTGACAAGGAGAGTTCAGAAAAAAAGAATAACTCAGAAAAAAGTAAGGCTTATGAATTTAATATGGAATGTGATCTCCCCTGACGTGTACACACATATCACGTGTTTTAATGCTGGCAATAATGTTGTGAACCACAGTTTGGAGAATTAAGTTCCACTCCTCCAGCAATGCGGTCTTCAGGGCATTTATATCTCTAGGAGGGGGATGTCTCTGTGCAACTGCTTTTCCAGGGTAATCCCATAAGTTCTCTATCGGGTTCAGATCAGATCTTGCTGGCCACTGTATTCACTCAATGACTTCACTTTCAAAGAATTCGTCAACGAGGTTTGCTCGATGTGGACGAGCATTATCGTCCATAAATAGTCAGATCCATATGCACCTCTGAAAAGTCTTACATAAGGTTCTAAGACCTCATCCCCATATATCTGGCATCTATTTATTTTCACAGATCCGCTGTTGAAAACGTGTAGGGGCGTACGTCCATCGATCATTATTCCTTCCCATACCTGCACTACCGAAACGGTCACGTTCCATAAAGATTTCGCGTTCCTGACTCCCTCCAGATGTAAACACGTTTAGAATCAGATGTTAAACTAAACTTCGACTTATCAGTAAAGAGAACAAGGGTCCATTGGTATTCACTCCAGTTCTGATGTTCTTTGCACCTATTAAAGCGATCCCTCTTTTGTTGTGAAGACAGTGAAACACATACCCTTGGCTTTCTGGCATAAAGGCCTTTTCATTAAGCCTGTATACAGTTTGCCATGATACAACAGTTCCAGTGGCGGCTGCAACCTCTGAACTTAACTGCCGAGCAGTAGACTTCCTGATATGAAGGGCAATTATTGCCAGATATCGATCTTGAGGACCAGTTGTTATTCGTTTACGACCTTGTAAAGGCCTCCTTACAACAGTTCCAGAGTTCTGAAATTGTTTCTATAGCATAGAGACTCTGTCTTGAAATATTCACCCATCTCGCTGCTTCAATGATTGTCTGCCCTGCTTCTAAACGGCCGATAATTCGCTACTTCACAGATTCGTCCAAATGATACTTCGGAGCCATAACAAACCGTTTTGAGTCCTTACACACTGAAATCAAACATTGTATTGCAGAATTCACTCAGATATTCACTTTGCTCAAAGCGCTTGATTCGCCGTCAGATGACGTAACGCCTTGATTTGCATATCAGAAACCGTTTGATCACTTTTGATTGGATAATGCTAATTAGGCTTGTCTTTCACACATTCCCTGCAAAAATGGATTACATCGATTGGATATTTCATGGAATATCATTATTTCTGGGTATGTAAAGATAAATTTGGACATGAGTGTACAAAACTTAGCAGAAATTTAATTACACATTAAGAATGTGATGTCAAAAGTATGCATCATGCAAAAAAAGCATCCATTAGGAATATTCCTGTATTTAAAAATGAGAAAATCTTTTCATTTCAAAATAGGCTGTCTTCCAGGTACTTGACTCACAAATGCAAATTTTTTTGCAAAATGTTTCGTCAGAATTATGTATGATGGTTATTTAGCAAAGTAAAAATGGAAATAGTAAAGGTTATAAATATGCCCAAAACTAACAAGATTATTTTCAAAACTTTACCTGCAATTCCTCTTCTTTCATGTCTTGTGAAGAAGCAGTAACTGATTCCTCTTCCTCTTCAATCATTACTACAGAATCTCGGTTGGATGTCTTTTGTTCTTCCATGAGAACAAAGACGTCAGTTTCTGTTTCATGCAAAATGCCATGACTCTGCCAAAATGTTATTTTTCTCCTTAATACTGATGCTTGCAACTGCATTTCAGAACTCAGTTCATTTATGGTCCATTTGGCTAGATAGTAAAAATGCGGGATATAATCATGTACTTTGATTGTTTTTTATAAAAAGAAATATTTTGAAACATGAGAAATTGTTTGAATATGTGCATGCATTTCATTAATTACATAAAATATTAGTTCAGTAGAAATTCTATTTTTATTAATACTAGCAGACCTGTGCATAGCATCTACGCTCAAGTTTCTTAATTGCTAATATCTATTGATGGCAGAGTCGTTACTCAAATTTCAAACTTTATTTAAATCCATTTAAAATGAATATAAGAATAGATAAGCACATTTCATGTCCAAATGAAATAAAATTAGTCAAAAATATGAAATAGCATTTTGTTTACATTTTTCAAATGTTTGTACTGATATTAATTCTTATTTCACTAAGCATGAAGTAGACATTGAAGATCTCCAAGAAATTTAAACTCTAAAATAAAAAATAATAAAATTTTCTTAATAAGGTTTTCATGACAATCCACCAATCCGATTTTGATTTTTTTTTTCATAATTGCCACAGCTTGGAGCCAAAATTTCGAAATTGGCATCCCTTTGAAAATATTTTGCTAAAGAAAAATCCCATGTCGCCAAAATTTTGAAAATGGGAGCTTTTGAGACGACGTTGCTTTAAGAAACAAACTCGTCAACAAGGCTGAAAAACAGCAAAAAGTCGCCTGTGCCTGTCCTGTAATATTTGTAAAGCATCCTAATGTATAATTGATGAAGAGAAAAAATAGGGGAAATACAGGCTACATTGTATCAGAGATTATGACTAAGATAATATTTAAGAGATTTCTTAGATCATGTTTATCAATTCATTAAAATTTTTATTATCACTATTATAAGCATAAATGGAAGCAAACTTACTTTTGTCTTGAAAATGCCATAGTATTGTTGCATGAACTGGACTAACAGTCATGTTAATTATTTTTCCTTTCAGCTCAATTTCAAGATCAACAGAACCCAAATGTGGTTTCCATACTAAAGTCCTATTTCCCTTTAAAGCTTCAAATGCAGTAGTAAATTTTTTGAGGTTCTGCCACATATATTCTGGTAACTTAAGTTTTTCTTCTTTAAAAGAAGGCCAAAACTGAGCAGATAAAATCATAGTATTTATAGGAAAATCCTGCAAATAAAATTTCCTAGTTAGACAAGATGAAATTTAAAGAGATCAGATTTTAAAAGTTTGACTTTAATAAAAAGCAAAGTAACACAAAAAAAAATAATTTAACCTTAAATTATTCAATTTAATTATTACTTGAGAACTAAATTTAGCACACTTCATTTAATTCGTATAATTATAAAACATGTTCAAAATATACTAAACACAATTTCTTAACTTACAAAAATATTTGACATTGCCACTTATAGAAAAGTATTTCAACTTTTTACCTGTAAAACTTACATATATAACAGAAAATTAAAAAATGAAATGCAGAAAATATTACATTGATGAAATTTTATTTTCAAGGGATCATTCATTGACTTAAATCTGAAATACATAGTTAAAAGTTGCATTGATGTAAATCTGTAGGCCAGAGTCTGAGCAACTATGATCACTAACTGCAAGGCTAATGGTGATACTAGTTGTGAAAATACAGGATGCAGTTAAATGCTATAAACAATACCTTGCAATAGTGACAATACTTGCAATAATTCATTTATATTTAATGTTAAAAAAAAGTAATTGTCCTTCCAAAATCAACATGAATAACAAGATAGGTTGGAATCTACTGCAACTTATAAATGATTATCTGTATTCAGTAATCTACTCGTATTAAAAAAGGCAAATTCCATGAGAATAAAATAACATCTAACTGGTAAGTATATGCTTTAATCAAAATAATAACTGTATCAAAATGAAATTAAAAAATGTTTCCTGCAATATCAGAACAGATTATGTTTCAAAACTCCTTTTCTTTCATGCTTCAATCGCTCTGTAAGCCAAATGTGCTTTCAGGTATTCTTTAAAAATATTTCTTACTTAAATTTTTACCAGTTTAAATATATAGCGAGAGCCTGTTACAAGTTCACATGTATTGATAGTTGCAAATATAGTGAATAAGAAAACTAATTTCATTATTCAATAAAAAAATTATATAAAAATAGTACCATCTAAACATTGAAAGATAACATATAGTAGGGGTATTCTTGACAAAAAGATTCAGGATGCCAGTAATTATGCACTCATAAAAATAATAAATTTGGGCTTCAAACTATAAAAATATTATTACCCCTTGTTCATAGGTTTTAACTTCACCGGAATTCAGATGGGCATTCAGTCGCTTTGAGTCTGCAATGTCTTTAAGCATTACTTCACAGTAGTGAAGTTGTGATTCACCAAAACGCAACTTCAGCAATTCTAAATATCGAATTTCACGTTCTGTATTGTAAGAAAAGGTTGTGAGTATTCTATCAGCAAGCAGGCTACGATATTCATTTACGAATAATTCTTTACTCCCGTAAATATTCACCAATATTCCAATAATATCTGATGACCTCTGGCTCTCTGTTGTTTTGGCTGCAAGTTTAAAGAAATAAGAATTTTTGGTCAGTAAGAAAGTGTTATCAACAAATAAATCACTTGCAAAGTTCTACAAAATGTGAATGACATCTTTGAAGTTAAATAATTCCATAAAATTTGGTTAATACAATGCAGTTATCAACCATGTGTGACAGCTAGAACTTTTTAAATCAGTTATTTCTTTTAGAAATTGTGAGTTATACTTCAAAGGGTAGAATTTTTGTTTTCCCACTTTACTCCATGCTATCAATTTTATGTAGTTCGAACAAATACTCTAATAGTCATCGTAGATGAAACATAACTTACCATCAATTTTTTCAAAACAATAAATATTAGTGTTTAAAACATTAATATTTTTAGCATAAATTGGAATTTTATTCGTATGCTATAGTGATGATGAGATGCATCAAAAATGACAAATTTGAAAAATGTACTAATTTAAAATTTTCAATCACACAGTAAGATATTTTAAACAAAATTGTAAACATACATAAAAACAAGCAAATATTTAATGCCTTATTTCCATGAAAATGCATTCAAAAATATATATTCCAGGTCTAAAAGATTTATTACTGTACACATAAGTTTAAAAATGTATGAAGACAATTAAAACTAATGAAATATTTCTCATACCTGGATCAGCATCAACAGGATCAGGACACCATTTCTCCCAATCATCTACCTCTTCGTCACTTTGGTATGTGTCTTCTAATTTCAATGGAACACCTTTCATTAATTCACATGCCAATTCCCCACAGCTATCTTCTCGGAGACTGAATATGATGCATCGCACAGTATCTTCTCTTGATCTAATATATAAATAAAAAATTTTATTTTAGACAAATTACTTTTATTTGCATACCAAGAGCATAGTAACCAGCAATATGCATTTTAATCATACATCATATTTTTTTATAAAATTACAAAAAGTGTAATGAATATATTAACTGTGTAAACCATTTCCTACACTAACAAATATCTAATATATTCAAAAAATTCATGTCTGTAAGAAAAGTTATCTCTTTTCCTTTTGTTTATGAAATAACATTAAAACATAAATGATTGAAATAAAAACACCTTTTTAGGGATTGAAAATAAACTAGTGCATGCCATGAATGAAAAAATTTGAAAGGTGAAAAGAAATAATTTAATAACAAACAATCGAAGTCCAAAAGAGGACAAATGCAGGAATAAGCATGGAAACTCATTTGCTACACAAAAACAAAATATTAATTTAATACATAATTTTAATATTCTCTTTAATTTCATAGCTGAAGCTTTTTTAACTATTTCCATTTAGTAATATTCAACAAATAGTAAATAGGTCAAATTGTGTTTTGATTGAAATAAGAAGTAATAACATTCAAATCCCCTTTATAGTTTTTAAATTTTACGTATTTTTGGTTATATTCTTTAAAATATTTCCAACAAAAATTCGGAAAAAATAGTTGAGTCTAAAATGTTTATTAAAACTAAGCATCTGTATCATTAAACTATAACAAAGATATAGTGAATAAACATAATTCATGCTTGGAAAAAATCATTTATACACTAAATTCAAAATTTATGAATTTCAATGAGAAGCACCATTTCATAGTAGTAAAGTATTTTGTGAAGAATTGTGGTTCAGAAGGAAAGTTCATAAATATACTAGTGAATAAAACGTAGTCAGAGCCATAAGTATTCAATATGTAAGGTTATATGCTATAGGTTACTTAGTCCATATCATAATTTTTATAAGAGCTTTACAGACAAAAACAGTAAGCAAATAGACTAAAAATATTAATACAATAGTATTAATATTTTAATATAACAGCTAATAAGCTGTAGTTAAGATAAAAAATAAATTACGATCAGTTTTCATCTGATTTCTACCCATCTTCCTATAAACCTTTATAATCCTAAATAGATGCAAAATGTGGACACATATTGCTTACCTCAAGTATCTACAAACAGGCTCGCTTACAACTTGTAATACAACTCCAGTATGATCCAGAACACGTAATGCTTTAATGGCCGAGATATAAGCAGTTAATATATCGGATGTATTAACCCCTATAAAGAACCATTGAAACAATTTTAAATAAATATAAGGGAAAAGTAAATTTAAAATATTTTAATGCTCAGTAAGAGAAATTCTTAGGACCAATTTTTAAACCATTTATTAATATGTTAATACTTTAAAATGATTTAAATACATCTTAAAAAAATAGCTTTTGCAGGAAATACATATCCTTCACCTATTTTCATACTATTGAAGTACTTATGTACTATTACACTGAACCAACAGTTGAAACCCGAAAACCTATAATTTTTATCTGTTCAGATAACAATAAAATAACAAAATTAAAAAGTGCTTGTACACAGTAATTTATAACATTAATTCAGTGGCCCACATTTAAAGTGAATCAGAAAGAAATTTTTCTTTCATATTTAATTTTCAAACTGAACTTCATTATTCTAATTCATTGAATCAAATTTTTAGAAAAGCAAATAAAAGAAGAATCCTAAAATAAAAGTCAATTTTAAACAAACCTGGATGCAAAAGACGATTTTCCAAAGAAGATCGCAGAGAAGTTATAAGTTTAGATCTTAAGTTAGTGATTTCTAAAACTTCTTTCAAGTCCTCCAGAGCTGCCTGAGACTCGGGAAATTCAATAATTATATCAAAGAGCTGTTCCATACGGACATCAGCAAAAGCTTCATAAAGGATATTCAATAACCTATCCTAAAAAGGAATGTAGTTATTAAAATTTATTATTTAAAAGAATGTTTTTCTTTCATGTATATAAAATACATTTTGAGGCAAAAGTCAAATTTAAGAGTATAAAAATAAATGTTTCAAAGTATACAAAAATTTCATTAAATTAAAATACTTACTTTATATTCAGAAATCATTTTTTGTCTGTTATTATTATACTTTTCATAATAGAAGGAAGTCAGCCAAGCTATCACAGTTTTATCAAGCCACTGAAACAAGAATTTAGAATGACATATTAACATATATTAGAAGGGTAGTTTCAAGAAATAATCATGCAAATATTTTTTTCGCTATAAAGGTGATCTGGCATTATTGAATATTTGTACCATAATTATGTTTAAAGTATATCTTTTAACTTTAAATTGGAAAATTAAATGTTAGCAGCTGACAACTGAACCGAGACATTTTATAAATTAACATTAAAAAGAAAGAATTTTGCCCCTATGGCATGTCTGTCCTAAAAAACAAAAGAACCCCAATCATTAGTACTACTATTCATTCAAAGGTAAGAGGGGGAAGATGTGAAATGTGATGTCATAAAATTTATTAGCTTTTGAGGTTAAGTCACTCCTCACTTAATGATCGAGTTCCATTGTTACATCATCACAGGTCATTAAGAGGTCAATAAGTGGAGCCTAATCGCTTTATTCTGAATAAAAGAAAATGTCTAAAGGAAACTGTCAATAACTAGTTTGTTTTAGGGGTCTATCCATAACTTTGGCACTGCTAAGTAATCATAACAGGAAATGAGAGGTGCAGGGTAAGCAAGGCAAGCCAATCACCAACAGAACATGTAATGAGAACATTCCAGCATCCAATTTGTTGAGTTCAGTGCTGAATGCATTTTATGGTGTCAGTGGCTGGATTGAGCTATGTGCGAAATCCTCAATTTGATTACATTAGAATGATCCTAGCCAGCATTGGCAATGGCACTAGTTTTGCTGGTGCATGTGAAAATGCCCTAAGAATACGAAATAGGAATCTCCACTCTGGAGAGAAGGTTGCAAGTCCAAGTGGTCATTAGACAGGTAGGTTGGAATGTGAGTCGTGTACCTGTACAATAATTGAGAACTAATGTACAGAGCTTTGAAAAGACAATAAGGAGTTTTAAATACATACCAATCTTAAGCCTTTTAACAGAGGAACTTCGAAATTGCCTTTACAATAGTCATGTATGTAGATTTCAACAACATCTTGAGCAACATTTATAGGAACATCACCCACAACAGTTTGAAAAAACTGTAGATCATATCTACAAACATTTTCAAAAGCAGTCAAATTTTACAAAAAGTTTGACATAAGGGATTCTACAAAATATTCAATCAGATAAATTTATAATTTAACATTTTTTCATTCTAAAATAGTTTAGAAATTAAGTACATTAAAATATAATAATTAAAATATACAATGTAGATTTAACTGTACTCAAGACAATTGAACCACTAAAATTAATAACAATGTGCAATTTCTGAATTAATATAATAAAATTGCTCACATTTATATTTTAATAGAAGGGTATGAGTTTGATATATAATTGTAAGTTTAGTTTAATGCATTTTCTATAACTTAAAAAGACATCTTTTATTTTGCCATATATGCTGGTTTTTATTTCACTTTTGTCAGGATTTCAGTCTTTGTGGCTGTTCAGCAAATCTCCAACCTTGCTTTCATTTGTAATGTAATTATAGTTAAAGTATTTACACGTTTAAATTAAAGATACTGAGATACTTGAATTAATTCATAATTGTATTCTAATTTAGCAACTATATAAATAAAAAACATTTTTCTTACAACTTTTGGGTAATATCATAGAACACAGATAATCTTTTTTCACAGCAACATGTATCCATATTGTTTTCACAATTGCAACACTGGACAACAGGTTCTTCCTCTGAAAAAATCTCATTATTATTTGTGTGAAAAGTAATAACTAAATACAACATGAAAGCAGATTAAAACATTTTTTATTCCTTACCATAAAGAATACAAAGTTATCTAAATGGGTAATCAAATTAATATCTGTACTGCAAAATAAATTTATAAGTAAGAATAAATTCAAATGCAACAAATACCCCTTCAAAGTTTGCATTCTACAATATTCTTTACAAAACATACATTTGTAGTGAATTATCTGACAGCACCACCCTTAAAAAAATTTAACCTTTCATGAGAATCAGCCTGAATATATCTCAATCTGCTTAAAAATAGAGTTATGGAATGATTAAAAATAGCTCAAGAGCCCTGTCAAATAATACCATACCTACTAACTTCCAAAGAAACAAAAATTTTCGAGAAAAACCAACATGCAATTGTCAGAAATGAAAAATGCCAAAAAATAATTCTAATTAATTAGTGCCAATGAAGGTGTTTTCAATAATATAGCCAACCACTGATTCCAATATTTATCTTTCAAGGTTACCACTGCTTGGTGCCAAAACTTCGAAAAAGACAAATCAGGAGCATATTTTTCTGTTCAGAAGACAAGAAAATCAAATGCTTTTTAAAGACTTCTGGAAAAGTCGCGCGCACGTCGTCGGCAGGTATGCAATATATATTTGATAGTAGCTTTACAATTCTAACAAATTTTCCAAAATAATTTAAATGATTCCCATTTAATCTTACAGAGATTCTCAATCTAAAACTCTTCCTACTAAAGAATATAATTTTAAAAAATCATATTTATATTCATTCTTTTTCATCTCTCAACTTCAAATGAATCTAATCATTGGAACATTTAGTTGTCATCCCTTTACAAAATTCAGTGAACTTCAATGGTCTTTGCTTTAGAAAAGGCACTTTTCAAAAACTTGTCATTATTGCAGACAATTGCCATTAGACTTTAATCATATATTGTCACTCAAAGTGTAAAAGGTCGTATGTCAAAAATTATGTTTTTCTTTTATTATTGCTATATGTGGCATTTTGTAATTTTTTTTGACATATTGTGAGTTTTTTGCTCTTCTGAAAATAGGCATACTTTTAGGCATACGACCTTTTGCACTTTGAGTAACGATATTTAACTTAAGTTTCAAGTTTTCGACTCAAAGTGATTGAACTAAAATCTACAAGCAATTCTTTTAAGTCTGTTGTATACATTATTTTTGCACTCTTAAGGCTATTAATACTTTATGCCTACACTTGACTAATAAAAAAATTTTATCCTATATATTTGTAATTGAATACTTTACCTTTCACACATTTAAATTTAGATTGATATGCTTTGAAAGATTGTGCATAATACTCCACAAGAACTGCTCTGAAGTCCACAGGCCATTTTGCAAAAAGAAGGCATCGTGATATGGAAAAAAACTCTTCCTTCAGAGAAGTCTTGCAGTTGGTTAAACTTATCTGGCCCTCAGATGGCAATGTATGAATTTGTGTCAAAAGGGTATCTTGTAAAGTCTGAAGTTCTTCAATAGCAGGAAAATATGTTTGCAATTGATCAAAGAGAAAGTTCAATGCATCTGGAAATTTCCAAAAAGTTCCACGTTCGCAAGTCTTAAATGTATTCCAAAATTCTGGAATGATGAAATTGTGCATGTCATCTTGGAATGTTGCCAAAAACCATTCTCTGATGATATGAGACATCCCATGGTGATGAAGAATGGATATAGAAGATGTAAATTGTTCACAGGTAGGCATAGTTGTCTTCTGAAAAAAATTTTAATTAATTCACTATATTTATGCATATAATAAACACTTTCTTCTGCAAGATATACTGGAGTTGGACTAAATAATTCAAACAAAAACATAGCATGTTTCATTTATTAATAAGGGGTATGATTCTCCTTTGCATATAATATAGTTGAAGAATATTTAAATACAAATCACACACAACACTAATGTCAATTTCATACCACTCTTCAACATATATAGATGCTAATATCTAGATGGCAGGTGGTGGGAATGTACTCCTAACCTCGTCCTCAAGAATACCCAATGTAGGCTCTATATTATTGTAGTCTTGAGACTGGGGTAACCAATGTGGATACTTTACTTCACTTGCATGCTCCTCAAACGAAGATTGGATGAACCAAGCAGTGTGGATTGGATCATTGTCGTCCTGGAAGATAACATCACCATCTGCAAACAGAGTCTGGACCATATGGGATGGAATTGGTCATTAGAATCTCTAGACACCTCTGGGCTTTCACTCCACCTTAGAGGATGATTGTTGGTCCTAATGAATTCCATGAAATGGCATCCCAAACCAGACAGGAACCCCCCCCCCCCACACACACACACACACTTGGCTTAAAAGTGGGTTTAAGGCAGTCAAAATTGTAGGCTTCAAACAGTGATCTGTACACTTGTAGTGGGAAACCTAGTGAAACTTTACTTATCAGACCATCACATGTTACCATGTTTACGGTGTCATTGCACCATTGAGTATGTTTGATGTTTTGAGGAGACAAAGAAATGTTTGACAATTGCAGCTCTGCCATGGATATTATCTTTGTGAAATGTACACTGGCTGGTTTTCACTGATGCAGATACCCTTACACTTGCATTTAATTCTGCAGTAACTTGTGATGCCATAATCTGATATTTTCTAGTCACAAAGAAATTCATTAGATCTGACATATCTACCACAAAAACAAAAACGAATTCTTTGAACAGAGAGTACTAACATTTATGGTGACAGTGATGTAACTGATAACTAAAGAGAGCATTACTGTTCATAGCATGTGCATAAGGAATAGTTTAAATTAAATGTGTAAAACTAATGGTGTTCGAATTATTTTGTCCAAACCCTGTATATACCAAGGATAATGCTATGACAAGCAATCTAAATCAAATAGCTTACTTTAACCCTCCTAGTGGTTTATCTTTGCATCAAAACTGCCCTGTCGTGACCGTCTGATACAAAATCCTGTTCAAAATTGACACCAGTTCTGTGCAAGGTACAAGCTGGTTTTCCTACATGAATATTTATTCCCCTTGGAATTAACATACAGATGATAGTAAATCGCAAACTCATTCCGTTCCATCCCTAGCTACTTTTGAAGTTCCATAATGAGTCCTCTCCCCTCCATGATAGCAGCATGGCTCGCGTGATTTTTTTTCCCTCATGTTGGCACAACTGTTAGTAGATGCAATGTGCAATTGCAAGTCATTCCAGCCAACAGTTGGCTGTAGGCAGTCGTTTGAATCAGTTGTGGTGCATGTGTTGTTGGAAATGGAAAAAAGCGAGTATCGTGCAGTGGTAAAATTCTTCGTAAAAGAAGGTTTAACGCCGACCGAAATTCATTCGATCGTAAATGTGTATGGTGACTCTTCTCTTTCAATTTCCACCGTGAAGAAATGGGCAGACGAGTTTAAACGTGGCCGTGAAAGCATCCAAGATGATCCAAGTGAAGGACGTCCGAAAAGTGCACACACCAGAAATCATCGAAAAAGTGCACGATCTAATTTTGAAAGATCGGCGTACAAAGGTGCGTGAAATTGCTAATACTGTAGGGATGTCAAAAGAATGTGTCGGTTACATTTTGCATGAGGAATTGTACATGAAAAAGCTTCGCGCAAGATGGGTGCCGCGCGTGCCCACTGCGGATCAAAAGCGCATTCGCACGACACTCTCCGAACAGTGCTTGGCGCGTTTAACGAAAAGCAAGAGTGATTTTCTGCGTCGATATGTAACAATGGATGAAACATGGATTCACCATTACACACCAGAATCAAAACAGTCCAAGCAGTGGACAGAAGCCCATTCTTCAGCTCCAAAGAAGGTGAAGACAGTGCCATCAGCGGGAAAGGTCATGGCGTCGGTGTTTGGGATGCAAAAGGAATTCTGCTGATCGACTATCTTGAGAAAGGTAAAACAATAACTGGGGAATACTATTCTAACCTTCTAATGAAAGTGGACATAAAAATTCATGAAAACAGATCCGGCTTGCAGAAGAAAAAAATCATCTTCCATCAGGACAATGCCCACTAAAGTGTCTTGGCGAATTTGGCTCCCTCGGACTTCCATCTCTTCCCAAAACTCAAAATCTTCCTTGCTGGTCAACATTTTTCGTCCAATCAAGAAGCAATTGCTGCTGTAGATGGGTACTTTGCAGCACTTCCGAAGGAACACTACAGAGATGGGATAATGGCACTGGAACACCGCTGGATGAAATGTATTAATATTAAAGGAGATTGATAAATAAAAAGGTTTCGAAAACATAAATTGTCATTTTCACTATCAGGCCGAGAAATTTTCAGACCGCCCTCGTATATAGGCTTCCGAGCATATTTTCAAATTCAAAAGCATCATTCTGATAAACGTCCTCATTATTTCCCAAATGAACATAAAAATGTGAGAATTCTGGCTCAAAGATAACTTGTTTCAAACAGATAATTTTATTTCTGCAGCAGTGGCTCTGCTTTTACAACAGGAAATTATGTTTTGGATACCCAGATGAATTTGGTCATCTACCAAAGTCATCTGGGTAGGGGTTCTTTGTCAAATCCTGAAAGGAATGCAAGAAAATTATAAGTGACCTTTATTTATTACAATGGCTCTTAAGATTGTCTCACTGCTTGGGATTGAATATCTACTAGTGTCACCATAAAAATGCACAAGACAATGTAAATAAAGGTTGCAATTATTGAAGAGAACAGTATGAGTAATCAGCAGTAAGGATTCAACTGATCTTAAGTCCATTGATCTCTTCAGTTCCAACTTATACAAGACAATGCTGTTGTAAGTGTACATTATATATCTGTGACCCAGTTAAAAGACTGATACGAGTTTTGGGGTCTTGAAAGTTCGGAAGTGAAGGAATTTGTTTTTTAAAATATTCCACTACAGTTAGAATCATTAGAAAGGGTATTGGGCTTTATGGCACAAGGTTATGAAATGGACAAGCTGTGAAAATTATTGAAGGTTTTATCAATTTTGCATTTAATTTGTTTTATACAATTCAAATTGCATAATTAAATGTAAACATGGTGTCTTAGTATTCCAGATAAGAAAGTTTTCTAGGCCCTTGCTAAATTGTTCCCCCTCAATGCTTGTTTCTTCTCCGCTCTTTAGTAAAATAATTGTAATTCTATGAAGTGAGATTTTCCCTATTTCATTATTCACTACAACAGCATATTGAAAGATGAAATTCAGAATTGTTGGCATCTCTGAAACTGACAAATTAATTTAGTATTTAACTCTATGACATGGTGCACCCTGAGTAACACAATATCTGTTACAGATCACGTAATTTCTTTTTTCTTGTGTGTTCTTTCTTCATGTGCCAATGTGACACATGGGGTTAATAGATGTATTGTCTAAGTGTCTATATAAAAAACTTACAAATTAAAAAGAACACTATTTATGGCCCCCATCTGGAAGTTGGATTTTCGTAACCGAAATTGATGAGGTAAAATACATTGCAAAGGTAAGACTTCTATTCGGTAAATCGTCTAACAAAATCGGTACTTCCAATGATACTCGACCGTTTCGGGTTTTTGACGAGTTTTCAGACGCTTGAAGATGTCAGAGTATACTATGAAAGTATCTTAATTTGAAACATCAAATCGAAACAAACATTTGGAAAACTTGCGTAAGGGGAAATACAGGGAAAAGAAATTGATCGATATTTTATGAAGCAAACTGAATTAATAATAAACAGATACAAGTTTGCATTTCACAGCACTAACAATGAATCAAATTTCTTGGGTTAAAAATTTAAGGAAAACAGAAGAAAATCCCACCTCTTTATCATTTCGTTTGAGAGCCTTGGTAATAGTCTCCCAAGCATCGTTCAAATTGAGCATTTCCATGAAGGAAAAATAAGAGAATTGTGATGGAATCCAAATTAACTTGTAGAAGACAACTGATTCAAATCTGCGTTGTTTTGATTTTTAGCACTGCCAAATCTAACTTTCTATTCTTAAAATATTCAAAACAATATATTTTGTGGTAGATAGCTAAAATGTTAGTATTTTTCTAAAAGTTTTAGAAAAGAATTACTGACTCTGAACAGTAAATTTAGTATCAAAAAAATTTGTATTCCCCTCGAAATTTTTAAAAACAGTTATTGTTTATTCTTTTTATATACTTCTACTTTCACTACTAAAACATGTGTTTAGTTTGTTTTCATTTTGGTTTAAATTTTTAGTATCTTCATGATGCGAGAAATGCCAAAAGCCTTTAGATATTCCTTAAGATTTTCCAAAAATCTTCGTAAGGAGCAATTTCACACTCAAGCTGCACTTTACAAAGATGTCGCTTTTATAAAAACGGAAAAGGTTTTAAAGGAACAATGGGAAGAAAAAATGAAATTCTGGCTTAAAAAATATGAAGATTTATTCGGTTTAACTAAGCTATCTGAAATGCATGAAAGAGTATTAGAAGTAAGTTTTGGAATCAGAAAAACGGTTTAAACTAGATTTTTAGTATCCTTCAGGAATTCGACCTCGGCGTTCGAGATTTCATTTAGTTGAAGTAAACTTGTCAACTGAATACGATTGAGCAATTTATTTGAGAAACATAGAATCTTTAGTTATCAATACGAATTAAAGAAATTTCTCTATCATTTGCTGTGCTGTAAGAAAGATAGCAGTAATGTTTTCATTTCCCATATCCTCTTCTATAAATGAAGGGCTTAGTTGGTAGAGTAGTTGATTAGCAATCGGAGGGTTGCAAGTTCGAAACTCGATCCAACCAAAAGACCGCCAAGAACGATTGGGCTGGTGCACGTCAAATCAGTTGTGGCCTCAAATGTCCTCATGTTGGTTTGGTGTGTAAGTTTGGAGAGGGACACCAGCTGAGGTTTTTACCTCATCATCTGACCATGGTTCAAAATTACGTGGTGTTGTCAAAGCTATCCCTGCGGAATTTATCCTCAATAATCTCATTGTGTTTCTCCAATGCAATGTTAATTCAACTTCCATGAATGAAACGTGGAAAACTTAAATATCCTGTTCTAACTTGTCCATTTGGTATTAAATTGTAGGTAAATATGGAAAAACCTCTCTTAACTCATGTTAAAATATTTTAAAATCCGTAGCTATTTCTAAAACACTTCTCTGATAGAAATCAAACAAAAATTCTTTGATCTCAAATCAGTATATGTATTCATACTATTTGATGAATTGTTAGAAAGCTATTGATAAATTATCTTAAAATCTCTGAATTGCTTCAGGTTATACTTTAATGTGTTTGTGTTCTCCTATATGACATTAATTAACTACCTACCTGACAAAAAAGGAGGTTGACATGGCTCATTGAGTTTGCCCACTGCTCTAGCAACCTGCAAATTGTAGGTTTAATTGCTCTCAGGATGTACTTCTGTGTCAGTGAAGCTTTCTTTGTATATGTTCATCAGTATGCTTGACGTTTGTCAGAGCTTGACCAGGTGTGGCTTTTGCACCATAAAACTCAAAACCAACTAACCTAAAGCAAAAGAACTAAACAGCCTCAACCATGTTTAATGCAATAGAAATTGAATTCTTTTGTGTTCATCTTTTATAGAAAATATGCAGTTAATGTTACTTCTATGAGTTATACACAGTGTATTCAAAAAGTTCCAGGACTGATCACACACAGACCATATAACACAGAGGATATACTTAAATTTGATATTAAGCTTCGACATAGTCTCCTCCCAATTCAATACAATGCTTGGAACGAGTGTACAGGTCCGTAAACGCCTTCTGGAATGCCTCCACTCCAACACTATTGACTTCCGATGTCAGCCGCTCCAATCTCCTCTATCGACTCGTACCGCTGCCCCTTCAATTTCAACTTGGGAAATAAAAAATAGTCCGGGGGGACAGATCTAGTGAGTACAGGGGGGGGTTGATGCACACAACCTGCCTTCTCGCCAAAAATTGCTGCACAAGGATGGACTTGTGAGAAGGTGCATTGTCGTGCAAGAGGTACCAATTTCCACTGTTCAACAAATCTGGTCTCACACGCCGCATTCGTTTCTAATGCAGATCCAAAACATCTTTGTAGAATGCCTCAGTCACAGTGGAACCTTGACGACGAAATTCTCGATGAATGATGCCCCGACTGTCAAAAAAGGTGATCAGCATCGATTTCGAAGCGCGAACTTTCATCGGCTGTCTCTTTTTTGGATTTATCCATTCAGCACTTTGGCATTTTGTCTCTGGATTGTACTCGAGACACCAAGTCTCATCTCCGGTGACAATGTTTTGCAAAAAAGTTGGATCCTAATTGGCCACGACAATCAAATCTTTGCCGTTGGAAATTCGGTATTCTTTTTGTTCAGGAGTCAGAATGTTGTGGCACAAAGCTTTTTTTTTTCAAATCCTCCGTCATGATCCTGAAAACAGATCCCACACTAATGTTTAATGACTGTAATCATTTCTATTGTTATTCGGCTGTCGGATCTCACCGACACTTGCACATGCTCCACATTTTCGACATGGACGACCTGATCTCATCGTCTTCGGTCGAGTCTCTTCCAGCTTTAAACCTCGAAAACCACTCAAATACTCGCAAACAACTCATAGTATCGTCACCATACACAGATATAATCATTTCGTACATTTCTTTTGCCGATTTTTCCCAATTTAAACAAAATTTGATGTTTGTTCATTGTTCCATTTTTTTCGATGATGCACACACGCTTTACGCAAATGAATGCTGCCAAGTCGGAACTAGTCAGAATTGAATGCAACCACGTGTTACTTGTGGCTGTAGGTCCTTTCTACGTCATCCCGCCGGTTTCGCAGCGATAGCGTCATCTGTACTTTTTTACGAGCGGGAGTCCTGGAACTTTTTGAATACACTGTGTAAATTCGGATTCCTAGTGTGATTTACAGTGTACACACTGTTCCAATATGTATTTTGACTAAAAAATGACAAAATGTTATTGGATTGACTTTGTTCTGAGGGAATATATACAAATGGTATTGAAGGACATACGAATGCAATGTTTATTGCTAAACATCAATCACATTAAACATTTTAGCCACAAAATTGTTCAGCATACTCTAAACACTGGACATACTCTACAGTTGGATGGAACAATAAAAATGCATAACCAAATGATGAAATATTTCAGAATGAAATTTTAGTTTTCTTAGGTAATGATGTGTCAAATGTGCTTTATCTCTTAAAATTCTGTTTCCACTTTTAATTTCAGTGAAGTATTTTTCCATCTGTTTATGTAAAAGAAAAGTATTTTAAAATTATTTCCATTTGATGTAGGTACAAAAAAGTATTCAAACAATCCAAGAGAAACGGCGGAAGGTTCAAGAAGAAATTTTTGTAGTACAGAAGAAGTTGCAAGAAACGCATGAATTATTACATAAAACATCAATGGGTGATAATATGTACATATCATTTGTGACTCAGGTAAGGTAAAATTTTAAATTATGCATCTCTTTTACTTTATGTTTTGGAAATTTTTGTGCTACAATGTAGTTTTGATATGTTACATTCAATAATTAATTTTTAAACTTGATAGCTAAGTAATTCATAAAAAGTATTCCTTTATCACTCTAACATTTTCAACCCTCTTAAATTAATTGAAAATAGATTATTATAATTTATTTTACAATGAAATTATTAAGGGCTTGTTATTTGTAATATGAGTACTTTTCTAAAATGCATGAGTGAAATTAATGTTTCTTAAATGATGCTGTAAATAAATGTATTAGTTTAGTTTAGGATAATTGTTTCTGAATAACTGCACAATTCATTGCATAATATTGATTCATGTAATAAAGGCACAATTTCCCATATTAATATGAATTTTATCAAACAGATTTCAAATTCATTTAAATCCATGTAATTTACACTAATCCAACCATTCTCCCTAACAAATGAAAATTCCAGTGTCTGACCAGTTTTTAACTAATAGTCAGAGTTGATTTTGATTAAAGTTGGTATTTGTAAATGCAGTCAAAAGTCATTAAGACAAATTTAACGGGACCTTAAAAAATTTGTTTTAACCATAGTTTGTGTTATCCAAATTCAGAAAAGAAAAAAGATATTATTTCAACAATAAAATAAAATATTGGTGTATTTATATTGCTGCACAATTCTTGGTTCACAGGTAAATGATATTCTTCATCACAAAGATACACATGATTCTTAATTTTCAGATAATTCTTGATTACACAGATATTTCCTGATTATGTAATTTTTTTCATAAAATAGTTTATCGATTTTTGCCTTTTCGTGACTTTCTTCATGAAAATCTTTGATGCGGTCAACGCTGTTTAATTGAGCAGATGAATTTCGCTGCCTAACAAAAAGTGGTGAACAATCTTGTAAGCCAGCAGTAGCTTCTTTTAAAGGTGTGCTTATTCTTTCGTCTTCATTGGAATCTTCATTTATTCTTCCTTCATTCTCTTCCACAAATAAATCTTCTATAATTTCAAAGTCATTTAATGTACTGAGGTTAAAACTTCCTTGTCCAACGTGATGAAATCATCACGTATTATATTCGAAGTGAAATCTCCCCATTTTCGAGCATCCTCTACAATTCCATAGATTTCATTTGATGTTCCTCTCTTAAATCTGAAATAACAAAGCCATCATAACTAACAGTTCTCCATGCACTTATGATTTTCAACGCTTCCAATAGATTAATATCGAATGGAATTTTTTTATCAAAACAGTCTGGCTCATACCTCTCACGTTTTTAGACATTGCAAGAGTAAGTTTCAAATCAGAAACAGAAAATACTACAATTGCTAGAAGTCCAAATAGCAAAGAAATGGTATTAACACAATGAGTGTTTACTGTCTGATAAAAGGGTTCCGGAGAGTCGTTATGGTGCTCCTGTACAGCTGCCTGGAGGTCGCTATTGAAATAGGTTGAAGTAGACCTTGTGTCAGAAGTCCTAACTGTTAAATACCATTCATTACAGTCTGCAAAAGCGGGAAGACGAGTTGTTTACAATCTTCCCCTAACTGAATAATAGAATGAATTCATAGGGTGGAGAAAACCTGTTGAAAAGTATGTTTGATATGATTGAAAAGGATCCGTTTGCCCTTAAGTTTCGATAATTTGTTCATGTTATCTGAATTCCTAAATGGAAGAGTTAACATTATTTTAATATACATTTTGGCGGGGACTAGAATTTAGTTTGTATTATCAGTAATTCGTATTAAGCAAGTTCATCTTAATGAGGGTTGACTATATATTTTTAAGTTACTGCCTACTATCAAAGTTTTAAAGATGAAAACTGCAAGAAGTACATCTGAATAATTGATGGAATGAAAAATTCTGCTTGCATTCCAGAACTGTTCGTGTTATCGTAGTGTTCAAAAATATAAATTTTATCCAAACTAAAATTTACTGTAGATTTGTTTAATTGATCCCTATACATGTTCTTCATTTGAAGCACTATTTTTTACCGTGAGGAAATAAAATTTAAACATTCTTTATATTAAGTACCTTTTTCTAATAAAAACATCATAAGCATCTAAATTAAACTTTAAAGTATCTAATATTTGTTTTTAAAGGCAATTCATTTAATTGTTCTAGATTCTAATCTTTATAGTTGCATAAATTTGTCCATTATTGACTGATGAACTATATTCACATCAATAATTAATGTATTTTACTATTTTTATTAATAAATATTGTTTTCATTTTTTGTGTTTTTATTATATGAATTATTTGCTTAGTTTTTAACAAATATTCTCTTTGTAAAACCTCTTTTTTGCAATTGTAGGTTCACGAACTGTTAAAAGAGCAAAAGCGTATTCAAGATTTATTTTCTCTTTTTGATCAAACTGAAAAAGAGCAACAAACAACTTTAGCATTAGCCATTAATAATAGTCAGGATCATGAAAGAACTTACAGAGAAAAAAATAAATATTTATCCCTGATAACTGGTGTGGTAGGTGGACTTATAGGCCTTATAGGCTCTAGTATCAATAACTGGCGTCATCGCAAGGATATAAAGATCTTTGCTGGTGATATATCTAATCAAGTGACTGGTTTGCAAGAAAATGTTGATAAACTAAATTCCATTGTAGCATCAAAAGAGAAGAATCCTATAAATGAAGGAAATGAAACAGGAATGCAAAAATTTCTGTCAGAGATGAAAACTCAGCAAGAAATGTTTCAAAACAATGTCCAAACTTTGCAATCTTTAGTAAATGATGACATGGGTGTCTACGAAATCAACAATGGATTTTATTCAGATATTCAAATGAAGAGGATGTTGAACCAACTTGAAGATAATATTGATTCTAAATTGAAGCTTCACACATTATCGAATATTGGTGTGATTAGTTTATTACTAATTGGCATTTCTATTTTATTTATTGGTTCCCGTTAACTTATTAAATATATTCAAAAATAATTTTCTCTGAAAAGAGGAATTCTGTGATTTGCCATCTTACATATTTTTGCTATCTTATGTCATTTCACAGTATGAAATTGTTTTAATAACACAATTTATTTTAAGAACTTTATCTTATGATAGTTGAAAGATAAAAGGAAAATCTGTATTTTTCTTTATTACTAATTCTTACAGTTTTATTAACACTGTTATGTTTTCTCAGTTGGATTCAATATTTTAATTCATTGATATACATGAATAGATACAATATCTAGCTATAATTTATAAATCAATATTCTCTTGTAAAAAATGTGTAGCAAACAATCACTGTAGAATAACAAACTATACCTTTACAGATGGCTCTGGAATTCACATAAATGAAAATTAACATTTCCAAATGAAAACTGGATGCACGATTTTGTTGGAATTAATAAGTTTTATTATTAGTAAGAATAAAATGATCCATACTTTCATTTATTCTATATTTGTGGAGGGGGAATGATAATGAGAAGCAGCTTTTGTTTTATGTTTTTACATAATATTAAACTCTTTAGTATTATGTACCCATTGCTTAAACCCTAAATTTGTCTTCAGGCCTTAATTTACTTATGATTATGTTTAAAATCAACACTATTCTACAATCAAAACAGTTCAATTTATCAACACTATTCTTTTAAATGGGTTTGTTCAAATAATTTTATTCTCACTACTATAGTTTATAGAAGTTATTAAATTTCCTCAAAACAACTGGTATTGTAACAATCAGAGGAACAAAGATAATTGCTTTATTATATACATATATTAATTATGTTTCTTAGCATTTTTTTAATGCTACCACTCTGAATTTATGAACAGTTTTAGAAACTTTAGTAATTCATGTTGATTTTGAAGTAAATATTTATATTAGTTTTGTTATTTAATAAAATATTTTTGTCAATGAAATTACTTATTAGTACTCTAATTTCTATCTCTGTATTTCTACCCATTTGAGGAAATTATGCTGAATGCATGCAACACAATCGATTGAATACCGTATGCACTTTCTAAAATAAACCACTTCTGTGAAGAAGCATTTTAATACTTCTTTCTGTGTTACAAATGAATAAAACACATGAAAACAAATTTTAATACTATTCCACTTGGCCCACTTGCATATCAACATACTAATCACAATTTTCAGTGGTAACATGTAAACCTTTTTCAAGAAATCAGGTATAAATTTAGCCACTGCAGATGTAGTCCATTCCTTAAGTTGATTAATTCTGATAATTTCAATTTTGTGCATCAGTTATAACTAAACTCCACACAAATAATCTAGAGGTGTGAGGTCAGGCGCCATTGGAGCCCAAAATCTTGTAGAACCTTTTCCTATCCACCTTTCTTGAAAACTTTGCTGGTAGTCAAGGACACTAATTTCAAAATGGGGTGGTGTCCCATCTTGTAAGATATTAGGGTTGATTATTCCATCAGAAACAAGTTAAGGCACAAAACATATCTATATCTTAATCCTCATTAATTGTCTTCACAACAAAGAAAAATGAGGCATGCACCTTGTATTTTGTGATGCCCCAACCAAGCATTTGCCTTTGGAGAATTTCTTACACTCCCAAATTGGCATGTGGATGTTCGGTGACCCAAATCCTGCAATCATGCTATTAAACCTTGCTCACATACTTCAACTATGGATAATCTTTCTTCATTTGACAGTATGATTTATAAAACCTAGATAAGAAAATGTTCATTCAACTTTACTATCCTGTATATTAATGCTCACTGATATATTCTTCACACCAGTGTTATACTTTCAAAAGAGCAACATTTAATATAAAATTTATGTGTTAAAGATTTATTCAGTTCATGCTTTCGGAAGTGCTGAATTTAATTTAGAAAAGCACGTAAAAGTCTAACTTTAAATTAAATAACCTCAGTTAAAAGCTACCCCTATATTTGCTAAATGTGTTTGTATGTTAGTGTTTTGTTATAGTTTTGTAATAAGTGTTCTTATAAATGTTCTGGCCTTTGTTTTAGAAATGAAACTTCTTTTATAGTGATAATTAGGGAGTGTTAACTTTTCAGCACTTTTTGTCAGGTCTAAATTAGTTCCACTGGCATAACAGTAGATCAACTAAATTATGAATTGATAACACGTGGATAAATTGTCTTTTGGTTGAGTGATAACTTTAAAAAAATTACTATTGGTCTAAATTGATGAGGTTAAGTCAACTTAAAAACTGAAAACTGTATGTCAAAATATATTTCATGATTTAAAATCTCATTTTAAATGCTCCTACTTTAAAATCTCCTTTCAAATTTAGGTACTTAAAATGAGATTTTAAGATGTGCTGGGAAACTCCGTCTTGCATGGATTAAGTGTGGATTTTCCTGAAGCCACCCTCAGCATCAGTTTATATTGTCAATGAAGGATAAATTAGCAAGTGCACCTTGAAAATGACAAACAAATATTTATTTAAGTTCTTATTCATTTGATATTGTCGGTAACTACCATTAAGTGTGCCAACTTTACAAATTGGCTATCGTTTGGTGTTTAGGTTTCGACTCCAAACACATACAAACACTTGGAGTAAAACTATGCTCATGTTACCATGAAATGAACACAAGTCTAATATTAATTTCCAACCTCTGCCAAGGTTCGAATGGACATGAATTAATGATGAAAATTAAATTTTTTGATTGCCAGATTCATATCTGTAGAGATAGAAATTTCGAAAAGAAAATAAAAATAAATTCACATAAGATATAAAGCATTTAATTATGTAAAAATAATTTTTTGATAAAATTGATGCGACAGTTTTCTATGGCGGATCATCAACTTAAAAATTTTTTTAAAAAACCACGACGCACAGTATAGTGATTGACGAGCTGCACAATAGGAGCAAGCCAAGATCTTTGGGATTCGAAAGACACCAGATAAGGCTAGGCAAAAGTGAGCAGTCTTCAAAATCGACTCGGGCGACGTCGGAGCCAAAACTAAAGTTCTCACGCATTTGACACCTCCGTGCAGCATGATACCACTGACGTGGATGCAGAAGCGACCGATCTGACATCTAGGCCGGGGGCACCGAGACCCTTGGGTGCTCTAAGTACGAGATTTACAAGTGTCCTGGCGACACATTTCGCTCATTGTCAACAACCCATTCGGACAAGTGTGCGATAGATAGGTCAAAGCTCGACCTGAGTTGCAGATGGCTGTGCTCAAGGAAGAGTTCTCCGATGATAGCGATCGACAACCAGCGTTCAGGCTATGTTCTACTTGCCACCAGGTCCTCAACGCCTGTATTGTGCCTTCTGAGCCGAAGCAAAGGCCAAACACGTCCTGAGCGCCCAACGCACCTGCCACTGCTAAATCCCATCACTAAAGGGGCTGATCATCGGTGGCCGATCGTCAGTTAAAAGAGGCGCCATCCAGTGGCGGGTTTAACGGTAAGCGGCCGTGTGGGGCCCCGAGATACCATTGGGCCCCAAATTTCGCAGCATTCAATTTTTTTACAAAAAAATTCAATTTATTTACAAAAAATTAAAACGACTTTTTTCTTCACAGTAAGAAATGAAGAGACATCAAAGTGGGGCAGAAAAGCGAAAAAAATTAAGAAAAACCTGGAAATTGTTGAGAGCCAAAGAAATGCATTGCATAAGTTTTTAACAGTAAATTCAGAGACAATTGCCCCATCAACATCTACTTCAGATAAATTGTCTGCGTTCGAAACTTCTGAACCACATAGGCCTATAAGTGAAGAAGAGAAAAAAGAACAAGTTGAGCATCAAGAGATTGAAAATGCTACTGATAAAAGGAAGTGTAAAGACGCAGAAGATGTAGATAGTCTACACAAACTCTTGAATAGACATCGAAGTAATAAATGATATAGCTTTATGGCCAACAATTTTTTCAGATGCTATTATTGACCATATTCTTAAACACAAACCAAAAAATATCGGGAATATAGAGAATTTGAAATCAGTATATAAAGACAGATGAAGTTTATTACAGAGGATTTTCTTATGATCATTTTTACAGAAAGAAATCAAATGGAATTATGGAAAAGAAAACTTAGCTGATATTTTCAGAAACAAGCAAAAGTGTTTACTGCTACCCTTGCAAACTCTTTTCAAAATCAAAGTCAATAACTGGTTTGCAGAATTGGATATCAATTACTGTTATTTTATCGGACCACGAAGTTTCAAAAGAACGCATGTCAGGCATGTGTACTCTACAAAAGATCAACCAAATTCAATAGAATTGATACTCAACTAACAGGAAAAAGAATGTTACTGGAGAGAAGTGTTGAAAAGAATTGTGTCAACAATAAAATTATTGAGTCGATTAGGATTTAGGGGTCACGATGGAGGCAGATTCCAATAGGAAAGGAAATTATTTAATCTGCCTGGAATACCTAAGCGAATACGATGAGTTCCTCAAATTACATCTACAAAAATATGCCAACCAAGACGAGGAAATGTGAATTATTTATCTCACATTATTTGTGACGAATTTGTAGGCCTTATTGGCAATCAAGTAAGAGCTGAAATAATTGAAGAAATCAAATCTGCGACTTATAGTATAATTGTTGACTCCACTTCCGATATTTCTCATGTCGATCAACTTACTGTTGTGATAAGTTATGTTTCATCCTCTGGTAATATAAAGGAAAGATTTGTGGGATTCATTCCCATAGATAAACGCAACTCTTCATACTTGGAACAAGAAGTTTTGGAAACTTAAACAAAATTAGGAGTGGATATTAAAAACTGTCGAGGACAACCTTTTGATAATGCTTCAAATATGTCAGGAAAGTACTCAGGTTTGCAAGCACGCATTAAAGAACATAGTCCAAGTGAGGTTTTTATTCCGTGTGCTAACCATTCTTTAAATTTAATTGGAAATTCGCTGCAGAAAGTTGTAGCGCTGCATTTCAATATTTTATGTTTGTGCAGAAGTTATTCACATTTTTCTCTGCGTCAACTCATCACTGGAAAATTTTAACGAGTAAACTAGAAATGTGTAAAGATAAACAATCCGTCTCACTGAAAAGAGTTTCAGATACAAGATGGTCAGCAAGAGGAGACGCTCTATTAGCTATAAAACTTGGATTCGCCCTTATAAAAGAGGCTTTAAATGAAATTTGTAATGAAGAAGAAAAACAAGTTACGATAGTGGAAGCGACTTTCATTTCTGAGGAAAATGGACAAATATGAAACCGTCCCAATGACAGTGATTTGGAATACTATTTTGCAAAGAATAAATGCTACTAGTAAATCACTGCAATTAGTTGAGTGCGAACTATTCAAAGGATCTATCCTACTGAAGTTGTCGTATCTGGTTCTACGTATTTAATGGGTTATCAGTGAAATCTCAGGCAACGCAGACCGCACAAACATTTATTACATATATGACAAAATATTTACAATTTACCAAGGAGCGTCCTACACGACCACTGCATCCGAATATAATATTGTTCTATCCAAGGTTTCTAGAAAGGGAATAGGTTTGCTCCAATAACGCGAAACTCGTTCTGAGCGGAGAAATGATCGTGACGTACTGGCGGGAATGTCAGACCCTGGAGCCTAGACGTTTCCCACACAACAGAACCGGATATCGCCTTGAATTATTAAACTCGCAGAAGACGAATCCGACCCCACAGAACGGCGATTTTTCTTTTATTCAATAGTTGATAATATGAAGCATTTACACAAGGAGCCTCATTAATGAAATCAGTACTATTTTTGAGAAAAACGCTACTGAAAAGTGTGAAAAACAGAAATCTCCAAGACCATTATCCACTCCCCCTGTTTCATTGGCTTTGTAGATTGGACTCGGGGCCCCGTTTCGCAGTTTTACTAGATATATATCCCCAAGGGATTTGTTAGTGAAAGGGGATCGTAGATCATTCAATAGTGCAAATTGGGAAAACTTTTTGTCTTCTTTTTTCCCTTAAAGATTTCCATTGAGGGTTCACGTTTTGCATGGGTGGAAGGTCATTTTGACCGCTTGTTTGTAGTAGAAGAAATAATACTCAGTTTCCAAATATGAGAAAAAACCTGATTGCTTAAATCTAATCTTGTATCGATACTTTCATCCAACATCTTCGTACCTAATTCATCCTACAATAAAAGTGATTTCAGATTTTTTTTCTTCGAATTTTCAAAATAAACTAACCACATTTTGAAAATAATGAACATAAAAAATGCAAGCATACTTTTAAAAAATTAAATCATTCAAAATAACTTCATGATTGATTGTTTCTTAATCTATGGTAGTGTGAGGATTCATTGATGGACCCCTCAATTAACCCTCCCAGGGCAAACTCGCCGACAGAGTCATAAAAGAACCGGACAATGAGTTTCCATCTCTCTGGCGCCAGACGGTCGGGACTTGGATCAAAGACTGACAAAAGGGGATTCGTTCCAAAAAGCGCCCAAGTGTTTAGGAGTGCACCTGCCAGATGATTAAGTCCACCTGCTAGGTAATCAAGCCCATCTGCGCTAAGTAGCTGATCCCATTTTACGTCAGACAACCACCACCGAATCAACCAATCGAAAGCGAAGAAATTAAAAGCAATAACCAATCAAGATAGAACCAATCAGAAAAACCACCAGCGAACAAAGGCTGCGAGGTTTCAAAAGGAAAAGAAGGGAGTCGAATCGACAGTTCTTGCCTGTGTGCTCGTGCGAGCAGCTTGACTCAGCGACCCTTTGAGCGGTCACTCCTTAGGGAGAAAAGCATTGTTAAGAGACGGTTCTCTCACCCCGAGAGAACGCGTTCTTGTAGGCTGCCTATCTCGAGTTCCTGCTTTGTTCTCGGTCGAAAGATTCGAACCAACGACCCCAGCGGAGCCGTGCCTGTCTTGTGCTGACCCGACGACACCAGGGGAGCCGATCCCTGATTGTGCCGAACCGACGACCTGCGAAGAGTCCGGTGCCGACTTCTCGTCCGGCAGTGAACCTTAATTGATCCGTCGTCCCGTGAGGATCTGGTGCTGATCTTGTGTAATCGTCACTCGACGAGTAGAGTCTCATCCCGAGACGTTGAGAAACCTTTCTCCCACTCAGAGACTTTCGTACGTGCCTGAGATTTCGACAACCTGTCGCATTCAGTTAGCAGAGGCATCGAATTCGTGAAAGTGCTTTGTATATAGATTCACATATAATCAAGAAAAAGCTAGACTGTTCTCTGTAGATTTGAATCTACCACGCTACCCAGAGAAATCGTAACAGTAGTCATTTAGCAAGTTAAATAAGTTATTTTTCAAGTTGAAATTAATGTATTGAAAAAGAAATCACTTCATACTTTGGGGCCATCGTGGCTCAGTGTGTATGTCCACTGCGCTAGCAACCTTCGAGGTATAGGCGGCGCAGGTTCGATTCCTGTCCGGTGCATTCCACCCTGGGTGTATTTTTCTTCTGTCAGTAAAGATTTCATTGTGGGTCTGTCTATTACTTGATATTGTATGTCGTGTTTGGCGCAGCATGGTCAAATATGGCCCTTGCGCCATAAAACCCCAAAACCAACCACTTCCTCTTACATTATTCCTTTCACCAGTTCACACAAATATTTACTTTTGTAAATTTCCTGCACAAAGTACATACAGATTTATCACAATTGGTATAACTTTTCAGTTTTGTTTCCCTTGCATTTATTATTTCGTGCTGCTTTAGTTTACGGGTAGAAATATCACAAACATCAATAAATGACGTTTTATAGTATAGATTAACTATACTTACCGGGAGTGGAGATTTCAAGCAAATGCATTGAATCTTTAAGCACTACTCAGTGTGGAATAAAATCTCAAAAACTCAACTTATAGCTTAAGCTCTGGAAAAATTACACAATTCTTTGTGTTTGCGTAGCCAAGAACTAAACTCGTGTCGACGAACGAAGGATCGCAGCCGCATCGGAATAATCCCTTATCCACGCACGTCTTCTTGGCCCTGTGTTCGAATCCCGGTCAGGGAAAGGATGTTCTTAATGGTTCGAAATAAGTGTTGAAAAACAGGTATGAACACTAATATAATTATTTCAAGCAAAATGGAGCCAGCTTTCAAATAAATTCTTCGATGGTAAAAAAAGATAGTCCTAATGTCAATATATTTTACGTAGTGTTTATGTTTTCACACTTTCTCACGATCCTTTTAATAGAATGCACGATAACTATGATACACCTTACTTTTCTCACATCTAACTGTCCACGCCAACGTGAGGACATTTGAGACCAAGACAGATTTAATGTGCACCATCCCCAAGTACACGACGGTCTTTGATTGGATCGAGTTTCGAACTTACAACCTTCTGGTTGCTAATGCGCTGCTCATCCAATCGGGCTACCGCGGCCCTTGGTGAGAAAATAATATGTTTATAGACCGTTCAAATTACTTTGCGGTCAAACTGACCGCTTCCTTAATTCTGTTAATATGTAAAAAGTGCTAACTGTTGCTCCATGAAAAAATTTCCTTTTGATTTGAAAATTAAGAATCGTAATATAGAATGTTTTGACGAGATTACGTTATTCAAATTGCTATCAAGTTTGTTTTTCGTAAAATACTTTCCACTGAACTACATTAGGTTTTCTGTGAAAATTGATAAACCCTTTCATACTTAAAGCCAATTGTAGAATATTTCGTTCAGGTCTAAGGTCAGGTCTTCCTGCGGTTTGGTTGTTCTAGATTTAGTTTTTCATAAAAACTAGTTTAGTTCCCGGTACTCACGCACCTTTCGAACAATAATTTCCAATTTTGAATAATTGTGTCTTATTCCACAAGGAATCTACATATGATGAGCAAAGGTTTACTACCGAAGACCCCGATTTTCAAAAGAATAAATCATTACGCAATCAATAGTTACAGATCGGTTATTTTTAAATAAAATAGGATGCACTTAATTGAGTGTTAATCGCATTCAATGAATTGAATACATACTCGAATATGTGTAAACATAAATAAATAACATCTTTGCTACGCTAATTGAACGCAAGAACTTTCCCCGATCACTGCAAATCCCTTAAGGATAGATGTCTGGTAAAACTGCGAAACGAGGCCCAGGGAGTCCAATCCACAAAGCCAATGAAACAGCAGGGGGGTGGTTAATGGTTTTGGAAATTTCTGTTTTTCACACTTTTCAGCAGCGTTTTCTCAAAAATGGTATTTATTTCATTAATGAGGCTCCTTGTGTAAATGCTTCATATTATCAGTTATTGAATGAAAGAAAAATCGTTGTTTTATGAGGTCGGATTCGTCTTCTGCGAGTTTAAAAATTCAAGGCGAAATCCGATTCAGTTGTATGGGAAACGTCTAGGCGCCAGTCTGACTTTCCCGCCATTACGTCACGATACCACGAAAAACGCGTCTTACTGCAACCCGCTTTTCGGCCAGATGGCTCTCCCCTGGAGAGAATCCTATTCAGCAGCAATTCTTCGAAAGACGGGGAAAAGATGACTAATGGCTTCTGTGAGAAAACGTCTCAAAGCCAAAGCCAAAAGATACACGAAAGCATTTGCAAGAACCAGTGAAATGAGTTGCAAAGCACAATAACTTGTCAAATATGATTACCCTGAATTCACCATAATTACCAGCCTCGGGCACTGCATTTTCGCTCCCATTTGACACACTAATAAAATCGCAGACCATCTGGTTTATGTATAAAAATTCTCATTCCAGTCATTGAGGAGATATGAACGTCATATCCTGGAATCACTTCTATGATCCCAGTCACATTTTTAGAGGTTTAAAATTATGGTACGTCCTCAACAGGAATTATTAGTATTCGCATTATTTTTGGTAGGTATTTTTATAATCAATGTCTCACTAAAAAAACATAGCGGGCTATTGGTGACAGAATAATTTTTGGATAAGCCACCTAAGTGCAGCTATTACGAAGAAAACTACTACTACAACTGCTATAACTTTCGCTTGTTGCTCTGCTCAATTCAAAAAATCAAAATAAAGTTTTTTAAGTTTAGTTTTCCCTCTTTCGTTTCTCTAAAAGATATATATTTTTCTTTTTCCCTTTGATGTTTCTCTTCGTTTTGCTGTGACGAAGTTAAAATAGGTAATAAAATTTTATTTATAAATTACTTTTACTGATCAAATGTATATTTTGTAAACGATAGGTGATTTCAGAATATTGATACGGTATTATAATCTAATTATTGAAGTAATTCATGAAAGATCTTGACATTATAAAATTTTCTTCTCCATAAGGTTTGTGATACTTGATCCTGATTTGACTCTAATAATTGATTACACTCTTTTTTGTTGCTTCATGTTTTGCAATGAGTTGATCTTGATAAGATATCAAATTAATATGCAAGCTTCCTATTCTAATTTTTCACATTTCCGAATATTTTTTATTCTACTCATCTCAACATGCAGAACAGCTTGCATTTCGAAATTTTCAAAAGCATGTTTTTTAACTCAATGGAAGTATGCACAGCATCAAATTACTCTGACTGAAATGCAGGTTTCAAAACTATGCAGGTTATTTAATTTTGAATTGAACAAACTTTACCTAAACAGAGCCCAAAGTGGATGTTAGTGGTTTGATTCGAATTCAAATGATAGGACATTTATTATTTAGTAAATACTTACAGACATTTGTAGGGGTAGATTAATGACTGTTATGACACCATATCAGCTGTCCATATTTTCAAAAGGATAATTAATGAAAATACGAAGTCTAATTTTCTAAACAAATTCATTTATTTTTAACAAGTAAGCATAGTAAATAAATCGAATGAATAAAAAAATAACTAGAAACTTGTTTAAAACAAATTGTTTAAATATCCTGTTCTTTACAATGTCGGCGCATAATCGTGAGTGCTGTGTATATTGTCATTGATGATTTATTAAAGAGAAAGGGGGAAAAACTAAATCTGATGGCGCCTTGAATTGATGGAGTGTCAGGTCCGTGTAGCAACACGGTCCAATATAATAAGCACACACGCAAGCCCCCGGTCGAAAACCCCGATTGTATGTTATCTTGGGAGCAGAATCTAAAAACTGTATGAATCAGAAAAAGGTAAAAATGATGTTGCAGAAAAACCATCTTTCCAGATTGGGGGCGAGAAAATTTCCAGTATGAAAAGGGAGAAAGCGCAAAATTGTGCTTTGACTGTGTTGAAACGTGTCTAGTGGTTCGGCTAAGAATGGGTTTTATTATTAAACAAACGAAGTAATGATATCAGCAGAGTGAATACGAACCAGATCGTACGGCGTGCGCGAGTGAACTGAAATGCCGTCCAAATACAGTGCACAAACACTTTCCTTCGATGTACCGACACAGAGCGGATCGCGTTGACGCGTGTTCGAAGTTGCACAACATTGCGCGGTTCGTCATCAGAACAGCCCACGCAATTCAACGCTGCTCACCTTTTTTTTTGGTTCAGTTCAGTTTTGCACGGCCGGCGTGGATTTGGCTTAAAGTGATAAATCAAAGTTTTAAAAGTATTACAGACATTATTTGTGCTAGGCTAGGGGATGAGCAGGTTAAAGTGCATATTGTAGCTCTATTTGGCTTCAAATTACTGTTTATCTGTATGTTTTAAAATAGTACAAACGTTGCTGTGCCTTAAAAAAGACATGGTTATATTTATTTTTCAGTTTGGTAAAGTTTTCCTATTTTTTAGAAATAGAAGGATATAAATAGGGATAAAGCAGCAAATCTGGATGGCAAAGAGGCAATGATTACTGCTGGAGAACCCCAGGAATTCATTCCTTTGGGTCGAGAACATCTTAAAGTTCACCCTGGGGATGTCTATCTTCCAACAGAAAATGTTCCGGCAGCACCTGCGGCAAATGAACGCAGTCTTACTAGGGATCTTCTTAAAGCTCTACGTGGAGTTAGTTTAAAAGATCAGAACCAGGTAATTTACTTTGAGATGCTAATTATTCATTGGGTTTTATGAAGTTACTTTAAATATCTGTGACATAAATACTTAAAAGTAACAATTTTATGATGCATTTACCATTGATAATGTCTGGTATGAAGTTTTTATCTGAAGATATCACTTGTGTTTTAAATTTTAATTTAGTACTTAGAAAATTTAAAAATAAATGTTTAATATATGACAGAAAGCCTTAAAATTGTCAAGGTAACAAAACTTCCTTCTCTTCCCCACCTATGCAGTGCCCAACTCTATTTTACTTCTTCAGTTTATGAGAATTCCTAGCTTTTTCAAAAAACGAGAACATGTGTATATAAATAACCCATTGAAAATGATAATTTGACAGGCAGTAAATGTTATTGTTAACCTAGTTTGGAATTTAACTTCAGTTGTTTGGGAAAACGTGACCTTGAGCCTACTTCGTATGCTAACCATAAGTATCATTAACAGTACCATTTTTTCGCATTTTCCAGCCGTCCCAGCATTTTAATAGAAATATCCATTTTGTTATGTTTTTAATAAAATGTTTTAATATTGGCTAATCATAAATTACCATAAACCTTAATATACATACTATGTATTACTTTCTGTAGTGATTTACCTAGAAAAATAAAAATGCATATTGTCAATTCTTGCGCATGTAAGACACAGCATCTGTTCCGTGCTAATTTTTGTTTTGTCTATGCACAAACCGATGACTTCGTTATTCAATGCTGATGGTTAAAATTTCATATTTTTTAAGTTTTAAGTCTTGTTTTTTAAAGCTTAAAGTCTATCCTTGCAATGTCAAAGAGCAAAGCTGCATTATTAATTAAAAAATTATAGTTTTACTTTTACATAACTCCTATCCTGTTTTTGCCATCCCAGTCTGTATTCATTCTGTATTTGACTCAAGGAGATATGATCAGCCTACTACTTGGAATGTTCCTAGTTTCTTAATTTTGACGTCCAATTACTCTATCATTATTTCTGCAGAAAATAATCTTAAAATGTTTATGTTTTATGAATAAAACAGATTAAGATTTTTTTTATTAGAGCAGGTCTTTTAATGATGTTTTATTTTAAATCTTATTTTTCACCCTTTTCTTTGTTGAAGCTTTATTAAATATTTTTCTCACCTAATATAGGAACAGTGGTTCCTGAAAGAAAATTCTGAAGATGATTCTGAAGAAGAATTTTATTGGAATGGGAAGACAGTCATTTGGAGCAGAAGCAGTGGGCATGGAGTCAGAAGAGTTCACAAATCATTTACAATGGAAAATGCTGTACTACAAGTATGTATTTTTTTGTTTATCTCTAACTTTTATCTCAATGTGTGACAGTTTTTAACAAATATTTTAAATCGATAGCTGAAAGCTTGAAAAAGAAGCTACATCACCCTGATATTTTATTTAATCCAAATTTTTGATACTGGTATTTTTGAGATTATAAAAATTATATATGCTATGCAGTTTTATAGCTTAGTCATACTGTAAATAAATATAATGAATTGTATATAATTTTTTGTATAAAAAAATAAAAAGAGAGTACCTATGCAATTTTAGTTGGTAAATTGGTTATCAAACTTATCTCCAAAAAAGGTTTACTAAAGTAAATAGTGTGCAATATGCTTTCATAGACACAAAGCTATTGTACTTATATCTGATTTAAAAACATTTGAGATGAGAAAAAATCAGTGGATTTTTTTATTTTGTGATAAGATGCATAGGGAGCTGAGGCTGCTAGTTATAACAGTGTTCCTATTTTTTTCACCACCTTAGCACTTTTATTCAAGATATAAATCTAACTCTTGTACAAACAATTGACATAACATGTGGGTATTAGTCCCAGAAAACTTAAAAAATTAATTGTTTTTCTTCAAAATGTCTTGAGAAATTTTGTTAATTTTTGAAGCTTAGTTTTTAAATGTTACTTTATATTAAAGGATGATAAACAAAATAACATGGAATTCGGAGAATAAAGTAGTTGCAGAGCCTCACAAAATGTATGCTGCAGCTTACTGTTTTCTGAATGTTATAAAAGAAAATTCTATGTATTCATTTGTCAAGCAAGTAACTTTTTATCGCAAATAAGTAGTCATTAGTATTTCTAATTGACATCAAAATTGAAATATTGTTTTCTATTACTTGAAATCTGAATTTTTAAAATCTTTCCTACTCACTGTTGACTTGCATATATTTTTTATTTTCTTATCGTAATTATTGAAATTTAGTCTGACATTAATGTTAACTTTATGCTAAGGTACTGTGGACTGAATTTAGGATACGAAGTTGTAAACCCAGAATCATGGATGCAGAGATTGAAATGGAAAACACAAGTAAGCATTGCTTTTATGCAGATAAGCTAAAATGTCGGATTATAAGGCAATATTTTTAATTTATTTCTCATCACAGAAATTTTCTTTTGTAGAAATTCCTCATTTAGATGATGAAAATCTTCTGACTTGTATTAGTTTAAAAAAGTCGCATAAACAAATTTATATAGCTTTCGATTTAGATACATATATTGTGTCTGCATAGATTTTTCCTTAATTGTGATGTTACAATTTTTTATAAACTTGTTAGTATTTTAAGTACAGTAGTTTCTTTAATGTTTAAAGCAACAACTGAATAATTGTTTGTGTAACTAATAAAATATTTATAACCTATATAATATCTAAGATGCATTAAAATTATTTTCCTTTTGGTTTTTTTTAAATTGTGTTTTTACCTCTTATTACAGCAGTTCTCAAGTTTTGGTCACAGATAACTTTAGGTTAACAAATGTTGGTGGGATTTTCCATAACATAACTGATGAATTTAGACTCACATTCTCATATGTATGTTTAAAAATGAATGTTTTCAAATTATGTACTTAGTTTTCTGACATTGATTTGAATTTCTTCAGAATCCTTCAAGAAAACTCAGAAAATTGGATTTTTAGTGTAACCCCATGTAATTGAAGCATACTTTCATTGTTCACTTAAGGTTCATAACCAGTTTCAAACTTATAGATCAATCAAATCTTTATTTTTGCAACCGGTAGGAGTGGTTATTTATAGTCATAAAATATATCATGCACACAAGTAAAGAGTTTTAAGCATAAACTATTCAGTGCCAATTCTTTAAAAGCTTTGGAGAGGGTGGTAAGAGTAACACAGCACCACTTTAAAATATCTAATAACACATTAGTTTCAAAACTGTAAAAATTGATTATAGTTCTTTAAAAAACAGTTGCACAACAAAAACAGTAATCTATATGTTTAGAATTTATTGGAGAGTTAAGATTCCATTTTTAAAATGGTTTCAGTATATTTTATATTGGATTTTAATTACATTACAAATATTTTAGCTTTCTTTGTGAAATATCTTATTGCAATTTCCTTTTATCCATAAATTAGAGCAAGACATTCTCTCAGGAATATGCATAATTGAAAATTCTTCACTCTCTGTATTTGCAAAAACTGGTGAAGATTTCATTGTAACTACTCCTTTCCAGGTATCTAAAGTTGTATTAGTTATAAATATGATGCTAACAGATATTGTGCTTGAATAGTTAAAATAATCTTATAAAGTCATAACAAACATTCTAGTATTTTTTTGTTTTAAAAATGTTAAACATAGATAAATGATTAAGTTAATAATCATTTAAAGCAGACCCCAAGTGTCCAATGATATTGGGTTTCTGAAAAAATTGCTTTTTAAATATTACATATAATGGTAAAATAGTGTTACTTTGTGAAAGAATATGTTGTGTCTAAGTTATATACATGACCTGGGATGCTTTGAAAAAATTATTGTTTAGCTTATCTTTTTCCTGAAATGTTCTTTACTTTTCCTTGTAGTTATGTTTATATCTGTTGTATCGATGTGTTTAATGAAAACTTCTATATGAGCTTTTTGTTTGGCCAGATCTGGCCCTTGCACCATAAAACATCCAGCCAAACAATCCAAAAGATCTTTCGTTTAACTACAAATTGAAAATGTTAATGCATCTACTTTGTAAACATTTCATTTGTGTCCTTTCATCAACTGACACCACCATGTGGAAAAAGTAGATGGCATTTTTACAACAACATAGTCAGATTGAAAGCAGGGTTCCTTTAATCTTTGAAAAGTATTTTTTTTTCCAAATTCCCCTTGAACTTTAATGAAAACAAAATTTGCCTACAAACTTAATTGTATAAACTGTGATCAGGCGTTTTCGAGTTTTCTAAAAGTAACCTGGAAAAGGTATACTCTAGCATTTTTAAGCAGGACAGGAGACGAATTTTGTAAATCACTATGGTACAATTTATTTCAATGTGTTTCATTTTTAAAATACAGGTTATTCCATTTTATGTAGGAAGAATAGTTTCATACAAGGTTTATTCACTTTTGGGGACCCAATTTCAGGGAAGCAATTTAGTGAAATTGTATTTATTATTGTGAATATACCTAAATACCCAATGTATTCCATTCATTTATGAGATTATATATTTTTTTGAAGTTTTGTTTAAGGATGTCAGAAAATTAGCTTTAGAAGGTTTTATTGATATGAAGGGGTTTTATCAGGTTGTTGCAAATGAAATGGCCGATTTTAAGGACGATTGAAAAAGAAGAGAATAAAAAGAATACTTGTTTAAGCAAAGTAATCTCCAGCAGCATTAGTGCATTGTTGCCAAGTTGTGGCAAGGTCATTTATACTACATTTGTAAAAATCAGTGTCTCTGGAAGTGATGAAGTCCTCCTCTGTCCGATAAATTGATGCATCATTGGCAAAGCATTTGTGGAATGAAAAATGGCTCTGCTGGAAAAAATGGTAATCTGTTGGGGAAATGTCAGGAGAGTATGAAGGATGAGGCACACAATTTCATATCCCAAATTGTCGATTTGCTGTTTGGTTGACACTGCCATATGTGGTCAGGCATTATCCTGAAGCAATAGGACTCTGTGTCTATTCACAAGTGCTGGTTGATTAAGGCACAATTTGTTACACATTTGCAACATATCTGTACAATATTGAGTAGGGACGTAACTAGGGGGGTCAGGCTGGGCATGTGCCCCGGGCACTGGATTTGGGGGGCGCTAAACTGGCCGAGTACTTTTTTACTATAGATATTTACATATGATAAAAATGAAGAGGAAAACTTATTAGTAGACACAAAAACTATAAAAGGAGCTAAATGCAGAATGTATGAAGTGTTGCATGAGTTCGATGTGAGTAAAGAAGGGGAGGATGGATAGGGCAGTAAACTGCGTGAATGTACTTTTAGAGTGACTAATGCTATTCTTACTGTACACATATCCCAATATCATTTGAAACTTTTTCATTTCATTTGCAGCGATTATGATAAGTGTGAAAGAATGTACCAAACATGCTACTCTCAGATTATTTGTCAATGAAATATCTTAGAATTAATTTGGAATTTTATCTTGTACTAAAAATGAAATTACTGCAAATTAATCTATTTACCTTTGAAATTGAGCATTGCATCTAAGTTGAAAAATTTGGAATAGTGGAATTAATGTGTGGTGACGATATCAGGTGTTGTTGGGGAGGGTTTGGTTGGTCGGTGGGGGGGGGGGCGGCAAAGCGAGTTCTTGCCCCGGGTGGAAACTAGCCTAGTTGCATCCCTGATATTGAGTTGCATTTATCATTTCACCTCGTGGAGGGAATGAGCAGTGAATAACACCAGCAAAAGACCACCATACAGTAAACAACATCTTTGGATGCAAAGGTGCCTTTGGAGTCGTTCCTGGAGCGTCATTCGCTACCAACCTCTGTGATGAACATGTACGCACTTCTCATCCATAGTCGCAATTCGTTGCAGGAACCTTCTTTATTTCTTAAGAGCACACTTCCAAATGTTGTACTTTGTTTTCATCAGTGAGTTTGAGGCACCCACTTGTCGAGCTTCCTTATTTTTCCTATTATTGCCAAGTACCTTGAAAGAGTTGAAAAGTGTACATTTAGTGTCTGGGCGATCTCTCATACAGTTTGTTGTGTATCTGATTTGATTAAACCCTTTATAATTCGAGTCAATGGTGGAAGGACGATGGCCACTGGGGTTCATTTTGTTGCCTCAAATCTCCTGAGAGAAATTTTACAAACCAACGACAAGTGGATCTCATTATTTGTTCCTCCACCGAATGCTTTATTGGTTTTTACTGCAGCTGCTTCAGAATTTCCCAATTATAGCTCATAACATCCTTAATAACATAACATCCTTAATCCCAATTATAGTATAACATCCTTAATTTACTGGGTTCCATGATTGACTTGATGTCGGTAGTATTCATTGTTTAATGCTCATTGAACGAAACAAATACTACAATTGCATCACGCACGTGTAACGTCACATGACAAAAATTTTCATAAAACTCAGCACTTGCTTTCTTCTGCAACCAGTAGAAACTTGACGTCATTCAACAGCCATTTCATTTGCAACAACCAAATATAATATAATATACATACATGCATTGCATACATAGACATAATATATGTTGGCTGGTATAAATGTACTGAAATATGGTAAATTTGTTTCTGCGTATAGAGCTTTCTAACTTTTTCAACAGGTTCTTAGGGCATGGACTTCAAAATATGGAATTATTTTTGAGCGAAATGTCGCTCTTGATGAAAAACAAGAAAACTCAAAATTGTAAGTACATAAATTAGCTTCCCATTTTAACTTATAAGAAGTATTTTCAGTTTTTAATTACTGAAGGTGACTAAAAAATTACGTTGCAATATTGTTTCCCCATTGTATTAAATGTTTTAATTTTCTTAATGAAAAATTGTATTAATGAAAATAATTGTTTTCTCAAAAGACTCTGCTTTAGAAGTTTTTACATTGAATAAGAAATAAACTGTTATCTCCCATTTATATTGCCTTTAATTATCATCTCTTTTTTCATCAATTCATCTTCACATCCCCTATCAACATCCTCCTAATCTGTATCCAAAGCCCATCTGTTTGTTCAACCCATTAATTTTTTTTTTTTTGCATTGTTTCATTTTTCAATTCTACAAACAACTCAACATACCAGGAATAACAGAATTTCTTATAGTCAGTTGTATAGGTTAGAAAATCTAAAATGGTTAGAAAATCTTTCGTGGTAATAGAAATATTTTCCTTTAGTTTGAAAAAGAATATCACTTTTTAATGTACCAAAAAAGTTTATAAGTTGTATTTATGAAAGGCTTTCTTTGTTTTGTTCTTAAAATATTTTTCTTTGAGCAGCCTAGCAGACAATTTACCTGTGATCTTCAGTATGATGCACCCACTTGATGATATTGCGCCAGTTATTTCCAAACGAGGGAATTCTGATACAGTTGATATTAATTATTTCTGTGATTCGTCAGAAGAAATTGTGTTCTGTAGCTCTGATCCATCTCTTATTATCACCTATAATAAAAAAGGTTATCATTCTGTGTGGAAGTTACGGACCACGACTTTTCAGGTAAACTTTATCAATATACTTAAAATAATAAATCTTACATATTAAAAAGTACTACATTTGTTTGAAGCTACTCATCATATTTCGTGCATGTGCAAAAAAGTAAATGTGAGTAACTTCACTACAATATGTTCTGGTCTTCAAGTTCAAACTCAATACTGTTCTATCTATTACTCAGTTCTATGAATTTATCTACCTATTAATCAGTTCTATGAATTTGCTGGGTAATTTAAAATTGCTACTAATGGTTTTCCTGTATTGTATTATCTTCTGACTTGTTTGCTCATTAAGATTGTCTAACTTTGCTCAGTTATTGCTCTCTGCTTCCTCATATTATTTTTTCCATATTAAATATGAAAACTCCTACTCTGCTTAAAAGTAAACCTCAAATAAGATGAAATTTTGAAAAATTATTAGTGCTGGTCTTTGAAACGAATTTAGGGAAGAATCGCAGACATTGTCAAAACAGTCACTACATTAACAAAATTATATATTTATTTAAAAATTATCTGATACTCATAACTTAATTCTGGTACTCTAATGAATATTTTCAAAGCCTGTGTAATATAATATCAAATCTAACAGTGTTAAATGCTGATATTTTACATTAAGTAATCCTTCTGTTTTTCTAGGTACATAATTGATTAAGTAACAATTAAAAACTCAAAGGATAAAATTTATCAAAAGAACATGAGCACTTTAAATCTGTTTATGTTGAGTTCTAAGATGTATTGTTCCTTCACTTTAATTTTTTCACCATTTGAAAATCGAATTCATTGAAGCAAGGAATAAAAATTTGCAATTCTTCATATGCTCATCTTTGTTTTAGGAGGCTGACTTTGCATGTTCTAAGATTCATATGGATATCAATAACAAATCTGGACAAACACCCATCACAAAATCTTCTAGTGCTAAAAATAGTCACTCCAAACTGAATTTTTCCAGTCGCACTCCTTCCATGAATCTAAATAGCCCATTTCAAAGTTACAACTCTAACTGGGTTGCCTCACCATCCATCAAGATGAGTCACTCTATGAGTCCAAGTGTTTCCAGTCTAACGCATATGGCAACTCTGAGGTAATCTTATGTCTTTAGTGATAATAATATTCTGATATGGATAATATGTTTGTGTGAGTACAGGGTGTTTCGAAAATATTTGGTATGCATTACTACACAAATTCTGAGCTTGCCGCTGAAAATGCAAGTGAGGAATGATGCCTTACACCACAGAAATTATGTTATCAACAGCATAAACAGACCTACCACCTAAACCGCATTTCCGAACGCACATTCTTTGACAAAATATGTTTTTTTGGGGGGTCCTCTACCACCCTTTATAATTTGGCCAGATATTTTCAAAACACCCTGTATGTACAAGGGTTGTAAATAAAAATAGAGGTAATAGTGTTCTACTTCACATGTGCCAGGCTTTTGACATTACATCACTAGCCAATGGGACTCAATACTTTACACACATCCAAATGATCTGTCATACTGGCAGGAGTCACATAAAGTACACATAGGAGAATTCACGATAGGAAAACAATATAGGGGCACAAAGACAGTCATGCTCAGTCAAAAGACAGAACTCAGCGACTGCTGAACAGCTAAGAAAATATGAAATACCGGAATTAGAGAAAAGCAGAAATTCACAACTTTTTCTCTTTACCACACTGGTCCACTCCAGTTTTCTGTTGATTTGAACAGGCTGCTCAATCCTGATGTATGTCAGAACATAGACCTGTAAGGTTTTTGAATTACATTTGTACCTTTCTTTGCAAAGTCAGATTTCTTGTTGCCATGTTATGTCACAGTGGGCAGGAATCCACTGCAATATTGCAACACAAGAATTTCCTAAGATGTTGTCTGCAGTCTGATTCTAGAGCAGTAGTGGCAATAAGGAGCTTATGTTAGCTCCAAAGATGCTTTACACAGATAGGATAGATGTAATCAATGCCTAAACCTGCACCATTGATTGAATTCAGTAGAACAAGTGCTTTTATGTGGAGACATGATCCAAGAGAACATCTCAAAGTGCACCACCCTATTGCATGTTTACAAGAGCATATTATCAAGTGTCAACTTTGCTTACTAACATTTTCTTCAGCCTCACTTGCTTTGACTGTAAGACAATGCTATGTGCGGAATACTTCAGTGTGTATTCCGCACATAGCATTGTCACATACCAACTCGCATCATAACATGACAGAAAGACTAATGTAGGACATATAGCAGTGAGAGTAGTAGAACATCTGCCTAATTCATTGAACATGAGTTCTTGTGACAAACAACCTCTAGGTAAAAAATACAAGTTTGTAAAGTGAGAGCTGTTATCATTGGGCTGTCATTGAGCTGTCATCACTGCTCTCAACAGACTGTTCGGTTTCTGGCATCCAACAGTTCCCATATATGAAAATGGTATAGGGCATGGCTAATGGTTATATTGAAGACATGTAATGTTTTTCTCCAGGTAAATATACTTGTTCAAATGTGCTGTATATGTTGCTACTACTTTGCTTAGAATCATTCTATATATGTATTTTAGAAATATAAAATATATCTTGTGCATCTCATGTAAGCACACTTAATTTAGCTGTAAGATGATGATAGGAAGCATATGATTATTACATGTATGGTATCAAGCATATGAACATCCAGTATATATTATTATTTTATTTGTAGTATGTTGTTCAATTATATTTTAAGTTATCGAATTATGTTTAAAAAATCAATCTTTGAAAAATGTTATACCTCATAATACTCATAAGATCATACATTTCTTTATGTGATTAATTTATTTTACTTTATCTACATTAGTAGATAGTTCAAGCCCTACTGCACTTTATAAGTTTTAAGCTATTTTTATGTTTCATCTCTTCAATTACAAAATTTGCAGATATTTAGTTAGTAATTAAATTATCACAAACAAAACCTAATGAATTATGTGGGAATTTTTAATAAGGAACTTTCCCACTTTTCATTTGTCTTACACTTCCTTCTATGCCAATTGTCATTAAATTGTTTTTGTATATTATTTCATCCTATTGATGGATGGACATCATCTATTTCTTAATTAAAACCCTTATGAGATTTTTCTATTTTAAGAGAAAAATTTGTGTTACAAATTTTACTACTAAAAACCCACAAGGGTACCTAACTTTTTTACTATTTCAATATGGAAAACTGATTATCTAGTATGGAGAGTTCATTAGGCATTATGTAATGTTACATTCTCAGGTACTCTTTCTACATCATTATTAGCCAAAACCTCTCATTTTAACAGATAAAGTGGGTCAATAAAGATTGGTTGAATACTTAACTGAGAGATATGATCAAGTTGAGAAAGTGGTGATTCTATCTGATTCTACCACAGCAATTCAGACTATTTCGTCATTTGGGTCTCTGGCTACCATTGGAAAGTTTGTTAGAGGTCTTGGTATCTCAGGGGATCTCGAGGTTCTGCAATGGATCCCATCCTGCTGTGATATTTATGGATATGAATGGCGGACCAACTGGCCAAAAAAGGGACATATCTTTCAGACCTGCCAACAAGATGTACTCCTGGGATCTGCAGTTCAAATAATAAAGAATGAAGTATAAATCCAAAATGGCAGATAACATTGAACATAAAAAGCTGGGTGAATCCATTTGTGACATCTCTTCTAGCCCTTGCTATATAGTTGGCATGGCGTAGAAGTTTGGAGAATGAGGTGCCAGCTCAGGTGTTGACCTCGTCATCTGACTGTGGTTCAAAATTATGAGGTGTTGTCATCAGTTCTTTCCCTTCGGGATTGATCCAGGACTGTCGACAATAGCCCTTTGTGTTGCTCCAGTGTGACATTAATTCAGCTACCTACCCTTGCTATATAGCATTGGGGTGTTTTGATTATTGACAGGGTGTGATTGTCTGGCCAAGCATTTACATCATTTTGGCATCTATATTGGCCCGAAATGTGTCTTATTCAGAGGGATGACTGATACCTTTGACTGTGACCACCTTTTGGAATATTTAACAGGGGAGTGCATCCATGCATGCTTCTGCAAGACTCAAGAACTTTTGAAGCAGCTGGAATCTTGATCTTTTTTCTACTTTTCTTTTTGATCTATGCTCTAACTTCATGTATCATATTGTGATATGTAGATTTTTTTTATGTATTTCAGGTATGGTAACTGTTTGCAAATATGCATTTTTTGTTAATAAGTTATTTTTTTATTCAATACAGATTTTTATAATCTTAATTTCCTATTTCTTAATTTTGCATAATCTCTTTATTTTAGCCGTTCTCAGCCACCATCGATGAATAGCAACATATCACAACCTCAAAATTTTACACCTCTTAGCACTCTGTCTCACAGAAGCTCAGCTTCACCTATACATTCTAATGATGTATGTAAATTCATGGAACCATTGGCACCAGATATTTGTTTTGATTTTGAATGGTCAAACGAATCAATGAAGTATGTTAATTTAGTATGTTCTTGCTTATTCTTTTTCGCTGATCTTTGCACATATTGTATTTCTAATTGAGAAAAATTTTAAATTCATGTTATTGATTGTAATTTTATCATTTTGCATTTGTTCTTTAAAACATGAATATTTAAGTGAAATCTAAAAACTCAGTAGCATTTTATGTATTTCTTCAATTTATACTCTGCATTCAATCTTCAGTTATTTAAAGTTGTAGCACTTACATTCCTGGAAGCGTTTTTTGCTTATGTAAGTCTTGGAATAATCTTTTATGGTTCTTAACACACATATTTCCCATTTATATTCCTGACTGTAGTTCATGAATAGCACTTCAAAATTATGGAATTACATTTGTATAGAAAACTAGTGTAATTTATCTTTGACAATATAATTTAAAAGATTCATCACAAAAATTCACTATCATTTGTGAAAAAATCCTTTTGTGTTTCGCCTTCCAAGTGGTTTCCCTGAGATACCTCATCCTACATGATCTGGCCAATTTTGCTAAACACAGTACCTTGTTGAGATGAGATTTGCAGCATTTCATTTGCAACAACCTGCTAAAACCCCTTCATATCAATAAAATCAACTTTCTAAAGTTAATTTTCTGACATCCTTAAACAAAACTTCAAGAAAATATAATCTTATAATGAATGGAATACATTGGGTGTTTAGGTATACACCTAATTCTGTTTTTACACGATAGATACGTTCCTGAAGAATACGTGTAAAAAAAGACATTGTATCTATGGAAGAAAAGAAGATTGGTTCCGGATCTAAAAAATAATTAAAATAAAACCATATGAAAATATTCGTTTTAAGCTTATTATTTTATTTCAACAAAATACACATGTAATAATATGTAATGAAAATGAAAAAAATTCGTCATGAACAAAAAAAAAATCTGTTCTACATCCCCTGTCATCCAACCTGTACTTGCAGAAAATTCATACTTTCTGTTTAACTGAGATGAAGTGCTTGGCTCCTTTTCTTTAATCTGTCTATAAATTCTTAGTGCTGTTTGCTTGATGGCATTTCCATCTACTGGTACTCTTTTTTGTGACTTATCTATCCATATTACCAGAGCCTTTTCCATCTTTTCCTTGACAATATCTCTTGTATATGATGATGAATTAAGACTTACTTTTGTTCCAGAACATACCAACTTCCTATTTGCAGCTTCATTTTTCTTAATTGTTCTTATGGTAGCCTCATGTATACCAAAATGCTTTCCTACAGACGTAGCACCTTGTCAAGTTGTAAGATGATCTAAAATTTGAATTTTAAGTTCCAAAGAAATCGCTTTCCTTTTCGTTGTGGTAATGGGTGAATTATGTGACATTTTATAAGAGGCTACCAAAAAATATCTCAAATTAAAATTAATAAATAAAGGTATGAAAAATTTGTAAACTTACAATTTATTGACTTTGGCAAAATTTATATGTGCATAAATTTCACTATAGATTCTTTCACTTTGAAATAGAGCTACGTACTAAATGTCTTCCGAAGATACAATGCACGAATACGGTAGATGTGCACCAAATTCAATAATAAAAACGTTATGTAACATATCTAGAGGAAAGCACGCGTTTCAAAACACACACACTAGCTGTTATACATATAGAAAATAGAAATGATCTACTACGCCTCAAATAAAATTTTGTTTTCTTAGAATTTAGGCAAAAAAATTTGTTAGAAATTGTATTGCACCACTCGTGTTAAATCAAAATGTCTCGCGTAAAAAGAGAATGAAATATTTATTTTGAATTCGTGTTAAATCAAATTCGTGTAAAAAAAGTTCGTGCAAAACCAGAATTAGGTGTATTCACAATAAATACAATTTCACTAAATTGTAATATCTCCTGAAATTGGGTTTCCCCAAAAGTGAATAAACCTTGTATGCAACTATTCTTCCTACATAAAATGGAATAACCTGTATTTTGAAAATAAAACACATTGAAATAAATTGTACCATAGTAATTTACAAAATTCGTCTCCTGTCCTGCTTAAAAATGCTAGAGTTTACCTTTTCCAGGTTGCTTTTAAAAAACTCAAAAACGCCTGATCATAGTTTATACAATTAAGTTTGTAGGCAAATTTTGTTTTCATAAAGTTCAAGGTGAATTTGAAAAACAAAAATGCTTTTCAAAGATTAAAGGAACCCTGCTTTCAATCTGACTGTTGTAAAAATGCCATCTACTTTTTTCTATATGGTGGTATCAGTTGATGAAAGGACACAAATGAAATGTTTACACGAAGTACCTAGAGAGGTAACCTGCAAGTTGCTCTACAAGGCTTGTCATTTCACCTCCCTTTTCAAAAAGAATCAAAGGTGGGCTGCTTACGTGTTTCGTGAGTGCGCTTTTCCCGATGCCCTTTCATTGAGCAGGCTTGGAAGTTATATTGAAAGGTTTTTAAAACAGCTTTGCTGTGCCTTCTGAGCCTTTTTGCTTGTGATTCTACTGTCAATAACATTTTCTCTTCTTTCTTATCCCAGTGTAAAAAACAAATTACACTAAGTCATTGAGTCTACAAAAAAGGTTTTGGGCAATGGTAGATGGGTCCTTAAAAATGTCATGTATGGCTCCAATGCAATTCAGGATGTGTGAGGGAGAGGCTGGTAATAAGCTACACTTTGCACAGATGGGAAAGGATTTTTGGCCATCAAAGAATATCATCTTTTTCAAATGGCCAGATTGGAGCCTGGCAAGCATAAAGTTTTCCGGGGCAAATTTAAGGCCAGCAGCTCTCCTGGTGTTTTACTTAGGTACCAGGGATGAAAAGGTACTGGAAATCTGTGCAATTGCTTTTTAAGTACAGACAGGTGGTCAACCTCTGAGAGTTTTGTAACACCTGGGATGCATTCCTGTTTATCCTGCACAATGAATGATGCAGTATGTGAAGTATTTTTGCACAAGTCCATGACATGGGTAGAGTGCGTTGACTTTTGATCATAAGATCTGGGAGCCATCTCTAGCAGTCTGACTTAGCCCTACGTTTACCTTCCTATGTTAGCTGGATAAAGCAACAGACTTCTTGCCTTGGGTGGCCCTACCAGGAGTATATACTCCTGACTTACTTTGCCTGTACTACCCATTTCACCCTCTCGCCATGATGAAAATATAGGATAGGACTTTGAGAGACATTTTCCCTGGAAGTCTCAAATTAAGGCACACAAAGAATGCTGTACCTTAGATTTCTCAAACCTCCTTACAGGCTAACACTTTTCGACTGATTGAACACATCAACAAGTGTCTGTCAAGTGACTTTCTTGAAATAAGAATCTACAATTGTAAATTCGCTATTTAACAAAGAAAATTTCAAGTATTCCTAGGGTAAAGGGTCTGCTCCAAACCTTATGTATAGAGGGGAGAGGGCTCATTATGAAACTTCAAAGCAGCTGGGGAAGGGAAGGAATGAGTTTGCGACAAATTATCGTCTGTGCTTTGTTAACTCCATGGGCTATCTATATAGGAAATATCTATATAAGAAAAACAACTTGTCCCTTGTTCATAACTAGTATCAATTCTGAACAGGTTTTTGTGTCAGATGCTGGTCACTACAGGGCAGTTTTCGATGCAAAGATAAACCACCAGGAGGGTTACGAGATGAATGAGAACATAGCAATGAGATTTTATCCGATATCAAATTATTTCCCTTAGGAATTCTATTCTTCATTATCGTTCCTGTTGCACCTATTCCCTTTTCATGTAAAATTCCAATCAAATTAACAGTTGTGAAATACCTATCAAAATATACTCGAATTCCAGCAGAAAATGTTTCACAAAGTTTCAATACTGCTGCTTCACCAATAGTATGTGATTTTGCATCATTTTGCATTGGAAATGACCCTTTACCTCGATAGATTACAAAATCTAGTACGATTCCAGATGGATCTGCTACTACAACATTTTTCAAACCAACTGGGTTTGGCTTGCGTGGTACATATTGCCTTAACTGTGTTGTGCCAGTAAAAGGTATCATCTGTTCATCAATACTGACAAAAGAAGATCTTGGGATTTTCAAGCACCCATTTCGAACAGAATCAATCATTGGCTGAACTTTCCATAGCTTATTTTCTCTCTCCACTTGAGAAACATCATTGTCAACAACAACTTTTAGGTTTGATCGGAGAGATCAAAGGAGGAGATTTCAGGAGACACAAATTTTTTCTTGGAAGACTATTGAATATATTGAAAGGTATTTGTATGGGTATCTGGCCAATCTGTACCAAACAATGTTTTTTCCATCAAGCAAATGGACATACACACAAAAAAGTTTTTACTGACAGAAAGACAGATTCAGGGTAGTTATAGGAATTTAACGTGTACCACATACAGCTTGTAGGCTTCTAAAGTAGTGGGCTTATATTTGTATAGCACCTTCCATTAAAAGTCATGACCAATGCAAACACATACCAGTATTACAGAATTTTTTACACTAATTCAACAAGCTCTGGATTTGAAAAACAGTCAGCACAGATATCAGTAATTCAGAATCCACTTAAAGCTATAGGTTCTGGTCTAATTTACACTCTTGTAGAAACAAATAAAACCTATAGAATATTGAGAAAGGGAGTCTGCATTTCGCTTTCAGTGCTTAAAAAGCACCTCCTCATTCTAAAGCTATCTAGAACTATTCAGCATTGATCCAAGATCCATATTGGAGATTTTGTCTTAGTTTCTTATTTGCTCGACCATGCTCTTATTTTGAGAATTTAAGTTAATATTTGTTTTCACAAACTTGAATAATTATTGAAAATAATGGATAAGATTTTCTCTTTTAAAAACTCATCCAATGAAAGGTCGGTAGCTAATTTTCATGACACTGGATTGTAGAAATACAGCCAAGCCAGCACAGTAAAACTTGGCTTTTGATAATTAAAAAATTATCAAAAATTAAAAAGTATATATTTTACTTATACTTTATATATTCTTAATTTGTATTGAGTTTTATATTATGCATCATGAATTGCATTAAGGAAAACACCTAACAAATTAGAAACTTTGGTATATATTTTTTATTGCCATAAATAAACTCAAATGATTTTTAAGTTTGCATGTTAAATATTTTTCATTTACCTAAATGTGATATGTTAAAAACATGAACTACAATCCTTCCCAAAATATTTTTGTGGAATCTCCTTAATTTGGTTTTGTTCGGTTGATCTTTCCCAATTAAAGCTAAATTTTCTGTTAAAATATTTTTTCATGTCTTTGAAAATTATGCATACATTCCTGCTTTAACATACATTTTTTCATTTTGTGTACAGTTTTGGTTATCCAGAAAAGGCATCTAAAGCTTTCCTCTCAAAAGATATTACTGGTCACAACTTCCTTTGTTACTTTTTGAAAGAACAAAGCTTATTAAAGTAGGTTTGCATTCCTGCAAAGGTTTTAATTTATGAATTATTTCTTTTAGAATGTGTATACTTTTTAAAATTTCTTAAATCTGCATAAATGTAATTAGCTTTTAAGTAAAGGCATTTGAAATTCTTAGTTCTAATAGAAATGCATTTTTTAGCTAGTTATTAAAATTTTAGGGTAGCATAAGCCAGTCATTAATGGCTTAGTGACCAACCTCTGGAATCTTATGGAACATGACACTACAGTAAAACCTTGATAAATTGTCAATTTTCATCAGTCCCATCTAATGCTCATAGACAGCAAAGTAACTAAACCTTTGTTTACTCATTGTGAATTCAAATGCTATCATAGGTAACTAGGCTCTGCAGAAAGGTCTTTAAACATGCAGGATTTTTGCCTGATGTCCAACAAAATTAAGTTGGAAATGAGGACTTAACTCTGCTTCCTTTTTCAATTTATTTGAAATTTTAAAAGAAAGTGAATGTTCCTGATAAAAAGGAAAAAAGAAAGTAAAAGTGAATTCCTGACATAAATGATTGCATGGATATCTACGTATAACATCGTTCCAGTATGTTCTCAAGTGACCATAAAAGATTTGACTACGGAATTTTTAGAAGAAACTCAACCAAAAGTGCAAGCTATGAAAGTGAAAATTAGAAAATTCTTTTATCATCTAATGAAGTACAAATTTTTGAAGCCTTAGAAACAATTTGACATAACCTTACATCACTTCAAGATACTACAGATGATGAATTCAAAGCATTATATATTTTAAAGAAGAAAATTAATTGTACTGATAACTTTGTTTCAGTCAAAAGTAGACTGGTAATTATCTGTATTACAAATGTAAAGTAATAAAGGTTAAAGTATGTTCAGATAGAGCTTAAAAGAGGTAGTTAACTTTTATCCATCATTTACATAATTTTTAGTCCTTCCATTAATTTATATTGTTATAAATACTGTGAATTTAAAATTTACATGATCATAACAATAATGCATATTGAGTACATTCCGTGGTTACTCTGCTTAAGTCGTCAAAATATCTTGGTCTTTAGTGAAGACTTATCAAAGTTTTACTACATGTAATTTGTTTAGAAATACTATATATAGAATAAATTGTGTACTTCAAAATATTTATTGGAAGACTACTGTTAAAACTACAGGGTTATTACTAATAAAATTTAATAATAACGTTTTGAATAACTTCTTTCAAGTAGATCATTATTTCTCTTTGAAAACAGTTTTTGAGACTTATTTAGTTTGATATAATATTCTTGTCAATACTTTTGTCCTGAAAAGTCATTACCATTTTACCTTACATTTTCATGTTACTAAAAAAATAAATGACTTTTTTGTGATTTTATAAGTAAGACTTGGTAGAACTGAAGGTCACCTTTTGATAGTTTTCCTATAGTTCGTTAGATTAATATCTGATTGTTTTTATCCAATAGATAGATACAAAAAGAGTACTTAGATCTTAACCCTCCTGGTGGTTGTATTGGCGAGGTATCATGTTATTAGCAATATCTCCTCATTAGAAAAAAAACTGACCAGATATATTGATATCAAGATATTGCCGATATATCTCATTATTACCATAATTGATCAGATCTTGATGGACCAGATATCTCATCGAAACAACTTGAAGGGTTAAAAGATGTAAGATACATAATATTTTCTAATTGCTGTTATCAGACCCATTAATTTACTTACTGAATACTTAGATATCCCACATTAATTTCCATAGATATGTCTATCAGTTCTTTTATCGCTCATTTTTGGGATGATGCCTTTTGTCACTGTTTCTCTTTCTCCTGGTTGGAAGTCTATTCCTTTGCACTTCTTGTGTAGTAAAAAATTACCATAAAGCGATAAAATAAACCATCTTTACTCTGTTATTTGCATTCTCTGAATAGTTGTTCAGATATATAAAGATGCCCAGCATTTTGGATTCTTTGTAATTGTTTCAGATTTTCACCTTTAATTGCTGCTAATTGTGAAATTATTACGAAAATCCCACAAAAGATTACCCCAAGTTGGTGCCTTATACCTATTTGAAAATTTCCATCCCTATTTCATAGACATACCATATGGCATTCTTTTTGCTCCATTATTATTTTTGGCAGTGGCTTGTCGACAAAAGATTGAAATTGCATCAACGCCATAAGGTTACCTACGATTTTTCAAAATTCAAATTTATAAAAATTAAAAAAAAAACAAGCAAATGGGATTGGATAAAAAAAATTAAAAAATGCACAAGAACTGATGGCTAGAACGGATTTCAGTGTGTTTAGATGGTAAATATGCATACTTTTATCATGAAAACTTTCCATCCACAATCACTATGCAAATGAGTATTTTTCCAGTTGCTGTATTCCTTTACAAGAGTCAGAGTACCAATAAACAGATGTCACCATATTTTTTTTTTATTTTTTAAGCAACTATCCTATTTTTGTATGACTAATATTGCAGTCAACGCACCTAGTCTAAACAGTTACCTTTTTCTATATTAAAAATATTTAAAGTTATAATAAAATATATTTCTCATAAAAAGTGTATTTAAATAGAAATTATATTGATGTTATTATCTATTATATTTACTTAAAAGAGCTGTTCCAGGGAAATCTGCATTGATAAAGCTTACAGTAGTGGAAGAATTTTGGAATTTTATTACATAATGATTGAATTATGTTATGAGAATAGTTAGTTCTCTAAAGGTGAATTAATGCAGCTAAAGAAAGCAGCAAAACTTAAAATACGCCTTCTCGACAACCATCCACACTTACGACCACAAAAATAAATAAATAAAAATAGTAAATAAAGAAAGATAACTACATTGGTAGGGTCAAAAAGATACAATAGAGTACATATTATGTATTTTTCACATTATGTACAATAATTATACGTACATAGTTTGAAATTTTGTGTTTTATGTACAATTTTTATAACCCGTTTGAATGAAAATAGTGTTGAAAATTATAAATCCGACTTACGACCATTTCGACTTACAACCGAGTTCCGTTCCGACTGACAGGTCGTAAGTCGAGGACACCCCGTATAATTGTGTATTGTTTATAGTTACCTTGTACTCCTAATCTTGATTAAAATATCACATTTATATATGTAAAGTTTAATAATGTAATACTATGGGAGAGATTCCTGAAAGCCACTTTACGGATTCCTGAAATAACAGGAGGTTGCCATCTGCATTGGTTATTTACAAATTGATTATGGTCAGGAGCAAGGTAATTTACATAAGCATGAATGGTTGAAACTATTGCATGTTTTGTCAGTGATAAACCATGCATTTATAGAATCTTTTGTAATGTAAATATAAGTCACAAAGAATGATTGCAGATTTTCTTGAATGAATACAATATTTTTAACATCCATTTGTCTACTGCAATATCTGTTATAACTCAATCACATGTTAACTATGTTTAAATGTAATCATTACTGAAATTCTATGCACCTTCTGAAAATCAATTTTTTTCCTGATACTGTCAACCATAGGTTGGCATCTCTGGATATCTGCAAAAACCTCTTTGTTAGTTTTTTACTCTTTATAATCGTGCATTCATTGTTAATTTTTTATGGTGTCAACTTGTGAAAGCATTTTGTTGATCATTACAAATATTTAACTGTGGATTCGATAAGCCAATTTTGAAATTGGTGTTGGTACCAGGCATTGTAGGATTCTAATTTAATTATTTGAATCTGAAAGCAGATTTAAATAAGCCATAATGTTCATAAAAATGGACCGTATATCATAAAATATCTTTAATGGCTGCTGTAAGTTTTTTGATTACCTTAAAATATTGAGGTTTATCTTGACTTATGAAAGAGTTAGACAGTACTAATTAAATTTATGTTGCATTTTCTGTATATTTTAGAAGTTGAGATTTTGATATTGATTTATTTGCCTTTGAATTATTGAGCCATTTATGAACTATTTTAAATGTTATTTGTTACAAAATGTGTAAAATGTTATTTTCAAACACTTTTTTCATTGACAGGCTTATAAAATTTGATGACATTGATTCTACTCAACATTGGGCCTTTGGCAGTTCTGCAACTATTTCAGCTTTTGATGCTGAAGCACTACCTAATTTAAATCTCATTGTAACTGTGGATACTAATTTCACATTGTCACTATATACAGGATTAATTAAGGTTAGAAACAAAAGTAAAGCTTCTTTATATATTATGCTGCACAAATATAAGTTTCAGTTATAATATCTATGTTTTACTTTGAATGATATGAGTTAGTTAATTCTTCCTTCTTGCAATTATGTAAATATATTAAGCATATATATTCATTGGCATAGGATATGTAGATTGAATAATACTAAATCCAAAAGTTACATGAAAATTGGATCCTTTCTCTTTATAAAAAATGTTTGTACGAGGAAAATTTATTTTTCTTATTAAATGGGCTCTTGACACAATACCCTTTGAACAATTACTTTTGATTTCACATTTACAGCAAAATGTTTGGTGTACCTTATTCTAATATGCATGAACATTATTAAGGCAAAAGCCATTTTTATATAAACAATAATTTTAAAATATTTGGATATTTTAAGATTCCTACACCTGCAAATTTAAATTTTTTTTTCAAATATCTGTTTATTTTTCTTGAAGTGTTTCTCACAATTTTGGTGCATGTGTTTGCTTGTATACTGTTATTTAATTTTTTACAAAAATGTTTTTAACAAGCGCTGTGAAAAGCAGTCAATTGATTTTACCTACTTTTTAAAAATTAACTATTTTTCTAAATCCTTATTCCATGACCCCTCAGGAGGTTATTTTCTTCAAGTAATCACTGGCTTCATGACCCTTGTGATCTGACCTCCTCTTCGTTTAACCTTCATCTGCCCTTCTACGTTTTGCTTCTTTCCTCCTATGTTGATTACTTGACGTTTTCCATCTAGCGTTTGGTGTCACATGGCCAAATTTGGTCCTTATGCCATAAACCCTAAACAACAAATCTTATTCCATGAACAAAGTTATCAAACACATCCTAAAACACAACCAGAAAAAGTTTCAGTTCTATATAAAAAACAAAAAACTTAGTATTTTAAATGCATTGTAGTCATGAAAAGTAGAAAGCTGCAAAAAATACTAGTTGGTTTTACTCCTGACATTTGATGGAAAAACTTTAATAACTCACTTCATAATGTAGCTACAACTATGAAGTTTTGTATGCATATTTTTATAGCTACACAGTTAATAAGAAATAAAATAAATTTAGATAATTTGGCTATTTTTAGGGTGTGTCCCCTTAAAGTAGCTTTACAATTAATAAAAGAAAAGGCCACATTTAATGGCCCTTTCTTTTATTAAGCATATTTTTTTGCAATAATATAATGATTAAAGTATTTTCACTTCAATGAGTTTATGATAGAAATCACTACAGTAATGGTACGTAGGACATTAAACATTTTTTAAAAGTAATCTTGGTCCTTCAGTATATGTATTCTAGTTTAGCAAAACAGTTATATACAATTCATTTTAGGTATGGCGATAAATATTTAGAAATTAAAATTTGCATGATAAAATTTGGTAAAGTTACATGAACTACTTTTTACCTATAGAGAATAACAAATGATTTTTAAACAACATTTTCTGTTTGCTTACTTTTAACCCTGTGATGATCCATTTTGGCTACTTCTCTTTCTTAAAGATAAGAAGGCTTCACGGTTACTTAACTGTACAAATGATAATATAAAAGAAATAATAAAAAAATTGAAGGTATTACGTTCAGTTTTTCTTAAAAACTCAGCAAAATGAAAAAGATTTTTAATAAAAAATGTTGTTTTTCATTTTGCTTAATTGAAGTTAATGGTGTCGTTCATAAAGGTTTTGTTTGTTAATTTGTCTTTTCATTTAAGTTTGCAGTTACAATTTTTCAAAATATATTTTTTGAAATAGGTCTGTAAAGTTCATGTTGCAGATATATTTGGGCCTGCAACTGAATTATCTTGTTCAACAAATCAGATATCAACGTGCTTTGCTACACCTAGAAGAAATAGTCTCATTTCATCAACCAGACCACCCAGTGCAACCAGTACAAGATTTGGGGATGAGGTATTTATTTTTATGCATGGTTAACACTGTATGGAGGAACTTATTCTTTCAAACTTCTGTGCTATGTACATTGTTGAAAATTCTGATATATGTAATTCTATTATATTCTGATTATATGAAATTCTTTTTATTACAAATTTACTATCATTAGGGTTTTTCATTCAAACTGGTAGATCCACACACATCTGTGCTGGTTTCTAAATTGTTTGTCTATTAATGCCGCAAGACTCTCGTCTGATACCTATTTAAATACATTTATAATCATAATAAGCATCAATATGCATATTTCATACTTCCATATGAAATAAAAATTAATAAAAAAATATATAGCAACATTTGATACTGAGTTAATTCATATTTCTAATAACTACATGGCAAAATATGCTCATTTTAGTGAGTTATGGGTGGTTTAGTTTCACAATAAACTTGTGAACGTTCACTTCAATTGCATTCCATCCATTTGTTCAAAGATGATTCAGTATTTTTTATGTCTAAACCTATTTTCGCTTGTGCTGATTTCTATCTTCCAGATTTCTCATTGCCTTCTGTAATCGTTCTGCTGAAGAGTTTCTTTAGAGCAGCAAGTTATTCAATGTAGTTATTCAGTAGCTCAAATCAAATGTATTTAAAGCAACGAAAACAATGCAACATTCTAGGCAACAAAATTGATGAATGAATCCTGTTGCTCTTGAATTGCTTATATCCATTTGTTTCCATTACCTAGTATACAAAAGATATTGATTTCTGTGCCATGTAAATTAGTAAAATAGATATATAGATTATTTCAATCAATATGTGTCACAGTATGTTATATTTTTCTTAAAAATTAGATATTTTCTTCATGACAAGCATACCATTAAGTTTTGAAGCAAAGTGCCTGAGTAAAAGTCCTCCTAATACAATAATTGATAATGTTGAGTGCTCTGGCCTGCAATTCAATCAATTCTGTGTTCGAATTCTGGTCTTAGCATGTTTGTTGTGGTTTGAAATCCACTTTAAGCCATGTAATTAGTCCTTGTGCAGCAACAAATTCATAGGTAGAGGTAAGCAGAGAACATTTCATAGACAAACAGTTTATTGAGATATACTGCACAGATAAGCGACAATATTGTACATAGAGCCACAAAATGGAGCATCCACATTGGAGCAAATTACAAAGTGCCATAGAGGGAGGGACAAAACAAAGTGAACCAAAGTCAAATATTAGAACTCTCTTTAAAAATAACTAAACTTATAAAAACTAATAAATTTATGTAAATTAAGAAATAAAACCATGGATATTTCTAAATTAAATTGACTTAATTTTAGATTACTTCTGAAATTATTGCCGAAGGTCTCTTAAATTCAGTTAATTTAAAATTGATTTTGGTGTATCCCATGTTTATTGTCACTAGTGTGTTTGTATTTACTCATTTTATAGGCATTAAAATACTTTTTCTTTCATATTTTAGTCACATGTTCTGTCTCCTGTTCCAATGGTTATTGATATTCCAAAGTCTGTGTTAAATGAAGAGATGTCATTTTTTCATGTTGGTCCTGTAAAAAGTGTTAGAGACAGTGTCAGAAGTAGAGTAACTTTGGTAAGATTTTGCATCATTTTTCTTTTTGAGGTGTTTTATGGGTATCTGGATATTTCAGAAAAATATTAATAGCATTCTAAATAGTAAAAATGTTAGCATAATTAGCATCTATCATTAATATTAATGACATTCAATGTTATTTTTTAAATATACTCAAGTCATATATCTAATGTTTTACTATTGTATAAGAATTCCCATTTCAATTATTCTAATTTGAATCAATAAGAATTTCCAACCTGGTAAATTTCATTCTTGAGATTCTTATTTATACTTAATACATACTTTTCTTATTGATAATTACTAAGGTGGATTTGTTCCTCTTTGTATCCGCTTTTATATACATCATACAATTTTGTGTATAGTTTATTAACGTAACTAAGTTTGGAAGTAAGATTTTGTATAGTGTAAAAAAAGGGATACAGTTATTTTTTATGTCTTTAAAAATTATTTAAATGAAAAATATTAATTCGTTACAGCAATTGACAAAATGTAACATTTCTTTTAAGGAAACAACAGCTGGATATTACAGGCTACATATACCTGAAGTGACTGTCTCCAAAACAGGTATAAAAATATATTGGAAAATTTCTCTATTTAAATGTCTTGTGTAAAAATTGTTGAGAGATTCTCAGTCTGAAGTTTCCAATTATACTAAATTCCAACTTGCATCAATGAAATATAAAAAATCTCTGAGAAAAATATCTTTAAATTGTCAGTATTAATATTTCTGAAGATTAAAATAAATAAAAATTAATTTTGTGCACATGTGAAAAAATAGTTCTCAAATTATACCTTTCAAATACTAAAAATAGTTCTATATGTATATTTTTCTTTAATGCAAGTATAACTAATGGCTCTACCTCATAATTTGCTTAGCACTCCATCAATCGCACTGGTCCTGACAAGTGCACAATGACCTTTCCAAGAAAAGATTAAGTGTAAAAAATGTATTTATAAATTTAAATACTTTTTACAGTTGTCTTTCTAGTATGTCCTAATATATGCTACATATTTTTCAAAAAGTTAATTAATGCATGTGTAACTAGAAAGGAAACCGTCAAGCACCTCAAAAGGAACTTCAATCTCATTTGTTTAAAAACACCCACTACTAACTGAGGATTAAAAGAATAGCTGTGTGGCATGTAATTTAAGGCTAGTTGTATTTAAAAAATTTTGATTCCTACTTTTATATAAGGAAAATATGCATTCTGATATTGTCATGCAATTGCAATAAATATGTTTTATTACTATTAAAATTATATTTTATGTAATTTTTTGTTTAGTTTCCAAGTGTTTACAAGCTCTAAAATATATACTGCCAAGAGATGTATATACTCAAGTTTTTATAAAATGGTATTCAACTCGAAATGCCCCTGGACCAACTGATATGGACACTAAATCAGAATTAAATCTCTTCCTAAGAAGCTTGCTTAATCTGATAGGATTTGATGCTGATAAAGTAACTTTAGGTGACTGCCTGAAAAATGTTTCACCATGTCCAGCTCAAGTGAAAAAGCAAAAAACTCATGAAAAAGGGTGTGAGGAGGTATGTGTAACTGGAGAACTTAAAAGTCTCGGAATAGAGTAAATGACAATTTTTATTAGATTTTGGAAATTTTTATTTCTCTATTTAAATTTTAAAAAATTTTGGAACCTGTAAAGGTTTTTCCAAGTGTGAATATCTCCACATACTTTAGAAAAACAATACAATAAAGATATTTTTAAACTGTTTTTTATCAAGACTTATATAATGATTTTGCATGATTATTTTGCTTTACAACAAAAATACTGTTAAAATAGTGTTTTAAATGTCATTGGCATTAATTTAAATTAAAACTTTTATCATTAAAATAATAATAAAAAAGTGTTGTGTAGCAATATATCTAACTTAGCTATTGAAACATTTTCTATTACCAACATAATTTCATTAATATTTTTCAATTTAGGATTGGCAATTTTTAATGTCTACGAATCTCCATAAATCAAGTGTTGAATACAAATTCTTTGGTGAAACAGTTCCTCTTTACCCATCTGAAGAGACTGGTCTCTTTAATACATCTGCTCTGCTTTTTCCGTACATCGCACCTGTACTTTTTTCAATACATTTAGTTTATGAGGTAAATATTATAATAATTTCTATTTTGTACTACAAGTTTCATTACTTGACTGAAGTCTACTGATGTTGCAATTTTAATGAACTGCAAATCAAATTTGCCAATCAAACTGTAATAGCCCACTATTGTAAAAATTGAGGTCATATTTCGATCAATCTAGAAACATGGTTTGTAAAAATGGCAGATTGAGCCAAGGCCATTCTAGATAAAGAACAGGCCTGATTCAACCATTTGTGACATCACGAGCGACGTTGGTAGTTTCAGTTCACTGTTTATTAATGTTAAAGATGGGAAGTTTCTTTTACGTTTTATTACTTTTACTTTGCTTTTTGATTGGAAAATTGTTTCGTCTTTCTGAATTTTAAAGATACAAACGAGGGAATTTGAATTAAAAAAATACATTTCATAAAAAGGCCTTTATAAACAAATTCGTTGATCATAAAAAATTCCATGAGGTTTGTATAGTCAAGTCCCAAGGAACTTGAAGAGATCAGATCATCAACAGATGGCAATCTGTGCAACCCTTCTGAGGGGTGCTGAAGAACAAAAGAGGGGGGTTAGAGAAGTGGGAATGTGATTCTGATTGATTTGCTAGTCCAATAATAATGTCAGTCAAAGAATTTTTCTTTATACAAACAGTTCTGAATAAGAACACAAATTCTGAACACTGAGAAGTATTGTTTGAAAGTCAGTCTAATATAAACCAACCTGTAATAGATAACCAACCTGTAAATAACCTTATTTTAATGTTCATTAATCAGTTTTTGTTTAATTGATCTCTTAATCAATGAATCTTTAAAAAAAAACAAGCACATTTGAAGGAGGTATAGGAAAATGTGGATTAGGTTGACAAGATTATGGTATGATTTTGCTTTGAATATATTTTTTTGTATAATTTTTATACCATTTATTAACAATGCACTGTTACAATTCTGCTTAACTAAGTAACACATTCCAATAATTTGATAACATAATAACTTTGTTTTAAAGGTAAAAGAATATATTTTGAATGAAAGCTCAGTCACATTACATGAAGTATTTTATCAGCAAAAAGAATTATTGATTTAATGTCTAATTTTTTATCTTCTTTCTTACTGGACTTAGTTTTAAATTTATCACTTCTAACTTTACTGTAATTGTTTAAGAGTATATTTACTATTAATAAAGAGACAATTTATTTTGAGTGATTTTTTTGCAATTTACAAGGGGGGCTAGAAATAAAATAAAGTCTTTCTTTGACTATATTGGTCATTAAGCTTTTCTGGTTCATGCATTTAAGGAATTCATCCTCAAATTGCTGGGAAATGCATATCTGGAAATTTCCAATGTTGTGACAATATTTATAGTAAATGGTGTTGGCCAAAATAAATCTCATCTATCTAAATAATCGAAGGTATTGCTATCAAATTCTATTTCTACAGATTTATTTATATAGAGAATATTTTTGCATGCTGAGCTGTTAATATTTCTGACAGCCTTTTTAGCTATGTAACCAGAAATATAAATTATTACTCTCATCATTTTGAGAAAATTAAATACCATTGGTAACAGCAAGTATTTCGTCCAAATAAATACTATCACAAAGCAAATCTGTGACATTCTTATCCCAGAATTATGCTGATTAGAAATAGACCAATAAAAATATTCCATTTTTGGATGAGTTCAGTTTTCTCTATTTTTGACAGCCATTTAGTTTTCATTTCCTTGTCATTTGGAAACTTGAATGTATTTACATGGGTACATTTTGCAACATAATTGGATTTACATGGGTACATTTTGCAACATAATTGGATTTACATCCCGGCACACTACATTTGCGACCCATCTGAAAATAATAAAAAAATGCTTTATACTTTCATAAATTAACTACACATTTAAAATGAAATCGATAGTTGTAAATTATACTTTTCTGTTATGAATTAAAAATTATGGTCTTTAATGAAGAAATTCATGCTCATTCATGCATTTCTCAATATTACTTTACATCTTCTTTGTTTTAAACAGCAAATAGTTGAAACCACAGAGAATAATTAGGCTGTTCTTGAACAATAAGCTTTAATGCAAAGCCTAATGCTTTAATGCGAAGCCTAACTATACTGTTGGAAACAATAATAATAGCTCAAATGCTATCCAGCCCAGTATTTTTTAAAATCTTACCTTAAAAAAATTGGGATAGTAATCTAGTCTGTGGTCCAATCTAATCATACAAATGGAATAATTAACGTACACTACAAGCAAAAAAACAGCCACTATTTTCACGCTTAGTAGTGATACTGGCGACTGTCTTACGGCACTTTCCCCTGACCTCAGCTGTGATGTCAGGTCATGTGACCAGTGCTGAGGGTCAGGCCTGTTCTTTATCTATTGTTTGAGCTGAGTAACAAAATGTTTATTGTGTATGCATGAAGAAGAAACAATTTCCTGAAATTTTATGTACAGTCAGAGGTTTTAAAACTGCTGCAGATTCCAAGGGAGCAGTGGACTTCTGCCAGAGAACCATGTCAGTTTGCTCTTTGATAACCTCTTTTTTGCAAAATATTAGACGTTTTATGATATAAAATCAAAAGCAGGTCATTCTTTCCAATCGAGTTAATCCGAGGTGAATAACAGCTGAAGCAACAACCTGAAAAAACTGAAAATAGCTTCAGGTGATAGTGGCATGATATGTTTAGATTTTAGTAAGAAACGAGGCATTCTATGAAAAGATACAATTCTAGGAAGAAAAATCTCTTCACCATGGTTTTGTACTTCCAGAAGCAGAAGGTATCGTCTATATGTCGTAGTAAAACTATCACGATATATTTATGCATGTCTAAAGACGAAATATCACTGCTTACAATATTTGTCTGCTTCTCTTTCTGTTCATTGATGATATTCACATTTTTTTATGATTAAATTGATATAATTAAATAAATTACAATTAGTTTAAATATATTTGTAATTTAATTTTAATGCAATTTTTATACAAAGAGCTTCTGAGATTTTTGTTTAGTTAAAGGGAGCCATAGACCAAAAGAGTTTGAAAAAGGCTGGGTCAGGTGGTTATTCATATTACTAATTTAATTCCTTTGGGGATAAACAAAACTTTTAGTTCAAATTGTAATCTCTTGTCTTTTTTATCCAATAGTGTTATTTAAGTAGCATTAGAATAATTCTTGGTTACTAACAAAGAAGTTATTTTTCATTCAATTTTAAATAATTTTATCATTTGATTATTCTTTAGCTCTTACAAATCTGTAGCATGTCAACTGTTATTTATATTCTGTTGCCTTTAAGGTTTTCTTTTTATTTTCTGAAAAACTCATTAATGGTGTTTTATTTGGCTAGAGTACTCAGTCCAATTTTTTAACGTGCATTTCAATAATTCGCTTTAAATATATGCCCAAGTAGTGATCTACATTTTACTGTACACTTTAATAGACACATGACATTATATTGTTTACAGGATTGCAAGTTAGATGTTACCTTATGGAGTGATTTATCTCAAGTGTGTAGTTTTCTCTCTGAAATTGCCAGGTATGTATCAATGATTTGTATCAGTTAACATATTTTCCAAAGCTGATGTCACTGCTACATTCATTCAAGGCATGGCATGCTTGTTACCTTTAAAAATATGAAATAACATAAAAAATCATTAATGACTACATTTCTTGGGTGAAGCTTTTGTGAAAACCTAGGTTAAAATTTAGTTTTCTTAAATCAAATTTCAATCTGAAATAAGTTTTTCATTTTCCTTCATATGCACAATTTTTTTATTTACATGGGAAAAAGTATACCACCTAGGGATATATTTTTTCCTTGAATGAACCCATTCAAGTTATACAGAAATTGAGATTGTTGAGTCATCAGTGAAATGTACAGGACTCTTAAAATCTCATTTTCAACAAATCAATAGCCAACTTTGGAATACTTTCAGTTTAACAGAGATAAATAGATAGGTTTCAGACTAATTATTGCAGGATGTTTGAAAAACCAGAAAACATTCAAAAATTCTATTAAAATCCCAAGCACAAAGTTGTCTGAGAATGTTTTTTAAATCACTGCAATTATTTCCGATTTTCTAGAATTCAAGTTATCTTTCATTTCAAGTCTACTGAGCCACAGTGGCTCAGTGGACTTGCTCACTGCGTTATCAGATTTGGATGTAGGGGGCGCAGGTTTGATTCCTGTAACAGCCCTGTGTGTATTTCTCTCTTCTGTATTAGTAAGACTTGCCTTGTGCATATATGGCCATTTACTTGATGGATAAAACATTGATTTGCCAGATCTAGCCCTTGCAGCATAAGAACCAATCAACCCATTCATTGAAGGGTGCATAATAATGAAAAGCAAAGCAGTAAATGTATTGCATCTTAACCTATATATAGTCAATGAATTTTTTGTTACTTTGGTTTTATTATTTCATTGGTGCAACTCAAAGATTGCATAGAGTTGCACTGATGCATCAAGAAAAATAACAATATATGCATGTTTTTTAAAAATTATTTCCCCTTTTTGCCTCTTTACCAGTTGCACAAATAATAGCATCTTCCTTACAATATCTGAGACTTAAACATCTTAATAAGATCAAACATAAGAATTAGGTCATCAAGAAAACCATGGGATTTGAATTAACAGTCCAACTCTCTTGTGCCAAGTGTATTTTAAATTGAAGTTTATATAAATTTTTGTAAGTGTGAGATATATAAATTTCGCAGATTTAATAACTTACTTAAAATATTTGTATGATTTGTATAAGGAAATGCTAGTTTACTTATAGCAAAGTTGTGAAAAAGGGTTTTATATAATAGAACATATGTTAATGTCAAATTAGGTTTTAGACTTCTTGATTTTCGTATTTTTGTTAAATTACAGAGAGTTAAGGCAATTCAACTTTTTGGACCATTATTGGAAAGATTTTCCAGATCAATTCAATTCCATTAGAAAATTTTTCATACTTCCCGATTGTGAGTATGCACATTTCAACTTTTGATCTAATTATCAATTTCGGAAATAAAGTAGAATATATTTTGCTTGATTTAAAAATACTTTCTTTTTAAGCTGAAGTACAGAAAATACATTTCCCAAGTTACTTTTCATCAGCACCCTGTGTTTATCAGTGCATCAAAAAATGTCTCACAGCTGGTATAATTGAATCCTTTCCTTATATTCCTAATGTCACAAGAATGCTTCAACAGATAATTTTAGTAAGTGTAATTTTTGCAGTTGAGAATTCATAATTTGTGATTAAACTTTACTTGTTGTGTTCAATAAAAGTAAATTAATTTGTAATTAATATTTAACATAAAAATTATTGATATGATTTGTTTTGTTGATCTGTTGTCATTTTTTGCTGCACAATATTGGTATGAGATCTTTTTATATTTCTAATTATAAATTTGTAAATACAGTCAATGCATACATTTACAGACCCCATACACTGGAAAAAATTAGTATAGTGTGACTCCCCAACAAGAAGGCAGTGAACTATAGATCAGTCGATTTTTGAAAAGGTGTAAAAGCACCTTAGAAGGCTGCCATATGCAAAGCATGATTTGCAATCACTGTGGATGGTTTCCCCCACCAACTGGTTATCACTGCTATCGCTTTCAACCCCAAACAATGAACTTGGAACAGCATCAAAGATACCAGTTGTGAAAGCACTTTGTTTGGATTTCAACATTGTACCTAATTTAGAGAATAAATTCAGACTCATTAAAAACAATGACTTGACTTCCAACTTGCAGGAGCTATATAATGGAATTGTTTGCTTAGTATTGGAAATTAACATGTTTTATATCTGGATGATTGTTTGGAACCCTAACTGGTATAGTAATCATTGGACTAGTCTGCCACCCTGTAGGTCACTGGTTCGGATCCCAATTTGTAATTGCTGATTGAACCTATTAGGAGTAGCAGCTGCTCACCCACTGGGCTCCTTCATAAATAGCAGTCAATTCGTCCCTTGTAGTGCCAAAGGCCAAGACATAAAATATATACCTGGACGGGACGAGGAAATTTCATAAAATTATGCAAAATCATGAAAACAGGGTTCAATAAAATGTGTGCTAACTATTTTCCTAATTAGTACTTAGAAATCTTTTGATGATTATTTGTATTCATTGAGTCTCAATCCACTCAAAATTTCTGACTTATTAGAATACTATTAAGGAATTTAATGAAGATGTATTTAATTTATAACTTGTGTTTATAGGTTTATGCTGTTCTAACCTCTATCGAAAAGCCTGTGTTACGAATAAAGGATTATCTTTTAGCAGTTACAGCAGCAGGTAATTTACCAAGTAGTACTTTGTAGCTTTGAAATAGCTATAAATTTACAAAATTTATTTAATCAATTTCAGTCAATATCGGTTTCTAGTCCCAAAGATAAATAGTAAGCAAATTACAATCCATACCATTTTTCATGTCTATCCTGATAAATATTATTTTAATCCTTCATAAATATGTTTGCATGAATAAAATTGCTTTTTCATTGCTGGGAACAATGCAGATGCTTAGTAACTTTCCTACTTACATTTCAGGTGTCAGAATGAAAGATCCTATTAATGACAGATTACTGGCATCTTGTTATAAAATCAGCAGTAATCCAAAGAAAGCAGCAGTTTTTCTTATAACAAAATTAGGTTTGTGAAATTACCTCTTCTGTTTATTTTAAACAGTTTATAAGAAAAGTTATTTTTTATTAAAACATCTGTATTTTTATAGGTCTTAACATTAAAGATATAAATTCATTACCGATTGGTCTTGCTTTACCTATAAAAGATGCCTTACTGAGTTGCCGGCATGAACCTTCTGGATTGTGGTCAAAAGACATGTTTGATTTAATTGGTATGTTAATCCATGTTTGTTTTACTATATCTATGGTTTTTTCAGTTCTAATATTAATATATATATTGTTTGATCATATATAACTATAACCCTCTTCTCTTGTGCTATTTCATAGGTAGACGTGATTTATCATCATTGCAATCAACTGAAAAAAAGCACATAATGCCACAGCCAACTAAAACAAAGCAAGAATGTGGGAAATCTAATGCTAAAGATAACGATGATGGTTTACATCACTTAGACCTGGAAGTTAGTTTTAAACTTTTCTAAGTATAATTTAAAAATATGCATTCCATTTAATTTTTGTGTGGTCTCAAGTAATTCAGCTTTTTAAGATCTTGTGTGTGTTCATGTAAAAGTAGTCTTGAATTTGTAAATTTTAATAACTGAAAAGAATTAGCATATAACTTAATTTGTGCATGCTTTTGCTTGTCTAATTTAAGTTTGGTATATCTTTAATTTTTCAATTCTACAGGTACTACGTTTACGTTTTGGACAAGATCACAGAGTTCATGATGTCTTCCACATGTTACAGTCTTCAAAACCCGTGAGAATAGCATTACAGCAAAGACCTGAAGTTAGGTAAAATATACTTTCTCTCAAATTTGTGCAAGATGATAGTCATAATTATACTGATTTAAAGTTATGAATATTGTATAAATGCTAAATACTTTTCATGAAAGCAGAATTCTTACTAATTACTGTTTTTTAATTATTAATATTTTTAATTAACTTTTGATTAATTCTATTTTAGTGATCATGAATTTATAGAAGAGCAAGAGAGACATCTTTATAACCTTTGCATTCGTACTATGGCTGCTACTGTTGGAAGGTATAGTTATCTAAACTTAAGCTTACACACATACTGTTTCAATTGCACAATAATTTGAAATTGCTGAAAAAAGTGTATTCTACTTTATTAAAAGTAAGGAACAAAAAGTACAATTAGTTATTCATACACTGGGAACAAATAAAATCGATTGTTCAGAATATTTTTCCTTCCAGATTTAATTTTGATTGGAAAATTGCCATTGAATTTTATTATTTTCTACAAACTCATATTTAATGAGGCTGGGAATTGACTTTTTATAAACAGGGTGATCATAAAGTAATTACTCCTATATACTAGCCCCTAGTGACCATAGGAACATAACAAGAACTGAGCTCTCAGAAACAAAAATGGCATTAAAATTTTATCTTTAGCTCTTATAACAACTGTGCAAGAGCATTGTCAAAGAAAATTAATGTGAATGACTAAAGAGGAAAGAAATGCAACAAGAAACCATAACATTTTAATTTATTACAAATGCTAGTGCCTATTGGTGTTTTGTGATAGGTGCTTGTTATTTATGCAAATTATGTGCATTATCTTCCTTGTGAACTGCTTCCTTGTTGCCTTTCTTTCCTCTTTTGCCATTCAAACAATCTTAGACAGTGTTTTATTAGACAATGCAGTCATTGTTAGATCGAAAGGTACAATTTCAATGCCATTTTTGGTTTGTAACTGCCAATCACATTGCAATAAAAAAGTAGATGCTGTTATTCGAGATTTTTTAACTATCCATAACCATGAGAGCTTGATTCTTGTTATTTACATCTCTCGAACGCATACCTTGAAATCTCTAATTATCAAGTTTCATTCCTATTCGTTGAAAACTTCATTTACTTGGGCATGCATATAGGGGAAGTTATTTTATGATCACTGTACCTATAATTATGCATTCATTTTAATATATACAGTAAATATCTATCTATCTATAAAGCTTACTTTTTGTGAAATCTCAATAATTTTACAAATTGTCTTGTAAATTTTTTATGTTGCAGAGGTATGTTTACCTTAAGAGCTTATAACCCTGTAGTAACTGAAGCTTTGCCTATACCTAAATTGTGTCTTACTGGACGTGCTCCACCAAGGTAAATTTATATTTTAAAATAGTATAGCTCAGGCTAATATATTTTACATGCCATCCCTAATCTATTGAAAATATTTTTTTTTAATTTAAAGAGAAAGCATTTTTGACTTTCTTATTTTGATTATTTCAGAAACACAACTGTAGATTTGTCACATATTGATGTTCCACCAAATATGAATATGTGGCCACTTTTTCACAATGGTGTAGCTGCTGGATTATCCATATCACTCAATGCATCAAAGGTAGTATGATTTTATATTTGAGATTTCTGTTCTAAATTCACTTTTTTGCTGTAATGATATTTAATCTGCTAAAGTATATAAATATTCTGTTATCAAGGAGTTACACATGGGTAGTGGCACATTAGGAATTAGAGTTCCACTATCCCTTTAAAAAACTAAGATTTTGTTATGTGCAAAATACACGTTCAAATAAGATAATAGGTCTTAATCCATGAAGTTTTTCATTTCGAAAAAGATTGGAAGAGTAGCTGATTAGCAACCGGAGAGTTGTGAGTTTGAAACTCAATCCAACTAAAGACCATCATGTACACGGGGGCTGGTGCATGTCAAATCACAGCCCCATATGTCCTTAGATTGGTGTCATTTGGAGAGGGGTGCCAGCTCAGGTGTTGACCTTGTCATCTGACCGTGGTTCAAAATTATGAGGTGTTGTTCTCAGATCTTTCCCTATAGGGTTGGTCCTGGACTGTCACCGATAGCCTGTTGTGTTGCTTCAGTGTGACGTTAATTCAACTGTGCCCCTCTTAAAAAAATTTTTTTTAGCATAATATCCTTCAAAGGGGTAAAAAAAATTGCAGATAGTTTTTTGCTATTATTGTGAGTAATTCCTTTGGGATGTGGCTATTAATTTTTCCTGTACATTTAGATTGATTCAACCTGGATGGTTTATAACAAGCCTCGAAGCAGTGGAAATGACACTCCTACAGAGCATGCTGGTTTTCTCATGGCCTTGGGACTGAATGGACATTTGTCCAGACTTACAACCTTAAGCATACATGATTATTTATGCAAAGTAAACAATATTTCTTTATTTGTTTTACTTGATATAAAAGCATTAAAAATTGTAATTGAAAATTTTTTTTGCAGGGTCATGAGCTTACTAGTGTTGGCATTCTTCTAGGAGTCTCAGCTGCAAAGTAAGCAATTAATTCATTGAATTCACTTGTCTGATTATTTAAAAGATTTTACGATCTATTTGGGTTCTATATTTTATTTTCAGGCGGGGTTCAATGGACTTAAGTGCAACAAAACTACTTAGCATTCACATCGAAGCCCTATTACCTCCCACATCAACTGAATTGGATGTAGCCCCTGCTGTTCAAGTTGCTGCTGTAATGGGACTCGGACTTCTATATCAAGGTTCTGGTCACCATCATATGGCTGAAGTATTGTTAGGAGAAATAGGAAGACCACCAGGTCCTGAAATGGAGCACAGTATTGACAGAGAAAGCTATTCATTAGCTGCTGGCTTAGCATTGGGACTTATAACATTAGGGGTTAGGGCTATTTTATTGTGATACTTTTAATTTCTGCTATTTTCTGATTTTATATGAGTACAATGAATGAAAATGGAAGTTGATTTTTATTGGAAAAGTAGTTATACAGTAACTTCTTGATGTACCATACTTTTGGGGGTGACATAATGAGGGACAAGAACAACTTAATTATTAGAAATAAAGGCTCAAATTATGCTTTCATCATTCCAAATTATCAAAAAATATAAGTTAAACAAAATAGATTGTAAAACCTTTCAAAATAATTCTGAATTTTGTCAGCTTACAAGTAAAACACACCAAGTCAAAAATATAGTTCTGAGAAAACGGAAAGTAAAAACTTGTACTGACTTCTGAACTCACTTTGTTTCTCGAGAAGAAATGTAGCCTTCACTCAAAGGAAAAATGACTTAGTGACCAGTCTACAGATCACCATATCTAGAAAAGCTAAAAACTCATATCTTGTAAATTTTAATCTGGTGTTTTACTTGTGAGTTGCCAGTATATTATGAATATTAAGCAATCTAATGATGAATACTTCTGGAAACAGGAATCCTACTTCACACTTTCACGACATACAAATTATTTTTACCAATTCAGTTTCAGATAACTGCTTGAAACAAGTGACCTTTGAACTCCTAATTCTAAAGAAAGGTTGAGATGTTCACCAACCAAAAATTGATTAGTTTTTAAATTTTATGGAGCAAGGGCTATATTTGGCAAAGCTGTGCCAAACACATGACAGACAATGTAAAGTAATCAATAAAGGAGGAAACAAACCAAAAAGTGGAAGGTCAGGTGAGAGTAAAACAAAGGGGAGGATAGATCACTAGGATACCTCATGGTTATGATGCCTATGTTTACATAAACAAAGTAACCCCCTGAAGGGAATTGATTAGGAGCAAGTAAAAGAATTTCTTAGCTGAATATGCTAATTTAATATATCAAGGAGTATATAACTAGGGATTCTGTAGCTACTCATTTTTTAGAAATACATTACTCTGAAAGGGTATATTTATTACAGATCATATATACTGCTCAAAGATCTCTTGTAATGAAAGGTAATTGTGGAAGAAACAATAATTTAGCTTTTAATCACATAGTTGTTTTGTATAACTTGTTTTTTAGAAAGGCAAAGAAATGTCTGGTGTTGCAGATTTTCCAATGGCTGATCAGTTATATCATTATATGGTTGGAGGGCACAAACGACCATTGGTATGTAAATGTTATATTTCTTAAATTGGAATTAATTTTATTTAGAAATTGAGAAGCCAATAATTTTTTTACCATTCTAAAAAGATTGATAATCATTTCCAAATTTTATATTGAAAAAATAAAATTATTATCTTTATATTCTATATTTCACTTATGTTCAGGGCACAGAAATTGATATTTTCAAATGGACAAGTAGCAACAAATAGATATAAACAATATAAAATCTGCTACAACATTCATCCTCTTCATTAAAATATACTTGATTTGAACTGTGCACCTGCAAAATATTGCTAAACATGGAGAACCTTACTGCTAAGAATATCTAATGAAACTCAACAGCAGTCTGATGAGAGATGGCAATGAGAATTTTTATGATAGAAATTAATGTAGAAAATAAAAGATAAGTGGACCCCAAAATAGGCTTAGATATCAAAAGATACCTAATTGCATTTGAATGGGTTAATATGTAACTGCAGTGGATGTTCAGAAGCTAAATGTGGTTATATGACTAAGGTGTGCACTTTTTACCATGCACTTTGATGAAAATAAGAATTTATACCAGTAATGAATGCACAAAATGCTATTTTACATTTTTATTCTACTTTATTTCTTATGGAGGTATGAAACGTGTGCATCAATGCTTCTATTCATTATAAATTAATTTAAATAAAGTTTAAATTTGTGTAATGACATTGCCATCAACAGATAAAAACAGTTAAGGATTCAAGTGCTGGTATAATGTGCATATCTTTTAGTTCTGAATATTCGAATTATAAAATTACTATAAATCATATATTTTCTCAGCAATTTTGATACTATTTGATGAAATTGATTCCAGTTCAGTGGAATACAACATGATTAGATTGGCCTGATAAATACATTACTCCAGCTGTATGAAGTTTTAGAGATAATTTGCAAAAATATATGAAAATACAAATTAACATTTTACAAGTTAGCAAATTTAACTAAGCAATGTACCCAATAGTGAAATTTTTATTTAGCTTGAGTAACATCAGTACAATTATGTAATTAATTGCTTTTTTTAAAACTGAATAATTTACATTCTCTAGCTGACAGTTGTCTAATGTAGCACTAGTCTTGTTCATTAGCTTTATTATTTGCTATTTATTTGGATACTTTTTAACTTTGTCTTATTATGTACTTGAATTATCTTTCCAATGGTTTACTTTTTGAATGTAATCTGTTTCCTACAATTTGAATTAACAGATAATAACCAAGTATTTTAATTACCTCTTTGGACTTCTACTTTGTATTAGTTGAAGATGTGCCTTATGCCATTATAATGGAGAACCTCATTTAAAGCATCCTAAATATCTAGATTCTGGTTGTTCTAGAAAAATATCTAGAAAATGGTTCCATGTTGGTATATTTGATTCTTACATATGTGTTGAAATCAGTGTATCCCAATAAAATGATGTGCTCTTTCAATAAAGGGAACAAAATGCTATCATGTAGATATTTTTCAAGATTTGTTTCAAAAAATATCTATCCCAATTAAATGGAATGGATTGGACAAGATTGCTTACAACTGATAAAAAAAGTTTGATGTTTGCATAAATAAACAAGAAAAAAGTTTTTATTGGATTCAGACTTAAAAATATTTATCCTTTTAAACTTAATTGAATTTAAAATTTTTTCTTGATTAGTAGAAATAAAGCTTTTAATCAAAATGATCTGTAACTCAAGGTTTAGCATTTGAGAATCTAACTGATTTCATTATTTGGATTCAATGTTTTCTCATTGAATCATGCTTCAAAGAGAAATGAAGTTGAAACTTTTTAAAAAGACAATTTCTCTTAAATTTATCAACATCATCTTTGAATCAAACCATTTTTAAACCTTTAGTGATAAAACAATAGATAATCTTAATACAATTCAACTCAGGTTTTACCTGAGCACATTATCTCCCATCCTGGCTGTTTCAGGCCAAAGCTGGTTCTTAAGGGCCTCAAATCTCATGGGCTAATACACTTGGTATAATTTGTATATGCCAGTTGAGATAGGTAACAACAAAGGAAAAGTGGTCATAGCGTTTGTCTGCCACCCAATATGTTCTGGGTTTGAATCGTAATTTGTAAGTGCATGAGTGGGGTGAGTATATCTGTTAGGAGTAACAACACTACAAATAGCCATCAGTTTGTCCCTTGTAGTGCCAAAGAGGTCAGTGATAGGACATTAGAATTTTTAAAATAATTTCATAAGTTACCATTAAAACTCATTAAGTTGAAACATGTTTTCCTCATTTAGACTGGCATACATAAAGAAAAACACAAATCTCCAAGCTATCAGATACGTGAAGGTGATAATGTGAATGTTGATGTAACTAGTCCTGGTGCCACTCTTGCCTTAGGAATGATGTTTTTTGACACAGATAATCAGTGAGTATATTTTTAGTATACATTTGTCTTAACTTTCTTGTTTTACATTATTATATTTGTATACATTATGGAAGGAATTGTCATATTTTGCATTTATTTAAATTCAAAACATGTTTTTCTAGAGCCATTGCAGAGTGGATGACTGCACCAGATACACAATTTTTATTAGATATGGTTCGACCAGACTTTTTATTACTCAGGGTGAGTCAATGAAACTTAAAGTACTTTCTTCATTTTAGAACTTTTTGTCAATGACGTTTATATTAAATTAAATTTTGAGATTCTCTCTGCTTAACAGTATATTTTGATCACTGCATCGCTGATCATCACAGTACCTGCATTTGATTGACCTAAAAATATATTTTTTAAATTATCTAAAAGTATTTTTAAAAAATCAGCAGTGTTGGAGCCACTGCCACAAGTCTTGGGTGTAGGATACATAGCTTAGTTGTTGGGTGGAACTAATAATGAGTGAATGCTCAGAATTTAGGTTTAGAGACTAATTAGATTTTTTTAATCTCTACTATTATAAAAGGAAGTGTTTGTGTGTGTCTATGTGCTGTGTCCAGACGAATCTATAGCACTTACAGCCATGAAATTCGGCACACCGGTAGCCTTAAATGTGACTGAATGTCCCTGGAAGCCCGAATTTTAAAATTTAATCTAGATAATTTTTCAATTAATATTTTGTGCTGCGCGTGTAGCCCCTCCTCCACTGTAACGTATCTGCGCAGACTGATCTGACAGATACTTATCACACATGCTATCTCTTCACTAAAAACACCTCTCTTCACATTGAAATGATCGTGTAGTGGGTAAAGCGATATACTGAAGTCGCCGTAAGTGCTTTTGAGGGAGACCTCTTGAGTTCGAACCCGGCCGACTAATAATTTTTATTTTTCGCCTCTATATTTTTTAAAAATAGTAAATATACTCTAAACCTTCCAGTTTTTTCTGTACTTACTTTTACTTTATCCTTTTATTTTTTGAATTCAACACAATTATTTTTAAAAATTTAATTAATTTTATGCAGCTTTTTTAATTCTGAAACTCTGGTTTCTCTGTATCGTCACTGTTTTGTCCTGTTTCGTACCACCAATGAAAAGCAAACGACTGAAGCTCCACCTCCCTACATGTTCGACTCCTAGTGCCAAGTTCCTACCATCAAGAAATTTTCTGCAACTCAGTTAATAAATTACATGAAATGAAGTAACAATGTTTATTACTGTTTAATTTGGTTTTGATTTCCCTGATATTGGGATTCATTTAGGTTGTTTGTCGTAATCAGTGAGGTAACAAGACTTTTTAAAAGTATAGGTTTATGTTTAAAGATTGAATCACATTTTTATTTCAGTAGTGGTTTTTTTCATAACTTACTTTTGAATTTGTATAATACAAATCTATCGACACTACATGTGATACAGATGAGGCTGTGAAATACACAACTGGATTTTTGAACATATTGGAGCATCTGGAGTACCAAACAGTTTTTGAACACATTGGAGCCATCTGGAGTACCGTTGCACATATTACAGCTAGAAATTGGGGCACTGGTTATGCTTAGAAATCTGCAATGGAACAAGATTTTATCAAGAAACTGATGCCGAATATTATTGAAGCCACCATCATGACTGGACATGCCACAGGCGAAAATGCATTCATTCCTAGGATCCCAATCATCCCTTCGGATCTCCCATTCCAATTTAAATGACTTCAGTTCCCTGTTTGTTTAAGTTTCGCCATGAGCATCAACAAGGCACAAGGACAATTGCTGAAAGTTGTAGGACTCGATCTCATTAAACTGTTTCTCCCACGGTCAACTGTATGTGGATTGTTCAAGAGTTGAAAAAGCCGAGAATCTTTACATCCTAGCTTTAAATGGAAGAACATTTAACATAGCGTATCATGAAGCTTTCTAAGCAAGAATCAGTGAGGTGGAAGGAATGAGGTGACATGCCCATGTCATGTCGGGTGGTGGGATTCATTCTTAAATTTTTTTCTTCTTTTTAATGTTTTCAAGATCAGTGAGGACAAACAAGAATGATGTCATGGGAAACTCCGTGCGGGTACTGCTAGTTTGTCTATATGTTCTCTTATGCTCTGCCTCAAACATTTTGGGCTGATTCCATTCCTTTTGACTCATACTTTCTTCGTGGTTTCGTTTGTGGTAGGTCAAATTTTGAGATTTGACATAACATCAAATCTCAAGTTATACTAATTTTACTGTGCACACAGCTCACACTATTGCATCATCTGACCTTGAACATTATTTCAGTACACTCTTTGGACATTCCTCTCTTCTTATCAGTTGTTATATTTTTTCTAGATTTATAGTTTTGAAATTAGTGAAGGAAATCTGGTGTACGCTTTTTGGGGACATCGACTTTTATCGAGTTACCACTTAGTACTGCAACAAAACGATAGACATTCTACATAAAACATAACTTATGTCATTTTCTTCTGTCAAGACTAAAGAAAACACTCTTCCAGCACTCACTCTGTCCAGTGTCAGTGATTCGCACAGCAATAGAAAATTGTAGAAAGGTTTTGTTTCTCATTGAAAGATAAGTCATGGATTTTTCATTTCAAATGTGTTCTGCAGTAAAATGAAACCGCTAAGGGGAAATGTTTCAACCCAAATTTATCTAAGACCCAGGACAAAACTAAAACCTAATACTTCGGAAATGTCTCAAAATTCCTTAATAATCTTGAAAAATGACCCCAACATACCTTAAAAATCTCAAGTGACCAAAAATATTTAACAAATGACAAAAATAAAACTTCATATAGTGAGACTGATGAGAAGGCAATCAAAATTGGGTCAGTTGATTTTTGAAAAGGTGTGAAAACTGATTAGAAGGCTGCCATATGCAAAGTGAGAATGGTGATTTTTGTGAATGGCTTAACCCCTGCTAACTTGTTATAACTTTTGTCATGGTACAATAAACAGAACCAGAATCTACATTAAAGACACCAGTTATGGAAGCACTTTGTTTCAAACTATCATCTAATTTGAAGGATAGGCTCGTTCTAAACCACAAGACTCAACTGCCAACTCATTGGAGCTGGATTATATCAAGAATTTAAGGGATTACAAACTTAATTTCTATGCATACAGGCCATGTTTATGAAGTGCAACAAAAAATGACTTATCATCAAAATCCTGGTTCTTGTGTTGACTTGCAAAGTTGATGCACAGTAGAGAATCTTATAGAATTAATATACAAATGAAATATATGCTCTTTAGTTCCAAAACAAATTTTAACTTTTACTGTAGTTAGGTGATTTTTTGGAAACCACATCCAATTTGTACAAAGCCAAATGTAAAATTGCTCACATATTATTTTAATGATTATTCAATTGTGTTTAGTTTGCTGGGAATATCTTATAATTTTGCACTTTGAAAATATTTTTAAATTAACATGATTGTTTTTAAACATTTTATTTTTCAGACAATTAGTAAAGGTTTGATTTTATGGTCATCAATTCATCCTTCTGTGAAATGGGTTGAAAGCCATTTACCTGAGGTAATTTTCTGTTTTGAAAAAGTGAATTTTTCAGCTATTTTTACTAGTTGATAGCTTATTTGATTAAATGTACATTGGAACCTATTTATGGTTACCTATGTTGTGCAATCATTTGTATGAAACCTTTTTATTAGGATTAATTTTCAAGTTCAGTTTTGCAAAATTTTTATATTATGATGCTCCAGTTTCCTGTGGTGACAGGTGCTTATCTGTCCGTCTTGCAGATATGACTTTGTTTAGGATAATAATGAATTTGGGTGGGACAGATTTAGGTTTGACTCCTGATATTACTGTTTCTTAAAAGCAAGACTTATTCAACTGAAGTGGTTTTTTTAGACTTTAGGAATGTTAAGCATTGTCTGATTAAGACAGAGGGAGTTCCTATAAACTGACTTGTAACATTTTTATGGAAAAGCTTGCAGGTTGTGACTCTTAAGATGATTTAAGAAAGACAATTAAACCCTTTAGAAAATTTTATAATTCTTAAATGTCTGATTTTTAGCATGCAACCTCGAAAGCTATTTCCTTTCCATACCACAAACATACAAAAAAACAGCGGGCCATCATGGCTCAGGGACTATGCCCACTGCACTAGCAACCTGCAAGTTATAAGCAGTGCAAATTCAATTCCTGCCTGGGTGTATTTCTCTCTTCTGTGTCAGTAAAAATTTGTGTGTATGTCTATTATTTGATATTTATGTCAAGTAATAGACTAAATATGGATCCAACCAACCATAAAACAGCTTTTCAATACTGTTATTCCTTCAAGTTTATTAGTTTTAGCAATTTTTAAGTTTTTAGTACTTTAAATTATGTCCATTAAATTTACAACAACTATCATTGTATTTACACTATCTACCAATAAGTATTTGAACACCCATGTAAATGACGATATCTGCGGTCCTGATATACATCATACCCTCCGCCGTTAAATATCGTGTAGAAAACAAGATTGGCATTAGTCGCATGCAAGATGCCACGAAGTGCAGAGTTATCTGATTTCAAGAAAGGTGTAATCATCGGGTATCACAGAAATGGCCGATCCTTAAGGGACATATCTAGCAAGCTGAATTACCCAAAATCGACAGTGGCCTATGTGATTCAGAAGTGGAATGTGAGCGGTGATTGTCGGAATGTGCCCCGAGTTGGCAGACCCACGAAATTGGGAGATAGAGACCGACGGGTGCTGTCCAGAGAAATTCGGAAGAACCGCACCCAACCGATGGCCCACATACTCCAGGTGTTTCAACAGGCATCCGGGAGTGTTGTTTCGATGAATACCATCTGTAAAGAAGCACACCTACTTGGTTTTCATGGTCGTGCTGCCGCCCACAAGCCTTTGATCACAAAGTCCAACCGCACTGCTCGGTTAATGTGGTGCAAAGCACGTCGAAAGTGGACCGTAGATCAGTGGAAACAGGTTCTCTGGAGCGACGAATCAAGGTTCACCCTCTACCGTTTGGATGGCAGGGTCTGGGTCTGGCGTCTGCCTGGAGAACGCCTTCTGTCAGAATACATTGTGCCCACAGTAAAGTTCGGTGGAGGTGAAATTATGGTCTGGGGGTGTTTCTCCTGGTATGGACTGGGACCCTTGGTCCCAATTCATGGTAAGCTCAACGCCTACTGAACTATTTTGGATGACAGTGTGCTTCCTACGTTGTGGCAGTTTTATGGGTTGGGCCCATGTTACTTCCAGGATAACAACGCCAGCTGCCATGTTGCGAGATCCACCATGGATTGGTATGGTGACAATGGGGTTAACCGAATGAACTGGCTTGCCCAGAGCCCAGACCCTATCGAGAACCTCTGGGACGAGTTGGATCGCCGAATTAAGGGGTGCAACAACCGTCCAAAATCGGTGAAAGAACTTACATGTCTTCTCCAAGCCGAGTGGAAGAAAATACCACTAGCCATCATACAAGGACTTGTGGAAAGCATGCCCCGGAGGGTTGAGGCTGTAATTGCCTCTTTTGGAGGCTCTATGAACTATTGAATATGAATAAATTTTGCTTTTCTTTTCTATCACAGATATCCAAATACTTATTGGTAGATAGTGTATTGTACCACTGGAGTTTTCAGTTTATATTTACTTAAAAGTATTCAATTGCTATTTCTGGTTTTTTTATAATTATTTTTAATATCTCTAGAACCTGTACTATCCTATTTTGTTCTTTTTTAATAGTTTCATGATTAATTTGAAAATATAGTTGTGCGCTAATTATCAAAAACTAATTATTTGTGTAATTTTATGTTCTAGATTGTAGCAAGACATGCATTCCAAAGAGGCGTCACCCATGCTGATGTTGATTATGAAACTATGAGGTAATGGATTAACAGTCCCTAATGAAATTATTTGCAACGATTTTAAGATGCCTGAAATGCTTGTTATTATGTAGTTTTACTTATTAAACAGTTCTATTAAAACCCAATGTAGTTATAGTTTATGTAAATCTTAAACATAAGAAGGTTCACTTCCTGGTAGCCATATGCTTTGCACTCAGGCTCCTGGTTCTACAGGCTGTGTTAAATCTTGGTTTGGGCATGGATGTTTGTTGTGGTTCAGAATCAGTTTTAAGCTGTAGGCCTGGTCTAATTAGTCCTTGTATACTAAAAACTGACAGTAAAGTGACAAACCAAACCTATAACAAGTTACATACCTGAAAATGTTTAAAATCACCTGGAATTTGTTTTCCAAAAAGTGCATAAAACATGCTCTCAGCTTTGTTTATCTATTATGTTGCATTTATCTCATATTTCTACAGATTATAATGGTCACAAATCATGGTGACTGTATTGTTGTAAAAACAATTGTGTTTTAATAGTGATGAAATGTCTTTATGTGATGAGAATGTTTCTCTTTAGCATTTAGTCCCAATGCAATTCAAATCCTATCTACAAATATAAAGGTCATATTGGACATAATCTTAATACAAACAAAAGTATTCCAGTTATCGATGTAAATGAAACATATCTATTAGTTTAGTAAACTTATTTATATTTTATATAAATACAGCAAATCTTATTTTCACTCTATCAAATGGTACTTTAGCTTCGGAAAATCGTCTATTCAATCATCGGATAAATAAACGTTGTACCATCATATTTCAATGCATGAGATGATAGAAATAGTTTTTATGTTAATGCTAGTACATGGTGTTCACATAAAAATATTTCTTTTGAGTAAAAAGTGTTTAAAATCTACTGCTGTGTCAAATTTCAATTATGGTATTATTTTAAGTTGATTGTAATAATGTCTTCCCATGTGAATGACATTTTAAAATTTTTCGAATAAAATTTTTAAATCAGTGTAATTAAGGTAACGTTATTGAATTTAATTTGTTTTCATCTAATTGCCATTAAATAGCCAGAGCATTGTTAAAATAAGTTGAAAGTTAATTAGTTATTATTTAGTTGCCTATGTATTGATAAGTAAGCAAATTAGATTTGCTAATCTTCAAAGTTATTACTAATCTTTTGGTCGTCTTTTTAAAAACAATAATTTCTTTCTTACAGTCAAGCATATTGCAATATAATTGCTGGAGGTTGTTTTTGTTTGGGACTTAAATATGCAGGTTCTGCAAATGGAGAAGCTTTTGAAACTCTGGTATGTTCCACTTGATTGTTGTGTTAAGCTTTTAATTTTACTTTACTTATAGGAGATAATGATTAATGTTGAGTTTTGCAAATAACTTGATTTTAACTTTCCATATTTGTAACATCAACTAATTATTTAGCAACTTGAAATAATCAATGATGTTTAAGAAAAGAAAGTTGACTATATTTAAAAAAGCCCTATCGTAAAATATTTTTAACCTATGTGAAATTAATATTTATATACATTAAAAATATATTTACTTTGTGCAGCGTTAATCTCTGACAATCACAATGTTTTTTATTCAATTAGCTAATATGAATTGCACATTACTGGTATAATTATTTCTTGTATTGTTAGTTATTTTGAAAAATAGTTTTAATAACTTTCTATCCTTTCTAGATGCAATATGCCAAACATTTTCTGTCTTTATCTCGAAAACATGTAGGGGAACAGGCTGGTCGCAGCACTATTGAAACCTGTTTAAATGTTGTTGTGTTATCCTTATCAATGGTATGTATCTTTTTTTAAATATTTATTTTTTAGTCATTACAAATGAGTCTTGTTTAACAGGAAGAGGTGAAATGCTTTTAATACTGAGGGTAATAATACTTTTAATAATAAGAGATGAAATGCTAAAAATAATCCATAAAGTGTAGTATTTTTAGAGCAATCCCATTAGGTTCATTTTACTTTCTACAAAAATTTTCTGAAATAGTACTGAAAAGGCATACATTTATTACCTGCATCTGTTTCAAACATTTAATTTAAAATAAAGTTTTAGTATTAAAACAATAAGGAATAATTCATATACCCAGTAATATTTTGGTCTTTTTAAGCAAAATCATAGTTTAATTTTTTTATGAAATTTTAATAATATTTAATTTTATGAAATGGTGTTTTTTATTTAAGGTCATGGCTGGTACTGGTGATTTAGACGTTATTCGTATATGTCGTCACTTAAGATCAAGGATAAGCCAAGCAGCCAGTTATGTTTTATATGGTTCTCATATGGTAACACATATGGCTTTAGGATTGCTGTTTTTAGGTGGTGGAAGGTACAATAATTATTATGTAATATTTAGTTTCTATGATCTATTAAATAAATAGTGTATTTAAAAAATTAAAGCCAACTTTTTTCTGTTCAGTATTATGCATGTGGTCAGTACTTCTGCACTGACATCACAAAAAATGCATCTTAAAGCAGGTTTCTAAAAATGTCTGAATTACCTTTTAGTTTATGTTGTGATATGACTTTAGAATTCACTAATTTTGCTTATTAAAATGCATTTTTTCTTATAAATTATTAACTTAGTCTTTCAAAAATTTATGCAGAATATCAAATTTTTCTTCCTAGATTTACATTAAGTACATCTCCACTTTCAATTGGAGCCATGGTCTGTGCATTCTTTCCCAAGTTTCCCCAGCACAGTAACGATAATAGGTATGCATTTTTTAACTGAAATCATTTGTTAAAAATTATGAAATATTTTCTTTGGTAACTTATTACCTAAATTAATGGTTATTCTGAACATCTGATAAATCAATCATCATAAATTGATGTTAAGCAAGGTGCCCACATAGAGAATTTCGAATCTAGTTTTGTAGTCAATGCGATTTTAAAAGCAGAAAATACCATTGTATATAATATTTCCTTCATATTTGTTAAAGGAAAGAGGAAGTTTATATTCCTAATTAAATTTGTGTTGGAATGTAGTCTTTGTATCACCATTTAAATTCAAGACTTGTGTGATTAAATGTGTTTGTTAGAAAAAAGAATAAAATTTAATCCACTTTCTAAAACTTACTATTGAATGTCTTAATATGTGATGAGAAAATAGTTTAAATGAACTTTGTCTCTAAAAATAATTCACATCTGTTATTTCATCTTGCTAAATGTTATAAAATTTGAGTTTTCCTTTTTCAGGTATCATTTACAAGCTTTCTATCATCTCTATGTTCTGGCAGTAGAACCTAGATTAATTGTTCCCAGACTTATCGATTCAAATAAACCTGTTTACATCAATATAAAAATCAAATTTAAGGTAATGTACTATATTTTTAGTTTTCTCAAATATTAAATAGTATGTTAAATAAGAATAAGTTTTTGATCTTCTAGGGAATATAGTTAATAAGTCACAAATAAATGACTGCAAAAATAATAAGGTATGAAAAAAATTTATGTGTACACTCTTTGCCTACTTCTCAACTCAATTTCCACCAATAATCGATACATTTATTTTATTGCTTTATCAATATCTCAATATCAGCAGCCTTACCAGTTAGTCTTAGGGCTGCCATAGGTGACTTTTGCTACTCTTTTTCAACCTTGGTGACTAGGGGTGTCTGTTAAAGTAAAATTGTCTCAGAAGATCCTATTTTTAAAGATTTTGGCACCTTTGAAAATTTACCAAAGGTCAACGAAAATTTATTCCCTTTCTTAACTAATGGAGGATTTAAAAAATATTTTTTGGACTTTTCTTTAAGGAGAAAAGTTTCCAAGGAACGTCGATTTCAAAGTTTTGACGACAAAGCTGTGGCAACCATGAAAAACATTGGAATTTGTAGTTGTTGTGATATATTGAAAACCTCATTAAAAATTTGTTTTTTCATTAAAATTTAAATTTCGTGGTGAGATCTTAAACATCTGTTTCGTATGTAACTTGCACATTTTTTGTGTTTTAGCCTATTCATTTTGTACATGAGTAACTAAAATTGCTACTTAAATAGAGTTTAAGAGGAGACGCTACCTACTATTTTTAAACATTTATGCTAGTATTTCACAAGTGCTTTGGCTGTGACAGCCGTGTTCTCAACAGAATATGTTTGGTTTATGGCATCCAACAGGTGTCTCAGCCAAATTCACAACTTTTTGAGTGGGACAGAATTTTTTAATCGATTGTATGCCTTTTTATTTGACAAGCACTTCTTACCCTAAATAAAAAGGTTTTGAATATTTTTGCAGGAAGTTTGCTCAGATAAATGCTCAACAGTGCTTTGGTCTTCAGTTTTGCACTTAACGAGCACATTTTCTATTTTCAAAACTGAGTTGAGAAGTGAACACTTAATTAGAAATCGTTTGATTCCTATCCTATCCAAGCAAAACAGTGACTTACATCTGTAAAAACAAACTAATTTTCAGCCATCCTCTATTACTTTAGCATTTTCTGACTTTCTTACATGCATACATTGATTTTCTAAAATTATAAAACCATCTACCTTATGCAAATTACTACTGCGATCATTCAGCTCTTCATGTGACAAGGACATAAACTATACAGGGTGTCCCAAAAAGGTTGTTCCGCAATTTATCTTTTTACCATTTGGAGATAGGTAGGCAATGTAAATTACAAAAGTGCACCAAATAAGGTAAGTAATTAAGATATGTGAATAAAATTATCACGTGATAACAATTTAAGCGGATACAGTTTTTAATTTGTATACCACCCCTCTAGATAAAAATCCGAGATAGCAGAAATGTTCCTTACCTGCATCCCTATTGTTAGCAGAAAACTGTATTTCTGTAGGTAGAACAGTAACGGAGGCATAATGACGCAAAAAAGTTGACATACCGCTTGTGCACAACTGTTCAAGCAGTCAGATTAGGGACCGTATACATAATGCTAAAAAGCATTTTTTTTTTCGGTCAGAAAGTGCAACATTGTGCAAAGTAATGTAGTATTGCAACTGCAGATGAAAATCGCAATGAATAATAGTAGACAATGTAATCTTTAATAAAAAATATTGTAGAAAAAATGGTTTAAATAAAAATAAAAGGAAATTTACAACGCATGTTCAAAATGTTTTTCATCCGCAGCAATGCAGAACTTAGCTCTTCATTTTTGGCCATGGGTCAGTTTCCGTTCTAAATTAGATACGGCCTCCTTAAAATGGAAACTCTTGTATCTCCGTTACTATTCAACCTACAGAAATATGGTTTTTTACTAACGATAGGGATACAGGTAAGGGACATTTTTGCTATTTCGGATTTTTATCTAGAGGGGTGATATACAAATTAAAAACTGTATCCGCTTAAATTTTTATCACGTGATAATTTTATTCACATATCTTAATTACTTACCTTATTTGGTACACTTTTGCAATTTACATTGCCTACCTATCTCCAAATGGTAAAAAGATAAATTGCGGAACAACCTTTTTGGGACACCCTGTATATTATACCTGGGTTGAAGCTTTCATAATTTGTATTTCAAACCTGCCAACTTTCCCGTAAGTCTTCTGGAAAAACAATTTTCTCGGACGAAAAAATAATTTCTCAATTTTTCTCTTGGGAGAAAATTTTCTAGTGATGCACCAATTTCAAAGCTGTAGCTCTAAGCCATGTCAACCATGAAATAAAAACATCAGAATCAGTGATTGCTATATTGGCATGAAAACCTTCTTTGGTACTAATTGTGAAGAAAAGTTACAAATATGCCTCTAATGCATGCAAGAAAATGTTTAATTGCTCTATTTTGTGTAAAAATATTGCCTAATCTGTTACACCGAGTTTGAACTGCCACCAAACACAATAGTAGTAGAGAGTAGGGTTACTATTTCGGTTTTCAATTGCTCCTTTCATAAAGCCCAATTTGGTGCAATTATCAGTGTGCTAATTTGATGCTTTCAATTATTTTTTAATAATTACTTTTAAGCATTTTTCTTTTCAGACTGATGCACGTTGCTTTTAATTTCATAGGTGGTTTGAGGTATATTTAATTTTGTTTCAACTTGAAAAAAGTGAGGAACTTTAATGAAGACCTTATTAAGAGTACCTGCATATCAGACATGTTAATAGACTGATCATCATTGGTCAACTGAGCAGATATGTAATAACAAATTAGATTGAAATTATGTATTAATATAAACACTTGTTGAATTGTGAATAAATATAGAGCTTGTCAAATTGAAGCAAGCCAATTGTCACATTCTTTGTTTTTTAGAACAATGTCGGATTAGTGTAATTGATGAGACTTGTTTAAGTTTGATTTAGAATAATTATTGTTAAGTTGATCTAAATATGAAAATTTTCAGAAATATAGTATGTTGTAACTAATTTATTTTCAAATAAAATGTTTGTTTAAACTATTATCTTTTGTTATAACTTCCCTTATTCCAAATTTTTACCATTTTATGACTAAGATTTGTTATTTTTGTATCTGCATTTAGTATAACTACATATTGTCATTATCTTATCAAAATATTATGTTTCACAATTTCGATTTTGTTGTAGGATACTCCATTTTATAAAGATGCTGAATTCACTGTAAAAGCACCTTGCATACTTCCAGAACTAAAATTTTTGAAAAAAGTGAGTTTTAAAATACATTGATTTCACTTTCTAAGCCATTTTGTTAAGATTTTATCTAGTGTTAATTTAATTAGGATCAGGATTATTTGAAAATAATTTTAGTTTATTACAAATTTAGTTTTTTGTATTGATATCTTACTGAATCAATTTCATTTAGGTAATCATTGAAGACTCTCGGTATTGGCCAATAATATTTGATTGTGATGAAAATTGGGAAGTTCTGAGGTAAGAAAGTTTTCCCCTGTTATATGTAGTGAATGTTTTAAAAATTATTATAAAATTAGTTTTGAAATATGTAATATGACAAAAATGAATAAATATTAATGTAATAAAATGTGTTAAGCAATTTTACCATCAATGTTATTTTCTTCATCACTATGAAACAATTTATTTTGTGAATTACTTTTAGTCTAATATTTCAAATTTAGAGAAGCCTACTATTACAAATTTTTTGGAATGATTCAGTGCAATTACTAATGTACCTATTAATAAAATTTTGCTGTAGTTTTATTACATTTAAAATGCTATAATCTTTTTAATGAATTTATCTTTTTAGATTATTTTTATTCCTGAACTTATAAAATAGACATCATAGGCAGTCTTATGCTGTTATATTGTTTATAATTATTACAATATCATTATATTGTTATACAGTGTAGGCAATCTTACACTGTTTCTATATAAAATATTTTTATGTTGTATTATGTCTGCAGAAGCTGTAGTTAATAGAAAGTAGCACTAAAGTGCATCTATGCTATCAAATAACAGTGAATTAACTGTGTTTGTAGTAATTAGAAATGATAGTGTTGTTTAATGATACTGAAGTAAAACCCAGCAATAATGCTTTCAATAGTGGAAGAATATTGAAATTTTATTGAAATATAGTTGAATTACTTGAGAATAGGTAATAGGTTCTCTAAAACAGAATTAATGTAGCCATGGAAGCAACAAAAAATATAGCTGTATGTGTTAACATAATTATTATGTGTCTATCCTGAATATTGATTAACACATTGCATTTATAAAAATAGCTAATATATTTCTATTTTAAACATTCTGAAAAGTTTGTAAAAATTTCTGAAGCATTCCCAAAAATTACTTTTCAAATTAAGGAAACATCTACTAAGATGCTTCATTAATTTGAATGCATTTCTGTAAATGTAATGTTAATCCAAATTCATGATTCAATTTTATTTTTAAGTAGATATTATTGTAAGATTTAATAATATGAATTGTGTTTATATATATATTTTTCTTTGATTTTTTAAAAATAGTCTTTTAAAACTACTTTTTAATCTTACCATAAAAACTTTGCTTTGTGCAATTGTCTGGATAGAAAAAATTATTTCGTATAACTGGATAATGTACCTTGTACTTTTCTGTTAGTAATTTGCTTGAAAGTGGAGGAACACTACATGTTATGCAAAATGCAGGGTGTTTACCTTACAGTGAAGATCCTCAGGTAAACAAAATATAACATACTTTTAATGCTTAAAATATTACGTACTTTTTGTTTCTAAAATCTTTTTGTAAAAATTATGTCACTACCTTTCATATTATTATCCATGTCTTCCAATATAAATTGAAAATGACAAATATTGAATGCCCTTAAATTTTATTGTTCTATGATTTGCATTTGTGCTTTTAGAAGTGAATAGATTAGAAAAATTTGTAGAATAAAACATCTTTTTTAGGGATTTCGAAGCTCGCTTGCACAGTCTTATATATGGAATAATGTTCATGCTTGGAACATAAAGGTAAAGAATTTTACTGATGAGATAATTATGGAATTGTTATATAACATGGTTATAAATATCTAGATTGTTGAGATACTAAATTTCTAATGTCAGGCATTTTTTTAAATTAGAACTTTGTAAAAGTATTATCTTTTTCCTTTTCATGAGACAATCACTTTAAAATATGTCAAATCTGGATAATTTGTTTTTATAATTAATTAAATTTGTCTGCAGCTATAATAAAGCTTATCCTCTTGTTTTGAAACAGGTATTCCAGTTTATAATTGTAGTTCTTTTGATATATTGTATTTACTTTTATTTTTAGAATGTACAAATTTCCAGCTTTTCCTCTGATCCTGTGGCTCTTAACTTTGCTTCCTGTTTTTTGACACCAGCAGCAGCCAGTGAACAGGTTTGTTGAAAAATAGTTTTTGAAAATTGATGATTCAATGTGATAAAAATGTTCTCTGAATTTTGTATAATTTATGGTTGCCATTGAGAACCAGTTATGGGTAAGGGGTAAAGGTGCTCAAAAGAATTTTTCAGTGCAAGTGAATTAAGAGTTCCTTTGTTTTTAGCACTTTGGACAGGGTACGTACATCCTCTGGAAATCCTCAAAAACTCCTGAAAGGTACTCAAGATAACCTGAAAACTAAAATACACTGAAATTATTTTGATTCTGCTTATTTATAATGCAAGAAATTTTTTATTTGAAAAATTCCCAAATTTATTTAAAAACTATTTGAAAATGAAAGCTAGAAAATGAGCCTCCACAAAGAAATATTTTCCATTAACAAATCGGCAATGTTTGATGAAATGAGATTTCCCTATTCACTCAGTTAAAAAAAGCTGATAGAAGTGAAGGATGTGGAAGATAACTGCCAACTTTAGAAAACTTTGGCTCGTACAGATTGTTTGTACAACTGCCGTATAATCATTTGGCCTTATTCGCAAAATTCTATGTATATTATTAGAGGCCTTGGCTCTGAAATAATGTTTCCATACAGAGTGTGTCAGTACAAAATTTGCACTAAGGTGTAAAATAGATCAAGCAGACAGCTAATCCTAGAATTCTTAACAATAACTGTTTTAATGATAACAAGAACACAAATTCTAATGTTATTTTTTAAATATTACTATAACTGGCATCTGAAGAATAAAAACAAATGATTAAACACAGGATTCTTTGTTATTTGAGCCAAGAAATCAATGATCACGTGAAAACAATAATAATTTTGTATTTGCACAAACAATTACCCAGCACGCATGCACGAACATATTTTTGTGGCGCCATAACTTGAATGAGGAAGAGAAGGCATGAACACAGTAGTAAAAAATGCCTTTCTTTTGACCTTTTGTTATTTATTTAGTTATCACTTTCCTTGCTTATTAACTACTTTGCTTAGAAATGGGAAGGCTGGTGCCAGGTTTTTTAGCTATTGTAGTTGACTTACAGTTTTTCTTGCTGGTTTTATCACTTCCGGAAGATTTGGTTTCAATTAAATTTTGATACCTTGGATAAATTTGGATAACTCAAACTCCTGGAATTTGCTGCATCAAAAAATGCACAAATCCTGTGACAATTTATTGGGCTTTCTGTGAACGAAATGAAATGTTTCTGTTACTTTCAAAGTTTATCACCGTATGCAGGGGTCGTACTTGTCCTGAAATTCCTGATATTCCTGAAAAAAAATAATACGTCCTGAAATGTCCTTAATTTTTGTATTTTGTCCTGAAATTCCTGAAATTTTCTCCGACATTAAATGTTTACCCGTTAAAGCGTCCATTTTCCCTCTTTTGCTCGTCCCCTTACGGACGGCCTGCCTTATCTATTACTAACGAATGAAAAACACCCAATTCGCTTCTTCCTCAACCAATGATGTGTTAGCGTCTCTCCATCCAAATTTATGTCTAGTCAAACTCCTCGCGTTGTTTTTAAAAACGCCTCGAAATACAAAATTTTCAGAAACGTGGATTTCTTCTGAAAGAACAGATAAAAACTGATTTAATCAGTAGCTGGTGCCGAGGATGTTCGGAAGACAAGTTTGCCGGATTTTGCAAAGTATGTGATAAGAAGTTCAGCGTTGCAAATATGGGATTTGCTCAACTAATATCTCATGCTAAGTGTTCAAAACATCAAAAAAGAATAAAAGAACCGAAAGGGTAAAGATATAGAATCCGAGGCATGTTTGTCGCCAAATCAAGATGGCGTCCAAAGCCAGTATGTTCGTTAAAAAAAACTGGGACTTTCCTATGCGAAAAACCTTTTGCATAGGGTTGCCATAAAGCTGGATCAAAACACCAAGGTTACCATATTTGGCGATAAATCGCTAGTGCCTCGGATTCGACATCTCCACCAATTCTTGAATTGATTCTGAATTTAATTTCAGACAATGGACTAAGCATTGATAAAGTCATTCAATGCTCTGTGGATGGTCCTAAAGTCAATCTATCATTTCTGAAAAAGTTAAATGCACATTTAAATTCATTGGGCATTCCAAATTTAATTGATGTTGGAATGTGTAGTCTGCACGTCGTTCACAATGCCACGAGAAAGAGTATGGAAGAACTAGACTGTGATATAGACAGATTTGTATTGGATATTTTTCAGTGGTTTAAGTTGTCAGCAGCGAGAAGAGGACTTTTACAAAGTTCAGATTGAAACATTGGTGGATTCTGCTGCAGACCATGTGTTTAGGAGGCATGTTGAAAGCAGATGGTTAACCCTAGGCCCTGTTTGTGAGAGGATAATTGAGCAATATCCTGCTCTTCAAGAATATTTTCTTATTATTGAGAAGAATAGTGAAAGATGTAGTAAAGTTTCAAAATTTTTGAGATCCGATAAATTTACTATATTTACATTTCACTGTTTTTAGCTAATACTTTTGTGTCATATCTCACACTGTTCCAGATGGAGACTCCCCTGATTTATATTTTGTTTAGCAAGCAGAATGAATTAGTGAGGAACATAATGCGTAATTTTATAAAAACTGATGTTGTTGGAATAAAAGAAGGGTTGCCCCTTTGCAATGTTAATTGTAGTGAAGCCAGGTCTTGGTTACCCCTAAAACGTATTGAAGTTGGTTCCGGAGCAAAGAAATTGCTTGTTTGGCCAGATCATAAAAATTTCCTCCACAACATCCGAAGTGTGTACATAAAAACATGCAACTATTTACAGAAAAAATTGCCTCTTTCCAGTCCATTATTGCATGACCTGCAATACATCCATCTAAACAACAGGATTCCAAATCAAAGAAGGCTATAACCCTGCTGATCACCTGTTAAAGATCACAAAAACAAAACAATTCTGTGATGCTGTGAAATCTGAGGTACAAATTCACCTATGCGAGAATGTTGAGAAAGAACTTGCTTCTTTCGAAATAAGTCATGACATTTGTCATTACTGGGAACAAATATCACAAATGAAAGACCTTTCTGAAGTATGAAAGTATATCATCTGACGAAATTAGTTAAGGCATGTTTAACTTTATCTCATGGCAATTCGACACCAGAGCGTGGATTTTCATCCAACAATGCGATTGTTACTCAAGAAAGGTCATCACTGTCAGATATAGGTATTCGATCATTGCGTGTTTGCAAAGATATTTTGCAAAGACAAAATTCTATTTCAGATTTGATTACAAAGGAGTTGATTAAATTTATGCAGAAAGCACATGCTGAGTATACATCGTATTTGGAGCAGTTGAGAAAGGAGAAAGAAAATAATTCTATGAAAAGAAAGCTAGAATTAGAAAAGGAAGAAGTAAGGAATCTTAAGAAGAGAGAGAAAGAAGCACTTAATGATGTATTTCTGCTCTTAATGTGCAAGAAAATGAACATCTAAAAGATGAAGCTGCTGCTCATCATCTAATGAAAGATGCATCTGAGAAATTAAATGATGCTGTAAAGAATAATGACTTTCAAGGGCAGTAAAAGTTGCCCAGATAATGTTGGAAGCTGCTAATGAAAAAATAAAATTAGTATCACAGAAGCTAGCAGCTACTAGACAAAAAATTGCAGGAATTAAAAAAGAAACTATTATAAATTTTTATTTTATTCTAAAGAACATTGCTTCTACTTTTAACCACCATAACACGAGTTCCAATTCTCTCTCTCTTTCTTATTTTTATTATTATTTTTTAATTAATGACATTACAATTTTTGTTTTGAAATTTTGTGCAAATATTTAATTAGCATTATACACAAAAAAATATGTAAAATTGAGGCAGAATCGGTTTTGTGATACCTGATTTATCGCCGGGAACCTTGCAAATTTACAGATTGTAGCCAAATTTGGGGTTCCTTTATTGTGTGGTGATGAATTCTCGGGCAGTGTATAAACTTAAGTAAAAGATTAATTATCTTAAAAATATGAAAATTTACATTTGATTTTTTAAGTTGAATTATGTGTATTTGTATAATAATACATTGTATGCTGACTATGTCATCAGTCCTACATGCAATATTATTTTTCTTTAAAACTTGATTTTTAAACAAAAATCATAGGTCAGGTGGAGTAAAATGATTATAATAATTAGCCTAAAAAAGTAATAGTTAAACAGATTTATTGTTTAAAGAAGCAAATAAAAATTGTAGCAACTCTCAGATAGTGTTAAGTAAAATATGTGTCAAAAGTGTAAAAATTTTATACAATTTTAGGAGTGTAGCTTAGCAAAGTTGAAAAAAGCCAATTTTATGGTCATTTTACCCCACTTGACCCTATTTAAGCTTGAATAACAAAAGAGGTCATATTGCGTTAACTCAGTTTTCGTAATTTATTGTCCTGAAAATGTCCTGAAATTTACTAAAAATGCTGTCCTGAAATTTGAAATTTGGCAGTACTACCCCTGCCGTATGCTATTGGTTATATCATTTTCTTCCAAAATATAAATGTTTCATATTTTTGCACTCTTCCATCAGCAGTCCTCAATTGGTGTATTTTCATTTCTCAACAAATCATGTTTATATCACAAAGATGTGAGACCATGCATTATGTATTATGCCTAAAAAGCTATACCATATGCATCAGTTTTTCTATTCATTAGCATTTTTATATTATCACCAGAAGTTCAAGTGAGATCAAGATTGAAATCATACAAAAGTGGTGTGATTCCTGGTGTATAACATGAGTTCATCACCTTTTTAAAATTTTAAAGCAACCTAATAATCTTGTATATAGGGTATGCCGATTTAAATCAAGTGATTTTTAGTTTAAAAAATCATTGATTTAAATCAATTGGGATCATGATTATCAGACAAGTATTTTCATCTTGGGCTATTGACCAATAGGTGTCACTCACATCAGTGTTGGTTTTGTTTTAAATATTCCATGTGACTATAAATCACACATAGCCAATTTTAAACCATTCACCTTGTGATGAGTGAAGATGCTCGACATATGTTCAATCAAGTGATTAAAATTATGGTAATTTGCTTTCTTTTTTAAGATGTTCTAGTTATTTAGTATTGTAGTCTATTAATAAAATTTATAAAGACACTACAGAAAATCTTTTCGTTGTAAGTATCACAAAAGCATTCCAATTTTGCATGTAAATCTTTATAATTGGCAATTTTCCTGTTCCCTTAACCCTCTGAGATTTCCAAGAAGTGTACTATTGTTTTTACCTTACAATACATTTTTAAAGGTTAAACAACTATCTATTGGTTGAAATAATCGTTGGCTAGATTGTATTTATGAAGAAGTCTAAAACTGTTAGAACTCATACAGGTAAAAGTGCATGACCCTCAAAGGGTTAAAACCTTGATTTAATTGCATATATTTTATTTATATACTTGCATTGTGTTTAACTTATTTAACCTTTTATTCCTAGGAGAAGGAATGGCAACAAAAGATTTGTGGCTTTTTATTTGAATGTGCTTCACTAGAAAAAATGGAAGCTCTTCCCATATGTGTTGCTATGATCCAAGTAACTATTCTAATTCGATTTGTTTAAATTGCATCCTTTGTGACTTTAAAATACTTGTTACATTTTTAAAATCTATAACTACTGTTTTTTAATTAAAAACAACCAGTACTTAACCTTTTTATTACATAAAAGTACTATATCTTTTGAAATCAAAATATCACAAGTAATTGAATCACATCTATATTATCTTATAACTAAAAAGTAATAGTAAGCATATTTTAATATTGATACATTCATTTTACTATTTGTTAACCTATACTGAAGACTTTTTACTACATTTGAGCACATTGACCTTACTTCTAAGGTTGATTAAGCTTCATAACCCATCACTAGTAAGAAACTAACAACAATTATTATTTTCTGGAAAAATGAAAAAATTCTTCCTCTATGAAATTTAAATAAATAAATCGTTTGAATAATTTGAAAAACTTATTTTACACTTGTTATCCACATTGAAATGACTTCTATCACATACAGTAGGACTGGGTAAAATGTTGATTAAGGTTCATGTGTTAATCTGTGAAACATTTATGGCCAAAAACCCCTACTTTACGTCCATACCTATTGTAAATTTTTTCAATGCCTTGTAATAAAAGTAAATTTTATGTTTCAAACTAGTCATTTGTAATTTTTTCTCACTTCTAGAAACAGCAAAACAGATAGATAAATCAGTCTGCTTTATACAAAAATCTCCTTATTTATGAATCTCATTTTGTTTATTTCTACCAATTCATAAAATTAGTTTAATAAAAGTGAGATTGAAGGCATTTTCATTCATATCAGTTCACATGCATTTTTAGAATTTTGAATATAAAAGGTTATTACTAAAATAATTGGAAAATGTATATGTATTACTCACCCAAATTTTTTTCAGATGTCAAGGGAAACTAGTTTTAGGTACCACACTTTTGAATTGTGGCAAATTAAAATGGTCTCAGCATATGAGAAATGGATTAAGAACTATTCATCTCATTATAATGATCCACTGATGCTTTTAAGACCAGACTTCAGTCTTTCAGTCACAAGTGAAACAGAAAAAGCTGCTAAAAAGGGTGTGGAAGGTACATATTGTATTTGTTGGTTCTACTATTTCATTTAACACTAGAATTATAGAGACAGGCTATCATTTTGACTGCAGTAATATATAAATATCTTATTTTTCCACTGATCATTTTGATATTTTTACTTTTCCTAGATCTTACCCAAAATTATTCATTCATTCATTTTAAGTATTTTTTGTTGATATAACTATACCTACTGTCTGTCTATCATAAGAACTGCTCCAGACATAAAGTCTGTTGCTGTAGAAACTGACCTTATCTTATTTTCCATAGGGATGCTTGAAGAATTGTATTAAAATTTGTCACACTCTGCTAAGGATCTAGTGATCAGGGTGGGGATCGAAAGGTTCCTGGTTCGAATCTGGGTTTAAGGCATGAATATTTGTCTATCTAGAATGAATGTGTGACCTCTCTATAAACAGGCTGTGCTTAGAATGTATGGATATATGTGAGGTGTAACATGAACCCACTCTTTGTAGTGTACCAGGGTAACTCAAAGTGGTTCGCAAATCCACTCTTGTAGTGCCATAATGATTAAGTTCAATTGGCCAGGCATTAGCAATAAAAGTTTGTCATATTGATGCACTTAATTCCAATTTCGAAATATATTTAAGATTTTTACTTGTCGCCGAGAAAATCTATTCTGGTAAACTACCTCTTTGCACCAACAACATTCGCAAAAAGCAAATTACCATTGACTCCCACTGACCCCATTCAGAATGAATAAGTTGTTTCTATAGAGACCTGCCACAACCCAAACTTGGTTGTTGGGAACAGTTCGGGTATGGACAGACTAGACTGTTATTGGTCATTTAGGCTGTTCTTTAAACTTTCCTCTTTTACAGTCCTAAGAGGCAACAATAGTCTTGTTGGATATTGTTGGTTATGCAGTAGAGTCCCGCTAATCCGAGTCCTGTTAATCCGAGGTAGCTTAAATAATGTATTTTTTCCCCTCTCGCAAGTGCACAAAAAATTTGTCACCGGCCTGTTGAGCCGGTGGTCAGTTTTTCTTGGAATTTTCGCTTTTCTTCACCACTTGCCATTCTGGTTCGGGCTAGTGCGCTTAGTTTGCTAAATATTGCAGTCCATTTTATACCAGCTTCCCTCCTCTCTTCGACTCGTCTACTCACGGCAACCCTGTTCAGGGTTTTTCTCGTGGTTGTCGGACAGTAGAAAGGTGACAGTGTCCGACTAGTGTATCCGACTATCATTCTAGTTCGAGAACTCATAGAAGACGATAAGTTTGTGAGGAGAATGAGCGGGAAAAGGAAACACGTGTCTGTTTCGTTAGATGTTAAAAGACAAACTTCGATTTTATTATGTAGTCCGCATAATCCGAGTTTTCAGTAATCCGAATTGGTGTCGGTCCCGATCAACTCGGATTATCGGGACTCGACTGTACTTCTGCTTGGGGGACAGTCATAGTTACTGTGTATTTCATAAAAAGAATGGGAAAGGGTGGATATTCTGAATTTGGGCATGATAAATGCTTATATAATTTTCAAGGAAACTGCAACCATTAGCTGTCATGATTATGTTTTAATGCTGCCATAGAACTTCTCAAAATTATGTAAATATGTATGAAAGAAATTTCAACTTCCAGGAGCAAACATAAGCAATATTGATGTTCGCAATGCCTGTAACAAAAACCCTTAACGAAAACAGTATGAATAAATCTGTCTACCCATAAACAAAAACAGTGTGAATAAATCTATGCAAGGAAAACAAAGCTATGACTATTTATGCCAATTGTAATAAATCTATATGTAGCCTTTGTGCAAGAAAAATTGCAAAATCAAGTATTGTAACCAAAAGGAATAATTTTAGTATTGAACTGATTTATCTTTTAATACATTAATTTAAATTTTAATGTGACTGACTAACTTGTTAAATGACAATTATAGATTAAATACATTTCAATAATCTATCTAGGCATTTTGAATGATTTCCTTTTTTCCCCAAGTAGTCACTTTTTATATTCATTATCTACAATATGAAGTTTATTCATTTTATAAATTCGTTAACAAAAACGAAAGCAATTTTTTTACTTAAAGAATGAACAAATGTTTAAACCATAAATTAAATAAATGAAAGTTAATTTTTTGCACTATGTTAGGAAATGGAGCTTTATTCCTTCTCCAAACATGTGCAAACAAATTACCACCCACTAATCAAGGTATACTAAAAATGCCGTTATAAAGTGTTTAGGTTCTTCATAGCTATCTATAAGGGAAATGGTAGCAATAACTTAATTTTTATGGTTCTGAATTAAAACTCCCTTTATAAGAACTTTTTACCTTTTAACCAAAATTTGTTTTAAAAAATTTACTTATTAAAAACTTCATAAGAACTATTTGAAAATAATTATTTTTATTTCTTAATAGTGAACTTAAATACTTTTTTAAAGAGAGCCATGGCATATGATTGCTGATTATCAACATAATATAAATTTCATTTTTTTTCAGGTATGAAAAAGCATTTACTTCGATATATTACACAGAACTGGACACCAACAAATGAAGTCCTGTGCGAGTTTCCATCAGCATTAGTTGGTTTTCTCTTACTTCATGATGTACAGGTTGTAAAGCCATTTAGTATGAACTGCGAAGGTAATTTTTATTTTAAAATAATGTAAACTTTTTTCTTATATATGATAAAATAATTTATAGAATTATTTGTGTATTCTATCAGAACTGCTCCAGATGCAAAGTTTAGGTATTGGTGGTAACTTTAGAAATAGGTCTCATATTTTGAGTGGGGATGAGTTGAATGGGGTTTTGGCGATATTTTGAATGTAGCCCCTTGAAATCGTGTATCCTTTTATCCCACAAACGATTGGAATGTCAATTGCCGCTAAGTGCACCAATGTGACTTACTTAAATGCTTCAAGAATCTACAGAAAATGGGCTGAATCTTGTTTCTATGGCAACCAGACTTTCTGACTGCAGTACTCAAGGTATGCAGATTTAAATCAGCTTGATTTCAATCATGATTGAAATCAAGTGATTTTTATTTTAAAAAATCATTGTAAATCAAAATTTTAAATTTCATTTTTCTTTCTGTTATGTTTAATAATATTAAGAATGAAATACGGAACAAGATGCATGTTATTTTTGGATAAGTTAAGAACTTCGCTCGTACTGAGTTTACCATAAGATTACATTGAAAATCATTCTCCCTTTGAAGACACTAACAGTATTTGCTGATTGGGATCAGTTACCAGACAAGTATTTTCATCTTGGGCCATTGACCAATAGTGTCACTCACAAGCCTGCTCATCTGCATTGGTTTTGTTCTAAACATTCCATGTGACTATAAATCGCACATGGCCAATTTTTAACCATTCACCATGTGTTGAGTGAAGATGCTCGAAATAAACTCACTGCCAAAAGTTAAGCACGGAGAGGAAAATGTTAATTTCCGGAAGCCTATCTGAATTTGAGAGGCTGCATTTTGCTGCAGAGATAGATGGAAGTATGCAAATATGTTCTGTAACAGCCAATCACGGTTTTGTGTCGAGAAATATGCAAAAAAGGCAGTCGTAAAAGAAGCCAGCATTGTGAAGGGTTAGAGGAGTTTCATGTAAGTGCTGATAAAAAGTGTTTAGAACTTTCGTACGATTAGTTTTTGAGATGGACGTGTTTCTATGGCTTCAAGAAGACGAATTGCAGATAGTGAGCGCTGGCGTTCTGTGGGACGCCTTGAAGCAGGACAATCAATCACACATGTTGCTCTTTTCTTCAGTGTTCATCGTTCCGTCATTTCACGATTATAGAAACAATTCCAAACAAGGCAAATAGTTGTCCGAAGACCTGTGGCCGATCGCCCAAGGGTTGCGATCCCCGCGGAAGATCGATATATTGCTGTTTTAGCCAAGCGGAATCAAAGAGCGACCTCCACACGTATGCAATCTATAGTTGTAGCGTCCATTGGTAAGACGATATCTGCCACTACTGTTCGCCGAAGGCTACACATGAATGGACTGTACACCTGGGCACCACGAGTTTGTATTCCTCTATCCATCCAATCCAGAAGGGCACGATTAAAGTGGTGTCGGCAACATGTGAATTGGACTGTGTCTGATTGGGCCAACGTTATGTTCACGGATGAGTCGAGATTTGCCCTGGAGCCAGCTGACAAGCGTGTAAGGGTCTGGAGAGAACAAGGCACAGCAATCGGCCCCAGAACATCATCAAGCATTCCGAGGTGAAAGCATCATGGTAGGGGCAGGGATTTCGTTGGGATATCGCACCAACCTGCATATCTATAGACGGGGTTCTGTGACTGCTGTCCGGTATAGGGATGAAGTCCTAGAACCCACTGTGAGATTGTACGCTGCAGCAGTTGGTTCTCCTTTCGTTTTAATAGATGCTAACGCGCATCCCCTTCGAGTCAACATCGTCGACTACTACCTGGAGAGTAAGGGGATTGCCGTATGGATTGGCCGGCGTACTCGCCCGACCTTCGTCCCATTGAAAATCTTTGGGATGCCCTCGGCCGTGCTGTGTTTGCACGTTTCCCACCCCAGTCACTCTCACAGAGGCGCAAACTTCTCTACAGGAGGAATGGCGATTACTTGACTCTGGGGTGGTTGATCACTTCATGGAAAGCATGTTCACATGCTGTAGACTTTGTATGAGGATGAGGGGTGGTCACATACCCTATTAATGTCGATTTTGTTTGTTTTGGATTTAAACATCATTTTGTTAATGACTCCAATATGACTTCATCTTATAATTTATGAAAATTCAATATTGTTTTCATCTTTGTATGTAATTCTTTGTTTTGTTTCATGCTTAAACATATTTGCTACTTTCCTGCCGCATTTCGTGTCAATCAAAGCTGTACTTGTCGATTTTTTCGCATTTTACCGCTTCATGCTTAACTTTTGGCAGTGAGTGTATTTTCACTCAAATTATTAAAATTGTAAATTGCTTTCTTTCTTAAGATGTTCTAGTTATTTATTTAGAATTGTAGTCTGTTCATAAAAATATTAAGGCACTTGCAACGAAAATATTTTCTTCAGTATCGCAAAAATTCCAATTTTGCACATAAATCTTCATAATTGGCAATTTTAATAGTTCCCCCCCCATTTTGTTTTGTGTAATATATCAGTTAATCTTCATATCGACAGATAATTTTTATTTATATATATATATATATATATATATTTTTAAATAGTGAATATACTCTAATCCTTCCAATTTTTTCTGTACTTTTACTTTATCCTTTTATTTTTTGAATTTGACACAATTATTTTTAAAAATTTAATTGATTTTATGCAGCTTTCTCAATTCTGAAACTGGTTTCTCTGTATTGCCACTGTTTTGTCCTTTTTCGTACCACCAATGAAAAGCAAACCACTGAAGCTCCACCTCCCTACATGTTCGACTTCAAGTGCGAAGTTCCTACCATCAAGAAATTTTCTGCAACTCAGTTAATAAATTACATGAAATGAATTGCTGTTTAATTACATGAAGTGTTTATTACTGTTTAATTTGGCTTTGATTTCGCTGATACTGATTCATTTAGGTTGTTTGTCGGAATTAGTGAGGTGACATAACAGGACTTTTTAAAAGTATAGCATTATATTTAAAGATTGAATCACATTTTTATTTCAGTAGGGTTTTTTCATAACTTACTTTTGAATTTGTATAATTTCTATATTTGTATAATACAAATCTATCGATACTACATGTGACACAGATGAGGCTATGAACTACACAACAGAGTTTTTGAACACATTGGAGCCATCTGGAGTATCAAACAGTTTTTGAACACATTGGAGCCATCTGGAGTACCCTCACTCATATTATAGCTAGAAATTGGGGCACCGATTATGCTTCTCAGCCACTGAAAACTGGACATGCCACAGGCGAAAACGCATTCATTCCTAGGATTCCAATCATCCCTTCGGATCTCCCATTCCAATTTAAACGACTTCAGTTCCCTGTTTATTTAAGTTTCGCCATGAGCATCAACAAGGTACGAGGACAATCGCTGAAATTTGTAGGACTCGATCTCATTAAACCGTGTTTCTCCCACTTTCAACTGTATGTGGGTTGTTCAAGAGTTGGAAAAGCCGAGAATCTTTACATCCTAGCTCCAAATGGAAGAACATTTAACATAGTGTATCATGAAGCTTTCTAAGCAAGAATCAGTGAGGTGGAAGGAATGAGGCGACATGCCCATGTCATGTCGGGTGGTGGGATTCATTCTTAAAATTGTTTTGTTTTCTTTTTAATGCTTTCAGGATCAGTGAGGACAAACAAGAATGATGTCATGGGAACTCCGTGCGGGTACTGCTAGTGTTTAAATAAATCAAAACCATCTAGAAACTACATTGTAATTTGCATGTCTCATGTCCAACAAATTTAAACTTGTACGGCTAAGGAATTAATTAAAATAATAAAAATCCGATTTAAATAAAAATGTCTGATTTAAATAAAATAAATCCGATGTTTTTGATTTCTTTAAAAAAGCCATGATTATTTTTATACCCTGGCAGTACTTCTCATGATATGCAGACAGTTTAGTTATTAAATATAATTAGTATACATTGTTTAAGTCTAAATTGTTCCTAAGTGTTTTTATCTCAACTTCATTTTTAATGCACAAACATAAACTGAAATTTTAAAAAACTCGATCCATTATTTTATGTATACAAACTGTTTAAGTCATTCATTCTATCCTGATGTGCTTATGTTTCAGGTGAACTCAACCTGCCATGTCTCTACAAACATCTTCGTCATCTCAACCTGTCTGTCTCATCTATGATGTCAGTCTTATCAGTGTTATCCACATGAGTGTTAATTTAAATTTAAAATGTATAAATAAATGTTTGTATATTTCATTTGTATCCTGAATCTTGTGTTGTCAGTAATTTCAAATTATGTACTTACCATTTGAACTATTGTTTCCCAAAGTGGACACATCACCCCCTGTGGACTCAGCAGGAATCGGGGCAATGCTGGCCTCAAGGAAAAAATAGAGGGCACTGGGGAGCCAGAGTGGACAACATGCTAAAAAATATTAGCCTAAAAATGTGTTAAGCAAGTACATATCCTCATGAGCATACATACACTCAATGCAGTGATGCATATTCACAAGAATTACTTAAATTTTGGATTTTATTTCTATCATCCTTTTTAGTTGAATATAGATTTTGGGCCAAAATAAGCCCTTAATTAAAAAAGGAACCAACTGCAAATAGTTGACCTTGGAGATTTAAGGATGCTGCTGCTGAAAATAAAGTCCAATGTAGACAAATTGGTAGCACAACACCAGGCTCAACTTTCTCATTAATGATTATTTTTAATTTTATGATTTGTTTGATATTAATTAGTGAGCAATCTGTGTTTATGGGCTAATTATTTTTCGTTATTTTATTTTAATGAGTAGCTTTATTATTTTAGTTTCAAGCTGTTTTATTTCCAAACTAATTTTGTTTTTGGAGTTCTAAAATTACACACATAGCTACTTAAATATTTTGTTGAAATTCAAAAATTAGCTATACTTACAATACATTGTTAGTTGAGATAGAATTTTAGAGGGGGGTGGTTAAGAAAATTGTCTTTGAAAAGGGGTGGGTGTTGATCCAAAAAGAGTTTGGGAATCTGATTTAGACTACATCTATTTTCAGTCATGACATTCAATTTTAAGTAGCCAACTGTGCTTGTTGTCTATGCATTAGCTCATAAAATAGTCACTTAAAAACTGGGTTTTTAATAATTATTTTTCCTATACCATATTACGTTTCTGATTTCAAACGAAAAGGAATAGAACTTTCTCAGAACATGTTCTAACCTTCATTCACTCTTGGGGAGTACTCTAAGAATATTTCTAAGTAACCACAACTTTTTCTAAATCCAAATGTCATTAATAAAAATCCCTACCTCTTATTGATCAGAAAATGCTCACTTGTCTGAAAATGGTCCTTTTCTTGTCCAATTAAACTAGAATTAATGTCACCCATAATTAAACTCTTTTCATACTAAACCATACAAAACTCATTGTACTTTTCCTAGTGGAATCCTTTTTAATTTTTTACTATTCCCTTAAATTACTGTTTCGTTTTAAAATTTATTATTGATACAATAAATTTTAAGTATTGTAATCAAATTTACAAAATTATTAGTATTTGTAATACTACAAATACTAATAATTAGTTACACAGCAAAAAAATTTCCTATTAAAGTGACAATTAGGCGAACGTACTGTAAGCTAGGATTCAGTCCGAAGTCCTGAGTTTGTAATACCTTGTCCCAAGTGTCGCATTTGATTCGTGATTCTAAAAAAGTCACCCAGATCTGTCTGCAACTCAATCTCTTACTATTCTCCGATCGATAAATAATGACGATTCTTGTAATGCATGTGTTGATAGAATGGAGTATATAATAATCCATAAATCATTTACTGTTTCACTAATTTGAGGTCAAAATGTTTAGACAACCAACGGATATGAGGCACTTTCTGTCAAGTTTTATGTAGGTGGCGTTAGTGTCTGCAGCAGAACTTGTTTCCGTACCCTATCCTTAAAAATTCCGAACATGGCGTCATTTGGCTTGTTTTTCGAATACGATTTCAACACTTCGCCAAGGAATAAATTTTGAATTAATGTATGTGATAGTTTACTGACCAACACTATTTAAATTAAAAGCCAAAACGGCAAACTACATTCTAAGGTTAACCCGATGTGTATCATGAGAGAACATTCGGTAGCGGAAATAAAATCCTTACTTTTCATCTTTTTGATTTATTCACACTGAAAATCCCTCCTATATGCATCAAAATATTATTTTATTGAAAATATAAAAAAACAGCTGTCAAAATAAGTTAATTTACCCGAATATTCGTTTTCATTTTACGCATTGACACCTAATTGTTTTAAAATAGCCCGTTGTGTTGCTCCAGTGTGACGTTAATTAAAATAACTACCTAATTGTTTTAAAAACATAAATCGCCTGCCCTTGCAGTACTTCCAAACTATTTCAAAATTTAAATCTTCAAAAATGAACACTAGTGGTAAAACTTGCATTATGATTTAGTGTTACTGGTTCTCAATCACTTTGGATAGGTATGTGCAACTTAATCATATAATCTTTCATTACAAACTAATTTGGTTTTGTTAATATAAATAGTTTCTAAAATGATAATTAAACGTACTGCATTTCATTTTAAAGTAGTTCTCGAATTTTCTGTAACTAGAACTCGTAAAATTTTACTAATTTCATGGCATGCTTCTTATGTATTTGAAAGCAATCTCTTACAAAGTTTTTTTTTATTTAACAATCAGTGTATAATACTTATGAATAAATTTTAGCACTTGAATAAGATTAATGCATTTTAGCTTGTAATTTGTACTATACTTAATTGGGAAAACTTATCTTTATTGACTGCCACAAGGTTCTGATGATGATAGTTGCTCCCAAAATTGAGTCTACACCATGAAGAGATTTTAAAAGCCCAAAACTAATTTATATTAATGAAACGAAGTTGTGTGGAACTTGTCATTCGCATTACAGGAAAATCCGCACTGTAGAACCCTGAAATTTTGCCCAACGAGGATGTGCGGTGGAGATGTCGAATCCGGGGCACTAGCGATTTATCGCCAAACATGGTAACCTTGGTGTTTTGATTCAGCTTTATGGCAACCCTATGCAAAAGGTTTTTCGCGTAAGAAAATCCACGTTTTTTTTTAATGAACATACTGGCTTTGGACGCCATCTTGATTTGGCGACAAAAATTGCTAGGCGACAAACATGCCCCGGATTCTACATCTTTACCGGATGTGCAACTCGGGCTTTGATTTTCGAATTTGTTTTGGATAGGAAAAAATTTAAAAAAAACTAAAAATGATGCCTTTTTGTGAAAATTTGTCCCAGAGGAGAGTGATTTCACGAGGCATCAGTCAAATTCAGATTGCTTTCTCAATATTTACTCTGGTTTTAACTTTCATTTCGTAGCAAACGAATCTTATTTAATAAGCGAAGCTCGAGAAAAACCCACTGATAATAAAAATTTAATTTTGCTACTCTGCTGTGTAATAATAAATTGATTCTGGCATTGCCAGAATCAATTTATTATTACACAGAATAAGAAAAATTAAATTACTGCTTTAATTAATAAAATAAATTGACATATTTTATGTGACTCGCGTTACATTTGTGAATTCTGAGAACTGAATGCTTAATAATACCGTTTTTGAAATTTTAATCGGTGCTAAAATTAACTTTCTTATATATATTTGAGAATAATTGCTTATTAATGAAAGAAATTGCAATTTTAAAAAGTTAAATGTCCTGTAAACATACTTACGTTCAGTAAAAATGCGAAGTAAATTAATCATTTTGATTCAAAATTGTGTTTAGATTTTAATTTTGCAATTTCTTTTGTATCAAAAACATTAATCTTCACTTTTTAGAAGCTTCTACGAATTCGTGCACATTATTTACTAAACATTTTCTTTTTTCACTTGGTCGAAAACATATATTTTCACACTGCCTCAAATTCCGTCTACTGGACCCTTACCATGCGGCGTTGCAAAATAGTTCCACGTAATGGATACTTTGAAACTTTGTTCCTGTGTGTTAAGAGAGGCTGCTATGTGGTTTTAAACTGTCCCTCTATATGGACTGTCAGTCCAAATTTCAATCTTTGCACACAAGTTGAAACACTAATAAAAAACATATATTCAATAATGACCTCTTTGAATGATCCCAATAATCTGATGCTATCACTACAGGATTGATGGAACCCAAATAATAAATAACAGCTGTAAACAAGCTCACTTGTTTCTGTTTCCAATATGCACCTTGGATCTCATCCTGAAAGGTACAAATGTAGTTTTCAGAAAAGTCTACTTGCATTACGCATTGATATGCCTTAGCTTGATGGCGCTTAAAGTAACAATGCTCCAGAAATTGCGGAATGAGATCCGAAATAACTCAATACAAATCCAAATATGATCCAGAACTTTCTATATTTTGAAGATTGTTTTCTGCATCTCGTTTCCAAAAATACCATGTAAGATCAAATTCTTCTGTTCCAGACAATGGATAAAAATTTTTTAAAACTTGTGCATCTTTGCAAATGCTACATTGGCTTAGCCAATAATTTCTAGAAGGACTGCACAATATTTTTTCTGGGAATGAATGGAAGTAAGCGGGAACGCACTTTAAATATAGAAGTGTAATGTAGTTACAGCACCTATATGAAATTCTTATGGTATATAGTATATAAGCAACATTATACAGAATCTTATTTCTCAGATCTCATTCAAAAGAACATGCTTTGGGCCCAATTCAAAGATCTTGCTCTCACCATGCTCGGATGGATTTTCCAGTTTGAACATTTCAAACACTTCCTTCAGTGACCCCATAAGATGGGCTTGTTTTTTTTATTTTAAGGCCATTTTCTCAAATTGTAACGACGTCTTTACGTCCAGGAGCCATTCGGCTAATATCATCTCGTTCATAAAATAATATAATTTTATCTATTTTATCTCTAGTCAAAGCTGATGACTTCGAATGATTACTAATTGAATCAAAACATGCATTTAAAGTCACATTACAAATGCTGCTAAACAATTTACTCACAACTTCATTACGATGTGGTCTCGTAGGTAAATCTCGTTTTGCTTGGGTCATAGCTTTGCCAAAAGTGTTCGCATTTTTGTACAATTGAGGTGTGTTTTTCTTTGAATTCTCTTTGTTCCTTAAAACACGATACTTTTTAACTCTATTTCTAACATGTTTCCCTTCTGCATCAGCATTTCATAGTAAAACGGTACTTTTTTTTATTTGTCATTTCTTTCTTACTTTAATTTTTCTCTGAGCTTTCTTCTTGGACTCTGCAATTGCAGTAGGTGCCATAATATAATTCTTATATTATATAAAGAAAAAGAACAAATTTTAAATAAATCTATCACAAAATCGTTTGCAGTTCAAATTTGAATAGAAAAATTAAAGCCAATTATTTGTGTACAACATTTAACTTAATGTGTGACTCACGTTACAAAATTAAATGTGTGACTCACGTTACAAAATTTAATGTGTTCTGTCTTTTTAAAAAAAAGCATCAATTAAAATAAAATTTGTCATTTACTTTTACTCTTCATACTAAGTAAGAGGAAAAGGGAATTTTTTAATTTTAAACATAGAATATTTTAAAAGAATTTAAAAAAACTTAAGTTTTTGTGACTCACGTTGCATTATAGTACTTTTTCGGAAATTATTCCATAAATATAGTAATGGATATATGTTACAAAATTAGACTTAATTTCCTCTACTGAAATCACCCTTTCTGCTATGCATAAAAATTAAACAAAAATACACAATAATATTAGAAAAATTGCCTGCAAAGACAGCCAAGTTCACTAAAAAATTTTCACATCTGATTTTAGAACAGCTGACCATATACTGATAAAATAAATGCGTAAGGTGTTGCCAAATTCAAGTTTAAAAATTTTAAACTATCTAGAAAAGAACTAAAGAAAATGGGAGTTAATTTTCTGAAATTTTTTTCACTTGTATGTCACGTTTCGTGTAGTTGCCCATATATAGTTTTGAACAGATATGTAATATCCATTCAGAAACCGAACTAAAAAAATGTTCCATAAGGATTAGATTTGAACCTACACGTCAGTTGGACTAAAGAAATTTTTAAACGAAATTTTACCGATTTTAGAAGATTGTTAATGCTAGAAAATATCCGAAATATGACTTTTAAAAAAGATTCACGACAAGGACTTTACGAGTTGAAGCTATTCTTATATGGGAAACGCTTTTGTAAATTTTCCTGTAAAACACGTTTAATGAAAACTGATTTTCTTACAAAAAATACTCGATGAACATTGAATTGGCGCTTAGCTAAGAACTGCATTACATTTTTGGAGGTGAGGATTTATCAGAACCCTAAAATGAATCGTTTCCTCAGCACACTACCCACACCCAAGCATTAATGTGTTTCCTTCTATGTATGAGGTTGTATGCTGGCTGGAGACTTTGAAAACTTCATTTTTATTGATGAAATCATGGAAAAGTGGAAAATTTAATTCTATTGAACAACAATTTGTAAAACATATGCTCAAAATTAGGATTTAGAGTCAAATTTTTTTGGCTGTAGGTAACGACACATATAAAAGAGGTACAAAGAAAAAATAGTTAAATTAGAGTACCTCCTTAAATAGTAGCGATATACTCCACCACAATTTAAGAACCTTATGGTTTTGAAAATTTGTGGTCCTATGAAAAAGTGGTTCAAAATCTCGACATTCAGAGCACAGAACGTATGAATGATTCTATGAGAGAAATGGGCAAAAATATTCAGAAATACAACACATTCTTAATTCAATGCCCCTCGGCTCGAAGTAGCTGTTCTGCATGCAAAAATATGTGCAACGAAATTAATTTAATTTTAAGTTTTTAATAAGTTTCTCTACGAAATAAGCTGGTTGTATACTCAATAATGTGACAATTTTGTAAATTTGACATTTGAAAGCCATGTTTGGCAATATAGTGAATACGGAATTCTTTAGCCTAATATGTTTCCAAATGTGTACTTATAAAATTAAGTTCAAATTACAATTTGTTATATAGAGTTTAGGCCTTTAAAGATATCTCTTCAGGATGTATACTCAATTTTGGAAGCCACTGTATATTTAAAAAATCAGCGTCTTTGATTTGTTTCCAATCTGCTTTAATTCAATATACCATCCCTTCCTAAGACACGCAACTTTCCCTAGTTTGGAATACTTAGTCTAGTAATGTTACTAGTTTCTATTATATCACCAATGTAAGGTCTTAGGCACGGTCAGTACTTGGAAGTACCACCAGCTGGGACTTTCACGTACCGTCGACTTTCGTGTGCACCAAGGATATGTGCACTTTAAATCCCCTGCCCGGTAAGTCCTCTTCACAGGTGGGTGGGTGGGAAAGACTCGTCCACTGTAATCGATCTATATTGCCTTCCCTTATGGTGCTCTAAACCTTTCGGTGTCTAGGAAGGCACCTGGACTCTTAAAAAGGAGTTTTTAGTAAGACGCTATAAAGAGTGCAAGTTGTCTACCAAAAAGTACTTCATAGTGGAGACAGGTACACTGCTATATATACTACTATATTGTAAGTCAATTTTTGTAGAGGTGGTTAAATTCACCATGACTTAAACCGTTGATTATTGACTTTGAATGGCTAATATAATGTCAAAATCATGATAAAATTTACGTCTCCAGTAGGTTGTGGCAAGAGAGCTTTTATAGCGCATGCTATATTTTTGTAATATTTTCATAAATTCATAACATATTTCTACTTTACAAATTATTTTCTCTGTTCCAAGGGGTTTGTAGAAACTAGTGTCGACTGCATTTGCTTTCTTGCCATGAACAAATTTCGCATTTCGTAGTGAATCAAACCATTGGATAGACCCGCCTATTTCAATCTTTTTTGGTTTACGGCTTCCCTTATTCCTTCGTGTAAAAATATTGTAATTGAATAAATTGAGATTTATTTATACTAAATATTGATATTTAAATAAATAACATAACTAAATTTACTGAATTCCATTACAGTTTCATAAGTACATTTTAATGAACTTTAACAATACATTTGATGACATTTTAAAATCTATTGTCAGTCAAATCAGGGGAAACAAGTTTGGAGACTACGATTCACACCCTTTTCTCGACGTTCAATTTGTATTTACTCTTGGCTGCCTCTGCTGAAACCCCTGCTTCCAGAGCCGTTACTGAGTGGTGTGCTAGGCGTGCGCTTCCACATGGTCAGAAAAATAGGAGCGGTCGAAAGACTGGTGCAGTATGCCTACAGAGTTAAATAAACTTATCTAATAATAACTTATCCGATATTATTTTTTACCATAATGATTTCAGAATTAAAAGCTTTGAAAAATACGCACTAAAGCTAGTTAGATAAAATCGGTTTCGTAAATCACAGATAAAGCATGCATCTGCCTACAGAGTTAAATAAACGTATCTAATAATAACTTATCCGATATTATTTTTTACCATGATGATTTCAGAATTAAGAGCTTTGAAAAATACGCACTAAAGCTAGTTAGATAAAAATCGGTTTCGTAAATCACAGATAAAGCATGCATCTGAAAACAGCAGAAATCTTTGAAGGCAATGTCCAGTTAATATGGCATTTAGGGTACCGGGAGAAAAAAGACTTGCCCAGGCCCGAAATTTTTTTTTTAATTCGTGCGTGGTAAAAGGCGTTCTTCGAGAAATAAAGTGATTTTGGCTTGATGGGCAGCTGATATCTCAGGAACGGCCCTGCTTTCTTCATACGAGTGGGAAAGTGCAAAACGAAGGTGGGCCTAGTATCATGGTACCGGCGATCCCCCTCCTATACGTAGGGATCCTGCTTTGGCCATTCTCCAGGTTTGTTTAAAATTTTTTCCCGGTTTATTTCATCATTGCGGTACAAGTAAGGTTGGATAGTCCCACTTACCCCCACACAGAATTACCCGAATCAACCCGTCCAAACTCTCACCTCAAACGAGGACAATTAGATTTCGTTTCCGGAATCTCTCCCAGACCTCCTGACAAAAGTGACCTTGAAGCTGTCCCCTATCAGTGTCCGTCATGAACATTAATGCGTCGATTATCAGCGAAGCGTGGGTCCACGTGTGGGTTCATCGACCACGGCACGCAACATGAAGACGACGTCGTTCTAGCGCGACGCCGCTGCTTACTCTGCTAATTACACCCTCGTCCCCGCTGGATTACTCACTGAGACGGACGGTCTCGTGTGTGCGTATAACACTAACGAAACCCAAGCTTGCTGCTTCTGGATTGTTTCGATAGCGACCGGTGCGATCTTCACAAATCGAGAAATCAGCCATTACCGCATGCTGGTAACGAGAGTGACCAACTCTCCCCTATTTCTCGGGAACTCCCGTATTAGAGCTAAATTTTATCCTCAAAGCTCTCGTATAGACCTTCTATTTCTCCCGTATATTTCATTAAGAATCACGATCGTCAAATGCATCGCGATGTATTATCGACATTTTAGACTTGGAGGTATTCATCCATAAATATCGAAAAATTGTCTAATAAAGTTCAACATATACGAATCAATATCGGAATGTCCGTTTACTGATTATAAACAAGAAACAGAACAAAATTGGTTCAATATCTTCAGTAGTTTAAGAAACAAATGGATGTGCCGTACCCTAATAAGATCTTATGCTTTGTTTTAAGCATCCCAGGGTTAAATGCCCATACTGAAAGTGTTTTATCACTAATGATCAATAAACGGACTGATCAGAGAAATCAAAGCAGTTTTATTCAGAGCTAATGGAGTAGCAAGTAAGTAAAGGTTTCCGAAATTTGTGTGTGTGTGTGCACAAAATAAAAAATTCTTAGTTCTGCAGCATTAACAGACAAATTAATAGACAAAGGTTAAGACTAAAAAATATGACAAATTTATAAATTTTTATTCTATATTCTAATTCTTCCATTTTCCAATTTTTCTATTTTCTAATTATTCTAATTGCTATTCTATGTTTAATATTATCCATTCCATTAAAATTTGGTGGAGTGACGCCGCTAAAAATGCGCGAAATTTGTCGTTACTAAAGCTCTCTTAAATTCATGGCCGAAAGTTGATCACCCTAATGGTAACAAACAGGGTCGTTCCTGAGTGATGTGGTGGGCATGTAATTACACGTAGTCAGAACAAATAGGAGCGGCCGAAAGAAGCGCAGATTCAACTTAAAATAACTTAATTCAACTTAAAATGCTTAGCAATAAATTTTCTGATGTTATTAATTTAATATTTATTCGGTCTTCGTGGGTTCTTTTACGCGATTTTAATAAAACACAGAGGTTCCCAAAATCGAGTATGCCACCATGAAGAGTTTTCTTTAAAAGCCCAAAACTCTAATAGATAATAGTTTGAACCTAATTTTTATAGGAATGGTAGTCACATTTAAAAACGTATTAGACCAAAAAACAATTTGATATTCGCTATATTTTTAAAAGTAGGTTTTAAATGTCAAATTTTCAAAATTCTAGGTCGCAAAATTGAGTACACACCCTACCTATTTCGTACAAAACAAAATAAAAACGTAATAATTTCCTTGCACATATTTTTGCTTGTGTAATAGCTTCTAAGCCTAGGAGAATAATATTCTAGGAGTTAGAAAGGATTTGTATTATTTGTCCGCATACTTTTGTTTATTTCTCTCATAGAATTGTTCTTAACGTTCTGTGCTCCAAATATCATAATTTTGTACCACTTTTTCCGACTAGAACCGCAAATTTTCAAGCCCATTGAGGTCCTGAGATTATGTTGGGTGAATACTCACTGTTTAAAGTGATACAGAAAGTTTAGTTCACAACTATTTTTCCTCTTTCTCTGTGTGGAGACTTTTTCTATGGACACAAAATTTGGCTATAAATCCAAATTTTGACCACCTTTTTAAAAACGTTTTTCAATAATTAAATATTTCACTTTTCCTTGATTTCACCTATAAAGAACCAAATTTCCAATCTCTCCAGCCAGCATACAAACCCATATAAACAGAGACACAAATCCATGTTCATAGGTATAGTGCGCCGAGGAAGTGGTTCACTTTTAGGGTTATTATAAACAATCATAGGTTAACACCTACAAAAACATAATGCAGTTTTTACCTAAGAAAGTAAATTCAATGTTTCTCAGTGTGATGGCCAATGATAGTCTTATCGAAACACTAAAAGTGAAACACCTCGGCACACTAACATGGACGTGTTTCGATGCTTCTATGGGGTTGGAAGCTGGCTAAAGAGATTGGAATTTTATTTTTTAGTGATGAAATCATGGAAAAGTGAAAACTTAACTCTATTGAAAAACAATTTTAAAAAAGTGCTCAAAACTCGGATTTGTAGCCAAATTTTTGTATCTATTCTTAACATCTCGATGGAGAGAGAAGAGGAACAGAAGAAAAATAGTTGAATTGAAGTTTTTGTACCAACTTGAAAACAGTAACTATTCACCCAATCACAATTTTAGGACCTCAATGGGCTTGAAAATTTGGGGACTTAGTCTGAAAATGTAGTTACCCCAAAATAAAGTGATAGTTGTTGATATTCCAAGAATTGAGTATCCGTATTGTATTGGTAGGTATCAGTAGACAAATAGCACAACCACGTACTTAAGATGTGTTGACGATATATCACATTCGCTAATAGATGTCAATGGCATACAACCTTTTTCTCCCTATCATATTTAAGCTGTTTGCATCGAGAATGACACGAACAGCTCAGTTAGTGAACATTGAAGCTAAATTAGTGAACAGGGAAGCTGTGGAAAACTCTACCATCGTATTAGTTTGGCCTTAAGATAGAGGCATAAACAATGTATTTGCGATGTCATTAATGGTGCTGTTTTGCGACGAGCATAAAAGATGAGATAAAGACATAATTGTTGGTATATTTCTGTTACGACGCATATGAGACAGCACCTACCTTTTTGCGATGGAAAAACCACCTCGTGCTTGTTGGGTACATACTCATCCCACCTCCCATCCATCCCCATTTGAATCCTAGGTATGAATATGCCTAGTCTAGAAGGCAGTGAGTCTAAGTTTAGTTTTTTGAGAAGATAATTGTTACATATTGCACATTTACAAGTATCTAATACTTCACAACGTTAGATAACAGTATGATCACTCAACCGTTGGTTGAATATGCTCTGTTTTCCTAGCGTCCTTATATATAAAGCATCAGATTATTTTACTCGCAGCAATTTTATGGCGAAAGGGCCATATTTGACCATGCTGCGCCAGACACAAGGCATAGAATATCAAGTAATGAATTGCTAAGTTCTGAACACACAGAGTTTTATTGACACAGAACTGAGAAACCCAACTGAACTTGACCCAAGGAGAAAGAACCTGACAGGAATCGAACCTGCGCCGCCCACAACTTGCGACGAAACTTGAAGATACTGCTGTAGGTTCTTGCGTTTATATTTTTCTTGGTAGAACAGGAAAGCTTGTTTAGGTAATAAATTTTATTTCGATATTATTAATATTCCATTAACAAGTTCCAATGATATTTTCATGCTAGATATATGAAGAACTCTTCATTGTTTTCTCCTTTCTATTGCCACATAGCAAAAGAATATTAGAAAAGATAAATACATAAATTAAAACATTGATAAAAAATCGTTTGTAAAACATATTCTTTAAAATGAATAATTATCGTCTCATAAAATATAAATAATAATTGAATATAAAGCAAATGCTCCACATCTTGTGGTTGCTTTTTAGAAAAGAATGATTTAGATGAAACCTATATAGATATTTAGCAAAATTTCCATGGCCAGATAAAAATTGTGTAATTTTGAAGTTTGTGAATAAAAGTAATTTTGAGTTCAATCTATACTCACTAGAGGAAAAAAATTTTGGTGTGGCCAGATTTCTGAGACGAGACATATTCTTCATTCCACTTAGCAACAAGCTTTTCATAACATGAGGCTTTCAAATAACACTTAAGAATGTTAACATTTACATCTACTGCTAAATTCAAAGCGTCTTTGGCTAAAAAATCAGCTCTTTCATTCCCGTAAATCAGTGTCCACGCACATAGGCAAAGAAAATCTCAGTTGGCTTCTTATTTTATATCTTTTTACAAATATATTTTTTTAATTCTGAGTATACTCTTGTAATTATTATAAAATAAAATAATTATTAGAGTAAGTAGTAGTTCATTAATATAATAATTTACTAAGAAATATGACAGCCCTATTAATCTGTATTTTTCTACTCTGATATAACTATCTTTATAATCGCTAATCTACATATTGTATCAACGCTTCAAAAATGAGAGAAATAAAAAGTGAATTTCGAAAAACAAGATTGATTGTTTGATGTTATTTAATTGTCCTAAGTGTAGATATTTTGAGGCCAACATAACATTTTAAAATTATTTCTGTACTCTGATTAACTAAGATGCTTCACTTTCTGTACTAACATTATTTTTAAATTAATCTAGCGACGAAATAAAATATTTAGAGATTTTTAATGAAACATTAAAAAAATTTTAATGTCCATTCCTTAATTTGTCTAAAAAATTGTAGTTTTGACTTTGGGCCTCTTCTTAAGTGAGCTCTTGGCTTAAATTTTGTTCTGGAACGATTCAGCAGTTGCTTCCTCTTAATTATAGGAAATTGAATTAATTTTCACCTTACCTATAGTATAATTGCGTATCACTTATTTTTATCTCTAGTTAGATTTACTTTATGTTATAAGAGGAAATATTCCGTTTAATTTATCTTCACACTATCGTCAAGAATCTATTTCAACTGCATTTTCAATGCATTTAATCTATTCTAGGTGATCGGACATCGTAATCAGATTCTACTTCTCTAGCAATTAATGATAACTTATTGTTAAAGAGTAGTCTGCCATGAGTGGTCAGACATTCATCTTCCGACAATATTCAAAATACCGAAGGCTATTTTATGTTAATTCAACGAGAATCTTTTAACTGATGCCTTCAGCTGATCAGAATTTGTCTAGTCGTACGTCGCGCCGCATGATTATAGAGGAGCAACGTGATTGATTGACATGACGAAAATATGCTTTAACTTGTCTTAAGGCCTACGTTGGCAGAACGAACTGACGTTACTGCATGCAACTGTATTGCAGCGTCCGCCGCTTATTAAAATTACTTCTGTTCTAATAAATTTTACTTTATTAAGCGACTGGTTTGAAAACAGGCGTGATTCGAAATGTAGAATTTTTGTAAAAACAAGTATCTACAGCTTTCAACGACATCAGTAAAATCATTGTGATTGACAGTGATACCGTTAGTAAACGCAAATGCAAGTAGTTTATTTAAAAATAATCACTCTAGATTATTAAATGCTAGAGACACAGAATTAAGTTTCTTCAAAAATATGTCCAATTGTAGTATAGGAGTATGTAATTAATCTTTCATAATAATTTTCTGGACCTCTCTCTTTAAAATAACCCTATTTTAACTGAATAGTTACGGGAAACTTCCTAAAGAACACTTCTTTTGATTTTGATTCTTTTTGCTTTGTTGTTGCTGCCGGATCTTTCCCTTCGGGATTGATCCGGGATCGTTGCCAATAGCCGTTGCGTTGCTCCAGTGCGTCATTAATTCAACTACTTACATCAATTGGTACTTATTTTTTTGTTTTTATGAGTTACGAACAGGCTGTTCCTAATATTTGAGCTGCCCACGTGTAAACCACAGCAAGCAGCCTTCTCTTCCCCAAAATGTTTGATTTTCTAATGTAACGTTCTTCATCAAAGATGGCCCAGTCTTTTTTCTCCAGGTTCCCTAAATGCCGTAATATAAAGTATTTTCGACTGTTTTCAGACTATTGCCGAATTCAGAAATATATTTTACCTGTAATGCAAGAAAATTCTATTTTCTCTGATAAAACTATCATATATTATTTTGATAGCTTTTTAATTCCAAATCATTTCGAGCCTCTTGGGTCCTTGATGAATGCTTTTAGAATATACTAATGTAATTTCAGATGAAACAAAATTAAGTAGATTCACTCTTCCGTTGATGATTTCTTTTTGAATGCACTATGTAAATAAATAGTAAAATATGCAGATTCAAAAGTATCTTATCACAATCGCAAAAATAAATTTCAAAGACAGAATATGCATAAAATTAATAATATAAATTTTATTGGACATGTTTATTTAAATCTGTAAGCATACTGCGCCGATCTTTCGACTACCCCTAATTTTACTGACAACGTGGAAGTTAACGCCAGCATACCACACAAGAACGGCCCTGGTGGTGGAATTTGTTTTTAATCGGTGATTTACGAATAATATATTACATTGATTTGAATCCGCTCATGAGAATTTTATTGCATTAAACGGCTGATTTTATTAAGCGTTTCAGTAACTTGCGGACAGCTAAGTAGGGACTGAAACGAAAAAGAGGATGATGGTTTAAAATTTTGTGAGGAAGATTCTTATTATTTTGTATGCAGATTCTGCACATATACATACAATCCTAGTTTACGAAAAATAAACGGGGAAATTTTGAATCGATTTTCAAATGAGGTATACAAATTAGTGTACAGGAGTAAATGCTAATTTAAAGCTGTTTATAAAAGGTTAAATGATGAAGGGCAGTGTTTGCTGTCAAAGACCTGACAACTTCATTTATAGAGGATCATGAATAAAATTATTTGAAGTGCATATTGAGAAGAAATAGAAATGAAAATATTGCTAGATATTTCGCAGTTATGAAATTTGTTTCGTCAAATTCCATGATTTAAGATATTCTTGCAAAAGGGTACTTTTGACCCAAAGGGGAAAGGGCAGGGGTACTGTAGGGGTACCTTATAAACAATAGAAAAACCAGGACCTTTTTAAGGTCTTCGCAAGGCTATTTTTTAATTTTAAGACTTTCACACTGATCGCAATAGTATGGAATAGCAATAGAACCCATGGGTATGCGGACAAAGTTTTCACAAGTGAGGTTTGGGTCACAAGGACCAGTTTTAAACGCATCACTTTTTAACTAACCTGTAATTATTATGAGATCCATTTTAATGACACTCGATCATCACGGCGAGTATCATTAATCTTTTAAATGCAGGTGAAATAAAATATAAAGCACCCTTCTAAAAACTAAGACTTTTTAAAAAAATTTAAAGGATTTTCAACAAATATTAGTTTTTAAGAACCTAAAATGAAAAATTATGCTTTAGGGTTTGTGGTCACCCTCTGTATACCCCAGGATGATTTTATAAACAGCGGGAACTGTATATCATTTTGATAGCTATGGAACCATCCAATTTCATACAGCAATGTCAGTATTTCTGGGCGTTTTAAATTTTTGGAAACTGATTCCCTTGTTGAATGGGAATGCCAATGGAAATGAGGTTTCAAGAGCGTATTCAAAAGCAAGGTTTCGGCAGCCAGAAGAATGGGAGGATGACATTTCGGGGAAACGTGTCCAACATAGCGGATTGTACGCCCGCAGGATTCCTCGAGCGTGGCACATCCTGTCCACCTAAATATTAAATACGCGCATGGGTTTAGGCGTCTGATGCGCATCCGTCAGATAATTTTCACTGAAAATGCCGCCTCCGAGAGGAAGGGAGAAGTGATATTTCACTTGGGTTTTCCTTTTCTTTTTGCCGCGTTTTTAATTTGACGGGCCAAATCTTTGAAGCAGATACGACACATTATGGAAATGGGCCAAAAGAAGCGGATTTGTGCTCGAATGGAACGTATGGGATCATTTCGTAAGCCTCGGGTTTTAGCAGACATTTTTTCCACAGATACTTAACTGTTTCATGTTTTTTTTTCCTGATGCCTGACCACCCACCTTTCCGTCACTACAAGGAACGGACTCATAGCTATTTGTGAAGGGGCGCCCATTGGACAGTCGTCCCTACTCCTAACAAGGGCGATTCCCAACATCCATTTCCTCCTGGATGTATTTCCCTCTTCTGTGACAGTAAAATTTGTTCTCGTGTGTGTGTATGTCCATTACTTGATATTGTCTGTCTTGTGTCAGCATGGCCAAATATTGCCCTTGCACCATAAAATCAACCACCCAACTAACCATCCCAATATCCTTAAGCTTACAAAACTGGGATTCTACTCGGGTTCTATTGAATGATAGCCAAATGCCATGGCCACTATACCAGTTAGAAGGCACTGTTCCGTGTTTAAGTTCATAAAAATACATGGTATGAGAGTGCGATTCACAATAATATTGACATAACTCATATTCAATCTTATATTGGGCTTGGGCTTAAGCAGACATTTTCTTTATAGAAACTTCTATTTCTTGTTTCAGTACATTAAAATATATGAAATGAGAGTTTAATTCATTACAATATTGACATAACTCACATTGGAACTCGTATTGGACTTGAGTTTGATCAGACATTTTCTAGATATTTTTATTTGTTTGTTCAAGTTCATTAAAGTGCATAGTATGAGAGTATAGTTAACAATACTGACATAACTCATATTGAAACTCGCATTGGACTTGAGCTTGAGCAGGCATTTTCTTCAGAGGCACTTCTGTTTCATATTTCAGTATATAAAAATGCACAGAATGAGAATAGTCTAGAATTCATATTTGAATATAAAAAGGAATTTGGTTGGTACTTTTAGAAGATTGGAATTAATTAAAAGCATGTCCCAATAGAATATTACTTGTCCATCCATTTCTTGAAAGGATACACTAAACTGCTGCTTTTTATGTTCTACTGCTTTTTGTGATTTTACATCTTTATTTTATTACACAATGCACCTTTTTATAGCTAAATTCACTCTTAAAGCAAAGGTATCGTAAAAAATAATTTATTCTTTTGGATTTAGAATTCTCGACAATTCACTCCTTTAAACGAATCTCAAGGGATTAAGAAGAAAGTTCGTTAAAAGGAAATTAAAATTTATTCTATGATGTTTGGGTGGGTCTTGATTAAAGTGCGTAAAATCCCATAGATTCATAAAATTGGAGTTCGTTAAAAAGAGCGTCGACTGTGCTATATTTGTTGCAAGGATATATTAAATAATGTTTGTGGTTTTCTGATGTCCCAGTGGCGCTACGTCTGAATGTCCCTACACAAGCTCACTCCACCTGCGTTGCTCACTTCCAAGACCCATCAAGATGAATGAACCTAGTATTAAAACATAGGTGGTGCAAAAAAAATGCATGCAAAATTATCGACATTCTAATTGCCCGCGAGCGGGTCTTTGTAACAACATAAACACAGTTCCCAAATAACAATCAATTGTCCAAAAAGAAAACCCAGCAATGATTCGGTGCATGTAAAAGAAACTGATCAATTCCTAAATTGACCAGATCTTGATCTCGTCACCATCAAATATTGGGTAATATCTTGGTGACGAAATATCTCGTCATTAATTGGCCAGATCTTGATGAACGAGATATCTCGTCGAAACCACTTGGAGGGTTGAGGAAGTCCTTAATGCAAAAGACGTGGAAGAATGATTAGAGAAGAATGGATAAATTGATGACTGAATTGGGTTTATATTCTTTTTATCAAAATCAGAAATAGTAGTGAAAGCAAGAAGCGTTAAGTTTTTATTCTATACGACAATCAATGCTTCGGCACCGCTTTTATTTTACATAGTTATCTTTAAGCGGATGTTAATTCTTTCTAAAATATTAAAAAGTGAGCGTAGTTTGTAATCTTTCATAAAATTAAAAATATTAGAAAATCGAAATTTTACTCTTTTATATTTTAAATTTACAAAAAGGCATTCCTTTTTTTATTAAAAATTGAAAAAAATATCTTTTAATACTGTTTACATCAATAATATAAATGTAATAAAATACCTTTTAGTACGTACTGTATAATATAAATTTAAATATTTCCACATATCTATCTGAATTCTTTTAAGTGAAAATTGCAATTGACTATTAATTATTAGTTCTAAAAAATTTTGCAACAGTTCAAAGTATAGGAAACAGAATAGGCAACAACATAGTATTTATCTTCAACGTTTTTTCTAACTATCACTAATTTTCAGAGAAAGGAATAACTGTTTTGATTTTATGATTTTTTTCTATATGCTGAGTTTTTTGACAATTTTGTGTATGAAATTATTTTATATCAAATATATAACTATATGAGGTTCACTTGCAAAAAAATTTTAAGTTAACATAAATAATGGAAAAGCATTGGTGCTGACATCTCTTGGTTATTTTGTAAGGTAGAAATTCAGAAAATAATTACACATTTGTTACTACGCTTCTACAGATTTTCTGCCTTGTCTTAATTCTTTCACCCCAATCCTTCTAATATCGGATTGATTTTGAAAACTATTGACCAATTCATAACTTCTTCAAATTAAGTTTTAAGGAATCTGAATTGAACGTGAATGTAATTTTCTCTGAATTTCTGAAAATAGTGTAAAGTAAGTTGACTTTTAAGTATTAATATAGGTATCCAAAACTGATTTTTAAAGTCTGGATTGATGGACATCTATATTCAATGCCTGTTTTTCGAACAAAATATAAATTAAAACAAATCCTATTTATGGAGATTAAAACTTTACTATGGTGAAGGACATTCAAAATTGTTTCATTTTCCCCAGGTTTTTCCCTTTTGATTTTCACATTAGGTAAACATCGAGAAAATAAGGGTATTAAAACTACGAACTACAATGAGAAAACTCAGCACACATTTTAATGAAATAAGTGCTTTAATATCATCCAGGAAATTATTCACGAAGTAACTGATAAATTATATTAAAATCTTCAAACTATTTTACATAGAAATTGGAATGTATACAGAGGCAGGTTCTTTCCTTTAAATCACACCGGAGGCGTTGTCAGCGGCATAAAAAAATAAAACAACACAAAAACACATTCACACACACCAGCGTTAGTCGTTCGCACACTCGATGTGAAGAAAAGAAAGCATTGGAAAAAATATATACAGTTAACAAATATAAATCCACTGTCCATGCAGTGCTGAACTTTGGCTGTACCCTGTCACATTCTCTCCACCTCTCACAGATGGCGCCACCATCGCTGTTTTCTCCACTGATAAGTCTTTTCCCCTCACCATCACTGTACGGTGTCGTACCGTACGTTTAGGAAGTGTTTATTTCTTTAGCCGCGTGTTCATTAACGAACTGTAACGTGCGCGATGTACCCAGCTTCAGACGTGGTACATCCAGTCGCCTTGTTACATGTCAAGAACAGTCCACTACAGTGTGGTCGTGAACAGCTCACAGACGAATCCACCCTCTGTAGCGTGTAGGAAAGGAAAATGCTCGCAACGTTCAAACTAGCGAAGTTCCTTACAACCTTCATTAAGCCTCCTGCGGTCCCCTTCGTGTTCGTCGCAAAAACCGACTAGGCGTACATAACTAGCGAATTTGGTGATCGTTACATTACTAGTTACAGCTCGCTAGTGAGTACGCGGCTTTATGGACGGAAATCGTGTGTATCGAGGCTCGTGGGGAAATTGTAGGTAAAATAGTCAATAGAAAAATAGTGTCTTCGAGGAAGGAACAACAATTGGTCGTAGGGCCGTGCTGCCCGCAGCGAGGACTAGCCACCAGAACTTACACAAACACAAATTACTTTTTCTTCTTTGTATTAATTGACTTAGACACTTGAATCACAATCTGGGTTTCTCTCTCTCAGGCTCCATCACGAAGCGATTGTCTGACATCAGGAATTCCGAATGTTTTGGAGCTTAGAACAGCTATTTTGTTTTGGAAAGGTTCGATGCCATTGAATTTTGTTCCCCGAAACAACGTGAAATTAGAATAATTAAAAACTACCTAAATTTGATTGAATTATTTTACATTTAATTTAATATTGGGAGTATTTACATTTATTCTGCAATTGCTTATAGTAGCGATTTTCAATCTGTGTGCAGCAAGAATGACACTGATGTGCCTTACAAATGGTAGAACGGTTTAAATTGTAGAAGATTTATTTCATTTCAACGGCTTAGTTTTGAACTTTTGACAAGTGTGTGTGTGTGCTCATCAATACTTTCAAATAATATCCGTATAAATAATTTTGAACATTATTTTTTCTTAGAAAGTATAAATTGTTTCAAAGAGATATTTTTAAAGCCCCTTTGGAGTAAAAAGGGGAAAAGTAATAGCTCATTTTTTCGTAATTGAATCAAAATTATGCCTTTTATTTTGTCAGATCGACGAAAAAATATAATTTGTTGGTGCGTCGTAGAATTTTAGTAGTAAGTTCATATATGCCATGAGATGAAAAAATTGAAAATCGCTGGCTCTAAGTAATTTTCAGAGATGCAACACGACTTAAAATATTCAAATTGTCAATCCTTATTTTGTTAAATTGACAATTTATCGCAAAAGTCGAAATTTCGTAATTGTAAAACTTGATTTGAAAATGGGAAGGGTCCCTTTTCAAAATTAAAAAAAAATTGATTTTTTAAAATCATTGCTGGGTTTTCCTGTGATCTTAACTGCTCAAATCCTACCGCACGGGAAATGCTATTAAGCGCAATCTACGTTATTTTACTATAAATAAAACAAAGACACCCTAATTAGCTTCAGTTTGTTCTACAGGCGCAACTCTTTCATTGAATATTGAGATTTCAGGCGACTTCGAGTAGGAAATCCGAAATTCTGCCAATCTCAGACAATGGCAACTGGAGAGAAAGATCCGAGAGCGAGTGGAAGAAGAGGCTGCATCAATGTCTGTGTGGGGGTTCTTGTCTGTGTGGATAGGAATGTTCTTGCCTGTGTAGGTGTTCTTGCCTGTGAGAAGAAGCACAGAAATGTCCCTGTCTCTGCGGACAGCAATGTTCTTGTGAGAGATTATAATGTCCTATGCAAGGTGATTGGCTGATAGTGGCTACTTGACACTTTTGCGGCGATGTCGAGAGCTGATTTTTCTCACTGATTAGCTGTCTCAAGCGGTAAGTGAAGGAGTGGAACCAGCTACTGGGGAACCTTTTCCAGTCCGATGTCTCATCAGGAATCTGAAAAACAAACCCAAACAGTAAACAAAACAGTTGGAACAGACAGAAAGTATTTGGATACGATGGACAAAAATAAACACAAAATATTGATAGAGATTCAATTATGTAAACTTTAAATATTTAAATTTCAAGAATTGAATGACACTTTTTATGGTCAATGATGCATTGCTGATAGAAAAAGCTGATTGATACATTTTACATAAACAGTTTAAATATTTCATTATATTTATGAATTGTTTTCATGTAGAATCGTGAGTTTTCCCACAGAAGTATGCCGTTTCATACACAATACAGTTTTCAAGTGATTTCCATCAGAATAAAGTATTTAAAATGAAATGTTTGATAACTTTTTACAATTTGTGTTCACGAGTTACATTTTGTTATAAATTGCTAGGTTCATATTTCCTTACATCTAAGTATGTTTTTGCATGACTATTTAAATTTGTATGCTCAACCAGTTAACTTCTCACTCGAAAAAAAATTTGTACATAATTTGAATCTGGAATACATTCTTCACGGCAACAAAACTTTAAGAAAACTAAAATTGTTCTCTTTGTGAAGAAGCCATTAACCATAAGCTATGTTACAAGCAAACACCATTACTGCCTTTCAAAAAAGACAAATCAGTAAAAATCCTTTTTTATCAATTATTGTCATTTTATGTTTTGCCGAGCGTGGAGAGGCAACGCAATTTAGTCTACCAAATAGTACTTTATCTCAGCATCACCCACTTTGAAGTAGACAGATCACTGGAAACGAAAACGAATTTTCCTTTCACGTTAAAGCATGGAAAATGCGGATGGCAAAGTGATCTGACTCCAGATCAGTAATCACATCACAACCAATGTTGTAAAGCGTGGAGAGACAGCGCAACTTCATTCCACCAAAAAGTACTTCTGTTATAGACATGTCAATACATATGCTTTTGGTAAGTAAAAATATGGTAATGCAATCAATATGAAGGTTTACTTACCGAGAGGTCGGACTGTGGTTGTACTAGCTGCTGGTGAGTCACTCCCAGCTCCGGATCCGGATAGTAACCGACGTACCTCCGCCGCAACCGCCTAAAGATAAACATGAAACTAATTAGCACATTAAAACACATTATTCATTTTAAATAAGTTCTTTTTAATAAGGGTTTCCTAAAATAGAGGCGTAAAGGTTCCCAATAATCCTAGCTCCCTTTAATATACATACAACCTAATCCCATTTTTAAAATTTAAGGATGCAGAATCCCCCAAAAATTCTTGTGAGCATCATCTTAACTACCGCTTTCATCCAACTCATCAGTTCATTCGAAAAACATTTGTACTCAAAATAGTCAGTTGCCTAACTTAGCCCTTTGATTGAACTTAAATTTTTTCACATGAACAATGAAGACGTTAAATTAAGAAAAGATGTATGCAAATCATATTCAACATAAAGTATAGTATCAAAGACTTTATAGTACATTTATTAATTGCATAACGTGGAAAATAAAACAAAATTCAAAAATAAAGTATTGTATATTAGTATTTAATTCGTAGTTGAATTTAGGAATAAAAAAAGTAAATAGTCCTAATTTCAAATATAATTCGATAAACTTTACATTGCACATCATATAGACTTTCTGAGACCATTTTCCTACATTTCATTGTTTTATGTTAAAACAATAGTAAAAATAAAATTTTCAAATTTATCACAAAAGGAATATAATGAAAGGCAAGGTGTGTTAAACCATACTTACGTCGTTAGACAGTAGGTGAGATAGAAAAAGGCTATGATTAAGATTACTATTAGCAATCCACCAGCTATGCCCGCTCTTTGGATCTCTCTCTCTCTGCTGGCTATTAGGACGAAAAGACGACAGATTAAATAAAAACTCTGGATTAATTTTTTGGTGTTGAATGATTGAGAAGCCCATACATTCAGCTGTTCATATTTGTGATAAATAGTTCGGAGTTTTATCAAAGTTCTCGAAATTAATTTGAAAATGATTTTGAATTTTAAGACGTTGTTCAGATGATAGAATAAAACAGTATAACTTTTTCAAAACAAGTTCCGAAAATTGTTATACGATTACTGGAAACGTGAAAAAATATAATTGTTTGATTAGATGGAATAATTATTTAATTTGATATGTATTTCAATGAATAAACAAGTTGGAAGGTTTTAATCAGTTATGATCGGCTTATATTATGGATTATTACAATTCTATTCGATTCCTGAAAATGCGAGACCCCTTCAGCATAGGATTACTTTTTCTATCAAGCTGTATGTTAATGGAGGTGGTGATTCTGCGGCAAAGTTTCCACTACTTATTCCGAAAGTGACGTCACTTGGCTTGTTTCTCGAATACGATTTCAGCTAATCGTTAACAAAAATTATAAAGAATGCAATCCGAATTGCAATAAGATGGTTGATTGGTCAACGCCAATTAGATTAAACGCCATATGTAGCCAAAATGGCAATAAACTACATTTATGGTAACCCCGATATGTATCATGCGAGAGCCGTAAGTAGCGGAAGTAAAATCTTTGCTTTCCGTCTGGTTTGTTTATTTGCACTGAAAGTCCCTTTCATACAAAAGGCTGGCTTCTAGATCATTCTAAAATGTAATCAAAAGCTTATAAGCGAGCCTCGAACAACGAAATTTACTAGCAATGGATGAATATTTTTATTGAAGAAATTAGATATCAATGAAGTTCTATAATATTTTGATTGCTTTATGAGTGTGGTTCAATCATTCAAGCACCAATCGTAAGAACAATTCAATAAAAAAGTACAAAAAGCATAAAAATGATTTGCAATACATTAAAAACTTCCTTATTTGGAAAAAGTCAACGTCTTCAATCAATGTCTGTTATGCATATTCTTAGATTACAAACTTTTTTCTCAGATTATAGACTTGTACCATATCTTACTGGCACAAAATACTACGTTCTCAATATGCTTTGTGATCGATTGAACAGAAAGCAGCGTACAACATTAAGTCACCAGAAACCACGATTTAATTTTTATCATTAAAAACGCAGTTCCATTAATACTAATTTCCAGATGGCCTGAATAAATTGGAGTGTCCTATATTATTATTGCTCTTGTATATAATATTGACTAATCCAAAACTTAACTTGATTAAGTTGAAAAGTATCTCCACAATGTTTTTCTTCAAACTATTGTATTATTTTATTTTCAATTCCAGGCAATTGTTGTTAAACCGCGTTTGATTTTTCCAGGAACGTAAAATGAAAAGCTAATTAAAATATCTGATAACAGAGCAATTCAATATTCTTAATCAACAAAAGTTTTTTCAACTGTAAGGTAGATAAAATCGCCTTTCAATTCTTGGTGTGTTTTAAATTTTTATTACCGTCTGGTGAGCTAAATGTAATGTTCCGGATTAAAGATACGCGTCAAAATATACAAAATTTACCCCAACCAAAAAACAAATACACATCAATGCAATAAAACACAACACAAAAAAACTTAAAAAAAAGGAAAGAACAGCAATGTACATTAAACTCCTTTACTTTTACCGACCAACCACTTGAGAGAACATCAAATGGTGCGTACTTACGGAGATAGGAACCGTCCAAATCTTTGAACTCACAGCGCTGCCCCATGTAGCCGTCCGCGCATCTGGAACGATAAAAACAACGGTTACTCATGACAAACAACGACAATCTACTTAATAACACAAAGCACTTCACTATGAACATCAGTTTAACCTTTGTTTCAGAGGTTCATATATTTTGACTGTTTTTTCCTCTTGAAACTCAATTAAGGGTAAAATTCTATATTATAACCACAGATTCACATGTTCATTGAACATTGACATATGTGAATCCGTGGTTACGGTAAAGAAGTTTATCTTTAATTGGGTTTCAATAAAATAAAATCGCATACGTGCGATTCAATAAATAAATTCAATAAATAAATCCGCATACGTGCACCTCAGGAAAAAAAGATTTCGAGTCCTTTGTTTTAAGTGAAATGAAAATAGACACAGAGGACTAATTTGCTATTCGTATATTGAACTACTCTTTTTTGCGAGTATTTTACTGTTTCCTGTCCATTACTTTTATCTTTGAATTTTTTAGGTTTCGAAACCTTATATTCTAACGGTACTGATTTCTGTAATTTATCGATTGACAAACAAGGGTCCTTCTTAGATCGATAGAAAAATTAATTTCCGTGCTATAACTATGATTGCCAAATCAAAATTATATTAAACAATTAACTTATTGGATCAAGAGCACGATCCCCGAAGTTTCGATCAGAAGGCCATCTTGCGCAATAATGTTGCTTCAATGAAATAATTGCTTCAATAATAATTGCTTCAATGATGCATATTTTCATTGAATGGAAAATGGTAAATAAATTATACATTTAAAGCACTCGTTCACTCATGAGATACTTACTCGCAATTATATAAGATGGAGTCCCTTATCTTGATTGCGAAGCACGTGGCTCCGTTGAGACAATACCACTTGGCATAAGCTTCGGGGCAAGCGTACGTCTCGAAAGTAACATTAGGACGCGCTGTGGTTATAGTTGGCCGAGGTTTTGGTGTCGACCTAGAGGAACAGCAAGCTGGAAAAGATTAAAAAACATTTACTAAGGAATATTGCACAACTATATGAGCTTATAAAATGACTGAATTGAATCAAGTCTACATTAAAAGGTCAAAACATTTTGAATGAAATATTCGCAGTCAGCTCTCATCATTTGAAAGTGTTACCGCTCTTCAAAGAACAGTGTGTGCCCACAAAAAATAAATCAATATCAATGTAGCCCTTGCAGATTGATATCACGGGGGATTGTTGCGACGGGATGCTCAAAAATCCAAGTGCTCGTTGGAATCTTCAACATCTCGTCAATCAAGATCTGATAAATTTTGCTTATGAAGAGAAACATCGTCGAGCGAGTCACCAGGAGGGTTAACACTGGTACCGTATAGCTCTAAGTAAAATGCTTGGATGGTTGGTTGGGTTTTATGGCGCAAGGTCCAAGCTGCACTAACAGACTTAAAGTAAATGTATATGCATACAAAGAATGTTTTACTGACACAGAAAAGGGCAATATACCCAGGGAGGAATCCGACTTGACAGGAATAAAACCTGCCCCGACTACAGTTCGCAGGTTGCTAGCGCGGTGGGCAAACCCAATGAGCCATAAAATGCTTGCATATTCACGTGCATTCACAAACAATATCAATTTAAATAGTGCAATGCAGGAATAAGAGCTTTTGCCGTTCATTGGGTTTTTACAAATAAAATTTAAATTCTATACAAACTCCATGTTTAACTTTTGAAAGATTATTTTCGGTAAGACTTAAATTTTTGCATACAGAAATTGAATAGAATCTTCACCAGTATTTTCACAATGGAATTAAAAAATAAATCCACGGGTAAAACAGAATCGTGAATTAAAACAAACAACATATCACCTTACGAATTATCATTCCGAAGACAAGAAAGCATTTTCTACAGGGCTGCGATAGAAATACTTACGTTGATCTTATCTTAGAAGACGCGGAAGGATATTTCAAATAGTGTTTCCTCTTCCCGTATCGCCATTAAATCTTTTTAGCATTGCTTGCTGTTTGTATTTTATCTAAGAACAATTTTTTTCTGCAAATGGTCTTTTGTTCCCGAACTCGTAAAAATAGAAAACTATATCACTGTCCAATTTGTAGGCAAGATTTTAAATAAAACATTTCGTGCAAATGATAAATAGAATTTAAACAGATTTTGCAATTGAAAGGATGTTTTGTAAACCCGGTATCTCCACCGAACCAAGTATCTAGAGAAATGAAAAGATATGTAAATTATCGGAAGAAAACGAGCTGGTGTTATTATTTTGCTCTTCTCCTTGTTATAGAAGAAAAGGAGATCAAATTATGGTTTGGTTCATGCTTGTAGTGAAGCTCCAAGGTACAAACAACTTTTATTTTTTGTAAAAAGGGATACAGAGGATTGTGGAACTGTTCTTTCCTGTCATTCACTCCTTAAATTATGTATTGTAAATCTTTGAGTCTTTTATGAATTCATTTGAATTTTCTACCAACCCTTCAGCCAAACAACGTTAAGAAAATGTACATACACACACAAGGAAAGTTTTTACTGACGCAGAAGAGAGAAAAAAACAGGGAAGAATCGCATTTAACGGAAGCCAAACCTGCACCGCCTACAATTCACAAGTCGCTAGAGCAGTGGGCAAACCCATTGAGACACGATGGTCCCCAAACACAAGGACATAACGCTTCAGGCTACAAACTAAAACATTGACTCGATATTTTTTGGGAAAATGCATGTAACATACTTCAAAAATCAGTTTTTCAACTACACAATGCAAATCGAATGCAACTTCTATGTTCACGGGGCCATAATAACAGTTGCCAGCGCTATGTCTAAGGGCTAAGTGCTTGTCAAAGTAAAATTGCTATTTTGCACTGGAATGAGCAATCTGTTTCTAGATTTTAAAAAATCTATATTCATTGTGCATTTATTTGTGTGTATGTCCATTTACACGTTGGCACAGTTTGCCAAATATGGCATTGTGCAATAAAACCCAAACCCAACTAACCATTGTATTTATGGTAAAACTGTGCAAAGAAAAGGGGCAACTTTGTTTGGTTAACATTAAGTTAAACATTACTTGGAACTTAAATTTTTTGACTCCTCAATTAACTTGGAGTTGGAATGAAGATGTGGGGGCCTTTGACCAATCACAAAAATAAATTACACATATTCACCACCAACCACAGAAAAATCACCACTCTCAGCGGAAAAAGCAATCGACGCTATTAAACACAGAAAAAGACGCCGCAAATCGACAGCAGGGCCAAAAACAACGTCGTATCTCCTTAGGAAAAAACGTAATAATTGAGGCACGGCGAGGCATTCCTCTCTTGATAGAGCACCGACACCGAGCCCGCGACCCCTCCCTCAGCACCGGCGATATCTCACTGGGCTTTATTTATATAGCGGTACCAGAACAAATCTATCACAAACGCAGTGGAGCCAAGAAACAAACAAGAAACGAAAAACGATCGGCCGAAACCGCGGCCCACACACGAGCGTGCCTTTGCCTCCACCCCGGCTATTACAATAAACAATACCAATAAAAAAAAAGAAGGAAAAGAAAGAAGCGGTCATCCACCACGGATCTCCAAATGAAGCTATCACAGTCCGACAATTACAGGGCGCATCATCTCTTTGCAGCGGAGAGCCCCGACACAGCGCCAGGGCAGATGGGGCGGGGCAGCTGACAACAACCAAAAGGCGACGCCTTTTTGCGCCCGCAAACGAGACGCGAGGCTTCTTTACTCGCAATTTTCGTTTCGGGTTTTCTTTTTTCCCCTTCTTTTTAGCTCGCCGGTGGGAAGGGAAGGCACGGGCATAAAAAAAGGTCCTGGACCACCGTGCCGTCGGCCCACCTCCGAAGAAAACATTACCTGCGCCAAGACCGGATTCCTCGAAACGATGGAAAATAGTAGACATCAGATTGCGGCATTGACGCATCACTATCAACAAAACGATAAAGAGCCACGCTTTTTCAAAAAACAAAGGAATGTTTTTTAAATGAGGGTCGCTGTGTGGTGGATTTGAATAATTTGAATTAATTGAACCCAATCAAAAGATTTTACTCCACATGACTTAGTTCTATTCTGAATTTATAGAAAAAAAGACAGTTCTTCCCATTATTGAAATTAATGGATATGAGGAAGATGAAAGGGAAAATAATAAAAATCTAAGATTATATACATACCTATTGAGGAACCTCTACTATAATATCTAGTTTTTATGAAGTTAAGACATTTTTAAGTTCTTGTTAATTTCCTTATATTCGATATTCTAATTTTGTCTCAACGTATTTTGATAGATATAAATCACAAATTTATAAATTCGATAAGAACTAGTTCAATTGAGCAATCAGGTTCTTAAATATTTTGTTTTATACATGTGCAGGGAACTCAGGTTCTGTAAAAATTAAAAGTTCATAACTTAACATTTTACGTTGCATTCGCAGTCGTGCTGCGACCAATACCTCCTGTGAACGAAAACTATTGTGTGTATTCCAAATGAACTTAACTTTAACAGGTTTGATTAAGTAGGTATGTAAGGCATGTATTTAAGTAGGTAATTTATGTGTTTAAAAATACACGAATGTAATGCTTTTTAATGTTTTTTTCGATAAATTACAAATTAACCCCCAGTTTACGCACATGCAATAAATTTTGTTGAGATACATACGTCAGTGTCCATTAAACACATAGTTTATTGTGTAAATTGTTAAAACGAAAGGACATATTTATATATCGTCGCCTTACAAGTGAAACACAAAGTCAAAGAACATAGTTCTGAGAAAACGAAGGGGGAAAATTCCTCTCCTTAGCTAAACTCACTAAATGTTTCTCAAAAGAAATCTAACCTTCATGCAAAGAAAAATGACTTAGGGACTTGGTGACTTATTACCAGTATGATATATGATTCTTTATATCATAGTTTGCTTATTTGCACAAAATACAACAATGAACGAAAAATACTATTCCAATCCTAAAAGCTTCTAACACAATATGCAGAGAAACTTCTGCAATCTGATGACCCAAGCATTAGAAAATAAAACCAAAGGACTAAGCCGATTTCAAATCTCTATTAACGAATTAACTTCAGCAACTTTATTCTACAAACGATACACAAAATCTAAAACTCAAACACAGGCGAAAGTCGACAACGCAATAACCATAAGCCCCAAAGCACTCAACAATCTTGAATTCAGGATGATGGGGGGGGGGGGCCTTGCCCTACGGTCAGATCAAAGCATAAAACACTCACTATACTAAGGCGATGCTGCAGGGAAACCTTCCAACGCCTCGTTTATTACCAAAAGGCTAACTTTAACAAGTTCCAGCAGCCATTGAAGCACTCTGTCATTCAGCGATTGTCGCAAATAACCGACCGTATCCCTCCGAGAAGTGTATTTTAAATCGTAAATTTCCCTTCACCTCGACAGTCAGCGAGCTATTGGGGGGCGTCGGTCTCTCGCACATTTGTCAGCCCAGGGTATATCCCTGAAGTCCACGGACATCACAAAAGGCCATTCCGAGAAAACATGCCTCTGTGCAAGATTGAGGTGACCGCCTTCAATAATAGAGACGTCAGATGGACTACCGGGGGGCCTACCTGGCGGCTCATCAGAAACGTCGTTAATGGAAGCAACCGCAGGGGAGTATGACGGATGGAACTGTGTGGAGATGTCAGTCTATCGCCCCCTACGCCGACTTTCCAACTGGGCCACCGTGTAGTTAAGTTTTCCTTTTGTGCTCCGAGAAACTATTTGGGGGGCACTTGCGTTTAAAGGGATGATCGCTTGTTTAGGAATGTTTTCTGGCAGCAACCTCTTTTGGCTCCTCCGACGATTCAAAAGAAAAGGGACAGGGTTATAGGGCATCGCTCTGGGAAATCAAAGGTACGGCAGGAATCTTGTCCTTTAACAGCGGTGGTGAAAGTCTTTCAATAGCGCGCCTTGTACAGCAGGAATTTCCGCCTACCGCCGACAAAGAAGAAGCGTTCACACGTAGGTCGGAAATCTTAAGATCATTTTTATGTCTAAAAACATCAATAAAGCACTGAGACAATAAGAAATTTATCAATGATTGAACTCATTCTAAGTCACAGTTTAATTTAAATTGTGGCTCATACGATAACTTATCTTTTCCAAATTTCATCCTTTTCAAACTTAGAATACGAGTTATTAAAAGAAATATCAAGAATAAAATATAATAACTATGCATAATTTTGTAGAATTGTTTTTTTAATGATTAGTATAGGTCATAAGTATATTAGTTATTTATGTAGTTCTCTTTGGTAATAGTATGAATTGTAATATGCAAAAACATGAGAAAAGCATCGAGATAATAACAAATTTTACAAGTGATTTAAATTCATTCCAATCACACTTTTGTGTTAAGTTGTGGCACGTAAGATGCTTATCTTCTAAAATGCCCCCTTTTTAAATTTAAAAATGCGTGTTATTAAATGAAATATCGCGGATAAAATGTAATAAAATACGAATAGGTTTGTAAAATTACCTTATAATTCGTATAGTCATCAGTTTTTTGGTTATATATGTTCTTTTAAGTAACAGTATGAATAGTTCAATGAATATTTCATTATTGTTTTATTTGTAAATTAAATGAATCACCCAAAATGCATTGAATGCAATTTAAATTATCGTGTTGTTACTTAGCACACTTGCATAAATAACATCAAGTCTGTTATCAAGTGAGACTAAGGACCCTCAAGGACCAGCTCAGAATCGTGGTTTATATTAATGGAATTTCAAAGCATTCTTTTAAATTTCATATTGCAATACCATAGCATCTCATTTTTGTGTGCATGTATGTAGGCTCATTTTTGTACGCATCTGATTGATAAAAATACTGCCAACACAGACAGTTTGAAAGTTTTTAATATAATACACCAATATTAGCGAATGAACTGATGAAATAAAATGGAAAACGGTTTCAAATGCGAATACAATGAACCTTTTTGTAAAACTGAAACATTTAGGTAAGTAGTTAATTAACGTCTTACAACTGGAGCAACACAGCGGGCTATTGTGAAACATTTAAGAAAAATATAATTTAAACAGTATATGAAAAGATTCAGTTTAATGGAAGCTCTATTTCCGATGTACACACAGAACATGACTCAATGTTTTGAAACTATACCTTTCCACAAATTTGACTCGGAAAAATTTTCCATATAGTTAACTACAAACATCAATTTCATAATTCAAAGTATAATCTTATTTAAATTAGGTGCGTGACTGAGATATTATCCATTTCTAGAATGAATTTTGCAAATTCGAATGGGATCATACAAATTAAATTGTACAAGTGAAGCTAGAGAGTGAATACCAATCCCCCTTTCATCTCAATGACAGTTACCATTACAAAGCCACAAAGGCGCGGAATCCATTGAAAGAGCGAGAAAGGCGCCATCTGTGGTAGGCCGTCCGGTATAGGCAGGCCACAAATAAAAATAACGAAATGAGGGCCACCTATGGTACGAGAAGGAATGTGCCGACATTCCATCCTCACACACAGACAGACACGCACAAGTGATACCTGATGACGAACGAGACTACCTATTTGCTCCCTTTGCCCCTGAGGGTAAAGAGTGCCGATAGTGAAGAGGGTCAGCAGAACCGATTACCTATCCGCCTGTCAAGTATTAAAAGAAGCTTCCCCTTCAATGGTCTATAGCCGTGAAATAAGGCGATAGCGAGGGGCGGGGAGGTATGAAAACACGCTGGTCGCTGAGGGCGGGCTACTTTATTACTTGGCCATTGTTGGAACCCGTCCCCCGGTCACAACTTTCGGCTTTCTGTGAGCTCGTAACGACTTAAAACTGTCAAGACCTCCTCACTTCACACTGTAATCAACTTTGCCTAGTGACAAGACTTATTGTATACACATAAGGAGCGGGGTTCGCTGGTAACAAGCTCAGGCCCCCTACAATCTTCACTCCCGGACCCAGTAACCTGTTTAGAGTACGGGACCCTCATGAAATAAAAAAGTGCATCCCTAACACTCAATGTAATTGCAACAAATGTAAAAATTTCTTTCATTTTCCTTCAAACAATTGCTGCAAGCCATCTACAAACATCGAACTTCTAATGAAATAGACAAAGCATGTGAGAGCAGCTTCATGTTATTTCTGCCGAACGCTTGGTTTGAAGATGTGTTTGTGGAAAAACAAATAAGAATCCTAATGTGGAACAAATTATTGATAGGTTAAAGTGGCGGGTTAAGTAGATTGGGGGGAGAGCATTTAGGATTCACGAAAGAAACGGCCAAAAATTGAATTATGAAAAAAAATTGTGAAATTAAATGTTGGTTGAAAATTGCGTATACACACACACACGTTTTTATCCTGTGAAATCAATAAATTTTTCGGTTTTGTTTGGAGCCTGTCAGAGTTTGAACTTGCATAATCGATGTATTAAAACGTATCCTGCTTATTCAGAAAGAGATTATTCATTAACACGGGATGTAAATTAAAAATGTTCTAAAATAAATACTGATTTTTTCAGATAATTTATGAAAATTTTAGTCCTTTTTTAGGGTGAAGAGTAATTATATTCCAGGTCACTTTCTTTTGTCCCTGGTTCTTTCTTTTGTCAAGGCGAGTTACGTTGTTATTATTTTTAAGAAAAAAATTAAACTATCGCTCAATTAAGTGGAAATATGATTTTTATTAATCTAAATAACACAAAATTTTAATCCGGCTTTTTTATATTTCTCTGAGAAAAAATAAATGATAGTTAAAATAAAAAGGATATATAAAAACTCGGTGTCCTGATAAATCCTTACTTTTCGTCTAAAACAAATATTTTTAATTACATTTTTGAAATCGACAATATTTTTTTATTTTCAGAAAACACGATCTCACAGATTTTGAAAATAAAGAGGAAAAAGCATCCGTTGCCCCACTCTTGTGACGTTGAGTAAATCGTGAAGTGATAGCCAGATCGGTCAAGGATCAGCCCCGATTTCGAAAAAATAGAGCAACACAGTTAGGTAAAGTAGGAAATCATTTCGCGAGCGCGCGACACATACTTCCAGAGGATCCAATTATTAAAAATATTAAATCAGTTTTGGGTAAGATTTTGGACATTTTAGAAGATTTATTAGAAAGAAACTCATTGGGATGATCTATGTATGCTTGACTCAATTTTAATTTTTTTTTTTTAAATTTCAGACAGTGAAAGCTCTAGCAAGAAATATCTTTCATAATATTTTAACTATCTTTGAATACCTTTAAATTTCAATAGTCTGTTCGATATTATATTGTTTACCAACGTGTATTAACATTAACATTTCCCTGCAATATAATTAAGCAAGGCTTAAAACTTTTCTTAAAATAATTTGAAATCAACGAGTATTAGTTCGAAAGAAAATTATTCAAACTATTCCCATCTCATAAATGACGCTGATTTTTTATCTTGTCAGGTTTATTCTATTTCTGTAAACTTGAAACAACTGTTTTAAATGTCACCTCATTCTTTGATCAAAATTATGTTATTTTGCTTTCAAGCAATACAGTGCTTTTCAAAATTCCAACTGCTTGTTTCATAAGCAGCCCCAAAGAAAGGTATTAAGTGTTCAACTCAAGGCAAGATAAACAGTGGTCCAATATTAGTCTCTTGACACTAAATTGTCTGAAATACGCATGTGGAAGGATATGCTTTCTGTACAGAAACAGAGTACGTATGTGTATGTCATATGTTTTGTCACATGCTGTTCCAGTGTGTGGTCGGGCTTAAATCCCGTCTGCAATGTATCCCAAAATACTGATCAATTCTGTATCATGCCCCATTAATTGTAACTTTTTTCTCCATTGCAAATATTTTAGTCAGGAACATGCAAGTTCCTCACTTTACCTCTCCAAGTTGTTTCGAAGAGATATTTCGTCCATCAAGATCTGATCATTTATCCTAATGACGAGATACTTCGTCGGGATTACCACTAGGAGGGTTAGTGACAACCAATCTCTTTTTGATTTCCATTACAATGAAATGAAATACCTAAGGTGGTACACCTCAGGCGCTGTCATTTAGTACCACTCAATTGAATAAGCATAAATTAAAAGTAGGACAGATTCTCCAACGCAAAAAATAAGTATTCTGGAGCAATGTTTTTATAACTAGATTCTCGGGAACTAGGGACATTTCACCATTTCATAACAAGGTACGAATTAACCTTGAAATTTCGGTATCAGTGTAACGGAATTCAGTCGCAGCTACGCGCACACGAGCACTTAAAACACGATCTCCGGTAATTACACCTGAAGCAAAAATCGCTCCACTCTTCGTGATCCGCGGAAACGAATCAATCACGCAAATTTATGCCTCGGTGGTCGTTGTTGCGGAAAACCTCACACCTCACACAACGAACCCTGCGCATACACCTCCACATCGGAATGGCCGTCATTAGCGTCCCTAATGAACGAGCCGTAAGTGCGGTAATGAGCGAGGTCGAATAAAGCGACCGATTAAGAGGCCGGGAGTCAGCGGAGCGAAGGGAGAGACACCCCCGCCCGGAGTTATTGCCCATGCTCATGTTCATTATGAGGTGGAATGGGAGGGGGTGATGAGGGGGGTGCGGTGATACCATCTGCGTCCCAGCTGCACCGGAACAACAGATTGGGAGGAAACGTCTCTGCAGACAGTGTGGCCGAATGCGGAGTATGAAATCGCACGAAAGCTTCCCTTTTCTCTAAGGGGGCTGGAACTTTTTAAGTTGGAGAGCGAAATTTATTATGTCCTCGGAACGAAACTCTGCTTCCAGCAATTTCAAAAAGAAGCGTTTAGTATGAGAACCTAGTAATAGAGATAGATGCTTAATATAAGATCCTAGTTATAGATATAGACGTTTAGTATGAGAAACTGGTTATAGATAGGCACTTAGTATGAGAACAAAGTATAAAGATAGATGTTTAGTATTAGAACATAGTAAAAGAGTTAGGCGCTTAATATAAGAACCTGGCAATAGAGATAGACGTCTAGTATGAGAACCTATTTATAGAGATAGATGCTTAATATAGATCCTAGTTACAGATACAGAAGCTTAGCATGAGAATCTTGTTATAGATAGACATTTAGTATGAAAACATAGCATAAAGATAAACGTTTAATGAGAACATAGTTATAGAGATAAGCGCTTAATATATAAGAACATAGTTATAGATAGACGCTTAGTTTGAGAACACAGTTACAGAACTCTACTTTTAAAGTTATGGAAATAAACTGAAGTCATGGGTCATTTATGGATCTTGATTGAAGTCTTGTTTATATTGATTTGTTTGTTATACAAGGTAACATTTTTTGTGTGTATATTTATTATTCGTTAGCTTACAAACGAAACACATTAAATCAAAAAACAGTTATGAGAAAACGAAGAAATAGTTCTACTGATCAAGTTAATCTCACTAAGGTTAGACTTCTCAAGAAGAAATTTAACCTTCATGCAAAGACAAAATGGTTTAATGGACTTCTGTCACAACATTCTGGTCTAGAAAAGCTAAGACTCGTATCTTGATAATTTTGATTTAGTGTGTAAGCCGACGATATAAAAATTAAATCTTATTTGTAAAAATAATATGGATAACTTTACCATTTCTTATTCGATTTAATGTACATTAATTAAAATTTAATTACATGCATCCAAAATTTAGTCTTTATCCTGGGGATATTTTCCGTGCATACGTGGTGTTTTGATTACATACAAGTCTTATTGGGATGACAAGATGGAGTATTACAAGTGCGCATTTTTTCACATGTACTTTACATAAATTTCTTAACCAAACATTTTTATTTTTCATTACTTTTTACAATGAAATTATTGATACAAAATCGGATAAATTAAATATGCAATCCTGTGTCACTATCACAAAAATCAAGGCAATCCGATTAAACTAATTCAAAATAAAATACTTTGTTATTTTCCTGCCAGCGTTCATATCTATCTTTCGTCTACTGCAAAACATCTACATGTTGAAGGAATCTAATCATGAGCGAATTTATATACGCCATTCTGATTCATCTTCCTAGTGCACTGTAGCCACCCACGATGTTTCAATTAGTAGGGAAATGTCTGAAAATCAATTTCGAGCATGAAAATACAAAACAGAGTCGTTTTTCCTATCGCAGCCTTTTTTTCTTAGTTTGGAAAAACAATGTTCGGTGACTAACAAAAGGTTAAGGCGATAGATTAGAGGGGAGGGAAATCCGAATGCATATTCCTTTAAAGGTGGATCGAATTGAAATAAGTGTTTGCACACACGGTTCAAATCTTTTGAAGTTTAGAAGCATTTCGGGACCTACAGCACGTACCTCCCACAGCGTTATGTTCGTGCCCCGGCGTTCGATTCGGGCCTTTCCTTTGGCGGCGTATGAGTCTGACCGATTTTCACGTTGTTTTCCAATTTGTGGTAAAACGTCGGCGGCATCCGATTGTGAGAATGGGAGTTTTCGTACTTTTTCTTAATACACCGTGGCTTACCAATTAAATTGCACATTGAAAGGAATTCGAAAGAGACTAAAACGTGTTCGTACCAGAATGCTGACTTGAGGTTGGTTGGGTTTTCAGGCCATAAAGGCCAAGCTGCGCCACAACGCAGACAATGTCGAGGAAGGGATGCACAAGAAAAGTTTTACTAATACAGAACAGAGAAATACACCTAGAGCAGGAGTTGAACATACTACGCCTACAGTTGAACTACACGTTTCGAAGTACTGATAGTCAAGTCTTGTTAGGATTGCATAAGAAATACAGTTTCAGAATTAAAATAAACTATTTTTGTGTAAGATCCCATTTGATTTATTTTCAGCCCCGCATGTCTGCAATAATACAATTATGATTATACTGGGCAGTTGAGAACATCAGTTTTGGAACTTATTTTTGAATAGATTTGTTCAAACCAGTGAGTGACCACCTTTTATAAGATAAAAGTTAATGAACTAAGAATAATAAGAGAACAAAGAGCATAGATGCCTGATTCCGATAGGAACACACTGTGGGTGTCACTAGTATACAGTGTATGTCACCTATTTGAAATATACGGAAGACATAGCAACAATCGAAAGAGGTGCCCTATGGACCACAATTAAGACGAGTAAAAACGTATCTAAGATCGACAGTTTCCCTGAAAAATCGTTGATGTTTCCTCAATTGTAATGGACGGTACGTTGATGACGCCAAAACCAAAAGAGTGATTCCTTTAGCAATAGCTGACTGGCAAGACCAACAAATCTGTTGTTAGCAAAATGGTCCCATTCGACAAGCTTTGACTTTTAAATCAATCAATAAGTTAGGGCTTAGGTTATTATCAATGAAATCGAAATAGAAAATATTCATATCTGCCGTAAAATCATATAGATAGACAATAGTATGTTGTTTCAACGTTATTTAAAACGAGAATGGAAACACAACCACAATGTAGTTCAAAGCGAGACAGCCAAAGCAATTACCATGATCAGATGACTTTCGTTTTCCCCGAACCCAACGACTTTATACCATCCATTGAAAAAGACATTGGATACTAACAGAATTAGAGGTGACTTTCTAAAGCTCGATTTCTTAGAAACTAATTGGTATCAGGCCTGTTTGTCGAAATTCAGATACGTACCGCCATATGAGCAAAACGAATCACAGCAGAAAATAAAAGCAGGTCCCATCGAAGTGAGGGCATCCCGATTGGAATCCGAATCCGGTAGTCAGAAGGCCGATCCGCGTATCAAACAGAGGGGGTAGTCTAGGCGGGTGCGATTAGAGCCGGGCAGACTGCGTGACACGCGCCACGGGTAATAATACTCACATCGCGTGTGTGAGGGGGGGACGGCCCTCCCTTGCGTGTTCTGTTTACGAAACCTTTTCTCCTCACGCGTCATCTCATCTGCGTCCTCTACACGAGTAAGCACCGTGTTCACTACCTTTTCAGAACTCGTTATCGGCCTTTCTTCTCTTTGCCAGCACCTCGGCTCGACGCCGCTTTGCTCTGCTTCGGGACAGTTAAAAAATGGTCTGTCTCTGGCCTTCAAACTAGGGGTGGTTTTGTTAAGTTGGTAATAAAGTCCTTGAAAATTCTAAGTGAAAAAGTTAATTTGAAATTAACAGTTTAATTCAATGCCTTGCAAAAATAAAGTATAAGGTTCAATGGCTCACAGTGTTTTTCTTATCTATTTAATTAAACCTGAGAAAAAGTATTTCAATAAACCACAGTAAATTTTCAAGTACGGATTTCCTTTTCATGCATATTCTTTTCCCAAGAAACATACTTAAAGGTGTGTCGAATAATTCATTTTGAATATTATCACGTTTAATGTTTCATAACATTTCTTTTGTGCTATTTTATATATGGGTTGGAAGATCATCAGAATGCCCTAAAATGATTTTCCAACAAATTTGTACCGAAATTTTTTTCATTTTTTGAGGTTATTAAGGCGTAGCACTAAGTTTATATTTCCAGAGAAAAACATTCAAGAAAATTTAAGATTAACATTTGTGCTCAGGGTACTAAGAAATGCGAGGTCCATTTTTAATTTGAATTGAATTAATTAAAAAATAAAATCCTCTATTAGCAAAGATCATCCAAAGCGAAGATAAAACTAATTTTCTGGAATATTGTTTTATATAACAATTGTATAAATCGGAGGGGGAATCAGCGTATTACTTGAATAGGTGAGCAGCAAACCAAATAGGTCATGCCCCTTTGAAATAAGTTTTACCTGTTTGAAGATCGAATTCTCAATGACATAATACTCAGTTTTCATTAAAAATGAAAATTATAATTGAGTTTGATTATCTGAATAGTATGTTGTGCTGTGACTAATCCCCTTGGTCAAGGTATAACCTACAGACCATATTGTACAAGTCACACAGCGCCAACTCCTGATCATTCAGGAACTATACTACAGAGGAATCAATACATCCTAAAATGTGCATAAAGCATAGACAAGTGGGTGGGTGTCACTGGGTGTAGACAATTGAGTGAAGTAAGTCGGGAGTTTGTCTTCTGGTGGAATCACCCAAGGCTTGAAGGTCAGTCCATGTTCCCCGCTAAAATGCAACAGAGGTAGCTACTGAGGTTAAGTCAGACTGCAGTTTTTACGTTATCTCACTAAAATGAAGCTGCAATTCTCTCCCTATGCCATGGATCTGAATAGTATAAAGAGGTATAGTAAATGCTCTCTCTGCTTTTTGTCTCCATTTGAATTTTTTTTTTTGATTTTACAAGATAAATTAGATCGTTGTTAAAATATAATGTCTGGAAATAATAACGAACAATTCTTTAAGCCGCAATCTGAAGCATCAAAGTTGATGATTCTGAAATAAACCGTTCGGAAATTTCAGACCATTCCCAATAACCGCGAGATTTATGACACAGCAGAGGGTCTAAAGGTAGACAAGAAAAAGGTGCCCTTTGTGATTTCCGTACGAACGTCAGCAGCCGAAGAAAGGGGGGGGGGGTTCTGGCAGCAGGGTACCGCAGGTGGTCTTGTGCACAGTCGCGCGACTGCCGTGCACACGATGCTCGCACGCACACCGCTAAAGCGTCTTAATTTGCCGCGAATGCTGGGGAGCAGCTGCGCCGCCTGCACCCGCCGAACCATCCACCCCCCACACGTCGCCTCCTTTCGATTTTGCACCTTCATATCGGGGAGTCTTTCACGTCCGCGCTCCTAAACGCGTTTGGTGTGAGAGAGAGCTCTATCAATTTCCCTTAAAGCTATTCAGCGAATGGAGAGTCAAATGGGTTTTATAGCCATTCCGACACAAACACACTCTTCTGCGCGACTGGTAAAATGACTCTTCACCTGAAGAACTGTTTTGGAGGATAGCGGAGTCTTCCTTATAGGGGTACTTGTACCACCGATAGTTCACAAACACTTAATAAAGGAAACTTAACAGGGGTGTGCATCAAGGAAGGCTAACTCTAGGGCTTAAATCTCTCCTCTTATTATCTGGGTTAAGAGTACCCATTTACAAGATTTTCTTCGTCTAGAAATTTGATGAAAACATCTACACGATTTTCACTCTTACTGTTGTTTAAGTCTTGAATGTAAACATAGAATTTCTTTATTTATAGCCATATTAAAGGGCGAGTGTTACATAAATTGAAACTGGAACCGTTGACAAATGCCATATTTATTTTTGCAAGTTGTAGGGGGCAGGTTCAATCCCTGTAGTTTACCCTGGGAGTATTTATCTGTTCTTTATCTATAAAACCTTCCTTGTGTGTGCATGTTCATCACTTGACGTTGTTCTGTCTTGTGTTTGGCGCAACGTGGCCAAATATGGCCTTTGCACCTTAAAAACCCAAAGAATCAACAACCTTATTTGAATTTAGCTTTTTATAAATTGTTTTTAGTTAGCACTTTTGTGAATATAGTCGCATATATTGGTGATTTCTATAGCTACGACTGACTATGTTGGAGCGATCTGTTGTCTGCTAGACACTTTTTCTAATTTCAGCTCTTGTCCCCAACCAGGTCTCTGCACGGCCCTGTGAGATAATTGCATAATAGATTCAAAAACAACTAATAAGTACATAAAAACAAAAATAATCAATGACCGTTTCGGCGGATTAACATTTCCTCCATCATCAAGACCCAAATAAAGCTTTTGAATACAAAAAAAAGCATAACTGAAACTTAACTAACGTCATCGCGAGCAACTTATATCCATAATTAGTTTTAAATTTCATTTCTAAACAGAAAAAACGCTCTCGCATCCTCCTCCAACCATTGACTTCCCACAATAACGAATAGAAAGCCTAATAATTTAAGTTGTTGATTACAAATACAGTTTTCTGGGAGAGTTTATCTGTCTGGATCATAGTCACTCTATCTATTGTACTTATATCTTTTCGTTGATGAAGCTTTATATAATTAACTATCATTTTGGCTGATGTGTTCAACTTTATTTAATAAAGGGGTTGCATTTTTGTTCATATATATGGTTGTAAACATAAACAGTGATTAAATTAAATATATTTTCACTAGCATAACTTATTTCAGTACTTTAGGCGATATTGCCAATCATATAAAAATCAAAAAAAATAAGGTGAATGGTGTGAGTTTTGAGCTTGTATCTAGGTCAGCTTCAAATGCTTCAGTATTCACCCTGTGATTTTATCGCACCGGTTAGGATAAAGAAAGCAGCAGCATCAAGCGGGAGATATGAAATTTGTGTATAGAAATCAGGTCATTTGATGACAAGAAACGTTCGTTTTCACTGTATGCCTTTTTTATTGGTGGATTATCAAAAGTAAAATATATTTACCAGAAAAAATCTCGCTAGACACACGAATTGGATAAGCCTCTTTGCGAATATTAATCTTATTTACTTAACGGTTATGACTACGATCTCACTCAATATCCCAAATACAACCGGAATTAAATTCAGTATGGCAAGGAAATTTAAATAGATACTAGTCTAAAAATCGGATAGTCGATGGTTCAATCTCAGCATAAGTAACCTTCAGCGTTCTACGATTGGCATATAGCTTATATGCCAATGGAACCTTAGGCTCTGAAGCTATGTCCTTCTGATTCCTACCTTTTCTTAATTCTTTGATCGTCTTGGAAATAGGAGACTCCACTTTTACAGAATCAAAGCAAGAAAATGATGAAAAGGGCTGGTCATGATTAGCAATTGCTCAAGATATGGAACCGATGTTTGCAGTATAATCCGAGGCAATTTTCCTCTCCTAATAACACTATTAAAATGGAAAATAGAGACAGACGAGACAGCCTCAAACTTGTCATGCATGGTCCAAAATCGTCGATATTTGTTGAAAGAGGTAAACAAATGTGCTCTTTCAAATAACCAATTTCTTACCTTCACTGATAGCGCATTTTATCCGATGTTCATATTTTGGGGCAATATTGAGAGGGTCTATAATGAAGCGAATAAAACAATACGATAATCGCAGATGAAGTAGGGACGACTGGAAAAATATATGGCTTCATCGGCAATCGATCGGGAAGCCTCATACATCTCCCCAGTCCAGATTCTAAGCCACTCTCACAACTTTAGGACCACCTTTATTAAAACTTTAGGCAGGATAACTAAACTTGAATTGTTTCACTTCCATTTTAGCACAATGAATAAACCTATCAATTAAATGTAAACTAAACTTAAGATACATCAGTTTAAAAATTTTATTCGATATTCATTTTTAGAAAATATCACGAAAGCGTGCATAACAAGCGTAAGTAAAACTTATGATATGCAATGTTTTAACCACTGGTAATAAATCTGAACATCGGCTAAATGAAATTTATAGACATTTGAATGACTTTTAGCCACAACTTGGTAGTTTAATTTCGATTTCATGAGTGTCACTGCATTATTTCTAAATAGACTGAGAAGGCTACAAACTAGTTTCATTTGCTCTTTTACCATCATGTTTTGCTATATGAAGTCTTATTACACGAAAACCTAGGGTTTGAAGTGATTCTGCCACTATGAACATCCATACCTGGACTGGGTTCGAGGAGCCTGTTGAACCGAGGGCTAGCCCTCTGAGCGTCACAAGATTTCCGAGTAGGGTACTATTGTTTTCACCCCACAACACATATAATGACTAAATAATCACATGTGTTGATTGGAGACTCTCGCTCCCCCAACTCGCCTTACGGCTTAGAGTTTTTACCGGGGGGCGGAGAATTCGAAGACCTCCACAGCACTTGAGAGAGGGACACCGGGCAGCCCATCCAACGGACAGGACGTGCACCGCTTCCCCCAACATGGGCGCGCGCGGTCGAACATATTTATTAGTGTCTAAAAAAGTGTATACAGGACTAAGGCCGCACATGGGCCGAACATATAATTGAGAGCTGAACTGATTAACAGAAAAACGACGGCGCACGCAACGGCCAAATGGGCCTAAATATTAAAAAGTTTATAAAATGATGAGATGATGAGCGGCAGTCTCTCAACATGTGTTGATTGAAAGAATCCGAGGAAAGATTCTATTAAGAAGGTCAAAACTGGATAGAAGTCATATAGGTTGCTGGGTGGAGTTATGCGAGCGAGCCATTTAGAGGAGTGCAAGCCAATCTGCTACTAGGCCAGTCGCCTGCAGCCTAAAGTGATAAGTTTAAGGGCGGCAACTTTTGGAGTTGTTTGTCGCGAAAAATACTTTCAAATATTATAATTAAAATATGCTTTAAAAAGTAAACTTATTTCATGGCGATAATGTCTAATACAAACAGAAGACCAAAACTATTCCTCAGATGAAACACGGCTTGATGATAAATGATAAATTTTTAATCGATAAGATCGATTTTGAATGGCGAGGTTAAATACATCCCTGATTAGTAGAGACTAATGCTTAAAATTCTTACACGCTGCTTTGAGAAAGGGTGAAATAAAAAGATCATAAGATTAATGATATTTCAAAAGCAATTCAAAAATTTCTCTAATTTATTACAAATCTTTTCGATCGGATGTCCCAGGAAGGGTTCTTCGGACCACAGAGCACCCACATGGTGTATGTCGACTCCAGCCATTGTGGCAAGTGAAGTACTTTCTTCCCTAATTCGTTTCACGCCCCTTTAAGACCATTCCGGGACTTGTTAGGGGGTTCCGGGCGCATCTTGGAGGGCACCGGGGTCCGCGGGCGGGCGCGCGCTCCGCTAGAGCGTGACGCGAGCGGAAACAGAGATGGCTGTCCCCGATACGGCTTCCTCCGCGCACAGGATGCAACACCCCCTGATCATTGTGCACAGCCCCCCGGCCAAATGTGTGTCACGTCTCACCGCTAAGGTCAAGGTCTTGATTGACAATTCGCTTTAAGTATGGGTAGTGTTGATGGGATGAACCCACGATGCAAGAATGTATTGCACCGGTTGTGCTACAATTGCGATGCATAGGGAAAGGGTGACACGGTGATGCAATCTAACAGTTCACCACCTTTTCACTGTAGGAAGCTCGGTTCCGTGGTTCAACACATTTATCCAAACGAAATCGAACAAAAATCAATAAGTTGAGAGAAATTGAAGCTGTAAGTTAACTAGGAAGGTATGACAATACATTTTAATGTGATACAATTTCGTTTATTTTAAGTTTAGTTTGTATTCTGCCAAACTTATAACTAAATTGGAGTTAGAAAATAAATATAAATTCGAGACATGTTTAATGAATCGAGAAGGTCTGAGAATTCCTTGCTGTTTCAGTCTCCAATTCCAAGTTTCCCTGGTGGTTCAGATGTTACTTTGTTTCATCTTCTTACTGGACACGATTGCCTCAATGCCCATTTATTTAGAATCGGACTTAAGAATTCATTTGATTGTATTTCATTTTATCCTGAATGATCAATGAATAGCAAACATTTGGACACGTGTACTGTGCTTAATGGTTTTGATTTATTATTCAGAGATATTGTGAAGAAGGCTAATAACTGAATTTTCAAACACCTGGCATTTGTAAATAAATAAGTTTGGTTTGTTACTCTACGATCACTTTTTACTACACGATAATTTGGGAGTAACGTCGAACCCCCCCCCCCCCAATCGAACCAGTTTTAGGTATAGAGGTGTAATAAAGATAACTGTCTTTATAACGGTTTTAGGGCGCATCTTATAGTTTCTAATACATCAATGAATTTCTGTCTGATGTATGTGTAACCTCTGCGAAAATAGAACTTGAAATCTTTTGAATTTCTTTGGATTTCTTTCAGTCTAGTTTCATGACAGAATTTAAGATGAAAGTCAAGTTCCCTGAATATATGGGCAATGAATTTAATTCTAACCCGACTTACCCATAAGTTAGTCTTGATAAGGAGGACGAGGATCAATTTGAATATATACATAGGGGCTACAGAATACCTATCTAAAATAGACGTGATGTGCGAAATGCTAAATGATGAGTCCGAAAATCATTCAAAGTAAAAGGTTTTGTGACGAAACAGGAACTAGATACCCCAATTTAATTGGTTTGTTACTATTCTCATCTTCAGATTTGGCGGAATGTGTGCTGACTTACTGCGGAAACAAAAGGAAATATGTCAGAAAACGAGAGGATTCTGCTGAGTTTTGTAAGCTAGGGCTATTAGATATATATAAGGTTAGTTTGAACTTGCGTATTTGGGTTGATAATATTATAAATATTATATTTTCATTCTAACATTGCATTTGTTGTTATATTAATGAGGATCATCAAGTTTTATTAATTCTCTAGGTAGGGAATGATTCGGAAAAGACCAAGAACCACTGGCGTAGACCGAGTATCTATAATGGCTAAGAGGCTGATGTATCAGATAATCTCTACAACGATGTCGAGGAGGATCCTAACGGAACAGAACCAGACAATTTTCACTACATTCTCAACTCTAATTTCTTCTCCAACCCAACAGGAGGAAAACACGAATGGATACTGCCGCGATGGAAGAGCGAAAATTTCTTTTATTCATATCTGGGACGGACGACATCAATGTTTTCATTCTTCTCCTTTTGGTGACATCAAAATGGTTCAGGAACACTGGTCACGTGCGCGGATACGCATCAAGGAAATTTCAGAACAAAAGGGGGTGTGGTCCTGGTCTAGGCGAACACCGACTCCCCTCCCTTCCAGCTACCTAGTAATCTGCCTTTCTAAGATTGATTTTTTCTTTTTATTTTACCTTAACCTTATTTTTTACCCATACTTCATTTTTTGAGTGATGCTTCACTGACCAATGGATCCACTATATGGGAAGTTATCATAGCGTGGAATCCATACGTCTGCTTCACAATGAACCTTTTGCAGGGGAAACTTTACACCACGCATATCGTTTTTTCCTTCAAAACTTTAGAAAATTTATTGGAATTATTTCCTAACCACTTTTGCCATGGTTTTAGATTTCCTCATATTTAGATTTTGCAACAATGAAATGGTATTAGGAATGAATATTGATTCGGACAATAATTTTGAATTTCAATTAGAAAGTCAGTGTTCTTTTATTTGTAACATAATTTATAAAAGTAATTTTTAAACTAAAAATCAGTTTTTATTAAATACTTCGACGTTAATTTGAATCAGTTACTGACTTCTTTGGCTCATTTTATATGCATATTATAATTTCTGTTGAACGCAAAATAAAAAAATATATTTAATATACTAGTTTTAAACACACTTTTATAATACTTGTATTATCCAGTGAACATTGAGCTAGCTCAGTGAACAAAGAAAACAGATACAAAACATAAATGTGGGATCTGGGGTCAGTCAGTCAAATCCCACATCAATCAAACCTATTTACAAAAGGTTTCAAACTCCTCTGCAAGGACTCGTCATCTGACAGTGGTTCAAAATTTCGAGGTAGATCTTTCCCTTCGGGATTGATCAGGACAGTCACCAATAGCTCCAGAGCGACGTAAATTCCACTACCTATCTGCCAATCAAAGGATCCACACTCAAGCGTTTTTGTCTACATTTTTTTCTAATGATTTCTAAATATATAATCAATTTTTACGAACGTGTCCGTTGGCACGTCACTGCTAAAAATTTTGCGTCGAATTATATTTTCGGTACGTGCAACAGACGTTCTCGTCTACTCGAGGAAAATTGGTTCCCCTTTTCGTCGTGACTGGTGTCTTGTGCTCGTGACGAAACCGCTCTCTGACATAAATGCAACCTCAATAATAAGAGATAAATTGATTAAACTCGTGTTGTGCCTCTGATCTTTAACAAAATAACTAATTTGTAAAATTAATGTCAGCCTTCGATTTATGGCCAAGAACCTTTTCTAGGATAGATAAATCCCACAAGGTACTTCTATATTTGTTGAATAAAAACGATCAAATGTACGTATTAGAAGGTAGTATGCAAAAACTTTAGTAAAGAAAATTTTTCTTGGTAGAATAAAAAACGGTCTGCACACGTCAGCCCATTCGATTACATAGCGTCATGCTTTGATAGTTGCATCGAAGAAAAAGAAAGCATATTCGCGTGACAGACATAAGCCCTCTTGTTACACCCACTTGTTCATGTGAAATTAAGCTCAACATGAACAATGGAAGGCTATTTCAAAGTTAAGAATGTCGTGCTATGAAGAAATGAAATAGATTTATTTCGTCTGTGTTCTTTAATAGGCTGCCTACAGGAGATGCAGAGATATCTGAAATCATGTAAATCTGGCAAGATATCATTATTTAAAATTTTAAACAATAGCAGCGGACTAAATTTTGTAAGGTTTTCATTTTTCGCGAAGATTTTATTTACAATTATGCATTGAATTTGCAATTAATGAATATTTTTAACGAGATAAAGACAAGTGAATTTTACCTTGTATCATTTAGAACACGTATAGATGATTTTGATCTCCCTCTCTTTATTCTTAGTATGCGCATTTTCACTTTAAGGATACAATTTACCTAACTCAAAAAAGCAATCGATCCCGTTTAAATAATACCGATTCGTGCTTTGTGTCCCAACAAAACTTTGACCACGATAGATCAGTGGTAGGGGATTTCGGATTACCAACCAGAGGGTTGCGAATTCAAAGCTTGATCAAACCAAAGACCATCTCATACGTGGCAGCTGGTGCATGTTAAATCTGCCGCGGCCTCAAATGTCCTCACGCTCGCGGGATGTGGAAGTTTGGAGAGTGTTTGCTCAGATGTTGACCTCGTCATCTGACCATCGTTCTCTACGTAGCACTATTGCCATTAGATACACTAATCTGTATTTAACCAAGACAGATATATCCGTTAGGCAGGGTATATATGCCATTACTGTCGGATAGTATTCATACGGAAATTGTACTGGTAAAAATGACATAAGAAACATTATAGAAAATAAAAGGGCCTTTGGCTTTAAGCCCCCACAAGTTCTGTGGGTAGAAATGTCGCTAGTTGATATACAACTCCAAACCAAGATAGATCTAGCAGTTAGGTAGATAGATTACTGTTCGATATAGAGTACTGCCAACACATATTAATCATATGGTTGGTTGGTTTTTATGACGCAAGAACCATATTTGGCCAAGCTGCGCCAAACAATTCCAAATGGGCATACACACAAGGAAAGTTTTACTGATACAGAAGAGAGAAATAGACCTGGGGAGGGATTGAACCTGACTATTCATACGGAAATTGTACTAGTAATCAAATCCCACGTGGCACTCGTGTACAAGCTTCAGAGGGCCAATTTGCAGAATCCCAATGGACCGAAAACCTACATTGCCGACTTAAGATCCGAACTGAAGCTGCGAAAGATCCCCATCTAAGATGTCGGCATCGAACTCCATACCATTCAAGACCAGAAGCTGCAGAGAGCTCGAGAGGTGCTGAAGAGGGAAAAAAGAGTATCGGATGACAAAGAAATGCAGTTCGTGTGTGCACGCCAGATGTCGCAGGAGACGCGTGTCCGGCGCGCGCTGCCATCTGGCCCTGCCTGCCGCACTCCCGCTTCTATCGCTTGTCACAGATGCAATGTTTATTCGGAACTTTACTTTCCAAGATCTCCCGACTAGGCGGACCCTCTCGGCAGCCCACTTGAGCTCCAGATCGTGTTTCGGGAGATACTGCTCGAGTGAGAGGCGTCTGTGTCTTCGGATTTCGGAAGTTGCGTTCTGATGTTGGCTTTTTTTTTATTATTGGCTTTTATGGTATGGCAAATAAAAGAAGTCGACTTATTATTTGTACGAATACTGGAACATGACATTGTTGACAGGAGTGGACAAGGAGGGTTCTTCATATCCTCTTGAGGTGCCTGGTTCTCCAAAACAAACTACAATGTGGCAAATTCCTCCCTACCATGACTGCTAACAGGGGAAAATTCAAGGTATATCCTTGTTTTACAAAGGGGAAAGAGGGACTCAAACGGCTTTATCTAGATTGCAAGGGGTGGGCATCTTAGGAGCATGAAATTCCTGAATGGTCAAAAGTATTTTCATAAGTGCAAAGGGGTGAGGAGTTGGGTAATTAAATTTCATTGCACTGGAGCAACACAACGGGCTATTGGTGACGGTCTGGGATCAATCCCAAAGGGAAGGCTCCGAGGACAACACCTCTAATTTTGAACTGCAGTCAGATGATGAAACCAATACCTGAGAAGGCACTTCACTCTCCAAATTTCACACAACCCCAATGTGAAAGTGCAATGGGGAACAAGCCAAAATAATCACATTCTTTCCTGCATTGGAATTAACCCGTCCGACTTATTCCAGAATCCTGATGACTATAATTTCTTCGAGGACGAATGATTCGTTGAACTTGGTCTAGAATGCTACTAGTGCAAGAAGAATAATCAACAACACGAATACCACGGACGATTGTAACACTTTTGTCATGAGATAAGATCATTTACGAGTAATAACATTCCATAGATGTAAAAGGGCCTAATGAAACATTTTGTGAAAATAAAGTCTTGAGATAAATTAATTTAGTCGATTATCATTTCCGATATTCATATACGATATCTCTGATATAACGTAACGCTTTATTCTCAAGCATTGCGCTTTACTATCCAATCACGGCATTTTAATTCTCAGGAATTCCTTTGATCTATAGAAATAGCCCATTGTGTTGTTCCAGTGCGAAGTTAATTAAAATACCTACCTTTGATCTATAGAGAAGCTCAATTTTAGTTCAAATAACAGCAAATGAAGTCTTCCTTCATTATTTTCAACTCTTTTTACATTAAAAAATTTACTGCAATTCGCAGCAGAGATCATTTTTTTCGGAATTAAAATTTCCAAAGGGGTTGTTAAAGAACTATCGCCAAAAGTATTTTAAGTTAGCTAAGAAAGCTACTTCCAATTTAAAACAAACTCACCGAACGAGTCCTTTAGTGTGAGAAAAATCATATGAAGCGCATAAAATACCTGAGGCAGCTATGATCTGAAATCAATTTATAGGCCATCTATCAAGAAAACTAGCGGAATCTTAGAGCTGTAAAAGGTCATCGCTTCGTATACGTGGGAAAGCATCCCCAATTGCGGAAGAAAACCGTGTCCGTTCCGGAGTCCTGATTTTGATTTCTTGAACGTTATTTCTGCTTACATTGTGCTACTATTCATCGATATAGTTTTTTACTTTACCTTTCTTTATATTTTTTCCGCCTTCGATTCGAAATTTCGATTGAAATTTAAATAAAAGATTGAAACCTAAAGCCTATCAGAATAATACACTTCCTTGGCATACATATTTGTCCGGGGCTCCCAGTTATTTATATTCATGAGAGGGACTTTCAGTGTAAATAATTAAAAGATGGTCTGCGAAGATTTCACTTCTGTACATATCGGGGTTGCCTTAAAATATAATTCCCCGCCGTTTAAACAACGTTTAAAGTTTAATCTAGTTTGTGTTGACCAATCAGCAATCATTATCGATTCGGAATTTATTCGTTTCTTTTTATTGGAGAAATGCTGAAATGGTGTTCGAAAGACAAGTCAACTGACATCTCGTTCAAAATACGTGCAAAGAAACACGCATCGCCGCAGCAACACTACCGCCACCAATATTTAGCCTGACAGAGAATAAATGCCTCTCATAAGTCTGTTTAAACTTAAATTTTGTAATTTTATAAAATTTTGTGCATTTTGATGGAGAAATTCATGAAAACGTATTTTAAAAAATTGTAAATGATTTTTCTAAATATTAAAGAGTAAGACTACTGTTTTTTATGTATTGTATTTTCTTGCCTTTTTGAGAAAAGGCAGGGGGCATCGCTTAGGCATTTCCATGGTGAGACTCTACGGCCGCCTGTCGTATGACGATATGCAGAAACGACATAAAGAGGTTAAAAAAATGTAGCACAGAAGACAAAACATGTCTTTTTTCCAGTAAAATATTCGGCTCAGAGTTAACACGCAATTTTCTCGAAATAGGCAATTTCTTTATGAACTTGAAATTGCACTAAATTATTTTAATGCAGCATTCATAAGGCAGTAAACTCTTGGCAAATGGAAACCATAGTTAATGCATGTTTGAATAGTTAATGCTTTTAAAAGATACTAGTTAATGTTTTGTAAAATGTAATTTCTTCCATCCAATTTCAAGATAAAAGTACTCTTGCAAAAGGGCACTTTTGTCCTAAAAAGAAAAAGGGATTGAGTTCTCTCGCTCTACCGGGCCCTACCCGTCAAGTGTGAAAAACACTCTCATCCAGAGAGTTTATGACACAAACCGCTCTCGATAACTATCCGCAGTCAATATGCACTGAAAGGTTAATGTTTGTAAAGGGAGCATCCTAATGTATAGTTGATGGAGAGTGCGAGTTCCAGGCTCCAGCGCTCAGCCCGGTCATTCCTCCTCGTATAAAAGCGACCACCGAATTACTCCACTCCCCCTTTGGTTTTCATTCTTTCTTTTTTGCTCTTTTCTGTACGCGCAGGAGGAAAAACTCGTCCGAACAATAGCCAACTCTCTTCTGCCGATTTCTTTTTTGCCAGCGTCCACCTTTTCCGCGTCCGCCTCCATAACATGCTGCAACAAACACAATCCGCATTTATTTGCCTATTATCAAGCACATTTCGTAATGAATCGGTCCGGTGCCGTTCACAATCGCACCGTCCGGAGTTGCTTAATAGTTTGTTGTCGAGTTGCCTCATCGCTTAGGTGCTCGTTAATGCCTTGCCACTCAACCGGCCCGGACGGCGGAATGAAAGAGCTTGGGGCAAGTAACAACGCAATAATTGCTGGAGATTTTTGAGTTATCAATTTAGTTTCGGCAATAAACTTTATTCGTGTAGCCAGTTGACGAGGACCGTTCCTGTGGCATTGACTGTCTATGCACAAATTTCAACAAGCCACCATTCTAAAATATATTTGATATTCCAAATATACCTTCCCATTCCTCAGAGTTTAATTTGAGACTGACTGTTAATACCACTTTAATTCCGTCACTATTTTATGTCTAGTATAAGATGTTTCGAGTATCATGTATTGTGTTTTATGTATGTCTCGACCAATACCAGGCATATTAGGAGTGGCCGATAACAACCCTTTGTTAGTAGGCTGGATGGCTTGGGTCATAAAAACTACATCGCATTTTTGTTCCATCTATGCAAATATTTTCAGTTTTGGTTAAAAAAAGTTATGAATTTCCATTTCCTTGTATTTCCGACTACGCTTTACGTCTATTGTAAGATATTTTGTGTATCTTGTTTGCCCGATTTATATTATGTCAAGCGGGAAGAGTTTGTATTCTCGCTTTCGTGCCATATCTTTTTAGAGTGTTTAATTTCATATACTGTCTTTTTATGTACCATGGGTCATCCTCCCGACCACCCCTTAATCGATCTTAAAACCTTTGTTCATAGGTATTATAAATTGTATTTATCTTCTGTTTAACGATTTAAATCGTGGATAAAAGTTCCTTGCACATAGAATTTAAAATGCTAGAAAAAAACAGGTATTTTAGAGAGAATGGTTGAATTTATAGTCTGGTTTCTTATATTGCTTACAAAATAAAGGAAACAAACTTACCTGTTATCGTGAAGCATGAGGTAATATACAATATAAACAAAAGTCGAGGAACCATTGTGGCGTAGTAACTTCTGATTCGAGGCCGACCAGGTCCTGTAATATAAATACGTCATAGATTAGAAGGCGTCTCAGATTAACTTTCACTGAAAGATTTGATTTATCAATATCTTTTAGATAATCATATTGATACAATAACGTACGGATCTCCACTTGCTATTAGCATCAATATAAAAGTATAAAAGTTGCGCTACATAAATTTACTATGTTATGTTAACAAGTTCTATTCGATTTATACATGTTCTTTCACACACATAAATTGCCTGGGTGTCCCGGTAGCTTAGTTGGTGGAGTAGGGGATTAGCAACTGGAGTGTTGCCAGTTCGAAACTCGATCCAACCAAAGACCGTCGTGTATGTGGGGATTGGGTACACGCTAAATCTGCCGTGGCCTCAAATGATCCCACGTTGGTGTGATGTGGAAGTTTGGAGAGTGGGGTGTCAGCTCAATTGCTAACTTCATCTCTGATCGTGGTTCAAAATTACGAGTTGTCCTCGGATCTTTCCCTTCGGAATCGATCCTAAATCGTCGCCTATAGCCCATTGTGTTGTTCCAGTGCGATGTTAATTCAACTATCTACCTCATAAATTGCCTGTTCTTGATTCAACAGGCCCTGGGCTGGAATCACGGTCTGGATTTGTCTTTTGTGGTTCAGAAGTCGTAGAATCCGATCCAATCTACTATCGTATAGCTAAATGACCGTAGAATGGCAAACCACATTTATAAATTGTGATAGATGTACAAATGATTTATGCTTAATTTTACAATCTCACGCGTAATTCTTTTTGTTGTACTTGATTTTCAAAGTGTTAAAAATTAAAATCTTGCATTAATCTTGAATGAGAAAACGATTTCAAAATTTCGTCAAAACCCACACAATACAATAGTTTTTGTCTCCTACAATCATTATCCCTGGTTTTCAAGGATAAAAATCAACAATAAACAATGGTAAACAGCCATACCCGCCATGTTTATCACACTGCGTTTCCCTATTTGTTCAAACAAAGACTCAAAATTTTGGCATTTGGGAGGCAAAAGGCGATTTTTGATTTTGATTCTCGTCTTCAGGCGAGGAACTTAGACTCTGAGAAGCGTATCATAATTGGAAAATCTGTTTAAAAATAACGTCGGAAAAGGAATTAAAATCTCTGTTTTCTTATTTTTCTCTTTATAAATCTACCTCTTCCTCATCTACGTCCTTGTGAATGGATACAATAGAAAAAGCTTTTAGGGAAATGTATTCCAGTACCTTTCATGGTAGATGATTTAAGCAATTTCCTTCATGCATGGATCAGATAATGAGCAGACATAGCATGTACGCAGAATATTGGTTTAAGTTTTTATTCATCAATTATTTTTGTGCAAAGTCCCATAACGTCAGGTACGCATTTACATCTGTTCAACAAGTTGGTTGATATATAAATTGAACTTGTGAAGACGACGTTTGTGATCTCTGATTTGCTTCTGTCAATTTATTTTTTCCAGAATTTTCAATGCAGAATTTGGACAAAGAACTCAGTCTTGAATAAGGCTATGAACAAATGAATTCCATAGTGTGTAATCAAAGCTTTCAAACAAAAATACTGGTTAATATTTAAAAATTATGTAATTTTCCCATCCAATTTATTCGAATTCTGAATGCAAATTCGACAATACCAAAAGTCTAATGCTCATTGAAATATCCTTGGTATAGAGGTCAATTTTAATCGAAAATTCCCTAACAATAAATAAACGCTAAAGTACCATTAAATGTACAGATCTAGCCTTCAAGGTTGTTTTATAGAATTTCCATTTAAAGAAATGGGTTTTATTTATATTTATCACACATCATTAAATTACTGTTACTTGTTGAAGTCGGACACATATTTGGGAAACCGTCTTTTTAATAGCATTGAACAACACATTAGTAACTCCTTTTATATCACGCATAAGAGTACTTATAAACAATTCCGTCACTGCAGAGTCAAGAGTTCTCAGTGGATCAGTGCATGACCTAGTAATTTGGAATTAAATTATAACCATTACTCCTAAAATAAGGAGAGTGGCCGGTCGGTAATTAAACATGAAAGCGAGGTGGGGGAAAAAACTGTCTCGTGAAACCACGTGACTCCGTTGACGAATTGAAAAAGATGAAGAACAGAACAGCGAATAACGGGTCGAAGGAAACGAGTCTATCCACCTACACGATACGGCACTATTATCTCCAGAAAGATAAGCAGACTCGCCTTCTCTCGGTAGTCATGTTCAATATTGCGTCATCAAGCCTTCATGGCCATCCCTTTCTCTGTACCGCTTACTCTATTTTCCTGTGTCTATTTCAGTCACAATTAATAAATAAATAAATATTCATAAGATTCCTTCTTTTCTCTTATCTGATGTGCGAATGTGGGTCTTGTTTTTAATTAATGTTTCGTAATTGTTAGGAATTTTTTAAAATATGCACATCCTAATTCAATTGGGAGATTCTATTTTTTCAAAAATTCAATTGAATCAAGTAGATAATAGATTAGTGTTTTTTCTCCTCTTTTCTTAATGTGGTGCATCATTCGCTTCCTCCTTGGTGAATTTCTCTCTTCTGTGTCAGTAAAGCTTTCCTTGTGTGTATGTCCATATATTTGCCGCTGTTTAGCTCAGCTTGCAAAATATGGCCCTTGCGCCACTAAACCCAGCCTAATGTGCATCTCTTTCTTCCGATCGTATGTGCCTTCTTCTTTAAAGTTGTTTGTAATATTTATTTAAATTTTCATACCAAACTTTGAATTATATCTATCAGTAACAAATGTTTCAATGTCGCACGAAATTGAAATTGCGTTATTGAATTGGAGCTACAGTTCCGTTTGTCAGAACCATAACTTTACTTTGAAAAAATTAATATTCTAAACTTTTGTTGCAAATAAGTGAAATTCTACAGTACATAAGAGGGATATATTTTCAAATACTTTTGAAAAATAGTAATAAGTTGTGGTTTTCGACTTTTTAAATCACCGATGCTTTTAGGTCTACGGTACTAGAAACAAATTTTATCAACTTAATAATCTCTAGTAACATTACACACCTTTCATGACAAGAAATAGAGACCGAATAAAGAACTAAAATATTTAAAAGATGAAACTATTTCACTATTTTGTTACGAAAAAGTTCGGTTTTTTGTTTCAGGCATGGTCACGCTGAATCAATGCAAAAGCCTAATCTACCGCTCATGATTATAATAAAGTTTGCACATAATATTTAATAAGTAATTTTATGCCCTTTTGAATTAATATTTCATCGTAGATTCAGTCTTTCGCTGGAAATAAAAAATATAACAAGATAATAGAAAACATATTGAATGGTTATTATAGGCTTATTACACTATTATTAAATTTTTTATTATTAATTTTGGCTTTAGCTCTTGAAATCATTCATAGATATTTAGCACAATGTTCATCATTGAGAACAGTAACTTCATGTTACAGATTATAAGCTGCTAAAAATATGAAACAAATGCACAGTAAGAATGTGAGTCTTATAATTTATTATTGAAAATAGACATCAAGAATCCCTCTACAACTAAATTACCCAGCACACATTCAATTAAAGAGATCCGAGCAACAAAGCGATAATCCAGATATATGTTCCACAATGAAAAACATTGAAAATAAGATATTAAAGAGGATCAAAGCAATTTCCGATTGTTTGAATGAGCGTTTAATACTTGAAAGCATTACAATTTCAAAATTTTGAAAATTGCCCTTCTAAAAAAATTGAAGTGTGGTTTATCATTATGTCGCCGAAGCCCTTCAATTTGAAAGTTGTCATTTTTTAGTCAATGAGGTAGCACACTCACACCACTTCTCAGAATCAATTTACCATTCAACCTGCGAAAATTCCTCGGAACAAAACTCCCTCTGACAAAAGAATTGCACCGAGATAAAAGATATACGAATAACTCCAGCTATCTTGGTAAGTGTGCCGCCTGCCCGTTACTAAGAAAGATGTCCGAAACAGATAGTCACTGTATTCATTTCACAGCCAATTCTAATTAGTTTTTTGAATCAAATGCCGCACATGTTATTTTCTCAGCGTCCGGACAACCCGTTTCCAAAGATCGATCTGAATGCGGACTACAAGGTCGCCTCCCACAGCGTTCTCCGACCTCTTCCACGTGATCTGCGTCCCCAAAGAGATCCGCCCGTTGCGCAACTGTATCCGATAGGCGTTAGGTCCCCCTCCGTCTTTTCTACAGGTAAGTGGATTTTTCCCCTTCCTTTATGGGATAGTCATTTTCACTTTCTTTGGACGAGAGTTCTTCAAGCGACAAGTTGTCTTACGCACGCTTGAGCACCGAGCCCAGATGGTAAGCACAATATTTGGGACTTCGGCATCACGCACTCATTATGCTTAGTGCAGAGTGAGAAGCTATTTAGAATCGGGGAATTTTTACGTTACCCTATGAATCAACTGCATTAACCCTCCAAGTGATTTCGACGAGATATCTCGTTCATCAAGATATGATCCATTTTGCTAATGACGAGACATCTCATCAAAAAATTGCCAATTTTTTCATGTTGACTAGATCAAGATCTGGCCATTCTTCTTTTAATGACAAGATATCTCGTCCATCAAGCTCTGGTTGATTTTGCTAATGACGAGACACTTCTTCGAGACGGTCTCTTGAACCTGGTCTAGCGCAGACTAGGTAAAGTGGGATAAGTAAGAAGACATGCTTCTCTTAACCACTGGGCTAATTAAGAAGACAGTTCCTCCAAGTTTAGTCTGTAGGATTAAGACCGTGTTGTTAAAAGGCTACGCATAAAATGTTTCATGCTCATGCAAGAAAACAGTCAGAGCTTAGCTAAATCAACAGTTGGTTGAGATATCATACTGTTATCTAGTGTTGTTAAGGGGGCAATAGACATTCAAAACAAATTTTTGCATTTGTAACCCGATTGTTATGAAATTTGCACATCACTGTTTTTCACCAAAAAGTCTTCATATAGTTTGGTTGAAAAAATTAAGTTATTCGGAAATTATTACATAGAGGTAAAAATTTTGATAAATTAGCAAAAATGTGATAGGTCCCATGTGCATCAATTTTCCATGCATTGTCAAAAATTTTATTCTTTCAATTTTTATTGCATAGGTTAAGCAATATCTTAAACCAAAATTTCAAAATTTACTATGAATGTCTATGAAGTACTATGAATTTCTTATTTACACTGATATATATATATATATATATATATATATATATATATATATATATATATATATATATATATATATATATATATATATATATATATATATATATATATATATATATATATATATATATATATATATATATATATATATATATATAATTCAAAATTACAAACCAAAACAAGGAGAAATCCAAAAATTTTAAAATCAAGAAATTTAAGAAAATTTTGAAAAAAATGATGAAGTGTTGGTGGATCAGGGCGTCATCAGGGAGGAGCCTCACCCAGTCAACAGAATATGGTGTTTTCTGCGTGTGAGCGGCAGTACACCAAAAGTAGCTCACACACCCCTCCAAACACCATAAGAAAATAAATTAGAAAAACAAAATCCTTCTTAATGTTCACTTCGATTTAATGCGGTATCTTCATCATTTCTTCTGATGATGTTGGATAATTTATGTTTATTAAAATTAGTTTCAATGATAGAGCAAGTACACATGAAAGAAGCTTTGGACATAATTTGCATAGCAAATTGTAAACGAAACGACCATTCGTAATACATGGAAGTTCGTCAAATCTGTATGCTTAAAAGTATGGGAAGAATCAATTCAAAATGTTCATGATTTTTGTGCACTACCGAAACGGAGTACAAACTTCCACTGGAATGGTGAAATCGACATATTTGAACACTATTGTCATATATTTTAAAAATAATTGAAAAAAAATCTGAATGATAAATAGAATACAAGTTGACTTTCCAAATCCATAGATATGCCAGTTCACAATTCATATCAATACACCACTGTACACAAGGAAATTAATATTATATACAAGTTTCATTGTAAATCAGAAATAAAACTAGTAAATTTCACAGGAAAGTTCATTGAAATCAATAATGTAACCTTGTAGAAGAAAAGAAAAATCGACTAATTTCGAAAATCTTAAGTATTAAAGTTTTTAAATAACGAGACAGAACTATTTTAATCTATGCATGCAAATTTAGTCCAACGCCTTGCATGCGATTTGAGATCGAGCGAAAACCCCTAAGGTCAAATGGAGGAATCGAGCGAGAGTAAGACGAAGGTTACTAATGATACAGGTTTGTTTCGGATGCAACAATGCCTCAGAGTCATCGATTGTGACATCAAATAAAATAACAAATACGAGTTCCGTTACTTTCCCTTACTCGACTTCACAGCGCCCGAAAATTATGTCGATTGGCAACTGAAACACTGCCCTCCAGCGGGGAGACAATCAGACTATTTCTTGTTGGAATACTTTTTCATTTAGTTTACACAAGAGAAAGTATTCTCTCAAGGCCGGCATTTACAGATTCAGTGCATGACCCCAACCTGTTCTTGCGTACCTCTGCAGCACGCATTTCCCCGTCATAAACACGTTTTTATCCACTGTCACACACCTTCTCTATAATCTAAACTTTTGCCGAACTTACCCCCTACATGTAAATTCGCGGCTTTGGCTATCACTCACACCATTGTTGTGGGACAAGAGAAAGAAATCAGTAATTTGACTACTCATTGCCACTTATTTACTGAAGGTATATCTTATTTTCAATAGACGGAAATTAAAAGCAAGAGTTTCTAATGCTAATTGGTCGAAGGTAACATTTCTTTAGTCTTGAAAACACAGCATTGAACAAGAGAGTAGAACCTTGATTATTCGAGTTCTGATTTACCGAGTGTCCGTGTTATTTGAGCTAAGTTTGATACCGAGGTGTTTTAAGGTTTAAATAAAGCTTTGAGTGTGAGCACTTTGTCCAAATAAGCAAGAAAGCGCTACGAAACGGAAGACTGTTAAGGTTGGTTGTGTTATGGCGCAAGGGCTATACGAGGGCTGTCTAAAAAGTATCCGACCTTTGGCCAGGAAAAATATATTACTTAAGTGACGAAATTGGGACCCTAATCCCCTTCAAAGTAGGCCCCTTGCGCCTTCACACACTTAGCCCACCGATCCTTCCACTGCCGAAAACACTCCTGGAAGGCTTCTTTTGGAATGGTGTTCATCTCCGTTGTCGCGTTCTGCATTATCTCTTCTCTACTCTCAAAACGGGATCCTTTCAACGGCATCTTCAATTTCGGAAACAACCAGAAGTCGCAAGGAGCCATATCAGGAGAGTAGGGAGGTTGGGAGACGACTGGAATTCCGTGTTTCGCCAAGAAAGTCTGGATCAGGTGTGACGAATGAGCCGGAGCATTGTCATGATGCAACTGCCAGTTTTTCGTCGTCCAGAGGTGTGGTCTTTTGCGCCGAACTGCATCTCTGAGTCGGCGTAGAACTTGTTGATAGTACTCTTTTGTCACTGTTTGTCCTTCCGGTGCGTATTCGTGATGCACAATTCCACAGATATCAAAGAACACAGTTAGCATCACCTTGATTTTGCTTCGCACCTGTCGCGCTTTTTTCGGCCTTGGAGACTCGGGATGCTTCCATTGCGACGACTGTGCTTTTGTTTCTGGGTCGTACCCGTATACCCATGACTCATCTCCAGTAATCACGGTGTTCAGAAACTGAGGATCAGTGTTGGTAGTGTCCAGAAGGTCCTGTGCAATCTCAAGACGGAGTTCTTTTTGTTGTGCCGACAGCAGCTTGGGCACAAATTTTGCAGCCACTCTGCGCATGTTCAAATCATCACGCAAAATTGCATGTGCGGAATCTTTACTGATCCCAACCTCTTCGGCAATCTCTCGTACGGTCAAACGACGATCTCCCTTTACCAGATTTTCCACCCTCTCAACAACAGCTGCATTCCGAGCGGTTTGAGGCCTCCCAAGACGCTGATCACTCTCCACCGATGTGCGGTCATTTTTGAATCGGTTAAACCACTCCTTCACTTGTGTTACGCCCATAGCATCGTCTCCAAAAACTTGCTGAATTTTACGAATTGTTTCGCTTTGCGAATCGCCAAGCTTTTGACAAAATTTGATGCAGTATCTTTGCTCAACTCGTTCAGTCATCTTGAGAGAAATCAAAAATCCGACGAACACTTATAACAGCACCTTACTCAGCGGCCAGCAGGCAGCGACTGACACACTCGAACACGGAGAAAAAATTCAAGCATGCGCATTAAGTTGTCTTCTTCCACTGTGCACAGTGGCACCGCTCTAGCATCATTACCGTATGCAGGAAAATTCAAGGTCGGATACTTTTTAGACAAACCTCGTATTTGGCCAAGATGTGCCAAACAACATCAGCAAATTGATGCAAAAGAAATACACCAAGGAGGGAACCGAACCTGCGACGCCTACAATTCGCAAGTTGCTAGCGTAGCTGGCAAACCCACTGAGTCACGGCGACCACAGTGTTAATGACTATTTTAAGAGTTAAAAAGGTACGTAACTCATGTCCAAATTATTGTAAAATTTTCACAGTAAATACGTACAGCGACACGAATCCGAATATTGATTATTCTTAACCTAAGCTGTATGAATCTTTAAGTAGCAGCAGTGGTAAATTTTTTCGGTATTTCGTATAAGCTATTTTCTGTAACTACCTCCGTATTTTCCTAGTTTTTGGTTATCTGAGGTGGCCTCGGTTCCCATTACCTCGGATAATCAAGGTTCACCTATCGATACTTTTCCTTGATTATGCGTATTGAATTAATTGTAAGCAGTACTAACTTTATAATTGTCTCCGCCCATACAAATTGGTATAGGGTTGTTGGCCCGAGGAATAGCTAGCGTTAGTTTAACTTTACAACTAACTATTTCAACATCTAAAGACACTAGAAATGTGTGCTGTTATTGGCTAAGGCACCATTTAGTATACTAAAAATGATTGCTAATTTAATCTGAAGTTATGGGAGCAATTTTATGAATCTTGGTTCGAGCTTTTTACGATTATATATTAATTTTAATGATTTCAGTGGTTCATCTCAATAAAAAAGTGAATTATGAGGAAAACAATTAGTCGTATATTAAAAACAATTTAAAGATTCCAACAATCGGGTTTATTTCTGGACTACGGGGAATCAATAATCGATTTCGTCTCTATTTTTATTCCCTGAACTCATTTCTCAAAAGACGAACGCAATTGAAGTCAGCGCACATTTTTTTCATTTAGTTTGGTGCATTGAACTTTCACACAAAATATTCGGTAACTTCAATAAAATCGCATTTTGTGTATGATCTTAAAAAAAAAAGATCCTGAAAACGTGGAATTATTTTTTACTTTCAGAATGCATATAAAATACTACGGTAGCTAGCTTTGAAAACGGGTAATAAACAACCTTTGTCCAGAAACTTGTGAAATGAAGCAGTTTCGTTCGTGAAAGAAACTGTCTGGTTTCACTAGGCTGCAGAAAGAAATTTAATTATCTTTTCTCACTTTTCAGAATACATAGCACTCCGTGATTTGAGATAGTTTAACAATGACATCAATCAATCAAACAATAGTGTCGGCAAGAAGCAAGGAGAGTTTTGAAATGTCAGCATTCCATTTGTGACAGTTGAAAAACCTTTTCATTCCTATTTCATTCTTCGCACCTTCCTTGGTCAAATTATAAGGTAGATGATAAACTTTTTAAGAAATGCACCCTAGTATTGCTCTTTTCAAGTGCGACTGACAATTATATTTTAATCGAAGTTCGCTCATGTCTACTGTTATTTTTACTAATTAAAAGATTTTCAGCTGGAACGCGGACATTAATCGGATTCTTCGCATTATATTCTGTGTTTTCGCACATTCAAAAAGAAGCTCAGGAATGCGGACCTGCGAAATCTTACCACTGGAAAGAGACTGCTTTAATGTTCTTCAGGGTGGATCTCAGTTGTGGTACGAGAATGAGTCAGTGGCAAGTAAGCGTCAGTGGACTCGTGGGAACTTCATCTTTTTGTTCTCGGATACATTTTTCATTGAAAATTGTCTCACTGGTCGAATGCCGTGTTCTTGAAGTTATTGCTTTGTGACAACACTGTCGTACAAGGTCATTCTACCGCTTGCAGCAAGTTACGAAATTATTGAGCTGTGGTGGGCATATATATATATTTTGGGAAGATTGAAAAACTTTTCAATTATAATTATTGAAAAAGACTCGAAGTAATAGTAGAATTAAAAAAAACGGTGAACAATTTTCGATGCTGCTGCGTTTTCTACACCCTGATTAGATAAAAAAAATGACGTTTAATAAACGAAATTGATGAGTAAAAATTAGAAAGAACAATATCCGTAGAGAATATAAGGAATGCATAATTTTTTGTAGATAAACAGATAAACTAAATTATCATTACTACATTGGTTCATTGATCAATCATTATCCTACAGCTGCAAACTTTTTTGTTATTCAGTTCTACAAATTTTGACGAGCCTTAGGTAATTTTGCAAACATAACAAATTATTTTTACAACCGACGTTGGTACAGTTCCTATTTTATTTACTTACCAACAGCTCATTATTTCATACAAGCAAAACTGAACAACTTAATCATTAAGACAAGTTGTTAATAAAAACATATAAAGAAATTCAATTTAAAGCAATATGCAGAATTTTTTTTTTATCAGAAATCGATAGTTAATTTCTAATCATGGATAAAAGCATCTAAATTTTTCAGTACGAAATTTGATAAGGATAAGGTATGCCAATGAGTAATTTATTTGTTACATGGTATTATTTTTTCTGCCAGTATGATCTATTGTTGTATATAAATTAAAAAAAATAAATACTCACTTATTCCAAAACTGAGCACCACTTTTATGGACTTCAACGATTCGGTACATTAAGATCCTTTTCCTCCGACCAAAACACTGAATATGAACCGCTCGAGTAAAGTAAATGACACCATCCGAAGATTGGATGATGTCATATTTCCGTCGTTACACATTAAGGTGTTGCCCTTCTTACAAGCTGACTTCCGTCTGGAATTTCGGAAACTGTCTTTACCTCATATTGCTCTCGGGTTTAAAATTTCGACCGAGGTAGAGGAACTAGCTTCTCCACAAGCGGGTCAGCCTGCTCTTTTTTACACATGCCTTCCGTGTGGTTTTATGATTCACACTCGAAGCAGTTTCCACCGTACATCCTTGGCGCAACAATTATTGAATCTTTTGAATGAAATTATGATTCAGAATATATTTTATCCACACCTTTATAATAGAAAAATGTACCTGACAGCACATGTAAATTTAATTATGGTACTGAAGATTAATTTAAATAACCCTAAAAACCTCCCAGAAGTTATTTTTGAATATTTAACAAAAAGAGATTGTTCAAATCAACAAAAATGGTGTTCTTAAGGTCTTACGAAATAGTAATTTATAACAATCCAAGGAAACTTTGAGCAAAGTGAAATACTGATTGTTTGAACAACAAAAACAGGAATGCATTCAGAAAATGATTTCAGGATGGTCTAGTCTTCTCTATCACACATATTTTACTTCTATGATTAAAGTACTGCATATGTTTTACTTGTATGATCAACAAACTTTGATTTACGCTGATTAAACTGATTTCGGCTTGTATTTTTTAACATAACATATTTTTCCCATTTGAAGATGTCCCTGCATCTAAATGAATGGACAAGAAGCCATGCATGTTATTTGGCTTATCTTTTTCCATCCCTTCTCATTCAAAGACCATGGGTTTCAAAGACCACCGAAAATATGGGTTTTCCGTTTGCTTCAGCTTATTGAATTTCTGTAATGCTAAATGATCAGCTTGTTCGCAGATATTGTTGACTATTTTCAAACCTGTTCAAGTTTTCTACTTGTGAGTTTAACAAAACTTCGATATTCATAGATTAAGTTAACTTCAATGTTTATTTTTTAAGACCAGGAACATTTCGGGGGAACTTTGGCCCCTCGGAACCCCCTCTAAATACGTCTATGAACGAAAACCTAATTTTAATTATGTATGCATTATATTTATTTCAAATACAGGTAGATACTATCAGAAACAGTTTGCAGTCATATCGTCGGCTTAAGAGTGAAACGCATTAAGTCAAAATTGTCAAGATGTGAAATTTTTAGCTTTTCTTGACCAGAATGTGGAGACCTTTAGACTTCCACTAAGTTACTTTTTCTTTGCATGAACATCAGATTTTTTCTCGACAAATGCACTTAGTGAGTAAAGTATAGGGAGTAGAATTTTTCACCCTTCGTTTTCTCAGAATTATGCTTTTTGGCTTAGTGTGTTTCACTTGTAAGCCGGCGATATTATCCACTAACAGATTATCAAAACATAGAATCAATTTTAGCAGTGTGTAAACCAGTTTTATTCACGGTATATTTGACAATTTAATGCAATAAACTCTAGCAAATAAATTAGAAAAAGGAATTCGCTGCATAAAACAGGAGTGTACCAGCAGCAACGTGCACTTTTCAAATACACTTCATTCCTTTTCCTTTGGAAACCAGGGGGAGGAAAACCGCAAAACGCGATCTTCCTCCCCGATTTGGGAAATAAGTAATTTCAGAAAAGATGTGAAAGTAGTCGGCATTGTTAAATAAAAAGAGAATTTATCTCCCTCGTTTTTAAACAACAAATCCATGCAAATAAAAAAATAATAACCCTACAAAAAAGAAATATGCTTGTCAGACTAAATCGTGCTACAAAATCCGACAGTTAATGACGCAGTGAATGTGAGGTCAACCGTGTCGCCATTGTCAAGGCAATGGATTTCGGTCCCCTATATACCATTGGATTGCATTTCACATGGAAAGTTCACTTTTGAGGATAATCTGTGTGGGATTATGCATACTTCCCAGGTATATTAAAGCGAGTGGAGTTGGTAGTAGGTCATTGCCAAAGAGGTTTCACGGTATGTGTGTCCTTACAAACTTTTTTCTCCCTGACATTCTAGATTCAAATTGGAACAATTTTCCTAGAAAGGGCAAAGATGGTAAAATTGATAGAAAGCAGAGCGAAGACCGATAAAGGAGTAGACTTCTCCGTGGGAAATTCTCAGAGGGAAGAAGAGGTCACTCATTTTCGGAAAATTGAGTTAGTGTCAGTGGGGGAGACTATCTAAGTGATGCTTTTATTTACTTTTTCTATTATTTTTATTTGGAGGTAAGACTAGAGGGAAACAATAGGCGGATGGGTAAATGAAGGGAAAAGACAAGTTTCCGCTTTCCAGTTAAGTGATTTTGAAGTAAAACCAACTGTTGTTATTTTCTTAACACAATAACATTTAGCTTACAGGCAATGAAAACACTGTGTGTGTGACTGAAGTGTTATTTAACAGGTGGGTGATTTGTGTAACTTTTCGGTTACATGGATTTTAAGTAAACTCAAGATTGGAAATAGACGTGTCAAATTAGCATAACGTGAACCACAATTGCAATATTTTTGGTAATAAAATGGTTTGGAAATTTATACTTTCAGACTACTAGTACTGAAAATCATAGATATATTCATTTCTGATTTTGGAATTTTAATTACCTGTGTAAGTATTGTTTGTGGTTTCTTGAATACGTTATTAAGCTCGCGTGTGATTTAAAAAATTATTTCGTTTATGTTCTCATTAAAATATTAATAATTTTGGAGAGAGAGAGAAATTAAATGAAGTTATTTTAAATAAAGGAACATAAACCCAAAAGTGTAACTAACAAAACATTACTTTGTTAATTTCAATTCCTACTGTACATTTGATTTGTAATACAAGGGAAAAGAAACAAATAATGACAAAGAACAGAGAACAGAAGTAAAAAATTGTAAACAAGATTTTATTAAGCTTTTTCGACCATCTCCTCTTATCTGCTTAAAGATATGGTTCTAAAGGCCACTCTTCACATTTATATAGCTTTTTCTTGTCTTTAAAGTTTTAAACCAGCCATATCTTCATATTAACAAAAACCATTCTGAATTAAAATTTAGGTATTCGACAAAATTTAGTTTTAACTCAATTAAATTTACCAGAATAGCTTCGCAGTTGGCATCATTATCCCTATTATTATATTTGAAAAGCTTAACGATAAGAAAAAATAATGTTAGGAATCATAGGTTAAATTACAACTTGTACTTCTCGCTGGAGAATGTAAACCCCTCCTTTTCTGGCATAACAGCTAAGCATGTCTGATCGTAAAAAAATGAAATCCCGCATATAGTGCGATATCGAAGAAATAACTTGATTCACCACTCCGTACGTTACGCGATAAAACCACTTTCACCTGAAGCGTGACTCATATATTTAGGCTGCGTGACCGTAAACATATTACTTCCCTTGTAATTTTCAGTTCGGATTTTTAATAAACTTACTGTTTAATCACTTCCCCTGGCATGACCATACACGTTACCGATATTTGTAATGTATTCCTCTGTAACGGTCATGTTATGAACATGATTTACAACGAATGAATATTCTTATCAAATCTATAATTATTAGGTAACCCATGGTTTTCCCAAGTTTATAGTAATTAAAATACCGTCAGTCTTACAAATGAAAATACTATGTCCAAATTTTCAAGATATGAGTTTTTTCGCTTTTCTAAAACAGAATGTGGTGATATTTAGATTAGGAAAGTCCACTAAGATATTTTTTCATAAAGGTCAGATTCCTTCTTGAGTAACACACTTAGTGATTAAAGCTTCGGGAGTAGAATTTTCCCCCATTCGTTTTCTCAGAACTATGTTTTTCGATTTAGTGTGTTTCACTTGTAAGCTGAAGACGTATTATTCTATGTAGACAGTTGTAAGATATTTTCACTGATTCATAAGAGCAGCTATCTAATACAGAATAAGCACAGTTCTCGTATACAAAATAAGAAAATTGACAGAGTTCAGAATAAGAACAAAAGAAATCTAAAATCTTTATTAAAACAAAAACAGTAGCATATATCATGCAAAATTCAGCTTGGTATGAGATACAAAGCAGCCTTTCCCTAACCTGTCTTTTAACATTTAAAAAATTTTAAGTAACATTTCTTCCGAAGAGGGATTAGTTTTGGAGAGTGAGTAAAATCCCAAACGAATCACGTTTGATAAACTACTTGGATTGTAAAGTGTACCAAAAGGTGGCGATTCCCACACAAAGCTAAGCAACACAAAAGCACTTCTACAAGCAGTCAATCCATTCGGATCCGAAGTGGTTTTTCCAGATTCGACAAGAGCCAATTTTCAAAAAGCCACAAGTGGACTCTCCATCCCCACACCCTAAAATTCCTCTCGGGAAAGTCCGATGCTTGACTCGATAACAAACCATTTCTCTTGCAGAAGTGGTCAGGAAAAAGATCGATGTCCTTTGCCAGGGGTGTCCACTGATGTAAACACGGCAGTCGAAAACGGTCTATGAAATGCCCAAAGAGGGGTAATGAACCAAAATATGCGCAGTCGAGGGCAAGAGGGCCGAGCAGGCCAATTTTCACGCTTAGTTGCGGATCCACCGACTTTTAAGTGGGTGCAATCTTTTCCACGGCCCACTTGCTTCGATACTATCGCCATTGTCTTCGCCGCCTTCTCCACTTTCATGTCCAAAGTCCACTCCTCTATGATCTGATTCTCTCTTTTTATGATTCGGCATCAGCCAGTCTGGGATTCGAAACTAACTTTTCCTTCTATACATCTTTACACCTTCATCAGTCTCAGACCCTTGTCAACAGTGACATATCTAAGGCAGGGCGGAAGGGGAGGTTGCCCCGAGCGCCAATGTCTAAAGGGACGGCATTTCAGAAATATTTATTAAAAAGTGATTTTTCTTGGGAAAATTCTAAACGTTTGTTCTTGCTGCAGAAATATTTCCACTTCCGTGTGTGTGAAGTGGATGTGCTTTCGTTCATTCCATCTCTCGAATACAATGCTTAAAAGTCAATTCTTCTTTTCATCAACTCCTTGTAATCATCGTACCCCGAAAGTAATACTCCCATAACTCAAAAAATGAATTTCTAGTTTTATGTGTAGAAAGACTCTAAATACATGCTTCTTTAACTGCATGATGCGAAATGCCCGATATTGGAGCCTCAACGTTCTTTACTGGAATTGTGTTTTCTTTGGGTTTAGATTCTGAGGAACCAGATGTTTTTATGAGCGTCCTTAACAATTGTAAGTTGAACTAACACTATACTTACAGTGATTCTACAGTGGACAGGATCAATGCCGTATTGTGCAACACGGAGTAAGATCTTATAAAAACGAATTGCCTTCAAAAATTCCCAGAAATTTCTCCTTGTTGGAACGTTACTTCATTTTGTTTTACAAAAACTAGTTACAAAAACTCATAAATAATATTAAAATAAACAACTACTGTCCATGTTGACTGATAGTAAAAACTTCCTTTGTTGGTAAATTCAAGAATACTATTCATTACACCATGAGAAAAATTCTGTCTTTTACAACACTTGAGTTAAAGAAGAAAGTGCTCCAACACTCAACTTTGATGGGAATATTATAACTACGATAGTGAACGTAACTACCAAAGTGGTTGTATTGGTTCATTTAGAATAAAATCTAAACTCCAAGCACTTCTTTGGATTGCATTAAACAGATGCTGAATTATATGTGTAATTTCATGAGTAAATCTGTATTATATAATCTATATGAGAACTGCAAAACAATTGATAATAGTACGTAGTTTGGGTCCATAGATATCGTTCATAGATTCTCGAGTAGATACAATATCATAAAAGTACATTTTCAACATTCAGTAAAGTTTCCTTGAGAAACTTCAATGCGAGAGAAGATTGTGCTTTGTTTAACATGCTAGAAAACTTGTTTTAATTTTGCTACTATGTTATTAGATTCACGTCCTCACTGAGTTGGATATTTTATCTTAAGTGATAACATTTTCATGGAATTTAGAATAATATGAACATGATTAAATTATCATTAAAATCATAAAAAATATATAGGAAGTGTTTTGGCGAATGAAAGGTATGGTAAATAAAATATTTTACAAGGATATGTAGGTTCTTGAAGGGGGGCGAGTATATATTCACGTTGGAAATAATAGAACAGGAAAGCGTGATAAAAGTTCATAATTTTTATTTAAACATTTTTAATATGCCATTAACAATTAACAAGATAATATTTTCGTACCAACATTTTTGTGGGACATCTATGGGTTCCTTATTTTTTATCTTTTTCTATTGAAAGAAAAATATTAATAAAGATAAATACATAAATACTTAATAAAAAAGAAAATTAAAACATAAAAAAAAACTGCAGACCCCCGCGTATAGCATCTGCGCTAAACTTTCTTAATTGCTTGTTTCTATTGATAACAAAGTGTCGTTACTCACATTTTCTACCTTATTTCAATCTATTTAAAATGAATACAACATCCATATTCACAAAATGGATTTCATACCTCTAAATGAAATAAAATTATCCAAAACTACAAAAAGCATTTCGTTTACTATTAGGTGTTAATTCTTATTTCCAATAAGAAAAAGCGCATCTCATTCAGTAACCACAAGTAGATTCTGACGACTATTTTAATTTCCTCCCATTCCCTTGTTCAAAGGCAAATCGGTATTTTTTGACACTTCATCTCTCCTCACGCGTATTTTCTTTTCTGCGCTGATTTCTATCTTTCAGATTTTTTATTCCTTTCTGTTATCAGGCAGCTGAAAAAATTCATTACAGCGGCGACCCCTTAATATTATGCAGCACCATAGCTCAAATCAAGCATAATTGAAGAGGCAAAATTCACGAATTATATATATAGTTCGGAAACAGGTAATTCGCATACTCATAAACAGGTCATTAAGAAAACTGTAGCCATGTCTTGAAAAGTGCATACGAAATCCTTCAAACAAATGTTTAAAAATTCTAGATACAGATTTTGACGGCTAAATAACATTGTAAACAGACGCAACGACTGTTTTGTCTGCAATAATTACGTTTATTCCAAAACAACCATTTGATCGTTTTACATAGAATGTGAGCAGTTTTGTTATGAATTTTCGTAAGTTAAGAACCATGACCGTAACCTCGAATTTTTATGTTGCAACGTGTTTACATCTTGCACTATTTTTTAGATTTCAAAACAATTTTTTGAAATGAGATGAGAAATTATGTTAATCCGATAATAGGCTCACTCACTTTCTCGTAATTAATCAAGCGTGATCTATTCAAAACACGGTAAGGTAAACAAGCGAGTAAAATACACTGAAAGTGAAATTTCACAGGTAGTTGACAGTTCACTTGAGAACAGATGCTGACATAATTAGCATTGCATAGATGTATATACTGTCATGCGTGTCCAAAAGTATATTAAGAACTAAGTCGATGAATCACGTACTTATGAATTTGTAGGCATCTTCCAAAGGTATGAGCACATGAACGAATGCAAATGCTTCGAGTTTGATTTGTGAAATTTGTAGAATAATTCAACAACTTGTACTTTAAAAAAGTCACGAAGCGATTCAGGTAAAAATGAAATAGAGATAAATACTTGTAGATCGATCTTGTTTAATAAGATCGACTCTAAAGAAACTCTTCAATGGGAAAACATCAGGTAAATTGGCAAGACATATTGAAAGAATAATAGCAGTCACAGATATTAAGTGCAGAAATGTATAGAATGCTATTTAAAAAAAGAGTTTTGAATGAAGTTAGCATTAAAACTCATGCAGGAAACTATTATAAGTATACTTATTATTTTATCAGCTTAAAAATCACACAAATATTGGTATAAAATAGCAAAAGTTTTATGAAGAGATTTAGTATGAAAGTACTTAATTTTAAAACGGTGACACCGTGGCGTATTATTTGTATGCATCAAAGAAAGAAGTTTGAATAAAAATTGTTTAGTTAACTTATCTTAAACGCAGAAATAATTTTACTTTTATAATTAAAATAGGGGAATAGTTAATTAAAAATTTGTTGTGCTCAAGTTGAAGTTAAATTCCAAAGAATAACCTGACAGAAAGACTGTTAGTCATAAGTATGACTACGTAAAAATGACACAAGGAACATAATATAAAAGAACCTTATAGCTAAGAAATACATTAAAAAATATACGTGGATGGAAAAATGTGTACGAAATAGAATATTGAATTATATATGGAACTAAAAATATAGTGAAAAATTTAACATTTGACTAATAATTTAAGGCGGTTACAATTAGTGCAAGAAAGCACATGTAATAGCTCATTAGTTAATTTAATTAGTATTTGAGGTGTTAAAAATAACAGCACTTAAATATAAAAATTAAATCTACTGAGAAATAAAGTTGAGTGAAGAAATAGTTATAAACCAGAATGTTTTTTAAAAAATGAACGTGATTGGACACGTATGGCACTGAGAAAGGGAAGTTTTGGATAAGCTGTCACATTTTCAACGCATCTATGAGGAAAAGTAAGAGCAGAATAGTATCTCTTCTGATCATAGGAATGAGAACAAAGGAACCAAACCGGGTCTTTTCTCAAACGCAAGTACGGAAGGTGACAGATGATGAGGAAGATACAGTCAACGAACAATACTTCAAACGGAATAAATGAAACCACTAATTTAAAACTGTGTCATAAACAGATGGGTAAGAGTGACACGTGTAAATATGAAAGTACATAACATTCTTTAACTAAAAACATTTGCAGACACAAACATTTAAATATAGTGAAATCGCTTTCCCTCTGATAGAAAATCATTCATCTTGATACTCATTTTAATGTGTATGTATAAAAACGACTTTCAATTAAAAATTTAAAAGTTAGTGTTTCGGAGTTGAAAGGTTGGAGCAAAGAGAGTTCATATAAGAAGTTGACCATATAGGACCATTGATTAATTTCAGCTGACAAACATTTTTATAAAATTGATTATAGATTTTAAAACTAGCATGTAATACGGATAGTTTGAAAACTAAAAAGTTTTCTTCATCTGCTATTGAATGGATTATTTTCAAAGGATGACACGTTCAGAGCTTCTATTTTCCACCAAATGCAAAAATTTTATCACTATCTACATTTCAAAATATTAAAATTTAATAAAGTTCATGCGTGTTTCCAACAAAAACTCAAAAATATAAAAACTAAAGTAAAATTATGTGTCTTCAAAATCTAGGTCTGTCATCCTTTGAAATAAACGATTCAATTCCTTTATTTGTACATTAAAACATTCAATTTGTCTAAAACAATCCTGAAATTCTGTTCGTTTGCGAAATTACTTATCCCTTAAAGTTTTCAATCACCACACACATGGAACATTTACGCGTTCAATCACCTTATTCAAATTATAGAATACCGCAATTGTAGAGTTTTCATTCATACCCAGATAAATCCACTTTAAAAAAATTTAAACGCACCACTGCCAAATGAGGAAAGTAATGTTATGTGAAAGTGTTTCATACAAAAGCACTGATCAGTTATGGTATGGATGTTAAGCTTAAACAATTGCAGATATGTTTAAATAGCTGCGTTTTATGCAACTTCCACAAGTCGAAATTCTTCAGCAACCTGATTACAGAAAGCAGTCAATCATCAATTCAACCAATTGTAATCAATCAATCAGTCTACAAATTTACTAAAAGCGGATTCGTCTGCTTTTGAACAAAAGCCTCTTCAAATGGAATCAATAAACACATTTCGAAGAGAGTATCCATGAGACCGACGAAATCAAGTGCACGAAGCAATCGTGGAAATGTATCAATTTCCCAGCCTGAGAAATGTCTGCACTTGTCCACACTTTAGGAGAAAAATGTGTCCGTAACTATTGACTCACCGAATTGCTGTATGAACCTGAGGGTCTTCCACCAGGCGCGCATCGGGTGCTGCGTCCGGCATCGGTATCCGGCACTACGCCGGGGTTCCTCGTCGTCAGCGGGGTCGGAGCGCTGCAGCTCCTCGGGACAACAGATCCGATCCATAGTTAATCCATGGCAGCGGCACCACACATAGAGAATAGATAAATAGCGGCTGTTCGCGCTCACTGCACGCGATAGACTGTCGTTCACCTTGAGCGGCGTGCAGCGGCGGATGCGAGCTCGCCAAGTCGCGCCAATTCTCTCTGGTTTTCAGAAACGAAACTGTCTCGTGCGCGTTCAGAGCTGGAGAGCTGGCCTTTTATTTAATGAAAGGTATCGGTTCACAGTGGCGGAGACAGAGGATACAAAGGACCTCGCCTCCCCCCGAAAATGTTGGTTTCTTATTTTGCATCACCAATGTTCTTTAAATTTACAGACCACGCACAGCATGTGCAGTGAAGTTTCTTAATTGCTTGTAATATTTTGATGACAGTATCTATACTGTCGGCTTAGAGCAAAAAACTAAATTACTGACATTTTTGGGAAATAATATTTTGGCACTAAATACATGAATTATTGATGGTGAGAAACATATTTCCATATCCTAATATGTTTGAACGAAGATACAACAGTATCAAATGGTTATTATTTTTATTTTTGACCTTAAAACTAATAGATAGCCTGTTGACTGCTGTATTGTAAATTTCTGTTTCGTCAGTTGATAAGATTCTGCTCTTTGCTGATGATTTGATACAGTTTAAAAATTTAATGATAATGAATATTAACATCGAATTCATACTACAAATGAAATAAAATTTATCAAAAATATAAAGTTTTCTATTGACACAGAGAAAAAGAGTACTAAGAAAACATTAATAAAACTTCAGACCGTCGTATAGCATCTGCTAACTAAACTTTCTTAATTGCTTGTATCTATTGATGGCAAAGTGCCATTACTCACATTTTGCATCTTATTTCAATCTATTTATAATGAATATTACAACCATATTCACATAAATGTATTTAATACTTCTAAATAGAACAAAATCATCAAAAATATATAACAATATTTCGTAAAATTCTAGTAGCGTTAATTCTTATTTCCAATAAAATATATGGCAAAAAGCACACTTCAGTTATGTGACCATAATTAGTTCCTGAATGTCAACCTCAATTGCACCCCCATTCACTTGTTCAAGGGCGATTCCGTATTTTTTGACGCTAAACAAATTTTCGCTCATAATTTCTTTTCTGCATTGATTCCAATCTTCCAGATTTCTCATTGCTTTCTGTAATCAGACTGCTGAAGAATTTTATTAGTCACGAGCTGTTCCGTGTAGTTTTAGAAATATTATGCAGCTCTATAGAAAAATAAAATAAGGTCAAAATCTATATTTATATATCGTATTTAATTTCTACCTTTGGATCTTCGAAATTAATCACTGACTACGCTACTGTCTGTTCTAATTTGCACTTGAATTGCAACGCTACCCGAGTTTCGTTTTGATAAGCAATTTCTGCTCCCTATTCTTTGTTATATTTTCTCCCTATTCTAAAGTTAATAATGTAGCCCGGTATACAGCAAAACTCCAAAACAGAGATATATTCAGTTGTTACTTCTTGACATTTATAATCAAATTAATTCTTACGAACCCATAAACACAGAACAAATAAAAGAGCAGATTTATTAATTACTAGCAGAATAACCCGGCGTTACTTGGGTTCAATTGGTTAACTAATTTCTGTTTTCGTTTATAATTGTTAATTTCTATTCATCCCATGTAACAACTATCACACTCTAGTAAAGGTACACAATTGTTAAGTGCACAATTTCACAAAAGTAAATAAATGTCATATTTAGCATTTTACATTTTCGTAGAATTTAAATTTTTAGTAAGAAAGAAAGTCTCTAGAGTGTGCCAGTGTTACCCAGAATGCATAGAATAGTTCAGGGTACGCATATAAATGCCTTGTATGTCATTCAAAAATAAAAGCATTTCCCAAAATTATCATGCAATGATTAAAAATGTTTTTAAAACTAATTAAACCATTATTTACCTTCATTACAGTTATTGAACGAAAAAACACCAAATTCAAAATCCAGAAGTACATCTTAAAACAGATTAAAAAACTGCGAACAAAAAGTAATGAATATATCAGTTTTTTCACTACAAAATAGATTATTGGAATATAACGGACCCAAATTTAAAAAAGCAAACGATCGATTAAAAAAATACCAAAGTTGCCATATTAGCTACCAGTCCTATTTTAAAACGTTTCGTTCTGTAGTTTTACTCTCTTTATCGTCTGTCCCAAATATTCAAAAAATTTTATATTTCGTAAAGGAAAAATAAACTATTAGAATTTAAATTCCGTAAAAATAGTTTTGGAAAATAATTGATATTTCAGCAGTACTGGTAAAACAATCCAAGTAATTGTAATTGCCAATATAATTCCACGCTACTCCAAAAGTACCAAATTATGGTTGATTTAATAATAGTTACACAGATGTTTTAGCTTGAAACTTGCCTAAATAAGTACGCAAAAAATTTTCAAATAATTCATTCACTAAATTAAAATGTGGTTTATCAAACAAAAAACATTAAATTAAAATATGTTGAACAAATCTTATGTGATATTTATACAAACACACAGACAGAAATCCAAAATAGAACGGGAAGACGGGCAGACTTAACCAAGTTCAGTCACTAAATAAATGTAAGATCTCACAAGTATGCAAATATGGAAATATATTCAACCATTTGGACGTACCACGGGGCACACATATACATACAGACATATGGACAGACACCAAACGCACAAAAGATGGATTTTGCATCAGAAGGGTCCAAAACGGATAGAAAACGTGAAATGGGTCGAACATATTTAATGTACAAACACTCCATTCTTATTTATATAGATTTCGTCAGTTTTTATAATGACGTAATAATTTCATAAACTGACATTTCATGTAGCAGAAGCATTAAATGGTGTTTTCAAATCAAATTCAAAGCTTCAGAAATCTCGCAAAGTTTATAATTAAATGTTTGTTGTGAAATAAATTAAATCAGTAAAGAGTAATATTAACATATACAGTTTGTATACATATATAGTGTGTGCATGCACACATATACATAAATATTTTTTATCCCTTACTTTTGGGGAATAACACAAGAAAAAATAGTGGAAAACGATTAATGGCCACTGAAAGTTATAGGAAGTTTTAAATTTAAAAAATTATGTAATCAAAATCAGAATACTTTAAATATACCATAATAAATAAATATAATTACATTCCTTGAAGAAACGTTTATCTAATTAATAAAAGTGTAATTGAAAAATTTAGAAGGATTTAATTGTTTTTATATAATGCTTCAATTAGATTCTATTTGCAAAAGAAACACTGGATTTTCACTCTTGAAAACCTTTTTAATTTCTTGAATGAGTTAAGCAATAAATGTTTACGTGAGAGATCTAGGACTTATATAATGTACAATATAAACCAATCGTTTAACTCAAATCTTAGATACAAATATTCAATATTTATTAAACAAAGCACAAAATATTTCCTTTTAAAACCAATTTAGTTTTTAATTAATTTTGGTTTCTACATGATAGAATACAACTCTAACCTCCGAGAATAGTGTACATTATACTGAAATTGCTTAATCTTTTTAGGTTTTGCATATCTTAGATTGTTTTAGTAAATTAATTCAAAACAATAATTGAAAATATGATTGTCATCAAACCATTCACGGGCTAAAATATTGCAAAAAGACATCGAAAATTTGCTTACGCTTTAAAATATAAGTCGTTAATAAAAACATGCTTTGACTTTTGAGCTGACTGAAATTGCTGTTTGAAAAGTGGCATTTGTTAGAGTTATCATTTGAAAAACTCGTGTCAAGATTTTGACTGTGATGTTTTAACATTACATGAAAGGCGAGATAATTTTGCGATTCTTACACCTAATAACATATTATAATTTTAGTTACCATCAACTGTCTAAAAGAATCACTACATACCTGTTTCTGGAAGTTGGATTTTTTTAATGAGGTATCTATAATACGAATTAGAGGCGACAAAATGGTTTCAAGAATAACACTAGCCAAAAAGCTCTCAGCAAACACTCTGAAAGGTATGAGATATGAGAAGCTGAAATGCTGCGGACGATATATATAGTGGGCATTTATTCCCCCCTCCACCTTGTTGACATTTGACCCGTCCCCTTACTGTATTGTTGACCAGTAAAAGTTTTCGAATGCCTTCGGGTCTTTTCGTTGCCCTCAGGACAGGCTGGGTTTAGGGACCACCCCTTTGTCGTAGTGGTTCTTCGCTGTCATTCATCTTAGGTGGGAATTGCAAGAATGCCGAAAGGGGATTGAAAGTGGGAAAAGACGCGTCGCAACTTAACAAGTCTACAGAGATGAACTGTTCTTTGTCGAAGTATATATTTGAGAGAAATTTTGTTTTATAACTCAACTTAGTAACTTCTTAAAGTTTATCATTCCATAACATGGAGGCATTGAATGAATCTAGTTAGGAGAAAATAAGGCAAAACTAACTCACACTACACTGCTGTAAAACTGCTCTGATAATAAAGAAGTCAGTATCTCCAAGTTTGGCTTTTGCGAGTTGACGTTTGTTACACGCTACATACATATATGTATTTGATACTTAATACTAAATAACAGGATAATCATTCGAACGATTGCTGATTAAGTGTGCTGTTTTCTAGCATCGAGAGACATTGGATACTTTTATATGCAGCATTTTAACAAACGTTAGTCTCTTAAAGACCAAACATGGAGATATATATATTGTCTTCTATACTCTCAGAAATGGAGCTATGACTTTATCATAATTATAAATTCTCTTCTATTTGTGGAAAACACAATTTTAAATTCGAGAGCAACAAATTAAGGAACTACAAAATAACATGATCTGATTTTATCTGATACGTTGTAGCGACTTTTAGAATTGTTAATGGTTTGGTTCCCAGTCATGTTACTACCCAATGGGTTAGACTTTGCTCCTATTTATTCCCTGCTTAATAGTCTGCTTCTTCTAACTCAAGTCTTCATTAGGGAAAAGCCCTGCACTCTGAGCTAGTTTGCACAGAATAAGTGTCGTTGATTCATCACGAATGGAGAATCAAATTTTTGATTTTTGTAAAACATTTTATTGTTTGATATTTCCACATCCTTCAATTTACCTTGCTTTGTCTATTGCATTCAAATCTTGTGATTGAGTTTTAACTATATTTCCGATGTTCAATCGACTTGAAACGTCCATTACTTGCGCATTCCTGATGTCAATACGACATTCACTAGAAATCAAACTTGAACTCCCCATCCCGATTTTTACATTGTCAGAAAACTCAGGGATTTGGGTATCTATGGAAAGGTTTTAGAAAGTAGAGTTCAAATTTTTGTCGTTGTTTCATAGCTAACGTCAAGGTGTGTAACGCGCCGAGGACTGAATGGCAGGTTTGTATTGAACATTCCTGCATGGCGAGTGAAAAATTAAACATACTCGTACATTCACAAAACCAAATATTAAACAATTACTTTGTGATGTTTTCTTATATTGTAGTGACAATAAATTTGAGAAGATACATTTACATGCATAATAACATTGTTTGATTGCATAACCATAATAACATTTTAAAACGAACTGTCACTATTAAAATATTTTTGTTTTGTTTTTACGACGGCTTTAATATGTTCATCACTAGTTTTAAAATAGTGAGGTGGAAACATCACGACTATTGTTGTATTGTTGGAGACTAGCTGGAAAGTCCGTTGTGATAAGAATACAACGGGACTGTAGAAATCACTTATTGCTTAAAATGCTTATTATCTTTTGCGTAGTAATTGTAAATAACGAGTGCGTATTGAAACATACCCTTGCCCTTCATTGAGTATGTACAACTCATAATCCTCACAATATATGAATCAATTTATAAATCTCACAATTCAAAAGTACATCTATATCACAGTAATAATATTACAAAAACTCAGTAATACTGAGCGCAATGACTCAAATTCACAGCTCAAAACCACATCGCAATTATTAATTCTAAATGGAGCTAAAAAATTAAGCATATTGGGCGTTACCAAATTTAGAAAAAATTGCCATACATCAATAATTAAATTATATTATCGCTTGCGCGATTTCACTAAATTTCTGTATAAATATTGCTTTCTATTTTATCATATAAATGTTATCCTTGCAATGTTACCCTTACACTCATATCATGATATAATATTTATTTATTGTGCGCGAGTAATTTCTCGTGGAAGTATTTAAATATTTTAATTAACTTTAACCATGATAGAGCATAAAAAGCTATCTAGGTCGTCGCGAGTTTGCCTTTTATATAGTAGGATTCTGGAACAATCGAAGGAAAGCCATCGCCTCTGCTGTACCATAAACTTTAAAACGTACATCCATACAGAATACATAACTAAATAAATATAGTAAGATGTTCCTTAAAAGAAACTAAACCCATTTAGCATCATTAGCTTTCTTTTCTAGGCGATCGACCACCATCACCCGAGATCTACGAATCGGTGATCGCCGCGATAAAGCGCGCTCTCTTTGCTGAGATTACCGAAGGTGTTGAAGGTAAGAGCAGCCTGGATCTCTGGAGGATAAGGAGATGCCGGGTGCGCATATTACAGGGCGGACCCGCAAACCGATGAAGGAGCAGGGGGCTCACCAGAAGCGGGACAGTGTATCGCGGTAGTCAAGCGAAAGGAGTTGGCCTTTGCTCCCGGAACTTGACCGGAGGGCGACTGTACGCTCACTGATGGGTGTGCCTCCCTAACAGCCTAGATATATACTACGTAACAGGAATTCCAATCCTTATAGAAGGCGGCCACCATTTCATCCATTATTACTTACTCTCTCCGATTATTGTGTGGCGACGCCATTAGGGAACGTTCCAACAACCCCAAACATAACACTGCGCCCGGATCGCATGCCCCCTTGCAAGTCAACCCTCTCATATAAGGGTTGGTATTTATTAACAATCAATGTGCGTTTGGGGATGCGGATACATGCAGTGATGTTTCAAATAACCCTGAAAGCACCTTTGAGGAAATGCATAGTCGGTCACCACATTAACAAGCTGCCCTCTGCAAGAGTATTCACATAAGGCTTGTATGTATTTATTTGCAACCAATGAGCTTTAGGTAAGCTGCCACCTGAAAGAGCCGGAGGAGAGGATGTGAATGCATGGAGAGCTATTACGAATAGCAAGAAGCATGCTGTGGAAGTGCATAGTCGGTCACCATATAAGCAAGCTGTCCTCTGAAAGAGGAGTGGGAGGAGGCTTCTTGGTGCATAACTTGTGTTTTCCTCACTTCTGTGCTAAACAATTTTCCTTCTTTACAACACTTCTTTCTACAATAACTTAGAAGGTTCACTCCCAGAATAATTACACAAGCCTGAATGCATGTTCTCTATGAGTAATACTTATATAATACGTAGATATCAACTACGTATAGATAGAAAAAGGACCTCGCTAAGGATATCAATCTGTGTACAGTGATATCGAAAGCTCGCTACAAGAGAGGATAGTAATTTGATTAAATTGGAGAGACGAAGAGCCTAGTGTACCTTTAATGTAGGGAGTCGAGATTTTAAAATTTATTTTCATGAAGTATCCGACATTTTTATAGAGCTACTAGAGACGTTTCGACTCGATTCCAAAACAAGATAGAAGCTGCTTCGAAAGCAAAAGAGGTCCAAACTTCTCTTATTAATAAAGAATATAAAATATTTTCATAGTGTTTATATTTTGTTCAACGCCTGAAAATAAGCAATGGTATGAAAAAATAATTAAGAAACATTTGTTGATTGTAGCAAGAGGACACGTCAAAAACGTTTCCATGAACGATTTTTTTAAAGAAGGGGAAAAACACCTTTATTAATACACTAAAAAGAAGTAATCATTGTAAAACTATCGGTTTACGAATCTTGAAATGTGTTGTTTTAATTGAATCATTTAACTTAAATCGATAATACTTGTAAATGATCTTGTGTGCAATATGAAACAATAATTTCAAATGCTCATTTTGACAACGCACCCAAATAAATTATATTAGTTTGTTCTTTCTATTAAATTATTTGGGTCAATTTAATATGATTTTTTTACAAAAATGAATGTCAATTTGGAAAATTAATCAGTTCAGGGTCAATAGTTTAAATATCAAGAATGGGGCATAAATTTCAAATGTATCCAGCCATTTCTTAGATGGTAAAGTACACGTTTTGTGTTTATATTTATTAAGTTGCAAAATAAGAATAGGACACACATCTGGGGAGACAAATATATTTTATCCACTACACAAAATGTCTTTCCTTCACATAACTTTCAAACACTTTTTACACGTTATTTTATAGTTCCGGAGTTTGTGCAATGAGTATACATTAGAAAAATCCTTATCAGAGAGAGAATTATTCGTTCTTCAAACTTTCATAAAACTTTTTTCTCTTTTCTCCACTACTGAAAACAAATTTAGTTCCTCTTGATGTGAAACACGATGTACACAAAAAGAGTATTTGTTTTTATTTAAAATTTTTTGTTTTATACACGTAAAATTTACATTTTCGCTATACTGTGTTTCAACGGAGTTCCATATTTGTCAGTATATGGAAATTTTGCTCAGTGTAGGGATACTGGCTGAGCATATTGCATATTTAAATTTTGCGTGTTTGTTTCTTTCAGTCACACCTGAAACATCAAGTGCGTGAGTGCGTTTACGCGTGATACGCCAAACTAGCCCATGATGTTTCGGAAAAAAAATCGTTAAAAAATGATTTCGTCAATTCATGACCATATATGGAAAAGATACTCGTTCGCATGAACGTCAGTAAATGTACAAGAAGAGAAAGTTTAAAGATTTTTCCACATAGAGAGAGGAAAACAAGCATCAAGAGAATGCGTGTGAAAAGCTAAAGATTTATTGTTTGAAATAAGTTAACCTAATTTTGACAAGGTCATTGAATGTGTGCAATATTTTACTCCTATTTAAATACAAATTTTAAAGTTGTAATAGTTTTTCTTTTTACGTTGGCTTTAAAATGGTAACAGAAACTGTGGTTCTTTCGAAACTACGAATTCTAACCAAAACTAGCAAAATTAATGCTATTATATCACTTTAGTCTTAGTTATCTCTATAAAACATACTTCCTGTAGATATATACATTGGCTCCCTACTGTATTCAGATATGCACATATTTAAATAGTTTTATTTCTATAATGCCATCTCATAAATAAATCACATATATCAAAATTAGGAAACTATGGTGAAAGTTATTTATAGATTAGATCGAATTATAGATAAGTAATATTTTATAAGGAATTTAAAAACAGTTAAGGAATCTCCAAGTTTGGACTTTGCGGGTTGATGATTGCGTTTATAAGTATCATTAAAGTTGAATTAGTCAGTCCTGGACGATTACCAGAAATTGACCTCTTTCACATATTTCTCATTTAAACAAACTTATCAATAACCAATCAGTTTGGTATTCCTACAGCCAATGAACAATTTCAATAAATGCTAACCGATCTAATGGGTGTTGGAACTAGACATATTTAGGTCAATTTTTGGTTAAATTACTATTCTGGGGAACTTGGAGAAAAAATTAGGTTAGGATGATATTACAAGTGGAAGGTAGTTTAATTAACGTCGCACTGGAGCAATAGAACGGGCTATTGGCGACGGTCCGGGATCAATTCCGAAGGGAAAGTTCCTAGACTTACAAGTGAAACACACTAAGTCAAAAAGATAGCTCTGAGAAGACGAAGAAACAATTTTACTCACCAGCTAAACACACTACTTACTAGCTCTAAGTGTGTTTCGCAGGAAGAAATTAAACGTTCATAAGAAAAAATGACTTAGTGGACTTCAGTAGTCTAAAGATTACATTTTGGTCTAGAAAATTTAAAAGTCATAGCTTGCAAATTTTGATTTAGTGTGTTTCACTTGAAGGGTGACGATATGATACTCATGAATGTGTATTTGTTACCATTACCTTCGACAACCGAGACAACTTTATTAATGACTATTCGGAAAGTGCCTCCCCTTTACCGGAGCACGTGAAATTTCCGGGTGGTCCGTGGCTTTTCGCTGCTACTTGTGTCAAAGCCACACTCGAGTCAAGTATTGTCGGAGAGCTACCCGTCGTTTAGGCTGTCTTGTTAACAATGCTTTTTGAACATGTGTGCGAGCGGGAACTGAGAAAATTTGGAACTGGTCTGAAAGCTAGGCGCGTCGAGATGTTTGGCCAAGTGGCTGAGGAATGTCGTCAGGAGGAGGGGAAAGGGGCATTTTTTCCCTTGCAACATGTAATTATTTCCCTCCATTTCTAAAGTGGTCGATAGCCATTTTTTTGCCAACACGGACTTCTCAACTGTTCTTACGTCCTAGTCGACAGCAATTAATCACTCGTGTGAGCTCCGTTTCGGAAAACCTGGAATGCGGTAATAGACGAATCATATGCTAACCCAGGAATGCTGATGAGAAGAGCCTGCGTTTTGTTGACATGTCATTTTTTGTTAGCACTGTGGAGACAATGCTAGTCACAGAAATTGAGTCCAGTAATATAGAATTTTAAGTCGTTTTTTGTTTGTTCAATATTTAAGTCAGCTTTTAGATTTGTTTTAATTCTCTCTTGAATCCAGTTATATAGAATTTTTAAGTTGCTTTTCGTTAGTTCGATATTAACGCCAGTTTTTAGTTTTTTAGGTAATTATTTTGAGTTTTTGGCAATATTTTAGTTTTGTCCTGGGTTTCAAACTAATTTTGTTGAAGCATTCCCGTTACAATTTTCATGCGTGATTTTATTTTTGCTCACACACTACTCATTTGACAACTTCAGTTTGGCTTAGTTTATCCCTCATCCCCGAACTTTTGCAACATGAGTACTAATTAGTCCGTGGCCAACTTCGGACCACACGATAATCTGCGATTTGTATAAAAAAATCTTTCTATCCTTCTCAATAGTTGAGTGATTATTCGATACTAAGAACAAAGAACTGAGGACTATTGTTTATGTCGAGGGTTTTAGTCTTGCAGAAGAGTCGAAACCAAGGATAATATATTATTTTTGGATATTCGAATTGTAAATCGAAACATTCAATGATCCTAAAATTTAAGCACTACGAACATCGATGCATGACCAAGATTTGAATCTAAAAACAATATAAATGAACCAAGAGCCAGAGTTTTAGGAGTCAAATTGTTCATAATTTGAAATGCAACACAATTTAATTTTCTAACATAAATAGTAAACAATTTCAGATGGCTTAGATTTTTTTTCTCGGTTCCCTAAATACCTTAATGTTGCTTCAGCATTAATTTTCCCATTTTTGATTAGGGCTTTTTTAGATATATTAATGGGGGAGGCTGCAGATTTTTCAACAGCGTCATATTGGTCCGCCGTACGTATGGTAAAATGGTTTAAACGTGGTAGGACGTTTTTCAATTCAACGGTTTAATTTTGAACTTTTGACAAGTGTGTTCACAAATAATCTCAATTAACACCCATTTTAATAATTTTTAGAGCTTATAAATAAGTTTTTTCAAATTTTTTTTAAAACCCCTTTAGATCGAAAGGGGGTGGGTAGGTTGATAATTGCTGTTATTTTTGTAAATCAATCAAAATTGTACATATTTTTTGTCACATAGGCTAAGAATATATGTTATTTGGCGTGCCAAAAAATTTAAGTAATTAGTTTATGTGCGCTACGAGATAAAAAAAAAGGCGAAAATAGCTGGAATACGCTTATGTAAATTAAGAATAAAATGTGCAGGTTCAAAATTATCTTTTATTATAATCACAGAAAGCACCTGCAATGATCATGCAAGTATAAAATTTAAAAAAATCTAAAAATTTATCTCTGGCATGTTTATTTAGAGTTGGAGGCATACAGCACGCCTCTACCGCCGCTATTTTACCTGACTACATGCAAGTGTGCACCACCCAAGAACTTCCCTGGGTAAGAATAACGTTTATTCGCTCTATTTATAGTGACAGATGCGCGTTGTGTACGATAGATCACCATTTCAAACCAAAGCAATTCCAAATTCGCAGGACGCTCAGCGATCTTGAAGGTCAAAGTATCGGTAGGTGAGGAGGGAAGATGTTTATAGAAGAAGAAAATCACCCAATTCATAGCAATCATAAATTGATAGTGGATTTCGTGTCGAGATGCTCAACCGGAACAGGCACCGAAGCGAAACGATCATCTGGAATCGGGGATCGAGCTCTATTGGATCCGATTCAATTTTCTTGAGCAGCTGTTCGGATGATGATGTGCACCGTGTATACCAGAGTATGAGTGCTACTCCGCACTGTGACGGAATGCAATGAGCTCCGGACTTTTCTAAAGTGGATGGATGTTTTTAAAAGGGGGCCTAATATTTAAAACATCACTGAATGTTATTTTGTCTAAACAGGTGTCAGTTTGTAATAAAACATACTTAAAAAGTATACATATTAACTGCAATATTAATTTAATAGACTTATCGATAAAACACAGTGATTTCTTTTGGTGATTATTAACAATTTTATTACTGCTAAAGCTTGTTTTACACTAGAGAAACTCGAACTTTGCAGACCAATCAGAACAAAAAAGCAGTAATTTACAGGGGAATGACTGCTTTTATGTCAATAATTGAGTGATAAAACAAGTTAAGATGTATAGGCAGTCGGCTTTGGGTTAATTGATTATTGAAAAGTTGGGAAAACTGGTAAGGAGAAGGCTGCCATATGCAAAAGGATGAATGTCGATCGTCGTGGCTGGTTTCCCCCAAATCAATGCTGTCGCTTTCGGCACCGAATAATAAACTTAAAATCAGAATAAGCGCTAAAGACACCAATTGTGGAAGCGATTTGCTTATTTTACCAACAGTCCCCTAATTTAGCTAATACACTAGTTCAAAACTACATGACGAATGCCAATTCCTGGGAGCCGGATTAAAAATATATGTTGTTACGTATTTTGTAAGACCTAGGTAAACAACTTGACGAAGTCCGCGAGTCCAAACACGCTCATTAAATCCAACACTACATCCATCAGGACTTCAATAGAGATCCTACCTTGTCAGACCAATACAAGACAAATGACTTGTGGAGGCTTTTTCAGTGTAACATTTTAAACAAGTTGAAAAAACTTCATGTCCCTGAACGGATAGAAATCGGATGTTCCCTCTCACAAGTTCAGAAAGGGCAATCTGACATTTTCTGTCACCCATATATATATTAACTCCAAGGTGGTCTCTATAGTACCATATATGGGTTCTCCAAATTTTGCTATTTGAGCTCTTTATGGCGAATAACTCTTGATAGGTTAGCGAATAAGGAGTGTGTAAAAGCTCGACAGTGGCCTCCTTGTCAAGTCTATCCGCAATTTCATTAAATTTGTGATCTACCTGTGATGGAATCCATTTTATTATGCTGCATGGTGCTCTAATCACAGAATCCACTGGATATCTGTGATTAGAGCACCATGCTCCAATCAGAAAAAGGAAACGTAATCTGAAATTCCGGATTTTAATTTATACGTTTTTCCCTAACAATTGTAGTACTCTGTTTTTTCTAAGGGATATATATTCTGAAACGGCACTATCATTTGACTTAGACAATGTCTAAAATAATATACAGTACTACTCAGAAAACGCAAACATTTTAGCAATCCTAGGATTGCTAAAATGTTTGCGTCAATACCTTAATGCTCTAAAAACAATTTTAAAAGCGTTAGCTGTTCTACTTTCTGAAATCGGTTTTGATTGAGTGCAAGGTTTTCTTTCCTTAAAAATCATGTAACGGGATGTGACTCCTGTTATTTGTCTAGCTGTGATAGAAACACCAAATTGTTCAAAATGCCCAAATTGTGTACTTAAATATAGTTTTTTCACTATTTTACTCAAATGATAAATTCGAAGCCCAAATACGCTCTTTAAATTTCTGTTATTTATATTTATGTTATTACATTTAAGCAGCATTAACAAACCTCAGAAAGTCGCTCTATCTCTTCTATAAAAATTTAAGTTTTTGGAAAGAATTCACTGTATCAACAATCTCAATGGCCAAGTCTCCTTTCTCCTAGTTCCCTAAATACCGTTATGTCAAATGAGCATTGCTTTTAATGATATTTTTCGATCGTTTTAAGAGTTTTGACACATGCAGAAGTATATTTTATCTGTACGAGACTTCGATGTTCTCTGATATAACTAGCATCAACATATATTTTTGATAGTTTTTTAATTCCAAAATCATCTCGGGAAGGATTGGAGCCCTGTGTGCTTTCCCCTCAAAAGATCCCTGCCCTTAATGAGTGCTTTTTGAATAAACTTATGTAAATTAAGAAAACACACAAAATATGCAGATTCAAAAGTATATTGTTTATTATAATTGCAAAAAGCACTTACAACGATCAAATAAGTATAACATAAATGGTATTGAGAATTTCCGAGCATGTTTATATTTGAAGAGGATGCCATATTACTTCTGTCTCCTGGTCGACCCTATTCTTTTACGACTACGTGTAAGTGCACAACACTCAGCAACGACCCTGTATATCAACCGAGATGTTTTCCTTTTTATACGCTTACTGTGATTATTTTAAAATTACATAGTTTTGTTCCAAAAATAACATAAAAAGGATTTTTATGTATATAAGATAGAAACTGAAAAAATATGCTGGTAGATATAGAAATCAGCCTAGAAAATAAAATTTGAGCGAACGTGAAAATAGGTTTAAGGAATATAGGAAAATAGGTTATCTACGGAATCGCTTTTGTGATTGGGATGCAATTGGAGGTTCAGAAGCTAATTGTTGTGTGCACGTTTTGCTATGAACTTTATTAGAAAGAAGAATAAATAAGACCAGTTTGTAGAATAAGAAATGCTGATTTATATTTTTAATGAATTTTATTTTATTTGGAGATATGAAATGCGCATACCGATCCATATATTCCTTGTAAATGTACTTAAAATAAGATATGAAATGTGAGTAACGATACTGCCATTGACAGATATGAACAATCTAGAAACTGGTACGAATGCTATGCACGTGTTAATAACTCACAATACTACCATAAGCGAAGCCATCAGCTTGGAGCAAAAAGATCTAGCTAGTTAAGCGGATTGATAACGTTTCCTGCATATCTTCATCGACCTTCTAATCAAATAGACGGAGCATGTGTGCTCAGCTTTTGTTATTTCTTCCAGTCGCACGGTTTGAAGATCTGTCATGTGGTTGTGGGAAAAAGCAAGAATCCTCAATTATTGATTGCTTAAAGTGATTATCCACCGAGATCAAAACCACTAGTCTGCACTTTAATAGCCAATCAGCGAAGTCGATTCGAAAGCCCATGATTTACCCTTCAAAGATATTACGATAGCTACTCCACCCACATGCTCTGATTATTTCATCAGAAGGTCGATGCATATCTTCATCAACCTTCTAATGAAATAGAAGGAGTATGTGTGTGCAATTTCCTGCTATTTTTTCAGGTCTATCGGTTTGAAGACTTGTCTCTTAGTTGTGGGAAAGAACAAGGAAACCAATGTGGGACAAATTACTGATTGGTTGAAGTGATTATCCAACGTGATTAAGAACGCTATTCTGCGCCTCGAAAGTCAATCGGCTGCAGTCGATTCGTAAGCCCAAGTGACTTACCCTCCTGAGATCGTACGACAGCGACTACACCCACATGCTTTGTCAATTTCATCAGACGATCGATTATTATCTAGCGCTAGCGATCAGCGAGATTTGATTAGTAGGATTCGAAAGTAGAATTGCCTTGGATTTCTTAGAGGATGGATGAAAAGCAATGGCTTCTCACTTAATTAGGAATGTAGTACCGTCCTGTGAGATAAATTTCAATTGGGATGAAAGATACTGAATATTTGAATTTCAAGGTACCACGTGGGTTTATCAGTTTGTTTTATTAGAGTATAACGCTTCTCAAGTGCAATTTCGAGAGCCGAATCTTTTTCGGCCCAAAATCCCGAAAACCCCACGAACTTGGGGAACGAAACTTGAGACGGTAGCAGATTTTGGACGCGGTAAAAAGAGGGCAATACGAGTAAAGGCCCCCGTTCCCATCTCTTTATTTATTTCTTCTGGTTCGTTTTTTCACCCGACCGGGTGCCACGCGGCACGCGCGTGCGCCCTCGGATTAGTTCTCTGTGGCAGCTGGCACGCGAGCAGCACAGAAGCGCTTACTTGCGTTTTTTGCGACTTATTCCTTAAAATCTCCGAAAAGGAGGGACCTCCTTGGGGTTGTTGTGGAAGACGCGGCGGACAGATGGAGGGTATCGGAAGCACGTGGCACGCGTCGAGGGGTTCGCGAGAGAAACCCGAGAAAAAAGATTCGCGGGGGGAGAGAGAAAATGGTAAGGTCACGATGTAGATGTAACGAGAAGTCAAATATGGATTCGTCGTGCAGCAACTGGGGCTATCTGGAGATCCTACAACTTGCGGAACTAATTGCTTAACCACTAAACATTCATCGTTCATACCTAACGGGATGGGAAGAACAGGTGTTGCTCCGGTGATGAGTTCCCCCTTAAATTGAATTGAAAATATATTATTGCTTGTTGCATTTTAAATTGTAACTAGCAGATCTGTGCAAAGCCCATCTGCTCTAGCTTCTTACTTGTTCCAATCTATTAATGACTCAAATTTGATACCTTAGATAAATCAATTTACAATGAATATATGCATCGATTTGCGCATTTCTTATCTCCAAATGAAATAAAATTAACAAAAAAATATAAAACTTGTTATTCCTAATTTCTTATTAATTCCTTGTACTTCGTAAATATCTTACTTTTGCTTACTTCCAATAAAGTGCGTGACAAAAAGTGCACACCTCAGTCGTCACAATTAGCTCCTGATGTCCATTTATATTGCATCCCATTCATTAGGGCGATTCGATATTTATTAGCATCTGAAATTATTTTCATTTCAGTCACATTTTCTCTCCTACGTTGATTCCTATCTTATCAGATTTCTCCTTGCCTTCTCTAATCAGATTGCTGGAAAATTCCATTAGAGCGATGAGTTCTGTAAAAATTTAGCAATATTATGAAGCTCTAGCTCAAGGACAAGAATAACTAATGCGGCAAAATCCAGTAGTGGCTGATTTTACATTATTTCCATCCGTTTATTTCCACACACACATTCGTCAATATACAAATACTGTTGATTTCTGTGCGATCTATCTATTTCAGACTATTGATGTATATTTTACTTGGGTGATTTTGGGAAACTGATTTTCGTTTATATAATAAGCTTCAGGGTGTGTTTTGGATAGATAGCTTTCAAAATAATTTCGGGAGGCATTTGAGCCCCGTTGACTCTCACTCTTAAAACTACTGAAAGCATTTTTTATGATCTATTTTCTATCCTAAGTGATAATTATCTTCTTGAATCGCAATTTGAAATCACAGGAATAACGTTGGATTCAAAGTACCAATGAGTTCTGAGTTTGAGTTTTAAATTTAAAATGAAACATTAATCAACTTTAACTGGATTGGCAAATTACTGAAAGCAAGGAAAGTTTTTTAAGTTTCCCTTAATCACATCCCAGTATGGAAAGGAAAATATTAATTTTTGTGACCTCAAATCAAGTTCATCAATTCGATTCTCAAACTGATTCTACTGATCCAGGTAAAATGAGCGACTTGATACAATTCGAAAAGAGAGAGAACAACCAAAGCAAGAAATCGCGTTTTCGTAAGGCAGGATTGAATGGAGAAAAGTGGCGTGGTGTTGAGGTGGTGAGGAGCACTCCATGTCACAATGGATAAGTTCTTGTTTACGGCGGTGAGCAGCGTTTTGCATCATTAATCAGACCTTTCCGATCGCACCTGGCCTGTGCCAGCATTTATAAATTGATTTCACTTCCTGACTTTTTTCTTTCGCCTCCTCCTTCGAAAAGAATCGTCTAGGAATTAACATTCAAAAGAAAGATTTTTAGGGCAGAAAGATTAGAAAAGATAGATCGCCTGTTTGCCTCGGTATTTCCAACTGTGTGAGATCTACCGTGCTGGTATGGCCAATCTAAATTCTTTTTGAGAACAGCCGCTGATTGCATTTGACAAAGATTAAACTTATTTTTATTTAATGATTTCAAAATTTTAAGTTTTCCTGTAACGTCTAGTTTGGACTTTTTTCAACTATAAATTACATTGGATTAGTGACGATACATATACATATAAATGAAAAATTACGAGTATCTATTTAATTAAATAAAGGTTAAACAGCTTTGACATCGGGTCAAATACTCAAATTTTCATCTATTTCTACCTAAATATTTTTCTAGAACGTTACTCAATAAATATTTCATGTTGTTTTAAAGGCATGAACTCTGATTTGTAACTTAAATAGCCTAAATTGATACCTGTATTTTCTAAGTGATATAATTTTTTGTAAAATAACAAAACCACAAAACGAGTTTTTCGTTTAATTTTGTAAATTCCTGACCTTTTATGTGGTTCCGACAATATATCTATCATTGCACGAATTAAACGATAAAACTATTTTTGGCAATCATTTTATTTTTTTTTCAATTGAAAATGTAAAGTATTAAAATAAAATATTGAATACATAATATAAAAATTACAAGGTTTTGTCCTATCCCTTCTGGTTTGATCGACCTTCGCCAATAGCCCGTTGCTATTAACGACCTTGGCTCCTACGACGTTAGTTAAGTACCTTATCTTACCTAACTACAATAGCTAAAGCTTTAAAAAATTAATTTTCTTTAATGTTATGGAGGTCGTCGTGACTCAGTGGGTTCAACCACTACTCTCGCAATCTTAGAATTATAGGTGACACAGGTTCTATTCTTCACTGTGCGTATTTCCCTCTTTCGTCAGTAAAGCTTTCTTTGTGTGTGTATGTCCATTTACTTGGACCTTGTTTGGCGCAGATGGGCAAAATATGACCCTTGCACTGTAAAACATAACCAACCATTAATGTTATAATTATAATAACTATAGCGATTATATTCTGCGACTTTAATTGATTGATTTGTCAAAAATTCAATTTTAAAATTTTGTTTGAACCCCGGTCAGATGACGAGTTCAACACCTGAGCAGGCGCCCCACTCTCCAAACTTCCACACCACGCCAACGTGAGGATATTTAAGGTCATGTCGGATTGAACGTAAACCAGCTCCGTATACACGATGGTCTTTGCTTGGACCGAAGTTAAGGTAGTTAGATTCTGCTGATTTCGTTTTGACAAAAGTTATAGTGAATTAGTGTAATTTAATATGATAAAATTATTTAAATATGTAATTATTTTCACAAAATGCAACAGCATTATATTATATTAATGAATGATTTTAAATTTTCAATCGATAAATTTATTTAAAATCTTATCCTTCGTCTCAAATTTAGGAATTTGATTGACTTCATAAAGTAGATGATTTGTTGGTTTAGAAGTATCTATTTCATTTTGCTGAAAAAGATTAAAAAGAAAATAAAACAATGAAAAACATTTTGTAAAGCGTATATGAAGGGATAATAACTGGAAAATAAAAGTAAAAAGCAAAAATCTTAGATAAATGTTCATATCAGTCGTGAAGATATAAGTCATGGAGAAAGCTGTTTCTTAAAGGTGTTTTTCATACTTAGTATATTACATGGCCAAAGTGTCTCAACTTAAGTGTTTATAAAGGAATTTTTCAGGCATCCCTTGAATTATATTGTTAGGGAAGTGATTACGGATATGGCACATATTGACGAATTTTAAATATTACTTGTTTTTCACATGCATTGCATTTTCTCATTTGCTCACAAAATAGACTTAAAATCCAAAATGAAGTTATGTATATTGCTGCTATAATGAACTACGAGTTCAGAGACATATAGAATTACTGAGTTAATGATAAAATGTATTTTTAAGGTCATTAAATGTAGCCTTATGATTTTTCGAATGATAGCTCTTAATATTTACCTATATAAGCATATGATTTACTGTACTTTATTTTTAAAAATATACGTTTGTTAAATAAAGCGGGAATGTAAATAATGGAAGATAACAGAACATTAAAAGAGAAACGTAGTAACTAAAAAGGTATCTTATACTTTTATAATAGAGTTAAAATAATTTTATAAGTATAAAAGATACCTCGCTGCGTTTCATTACAATCTCTTTCCCAATGCCCGACCATTTGAACAGAACTGATCATGGCACTAAAAGAACCGAATTGGGAACCATTTTGCGTTACCCTGGTGCACTACGGGGGACAAGTTCGCGTTATACCTCACATACATACCATACATTCTAGGCACAACCGGGGCCGCGGTGGCCCGGTTGGAAGAGTAACGAACTAGCAACCGAAGGGTTGCGAGTTCGAATCCAGCCAAACACCGTCGTGTACAAAGGGGGCTGGTGCACGTTAAATCTGTCGTGGCCTCAAATGTCCTCACGTTGGCGTGGTGTGGAAGTTTGGAGAGTGGGGTGCCAGCTCAGGTGTTGCCTCGTCATCTGACCGTGGTTCAAAATTACGTGGTGTTGTCCTCGGATCTTTCCCTTTGGGATTGATCCCGGACCGTCACCAATAGCCCATTGTGTTGCTCCAGTGTGACGTTAATTGAAATACCCAATACCCTAGGCACAACCCGTTTATAAAAAGGACACACATTCACTTCAGAGAGAAAAACATCCATGCCCTACTCCGGATTCGAACCAAGACTCTTTCAATCCAGAAGCCAGCACCATAACCAATGGACCAATGGGTCCGCTAGAAATTAACAAGAGATATTTTCGTCGCCATTAAAAATGCAAGCAGGTGATGTACAGATGATGTCTTACATTTCCCATAAAAGAAATTGTATAAAAAATAGCTGATTACACTTTAGTTAAAAAAAACCTTAAATGGAATTTTTTCTATGAACCATTTTAAACTAAAACACGCACAAGCAGATTTTAATTTAGTAACTCTACAAATTAATTTAAAATTAATTTTATTTCCAAAATTGAAAAGTTCGTATTGTTGAGTATCCACTTTTCAGCACAATGTAGCACAACTGGTTTTCATTTGACATTTTTCGTGAGTAATTTTCAGTATCCAAGCATCGCTTTATTTTCAATTCTTATAGAAACGAAACACACTTACGCCGAGAGAATAAAGATTTTCCTGCATCGTTCTATTTATTCATCGTTCCTTGCTCCCCGGTGGTCATAGCAATGTCTTGAAACCCACCCAAACAAATCCTTCCTGTGATGGCCGCATAAAGGAAAACGATACTAATGCAGGTGAAAATCTATATACATATTTAACTACGTACGTGACATTGAATTCGACGGGATTTCTTTATTGTCGAATGGCAACAACATTCATTTATAGACAATTTAAAATTCTATGGTTGTGGGATTCATTCGCCAATTTTACTGTTCAGTTTAAATATACTTGATTCGAGTTATGGAGTTCGTAATTTTGCTAAACCTATACGGAAGAGCTTCACTCTTATGAAATTCTTCCACAGTCTGAGTACAGAAAGCAATGAGAGAAATCTGCAAGTAGAAAGCGCAGGAAAGAAAATGGGAGTGAGTGTGAAAAATATTCAGATGTCAAAAAATACAGTCACCTTTGAATAAATGAATGGAATAGAATTGATTTGGACGGTCACAAGGTAATTAGGGTAACACAACGGAGGTGTGAACTTCATTTTATTTCGTGTCATGCATTTTATTGAAAATAAGAATTAACACCAGTAAGTACACTAAATGCTATAATAGTAATTAATTAACGTCGCACTGGAGCAGCACAACGGGCTATTGGCGACGGTCCGGAATCAATCCCCAAGGGAAAGATCCGAGAACAGCACCACGTAATTTTGAACCACGGTCGGATGATGAGGCTTGAGCTGCTATGCTATTATATATTTTTGGCTAATTTTATTTCATTCAGAGGTTTGAAAATGAATGTTATGCTTATTATAAATGGTGAGTAACGACACTTTGCCATTAATAGATGTATGCAATTAAGAAAGCTTAGCGCAGATGTTTTGCGAGATATTCTAGTAATAAAATAAAAGAGAACAGGATTTTTACTGCGTTCGGACAGCGAGGGAAAGGTCATCTCTTATGCGATGGACGTTCCGGAAGCTGGAGGGATGGTAGTGCGGAAATTCCACGAATTGGTGTGTCAACGGGTGATGAAGAGATGCGGAAGCTGTGCATTTAATTCAATTCTTGATCATATCTGCACATAGGAATGAGTTCCAAGAAATCCTTTCGGAGGTGAAATAAAAGGATTCTGCTCCGACGGAAAATGTAGTAAAATTAGATACATTTGAATTCATTTACTATCAGTGACGAGGAAGTGGTGATGGTATGGATAGGAAAATAGACCGTTCCATCGACGTAAGTTTGTAACTTATGAGAGTTATTGCGTGGAAGCCATGAATAAATAGATAGTGCAGAATTCTCCAATTTTTTTCTTGAGTTTTAATGAAAGGGAATAAAACGCATGGGTAAGGGAGTTTCTAAGGTATTAATTACTCATGGGCATACCTTAGCAAGACACTCCTTCTAAAAAAACATTTTGTTTCTAAAACATAATTTCCTAGAGTCAGCACTAACTCCCTTTGTGGTTGCTGAACGGGTAGAGCATTGTTGATTCCAGGGGAAATAGGGGAGAGTTGAAGAACAAGAGCGAGCAATATGATGTTAAAAAATGTGTCACTTAAAAATGTTTTCTGCAAACGCTTATCAATTTTAAAGACACATTCACTTCAACGATATATTGTCGTAAGAATTATACATCGAAAAATGCAAGTTACAACTGATCGGTCTAAAAACAAGACAGTGTTTATGTGCAATTTATTTTTTGTTAGTTCATTTCAATAAAAATAGCTTTATAGTTTAAGTTCTAAGTTGTTTTACTTACAAACTACATTCTATAAATTCTAAAATTGTACATACAAGTACATAAATATTTTTGTTAAATTCAAAAGTTGTATGTACAACTATATTTTCAATTTATTATTAGTTGAGATAGAGTTTTCCAGAGGTGGCGCCGAAACTGACTTGTCTTTGAAAAGGGGGCGTTGAGTCAAAAAGTTTAAGATATCTTCAGCCATTCATAAAGCACGTATTTAGAAAGTAATTTCGGATGATCCAGTCTTATTCACGGTTCCTTAAATATCTTAATGTTAAATAAGCATTGTGTTTTATGTTTTTTTGGACTAATTTCAGACTTGAAATTATCATACGTATATTTTAACTACATGATTATCGAAACTTTTATTTTCTCTCATATAACTAGCTTTAGAATGCATTTTTGATCTCTGTTTAATTCCAAAATCGTATCGGGAAGAATTTGAGTCCCATGGGCACTCCCCTTGAATACATCCATACCCTTGATGAGTGCTTTTTGAATATTCCAATGTAAATTAAGAACAAAATATGAAGATTCATTATTACTTTTTATTGCAAACACAAAAAGAAACTATAAATAATGAATAAACATAAAATTAGTAATATCGGAAAACATTGTCCATGGAAATGTAAAGCTGGAGGATACAAAACCTGACTTTTGGCTGCCCCAATATTTTCAGACAACTTGCAAGTGCACGTCTAGCAAACCATTCAGGAACGGCCCTGTCTGATGACGGTTTAAACTCTGTTCGAATCCTTTGTCCTTTAATGTAATTTTAAGCAACATTCACAGAAGCTTCTATATCTCCTTTAACAGACAACTTTTCAAGAAAGTTGACATCTTTCTTCCTTCTCAAATTAATGATAAGTGAGCCTTTAAGTTTGTTATCGTTATATTAACAGACAATATTCGTTTACCTTGTGCGTGTGTGTTAACATGATTTTATAAACATATTTTCGTAGCAGGGCGTGAACATTAGCATTGATAACCCAAATCTTCAAATATCATATTGAACCAATCACTACTCTGTCTCGGTATTTTTAAAATTTTTCATTTTTACTATACACTTCCAGACCTTTTACTAATGTGATGGGAAAAGTGCATACCATGGACGGTTTTCTTGTTTGTAATGTGATAGTATTGTAAGTGGGGCTAGAGCATATCAGTCCATTCATGTTCTTCTTTGGACTGCGCAATTTCTCTGCCTAGATTCGAAGCGCTCTAGCTGTGGAACTAATCTATAGGACTCCTTCAAGCCGTTCTAGCAGGTGTTTTATATTTAGTGGACGCACATACTCCGTGAACTTACCCCACTTCATCCAAATACTTGTACTTTAAAGTTGCGGTTGTATCTAATCTCCTTGGTCAAGGTATAATCTAGACCAAATCCAAAAGATCATGTGCAAGTTGCACAGATACCACCTCCTGTTCATACAGAAGTTGTTCTACAGAAACACCAATATAATTTCAAATATGAGAAGGAGTTTCTGGGTTTGCGGAGCATGGGCAGATTGGAAAGAGTTCTTAACTACTCTCACAAAAATTATATATCTTAGGTATCCGCTTCCATATCTTGCCAGAGCAGTCTGGAAAGTATTAAACCTTTAAAAGGCAATGACAGTCCAGGGCATTTTACGGGATACCAAGAAAATGGGTGAGGAAGACCCTGTTTTGTGGATCTTTTATTTTTTGAAGTAGTAAATTTCCGTGGAGGTGGGACCACGATTTGGTGTTCTGATCTGCACACAACCTTCCTTTGCCAGAAAATGTAACTTATTACAATGCAAGTTGATTTTCATTGATTTTTGGTATTTAGAGTACTAATTGAAAGCAAAACGAGAGAGGGAGAGAGAGATCATAACCAGTAATGTTGTATGACATAAATTATAAATGAAGGAAACATCTTTCTCTAGCAACATTATAATTTTCTTCCCATCAAAAACAATATATATACAGCCCAGAAAGTAAAAAAAAATATATTCATATTCTTATTTCAAGAAACTTCCTAATATGAAATAAAACTTCTTCCGCAGCATAAAAAGCTGGGGTGTAAAGGGTAAAGGAGCATTTTTTTCGTGTTTTTGTATATTTTCATTGCGTATACGCTCCATGCATATACGCTAAAAACTTTCATTTGTCTTTCTGTAATGGATTCGCTTTCTCCTCACTGTTATCGATCGTAAAAAGGACCACTGTTAAATTATAAAAGTTTTATTTCTTATCTGCTATCCTGAGTGGCTGCTGATAGCGTACTTCGGGCAATATGTGGGTCTCATGTTTCCGATTTTATGATCAATGAATATGATTGCGACTTCCGATCGCCGCATCTTTCAAGGACTGTAATATGACAATCGATAATCTCTGTCTATCCAATCTATTTTTAAAGATTTGAACCGCTTTTAAAACAATCTATTCTTTTATTTGATTTTCAATACTGAATACTTTGAATCACTTATTGAAAAATGTTGAAAATATGGTAGTAGCTATGGTTCAAGAGTTAAGTCCTAAACAATTAGCTTGCATTGGTGGTTGGAAGATATTTCGTAATATTGGATAGTAGGTATAATTGTTTATTCACGTAAGCATAATTTGTATTGATGTTTATTTATTAGCCAAGAGGGATGTTAATTTGATATAATTACATAATCAGTAAATAATTTTAAATGCTACAATTGTAATCTCGAATTTTGTGAAAGGAATAGTGTATTTTAATTAAATTTAATTAATTTACTTCAATTTTAAAACGTGCATTGCAAATTTCATTTATGTTGAAGTGCTATGATGAACATTAATGAAAATAGGCAATCAACCTGAATGATTAAATAAAGAATATGTAAGAAATTGTATGTCTTTTGCTGACTGATATTTGTCAAAACAAAAGAAATTATGATATAATTCAAAGTGTTTTATGCTAATGTATAGCATTATATAACAAAATGTAAACACTGTCGTGATTAACGAATCCACAAGAACTTTCATCAATTCGTTATTGATGATTCGTCATTAACAAAACTGATCAGATCTTGGTAGACGAGATACCTCGTCATTAGTACAAAACTGGCCATATCCTGATCTCGTCATCATAAAAAAATTGGCAATATCTTGATGACGAGATATCTCACCGTGAACAAAGTTGATCAGATCTTAATGGACGAGATATCTCGTAGAAACCACTCGGAGGGCAAACTTTTGCAAAAAATTATTTGTATTTTGTTGTCTTTGCGAGGCTAACTTTATCTAAAGTAAAATATGTTTTTTTGCTTTCGATTCAATCTTGATTTACCCAGTTTTCAATGCTAACATACGCTATAAATTAATGGTGATGTTAAATTTAGCTATTGCAAAAGGTATACGTTATAACGACGATATCAAAGCACCGATAGTTCACATCTGTACAGAGTTAGGAAGCACGTTCTTTCTCGAATGCGCGTGCTACTTGGTTGATATGTAAGGAAAAACAGTCGCGCGTGCGCATCGTGAGTTTTGTACCTGTCCTGCCGGGTGGAGGTCGCATTCAGATGCTTACGAGGGAGATAAATAAATAAAGGTCCGGATACGTAAAATTATGCTCGTAACGCAGTAGCGCTTACCGTAATGCGCTATTCGCTGACCACCATTTGCATCGATTACGTCCGCACGACATCGGGCCTTCTTTGGGGGACGTTCGCAAAATGCACCTGGGAATCTATCCTTGCAGTGGATCTGCTTCCATGGAACACAATATTCATTTGTAATTCACTGTTTCAATTCATTATAAAACTTAAATAAACTTGCATATCGCACTCGTAGAAGAATAGTACAAGCTCCCACCCCGCACACATAAGAGGAATCGCTTATATCTACAGTGACAGGTACCAGGGCAGAAGTCTAAGGAAGACCTCGGACAAATTCTTGCGCAGTAATTCACAGCACAAGACCAAAGTTTAAAAAGTATAAATCTTTATATTATGTTTGTAATAAATAATAAAGGTGTGAAACTATTCTATAAAGGAAAAAAGAAAAATTCACAATTATTATTTTAACTTCCGCTACTGACCCCTTCAGCCTTCGGCACTACAAGGGGTGAACTAGACGATATGTGTGAAGGAGAATCCAACGGATAAGCCATCGTAACTCATAACAGGGACAATCACCATCTAATAGGGATTCGAACCCGGGATGGTAGACAAATGCTGACCACTACACCAATTAGGCTATCGAGAAATATTAACACATTTATGCAAATTAACTATTAACTACTTGGCAATTGCGTAGCAGAGTCGGATTCTGGGGCCCGATCTCACCGCCTCGAAAGTAGCAGTTTCTAATTTCTAAAATAAAACTAAAAATAACAGAGCAAATACTATAGAAACATAAAATACTTTTAGTCTCAAACAAAGTAATAGTTATTTTGTTCTTAAAAGAGTTGTTACTTTACAAATTATTATTTATTCAGTAATATAACAGTTTAATGACTTCATATTCATTACGAAGCATGAAATCAATGATTATGGACAGCAATTTTCCTGCGTTGACTCTACCACCTTACGCATGCACAAATGTAAAAACCATCAATTTTCTCAGTAACACAAAAGCAAATAAATATCCGGAAACAATATTTGAATACTTGCTCAGTACTGTTTCATGCTATTTATTTTGTAAATATTTGAGATAAGAATCATCGTACAGCATTCATTCGTGTACTTAGTTCATCCAGACGTGCTACTTTTCATGCACTTACAGAAATCTCAAACTCAGTCACATAACTAAAAATGTCATTAAAAATTTTATAAGAGCTTAACTTTTACATACACATTCCATTTTTAATTTTGGATCCCATCCGAAAAATTTTGTGTACGGTACTGGTACTTGGTGCACGCATTTTTATTTCATGAGGAATCCCAAGGAAGGGAGTAAGTATTGAGCTACGAACTTAATCAGAATTTGACATAATTTCTAAAATAAATGTATTTTGATAACATTCTTTTTCAAAAATCTGTGGACAAAATTTTTCTATGAAAATTTGATTCGTTTCTTGGTATACAATTCAGAGCTACACAGGAAATAAAATACACAAAATATATCCTGCTAATTACACCTTGTATGTCCTTAATTTAGATTTTTCAGCCCATGAGAACTAAAGCTAATTAATTTCAAGTTGAGTCATTTTTTATAAAGCTTAGTGTACTGAATAACGTATTTTGAACTTCATTTCCGTTTGCTAAAACTCGTTAGAAATTCCATTATTTTGCACTCTAAATGTATATCATAAATAGTATGTTATTTTTGTAATTTAATTTTTCTGTCCCACCACTATTGATTTGTTATCTTATTACAGATGAAAAAAGTAATAACGTACAATAGGACATAATATCGTTCTCTTTCTTGATTTGAGGATCCTATAATAACAGTTTATTTATACAACTTTAGGAGTAGTGAATTTTTAAAATGTTCATTAAAAACACTGAATTTTATACTGGTGTCTCATGGAAATAAGTATAGATCAATTACAACAGATATGAGGTTTGAAACTTTCTTTTTGTATTGACATTCATTACATACGAATAACTAATAAAAGCTGATAATTAAATCTGATAGAACAAATAAAACAAAGAATATAACTTTAAAAAAGCATTTCAATTTGAAAACGAACATTAAAATAGTAGTGTAACAGTGATAAATAGTAGATGTAATTTACACCCCATATAACGAAGACCCTAATATTGAAAAGAAAACCATTTTTATAAATTTATATCGCATACAAAAGCTCTGTGAAAGCTATCACTCGCATTTTTAAATGGAATACTCCAGATCTCATACTTTTCTCCAGCCATGTCGTTTTTTCTGTGTTTTCTCCCCGAGTCCATGTGCATCTCAGTGTAATCAACGCAAAATGCAACTTTCATTATGTACGAATAACGAAGGAAATGTAGGAATTGGATCCGATTGAATAATTAAAATCATAGATCGCGTAATGCTGGTAAATATAACTTTACAACAGCAATTAAATTTAAGAACCAAGCATTGAAATAGCAGTGTAACTATTAACAAATAGTAAATTTTGTTTTACACCATATACAGTTAAGTCTTACTATTGAAAAGAAAACAATTTTCGTAACTGTTTTTTCATTTACAAAAGGTTCTGCTTTTAAAATAACCATTCTCACATTTTATATGGAACACTTCAGATCGAAAACTTTTTCCTGTTAAGTTTTTTCTGTGACACGTTTGTTTTTCTGCGTTTTAATTCCGTGTGCATCACATTTAAAGCAACGCAAAATTCATTATATACCAATAACAAAGGAAAGTTAGGAATCAAATCCGTTAGAATAATTAAAAACATAAATCATGTACGATTGGTAAAATACATCTTTAAAAGAGCAATTCAATCAGAAAACCGAACTCTGATATAGAAATGTAACTACTGACAAATAGCAGATGTAATTTTACAGCATATGAAACAGTCTCTTAACATTGAAAAGGAAACAATTTTCACAATTTTATTTCGTTTATGAAATCTGCTTTTGACCCTCTGAGACGTTCACACGCATATATCCGATCTGCAATCTGCAGTCTTAACTGCATTACTTATAATTAGTGTTGACCTTCTTGACCTATAGAATCTTTCCTTTTTAGACAACAGATCCGGTTACTTAGTCATTACAGTGTTGAGGTGTAAAAGAAATACTATACTACTCGAAAATCTTGTGACGCCTCCCCAGAGCGTTAAAGTAATCACTCTCACATTTCAGATCGAAAATCTTTTCCCAGTCCCCCAAGTCGTTTATTTATACAGTCAAGCTGTTTTTCTTATTTTCAAGTATTTGCGTATGCGTCGCATTGAAAGCAACGCAAACTACAACATTCATTGCATACTAATAACAAAGGAAAGCTAGAAATTGAATCCGACAGAATATTTAGACACAAATCATGTACGGTTGGTAAAATATATCTTAAAAACAGCATTTCAATACGAAAACAAAGCATTAAAACGATAGTGTAACTACCGTTTACAAAAGCTTTGTTTTAAAGAAATCACTCTTGCATTTCATACGGAATACTTGAGATCGAAAACGTTTTCCCGGTCAAATCGTTTTTCCTATGTTTTCTTCCGTAAGTCCACTGCATCACAGTGAAAGCTACGTAAAGTCAATTTCCACGCAAGTATGAATAACGAAGGAAAGGCAGGAATTAGATCCGATTGAATAATCAAAAACATTAATACTTTTATATTGGAAAAATATAACTTAACAGCAATAATTCAATCTGAATGTGAAGCATTAAAATAGCACTGCAACTACTGACAAACAGTAGATGTTTTTTTCACCATATACAACGAAGTCTCTAATTTTGAAAGGAAAACAATTTTCACAAGTTTCTCTCGTTTGCAAAAGCTTCTCCTTGGAAAGTAATCGCGCTCACGTTTCTTATGGAATACTTCAGAACGAAAACGTTTCCCCAGTCAAATCGTTTTTTCTGTGTTTTCCGCTCACGTCCATGTGCATCGCAGTGAAAGCAACGCAGTCGCCCATTCTGTCGCCACGCCAATAGATAGATTCCAAAACATAGAGGAAAAGAGAGATAAAGATAGAGTGAACGGAGAAACATATCCATGAGATTTTGATAGACGGTTTGCAGAGCAGGAAATTTACGAGGAGTCGGACGGGGGATGTCTAGACGTCTTCATTCGGTCGTTCGCGTTCGGTCGTAAATTCGACTCGTCGTTTATGATCGTCATTCTGCGAATGAGGACTCTGAGCGCACGAAACTGAACCCTCATCGAAATCGATATCAGTTTTGATCATGCATCGATTGCTATTAATTGAAATAAATCGTAAATGGCCATCAGACGATGGGGATATCAATTTGACCATATCTGTGTTAGAATTCACAACTCATGGGAATAAAAAAGTTTAGTGACGCTTCTACGATTGAGCAATTGAATACAAGCACAAAATATCTTAATTTGTAAAGGAAGTTACAATTTGTGATGAAACAGTTGAGTCGTTCAATCTACAATCTTTTTCTATTAAAGAAACTATAGATGAATTCATTACAAAATAAATTCTGATTGGCAGGTACTAATTTTTACTCAACTCAAATTTCTGTTTTTTAACATATTTAATCTTACATCTTGCCCATAATTATGGTTGGTTGGTTGAATTGGGTATTTATAGCTCAAATGTCCGTATTTGGTAAGCGGGGCCAGACTAGGCTTTTCCAACTTGCCTGAAATGTAACACTGAATAAACCTCCCCATCTTCTGACCTGCGCTGATAAGGCAAGAGTGGCTGGTTGGTTTTAGGTTTTATATTGCAAAGGTCATATTTGACCAAGCTGTGCCAAACGCAAGACAACGGCAAGGGAGTAACTCAATGCAAGTCCAGATCTTGTGTTTGACCTTTTTGAATCTGTTCAAACTCAGACTTGATCTAGCTGTTTAGCTAGATGTTAAGAAATAAGTAAGAATAAGAAGTCAGACAACGTTAAGAAATGAACATACCCACACAAAAAAGGTTCTACTGACAGAGAAGGGAGAAATATACTCAGGGTAAGTTACAGGAATCGAACCTGAACCGCCTATAACTCGCAAGTGGCTAGCACAGTAGGCAAACCCATTGACTAACGGTGTCCTCCGCTTTCTGTGGAAGGTCGAGAGCATTTCAATTTATAATTGTGTTATTTTTTAGTTTTATATCATTCATGTACTTTATTTGTATCATTCATCCATTATTTGGAATGGTAATACTATTTTAAGCATTTGTGAAATATGAGGTGTTCCGCGATTTCCTGATTGGTAACTATTTTCAATAAGCGCGTTTCCAAACGCTTGTTAAATTGAAGCATTAGATTCAAAAATCAATCTCAGCTATGTTATTTCAGACACGCTAAAAACAACTTAATAGTCTTGACGATTGAAAGAGCAATTCAATCTTCGTATCTCGTTTTTTTCTTGTCATCTTACACGTTTTATTTCGAACGCGTAATCTTCATCCGCACACAAGAAGAAAGAGACGTGTAGCGATGCGGAACAGCACGTTCCGAAACGAGTTTGGACACCAAAGTTTTGGACATCCCGGTATAATCCCGTAATGAGGCATCGTCCCGGAGACATCGATAAACGGAGGATTCTAAATCGAGGCACCTTATCGAATTTTCTGAGGGGATTAGCGATGGTCATTGTCTGGTTACTGACACCATTCTCGGACGGAATCCAGTCCTCCCACTAATATAACCAGGACCTGAATAAGCAGAGTAGTCTGTCTTCTGCGGTTAATGCAAATATTTTGTGATGTTCTATTTCATCAATTCTCCTTCGAGGGAATTTCGGCAGACCTAAAATCGAAAGGGAATTTCCTTAAAAACAGCAGTATTGGGAAAAGGTATTCCATCAACCACATTCAATTTTTGGAGTTTTTGAAATTATATGAATTAATGTATCATAATCAATGTAATAAACTACTGCCTATTACGCAACAGCCACTGTGTCATACAATCATTAAGGATATGTAAACAGGTGAACAGGGTGCTTGATTCAGAAGATTAGAAGCAGGCGTTGGAGTTTCAAGTGTTTGTACGTTAGTGGTGAACTTAGCCACCACTTCAAAAATTAACCTAAAATACAATACAGCAACGTTACTCAACTTCACCATGAGGTATATTTTGGTAGACTAAGTAGCACTCTCTTTCACGTGTCTTGCTAAACGTTCTTAAGTGATTTCACTGTGGGGAAAATAATGACGGAAAAGGAGTGCACGGTTTGGCCTGTAGCTCTATGGTCATTTTTGTTTGCTACAGCAGGTTCAAACAAGAATATTCTGCTCAAAATATTTCTCAGAATTGGATTTAACCGCTTTTTAATAACACGACAGTTGAAGAAATGGAAAGAAACTGATAGTACTGCACAATGGAAGGTAAGGTCAGGGAAAATATATCAATACTATCTTTGTATTATTTTAGCGTTTTGCTTAGAAATAGGTTTGACGAATCCACTGACTTGAAACTGGCTTGGATAAAAATTATTTAAACGACTAATAAGGATTCACACCAATCGGTATTCTCTTAGTCATTTGGATCTCTGCACATCATTCTACGGAGCTATTGTTGATAAAGAAAATGAAGTCAGATCGCTTAAAGTGAACAAAAAAAGAAAGTAAAACCCATGAAAGACTCTGAAAAATAGATTTTGATTGAATTGCATTTTTGGAATTATAAAACGTCTACTTAGCCAAATGCTTTGGGGTTGCATTTTCTATGAATGTGTAAGTAGATTTTACCTTATGGATAGTATTCTGAATGCTGAAAAATACATAAAGATCTTTTGCTGCCCTCTGAAGAGTTTTATAGAAGTTTGGGGATGTATATTATGGCATTTTTCAACAAGATGGAGCACCTGGTCTTGCAAAGAGCAAAGTAGAAAGGTAAAATAACAAGTATTTAAACATATTATCCTCCCTACAGCTATATAATGTATTAAGTTTAATCTGAATTTTCCATGTCATTTTTACGTTTCAGGTACAAAAATATCTCAGAGGAAGCAACGTTATTGCATTTTCCAGGCCTGAGAATAGCCCCAAGCGAAGCAAAATTGAAAACTACTGGTGATAACCATGAACAAAAGTTTCCAATAGGAATTCTCAAGATAAAAGGCAATTACAAGAGCAGTTAATCGTGTTCTGAAGCATCATTTGAATGAAACACATTCAGAATTTGATTACGCCGGTACAGCATATATGTAGTCATTACCAAAGGAAAGGGAGGTCCAATGAAATACTTGAGACATATTTCTTTATTTTGTGAGTATAAATAATCTAATTAGCTAATTTGAATCAACTTTTAGAAGTCTTGTAGCAAATTATGTGTTTCCAACCAAAGTAGAAAGAAAAATTAATAAAATTATAAAATAAATTAAAATCAAAAAGGTTTTTTTAATGTGGATTCCACCCATTCAAACTTATATTTGATTCCGGTTCAATAGATTTAATTTTAAAGTATGTCATACTGTCAAAACTAGAGAATAATTGAATAAAAACTTGCCGAAGAATAAAGGTGATTCATCACAAAACTTCTCACGATCTGGTTTTGTATTGCAGCCCCCTCGGCCTATAAAATTGGCAACCATTGATCTAGTAGAAAGCAGGTAGAAATTATAATACAGCATAAAAAAGATATAAAAAATAATCCATGAGAGAGAAATAAGCATAGGAGGAAGAAGAAAAAGTAATTTCAGCGATTTAGTGTCGTAGGGAAAAGGGATGCGTACCACGTAGCCATGCACGGAACCTGTTCTGTTATTTATAGCTACTGTGTTTACTTTCACACAACTGTGAAGAACGTTCCCCTTTGTAATGACAGGGGTTGTCCTTTTCCCCAGTCCTACAGACAACTGACAGCTCTGTTTTGCCACCCAGAAGTGCTTTGAAGTTTCTTTTGCTTCCACGGTAGCCTTTCATTCCCTAAAAAGAGTAAACAGTCAATCACACAAACCAGAAAGCCACCCACAAATCATCCCAGGGCAGAGGCTCAATCACTGTCGTTTTGGTTCGGCAATTTTTCAGTCTTTGAAGTGCCTTTCTCAAGCAGGGTTGCCTTTTATTGCGGAACGGGAATACCTGCAGACTTCAGGACCATCCCAGTTCATTAGTGTTGTGCTTTCTTATATCTATACCTAGGTAGGAAAAGGGTCGATGTCCAAATTCACTTATTTTGAGTGATGTTCATGAATCAAAAAAGTATTGAAAGTTATGACGGAAAAGAGAGCGCTTATGCCCCCGTGTCAATGTATTATGAAAGAATGAAAAACATTGGTAATTATTTTATACACGCTGAATCAAGACTAAAACCAATAAAATTTATTAAATCAGCTGTAACCAAAAACTTTGCGAAATGTACAGTGGCCCTTTCTCTACCAAGTACATATACGTATATTGAAGGGTAAACTTCAACCTAATGAACCTATGCTAATGTATGTTTAATTGTTTTTCCAAAGTCCACGAAAATTGTCAGTTTGAAAGTTTTTTTGGCTTTTTATGGCGCAAGGGCTTATTTGGCCAGGCTGCGCCGAAATACAACACAGACAGCGTCAAGCAATTGTGAAAAGAAAAGGAAAGGGGAAAGAGAGGAGAAAGACCTTTTGGGCATCCTGGGGTCGCGATCCCTCTGTTTAACAGAGGCAGTAAACCCTATGGGAATGAACATTGCTTTTGGGGATTTTTTGTCAGAATGACATTTTTTAGCGAATTTAGACGTGTATTTTACCAGTAATATACGAAACCGATTTTCTCCGATAGAACTTGCTTCAGCATAGCTTTTTAATTCCAAAATCATTTCGGGAAGGATTCGAGCCCTCTCTCCCCTCAAAATAAACTTGATGAGTGTTCTTTGAATGTACTAAGATACACATTAAAAACAATATATACAGATTCAAAAGTGTATTTTATTGCAATCTCAAAAAAAACCCACCAAAGACCGATTAAGTGTAAAATTAATAACATAAATAATTTTATTGCTGTTCAAGTTCTAAAATGTTAGAGGCATAGTGTGTCTGTCTTTCGGCCGCCCCTATTTTTTCTGATTATGTGCTAGTGTACGCCCAGTAAACCAATAAGGAACGGTACCAATCTGCAATTATGAGTTTCACTTTCTAGGGAAATCGTAGAAAACCATATTTGGGGGTTAGCAGAACCATTGTGGCCTGGGAATCTATGCCTATATACTGTAACGCCTGGTCCATGTTTTTATTCGTTTAAAAAGTTAAATCTCTCCATTGTATTTATAATAATAAAGCTGTGAACAAATGTGCAAAGGAATAAATTATACATTTGCATCGGTTAAGTAATGAATACTTGGGACATATAGTTGCATTTCATGAGTGGCCCGTCGTTTCAACCTAGTACGAGGCCGCCCACTAACCTGTACTAATTACACCCCACTCAGGAACGGTCCTGATTATAGTTACGTTTTCACTCAGTGACGGGCTGACTCAGATGATCGGGAAATATAACTATCTACCGGTCTCAGGGGTTAAGAACTTTAAAATGTTGAATTTAAAATACGTAATTTTAAGTTATTAGACGCGTGACGTTTAACTAGTATAGTGATCGCAGCGGTCTCGGGTTTCAATCCTGGTTTGTAAGTGCATGGATGTTGGTGATTGTCCATGTTTGGAGTAGTGGGGGCTTACCCATTGGCTGCTCCTTCGAAAGCAGTGGTATATCACTACTGCATGTTCCTTTTTCTGTGCCGAAGACTTGCGCACCTTGATCTCTTAATTCAGTAACTATAATAAAATTTCGGCTAATTATAATACAAGATTCTTGCTATTGCCGATTATGATATACCAAATTTCGTTAATTCTTTCAACATTTTACGGTAGGTAGGTATTTAATTAACGTTGCACTGGAGCAACACAACGGGCTATTGGCGACGATCTGGGATCGATTCGGAAGTGAAAGATCCGAGGACAAAACCTCGTAATTTTGAATCACAGTCAGATGGCGAGATCACAACTGAGCTGGCATCCCACTCTCCAAACTTCCACACCATGCCAACGTGAGAACATTTGAGACCACGAAAGATTTAACGCGCACCAGCCCCCCTTGTATACAACAATCTTTGGTTGGATTCAAACTCACAACCCTCCTCTTGCTAAGCCGTTACTCTTCCAACCGGGCTAATAGGAAAATCATTTAAGTATTACTGCATGAAATAAATTCTCCTAAAATCACATTATTTATAAGATATTTTTTAATGAAAGACCTGCAGGCCTCCTAGAAGCATCGGCCTCCTGGGAATTTCTGGATTTTCTAGTGAATCTGTCTGTCACTGATAATTGATTATGAATTTCCAAAATCATTAACGAAACCATCTCGTCAGACATGAAAGTCAAGTGCACAACAACGAATGCTTGTTTCAGCCAACAAAAGATCGAAGGGAAAAAAGAAACCCACGCAGTAATAATATCGAGTTGATCGGCTCTGAAAGGTAGGTTGAGCGATGCGATGCGGAAGTAATAATCTCCCGTTTCATCGCTTTTCTCGTTTGCGCAGCACACGTTTCTCTCGCTTGAATTAACATGTTACTGCATGTAGAAGAAAATTTTGCAGAAGCGGTGTGTGTCATGTGTGGGAAACATTCGCTTCGTTCCGCCGGCGGATTGCGGTGTGGAAACGGACTCACCTCCGGCTGGGGTGTGTCTCTACATGCCCATGCTTGCGCCGGACGTCTGAGATTGAATTTTCACTTGAGCAACTGAAGCGGGACTTTTTGTGAAAGATGCATCCAGTCAATTTCATTGCATTTACGATTGCCGTATCAGCGAATCTCGAAGCCACACTTTTAATTCCTCAAATGGGGAAATAGATGTAACAGCCTTCCCCACGTCACATTCAATTTATTATAAAATATGTATTCTCTGAAAACGTAGACCCTTTTAACCCTCCGTTAGTCCCGGGTCTTTTTAACAAATGAAATCGTGGTGCACCAGTGTGGTGATCGAAGCTCCTAGTTACACCCGCATTATTTTTTCCTTTTTAATACGTAGAACATTTTAGGATATACCGAAAAACAGATGACTAAAAATTGTATTTTCAAATTTATAAATAATACATTTTTAACTATCCTGGTGGTTGTCTTGAAACGGATTGACCAGATTTTCATGGACGTCAATAAAGAAAACTGACCATATCTTGATCTTGTCACTATCAAAAAATTGGTAATATCTTTATGACTATTCAATCACCTAATTTAAAGAATAGACTCGTTCAAAACCATGTGACAAACCACCGCTTCAGCAAGTTGGCGTGGTTCAAACTCCGCCAACTTGTCGGAGTCGGACTATGCATATTCCAAACATTGCTTTACTTGATTTGTTTTTCGGACACGTGTCGCTAATAGAAATTCCAAAGAACTATTTCGGAATTTATGGTAGTTAAACGGCGGACTCCAGTTAGATTAAACGCAAAACGGCGGACTCCAGTTAGATTAAACGCAAAACGGCGACAAATTACTTTTACTTAACCACGATACATATGCGAGAGCATTTGGGTAAAAATAAATAAAAAATCCCTATCTTCCTTCTGGTTTGTTTAACTTGATATCTTTCTCATAAATGCTTAAAAAAGGCGCTCCATTCGTAATTGGATCTTTTTAGCACACTTATATTAATAGTAAACTTAAATACCTTTATTTCCAAATTTTAAGGATGCATATTTATTTGTTAGAAACATATAAAGTACAACAGAGTAAATAAATGCTTAAATACTACAAAACTCTTTCTGCTAAAATAGTAATCCAAGCATCACAATTTTTTAAAAGTTATTTAGCGAGTATAGTTATTTAGCTAGTTTTCTCCCATTTCAAATTATTTATGTTTGAATTTAAAATTTTAAAATTGTACAATTTTTGTAGTGAACAAAGACGCTGTATCAATAAAAGTTCATAGATGGATGACCTCCCTCCAATATCCTCCTTTAATAGTGCCACTGTTCGTTGGCAAGCACTTAAACTGTTGCAACTACATCAGTGGCACCAATTTAGGATTCGTTAGACACCCAAAATTATTGGGAGGGCAAGGGAAAATATCAAATTGCTAGCCCAAGATAATTTATTCATCAATTATTACGAACACATTTTACATGCAAACCAAATTGTTCACATGAAATTCGCAACAAAGCAAAACTATTCACAATTTTTATTAATACGCAAGTTAAAAAATCGAGAATTTCCGATACGAAAAACATACTCACTTGAAACCGCAGTCTTATTGGAATAATACTAATAATATCCTTTGTATTTAATCAGTAGGCCCTGAATAAGTAGTAAAATTGTTAAATATTTCACTTGGCAGTGTACCAAACAGATAACTGCTCTTCACGCAATTTGGAAAGAGTCTAATACTGATTTAAGTCTTCTCGCCTATTTATAGTATAGCGCAGTAAGCTTGACACAACATAGCATAGATTCCCGCCTCTGTACTTGTAAGAACCTGCGTATGCCAGAAGTGTCTGCAAATACAGGATAACACTCGCTTGTTACGACCTGTCGTCTTTGTGTGGATCGATCAGTTGTAATTTGTATTTTACAACGTATTATTTTTGCGACAATGCATCTCTGTGGGGAGTGTCTAAATGGTCAAGTGGATAAGTGCTTAAAATATTTGAGGTAACAAATTTTTTATCATCTTATTGCCCACTCCTGCTCCTCAACGCCCCCTGTTTTGCTTGGGGCCAGCATTGCCTCCAATGCTTCTTCAACACCCACAGGGGTTGTTAATTAGACATAGGACGAAGCATCATCTTGTTTTACCACCTCACAGAAGAAATAAAAAAATTATCGTTATTCATATTTATATTAATTATCTCAATTATTATATATTATTATATATATATGATATAAAAAATTACAAAATACTTTTGATTCTTACTTGAGTAGTATTTTTACAATTGTCTTGCTTTTAATTGTGAATGTAAATTACGATTTAAAATTTTTGATGTGAAAATTAATCATGGTTTTGAATTTTTGCTTATTAACCTATTTTCCCCTATCATTGGTTAACTACCTTTATTTTTACTAATTCAAGTAATTTTTTTTGTCTTTATAACTATATAAATGTGTCACAGGAAACAACTTGTTTCCTTCTTGCGAGAGAAATCTGAGATACTTGAGAAAGGAAAATAAAGGAACACAAAATTAAAACAAGTTTTCGTAAAATGACCTTGAAGGCAATTGTACTAGAAATAAGGTTATGAAACTAGATTAATTCTAAGAAATGTCAAGTGTGATTGATAGTTTTTCTTTCGTCATATCTTTTAGAAGCGATGAGAGTCAAAAGAAAAAAGTGAATACTCTCAAAAAAGTCGTGAGATTCCATGATTAACTTAGAAAGTTTAAAGCGTAATTTTATTATAAGCTGACAAAAAATCAGCAGGTTTTGTTAAATTTATCTGTAAATGCAAAAGCAACTTTAAGTCTTATAAAAAACAGGTGATTACCAAAATGCCTTTCTCCTTTTTAAGTTATAGTTAAAAATTATTTACTTCAACTTTAATATGCTAGTTGGTTGTTGGTTGTGAGACGTTTTATCTCTCTTTGACTCATTCAGACTGGAAAACAAATCAAACAATTAAGAATATTATTAAGATTTTTTAACATTATTTTAAGGTAATATTTTATATTCGCTTTCATAATATGTCCTCTTCAATATTTGATTTCATGATAGGTTCCCTAAAGGCCTTCAGGAAGGCAATACCCCATCACACAGTTGACGGTTGGGTGAGATGTGGCAGCACTTCCTATGGTGCCCCCCCCCCCGGAGTAATGGATAGATTGGCACGTTCTCGCCAATTAAGTCATTGAAGGGTCATACGATCCATAAGCTGGCATTGGAAGAATATCAAGTAAATTGTAAATAGTCTTACTCTTTATCTTGCCAAAATTAACATGTACATACTGGTTATCAGAACTGGCTGATATTTGTGGGAGAGCACCCAGTGGTTTAGCCACCACTGCTCCTAACAGGAACAATTACTAACATACATGCTCTTACAAATCGGGATTCGATCACCACAATACCAGTTAAGAGGCCGGTCCTGAAGCATACAGTTGAAATGAAACCAAATCAAGGAAAATGAACTTGATATAGATACCTGGATTGCTTCGGTTTTATGGCGCAAGGGCCAAGCTACACCAACTACAAGATAGGCAACATCCAATAAAATTTACATGCGAACGTACAAAAAAGTTTTACTGACACAGAAGAGAGAAACACACCCAGGGAGGAATCAAACTTTCTCCACCTACAGCTCACAGGTTGCTAGCGCAGTGGGTAAATCCACCTGAGCCACGGCAACTCCATAGATACCTGGGAAGGTATTCTAAGAAAATATCATTTTAAGAAATAGTGCAGTTTACTTCAATGAAAATTGATAGCTGATCCCCATTGAGAATGGAAAGACAGGAGAGATGTGAAAAACCGCCACCTATTGTCGAAATTTAAAAGCCTGAAGGTGAGCAGGCTCAGACCATTTCCGTCGGAGGCAAAATCCCTGACAAGTCTCTGGAAGTAAGTACGAAAGTTATTGCGAAGGAATGATTGTGACCTCCAATTAGAGGGGTGCAGATGACGCCCGAGCAGCATGATTCTCTATTCCAGTGCTTGCACGCGATGACTCCTTCAGCTCCTCCAAAAGCGAATAACCCTATAAAGCCACTCTCCAGTTACGTACACTTTTCCACGTTTCCCACCCCCATCTTTGACCACCGGTCTGAGTCGTTCGATTACTTTGCACGTACTCATTTACGGTTGGTTAGTTCGGAGAGATAGGCCATGAATACAAACGATCGTAAACAGTATCGAGGGTTCATCGTAATGGTCTCTCGGTGACACCCGTATTGAATGATGATTTGGCAGTGCTCTTCGCGTCATTTTCTGGACGCTCATACACCTGTGCTGGAGGCGAGTGAAGTAGGCTGGCATTTTGCAGATTCTTATGCCTTCGAAGCAGGTGACATCAATAAAGCAATATATCTATGAGAGGGATTTCAGTGTAAACAAACAAATCAGACGGTCTGTGAAGATTTTACTTCTGCCGTCCAAATGCTCTCGTATGATACATATCGTGGCTACTTTAAATGTTGTTTAATGGCGTTTTTGCAACGTTTGGCTTTTAACTTAATTAACGTTGACCAATCAACTACCATATATCAGCTCAGAAATTGTTCTTTGGAATTTGCATTAACGAAGAGGTGAAATCGTATTCGAAGAACAAGCCAACTGACGTCACATTCGGAATACGTTCAGGGAACACGTATCGCCGCAGAAATGCTACCCATGAACTTACATAATTCTTAAATTAATACTAATTTAAATAATATTAAGTTACGCTTTTTGGATTGCTTTCTTTTTCAAAAATGCTCAATAAATATGAAACAAAATTAATTTACCTTCAGAAATATGTTTTTATAATTTATAATTTTTAAGAATCAACACACAATATCAATTTTGAAGAAAATGGACAAAGGAACATACGAGGCCTGATCGAAAGTATCCGACTTCTGACCAGAAAAATGGAATACTACTTGACATATTTAACACAAACTGTGTCCCCTTCAAAATGGAATCTTCCTGAGTCGCTACACTTCTACAGGTGGTTTTATAACCGGAAACATTTTTCTGTCAATTTTTGGGACATCCATCAGGTGCTTCATCGCATTTGGCCTAACGAACCTGAATAGCCGAATTTAATCAAAAAATATCACGATGAGATAAATATCTTTAAAAATATACCTTCACTAGCAAAATTACCCGACTTCACTCGGGTTGAATTGGTTTTCTTTAGATTGAAAGTCAGAATAATCACTTTCCTCTTTCGTAGAAAAATGCCAAATCATTTAAGTGTGAGCAAAATAATTTTTCACCTTTTCGACATCTAACTTCTACAACTTACTTTGGACACAAATCTTATACATACATATCCCTCCATGTAATGCATTTCACATACATCGCACCCCTGCTAAAGATACAATCAGACTAAGGTAACTACTACAAAAGATGATTTTGTGGGAGGATTAGGAATTCCCATTCTTAAGTTCTTTTCCTGTAAAATTGCTCAACCCAATTCGTAAAAATGACTAATCTACGGCGAATTCTCTCGCACTCATAATTTACTACTCATATTTTTTGACTCTTGCACCAGGCTTGTGACATATTCGAATTTCTCCATTATTAAGGGAAAGCTGACAAAGTAATTTGATAAGATATTTGTCACTAAGTTTGTTTTTTAAAGAGAATGCGTTTTTTCTTGAAAATTCCATTTTGTGGCAAGTGCAATAATTAAAATCTTGTTTTAAAATTGAATGTCGTCATTACAAAGCAAAAATAACCTATTACTACTTTTTTTAAATGGTGAATCGATTTGACTGCGTTCCATCTAAAGAAAACCATTGTTTTACAAATTTTCTTTATATTAGTTTCTTAAATATAGCTTCAATTTGTAAAATAAGCCACCTTGACCTTCTGTTGCTATGACAAAGAATTTGTAATATTTCAAAAGTACGTTCTGATATTTTAATATTAACGTTCTTTCAATAATGGCAAAATTCCACTTAAAATTTGCTTTATTCTAACTTACATGCTACTTTAAACAGAATACTTTGCGGTGGTGTTGCGTATGAAGAAAAGGAATTACAATTTATTAAAATAATAAATATTTAATAAGTTTAAGAAAGCAGCGAAATAAAACTGAAGTAGAGTGCAGGAAAAAAGTTTTTCTGGAGATATTAATTCGCGATTGTTTTTTCTCGGTATCTCGCACAGTTGCAACAACTTACAACTAAAAATTAGACAAAATTTTAAAATACAAAATTACTTAAGAGCGAAAAAAAACAGAAAATATCATTGCACGTAGCAAGCGAACACAAGTTTCCGTTTCGTTGCAAAATATCCTCTGTCCCAAATATTCGGTTCATATTTCGCAAAGAAAATTTAAAAAAGGCTTGAAATAAAAAAGTATTAGAATTTAAATTCCGTAAAAATTGTTTTTGGAAAAATAATTTATTTTTCAGCAGTACTGGTAAAACAATTCAAATAATTGCATGTTCAATATACCCCTTCCAGCTACTCCAAAACAACCAAATTATGGTTGATTTAAGTATAGTTATTCAGATGTTTTAATATGAAACTTACCTAAATATGTAAGCAAAGGAATTTCAAATAATGCATTCACTAAAATAAAATGTGATGTATCAAATATAAAACACTAAATTAAAATATATTGAACAAATTTTATGTGATACTTGTACAAACACACAGACACAAAATCGAACATAGAACGGGAAGACATACAGACTAACGCCAAGTTCAGTCACTAAATAAATGTAAGAACTCACAGTATGCAAGGATTCATGAAAACATATTCAACAGTTTGGACGTAGTATTGGCACACACATAGACAGACAGAAGGACAGACACCAAACGCATAAGAAGCATATTTTGAAATTAGAAGGGCCCAAAATGGATAGAAAACTGGAAGTGTGTCGAAAATACTCAATATACAAACAAACACTCCATTTTTATTTATATAGATTGTTCTACCATTGTTAGAAAAAGAACTTTATAAAGATACCTTTTTGGAATGAATATAAATTAGCATTCATTACTCATAAAACTTATCGCATTGAACAATATGATTTTTAGGATTTATATTTTATTTGTGTTAATAAAAAATTGTAATTGATCAGCATACATATCCCACGACATATTTGCATCGAATTCCGGAATTGATCCAATAGCAGCCATCTTGCTTCAGACATGCGATATTCTTATTATCAAAATTAATTCATCGTAATAATTTGAAAAGTAATCCAGAAGCCTTCATCCCATCTTCGTTGTCACTAGTAGTCAAAGCGCTTTATTTAACAATTACAATTTCATTTTTCATGGGATGTTCTACATGGAATATTCTAGATGGAATGTTCTAAATGGAATGTTCTAGATGGAATGTTTTAGATGAATCACACAGGAATATGTACAAAACGAGTACAGTAGAAAAACATACGAATGAGTAACGCATTTAAATAATAAATTAAGATACATTTACCAGATTGTTAGAATACCATGAGTATCCATTGGATGTGTGTGTGTGTGTGTGTGTGTCGCATTGAAATATAAATTTTTATCACCAGATCTACTTAAAATGGCTTTATTTATGTAAGAAAGCCGGAAGCTTAATAAAGTGATACCTCCATTCAATCATAGAATTAACAAAAATTATAACTTCTTAAACAAGTAAAACGAATTAATTTTACAAAACAAAATATTTTTTACTTACCTCTCCATTGATTTCGAAAATTCACTCTGAAGAAACATTTCGATCGGAAATTCTAGTTTTCGTTTCATCTCCAAAACGATGCTTGGAAGTAATTTCAAGTCGCAAATTCACCATGTAGAATGGAATAAGAAATTTCTACAAGTTAAAGAAATAATTTAAAATAGAGTTATATTGAAACTCATACCAATAGCATGCTTTCATTAGTTTGAGGACAGTAAAGTAGATACAAAAAAACCAGATAGTTTTCTCAAACCTTTTTATGCACTTCAGAATTATATATTTTACTAGCTGTAAATCTTGTTGATATAAGAATACAAAGGGGCACTAGAAATCACTTATTGCTATTCAAGTACTTATGAATATCTTAATGAATAATAATATAATAATTATTGCGCATTGAAATATACCCTTGATGTGCTTCATTATTCATTAATATTTACAACTCAAAGAACGTACAGAATAGTAAGTCAATAAATCTCACAACTCAAAAATACTTCTCGGTCGCAGTAATTATCTCACAAGCTCAGAAATACGCAATTCGATTAACTCGAAGATCACAGCTACATCTCAATTAATAATCCTAAATGGAACCAAAAAAATTAAACATATTTTTGTTGCCAGATATATAAAATTACATACCTATTAGTAATTTAATTATGTTATCGCATGTGCGTTTTCACGAAGTTTCTGTTTTTGGGTGATTTTCAGTGTAAATAAGCAAACCAGGCGATCTGCGATTATGCTTCTGCTGTCCAAATGCTATCGCTTGATACATATCGAGGTTACCTTAAAATGAAGTTTATTCCCGTTTTAACAACGTCTGGTGTTTAATTTAATTGGTGCTGACCAATCAACTATCATATATTAGTTTGGAATTTATTCTTTAGAACTTTTGTTGGCGAAATGCTGAAATCGTATTCAAAAACAAGTCAACTGACGTCACGTTCGGAATACTTACAGGAAATAAGTATCGCTAGAGAAACAATAGCGAGACCTATGTTCAGCTTGACAGAAAATACCTCTCATATCGCTTGCGTTTTCTACTATTTCATCATCTATATTATCGCTTGCATCATCATTTCCTAACATCTATGCCATAATTTTTTTTTCATTGTGAGAGAGCAATTTATCGTGAAAGTATTTAAATATTTTATTTAACTTCAAATTTCGGTTACAGCTGGGATAAAAAGTGATCCACGTCGTCAAAAATTTGTCTTTATATAGTAGGATTTTTATTATTAGTTTCAGTAAATTCTGAACACGCAAATATATATGTATTTCCACTGCATTAAAAGTCAACTATATATCTTTTATATAGTAGTCAATGATCAACAAACGTGCATATGTCTACGTTTTGACTTCTAACATTTAATTTTTCACTTCTAAATGTCATTTATTTGAAATAAATGTTATATTTCCTACAAAGTTCATGAGCTTTGGTTTTAAAATATTGTTCTTCTTGCTTCACTTGTTTTCTAGCATAAAAACATATTCTTTCAAAAAAAAATCATAACTTTTAAACATATACATTCTCCAACATTAAACACTTAAAATTTGAAAAATTAAACTCCCGAAACTCTCATCTCAGAACGTTTCGATGATGGAATGACATCGACTGGAACTTAAAATGTTGATTCAAAATGTTTTCCGTCTTTTTTATGGAACTTCATTAAAAAGGACTTCATAAACAGATAGCTTTATGCAGGTTTTATTATGTTGTTTGCGAGTTATTTTTTCGAGATAATGACTTTAGAAGCTCGATTTAAAAATTACATATAGTTGGTAAAAAAAAGTTTCCGTACAGAGATGAAAACGGCGTACAAATTATTATAATTTCTAAAGAAATCTCACCAAAGATTCAGAAACTGCACAAGAAACTTATTTCATATTAGAGAATATGTTGGCAACAAAAATTACTTAATTTTAACAAATAAAAAGTGATTAAAACTTTGAGGAAACATACAAAATGAAAGGCAGAAAAAGTTATGTACGCACTATGCAAATTGATTAGAACATACAGTCTAGTTGTCCCGCATTCAATTATCTTGACTATCCAATGAAAAAGAACTTCAGTATAGTGTAAGCAATCATTTCAAACGATTTTTATACCAGTGGATCGCCTAAAATAGAAATTCCGAAACCTATTCGCGTGTTTGTGATAAAGTTGAGAAATGGGGGGTTATCAATGAGAAAAAATATTGGCGAAATAGCAAACAAATCTAAATCTACATTAAAAATTATTGAAAGATATAGGAAGAAATTGGAAAACAGGAACCGATCCGGAAGACCTCAGAAATTGAGCAATTTACCCGAGGAATATTCTGCGAAAAGTTCGCGATAATCCACGAATTAGTGCACAACTTTCATCCTTGTTGAAAATTGATTATAATCTTGAAATATGAGCTCAGACTGTAAGAAAAGTAATCAAAAAGTTTGCTATAATGGACATGTGTTACGTAAGAAGCCATTCATTAGCAAACTTAACAGAAGAAAGCGTCTTGATTTTGAAAAAAAGCATGTAAGCCCTTAGCTTTTTGGGTTTCTGTACTTTTCAGGGATGAATCAAAATTTTTTCTATGGTCCAGATGGACGTGTTATGGAATGGGGAAACCAAAACATCAAATGCAAGCAAAAAACTTATGTAGAACTGTAAAACACGGCGGAGAAAATGTAAAGCTATGGGGTTGCATGAGTTCTTCTGGTGTGGACAATTGATGTTTTGTTGTAGGTAACATGGATAGCTATGTGTACCTAGACATTTTGAAACAAAATGTCCTTGCTAGTGCTACAAAACTGTCCTTGGAAGACCATTTATCTTCCAAAAGGACAACGATTCAAAACACACTAACATTCTGTAAAGAATGATGCCTTTACCAAGTGTCGCAGCAATTTCACACACAACCAGTCTCCTGATTTAAACCCCATGGACACTGATGGGAAGAAATCGGTCGCGAACTAAAAAATTATAACACCAGCAGTAAAGATAACCTGAAAAGTGCCACTATGGACGTCTGGAACAAAATTACTTCATAATCAACAAAAACACTTGTGGGAGTCATGCTTAAACTTCCGAGAGGGGTCATTAAAGTCAAAAGCAGGTTCAACTGACCATTAAATGATGAAACATGGTGGGGGAAATAATATTTAATGAAAGATTTTTCATCGTACGGAGACTTTTTTTGCTTTATATTTGGCACGTTTTTGTGTTATTGTGAATTATGCGTTAAACTATATTGATATTTTTTGTTTAAATGCAACAGAAACTTTCTATGCAATTATGCTCATCTGTTTTTCCATTCTTATTTCTTCAGTATTTATATTCTGCAAAAAATAAAGCTATTTATTTCAAATAGTAAGTGCGTACGGAAACTTCTTTTACTCACTGTATCTCGGTATTTATTCTAGTGCACTCTCAACAATATGTATTTATTCTTGCGTTGTCCCAAATAGATTGATTTTAAGTAATCAGATATATTTAGCAAAAGTTTAACAGCTTTGTCGTAACCTATATCTAATTTTCGTTTGTCAATGAAAAATATTGTTGGCTCTAGTGGTAAAAACGAGTGAAATAAATGTAAAAGTTAATGTAAAAAAATGTGGCCGGGATCAAAACTATCACCAATATATTTCAAAAACAAAATGTGATCAAATTTTTGTGACGTGATAATGTGAATTTTAGTTTGACAAAAATATATAATTGGTTATTTTATTATTACTACCTTTAACCTTCTGAGGGGTTCACACGCATGTATACGTACTGCAGCCAGCAGTCTTCCATGCATGACTTCTAAACAGCTTTGACCTTGACTAATAGAATCTTTCTTGGGATTCTTTCAACTAATCGATTTGATTAAGTCATTAAATGTGATCTAGAGAAAAACAATAGCACACTACTCCGAAATATCGTGACGCTCAGAGGGTTAAAATAAATTTAAAAATAGGTGCTTTCCTGCATTGATACATCTCCATCTTATCTATAGACTTTCCATTGCATCGTGATTGGTATCTTATGAAATAGCTAAAAAATACTACCCGTAAAACTGCAATTATCACCTCTCTTGATTTAAAACAGCGGTTTTTTAAATATATTTTTCAGTTCGAGAAAAAGAAAGGATTTAACTAGATTCAGATATAGACTAGACTAGATATTAACTTTGCTACGCCCCAGGTTTGCGCTTATGAATTCTGAAAATTGGTTATGTTGTGTAGTTTACCATCTACATGTTAAAATATTTTCTTACTGCCCGACGTCTGACCTCTTCGGCCCTACAAGGAGTAAACTGGCGTCAATTTGTGAAGTAGCACTCAGTGGCAATCGATGCTTCGTCTTATAGGATCTGCACCAATATCCACTTAAAAACCGTGATTTGAACCCGCGACCTATGGGTGGTGGACAAACGCTATGACAATTATAAAAGTTAAGTGGTTGGAGAAATGTTTGTGTTTTAAATCTTAAGAAAAAGGTTTCTGTGTTTCAGCTCATGCATTCAAAATTTAAAATAATTCATTTTATTGGAAGCATCAAAACTCAAAATGTAGGTAGTTGAATTAACGTCGCACCGAAACAACACAGCGGGCTATTAGCAACGGTCCGGGATCAATCCCAAAGCGAAAGTTCGGAGAACAGCACCTCGTAATTTCGAACCACGGTAATTAATGATGACGTGAATACCTGAGCTGGTACTCCACTCTCCAAATTTCCACACCACGCCAACGTGGGGACATTTGAGGCCACGACAGATTTAAAGTGCACCAGGCCCCACGTACACTAGTCTGGTTGAATCAAGTTTCGAACTCTCAATCCTCCAGTTGCCAATCCTCTACTCTGACAAACGGGCTACCGCGGCCCTCTCTTTTGTTACGGAAATTAAATTTGCAACATGAACCCGTTTATGTGTTTTTATTAATCGTCTTCATATTTTTTGTGAATGCAGGAGTCAGACCCTTAAAGAGCTTTGCCTAAGACCTACAATGCTTTTAGGATGGCTCTGCTTCTATGATAGAAGTATTCAGTATGAACAAACCAGGACGGCAAGCGAAGGTTTTAATTCCGCTACCCATCGCTGTTTTCACAATGCTTAGGGTTTAATCTAATTGGCGTTAAGCAATCATCTACCATACATCAATTCGAAATTCATTCTTTTTAGAATTTCTACTGTTCAAGTGCCGAAATCGTATTCGAAAAATAAGCCAAGTGACGCCAAGAATACGTACAGGAAACGCGTTCTGCAGCAGAAACACTACCGCCACCTACATTTAGCTGGACAGAAAAAGTCTCTCATACAGTGATGGACAGGCCAATCAAGAAATTTTTAAGTCTTATACTTTTAGGATGCCGGTAGTGCTTTCAAGAGAATAACATTGGACAAGGTGTTTATTTATACAGTAATTAAGGTGTTTTCCCAATTAGAAAGGGAGTAAACTGTTATAAATCAATAATAAAATTAAATCATAATACGACTGTAACATTATTTAATTTTCTGTTGCAGTCGAAATCAAGGTTGATCGCTGTTAAATTAAGCGGTCAAATGATGCTACAAGCCCAGAAGCTTCGATCCAGAAAAAGATGGTTGTGGTGAGAAATTCTTAAGATATTGATGGGGAAGGGTGTAGATATGTGCCACACATTCTCTAATTCAAAGGTATGGACCATGGCAGTTCCTTTGAAATAATTCCCAATTTCATAGGTTTTCCTAATCTTAAAACATAGTTTGGATAAATTTTGTCAAGTCTTCTAACATCGAATCAATATATTTGAGGAAAACTAACACCGTCACACCACTCCAGTGCCTAGTGTCGTGGAATACGGTACCGGTTTAAATGAGAGTGTTTGGGATGAATAGAGCATGCCACCGATTTAGAGCATATTAGATCTATACATTATTACATCTGTGAATTGTTACCTCTACACAGTAATTACATCTATACCATCATACTATATTATACTATATATGCAACATGCAAAATAAATTAATCTCTTTGGATAATCCTGATGAGTGTCGATGATGAATCTCACCATGCCAATAATTTTGATCCTCGAGCCCTTGTTACAAGAAATATTTCTGAGCCATGCGATTTTTAGTTGGGCGGCAGGTGTCCTCATATGTCATGGCGCTGTAAGAGGATAGACTATGTAGTGCAGAGATGTGCAGATTTCATCACAGGAACACTTTTCCGAACATTTGAAGAAAACAGTTGAAATTCATTCACGAGGTGGCAACTTAAATGGTGTAATTTCCTTGAATTAATGTTTCTAACATCATCGCCTAACTTATAAGGCATCAAATCGTTTAAAAATATATTTTTTGTTTTTGACAATTCGGCCTTTCCCCTCTTGAAACCAGCGATGGCTACATTTTCCTGGAATCGTCCCAGCCAGTCCGTCACTGCTTCTAAAGAACAAGCTCTCTAGAGAGCAAGTGCGAAGCGTGGCCCAAAATGGCGAAGGGTGAGCACCCCTTCCACAAACTCATGTACAGGAAGAGCATATTTGTGTAATGGGGCTGGTCTGAATCTGCGGTCATTTTAAGAGGCGATCTCTTACTCGGACATCGCGTCGTTCGCTATTGTTCCTCCGGAATGCCGTAATGAGTGTCGTAATTTGAGTGATATTTTCAACTCCGGCTGGAACGTCGGGCGATCTTTTGTTTTGATTCCACTCGCATTTCGGGAGGGGAAAGGAAGGAAGAAATGCTAAGAAAAAGAATCGATCCACACGAAGTACGTAATCGCCGCCATAAAGACATCGCGCGTTAAATCTCTTGTTGAATAAATAAACAGTGAGAGCGCTCAAATATTTTGATGATTCGCCGCTGATCCCACTTTACCGGCATTTACTCGTGACCAGTCGAAATTATTGTTATTTCGCTTGTCGTTGCAATGACATCAGAGCCTCAGCGCAATTGATTCTGTAATCTCGGAGCTGCAATAGATAGTTAATTCTAATGGTTGGGAGGATTAAAAAGATTGATCTCCTTAAGCGAGTATTTTCAGGCATTAATTTGTTTTTTTTTCCCTAATATCGATAACGAAATCTTTTCCCGTTCGTGATGTTTTCGAAAAGGAAACTTGCAAGTCAAGTTGAATGGGACAAAATAATTTTTTCACCTTGATTCAAATTCCTAATATTATATTATAAATTTTCGATGTATATTTAATACAAATTATATGCATTTAAGAGATTAATTGTGAATTTAGAGAAAATTCGATTGAGAGGAATGCCCCAAACATGTCATTGATCTTTACTAGACCATTACTTTCTAGTGTATAAATATTGCATATAACTGAAGAATAAACTCTTAGTTAACCTTCCTGGTGATTGTGTGTTGACTAGGTATATCGTCATTAGCAAAATTGAGCAGATTTTGATGGACGAGATATCTCGTCATTCGAAAAAACCAACATGATGTTTATCTCGTTATGGTTATAATATAGCTTCATAATATATCTATATCTTCAATATCTTCGTCATTCGGAATTCAATCGCAATTCTTGATGACGAAGTTTCTCGTCATTAGCAAAATTGGACAGATCTTGATTGACGAGATATCTCGTCGAAATCACTTGGAGTGTTAAAGTATAAATCTCCTTTCTCATTCCCTTTTAGGAACTTGTTACATTAATTTCAGTCAGTGAAGTGCAAATGCTATTTCAAAAATTGAAACAATGGGTTAAATTGTTTGAAATCAAAGTCACCAACAATCGCTAATCTGTATTTTTGCTTTTGAATTTTTGGGGGGTAACTTGTGTTTACTTCTTTTGCTAAGCCTCACACAAGGAGGTTTAGAAAAAACCGAAAAACTTACCTCTCTTTTTGAAAGTGACTCCTGCTTTACTCCCCTTGATAAAGCAAGCACTCCCTCTCCTTTTCATATTTTTATTCTCTTGTTTCTGATCAAAAAATTAATGAGAAACAAGAGAATTCTGATAGTATATACTTCTTATTTCTCTCTAGTTCTCTGCGGCTTTCAGTGATTGCTCATTTAAAGGGTTGTTACTGTTTTTCGTTATTACATGTGTTTTGGTTTTTCTTATCAGAATATATATTTTTCTTATCCTATATATAAATCCGCCGTCATTTCGATAAAAAATAAATTTGGTACATAAAATAATTTTGTACAATAATAATCATATGCAGTAATTTGTATAACCATGAAGTGGCATTATTTGATACTATTGGTCGATGTATTCAGTGAGTTATTTAGAGAAAATAAAAATACATGTTGGCAACACAAGCGTCTCTGACGGCGACTGCTCTGCTATAGCGCTAGTTTTTGCATGTTTGCTAACCTGTGGCTGGACTATTCAATGCCGGCGGGTTGCATTTCAGGTTTTTTAACGATTTAAGTTTTATTTTTAAAACTTCAAGTATTTTGCTTGCAACTTCAAAGAGATGAACCTGCGGCTTTTATAAGGATCTCCTGAAATAATTTACCATCAGAATATATTACTTAACCCGAACCGTTTTTGCCACCCCAATGTCACGTCTAAAGAAAACATGTTTTTGTTGTTGCTCATCCCCTGGTCTAAAAAATGCTAGGCCAGATCCATAAGATCTTGACGCTAGAGCAGGAGAGAGGCTACCTACTCTTGGTTTTCCACCAATTATTTCAAAGAGGAACCTATGCAGTCAATGATATAAGAGGAAGTTGCAAGCGAGGTAGTACAGGACCACGATGAAGAAACCCTGCCTATGCTCGAAAAACATACTTTTGATATGCTCACTGATATGGTCTCTCCAATGCAATTTGCTTTGACTAGACTCAGAAAATGAAATATGAAGGAAATATAGTCAATCTAATTTTGCTACAAACCAAACCGAAGATCTGTAACGAAAGGTTAAGTTCTCGAACAAAGGAAAACATGCCATCACGCCTTTGAGTCGCGTCTGATTCGAACGGAGGTTGTGGTGGAATTTAGGGTGGATCCGCGGGGCTTCCGTCCTGTGGTGGCAGGGGCACGCCACTTGTCTCCTCCGTCGGCAGCTGGGGTGAGTTACCGTGACGCTTCTGGAAAGGAAATCGGAAACTGCCGTTTCCTCCTGGTCCCTGGTACCCCGCACTTGCACCACCCCACCTAACACACACGCAGAAATACAGATGCATCTCTCTCCCTGTTTAGCGACGGATCGCCCCGACCAATTTGCTTAATTCGCATCTGCTCCCCCGTGGGCATCTGTCCTAATTCGCCAGAACAAACTGTTTCTGGAGATGGGGATAGGAAGTTAATTGACAGAGAAAAAGAAATAACTTTCGCTTAACTTCCGAGGAAACGAAATGGCTATGTGTATTTATCCACTCTCTCAAAAGAATAAGCCTATTTTGACCCTCCAAATTTTTTCAACGAGATATCTCGTCTATAGAGATCTGGCCATTTTACTTATAACGAGATACCTCGTCAAAGCAAAACTGGGGAGGAATGAAGTTCCCAGTAAAAAAAAGATGGGTGGAGGGTGACCCTGATCACTACGTGTTCGCCTGTGTTTTCTCTTAGGAATTTCACTTGATTATACCATCCATTGATAATGGATAATTAATGTAATCAATATAAACAATCCCTATATGGTTAATACGAGAGTGTGTGCGGGTGACCTCCTTTACGGCGGGCAGGGTTTATTGATTTGATCCTACTCATGTTTTGTTTAACCCTCCTGGTAGTTAGTTGTCTCGACGAAGGATCTCGTCTTTAGCAAAACTGATTAGATCTTGATGGATGAAATATCTCGTCATTAGAAAAAACTGACCTAATCTTGATCCCGTCATCATAAAAAAACAGCAATAAGGAGTAATAAGGCAGTTTTATCTCGACGAGATATCTCGTCATTAACAAAACAACAGGTCTTGATGGACGCGATATCTCGTCCATCATGAATATCATTCGGAATTCAATCGCCATTCTTGATGGAGGCGATATCTCGTCATTAGCAAAATGGCCAGATCTTGATGGACGAGATATCGTGTCCATCAAGACCTGTTGTTTTGTTAATGACGAGATATCTCGTCGAGATAAAACTGCCTTATTACTCCAAAGTAATGAAGATCCTAGTGGGAAAAACAAATTGTCCTTCCCCAGAATAATTTTTAGTAATAAGTTAAAAAGGAACACGAAAGGTGCAACTTTAAACACAATCCTGGCAAGTCTGAATGATATTAGATTTTCTTGTCTTAGAGCTTGAAGCTGTATTTTAAAAAGGCAATAAATTAGATTGAACAGGCAGAGAATGATAGACCATGCTCAAGGACCAATTGCTCATATCATCTAAAATAAAAATTATGATAATTAAAATCTTTTTTGAAGGCCTGGTGATCTTTATATACGAGAGTCCAAATGGAAAAATAAAATGGCGACGGTGTATAATAAAACACTAAGGTAAATCCTATTCTTGAGGGGAAGTATCCGCAAACTGTCAGAATTTGAAATACTGTTCTCATTATGGTCATTGCACTCATATTCGACAATTGCGTAGAGTGTAACATTGCTGCCTAAAGAAAAGGATGCATGAGACTGAACACCTGAAGAGAATATTCCAAATCAGATTCAAATGGAGAAAACACCAAGTCAAGTACGTGCATGAACAGGTTGCTCGAGATGGAATCTATTTATCGATAATCTTAGAGGTGAATGCAATGATTCTCAACCTACTAGACCTAGGGTGATAATAATATAATATCTATACTCTGTACTTCTAAAATTGATGTTCGCGTTTGTATGCGCAAACGATTATAAGCCTGGAGAAATGTAGGAGGTAGAGGATCTTGTTATTTTTATAAATCGAATTTTTTTTTAAATGTATAACTGTCGGAATGCAATATTCGTCGTCAAGAAGTTATTTCAGATACTTTATTGAACACTGAATCCTGTTCTCTTTGCGACTCTAATGAAATTAGTAAGGGTAATCATTTAAAATACCGAGAAGTTATTTGCTATTGTTGAGATCATCTCTCCTACCAAATGGGCTGCAAACTAGAGCTAAAAAGACAACTGGATAAAATTCCAGTCTTCTGGCATAGGATAATAAAAGTTTATTTCAAAGATTGGATAAGGACAAGTTCTCTTAAGTGGGAGGACAGAAGTCCATAGTGGTTTTACAAACAAGAGTCAAGTATGAGAAAGTAGCGTGTACTACTGAATAAACAAAGGAGTCTATTCATCTTTCCAAGGAAAGTGGGTCCTCGAACCTGAGTTTGTCAGAGGGCGTTGGGTTTTATGGAGGAAGAGCCATATTTGGCAATGCTATTCCAGACACAACATAGACAATATCAAGTAATGGATATACACAAGGAACGTTTTACTGACACAGAAGAGAGAAATGCAACCAGGGAGGAATAGAACCTGCTCAAGTTTGACAGGGAGACCGCATGCTTTAATTACTGGTCCTAATATTTTAATAGGTTTCGAATATAAGCTTCTCAAAACGTCAGCTCGTTCCATCAGAATGCCGTATTGAGGGATTCTAAAATGAACAACTTCACTGAGAATTTTCATGAGTCGTGCTGGAAAGGGAACTCATTTACCATTGCATATCAAAATACATTTTACTCTTTATTACTTATTCATTTTATTCCATTTCACTCTATTTTATTTCGTTCCATTTTATTTTATTTTATTTCATTCCAGTCTATTTTGTTTCCTTCTATTTTTTTTAATTCTATTTTATTACATTCTATTTTATTACATTCTATTCTACTTTATTCCATTTTGTTGCATTCTATTCGATTTAATTTTATCTTATTTCTTTCTATTCTATTTAATTCTAATTTATTTCACGCTATTCCATGTCATTCTGTTTTATTTCATTCTATTATATTTTATTTAACGTTATCTCTTAAGCCTAATTTTAAATATTGTTCGTCCAAAAATATCGAAATTAATGCATAAAAATGATAAAATTGCCGCTTAAAATCAAATTTTTTGCAAGACCAAGATTTTTTCGTTTCACTGAAACAGTTTCTTCCACATAGAATAAGCACCACGCCAACATCTCGCATCCCTAGAAGATACCTTTATTCAAATGGCCTTTAACTGTCAATAATTAATTTATTAATGAGTTTATAGAATAACCGTAGCAGTTTAACTGGTATAGTGGCCATAGTAGGTCCTGGGTGATCCTTCACAAATAGTGGTCAGTTCGTGCGATGTGTTGTCTATTCTGCTATGGATGGGATGGATGTTTCGATGTGATACCACTTGAGCGCATCCCTTTCTGTACTGACTGCCAGTATATATATTTTGTGTCTGGAGCAGTTTGGGTGAACAGACTGTAGAGCCAAAGTTCGAAGAGCTCAGTTAGGGGGAAAATGAACAAGAATAATAAATTATTAATAATTAATGCTCCCGGATTAGTAATTTGGGTGTTTCGATATGACATCACTTGAAGTTTTCGATTTGCTACGCCCTGCTCCCGAACGAAGGCATCAGCAATCGGATACGGCTCCATCTCAACCACCTCCTCCATTTTGCCCAACTCTCTCTTTCTTCTCAAGAAGAAAAAGCATCTCCAGAGATAGGGTAAAGTAGCAGCGGCAAGCGAGATAAGGGAGAGCGGAAACTGCGGCACCGGAAGCAGACGAGGGCAGGATACGCGGCCTTTTGTGCTCCGCCGAGGACACCTGTCGGAATCACAAAAAACGACACCTCTCCCTCTCCTGCCCATCGCAAGAAGTGTTCTGTTTATTGGAAAACCCGAGGGGGGGACTGCGTAAAATGGACGGTGTGGGATTGGGAATGAGTCACACTCAGCTAACTCATTTAGGAGTGTGGGCGGTCATATTTTCTCGTTCACTTGGCACTCGGCTACTGGCAACTCCACCTTTGGAGAGGGATGATAAGGCACGTCCCGAATTCGCTTCGGTTGGTGTCGGCAGTCTGGTGCCACCAAGTGAAAAGACATACCTTGAATGGGATCGAATTTTTCCCATTTTGATTATATAATGGTTGTCTTTCATTGAGAACAAAACATCGTAGCAGACAAACAAATCATTTGCTATCTAGTCCACGAAATTGTCAACATTTGGATGCATAACGCTACCTCATTTCAACTGCATCAGAATCATTGTACAGGCTGGAACCAATTCACACATCAATGGAACTGTGATTGGAACATCCTTGTTTTTTCCAGGACAAAAAACTTTATATTGGTCAATTACTGGTGCTTTTGAGAAGTTATTGTAGATGTTTTGTAGGAGGATTTGGAAAATCGTATTTGAAACATTCAACACGTTCACTCATTTTCACAATGAGAGACCATGAATCTTGGATTTATATACATTTCAGAAGTGTTTATTTCATGTTTCCTTGCAAAATACATGCAAAATTATTGATATCCTGAACTCACTCTTCGGTAAATTTATTGCAACACTATATACACAGTTCCCAAATAACTATCAGATGTTCAACATGGAAAGCCAGTAGTGATTCCGTGAGTTCGATAAATTGTTCAACTCCCAAGGGAGACCACTAAACTGGTAAATCCTCACAAGGACAGACAAGGGGTCTCTCCTGGTGCAATACCTTATTATGAAAGCCATATTTATTTTTAAGTATTAAAATAGAATCACTTCGTGTATTACATAAGCAAAATGTATATTGACATGTCGATTCAAGTGAGTTTTAGGTAATAGTACAAGCGATTGAAAAGCAATTTTATGGGGTATGGAAAGTATTTCAATACTTTCCTTTAAATTAAAGTAACACAAACTTGAGATTTCATTTATCAAACAGTGCGAATTCAAATAAATATTTAATTAGTTATGCATGAAATCGCATTATGCATAAAAATAATAGCTTCGTTTGAGAAACTGTTTAGATATTTGAACTTAGCTACATTGGAGAAGTTGGCAAGTTTTAAAGCAGTTGATAAACACGACCTGAATCTCATTTTAAATTTATTCTATATTTTGGTTGGTTGGTAATTGGGATTTCACGGCACCAGGTCCAAAAAAGAACAAGAATTCTATATTTTGCATTTAGATAGAAGAAAAATGAACCCTCTGAAAGTCAGAGATTTCATATCAGTGTAATATTGCTTTTCCCCATAATACTAAATGATTACGTAACCATATCTCTTGGTTGAGAGAATCTTAGGAAAGATTCTGCTAGTCAGATAGGTCAAACTTGTTTAGAAGTCATGCTGGGAAAACTACATATTGCAGAACGAATATATGCGTGTGAATCTTAGAGGATTAAAATTGTTGATAAACATAAAAATTTTAATGAAAATACATGCATTTGGTAATTTAAATTTGTATAAGGATTCTCCCTCTTGATAGCACTCTTTATAAAGCATTTCATTTGCCTATGTTATAACATTTATTTATTTACAAATGACAGGCGTTTGACAATTAAGCCATTAGCCTTCTTGCTTCTCTAAGTGCAGTACATGTGTCCAAATGTTTGCTATTCATTGGTCGTCCAGGATTACATAAAGTACAATTAGATGAATTTCTAAGTCCAATAGGGGATTATAAAAGTAGAGTGAGGAATGGTAACCTTTTTATGTGCCCAGGATCATGTGACCAAAACTAATAGTAACGTGACTTTTAGATTACTTTCGTCTGCCGGGTGGAAATGAGCATTCCTCATCTGATTTGTCTACGGGACGGGAGAAGAAAACCATCCATTGACTCATCAACCGATTGGTCGTAGCGAGATAGTAGTAGATTTGACGATTTTATCATTTTTGTTGCCACTCTATAGAAATGCATATTCACATATCTACCCTGTCATAAGATGTTATGTCACCAAACGAGACGATAAAATCTCAAATCTGCAAACCAAGTCAATTTTTCACAAATCAGTCACGTGACTACAAGTCGATATGCTGGTCACATTTTTTTTAAGCTCCTCACAACAGCAATGCTCAGTCTTCTTATATTTCACGTTTAATGTTTGACAACCATGTTCAAAAATCTTGCTATTCATGATCCAGATGCTCCCTTTCGCAATCATAGGTAAAATACAAGTTGTATACTCGATAACAGGATCTAGAACTTGAAGCAAGTTGTTTGTAGTATAGGGAAAAGAAATTATCGGGGGAATGTGTTTAGCCCCACCCCCGTGAAAACCCTAGACAAAAAAGCAAATATGCATAACTTTATTTAATTCATGGGTAGCACTCACGGGTAAGCTCGTCATGAAAACAAATCTATCGAGCGGCATGCGAATCTGGCATCCGAAATCGACATATCTCATTCATAGTTTATTTCAGTCATTCAGCTTGTTCTTATCAGGACAACTACATGCTACAGCACCAAAAAACCAATAGTAGTGTGTCAGGGAGTGTGTTGCAACAAGAACACGCTTTGTGCAAGGAACCGTACAATAGAAGGGAAGATGATGAGCCACCTGATCGTGCCAGATTTGAAGTAAGTTGTAAAAATACCACATAACGGGGTGATCAGAGAACGAGGAGGATTTCCTCCAGCTGCCTCCCCCGGAGAGAACGACTTTCTCCCCTCATGCATTCCACTCGAGCCTCTTTTCAAGGCTCCTCTCTCTCCTTTGTCATCTCTTCAAATGACCGCCAAGACAGGAAAACAACGAGCACAGGCGACCATAGACGTGAAATGTAAGTAGACTGAGTATTGCTGTTGAGAGGAGCTTCAAAAATCGTGACCAGCATGTCGACTAGTAGTCACGTGACTGCTCTGTGAAAAACTGACTTGGTTGTCCGACTTGGCATCTTATCACCTTTGGCGATATAACATCTTATGATAGGGTAGATGTGTCAATGCGTATTTCTATAGAGTGGCTACAAAAATGATGAAATCGCCAAAGTCTACTACTATATCGCGACGACCAATCAGATGATGAATCAATGGATGGTCTTCTCCCATCCCGTGGACTAATCAGGTAATGAATGTTCGTTTCCACACGGATATGTTTGTGGATGGCTTGCTGAAGTTTGCATGACGGCAGCTCTAATTTCACACAGGAACGGTCTTGCATACATATTATACTCAAAGACAAAACAAGAATACGTTCTAGAAATTTCCTTTTATTAAAGAAATTAAATTGTATTCGTGATTTGCACATTGGAATGGTGAGCCTGCTCTACGAACCAACAAATAGCTCCTCATATGATGGTGGTCATACCCAGAAAGAGCAATTTTACCACAATATGTCTAAGGAGTTGAAGGTGGTATCGAAGAGAGCCAGGGGAAGTATTTGTGGTATGGATTTGGAATCGCGATTGGGCCAAATTGTCTATCTCAGCCTTAATTGTTACTTCACCATTACTTTATTTGGTAAAGGAGAAGTGACAATTATGGATGAAACAGTAATATTCAAAAGAGAGTTGAAATGGAATGTGAGAAAATAGAAAATGAAAGATGAAAATAGTATAAAACTGATTTAATTAGAAGCGTTTGGATGACCATTATGGATTTTACAATGGCATTACGAAAGCTGTGGGAAGGGCTGATTTACACCTTTGCCGTCTGTAAGTTAACCTAAAATTTACCTTCAGATTTGATCACAAATGAGATATATCTATCATCTTTTTGTCAAGACATATTCATCGGCTTAATCACTTGTGGTGTTATATCTGCTGCTTTTATTAATAGACTGAGGCTAAATAAGCTGATTAGACCTCTTTAGAAATGCTTCACTACCTTCAGGTTCATTTTGAAGAAGTATCATTGTACGGTTATATTATTAGTTGATATTGAAGGTGGTTTTAAAAATGCTATTTTCATTGTAAATTCGAGAGAGCCCAAATATATTCCCGTGGCTAAATTGGATTCTAACGTAGAATGTAGGATATAGATTGTATGATTATAGTTATATATAACTAACTTTATTACTTGTTTTATAAAATTGAAAACACTTTATTTCAAAATTGAAAAGCTAAAAATGTCCGTGTCACCAAAACATATTCCACTTTCTGAAATATTAAATCTGTTATTTATTCTTGAAATAAGAAGCAATATAAGAGAAACATTTTTTCCGTAAAAGCTAGAAAATCAGTAATTGGATTACTAGCAGTATTGAATTACTTTTTCAGAGATATATAACTATATTCTCTGTAGACAGAAATAGTTTATTATAAAAATGAAATGTACAAAACCTTTTAGTGGATCTACAAAACTTTTTAATAGCTATACCTGATATTGCATGAGATATTTTAATACTCGTGTTTCTATATTAATTCATTTGATTAGATGGTATGCCCTTATAATCTCTACATAATTAAATTTAGGTATTTTTATGAAATGTTTAGAAATCAGGAGTACATAATTGATTCTGTGACCATGGCTATAGCTTTCCTTCCCAGTAAGACAATCAATTTCGCATTACCTTAAGATAAAGAAGGTGATTTCGATCTTATGAAGTGACTAGTTATCCCGGAAAATAAAATCCCCGAAAAATAAGCAGGATGCAACAAAACATGACATGCGCATACGTACTCCATTTCTGCACAAAAAACTTGTTGTTGGTACACATACGAATTTCAGCCAGTTATTATCACAAGACTGATGTTGGACCAATGAGTGAGCAGTCTTAAAGCACCACAAACTTTATAATTAATGCTTCATATAAAATAACTGTGAAAAAGGAACGAGAGGACTAATTTTCTAAATTATACGCGAGCTTGAAAAGGTATATACTGAAAAAAAGGATACACATTAGTAATAATTTTGCTCCTACTGCTCCTTACATCTTGCGCAGCTTTTAAGTTTTTGGACCTTGCGCCACAAAACCCAAAGTTCCATTCCTTACATCTTGGAAAGAACATAGACTAAAAGTTCCATTCCATTCCTTACATATGGGAAAGGACATAAATTAAATGTTACCTTCCATTCTTTACATCTGGGAAAAGACAGATTAAAAAAGAAGAATGAAACACAGTAAATTTGTCTTTTATGGATCTTAATTTGTTTATCTTTTGATGCATCCGAATATTTAGGCACGATATAAAGACGTAAAATGGAAATTTGACAAGCTGGAACGCAGAACGCCGTGTAAAATTGTGATAAGCTGCATTTATACACATATGGGAGAAAATACGTTTATAGGGATACTGGACTTATAACAAGTATATGAGAAAAGTCATTGCTGTGTGTATTTCATTTCAACAATTTTTCCATTGTTCAACTCTTACTGTATTTTATCTTTTGTTACGTAATTGTTCATTTTTATCAATTATGTTTAAAAAGGTTTAAGGATATCCAGAAAGGAAAAAGTATCTTATACAGGTCAAGCAAAGGAGCAGTCGCAACAGATCGTGGTGCTGCCATCTATTGTCATTCAAAGTAAATGAAGTACGAGGTCAATGTCTGCGCCATGTCACAAGGTCATTTTTATTTCTTTTCTTTTCACCGGTGAAGCCTCACTTGTCGCGTTACAGATACTTGCATTTGACAAGATAAATACTCTCTACTATCTCACGCAATAAGGAGAGTCGTTCCAGGTTTTTATTATTCCTCCGTAAATCAATAACAAAATAATCCAGAATACTAGCGATGCGTTTGAAACTTTACTTTAAATTCAGCTTTCGGAATACATATTTAGATCAATGTAGAATCAATTCAACACTTTCAAATTTATTTGTGCCTCTTAGGTAACCGATATTTTTAATTATATTTTTTTGATCAAACTAATATTGTCTAAATAAACATTGAGCCTGAAATCAAAAATTGAAATTTCAGTGGTGATATACAGAGCGTCGCCCTCGAGAAGGCGGCCGACCTTGGGTCAGTTGATTTCTGAATAAGTGTGAAAGATTGTCTCGGAGAAGGGCTGCCATATGTCGAAGCCAAAGAAACATACTGCGATCGTAGATGGTTTATCCCTTGCCAACTTTGGAATCGAACGATAAATTCGGTGTAAAAATCGGCACTAAAGGCACCATTTGAGAAAAAAAATTTGCATAAATCTCCATCAGTCCCCTAATTCAATTAATAAACTCGTTCTAAGCCTCTGGACCCAACTGCCTTATAACGGGAGCCGGTCGATATTTCATGTCATTTATGTACGAATTTTCCAAGTATGGTTCCATTTTTAGGCCAAGTATGGTTCCATTGTTTTCAAAGTAAGGGCTCATCAAAATGAAAGTACGGAAAACAGTAAATATAAAGTCACGAAAGAGGAAATAGTTCGCAACCATTGCCTCTTAAGAAGTCTTACTTAGGATATTAATTTGAGGAATTAGTAGGAAGGATATTAGTTTGAGGAAAGGATGTAGTATTTAAGGTAGTTTTATAGCAATAGAAAATTTTTAGTGACAGTGTCTTAACTACATACTATCATTGTCTTATTTAACATTTTGGATGAAGAGTTTCCGAATTTTCATTTTAGGAGTAAAAAATTAGAAATATTTAATTAAACAAATTTTATACAGTATATGTAGTGCTCAGGGCATAAATCCCAAAATGGGTGACACAGCTCCACTTCCGAACCCAGGGAAAATAGGGATCTTTGAGAGGCAAGAACGAGAAATAAGATTTTTCACCTAAAAATGTTTGAAGTAAACATATATCCACTTGATCATACAGATTCACTCAATACAGTGACGCATTGTCATTGATTCTTTTAACTAAAAGAGGAACCGACTGCAAAATACTTAACTGGAGGTTTCAGGATGGTATTGACGAAAATAGTCTAATATAGACACATTGGTAGCACAACAGCATGCTCATCCTTCTCATTAGTGATTGTGTTTAAATTTACTGATTTGATTAATATTAATTAATAATAGTAAGCAATATATTGTGTTTATATGCAATTTTTTGTTACTTAATTTTAATAAATAACTTTATAATTTCAGTTTCAAGTTGTTTTATTTCCAAACCAGCTTTTATAAATTCGAAAATTACGCATGCCAGCTTTGGTTAAATTAAAAAATTTTAGACGCAGTTACATTTGCAATCTATAATTAGTTGAGATATAGTTTTCCAGATGTGTGAGGATTGTCTTTAGAAAGGGAGGGTTGAGCCAAAAAGTTTCGAAAACTATGGCTTAGAATAACTCAACATGAAGAAAATCGGAAAGTTGACAGTCTTATAGATGTCGATTGTGAATTATTGTCAATTATAAATAATATTATGAAATATAAAGTTTTCGTTGAAAGAGAATTCACGGATGTGTCATAAAATGATGACCAGGACAAAAACGAAATTTAAATGTTGTATCACGATATTAAAGAAAAAGGTGATACAAATTCAGAAGAAGCAAACATCGTAGCTTCCAATGAGGAAAAATTGTGGATAAAATTTAGTTAAGCAGGTTGAATGTACAATATAAGTTTTGAAAGAAACAACTCCTTAAGATAGATGATCGCGAATAAAATTTAAAAGAAATCTAGATAGATTCATTTCAAAATTTCTGTATGCTAGAACTTATTTAAATGCTGCTTATTTTTATCATTTGGGACATTGATAATACTTTAAATGTATTGAATTAGGTGTATCATATTGTTTTTCGTATCAGGTAAAGCAAGTTCAAAAGTAAAGGAATCATCAAATGCGTTGTATAGTACCATCAAAGGAAACTAGAAAGGCCATAATCTGCTAATGTATCGTTAAGTTCCAAAAGTAGGGGAGTAAAAGAGTTCTTCTGAAGGATACGTAGTATATGTTTTGAGATTCCGTTGCAAAAGAAAAAACATTCTATAGTGATGCTTACCAGCAAAGTGTTCTTTACCGCTGGAAAGCTACATTGCCGTGTTTATGAATATATTACTGTTAAGCAAAGGTTTAATTCAACTAAAAAATACAACGAACTTGTTAAATATTAAATTTTATTGTTCTTTTACAATTTTGTTATCTACAGTTAGAATTTTTCAATATCTTAATTACATTTTTGCAGCAATTTTTAATATAGTAAATGAGCATGGTGGAGCTATTTTTATTACGGTTCATATCGAAAAGCATTCCGCTGGTATTGATACTATCTAATGGTGATTTGATTAAAGAAAACATTCGAGAATTCTCACCTTTAAGGCATGCTGTCACGTCGGTTGGGCCCTTTCTGTTTCCAAAACATGAATACCATGAAATGCTGATATTGTGCAGCATAAACGTTAATTTTTATTTACCAATAAACAAGAGCTATATCTGACATAATGTAGCGTATACAAATTTAATGTAACTTTACAAATTGGGGAAATAATCACTGAAAAGACTTCATGTTTGGTTTGTCACTTTGCGATTATTATTTGCTACACAAAGGCTAATTAGTAGCGGGAAATGCAGGAAAATGTGAATATGGCTCATATTTATTACTATGGTCGAAACAACTCCAAAAATTATATGCCAGTGGTTCGAATTTTTTAAAATAAAATGCTTATCACTGGGGCTTTCAATGTCTAGTAGTAATTTTAAAATAACAAAACTCATTCCAACTCATTAGTTATTACGTTCTTTGTGAAACGATGCAAAACCGGCTAAAATTGGTTTGTTTGATTTGGATTCGGAATTAAAAACTTTTTCCGACAACATGAAAACAAATTTTAAATTTTAGCTATTTTTATATTTTTCTTCCTAAGAGCCTTGAGTGAGCGAAAACCGTGATAACTTGAAAAGAGCAATACGAGTATTTAGGGAGGTAATTTGAAAATATTACCATAAGAAAATGTTCATTTAGTTTTTAAGAGAGAAATGTTTTGTGACTAAAAGTTGAGTCGTCTGATGAATTAATTCCATTTGTCATTTAATACCGATAATTGTTAGATTCGGTTCAGTTTAGTACTGACTTTTTAAGGTAAAAGAGCTTTGGGGTAATATTAATGACTTTCATACCATAATAAGATGTACTTCCAAGATCTTTGTACAAGTTTTATCGATTCGAAATAGGGTAAAAGTTTTTCCTAAACATATTTGAATTATGTGTTTGTTTAACATTTCGGTAAAAACTGTATAGTGAAAGGCCGAGTTAAAAAATATTTTAAGACCACAATACTTTGGAATGCGTGGTAGGACTACGAATGATTGTTTGGATTATTAAGTGTTTGTACATTCGGTCGTTGAAAAACACAATTTTAAGTGCTATAGTGTCAGAAAGAAGAAAATATAACATCTGAGAAAAATTCCATATTCTAGAATTTCATTTGCAAGGTCAAGTGAAAGTAGGAACAACTCATCTTAGATTTGAAATAAATATTTTTATGCTTATAGGATAGTGATCATAGCATTAGTCTGCCCCAGCAAGTGCAAAGTTTGAATCCTAGTTCGTGAGCGAATTAGAGGCGGAGATAAAGAGGGGCGGCGGGAGAAATGCCCCCGAGCTCTAGTATCTAAAAAAGCGGCATTTTAGAAATATTTATTAAAATTTGTGAGGGTTCATGGAAAAAATGCTTTATAATTGTAAGCAAAATTTTATCCTAATCACAGTTTTAAATGTTTTGCATGTGAAGTGAATGCTCTCAATCACTCCTCACCATTCTTTGCTTAAGTCAATACAAAGCTTAAAAAGCAATTTTTCCTTCCATTCTGCCCCCTGCAATTGTATGACTAATCAAACGAGATACAAAGCAAAAAATTCTATCTTCTCACTAACGTCTAGAGCTAACAAAAAAGCGGGAAGGTATGGTCTTCATCTTGTGACTTGGAGACGCATTAACAAAGCTCAACTTCTTACTAGTTTTTCGATAATTACTTGCGGTGATAAATAATTTTGTGTGATCAATAATTCATTAAAAATTATTAAAGTAATCTTTTACCATAATATTTTAACTTCTTGTACTTTATCTCCATTTTAAATACGCAAATTATGCTTTAATCAGAGGGCGGCATAAACCTCATTTGCCCCAAATCCCCCAAAATATCCTCTAAAGAGCTTGGATGTTGGTGATTGGATCTGTTATGTGTACAAGTGGCTTTCTTGGGGCACCTTCACAAACGCCCTCCTGTTCGTCCTTTTTAATTCCCAAGGCCGAAGATGTCAGTCAAAAGAAAAAAAATTTGTGAGATCATCGAATTTGTTGGGATGCCAGCTCTGTCATCTGACCGTGGTTCAAAATTACGAGGTGTTGTCCTCAGATCTTTCCCTTCGGGATTGATCCCGAACCATCGCCAATAGCCCATTGTGTTGCTCCAATGCGACGTTAATTAAATTACCTACCACCGTATCGAGTAGTAAGTTTTAAGTATCGAGATGAGGAACAGTGTAGAAAAAGGAAAAAGTACTGGAGAAGCACCAAAGTGACGGACATTCAAATACACGAACATTCAAATACACGGACATTCAAATACAAGGACATTCAAATACACGGACATTCAAATACAAGGACATTCAAATACAAGGACATTCAAATACACGAACATTCAAATACACGAACATTCAAATAAATGGACATTCAAATACACGGACATTCAAATACAAGGACATTCAAATACACGGACATTCAAATACACGAACATTCAAATAAATGGACATTCAAATACACGGACATTCAAATACAAGGACATTCAAATACACGAACATTCAAATACACGGACATTCAAATACAAGGACATTCAAATACAAGGACATTCAAATACACGAACATTCAAATACACGAACATTCAAATAAATGGACATTCAAATACACGGACATTCAAATACACAAACATTCAAATAAATGGACATTCAAATACACGGACATTCAAATACACGGACATTCAAATACAAGGACATTCAAATACACGAACATTCAAATACACGAACATTCAAATAAATGGACATTCAAATACACGGACATTCAAATACACGAACATTCAAATAAATGGACATTCAAATACACGGACATTCAAATACAAGGACATTCAAATACACGAACATTCAAATACACGAACATTCAAATAAATGGACATTCAAATACACGGACATTCAAATACAAGGACATTCAAATAAATGGACATTCAAATACAAGGACATTCAAATACACGGACATTCAAATACAAGGACATTCAAATACAAGGACATTCAAATACAAGGACATTCAAATACACGAACATTCAAATACACGAACATTCAAATACACGGACATTCAAATACACGAACATTCAAATATGCTGTAATAAATGAATGACGGTATGTATAAACCGTCAATAGACCAAAATAAATCCGAATGAAATATTAAGAGATCTGTCGTACGGCTGGTCTTTGTTAGAAACAATCCGAAGACATTGCTCAATTACGGAAGATGTTTTCTAGGGTCGGCATAATCTTCCCATTTCCATCTGTAATCGCATCTGAGTGACTCATAATGAGTTCCTGGCGGCGCCTAATTGGGACATGGGTGGCCAATCCATCGGCAACAGCGTAAATCTCTCTACGGGGATCCAGATACTGCCGTGATTAACAAGGATCCAATTAAGTGTTCACGGTTCAACACGCTGTCGGTTTCCCTGTCTTCGGGAATGTCGTAAAACATTTGCCCAACATCTTTGGGTTTGACGTGCCGAGGTAAGAATGAATAATTGCTTCTAATGTACAACCACTTATCGTAATAGCTCATTTTTGTAGAAGCAAACATTTTTGTAAAAGCAATCTCGAGTTGTGAGGGTTAAGATCTTAATTGGAAGAGAGTGGCATTGAATTGTGGTTATTAATTTTTCTTAATTTTTTTTATTCTTATCTTTTTTTTAATTGCACCCTTTCAAAATAGTATGCCATGTTCGTTTTTTGTTTCAAAGGATGAATAAGTCAACAAGTTTCCACATCCTGGATATGTATTTGCATAGAAAGTGTGAAAAAGACTAGGTAAATTAAAATGAGGCAAATCATTCATGATAAGGAATCAAAATGTTCCTTATATTAAGAAAGAAAATACAAATAACGAATAAAAATGACATCATGTTTTCTGATAAACCAGACTTTCATTAAAAACCTTCAGAAAACATTATTTTTCTTCTTATTTCTTACTTGTTGGACGGTCAGAAGACACTTTTTGGATTTCTATTAAAATGGACATTTTGCTTCAGTCTGTGTATATTATGATACAAACAAAACCTTTTTCCATGGTAACCACTGAACTATAGAGGTTAGCTTTTATTGATTAGAATATATTAGTGGAAAGCAGAGAATTAAATATCAGTTAGAGCGAATTACATTAATATGCTAAACGTGTGTTCAGAAATAAATGAAGAAAACTATATAAAGTCGGGAACACCCTACTTAGTACGTATGAGACGGAACTTAAATAGTATGAGAAGAGAAGAAAAATCTGTTTTGAAACTTTGGAGAAACTTGTTTAAATTGGAAAGACATTGTGGTTATCAATCTCGTGAGTAGAATCTTCAAAGAGCAATTATGTTCGTCTAAAATAATTAGAAGTATAAATAGAGGTTTAAAACCAAAATACCTTCAAGCTTTATTTCAATAATTTCACGTCCAGAAAATAAATATTTTATGACAGTAAGGAACCGTAAGTAAACTAAAAAGCAAATTAGCAAAATGGTTAGGAAAAAAGTAAAATAGTTCTATAAAAACTGGTAATAATAGAATTAGTTTTATAAGTGATGAGAATTTTTCAAAATATTGTTTCCATAATCATCTTTCATAAAAATCTGTTCCATCAGTTTTTATTGATCAAGAAACACATTCTTGAAAGAGGGTTAAATTCTACAAACTTATTTGCATGAGCATCTTGCAATAATTATTTTTGTTGAAAATAAAGATTGGTAACATCGTTAAAAGGTTCATTTGAAATTATGCGGAACGACGCCAAAGATGATTGCCAATATTCTCAAATATGACAAATGCGGATTTATAACTCTATGCGATGTCCCGCGTGCAATGTAGTAGGTTAAAATAAGTCGACTGTATAATTAAAACTTATTTATTTATAAAGTTATCTTTATATTAACAGAGGCCGTGGCTCTAAACTAATGATTTCATGAGTAGTGCTTCCATGCGTCCATACAAAATTTGCACTAAGGCATAAAGTTAAATCGGCATACAGCTAGTCGAAGAATCCTTAGCACGAACAGTTCTGAATAACAAGAACATAAATTCTAAAGGTATCGTTTTTTTTGTTTAATATTGCCACAACTAGGATCTAAAGAATAAAAACAAAAATGAGAAATTGCAAATGAATCTCGATTCATCGCGAGCCAATATATCAATGCACGCGTAAACTATAATTATCTGGCATGGTGGCACAAACATACTGATTTTGATCTGTGAAAACAAAGATAGCCTTCATCAAACTTGTTTCATTGAAATTTGGTCATCGCGAACTGACAAGCAGAACTTTCTCTTATCCTATGCCAGAAGACGAAAGGTTTTCCATTAAGTTAAAGTTAATTTGCTAGGAAAGGTGGTCTGCAATTCCAACTATAAAATAACTTCTCAGTATTTTAAATGTTTGGCCTTTATAATTGCCTTAGAGTAGTATAGCAGGACGAATGCAATGTCTTTTATTCTGATTTTATTTAGACGTACCTGTAAATAGTCGTGATCTTAAATTTGCTTTAAAATCTCTTTCTGGGATCTCGGTTGGAATTTGACTCATCAGAAGTTACTCCCAATATTTTCCAACATCTTTTCTCTGGTGTTCGTTTTTTACATTTAAATTGATTGCATTCAATAACTACGCTTATCTTGTTGGTAAGTTACAGGTTTCTCATCATGGGGAATGCTACTGCCCATAGACGTGAAATATAAGTAGACTTATTACTATTGAGAGGAGCTTTAAAAAGCATGACCAGCATGTCGACTAGTAGTCACATGAGTGCTCCTTGAAAAACGGAAATGGTTGGCCGATTTGGTATTTATCGCCTCCTTTGGCGATGTAACATCTTATGAAAGGCAAGATGTGTGAATCCGCATTTCCATAGAGTGGCGACAAAGGTGGTTGAATCGCCAATACCTACTACTATCAGATGATCAATCCATAGACCAATCAGATGATCCATGAATTGATAGGCGTCTTTTCTCGTCCCGTGGACCAATCAAATGATTAATGTTAGGTTACACCCAGCAGACGAAAGCAGTCTAATGGTCACGTTACTATTAGTTTTGGTCACATAATCTTGGACACATAGAAAGGTTACCATTGCTCACTCTACTTTTATATTTATTCTATGTTACTGCACTCTTTCTCCAGTTGGTCGACGCATCATTTCCAGGAATTCCTCAATTACTTGGGATCCACTAGTACACAATATTTCATTACGCTATTTATCAGTCTTTTAGTATTATTGACTAAACAGTTATTGCTAGGGCCTGCACAACTCAAGGTTAATTTTGCAGCCTGTGAGGCAATGGGGAAAACAGCTAATTTGTTTTTATCAGAGTTCACTGCATTTAGGTTTTAAGCAGCTTGTTGTATGGCTGCTATTTCAGATTAAAATTCGTAGTTATTTTTTTTCAAGAGAAAATATTTTCTTTCAAATAGACCATGGCATGCGTATGCAGCATCTATAATTCTTCCAAGATTTGCTGATCCATCCAAGTAGATGTAGATCCACTGTGTTCTCTACCTGACACGCAGAACTGAATCATGATATCAGTTATAAAATAAGCCGCCGATTTTACTTTCAAATCAGGTACTTAGAATAATGGGCTGAGAAGAAATAGGTCCATATCAGCAGCCCGAATTAATTCTAACTTATTGAAAGAAAAAAGAAGCAAAAAGGCAGATCCACTTTCTTTTATTGGTTCTCAAATGGGTTTGGGCCTAACGAGATGCCAATTAATTGTCTATTGTTGTGACCGCCACGATGCGTTTCCATTGGACGACGCGGGGTGCTGGAACATATTGCTGGAATCGAAGAGCTTTGCTGTGAAGAGGCCATAAAACAGCGTCGGAACGCTTATGCCGCAGTTACAGATATCCTTTCGACTTCGCAGGAGGCAAACTTCAAGGTTTTGTTTTCTTATTTTATATTGCTGTTGGAGGGGAGATCTCTCATGGAGGGGTGAGTATATTGCTGTAACACGCACCAGAAGTCTTCCAGGGCGTAATTCACTCAGCTAAAACCTTTAAGTGCTCTGAATATTCACACCAGAGTGTGGAATGTTATGTGAAAGGAAGTCGTAGGTTTATTACGGCTCTTTGTTCTCAGTTTATGCATTTAGCTTAACGCTTAAATATATCTACGTTAAACGAGATCATAGAGCGTTAAGCTCTGGAAGTATGGTGAGCTTTTTCTACCTTTTGAACTCGAAGCTGAATGCATTTAACAAGCATGTTCGCATATGTTGTTTAGTAAATACTTTGTTAAGTTCAGTTTATTTTATTGTTCAAAAAATTCCTTGTAATATTATCTATCCTAAGTCATAATTATGTTTGAAAATTATAACACGTTTTAAAGGTAACGTATGGAGATGGTTGAAATCCAAGGCTTTAGTGCTTGAGGTTGCATGAGTATCTTCCATTGAGTTTGGATTGTTCTCATTTTCTAATAACCTGAGTGACATCGTGTCGTATTCAGTGGAATGATCAGGTTGGATGAGCTGGAATGTTTCGTTCCAGGGTTCGATCCTACATACTACTTACTGAAAAGCCGGATATGAACGTTATATTTGTATGTTGTATATCCTGTAGAATGGAGATGTAGGAGGCGAAGATTTAATTCCTACAACTACCCTTGGTGTATTTCTCTTTTCTGTGTGTGTCAATAATACAAAAAGAATTCCTTCCATCCATACAAATACGTCTTAAAAGAACTTCAAACAATGTCACAAACTCATACAAATTTTCACCGGTCGTGCTAGAATCAATCACTATTACCTCATCAATTCATCATTCTGTAATTATGACAATTCTGTTGTTCAAGACATAGATTACGTCCTCTTTCATTCTCCATTACTTAATCATGAAAGAAGATTTCTCTTTCAACGCTGCTTTCTTGGCCACTCCAGTACAGTCCATTCCTTACTGATAGTTATTCCTCCACATTTAAGAACTTTGTTTCTATGACTTTTTTTATAAAATTTTTTTCACTGTTAGTAATTTATCCTATCTATGCATCAAAATTTTTGTGGTGCATATAGAAATAAAATTATTATTCAGAAAAAGTAATGCTTTTCTTTTGTGTGTTTGTCCATTTACTTGACAGAAAAACATCACTTGACCAGCGCGGCCAGATCTGGCCCTTGCGTCATAAAAAAATACAACCAAACCAACATCTGTAATGGTGGGTGGGTATCATATGAGGGGTACGAGTTTATAGCGCCGTCCGTGTCAGCCTTGATTAAATTTTTTATGCATTTTTACACCTTAACCAAATGGATGAAGTCCTGATGGAAAAGTCTGTTGATGTAAAGTATGTACTTTACATCAATGTATGTTGGTGTAAAGTATGAATACTGCTCATTTTGGTCTACGGAAGGATAAGCCATGATAAACATTTCGTATTTCTTCAAAAGCTGAATCCCAAAACGGCATATTTAAGGGAGGAAAATGTTGGATTTTTGAAGGGGAAATTAATTATTCTTAAATAGATTCCAAATATATTTCAAAATGTACTAAAATTAAAAGCTAGTTTACTGCAATGTTGACTCATAAGGGTTGAAGGCACAGCATGGTAAGAATCGCAACACACGTTTATCAGCTTGTTGTGTCGGATCCAGATAGAATTATGTTAACCTACCTACGGCAAAAAGGTGAATTAGCCGTAATTACAGTCTGTTATGTACTGAAAGCAATTAACAGCTAATTTTGTTGTAAATGTAGCTTACAACCAATAGACAGCTTTCCTTCACAAGTGATACGTTAAAGGTTATTTTTCAGGAAGACATACGTAACTACACTTTGTTGCCATGGCTAACCAGATCTCTATACTTTTACCCAATTGCAAATGACTGGGATACCACATAATGGTAACTATATATTCAAAGAACTACAATCTCAGACAACAAGAAATTTTCTCCAAGGGTGAAGAAAGCTTTTTGAGTGGTACCCTGAGGACATATGTCCCACCAAATCTGAACAAAATACATAGCTGCAAAAAGAAAAGATAATATGTATTAATATGATCACGTACTTCAATTTTATATGCAATAAAAATTCTTTTATTTAGAATTTTTGTCTTCTCTCAATCACCAAATTAATTTCGTTTAATGTAAGGTAAATAGGTGTAATTGAATATTATAGTTTAGCCATTCTTTCAAATTCCTTTAACAAAAAGTTTAAATCAAGTGGGTTTTAACAATGCAAAATAATCTAAGGATACTTTAAAATAAGTATACGAAGAGAACAGTAAAGCTGAATTCAAATAGGAAGCTCAAGGCGCAAAGTGGCACACACAGACCAATCAGAGCAATCGTGCCGACACCTTTGAGTATAGTTTTGCGTTTAGGTCTGTGCGTATAGCTTTGCGTTTCCTATTTGAATTCATCTTAATGCAATTTCGTCTTGCTCTAGAAGATTTCTCATACATTAAATTTATACTGAACGTCCTCATTAGCATTTTCAGATAAACATAAATGTAAGGTGTACTGAAATCGTAATGGATATTTAATATGTAATTGCTTTCAGTGCTACTAATCAAAACAGGACTAGTAACATATTTTTCAGTGCGCCTATACCTATAACTCCAGGCAGACAATTTTCCCATTTTAAACAAGAAAAATCAAAGAAAAAATTGCTTAACAGGTTTGTAGTCTTACCGCAAATGTACAGAATCCAAGTAGTAGCAACGAACAGCAAGGGACGAATTGAAAGTAAAAGAAGTACAGTAGAACCTATATTATCCGAGCTCCGATTAACCAAGTGTCCTTGTTATTCGAGCCGAATTTGATATCGAGTTTGTCTTTTAAGATTTAAATAAAGCTTCGAGCCTGAGTGTGCGTACTTTGCTCAAACAGATGAGAAAGTGATGAGAAATAGAAAATCGTAAAAAACTTTTCAAGAGAGATTAATAAAGTCAGTAACTCATGTCCAGATTTCTCTCAATATAAAGCAGAGTTGGCTTCTGCCTGCCTGTATATACAAATCTACACCGTTTAACCGATCCACATCAAATTTAGTACTCTCATTCTTCAGAACCCTGGGGCGAACGTAGGCTGCATATTAACCCCGTTCGATTTGTTCTGGGTGTGCACAGAGGACTATAATCAATTCGAAATACCCATAGGAATAATATTGCGTATTATTAAGATCACTTTTTGATCAATTCACGCCGAGTTTGGTAAACTTATTCTTAAGAGCCCTTCGAGGAACATTGGTTACATATTAACCCCGTTTGATTTGTCCTGGGTCTGCAGATGGGGATAAAATCGCATAGGAATAACATTGAGTATTATTACAATCACTGCTTGACCAATCCACACTACATATCGTATACTTATGCTTTTGAACCCTGTAGGAAACTTAGGCTACATATTAACATCCGTCCTGGGTGTGCAGAGGGACTGAAATCAATTTGAAATCCCAATAGGAATAACAGAGTAATATCACGATCAATTACACAAAATTCAACCCGAGCAACGCTGGGGAATTCTGATAGTTGATTATAAAATTATCATAACAAATGCGTATTGTGATCCAAATCCGAGCATAGACTTGATCCTACCTTTATAAATCTTTGAGTAGCAGTAGCAGTACCATGAAATATAGTACATGTTTTCTGTATTTCGTATAAACTGTTTTGTTAGTTACTGCGTGTGTATTATCGAAGTTTCTAGTTATCGGAGGTAGTCTCGGTCGACATTACCTCGGATAATCAAGGTTCAACAGTAACAAGTTTGAAGAAGCTTATTAATGGTCATTTTAGATGAGCATTAACATTTCGTAGACGATTATTTTTTGGAGACTATGGTGTTTGTTTATCATTGAATATACACTTTATTTAAGTAAATTATCTTAACACACACTTTAAAAATGTAAAATATTCATGACACTCTTTACTTAAATAAAATATCCTTAGCAAACTCTCTACTAAAGTAAAATATTCTTAACACACTCTTTATTCAAGTAAAATATTCTTAACACACTCTTTATTCAAGTAAAATATTCTTAACACACTCTTTATTCAAGTAAAATATTCTGATTTCACCACTCTAAAAAGTTTTTTATCTAGCTTATGGGAATTTTAGTCCTTTTAAAACAGACACGTTCTTCGAATTCGTTTCAGAATAGTTCTCGTGTCATGTACTACGAAATATATGAGAAATAATTCGAAGTATGAAGACGTTATTACCTGCCGCCCTGATCAAACACTCAAGAATCTAGGAGCACAGTCAAATATTTAAAGCTACAATGAAGTTTGAAAGATTCTTTCGAATATAGCTCCTATAGAATAAAACCCATTATCCATGGAACACGTTTCCTCTACAGAAGAATTTTTTAAAGTAACAAGTTTGAAGAGGCTTATCAATCAGTCTTACTTGATGAGCAATAACATTTTGTAGAAGACTTATCTGCTTATCAGTGAACGTACTCGTTACTTTAGTAAAATATTCTTAACGCAATTCTATTTTCAACACTACGTAAAGCATTACAAGAGTAACAACTTATTAAAACAGTAACATGTTTGAAGAGGATTATTAAATGGTGTTTTTAGATGAGTATTAAAATTTCGTAGAAGATTATTTGGGGAGACTATGGTGTATGTTTATCATTGAATATACTCCTTACTCTTATAAAATATTCTGATTTCACCACTAAGTAAAGTATTTTTAACTCACATATCGGAACTCAAGTCCCTTTTAAAAACACAGTATTCTTCGAGTTCGTTTGAGAATTAATTCTCGTGCCATGTACTACAAAATATAAGAGAAATAATTCGAAATTCTAGACAAAGTATGAAGACGTTGTTACTTACCATGGCGGTGGAGGCGAATCTGTAGTCACCCACAGAGCGAATTCCTGGTCCGCCTCCTCGTCGGGCGTCACTCTACTTGCTACAACATCTCAACGCCTACTCCATCCTTCGAATTCATTTAACGCTCACCATACGAGAAGCTAATAAAATCCCTTACGCTAACAAAGTGCTTGTCAATTCCTTCGACAGAGAACACGTTTTCAGGCGAAATCCTAATACGAGGAAAGAGAACCATCGCTTAGAGATGAACTCTGGATGAAATATTTTTCAGTTTTTAGTAACCATATCGGGTAAGAAATAACGCGTATATAAGTAGTCCATTTTTAATCAAATGAAAGATAAAATCCTTAGCCAAACATTTAATGCTTCAAAAAAGTGTAATAAAGATGAAAACATAATAAAAGTGGCTTACAGATTATGAAAAAATATATCTTTGGTTCTGATGATGGTGGACGTTCTGTTCCAGCGAAGAAAAGACCATGTTTATCATCTTGTTTCTAGTACCATTGTCGGTACAGCTTACCAATACCGACAGACAACGCGTTTTCCGGAAAAATTCTAATAAGAGATAAGTGAACCATCGTAACCAACCTTGATAGAATACTTTTTGGATTTTAAGCTCATTATCGGGTAATAAATATCACGGATATGAATAGTCTATATTTAGTAAAATAAGTGATAAAAACACAGACTAAGCATTAAAATATTCTAAAGAGACTAAAAAAGATGGAAACATGATAAAAATAGCTTACAGATTATGACAAAAATCTATCTTTGGTTCGAATGATGGTGGACATTCTGCTCCAACAAAAGTAGACCATTTTTATCATCTTGTTTCCAGTATCAGTGTTTCCAGTGTAAGTACAACTTAGCAATACCGACAGACAGCACGTTTTCAGGAGAAATGCTAATAAGAGATCCATCGCTAAGAAATAATTCTGGACAGAATATCTTTCGAGTTTTAAGACCAATTTCGGGTAATAAATAGCTCGAATATAAATAGCCTATATTTAGTAAAATAAGTGGTGAAAACCTTGACTAACCATTAAATGCTTCATAAAATGACTAATAAAAATGAAAACATGATGAAAAAATTGTCTATCTTTGATCTTGATGACGGTGGACGTTTTGTTCCACCAAAATAATAATCATTCCCCGTCTTGTTTCCATGTTTATCATTAAATTTCAGTTTTATTTTTTATGCAAACTATAATTCTAAGCAAGTAATAAAAAGATTCATGCTTTTTAATGTATAGCTGGATTGGATAACTTTCATTACTTGGAATTATGTTCATTTTCACCAATTTCGAGTCTATCAGAAATGTCATTCCATATGCCCCGATAAAAAAAAACATAATTTTTAATGTTCAAATATAAAAATATAAAATTTGACTTCTTATGAAGTGATTATAATACGTTTATCTCTGTCCTTCAGATGCATCACGTTTAAGTAAGCCCAAATAATTCAGATATTCCTAGGTAACCAATTAAAAGAATGTGTGCGAAAAGTCCAAACTTAGAGCCCTATTCTTAAGTTAAACTTAATAGAAGTCATAATAATATTTATCTTTTAGAACACTCTAGTTAATCCCTCCTGGGATGGTGGAACATCTGGTAGATATTAGGTACCCACCTCTCCTTAACCCTCCTGGTGGTTTATCGAGTCGAAACTGCCCTGTAGTGGCCAGCGTTTGATACAAAAACCTGTTCTAAATTAAGACCAGTTCTGTGCAAGGGACAAATTGTTTTTCCAACTTGAATATTCATACCTCTTTGGAGTTAAAAAAGCACAGATAGTAAATCGCAAACCCATTTGTCCCTTCACACGATACTTTGGAGTTCAATAATTAGTCCTCCCCTATCTCCCCTCCATGCCTCAGGTGGAGCGGACAGCAGACCTTTTACTCTAGAAATACGGCATTCTTTGCGTAGGAAACATTGTCAAAACATGAGAACCACATGAAAAACAGATCAGAAGCGTGAGAAGGCATAGCAAAGCTGATTTTAAAAGCTTTTCAAAACAACTTCCATGCCTGCTCAATCAAAAATCACCTGTCAATTAAGTTGTAGAGGAAGAGGCATCAGGCACTTCGGAAACTCATCAGCAGGCCCACCTTTGTGATCATTTTCAAAAGGGGTTGGACGACAAGCCTTGCAGTGAAACTTTCAGGTTGGATAACCTATGGAGGGATACCTCCATAGGTTAGTTCTCAGCAAAATAGAGCAGTTTTTTATCTCCACCAGGTATCTCGTGATTAGCAAAAGTAGTTGGATTGTGTTAAATGAAGTATCCCGTAGAAACCACTTGAAGGGTTAAAAAACAAAAAATTCAAAACTTTTTATTTTCAAAATACATTCATATAATATGATAGATTTTCACACATAAAGTTTTGTTTCAGAAAATCGGATAGGCCGTGTCGGAGCACGTCCGCAAGGTTTAACGTGAATACGTCTCGTTAATACATAACACTTTTTATAGTGTAGTAAATGAACGACACATTCAGAGCCAATTCATCGTTTATCGAAAGTTAATGAGTTGCTCTTCCGCGTAGAACAAGTTCGATGCATTTCTTCTTGGTTTTCGACAAGTATATGCCGACGTAGTGAAATTTTAAAAATATTTTACGAGGGGTGTTCAAATGAAAAGGTACGAAACGTCGTAAAAACCAAACCGGTTGAAATTTGAATATGCCGCTTTGGGATAACGTAGTGAGACAACGAAGGAAGCGAATGCACGAGTACCGGCGTGGTTGTGCGCATGCGCGGGCGCCCGCACATGACGCAGAAGAGAAGCATGCAGTTGTGTGTTCCGTCCAATTGACGCGGCAGTGCGTGTGAGGGCATCATGGCGTTCACATTGCAAAGTTCGACGATTGAGGAGCAGCGAGGTGTTATCAGATTTCTGATTGCGGAAGGTGTTAAACCGGTAGGTGAGACACTCCATAGCCTACGCAAGTCCATCAAGAGCAAACGGCCTGGGCTGCTCACGGAGGGAGTGATTCTGCTCCACGATAACGCGCGCCCACATGTCTCCAGGATCACACAAAGTGTACTGGCCAAGTTCAAGAGGGAGCAGCTTGAGCATCCGCCCTGCAGCCCGGACATATCGCCCTGCAACTTCCATCTGTTTTGTCCGCTAAAAAACATCTAAAAGGGAAGCCCTTCAACTCGGACGACGAACTGAAGGACACAGTGGAGGACTGGCTCTTGTCACAGCCACAGGAATTCTGGGAACAGGGAATCCTTCGGCTCGTGAAACAGTGGGATAGTTGTGCTCAGGCCTCTGGTGATTACTTTTGAATAAAGACTTCAATTATACCCACAGTGTCGTTTCGTACCTTTTCATTTGAACACCCCTCGTAACTGAGATCGAGTTTCACAACCAACACTCTACTCGATTTTACTTCTAATGTCTTACATCGGCAGATCTTGACAATAGCTTTCGTTTGAGACCAATTTCGACATGGTAGGGCTTTGCAATCTCGAGTTATACTGATTTGAAGAGCAGCTGAAAGCTTTGTCCCCTCGAGGTCAATAGCATGTCTTTGTTCTCTCAGCTATCAAATGACACTAGGTTGGTTTGGTTCGCGTTGAATATATGGAAATCGTTAGACCTAATTTTATTTTTTCGTAACCCTCAACTTTCAGTACTGGCCACAAATTACTGATTTGGCTTTATAGAAGTATTCAAGTCAAAAGTTTTTTTACTCGGTGCCTTCAAAGGTTAATGAATTGGTGCTTCACCACCTGTTGACGTGACCTGGAAGGGCTTAATTAAAAAAGTGAGGTGGGGCTACTTGATTAAAGATAACATACTTAAATTTGAGTTTCCACACTTATTTTATTTTGTTTCTCATCAGAATCCTTAACAGAATTACCGGCGTGACTCGGGTTGAAGTAATTCAGTAATTCAATGTATGTGCAGACGTACACATACATAGAGACACACAGAGATTGAGATAGGTGTCCGAAACGCGGAAAACGCGCAAACCACTGATTTTGCATTGAAATGGCACGGAATGGATAAATAACTTGAAATAGGGCGAAAATGTCCAATGTTCCAATTTGTATTTTTATAGATAGTGACTTCATTATATTGTATCACACTATATCTACAATTTAAATTGCCTATTAAACCTAAATTAAAATATATAAAATTCAAAGAGACAGAAAAAGGCCCTGGACGTGGTTAAAGTTACCCCATATGATTGGACGTTCTTCAAAAGGACAAAATGAAATTTTTATTCGAGAATTTCTTCGTTTCTACTTTACGAAAGACCGCATTTATTGGAAATAAATTGATTTTAGCAGCGACTTGAGGTGTAACGCAGTCACGAAGGACCACAGTAATTTTCCATTAGACAGGTCAATTTGTATTACAAACTCATCTATTACTTCTTTTGTATATTGCAGCGATTTTAAGTGATTAAAATTGTCTAAAATTTATTTCGCTTCAACAGTTTAGCTTTGAACTTTTGACGAAAATTTATTTCGCTTCAACAGTTTAGCTTTGAGCTTTTGACTAAAATTTATTTCGCTTCAACAGTTTAGCTTTGAACTTTTGACTAAAATTTATTTCGCTTCAACAGTTTAGCTTTGAACTTTTGACTAAAATTTATTTCGCTTTAACAGTTTAGCTTTGAACTTTTGACTAAAATTTATTTCGCTTCAACAGTTTAGCTTTGAACTTTTGACTAAAATTTATTTCGCTTCAACAGTTTAGCTTTGAACTTTTGACTAAAATTTATTTCGCTTCAGCAGTTTAGCTTTGAACTTTTGACTAAAATTTATTTCGCTTCAACAGTTTAGCTTTGAACTTTTGACTAAAATTTATTTCGCTTCAACAGTTTAGCTTTGAACTTTTGACAAGTGTGTAAAAAAATAATTTTTAAGTATAAGCCATATAAATAATGTTGAGTATTATTATTTTTGGAAAGTATCATAAATAAAATATTTTAAAAGATTTTTTAAGAAGTCACTTTGAAACAAATAGGGTAGGAAATTAATAATGTTTCAAGCAAAACGAATCATATTTTTTGAAGATTCGCAAAAAAATATATATTTTCTGGTGAACTGCAGAATTAAAATACAAAGTTTGTGATATGGAAAAGGTCTTTTGGGCGGATCAATGTTGATCCAATATTGTCCCTAATGCCAAATCCGCAGAAATGGCCATTGACTATTTTGTTTTAAAACCTTTAATCATTTTTGAATTTTTTATATTGCTAATCGATCGAAGCTTTCATGTTTATCAGCCAATCGATTGAATAATGGATTACCAACCCAGTCTTCACACCATTCTCGGTTTCATTTTACTAATTTGGATCTTCGTAGAGGAGTGGGAGATACGACTCCTCGAGTTCAGGTGACGAAACCACGAGTGCGTAGTCTGACGAAGGACGAATGATCTTGTCGTTAGAGGCATCTTCTTGTAGTGCTTTTATGGTTCGTCTGATAGGTGGGGGTGGAGAATAAGCAATTTGGAGATTCGGCAGGAAGTGGCCGTTGCTGAAGTGTGCCGGGGTGTTAAGGTCGAGCGGCCGAGTGTGCAGGGAAGTTCGGGCACGAACAAAGGGCCTGCATTGTTCGTGTGCCGAGTTTGGGGACCGCGCCCTCCTCTAATTCCCGCATTCGGTCTCCGAGTCAGAGTAGCCCTGGAATATTAGGCCTTCATTTGGAAGTTTTTCTTTATCTCGTTGCTCCTTGATGACACGCTCCATCGAAAGGAGATCTCTTCTCCTGGGGAATGATATGTCACCCGTGTTCCAACATGCGTTAAGTAAACAGAAAAAATTAGCTTCGACTCCAAACGCTAACCATGCCATTTGCCTCCTTTGCAGACCTTGACCTAACAAAAAAGAGAGAAAGAAGGGAAATAGAAAGGAACCAGTTAGATAAATCTTGATGTTGTCGCTATTTTGAGAAAAAGATTGCCAGTTATGTTATTTTTTACACTCGGTCGTTGATTATATTACTTCGTAAAACGACTAATAAAGATATTAAAATAGGTTGACCTTACGTACCGTTTTGAATGATTTAACCATTTTTATTAAACCATTTTTGTTTCTGTTTTCCCGCCAGTCCCGTTTTAATAAAAATAACAATTTTGTACGTTTTTATATAAAAATATAAATATACTTCATATATACAGGGTGCAACGCAAAGTCCGTACCCGGCCTTTATTTTCGCAACCGTTGGTCGTAGACATATACTTCCAATTGCAAAAATGTTTCACATGAGGTAAACATTCATGTTATGACATTTTGAAATTTAAAAAAAATCAATTTTGTAAAAATTAGAAAATCTAACTTTTTATTCAGTCCCCCGTTCCTTACAGTGATATTTAGTAAAAGTTTACACTCATCCTAATAAACGTAACACAAAAAGTTTCACTTCTGTGTGACAGAAATTGACCGAGATATTTAATTTCAAAGTTTGGGATTTTTTCAGATTTGTTTCGCCTTCATTGAGGGGTCGGTTAAAATATAACTTAGAATAATTCGAGATTGAAATCAGAGTGCAACGCCTTTGGTAGTTTGCATTCCGCTGCCATTTATCCGGTTCTTTTTGCGCATTTTTCATTTTAAGGGTGTCGATTCTACATAATTCGACGATGGTCTACAACTTTCGAATTAACATCTTTTGTCTATCTTGCTTAGTTTCGGAGTTAGATTTCCAAACTTTCCCCACTGGGGGCGCTGCAACCGCTTTCAGTGAATCGGGCATGTCCACTTTACTATACATGCACCCATCGTTTATGGTCGGGGAACCCCCCTTTCGCCGTAAAATGGGCGTTGCACTCTGATTTCAATCTCGAATTATTCTAAGTTATATTTTAACCGACCCCTCAATGAAGGCAAAATAAATCTGAATAAATCCCAAACTTTAAAATTAAATATCTTGGTCAATTTTTGTCACACAGAAGTGAAACTTTTTGTGTTACGTTTGTTAGGATGAGTGTAAACTTTTACTAAATATCACTATAAGGAACGGGGGACTGTATAAAATGTTAGATTTTGTAAATTTTACAAAATTGAATTTTTAAATTTCAAAATGTCATAACATGAATGTTTACCTCATGTGAAACATTTTTGTAATTGGAAGTATATGTCTACGACCAACGGTTCCGAAAATAAAGGCCGGGTACGGACTTTGCGTTGCACCCTGTATAATAAAATATATAATGTTCTTTTTGTGAATATAATGTTTCATATACAGGGTGTCCCAAAAAGGTTGTTCCGCAATTTATCTTTTTACCAATTGGAGATAGGTAAACAATGTAAATTGCAAAAGTACACCAAATAAGGTAGGTAATTAAGATATGTGAATAAAATTATCACGTGATAACAATTTAAGCGGATTCAGTTTTTAATTTTCATACAACCCCTCTAGATAAAAATCCGAGATAGCAAAGGTGTTCCTTACCTGCATCCCTATCGTTAGCAGAAAACTGCATTTCTGTAGGTTGAACAGTAACGGAGGTATAATGACGCAAAAAAGTTGACTTATACCGCTTGTGCACAGCTGTTCAAGCAGTCAGATTAGGGACCGTATACACAATGCTAAAAAGCATTTTTTTTTCGGTCAGAAAGTGCAACACTGCAAAGTAATGTAGTATTGCAACTGCAGATGAAAATCGCACTGAATAGTAGTAGACAATGTAATCTTCAATAAAAATATTGTAGAAAAAATGGTTTAAATAAAAATAAAAGGAAATTTACAACGCATGTTCAAAATGTTTTCCATCTGCAGCAATGCAGAACTTCGCTCTTCATTTTTGGCCATCGTTCTAAATTAGATACGGCCTCCTTAAAATGGAAACTCTTGCATCTCCGTTACTATTCAACCTACAGAAATATGGTTTTTTACTAACGATAGGGATACAAGTAAGGAACATTTTTGCTATCTCGGATTTTTATCTAGAGGGGTTGTATACAAATTAAAAACTGTATCCGCTTAAATTGTTATCACGTGATAATTTTATTCACATATCTTAATTACTTACCTCATTTGGTGCACTTTTGCAATTTACATTGCCTACCTATCTCCAAATGGTAAAAAGATAAATTGCGGAACAACCTTTTTGGGACACCCTGTATATATAATGTTTTGTGAAAATTTTGTTCGAGAATTTCTTCGTTCTTACTTTATAAACAATCGCATTTATTGGTTTAAATTGTGTAAAATTTATTTCACTTCAACAGTTTAGTTTTGAACTTTTTGCAAGTGTGTTAAAAATTATTTCAAGTAATACCGTATAAATAATTAAGGGTATTATTTTTTTGCAAAATATCATAAATAAATTATTAAAAAAGAATTTTAAAAGTCACTTTGGAGCAAAAAGGTTAGATAATTAATAACAATTTTTTAACCAAACCATGCATATTTTTACATACAAAGAGGGAATCATCTGCTCCAAGGCAAAAGCGGAATTCGTCATTGCACTGCCATTCCACCCCTCTCCACGTGTCTTCGGCATGATACAACTCTAGACGCAGCAACAATGTTTGATAGCTATTCTCAGTTTACTGCCACGTGGCATACCGCTTTAACTCTTAGTGTAAGAGAGTGGGAAGCTATCACTTATCACAGCTGGTCCTTTCTAGTAGTAGTAAGAGGTAGTTTGAAGGGCACCAGCGTTCCATCTTGCAGATCCTTCAACCTTTTGTCTTCGATTTCCTGTCACCTATCCAAGAGGCATTTATCAGCACGATAATTCCAGAACACACACGGTTCGCTTCTCGACTCGGAGTGACTCTGTGATGTTAAAACTCTACCTTAACCCGACAAATCGTCAGATCTGTCTCCCAATGAGCCTGGTAAAAGTTAAGCCGCCGTCAATTGCGCCAGTTCCAGGAATATAAGGGATCTGAAGCAGAAGCTGCAGAATGCTTGGCATAATTTTCCACATAATAGTATAAGGGACTCTTTGGCTTCATAACACGCTTTATATCAGTCTGTATTATCACCTGAGGGGATTTACAACTTACTGCTTTATGGCCCTTACTGATGAAATTCAACAGTAATAAATAGTCCTGTAGATTTGATGTTGAGATAATTTCTTTATCTCTTCATATACATCACGCAATCTTTCATTCCGATTGAACGGGGTGTGCCTATATTTTAGCACAGACGTCATGAGCTTTCTTCTCATTTCTCATAAGTATAAATTGTTATAAAATTGTGCCAGTATTAAAAACTTCAATACGTCATCTTTAATTTACTGTACAACTTTTTCAGTTTTAGTTTTTTCCGAGTTCACAACAGTTTTGACGAATTCAACTCAGTGTCCAGTTTTCACTTCTGCTCATTGTATAGACATTTGTGAGGCTAAATTCATAGCGTCTCTAATTGTAACCGCATCATGAAGTTAACACGAAAAAAGGTAGTGCTGAAAAGAGTGCTCAACTCATCAAAAAATCATTAGTCGACTGAATTACAGATCAGAAGCGTCAAATCCCACCCCAGTCCTACATTCTAAAGCAAAAGGAAAGCAAGTTGATGGCTTGATTCTACAGATCCTCTGTTCCAAAATAGGAAATTTCCTTTTTTCTATATTTATTTTTGTTCCGTGCTTACTTTTTCTTATCCAGAAATACTTGCAGAGGGTCAAAAAAGTATTCGGCTACTTCACATATTTTAGGAAGTTGTACTTAAAATTATGATTTAGAATTAACCACATAAAAGCTCAACCTTTCTATTTTAGTCTCCTCCTAAAATGTTCGAATAATTTTAAAAAATTTTACCAAAAATATTTAATTGTAACATGAAATCAGGCACACAAAAGATTTCGGTCACCTTTCGTAAAAGTGGAAATGTTAAACAAAAGAGTGAAAAACAATGTCTACGAATTTTTTTGCATTTTGTATGAAACCTTAGATTGCTTTAAGTTGACAGATATTTCGCCGAACCAATTCCATTCTACTTGAAGACACTGTTTTATGACAAAAATGTGTGATTTCTTCATATTTCCTCATAAAGGCAATAATATGATACAAATCATTAAATAGATCAGATTTCAAGTTTTAATCTTTTATATACCGACCATATCTTTGTATGCAAATCAATAAGTTTAGTATTGTTGTTCATGATGGATCAAAATCTGTACTTAATTAAAAATTTAGGCTAAAAATTTTCAAATTTCTTTTAAGATCAATACATTCATAGTGCTAGTAAATAAACTCAAATTATTTTATCCTACAGCTACCGTCACCCTCCCCCGGATCATTATTATAGAGTATGGTCTGCAATTGACACTGACTGTTGACCAAATTTTGATTTCAGCCTCCTTCACCTATTGAGCATGTCTGGGGATATGCTATGCCGTCAATTGCTGTATTCCCGAAATATAAGAGATCTGGGGCAGCAGTTATAGGATGCCTAACATAATTTGCCATAAGCTCTACAAAATTGCCTTTTAGACATTTATATATTGCTTTGAACTATACATATCAACTGTAAAACTAGTTAGATGATCAGGTATTAAATCAATGTATCAAGAACTAGGGTTTGATGAAAAATAAGATCGAATAGCAAAATTATAAAAATGAAATTTATTTTGTTGTGTTTATATTCCAATGGACTTCAGTATTTTAATTTCGATAAAAGTGTGTATTGAAATTATATTTCAGTTTAGATTAATAGCATCATTGTGAATTTAAACTCGTTAAATCCAACACTATTACACAAAAAATGTAGTTTTAAACAATGCATATCTTCGAACCGAGACAATGATCTTTCATGTTTTATAACAAACAAGATCAACATTGAAATATTTCAAAAGTATAATTATTATTTATCAAAACTGTGTTACACGTTTAATAGTATAGTATAAAACTGTTTTACTATTTATGTTAAAGTGGTATAACTACTTAGTTGTTTTTAGTCTCCTCGTGAGAAAGTATACAAAACTGATTTGAAAAAATCTTACATCTATATTTTGCCACTGAAGAGGATTATCAGAAGTCATTTAGCATCAAAAGGGGATACTTTTAAAATAATTTTATTTCTACATCACACAAAAGTATTATATGTATAGATCGGATAAATTACTAAGTGACAAAATATTTATAAAAAGTTATTCTAGAAACAGTCATTAAATGTAGAAAAATAATTATCAATAAGAAGCAAATTATATTGGAGTGGCCAAGAATCTCCAAGAGAAGCAGCAAGTTGAAAGAGAAATCTTTCATGATTAATGGATGATGAAAGAGAGCATAATCAATGTCTTGAATAACAGAATTGTTACAATTGCAGAATGGAAAATCGCTGAGGTGGAAACGACGAAGGAAGTGACTGATTCTAGCATGACCAGAAAAAATTTGTGAGTTTGTAACATTCTTTAAAGTTTTTTGAAGACTTATTTGTATGGATGGAAAAGTTTTTCTATTTAATTCGGCCTTTAGCAGTTGTGGACCAGAGTTGTTGCCAAGATATTAATGAATTATAATAGTTTTCCAATTTTATTAGTGGTTTTGTAAGGTTATCGAAACAGATGGACAAATCTGATTTTGCAGCACCTTTGGTAAAAAAGGGGTACTATTCATCCTTTTGTTAGCCTTAAAGTGTTTTTGTAGTTTCTAATCTTTAAAAGATGTTACACCGGATAAGAAAACATGTAAGTTTTCAAAGTGCATCCAATACATATTAAGTGAACAAAGTGTATCAAATACCATTCGCGATTCCCCTTAAAATGTCGCTTGGCCAAATATGGCCCTTGCTCCATAACACCCAAAACCAATCAACTCCTTATAATGGCCTGTTATTTTGTGTGTTAATAAATCAGCTTACGAGAGACATTTTCTGTCAAGTTAAATGTATGTGGCGATAGTGTTTCTGTGACGAAATGAGTTTTGTGTATGTATTCTGAACGTGACTTAAGGTGGCTGGTTTTTCGAATACGATTTCAATGACTGAAACGACTTCGCCAATAAAAACTTTAAAAATAAATTCCGGATTGATATATATTTGGTTGATCAACAACAGTTAGATTAAATGCCAAACGTCACCAAAACGGAGATTAATTACATTTTAAGGTAACCTCTATGTGTCGTGAGTGAGAATTTGGGTAGTGAAAGTAAAACCTTCTCTTCCCGTTTTGTTTGTAAACACTGAAAATCCCCTCATAATGAAAGATCGTACTTCTAAAATGATCGAGAAAACTGACAAATTAACTTAAAAATTGTAGCATTTTGGGGCCTATTTAATTTCCTTAATTAAAAAAATACAATTTACTTTCTGCTAGGATTAATTTTGGGAATATCAGAAATAAACATAAATTAAAATTAAAATAAATATATTTATAATTTTAGAACTGTTGAAAATCACGCAGGAAATTAAATTAAATGTAAATTACCATGTTAAATAAAAATAAATTATAAATTGAGTATTCAAATTCTGCTATTTTGAAATAAATTTTCTATAACTTTTTAGTAATATTATATTGCGAATCATATTTTCTTCGTTTAGTATCATTAATATTTTCATTTTAAATTTGATATTAATTGCAAATGGTTCATGGATAATTTTATATTTCATCTATTTTTGTTTCCTCAATTAATCGGGAGGACTCATAAATGTCTATGTTAATAAACCACATAACTAAGCTAATTGATTTATGTATTTAAAAATTTTATTTCTAACTGTAATTGCTAAAGAATATAAAAATCGTTTGGCATGATTCTATTTTTAAAATATCATGCATAAATTTTTTTTCGATTGTGAATAATATATTTTCTTACCTTTAAATAGATGTGTAAATAATTCCGAATTTTTAGTTATTAAAACATCTTAATTTTTAGTGAGTTGCGAAAGCCTCTTATGAAGCATACCGAAGAACAGTACACAAAAAGTAAGTGATGATTTCTATAAAACAAAATATCGTCGGATTAGAACAAAAACTCATTAACTGACACAAATATCTTTTTTCCTTTTCCTTTTTGTAAACTAACTATTTGATATTAAGTAAAAAAAGCTATAGTCATTTTGATAGTATTATATTTGGTTTTAAAACAGATTACAAAATACAATAATGTATTTCTCATCATCATGATAATAGACATTTAGTGTCTCCAAAAAAGTCAATAAATGAGTTTCTGTTCTAATCCGACCTTAGATTGGGAAAATATTTTTCCAGTAGGGAAAGTCATTTGTATAATTTTCTTGCACAGACAGTCTTGCAATAATAATCTTGCACAGACAGTCAAAATGTATCCTAACACCTCTTGTTATGCTGCTGGGTACGCCCATTGCCCTAGCAACATGGGAGTCGTAGGAGGTGCAGGTTTGACTCCTGCCAAGTGCAATTCCTCCCTAGGTTTATTTCTCCCTACTGTGTCAGTAAAGCTTTTATTCTGTGTGTATGTCTACTTGATACAGTATGTCCTGTGTCTGGTGCAGCATGGTCAAATATTGGCCCTTGCGCCATAAAAACTCAACCAACCTCAAATGGAGGGCCACGGTAGCCCGCTTGGAAGAGTAGTGGATTTGCAATCGGAGGGTTCCGAGTTTGAAACTCGATCGAACCCAAAACCATTGTGTACGTGGGGGCTGGCCCACGTTAAATCTGTCGTGACCTCAAATGTCCCCACGTTGGCGTGGTGTGGATGTTCGGAGAGTGGGGTGGCAGCTCAGGTGTGACCTTGTCACCTGACCGTGGTTCAAAATTACGATTAGTTGTCCTAGATCCTTCCCTTCGGGATTGATCCCGGACATTCGCCAGTAGTTCGTTGTGTTGCTTCAGTGGGATATAAATTCAACTACCTACCTATCAAAAATGGAATTTTGTATGGAGTTAAAAAACTTTCCCAATGTAAATTGCATGTTCCTAAATATCATACGTGCAGCAATACGTGTAGCTTTTGAGTAGAAAAATGTAGAAAATACGTGTAGTAGAAAAATGTCAATGTTCATTCTCAAACTTTGGTCACCAGCTTGTGCCGCATAGCATTAGTTAACCATGATATAGTAAACCTAGTGTGTGGTTTAATTTATTCTTTGCCTCGGAGGATCCGATAAATAATAAACAAGAGCGAGCATTATACATTTCTTTGAATTGTAAGCTATTAAATAAAATGTATTTATCAAAATAAAGTATTTTTAGCTATTGTGTTACTTGACAATTTATTATGCAATCTACACTGCTGGCCACCCAAATTGCAACACCAAGAAAGACAAGAGATATCACAACAAAATTTATTTTGTAGATAACATGTTGACCAAGTATCAAATGATTAAATTTATAGACTTCTGTGAAGTGTGGTTCCTGCCAAAATCAGTAGCCAGAGTAGCCGCCATTGTTGGAGATCACCGCTGCCACACGCCTTGGCATTGATTCAAAGAGACTTTGGATGTGTTCTTGGGGTACAGCAGACCAAGCAGCTTCCACACGTTGCCAAAGTTGATCTGGTGTGGCAGCTGGGGATGTATTCTGGGTCAATCGTTGAGCAACCATGGACCACATGTTTTCTATCGGCGAAAGATCCGGAGAGCGAGCTGGCCAGGGAAGCAATTCAATCTGGCGATTGACGAAGAACCCTTGGACAATGCGTGCCACGTGTGGTCGCGCATTATCCAGTTGAAATATGGCTGTGGGCAAGCCCTGAAGGTAAGGAAGGACAACTGGCTCCAACACCTCGGAGATGTAGCGCTGGCTGTTTAAAGTACCGGCAATGCATACTAGAGGAGTGCGAGAGTGATATCCAATACCGCCCCATACCATACTACCCGGTGCAGGACCAGTGTGGCGGTGCATAACGCAGCTGTTCAGCATCCTCTCTCCACGGTGTCTCCAGACTCGAATCCGACCATCGTGGTGTTGCAGACAGAAGCGTGACTCGTCAGTGAAGACAATTTCATTCCATTCTGCCGTCCACATCCTTCTTTCATCGCACTATTGGCGGCGGAAACGTCTGTGGTTCTGCGTCAAGGGTAGACGAAGCAATGGACGTCTTGCGGACAGACCACTCTGCTGTAAACGGCGTCGAATGGTACGCGCAGACACTGGATGATGCGGTACAGACTGAATGTGCTGTGCTATGGTTCGTGATGTGGCTGAGCGATCCGTCACTGCCATACGCACAATATGCCTGTCATCACGTGAAGTGGTGCACTGAGGTGGATGCGATCGAACACGTCGGTCCGTCGTACCCTCCTGCATCCAACGATCACATATCCGCATTACAGTTGTTTGGTTTCGTCCAACACGACTACCGATTTCCCTGAAAGATAATCCACAATCTCGGTAGGCCACTATCCTTCCTCTGTCGAACTCGGATACTTGATCAAAAGATGATAGCTGTTTTCTACGAGGCATAATTGATCGTTTTTTTGAAAAAACCACAAGAAAAACACAATTGCCGTACTTGAAATCGTCGAAATCTCCAAGCCTTAAATAGCGCTTTGAAGTGGCGCCACAGGCGCGCGTGATGTGCGTCTGCGTTGAAATTCTAATCATTTGCATATCTCACCTCCGCTAATGCATGTTGTAAATTTCATATTATTTGCATGCTTCCTTCAGGGTGTTGCATTTACGGTGGCCAGCAGTGTAGTTAATAATTTCAATCCAAACATTTTTTGAAATACTTCGTAATGTTTCATTCAAATAGGCACTAGTTTTTAATTCAAATAAAACCTAAAGATTCAAGGAACTAAAGAATCAAGTTCATTTTAGAAAATATACTAAAATACTCTATGCATTTTAAAATTCTAAATATTGAGATGGATCCAAAACGGTTTTTCTCGTATATTTCCGAAAACTATGATCCGATTTGCACAAAAATTCATATCTAGCGTAATTTTGATATAGGAAACCTTTTAGTGATATTATATATAAAAGTGGATGGCTATTTGAAATTTTGGAAATAATTTCTACATAAATATGAAGACGAACTCTTATGCAAATGAAATACACATTTGTTTGTAGAGGGCATTATTCAAAGTCTAATGACACCTTGTTTGACTGTACAATTCCAGTGACGGGAATAACGAGATGTTCATATACTTTTACGCCGACTGTACATCTAAAAAAACTTAAAAATTTAAAATAGTTAACAAGGACCGAAAATTTCTCTGTTTTAATGGTAAAAGAACTGAAAGATGTAATTTTGAGATGGATTATGGCTTATAAAGAAATAAAATTAATCAAACAGATTAATTATTAATTCGATTAAAGTCCCATCATTTATTCCAAAAGTTTAGCCTCTTTCACCTGTAGCAACAGTTTTGCAGAGGGTTTTAAGACCCGAAAAAATCTGGCTTTCCTATTTCAAGTTGCGAGGGATAAGAGTCATATGCATGGTTACCCATGTGAGTCCCAATCGGAATTGGGTGGTCTGTTTGGTTTGGGGAAGGACTCTCCTGACCCACTACGCTATTATAGTGCACAATGTGTTCAGCCATTAGCTTCCAAACGAATAAAATAAAATCGTGCTCTTTGCTTTAAACCATCCTTCAACTCAAAAAGACCGTCATTTACATTTGAACTCAGTGCGGCGCGTAGACGAATTTTATTTCATTTTGAAAGAGGCTCGAAGTTAGGAATGCAATTTTTTCTGTCGTATGAGAACCTGATTAAATTTTAAAAAAGTTTCACTGTCTTTACTTTATATGTGGTGATTAGAGAATATTTTGAAGTAAGGGTATAAATATTAAGGGCAAATTGCTGTAAGCACACGAGGAACACAACACCGGATGATGCGAGTACAGAAATCACATAAACAATAGTTTGCATTCGATAAATATTTGCAATGACATAAATAGCCCCCAAAATATTCGATATATACATGAAATAGTTAAAAGAAACAATCATAGTCATTTCAATTTTCGTAGTGAATAATTTAATCCATAAGCCATGTGTTATTTTAAAACTATTACTTAAGTACGCAACTACACCAAATAAAAATAGTGTGATAATAGTGAAAGAATATATATATATTCTGAAATAGTTAAAAGAAACAATCATAGTCATTTCAATTTTCGTAGTGAATAATTTATAATCCATAAGCCATGTGTTATTTTAAAACTATTACTTAAGTACGCAACTACACCAAATAAAAATAGTGTGATAATAGTGAAAGAATAGTATATATATTCGAAGAATATATACACTATTATAAGAATATATATATATATATATATATATATATATATATATATATATATACCTTGTCTTAAAATAAAACTTGAATCCATTTTGCAATGTTGTTTGCTAAATTTATATAAAGCAGACGAAAAACGCAATCTAAAAGTTGTTATTTCCTTGAATGAATATCGCTAAAATCATAGCCATATTTAAAGGCGTCCAATTGTTCAAAATTGTACCTTTTCCTTTTTAGCAATTCAGTCTTGCCTATGACCAGTAGATGGCTATATGTTCCTTCCTACAAACAGTTCACCACTAAGTAATCGGCTTTAAGCATGTTCAAGTTAACGAGGATCATCTATACGTCAAAACTTCCTGTACAAACTTTAAGGAGACGTAGGGAACAGAGAATTAAACAGTATGCACATACAAGTTCTGTGTTCCTAATATTTCCTTTTCTTTGAACAAAAAGTTTTGAAACACCCAGTATGAGAGGCACAGCTTTTTACCTGCCATGGCCCATTTATAACGTACCTCCATTTATAATGGTTTAGACTCGGAAGCACATCCGTTTTTGCATGCGGATCCGATGGTTCTCTATTGCACTATGCCACTCAATGACCGCTCAAGTAGTGCTACCATATCAGACACCATTCAGGTCGCTTAGATGTCGATAGAGACGAAATGCATTGTACCATAGAGGTTGTCGGAGCTAGATTTCTAATCTGCTGGATTTCCTAGCAGCTCTCGGTGAAGAAATGGAAGTATTCTGATATGGACTGTGAGGATCCTCGTCAAATCTTTTAAGTTCGTAAACTTTTAAATTATAATTCCTATTTTTTTCTCTTTTTATATTTCTCCTCCCAAGCACACGGTATGTATGCGAAGTATTTTCTGTAGAGCTAAATGCTGGTGAAGGTAGTATTTCGGCGTCGAAACGTATCCCTGTGGGTATTCCGAATGCATCGTGGTTTGGTTTGATTTTCGAACATAATTTCTCACGTTGGAGTTGTGTGGAAGTTTGAAGAGTGGGGTGCCAGCTCAAGTATCGATCTCGTCATCTGACTGTGGTTCGAAATGACGAGGCGGTGTTGTCCTCGAATATTTCCTTTCGGAATTGATCCCGAACCGTCACCAATAGTTCGCTGTATTGTTCCAGTTAATTCAACTACCTACCTCGATGATTTAAAGCACTTTGACGAAAAAAAATTCAAATAATGAATTCCGAATTGATGTATCACAGTTGATTGGTCAGCGGCAGTTAAATTAAATGCCAAACGTCACCCCCAAAACGGTGATAAACTACATTTTAAAGTAACCCCGATATATATTATGCGCGAGACACCATTTTGGTAGCGGAAGTAAAACCTTCATTTTCTGTCTGGTTTGTTTGTTTACACTGAAATCCCTCTCATAAAGAGAGAGAGAAAGATGATAGATAAAATTAAATTACTGGCTTGAGGTAAAACAAGGTATGTATCCAAAGATCCCGAGCTATTAGGAAGTTCTCGTGTATACCAAGGCAGGCTCTACTCGGAAAAAAGAACATGGAAACCATGAACACAACCGCAGAATTTTATTGGAGCTCGGCCCACCCGCGGTGAAATACGAAGTGAGAATTGTTCAGGTCGAAACTGAAAAAAAGGGGGGTTCAGTGACATGTTGATGTTCGCTTCACTTGGGGGATTCTAATTAATTTCAAAACAACTCTTCTGGCACTTTTTTTATCGTCTCTGCAAAGAACTGGTTCGATGGTATGCTGCTAAATGGCTCATCGAATCGGAAAAAAATGCGCTCGATTTGTCCTATCAGGAGCCAACAACCCTCGATGAAGACGGAACAAGGCAGAGAAAATAAAAATTTAACAGCACTCTGGATAGCTTCTATCAAACATGTCGTAATATCAGTGGCATAGCGTCCGTGGAAGGCCAGAAGACCGGCATTCCAGAACAAAACAATTAAAATTTGGTGGCAATAAAATAAAAATCGATAAAATCTGAAGCAATAACGGCAACGGTTTCTTTTAAATCTTAGTGAGATATCAGTTTCTATATTAAAATCCTTGATTTTCAAAGCAAACAGGCAACCAGGGACTGCTGATTCTTCACCCTTTCACCCTTAAGTGGTTCCTTACTGTAGTTGGTTAATGGGCCCACGGATTAGCAACCGGAGGGTTGCGAGTTCGAAACTTGAACCAACTAAAGACAGTCGTATACATGGGGCTGGTGCTCTTTAAATCTGTCATGGCCTCAAATGTCCTCACGCTGACGCAGTGTGGAAAATTGTAGAGTGGGCTCAGGTTTTGACCTCGTCATCTGTCCGTGGTTCAAAATTACGAGGTGTTGTCCTCGTATCTTTCACTTCGGATTGATCCCGGACCGTTACGAATAGCCCGTTGTGTTGCTCCAGTGCGATGTTAATTCAATAACTTACCTACCGTAGTTGGTTAATGGTGTTTGTCATGCGCAACGAGTACCATAAGCACGGGCTCTTTTCCCCTACCCCATATTTCCTTCTGAAACTAGCATCCGGTTCAGAGAATATGCGCAGTTGGTCGTTGCGCATGGCCTCATTTTTAACAATTAATTGAAAACTTAATTTAATCCACAAGAGTTGCGATTTCTCGCCAAATCCTTCTCTTATCCCACAACAGGAACTATTTTTTCTTTCTATCTTAACCCTCCTTGTTTTTGTCTCGACGAGTTATCGCGTCATTAGCAAAACTGACCAGATCTTGATCTCGTCACCATAAAAAAATCGGTATTATCTTGATGTCGAGATATCTCGACATTAGCAAAATGTTTCAGATTTTGATAGACGAGAAATCTCGTCGAAACCACGTGGAGAGTTAGTAACTTACAATTTATATATATTCTTCTCTAAATAAATACTTCCCTCATTTGAATCATCTTAGCTACCAATTATTTCAAATTCTCATGGATATTAAAGAGAAATGTTTCATAAATAATTTAATAATATTGTGAACACACAACTTTTTCGTGTTTAGTTCAATTATACTAGCATACATTGAAATGTATTGTATTACCTGGCTCAACTTTTGCAAGATAAGTATCAGGAAATTTTGGTAAGCATTAAATTAACTCAATATGACAATGCATACAATACATTTTGTCGCGAAACACTAAATAAAAGCTCCTGTACATGTACCACCCATTGGAAAACAATGTTGTGCATGCTACATTATTTTTTGCAACATTGCAATGGAGAGATAATAAGCTCTCCTAAACTTGCAACGGTTCGTGCACGTGAAATCTGTCGTGGCCTCAATGTCCTCACATTGACATGGGTGGAAGTTTGGAGAGTGGGGTGCCAGCTCAGGAGTTGACCTCGTAATCTGACCGTGGTTCAAAATTACGAGGTGTGGTCCTCGTATCTTATCCTTCGGAATTAACTCCGGACCGTCGCCAATAGCCCGTTGTGTTGCTCTAATTTCGAGTTTGATTCAACTACCTACTTACACTGCGGATTTAATTTGCTGTTAATATTGTTATGCAATTCATGTGTCATATATCTTTATACTATCTTCATATGTCATCGATTTATAAATTAATTATTTAGTGCTTAATTTCGTTTTCATCAGTGGAATACCTGTTTGATCCATCGCTGTGTTGAATACGCCTAAGAGAATAAATAACGGGGCAAAGCAACAGAAAAATAAATTTTCACAGAATTTAACATGAACTCATTGGAACTCAGAAATCTGAGATGAATACCTGCGCATTGTTCCATCAAAACAGTATATTTTGTATTGTATGGTTAAAATAATCTAATTCCAGGCATATAAACAAGTGCTTACATTAAAAAATGCTTTTGTCAAAGTGGAATTGAGGATTCCTCAGTATAATCATACAAACCTATATACAAGGAAATCTTTAAAACATTTTCCTTCTAATTATAATTTATAAGGGACGAATAAAGTCTAACAAAATGCTTTCAATGTTTAAAACATATTTACTTTTAACTGTTTTAACATACTATTTAGGAGAGCTGAACGAAAACATTTAATCGATCTGAGGACAGACATTGTCTAGGTATGAGAGGGTTTTTCATTGCAAATATAAGCAAACTACTGGAAGACGAAATCTTACTTCTAGTTAAAAACTAATTTGGTTTATAGCCGTTTTTATATAAGCTACGTGCTGAAATCGCATTCGAGTAACACTCCAATTAATTACGAAACAATTTACAAAAGAGGTTACCACAACACAAACACCCTTTGTGCCCCCCCCCCCCCCCATTTAGCTTTACGTGAAAATCCTCTCATACTTTCCAAACATTTCTCTTCTAGTTTTTACACTAGAATGAATCCTCTACATTTGGTTAACTATCATTAACGGGTATGTGCCACAGACATCGACGTTATTTGTTTATTGTCGAATGGCAATAACGGATATAAACAATATAAAATCGATCGATACGGGATTCATTCGCCACTTTTTCTGCTTAGTTTAAATATACTTGATTTGAGCTTTGCTTGGTTGGTTGATTTTAGGTTTTATGGTACAAGGGCCATATTTGGCCAAGCTGCGCTATATACAAGACGACGTCAAGTAAAAAATGTCGCGAAAGGGAAAAACGTGGGATCGGGGAACAGAGTAGTGGAATTAAAGGATAAAAAGATCGCATCGATATCTTGGGAGCGCGACCACCATGTTTACTAAAGACAGTAAACCCCATGGGAAAAGAAAAGATCACACGAGAACCTCGGGTGCGTGATACCTGTACACTTTGCCCCGGAAATGAGCCCCTGAGGGGCGATTTGAGCTATGGTGTTGCATATTACTAAAACTACACGGAAGAGCTCGCCACTGTAATGAAATTCTTCAGCAGTCTGATTTCAGAAAGCAATGAGAAATCTGGAAGATAGAAATTAGAGCAGAAAAGAAAATCTGAGTCAATCCAAAAGTAAGTTTGAAAATAAAAAAAATATCGAATCGCCTTTGAAAGATTGAATTCAAGTGGACTTTCAGAAGCTAATTGGGTTAATAGACCGAGGTGTGAACTTTTTACCATGCACCTAATTGAAAATAAGAATTAACACCAATAAGAGAACCATTTGAAGGATGTAAAAAAAATACCGTTTTATATTTTTGATTAATTTTCTTCCATTTGGACGTGTGAAATGCGCACATCAACGCGTATATTTATTATAAAGGAATTTAAGGGGACACGGTACCCTTAAAATGACCAAAATATCGAAAAAAAATGTATTGCTTTATTTTAATTATACAACTCTTCTGAACATGTATGCAAAATTTCATAGCTCTAGCAACATTATTTTAGGAGTTATTTAAGTTTTTTCTCTTGGATGTAACATACCGAAACCAAAAATTAATAATTTAAATGGCTTTTTCTCAGCTTTCTGATTTTGATGACTATGAAGTACTCAAATTGCTAAGGCTTTTTTAAAATTTAATTTAGAGGTTTGAAACTTTTTGTAGTTGTTCACAATAGTGTATTTGACAATTCTGTGCATGCGATAAGAATTTGGATTAAAAGTTTTTTTTTTTTTTTAAATTGCCAAACTAAAATATTCATGTTTTTTACAGTTTTTCACAGTATTTTTTAGAAAAAAAATTCTAGAAAAATAAATAATCAGAATACATGCAAACTCATGCACAGAATTGTGTAAAATACTGCAATGAATAGAAAAGTGTAAAAAAAAATTTTAAAAAGATGGTATTTAAAAAAGTAGTAGGGATTTTAAAATGTTGATTTTTTTCAAAAAAATTAAATTTCTGAATTATTGCTTTATTAAAATTAAATTTTTTCACCTGAAATATTCATTTCATGTGCATTTCAATATAATATACTAAAAAATTTTGCTACACATGAAAACAAAAAGAAATTGTTCAAAGGGTACCGTGTCCCCTTAAATAAGGTATGAAACGTAAGAAACGACACTGCCATAGATGTATATCAACAATTAAGAAAGTTTATATCAGATGCTTTGCGCGGGTCTACTAGTTTTTACTTTACCCACACTACGTCGTCAGTCGTCACCCCCGAAGTAAAAATTCCCTGAAGACTCTTCGAATCTCTAAAGGGCACCGCGTGATTAAGAATCAATCGAGCAGATATGTGGATGGGCGTGAATGCTCCATGATGAGAGCAAGCATTCCAACAGCGGCGGGCACTGCCACACCTGTGTCTTCATTGGCTTCCCCATCACGTCCCTATCTCCCAAGCCTTCTCATCCATAGAATGTCGGCCACCAGTGTTGCTCTCTCGTTCCCATAAAGCATTGATAAGGAACTGAGAAACATCGGATTCGAGAGTAGTGTTTTGAAGTCTGCGAGACTTAATAAGACGCTGTTTTTGAACTCTGGCTTGAACCCGACTAACTGCATTATGGAAATTTGTTTAGTAGCGGCTATCCGAATTTCTGTTCTATGGAAAACATTTTGATACCGTTGGTTTCGATTTGCAGACATTCATTTTGCCCTTAGGGGCTCATCTCCTTTAGGTTGTTGTTGAACGGGCTTCATGGACCCGAGGTACTCTAGTGATCTCTTCTATTCCCATCGGGTTACTGTCTTTATATTAAACACGGGAATCGCACTCTCGGGATACCCAAGCGATTTTTTTCTCTTATTCTATGGGGCAGCTGTATCTCGGTTGGAAGAGTAGAAGATTAGCAACCAGAGGGTTGAGAGTTCGGAACTCAATCCAACCAAAGACAGTCGTACATGGGGGGTGCACGTTAAATCTGTCGTGGCTTCAAATGTCCTCACATTCGCGAGTGAGACATTTGAAGCCACGTTGTTTGGAGAGTGAGGTGCCAGCTCAGGTGTTGAACTCGACAACTGACCGTGGACCAAAATTACGAAGGGTTGTCCTTGGATCTTTCCCTTAGGGATTGAGCCTGGACCATGAGTAATAACCAGTTGTGTTGCTCCAGTGTGACGTTAATTAACTACCTAGAGAATTCCTGTTCTTTGGACAAATTTAGAGACCGTTGGTTTTGATTTGCAAATATTCATTTTGCTACGGTCCAAGAGATCTATCTGAATTCTTCGATTTCAACAGAATTCATTTAACTCATCATATGCTTCAAAATTACGTGGTGGTGTTCTCGGACCTTTCCCTTTGGGTTTGATCCCGGACCGTCACCAATAGCCCGTTGTGTTGCTCCAGTGTAACGTTAATTAAATACATACCTACCTAACTCAAATTATATTACACATTTGCTATGAGAGGGATTTCCAGTGTAAACTAACAAACCAGACGGAATGCGAAGATTTTACTACCGCTATCCAAATGCTCTCGCATGACACATATAGGGGGTTATCTTATAATGCAGTTTATTGCAATTTTCGGACGTTTGGAATTTAATTTTTAATTGGCATGGACCAATCAGTTATCACATAATGATACTGAATTAATTTTTTGGAACTTGCTGAAATCGTATTCGAAAAACAAAACAATTGACGTCACATTCGGAATGCGTACATGAAACACGCTCCGCCGTAGAAACACTACCACCACTTACATTTAGCTTGACAGAAAAGGCCTCTCATGCAACAATCAAGCTATATTACTAATATTTATACAAATAGTGTTCAACATAGTCTTTCGAACGAATCGCTTTATTTAATTTCTTCAAATGAAAAGGATCTCTGGTCAAAAAACGATGCCACCAAAAACTTAACTATACATGACTAAATATTTGTTTAAATTAGATTATTAATTTTGTAATTGAATACGTGTGAATAAATATTAATTAATGCAGAGTTACGAAAATAAAATAATTATACTACACATGAACATCAAGAGTTATAGCTAAATGAAAATTAAAATAACATAAACTAATCTGTCGATGAGCTAATCAATCTCTAGTTCTCTATCAGAATTAAAATGGCTAATGAACATTAAGTAACCTTTCCTTAAAAAGCCTTTCTTCCAAATTCAATCTTTCCTTTTGCGTTTTGGAGACGATTTAATCATAACACAAGTTATTATAACTGGCAAACTACTTCTAAAGAGAACCTCATTAAAAAGCACTTTAATGTAACTGAAATTTTTGCAAAACATTGTTTTGTGTGGCGATATGGAAGATTTTAGGAGTTTGCACAGGGCATGTTAGGGTGGCAAAACAGGAGTTTGTAAATTATTTGATTGTGTATTAGGCCTTAACACTGCCTTGTAGTATACAAAGTAGTTGTAATGTCTTGTGGTTTACAAAGTATACAAAGTAGTTGTAATGTCTTGTGGTTTACAAAGTATACAAAGTAGTTGTAATGTCTTGTGGTTTACAAAGTATACAAAGTAGTTGTAATGTCTTGTGGTTTACAAAGTATACAAAGTAGTTGTAATGTCTTGTGGTTTACAAAGTATACAAAGTAGTTGTAATGTCTTGTGGTTTACAAAGTATACAAAGTAGTTGTAATGTCTTGTAGTATACTAAGTCATTGTAGTCAAAGACAGCTTCACTACACTTCTCAATATATGAAAGGAAAAACTGCTTTACCGGTTTTTTTCCCAATACATATTTATTACGCCTATAGGGTATTGTGGTCGTAATTTTTGTCTGCTATCCAGTATATCCTGGGTTCTAATTCACGTCCACAACCTATGATCTTTGTCTGAACTATAAAATATTTTCAATAATTTGTACATACCCACAAAAGACCTGACGATTTACTATCGAACTTGCAGTTTCTAAATATTAATCAGTGTTGGCACATCACAACTAAATCCACCTTTCGATCATTAATCCAAATTAAGATAAAAGAAATAAAGGCATAGAGGAGAACTGTACCACAAGTAATTTGTTTTATTTATCGATCTTGCATTTTATATAGAAACTAGCAGACCCTCTTATTGCATCTGCAACTAAACTTTCTTAATTGCTAATATCTAGTGATGGGAAAGTTTCTTCACTCATATCCTATTTCAACCCATTTAAAATGAATATAGCATCCATGTTCAAATAAATGGATTTCATACATCTAAATGTAACAAAATTATCCAAAAATATATAATATCCTTTCGTTAGTGCTGATTTTTATTTCCAATCAAATGCATAAAGCATACCTCAGTCACCACGATTAGATTCTGAACGTCTATTTCAATTTCATCCCATTCCTTTGTGCAGAGGCGATTCGGCATTCTTTGACGTTAAATCTATTTTCCCTCAGATTTTCTTTTCTGCGCTGATTCCAGATTTCTCATTGCCTTTTGTCATCAGATTGCAGAAGAATTTCATTAGAATGGTGAGCTCTTCCGTGTAGTTTACCAATATTATACAGCACCGTAGATCAAATCAACAATATTTAATTTAAGAGGAAAAGTTGGCGAATGATTGATTTTTTGTTGTTTTTTCAATTATTACCATTCGACACAAAACAATGTCGATTTTTGTGCCATGCTCGTCATCTGACCATGTTCAAAATTACGAGATGTTGTCCTCGGATCCTTTCTTCCGGGATTGATCCCAGACAGTCACTAATGGCCCGTTGTGTTACTCCAGTGCGAAGTAAATTCATTTACCTACCTCTGCCGTGTACGTTAGTGAAATTATGTTGTGTTTATTCACTGAGTGCTGTTTCCTATTTCAAATTATCAGTGAGCAAAAGGCAAGCATCATGAAGGTAGGTAGTTAATCAATGTCGCACTGGAGCAACGCAATGGGCTATCGGCGATGGTCCGGGATCTGCCTCGAAGGGAAAGATCTAAGGACAACGCCTCGTAATTTTGAACCACGGTCAGATGACAAGAGCACCTGAGTTGGCACCCCACTCACCAAGAAAACATCATGAAAACGTCCAAGTTGAGAAGGATGTCCCTAAAATTTTGAACCAAAGTTCTATATGGATGGATAGAATTTAGGATGAGCCATCTTCCCACGCTTTTTAATGATTGAGTGGCTCTAATTTTGACCCCCGATGCATAATCGATCCGTAATGGTTGGGCGGCCTTCAAAAAAACTTGAAGAATCTTTTATCTACTAATTGTATTGACTTGGCAAGAGGACAGGATTTGGCTGCTTAGTGCCATTTTAAGGCGATGAAATCATTTCTGTTATATGCGTTTCTTTAAAACCTATGGAGATTGCATCCGCATTTTACGTTAGAATTGAGTTACTAGACGCTTTAGAAACCAAGCTGGTTACAAATTTTAAGAATATAGGGATTGAGATGGAAAGTAATTTTTTTTGCGTCACAAAAGCTTTTATAATTTCTATAGACAATAATTTGTCCAATCTTTCTTGTCATAAAACTCTTTTAAACGTTTAAAAATAATTATTTTCCGATCAGACAAAATATATGTGTGTGTTTTCTAATTAAAACAATTTTTCAAAATTTTACTAATAACTAAATAAATTAAGAGATGTCGAAACAATAGCAAAATCTATTAAAAACTGACTACCATCAGTAACTAGTGTATTAAATCACACATACTTGAATTCACCCGCACGATGTCCCTCTGAAAGTACCATTTTCTTATCCTTTTTAGTTTTTCTTAGGATAGACTTAGCAGATAAAATAACATTAAAATTATCTCATGAACAGATGATCATATGCAAGTCTTTTTCTGTTAAACATAATGTAGGTGGCGGTAGTGTTTCTGCTGCGATACATAATTCCTGTAAATATTCTGAGCATGACGTCACTTGGCTTGTTCTTCAAACAAATTTTCAGCATGTCGTCAATAGATATTCCAAAGAATGAATTCCGAATTTATGTATGATAATTGATTAGTCACTGAGATTAAACGCCAAACGTCTCCAAAACTGCAATACATTACATTTTAAGGTAATGTCGTTATGTATTATGCGAGGGCATTTGGATAGCGGAAGTAAAATCTTAGTATTTCGTCTGGTTTGTTTGTTTACACTGAAAATCCTTCCCATAGCACCGATAGGTAATTGTTGACCACGTTCGGTAAGAAGTTAAGGTTAATCGTTCTTAATTCAGTGATCGGTAGTGATAGACATTCTCACACAAGTAAAGTTTTAGCAACACTGAAGAGAGAAAAGCACCCAAGGATGAATCGAACCTACGCGCCAACAACTCGTAGGTTGCTAGCGCAGTGGGCATATCCACTGAACACGATGGCCCCACTTACATACTAGGTGTACGCGCCTGCATGCTAGCTCATCTCGAAAGATGTGACTAATTCCATCGCACTAAATGATTCACGAATTTAGGGTGATGTCTAATTGTTTACTGGAGAGTGTAGTATAGCTGTAGTGAGAAAGCCCGAAGTCAAAGAAGCTAACTCATTTCGAAAGATGTCATTGATTCCATTGGCACTGTAAATGATTCATGAATTAAGCACAATGTCTAATTGCTTTCTGTGGAGAATGTAGTACGTCTGTAGTAGCAAAACCTGGAACCAATAAACTTATAACTTATCTCTATGATTGATATATAGAAGCCTTTTCTTCTATCTGTGATTGAGGATCTTCGGGCTGAAAAATTTTTGGATTGTCACTTTTTCAATCACTTTTTCTGATCTGGAGGTGAAATTACACCTCAGGCTAAGGAAAGTAATTTCCAATTAGTAAAAATAACTTTCGCTTAATATGAACATGTGTCATTCATCCATCAATGCCTTGGCTAGTCACCATTTACAGAGTAGCTCGTCGAATACATGGTTCTGGTTTATAGGGTGAACCAGACTGTCCTTGACCACCTACTAGTAATTGTCTATTTCCTCATATTTCGTATTTAAACAAGAAAACTGCTCTGACTATCAAGAATAAATCACTTTGTCGTTCTTACAGTGAATTAAAAATTAATTAAATGCTAATCAATGCATAATGTGTTGGAACTGAAGTCAGACATGTGTTGGTCAATAACTGGTCAAATCGCTACTCGAATTTGAAGAACAAAATTGTATCAAGCTATCAAATATTAGAAGTTATGCTGCAAGAGGAATTTTCAGTGAAAACAAACAAGACAGTTTGCTAAGATATTACTTCTGCTATCCAAATGCTCTCGATGATACATATCGGGATTACCTTAAAATGTAGTTTATCGCCGTTTTGAAACGTTTGGTATTTAATAAAATTTGTGTTACCAATCAAATATCAAATGTCAATTGAAATTGTTTGAAATTTTTATTCGGAAAGTGCTGTAACAAGTCAATTGACGTCACGTTCAGAATACTTACAGGAAACATATCGCCGCAAAAACACTATCGTCAGCTATATTCAGTTTGACAGAAAAAATGCCTCTCAGCAAATTTTAATCACCTTTCGTACCAGACACTAATCCAAAAAATCCTTAAAGAAAAATTACAAATCAGTTCCAGAATACATTTCTCATGAATAATGTGCATTAATTGGCGAACTACTAGCTGGTTCACCCTGCATACGAAAAATTAGCTGCTTGTGAAGTTTTGGATACCTTGTTAAATTTGTGTGCGTGTGTGCTTGCTTTGTTACACAAACCAAATCCACAGGAAATCTAAAAATTTCTCTACACGATGCATGAGAGGAATTTTTAGTGTAAACAAATCAGACGGAATGCGAAGACCTTCCGCAACCCAAATGCTCTCGCATGATATGTATCGGGCTTACTTTCAAATGTAATTTGAATTTAATCTAATTGGCATTTTCCTATCAATTATCATACCTCAATTTGGAATTTTCTTTTGAATTTTTGTTGGCGAAGTGTTGAAATCGTATTCGAAAAACAAATCAGCTGACGTCACGTTCGCAATACGTACCGGAAACACGTTCCGCCGCAGAAACGCTACCTCCACCTACATTTAGCTTGACTGAAAAAGCCTCTCATAAAGATTAAACGAACGGAACAGGTACCTTTGCTGAATACGCCCATCGTGAGCAAGTCTGAAATTTTTATTTATCCAAATCTTGCAATGTTGGATGAAGTACAAAATCTCTGACCCGTCATTGTTTTGTTGCCTAGCTAGAAGACTCAAAGGAGTTCAAGAAAGAAAATTTGGGATTTTTTCAAGCAATGAATTCGAATGAAAATTCAGAGAAACCTCGTTTGTCTAATTGTTCGAACGTTCAACGACCTTATTTTTTCTACTAAAGAACTGATTACATTGAGTACTGAAGCTTGCATTGCACACAGTGTGGCTCCTCGAATTGTAATGAAAAACGTGTCTGAGTCTTCTTTAAAAGCGTCTAAAACTTCGAGGGTCGGAAGTAGAGGTTAATTTAACGCCTACACTCAATTACTTTACGCCTGAAACATCAAAAATGCGTTGGGAAGACCTCGTTATTAGTAGTTTCTTTACACTCTTAACTTATAATTACATAAAACAAATTTTCATTAAAGAAAATTGAAACCGCACATTTTTCAAAATCTGTAGTAAATAAATGCTTGTAAATGAATTATATACGTTTAGACAAAACATTAATCTAAATGAGTGATACTTAACCTTTGGAGTTACGATGCAAAACATGAATTATGGAAAGTTTTCCTTGCCTGGTTAGTTTGCTTTAGTTTTAAAGGATACATGGGGGGTTGAACTTTTAAATTTAAAACAATGAGTAGTATGTTTCTGTGTTTAGTTCTGAGCTGTCATTGATGCAAAATTTACTGTATGTGCAGATAATTGTTTCAAAATGTACTGCGACGAATATAAAATTGGTAAAAAAATGAATTGCAATGACTGTATGAAGATGTTATTTTTATATTGCTACATTCTTTTCGGGGTATCTGTTTTAAATTGAATAGAAAGCAAATTCAAATTGGGTCTGAGCGTGTCATTAATGCAAAATTTATTGTATGGGCAAATAATTGTTTCAAAATGTACAGCAACGAATATATAATTGGTATAAAATGAATTGCAATGACTATATGAAGACATTATTTCTTTTATATTGGTACCTACTTTTTTCCATTTTCTATTTTTAAAATTGAAAAAAAAAATCAAATCCAGGAGCTGAAATATTTAAAAAATAATGGAGCTTGGCAGAGATAAATATTTTGTCTTTTTTTTAGGTTCATCAAAATGTTGTGTCATCGCGAAAATGTGTTCAGCAGTGATTTCACAAAAAGTGGAGTTGTAGCACAGTTAAAGTAATATCCTCATTTAGTTTATGTAAAAGTAGATATTACAAAATGTATTGAAAGTACATGAGGTGTAAAACATGGACTGTAGTGAATTCAGCTATAATCAGCTAAGTGTTAATTAAGATATTTTTTATCCTACTTTTTTTTAAATCTCAATCAACCATTAAAAGATCACGATATAGAGAAAGTGCAGAATTATTGGCATCGGATAGTACCACTTTTGGTAGTGAGGATCAGTATGTTCAGTAGTATGCGACAAACATTTACTGTGTGTGTCCACAAATAAAATAGTCTGTATTACTTCCTTTTCCTTAATTTTATAACTTCAGAAAATAATGCAATCAACCTCAGCACATTATTTAGTTCAGCATGTATAAATAATTTGCAACTACAAAACTATTAAAAAGGATGCCGCCGTGGCTCTGTGGGTTTGTCCACTGCGCTAGCAACCTGTGAGTTGTAGGCTGTGCAGATTCGATTAATCCCTGGATGTATTTCTCTCTTCTGTATCAGTAAAACTTTCCTTGTATGTTTGTCCATTATATGAGATTGTCTGTCTTGTGTTTGGTGCAGCTTGGCCACATATGGCCCTTGCGCCATAAAAACCCAACCACCAATGCTTTTAAGTATTTATAAAACCGTTCCGTTGATACTAAGTATTTATAAAAATATTTTTCTCAGATTTCTCATTACCTTGTGCCATCTGACTGTTAAAGAATTCCCTCAAAACGGTTAGTTCTTCCATTTGGGTTAGTTACGTTTTAAATATTTAGCAGTATTTTGGGTAGCTCCATAATTCAAATCAAGCATATTTTAAGAAATCGACAAATTTGGTGAATGAATCCAGCAATGGTTTTATATTGTTATTATCCGTTTATTGCCATATGCCAATATATAAACAATAACGATTTCTGTGCCACTTAAGTTAGTGAAATATATATAGACTATCAGATCTGAGCATAGTATCTGCGCCTAAACGTTCTTAATTGCTTGCATCTATTGACTGCAAGGTGTCGCTACTCGCTTTTCATATAATTTAACCCATCTATAATGAATATAGCATTCATATTTACATAAATGAATTTAATACCTCTAAATCAAATTGAATTATACAAAATTACATACCAAGCATTTCGTTTACTTTTAATGTTAATTCTTATTTCCAAAAAGCACACCTCAGTCGTGTTATCACAATTACATTCTGAACGTCAACTTCAATTTCATCCCACTCTCTTACTCAATGGAGATTGACGCTAAACCTATTTTCGCTCAGATTTGATTTTCTGCTCTAATTTCTATGTTCCAAATTTCTCATTGCTTTCTGTAATCCAACTGCTGAAGGATTTCATTAGTAGCGAGCTCTTTAGTTTTAGCAATATTATGCAATTGCTCAAATAAAGCACATTTAAACTAAGCAACAAAATTGATGAATGAATCCAGTAATGGTTAATTTTAAATCGTTTGTATCCGTTGTTGCAATTCGACAATTAACACATCACGTCGATTTCTGCGTCACGTACGTTAGTGAACTATTAATATAGATATAATGAATATTTATAAATTTCAAATTTAGAAAACACATTGTGCATGAAAGTCCAAAACATGTTTCACATTTTCCGGGCCCCTTTCACTCTCTGGTCATGGTACCATAACACCGGCGAGCTCCTTTCCATGTAGGGGCCCTGATGGGTAAAGGAACTTCATGCAAAAAGGTTGGGAAACACTGGTCTAGATTAGAAAACTATATTAATTATTTCTTTCTCCCGAAAATAAAACTCGCATGTCCATTATTGGCCAGATGAAAGATATTGTTTAACGCAAAATCGACAAACCCATCCAATTAAAAGAGGTATGTACCCGGTAGTTTATTTATAGGGTTGGGGTGTGAGTTTGGCGACGGGGCGAGGTTATCGTGGCAGCCTCGTAGCCGGAACCGCTCGGCTGAAGGACACGTTTCATTAGGTGGCCGACCCTTGTGACCTGTGCTTATAAACGGTATATGCGCAAATGGATTGAAAAGAAATGCTCACCTTTGGCGTGCAGATTGCGTGAGAAAGTTGACAAACGCTATCACTGGAGAAGATTATATACTCTCGTCTTTTGTGGGTTTTGGGCCTCGTTTTTGCTTTTCCTTTTTTGCAGCGTAAGTACTACCAACAAAACAATCTTTAAGTACAAGCTTTCAACAGGTTTTTTTTTCAGTTCCTCTCGTGGAAGTATTTATGCCAATTGAAATGGAAGTTGCGTGTGTGTTCAAGAAATCTTATTCAATTAAGAGTACAAGTAGTGCAGGATTTTGAACAGCACGTTCGATTTTTTTGTGCGTTTATTCGTTAGGACTAAAATTTAATTTTTAGAATACTGAGCCGTCATTGGTGGTTGTCTCGACGAGGTGTCTTGGTCATTAGCAAAAAACTGACAAGATCTTGTTGGACGAGATATCTCGTCATTAGAAGAAAACACGATCCACGATCACTTGAAGAAAACTGACCAGATATTGATATCTTCATCATAAAAAAATCGACTATATCCTGACAAAGAGATATCTCGTCATTTGCAAAATTGGTCAGATCTTGATGGACGAGATATCTCGTCATTTGCAAAATTGGTCAGATCCTGATGGACGAGATATCTCGTCATTTGCAAAATTTATCAGATCTTGATGGACGAGATATCTCGTCGAAATCACGTGGAGGGTTAAAGGGGGTTCATTTACAGTCAATGCCGACCACTTGGGGAAATTATTGCAGGAACTCCAGTTACTTGCCCAGTCAGTTTAATTTTGGAAATACTAAAAGGGTTCAGGTACAGTAAGTACCGGCCATTTGGGTAAATTATTGTAGAAACGTCAGTTATTTGTCGAGTTAATTTAATTTTGGAGATACTTAAAGGGTTCAGTTACAGTAAAAGTGCCGACCACTTGGAAAATTAATGCAGGAACTCCAGTTACAGATTTGTGTATTTGTACAATGTATTTAGTTAAAACAGATCATTACTAGTATTAACAGCATGTTTGTTATTTTTATCCCTCATATTTGAGTATGTTCCAACCATGAAAATATTGAGATTGACCGAGAGGTTCGGACGTCTAGAATTGGTGCCTCTGCTTCTAGATATAGCAGCCGTTACGGTTTAATGAATGAGGTCAAATTACCTTGCATATTTGGTCATCTATATTATGTGTATAGTTTTTTATCTTATGCCAGAAGATGGAAGATTATCCGTTTCCCTTCTTGCCGTCCAGTTGAGGCACGAGATTTCAGCCCATTTGGTAGGAAAAATGGTCTCAGCAATAGATAATTTCTTGGTCTTTTAAATGATCGGTCTTAATAAGTGCTTTAGAGTCGCAGAGCGAACAGGATGTAGTGTCTTTCTCCGATTTTATTTAGATCGGCCTGGAAATAAGAGTCACCTGTCATCGATCTAAAATTTGCTGTAAAATCTCTTTTGGGGATCTCGATGGAAGTTTTAGGTTTTCCAACAGCTTTTGCTGGATGCAATTTTAATTCATTGCATTTATTATCTGTATAGTTGCTATATTTATCACACGTTAAAGGAAATTACCTCAACTATAAAAATATAGTCAGGGTGCTCGGACCCCAAGGTTTAATCACTTCTGCTTATATTAGCCTGCCGAGAAGTTGAATACATTATGCTTAAAGCCGGAGCTTACGACAATTCAAGCCCTATCGCTTCAGTAGGATTGATTGCTTTGTTTTCACATCTGATTCTTCCCTTTACACGAAGGTAAAACAATTTTTCCAAAAAGTCCTAGGAGAAAAAGATCTGATCAGTTTTGCTAATGATGAGATATTTCGTGGAGACAACCGCTAGCAGGGTTAAAGAATAGACTCGTTCCAAACCACGTGACTCGAGTGCCTTCTCGTGGGAGCTGGACTATAAAATATTTTGCACCAGCAAACTGTTGAGAGTACACTAGTAACGCTGGTTACAGTCAACGATTCCTTGAGCCAGATGGCAGTATTAGACAAATGGTATTGAGAGGTAGTGGAACATCCATATTCACAGGACATAAGCCTTTGTGATAGGTTGCTTATATATACTGTATATGTTATCAAGTCATTTTTGCTAAAGGGAACTACTGACTAAAAAAGAAAAAGGACACTGTCTCCTTCACAAAATAATAGTCAGTTCTTTTGTAGTGCCGAAAGCCGAAGAGGTTAGTAATCGGTCATTAAAGAAACAATTGGACAAAGGACAAAAAATAGACGTATTTATGCAAGTTATACGTACATTGAATACTTGATATATATCAATATTTTAATTTCATGAGGGGTCCATTATCTATTTTACATTGGCACTGGGCCTGGAGAGCGAATGAAGGGGTCTGCAGTGAAGGCATGCAATGGTTATTTTCAGTAGGCTGTTTATATATACTGTATATATTGTCAAGACGTTTTAGCAAAATGTAGGTAAGTAGTTAATCAATGTCGCACTAGACGAACACAGCGGGATATTGTTTCCCGAAGGATCCAGGATCAATCCCGAAGGGATAGATCCAAGAACAACACCTCGTAATTTTGAACCAATTTGAATCAGATGATGAGATCAACACCTGAGCTGGCACGCCACTCTTCAAGCTTCCACCCCACATCAACGTGAGGACATTTGAGGCCACGACAGATTTAACGTGTACCAGCCCTCGTGTACATGACGATCTTAGGTTGAACCTAGTTTCGAACTCGCAACCCTCCGTTTGCTAATTCGTTATTCTTCCAACTGGGCTACCGCGTCCCTTTAGCAAAAGAAAACTGTCCCGCTACACCTCTACTCCAAGTCCCAGCAAGACCCTATAAAGGTTCCTGAAAACCCACTGCTGTTCGGAGTTGCCAGCAGCTGGTTCAGTTGCCAACTGGGCTACCGCGTCCCTTTAGCAAAAGAAAACTGTCCCGCTACACCTCTACTCCAGGTCCCAGCAAGACCCTATAAAGGTTCCTGAAAACCCACTGCTGTTCGGAGTTGCCAGCAGCTGGTTCAGTTGCCAACTGGGCTACCGCGTCCCTTTAGCAAAAGAAAACTGTCCCGCTACACCTCTACTCCAGGTCCCAGCAAGACCCTATAAAGGTTCCTGAAAACCCACTGCTGTTCGGAGTTGCCAGCAGCTGGTTCAGTTGCCAACTGGGCTACCGCGTCCCTTTAGCAAAAGAAAACTGTCCCGCTACACCTCTACTCCAGGTCCCAGCAAGACCCTATAAAGGTTCCTGAAAACCCACTGCTGTTCGGAGTTGCCAGCAGCTGGTTCAGTTGCCAACTGGGCTACCGCGTCCCTTTAGCAAAAGAAAACTGTCCCGCTACACCTCTACTCCAGGTCCCAGCAAGACCCTATAAAGGTTCCTGAAAACCCACTGCTGTTCGGAGTTGCCAGCAGCTGGTTCAGTTGCCAACTGGGCTACCGCGTCCCTTTAGCAAAAGAAAACTGTCCCGCTACACCTCTACTCCAGGTCCCAGCAAGACCCTATAAAGGTTCCTGAAAACCCACTGCTGTTCGGAGTTGCCAGCAGCTGGTTCAGTTGCCAACTGGGCTACCGCGTCCCTTTAGCAAAAGAAAACTGTCCCGCTACACCTCTACTCCAGGTCCCAGCAAGACCCTATAAAGGTTCCTGAAAACCCACTGCTGTTCGGAGTTGCCAGCAGCTGGTTCAGTTGCCAACTGGGCTACCGCGTCCCTTTAGCAAAAGAAAACTGTCCCGCTACACCTCTACTCCAGGTCCCAGCAAGACCCTATAAAGGTTCCTGAAAACCCACTGCTGTTCGGAGTTGCCAGCAGCTGGTTCAGTTGCCAACTGGGCTACCGCGTCCCTTTAGCAAAAGAAAACTGTCCCGCTACACCTCTACTCCAGGTCCCAGCAAGACCCTATAAAGGTTCCTGAAAACCCACTGCTGTTCAGTTAGAGATACAACTTTCACAGGAGATGGAGGGTCCATAGGCCCAGATTCTCCAAGCATCCCAAACCGTCCAGGAAACTGTTGACCATAACAGAAAAAAGGCACTGTCCTTCTATACTGTCTTGCTGGCAAACTTTCGTAGTAACGGAGAGAGAGTAACAACAGTCCCAGAGCCATCGCATTGGGAGGAACGAAATGAAACCGAATCGCAGTCCGTTCGCACGCCAACAAAAGGCAAGATAATGGGAGCAATAGCGCAGGCGCCTCATTTAACAGCGGAATCGTTACAGAAAGGTTGCACGCAGCGTAGGCCCAAATGGAATGGAGACCGCGGGGGTGCTGCAGACGAAGAGCGCGTTCCCAGCCCCCTGCGGAGGAGGCGCACTTGACCCGTACGACACACCCTGGACCGTGGGAGAGCGAAGGTGTCAGTGATTTAACTCTCGGGATCCCTTTAGCGGGGCCGCGCATTCCTGTGCCCCCGCCGCCGCTGTTTGCACGTCGTCTCCCGATAACGAAGAAGCTTCTTGTTTGTTTTGCTACTTCTCTACTTTCGGTTGCATTAATCGATTTGGACTCTGCGGGTCACTGGGAGCTTTCTTTTTTCGGGGGCATTTGTTTCTGAGGCGATAGTGCGAGATCCTGTATCCAAGGTGAATGATTGTTTGGGAAGTGGAATGATTGTTGCCATCCGCGACTTCTCAAACTCCGCGCTTCTTTTTTTTTTGATGCACGTGCGTGAGATTTTTTGAAGTGAGAGCTCTGGATGTTATTGGAGCAGTCGAGGAGGGCTGCACTCAGGGCCGTTCCTGAGTGGTCATTGTTCGTAGTCAGAAAAATAGGGGCGGCCGAAAGACATTAGGCCTCGCACTTTAAATAAACATGTCCAGCAATAAATCTCCCATTATTTTTAGCCCTCAGGGGAACATCTATAGATGTGTACGGGCATCACAAACCCCAAGGTACCTGAGTGATCCTTCCTCCCTTTCATTGTTACCCTCGCCTACCCTTCTGCTTTTTCTTCCTCTGTCATTATGTTGTGTTTGGAGCAGCTTTGCCAAATATGGCCTTTGAGCCATAAAAAAACCAGAAACAACCATCCCGTTATTTTTAATTTTATTCTTATTCGATCTTCGTAGCTTTGAATAACTAACACCATCACACACTCACGCACATAGTGTCGTGAGGCACCGTACCACAGGGATGTGCAGACTTTTTAAGACCAAGGTCCACATAGATTCACTGTAACGGGCCACCAAAAAAACATGAAAGTTATCAATCATATATCATTTATATTTATCATGTATTCTTACAAAGGTAATAAAAAGTAAGTAAAGAATTTTTAATCCGTGACTTTGATTTAACAGTTGTTCTAATATTTGATTTCAATTTTCAAGTAGTCAAGCGCAAAATTGTTTCTAATTTTTCATTCGTCAAGCGGTTCCTATTTTTCGATTTGTTAATATTTATGGCTAAAAAAGTTGGTTCACAGATATATGACCACGCCTGACACCACAGTTACGTTGCTGTGCACATGTGCAATCTTTAAAAATTACCCGTCGCGTGACTTGTTAAAGTTAAAATAACACATCAACGAATCAGCAAATCAAAGGAGGGCCCCCATGTGATCCGCGGTATGTGCATCCCTACTGTACAAGTTTAACCCTCCTGGTAGTTGTCTCGAAGAGATGTCCATCATTAGCACAACTGACTAGATCTTCATAGGCGAGATATCGTCATGAGAAGAGAAAATTGACCAGATCTTGATCTCGTCATCATCAAGAAATTGGCAATATCTTGATGACGAGATATCTCGTCATTAGTAAATTGGTCAGATCTTGATGGACGAGATATCTTCATTAGCAAAATTCGTCAAATCTTGATTGACAAGATGTCTCATCGAAACCACTTGGAGGATTAAATGAGTGTGGTTGGGATGAATAGAGCATGCTCGATCCAATTAATGTGAGAAAAACCTAACATTTGGTGGCATGTCTATCCAAAATTAATTCCATCTATTAACTATATATACAACATGCATATTAAAGTCAACCTCTTGGGATTATCAAGTCCTGATGAGTCTGAATCTCACCAAGTCAATAATTTTGACTCTCGAGCCCTTTTTATATAATCCATGTTCCTGAGCCACGCGATTTCAAGGCGGTCAGATATCCTCATATACCACTTTGTAGGTTCTGTTTGAGATTGTAATAAAATATACTTTTGACTCTACATATTTTGTTCTTAACCCTTTGAGCATCACGAGATTTCCGAGTAGTGTAGTATTGCTTTTTCCACACAACGCATTTAATAGCTAAATAACAGATCTATCGGGTGAAAGAATACATGAATTCTTTCAGCCTTTAGAAAAATTCTGTTGGTCCTTTTCGAAGAATAGAATCCTTTGGAAAGATTCCATTGCTCATTTCTTTGGAAGCGAATCCTTTGGAAAGATTCTATTGCTCTTTTCCTTGGAATGCATAGAATGCTTTGGAAAGATTCTATTGGTCAAGAAAGTAAAAATTGGTTAAAAGTTATGCAGGTTGCAAGGTGAAATCATACGCGTGAACCCCTCAGAGAGTTAATTTACATTGTCATATTCAATATGCAGTCATCAAGGGCATGGATGTTTCAAAGTGAAGAGCCTACGGAGTTCAAATCCTTATTGAAATGATTTTGAAAAAAAAGGATAAACTAATAGATAAGATAAAGGATAAGCTTCGATCATCATGAAACATTAGTTTTATCTTCCGTTCAGTACTTTTCGAGAAATTAGACAGAATATGCAAATTCTCTTAATTTTGAACACCAGTGTACATAGGAAATAAATATCTTCGGAACAACTTTTTCCCCGCGCGGCTTTAGTTTTATAAATTTAATAAACATTTATTTTGTTAATAAATTGTAATTCCTATTCATCACATGCAACAACAATCACACAAAGGATTCGATTTGAAACTGCATGCAAGTTAAAAAATGTTAAATGGAACTTTGCCTATTCTGAAAGAATATTAATGTCAGAAAAAGTCAGAACTAGAACTTTTGAAACACTAAAAATTATTTTTTACAGCGACAGAAAGTCAATTTTGCCTACTTTACGAGTTGAAGCAATATTTAAGCAACTTATGTTAAAGTTTGTTGAAAATTGATTTTCTTTTAAAAAAAATCTTAAATTGACCTACCTTTTCTTGATAAATAGTAATCGGTTACCTTTTCTTCACAGAAATTACAAAAATGTCGAAAAGGTGTTAAAAAATTCTTTTCGTGACACTTAATGATGTTGGTATTTTTCTACGAAAGAAAGTTGATTATTTTCGTCACTTTTTCATTCTACAGTTAACCTATTCAACCCGAGTTAGGTGGGGTAATTCTGCTTGTTCAAAATAAAATTAGAAAATGAAACATTAATTCTGGCGTTACCAGATACTGAGTAGCGAAATACACTTTTTTATCTATCAGTCGGTTTTACGCTTGTACTTTTCGCATTAGACTCGTTTCCTTATAAAATTTAAGTTATACAAAATTAATTGTTTTTAATCTTTCATATCGTTAGTCAAACGTTCACAAATTATTGATATTTCGGGAAATAAATAAAAAATACATTCAAACATAAATATTGAAATTTAAATTCTTTAAACATAATTTTTGGAAAAAAATTGTTTTTCCAACAATACTGATAAAATTATCTGAGCACAGCAATCAATATTAAATGTTATTCCTATGGGGTTTCGAATCGTTTTTAGCCCTCTCTGTACACCTAGGATAAATAGTACGGTACTTAATTTGTAGCTTAGGTTACCCGCAAGGATCTAAAGAATTAGTGAAACAAATTTGGTATGGATTGGTCAAACAGTGTAGATTTGTATAAGGAACAAACAGACAGACACAACTCTGCTTTATATATATATACATATAGATTAATTCATAGAACAATTATTTTAAGATTTTATACTTTTAAGCATGACATACTTTTTTATAGTCTTCTAATAAATTAATTTATTAGAAGAATAAATAAATTAATTATATTTTGTAATAACACTATAAAAAAGCTAATAAATTAATCTATTTTTAGTTTTTAAATCTAATAAATTAATTATATTTTGTATGAAGAATATAAAAAAGCATACCATGCGTGGATAGTACATATAAAAGGTATGTCATGGATTTATAGAAGTAAAAATGTACGCCGCGTGGATCTGTAGAGATATATATCTTTTGAACATTAGAAACCAACACTTTCTGTGGACTTGGACCCCCAGAGTTCCCCTTTAGCAACACCAATGACGCAGCATGTAAATCATCAACGCTCCAAGACCTAACTTGAAGGTACGACATTGTTGATTAACAGGACAGAACAACAGCCTCACAGGTATCAGGACCCGAGGTATAAGGTTAATGTTAAATAGGGCCCAGGGTAATGTTAAACGTTTTCAAACTTTTATAAGTTAAAAAGGTATACACCTGTAGGATGCCTATGGCGGCATTTGACTACATAAAATTGTTTTCATCATAAGGATAAAATGAAGCAATACAACTTTAATTGAAAAATTACAAATTTTAATTACAAAATGAATCGATAACTCATCACGACTAACCGGACATTCACTTTTTATTTTAAAATCCTTAAAATTTCATCAAGTCGTTTCCAGTTTCTTTCTTCTACAAATATTTTCATTGTGTTAAGATTGGTAGGCATGCATTTTTAATTAACGTCGAACTGGAGCAACACAACGGGCTATTGGCGACGGTCAGGGATCAAACTCGAAGGGAAAGATCCGAGGATAACACCACGCTATTTTGAACCACGGTCAGATGATGGGGTCCCCCTGAGCTGACACCCCACTCTCCAAACTTCCACACCACGCCAACGTGAGGACACTTGAGGTCATGACAGATTTAATGGGCACCAGTCCCCCTTGTATACGATGGTATTGGATGGAACCGGAGGGTTGCGAGTTGGATTCCAACTCCGGTTGTTAAGCCGTTACTCTTCCAACCAGGCTACCGCGGCCCCATTGTATTAAGAATAAATGCACAATTTTTGAAGGTAAAAGAGAAAACATTTGAGTAAGTTGAACATTGAGTATTTAGGAACAATAATGTAGCGTCTGTAGCGTCTTCACACTATGTGGTGGGAAATCGTATAAATGAGTACTAATGGTTGTACTGCTTTCTGGATTATTTAATAACAAAGAAATATCTCCAGTTACATGAAATATGTACAGTACAGAAAACAAATTTGCCCGCAACGGGACTTAAAGGCGGTACCCTTTCTGGGACCTCTGAGAGACACTCCCAACACCGTTGAAGTTCTAGCGTCGTCTGCCTTCATCCTCCCCGGACTCGGGTCGGCAAAAGGCGGTGGGGGACGTCCTCTCGTCCCCCATTGGTCAAAGTTCTCCTCCTGGTGGATTTTTCTTTTTTTTCTCATGAGTTCCAGAATGTTCGGGCGCCGCCGAGACGAACTGTCCCCGAATTCCTTCAAAACCCTGGGAGCGTCGGCAGAGATGAAGGGGCTTCGGTTCCCATTCACCTTTTGTGCCCCGGCACCGAACCATGGCTGCTGGGCTGATCGGCGCCTCCATAGTCTGAAAGGGGAGAGGAACACCTCCGGGAAAAGGAGTGTAAGATGCTTCGTCACACGTCCATGAAAGCCCAGAAACCCAACATTCCCTTATGAAAAATTTGAAATTCGATGACAAAAAATTATGATCGGAAAAACCTGACTTTTCAGTTTCCTTTTTAAAGTTCTTGATTTTCACCACAAAATTCAATCATGGAATGCTGATGCCCGATCCTTCCAAGACTCAAAATGCTTCTTGCTACTAGTTAATGAAGTTTGTCATGCGCAATGGGTACTTTCAGAACAGACTCTTCTCCCCAACCCATGCTTCCTACTGAGGCTAGCATCCAGTCCAGATAATATGCGCAGTGGGTCCTTGCGCATGGTCTATCATTCTCTTCTCATTTCTCGTCTCTGAAAAGATTTTTTTATGACCCAGACCACCCAGCCTACAATAAGGTTTTAAGACCGGACAAGAGGTGGCCGGGAGGGGACTCCTGGCTCCACAGGAGCCAACTCTAGAATCTAGGTAGCGTTTACGTACATTCAAACATGTTACATAAATAAATATTTACAATCATCCTCTGCAAGCGGGTACAGGGCAGTAAAAATTTTAAAACTTCAGAGGAAATAGACCTTTTTCTAAAAAAGAAATTTGAATAGACGAGGATAAATGCCAAAACTTAATTACTATACATTTAAAACATGCAAACTAAAAAGTTTGAAGAAAGACGAACACAAAAATGCAAAGACTAAATTATAAATAAAAGCATTCAACAAAATGAACATACATTTAAATAAACGACATTGTTAAGAACAATATACAGGTGGTTATCAAAATAATGGAACCATCTGTGAATAAAAGTGACATTTAAGAATGCGCTTCATAAGCATTAAAATATAATCATAGTTACCAGTTTTTTTTAATATAAAAAGTACTATATATCATGGTAGTATGAGGTAGCTTTAGTGAAGTTGTATACGTCGTGGATTTTTGTCAAAAGCGTAAAATGTCAGATCTCACAGACTTTCAAAGAGGCCAAATTGTAGGAGCCCGATTAGTTGGAGCAACTGTGACCGAAACATCCCAGCTTTTAGGCGTTTCTAGAGGTACGGTGTCTAAAGTCATGACAGCGTACACACAGCGCGGCAAGACAAGCTCGGCAAAGCAAAATAGTGGACGGAAGGAGAAGCTGAGTGAAAGAGACCGACGGTTATTGAAGCGGATTGTAATGTCTAAAAAGAAAACAACTGCAGCCAAAGTGACCGCAGAGCTCAATCAGCATCTGGATTCTCCAGTGTCAATAATTACAGTTAGGAGGCACCTTCATAAACAGAACATTTACGGCAGAGTAGCAATTCCCAAGCCACTTGTCACAGATGTTAATGCCAAACGTCGTCTACAGTGGTGCCACAACCACAAAACCTGGTCGATTGATAAGTGGAAGACAGTTATATGGTCAAACGAATCATCTTTCACACTTTTCCCCACAACAGGACGGGTGCACGTTTGGAGGACACCTGCACAAGCGTATGATCGTGATTGTCTCCTTCCAACTGTCAAACATGGAGGTGGATCTGCCATGGTATGGGCAGCCATGTCGTGGTTTTCTGCTGGCCCAATCGTAACCCTGAAAGGAAGGATCACTGGGGAGAAGTATAGAGAAGTTTTAGCTGACCAGGTCCATCCTATGATGCAAACTTTGTTTCCTGCAGATGGAATTTTCCAGGATGATAATGCTCCTATTCATGCAGCGGGACTAGTCCAATCATGGTTTGATGAACACGAAGATGAACTGAAACATCTACCTTGGCCAGTACAGTCCCCCGACCTCAATATAATCGAACCGTTATGGTCTATTTTAGAGCGTTCAATCCGGAATCGATATCCTCCACCGGCATCTCTCCCGGAACTTTTACAATATCTCCATGAAGAATGGTACAATATTCCTCTAAACACTATTCAGCACTTGTATGATTCGATTCCCAGGAGAATCCAAGCTGTATTACATGCCAAAGGCGGTCCTACGCCATATTAGTAAAGGATTCCTTATAAATCCAGTGTTTCCATTACTTTGATAACACCCTGTACATAAGAATACAGAAAAGATATCCTAATAGGATGGATATGTAACAGACTGCCACCGAATAAATAAAAAATTAATATCGGAAAATGTATGGCTGGGCATACTTATTTAAAGTTACAGGCATGCTGCTCGAGTGCCTGCCTTTCCACCGCCCCTATATTTCTTGACTACGTGCAAGTGCACTCCCAGCACACCACTCAGAAACGGCCCTGATAATCCGCATCCGTTTTAGGCTGCATATGCTGGGGGTATGCAGTTTCTAATAAAAATTGCTAGAGCTCAACCTCCGAATAAATCTGTCTTTTGGAAATTCTGCCCCTAATTATTCCCAAGTCGGAGGATATATTTTCTTCAAAGAAAAAGCACACAGAAATCGAAAGCTCACCCACAAGTAGCACTCGCAACAAAACAAAATGAAAAGAAAACCCAAAGCGATATGAAAGATGCCACCATCCAATCCAAGAGTGTGAACACGCAATCTGAAAATACTGTCATGAAAGTGACTTAAAACGAAGAAAACCTTATTTAAAATAAACCGTGGATGGAATTCTGGTTTATTATGAGGCGGCGAGATATCTTCATCTCGGCAAAGATATCACTTTAATGACATGCTACCTCGCCACATGAAGAGGGCCGACTTTCATGATTTAGGTGACGGAACGTTTGATATCGTGGTAAGTTCGGAAGACCGAAAATAATCGCCCAACCCTTTAAACCTTTAGAAATCGGCGTTTTGAATTTAAGGAATATAAAGGTCCATGTTTGTTTTCCAAAATATTTGTCTTTTTCCCTTGCGAGTTTTATCTATTACCGAAAATTTAACACGTATTGTTGGGAAAAGACATCTTAATCCCCGCCATTTTATTCAGCGAGAGGGAAGTATTGTTAAAGAGTGAATAGTTTCTTTATCGTTATATGGGTAGACGGGGTATTCATTTTAATCACCTTGGTTTGATTATCTTTCAACTATCTACGGGGAAGTGAGAAAGCAATGGTTATTTAAATCGTATCCTGGAGGCAAACAATCAAATATTTTTATAGATAAATTAATTTCTAAAATGCTACATTCCGTATTATGCATTTTTACACTATAAAAATCGATATTGTTTTCCCAAAGTTCCGCCAAAGGTTTTAATAATGGTTTGAAATAGTAGTCCCGGACAACTATTTAAAACCATTATTAAAAACTATTAAAACCATTCATTTGCAATTTTCTAGTACTCTTGATTTTTTTTATCACGGATACGGTGATATTAGATGCAATATATATATATATATATATATATATATATATATTTTTTAATCCTACAAACCAATTTTTTGCTCTTCAGTATCTGTGAATGCGTGCAAATGATCCGAGAATTTAATTTTTGTTGGTCGCGTGCAACTGCTACTTTCGTATTTGCTTATTTCGTATATACAGTTCTCGGGAAAAAAAAACCGAACCAGCCCTCTCCATTCAAACAATTTTAACAGTTGAGCAAATTCAAAGATGGTATTCGACAGGGAATAACGCCTTCTATAAATTCAAATGCATAAAATTTGCATAAGGGGTCATCTTCATATTACATCGAGCACCAACTTCATAATTTCCAATACCAACTCCATATTTTGATACAAAATTTCGAATCTATATCATAATTTAACTTCAGATTCCAAGTTTCATGTCATTCGGTAAAACCGTATCGGAATTATGAGAACAAAAAGTTTGGAGCTCCTAAAGTTAAATCAATTTCCCAGATGTTTATGGATATCTTCCTAAATAATATTTATATAACGCTGATATTTTGTAGCATATTGTTATTAAATAAAATATACATAACGTTTCAGTTTTTAAATAATTTTTAGTTTGCAATATTAATTAATGTTAGAAAAATTATGAATAGGAACCTTGATATAACTTTGACAGATATCTATTCAGGAATAGTTTTTGCGCTGCACTTAAATTTTCGTTACTATAGTGATATTAGGGACATCCAAAAGTTGAAAAATTTATGACAAACCTGAGGAACCTGTACATCTTTGAAAAATGTTTGTAAATATCCTTTATGTAATCTAACGAATGTTGCCTTCTACCTTCAAAGTGTGTTACAGCTGAACAATGATCAATTTAATAGTAGAGATGCACAAAACTATGTTTTTATAAAGTCTAACTTGCGATAACAGTTATTATTAACTGTTATGAAGAGCTTATTTAAAATAGCAGTTGGTATAAATAAGTTTAAAAGTTTCCATTAACTGTTAAAAATTGAAGTTGGTAAAATTAAACAGTAAATATTCATTATCATTCTTCCCAAATTTCTCGTCCATCAAGATCTGGTCAATTTTGCTAATGACGAGATACCTCGTCGAGACAACCACAAGGAGGGTTAAGGTTTCTTCTTTTAGTCAAGCAACAAATGAACAGTTCCTGATTAACTAGAAATAATTTTGATCTACGAATAACAACTTTCAATGTGATTATCCCTGAAATGTACAACGTCTTTAATATTGAATATCTCCGGATATAAAGATATCAAATTCATGAAATTTCAGGTGTAGATTAATTTGACAATGTAGAATCTGATTAAGGCATCAAAACATGGTGTTGCCTTTGGAAATCTAATAGTTCGTTGCGTTGTGCTCCAGTGCGACGTAAATTCAACTACCTACCCACCCAGGGTCCCCCATATGATGAGGGTCGCCTGTATCATAGTCCCGGAGCCAGAGGCATAGGAAGAGCACGTGAAACGTTTTTGTACTAACGCCACCGGAAGTATGTGCTCACTACCACTTCTGATCTTCTGAATCTCAGACCGCACTTACGGTGCCGCAGCGGCACCGTACGTTTATGATTAAAGCCGTTTTATGATTTTATAGGTCGTAAACCTCAAATTTGATATTTTAAGGTTCTATAAAATCTACATATTTTATTCAGGACATCCGAAATCGTAAAAATATTAATAGATTTGAAAAAGAATATAGAACTGAATAAATTAAAACCTAAGAATCCTGAAACCAAGCAATTATTTAATAGTTAAACTATCATTAAATAATTGTTTTACTTGAAGTTTATCTACCCTTACTTTCATTGCTGGATTTTTCGGTACATACAGGTAGAATTAAGAACACACAAGTGAATATTTTTATATAATGTACAAAACTCATTTAGTGTATGAAGCATCTACGCAAGACACCAGAAGATGGCATAGGCTAGATGGTACCGCACAAGCTATGTGGTCAAATAGAAAATCACTGGAATATGAGAACAATTGAATTTGTAAAAATGTCAACTGGTTTACTGACCGCTAGGAATAGGAAGTTAAGATTTTTTGAAGTTCGCTTGCCTTTCCAACTTAACACCTAAAGCGTCGTGCTGCCACCTAGTGTACGAGAGTGTAGTCATATTCCATACGATGAAATTGTCTCGCAAACTATGAGAGGGATTTTCAGTGTAAAATAAACAAACCAGACGGTCTGAGAAGATTTTACTTCTGCTATCTAAATGCATGATAAAAGTTGATATACCTTAAAATGTAGTTTATAGCAGTTTAAACAACGTTCGGTGTTTAATCTATTGGTATTGGAAACAATCATTATCAATTCGGAATTTATTAATTGAAATTTTTATTGGAGAAGTGCTGAAAAACAAGCTAACTGACGTCACGTTCAGAATGCGCGCGCAGGTAATACATATCACACACTGCCGCTACCTATCTACAACTTGATAGAAAATGCCTCATATCCGCTGGATTATTTCCATGCACAAAAAATTATATGTAACTCAGTGATTGATGATTGAGTGGCCAAGCTAACTAGAAATGTGGCGGTCGTAATTTCTAAATTCACCGTTTATTTCTTAGTTTCTATCATTATAGAGCAGTTTTAGAGGGTGACTAGACTAGTTAGAGTGACAACTCCAAGACGAATAGAAGTTGCACTGAAGGGGAAAGTTGATCCAACTCTTTGTTAACAAATGTAATAGTATTTTCGTTCATTATATTATGCTTTTCAATTATTGTAAATAAGAAATGGAACACATTTGAAAACAAGATAAATAGCGGACATACACTTATTGTGTTTATACACTTTTAAGAGATCGATTATATATACTTAAACTAGAAGAATTATCCTGCGTTGCTCGGGTTGAATTGGTTAAATGTTGATTGAAAAGTGATTAGAATAATCACTTTTCTTTCATAGAAAAATGCAAACATCATTTAAGTTGTACGGAAAATAACTTTTTAACATCGTTTTAACTTTTTCATGGCTTCTACAAGTCACTTCGGACGCAAATATGTATACATGATGTATCCATCGATACATTTCATATTCAGCGCACTTCTGCTGAAAGACAAAGTAAAAAAGTTTTGTGTATGGTGATTACTTCAGTTGACGAATTAGAAATATCTATGAACTACAACGTATGGCTACGCTTTTTAATTTAACGTAACCTATCTTATTTTAAAATTATTTTATTTTAGCCTGTCATTTTAAAATAAAAAGTTACACGCCTTACTAAAAAAGGTTTTGCTTTGCATATTTTATTTATTTTTATGAAACATACCATTACGTATTCAACCAAAGACTCAAGGAAAGTTGGTCGTGCCGCCAAGAAATTACCCATGTTTAGTGATATTTTGCAGAACAAAATACAAATAATTCATTAAAATTTAACTCTTAAATAATATATTTGTAATATGAAAAATACTGGAACACATAAATACAAACAGAAAAGAAATTCCTATTGAAAAAATGCAGAATACCGAAAAACGAAAGATACAGTGGCTCCCAAAAGTGTTCGTACACTTTAAAAATTTGTAGAAAAAGCGCTGTAGCCTGGAATTGAATTCGAATATAAAGTACAATATTTTTTCATATCATCTCCATGTGATTCTCATTTTCTTTTTATAAAAATGAAAATGCAAGGAGGCAGAGAAAGAACACGTCACAAAAGTGATCGTAAATCAAAACATTTTCGGATAAATTCATAAATAAAATTATCGTTTATCGCTTTTTTTATTTTGAATGAATTTGTTTTATTTTAAAATGAAAATGCAAGGAGGCAGAGAAAGAACACGTCACAAAAGTGATCATACATCAAAACATTTTCGGATAAATTCATAAATAAAATTATCATTTATCGCTTTTTTTATTTTTGCATTGTGGTGACATTTAAAAAAATCGTTTGGCTTTAATCTTTGCTTGATTACTTCGTAATATTCTATTTATTATTTAAAAATGGTTCGTAGTCGTAAGGAAACAACGAACAGCATTCGAAAATGTATTATTTTTCATCATAGTAGTGGTAAATCAGTTCGAAATATCTCTAAATTAGTAAATTTATCCCATTCTACGGTGCAGTATGTGATAAAACGCTTTAAAGAAGAAAATCGGATCGAAAACAAAGTAAAGGTAGTCCGGCAAAGTTAACTCAACGTGATCAGAGATTTATAGTTAGAAAATTTGTGAAAAATTCACGTTTGAGTGCTGTAAAAATTTCTACAGAATTTACTGAAAAATTTTCTACTTCAATTTCGTCTGAAACAGTTCGACGAGTGTTCAGATCAGCTGGATTAAATGGCCGTTTTGCCCGAAGAAAATATTTTGTAAGTTCGAAAAATAGAAAGGCTTAGGATTTTCTTCGCAAAATCAAAGATAAATAAGCCCGAAACGTATTGGAATCATGTCTTATTTGCAGATGAAAGCAAATTTAACTTCTTTGGTTCCGATGGGCGTATAATTGTATGGAGAAGAAAAAATGAGGAACTTAATCCCAAGAACTTAGTTGGAACAGTAAAGCATGGCGGTGGAGGTGTCCTTGTGTGGGGATGCATGTCAGCATCAGGACTAGGTAATTTGGTATTTATTGATGGCATAATGAATTATGCTCTTTATTTAAATATTTTAAAAGACAATTTAAAATTCCAAAATTTGGGTATTGGAAACAACTTTGTTTTTTATCAAGATAACGATCCTAAGCACACGGCTCTCAACGTTCGCCTCTGGTGTCTATAATTGTCCACAAGTTCTGAAAACACCACCTCAGTCGCCGGATTTAAACCCAATAGAACACATTTGGAGAGAACTGGAGATTTAGAGTCCTAAGACGCGACATTAAAACGAAAAGCGAAATAAAAACAGTAATGATTGAAGAATGGAGGAACATTGATGCAGAAATTACAAATAATCTAGTGAACTCTATTCCCAGACGTTTAAAAGCTGTTGTGGATGCTATAGGATATCCTAAGTACTACTTTACCGAAATATTACAATATTTGCTAATATGTAGAGATTTTTTACAGTGTACGAAGACTTTTGTGAGGTAACTTTTTTGTTACTTTTTGATTATTGATTTTCCAAAAAGAAAGTTTTACTATGTTTTTAAAATATTTTATATAGTTTTGTTAAGAACAAGTTATAGATGTTATTAAAAAATTCCCATTCTGAATTATTAATTTTCATTAATGGATAGAGCAGTATTTCATTGAAATTCGTAAGTGTACGAACAATTTTGGGAGCCACTGTATTTATATCGTCTTTTGTTTTCTAAATAAATATTTAGTTTTTTAACAAGCGTTCGTCTCCATTTATGCAACCGATAAGCTTATCTACAACGATTTAATGCAATGGAACTGATATTCTGATCATCCAAAAAGTGAAGTCTTCATCTGCAAGGTGAATCAGACTCGGATCACAAAACAACGTACCGACAGTATCGATTAGTTTTTGAAAAGTTCAAAGCATATTAAATGGAACCGGTTTGTAAACGACAGATTTCTTAGTCTTTCGCTAGTCAGCTATTAGCTAAGGAATCTCCCTTGGCGTTGACGTCATAATTCTATCGTACATTACACTTAATTTTTAAAAGAATAGGTCGAAATATTCTTTAACGCGTGAATGACAAGTGAAACATTTAAAAAAATTTAAAATTCGTTTTCCTCCAGCAGCAAAATTTAGTTTTAAATCGAATCCTTAAGATAATTTTTCAATTGAGAGACCCAGTTTCTATATGGAAACCACGTACCTATTCAGAATGATAGATGCAGTTACTTGACTATGGAGTACACCTTTTTATAATACCCATGAAATATGAAAAACAAATGTAAATTAAATTGATTTTAATCGTCTTGGTAATGAAAATATGTTAAAATTTAGAAATATATTTGAACTACAACGTTTGGCTACCAGTTTTGATTTAACGTAATATATCTTATTTTTAGAATAACTTTATTTTAACTTTACCAGTCATTTTAAAATAAGTTATGCACCTTACTTAAAAAGGTTTCCATTTATTTCTATGAAACAGAATTCTACAAACTATAACGTATTTAACCAGACTTAAAGTTCGTCGAAATATATATATATATATATGTACCACCAAGAAATTACCCCTGTCTAGTGGTATATCTGGCAGAAAATAAAAATAATTCATTACAATTTAACTCCTAAATAATATATCTGTAATTTGGAAAGTAATGGAACAAATAAATTTAAACAGAAACGAAATTCTGGTCATTGAAAAATGTAGAATTCTGAAAAACGAAAGATCTGAGCAACGTGTCGAATTTCGACGTCATGAAAATATTCTGAAATAGAGAAATTCGAAAAAGACGCTTGAAAAATCTTGATAGACAATAATGAATTATTTACAAAAAGTGCACAAATTTACAAAACTTAGAAATGCTCAAATATGACCGCAACATTTCAGTCTTAACTCAAATACAAACACGGAATTTTCTAAATCTAATTTATAAAATAAAACTAATTCTGGCATTACCAGATACCAAATTGCAAACTTACGCTTTTATCATCAATGAGTTTTTGTTTTGGCTTTTCGTGTTCCATTACAAAATGCAAGTTGTGTAAAGTTAAGTACTTTAACTACGATTTTTCATCATTCAAATATTCCTAAATTATTTATATTGTGGAAAAAAATAAAAAATCAATTCAAACTTAATTCGAATTTTAAATTGTTTAAGTATAACGTTTAGGAAAAAATTGTTTTTCGAGCAATACTGGTAAAACAATTTTATTAGAAAATTTGATTTTCGATCAATACTGGTAAAACAGAGTTGCTTACCGCAATCGTTTTATGCTCAATGTTTTTCTTATGGCAATTTCGAATTGATTTAACCCCCTCTGCACACCTAGGTTAAAGAGGACGGGGGTTAATATGTAGCTAACGTTACTCGCAGGGTTCCAAAGTATAAGTGTACCAAATTTGGTGTGGATTGGTCAAACGGTGTAGATTTGTAGAGAACATAGACAGACGCCAACTTTGCTTTATATGTATAGATAAGGCTACGCTTTTTTAGGTCTGGGGGCTTGAAATCCTATAAAAATTTACAAGCATTTTAATAGGGTTATATCTTTTTAACCAGATTGGCAATATAACAATGTATTTCTCATCATGAAAATAAGCATTGTGTCTGAAAATATCAGTTAATGAGTTTCTGATCTAAGCTGACGATATTTACTTTTATGGGTCTAAGGGGCTAAAATCTACATATCCCGCAGATGCATCCATGAATTAAAAAAGGATGTTTGGGGCTGACGGTCTTAAGCTTCTATACCTCGCTGTTGGTGCAACCATAAATTAAACAAGGAAAGAGATATTTGCTTTTTCAGGTCTGGTGGGCTTAAACCTAGATAGTTCCCCTTAGGTGCACCCATAAATTTAAAATTATATATTTGCTTATTCGGGTCTGGTGGACTTACCTGTGGGTGAACCATAAATTAAATAAGGATATACATATTTGCTTTTTCAGATCTAGGGTTTTCACGGGTTGGGCAAAACACATTCCCACTGATAATTTCTTTCCAATATTCCAAACTTACTTCCCGTTCTAGATCCTGGTATCGTGCATACAACGTATACCCTTTATACGTAATTTCTCTTGGAATGAGAAAGGAATCATCTGGATCACGAATAGCAACATCTTTGAAATGAGTCTCAAACATAGACGTGAAATATAAGTAGACTGAGCATTGCTATTAAGAGGAGCTTCAAGAGAGTGCGACCAGCATGTCGACTAGTCACGTGATTGTTGTGAAAAATTTACTTGGTTGGCCGATTTGATATTTTATCATTTCGTTTGCGATACAATATAGGTAAATGTATGAATGCATTTCTATTGACTGGCAACAAAAATGGTGAAATTGCCAGTCTACTATGCTGCGTGGACCAATCAGATGACTATCAGTTTCCTGCAGACAGACGAAAGTAGTCTAAGGGTCACGTTACTTCTAGTTTTGGTCACAATCCTGCCAAAAAGGTTATCATTACTCTTCTACTTTTCTATCTCCTCTATGGTCTTAAGCCCTTTTGAGACTCAGGTCTTTGTTCAGACCCTCAAAGACAATATCGAGAATCGCACTCAATGGTCTAGCAATGTGTTTTGAACAATGAATTGTCATCTTTCCGACCAACAAAATACAGGATGGAGGCACAAAAATCTTGTTTAAGCTACATGGGACTTCTATTTCATACCCTTTTCCTTTCTAATCCCCCTTTCCTTTCTAATACATAAAACAGGAGGTATCTGCTCTGTCGTCATTACCATACAGCACTTTATACGATTGCACCTGTTGCTTGAACAGGTGTTCCATATTGGTCACTATTTAATGCCATGACCCTCAATTGAATTCTCATGTACCAATGTTAAAGTTGAAATGTTAGATGTGATTGTCCAACATAAAGTTGAAGTTCCGCACCTTTTTCTTTTTAATTTCTTTGGGCATCTTGTCTATGTTCTCGCCTGTGTGACTGAGAATAAGGGAAATCATAAACATTCGAAAGGATTCTGGTTGGCCAATTGACATACACATAAGTGGAAGTTTTACTGACACAGAAGAGAAATCCAACCAGGGAGGAATCGAATATGCGCCACCTACAACTTGCATCGAAAGGATTCTAATCTCGCAGAAGTGAATGGGACAGATTGGACTCTTACAATTACATTTTTTACATATTACAATCTAAAAATTCAAAAGTTTTGTTACAAACGCAATCCCATAATACATTTAGAAGTGAATGGAGATGAACGAATCTGAACAAATTAGCAAATTTTGTGACATTCATGTAATTTTGACCGTTCATGCAAGAATATAAAATATACGATTTCAAAAGGGCTTTTACATTATATTTAGCTATAATAGTTTACTTTGTATTTCGAAAAAATCAGTAAAATATATTTTTGAATAGTTTTTTTATGGCGCAAGGGTCATATTTGGCCATTTCTGCGCCAGACACAGGACAGACAATAACAAGGAATGGACACACACAAGGAAAGTTTTACTGACGCAGAAGAGAGAAATACACCCATGGAGGAATCGAATCTTCGCCGACTATAACTCTTAGGTTGCTAATGCAGTGGGCATACCCAGAGCCACGACGGCCCCAAATATATTTTTGGAAGTTTCTATAACTTTGATCGCGATGCACGAAAGGAAAAAATATTGTCTGATTATGAAAAACAATTGCGTTATATTTAGGAGACCATACACAAGTTTCCCCACTAGTGATTTATTTTATCAGAAAAAATTAGATTTTTTTAGGCCCAAACTACAAAGCATGGCCTTCCACCATTGGCATGCATTTCAGCATTTATTTCAACTAGATAAGGTATTTTAATTAACGTCGCACTGGAGCAACACAACGAGCTATTTTCAACTAGATAAGATTTCTAAGAGAAATTTATCAGAAATTAATTTTGTGGTTGAAAAGTAGAAAAAACATACGAAGAATACCAGACATAGTTTCACAATCATAGTTTATTACCATAAACACTTAATCACTAAATATCATTGATATGTTAACAGAAAGTAACAACTACTTTTTGCTAAATAAATAGTATAGCATACTTGAAAATTGAAACAATCAGCACAAATAATGCATTTTCTTAAAAGTAGATTTAAAAACCTGTTGAGAGATAGAACGCAATCATTAAAATTTTAATCATTGTTACTCTAACAGTGTCTTTAAACAGTGCAATCGAGAGATTGTAAAAATTATCTCTTTTTAACTGCATTCTGTAGCATTTCAAATTTATATTACTAAACTCACTATTCATTAATCTGAAACATACAAACCACATTTTGTTAACAATATACAATGTGAAACAAAACTGGTTGATAGATGAACCAATGGAAGTATTTCGAATGCGGAAAAGAGTACTACAGGTTCACATTTTAAATTTGTCACACATGCACTCTAGATTTCCACATCACAGAAAGTACTTGGCTGCCATGAGAAAAATGTACATAATAAATGGCAGCTTTTTCTCAATGCACTACGAAAAAAAGTCCACTACCAATTCACTTCATGATTTGCTATCAAATTTATCTAAAATCACATGCTTATTTGGAAACAAAAATTAGAAATTTTATATATATATATATATAACCACTAAACATACCTGCTAACCTCCAAGAAAAAAATCCGAAAGATTTTTACGACATAAAAATTAACGCACGACAGTCAGAAATAAAAATGCCTAAAAATAATTAAAAGCGACAAATTAGCAACAGTTGCGTCACATTGGGCAGTCAGAAAGCAATCCAAAACAGAAATCCTGCTATTACTGTTATGTTTGGCGGCGTTCGAACTCCGCGAAACCGACTTGATGACATTTTACACAAAACGGCGCCAAATATATGCAAAAATAAGCAATTAAACTTTTTCGAAAATCAGTGCAAATGATGGTTTTTCCGACCTTACCAACTATTGATTCCGATGTTTTACTTTCGTGGTTGCCATGGCTTGGCGCCAAAACTTCTAAACTGGCGTCACTCGAAAATTTTCTAGCTAAAGAAAAATCTGGACAATACTTCCGTTCGGAAAACCGCAAAACAAAGTGTTTTTCCGGAAAAGTTGGTAGGTATGTAACATCGTTTCTACATGGATCGCCATGAAGTGGTGACAAATGCCGAATAAGGCGTCATTTAAAAAAATTCCACGTTGAAAAGAAAAATCCGGAAAAAACGTGGTTTTCTGGCAGACTTCCGGAAAACCTGTTAGAGTTGGCAGGTATGCACTAATAATATTACGTGAAAAATCCAATTGAAAAATTCTACACCTTTTTGTCTTTCTAAAATGACATAGAAAAATCAGATAACGTTTAACAATAGGACAAATGACTTAGTTTTTCCTATGTAAAAGTAATTTATACATTGGTATAAAAGGCAGTGAGATTTACATATGAAATACAAGAACACTTTAAAAATACTATAAAAACTGTTCTCTTCGAACATTGATCCTAACTTGTTTTATGTACACACGAATAATTCAACGATTGTACACAAGCTCAAATCTTATTGCACTACTGCAGCTAAATTTACATTTCAAAAAGGAACTTAAAAAAAGAATGAAATCAGCCCACTCCAAAAATTGCAAAGAAACAGAAATAAGCAATTCTGACTAGCACCAGTACTGTTACATTTCAATGATCTTTTTCTATAATTTTTGTTTCGAATAGCGTGACTAATTTTTAACCATCAGGATAAATAATTTATAAATAATTTGAAACAGGTGATCACAGAATAGCAAAGGAAAAGTATACACAAAACAATACAAAGTTTATTAACAAAATGAACAGAAGTATAAAATATTTTAGTATACATAACTATATTGCAAGGGGAAGAGAAACCACTTTGTAAACAATATCAATAAACTCCAATTTTTACATATGTCAATGGTGAGTCATATCTCAAACCTTATTAAAATATCACACATAAATATTCATGTATTAGATTTTAAAGAATTAATTATCTGCATCTCAAGGTATTTTTCACAAGCCAGTTTTGCCATTACTGACAAATAATACATGTCTATAAACCTGTTTAAATTTAGATAGGAAATATATATATAGGAATTGAATCATGCTGATATCAACACATAAAGTGAAGTTATTTATGTTTCATGACTAATGCAAAAAGAACGAAAGACTAGAAAGTTTCAACTATATAAGCTAAGAATCCAACTACCTTCAAGATAAGTTAACAGTAAAATTTAACTTTCTGGTAGAAATGGCATTATCTCATAACCAACAGATTTCTGGAATGATATAAAACCATACTCATATATCTTCTGAGAAAAACATGTATAATATTAAGAAATTCAGTCTTCATTTCACTTTCAATTCAAAGCCCCATAGAAGGGGTAAACGTAATTTTGAAATATTCCTTATCATTGAAGAAGGCTAAAGTTTTTGTGGTAAGATTTATTTTAAAGAGCAAAAAGAAAAAATTCAGTCAAAACATTTTTCACCCATACACTTTGTAACAGAACTAAAAAGTAAAATAATCTAACATTGATTAAAATTTGAAAAACAAATAATTCAATTACAATGATATGCATATAATTAAGCAAGATAATTACATAAAATGTCACACAATTGAAGACATTAACTAACATGGAGGTTAATGTTGCCCCTGTGGAGTACAGTCATAAAATTGATGATGATACCAAATTAGACGGAGTTTTTAAAAAACATCATAAGTTTCATTTAACTGGGTCTAACTTTGACTTAAAATATTTCTGACTGACCTTTACAATTTTTCAATCTGTTAATTGTGGATATTTTATTTAAACAATACCAATATTGTTTGTGTTAAACAAATGTATGGGAAATGATGGTAAAATTATGATTGTTTTACAACCATAATTTTATGGTGATGTTAAACCAATACCAATATTGTTTGTGACAAATACTGTTAAAAACGGGAGAAATTATGGTTGTTTTAAACAGGGAAATAAACTTAATAGGCCATAATTATAGAAAGCTTCACCTCACATTAGTGGTAGCAATAATCGAAAACAACTATAACAAGTATTTTCTAAGTTTTGCTGCACTAAACCACTGGTCTATGCATTTTTATTTTCACTTACTAATTCTATATGGAATATGACCTCCGAGAAAATCATTTTATTAATTTTAAAATCCATTTATGATATTGTCCATCAGATTCTTTTATTATCTTATTTTAATGTAGAATGATTGATTCTGTAATTGGACTAACAAGAGATGAAAACTTCTCAAACAAAATTATTGCCCTACCCTACAATAAAAATCCAGCATTATTGTTAATTTTCCTGAATGACCTTTTGATCATAAATAATGTGTAACTTAATGTTGTAGAAATTTTGAATCTACTTTGATAAGTATAAGGTAAACTTAAAGACAAGCTTCAGACTGATGAAGTAAGTGACAGGCACCTGACAGCACCCACATTCCTTTGCTCTGTATATGAAAACATATTGAGCATACTTATGTCATCCTCTCATGTGTTACCTGTTCATCCAATGTGGAACATGCCTGAGAGGAGGTATTCCAAATGAGATTATATATTAGCAGTACTGCTAAGACTGAAATTAAGTCTATATTCCAGCAATAATATGCAAGCATGATTTAAAAATTTTCCACTCTGATAAAGTCATACAATCTGTATTGAAAAAGTTAAAAATTAAACATCAAACCATTCCTCACCATACAATGATAAACCATAGTTTCAGTGGTGAATTAGACAATTCACTGAAGAGTAACATTACTTAGTGAACTTCATGCCAAGCTTAGAAAAGTTTGAGTCAATCACAAATAGAAATGCTTGTACAAGTGTTCTGTTATAAATATAGGATTTGAAGTATGATTGTAAAACCTTGATATACAGTTAAACCTTATTGATACAGATGAACAGTGCTTTAATTCGATCATCTCAATGTTTTCTGACAAGATGTTATCACAAATAACTTTTAAGACCTGAAGGCTTGTACAGAAAAGTTCATTTCAAATTGAGTATTCTATAAATGACGTAAACTGATTACTAAACAAAGGTTTCTTTCTGTATATAACTACTAAAAGTTAAAAGGGTGGGTGTTAAATTTAATTTTGAGCATCATTTTTTAAAGCAACAATTGAGGAGTGTGATTTTTAATATTTAATTTTTTTCATCTTAGGATCCTATATTAATTTATTCTGCATAAAAATAAAATACATAATGCTATGCCAGCATTGTATAAATAAATTATGCACAATTTTTTGTTGATTCCTAGAAGCAATGATACAAAAGAGAGTAACACTGAAGACCACATGTCCTGATGCAAGACCAACACTCATATTAAGGACTCATATTAAGGATTAAAGACTCACAATGCATGATCAATCATGCATCAAAAACTTCCATAAATAATCAAAAACATCTGATAGCAACATGAAATTTTTACTTGCATAAGAATAAATATCACTCTTTTATACTTTTGGAATATCACTTACAATTACACTTGCTACATTTAAAATAATTCTTCAGAATTTTTAAAACACTCAGTACTTCAGTGATAAGAAGTATCAAAAAGCATGTTCAAGTCACGCTAGACAAAAAGGTAGTATCCCAGAGTTTAGTTTTCTAGTTCTTAGAGTCAACAGTTGTTACATGCTGTATAAATGCTGCTCTAATACTGAACAATACTAGATAACCGTATGATCACTTAATCCATTACTGATTGAACAACCACACTGTTATCTAGTGTTGAATATATATCAGTGCTATCAAATGTGTCTATTATTGATTGAGTATGTGCTCTATTTTTTAGCATTATGAGGAATAAAATGCTTTAATATTAAGCCTTTTATTAAACATTAATTCCACCATTACCTTGCAGTAGCATAGTGTAACATTGATAACAGGTGATGCTGAGATTTGATAGAAAGCAAAAAATAAATCGAATGCTTAGCTTTAAATAACCTCGTAACTCAACTCCATTCAACATGGTTTCTTTTCTGCAGTACAAATAACTCTTTAGCCCTAAGTTTAAAAAGGAGCCCAAACTGCACAACTGTGCTCTATCTTAGTAGCTTTGTATCAATGATCCGTTTTTACAAAGGTAGGAAAATGAGAATGATAGACCATGCACAAGGACCCACTTTGCACATTATCTGGACTGGATGCTAGCCTCAATAAGTAGGGTGTATTGCAGAAGAGTCTGTGCTGAAGGTACTCATTGCACATGGAAACACCTCAAACCAATCATAGGAAGAAAGTATTCGAGGCTTAAAGGATTGATCCTCAGCAGTCTCTGGTTAGCTTTTTGGGGTGAAAATCGAAGACATTAACATAGATATTGGAGTCTCCTTACATTCAAATATTATCCCTTTTGCCTCACGCTTTATTGATTTTTTGCCACCAAATTAAACATTTTTTATTAGGGGATTCTGGACTTCCATGGAAGCTAGGCCACTATTACCTTATAAGATAATGCCTTTTAGACCAGCACAACAGTGCAAAAGTTGCAATTATTTTCAAATGGGGTCAATGTTTTTTTTGTTAAATGCTTACCTTCTAAGCATTTATTTGAAATAAAACACTGGAAGTACAATTGGGGATACTCATGCAAGAACTAGACAGTTCCATTTTTTCTTTCCATCCAACAGTAGAAAATTTCAAAAATAGTTCTTTTATTAATACAGTGAAAATTAATTTGCTTGTATAATTTTAATCTTTTTGAATGCAGAACATTAGTTCATGGTTCGAATATTTTAAAATGCAAAAATTTCTTAATAGCTATTAGCAAAATAGCTATTGTTCTGGTTAGGATCTGGTGATATCCACAAAAACACGTACACATAAGATAAAGGAGTTGTAATGAATAAGCATCATGCCCACAAACCAGATATGGCCCTCTGGTTAGGTTTACCCAGTCCTCAAACCAGATTCGAACCTCCAGGTTGGTTTACCTGGACAAAAGACCAGATACAGTTCCTATAGGATATTCATTCATAAAAAATAAATACTTAAAAAAGAAGGCAACACAAAGTTTAGCATTATTTCACAAATACTTATGTCGAAATTTGGAAAGCAGATTTTTATATATATTCTTTTTTTTTTGTCCTGGGCCATTGTTATGTCCAATAACATTTCTTCTGCATCTTATTGGTTCTGTAACAATAAGCCTGGCTTGTAACTTCAGCTTATTCCAGCAGAAGGATGTTTTTTTAACCAATATAGAAACAAATAAACAATATGACCTCATAGAAATAAACTTAATTTGACACCAAAATGGGGTTATCTATTCTTGCACCAGTATCTTCAATTGGAGGCATGAAACAAACAGCACTATATTTATTAAAATTGCACCTTGATAAAATATGCCTAAACAAAATTTATCATCATGCAGAACTAAATTATTAGCCCTTGAATGAAATTTTTATAATAGCAATAAGATTTACTTAGAATTTTTACCAATATCTACAATATATTTTGCTTCATAAAACATGAAACTTTTAGAAAAAAGGAACTTGGGATTTACAGCACATGCAAATTTAAAACAATAGTCTACATTGTGCTAACTGCAATGTACATAACAATAGTTTAGACTTAAAGGTTCCAGGATATTTTGAAACTGAATTTATTTTTTCTGTATAACTTTCATTGTTAGTCTTGTATTCTCTTATAAATGACTCACAATGTTCATAGTCACAGCAGATACCAGTCAGTTGCAATAAAAAAGAAAGCCCCAAAAATTCAAATACATTTTAAAATTAAGGTATAATCTACATTAACAAATTATGGTATTATAACCTTCAACTATGACATACATATTTTTAGCCTCACTATAAAAACTTTTTTTGATAATCTACAAGCACAGAAACCAACAAGCATGAAAATAACAAATTGCACGCATTCAAATTATCACAAGATGATATTCCATAAACAAAGTTAAAGCAGTTAAATGCCACATTCAATATGTGAAAGAATCAATATCACAAGTATGGTTATACAGTTTACAATATATATATAAAATATCAAAAGAGACAACCAAGCAATAATTCATGACAATAAAATTCATTCTACCCAGTAGTGGAAGACAAAATCAGAATACAATTTCTATTTCATTCTACATCAGAATTACATGAACTGGAAGGCCAATTTTATTGCCTTCACTTAAAAATAATAATTAAGAAAAAAATGATATAACATGAATGTAAAAGCACACCTGATTTGGTAACCAAAACTTTATACCACGTTGGACAAAAAAAATCAAGAAATGTTATTTTAATGACCTTAAACACTGAATGAGTGCAAGTCTTTCACATTGCAATGAGTCTTACCAAAATGAGACACTGATAACTTCTGGTCCACTTACAAATTTAGTTCTGCCTTCTTTTCTTCAAGGTATGGTAATAGTTTTGACAAGACTGATACTTCAATCTATTTAAAAAAAGGGATCCAAATGTTTATTTTAATACTGCAAAGAACTTTATATCATTTCTTTAACAGAATATTACAATTAGTAAAATATTCAGGGGTAGTACTGCCAAATTTCAAATTTCAGGACAGCATTTTTAGTAAATTTCAGGACATTTTCAGGACAATAAATTACGAAAACTGAGTTAACGCAATATGACCTCTTTTGTTATTCAAGCTTAAATAGGGTCAAGTGGGGTAAAATGACCATAAAATTGGCTTTTTTCAACTTTGCTAAGCTACACTCCTAAAATTGTATAAAATTTTTACACTTTTGACACATATTTTACTTAACACTATCTGAGAGTTGCTACAATTTTTATTTGCTTCTTTAAACAATAAATCTGTTTAACTATTACTTTTTTAGGCTAATTATTATAATCATTTTACTCCACCTGACCTATGATTTTTGTTTAAAAATCAAGTTTTAAAGAAAAATAATATTGCATGTAGGACTGATGACATAGTCAGCATACAATGTATTATTATACAAATACACATAATTCAACTTAAAAAATCAAATGTAAATTTTCACATTTTTAAGATAATTAATCTTTTACTTAAGTTTATACACTGCCCAAGAATTCATCACCACACAATAAAGGAACCCCAAATTTGGCTACAATCTGTAAATTTGCAAGGTTCCCGGCGATAAATCAGGTATCACAAAACCGATTCTGCCTCAATTTGACATATTTTTTTGTGTATAACGGTAATAAAATATTTGCACAAAATTTCAAAACAAAAATTGTAATGTCATTAATTAAAAAATAATAATAAAAATAAGAAAGAGAGAGAGAATTGGAACTCGTGTTATGGTGGTTAAAAGTAGAAGAAATGTTCTTTAGAATAAAATAAAAATTTATAATAGTTTCTTTTTTAATTTCTGCAATTTTTTGTCTAGTAGCTGCTAGCTTTTGTGATATTAATTTTATTTTTTCATTAGCAGCTTCCAACATTATCTGGGCAACTTTTACTGCTTGAAAGTCATTATTCTTTACAGCATCATTTAATTTCTCAGATGCATCTTTCATTAGATGATGAGCAGCGGCTTCATCTTTTAGATGTTCATTTTCATGCACATTAAGAGCAGAAATATATCATTAAGTGCTTCTTTCTCCCTCTTCTTAAGATTCCCTGCTTCTTCCTTTTCTAATTCTAGCTTTCTTTTCATAGAATTATTTTCTTTCTCCTTTCTCAACTGCTCCAAATACGATGTATACTCAGCATGTGCTTTCTGCATAAATTTAATCAACTCCTTTGTAATCAAATCTGATATAGAATTTTGTCTTTGCAAAATATCTTTGCAAACACGCAATGATCGAATTCCTATATCTGACAGTGATGACCTTTCTTGAGTAACAATCGCATTGTTGGATGAAAATCCACGCTCTGGTGTCGAATTGCCATGAGATAAAGTTAAACATGCCTTAACTAATTTCGTCAGATGATATACTTTCATACTTCAGAAAGGTCTTTCATTTGTGATATTTGTTCCCAGTAATGACAAATGTCATGACTTATTTCGAAAGAAGCAAGTTCTTTCTCTACATTCTCGCATAGGTGAATTTGTACCTTAGATTTCACAGCATCACAGAATTGTTTTGTTTTTGTGATCTTTAACAGGTGATCAGCAGCGTTATAGCCTCCTTTGATTTGGAATCCTGTTGTTTAGATGGATGTATATATTGCAGGTCATGCAATAATGGACTGGAAAGAGGCAATTTTTTCTGTAAATAGTTGCATGTTTTTATGTACACACTTCGGATGTTGTGGAGGAAATTTTTATGATCTGGCCAAACGAGCAATTTCTTTGCTCCGGAACCAACTTCAATACGTTTTAGGGGTAACCAAGAACTGGCTTCACTACAATTAACATTGAAAAGGGGCAACCCTTCTTTTATTCCAACATCAGTTTTTATAAAATTGCGCATTATGTTCCTCACTAATTCATCCTGCTTGCTAAACAAAATATAAATCAGGGGAGTCTCCATCTGGAACAGTGTGAGATATGACACAAAAGTATTAGCTAAAAACAGTGAAATGTAAATATAGTAAATTTATCAGATCTCAAAAATTTTGAAACTTTACTACATCTTTCACTATTCTTCTCAATAATAAGAAAATATTCTTGAAGAGCAGGATATTGCTCAATTATCCTCTCACAAACAGGGCCTAGGGTTAACCATCTGCTTTCAACATGCCTCCTAAACACATGGTCTGCAGCAGAATCCACCAATGTTTCAATCTGAACTTTGTAAAAGTCCTCTTCTCGCTGCTGACAACTTAAACCACTGAAAAATATCCAATACAAATCTGTCTATATCACAGTCTAGTTCTTCCATACCCTTTCTCGTGGCATTGTGAAAGACGTGCAGACTACACATTCCAACATCAATTAAATTTGGAATGCCCAATGAATTTAAATGTGCATTTAACTTTTTCAGAAATGATAGATTGACTTTAGGACCATCCACAGAGCATTGAATGACTTTATCAATGCTTAGTCCATTGTCTGAAATTAAATTCAGAATCAATTCAAGAATTGGTGGAGATGTCGAATCCGAGGCACTAGCGATTTATCGCCAAATATGGTAACCTTGGTGTTTTGATCCAGCTTTATGGCAACCCTATGCAAAAGGTTTTTCGCATAGGAAAGTCCCAGTTTTTTTTAACGAACATACTGGCTTTGGACGCCATCTTGATTTGGCGACAAACATGCTTCAGATTCTATATCTTTACCCTTTCGGTTCTTTTATTCTTTTTTGATGTTTTGAACACTTAGCATGAGATATTAGTTGAGCAAATCCCATATTTGCAACGCTGAACTTCTTATCACATACTTTGCAAAATCCGGCAAACTTGTCTTCCGAACATCCTCGGCACCAGCTACTGATTAAATCAGTTTTTATCTGTTCTTTCAGAAGAAATCCACGTTTCTGAAAATTTTGTATTTCGAGGCATTTTTAAAAACAACGCGAGGAGTTTGACTAGACATAAATTTGGATGGAGAGACGCTAACACATCATTGGTTGAGGAAGAAGCAGCGTATGACGTCATGGCGAACTTGGGTGTTTTTCATTCGTTAGTAATAGATAAGGCAGGCCGTCCGTAAGGGGACGAGCAAAAGAGGGAAAATGGATGCTTTAACGGGTAAACATTTAATGTCGGAGAAAATTTCAGGAATTTCAGGACAAAATACAAAAATTAAGGACATTTCAGGACGTATTATTTTTTTTCAGGAATATCAGGAATTTCAGGACAAGTAAGACCCCTGAATATTACTTGGATTTATGCAGTCATAAAAACTACGCAATTAGAATATTTTACTGCTCAATAAAACTATCTCTACTATCTGGTTATATGCTTTATGTAACTAGATAGAAGTTAATTTAATGAAAAGCTATGAAGTGGTTATTTAAATTATTATGGAAAACTATTAATACAGTAATGTAATAATGTGGTTTACTTCACTAAAATTCAGCAACCCCTCATCAAGGTGGAATTCAACTCTATGAATGAACATCTCAGATGTAAATAGTGTCAATATAATTCAATGCGTAAATAGTGTCAATATAATTCAATGTCACAAACATTTAATTAATTGTAATGTACTTCGAAAACATGCATCAAATTTGTAATTGTAGATATAAAAATGATTAGAATAAAAATTTGAGAGTTGTCTGTTGATTTTTTGTTGTTGATTTGTCTGTTGTGAGGAGTTTCAGAGCCTTTTTCTAAATAGGTTTCATTGATGTGGGATTTGATTTACTGACCATTACAGTAATCCCAAATTTAAGAAAATAGATGGGCCTTTGGGAGTACAGTATTATTTTTACAAGCAGTTTTAAATTAATTGACCAATTTGGTTACATTAGGATCAAATTTAAAAGAAAGTAATCCCTACCTTGCTAAGAATGCTATGAATCTAACTTGGCAAGTTCACTTGTATAAATTCCAATGCTTTCCATATCATGAAGGACAAAAAATATCTGCTTCAAAGAGCTGGACATGATGTTCACAAAGTAATTTGAGATTCCTTTCAGAATTATCTGGGCTGCTTGCTGCTTGGGAAAGGAAGAGCTGCAGAGAAAATGAATACCTTTTAGCTATGTAAAACCAAAATTCACCATTACAAAAGAATAAAAATATTTAGAGGAAGCTATATGAACAGTACCAAATAAGAATATTTTAAAAATCTATGCAAATTTAAAACTGCAAAGACTATTACAACAGTTATGGAAAAAAATTATAAAACAAGATTTATATTAGAATTATTTTTGAAGATATTTATAAAACACAAAAAGTTGTGACAATATTCTTTGTAATTGTAGTTATTGGTGGCTTAATGAAAGAAGCCGATGGTACAAGAAAAAATTTAAAATGCACAACTTTTTCATAAAATAACCTATGCAAGATTTCTGTATCTTCTTAATGTGTTGGAATTAACTGTGAATCTTGAAAATGGTACATGAATACAAATTTCATTAACATCAAATAAGCAGAAACATACAACTAAGCAAAAATACTAAACTTATTGGTAAACTACATTAAGTTGACATAAGAGCTCTCGTTATAATGCAATGATCACAATTATAAATGTAACATTGAGATAAACTAAGTATATTAAAAAAGTAACAACATATAGAGAAACAAAACAAAACTAGTAACTTATTTACCAATACCTATGGGAAAAAATGCTTATTTATGAAACACGAAATGGAAAGTTTCATTGTTTAATGTTTTTTATATTATTTAAAATAGTCCATATACAGAAATTAGTATAAATAACAAAGTAATATCGAACATAAAACGATTAATGGAGGGGTCCCAAGTTGAATTGTTCAAAAGTAAAAACGAAGATAGATATCAGACCTTGTAAGACTCCATAAAAGATTTTATATAGATTTGGTTGGGTAGGGATTTTATGACACAAGGGTCATATTTGACCAAGCTGTGCCAAGCACAAGACAATGTCAAGTAATTGTGAAAAGAAACGGAGAGAAGAAAGTAGAGAAAAATCGCTAGGGAATAATGAGGTACCGACCCCATGTTTATCAAAAGCAGAAAACCCCATGCGAAAAGAATAGATCACTAGGGTACCTCAGGTTTATGAAGCCCATACACACCTAAAGATGGTATAAATTTGGAAATTAAATTGTGTGTATATATATCAAAAAATGGGTTACCTGCTCTTTATAGTTAGTAATAAAAATAAAATTATATCATCAAAAAAATACAAAATTTTATCATTTGTTATTAATTCAAATAAAATTACTTTTGTTCTATATTTTGAAATATAAAAGGCTTAGTTTTACCTTCCAGAGCTTATTGAAGGAATAGCAAGAGATTTTAAATTCTTCTCATCAGCTATTGATAGTATATTTTTTATAGCTTTTTCCATCAGTTCAGCTGCATTTGAAGATCCATAGGAAGGCATATGGCAATGGATGACATTTTTTGCAAGAAAATTATGTCCTGGGCACATCACAGCTAGAATTAGATACATTTTATTGAAAATAATTTTTCAAAAAATGTAAAATAAAACAGGAAAATAAATTTTCTTTAAATACAAATAATTCAATTAATGAGCATAGCAATATTATGATAGCGAGAAAGCACTACTTATGAGCTGCCTGTTTTTTCTCCAAATAGGGTTACATTTCATTAGTTTAAAATACAAAATTTTGCAAATACTAGACAATATATAAAACAGTGGGTAGCTTCTGTTTTAAAACATTAGAAATGAAAAGAAATTTATTTTTAAAAACAATTAGTCGTAGCGAAAGTTTTCTTTTCCCCAGTGGAGTGAGTGACAAATCAGTTGTTCTCATATGCATGTGCCTTCATCTCCACAAGTGCCCTCTTTAAATCCTGTGTGTCTGTTTTTAAAACAAAATAAGATAAGAGTTGTTCGGTTAATATTATTATAGAATGTATAAAGTTTTTCATATCCGAAATTTTGGGGAAAGTGGGTATTTTTTATAAGCTATTAAAACAAAATTCGCAAGGCAAAGACTTTTCTTTGCATGCAAAACAAGAATGCTTAAGCATGAGTAATTTAAGGCAAAACCATAGTATGAACAATTATATCAAAATTAGAAAACAGTTTTTCCCTTTAATCTTAATGTGCAGAAATTTTAAAGTATAAAAGTGAAACAATCTCAATAAAATTCCTGAATATTTGGATGGGAGGCAGAAAAAGCTGAATAAAATATAAACACAAAGCAATAAAATTATTATACCAGCAGCTATATCAAGTGGTCCATTAGATGATAATATATCCTTTACTTCTTGTTGAAATTCTTTACCACCAGCTTTCTCTAATGCTTGGCCTAGAAGTGGAAACAAAACAAATTAAGATACATAGCATGATGAACATACAAAGAAATACAAGGCAAACATGTTAAACAAGTTAAGTTTAATTGAAAAATGTTTCTTAAATTTGATTGCATTTTCTCTATCCAACTGTTTCAGTGCCACCCAGCATTAGGTACAGGGGTATGTGTTGGAGTTAATTCTGGTAACATTATACAGGTTTCATGCTCATTGTAATTAATACATTTTATGTATCAGTAATGCTATTTACTAGTAGTATGAGTAACAGGTTTTCACAAGGAGTTGTAAAAATTTTGTATATAAATGTTTTACTTAATTAATACTGGGTGCAATTAAAATTAACAATAGCTTTGCATACAAAACGGTCATATAAAATAAACTATTAGTAAAATAGCAGAAATACAAGTAATCAAAACATGTGGTAAATTTATCCAGCAAATACGAAAAATTAGCAAGGGAAGGGTTTTGTTTGAGAATATAAAATTAAAAAGTTTTCTATTATTAGAATCGAATATATATTAATCCTTGGCATACAAGTCTTCTATCAAAATCAAAGGTTTCTTAACAGAATGTCTAAGGACTGTGAGTATCACTGCCTAGAGACTAGACCACACAAAATCATATTACTACCTATTTAATGTGATATTTATTTTATATTTGAAAATATCCTATATGCTGAAATGAAATATTCATTTCCTATAGATTTATTCACATGATCTTTAACATTCTATCAGTCCAATCTTTATTCAATAACGTCCAAGTTTTCTTAAAGTGTTCTAAAGTCAAAATTATATTTTGGCACTTACCTACATCATTACTCATATGTAATGAAGCATTTGTGGGATGAAGAACAGCATCTGCTGTAACACTGATGATATCACCTTGTATCACAATGAGCTATAAGATGAAACCACAAATTAAGACAAGTCTTGAAACAAATACAAAGTAGAAAAACTGTAACAATGAATAAGAGTATATTTTTAAGATACAACAAAATCAACAAACAAAAATCTGTTATCAGTGTGGTTTTTTCTAAGGTAATCACTCATTTTTTCCCATTCTGAAATTACTGTGAAGCATGGTATGCAACTGGTAAAAAATACATTCAAGAGTCTCTTAACCATAATAAAAATCAGGTATCAATTGATTAAGATTTTAAGGTAAGTCAACATATTCACAAAATATAACTACAGTAGTTACTTTAGAATTTATGAATAGCATTAATAGACAGTAGTATGAGTAATATGTTCTTAAACAGATAATTTAGTGTTGCATGTAGATTTAGCAAAAATCCCTGTCATTTAAGTTAATAACTATTAAGGCAGCAAAACACTGTTTCGTGAAAGAAAATCATTCATATATTTTGCATTTAAAAATCCTCCATAAAGCATCTTCATCAAAAGCAAGGCTGCATGATTGCAATAAACAGACTGTTAATTCAGAATCCACCATTTTAGGAGCATTGTAAACCTTAAACTAAGCAGATCTTTGGGACACCACTGGTATCATTAAGGCCTTTGGGGAGGCTGAAGCCCCCTAACTTTTCCCCACGTGCCCTCCCAAATCACATCCTTTCAGCAAAACCAGAAATCACATCGAGTGATGGCCATAAACAATGTCTCCAGCATTTTTGAGATACATGAGGGCCTTTAATCTTTCTGCAATGAGATTTTTATTTTTTATAGAGGATAAAAAAAAATTGAAATATACCCCTGTATCTCAGCATTGTTCCCACCTCAATTAGCCCAAGAGGTGGTTTTCGATCACAAAAAGGTAGCAGTAGTAACAGAAATATACCGACAATTATGCCTCTATCACATCATTTATGCCATGTGCTGCAAACATATTGCATCATCACAAAATGTCACTACAGATATTTGTTATGTCTATAGTATCATTGTTTAATCATTTATGTTTCTATCTTAAAACCAAACTCTTGAGAAGGCAGTGTCAAGGGTCAACTCCCTTCTAACTAACAGTTCCTTCCTAAATCCCTGATATGATGATTAGCATGTCCCTTACACACAGGACAGAGTAAAAGAACCCCATCTAGTTTTCTACCTAGCAAAATAACACTTAGTTTTTAAGAGCCTCCCTTAGTCAAAGGGAGGGAGAGAAGAATCTTTCCTCGTGCTTTCCTGATTCAGGTCAGTTTCCGTTCACTGCACAACGTACAAACACATGTTTAACACAATTCCTCTGCAGTCTACTAATTGAGTTGTTTGTCTCATTCGCACTGCAAACAGCATAAATATGATATGGAGAAAAAGTAGTATACCATTGACACACACTTGAGCGCCTTAGCAGTGTACCTATGCGAATATCATCAACACATCTTAAATATGTGGCTGTGCTACTTGGGATTTTGTTTTTATCTTCAGATGATGAGAATCATTGATGATTTTCTCTCATTGGTATAATAATTAACCTTTCATCTAGAGGGTTAGTTACTCTACCATTTAGAGGAGTTAATGTAAGGAATTAATGCAATCAGAAAGTTAATTTATGCTCTCCATTCCAGAGGGTGTGGGCTACAGGGACTTGAGCCCCTATCCTTTTCTCATTGAGTCAGAAAAGACCTTTTGCAATGCCTTGATAATGAAATTCAATAACTGTTTGATTTCCATCCAGAAAAATACTATTATAGCTCTTTATACTGTTAAAAATGCCTATCACAATGTTATTATTGTTAATTATGTATTATACCTTGGATGAATCTGGCAACATGATTTTCTTTTAAGTGTTATTTTTTAACAGGCAATATTTTATACAGATAGAAGTTCTTTCAGATCAATGGCGTGTGAGTGTGTTCGTCTTTCAAATGCATCATTGTACCACTTTTTAAGCTCTCAAATACACATTCAAAACCAAATGTTGTTGTGTATTTATTTGTAAATTTATCATCTAACATATACAGCATTGCCCTTTGGAAGCGAGAATTATTTTACAGCCAAATTTGAATTGATAATCACAATATTAATTATTTAGGGCCCTTAAATTGTGAGTTATGAAACCCTTTGGCACTCACCGTCCATTAAGACAGTACTGTCTACAACCCCAACTACCACATCAAAAGTAAATTGTAGAAAATTTAACCCTCCAAAATTATATTTCTGTGTATTTGTGTCTGAGTATGTGGCACTTAAAAGGATGCCAAACATAATAAAAAACAAGATTGAAAAACAATTCATGCATGACTGAAAATAAAATTTTCATATAAGAAAGAAAAGATGAAAAATACCTTTTGACCAAGGAAAAGCTTCTTCTCAGAAAGAACTGTTATAGCACCACTTTGATTGCTAATAGAATTAAGGGCATCTTTGCTAGCCTAAAAAGTATTTTATTGTTAAGACCCTATTTTTAAATGAAGAACAAATATAACATAGCACATGAGCACAATACAACAATGAATGGATATAGTGAGTCGATTTTAGCGGCAGTATGAAAACCTGTGTTTTGGAGAGGATAATCACTGGCAATGAGACTAGGATGTATTATTATGAGTCTAAAAGCAAGAAGCCAAACCATTTAATGGAAACACCTATTTGCTCAAACCACTCAAACTATGTGGCCAAAGATTTGGTAATGAGGTTCTGTATCGCTAGAAACAGTATACAGCAGTAATGAATAAATCTGCTGAAAAATAAATATTAACTTAGCATAAACTGTATATTCAGATTGTAAAAAAGTAAAATTACCTTTACTTTTTTAATTACCCTTGTATATTAGTCAATTAAAACTTTTGTGTTGGTTTTTCGATTCATGTTTCCTGACAGTAATTTCTCAAACTTCGCAAAAGTTTTAGCTAAAAAATTTCATTAACACCAAATACTTTTTCATCCCTCTACACAGAATACAAAATGAAATTAAATGTGCTATTTTATACAAAAATATGTTATCAAATGCTTCTTTCTTTGAGTGGTTAAAAAAGGTCAGTATTTCCAATACATGCTTTGTTTTTTAGCTCAAAATGATGCACCCAGGTCCAGAGCCATTCATGAGTGGTGTTAGGGGGGCAATTAATTTCACATAGTCAGTAATAAAATGGGAAGACTGAAAGACAGTATGCCTCCAACTTTAAATAAACATGTCCAGCAATACATTTTGTGATAGTATTAATTTTATGCTAATTCATTCTTTGTGGGTTCTTTTTGCAATTGAATAAAAATAAATTTATGAATCAGTATAGTTTTTGTTCTCAATTTACACTAAAATCTTTCAATTTACACTAAATTCTTTGTGGGTTCTTTTTGCAATTGAATAAAAATAAATTTATGAATCAGTATAGTTTTCGTTCTCAATTTACACTAAAATATGGAAAAACACCCATCAAAGCCAGGAATGATTCAGTTGGAGAGCCCATGGGAATTGAATCCTTCTCAAAATGATTTTGGAATTAAAAAGCAATCAAAAATATATGCTGAAACGAGTTATATCAAAGAAAATGGAAATTTCGTTAGTAAAGGTGAAATATTCATCTAAGTACATCAAAAATCTAAAAAAGTCTGAAAACCATTAAACATAATGTTCTTTAACCTTACAAGATTAAGGCAACCAGGAGAAGAAAGACGATCATCAAATTATTTTATGATAGGAGCTCGATAAAGGGCATTCATTTAGAAAATAAAATGTTTTTGAGGAGAGGGGTGGCTTTGCTGAGGTTTGCAAACAGCTGATAGCTCAGGAACGGTCCTGTCCAGATCTCATTGTCAGTGACCATCTTCTCTAAAACACTGACTTAGAACAAACTTAAATTTTAATAAATATATTATTCAAATTCATTAAAGATCAGTTTAAATTCATAAAATATTTACCTTTCCCTTTCCTTTTCCCTTTATTGTTGCAACAGCAGATGCTTTTCTTGTTATAGCTACCTTTTTAGGGGCTGTATAAACAGGTTTGGCTTTTTTGGAAGTAGATGGAGCTGCTGGTGAGGGAGGGCCAGACCGAGGTGAAGGCATTGTCGCAAAACGACCTTTTTTCTTGGCCAACAACTCCGGTTGAATTCTTGGTAAAACACCTCCAGAAGCTATAGTAACATTCTTCAAAAGCTATCCAAAATTAAGCATGTTTAAATTTTAAAAATTATATTTTAATAACTTTTTATAAATATGTTCATATCGTAAAAACATGTTTAAATACAACTTGTGGAATATTCACAAAAGACGAAAAAAGGAGATGTAAAGTCATTTATTCATTAGAACAGATACAATTTCAGACTTAACTGAATCAACTGAAGCAGATGGTTAGATTAAAATTAAGATATATATATATATATTGCAAGATATGCCCCCGCAAAAAAAATTATAAGCAAATCACAAATAACAGATAAATTACATCATAAACCTGAGTCTTGATTTAAAAAACACTCTGTATGCAAAAATTAAATTAAATCAAATGTAAGGAATTAAATGGAAAGATAACTTAAATACTTGTTTCTCATGACTTAAGGAAGTAACAAGAACATATTTTCACTTCTGTTTAAAGTGTTTCTACTTGTACTCATCAGTTGAAGCAGGATAACAAAAAATATTGCATTTACACAGAGACGTAACTAGAGGGGGCATCTGCCCCGGGCGCCGGATTCGGAGGGCGCTAAATTTGCCGAGTATTTTTTTACTATAGATATTTACATATGATAAAAAATGATAAAAAAGAGGAAAACTTATTAGCAGACTACAAAAACTATAAAAGGAGCTAAATGCAGAATGTGTGAAGAAATAGCAGGAAAGCTATTTCTAGGGTCTAGGTTAATAGATCCTCTTTTTAAAGAAGTACGGAGGAGGAAGAAGCGGATGTTTGATGAGAAGGGCGAAGTGAAAGCTATCAATTCTCAGAAGAAAAAGTTCAGATTATTGATTATACAAATAATAGATTGGATTCTGAATGAACTGAGGCAAAGGTTTCAAGTCATTCAAAACATGAATAGTTTATTTGGTTTCCTCAATGGAGCTCGGTTTGAAACAACGAATGGAGAAGAATTGAAGAACCAGGAACTTGAGTTAGCTACCACATATAAAGAAGACTTAGACAAGGACTAGCTGCCGATAGAAGTGGAGAGTTTTAAGTATCATGCTTTGGATTTAAGCCCTAATATGAAAACGGCTACACTATCAGGTCTTCTGACGTTAATATACAAGAACGGACTTGAAGATGCGTTCACCAACATAACGACAGGGTTGAGAATTTTCCTCACAATACTAGTCTCAGTCGCCTCAAATGAAAGGAGTTTTAGCAAACTAAAGATCATACAAAATTACCTCAGAAACTTAACAGGACAACAGGGACTAACCAACCTGAGCATCATATCAATAGAGCACAAGTTAGCTTCAAAGCTATCTTTTGAGGACATGGTAAAAATGTTTGCAGCCGAAAAAGCCGTAAAATTAAGTTTTAGTTCAAGTTTTCTGTGTTTAAATTAATTTTTTTCACATTTTGTCAATAGATTGAGATTGTGAAAAATTTCTAAGTATAATACTCAAGATAATAACTTGAGTACAATCTGTTATTATTAATTCTTGTTCCACAGTTTTCCAAAATCATTGAATGGTTTTCGGTCGATGTTTCGATAATTCTCTTTTTAAAAGTCCAAAAGCACAAATGTCCATGGGTGAGACATCTGGAGATTTAGCAGGAATACCAGTAAAGGGTATTTATTGACTTGATACCAGTTTCTTGTTCCATTTTTTCCATGAATTTAATAGTGGATTTAGATGTGTAGCTGCTTGCTTTGCCCTGATGCAGTTTTACTGATTGTTGGCACTTTGGGTAAAGATATAGTATTTCTGTTTTGAATATTGGGGATAAAATAGGATCTTGATAATATGTGGGAGTTGATTTTTACATTCCACCCCTCCCTTTTACTTTTCATTTTCTATTATATGCAAAACCGGCAACAATCATAAATCTCTTAGAGAAAGTTCTCACGTTAAAGTTACAAAGTTGAACCACGTTTTAAGATTTTTCTCCTTTTTCATGATAATAAATTGTTCTTTTTTATTGCAATCTTTTAAATACATCCACACCTCGTCTATTGTCACAACATTTTTCCATCTTTCTCCAGATAAATACTTCTCATACAGAATTCTGCAGCGAGTTCTGCTTTCTGCAATATGTCGTGGAGATAGACGATGAACATTGTATTTTTTGGCCTTCTTAAGATTCAAATCACTGTTAATTATTTTATTTACAGTTGAAACTGAACTTTTAATGACTTTGTAATAGTCCTTTGACTTGGCGGATTCTCTTTTAAAATTAAAGATCTTACAAATATTCTCAGAAATTCCTTTCTTTTTTGGATACATATTTGGAAGTATTTTTCCACTTTTATGCGTGTTTTTTCCTTTCTCATTAATAATATTACTTATCGTACCTTTAGATATCGAAAAACCATGACTTTTACAGCGTTCTTAAATAATTGAATAAGCATAATTCTCTTCAGAAAGAGAGGAAACATAGCCTTCCATCCATTGCTTATTTAAAAGCGCCATTTTGAAAGTAAACAAAACTCTGAGTTAGCAGATGATAAGTTATACTTTAACTATTTAACTGCTGCGAAAATAAAATTATTTCGTAGCATACAATTTTTTTACAGCTCATCAAAATCATTAAAAAAATGTCCGAACAGCCTCTGTATTTATCATAATTAAATATCCTATTTTAAAGCAAGTCTTGATTTTGATTCAACCCACAGATATCCCGATATCATTTGATAAAACCTTTTCATTTTATTTGCAGCGATTATAAGTATGAAAGAATATACCAAACATGCTACTCTTAGATTATTTGTCAATGAAATATCTTAGAATTAGATATTTTATCTTGTACTAAAAATGAAATTGCTGCAAATTAATCTATTTACCTTTGAAATCAAGCATTTACCATTTAACAATCTGGATTAGTGGAATTAATGTGTGGTGGCGATATCAGGTATTGTCGGGGAGGGTTTTGGTTTGGTTGGTCGGTGGGGGGGGGGCAAGGCGAGTTCTTGCCCAGGGTGGAAACTAGCCTAGTTACGTCTCTGCATTTACATGGCACATTTATGGCCTAAAAACGATAGTAATAAAAATCTGTAATGTTTCTGCATTCACATAAAAGTTAAGATTGAAAGCATCACTCAAATAATGTAGTATGTGTATCTTAAACAAGTTCTACAAAAAATACCTCTTACTGCCCAACATATAAAGAATTTCACAAAAAATTAGGAGTACCTGGCAACAATGTTATTTGTATTACAACTGAAAAGAATAAAGTGCATCAAAATTAGACCTTAAATGTTTTTAAAATTTTCCAATTGCTTGATTAGAAAAATAAAAAAAAACTACTAATAGTTCAGAAAAGGGTTCACTTTATTGCTGGTTTACAACAGTAATTAAATCAAATATTTCTAGTACTTCATTGGGGTTGATGTCATTAAAATTAAGCTCACTTACCAACTTCACAATAATCCACAGATTTCAATAAAACTGTGCTAATGGGCATTATGCTGATAATGCTTTTGTAAAAAACTTTTGAGTGAAGATTATCACCTTATAAGAATGTATTTCACACATGATAAAAATTCAGATTTTTTTAGCTTTTCTAGGGTTTAATTAAACATTTATATACCAAACTTTAATTGTTTCAAAGAGGTGGGACATTCCACCATCCCAAGAAAGATTAACACATTGATGACCAGTGATTTCATGCAGAAACTAACGAGTATGAAAATTTCTAATATTCTCACAATACAAAATGAGACAAAAATAATTATTTTCATACCAAATGAAGTTCTTCATCATTAGCCACAGCAAGAAGAATATGTCGTGGTGTAACTCTACCTTTTTTGTTGTCTCTTGCAGCGTTTCCAGCTAATTCAAGAATTTCAGCTATTGAATAGAAAATAAGATGTAATAAATAGTTACAATACTTAAAAAAGTAGTTTTAGTTATTATATATATATATATATCTTTATAAAATAACTTTCTTCAATATTTTCACAAAACATTATGCTTATTTTTTATGTGAAAATGTTTTTAACAATCACCACTAATAATGACCACTTTCATCTGCAATGAAACTAACTATAAAACTCCATTAAGCAATTACAATTTACCTGAAAATTCCCAATATGTTCACTTAAAAACCCTTTCTATGGAGGAAATTCGGAGGTCTGTTTAATTGGTTCACATAAATCAAAATTTTAATTTTAACAGTGCTTTTTCATATTAGGTTCTGCAGACAACCCATACCATTAATTCATAGTTTAAATGCTCTTTTTATATAGACATGATATTGTGAACAGCCTATTAATTAATCGTCAGACTTTTGCTGCGTTGAGAATCAATGATCAAATGACCAGAGGAAAGATCAAATCATAGAAGGCTTACCGGTACTTTAGTATTAACCACATACCATTGGTGAATATCAATCAAGTTTTGTTTCGGGCAGAGAATGTTTAGCAATTGCCCTTAGGATGGCATCAAACATATCATTATCATTTGAGGCTTGTTTTTTCCTCCACATAAATTCTGTGAGGTAAGACTCGAGGTGGTGGCGAGGTTGATGTTTTTTATTTCGCCATTTTGCACTTCCCCAGGTGCATTCTATATTCTGTGTGCGTGTCAGTTTCAGATCAATGAAATTGTATCTGTGGTTTACTTGGCAGTGAATATAACCAGATTGTTTCAGTTCTTCTGTCTTATACCCCTTCCAACATATTTGGCGATTAATCGCTGGAGTGTGGTTAATACGAAAGTGACGACTAACCACATAAACTTTTAAGGGTTTACAAGAAAATCTGATGGCATGCAACTCTACTTATAATTATGAACCTAGTATAAGAGGACCTAATTAAAATAACGAATAGTAAAAGAAAAGCCTTTAAAATATTAATAGACAAAATTTCGTTTTATAAGATTCTCAGCACAAAAAAACTAGAAATACATTGACATCTCTTTAAATTACTTTTGAGTATGTTACACCATAATTTTTGGAATAGCTTATTTGTTAGTACCTAGAAAAAAGTGAGATCGACTTTCAGTTATTTCAAATATATCCGCATTTTATTATACAAACTTGTGATAAATGAACAGAAAAATTTATTAAGGAACTGAAATAACTGATTGAAAATTTTTCTGAATTATATTATTTAACTATTTAAAAAACAATTATACAATCAATGTACTTGCTAAAAAATTTTAATCACTATCATTGCAGAAAAATCAAATAGCCCGTTTACCACCCGAATGCTAAGAAATCAAAATACGATCATTTGAAAACGGATTAAGATATTTAAACCGCAAAACATAAAAACAGTACGATGAAAATGATTCGAAATACAGCACAATTCAAAAATTATTATTCCACAGCTTGTTTTTAATTTCGAAATACAATTGCAGTTCAAAGACGAGAAGCAAAAGAACTTACAAAAATGCGATTTTTTCATCTGAAAAATACAAATACTTTAACAAATAATTTTTATTTTAATGAAATGTACAGTAGTTTACCTGTGAGATACTCAATTACGGCTGCCATATAAACCGGCGCTCCAGCGCCGATTCGTTGATGATGAGTTCCATTTCTCAAATATCTATGAAATCGTCCCACAGGAAATAATACTCCAGCCTTTGCAGATCTCGATGTCGCTTTACTTCGTTTTTTGCCCCCTCGAGCAGACATATTTACTAAGAAAATATAAGAAACAGAAACCTTTCTCAGCAGACAACCAGCCAAATAACCATACACAGCATCCAAACTGACGGTTACAGTGTCGATAACAAAAAAGTAGATTTGATTTAGAATAACACATGGAATTCCAACTTGTGTGCAGGCCGCAGTAGCCCGGTTGGAAGAACAATGTAGTTCGAATCCAGCCAAAGACCGTCATGTACAAAGGGGACTAGTGCATGTTAAATCAGCCGTGGCCTCAAATGTCCTCATGTTGGCGTAGTGTGGAAGTTTGGAGAGTGGTGATGCCAGCTCAGATGTTGTCTCGTCATCTGATCGTGATTCAAAATTACGTGGTGTTGTCCTCGGTCCTTTCCCTTTAGGATTGATCCCGGACCGTCACCAATAGCCCGGTGTATTGTACCAGTGTAATGCGAATTAAAATACCTAGCTACCTACCAACTTGTGTGCTTGATCTCAAGAATATGCTTATAAATTAAGGTCCAGGTATTTTAATTAACATCGTACTGGAGCAACACAACGCGCTATTGGCGACGGTCCGAGATGAAACCCGAGGGGGAAGAATCGAGGACAACACCACGTAATTTTGAACCACGGTCAGATGACAAGGTCACACCTGAACTGGCATCCTACTCTCCAAACTTCGTAAGGATTTTAGAGCACAAGAACTAATTAGACTACTCTCTGAGGTTTAGACTCTAAACTACTAAATTACATCGGCATTAAATCACAAAACATTAGCTCAAAATTTTTCGTTGCTTTTTAAGTATCTTGTGTGGATGGTAGGTAGGTAGTTGAATTAACATCGTACTGGAGCAACACAACGGGCTATTGGTGAGGTCCTTGTTCAATACCGAAGGAAAAGATACAGGTTCGATCATTTCTTGTAGAATATTAAGTCAACTGCGAAATGAGGAAGGTAGGTACTTGAATTTATTTCGCACTAGAGTAAAACAACGGGTTATTGGCAATGGCCCGGAATCAATCCCCAAGGGAAAGATCTGTCCGCCTCTTGAAAACAAGCCGTCACCAACAGCCCGTTATGTTGCTTCAGTTCAACGTTAATTAAATACCCATCTACCTATAAGGGAAAGATTCGAGGACAACACCACGTAATTTTGAACCACGGTCAGATGACGAGGCAACACCTGAACTGGCACCCCACTCTCCAAACTTCCACACCACGCCAACGTGAGGACATTTGAGGCCACAACAGATTTAACGTGCACCAGCCCCCTTTGCACACGACGGTGTTTGGCTGATTCCAACTCGCAACCCTACGGTTGCTAGTCGGTTACTCTTTCAACCGGGCCACCGCTGCCCAACTTTTGAGAAAATCTTAGATTCTACTAGTTTTCTCAAATTTACCAAATCATCTCACTTGAAATATTAAATGGCCCTGAGGTAGAGGCGTTTGCCTTCCTGTACATATTCCATAACCAGAATCGTGTTGTGTCTAGAGCAGCATGGCCCTTGCGCCCCAATAAAACCCTAATCATCCAACCAGAGGTAAAAGCTTCATCTCCTGGTGGTTTTTTAACACTGAAAATCGCTTTAATACCTATGCCTATCTCTGGATTAACTGGTTCTTAAATTGGAGTTATTTTACAAATTATTTGAAACCGATTTCTTGGCATTACTTTCATTATCATACGTTTGCTCTATTTTATAACTGATATCGTCCCGTTGTCTTAAGATGTCATTGAAAATTGATTAATTGTTTGGAGAAACACCAAATTTTAAAGCATCTTTTACACTATCTCAACTTGATTGTTTTTATTTTATTGGACAGCCAATTAAAAAATATTTTAGATCGTTGAGAACAGAGCTAAAACAATTTTCGTGTTTATTTGTATCAGAATGATTGGATTTTCCCTGTTGTACAGAAACAGTTCGTCTTCCAATGGACATTGATACCTGACTATTTTTGTAATTTCCTCTAATCAATTCCTACATGCAATCAATCAAGTTAGGACTAATTTCTTTTGAGAAGGTAGTTTGACATGAGTGCATTTCTTAGGTTATTCTTCAAAATTCTTTACTGTTGCCTACTTTCATATCAGTTACCAATTAGCATATCGCCAATTGATTTGTAACAACTGCCACCTATGTTACTGTCCCTTAAATTTATCTCTAAAAGTTTTCAGACCCCAGGTCTTTACTTTGCTAAAATCAGAAATAAGTATTTAGAAATTGCCTCACTAATTTTGTTTCGAATGATCATCTTTATGAATTTCAACAAAATATAATTTCTTCCCAGTTTTTATGAACAATGAATTGTGACCAAGATTTACTTCATTGTGATTATCACTAAAGTTATATAACTACTTTAAAATTTAAAAGAATCAAACTTGAAAAGTCAGTATGGGTTAAAACAGATTGAACCACTTTTTGCATTGAGTATTAGTTACTGATTGATATGAACTTTAGGATTAACAGTGAGTTTTGTTAGACAAACTCTCATACATGCTATATTGTTTCACATGAACTGAGTAATGAACTGAAGTTTTATATAATTATGCTTAGTTACAAAGTTGTTTTTTTTGTCAAGATAATAAAGCTTACTTAAGCTTAATTGAAATCAGGATAACACTTGAAATTGTTTTCAGTGGAACTAAAATATCAACTGCATGCTAAATTTTCTAGCTAAGTAATGAACTAATCATGTTCTGAATTGAATGAAACAAGAGTTAATAAAATATGGTAATCAAACTATTGAGTACATTTCAGTGATGATAGTACACGAATCAAGGAATGCATATATACCAAATTGTATTACATAAAATTATAAAGCAGCTCAAGCTTTTGACCTGTTCACATTATAGAACATTTTATTATGAACAGTTTATGGAACATGCAATATTCAGTTTCTTACCACATTCATCAGCATTTACGGATATTATTCCAATGACTTGCATAATTTGTGGGAAAATGTCATTTCAATTTCACTCTTTATTTTTATCTCTGTTCTATTTTTGAGTTAGATATGTTCTTTGGTACACTGAAATGCCCACAGGAACAAATGATCACCTGCATTACTGTTTTCTATCACATATTCCCAAGAGCTGTCAGTCATTTATTTTCTCCTCAATATGAAGTTGCAAAATATATCCACAGAAATTAGGCCTCCCATTAGTGTTACACAGACCACATGCATCCCTAAGCTGGTCCTAAGTCATGGACACTGGGTCTAAAGTATACATACTTGGCAGTTTTTCATTGTTCCTTGTCTAAAAATGCACAATAGACTTTCATCATGATTTATCAGAAATAATTCATGTCAAGATAAAAAAGATTTCTTAGGAAAATCAAATGATTAATGGTATAAAAAATTGTAATACAGAAAAATGCAATGAGACAAAATTAAAAACATTTTAGCTATTCCTTATAATTTTTTTTATTCTACTATGAGACATTAATAACATCTGTGCAGCAGCTGTATTAAGCACCTTTCAATCCAAAATAAGAAATGTTTTATATACAAATTTATTTTTGACAACATACAATCATTGTACACAAAACAATGTGACCTCACTGACTACATCAATTTCAAGCTAGATTAGAAACACAGGAGACAAACATTGATAGAACAATAGTGATAAAACAGAGGGATACATGTTTAGGTATTGCATGAACAATGTCAGACTAAATTTTAATAAAAATACGAATCATGTTAACAAATATAAGATCATAATGAAATGCTCAATGATTAAAAAATAAAAGTAACTTGAGGAAAAATAGCAATTAATATTGCTTACCAATCATAAACTTTAATATACTAAAAATATAAAATGAACATTTGATGGAATTTAATACTAAGTACATGCAAGGCTGCAGTTAAAAATACTAATGTCTAGATTTTATAGTTCATTAGATAGATAAAAGGCAAAACAAGAACAAACGTTGTACAATGATTTTTTAGTCTAATATAACGTGTACATATATATACAGAATTACTGAATGTTTATATTTTAATTATCACAGTCCAATCAATATATATTACAAAAATGACCAGAATTTCTTAATTTGTAATAACAATCAATATTGATTTAATTTTATATCAAGTTGTAAAATTGGGAACTCTGATTTTAAAATGCACAATTAAATAATAAATTTAATAATTATATAATAAAATGTTTTTAAAATTAAAACACTCAGAATGCCATGAGATTAAGAGTTCATTCAACAAAGAGGATACTGAATGCTGTTTGCCGAAAATAAACTGCAAATCACTTTTCTGGAAATGAGATTGCATTTAATTGCTTACAAAAACTATAACACAATTTGTTACAATTGCTCCCAATTTAATCCATCACAATGAGAAGACTTCAAAAACAGGATATCCATAAATACAACCAAATAAATTCATGAGCTTAAATATGATTATTTTATTATATACACTGAGAATACATTAAAAAACTATAAGCACATTATATAGAAAAATAATAGGAGTGATAGACTTCAGATCATATAAGAAACTAGAAAATTTTCATGATGTCAAAACACCATATAGTTAAAGAAAATACATAATTTCAGTAACTTATAAGACATGCAATCAGCTTGATAAAAATATAAATGATTTTACTATAGTTTTGACTCGGGAATTGAAACAAATTTTTTTTAAATTGCAAATAATGAGCATGAAATCTAAGAGTAAAGTATAATTTACTGTAATATAAAATATTAAATGAAATAAATCTTACATTATGCAATAAATAAGAAATGAACTAAAACAACATATTTACAATCGACTAAAATGTTTGTATATTAGATGAAGCTTGTGGTTTTTATCTACTGTCATTTTTTTGTTACGAGGACTAACTAAATTGGAAGAAACATGGCTTTTTCAGATCTATTATTATATCATGGGATAGCTGATGGATAGAAATAAAGTCATACATATATAACTTAGGTGAATTATTTTAAATAACTGAGATAAAACTTGAAAAAATTTGTATCGTATCAGGAATTTTACTGAAAATTGAAATGGAGCTTCTTAAATTAACTAGTTATTTATCTCAAGTACAATGTATTTTTGTAATAAATTAATGATTGTTAGAGTACTCATAGTGAATATTTTTAGGTAAATAAATACAATTTCTGTATACTAGTCCCTTCAACGGTAAATATATTGTATTTCTGCACTAACAGATAGTTTGAAAAGCTGTAAAAACCTTGCAAGTTTCTCTGGTACCCATTTCGAACTCGGATATTATGAGTTGAAGACCACTGAACTACAGTATGGAAGTGAAATTTTGAAAATTACAAAAATAAACTCAATTTTCAAAGTAAACTTGTGGGTAACTTAAGAATTGATTTGCTTAACAAAGATTGCTAGTTCAGATAACTGTAGGCAAAATTACATGGTAGTGAAATAATTTAGGTGATAATATTCAGTGAAAATGAACTAAAAAAATACACAGCAACTTTAGAATTTCAACACAATCTTTAAAATTTTTAATTAAGCAAGCAATGCTCTGAGAAAAGAACCATATTATCCTTCATTTGAAACTTAGACATTGAAAGCACCTATCAAAAACTTCAAATTTGGTAAAATTTAACCATTTTCATCAGATTTTAAAAATTAGATACTAAAATGGCAAGCAAATAAGAATGCCTTGAAAATAAAATGTTTTTCTGATAATTGTTTTATAGCAAAATGTCTCCTACAAAAAATTGAGCAATAGGATCATAAATTCAATACTTAGTAAAAATTATTAAATGCTTAAAACATTTATAGGCCTAATCTTTACATAAATAAAAATTAAAATGTATAATTTTTATACTCAGTAAAATTTCATAAAAACAGTTGGAAAAATCTAATTGCAGGCCTTCTCTTATGACACTGTGCATTAAGTAGAGAATGACTAGTTATGAAACAATTAAGCTCACTTGACATATGCTTTGAAGTATATGCAATAAATCTTTTGTTTCCTACACTGAATACAAGAGTCATCAAGTAACGGTAGGAAGCCCTTTAAATGTAAGCTAGAAGAGGTACGTGAGCTTTGCTTAAAACCTTTACTATACGAAAGATAATGAATGCAAGCTATACACATGATACACAAAATATACATTTACTTCTAAGACACAGAAATTTGATCACAATAAGAAAGAAACAAATACTATCAATGATACAAACATTTACATAAGGTTGTAATGCAATGTCATTCAGTATTAATTCTGAACAAATACAGCAATTTTTTTCAAATATTTATCATAGGTAAAGATAGTCAGCAGGGTAAAGTTACTCAACAAGAGAGAAACAAATTACAGTTAAGCAAATATGTAGAGATAAATGCCTATACATTAATCATTAAAATTAGATTAATGAAAATGATATAAAACAAAAGATATTCCAAGTCAAATAATAAATAATTACATGACTAAAAAGTAATTTATATACAAGTATACACAGAGAAATGCTTTAAAGACAAATAAGAGATGTTTAATAAAGGACAAACATTTACTTTATTCTTGTCTGCTGTCCTTTCCTTATTGCAAATTCATTTGTAAAATAGATAGTAAACACTTACTATCCACTTGTCTATTGCTTCAAAAATAGCAAAATAGTTAGAAAAAATTTGGCAATGTACAATAAAATTGACACATCAATTAAGTTTCAAAACAAATTTTAGATCTATGAAATATGCTATAACAGAAATTAAAAACACACTTTTGATACAAATAAACAAATAAAGCATCCAGACTTGACAGCATTTTTATGGAGCCTTAGTTGTTTCAAGTACCTGCAATGCCTTATCAGCCAATTCTCTTATTTTTTCATCACTGTGATTTCTTAAGGCTTTCAAATCTGTTCGAATGGGTGTGCTGTTGATTCCACATCGCAACTTAGCTGAAAAAGTTAAGAATAAATAACAAACATTCTCATCATATCCTCATCACACATCCAAACATCCTCTCTGACAAAATCCTACTTTGAAAGACACTAAATATAGCAGAACAGTAAAAGATATCAACTCGACAAGTTCTCACTCAAGGATTGAATAATTAAGTCAATTTTCAAAATTAATTTCTTTTCCATTGTATAGCATATTCCCCCCCCCCACTTCTAAGAAGTATCCTTTCTAGAAATAGGTAATTTTTATTTTTAATAAATTTAATTCAAATTATCAAACACAATAAATGAGAACAAAAAATTCTTTTGAATATAGTGAATAATTCTTCACTGTACTTACCTTCATTCAAAACTTACATTCACTTTTAAATATTTACTTTAACCCTTTCGGCTTAATGGGCATATACGTCCCAGAGATTAGATTGGGTAAATAAATCCCACTTTTGAATGAGTTTTTACGTTTTCAGTGTTCTTAAGGAATTAGAGAATAAAAATATGACTAAAGAAACCTGGCAATACTTTCAGATTGCAAATGGCTGACTTATGGTTTTGAGCACGCCCATTCATTCTGATGAATTAGTGATCGTGGTTCGGAAACAAAAAGATGGTACAAAATTAGACGTTAGTTGCCCAGAAGCCATTTCCCACTACAATGTACATGAATGGAGTTGACCGCTGTGATGAAATGGCTACTTTTTAGGGTCATGGCAGAAAATCAGACAAGTGGTAGAAAAAGATTTTTAGTTATGATTTCTGTTGTGAATCCATGGATTACGAAGTGTGATGTGGAACATAAAACAGAACCACTATTATCATTCATGGTCCCCTTAACTGAGCAACTAATAAATGTTGGAAGGGAGAAAGCAAACACAAAAAGAAAGCGAAAGTATGGTCGTCCGTCAAAAAGAGCAAAAACTACTAAATTAAACTACTTTTCAGAGTTAAATTTTAATCATGCAAAAGTCGGGGCGAAAGGGTTAAAGACCCTTCATATTTTTCGAAATGTTCAATAAGTCGATTAAGAAATTTGTTTTTAATCCTTGGATTAATTTTTTATTCAAATTAATTTCAGTTATTCTTCTATAAAGGACATAACTATAAATAAAAATAAATTTATATTATATGAGATACTAGGTCCCAAATCTGCACCATTATCAGGTTACACAATGGGCCCTGGTACAGGTTGAGATAACAGGCCCCTCATGAAATACCAATATGTATCCCATGAACTCATTGTTTAAGCAGCACAAATATATATATTTTTTATTCCTTTACACACTGCACAGCTATAATATCATTACAATGAAGATTTATTATCAAATTTAGAAAATAGACTACATATTCCAGTACATAAACTTCCTGGGCCCCACGTCATATGGAGAAAGGCAAGTTAAGTAATGCTCATTGAAAAGGTCAAACAAAACATTTACTTAAGCTGATGAAATCAAAAGCTTAATTTTCATGCATATAGATGGAAAGCCTCTATCAGATCTAAAAGAAATGCTTTGTCCAAAATTATACTATCACTCTCAGCGAATGAGCTTCAAGACATAAAACAATCAGCTTCCTTTCTGAAAGGGAATATTTTCACCTGTTCGGATTCCAACCCCTCTCGAGGCACTGGGATGTTTGTGAGGTTTGTTAAAACACATGTCTCAGGCTTGACACACACACAAAAGCAGATAAAAGAGCACATTTGAAAGAAACATTTTTACTGTATTTTTGGTGGTGGGGTGCAGAAGTGGACAACTGAGAGGAAATAGATTTTAAGTACATACATTATTTAGAGAATCTGTTCCCCAAACAAAATCCATTAAATTGAAATAGATTAGAATAGGTTGAACATACAAAAAGGAAGGAAGACAGCAGTGCTAGCATGGCAGCAGTGCCATTTATATAACTGCTATGCCTGAGATATATTTGAGCACAGTATATTTATTCCAAATTGCATGTATGTAATATTGTAGTAAGGTGTACATCCAAACAAGATTATCATCTTGTAATTAATTTGAGTTCTTCATCAACATTTAAATTTTTCAGTAAAAAATAGCATTTTTAGTACTGAAATCAAAATAATCATGCAGTTAAGAACTTAAGTCTGTTCACTGTTTGTCTAACAGAAAAATAAGGAAGATCAGGGCAAAATTATGAGCCATATTGATAATTAATAGCAAATACATGCACATGTAACTTAAGTTATCAGAAATCATAACCCTGTTTTTTAAAATACAAGGAGCTGATATTTTAGCTTTTAATGAAAACTTAAGATTTGAAATTGTATATATATTCCAATAAATTAATTGGATGGTTTATTCTTCAGTGCTTCTAAATACATTAGAATCTTGATTATCTGAGGTAATGTGGACTGAGGCCACCTAACATCAGAAACTTAAATAATATGAATGTAGTTACACAAACAGCCTATAGAAAAAATTTACTGTACTATATCTTACTACTACAGCTGTTGAAAGATAAAGTTAGGATTAAGAATAATCTATACTCAAACTATTGTTACAGTATGTATTGCGATAATTTTATAATAAATCTGGACATGAGTTATGAACCTTACAAATGCTCTTGAAAAGTCTGTAACTGTCTTTTTAAGAGTTCAAAAGGTACATAACTAAAAGTTTCTGTTTTGCAGCACTTTCATACACAAACTGCATCATTTTAAGCATTTTACTTTTTTATACCTTTGAAGTGTTTATTTGTTTTCATGTTTACTTAAATGCTTTATTATGCTTTTAATGTTTGTCTGGTTAATAATCTGATATTTTTAGATCTATTTTATTGAATTTTATTTTGTCTAGCATTTGATGCAGCTTACTCGTATTTCGATCTTGCACCTGAAACGAAAACCAATCAGCAATCTGCCCGCCAAACCAAACCAGTCAAGGGCAAAGTGTGCACTCACACTTGATGCTTTATTTAAAGCTTAAAAAACAACTCTATATCGAATTCAGTTTGGAAAACATGGACTGGTTAATCAGAACTTCAAGGTTTTACTATACTTCCGGACACCTTTACACGATTTAAAATTCTAGAAATGAAAATTATAAAAATTGAACAAAACATTTAATTACTCACCAGAGCCTAATAAAATTGTAAGAAGTGACAATGCATTGTGTGTCAATTCAGGAACTATTATGTCACCACCCATAACTTGATACAAAATATTGATGAGATCAGTTGAGCCTGCAATCTCTTCTATATCACCTGTATAGAAAATTCCAAATGTTAGCTTACATAAGAGTCAGAATGATAAACATATCAATCACTACCATTATGACTGCAAATTATTGCATATTTAGGCAACAAGCTGCATAATCCTCTTAAAATGTTCATACTGATGCAAATTCACTGATTGAGTTTTTACAAGATGAAAAATCTGATCAGCAGCTTCAATGCAAAAACAAAGCAATGTTGTAAAATAACAAGAGCAACATGACTCATAGCACATGAGTGGTTCCAAAGTTATACAATCAGTCCAGATAATTTTTTATCAGATCTTATATGTTGTTTCTTGTCAACTCTGCCATAAATAACACTAATTTTTCTCAATTAAAAAGGAAATTCAGAAACAGCTTTACAAAATACAAAATATAATAATTGAACACAATGCCTGCAATATCAAATTTAATTTCATACTTAAGCAACTTGTAGCAACCAACGTAACTGCTACCAAAGCTTCACTCTGCATAACAGTGTGCTCTGATTTCATCATAGAAATGACAGGGGGCAAGGCATTGGCCTTCACAAGATTTTTCATAACAGATGGAGATTTTGAATTCTTTGCTAACCAAGCAAGCAATCTGGTAGCTTCAGCTAAAAGAAAATTAGTAAACAATAAATAAATTTAGTGAAAATTGATTAGAGAATAACCATTTTATAGGTAAATTTCAACAGTATAAGTATTAGAACAGTAAAGTATAAAAGTTACACAAAACTGATACTTTATTTAACTTTAAGATCTATAACATTTCCAGAAAAACAAACAATTAGAAACTATTTTCAACACAACTATGTATGTCTTGAAAATATTTGCAATGATTTAATTTAACATTATTCTTAAGGTATAACAACTTACTGATATTAAACATTTTAAATCTCTAAATTTTTTATGCAAAAATGATTTAAGTATTTAGTTTTAAATTGCATGCTTTGTTTATTTACACTTTCCGATCATGAGACCTTTACAATATTAAAAATATAAAATTTGTGAATAGTAGCTGATAAAAACAGCATTCACCAATTGTCAGCATTTTTGTACTGTGACTCAGCTGTAATCCACGAGGTGTGAATTGAATTGCTTTTCTTTTCTTGAAGTGGTATATTTCATTGTTATCACTAGTTTTATTCATAGAGTTAGAAAATTCAAAAATAAAAGTTTAAAATATCAATAAGTTGGTCTTTGTTTTTTCCTTATCTATTTTGTTTATTTTGCTGCAAAACATCCCTAGTGAACCGCTTTTGAACTATTTTTTTGCAGATTTCTTTTCAACATCCTTGTCTATATATATTTTTTGGTATCAATCTGTTTATTCATTACAGCAAGAGTGCTTTGAATAGGTCAACTTTAATTACAATCACTCTGCATATATTAAACTTTTAAATATTAATAGTGTTACCTTTAACTCCTGGATGATCATCCACATTACACCAGCTAACCAGTCTCTGAATAAACTCAAAATTTTCACCCACAGTTTTTGCTACTTCTTCTACAGAAAAATAACGAAAAAAGTATAATTATAAATAAAAAAGACAACATCGAGATTGCATTTCTTTATAATGCTAATCAAACTTGCATAATTTGTTAACTTTAAACACCAATACATTTTTCATACATATGCTTTCTTAAAGTTGCCTTTTTTGCTATAAATATACAGTAATAGTATTCATAATCAACAGCATACAAATGATTAATATAGTACATACCTTGCTTATCAAGCAACATTCGTAATGTTCCAAGAAGTTTAAAAACAACAGGGAATGTTTCAACATTCATCATCTCGATAAGATTATTAACAACACCCAATTTTACCATGGCAGCTTTGTTCTGAACTGAAAAAAGTCAAAATTGTTACACTCAATTTTAATAGAATTTACAGATGACCTTGAGAATAAAGCATTAATTTTCAAACATAATAGTTTTTTCTAATTATGCTTTCGAAAGCAATGTGTGTACTCTTCATGAAAACTAAAAAAATGGCTATGATAAATTGAAATTCAAGAGAAAGTATATGATAAAGATTTGATTATTTCCAAGTTTCAAAATTAACATTGTTGATATCTATCTTAATTACCAAGCAATGTCAGAATTTGTCTGTAAAATTATTATGCGTTGAGTATATTTTAACAGTTGAAATTTGAGGATTGTATTACATAGACACAATTATTTTGATGTATAACATTTAAAATCATGATACCAGAGTGAAATTAGGTTACAATTAGAAGGTATTCTACACAAGAGCAAATTCAAATTAAAAATGAACATCTTACATAAATTTAAAATGCAGAATACACATATTTTTAGCTAGGCAAGTTTGAAGGAGTAATAAAACATGTAAGTCATTAAATTGTTTATTTAATGTAGGGAAAATAGCAAAGTTATTAGTATTTGACAATCAATACATAAATAGGTTATTTCTTTGAAATAGTTCAAAGATGAATGAATTACCAGGAATAGCTAAATTTCTTAATGCTGACAGCACAGCATGCTGCATTCTAATATCTCCATTTTTGCCAGAGTGTTTCTCCAAAAGCGATCTGAGTTGTTCGACCACACCATCAGTTAACATTTGAATGCAGTGGCTGTCTGAAAGAAAATACAAAAATGCTGTATTTTAATCCCAAACGATTAAGATTTAATTTTACAAAGAAAAACCTCCCATTAAAATATGGAAATAACGAGAGTAGCATTTAACAATGGTGTATATACAAAATTTATGAGTAAGATGAATCAAAAGAATGAGAATGCAATGATTTGAATACAGAGAAAGAAAATTTTCCACACACATCATAAATATTTCTACAACCAACAAAGAAGCAAGTGTCAGAAGATGGTCTAAATCGGGTGTAGTGATTGATTTATGCAGCACTTAAATTCTATTTAAGAAATGACACAATCTAAAGTCAAATAAGTAATGCCTACAACTCTCTACAAAATAAAATTATTAAAAAAACTAAACTCATAAAGCATCTTTATGTACATGTAATAACCAATATGATAGCCAGGAATAAATTAAAGGTACAAAGTATGAATGGGGTGAAAAATCATTACTTATGAGGTAATCAATTTATTTCTGTTTTTATCTTATTTTATATACAGGAATTTATAGAGATGTCATAAACATGACAAAACAACAGAGTTAAATCTTGATTTTAAAAAAGGAGAAACTCCATTCTAGAACAATATTTCTCAATTTATTTTTATCTTGTGGAACCTTCCGTAGTTGAAGAATTTTCCCAAGAACCCTATTTGTTTTCTGTTACTTGTGAATGCAGCTTTTTTAATTAGCAGTGCACATTACTGGCTACTTTTGGTTTAGTGAAGCAATATTAATAGTTTTCAGTCATTGCTAAAGCCATATGTGCACATTTGATTCATTATCCAATAAGCCTTTTTATATTAATTTCAATAACTATTTCACCCATTTCAACATATTGTAAGAAATTTCACAAGTATTGAAAATGTTTAAAACATTTCATAACAATTTTCATTTTTATCTTAGAAGCAATACGTTCAAACTCCTCAAACAAACCTTTCCGTGCAAAATTTCCAGTAGCTAAAGCCCCAGCAATGAGAAGATTTTCATCATTACTTTTCAACCAAGAAAGGGTCTCCTTATACACAACACCTTGTCCATCTTTCCATAAATGTTCCATACTTGCATCTAGTAAAAAAGTGATATTGATTTTTTAATAGTTCTAGAGAAAAATCAATGCTAAGTCAGGGAAATGTGAAGAATAATGTAAATAAGAATTGTAAATACAAAAATAATTATAAATTGAAGTAAACTGCATAATTTTATCAATTTTACTTCCCTTTAAAGTCACAAAATGTATGTAGAACTCTTAACTGTAGTAAAATAAATGAAAATATGTTTATTTACAATGGATAGGGGAGAACTATTTACAAGTTAATCACATTGTTACAATGAGAATGGTAATACACAACCTCTTTCGGATCCTTCACCATGTCTGTCTCTCGGCACTCCTTTGGTCGCCAGTCGCTCTAGTCATTGTGGCATTTGTTACTTCTTGGATCACTGGAAATGGCACGTGTTTTTGTCAATCTTTCTACTATATCCCACAGGTATTTAACTTAACATAATCCAAGGTAGGTATTTAATTAATATTGCACTGCAGCAACACTGGCGACTGTCTGGGATTAAACCCAAAGTGTAAGATCACAGAACACCACATAATTTTGAACCATGGTCAGATGATGAGGTCATACTTGAGCTGGTACCCCACTCTTCAAACTTACACACCACGCCAACGTGAGGACATTTGAGGCCACGACAGATACAACGTGCACCAGCTTCCTTGTAGACGATGGTCTTTCGTTGAATAAAATAATCCAAGATGGGATACATTAAAAACAGTACATTTATATCAAAATTGTATTGGAGTAATTAAATTACATATGATGTAAAAAGATTTTAAATGGTTAAGTGTTAAGGGACAAATTTATAATTCTCAACTTTTATCAAGGCTCGTATACATTATGAAAAAGCAAATTCCCGAAGTTTCAAGTTTTCAAGGAGGTATTGAAATTTAATTGAAACTGGATATGCTGGAAGTGATGACGAAGCTAAAATAAATTTTAAAAAACAAGTACCTACCTTCATGTTTTTTAGCACATCATTAAACAATTAAGAATCATAATTCATTAAGAGGACTAAAAGATTTAGAGAAAAGCAGATTTTGCTGTAATCACTACTTCTCACTTCCCACTCATCCTAGCATTGGTCTTTCTGTTTTGAGCAAAGCTTTTCATAGTATTTGGCAGCCTACCATATAGATTATTCCTTACTCGATGACTGAGTTTCGTTCCTATGACTAGGTTATTAAGTGAGGAGCTTAATCATTTTTATTTATGTTGAATATAGAAAAGATTTTTACACTTTTACAATATAGATGGTGTCAGTAACTAGTTTTTAATGGCTATCCAGAACATTGGAACTACTGAGTAATCATAACAGGAATCACAGGTGCAGGGTCATCAAAGTGCATTGATCCCTGCTATGAAAATTCTGGCATAATTCATTTCCAGGAGGTGCATGAATCCTGCTTTATGAGCGATAAAGTTTTTTTGCTGCATTGAGAGTGGGCTGTTTTTAGGATTTATGGTACATGGGCCATATTTGGTCAAGTTGACCAAACACAAGACAATATCAAGTAAAACGTGCCATGAAAGGGAAAACAAGGATTCGGAAATAGAATAGTGTGATGAAAGCAAAAATATTTCACTTGGGTATCCCGGGAGCACCACTCACGTGTTTACTAAAGACAATGAACCTCAAGGGCAAAGAAAATATCAATAGAATACCTCGGATACGTGAAGCCTGTGCACACCTAAAGGAGATGTGCCTCAGAGGGTGCTGCATTCAGAGAGTCTTGGACACAAGGAAATTGCCAAGAAACATATATGGAGTCTCATAAGAATAATAACAAAAGAATAAAAATGGAAAAGATTAATTTTGTACTATTCAATTATTTAAGTACCAATAATTTATAAGGCATTTGTCTACTTAATAAATCTTTTGAAACATTTAACTAATATTTTGATAATCACATCAGTTTTCACACACAAGCTTCAAATTTTTGAAAAAAGTTTGGCAGCAGGATACAAACTCAAAACAAGTAAAATGCTCTAAAAATATTTGCTGAATAAGTATAAAAGCTTGTAAAATTTATGGGAAATAAGTATCCAAGACTAATACATCATAAGGGTGCAATGCATTCTTTAACTGAAAAGTTTCACAAGTTCAGATTGGAACTGTTGTACCTTTATATTTTATTTACAAAGTGATGAAAAGTTACCTCCTGTAAGTATGAGGATGACCAAATCTGGAACTGTCTTGCATATGTTGAAAGTTCCATTAACAACGCTCCCAGTATTCAAGTGTTGCCTTACAACGTCCACTAGTTTTTCACAGAGCCCCATCTCAGCTAAGCTCAGCTTAGCAGAATCTAAAAAGAAAATATATAAATCAATGCAACAAAACAAATATTTATGTTATAATTATAAGCAGTTTTACCAATTAATTGTTAAATTAGTTCAATTTCATCAACCATGATTTTATTGTAAACATGTGAATACAGATAGATTTTTGGATTTAAATCCTGCTAAAGTTGATTTTGACATTTTGTGTAATGCAAAATATATAAAGGAAATATTAATTTAACCTATTTGAATAATACTTTTAGTATATACCATGATTTTGTTCCATGAGTGTGAAAGGGGGGGGTTGTTAAGCAATGCACATGCAAAGCTTTGAGTATTACATAGTTTATGGGGGTACGGCCCTTACACAAGCATTTTAATACAAAATAGATGCTCCTGCTCTTTATGCTAACTCTTTTTGTCATCATTAAAATATAACACAATCTGTAGGATATATGTAAATACTTGCAATATTTAAAACTGCTTTTATTAACATTTAGTTGAAAATTTTATTAATTATTTAAATTTCAAATTCCATATTGTTTTGGCAATGCTAGTTTATTAAGTTATTATTCATAAGATAACTCAAGGTAGAATCATTCTATGGTACTTACGTATTAATCGCATGCCATTGGCGAATATCAGCCAAGTTTTGTTTCAGGCGGAAAATGTTTAGCAATTGCCCTTAGGATGGCATCAAACATATCATTATAAACTCTGCAAGATAGGGACTCGAGGTGGTGGCGAGATGTTCCTCGATGTTTTTATTTCGCTATTTTTCACTTCCCCAGATGCGTTATATATTCTGTGTGTGCGTGCCAATTTCAGAATCAATGAAATTGTATTTGTGGTTAACTTAGCAGTGAATATAACCAGATTGTTCCAGTTCTTCCGTCTTATACCCCTTCCAACAGTCGGAAAAAATGGTCGATCCAATTTTAATGTGTTTTTTTATTTCGTTCATTAATGTGGTACCACTACGATCGGGGACTATAACAAGAAATGTTTCTCTTGTTTCGCGACAAATGCCCCCAAATATCCATTGGGATGGGAATATTCTTCCAGCATTATTTCATAACGATCAAGCGTTACAAAAAAATTTACTTTGACGTAAAAACAGAACACGAGTATCTAATGCAACTACGCACTGAACTTTGGTTCCAAAAGAGTTTTGCAAAACAATCAGAATCAAGGAAATTGTATTTGTGGTTCACTTTGGCAGTGAATATAACCAGATTGTTACAGTTCTTCCATCTTATACCCCTTCCAACAGATTTGGCGATTAATCGCTGGCATGTGGTTAATACGTACAGATTTCGCGATTAATCGCTGGCATGCGGTTAATACGTAAGTACCCATTCTATCTACTTACTTTTTGTTTTAAAATGGTAATGATGTATGTTTTAGAGAATGACTTGATATTTGTTATGTTAACTAATATTTTAAAATTTAATCTAATCAGTAAAATTGAACTTTTTATTATGAAATAACATAAATTAGGGCAAAAAATAGAAAAAATTTTAATATTTTTTCCAACATATTCTATAGAGAATATCAGGTTTATTCTATAGAGAATGGTGATTTATACAGGCAGGCAAAATTTCATGAGGACACTGTGAATAGTTTTAATCTTATGGGTGGATGTAAAATACAGTTTTGAGGAAAAAAGCACTTAAGCATAACCAATTTCAAGCAAAACTGACCTTAACATTGTATATTAAAATCCTCCAGGTTTATATATGTGTACTTCATTTTATAGAAACAATTTTTTTCTCATGCATTCTTTTTACCCATCAAACCTCATGAGTCATCAAATCTGCCTTTATTTCTGGATATGGATAGTATATACTTTTGCAGCTACTTGAGTTGCATAGTGTCCAAAGTGTCTCTGGTTTTCCAGCTGCCATATCCACTAACACATACATTCTGATTATTAGATTCTTTGTTTTTTAATGGATGCACTGAACTTTCTGCAACAGTGTGGGGACAGCTCCAATTTTCAACATAATGCTGGAATGTTACACGTGAAAGTGGATATGGCATGTTCATGATTCCACAAAATGTTTGAATGCTAGTAAGTCCTTGACTCATACAGTATAGCATACAGAAGTCGTTGGTTAACTTCAGGAACATTCGACTTTGACCTTAGCATTTCAGAGATGGAAATGTCTTTACTATCAATTTTTTAACCTTTCCACTTTTCACCTTAGAATAGATGCTTAAGTATTTGAAAATACCAATTATGACCTAGTCATATAAAAGAATGAACACTGCTTTTTAATTTAAAATAAAGTTCTCAATTACCATTTTCACAAAGGTTTCCAAACAACTCAAGAAGAGAATCCATTATATCATCATTTAAAGGTTTCTCCAGCAGATTAAGAAGGGAAGAAAGAACTGACTTTTCAAGAATTTTAGCTCGGCCATTATCTAAAAAATACATTTGAGATTGAATCATTAAAAAATTACACCAGTAACAATGATATTGCTAACAATAACTTCATTACGAAATGAATATACTAACTGCTATCAGCTAAACAGCTAAGAACTAAAAGACAGTGAGTCACAACATCTTCATCAGAGCTGAATTTTAGTAAGTACTGCAACAAGACATCAAGAATGCCAGCTTCCACTGCTTGATCTTGAATTTCTTCTAAAATAAACAAAATAATTTACTAAACAAAATTTAACAGATTTGAAACAAAATAATAATGAATACTTTAAGCATTCAGTACAGTAAACTACTGCTAAACATTTTTATAACTTCATTCAATGTTTAAAGACTGATTCTCATAAATACTAAACAGTGTTCAAAGAAAATTACACAATGAAAAAATATTTATAACCATTTTTCAAATTGTTAATTCGATAATTTTTCAATCCATCTACACTTTGGTTAAAAATGCTACCTCCAAAGGCTGTTATGTTTTCAAATATCCTACTTTACATAAAAAGCAGAATTTTTAGTTGTCAAGAATCCCTTAATATAAACATTTTTCATCTCATGGTGCAGACAGCTAATACTAAAATTCTGCATTAAACCAAGAAATTCTATTTTTTGCTGATCTGACAAAAAATACGCATACTTTTGATTCATTTACAAAAAATAATAGCAAATGCCTACCCTTTCGCTCTAAAGTGGCTTTAAAAAACTTTAGTGGCACAATTTATCTATACTTGGTAATAAAAAAATAATATTCAACATTATCTATATGGATATTACTTGAAATTATTTGTGAACACACCTGTCAACTGTTCAAAACTAAACTGTTGAAATGAAATAAATCTTACTATTTAACCATTTCATCATCCATAAGCCACACCAGTACCATTCTTATAAGGCACTTGTGACTAATGGATGATGAAATGGTTAAATAGTGAAGCCACAAAGTGCCATTTTTGCCTGGTACACAGGTTGAAAATCACTGATACATACTGTTATAATTTGTAGAGATGGGAAAATAGGTAAAGGGATAAGAAGATTAAAATACACTTAATAGGTTTGTTGTTTATGGAATTAAGAAAAATGCTGCCATTAAATATTGAAATTTATCAAAAAGTTGTTATGCTCGATGATTAGTTTGAAAATAATTTTGTCATATTTTATAAAGCATATTTACCATATGTGTCTGTTAAATTTAACAAGCAACCAGAAGTTATGGTACGCATGTTTTCAGGGAGATTTTCCTTCTCTAATAAGTTTCTGAGAAGTTGAATAAGTCGATCAACACCATTGTGTTCCTTCACCAAACTTCGAGCTGAATCTAAAATAAGAAACTAATTTCAAAATATTGAATTTGTGCAACATTAGTTTTGAGTGGAAAAATAAAATCAGTTATCAAAAAGAATTTAACATCATCCATTTTTTAAGTACAAGGTCCTCACAGCTTTTAAAAATGAAAATTAAGTAGTCTTTATAAATGAATCATTTTCAAACTGAAATTTTTCAGTAAGAAGGATTAATGAATACGAAGATTTTGTTTTATGAAAGGTCAAAGTTGTGATGACTATCAAATAAGATTTCTAAAATCCACAAGAACTCAAAGCTAATCCTGCTGTGAGTTGTAGTGCAGAGTTGGCATTGATTTGACTTTATTGAATGATATAACAGAATCAATAAAATGCAAAACATGTACACAGTAAAATATCTTTCAATTTTTTTATTTATAAATTTTTATGGTTCATAAATGTTTCCATTTAAGCTTTCACCTTAAAAAAAAAACAAAAGATAAGTATTAAGAATTAAATATTAAGGATTTTGCAAAATAAGACAAAAATAAGGGAGCAGTTTTTACAATTAAACTCTACTCTTACATAACACATATATAAAATCAATAATGGAAAAAGAATAGCTCACTCAAACTAAATATTACAAGCAAGAAAAATGAGACCATGTTGAATTCCTCAAAAGTTGATGAATATTTGAACATCGAAAAAGAAATCAAGAAATTTTGATTCAATTCAAAAATCATTTTAAAATAGAATTGCAACAGTCAAAGCACTTGTGAAATAGTAGCATAAAATCTTAAAAAAACAGTAGCAAAATAAATTTTCTCCTAAAGTTTATTTTAGTAACAGTTTTAGCTGGCCCTGGCAATTACATCTTTAGCGCAGGATCTTCAAAAATTGCTGTGCGGAATAGAAGTAGGAAAAACCGTTTGGGATAGCTTGGCATTCAGTTAACAATTCACTTTTAACAGAAAAATACTTAGAGCGATTTTCAGTGTATACAAACAAACCAGATGGTCTGAAAAATTTTACTTTGGCTATCCAAATGCTCTTGCATCTTATTCATCAGGGTTACCTTAAAATGTAATTTATCAGTTTCAGCAACATTTGGCATTTAATCTAAGTGGTGTTGACTATTCAACTATTATATATAAATTTGGAATTTGTTTTGGCGAAGTGCTAAAATTGCATTAGAAAAATAAGCCCATTCCCTCAAGCCCAATGGTGCAAATCCCCCCCCCAAAAAAAAAAATTTTTTTTCTTTACCGCCCCCCTCAAATCTAGTTAACCATATAACCTTTACTGAAATCTCAAATTTCCAACTGAATCCACACCAAACTCTACATTTTTGTAAGTCAGAGATAAATAAAATTAAGAGATAAATTTGGATGAGATAAATAAAACCAGAACAGCTAGAAAAAAGATGTTTATATTTATAACAGCAATTTCATGTATAAACAATGATATTACATACACTTTACAAATGAAAATAACTATAATATAGTAAAAACAGTTGTTTTGAAAGATTCTGAATGTTATATGAATAAAACAAGTATTTTACCTTGACCTTTTGTATAAGAATAATTTTTATATTCATAAAAAAACTCTAAAATTGAGTGAATGGAAGAATAGAATATAAAAAATGGAACACATCAATGAAGATCAATAATTTAATAATCAGATATTGAAAAAACGTACTAAATGTGTAAAAACTAATGATATGAGTATTATCGTAATGTTTACATGAGTTGCGTAAGTTTCATAAAACCTTAAAAACTAAATTGTTTTAGAGTAGTGGCAAAAAACAGCTATCTTATGTGGAGGGAAGAGAAAACATTCAAACACTCTAGTTTGACAAAAATTTATAGTGTGACCAGAAAATAAATTCTTTAAGCACAGGGATTTAGGTACTATTTATAAGATTTTAACAGAAGCTTTTTTCTTTGTGCACTTGATATGACAAATTTTTCGATAATTTCTTCATTTGTGATTTTCTTGAGAATGTCATTCTCAGATGATAGTATCAATAAGCTTGTGAACCAATTATCCCCTAAGCTGCTTCTTAACCTGTTTACAATCTTTAAATGGCTCATCGTCCTTTCCGCTGAGCAGCTTGTGACAGGTAACGATAAAAGGATACGATACAGCATGGTGAGTTGAGGAAATGCTGACATATACTGCAGGCATCTGTAAGGCCTAATAAAGCCTCTTTTTGCCCATTGATCAAAAGCAACTCATCATGGTCTGAATCTTCTTCATCTCCATCTTAACGGACTTCAACTTCATTTCCACCTTCATCTCCTGAAACGTCAGATTCCCTGTCTGGTGTCCTATATGTACACTTTTCTTTCTCTAAAAGAAGGTCGGAAATGTCGATTTCTGAGTGAATAACCTTATACACATTTGCAAAAGTTTCTAGTTGCTCTATTAATTGGTCACTTTCAAGATCGTAAAAAACACACAAGTATTTCACTGATGAAGAATCAGGCAAGAATTTATATCCCTGCTTTTCTTTTTCTCTTGCAATTTTCAAAATTTCTTCATATGAAAGTACTGCCATTTGTGAGATTATAGAAAGAGAACTGTCAGAATCTGTCATTGAGTTGTTTAATAAGTGAATATAGTACTTGAAAATAAACTTCCACTTTGATCCTCTTAAGAGGATCATCTATTCTTTCATAGTTATCTGCTTCTGCGGTGGGGTTGCGAAATATTATTCACATCAGCAAAGGCAATAATTGAATCATTCACTTTATTCGACTCACTTCACATTTTTACAAGTTTAGCTTTGGTTTCAGCAACAATTTTTGACACACTACTATAATTAATGATTTTTGGTTGTAGTACAATTGTGATTGGTGACACTTTGGAAATAGCTGAGGCAACATGTATTGAGCAAATGTTTTCAAAATCGGTCATTTGTTGCCAGTGCCTTTGATTCATTAGCAGCTTTTTTGTCAATGGACAAACTATGCAACGTCTCCTTTATTGTATTATAGCAGGTGACAACTGTTTGCAGTGCATCATTTCTGCTTGACCATCTTGTCGTTTGCACTCTTTTCGTCTCCTTATCTTGATTGGACCCTTGTAGTTTGTAGTAAAAAGATCATACCTTGTATAACCTGACATGAAGACATAATTCCTAAAAGAGAAAATAGATTTTTCATTTGGGGGCATATGTCCATAGATTTTTCCACAATTAACGCAAATCTGTGCGAAGAACACCATATATAGAGCTCTTTGGGACATTCCTCTTGTTGAATGGATTAGCGCTTTTACACCATTGAATTTTCCTCTCATATTACCAGCCCCATCCATACTTTGACCAAAAATTCCACTTGGGTCAAGACCAAGTAAATTCAGGCATCTCATTATTTCTTTAAAAAGATTTTGGCCTGTGGTATCTCCACTAGTGAAAACCTTAATGAACCGCTCTTCAGGTTTGACATTTTCCTTTAGGGCACCATGCAGGTCAGTATGCTCAATATAACGAACCACTAATGTTGAACATTCTTTTCTACTAATGTCTTGAGTTGAGTCTAGAATAAATGTTAGTCGTTTTTATACTATCTATGATTTTTGAAGCAACGATGTCACTCATTATGTTAATTACATCGTAAATGTTTCGATAACTCAAGAAATTAGACCCCAGCTTTCTTTTTTCAGTTCTAGCTTTATCAATTTTTTAAAGATATACCCTAGCATCAGGGCTATATTTACTCAATAGCCTAAAAAGACCTATGAGTTTTTCTTTGCTACATCCTTTTTACGAAATCTAAGCATTTCTTCACTTAAATATCGACAACAATCGATGACAACAGACAGCACCTCTCAATTGGGATGGACTAAGTGATCTGATTGTTCAGCTAAACGTAAATCAATCCTCTTTCGAGAGATCCATTGGATCCTCGGAATTTGTGCTAAGTGGGTTTTAGATTTTTCATGGAGCACAATATCCCAGTCCCCCTATGCTCTGTCCATCCTCTATAGCCAGTTATTCCACATATTGACTATTCGCGTGGGAGGGAAAACAGTACATGGCAAGCAAAATACGGCATCTTTTTCTTGACTATATACCAGCCATTTTCTAACTTTTACACTTTTATTTGGTAAAATTTCATTCTTCCATGATGGGTTGAATTTTCTTCTACCTGTTGAGGGAAAAGTGACAAGACAAATCTTGATTTTCCAAATATAGTGCTTTATTTATTTCCTCAGCTGACAGTTTTATGTTGACATATGATGCTGGATCTCTTGGGTTTTTCAATCTATCATCAGGAGAATCTTCAGTTGTTAGAGTTTCCTCTTTTTGAATGGAAATTGAAGGTCTTTCAGCAGATGGATTGCTACATGATTTTACCTCTCCGTGTCTTAAGTCAGTTTCATCATCAACTTCTTCCTGACTTTCATTTTCATCAAGGTTTTCAAAATCTACGCCTTGGGTCATACTTGATGAAGAGGGTTGTATTTCTAAATCTTCAATGACGTTTTCAGAAATCGAACAGCACTGAACTAAAATTCCTTTTCTTTTCCGAGCCAGACTACACAAAACGTACACTTCTAGACGGCTACCTGCATTCAACTGGTGACTTAACTTTATCTTGTCTATGGGACTACTAGTGATCCACATGACGTAACGGTGACGGAAGGAAAACCTCAAGGTGTCAGATGTTTATGAATGGGCAGCGCTGCCAACTAAGCGTTACTCAATAAAAAATTATGGAATAACTTCCTATAGTGAAATTGTTGTCATAGCAGGAAACAGTAGTATTTTAAACAAATTCAGGATAGTCTAATTACTTATGAAAAAAAATATATATAACAATAAAAAGATTAAATGATTTTTTGCCCGAAAAATTTCCACCCTGAAAATTCAAAAAAAAAAAAAAAAAAAAAAAAACGCCCTGAAAAAATCCCCCCCCCCAAAAAAAATTCTGATGGCGCAACTTGCGCCATGATACCCCCTGTGGGCACCCCTGTCTCCACAGAAACACTACACAGCCACCTATTTTAAGCTAGAAAGAAAATGTCTCCCATGCTTTGTTACATGCATGCCTCATTGAAGTGATCACAATTTTTATGTTCACCAAATGTTTTTGAAAACTTGGAGCAGTAGGGCAATCATAGAAACAGCTTCTGAATTTTCACAAACATTTTACCAATAGAAGCAGAAGGCATGAATTTGGGACTGAAATAAGGATTTGTGCTATTGGTTAAAAATGGAGACTTAATTTTTGTTGACATTTGGTGAATTTTAAAAGTTGCTAAGACTTTCGAAAAGTCACCAAAGCTTTGAAAATATGAGCGTTTGAGATGTTTTACTTAAAAAGATACCACTAGTTGCCAAAGTTGAAAACTAGTGGCAAAAGTCACCTTTTAGTTACCCGACAGCCCTGAAATTGGGCTAAAAATAAATGGTTAAATATACTATATTAATAGTTAAACAAATGAAATGATGAAAATTCCTCATAACAAACTAATTTTTTTACTAACATTTTCCACACAACTTAATAAATTTAATTGAGATGTAAATAAAATAAAGATAACCTCCAACTTGACGTTTCAGGAATTTTTCATATTTTCAAGTATGTTTCAGGAGTTATTTTGTATATTTTCAGGAATTCTATCAGTAAAGATTTGTCAATAACCATTTTATAAATATGACCATGTAGCGAATGTCCGCAAGTGCAGAGCGCCCCCTCGTGGTGCATAAAACGTAACTATTCAGTTGACAGCGAGAGCTCATGACAGTAGGAAGTTGTTCCCCAAGATCCCCCTTTAACTAAATTTACATTTAGTTTCTTATTGTACATTTTGTAACATTTGTGATCGTGTAGGTGTCTGTAATAAATGTGGTTTGTATTTAAACCTGGACTCATGCTTCCCAAACACAACTCAGTCACAACCATTTAATGAAGATAAAGGTAACAATAAAATAATTATAATTTTAAGATTGTGAAATGAAAATATTTCATGTAAAAATTATACCAATTTCAGTATGTATTTTTCATCTGAACACACTGAAATCAGTTCTGGCCTCTGCTCTATGTTCCCCCTTCAATTTCAACTTGCAGAATTTTGTTTCTTTCTTAAAAGTTTGGATTATTGTTAAACCCTAATTAATGTTGTGGGCGATATTTCACTTTTTTGCCACCAAATTGCCATATGATAATAACAGGTAGAAAAAATGCACCATTGTAACGCGGATAGGAATATTCTTATATGGTACCAACATTTGTGATCTTGTAAAAACATGTAGGTTACACTAAGTTGGCAACCACACCATTTTATAATCAAGTGAGATTTTTTGTAATTTCATTATTTGTAGTAATGTTGTAAAAAAAAGGTCGAAATTCATAACAATTACAGAAAATCCATAATGGATAGCATCTGAAAGCAGAATGAGGTATGGAAACAACCATAACAATTATGTTGAAATATAATATAATTTATCTTACCATTATCATAGCAGATATTACCAAGGGCTCGACACACTTGTAAAACAACATTTGAATCATTATTTGACAGAAGTTCCAGTAGTGGAACAATGACAGCTGGGTCACTACAGTTTTGCCTGCCTAAATCTGTGATAATATAAACTATGTTTAATGTTATGATTCTTACAAAACAGAAAATGTTACACAAGTGCATTTATGTCCTAATTATGGCATAAAAAGTTGAAATTTAACAATTTTTAAACATGGTTTAGCAGGACATCAACAGTTTGAATTATCTTAAACACACTAAATCATAGCAGGCAAAATTGAAAATCCATATTCCACGGGTAATAATTATGCTTTTTAAGAAAATATACATAATTTACTTTATAATCAGAACTGGAAAGAAGTAAAGCCCCTAAATTTCCAGTCAGGTGGTAAAGGTGGCTTCTGAGTTTCAAAAATTATAATTAAGCTTAAAAACAATAATTAATCTTTAAAATGCATTTTAGAAAATAAATAGTAAATTAAAAAAAGGCCAACACAAAAATAAAAAAAATTATTTAGACAATGTGCTTTAAGCAAATTCAAAGGTACATGTAATCAGTAATTTCAAAAAACTAAGCTGCAATTTTAAATTATGAAATAAATTAATGATAATTATTCATTGCCTCAATTAAAATCAATGAAAAAGCAAATTATCGCTCAATTATTATCAAATTACAATACAATTACTGTTTGTATCGTAAACACTGCTTTTACAAAGTGTGTAATACTTACCAAGTTTGGCAACTTCAGCTAGAATTTCAGCTACCACAGCAAATGTAGAAGCAGAAAACCGTTCTCTTGATTTTAATACAAGAGAAAATGTATCAACAATTCCATTCTTCACTAAATATTCCACAATAGCTTTCTTATCACAGCCTGCAAACAGATAACACTTGTTGAAAACTCTCAGAAAAAACCAGCAAAATTATTGTTTTTCATGAAACTTGTAGACAAACTTTTTAAAATACACTGCTGGCCACCCAAATTGCAACACCAAGAAAGACAAGAGATATCACAACAAAATTTATTTTGTAGATAACACGTTGACCAAGTATCAAATGATTAAATTTATAGACTTCTGTGAAGTGTGGTTCCTGCCAAAATCAGTAGCCAGAGTAGCCGCCATTGTTGGAGATCACCGCTGCCACACGCCTCGGCATTGATTCAAAGAGACTTTGGATGTGTTCTTGGGGTACAACAGACCAAGCAGCTTCCACACGTTGCCAAAGTTGATCTGGTGTGGCAGCTGGGGATGTATTCTGGGTCAATCGTTGAGCAACCATGGACCACATGTTTTCTATTGGCGAAAGATCCAGAGAGCGAGCTGGCCAGGGAAGCAATTCAATCTGGCGATTGACGAAGAACCCTTGGACAATGCGTGCCACGTGTGGTCGCGTATTATCCTGTTGAAATATGGCTGTGGGCAAGCCCTGAAGGTAAGGAAGGACAACTGGCTCCAACACATCGGAGATGTAGCGCTGGCTGTTTAAAGTACCGGCAATGCGTACTAGAGGAGTGCGAGAGTGATATCCAATACCGTCCCATACCATAATACCCGGTGCAGGACCAGTGTGGCGGTGCATAACGCAGCTGTTCAGCATCCTCTCTCCACGGTGTCTCCAGACTCGAATCCGACCATCGTGGTGTTGCAGACAGAAGCGTGACTCGTCAGTAAAGACAATTTCATTCCATTCTGCCATCCACATCCTTCTTTCATCGCACCATTGGCGGCAGAAACGTCTGTGGTTCTGCGTCAAGGGTAGACGAAGCAATGGACGTCTTGCGGACAGACCACTCTTCTGTAAACGGCGTCGAATGGTACGCGCAGACACTGGATGATGCGGTACAGACTGAATGTGCTGTGCTATGGTTCGTGATGTGGCTGAGCGATCCGTCACTGCCATACGCACAATATGCCTGTCATCACGTGAAGTGGTGCACTGAGGTGGATGCGATCGAACACGTCGGTCCGTCGTACCCTCCTGCATCCAACGATCACATATCCGAATTACAGTTGTTTGGTTTCGTCCAACACGACTACCGATTTCCCTGAAAGATAATCCACAATCTCAGTAGGCCACTATCCTTCCTCTGAACTCGGATACTTGATCAAAAGATGATCGCTGTTTTCTACGAGGCATAATTGATCGTATTTTTGAAAAAACCACAAGAAAAACACAATTGCCGTACTTGAAATCGTCGAAATCTCCAAGCCTTAAAATAGCGCTTTGAAGTGGCGCCACAGGCGCGCGTGATGCGAATCTGCGCTGAAATTCTAATCATTTGCATATCTCACCTCCGCTAATGCATGTTGTAAATTTCATATTATTTGCATGCTTCCTTCAGGGTGTTGCATTTACGGTGGCCAGCAGTGTAGTAACAAACAACAAATTGAAAAAATTAAAGAACTAAGTGTTTAAATCTGTGGAAATGTTAATTGCTTGCAGAATATATTTTTCTAAACTCCATAAGTTAATAATAAATTATAGCAAAACTCAGGATGTTAAATAGATAGGAAAAACACAGGATTTCAATGGAGTAAAATTCTGTTAAATGCTTTACCTTCAGCAGAAAACTGACGGTTAATTTGCATCAAGATTTTCTGAATTTCAGGTGAAGTTTTGTTTTCCTTAATTCCCAGGTTTAACTTATACAGATTATCACATATTTCATCTGAAAAAATAACTTCTTTTAGTGAGCAAATATGGCATAAATGTCTGGTAAAATATATAAAAGGTAAGGTGTAAAAAAATTATAGTAGCATGCATATGTAAATTTTATAACAAGAAGCATACTTTAAGCAGCACCTAATAAATTAATTTGTTTCGTTTATCCCTAGCTTTTGTTGAAACATGGTTGGTTGGTATTGGGGTTTTAGGGCGGTATGTAAATTTTATAACAAGAAGCATACTTTAAGCAGCACCTAATAAATTAATTTGATTAGTTTATCCCTAGCTTTTGTTGAAACATGGTTGGTTGGTATTGGGGTTTTAGGGCGCGAGAGCCATATTTGGCCATGCTGCGCCAGACACAAGACATACAATATCAAGTAATAGACACACACAATGAAAGTTTTACTAACACAGAAGAGAGAAATACACCAAGGGAGGAATGCACCTGACAGGAATCGAACCTGTGCCACCTACAACTAGTAGTGGGCATATCCACTGAGCCACAACTGCCCCTTGTTGAAACATGTGTACAAGACAGCAAAATTGTTTGACAGAAACTGACTATGCTAGTAAACAATTAGTCAAATGTTATGTCATTGTTTTAAGCATCCTAAATTTTATCATACAACAAGGTGTTAAATTGTATAGAAACAAATTATGTATTTTTTTCCAATGGATTACTAGAAGTCCTAAAAATAGTATCTATAAGAATAGGCAAACGTTAATATGCAAACGTAGAAAATACAAACTTGAAAATAAAGATACCTTAATATTATTTTCTGCAATTCGAATTTAATTCTAAGAGATTTTAAGAATAGAGTTAAAAAACAAATAGAAGCAAAAACGATTCCGATTCACACTTGTTACATTTTCTGTCAAACAAATTCTTTTAAAGACCATAAAATTTTAAGTAAGCTATACTTCTAAAGCTGCTAAAACCAAGAAAAGTTAACGAAGCGCGTTCAGTTACCAAGTTAGACACACTAGTTTGATTAACTTAAAAACTCTCAAAACTAATAACAGAATAGAGAACATTATTATGCAAACCAATGAAATTTAAAAATATATAATTTAAAATAGCGGAATACTTAAAATTCAGATCCTAATATTGTACACATAAGTGAAATGTATTTTGACAGCAATGTAAAGGGAGTCTAATCGTTTTACCCATCTTTCTTTCCAGTATTCTTGGAAGCACACAATTAACAGAAAAACTAATGCTTTCCAATTTGTGCAATCTTGATTAAATATTCATTAAATAAGAACTTGAATTTTTTTCGGTTGAATTTTATCGATTAACCGAAAATCCGGAAAAAAGGTATTGTTGTATAATGTAAACAGATAATTGAAGTCGAAGTCATAGTAGTTGTTGAATAAAATCAGTTTAAGGATTTAACCACAGAGTAAATAGTAGATTTAACAGTAATTAAATTAAAAAATGAACTTATCAAATAAACTATTAATTACCACCAGGTTCTTGTTCACCTCAAAAGTTTCAAAGAAAACTAAAAAGTAATAATTGAAGAATGCATGCACCAAAGCAAGACTGGTAAATATAATCCCCAAAATAGAGCACTTACAACCAAATATTTTCCAATATTCAAGAATTGAAGAATAAATAAATATGTGCAATTTAAGATATATTTTTGATTTCTTGTAAACATTGAAATAATTGTTTATTTTCCTGAATATTGTCAAAGATGATTGCATTATTTAAAAACTACTTGGTAAGTTTTCATCAGTTCTGTGTTTTGTATTTTTTGAGTTAGTTGCTATAAGATCTGTTTCTTACTGCGGAAACAATTCATTTAATATTTTGAAGAAAGTTGTCTAATTGGAATTCTAGACAATCAACTAATGTCCCTCTCACTTGTCTGGGTTTTTTTTTGCTTTGAAAATATTTTTACAAAGGGTATATTGTCTTGTAGCTCCCTAATAGCACTCTATGGACAAAATGTGCTCTGAGTACATCTGCTGTCTGCTGTAAAGCGCAAGCTGGGCGATATAAGCGTTCCAAAAGACATGACAGCCCCATCACTTATGAGCAAATCAATGGACCTTATCAAATCCATCACAGGAAATCATGGAACACTTGGAATACAAGTAAGAACAATGTCTAGTAAATTAATACATTATTATTCTCTGTTTTCCACTTTAGTACTTAATCTTATTTGAGATTGTACCTGATTAGACAGCCATGCTTAGATGTGCATTACCTATTTTGATTAGGGCTTATGTATGCTTTTATCAGTTACTGTTACTTCCTTTGTTTGCATTTTATGTATACATACTTGTCAGGATGGAGGATATTTCAGTGTGCAGCTCAGCCATATTAAACTCATGACCTCTTGATCCATGCTTCCATGAAACGAGAAATCTGAAGATCCACTAGGTCACCCCAAGCTTAATACATTACTGTAACTTAATCAATTTTGAAAAACCGTATCAGTTGCCACCACTGGTAGTACAATTCAAAGAATGAAGCAACTTGATAGCATTGTTTTTGGAATTAAATTATTGAATGCATCCCAAGCCTGAAACTCGAGGTTCATGGTCTTCCTTTATGCAGTGACTTAATGAGCTTGTGAATCTAAACCATTAGCCATTGATTTTAACAACACTCCAAAAAACTATTTTTGCACTTGTCACATGATTATTACCTGGTCTTGAAGCAGCTAATCTTACATTAACAAATCATGCTTCATTGTCACTTTCTATATTCAAGAAATTTATATGACATGGATTTCAGGCTTTAATGTAAGCCATTTATTGCATGCATTAAATTTTTATTTCTTGTAGCTCTTAGAAAACAGTTTTGATGAAATTTATGTTAGTAAGTGGCTTACTAAGATTCTTCAATAAATTTGTATTTGAAATTGCAGTGAGATTCACTATTCATTGTTCCCTGATTGGAAAAGAAAACCAAACTCATGATGTTATATTTTCAATTATAATTTGTGTGTTTCTCAAAACTAGAATGTCTGGCATTCCCATTGACCTTCTCATCCATCTGTGTTGTTTTGACATTGCAAATGCATAAAATAGTGGAACAGCTGCAGTATAGACCCCCCCCCCTCCATTTGGCGACTTTTTTTGTCGCCAACCCTGACGTTACTTGGCGACATTTTTTAACAGACGTATTACAAAAAAATGTACATAAGTTGAATATAAGTTATTCTAATCTTTTAACAGATTTCACTGTAAATGAGGGTTTCCTGTTTAAACAGGCTGCCAGTCGTGAACTGAACCCTCAGTTGCACCCCATTCGATTTTTTTGTAAAATGGAAAACGAAATTTCAAAGCAACCATTATAGAAACCCTCGCGGTTTTTTATGTGCAAAGAAATTGCACAATCGCCATAATAAATAATGTAAATCTTGATTATTTATAAAAATACAGTTATCACAGTCAATATATAAGTCTGGGTTAAATATGTCTATATATACATAGCGTAGGGATGCTGTAGAGTTGCTAGAATGGAGTGGAAAAAAGTGGGGGTTACCAAAAACAACAAATCGCAATTGAAGGTTGGCGACAAAAAAAGTCACCAAATGGATTGGGGGGGGGTCTATACTGCAGCTGTTCCAAAATAGTTATATCGATATTAAATCATTACTATTTTTTATTTGAGTTAATTTTCAGCTTATTGTATACTACTTTCATAGCTTATGATTATTTCTACCTTAAAAAAGTACAATAAATGGATGGTCAAACTCTTACAAACGTGAAATTTATAAAGCAAAAATGTGTAGTTTTTCTCAACACAATATTTACACAAATTTATTCATATAAAGCAGAGTTGACATCTGTTCTCTATACAAATCTATACCATTTGACCAATCTACACCAAATTTGGTATACTTATTCTTTGGAACCCTGCGTGTAACGTAGGCTACATATTTACCCCCGTTCCATTTGTCTTGGGTGTGCAGAGGGGTGTAATGTCCCGTCATCCTGGACAGAGCACTTGCTAGGGGGCGCTCTATCCCGGTCTGGCTGTGCAGATGACGTCAGAGTTAACATCTACAGGAGTCGCCTATCAAGATTACCTTGGAGCTTTTTTTAGAATCTTAGAGTGCGGGTACGCTAAAAATCACTCAGTATTATATCGCTTATGTATCCTGTTTGTAAATTCTTAAACTGTAGCTTTATTAAATTTTAATAATATAAGCAGTTGCACTGAAAATCGCTCAGTATCATTGTTTATGTATCCCGTCTGTAAATTCTTAAACTGTAGCTTTATCATTGGAATGTAAATTTCTATGATAATATAAAATTATTTTTATAGTAAGTGGTATTTTTTTATCATCGATATGGTACAGGGGTCTAAAGACAATTCGAAATCCTCATAGGAACAACATTGCATATTTATACGATCAATAGACCAATTCACACTAAATTTGGTACATTCATCCTGTAGAATCCTACGGGACACATAGTCTATATATTAATGCTGTAGGCTATATATTAACCCCATTCAATTTGTCCTGGGTCATTCCATGTCAAATAAACACTGATTCAGACTGACGTTCTCAGATGTTGATGAAACTTGGTACAGGTAACCCCCGTATAACACGGCACTTCTATAGCACGGATTCACTCTAACACGGTTCAAGAATTGGGAACATCCCCGTATAACACGGTGCTTTTATGGAATGATTGGAACAACGATGCGAAAAGGACGGCATTATGAAAGTTTAATTTAAACGGTGTAGCCTGGGAATATCCTAAGAACTACACGCGCGGATATTATCTCGAGATAAATTAAATAAAAAGTAACTTAGCTTAGAAGAGACATGGTGTCTCTTGGGTATCCCCTTGTCATCAAAAGGAAAAAATGGCAAGAACGCTTAACGCGTTTTTTTCTCACAAAACTTCAAAGTCGTTGGACTAAGGCGAAAAAAAGGAGAGTGTATTCTTTCTCTCCACGCTTTTTATCAGTTTTTCAGGGGGTCGCAAATCAGGGGAGATGGTCTTCCTGGTTCACTGTTTTTAAACTAGCTCATCTGTAATTTGTTAGACGGACACACATAACAACATGGCATGACGTAACTTTCTGGAAGATTCTTAGCATAGTTAATGAGCGTCATTGGAGCGAGGGAGAAAACGGAATTGAGAAATAAAGGACTTAAAAAATAAATGGCATCACTCATCTCATGGATGTCACTCTGAATTTGATTTGATTAGATTGAAGTGGTGTGCACGTGAACCGATACACAACAGTAAGTAGTACTCAACTTTTTTTTTAAGAAATAATAATTTTGTTTTTATTTTTATGAATTAATCTATAGCCCTAAGCTATGTCTGGCAAAAATAAAAAAAAATGTCTTTTAAAAGACATTTCATCTCCATGGAAACAAAATTACAAATTTTAGATCGGCTCAAAAAGGGCGAAAAGATATCATATGTTGCCAAATCATTGGATTTAAATGAAGCGACAATACGGACTATTAGGAAAAATGAACAGAAAATTAAAGATTCCGTAGCTGCAGGCTGTTCTATCTTCTCAAACATGACATCTCGTCCTAGGGCAACAAGAAGATCAGATGGAAAAAGCCCTTAGTATCTTAGACTGTTCAAAAAAATGGATGCCACTGAGCACCAATATTATTAAACACAAAGCCTTGAAAATTTACGACTACTTAAAGGAAAATGGAGAAACTGCTACTAATTCAGCAAAGGGTGGTTTGATCGTATGAAAAAACACATATCACTACAAAACCTAAAAATAGAAGGTGAAAGTGCATCAGCCGATAAAGAAGCCGCCGAAATATATCCAATGGAATTGAAAAGAATTATTGAAGAGGGTGGATATTCAACACGCCAGTTTTTAATGCCGACGAGACTGCTCATTGGTGGAAAAAAATGCCCAAGAGGACATATATTTCTAAAGACGAAAAAGTTGTGCCAGGTTTCAAGGTATCAAAAGACCATATAACATTACTTATGTGCAGTAATGCTTCAGGCAATCACATGGTAAAACCTATGCTGGTTTATAAATCTCTCAATCCTCGTGCAATGAAAAACCTAAATAAGAGTAATTTACTGGTATACTGGGCAGCAAATAAAAAAGCTTGGGTGACTACTGAATTATTTAAGAAATGGTTTTTAAACTGTTTTGTACCAAGTGTGGAAAACTACTTAAAACAGAAAATTTTAGATTTTAAAGTTCCACTTATATTGGATAATGCACCCAGCCATCCGCAAGATTTAAATAACCCAAATATCAAAATAATTTTTTTACCTCCAAATACAACTGCTTTACTTCAACCGTTAGATCAGGGAATTATAACTACATTTAAAACCAATTACATAAGGAGATCGTTACAATGGGTTTTGAACAAAATCGATGATGACTCTATGGACGTCAAGGAGGCATGAAAACTCTTCGCAATTTTGGACTGCATTAATCTAATAAACTCATCTATCAGAGAAATAAAACTGACGACATTAAATGGTTGTTGGAAAAAATATGGCCGGAGTCAATTGAAAGTGAAAATTTGATCAAGACAGCAGAAAACAGAATGGATGCAGTAGTAGAAATTGCTAAGTCTCTAGGAGGGGAAGATTTTGACGATATGACTGCACAAGATATCCAAGAATTACTGGTGGAAGAAGAAATTGATGAAGCAGGTTTGGTAGAAATGATATCTGGAATCCATGATAACTCAGAGGATGATAGCATAGGTGAAGACAAAGAAGTTAAAAAGTTTACTCTACAAAGCAATAAAGAAAGGCATAAGCAAAGCATAGGCTTAGCCGAATAGTTAGAGTCATATTTCTTAAATGATGATCCTTCAAATGAAAGGAGCACAAAGTTTAAAAGAGAACTTCATAAGTGCTTAGCACCATATAAGAAAATTTATAAAAGATTCTTTATAAAATTTATAAAGATCTTTTAACTAAAAGCAAGCAATCTAAAATAACAGATTTTTTGCAAAGGGTAGAGTATGGATCTGAAGATAATGCAGAAAAATACTCAGAGGATGAGGATATCTTGCCAAAAAGAAAACGCCCTCGGTTAATAGTGCTTAGTGATGACGAAGAAAACATTGTTCAATTCATATTAATATGTATTACTTCTTAAGAAAATTTTAATAAAGATATTTATCTTAATTATGAAAATATAATAGCATGTTTTTTAATTTTTGGAACCTAACCCCCCTTTTCGTACTAGTTCTTTGTTTCGTATAACACGGCAATTTTTTGGAACATAACTCCCGTGTTATACGGGGTTACCTGTATATCAAGTGTCCTTACATAGTTATGAATGGAAACCATAAAAAATTTTTTCCTTCCTTTCTTTCAAAAGTTATTAAATATTTAAACTTTAATTAAAATTTACGATGTCGTGATATAGTTAATTGCTATTTTCTTAGGATCCAGATGAAATAGACTTGGGCAATGTCTCATTTAAAGCAATTTTGATGAGCTTTAATTTGATATGTAACATGACAGAGGTTAAAATATAAAAAACTTCTTAAAAACGAAATTAAATTTTAAAATTTAAATAAAAAACAACAATTTTAAAAATTTGAAAAAATTCACAAAATTACTTTGTACTATCCTCTTTCACCTCCCAAAGTTTCATTTTGGGATCAGTATGGAATCAGGTGATATAGGCCGTACAAGTCTCAGATGTATGGTAATTTTATAAGTTAAGGCAATTTTATGGGGCATTTTTTTTCATATACAGTCTAAATTTAAATGATATAGATTGTAGAAAGTGAAAACCTGAAAAAGCCTTATTATCTCTTCCCACCCATTCTTCTACTTAACTTGAAAACAATTGAACAAGTTTGAACAGACTGCGTGTGTACCATTGAACTAGTTTAAACATGTTTGTGCCTGATGGAATATATACACAGTCAGGCATATTTTTCCATCAGTCTAGCATTAGAGCTCCTGGTACGAGCCCATTAGTTGTGCCATGCCATTTTTGTTGCCTTAAAATTCAAAACTGTCAGTAGTTTGGTTTTAATGCGATTTATGAGTGTTCATCATTTGAAGATTATTAATCTATTAATAATCCCCTCTATCATGAATCCCAGTGGAAAGAGAATGAGTGCATTGGATTGTATTAACCCTTTAAAAAAGTTTCATCATTCCCATATAAGAAAGGGATTAAGACCTGTTACGACATGGATGTATTACTGGTACCAGAAATACCTGAAAATTCCAAAATCTGTGATGGCTGTAGAAAGGAGTTTTCAAAACTGAAGAATGAGAATGGGCCTACTAAAGAAAATGTCCCCAGCACCAGTCAGTGTGACCCTCAACTTGGGAATGATGGAAGATCTGATGATGATAGTGACACTGATGCTTCATTTTATAATCAGTCTGAGTCATTAAGGTCATTTAATACCTCTCGTATAGAGATAGGTGAATCACCAGTACATACGAAAAAGGCAAAATATGGAACGTATTCAAATCAGAAAATTAAAAAAATTTGTTCTTCAATAAAAAGGAAACTTCCTCCAAATGCTGATTCTTCTTCTGATGACCAGGATGGTGTTTAAAAAAAGATGAGATGCTGAACCATTTGACAAATGCTTATCAAAATTGCGAAAGCAGGATAAAAAAGTTATGATACTGACCTTGTTGCCTAAGAATAGGAGTGTAAGGAAGATCACTAAAGAGTTTAATGCTCCAAATTACCAGGTTAGACAAGCCAAAAAGCTCTTACAAGAAAGGGGGATTCTGTCCATACCAGATCAAAGGCCAGGGAAAAACCTACCCATACAGACTGCTAATGTTATTAAGCAATTTTACGAGAGTGACGAAGTGAGTAGACCAATGCCAGGCATCAAGGACAGTGAAGGCAAGAAAATGAAAGTTTCCAAAAGGTTGATGCTATGTAATTTGAAAGAAGCATACAAGCTCTTCTAAGAAAAATGTGCAAATACTAAAGTAGGCTTTTCTAAATTTTCTGAGCTGCGGCCAAAAAACTATACTAGCTGACCAGAGTGGTACACACTCAATTTGTGTATGTACCATCCATCGAAATGTAAAACTAATGATGGAAAACTCCAAGATGAGTTCTATAACAAATGGTCTGATTCAAAACTATAAGGATTGTCTTTTAAAAATGGTGTGTAGTCCAGCATCCATAGATTGTTATTTTCAAATTGTGATCCTTGTCCTGGTGTTGATAAAATAAGAAAAATCTTAGAAGATGCATTTGAAAAAAACTTAATTGAAACAATCTTTTCTCCAATGGATCTCAGTTGACCAATACAACTTGGAAATTCTACAAAAACCTGTTTATGAATTTGTTGATCTTTTCTGCACCAATCTGAAAGTTCTTTGCCATGATTTCATTGCCAAGCAACAGTGTTTTATGAGTCACACCAAGGAAATTTTGTCCTATTTCGAGGTGGCAGTAGTTTGTGACTTTTCTGAAAACTACAGTTTTGTTTTACAAGACGAGGCACAATCTTATTCGAACAGTACTCAGGCTACTATTCACACTTTCGTGGTTTATTATAAGGAAGACAAGGTAGAACACGAGCTTCATTGTCATCTCAGAGTGCCTTGAACACAATACTGTTGCAGTCCATTTATTTCAGAAAAAACTTGTTCAGTTTTAAAGTCTAAATTCAACAATGAACTGAAGAAAAAATTTTATTTTTCATACGGCTTAGCGGCCCAGTATAAAAATATAAAGAACTTTGTAATCACAAAAACGATCTTGGAATTGAAGCAGAATGGCATTTTGCAGCTACAGCCCACGGTAAAGGTCCGTGTGATGGGGTGGGGGACTGTTAAAAGGGAAACAGCAAAGACGAGTCTACAAAGGTCATACGAAAATCAGATCATAACACCTTTCAACTCTATGAATGGGTAAAACTTAACCTTTCCAGAACTATGGAATTTACATACGTTACACAAGAAGAGTACATAGAAAATGAACTGCTGGCACATCGGTTCAGTGAAATCATGGCCATTCCAGGAACTCAAAAGCTTCATGCTTTCACTCCCTCACAGTGTGAAACAAAAGTTTACGCTAAGCCATTTTCATTTGCCCCATTATCCACAAGCTATCCAGTCATTCTTCATGGAGAGAAGTTAGACTTTAATGAATTGAATGGATATGTCATTTCTATATACGACAGATGGTGGTTGAGCTATGTTTTGGGAAAAAATGAAGTGAAAGTTACATTTCTCCACCTATTAGGACCTTCTTTTTTTTATCCTTCACCACCTGATATGCTCTGGATTCCTTCTACTGACATAATTTGTAAAGTAAATCCATACACTCCAACTGGTCGGGCTTATGCTCTACACAAAAGTGAAAAGAAAAAGATTGCAGAGGTCACTAAACACTTCCTAGACTTAACAAAATAGAGATAGCCTTGAAATTGCATTCACCATCTCCAGCATTTTGACAAATATACGATATTAATTTTTCGGGGTAAGTTGATGAAACCAATGTTTTCTTGTAAACTGAATTCCTTTTTTAATTATATAAGGATTAAAATTTGTATTAAGCACTATCATTATTTTTAGAACTACTGGTAATACATGAGTCAGATTTGTCAAAAGCTAGACTTTTGTTAAAAGCTAGATCCGATATGTTGGCTATTTCTTCATACATGTGAAACTTTTACTTTCTGTATCACCTGATCCCATAATGAAACTTTGGGATGTGAAAAAGGATAGTACAAAGTAATTTTGTAAATTTTTAAAATTGCCGGTTTTTTTTAATTTAAAATTTAATTCCGCTTTTAATAATTTTTTTATATTTTAAACTCTGTCATGTTACATATCAAATTAAAGCTCATCAAAATAACTTTAAAATGAGACATTGCCCAAGTCTGTATCTCATCTGGTTCCTAAGAAAATAGCAATTTCAGGACACTGCATTTTTTAATAAGAATTTAAATAATTAATATTTAATAACTTTTGAATGAAAGGAAGGAAATTTTTTTTGGTTTCCATTCATAACTATGTAAGGACACTTGATGTACCAAGTTTCATCAAAATCTGAGAGGTCAAGGGAGATTTTAATTCCAAACTGTTGATTTGACATGGAATGACCTGTCGCAGGGGGGCTAAAACAATTCAAAATCTCCATAAGAATAATATTGAGTAATATTACGATGAATTATAAACAATTCAACCTGAGCAACGCCAGGTAATTCAGTTAATATTATATACATTGATTACAATACTGAGCAATTTATTTGGCAAAGTTTCTGAACACCATTTACTTACTGAACATTTACATAAACATTTGTGTAAGAGTTAATTGCATATAAATTATATTTTAATTTTACATTTACTGCATTTCAGATAAATTTCCCGTGGATTCTGAATCATAACTTTAGTGCTTTTTCTCATTGAGTGTTGAACAAATAATGTACTCATTGGCATTTTGCTAGGCAAAATTAATAGAACGGTTGCTTCCATGTTTAACATTTCTAGCATCAAACGATCAATCACCCATTATATATTTTCCATTCTATGTCATCCTGAGTGATAAATCCAAAATTCTAGGTATTGTCAACATCATCTATCACTTTCTTCAGGTTCCCTGATTTATTTTCATATAATAGAGTTTCTTTATCTGAATCTAAATTGGTACAGGAAAGCTAGCTCATCATCAGATTCATTTTCAGATAGAGTTCTTGCAATTTCTTCAGGACCTTTACTTCAAGTCATAATTTTTGTGTCTGATAAGATAAAAAATTGCTTGTAAATAACATAAGTGGAAAAATTACTAACAATGTACAAATTTCGAACACACAAGTTACTGACCCTTTTTCACCTTTGGGTAAAATGGTCAAGGACCATGAATGTATTCATGACCATTTGAATGACCATGAATATGTTCATGGTTCAAATAAAAAAGCACTATGTGGTTAGAAATCTGCTTTGTTTGCAACTTCTGAGGTCATTTTTGCCAAACAAAAGCTATTTAGACTGAGAAATCTGATTGCTGTCGAAAAGACACCAGCAAACATTTCAGGGAAATTTAGCTGTCGAATTTTTCTAAATTGAGTTGCACAGAAAAAATATCTTCTGTGTACTTATCAAAGAAATTTATTAAAAATTGTCAAAATTCAACAAGAAAGGCAAATGGGAGAAAGCGATTAATGTGCTTTCGTGTCGAAATGACAGCAACAGACATTCTAGGGTTATTGCATTTGTCTAATGATTCAATAATCTAAGAGTACCTACTTACAGTCGTATATGTAATTAACTATATGTATTTTTACAGGCAATTTAGTTGGTGGACTTCGACAATCACAATCTGCAGTGGAAGATTTCTTTATTCGAAAATTTATGTTCGGCACTTGGCACAGAATTTTTGTGTCAGACATAATAATTAAAAGAAGACATAATTTAATTGTTATTACTGGAATAATTTTGCAAAATATTCAAGTGAGAAAACTTTATTTCCTCATTGGTTACACAGAAGAAATGTTAAGCTACATCTTCAAATGTCCTGTTAAAATTGAATTGCAAAGCACTGCTGACAGAAAGGATATTGTTTTTAAATATGTTTAAAAGTGTATAGTAAGCAGAATTCGATAAATAAAAGATGTGCTTAGTAGAACTTCTGTGTGCAATTTACTGTCTCAGAAATAGCTAATATGTAAACTTGTTATCTATTGAATGCTAGAATTATTTTAACAAGGTTGAAAATAAGAAAGATTTTATGAACATTGAATCAAGTATGGATTGTATAGGAAATATTTTTATCAGTCAGACTTGTTCAAATTAAGATAATACAGATGTAGCTGTGATATTAAGATGGCTTTATGAACGATAACAATGAATGGATATTTATGGATACAATGTTTTTGCAGGACACCAAAAACATTGTCCACTTTCATAATTACAAGTGTAATACCATGACTATTTTGCTTTTGCAAATATTAACCCTCCTGGTGGTTGTTTTGATGAGGTATCTCGTCATTAGCAACACTAGCCAGATCTTGATGGATGAGATATCTCGTTATTAAAAAAAATGGCCTAATCTTGATCCTATCATCATAAAAACAGCAAGATCTTCAATTCGCACTATTGATGAAATATTTATTCATTAGCAAAAAGCAAAATTGGTCAAATCTCGGTGAATGACACATCTCAACACCACTTGGAGCATTAAAAGGTTCCTTCTACACTGGTGTTCACAATTAAGAGAATTTTCACTTTAGGGCAATTATCTCCAGAATTGCTAGACATATTTTAATGAAATTAGTTATGTACATAGGTTGAAATAATACCAAAAACCATATAACAGTTATGGTACACACACATGATCGTGCGTAACTCATCAGCGCAGGAAGGTCTAAAACAGAAGTTACAATATCAACACAAAAAATGGGTTAATAGGGGGTATGGTTACAGCTCTCACAATGTGAATTCATACTGGAAATGTGGCAGTGAGTCCCACTCCTCCAGAAACGAAGTTTTCAGGTTCTGGGAGGGAGAAGGCGAGTTACAATTGCCCTCCTAAGAGCATCCCAGATATGCTCTATAGGGTTTAGGTCTGGATATCTGGCTGGCCAATACATCCGGCGAACATTGTCACTTTCCAGATGAGTCCTATGCGGACGAGCGTTGTCGTCCATAAAATGAAATCAGAACCAACTGCACCTCTGAAAAGGTGAACATAGGACTCCCAAGATCTCATCCCTTTACCTCACAGCATGTTCCAACTTGGGATGAAAATCCCCAAGAGGGAAAAAGGGGAAAGAATTTCCCTCCCCGAGGGAGAGATTAGATTAAGAACGGATATTGGAGGGTAAGGATGTGCCTTACCATTGATCCAGCAACCAGACGCGTATTTCTTTGTGTTGTTGTGTGTTCGTATTAAATGTTTGTAACGTAAAATTTGGATGGATTTTTCCCTGATGAAAACACACATTTTGGCACACAGCAGTCACAGAGCCTCTTTCAAAGACATGGAGGTCTGTGTGCCCATCCAACATGATGCCCAGACCATCAAACCTCCGCTGCCATAGTGGTCTTTCTCGGATGTTGGAGGACAGGTAGTATGTCACTGGTTCTCTCCAGATGAACGTACATCAGGAACTGAACCGGGACTCATCGGTGAATAGAACGGTCCCCCACTGATCCCTGGTCCAAAGTCGATGTTCTCTGCAACATGCTAAATGGGCTCTCCTGTGCGCAGAAGTCAGCTGAACGCAAACTGTAGGTCTTCTTGCAAACAGACCTCTATCATGTAGCATTCTGGAAACAGTAACCCTTGAAACTCGGCTTCCTGTGGCCTCATAAAGGTCACGAGAGAGCTGACAAGCTGGTGCACTCCTGTTACTCCTTGCTGGAATGGACAAATATAGATCTTCATTGACCCTTGTGGCTCTTGAGTGACCTTGCCCAGGCTTTCTCTAAGGATCCGGTATCCTTAAACTGTTTTCATAAGTTGGACACGACTCTGGGCGTTACATTCAAGTCTACCAATCTGCACTTTCAGAATGCCCTACTTTCAGTCTCCCGATGATTCGCCACCTCATTCCATCATCCAAACGTTGATGATTACTCATTTTAATTGTTTGCTTTTCAATTTCACAGAATGTTGCAAAAACCACCATGAAATTCGCTGAGGTGTGCTTAGAAAGCCTGTTCCTCTAAATGCACCGCCCACACGCAAGCTTACGAATTCTAAAGATTTGCATCTTTGTTTGGAAGCATTAGTTTTACCTTTCGTTCATTACTTTTTGAGAAATTCGACAAAATATGCAAATTCTCTTAATTTTGAACACCAATGTATTTAAGGTTAGTTGAATTTCTTCATGAGGGTTTAATAAATAAGCTAGGGAGTGAAAATAACACCTACTGCTTGTTTAACATACTGAAAACAAATGTTAAACAGTTCTGATTTATCAGAAATTGCACTCCCTTGAAAGGGTATCAATTCAAGTCTGTCTAACCTTTTAATGAAAAGAGTATGTCAAAAATAACTAACACTGTTGTATATATGAACTGACCCCACATGTATAAAACAGCCTCTGCTGATCAACACATGTACGAGTGGCTTATTTTCATGAACAGAGAAAAATATGTGTTGATCAGTTATTGGCATCCTAACATGGGTGCCAACTTCTAGGGGTTCAAACTCCTACTCCCCAAGCGATAGGAAATTATTTCCAATGAGTTCATGTTCCATGGACCTGACCCCTTGGTATCCTTTAAAATTTTTACCATTTTAACATCCACAGGATTAATTAGACCATAAGTTTTATTTTTTTACTTATTATTGCCCAATACAAAAGGTTGTTCGCGTAGGAAAGTCCACGGGTTTTTTTTAAAGAACATCATGGCTTTGGACGCCATCTTGATATGGCGACAAACATGTCTCGGATTCTACATCTTTACCGGCTTTGGACGCCATCTTGATTTGGCGACAAACATGTCTTGGATTCTACATCTTTACCAAAATTTTTATGGCTAAAGCCCAGGACCCCTGAACATAACGGATAATTATTTCAAATAGTGAATTGATGTCACTTATAAGGTAGCTTTATGAGTAGGCACCTTAGGTCCTAATATTTTTATGGTTAGGACCCAGCCCCTTTTCAACATGAGGTAAATATTTACATATACTTAGTATTGATAATGATCTATGTAAATAAAATAAAGTTCCGAAACACTTATATATGAAGCAAGTGGTGTTTCTTTTCCCCCAATTTTATTTCTCCAAGTGGGTGCTACTGCATCCCCCAATCAGTCTACAAATGGGTTACTAACATCAACAGTACATATGCTCATTCATTCCGTCCAATATCTTCAACTTAATCAGTTCAGAAATTTTTCTTTTAACACAAAATTCGTATTCATGTTTTTGGAGTATTCGTGTTATGTACTTTCCCAATGGCACTAGAATATAAAGAGCTAAGCTGTGTGTATGTACACTATTCTTTGTTAATCTGGGGTCCAATTTCTGAAACTCTTAATATTTGAGTTGTGTAAACAGTGAGTAATGCCTAAGGTATGAAAAAATTTGTGTGATGTTCTCAAAGATTAAATGTTACATTTAAGTAGTAAAATAAATGTTCATAATTTAAAGAGAGGCAAATCCCACAAAAAGTATTAGTTTGAATATAAAACAATGTATGTTTATGGATATTTTACATCTTTGGTATCAGCTGTATATAAGTATACAATGGCTCTAAAACAAGCCTATTTTTAATTTGTATTCATGTTTAGAAATTAGATTAATCAAACACCAACTACAAAAACAAAAGTAAAATATGACTTGAATAATATTTCAACATATCTTTATATAATAACATACGTTAAACAAAATCTAAACATTTAGACTATATATATATATTTTTAACAAAACTAGAATAACAAAGAGCATAAAAATGTAATAAAATAACAATAAATCAGATCAAAAATGTCTGCATTAGATTTAGAAACATGTAAAGTGTTCCGAATTTGAATATCACACAAATTTTGATAAATATATTTACATATATAACATTTAGAGATTCAGCTTTGAATTTTTTAGTAACCTATTGGCAACTTATGGTAGTAATTCTTTTTTCTTCAAATTGATGATAGAATCAGCAATTATGCGTGCTGTGCATTTCTGATAACCTCCGCTTGTCACAAAAACTATGGGTATTTTTCTTTGTATTGCAGCTTTAAATACCATTTCATCTCGTTCGATAATACCCTATTGAAAAATAAAATTCTTTAAGTTTGAGGTTAGATACTTAAAAAGATATAAAAAGAAAATACAGGTAACCCCCGTATAACACGGGAGTTATGTTCCAAAAAATTGCAGTGTTATGCGAATCCGTGTTATACGAAACAAAGAACTAGTACGAAAAGGGGGTTAGGTTCCAAAAATTGAAAAAACATGCTATTATATTTTCATAATTAAGATAAATATCTTTATTAAAATTTTCTTAAGAAGTAATACATATTAATATGAATTAAACAATGTTTTTTCGTCATCACTAAGCACTATTAACCGAGAGTGTTTCCTTTTTGGTAAGATATCCTCATCCTCTGAGTGACAGCCACGAGATCAGTGATGCCATTTATTTTTTAAGTCCTTGATTTCTCAATTCCGTTTTCTCCCTTGCTCCAGTGACGCTCATTAACTATGCTAAGAATCTTCCAGAAAGTTTCGTCATGCCATGTGTGTCCGTCTAACAAATTACAGATGAGCTAGTTTAAAAATAGCGAATCAGGAAGTCCAGCTCCCTTGATTGACAAGACCATCTACCCTGATTTGCGACCCCCTGAAAAACTGATAAAAAGCGTGGAGAGGAAGAATACGCTCTCTTTTTTTTCACCCCAGTCCAACGACCTTGCAGTTTAGTGAAAAAGAAACACGTTAAGCGTTCTTGCCATTTTTTCTTTTTGATGATGAGCGGGGATCCCTGAGAGACGCCATGTCTCTTCTAAGCTAAGTTACTTTTTATTTAATTTATCTCGAGATAATATCCACACGTGTAGTTCTTAGGATATTCCCATGCTACACCTTTTAAATTAAATTTTCATAATGCTGTCCTTTTCGCATCGTTGTTCCAATCATTCCATAAAAGCACCATGTTATACGGGGATGTTCCCAATTCTCGAACCGTGTTAGAGTGAATCCGTGCTATAGAAGTGCCGTGTTATACGGGGGTTACCTGTATAAGAAAGTAAAAGTAGCTACAATCCTATGATTAGTAATTTTATTATTGTCCGAAATGACTATATTATTTATTCACATGATTTCTTTTTATAATGATTAATTTATTCACATGATTTTTCAAAAAATATACTTTTCGACCCATTTTTAATAGGAAAGTATGGAGACCTTCATTTATTTGATACAAATGTGACATCAGCAATCTTTCCCATTTCATGAATTTTTAATGACTTCTGTGACCTTAGGTAATGATGCCAACCCAAATGAGAAATAAAGCATTTTGGTACCAAACTTTGGTTTGAAATGATTTTTTCTTTCAACCATGTCCTCTACCCATTCAAGTCTCCTGATATTCTTACTCAAGTATAATTCACAAAATTTCCTGTACTCAATCTTTCTTATCACACTGATAAAGTGTGAGCTATTTCTTTTCCTAAATGTTTATCATCCGACACAAATAGTCTTCCGCGATACCAAGAGAGCTACATAAAATTCTATATGTGCTCTTATTTTCATGTTTTAGAGGCATTTTTAAACAATTTTTACACAAAATCTTTTTGTTAAAATTTTAGTTTGAAAGATGAAAGTGGGCCAAAAGTAGTCTCAAATAATTAAAAAATGTGCTAGATAGGCAAAAAGTGCACCAAAGATTGATTACAGTTAATTGTTTCAAAAGCAACCCTGCATCTTCATCAATGTCATCTTCATTTTGCATTTGGTGCTACCTATTTCTTGATATTTTGCATCAAATGGGTGCCAAATTATTGCAATTATTCATGCTTTGATTTTTGTTTATTAATTTGTGCAGAATGATTTTTTCCCACTTTAAAACAAATGAAAGCTGGTATTATTTTATGAATTAGCCGTTCCACACTTTCAGCTGAAAAAGAAGACTCATTCATTGTCAAAAAGTGTTGAGGAAATTTGTTTCATGTTTATACATCATTTCATGTTCACATATCATACCTCTGGAGTTATTGACAAGCAGCCTAATGGGTCCCCTTTTAATATGTCAGTTCCAGCATTATACAAAAGAAACTGTGGAGCAAATTCATCTAGAGATTCTGTTAAATTTCTAAAGAAAAGAAAAAATATCAGGCATATAGTAGTGCATTAATAATAAATGCATCATTACAAAAATAGCAAAACATTGACAGAACTTTTCTTGACATGAATGAGCTAAAATGTTTCTAAAAGGATTGTAAAATAACGAAACAATATAAAGTTTCAACAAATTGTGAATCTCATCCATATAGCCATATATTAAATCTTGCATTGTAAAAATGATATTTCTCAGCCAAGCAATCGAAAAAGTTTTGAAATTGCTTTTAATAATAAATGATAAAACATTCACTTTAATTGAAATCTTTTGTAATGAATCAACTGCTCAAGCATTTTTATTTCTTAAATTCCCTGATTTTGTGATATTTGTACTTCAAGTTGCTTTTAGTGATTTTAAGGACCACTGACTATCCTGACACTTATGTCCCGATCATCCTATATACTATGGCCAACCTATAAACAATCCTACAGTGACATGTTGACATTACTAAAAATTGAACTGTGTAATGAGCAAACTGCAAGCGCAGCGCCAGCTGTGGAGCTATAAACCTCAGAACAGAAAGCGAGAATGAAAACAGTATTACGCCGGCTCCGATCATGAACACACCCCTGTAACCTTTTACCCTTTTGAATTAAACATTTGTCAATGGTTAGAGCTACTCCAGGTTCATTCCATTACAACTGTGAAATATTGCTATCTATGAACCAAGAATGTTATGACAAAGCAATCACAATCAGCCAGCCTTTTGGCAAGGAAATATCATCATACACTTTGTAATACCTAACAATTGAATTTATATTTTATTTGAATGTATTATGTTCTGAATTTAATTTTTATTCCATGATCAAAAAATTACCAAAATACAAATTGTGTATGCAATTACCGATAAAATTATTGATTTATAAATTTTGAAATTTCTATAAATATATTAAAATTTTGTTTCAAATACAGATTACTGAAAAATCAATAATAACAATTAAATTGAATTCATTTAAAGAATATAAGTGATTCATGAAATTTACCATGATAGAAATACACCACATTACATTAAAGGTAAATACAATAAGAGCATTTAAATTGTGCATTAAATTGTACAGGCATTTAAATTCTGCTACTCTACAAATAAATATGTGTGTAAATTTACCTTGATACTTTTTCCAAATATTCAGCATCTTCTGTCCTATGTCTCAATTCCACTTTCTTTCGAATAGCTCCTGTAGATAAACGGAGATTAATAAGCTTATATTATTAATAAACATATACTGACAGAATTACCAAAATATTATATGGATTGAATCAGAGTAAATAATGAATTTTGCTCAATGCAAAGGTTATCACAGAAAGATAACAAAAAAAAAAACTTGTGTTCTTCAATACATTAAGAATCTTGTGAATATTGTATACCAAAAGAGTAAATAGCACTTTTTCTAATAAGCTAGTTTCATGTAATATAATATTTCCCATTTTAATACCAAACATTGATTAGTAAGCCCCATAATTTTAGGTTTTTAAAATCTTAGAATAGGTTTTTCAACTTAAGTTTTAGATTTTTATAGGTTCTAACAAAATTATCCCTTCAGATTGTAATATCATACAATTAACACATTTTCTTCATTGATATAGAACAATTTTTGAAACACGTACTTGGTTTTGTGAATAACATTGCAAAATTTTTAATTTATAGCAGGGATTTAGTGGGATAATTGTATGATTTCATTTGATAAATAATTAATTAATAAATAATAATATAATTAAAAACAGTTCCAGAATTTACGATAGCAATTCAGGTTTTTCGAAATGGAGAGCAAGACTGGTCAAACGTTAGTATTAACGTTGTTAACCGAATAAAAATTTAACATTTGCAAAATACATTTGAATTCTCTATTAGACTATGTGTTAACAAATTCATTTTTATGTCCAGTCCTGTTCTTTTGATTGGCAGAAAATTATTCCTTTCAACCTCTTTAACATTTAGATTGAACTGCAGATCTAATTTAGCCCTTATATAGCAAAAAACAATCAGCAACAAAATAAACTATATAAATGAAAATAATTTTTTACATATTTGCGTGACATTGTACAATCAAATACATTGATCAATTTTTATTGTTAAATCCCCGTGATTTTCAGATAGAATTTGTTTCGTGTTTTCTGAAAAACACTTTCAAAGAAATATGACAGGGAGCAAATTTCAGTTGAGAAATTTCGATGGCTGTCCACCATAGATCGTTTTACAAGAATTTGACATTCTCAATTATCTTGAAGTTAGGGCTTCTTGCTATGATAGCCTCTCCCTGGAATAGCTATGCCAACTACCATAGCCACAAGATATTCCCTTTGCATCCACATCAAATCTATTGCTTTCGTCAAAGGTCTATTGGAGAGAGCTTTCATGCTCTCTCCAATTTTGTAATAGTAGAAACTAAGTTGTTTTTTAACTGTTATTACGTGTTTATGAAAGCTACAGCAATAACAGTTAAAGGGACATCTAAAGCCTCTTTTGCAGAAGTGATGGCTATTGTCTTCTCTTCTGAAAGTAATTCCAATACAATTTTAATATCCACATGGTGATTTGCATAATACAATGTTGCAGACAACCACCTAGTAGCAATAGGTTCCGATGGCAGAGGGACATTCGGAAGAACCTCTTGAAAAATAATAGTACAATTTGGCGCTTTTAAAATATCTTTTTTACTGAAGATATTAAAGCATTTACTGGTGGATGGCCTTATCTCCTCAGCAAGGTAGTGGAGACCATGAGCTAAGCAAGTGACATGCAGCATTTTTGGATAAAACACATTTAGGCATTCTTCAGCTTTTAGCATATAGGATGCACTATCAATCACAAACATACTAAGCATGTGTTTCATTTCTGTTTCACTGTTCTGACAATATGCAAAAAAATCCCCTTCTAAAAATCCCAATTGTCAGAGCAATTTAAGAAAGACCAATACACTTTTAACCTTGATCCTTTTCGCTTAGTTACAGTATTATATTTTTAGACGTTTTCACTGATTTTTTAAATAAACGACAGCATTGATTTTTAATAACAGCAACTTTACAATATTACATTGATTTGAATCATTCACAGAAATTTGATTACATTAACTATGAACGTCGTACATAAGAAAATTTAGTTCATTTTTGATTTTTGTTTCTCTTACTTGGCTATTTCAATGGCTAGATTGAAGTTATGGGACTTATTTTTATATTAACAACGATTACTTATACACAGCTTAATGTTTTTCCTTTCTACATCAGTTCAGTATAGTACCACAGCAATATACTTTTGCATACGAAACTTTATAATTTGCAATTAATATTAAAGTTTCTTCAGCTCAATTTTATTAAGTTTTATTTATTTTGAAATTTGAATAGATTTTATGTTGGGGAGTTTGTTTGAGAGCCATTATGGTTTAGGAACTTAGTAATCAAAACTGCTAAAAAAGGCAAAACATTGCTCCTTTGTGTTTAAACATATGCACTACCCATGATTAACTGGGCCATTTCCTACAAAGTGCTCTTTACTTTCGGCTTCTCCATTCAGGTGAACAGAGCATCAGATTTCAGTGTTTGTTTCAGTCATATTACTTTTGGCTAATAATTTAATTGTTAAATTTTATTTTTTAAGTATTACATTAAGTGAAGCCATTACAAATTTTGATCTATTTTGCAAAAATGAAGTACATATCTGTAATGACCATTTATATATACTTCTGGTAGATCCAATTTTTTTAAGCTAAATGGTTTTTATTTATTTTTAAAATAAAGAACTCTTTCATATCTTCCTATAAGATTTATGAGAAGATTTGACAAGGTCTTTATTTCTAAAGAGTATGGATAGAATTGCTTATGCCTTACTCTAATTAATTATTGCCATGAAATTTACTTTTAATAAGTAAAACTATTTAGTTGGACATTGTGTTTCTATTTCTTTCCACATGGATGAAATGGTAAACTTCACGATGTCTAGCATCTATTTTTAGAAATTTGTAAGATCTGGATACGAGTATTCCAAGTTTTCCATTGCTCTTCAACAATTCAAAGTGTTCCATATTTTCAAATACAAAAGGTATGTTATCCGCTTCTCACATGCTTGGCAAAAAATGACCACACTGCCCATAGTAAAATTCTAAGTCTTGAATCCAGCTTTTTAGCATCTTTGAAAATATTAGGAAAAAATTGTTAACCAAGACAAATATTTAGAAACAGAATGAAAATAGCATGTTATAAACTCCCAAATCGATTGTGAGCTACGATTGGCTCTGTGAGATTTCATTTTTGCTGTAGTTGACTTTTTGTTGTATCTCATAGCAAGAAAGTATCATACTTGGATATCGGAAATGACTCAGCACAATGCTTTATTTTGAATAAAAATGTATTCCAAATGCATTTGAAGGGAAAATAACTGGAAAAAAGCATTTTTTTAGGTTTCAAAGGTCATTTTAGGTCTTAAGTGCTTAAGATCTTTTTAGGTTGTAAACCCTGAATTAAGCATTTTTAGGTGCTATAAAATTTACATGTTTTATTCAGAATATCTCAAATCGTAATAATGTATTAACAGATTTGAAACAGGGCATAGATAAAAACCTAAGGTAACTAAATAGGTAAAAACCTAAGAATCAGGAACTTATTGATTAGTTATAAATAAAGCTTTACTTTGCAAGTAAAAAAACGAACCTATTAATAAATTTACAAGTAAACTATTATTTACTATTTAGTTGCAGCAAGCATAAAAATATAAAACTTACTACAAGAAATCAAGACATATAATTGTATTATTCCTTATAAAATTGTGTAAGATGATTGAATAACAAATGAATGATTGAATAACATCTTTCAAACTATAGTATATTAAAACAATTGTATGTGGTTCAGGGAAGTTTTTTAAGGAATAATGCTTATTAGTTTGAAATAGTAGACAGCAACCAGCAACTAAACATGAACTAAGAACAAGTTTCCTTTTAATATGCTTAAAAACAAAGGGAGTTAGTGTATCTTACAATTAAAAACTGACTATTCTACACATAATCTTGTACATCATGACCTCTATTATTAGAATCAGTATAATAGAGGTCACAAGATGTGTTTATTGTGCCAAATTTAATTACATTTCCTAATGCTGAGAAATAATTCAATATGATTATTTTATTTCTAGTGTAATAAGTTAAATTAATTTTTTATTTATTCAGAATTTTACTGAGACTAGTGCTTTGATGTTTGTTCTTTTTCCATTTACTTTTAAAGAGTTGCGTAACCTTTCTGCTGTGTTTGAAATCACAAGACTATTTCTCATCATGCACTATCGATAATCTACTATCATGGTGATATTTAAGCTTTATTAATAACCCTTTACTATTTCTTTGACACTTGAATGGAGTTGTTTGCCTTCTGAGTGTTCTTCAACCATATGATTTTTCCAAAGTAGGTATTGATAAAATATGAATTTTGAGGAATAAATGTAGAAATTACTTTTGAAGCTAATATTTCAAACTGTTTATAACCTTCAATATATTTTAAATCTTACTTGCTTTAGTTTGTCTTTAGTGTAATTACTTTTAACTGTCACATGATACATAGTAAGAGAAATAAGATGTGTATGTGTGGTGTAGAAATTAATTAGTAATTAAAAAAAAGATTTTTTTTAGTTTTGCAAGAATCAAATTTACAAACCCTAGAACTGAAATACATACATAACATAAAATATTGTATCGAATAACACAAGTATTTTAGAAAATATACCTTTAGCATATTCATCATGTGGATAAATTCCTTGATTGTATACATCTAGAATGTACACTCTGTCATCTCCCATAAAATCACGTTCATGACCATTGCCCTAAAAAGGTAACTAAGCAAAATTTAAATTTACAGATAAACAACCAATCTGTTTTACAAAACACTTAAGTACAGGAACTTTATGGAGTCATTTTCAAATATTCGTTTTTAGGAAATTTTCTTTTATTTTGTAAAAAAATTTGCTAATTTGGTGTTTTTATATGAAATGTAATATTCGTAATTACATAAAATGCTGTATAAGTTCATACTTCAAAAAAACCTATAACATTTTTAATTTTAAATTAGAATTTTAATATTCCAGCAATACATGGAATGATTTTTAAAAACTAAACAGTGAAGAAGGTTGATTTGAAAAGGTATATTGATTAATAAAAATATATGATTATAGAATAATCTAATTTAGATATAAATTTTGATAAACCTCATATAAATCATAACATCTATATCTTGTTAGTAAATGAAGATTATCTAAATTTATTTAGATTTAGTTACATTTTGTCTTCCTCAGAACAATTTCAGTGAACAGTATTTTAATTTATGTAACTTTGAAAAATTGAAAGAGATATTGTTCTTTCAAAATTCATAGAATCAAAATTCATAGACATCACATATTGCACCTTCATTGTATGAGTCAACCTAGTAGGACAAAAATTAGGGATGTATGCAGAACCGTTGGCAGATTTATAGTAACTTAAAAGTTAATTTTTTGATGTTGTCTGTTAAATACATTGTGTGTTTTGAAGTTAACTTTTTAAAAACAATGCACAAAAAAAATGAATGTATTTTACACTTATAAGCTTTCTAGCCCCATTTAACCACAATAAAACTAATTTTCATAATTTTAAAGGATGTCACCTCAAGGGGAAAAAGAAATGAAATTCTAAAAATCATTGCATTTTTTTCTAGAAAATAGGAAAGAATTTTAATAACAAAGATTATTTTCTGTTTTAAATACAAATACATTTATCATGTTAAATATTGCCCCTGAGAAAAAAGTCTTGCGAATAAATTTCAACTGATTTGTTTCTTTTTTTAGAAATTATTTTGTCTAATTCCTTTATTTCAGCTGCTTTTAATTTAATTTCTGTACATAGTGCATTTGCACTTTTTAAAAGAGAAAAGTCCTCAGAAGCTTCTGCCTCATTAGCCAGTTCTTCAACTGACTTTTCCATTCTCATTATATCACCCTCAAGACAAATTATCTTTGATTTTAAGGAATTTTCTTGTAGCTCAAGTTTTCTTTTATTTTCTAAATTTGTCTTCTTCGCACTTTTGCGTTGCTCTTCTAAATGCATAACATGTTTCTGCCTTGAAGAAACACATTTTCTCATTTCTTTAGTAATTATTAAATTTGGAATATCATTAGCATTTTCATAAATAAATCTGCAATATAGGAGTCTCCTTTTAAATTTTCAACTTCTAAGGACTTGTTGATATTAAATCCATTCCACAAAAGCCTGGCCATGAGATAAGATCATTATGATTTTTATAATTTTCCATAGTTTTCCCTTTATATCATCTATACTAAGAAAGTCATTAAAAACTATCTAAACACATTGCTTTTGGTTAAAAATTCTGAAACAATGAAGCGGATTTGAAAATGGTGTTTTCCATAAAATCTTTCAATTGAAGTAATATATCATCACAATCTTTTTCTGCAACAATCTTTTTCTGTAAAGTGCGATGGTACAAGCTTCATGGAGCTCATGAACTTGGTCTGATCTTTAACTAGGATCAAGACATGAAGCATTTCGAACAAGCAAATATGCTGCAGATTTAGCCATGAGACAGTATTTGTATAACAAAACTTCTGCAATCACGCCGCAAATCAAAGGCAGCACAAGGCATTATTTTTTTCTCCTTTAACTTTTCCTTTACTATTCTTTCCCCAATGAACCTTATATTGATTTTGTCCACAGAATAACAATTAGCCAGAAAAATCAAATTTAGAAAGCTTTTGAATTTTTTATATTAGCTTTTTCTTCTGGTTTTAGAAGATTAAAGTATTCCACACATTGCTTTACAAGCTTTAACATATCATCTCCAAAAAAGCAACAATGATTTATTGTTTTGATAAAATTCAAGGAATGGTTGCAATAATTTTGCCACAGCTAAGAAAAAATTAAACTACCAGAATTAACACATCCTTTGTAGCATCTTGTACTGTCAGAAAAAAGACTTGCAATTTACTTTATTCAAAGTACCCTTTTCTACACTTCATAACATATCTACACTTCTAACATATTTGATAACATCAGTCCAAATTACAATTGCACGTTCTACAACTGGGACATTCTCTAGCCATCTATGACCACAAAATGTTACGGAAAGCTTCATGATTTCAGACAAATTAGTCCAAGATCGGACAACGAAACTCGAAAATGGGAGAAATCGGAAAATGACTGCTGTCAGAAAAATTTAGTGTTCTAATTTTGGGAAAAAATAAGGAGTTTTTAAGGACTATTGATTTTAAAACTAAGGAGTTTTAAGGGCTCTTAGAAATGATAGCTAAAAATAAGGAGTTTTTAAGGAACATGGGAACCCTGATTTAAATTATTAAACTAAACCCAGGTAAATAAAAAAGCTTCTAACCTGATGAGCATCCAAGTCAACTATCATTACTTTACAAATGTGACTGTAATTCATGAACAGGAATTTTATGCACAATGTTATGTCAGCATAGGCACAAAAGCCACCACCTTGTTCCGAGGAGCAATGGTGGAATCCGCCTCCGATATTTAAAGCCCATCCTCGCTCCATTGCCAGTTTCCCAGCCTAAAAATATACATAAATATAGACAAGAAAACAAATTTTTTATAGTTTTAAGACTCTAAAGCAGTGTTTTTCAACCGCAGAACAATGGCCCAGTACCAGGTTATGGCATCAATTATACTGGACAGTGAAAGGTTCTAGAATTTGCCATTTTAGTTTTCTAAGTATTTTTCATGAATTTTTTATAGGGGAAGTATTCTGAGGAGAATAATATTTGTGATATTATTAAATTTTGATAATTTGAATATTGTGAATGTTGAAAAACTCAAACCCAAAATACTTAAATAACATCTGCGCAGCAATGTGACCGAAAACAGCAACCAGTTAACTAGACTAACTAAAACTTAATTGTACTAAAAGAAACTGAGTTTAACGTTTTCAATAACTTATAATTCTTGTGTTAAAGTGCTGCGCTTTTAAATTCAAACTATTCATTGTATTGGACCTAGTGTTTAGATTTGAGAGAATTCATGCATTTTTATTTATTGAATTACATACTTTGCATATATAAATGTTTGGTGTGTATGTGATATGTGCTTCACTGATAAGTTGACATCTTTCTATTGCTTCCTCTGTTCAATTGACAGCTATGGTGAGTTACAATGCATAAATATTTTTCTCACTTGTTATTTTTCAAACCAATATCATTACAATCAATTTAATAATTAATTTTACACTGAATTATAATTTGGTGATCAGAATAGGATAGTCAATGAAAATCAGCATAGATTAATTTAATGATGCTGGTTTGAGGAAACAATATGCTACAAGATTTCGTGTCCAGTGATTTAACTAATTTGAGTGTAATTTTGTATATATTAACATGCCAACTTGTATGCATAGCTATACTAGTTATCTTCATGATTATGCCATAATTAATTATTAATACTCATGTTAGTTTAATGTATGAACTTTAAAAATATTGGAAAGATATTTACAATTAAATTTATTGGCACCAGGCCCTTGTCTTATAAAAAATTGCTGGCAGCAATCTCAGAGGTTAAGAACCACTGCATTAAAGCATCCCTAAGAACTGAGCACACATAAGAAAATCCGATACAAGTGTTGTTAATCAAATGCTTTTATAAAACACATATATTGATATAAAGGACAATTTTATCAAACAAAATATTTAAACAGCGAAATTTAACAGTAATTTTTTATACATTATTTTTTATTTTATAGATTGCAAAGTTATGTGACATAGGAACATATTTGTTAAAATTCTTATAATCCATTGTGCTTTTAATTAAGACTTCTTTTAACTCAACAAAAACCAAATACAGGTTTATTAGTTTAAAATATTTTCCTCCAAATTTCTTTACCTTAAAACAATACATTTTAGATAACATGAACTCTGCTTTTTAATTTACTGAGAGACCCCAATAGAACTAATATAAATTCTTAATAATATTCTTTAAAATATTGAGTAATTAACTTTAAGTTAATGTACATATAACAATACCAAAACAATTTTTGACTTAAAAAAGCTTCTGGAGTATGAGTGCTGATGATTAGTTTTAAATACTAGCACCTAATATATGCTTGATGTTAAATCTGAGTTTCATTTTTAGTTTTGATTTGACTGAAAATCTCATGAACAAAAATGGTTACACAAGCTGAGAATATCATCATATTTATAGGTATCTGGTATGGCATTTCATCCAACACATTTAAGGCTCAAAGCAACCTCAACAAGTACTGTAAACTAGGTTAGAAAGCTACGATCTTCTGTGCACCCTATATATCAAACTATTTTGTGGATCAAAGTAAAATCAGTATTCTTCCAATGAAATTTTATACTTTACTGAACAAGTTTAGTTAAATTATATTTTGAATAACTTTCTTAATAATCCTCATGCTTCATTATGTTTAACAGATGTAGTTGTTTAGCAAATAATTCATAACTTATAAATTGCTATCCAATGGATCGATATTAGATTAAATGTTGTAAATAGAACACTAGTTGTAAAGTCAAATTATTTTTTACCCAAGTTAATAATTACTAGATTTTTAACTTTTCTTTTAGAACATGAAATTTAATTAGAAATTCCCACTTTTATAATTTACACTTAATTTATTCATAATTTAAAGTAGAACTTTCACTTGGTGATTGCTTCAACATCAAGGAATATATCGTAATAAAGTAAATAAAAACAAATTACCAATATTGTTCCTCCAGTATGGTAACGAAAAGGTCTTAAAACTCTTCTTTGTACAACATTGTTTGGTAAAGCAGTTATGCATGGCACCTCAGTTATTCTAGCAACGTTTACACTCCACTGCAAAGACGAAAACTGAATGTTAATAAATACATTCAATTTGGAGAAAACATTTATTATAAATTTCTTTAGAAAAGGAAAAGAAATAAGTGTTATAAATGCAAGAAAACAGTTGTTCTATATTTTAGAACTTAAACTTAACTAGAAATTTATAACTTAAAAATAATGTGCAAAGTGCGTTTTTTGTAAAGTAGATATCTCTTACAAAAAATTCTATATAAATGTAATATTTACATGTTATTTTAAGGTTAAAAATTCTCTGCAACAGTATAAAAACTCTTGCACTAATACACTTAATGCAGCAAATACAGAAATTTGCAAATTATAAGATTTCCAACTTGAAAAACCAATACATCAGCTTACAACTGAAACAGTTAAAATTTTCAGGATAAATTTTTAACTTTTCCAGACTAGAATGTGGTCATCTTTAGACTGGTGTAGTCCACTAAGTCACTTTTTTTGCATGACGGTTAAATATTTTCTTGAGAAACATAGTGAGTTTAACAAGTGGGTCAAATTATTTTCCTTTGTTTTTCAAAACTATATTTTTTGATTAAGTATTTCACATGTAAGCCGAAATTATACACAAGCAAGATATATAAGCACCTTTTTGAAGAAGCAAACAGGCGAATACAAAAATTCAAAATTAAATAACACTGTGGATTAATTTTTACGTCAGAAATTATATAAAACGTTTACTTTAAAAGCTTCTGAGTTCTAGATGCAGATGTTTCTACACTAAATTTTGGAAAACTTTAATATACAAGCTAAAACTATTCACATTTTTAACAAGCTTTTGTCAGGGATATTGTGGTGCATACAAATAAAACAATGATAATACAGATATAGCATGGGCCAGATCCAAACCATCAGTCTAAGTATGATAGCCTACTTTAAGTAGAAATTTAATCTATTAAACTGAATTTGAGAAAGTATCTTTTGATTTATTTTTCTCTAATGGTAATTAATGTTGAACTAGTGCAACACAACGGGCTATTGACAACGGTCCGAGATCAATCCTGAAGGGAAAGATTTGAGAACACCATATTAATTTTGAACCACGATCAGATGACGAGGCAACACCTGAGCTGGCACCTCACACTCCAAACTTCCACACCACGCCAACATGAGGACGTTTTCTCTAAGTAAACAGTTTTTAGAAAATGAGGATTGAATTTTATTGAACATTGAATGTACATATGTAGCATGGAACAGTTAAATTTTATTGTAGATTTCAAGTTTTTGAAATATTTCACATTAATGAAGATTTTTCAACAACCCACTCAAAGGCGCATTGGAGTGTCAGACAGAACCACAAAGAGTTTGTATAGTTAGTTTTTGAGTTGGTAAGGGGAATATGAAGACGAATGCAACAGCATATATGGCAGTCATACTGAAAATGAAACTCAAGAAACTAGAAAACCTGCATATAGTAATTTGCAACTAATTGCTATTTATATCAATGGCAGTGTCGTTACTCACCTTTCATGCCTCATTCCGTTTATACTCGATATAAGCAGATATGCATAAAACAGCATTTCGTGTACTTTTTACTGAAGTTAATTCTCATTTCCAATAAGCAGCAAAAACTTCATACCTCAGATAATTTATACTTGAAAGGTGATTGGGTATATTTAACATCTTATCTTATTTTCTCATTCGCTCACATTTTTTCTGTGCTGACTTCTATCTTCCAGATTCCTCATTGCCTGCTGTTATCAAACAGCTGAAGAATTTCATTAGAGCAGCAAGTTCTTCAGAGTATTTTTTAACAGTATTGTATGGCTTCATAACTCAAAACAAGCACATTTAAATCGGCCAAATTAGCAGTTGATTTTCTAATGGTTTATATCTGCTTGTTTCTATTCACTAATATACAAATGTCAATTTCGGTGTCATACATGTTAGTGAAACAGAAATATTTCAACCAATGGAAGAACTACTGTGTGTGGAGTCAGAAGAGGTTTTTTCAAAGAATTTTATAATTGAAACTTAAATAGGAACTATTTTTTCTGTAGCCTATAATTTTATTTTAAAAATAGACGTTGTAAATGTGCTAAAAAACATCTATACATATAAAGCAGTGTTGGCATCTGTGTCTGTTCTCTATACAAATCTACACCGTTTGACCAATCTACACTAAATTTGGTACACTTATTCTTTGGAACCCCACGGGTAACATAGGCTACATATTAACCCCAGTTCTATTTGTCTTGGGTGTGCAGAGGGGTGTAACGTCCTGTCATCCTGAACAGAGCACTTACTAGGGAATGCTCTCTCCCGGTCTGGCTGTGTATGACGTCAGAACATCTACAGGAGTAGCCCCTCAAGATGACCTTGGAGGCTTTTAGAATCTTAAGAGTGCTGGTGCGCTGAAAATTGCTCAGTATCATATCGTTTTTGTAACCTGTCTGCAAATTCTTAAACTGTAGTTTTATCATTGGAATGTAAATTTTTATAATATAAGATTATTTTTACATAAAATGGTCTTTTTCTTATTGTCGATATGGTACAGGAAGCTAAAGACAATTCGAAATCCTCATAAGAATAACATTGCATATTTATACGATCAATGTCAGACCAATTTGCACTAAATTTGGTACATTCATCCTGTAGAATTCTGCGGGACACATAAGCTATATATTAACTCCGTTTGATTTGTCCTTGGTCTACAGGAGGCTAAAACCAATTCGAAATCTACATAGGAATGATATTGAATAATATTACGATGAATTATAAATAATTCAACCCGAGCAACGCCAGTAATTCAGCTAGTATCATATAAAGCAGTGTTACAAAAGAGTATGAATTTCAGTTTTCCTTTAAATTTCAGAAAAAGGATATATTTAAGAGTACAATTATATATAATATTCTATGTGGAATTAGTTTTAAAACCAATGCCTTTAGGTGCTTTAGATATGAATCAGGGTGGACAATTCGCAAAACTTCCTCTTTAGCTTCACAAGGCTCAACAGAAGAGTTCTTTTTCACAATTCCAGCACCTAAAATATTGACAATTATGTCATTAAAATATACAGTAATTGATAAAACTAAATAACAAATGAAAAATACGCAATCTATATACATAAAAATAGTGCTTGTATATGCTTTGAATATTTGTCCCATAAGTTATTTATCCATTTTAATGTAGTAAGTAGCAGTAATTTATCCATTTAGTGTCTGTATATATGTGCCTGCTCTATACCCAAATAGCTGGACACATTTTCATGAAATTTTGTATGTTTTGAGAAATCACAGTACTCGTAACTTAGTGACCAAACAAATGCCAGATCTGTCTTTCCGTTTTGTCTTCCATGTTGCAAATATCACATGAAACAGTTCAATATATATTTTTAAGATTTTATAAAACATTATTAACTTATTGAATATACTATTAAGTATTCTTCTGTTTACACTTTTGTGGAAGTTCAGGTTAAAAGGGAAATGAAATATAATTAATTTCCAAATATTCAGGACAGATGATATAGAGAATAAAACATTTAATTTTGCATAATTTATTGATCTTGGTATTAATTATTTGTTTTGTGTACAACATTGCTAAAGATGTGAGTTCATTTCTTGACGGCATGAGTATATTTTAACCAACTTTCCCATGAGTCTTGGTTTAAACATGTGGTTGTAGAATTCAGTTTTATAAAAAAATGAAACAAACAGCACAAAACCTTTTCAAATAAGACTGGTATGTTGTAATTATTCAAAGATATTTTAAAATTTTGATATTTGTTATTACAATTACAAATTACATTTGTTTTCCATGTTTCAAAGTGAATTATTTGATTTTATTGAAAGCCCTGCTCTGCGTTAAAAAAATGTCTTCATCTTTAATATACACTTGGCACTGCCTATTTTGTGATTCTTTGTGTCAAAAGAGTGCCAAATACTATCTCTCATGCTTTTTGATTTTTGAGAAAAATTTGAGCAGAAGATTTTTTCTTTCTACTTGAAAACAAATAAAAACTTATATTCATTTATGAATTAGTCATTTAAAACTTTCCATTTGAAAATAATGGATTGGATTTTGAGGTTTTATGGCGCAAGGTTTGAAAATAAGTGGAAGCCAATGAATGACACATTCATTAATCTTGCAAAAATCAGACCCCTTTAGAATTCAAACTAATTTATTTTTAACAGATAGGTAATTAACATCACACTGGAGAAACACAACTGGTTATTGAGAGTTGGATCAATCCCTATTATTTTTAATAAAATGTTGAAGAATACTAAGTGTGAATCTTGCTTTGTTTCAGAAAAGATAAGCCTTTATTGATTCAAACAAAGTAAATGTGTAATCCAGACTATCATGTTTAAAAATTTTAAGAGGAAGGGAATGATGAAATTGATATTTCTGATGTATAGATTTTAATAATCCAATACATGAACTTTTGTCTTGTTTAGTCTAGGACAGCAATTTTCAACCAGTGTACCACAAACATGACAGATATACTGTACGGATAGTGAAATGATTTTAAGCTTCAATTCTGTAAGGTTTATTCCTCTGAAGATTCTTATTAAGATTATTTTTCTCTGAATATGAGAAATGTGATTATTCTGGTCACTTTTTCAATTAACCAATTCAACCTGAATAATTTTGATAGTTAAAAAATATTAATACTTGATGAAAGTATAATAAATCTTTAGAGGAATTTTGAACCATTAGAGTTCTTAACAAAAGGCAGGACTTTAAGTACCAATACATTTTCCATTCTACAGAAAAAAAAATGGCCTTATAATACCAAAATATGAATTGAAATGATAAAATATTTAGAAATGGTTAAATTTTATATTAATGGCCATAATTTTAAAAATTATGTTAAATATAGAATAGAAAATAGACGAACCATGACTTAAAATTACTTAATTAACAAATCTGACATAGAAACAAACAAAATAATTAGAAAATAATGAATATTAAAACTGAAGATTTGAATCATAGAAACTAACAAGACAATGAGATTTTCAAAATATTTTGTTAATTAATTTCAATTCAAAGCAATATTTCTTGATCTAAAATAACTTATTTCAGTAAACTGACTATAAAAGCATTTGTGAAATATTTATTTTTGATAAATTTGTTGAATTTCCACTGATATTTGACTTAAATTGTGATTTTATTTGTATTCTCAATCTACTAATTAGTAAATACTTATGGAATTACTGAAAAGCAAGACAAATAAGTATTGACTATTCTTGTAAAAATATAAGAATACCAGGATAAAATTAATCAAACGTTGTACTTCAATAAACTCAATTAATAAACATAATTGAATGTTCTCGACAAAAATTGTGCAAAATTTTCATAACTAAATCTATTGATAGTGATAATTAAGTATAACAAAATTTAAATGCTATGCTTCAATTTTCGGAAATAAAATGAACATATTTTGAATCACTGACGAAAATAGAAATATTTGCGTCTTACTCAACAAGAAGTTGTAGATTTTTTCCCACTTAGCTGAATCAAAAGGATGTAGCTTTTCCAATCCCATAAAGTGTATGTTGTAGTGTGTAGAGTATATTATGGGGATCTGCTCTTCTGTGATGTCAAAGTACACATCCATTTCAAAATAAAAAGGAAATGGTTTCAATCATGAAATTTTTAGATTCTGGAAAGATTATTAGACATAATATAAATATACATAATTATATTTGAATGGTATTTAAATAAATTATTTCAATTAAAATTTGAATAACACAAAAATTTGCAAATACAAATTGTAATATTTCTACCTTTTAGTGCCTTGAAATATCAGTTTATTGAAATTAGTTTACTTATGAAAGGAAAAACAAAATAATCTTCAGACTTGGACAATTCATGATTTATTGAAAGCTGGATAATTTATAGATTATAAAATATCAACAAAAAGGGAATTCTAATTTTCCCTACAATGCACCTTATCTTTAAATAAAATGCTAAGATAACTCAGAAATTTAATACAATCAAATTGATTCATCCTGTGATAACAAGTGACAGGATTTAAATTTTTATCAACATGTTGCACCACAAAATAATAGAAGATAAGCAAACAAAACTAAGACTGGTATCTCAAAATATTGGACGCTTATTTCAAGTACAACGCATAACACAAAGATAAAATTAACAAACAATTCAAGTACCACATGGAAAATATAACATTAGTTCATGAATACAATTTTAAATTAACAAACGGGTCAATTTTTTCAGGTATCACGTCACTAATACATGAAAGCCATACTACTTATATTTTTTCAAACCTACATGTTTTTGCTTTTACGAAATCTAGAAGTTATTCCCCAAAACGATATGCTCAACATAACAAATAGTATAACCTAGTTTACGCTCAAATCAAATGAATTCGAAAAGAAATTTCTTCCAACGAAAGAAATGCATGTTTATTTATTCCATTATCAGAGTAAATCTCTTAACTAATCTGTTCAATTTAAAAAGAAAAAAACTAAAACTTAAAATGGCATGATTTTATCATTTTTTGCAAGACGATTTCAAAAGCTAAGAACAGACATGCAAGGCAACCCAAAATGTGATTTAAAATTCAACAGATCTTATGAAGTTCTTACAGCTGCAGTTCGACTACAAACGTCAAATTCTTTATTCGGCTTTTTTTTTAGATATATTTACAAACATTCCATATAAAAAAACTATTTCATTTCACTTCAAATTCTCATTCATTTTATTGATTTATGGTAAACTGATTATAAAGAAACCAAGAGAAACTTAACGAAACGCGCTTCGTGAAGTTTATTAATTATTTAATAAAAATAAAACAAAATTTGAATGGTAATGTATGCCTTGTTTTTATTTATTTTTTAGTTTACTCAAAAGTCGGTTATAAATTTGGAATTAACTGTAGCTGTTTTTCCTTCAGTATTTGTAAACAAAGATTCTCTTCGTGGTTTATAAGAAGTACTGCCAATTTTCATGGCTTTTTGAACTCAAAAAGAAAATTTAATTCCTGATAAATTGTTTCCTTTTGAAAAATATTTCATCCAAAGCCAATCGTTTTCTTTCCAAACGTTTGTCAGATAAAAGTTCTTGTATCTATTTTATAATGCCATACTTGATAGGGCGGGATGCTATTAGAAGAACTATTCCTTATTTAAAACGCGGAAGATTAATTTTAAGAGAAAATGTGAAAGTCATGACTATACATTTTAATGAGAACGGAGATTATCATCAAGGTGCCAAGTAAGTATTGGTACCAATTCGATATACTTTTTGGGTCGAAATTTTTGTAGTTTACTTTTGATAGGGAAAATAAAGTAATCCTCACAACAGAAACAAAACATTACCCCCACTTTCTGTTATTTTTCAAGATTAATACATATTTGATTTTAAAACATCTATTGTCTTGATTTCAGACATTTTGCTTGGAACAGATGCAGTATAGACCCCCAATCCATTTGGCGACATTTTTTCGTAGCCAACCCAGATTACTTGGCGATATTATTTAACAGATGTATTACAAAAAAACTGTACATAAGTTGAATAAATTTATTCTAATCTTATAAACAGATTTCACTGTAAATAAGGGTTAAATTTCACTAGTTTTTCTCCCTTTAACTAATTCATATGTCATTAAAAGAACCTCCTTCCATAGTCATCTTACTCAAACTAAACCATGATCCAGTCCTAGCCGATTTCTCGCTTCCGCGAACTTCCCCATCAACCATTTTTTTGCATATCCACAAAAACCCATCAAACTTCGTTGATTTAGGTTTTAGCTTCATTTCCGAATTGCACTTTGAACAAATCATCTCATTAGCTATCAAGCGTTCCTCCATTAAAAAATCCAAAACCATTTTTTTTTCCTGGGCCAAATGAATAGAAACTAGCGATTAGCCAGGGCGACCAAAAGTATGTCTTTTATTAGAAAATTTAAAACTAAATTGGCTCCCAATTAACTCCTGAAACTTTGAAATAGTACTTTCAACAGACATGACTACTAATAAATAAGATTACTAAAAATGGTTATGGTATGCTGTCTATATACACATAGCGTAGGGACGCTGTAGGGTTGTTAGAATGGAGTGTAAATAGTGGGGGTTACCAAAAACCACATAAATCAAAATTGAGGATTGGCGACGAAATAAAGTCGCCAAATGGATTGTTGGTCTATACTGCATCTGTTCCTTTTGCTTGAACATCAAAATATTTCTATTTACATACTTTCTTTAGTGAGCACCGAAATTGCTTCAATCAAATGCATGTTACCGTTAAAGCTCGAAAGCCGTTAATGTGCACATTACCTACGAAATCTGCAGATTAGCGGATTTGTTCCGCTAAAGTGCAGAATCATCTACAAAATAAAAGTTTTATCGTTTTGGTAACTACTAATTTCCTATTTATTATATTTGAACCGTTTAATGGATTCTTTGTATTATACTTTGTTCATTGATTGATTCTAGCAACTATTCTGTTGATTGATTCTATCAACTTGATTCTTTAGCTATCGAAAAATAAATAAATAACATTATGTTTCAACAATTGTCAGTATATTTTATTTACATCTGCTGATTATTATATGAAATTACTGAAAATTTTATGGGATAAAAGTATAGCATATTTTTCAATTATTAGTACCTAGTATTACTGAGTTGTTTGTCTGTAAGCATACAAAAACGTTGCTGTTCGTGCAAAGATCTTATTTTCACTTTAACGAGTACCTAGTAGGTAATATGCAGATTATCTAGGTGATCTGCAGATTACCTAGGTAATTTGAGAAATGAAACAATTTTCTGCACTTTAATGGATTGGCATAGTTAATCTGCACATTACCTAGGTAATGTGCAGATTACCTGATTTCCGTACTTTAGCGGTAACACATACATAACTGAAACAGATGGATTGGTCTCCTTTTTTCGCAAATTTTTAAATTTTTCCTAATTTCCTTTTAATGTAATAATTATTTAAATGTTACTGTACAATACTTTTTAAATGTCTAAAACTTTGTGTTGTGTAGTACAAATGATTAGAGCAACAAATCAAGTTTCTGTGGAAGCACTTGCTTAATTGAATATTGATTTTATGGAACTGACATTAAATAATAGGTAGATAACTGGTTAATTACATTTCTAAGATGATTTAATTAGAAATTTAATAAAAATTTCTATATAGAATGTTCATTACAGTGTTTTTCCCTTCTACTCTATGTAAAGACAAGATCAGTTTTGGTCTTCCAGCATTTTTATAAAATTGTATACTTCAGAGAACTAAACCAGCAGTTAATCCATTATCTTTATTAATTGTTGCAATTTATCTTATATAAACTGTCCCACTACTGGTCAAGCTACTAAATGTGTCTTAAAAAGCTGGCAGACCGAAGCCCATGGATACAAGTTCAAATCTCGTATCTGCCTGATTGGGTTGGCTGTTTGAAGTTTCCTGGTTTCTTAAAGATAAATGCTGGCCAGCTTTCCCTCAGTTTACGGTAGATGCAATGTGTCACCACCTCCCAAGGTGGGCAGAGATTGTCACATTCTCACCAATCAGTGCTTGAAGGGTCATGGCCAATAAGCTGACATTGGGGAAAATCTTGTTCTCACTAAGTTCTATGTTTGAATCCTGATCTAGACATTAATCTTTATAATGGTTTGGGTGATCTCTGATATATAGCACCTCTAATACAAATTTTGAAAATTAAAAAAATTGATACATGAATCTAAATTTATTAGATTGTTGTTTATCTAAATATTTGTACTATTAATGATGAAAATTAATCTTATGAAATTAGCAAAATGAATTTCATTTTACTGATTTTTGTAAAGGTGTGAGAAAAATCTGATCTACACTTGAATGGTTATTTTGTAATGCAAAAATGTCCCATTATTGCTTTGGTAAAAGTAAATGAAAGTGTAAATTTGATTATTTTGCTATTGTTTTGATCAAATAAATGAGGATAAATGTAGCTTATTTTTACTCTTTTTAGGGACCTTACTTATTGGAATTTATGTCAAATTCAATACCGAAATCCAAATGTTCAAGTTCTATTTTTCAAGAATATGTTTCCTACTCCTTTCATCAGATGTTGGCTAGGTGAGAATAACTATAAATGTATTATTTTCATTGTTTATCATTAAGTTCTGGTATTCGTATCTTTAATTTAAATTGTATTTAATAAACAGTGTTAAGAAAATCAAGATAAATATATGTTTATTTGAAGCTAAAGAGATGAAATTGAAAATTGATTTTTAGTACGTCATACATTTTCTCTGAAAATTTAAACGTTTTATGCATAATAATTGCAATTATTTTATCATGTTCTTGAAAAACTTTATGTATCACTAGAAACCAACTATAATTAATAAATAAGCTAATACATTAAAAAACTTAAAACATAATAAAAATTGCTCAATATAAATCTGGCTGTTAACTCATTTTTCTCTTATGCATTAAGCAATATTCAAATCAGTTTTCTGAAAATAAACATACTTAATGTTATTAGTTTTTGCATTTCATCAAGATCAAAATATTGCAAATTTATTCAAATCATTATTTGAAATTATATTAGAAGAAAAATACCATATGACATATTTTCACATTAGAATATTGAGAAGATTTTCCTGTTTACTTTATATTGTTTCAAAAATAAAACTGAATAAATTTAAGAACAATTTATTATTTCTCACAAAAAATATTCTAATAAAATTAGGTATATATAAAATAGTAGGTATGCCTTACTAATACTGCTAAAGAAATGATCCTCAAATATGATAAAAAATATCTTATAAGAAATAATGAATTTTTAGTCATCAACTTCCATTCATTTAATATTTTTTTAGATTCTGGAGAAGACGTGATTGTGGATGCATTCAATAAAACAAATGTTGAAATCATGGATCATCTTGTTAAAATATTAGGGCAACCAGAGTTAGTATTTCATTTTATTCTTTACTAGCAGAATAACCTGGTATTACTCGGGTTGAATTGGTTAACTAATTTCCGTTTTTGTTAATAAATTGTAATTCCTATTTATCCCATATAAAAACTACCACACTCTAATAATTGCTGAATACCCAATTTCACAAATGTAAATAAATGTCATTTATTATTTTACAGTTTTGTAGAATTTAAATTTTTATAGGAAAGAAAAGTCTCTAGAGTGCCAATGTTACCCAGAATACATAGAATAGTTCAGAGTATGCATATAAATGACTTGTATGTCAATTAAAAACAAAAGTGTTTCCCAAAATTATCATACAATGATTAAAAATGTTTTTAAAGCTAATTAAACCATTATTTATCTTCATTACAGTTATTGAACAAAAAACATCAAATTCAAAATCCAGAAATACATCTTAAAACAGATTTTAAAAAACTTTGAAGGAAAAGTAAAGAATCAGTTTTTTCGCAACAAAATAGATTCTTGGAATATAACTGACACAAATTTAAAAAAGCAAACGATTAAAAAAATACCAAGGCTGCCATATAAGCTACCAGTCCTATTTTGAAACATTTTGCTCTTTAGTGGTGTTGTCCTCGAATCTTGCCTTTTGGGATTGATCCCTGACCATCTCCAATACCCAGTTGTGTTGCTCGAGTGTGACGTTAATTAAAATACCTACCTACCATCTATTCTCTTTATCGTCTGTCCCAAATATTCAGAATTTTTTTATATTTCGTACAGAAAAATAAGACTTGAAGTAAATAAACTATTAGAATTTAAATTCCATAAAAATAGTTTTGGAAGATAATTGATGTTTTAGCAGCACTAGTAAAACAATCCAAGTAATTACAATGCTCACAGCTACACCAAAAGTACCAAATTATGGTTGATTTAAGTATAGTTACTTGTGTTTTAATGTGAAACTTGCCTAAATATATGTAAGCAAAGAAATTTCAAATAATGCATTCACTAAACGAAAATGTGGTGTATCAAATATAAAACATTGAATTAAAATATGTTGAACAAATCTTATGTGATACTTGTACAAACACACAGATACAAAATCGAACATAGAACGGGAAGATGGACAGACTTACACAACAAGTTCAGTCTCTAAATGAATGTAAGAACTCAGTATGCAAAGTTTCATGAAAATATATTCAACTGTTTGAACATAGTATGGGCACACACATACAGACATGGACAGACACCAAATGCGCAAGAGACGAATTTTGCATCAGAAGGGTCCAAAACGGATAGAAAACTTGAAATGGGTCGAAAATATTCAATGTACAAACAAATACTCCATTCTTATTTATATAGGTTGTAAAACACCTCGAACATAATATTACAATAAATCTGGTCTCCCATTTAATTTCAATTCCCTTTTGTCTTTAGAGCAAAATATAAAGCTCTTATCTTGTTAGTTTTCATATAAAGTTGGACCCTGGTTTAACATACTAGAAGAACTGTCGATTTTATGTTATTTCAGGGATATTGTAAAATTGAAGGAATTTAATCTCATGGTGTAGCTAAAATTAGTAAACCAGTGAAAATTAAATTGGGTGATTTACTTTGCCGTACAAGACTCAATATTTCATCCCTAAATAAGTTGAAAATATTCAATCTTAAATTAACATTTATTACTCAATATTATTACTGCTGTTTTTATCTCTTCTAGATGAATGCTCAGTCACAAATTGCATTTTGGAATACAAAATACTTGATTTGTGACTACTGCCACTTGAAAATTGTAAAATAAATTCAGGATTATGAGTAAAATGTTTCATTAAATCCCAGCTTCCTTCATTAGATCAAGGTTTTGAGCCCCATTATTTCCATTCAAACTTTAATGAAATATGGTGAATTGGGAAATTTATTAAATTCAGGTTCATAAAATCAAAGGTCTGTTGCTCGTTATTTCAGTGGAATATTGTTTACTGTAACTCCCTCTGCATGGTAACTCCCTCCCCTAGTTCCCTCTGCAATTTCTTAATTTTTCTGTATTAAACAAAATAAATCAAATCTTTTATATATTCAACTATAAATCATCAGAATGGGAAATAAAATAAAACTCTTGTTTTTGTTGGAATGAGTGTTATCTTCTAATATTGTCAATTTAAATTTAAAATGGCTCATTTGTTTTTATCAGTCCTGAAGATGCCCTGCCAATTTTACATTAGTCATCATAACACTATAAGGGCGGAATTGTGAACCACTTGGCATTAGCTTGGTGCACCACAGGGGTGGGTTCACGTTGCACCTGACATACGTACCATACATTCAAGGCAACCCATTTATAGAGGCCCCACATTCACTCCAGACAGAAAAATATCTGCCTTTTCCTGGATTCAAACCAAGAACTTTTGATCTCACCCTGACCACCAGACTGGTCTGCGTGAAGTAAAAAATATCAAAATTTATGAGAAGTAGCTTGTGGATAAAAAATATTTAAATCTTGCGAACAAAATATTAAAATGCCATAACATACTTTTATAATATTAAAATCAAATAACCTCTATAAGATTAATTAATAGGTCAATAATTTAATTAGATAATATAAAAGCAAAATTATCATTTGTTTTACTTATCTAACCATCTCATAATAGATGGACAGGAAAAGATTGAATTTTGAGAAATCACATTTGATAATTAAGTTATTTAATTCACATAAATATTTGGAAAAACAACCACTTTAAAATGATTTATGTTCTCAGATTAACTGAGATTTGTTACTTTTTATGCTTTTGTAATCCTTTACTTTAAAATTAATTGTGATGAAACATAAGATATAAAGACACTGAAACTGTTTAAAATTATAAGGTCCAGATCTGAATTTGGCATAAAGATCGAATTTCTAATGTTGGCCTCCTTCGAAATGAAATCCTTGCTATGCTACTGTATGTGATGCTGTAGAAATCAATTTTAATAATTTTGCTTTTGTATATCAACGTATCCTTTGCCTTTTTAGGTGAGTTAGGATATATGTGCACAATAACAGAAGAAATTACATGCGTATATTTCTGCAGTAATAAGAATCTAAAGTATAAATATAAATGTTATAACTCAGTATCTTCCAGATGAAAGATTTCTCTTTTGCAGGCTACTCCTTTCTATTAGGTAGTTTGTGAGGGACAATACTAAAACATTAAGCCACTTTCTAATTACATCTTTTAATTTAAATAATAACAAGAAAAAGATTGCTTGCATATGTATAATTTCTGTTTTAAAACAATCTACCTCAAGATGTGATTTTGAAAATAAAATTTGATTCATGATTGATTTTCATAATTTATTATTGCAATAAAAATAAGACAACTTTTTTGGCTGGGTAAAAAATTGTGCATTGAAAATTCAGAAATAGTTTAACTGTTTCTTTAGTTCATAGTTGTTTTCTAAAATGTTACTAATCGAATCAATAAACCTGTCAAGTAGTCATTTTTATTGTATCATTCAAAAATCAATTGTGATTTCTGTGTACACAAACTCTCATCAGATACTTTTCAGTCTATTGAAAATATCAATTTGCAATATTAACTAAAATATATTATCCACAAATGTCTGAGCCTAGAACATTTAATCAAAACATAAATAGAAAAGTTATAAATCAGACAATTAGTACAAAATACTAAGCTAATAACTCTTCTCACCTGCCTTCAAGAAACTTCTTAAGAATTAACACATTTCTTTGAAAGCATTTGTTCTAATAGATAGTGAAAATAATAAGACAGATAAATTTAAACTTTAATTAATTGAACTGGCTTATTAAAACAGTTAAATCACCTGTCTTCAAATAATTAAAATATTTGAAATTATGCATTGCCTGAAAATATATCAATGAACTTATTTCAAAATTTTCATTCCCAACATTGCATCAAAGTGATTTGTTTACCTCCTTATTCATGTTTCTTTACCTATACACATTTTATCTTTTGAAAATTTTAGTGTTCATTTTATTAAGATTGTATTGACATACACTGGTGTGCAAAACTTAAGCAACGACTGTTTTTTTGCCGTAACTCCGCAAGAAATCACCTTGGAGAGATGTAATTCAGAATAGAGACAGTATTTTGTACATAACGGATGAAGAAAGTATACTAGCACAAAAATGAATAGAACGCATACAGTATGGAATCAAACAAAAAAGGCTTTATCGAAAGAGTAGCGTTGGTACAAATGATTGTCTGCCCAAGAGGGAGAACAACAAACAGATGCCCCTTATTAAGGGATATGACATCCATTAACTGCAATGGTTGCTTGGCACCGTCTCTCCATACTCAACACCAGATTATCCAACAGTTGTTGAGGTAAGAGGGCCCATTCCTCAATGAGTACCTGTTTCAGTTGTGTGTTCTCCGGCGGATATAATCGTGCCGAAAGGCGTCTCCCCAAAGCATCCCACACATGTTCTATGGAATATAAATCAGGGGAGTATGCTGGCCAATCCATTCTAGTGATATCTTAACTTTCTAGCAGCTCCTCAACAGAAAGAGTCCGATGTGGCCTCGTGTTATCGTCCATAAAAACGAAGTCTGCACCTCGGAACAGATGTACGTGGCGAGGATCACTTGCTGACAATAGCGATCTCCAGTAACAGTACCTCTGTTGAAAATCTGGAGCTCAGTCCACCCGTTCATTATGATGCCTCCCCAGATGAGCACGCCAGGACCACCGTAACGGTCTCTTTCCCTGATGTTAGTGGGATAAAACCATGTCCCTACCGCTCTCCATATCAACTGGCGTTGAAAATCGCTTGTGACACTGAAACGACTCTCATCTGTAAAGAGGACGTGACTCCATTGATGAGATGTCCAGTCTTTGTGTTCCTTACACCAATTCAAACGGTGCCGCTGATAGGCAGCTGTCAATGGGATGCAGCATTCAGGACGGCGGGCGAATAGGCCACCTTTATGAAGGCATCTGGCCACAGTAAACCGTGACACTTGTCGTCCCGTTGCTGCCCGCTGACTGGTATCAATCTCTTTTCGCCTGCAGGACAATATATCAGTCATCCATTGGCATTGTTTTTCTTGGCCGACCACCTCCAACCTTTCTTACAGCTGTACCTGTGGTTTGGAAGGCTTTCCAAGATCGTGAAACGACACTTTTATCGATTCCTAACTCTTGGGCTACACTCGTCACACTATGCCCCTCCTCAAGCTTGCCGATTATTCTACCACGTGTAAAGTCGTCCAGATGGTTTCTTCTAGCCATATTGCACGTACGAAATCATTTGAACTTGCAGCGAATGCCTGTAATAGCGCCTTTCGTCCTGCTTTTTATTGTAGTCTTGCACTGTGCGCTCTGACTGCACGCGTTTTGAGTGCCCTCATATCACCTGTAACGTCCTGTTCCCGATATTTGCATATGAATCACCTTTCTACTGAATTGGATGTTCATTGTACTGATCGCCAACAAGCCCTTTTCTACAATTTCATAGCTGTCTGCTTAAAAATTAGTTGTTGCTTCAGTTTTGCACGCCAGTACATTACATTTAGATACATTAATACTAATGTATCTAAATCTCTCAATTTCACCCACATTTTTCAAAATGTGAAAATTTTAATACTATTCCACATAAAATATCCTTTTAGATAAGCCATTTTCAAAAGTGATCTAAATTCAGAATTTATCATTTGGGGGTTTCTCATACTTTTTTATTTGGAAAGTCATTTACTAACATAAGGGGTATTTTAAGCTATATGTAATAAGGTTATGAAATGTTTTTCAAAATTAAAAATTGTGAAATTTGCTATTTATTATGTGATCATTATCTTGCATTAAAATTGATGTTTTTGTTTATACACAGTATTCAAGAAGCAGAAGAAAAGAAAGAAACATTTGAAAATCTTGCAAAATTTGGAAGTGGATATGAGCGACATTGCATGTGTGAAATTCCTGGTCAAGTACCTTGTCCTCAACTTTTGACTCTTCCAAAGTATATGACTGGGAAATATAAAACTGAACATAACCTATGGCCTGCAAGCGGAACTGTTAGGGAATAAAACATGTTTATATCTTTTAAGTTATAGAAAATATGTAATTGCCTATATTTAGCAAATATAGGACTCGTATAAAAGTTGACAACTTATACTAAAATATGTTTAAGATGTTCCCATTGTTGTTTTCCTTTCTTCTTTAAAATTAATAACTGTTTTACATTCTCTTCATATTACCATATTTATTTTTCCATTGCTGAACAGTTCAATTTAATTGTGTACCTACCATCAGGGTATCTAGTTTCTAAAATATGTAATCAAACTATGAAATTTGGAAACCTTTAATAAACCTACAGGTGGGAACACTTAATGTTTTTGATAGGAAAAACATTTTTCTCTTGACCATCATTTTATTTCTGCAATCAGTTGCTTAGAAAAAGAATGGCAGAATGATACCAGATGTGCAAAATAATGTATTTTTATCTTCACTTTCACAATCCCACATAATGCAGATTCCTTTTATGGGAGATGGCACATGAAGAAAATTATATATACTTGCAGAACCTCACATAGCATCTGCTAAAGTTTCTTAATTGACAAAATCTAGTGATAGCAGTCTGTTACTTCCATTTTATCTTATTTAAATCCATTTTTAATGCTTGTAAGCATAGATGTGCACACTTCATACATCCAAATTAAATCAAATTAGTCAAAAATATAATTTTGTTTACATTTTTTTCAAATGCACTCTTGCTGGTGTTAATTCTTATTTCCAATGAAGTGCATGCCAAAAAGTTCACACCTCAGTCATATTACCACAATCAGCTTCTGAACATCTACTTTAATTGTATCCCATTTACTTGTTCAAAGGCAATTCCATATTTTACTTCTAAATCTATTTTTGGATTGGTTCAGATTTTCTTTTGTATGCTGATTTCTATCTTCTAGATTTCTCATTGCCTTCTGTAATCAACTGCTGAATAATTTCATTATAGCAGTGAGAACGCTTCCATGCAGTTAGTTCTAGCAATATTGTGCACCTTTTAGCTCAAATTTAGATTGGCAAATTAATCAATAGTGGTTGATTTTATATTGTGTGTTTGCTGTCATTTGCCAATATACAATTAATACCGATTTCTGTGCCATATACATTAGTGAAATATATACAGATGGATTGCTCTTAGGCAGCAGGGATTAGGAGCAGGTTTGTAGGACAATCCTATTGCATCAATCTTTTCATCCTTTATGAAAAATACACTAATCAAATAAAGGAACTGAGATATTTAAATTATTATCTGAAAATTTTTTGTATTTTAATTATGTTGCAAAATTATCTCAGTGTAATGATTTATTTAAACATGTTGCAGTCACCAATATCCAGTTTTGTTAACCTTGTAAGTGAACTATCTTATTTACAAAAATGATTAACAGCCGTGAACTAAAATCTATTCATAATAGGAGTGATATTCCTGCCAACATCACAAAATCTGATAAAATAGATGTTATTAGCACAAGTTTTGCCCTTTTGATCACTTAAAACATGGGTATAAATGGGGTGGGAACATAGTATATATTTTCATGTGTATTCCATAGTAGTAATTTCATTTTGATGTCATTTTTTCTCATAAATATTAATTTTAGCTCAGTAACATTAAAAACAGTTGTCTGGATTTTCTCAATTCAGGCTTAGAAATAAATTTTAAAATGTTTGCCACTGAAAACTTTGAGAAGCAAACAGTAAAATTCAGGGTATAAGGTATTCACAAACCTGAAAAGGTAATTTATTTGGGGGAAAATTGGAGAAAATATGATACTGATGCTGCAGCAAATGCTGGTATATTTAAAATGCATACTTATATTTTAGTTATGATTTTCAAGAGCTCATCTTTTAATTCATCAAATGTGATTTAAAACTTATGCATGTAATAAGTTATTTTTATTTACATTCTCTTTATCCAGTTTATTAGAATTGTTTCAAGCAATTTCATGATTTCTAGACTTGCACAAATTAAATTCCACTCAAAAATCAACTATTGTTAATCCCTTTTGAAATTTTAATTTCAACTAAAAATTAAAATCCATTTTATATTAAAATTTATAACATTCAAATTTAATAGCTTTTAAAACAGCCTAAAATATTTATTTTCTAATGTACTTTATCTTGAAATACAAAGATTTTTTACAGAAGAAATAAGCTGAAATATCAAATTATTTGTAATAACTTTATTGAATAAAGTCAATGTACTTTTTAGGATATGAATGTCATCTAAAGAACATTACTTGCTTCGTAAACATACATACTTCTAAAGAATTCAATATGTAAAAAATTTTGCATATACTTTTACAAGAAAGTTTTAAAATAATCTAAATACTTTGTAATGGATCTTTAGTTAACACAATTTTTGTTGAATTTATACTTTAATCTTTATTTAGCATTTCTTTGTTTTTTCTCTAGAATTTCCTAAATAGAATCAATTCATAATACATGTCACACAGTTTTGATTACTTCACTAAAAAAGAAAGTTTTGATACTTTTCATGCTATTACAAATCCCATTCTATCTTTGTAGACTCTAAAAAAAGAAATTTAACTTTATTTATAAAATCCAAAAAAATTACATTTCTAAAAAGGGAATGTCATACAAATTACTTAATTAATACTGCATGTATCTTGTTAATGTTTGCTTTATTGCAGGAAGTATAAATTACTAAATAATCATTTATATTTTATGCCAATACCAATTTTTAAAAGCCTGGATATAAATTAAATGTAAAATGTGCTTAAATATGAAGGTGTTGTATGATAAATAACAAGTTAGTTAAACTAATAAATAATTTATAAAGGCATAAGGTGGTTTTCCAAAATTATTCTAATGTGATTCAGATTTGGTCTAAATATATTTTCTACATTGTAAAAAGTATATTTTTGTTCATCTATGCTTCTGTATTAAAGGTAGCATTGGCATTTGATTTTAAATACAAAATACACTAACACCTACTAAAATTCACAAAAATTTTAAAACCACTGTAAGATCTACAGATTAGGATCTTATTAAAAACACTGACACAGCATTTAAGATTTCTTAGAAATTTTACAGATATTGGTGTGATGAAACTGCACCCTTTATTAGACAATCACTTTCTAATGTTTAAGTAGTAATGATTGAAAAATCTTAAAATCAATATAAAAATACCTATTTACTAAAGATTAGATTAATCAGACATTTGAGAACTCATTTACTTGTAGTGGAGAGTGCTTTTAGTGTAAAATGTAACTTTTGGCTGATCAAAAACTACATGACTGATGCAAGTCCATTTTTTACTATTTTTCCTGTGAATTTTTTTATTTTTGGTTGTAACACGAAAAAATTTTACTAATCACACCAACAATTTATTTCCTTTTAAAGTATCAAACCTTCCTTAAAAAATCAAACCTTTGATTGTTGCACATCAATGTTTTATTTACATATTTTTAACTTTTATTTATAATGTAATTTTAAGTATAATGTAGCATAAAAGGTGCCTCGAAGTAGCACATACAATGTATGTAATGTTTTATTTAAAGATTTAGAAATTCTGTTCGCTGAAATAGTCAACCAATCAAATCTCATAATCATACTGGTTTTCTGCCATCTCTGCAAGTAAACATTTTCTACCTTTTAGGAAAATCTTTGATTTGTCCTTTTCATTAATTTTATAACCCACTATCTAGTAACAAATAATTCAAAAGCTAAGTATGCTTTTGCAAATATTGTAAGAAAATACCATATTTCATGCTTTCATTCTTATTTTTCATTCATGATACTGCATGTATAAAATTCATTATTTTCCTTACCTCTAGTATACATAACTTTACTATATGTTTAGCTATTGTATGCATTTGAAGTGTATGATATCCTATGAAGCTTCTCAACTCATATGATCCCCAAAAGCAATTAATTTGTTTTCATACATGTACCAGTTTTTCATCTGTTAAAGATAGTTATTGCTGAAAATATACAAAATATATAGCTCTTATAACCTACTTAAAAGTCATAGAAAGATAATTTTTTAAAGGTTATATATATATATATATTCCTTTATAGCTATCACATTTTTGTGATTATAAGAGATTTTATCTATTTTCAGTTTTAAAATCAAAAACAAATACAGTAAATAATTCAAAAGTTTCACTGGAAATACCGAACAGTGTACACCTAAATTGTGACTACATAATTAATATGTTAACTAGTTTTTGCTCTTAGTATTGCTTGAATTTGTTGTGGTGTGACTTAAGTGTTTGTTGAGTGTGACAAACTATTACCCCAAATAATTGGATGAACTGTATAGTTGGCTCTCGGAAGAAGGCAGTCAATCTTGGATCAGTTGATTTCTGAATAGGTGTGAAAGTACGTTAGAAGGCTGCCATATTACCATGGATAATTTCCCTCAGCCCACTCATAATCAATGGTATCACTTGTAGCACAGAACAATAAACTGGGAACCAGAAAATGAACTTCTGGCACTATGAAAGGGATTTGTTTACGTTGCCATCCTTCCCCTACTCCAACTAATAATTTCTCACACAAAACCATAAGACTTAACTGCCTTCTCCTAGGGGATATCCACACTATACCCAAAATTTCTGCAATGTCATAATAATTACAATAAATGCTATTCATAGGCTACTCATTGTATATATCAGTTAACTCTCAACCATTATAAAATAATATGAAAAGGCTTTTATTTGTCTTGTAATTTAGATTAAGTTATCAGCTTCTTAGTTAATATGAGATAATTATCGATAATTGAAAGTTTATATGTATTTACAACTTTTAGTATATCATGAATTAAAATTACCTACTATAGTTAAATCACACACAGTTTTCATATGAATCCTGTTGTCTGTATCATTCTTGAAATCAGGAATGATGTTGAATAATTTCCATCTGTATAATAGAGCAGATGCAGCTTTCCTCATGGTTATGGTAAGAAGTTTATGGGTGTAAAACTTGACTAGTTAATGTTCATAACAAACACAAAACTTCCTTTCTTGAAAAGTCTTGTGTTTGGTGCAACTTGGCCAAATATGGCCCTTGCGCCATAAAATCTAATCCAACCTACCTTTCTTGAATGTCAACATGGACATTTATTTGTACATATCCCTGTTTGTATATTCATGTTTACTTTCTTTTCACACTTGGGTTTTCTGGGTTCTCCTTTACAAACAGCTATCAGTCCGCACCTTGTAATGTTCAAGAGGTCTGATCGCGAGTTGAATATAAAAAAGGAATTAACACTTGTGAGCTCTCTCTATGTGGAACATTAAAATAACTGACAATACTTGAAAAATCTGTTTCTTAATTTCTTTTTATAGTAAGTGTAGAAATAAAGCTTGATTTTTTTTTTGGAAAATGTAAGGCGCTAGCACATAGTGTGAGGATTATATTTTTTGAAGTGCATTCTTTTTACATCAGTAAAAAAAATTATAATTGCCTGTAAAAAAGAGCTTGTTTTAGATATCGATATATATATATAGAGAGAGAGAGGAAATTCACTAATGAGGACATTCTCCTATGTTCCGTTTTCAGCAATTTGATGTCTCTATCAACTTAATATCGCTATTTGTTTTGAATTCGTCATCCTCCAAAAGATCCCGGTCCATGCTTCCCATACAACTTTGACGAGGCATAGCATATCTAAGTTTTTCCCAAAACCAACGCTCACCCCAAACTAAATAAGTTCTCTTGGATATTACATGTCGTATTTCAGTATCTATGCCTTCCAGTGACGTAGCCTTGTCAGCAAGGATAACTATGAGCTTATTCTTTTTGTCCCCCGATACTTTAAAAATAGCCGCCCGAAGCTCTAATCTGAACCAGGGACTGGCTATGAAGTCATTAGAAAGGATTACTATGGTCCTCTTGCTGCTCTGTACAGAACTTATGATATTGTCACTTATGAATCGTCCAGGAAGCCAGTCCCTCTCGTGGATGCACAGCTGGAAGTGAGGTTCTTTCTCTTCCAGTTCGTGAAGCATGTGCATCACTATAGGGCGATCGAAACTGCTGTATGCAATGAAGGCATCGAATATTTTATCGCTGTCCATATCATTTTCTTCGAAACAAACTCGAAATACTTCGTCACAGTGAATGTAGAGGAAAGACAAAATCAACTGGCGTTGCTTGTAGTAAAAAAGCAGAAGCCCAATCAACAACCCGAACGCCGCGCACAATGAGATGAGTGTAGTTTGAGGATCGAAACTCAGTATAATAGATTTTGTACACAAAACGCTGTTTGGTATTATGTATAAAGGTAATACATATTTTGTACCATTATTATCCATTTCACAAACAATATCATCGATATCTTTGACAAAATCAATGTTGTCCTGCAGGAATTTTTTAAATGTTTTCCTTCCACAGTCACAATTTTTGTCGTTTTCACCAAACATCAGTTGGAAGTCACTCTGATTAGATATGAAATCCATTAATGTCTGGGGTAAAGACTTTAGATCATTTCCTCTCAAAGATAAATATTGAAGATAATCTGGAATTTTCCAATTATCCAAAGAGGTAAGTTCGTTATAATCTACATGCAGCTCAGTCAAATTATTCCAGTGCTTATTGTTCATCGAATCCAGATTGCTCAAGACATTTCGGTTCAAATATAGCACTGTTGTTCCCAAGGGAATACTTTGGGGTACTTCATCAAGGCCAGATCCGGTACAGTTGACGAATACTCTATCGTCTTTACCTCGGATTCCGCATTTACAAGGAGACGGACAGCTCATTTCAAAAGAGCAACTAAATACATCATCTGGCAGGGAAATAATCGATTCGTTTTGTAAGAAAGTAGGACTGAAACATGTAAGAACTTCTTGGTTGAGAATTGTATCCAATTTCTTTCTAGTGTTATGCTTCATGTAAGAATAGAAAGGGTATAATTCACAATCACATATTAAAGGATTGAAAGACAGATCTACAAAGTTCTTACTAAGTCCATTGAAGAAACAACCCCCCATACTTCTATCCGTTTGGGCTCTTCTTTCGTCTTCAATTAAAGATTTTAGACCCAATCTTGAAATTTTATTGTTCTGAAAAGAAAATGTAATTGTTTGTTTGACGCTAGGTATGCATGGCGGAAGGTCTACATACGTTATTTCATTGTTCTCTAGTTCCAATAATTCCAAAATCCAAAGTTTCCGCCATTCAACTTTAAATACCTTGATAGAATTATTCGAAAGCATCAATTTTCTGATCAGCACATCAGTATTTACACCAAGTTCAACAACAGAAATCTTATTCCCAGTCAAATCTAAAACTTCCAAGTCTTTGAAATGTTTTATGTGATCATCAGTAAGTAATTCAACTCTGTTCTGGCTAAGTTTTATTCTAAAGATATTTGGTGCTTCGACTGATAGATTCGTACTTAAGGACATAATTTCATTCTGTATTAAATATAGAACTTTTAAAAGTGATTTGTTTCGAAACATTGGCATTTCAGATAATTTATTGAAACTGAAATCTACATACTCCAGTGACAAGTGTTTATCAAAAACTGTGGGTGGAATAGTTTTTATTCTGTTTCTGCTCAAATCAACAAGCAGAAGCCCTGTCGAATTCGCAAACAGATCTTCATTGATTTCGTCAAGTTCACATCCAATGCAATAGAATTGTTTTAAACTTCTCAAGTTATAAAAAATTCTCTTGGGAAGTTGTCTGATATTGTTATTGCTGAGATCTACGATTTCTAAACGATAATTGAAGTTAAATAATTCATCATTAAGTGTTCTGAGTTTGTTATTCTTCAAGTACAAATATTTTAAATTAGGTATTCTGTTGAAAGCATCTTTTGAAATCCAGTTGATAGAATTAACCGACAGATTGAGTGTCTGTAAGTTAGGTAGCCCACCAAACGTGCTGTTAGTGACAAAACTGATTTTATTTTTAGATAAATCTAACAAGCGTAAGCTTTGTGATTCTGCAAATATTCCATTGGGTAAAAAACTTATGTCGTTAGCCATGAAAAGAAAAGTTTCTAATTTTTTAAAACTTGCTACTCTTATCTCAGAGAAATTGACAGACGATGTGTGATGTATATTAAGTTCAACAAGTGAAGGAAAAAAATCATCAATGTTTTCGATTATTGCAGCATGCTCTGAAATACCTGAAACTTCAAATATTTTTATATCAGACTCATTTATAAAGTTTGAAGCTTGATAGATGCAGAAACTATAATTTTTGCAATGATCTGTGAGAATCGTTGGTTCCATGTGAATAAAATTGCGAAAGTTATTGTCGCAACTGTAAAATGAAGAATTTGAGATAAAATTCGAATCGAAGAAGTCTTGGAAGTTAGCTAAATGAGTACTCCCTTGCTTTCTGAACAACTGAAGAATGAGGAGTGTATTGAAATTAGGGTCCATGCTTTCGGATGTACTTTCGCATTGTAGAATCAACAGCGTGTCCTTTTTTTGAAATTCACAATGAAATGCAGCATTTTTTATTATTTCTTTCTTGCAATCCACTTCAAATGACATCTTGATTAAATTTAGAACCAATGTCCACATCAACAAGCTCGCCATGTCAAACAACCATATCAAAAGTTGTTCATGAATCTGTAAAGAAAATTATTTCAAACGTATTTAAAAACTAACCATTTTCTCACAATTAAAAGCATTTTTGAATAAAAAGTACTGTTCACTACGTTAAGCTAGCTAAATCATTTGTTATTTAATTTATTTCTGTTCTTTACTTTTAATTTTGCATTTCTTGTCTTAACTATTTGTTCCCTGAAGACTTATAATTCTAGTAAATATTAAATATAGTGAATTTTTTATTTCTGAACTTTTCTAACTTTTTTAAATTTTGATTTCATAATTGGTTATTGTTCATATGCTCGATAGCGGCTTTTTGTCAGATGGATGTTTTATTTGTAAAAATTTATTTTAGCGTTGAACCTCCAGTCAAACATTTCGATTTTAAATTTTGATTGTGGAATAATAATAAATGGTATTTATTTCTGGTTATTAGCATTCGAAAGCAATTTAGTTTGCTTATAAAATATTTCTGTCTACCTGTAAGTACTTTTATTTTTGACTTAAAGCATAGGCTATATGTAATATCCCAATCATGTTTGAAAAGGTGAAAATCCACTGTCCTGTGGATATGTCTGAACTACCCCCCAATGATTCTTGCTTAGAAGGCAAAGCGCCAGTCTAGCAATGGATAGTAGCGGAATTTACTATTTAATACGTCGATCACGAATTTCTAGTGAAGTTTCTGTCAACTTCTCTACTAAATAGCATAATTAAATCTATTTATAAGCATTAAGTTTTATACATGGTGTCTTAAAAGTACATAAACATTTCAATATTTAATGAAAGACTTAAAACTTATGATACAATTAAAAGCTATATAAGTTATCACTTGAATCGGATAAGTCGTCAATTTTGTTCAGTCCCATCTAGTTTTCATAGAGGACAATGAAATTAAGCCCTAGTTTACTCGTGATTTCAAATGCTACCCGGATAACTCGTCACTGGAAAGGGCTTGTGTGTGATGGCAAACAAAATTAAGTCATTGGAACTCTGACCCTGATTCTTTATTGAAATAGTAAATGAAAGTTGATGTGCTATTCCTGACATAAATACAATAACAACGTTGAAGTTTGTTTCCAAGCGACCAAAAAGATTTAACTACGGAATTTTTAGAAGAAAAGCATGAAAGTGAATATGAGACAATTCTTTAACCACTTAATAAAACAAGCTCTTGAAGCCTTAAAAACAATTCGACATTACCATATGCCAAAGTACTATCGACGATGAATTCAAAGCAATACATGTTTCAGAGAAGAAAATTAATTGTACTGACAGATGTTCGTTACAATCAAAATTAGACAAGTGCTTGGCATTATAAGTATGTAAAGTAGTATTAACCAATGTTCGAAAGAGGTAAAAACTTTGTATCATTTATGAATGTTTAGTACTTCTATCAATTTATCTTGCTGTTTAAGAATCCTGTGATAAATTTAAAATTTACATGATCGTTACAGTAATGCCATATTGAGTACATTCTGTGGTTACTCTGCTTGTCGCCAAAATTTTTTGGGCCCTTGAGTGACGACTTGTTGAGGTTTTACTGTATTAAAGTTCGGTTTACCGCCAAAAGAGAAAACAAGGGAGGGAATTTTTCGGACTATATAAAAAATTGCGGTTAGATTTTTAGCAATGGAACTACGATGATTGTCAGAAAAACAACTTTCACGCAAGAAAAACACATTACAACAATAATTGTTCAATGTGTTCATGGAAACAATCACTGCATGAAATCGCTCCTTGAATGTTATAACAATACAATTAAAAAATTATTTTCATCTCAATTTGTTATGTATTTTTTTCACCTGATAATTTTTAATGGGAAAGTTGATAAATTCTAAACATCTACATATTTCTCACGAGAATTTCAATTTTTTTCTGATGACCTCAAACTTTTTCGAATTGCCGTGAAAAATAAATAGAAACTGAAAAGAAACTAAATAGAAAAAAGACATTTCGGTGAATAGAAAATTTCAAGAATCGGGTTGAAGAATGAACATACAGTTAGTGTAGAAAGTATTCGTACACCCTTAGCGTATGTTTAAAAAATGCCTGTAACTTAAAATCTATGCAACTAAATTTCTCAATAATTAATAAATAATACACTGCTGGCCACCCAAATTGCAACACCAAGAAAGACAAGAGATATCACAACAAAATTTATTTTGTAGATAACATGTTGACCAAGTATCAAATGATTAAATTTATAGACTTCTGTGAAGTGTGGTTCCTGCCAAAATCAGTAGCCAGAGTAGCCGCCATTATTGGTGATCACCGCTGCCACACGCCTCGGCATTGATTCAAAGAGACTTTGGATGTGTTCTTGGGGTACAGCAGACCAAGCAGCTTCCACACGTTGCCAAAGTTGATCTGGTGTGGCAGCTGGGGATGTATTCTGGGTCAATCGTTGAGCAACCATGGACCACATGTTTTCTATCGGCGAAAGATCCGGAGAGCGAGCTGGCCAGGGAAGCAATTCAATCTGGCGATTGACGAAGAACCCTTGGACAATGCGTGCCACGTGTGGTCGCGCATTATCCTGTTGAAATATGGCTGTGGGCAAGCCCTGAAGGTAAGGAAGGACAACTGGCTCCAACACCTCGGAGATGTAGCGCTGGCTGTTTAAAGTACCGGCAATGCGTACTAGAGGAGTGCGAGAGTGATATCCAATACCGCCCCATACCATAATACCCGGTGCAGGACCAGTGTGGCGGTGCATAACGCAGCTGTTCAGCATCCTCTCTTCACGGTGTCTCCAGACTCGAATCCGACCATCGTGGTGTTGCAGACAGAAGCGTGACTCGTCAGTAAAGACAATTTCATTCCATTCTGCCGTCCACATCCTTCTTTCATCGCACCATTGGCGGCGGAAACGTCTGTGGTTCTGCGTCAAGGGTAGACGAAGCAATGGACGTCTTGCGGACAGACCACTCTGCTGTAAACGGCGTCGAATGGTACGCGCAGACACTGGATGATGCGGTACAGACTGAATGTGCTGTGCTATGGTTCGTGATGTGGCTGAGCGATCCGTCACTGCCATATGCACAATATGCCTGTCATCACGTGAAGTGGTGCACTGAGGTGGATGCGATCGAACACGTCGGTCCGTCGTACCCTCCTGCATCCAACGATCACATATCCGCATTACAGTTGTTTGGTTTCGTCCAACACGACTACCGATTTCCCTGAAAGATAATCCACAATCTCAGTAGGCCACTATCCTTCCTCTGTCGAACTCGGATACTTGATCAAAAGATGATCGCTGTTTTCTACGAGGCATAATTGATCGTTTTTTTGAAAAAACCACAAGAAAAACACAATTGCCGTACTTGAAATCGTCGAAATCTCCAAGCCTTAAATAGCGCTTTGAAGTGGCGCCACAGGCGCGCGTGATGTGCGTCTGCGCTGAAATTCTAAACATTTGCATATCTCACCTCCGCTAATGCATGTTGTAAATTTCATATTATTTGCATGCTTCCTTCAGGGTGTTGCATTTACGGTGGCCAGCAGTGTATATACACAAGTATTTATTTAGTATTCTACAAGATTTTATACTAAAAAAAAGGCAACTATACATATATTTATAACAAAAAAACATAAACTTCCATTTGTCTGGTGGTGCAAAAACTATTCGTACAGTTAAAAAAATTAAATTTGCAGTTTTTCATCAAATATTTTGTATTTAATACCTGGTTGAGTATCCTTTTGCCTTAGTAACTGCTTTGAGCCTTCGTTGCATAGACTCGACCAGTTTTGAAGTTACAGAGCTGGATATGGAATGCCATTCTTCTTGAAGAGCTTTTTTAAAATTATCTTCATTGGAAATTGATCTTAGTCGTGTTTTTTTATCCAGAATATCCCACAGGTGCTCAATTGGGTTGATATCCGGAGACGGGAGGAAATGTCATGAAATTTGGTGTATTATACAGCACCCAGATCCATGTATTTAAGGCTGTGTGCTTCGGATCATTATCGTGCATAAAAACATAACCACGATTAAATCCCATTTTCAGGGCACTGGACTGCAAATTATTTTTTAAATGTCTATGTACATCTTATGGTCCTGATATTCCGTCAATTACTACTAAATTTCCTACACCAGACGCACTCATATATCCCCAAACAAGCACAGAGCCCCCTCCATGCTTCAGTGTTGGAAAACGATTCTTTGGATCCATCTTTGCATTTGCTTTTCTCCACACCATTCATTCCTCACCATCGGACCCAAAAAGGTTAAATTTACTTTCATCTGAGAATATAAATTTTTTCCAAAATTCTGGCCTTTCTTACAGATGCTTTTGTGCAAATGCCAAGCGCAGTTTACGGTTCTTCTCATTTACGAAGAATTTTCTCCGAGCAACTCGACCGTGAAATCCTGCTTTTCTGCATGCATTTCGTACAGTACTTACCGCAGCGTTTACTCCGGCATTTTTCAACTCAACTGCAAGTTTGGGAGCACTTATTGTCGGATCTCTTTCTTCAATTGCCGAACGATGAATCGACGGTCCGAAGAGCTGAGAATTGATGGTCGACCAGAGCGGGCCTGATTAAGCAAGCTTGAAGAGGCACCAAATCTTTTAATTATGGACTGCATAGTAGATGAATACTTTTTACGCGGGAGAAACCCATTTCTATTTTTTGCAGTTGAGTTTTAAAAAATAATTTTCAGTATATTTTGGTTATTGGATAAAAATACACTTTGTAAAAGATTTTTCGAACATGTAATAATTATTTTAAAGATTTTCATCGAGTCTAAATGTTAAAACCGCGTTTTTCACTTTAAAATTCGCACTGTACGAATACTTTATGCATTCACTGTAGTTTGAAAGCTAGAGATTAATTTCAAGGTGAAAAGAAATGTGAGCAGAGTAGCAGTCCTATTTCCTTTGAGCATATAAATTACATATTAATTAAAACAAAAATTCAAATAACTTCAAAATTAGAAGAAAAATTTATAGATATATATTTATAAGATTAAAATCGCATATTTTGTTGGTGACAAATATTTTCGTAACAAAGAAATTACTTATTTTTTGCGCACGAACTGTTTTTATCATGTTTGAATGCCATCATCTCTTTCTGACTGAATATAAAGGGAAATATAAATTTACCTTGGTAGGAAAAAGGGTCGATATCCATTTTGCAAGTTTTTTATAACAGCTGATTCTGTATTGAAATTCTGTTCATTCAAATAAAAATCAAATCGTATAAATATAATGATTCCAGAGATAAAACACCTGCAACAAGATTCCCCTGTACACTTTATGCCGAAAACCCCGGTTGAGAATCGTGTGATTTCGATATTACAGAATAGATTAAACGCTGTTTGATCTCTGAAAAAGAAAGCATTACTTTCATGTGAAAGGAAGCATGCGACAACGATGTTCGAACAATGCTATTTAGCTATTTGCAGTACCAAATTGAATCCGGTGAAATACTTCGATTAGATATTTTCCACTTGTATACTTCAAATTTCGTAATCTGAAATCTTGCTATGCTGGCTTGGAGCTCTATTACACGCAAAAAGAATGTATCTATTTTATTTATGAGTTTTTTCTATGATGCAAATGCTTGTTTTGCATTAATAAGAGAGATAAACAGAGACGGACTTATTTTGCCGACTGCATACTAACTTAAACCTACCGCCTCCTATTAGTGACCTGATTACTGATCGTTTACAGCTGCTTCAAATAGCTTTTTACGTTGGGTTTGCTTTTATTAGGCATCGCAAATTTTTAATTTTGGTATGTTTTTTTTTTTTGGTTTTCGCTGCAAATATTCCCGAGTTTTGCCACACTTAAATTTGCTAACTCTCTCTAAGCTGTAGCCTAGAGCGTAGACACGGTAATGTTAATAAAATAGTAATACTTTATGAGTAATGGAGCATTTTCGCATGCATCATTTTACGAAATGCATCCTTTACGTACGTCAGAAGATTTCAGAATCTATAAACAGAAATGGACAAAATATAGAGAAGAGTGCGCCAAACACTTACCTAGAGAATCTTGAAACGGGAGCTAGACTGCAAAAAGGCGGATATGAAAGAAAACGTACAGTCATTTCAACCCGATTGCGACATTTTGTCACTGCAGGATACTCATTCAATAGAAGGAAAGGTTGATTTCGTCATTCGCTTTTTCCGGATATAATATGCAGGATGTTTATACCTTTGCTTAAGGTAGAACTGATATAAATCACGAAAATACCTGTTAGGAATCGTGATGATTCACCCTAGTCTGGTAACTCTTTTCCCATAAGGCTATAAGGCTGGCTATTTTAAGAAATCGAAAGCTTGTCTGAGTCGGTAATAAAATATAAATACAATTCAGTGACGCTAACATGTGGAAAAATCTGGGCGGGGGCATGACAGTGTTGAATGGATTATGGAGTCCCTGGCCTCAAAGGTGCCTTAATCTACGGTAATGACATTAGTGAGACTTGAGAATTGGAAGTTGCCATGCTAGTAAAAAGTAAAAAAATTAGGAAATTAATGGAAAAATAGCAATTAAAAGCTTAATGTATAAAAAATTTTCACGGGGAATAAAATTTATTATAAAAGTGAATGAGTAGAATTTAAGTGAGTTAGAGTTGTAGGGTCTCAATCTGCTAGGAAGAGGGTTTTCTGGGGTCAGCTCTTATTTTGAGGAAGGGTAGGGTCATAGGTATCAATTTCGAGAATAACTGGTTATTACTGTTATCAATTCGAATGCAGAATTTGCAGAATAATTTGTTGATGTAGATTTTAATGGAGGGGACGTTGAGAGTAAAATCCCTTTTGGAGTAAATATTTTTATAGCGTATGTTTTTCGGAATAATTTCCACTTTTATACTTTTTATTCCTTTTTCTATCTGTATATTTGAAACATCTATACCTCATAATGGAAAGGGGAATGAAAGATGCGGTGGGTGACAGACGAGGTGATGTGGCGGGAAAAAATATTTCTATTGTTCCTGTCACACGGAATAAGTCGCGACGCCTCATCAATCTGTTTCTTTGTTAGGTATCAGACGGGGTGACCTGGGCAGCGCGCCCGTAATTCGCTTTTTCTTCCTAACCAGACAGGGTGATCGACTGAACCGCCCGGGACGCAAACCAAGTCGCGGGAACTGGTAGGTAAGTACATTGCTAGTGCTCCTATCACACAGGGTAGCACTGCTCACCAAATCGCTCGTGACGGTCGACCATCCGCGACTTACAGGTCACGTCAGCTCTTCATCTTGTTTCTTAGTAGTCCTGGTCGTATCAAGACGATACGACCAGGGCTGCGTGACCCAGGTTCGCTTTTTCTTCCTAACCAGACAGGGTGGTAGACTGAACCACAGGGATACAAGTCAACAGGGTAGCACCTCTTGTCACACAGGGTAGCACTGCTCACCAAATCGCTCGTGACGGTCGACCATCCGCGACTTACAGGTCACGTCAGCTCTTCATCTTGTTTCTTAGTAGTCCTGGTCGTATCAAGACGATACGACCAGGGCTGCGTGACCCAGGTTCGCTTTTTCTTCCTAACCAGACAGGGTGGTAGACTGAACCACAGGGATACAAGTCAACAGGGTAGCACCTCTTGTCACACAGGGTAGCACTGCTCACCAAATCGCTCGTGACGGTCGACCATCCGCGACTTACAGGTCACATCAGCTCTTCATCTTGTTTCTTAGTAGTCCTGGTCGTATCAAGACGATACGACCAGGGCTGCGTGACCCAGGTTCGCTTTTTCTTCCTAACCAGACAGGGTGGTAGACTGAACCACAGGGATACAAGTCAACAGGGTAGCACCTCTTGTCACACAGGGTAGCACTGCTCACCAAATCGCTCGTGACGGTCGACCATCCGCGACTTACAGGTCACGTCAGCTCTTCATCTTGTTTCTTAGTAGTCCTGGTCGTATCAAGACGATACGACCAGGGCTGCGTGACCCAGGTTCGCTTTTTCTTCCTAACCAGACAGGGTGGTAGACTGAACCACAGGGATACAAGTCAACAGGGTAGCACCTCTTGTCACACAGGGTAGCACTGCTCACCAAATCGCTCGTGACGGTCGACCATCCGCGACTTACAGGTCACGTCAGCTCTTCATTTTGTTTCTTAGTAGTCCTGGTCGTATCAAGACGATACGACCAGGGCTGCGTGACCCAGGTTCGCTTTTTCTTCCTAACCAGACAGGGTGGTAGACTGAACCACAGGGATACAAGTCAACAGGGTAGCACCTCTTGTCACACAGGGTAGCACTGCTCACCAAATCGCTCGTGACGGTCGACCATCCGCGACTTACAGGTCACGTCAGCTCTTCATCTTGTTTCTTAGTAGTCCTGGTCGTATCAAGACGATACGACCAGGGCTGCGTGACCCAGGTTCGCTTTTTCTTCCTAACCAGACAGGGTGGTAGACTGAACCACAGGGATACAAGTCAACAGGGTAGCACCTCTTGTCACACAGGGTAGCACTGCTCACCAAATCGCTCGTGACGGTCGACCATCCGCGACTTACAGGTCACGTCAGCTCTTCATCTTGTTTCTTAGTAGTCCTGGTCGTATCAAGACGATACGACCAGGGCTGCGTGACCCAGGTTCGCTTTTTCTTCCTAACCAGACAGGGTGGTAGACTGAACCACAGTGATACAAGTCAACAGGGTAGCACCTCTTGTCACACAGGGTAGCACTGCTCACCAAATCGCTCGTGACGGTCGACCATCCGCGACTTACAGGTCACGTCAGCTCTTCATCTTGTTTCTTAGTAGTCCTGGTCGTATCAAGACGATACGACCAGGGCTGCGTGACCCAGGTTCGCTTTTTCTTCCTAACCAGACAGGGTGGTAGACTGAACCACAGGGATACAAGTCAACAGGGTAGCACCTCTTGTCACACAGGGTAGCACTGCTCACCAAATCGCTCGTGACGGTCGACCATCCGCGACTTACAGGTCACGTCAGCTCTTCATCTTGTTTCTTAGTAGTCCTGGTCGTATCAAGACGATACGACCAGGGCTGCGTGACCCAGGTTCGCTTTTTCTTCCTAACCAGACAGGGTGGTAGACTGAACCACAGGGATACAAGTCAACAGGGTAGCACCTCTTGTCACACAGGGTAGCACTGCTCGCCAAATCGCGAGCGATGGTTGAGCACCTGCGACTCAGCTCCGATTTACAAGTCGCGCTACATTATCAACTTGTTTATTTGGTAGGTGACAGAGGGGGCGACCTGGGCTGTATGGCACAGATTTGCTTTTTCTTCCTAACCAGACAGGGTGATCGACTGAAACGTTCGGATCGTGCCACTCGGGTCGCAAACCAAACTGCAGCGAAAAGAAGTAGGGGAACCAAGGTCGCCCCTTCTGTCACCAGTCTAATAGTGCCAGACTCCTAATGAGTTGACTACCCTATCTCCGATACAACAGCTCTTCGACCGAATGAGAGAGGTCAAGTGTGACCTTGCATATTTTCTGGGTGTAAGAAATATTTAAGCCCCATGTTTGGGGATCGGCTCCCAAACGCAAAAACAAGAGGAGGCAGGATGGTCAAACTGCAAGAAGTTGATGTCCTACATAAATTCATGGCTTGTTTCTAAATCTAAGAAAGTTTATCATTCAATTTTAATTGTAAAAGAAGGCAGCACTCCACAATTTTTATTGAACCTGAAACGCAGAGACGTAACTAGGCTAGTTTCCACCCGGGGCAATAACTCGCCTTGGCGCCCCCACCGACCAACCAAACCAAAACCCTCCCCGAAAACACCTGATATCGCCGCCACACATTAATTCCACTAGTCCAAATTTGTTTGTTAAACTTAAATGGTATATGCTTGATTTTAAAGGTAAATAGATTAATTTTCAGCAATTTCATTTTTAGCACAAGATAAAATATTTAATTAATTCTGACATTTCATTGACAAATAATCTAAGAGTAGCATGTTTGGTATATTCTTTCATAATTATAATCGCTGCAAATGAAATGAAAAGGTTTTATCAAATAATATTGGGATATGGTGGGCTGATTCAAAATCAACACTGTCGCTTTAGAATAGGATATTTAATTATGATAAATACAGAGGCTGTTCGGACATTTTTTGAATGATTTTGATGAGCTGTAAAAAATTGTATGCTACGAAATAATTTTATTTTCGCAGCAGTTAAGTAGTTAAAATATAACTTATCGTCTACTAACTCAGAGTTTTGTTTACTTCCAAAATGGCGCTTTTAAATAAGCAATGGATGGAGGGCTATGTTTCCGCTCTTTCCGAAGAGAATTATGCTTATTCAATTATTCAAAAACACTGTAAAAGTCATGTTTTTCTATATATATCTAAAGGTACGATAAGTAATATTAATGAGAAGAATAAACGCGTAAAAGTGGAAAAATACTTCCCAATACGTATCCAAAAAAAGAATTTCTGAGAATATTTGTAAGGTAAGATCTTTAATTTTAAAAGAGAATCCGCCAAGTCAAAGGACTATTAGAAAGTCATTAAAAGTTCAGTTTCAACTGTAAATAAAATAATTAACAGTGATTTGAATCTTAAAAAAGCCAAAAAATACAATGTCCATCGTCTATCTCCACGGCATATTGCAGAATTCTGTATGAGAAGCATTTAGCTGGTGAAAGATGGAAAAATGTTGTGACAATAGAAGAGGCAAGGGTGTATTTAAATGATTGCAATAAAAAAGAACAATTTATTATCATAAAAGAGGAGAAAAATCTTAAAACGTGGTTCAACTTTGTAACTTTGACGTGATAACTTTCTGTAAGAGATTTATGATTGTTGCCGGTTTTGCATATAATGGAAAAATAAAAGTAAAAAGGAGGGGGGGGGGAATGTAAAAATCCACTCCCACATATTATCAAGACTCTATTTATCCCCAATATTCAAAAAATAAATACTATATCTTTACCCAAAGTGCCAACAATCAGTAGAACTGCATCAGGATAAAGCAAGCAGCCACACATCTAAATCCACTATTAAATTCGTGGAATAAATACCCTTTACTTATATTCCTGCAAATCTCTAGATGCCTCATCAATGAACTTTTGGACTTTTAAAAAGAGAATTATCGAAACGTCGACCGAAAACCATTCAAGGATTTTGGAAAACTGTGGAACAAGAATTAATAATATCAGATTTTACTCAAGTTATTATCTTGAGTATTATACATAGACATTTTTCACAATCTCTTAATATATTGACAAAATGTGAAAAAAATTAATTTAAACACAGAAAGCTTGAACTAAAACTTAACTTTACGGGCTTTTGGGGCTGCAAACATTTTTACAATGTCCTCAAAAGATAGCTTTAAAGCTAACATGTGCTCTATTGATATGATGATCAGGTTGGTTAGTCGTTGCTGTCCTGTTAAGTTTCTGAGGCAATTTTTTATGATCTTTAGTTTCCTAAAACTCCTTTCATTTGAGGCGACTGAGACTGGTATTGTGAGGAAAATTCTCAACGGCTGTCGTTGTGTTAGTGGACGCGTCGTCAAGTCCGTTCTTGTATATTAACGTCAGAAGACCTGATAGTGTAGCCGTTTTCATATTAGGGCTTAAATCCAAGGCATGATACTTAAAACTCTCCACTTCTATCGCTAGCTAGTCATTGTCTAAGTCTTCTTTATATGTGGAAGCTAATTCAAGTGCTGGTTCTTCAATTCTACTCCATTCATTGTTTCAAACACAATTAAAGGGTGCACAGACATGTTCTGCAAACTATAAAAGTGGAAACCTCAGCAATAAATTTATTATAATAGAATATGGAACTCCCCTGGTTAGTTCATTCTTCGACATGCCTCCTCAGTGGGCCTACAGGATCAGGGAAAACTGTTTTCGTAAAAAAACTGATAGATCACAAAATGTTCCATCCAATGCCTACACATATCATCTACTGCTACGGAAGTTACCAATCTATTTTTAATTCTATGAAAAATGTTAATTTTGAAGAAGGTTTGCCCTCCAATCTCAGCTCCATTCGAGATGCTTTAATTATCATAGATGATTTGATGGTACAGTTAACAAGTGATACTCGCTTAAGCAATCTTTTTACAAAAATCTTTTACATCACCGAAATCTTTCAATCATTTTTATTACGCAAAACTTTTTTCATCAAGGCAAAGAAATGAGAAATGTTCATTTGAATTCGCATTATGTAGTTCTGTACAAAAATCCTAGAGATAAAAGTCAAATAACGCATCTAGCTAAACAAATGTTCTCCAGAAAAATCAAGGCTTTTCAAGAAATATTTGACGATGCTACCTCAACGCCCTTTAGTTATTTGCTCATTGACTTAAGACCCGAGACGACTGAACGGTTACGGTTACGTACAGGGATATTTCCTGGTGATAAGCATTTAGTGTATGAACCTCGATAGGTCATTTCGTGTTTTATACGTTGCGTACGTAACATGTACTGTGTATAACATGTCTGTAGTGATTGATTTTGAAGGTTTTCAATTTAAGTCTGGGCGTTACATTATTAAAGAATTAGCTTTTTATTCCATCAACGAAGGACATCATGCCTGTTGGACATTTCTTCCCCCTCACCCTTGGAAGAGTTTATCGGTGTTTCAACAAAGGTGTTTCGCCTGGGTTATAAGAAACAGGCATCATCTGGAATGTAACAGTGGTACGTTGCCCTATAGTACTCTACGTATTATTTTACAATACTTGTCATCGGTTCATTCTGTTATTTATGTGAAAGGACTAGAAAAGACCAAGTTTTTAGAAAATCTGTTAGGACGAAATATTGAAAGCTTAGATTGCCCCAAGATCAAAGATTTATCTGCAAGCAAACTTTCAGTGACTTGTTCTCATCTGATTGAATTTCATTGTTGTGCTTTGTACAAAGCGGGTGCTTACGCAGCTTATATAAAACAAAAGTGTACAAGCAGGTGAAATCATTTCGATTCAGAATGCCCTCTCAGAAGGATGTGGAATATCTGAAACTCTTACAGAAAAGCCGAAGAAAAGCAGCTGTATTGAAAAATTGCCCAAATTGTCTCGTTAAATTAATTTGTGAATCTGTATTAAATCTTTTAAAGGGAAACCTTCCAATCAGTAAGCGTACCAAAAACCGACTCGTTCCTTTTAAGAGAACTTTGAGAACACTCGCTGAGAAGAGAGTGCCTCTCTATAGAAAAAGGCGTCTTTTAGTACAAAAAGGTGACGGATTTTTATCCTTTTTTCTCATCCTCGCTGCACTAACTATCCTATCATCCCTTATCCATGGAACATAGCAAAACGTTTGCACTGGTACCGTTAGACCGTATGCAAGAATTGGAACAGGATCATCTGAGCGAAATGGATGCACAGATTCAATACATCTTGAAAAAGAAATTGAGTGATGATGAAAAAGTGAAGTTGTACAATCAAGTTTTACAAAAATATGTCACGTTCCCAAACGTTAATAGAACTAAACCACTCGACGAGAAGCCTCCCGATAAAGACCTTGAAAACAATTTTGATATAGAAAATGAAGTTCTTGGATCCGTTCCTGTGAAACATAAAGAAACTGCAGTGAAAATTATGGAGTTCTTAAAACACCATAACATTTCCTGGAGTCAGAACAAAGAAGTCAAGGTGAACGATGAGATTATTCCAGGCTCAAATGTTATTCAATTCATCAATTTTCTTTTGAGAAACAGAATTCGAAGACCAGCGGCCTTTGAACAGTTTGAGAAAATACTGACATTAAATAATTTTCCTCAAGAAACTGATGTGAAAACCATGTATGCAAAACCTAAAAGAGCAATGAAAAGAAAATTATCTTTGAACAAATGGCTCAAATTGTAATATCTCTGATAATAAAGAATGCATTTGATGACTTCTATGATTTTTTTAATTATATCTTCAAACTAATACCATACTCCCTAGAGTAAAAAATTTAATTACTTTATACACTTATTTTTTCCTACAGTAAAAATTAAGCATTTTAAGAGAACATTAAGCATTTTAAACTAAAAATATAAACTTTTTCTCAACTAATTGTATGTACTAAAAAAAGACAAGATAAAAAATGAACGAAATTTTTTTATTTGTTTTCAAATAAGCAGATGTTTTTTCTTGAAACAATACACTCAAACCCCTTCCATAAGCTTTCTCAGTAACCATATGGAAAGGTTGACATATCGGATTGTAGTACCCTCTTTGTGTATACGGTAGTAGAGGAAAAATGCGGGTTCTAAAACAGTGGTGGAGAAAGCGAGTTGAGTTGTACCGGAAGTGACGGCATGACAGGAAGTGACGTCATGACCGGAAGTGGAGTTGAGTTGTACTGGAAGTGACGTCATAACAAGCGGAGTTGAGTTGTTAGTTTCTTTTCAATTTCGAGTTGAGTTGAGTTGTTTTTTTTCCTGCTTCGAGTGGAGTTGAGTTGTTAGTTTCGGTTTCTCGGATTTCGCCGAATAACACGTGTTTACGTTTTGGACTTCAGGGGGATTGGATTTAAGAGCTGATTTTTCTGTAACTCGTAGCGCCATCTATTAGTACTTTTTTGAGTAAAAAAAAATAAAATCTTTAAAACATATTTTTAAAACTAAAAGATGTGATATTTTTTGCTGGGATCGAACTGACTACCAAAAAGTACTCGTAGTCGAGTGTTAGTTGGATGAGATTATTATAACCACTCGGCCACGAATATCTGGTCACTTACCGAAATATACTCAATTTAAATCTGAATACATCAAGTGCGTAATTGGCTGTTAAAATAGTATAGATTGTTCCACCACATCAATAAGTTCGATCAGTTTTTATCTGCGTTTCTGACATAGAAAGGCGAATGTGGTGGAGAATGACGTCATTCTAACGTGTTCAAACGCGAAATCAAACACATGTGGTAGGCAATGAAGTCACTCGAGAGTAGAGTAGAGTTGAGTTGTAAGTTTACCTCCGCCTTTCTGACATGAAAACGTGAATGTGGAGAAGAAAAGTTTTAGTAACGAATCTGGCAATGGTATGTAATAAGGTGAATGAACGCAGAATGGCAACACCTGGACCCATTCTAACAGGTCTGACCAGTAAGATTCTTTTGACTGCAAAATATCCCAGAGGAGGACGTGTCGCTGCCCTGAAATCTTGGAAGTGATATCACTTGTATCTTCAAACGTGTTCATTCCTGTTCCTTAGTGCTTTGAGTGGAAAACATGAAGCGATCATTTCCTTTTGGATATACTTTACCCTTTACAGATAAAAAAGTGAATATGCATTCTGGGGTCGATGTACTTTCATCTCAAGTATCTGATTCATCATTGAATGAACTAGGTCCAAATAGCTTCCATTTGGGTGATACCAAATTTGCTGTTGTGTCTTGCTTCAAGGGAATTATCCACGTGCATATTCGTCATTATTACAGAGATCAACAGGGAGTGCTGCAGCCTTCCAGAGAGGGAGTATCTTTGCTTCCTAAAGTCTGGAAAGCCTTCTACGAAGCAATTCCTAGCTTTCGCTCAAAGAACGCTAGCGATGTTATTATCGTTTCAAGAAGCCTTTTACTCTCCAAAGAAATTCGTGGAAACGAGAACAGGCAGGTACGCCATTAATCACTTTCTACGACACGCAGGGCTGCGGTGGAGGTATTCTACGACCCGCCCCACACGGGGAGTTCTACAGAACAAGGTACTTTTATCCAGTGATTCTCGTTCTTTTGTTATATACCCCTTCCGAAAACTGAGCATTCCATTCCCATCTTTTCTCAATCCGCATTCGTTCCCCACCGACCAACCCGTTCTTTTGTTATCAATTTCAAGTGAATTCCTCTGCAAGTAGTTCCTCTGCATTCCTACATTCTATGGCATTCGTGAAAACCAGTTTACTATCGTTGAGAACTCCTGAAGCTTCTAACTCATTCCATCATTTGATACAAGTTACCAGTTCAAGCAGTGATTCTTCTTGAGGTACACAACTATATCTCAAATTCTCTTTTTTTTATCAGCGTGACTTTGCTAGCTAACGATAAATTTAAGAATGACTAAACATACGTGTGAACTTTGTAAAAATGAGTGTAGCTCAAAGTTCAATTTGAATCGTAATATTTCTTCGGTGCACGAAAAAAGGGACCTATTTACTTGCATCTTCTGTGAGCGAACTTCACTAGAGAATCAACTCTCCTAACACATGTAGCCAGTTTACACAACAACGTGGATTTTTATTGTGATGTATGCAACAAATCGTTCTCGAGACAAGATGCGCTTATTCGACATAAACGGCTGCATGAAATAGTTTTGAAACGGAAACAACTCTGTACGAAACAGTACGGAGGCTTTATGTTAATGATAAATCTGATAGTTTTACATGTTAAAGAATATAATTATGTTTTGTATATATATATATATAATCAATAAATTCTTTGTTTATCTTTTTCAAATGTGTCTCTCTTAAAATGTATAAGTGCTTATTTTATTACTTTTCTTTTTTTTGTATTTGTATACATACTTTTACTTACTGCAGTGTCATTTGACACATTTAGAATTGTATATTATACAGTTTGTTATTAGAACTAAAAAATGACAAACAAGTAACATATTTCTGTAAAAGACAAGTTTATTCAAACACAGACATGTACACAAAATAAACCTTCCCTTACAAGCTTCCGTGTATTTAACATTTAACAGATTGCAAGTTCACAAATTGAATAGATTTGTAACATTGACATTATTTTCTCTTCTGAAAACTTTCTAGAGATCTTTGACGCTGCTGTTTTGGAGAATGAATTGTAATTTTTCTTTCTCCAGGTAGATATAATTCCATTGTATCATTACACATATTTAAGGAGTAATCATCTATGATTCCATCACTATCACAAATTGTTATATAACCTTTATCGAGTATCATTGTAAGGCCAAAAATGAATGCTGAGGTTCCCATGAAAATAAGAACAGAAAATGCTCTTCTCTGGATGGGTTCCATTGCTTGAAATGAGACATAGACCTTGATTATAATCAATATATACTGCTTGAAACTTGAAAGCCTCATCTACTTATGGATTTTTATAGCGGGGAAATAACTGATGATTTACAGAGGAAGCCAATTACAGACTCATTTTGGGGTTGGGGTAGGCATCACTTCTTTCATTACCCTCACTGCCTTACCGAGTTGTTGAGGTATAGCAAATTTATTTTTTACAAAGGAACTGGGGAAGTTAATTTCCTTAAGTGCATCTTTAAACTGTTCTTGTCCATTCACGTACTTATCCATCTTTCTTTTTCGCACTAAACGGTCTATCAGGTCAACAATATTAGAACTTTTCACTATTTTACCTTTATACACAAATTCTCCATTAGGCATCCAAGAAACAACCTCTTTATTGCGTTTTAAATAAAGAATAATATTTCTAGTTAATCCAATTAAGTTTTGGGGAACGGTCTTGAGCACCATCTCCTTCACATTTAACGTCCTTTTTTTCTCATTAGCAGTATCTGTTTCCTTCTCTGGATTATCTGACAGTTCTGAATTAATTGTTACAGATGGTGGATTCAATACATTCACGTTAATCCTCCTCTGCAATACTTGATTGTATAACTTAATTTTTTCATCATCATCCATTTTATTAACTAAAATACTTTTCATCTCACGATCTAATTCACTCAGCTGTTCGTCTGAAGGCATATGTCTTGATAATCTTTCCTCTGGAACTAAGATAATTTTCTTTGCATATTGCATTTTTTTTACTTGTTAAGTAGAGTAGCCACAAGACAGTGAGTGCTGCGGGTATTAAGATATTTAAAAACCCTCCTTTTTGAATAATAATTTTTCGCTTTTTAGTGAGGGTTACTTTTTTATCTGCTAGGTCTCTAAGCGTATGCCTATGACGAGAAAGTTTTTCTTCTGTTCATCTGTTAAAGGAACATTCCCTTTTAAAGTGTTCAAACAACATTCAGCTATGCAATGGATGCTAGATTTCGGAAGATTTTTTAAAAAGGCTTTCCGACATTTTGTGGGGCATACAGTTAAAAGTCTCAACCGTTGCACGTCTCCTTCTGTTAAAGGCATAATGAACAATGAATTATTTGCAAGTTGTGAGTTTATTTTAACTGATAAACACAAGTTTCTTCTCCTGGAAGAATTTTTGTACGCAGTCGCATATTCTCTTCTGTCTCAGATTTCAAATCTACAAGTAAATAGCTGAAAGGCCTTTTCGTGGCGTCCTCAAATACTTCAAGAAAAAAATTTAAATTACGAGGGTAGAGTTGTCGACCGAGGTGTGTAATTTGACTTACATCACGTCGCGATTTAAATAAAAACATGTAATGACAGTTTAATGACATTTCTCTGAATTCTTTTCCTTTATGAAACAAATTTTGCGTTACAGTCATCACAGATAAATTCATATGATGAGATCCTTTTGTATACAAGTTTGTTATTCTTTTATCACTGCCACATTCAGAAATTAAATCGTCATATATAAAAAGTGTATTATATCCTAAATATTGCTTAAAGTTTTCGGGTATTCCTTCTACAAAGATGATATTCGGCATCTCATCGTATAACTTTTGATAGATTCCATAAAACCACACTATTTTATCAAGGGTAGGATGAATCATATCTGTGTGGCTGTTTATCAATTTTTTCAAAAAGTGCGACTTGCCTGATGATGTAGGTCCGCAGACAAGAGCAGTGAAAGGATGCTTTAAAGCTAATGAATTCATGGTTACAAATGACAGAAGTAAAGACTAGGGTAGTTATTTATACTCTTTTTTATTGAAATAAAGGTACATGTATATTCGAAATTTTTTTCACAAAGTTATACACTCGTATATCATTATTTGTAGATTGTCTATCAAATAATTTAACAGTAAATTCCATAGATCTACTTCTAGATCTTTGATACAAAAAGTATACACAATATTGTCCACACACAGCAGTTTTAACACTTTGAAGAGGTATGTCGTTGTAGACCACGTGCGGAAACTTTTTGAAATAGTCATGTATGTAGCCCAAAAAATACGAAGGTGGTTGACCGAACGAATCGAAAAACTCTAAACTTGTTGGTGATTTCATATAAACAGCTAACCAATGAGTCCCTGGTTTGTGATGAGGATTGGTGTTTAAAATAAATGCAGCCGGAAAACACTTAAAATTCTTGGGAATTCGATCACTTGGGAAAACTCCAACAAAATATAAACGTGTGTATGCATCACTTTGTAAAATGTTATTCAATTGTATCACATTCATATCGAAAAATCACACAAAATATTTCTAGACTTCGTAATTTCGATCACGTTTTGAAATTCTGCATATACCAGCACTGAAACAGTTTTCGGTAAAGCGTTTGCAAACTTTATTTCAATGCGAAGATTTTCTTGGTGAATTAAATTTAAATGGTTGCCATCACCCAAGTCTGGTGTTAAATCAAAGGCATATAGCGTGTACCCTTCGGAAAACTCATCTCTGTTAATATAGATACCTTTATTGGACGAGAGTTTTTCACTTCCTAGGAGCAAACTATTGTAAGCACGAATAAATTGGCCGTCTGCATAATTAGGATCCAAGGGCTTGTAGCTGATAGGATTTCCATCTACATAAACGTCTATGAAATTTACATGGTTGTGCTTGAGGTAAAACGGGTTTGTTGGGTAAGTGCCACTAAATGAATCATGATCGACACATGTTACGACCGTGCGTTTCGGGAGTTGCCCAGAAAATATGTTATCCTGTGAAAATGAGAAAGAACCTTTCGATACTGAATATAGCTTACACAAAACTCGATCCATTGGATATTTTGCAAATGATTTTTCTAAGGCTTTGGCATGTCCAATTAAAACACCTGGACTGACTTTCACTTTCCGGATGAAAAGTGATGCATGTTCAATAACAACGTCATAATTTGCTTTTTGAGGAGCAATGAGACAAAACTCCGGTTTGCTGCGTATTAACTTTAACTTTAAGTCTACCAAGTTGAGTAATAGACGGTCTTGATAAAACAAGTCGCAATGTAAATTTCCAATCATATCTAAAACTTTACTCTTTTCAATCATAGAAGCCCGTTTCTTCAACCCTGCATTTTCACTTGAAGGATCGGTTTCACCAAAGTGTCCTGCTGTAGCTTTGTAGAAACATTCTGAAGTAGGGAAGCTTTTCTTATAATCAGAGCCGTAATTGAGCAAAGTCTCAATGTAAGCTCGGTAAGGGTAAGTGTTACTGGATGATGAAATTAGACGCTCATTCAAACTCACATCGACTTGGGAAAATAACGAGTGAAGAAATAAGTTACATGGAGCAACTTTTTCATTTTCTGGTAAAACTGCATTGTCCTTTACAACTTTAACTTTTACATAGAGTTGGGTTGCTGATAAATCGATGTATTCCTCACCTCTACCAGATATGTTGAATTCGATAGGTCCACCATCACGAATATTAGCTATAGGATAAAATTCAGACCACTGCCCTTTTTCAATAGCTGTTTGAGTCGGTGGCATAAGAAATAAGTCCAGTTCAGATTTCACAGAGGGTAGGGAATCATTTCGTATTAAGGCCATGCTAAATATTATGAGAATATGTCAGATGCACACAGCTTGCGATACTTCTTTCGAATGATGCGTTTCTTCTTTGTGCGTTTCCTTTTATTTCCTCCAACCATTGATTTCACTCGATTGGATACTTTATCGGTTAAAGTTTTCGTTGCTTCTTTAGCTCGGTCTTTGATAGCTGACTTTACATCTTTACCTTGCAAGTAATCATTTGCAATATCCACCCCAGATCGAAGTGCTTGCTTTCCCAATGCTTTCGCACCCGATTTAAATAAAGGAAAAACCATCCTAAACATGCTTCGAAAAATTCCCCCCAAGATCGTTATTTTTCTCAAATAATTTACTCTCCTCGGGTTTCGTGGGGAAAGTAATCCCTGAAAAATTTAAAGAATCTTTAAATTGAAAATAGTTCGAAGCGCGAGAAGGGTTTTCCGTCGCTGGATGTAAAGCGGCTAATAGTCCAACGGAAACATTCTTTATCGAAGTTCTTCACATTTATCACTGAGCGTTTAGATTTAAAAAACTGAGGGAGTTCAACAAAACTAGACCCCCTCAATGGGGAATACTGGATTTGTTTTAGAATTAATTCTTCAATTGAATCAAGTGACCATCCTGAATCTTTCATCTCAAAATCCTCGCTTTCTTTTAAGATTCTTTCGCATGCCGTTTCAAACAAGTGGTCGATGTCAGTGTTCAACAATAAAATTGTGTTCTTCGTTTTGAAGGAACACTCTTTACGAATTTCTCCTTCTTCAGTAATTTTTTGATAGGTACATTTTAATTGCAAGCTTACTTTTAGCTGCATCTGTAAAAGTGCTTCTTTTAGATGGTCTTTCACACTCGTTTCGACGCTCTTCATAAAGGAAGCAATATCCATTATTCTGTCTGTGTTGCTGAAAGTCCACGTTGAAATGCGATTTTCAAAAGCACTTTCTTTCTTCTGTGCAGTTCTAAAACATGGATTGGTGCCGTTTGAGGTCGATGGTCCTGGATCCGCAATGCCTCCCCCTTGAAGGTTTTCAGCACGCTTGCTCCGCTTGCTTGTGATGGGGGCAGCATCACATGCTTTCCGTTTCAAAACTATTTCATGCAGCCGTTTATGTCGAATAAGCGCATCTTGTCTCGAGAACGATTTGTTGCATACATCAAAATAAAAATCCACGTTGTTGTGTAAACTGGCTACATGTGTTAGGAGAGTTGATTCTCTAGTGAAGTTCTGCTCACAGAAGATGCAAGTAAATAGGTCCCTTTTTTCGTGCACCGAAGAAATATGACGATTCAAATTGAACTTTGAGCTATACTCATTTTTACAAAGTTCACACGTATGTTTAGTCATTCTTAAATTTATCGTTAGCTAGCAAAGTCACGCTGATAAAAAAAAGAGAATTTGAGATATAGTTGTGTACCTCAAGAAGAATCACTGCTTGAACTGGTAACTTGTATCAAATGATGGAATGAGTTAGAAGCTTCAGGAATTCTCAACGATAGTAAACTGGTTTTCACGAATTCCATAGAATGTAGGAATGCAGAGGAACTACTTGCAGAGGAATTCACTTGAAGTTGATAACAAAAGAACGGGTTGGTCGGTGGGGAACGAATGCGGATTGAGAAAAGATGGGAATGGAATGCTCAGTTTTCGGAAGGGGTATATAACAAAAGAACGAGAATCACTGGATAAAAGTACCTTGTTCTGTAGAACTCCCCGTGTGGGGCGGGTCGTAGAATACCTCCACCGCAGCCCTGCGTGTCGTAGAAAGTGATTAATGGCGTACCTGCCTGTTCTCGTTTCCACGAATTTCTTTGGAGAGTAAAAGGCTTCTTGAAACGATAATAACATCGCTAGCGTTCTTTGAGCGAAAGCTAGGAATTGCTTCGTAGAAGGCTTTCCAGACTTTAGGAAGCAAAGATACTCCCTCTCTGGAAGGCTGCAGCACTCCCTGTTGATCTCTGTAATAATGACGAATATGCACGTGGATAATTCCCTTGAAGCAAGACACAACAGCAAATTTGGTATCACCCAAATGGAAGCTATTTGGACCTAGTTCATTCAATGATGAATCAGATACTTGAGATGAAAGTACATCGACCCCAGAATGCATATTCACTTTTTTATCTGTAAAGGGTAAAGTATATCCAAAAGGAAATGATCGCTTCATGTTTTCCACTCAAAGCACTAAGGAACAGGAATGAACACGTTTGAAGATACAAGTGATATCACTTCCAAGATTTCAGGGCAGCGACACGTCCTCCTCTGGGATATTTTGCAGTCAAAAGAATCTTACTGGTCAGACCTGTTAGAATGGATCCAGGTGTTGCCATTCTGCGTTCATTCACCTTATTACATACCATTGCCAGATTCGGTACTAAAACTTTTCTTCTCCACATTCACGTTTTCATGTCAGAAAGGCGGAGGTAAACTTACAACTCAACTCTACTCTACTCTCGAGTGACTTCATTGCCTACCACATGTGTTTGATTTCGCGTTTCAACACGTTAGAATGACGTCATTCTCCATCCCCACCACGTGTTTGATTCCACGTTTGAACACGTTAGAATGACGTCATTCTCCACCACATTCGCCTTTCTATGTCAGAAACGCAGATAAAAACTGATCGAACTTATTGATGTGGTGCAGCAATCTATACTATTTTAACAGCCAATTACGCACTTGATGTATTCAGATTTAAATTGAGTATATTTCGGTAAGTGACCAGATATTCGTGACCGAGTGGTTATAATAATCTCATCCAACTAACACTCGACTACGAGTACTTTTTGGTAGTCAGTTCGATCCCAGCAAAAATATCACATCTTTTAGTTTTAAAAATATGTTTTAAAGATTTTATCCTCTACTTACGGTTTTATACACTTTCGTTTCTTCCTTGTTGACAATGCGTCGACGTTTTGCATCCCGGCATATCTTCGAAGGGTTGTGAACAGGTATGCACGCTTCAGAGTCCATATTGCAAACCAGTTCCTGCACCGACTGAAAATTTAGTATTTGGGCATTTCTAAAGTTAAGAGTGAAACCCCTGACTTTGCAATATATAGTATTTGGTCTTTCCGGCGGCTGTCTCATATGCGTAATTTTTTGGACCACCTACAAACATATAAAAAAAATTAAGTGATAAATTCTAGGGATAAAAAGTAAAAAACACGCTTTCATTTTAGAAAGAAGTCCCAGAAAAAATAAAATGATTCAATCATTTATATCATTTAATAGTGTAACGTTTCAACAATAAAAATTTATTACTAACCAGACACAAATACAAACATATAAAAAATATTAAGTGATAAATTCTAGGGATAAAAAGTAAAAAACACGATTTCATTTTAGAAAGAAGTCCCAGAAAAAATAAAATAATTCAATAATTTATATCATTTAATAGTGTTGCAAGTGTTACCATCGGGAAAATGGAAATGGTTTATAGTTACTGTCAAACCAAAAAAGTTTAAATCAGAGTCTACCTGGAATTTGCTTCAAAAATGGAAAAATTAATCTCTGCCAACTGGAACCACGACCACACGAGATTTTGACTTACGCATCAGGAGATACGTCAGTAGTGGGAAAATGCGGGTTCTAAAACAGTGGTGGAGAAGGTGGAGAAATCGAGTGGAGTTGAGTTGTACCGGAAGTGACGTCATGACCGGAAGTAGAGTCGAGTTGTTCCGGAAGTGACGTCATAACCGGAAGTGAAGTTGAGTTGTACCGGAAGTGACGTCATAACAAACGGAGTTGAGTCGTTAGTTTCGTTTTCAATTTTGAGTTGGGTTGAGTTGTTTTCTTCCTGCTTCGAGTGGAGTTGAGTTGTTAGTTTCGGTTTCTCGGATTTCGCCGAATAACACGTGTTTACGTTTTGGACTTCAGGGGGATTGGATTTAAGGCGAATTTCAGAGGGGTTGGATTTAAGAGCTGATTTTTCTGTAACTCGTAGCGCCATCTATTAGTACTTTTTTGAGTAAAAATAATAAAATCTTTAAAACATATTTTTAAAAAACTAAAAGATGTGATATTTTTTGCTGGGATCGAACTGACTACCAAAAAGTACTCGTAATCGAGTGTTAGTTGGATGAGATTATAACCACTCGGCCACGAATACCTGGTTACTTACCGAAATATAATCAATTTAAATCGGAATACATTAAGTGCGTAATTGGCTGTTAAAATAGTATAGATTGCTCCACCACATCGATTGCTCCACCACATCAATAAGTTCGATCAGTTTTTATCTGCGTTTCTGACATAGAAAGGTGAATGTGGTGGAGAATGACGTCATTCTAACGTGTTCAAACGTGGTGGAGAATGACGTCATTCTAACGTGTTCAAACGTGGTGGAGAATGTGGTGGAGAATGACGTCATTCTAACGTGTTCAAACGTGGAATCAAACACGTGGTGGGGATGGAGAATGACGTCATTCTAACGTGTTCAAACGTGGAATCAAACACGTGGTGGGGATGGAGAATGACGTCATTCTAACGTGTTCAAACGCGAAATCAAACACATGTGGTAGGCAATGAAGTCACTCGAGAGTAGAGTAGAGTTGAGTAGTAAGTTTACCTCCGCGTTTCTGACATGAAAACGTGAATGTGGAGAAGAAAAGTTTTAGTACCGAATCTGGCAATGGTAATAAGGTTATTTGTGGACTCGCAGAATGGCATCACCTGGACCCATTCTAACAGGTCTGACCAGTAAGATTCTTTTGACTGCAAAATATCCCAGAGGAGGACGTGTCGCTGCCCTGAAATCTTGGAAGTGATATCACTTGTATCTTCAAACGTGTTCATTCCTGTTCCTTAGTGCTTTTAGTGGAAAAACATGAAGCGATCATTTCCTTTTGGATATACTTTACCCTTTACAGATCAAAAAGTAAATATGCATTCTGGGGTCGATGTACTTTCATCTCAAGTATCTGATTCATCAATGAATGAACTAGGTCCAAACGCTTTGGTAGGAATTTCACTGCTTTGTATGTTGTCTCAGGAATGCTGACGTATTGATAGTGTGAGAGAAGGTTCCCCCATCGAACAATAGTTCTTTTTGTCGTTCACATACCTGCATCCCACACCCTCCTCATTCGAAGCTTCCAATCTCATTCCTTCAAAAGCGCTAGACTCATTGACTATCTCTTCCAGTGTGTGTTTGTGACACCTGTGTGGGGGAAGATTCCCCCAGCCATGGACAGCTCTTTTGTGTATCACACACCTGTGCGAGGGAAGATTTCTCCAGTCATGAGCAGCTCTTTTGTCGATCACATACCTGTGGGGGGAAGATTCCCCTAGCTATGAATAGCTCTTTTGTTGTTCACAAGCACACTCGTCTATTTACTTTTGGATACAATGATTGTGATCTCCTTTCCAATAACGAGAGACCCCGTGGAAGCAAAAGGGAACGGAGTCGATTTTTCTTACCCCCTCTACCACTGTTATAAAACCTTCCTCAAACTTGGGTTTTGTATCACTTGAAACTCGGTATTCTGTCTGACTTACTTTGATACCTGTGAAGCAATGCTCGTAACTTGAATTCATCGACTCACTGCGAATCCTTATAGTCCCGTCTCGATCGACTTCCAAGTGATCTCGAAAGGCCAGCCTGCTTATAACGTGCGAGCGTGTACAGTTCTTCTAGTGTTTTCCTTTTTCATATCCAATACATAATGGATAAATACGAATGTGGACTTTGTAATAAGGTGTTCTGCAGTAAGTTCAACTTGGAACGACACGTTTCTTCGGTGCACAACAAGGACTCTTTCACGTGCGATTTTTGTGAAAAGAATTTCAATAGAAAATCGGCTCTACTACGTCATATAAACAGTGTTCATGACAAGACTCAATTTCAATGTGATGCCTGTACAAAAGTTTTTACCCGGCTAGATGCTCTTATACGTCATAAAAAACTTCATCAACGACATCCCAAAAGAAAATCATCCGAGTCATGTGAGCAAAACAAGCGACCCAGACGTGGAGGAAATTTGCCTACAACTTTGACAGACGCAGCAGGACCATCAACATCAACGAGTGGAGCATCTTCTAGAACTGTGCGACAGAAAGAGAGTGCCTTTGAAAACCTTCTCTCTACTTGGACTATTCCCAACCCAGAAGGAATATTAGATATATCCGAGTTTATGGAGCAAAAGAAAGAAGAAGCAGTAGACCTCGTCGCAAAAATTGTTCGACAGCAAACTGCCGTAAAGGTAAATTTTCACCTTTTATGTATTTATGAACGTTTCTCCGAAAGTGTAATATTAAAAGAGTGTTCATTTAAAACTAAAAATGTAACAATATTATCTACAAATGATATTGACAACGCTTTCACTAACGCTTCAGAAAAAATATTAAAAGAAAGTGAAGAATTTGAACTAAAGGATTCCGGATGGATGCTTAAATCCATTGATAAATTAGAAGTAAGAAGTAACAAATATGTGCCTCTACGAGGAACTAGTTATATAGATTTACCCAACATTATTAAAGCTAAACATGCAGTTATAAATGCTAAAAATTATGATAATGAATGTTTTCGTTGGAGTATTTTAGCTGCATTGTTTCCTGCAGAACACAACCCCTCTCGTATATCTAATTATATAATTCATAAAGATGATCTTAATTTTACTGGAATCAGTTTCCCCACAAGCCCAGGGGAGGTTAAAATTTTTGAAAAAAACAACAGTGATATATCTGTAAATATTTACTCATTTACTGAGAAGGATATGATTATTTTTCCATTAGTGATTACCTCTGAAATTAGGAATAATCACATAGATCTGTTATTAATAAAAAAGAACGAAAACATTCATTATTGTACCATAAAAAGCTTATCCAGATTGATTTCTAGTCAATTGACAAAAGGGAAACGTTCTCATATCATTTGTAGACGATGTTTGAGTTTTTTCAATTCTGTAGTTGATTTGCATAATCACAGCGAATTATGTAATCGAAATATTCCATGTAGAGTAGAAATGCCTTCTGAAGACAAAAAGTGGTTGTCTTTTAAAAACCATAAACATTCAGAATATGTGCCATACGTAATATATGCAGATTTTGAAACGTTGACAGAGAAAGTTTCTACGTGTATCCCCTTAGATGACTGTTCCTACACAAATGTGTATCAAAAACATAAGGCAATAAGTTTCTGTTATTACGTGGTAGGACGCAACGGAGAAATGAAAACCCCTGTTGTTTACAGAGGGGAAGATGCTTCTCTAAAATTCGTTGAATCTCTTGAGAGAGAAGCTTTGGAAATTGAAAATAAAATATTCAATCCTATCCCGATGAAGCTATTAACTGGGGAAGAGCAGCAGAGGCATGAAGAATCACATACTTGTTATATGTGTGAAAAACCTTTTATAAATGGAGGAGATCCAAAAGTTTACGATCACGATCATTTCACTGGTCTTTACAGAGGACCTGCTCATTCTAAATGTAATTTAAATTACAAGGTACCAAATTTTGTACCGGTATTTTTTCATAATTTTTCTGGATACGACTCTCATTTATTCATTCGCGATCTTGCATGTAATAATAAAAATATAACTATCATTCCAAACACCGAAGAAAAATACATATTATCACAAAAAGGGTGGGAAAAAACATTCATTTGCGATTTTTAGATACCCTGAAGTTTATGGCTAGCAGTTTGGAAACTCTTTCCAATAATTTAGAAAAAAAAGATTTCAATCATATTCGTAATCACTTTTCTTCATGCTGCTGGGAGCTCTTAATTAGAAAAGGAGTTTACCCATATGACTATATGGATAGTGTGGAGAAATTTGAAGAAACACAACTCCCGTGCAAAGCTAGCTTCTATAGTCAGTTAAATTATTCGAACATTTCAGACGAAGATTACAAGCATGCACAAAATGTGTGGAAAGCTTTCGATGTAAAAACCCTAGGAGACTACTCCGATCTTTATGTAAAAACTGATGTTCTATTACTTTGTGATGTGTTTGAAAACTTTCGATCACTCTGCATGCAATCGTATCACTTAGATCCTGCTTGGTATTATACCGCTCCAGGTCTGTCATGGGATGCTATGCTTAAATGCACGGGGGTTAGTATTGAGCTTCTGACGAATTATGATATGTTGTTGTTCGTAGAACAGGGAATCAGGGGAGGAGTATCGCAATGTTCACATCGGCATGCAAGGGCAAATAATAAATACATGGCTGAATTCGACGTATCGAAACCATCCAGTTACTTGATGTATTTGGATGCGAATAACTTATATGGATGGGCTATGTCAGAAAAACTACCTTTAAAAGCGTTTGAATGGTGTGACATCCAGGATGCCGATTCTTTAAACGAGTCTAATGATTTCGGCTACATTTTAGATGTAGATCTAGAATATCCGGATACGCTTCACGATTCCCATAGCGATTTTCCTTTGGCTGCTGAAAATGCCATTCCTCCTGGTTATAAAGAAAGTAGGCTATTGTTAACACTAAGAGATAAAAAAAGATACGTAATTCATCACAAATCATTATTACATTTTTTGAATTTGGGTTTAAAATTGATCAAAATACATCGAGCCATAAAATTTATTGAAACAGATTGGCTTAAAAGCTACATAGAATTAAACACACATATGAGGGCCAGGGCTCAAAATAGTTTTGAAAAAGATTTCTTTAAATTAATGAATAATTCGATATTCGGTAAAACGATAGAAAATATACGAAGAAGAGTTGATATTCGTTTATGTACAAACGCTAAATCGTTAACAAAATTAATATCTAAACCTAATTTTGGTCATAGGACCATTTTCTCTGAAAATTTAGCAGCAGTTCATATGCAGAAAACAAAAATGGTTTTTAACAAACCCATTTGTATAGGCATGTCAATACTGGACATATCCAAAACTTTAATGGTAGAATTCCACTATAATGTGATGAAAAAGGAATATGATGATAAAGTGAGACTTTTATACACCGATACTGACTCTTTTATTTACCACGTGTTCACAGAGGATTTCTTTGAGGATATGAAAAAAACCTTTAGATTTGTACGATACATCGGATTTTCAAGAATTCAATCAGTACAATATCCCCAAAGTAAATAAGAAAATTGTGGGTAAAATGAAAGATGAAAATGGCGGTTCAATTATGACAGATTTCATTGGGTTACGTTCTAAAATGTATACTTATAAAGTGGAAGGACGAAAAGATGTCAAAAAGCTTAAAGGTATAAAAAAGCAAACTGTAAATGAACATATTCAGTTCGAAGATTACTTCAACTGTCTTAAAAATAAACAATCAACATATGCAAATATGAACTTAATTAGATCTAAACAGCATACATTGTATTCAATTACTCAAAATAAACTAGCTCTCTCCTCTTCTGATTCTAAAAGACATGTTCTATCTGATGGTATCCATACGTTACCATATGGCCACTATTCCATTTCAAGTTAAATTGATGTGTTGTGATTTTTTTTGATGAGTAATTATATCATTGCATGATTATATATATATATATATATATATATATATATATATATATATATATATATATACATATTATAACATTTGTTAATGTGAAAAAAATAATGACTGCATAATTTAAGTAAGATTGTTAAATATGATGAATCAAATTGTGACCAGGAGAACAAAAAAACATGGTTTTTATGAAACTGAGTGTAAAATTTTGAATGTATTTCCAAAGCATATTAAAATTGTAAATAAAGTTGCATTTCATCTTTAAAACAGTAGTTCTTTTTTGTTGTTATAATCACAATTTAACGAATTAAGAAAAAATCCTTTTTATTTAACTATTTGAAATTGTAACAAGTGATATTTTATCCATCCATTTTCTTATAGATTAAGCATGTGTATATTTATATTATGTTCCCCATTCGATCACCTCAGTAACTAAAGTGTAAGTCAGAGGTATGGAACAAAACGAATTAGCTCCATTTTATGAAGATCCTAGCTTACCAGGGAGCTTTGGTGGAATAAATGCCTTGTATCAGGCAATGAAGGGTAAAAGTTTCGAAAAGAACTATTCAAAAATGGTTAGAGAGACAAAATGCATACACTCTGCATAAAACTGTTCGTCGCAACTTTCTTCGAAACAGAGTAATTGTTGGAGGAATAGATATGCAATGGCAGGCTGATTTGGTAGACATGCAAAGTGTTGTGAAATACAATGATGGTTTTCGATATTTATTAACATGTATTGATATTTTTTCTAAATATGCATGGGTCATACCTTTGAAGCAGAAAAATGGGGCAAACATAGTAAATGCATTTAAATCAATTTCCAAGGAAAGAAAACCGAAAAAATTACAAACAGATCAAGGAACTGAATTTACAAATAAATCATTTCAATCTTATTTAAAATCTGTCCAAGTAAAGTTTTTCACGACAAATAATGAAACCAAAGCTAGTGTTGTTGAAAGATTTAATCGTACATTGAAGACTAAAATGTGGAAATACTTTACCCGTAAAAATACTTACAAATTTATTGAGGTTTTAGACAAACTTGTATACAGTTATAACCATACACTCCATCGCAGTATTAAAAAAGAACCTATTAATGTAACAGCTGAAAATCAAAAACAAGTGTGGAATACCTTATATGGAGATGTAAATAAAACTAATGTTAAGGAGATTCCATTCAAATTTCGGGTTGGAGACTTCGTTAGGGTTGCAAAGACTAAATTAACATTTGAGAAAGGGTATGAAAATAATTGGTCAGAGGAAATATTTACGATTCAGCGTTGTATACGTAGAAAGTTACCAGTATATAAGATAAAAGATTTAATGGGAGAAATAATCACTGGTACATTTTACTCAGAAGAATTGCAGAAAGTTAAAAAATCAGATACTTTTCCTGTGGAGAAAATTTTAAAGAAGAGAGTAGTTAAGAAACGTTTGGAATACTTTGTCAAGTTTAGAGGTTATCCTCGCAAATTTAATACGTGGATTCATTCCAAAGACTTATTTTCGAAAAATTGAGATTGCCCATAAAATTTGTTTCCCACCCATCACCCACAATGAGTTTCTATGTCACACTTCCCAGTGATAGCTCTATCGAGTTTTATCCTGGCAACACAATGTCTCACTTCTACACGAAACTCCCCAAACGTCTAGAACTCTCAGGTGAATGGGAAGTTGGATTAGTTGAAATAATTTATCCCAGAATGTGGAATAATATCATTGATGGTGAAAATTCTTTCGAATATGATTTAGGAAACGGAGTAAAAACGAATGGAAAAATAGCGAGTGGTTTTTATGATTCTCCGAATGACATTTTACATGCATTTCCGAAGCACATAAAAATTCAAATGAAATATAACAAACACACAAAAAAGGTGGTGCTGCAGCTCACTAACGGAGCAAAGCTGCGATTATCCAAGGGATTAGCTGAAAACTTAGGATTCGATCCTAATAAAGTGATTGGAGAAAATATTATTCCAGGAAATGGAGGCATAGATACAGTAATCACTGAGAGTCCTTTTGTTGCGGATCCTAATGTTGATTTACATTTGCTGTACGTTTACACCGATATCATTCAGCCTGAATTTGTTGGTGGGATCTTAGCTCCTCTTTTACGAACTCTGACAGTGAAGGGAAGAGATGGTGACATGATTCAGGAACAATTTGAGAGACCTCATTATCTACCAGTTTCCAGAAAAAATTTTGACTCGATTGAAATCGTTATAAGGACACACACTGGTCGTTACGTCTCATTTGAACGCGGGAAGTTGATAGTGAAACTACATTTTCGCTTGAGACATTTGCAATCTCTAGATCAAAATGTATCAACCTTATCGTTGTTGCACAAAAACATTTGAAGACTATTATACTCAGCAAGCAGGTAATGGCTTGTCATATTACAAAGGCATCTCTCTGCAGAAAGGAAGTGGCTTGGGGGGAATTTTTCGAAGCATGTTTAGGATGTCGATGTGAGTTTGAATGAGCGTCTAATTTCATCATCCAGTAACACTTACCCTTACCGAGCTTACATTGAGACTTTGCTCAATTACGGCTCTGATTATAAGAAAAGCTTCCCTACTTCAGAATGTTTCTACAAAGCTACAGCAGGACACTTTGGTGAAACCGATCCTTCAAGTGAAAATGCAGGGTTGAAGAAACGGGCTTCTATGATTGAAAAGAGTAAAGTTTTAGATATGATTGGAAATTTACATTGCGACTTGTTTTATCAAGACCGTCTATTACTCAACTTGGTAGACTTAAAGTTAAAGTTAATACGCAGCAAACCGGAGTTTTGTCTCATTGCTCCTCAAAAAGCAAATTATGACGTTGTTATTGAACATGCATCACTTTTCATCCGGAAAGTGAAAGTCAGTCCAGGTGTTTTAATTGGACATGCCAAAGCCTTAGAAAAATCATTTGCAAAATATCCAATGGATCGAGTTTTGTGTAAGCTATATTCAGTATCGAAAGGTTCTTTCTCATTTTCACAGGATAACATATTTTCTGGGCAACTCCCGAAACGCACGGTCGTAACATGTGTCGATCATGATTCATTTAGTGGCACTTACCCAACAAACCCGTTTTACCTCAAGCACAACCATGTAAATTTCATAGACGTTTATGTAGATGGAAATCCTATCAGCTACAAGCCCTTGGATCCTAATTATGCAGACGGCCAATTTATTCGTGCTTACAATAGTTTGCTCCTAGGAAGTGAAAAACTCTCGTCCAATAAAGGTATCTATATTAACAGAGATGAGTTTTCCGAAGGGTACACGCTATATGCCTTTGATTTAACACCAGACTTGGGTGATGGCAACCATTTAAATTTAATTCATCAAGAAAATCTTCGCATTGAAATAAAGTTTGCAAACGCTTTACCGAAAACTGTTTCAGTGCTGGTATATGCAGAATTTCAAAACGTGATCGAAATTACGAAGTCTAGAAATATTTTGTGTGATTTTTCGATATGAATGTGATACAATTGAATAACATTTTACAAAGTGATGCATACACACGTTTATATTTTGTTGGAGTTTTCCCAAGTGATCGAATTCCCAAGAATTTTAAGTGTTTTCCGGCTGCATTTATTTTAAACACCAATCCTCATCACAAACCAGGGACTCATTGGTTAGCTGTTTATATGAAATCACCAACAAGTTTAGAGTTTTTCGATTCGTTCGGTCAACCACCTTCGTATTTTTTGGGCTACATACATGACTATTTCAAAAAGTTTCCGCACGTGGTCTACAACGACATACCTCTTCAAAGTGTTAAAACTGCTGTGTGTGGACAATATTGTGTATACTTTTTGTATCAAAGATCTAGAAGTAGATCTATGGAATTTACTGTTAAATTATTTGATAGACAATCTACAAATAATGATATACGAGTGTATAACTTTGTGAAAAAAATTTCGAATATACATGTACCTTTATTTCAATAAAAAAGAGTATAAATAACTACCCTAGTCTTTACTTCTGTCATTTGTAACCATGAATTCATTAGCTTTAAAGCATCCTTTCACTGCTCTTGTCTGCGGACCTACATCATCAGGCAAGTCGCACTTTTTGAAAAAATTGATAAACAGCCACACAGATATGATTCATCCTACCCTTGATAAAATAGTGTGGTTTTATGGAATCTATCAAAAGTTATACGATGAGATGCCGAATATCATCTTTGTAGAAGGAATACCCGAAAACTTTAAGCAATATTTAGGATATAATACACTTTTTATATATGACGATTTAATTTCTGAATGTGGCAGTGATAAAAGAATAACAAACTTGTATACAAAAGGATCTCATCATATGAATTTATCTGTGATGACTGTAACGCAAAATTTGTTTCATAAAGGAAAAGAATTCAGAGAAATGTCATTAAACTGTCATTACATGTTTTTATTTAAATCGCGACGTGATGTAAGTCAAATTACACACCTCGGTCGACAACTCTACCCTCGTAATTTAAATTTTTTTCTTGAAGTATTTGAGGACGCCACGAAAAGGCCTTTCAGCTATTTACTTGTAGATTTGAAATCTGAGACAGAAGAGAATATGCGACTGCGTACAAAAATTCTTCCAGGAGAAGAAACTTGTGTTTATCAGTTAAAATAAACTCACAACTTGCAAATAATTCATTGTTCATTATGCCTTTAACAGAAGGAGACGTGCAACGGTTGAGACTTTTAACTGTATGCCCCACAAAATGTCGGAAAGCCTTTTTAAAAAATCTTCCGAAATCTAGCATCCATTGCATAGCTGAATGTTGTTTGAACATTTTAAAAGGGAATGTTCCTTTAACAGATGAACAGAAGAAAAAACTTTCTCGTCATACGCATACGCTTAGAGACCTAGCAGATAAAAAAGTAACCCTCACTAAAAAGCGAAAAATTATTATTCAAAAAGGAGGGTTTTTAAATATCTTAATACCCGCAGCACTCACTGTCTTGACTACTCTACTTAACAAGTAAAAAAATGCAATATGCAAAGAAAATAATTTTAGTTCCAGAGGAGAGATTATCAAGACATATACCTTCAGACGAACAGCTGAGTGAATTAGATCGTGAGATGAAAAGTATTTTAGTTAATAAAATGGATGATGATGAAAAAATTAAGTTATACAATCAAGTATTGCAGAGGAGGATTAACGTGAATGTATTGAATCCACCATCTGTAACAATTAATTCAGAACTGTCAGATAATCCAGAGAAGGAAACAGATATTGCGAATGAGAAAGAAAGAACGTTAAATGTGGAGGAGATGGTGCTCAAGACCGTTCCCAAAAACTTAATTGGATTAACTACAAATATTATTCTTTATTTAAAACGCAATAAAGAGGTTGTTTCTTGGATGCCTAATGGAGAATTTGTGTATAAAGGTAAAATAGTGAAAAGTTCTAATATTGTTGACCTGATAGACCGTTTAGTGCGAAAAAGAAAGATGGATAAGTACGTGAATGGACAAGAACAGTTTAAAGATGCACTTAAGGAAATTAACTTCCCCAGTTCCTTTGCAAAAAATAAATTTGCTATACCTCAACAACTCGGTAAGGCAGTGAGGGTAATGAAAGAAGTGATGCCTACCCCAACCCCAAAACGAGTCTGTAATTGGCTTCCTCTGTAAATCATCAGTTATTTCCCCGCTATAAAAATCCATAAGTAGATGAGGCTTTCAAGTTTCAAGCAGTATATATTGATTATAATCAAGGTCTATGTCTCATTTCAAGCAATGGAACTCATCCAGTGAAGAGCATTTTCTGTTCTTATTTTCATGGGAATCTCAGCATTCATATTTGGCCTTACAATGATACTCGATAAAGGTTATGTAACAATTTGTGATAGTGATGGAATCATAGATGATTACTCTTTAAATATGTGTAATGATACAATGGAATTACATCTACCTGGAGAAAGAAAAATTATAATTCATTCTCCAAAACAGAAACAGCCGCGTCAAAGATCTCTAGAAAGTTTTTCAGAAAATCTTTGAAAGAGAAAAAAATGTCAATGTTACAAATCTATTCAATTTGTGAACTTGCAATCTGTTAAATGTTAAATACACGGAAGCTTGTAAGGGAATGTTTATTTTGTGTACATGTCTGTGTTTGAATAAACTTGTCTTTTACAGAAATATGTTACTTGTTTGTCATTTTTTAGTTCTAATATCAAACTGTATAATATACAATTCTAAATGTGTCAAATGACACTGCAGTAAGTAAAAGTATGTATACAAATACAAAAAAAAGAAAAGTAATAAAATAAGTACTTATACATTTTAAAATAAAGAGAGACACATTTGAAAAAGATAAACAAAGAATTTATTGATTATACATATATATATACAAAACATATTTATATTCTTTAACATGTAAAACTATCAGATTTATCATTAACATAAAGCCTCCGTACTGTTTCGTACAGAGTTGTTGTATTTACAAAACGTAGAACGTCAAAATCAAAGAATAAATACCTCAAGGACATATTCTCCGAAGTTAAAGTTTCTCCGAATCTATTCCAGTCGATTTCATATAAAGCGTTTAGGAAATACCGATCGTAACGTTCACTTAAACTCATAGTCATACATTCATGCCCAAGTTGATTTTCAAAGTTGTTTTCACATCCAAAACAATTCATCATTTTCTTTATTTTTTCCGAAATGAGTACTTTTAGATGTTTAGCCACTCTGTCGGTAAGTTCGCTCACTTTCTCAGATCTATCAGGATCGCCCTAATATTTCTCATCGGTTCCTGCTCCACGTTTCACGAATTCTTCTTTCACAAAATAATCGAGGGATTCATTAACAAATCCTTCATTAATGGCTTCAGTAATTTCCTCCGATACAGCTTCCAGTCGATCCAATTGTTTCACAGAGAGAAGAATGCGCGTTGCATTTAGTTGAAAAGCACAGTCTTTCTTTTGAAACATATTTTGAAAACTCACACATTTCTCGTTTCCCCGAATTTCTTTGGAGAGTAAAAGGCTTCTTGAAACGATAATAACATCGCTAGCGTTCTTTGAGCGAAAGCTAGGAATTGCTTCGTAGAAGGCTTTCCAGACTTTAGGAAGCAAAGAAGCTCCCTCTCTGGAAGGCTGCAGCACTCCCTGCTGATCTCTGTAATAATGACGAATATGCACGCGGATAATTCCCTTGAAGCAAGAGACAACAGCAAATTTGGTATCACCCAAATGGAAGCTATTTGGACCTAGTTCATTCATTGATGAATCAGATACTTGAGATGAAAGTACATCGACCCCAGAATGCATATTCACTTTTTGATCTGTAAAGGGTAAAGTATATCCAAAAGGAAATGATCGCTTCATGTTTTTCCACTAAAAGCACTAAGGAACAGGAATGAACACGTTTGAAGATACAAGTGATATCACTTCCAAGATTTCAGGGCAGCGACACGTCCTCCTCTGGGATATTTTGCAGTCAAAAGAATCTTACTGGTCAGACCTGTTAGAATGGGTCCAGGTGTTGCCATTCTGCATTCATTCACCTTATTACATACCATTGCCAGATTCGGTACTAAAACTTTTCTTCTCCACATTCACGTTTTCATGTCAGAAAGGCGGAGGTAAACTTACAACTCAACTCTACTCTACTCTCGAGTGACTTCATTGCCTACCACATGTGTTTGATTTCGTGTTTCAACACGTTAGAATGACGTCATTCTCCATCCCCACCACGTGTTTGATTCCACGTTTGAACACGTTAGAATGACGTCATTCTCCACCACGTGTTTGATTCCACGTTTGAACACTTTAGAATGACGTCATTCTCCACCACATTCTCCACCACGTTTGAACACGTTAGAATGACGTCATTCTCCACCACGTTTGAACACGTTAGAATGACGTCATTCTCCACCACATTCACCTTTCTATGTCAGAAACGCAGATAAAAACTGATCGAACTTATTGATGTGGTGGAGCAATCGATGTGGTGGAGCAATCTATACTATTTTAACAGCCAATTACGCACTTAATGTATTCCGATTTAAATTGATTATATTTCGGTAAGTAACCAGGTATTCGTGGCCGAGTGGTTATAATCTCATCCAACTAACACTCGATTACGAGTACTTTTTGGTAGTCAGTTCGATCCCAGCAAAAAATATCACATCTTTTAGTTTTTTAAAAATATGTTTTAAAGATTTTATTATTTTTACTCAAAAAAGTACTAATAGATGGCGCTACGAGTTACAGAAAAATCAGCTCTTAAATCCAACCCCTCTGAAATTCGCCTTAAATCCAATCCCCCTGAAGTCCAAAACGTAAACACGTGTTATTCGGCGAAATCCGAGAAACCGAAACTAACAACTCAACTCCACTCGAAGCAGGAAGAAAACAACTCAACCCAACTCAAAATTGAAAACGAAACTAACGACTCGACTCCGTTTGTTATGACGTCACTTCCGGTACAACTCAACTTCACTTCCGGTTATGACGTCACTTCCGGAACAACTCGCCTCTACTTCCGGTTATGACGTCACTTCCGGTCATGCCGTCACTTCCTGTTCAACTCAACTCCACTCGATTTCTTCACCTTCTCCACCACTGTTTTAGAACCCGCATTTTCCCACTACTTACGTCAGAGTCGAAGCATTTTCTTAGTAACATCAGAAAATACAACTCATGTTTCCAAATGACATCATTCGGCGCCACATCAGTTGTTGGACAGCCCGGATTTCTGTCGACTTCAAGGCGCAAGGGCAGATTTACCATAGAGCGGGATCGTTGCTTCCGCTGCCAGATCAACCACCAAAATTTCTACAACAAAATTTTATTCAAAACGAACAAATGGAAACTGATCAGAGGTGCGCCTACATCTCGGGAAAAGACGTCAGATTGTGTTAAACTTACAGAGGATATTTCATGAGCACAATAATCTTATTAAAACGTTTGAAACAGCATTGGAACGTATGCCAACAGATGAATATAAAGTAGTCATAAGAGCAGACCGAAGACCAGCAGGCGAACACGAGCGGCGTTTTAACTCTCCTCAAGCAGATGAAGTCGCGGTGGTTATATCAGGCGATGAGTTCCATCAACGGGATATCGTTATTCAACGACGAGGTGAATCATTGCAGCGCATTTCGGAAACACATCGATCTTATGATGCTCTGCAGTGATATTCCCCCATGGTTAAGATGGATATCATTTTAATCTGAGGCAGATCAACCCAAGAACAGGTGAAACAACCAGCAAGAAAGTTTCAGCGATGGATTTCTATGCGTACAGATTAATGGTTCGAGATTCTGAGCAGAATCATGTATTGAACTGCAGGCAATTGTTTCATCAGTTCATCGTCGATATGTACGCTAAAGTCGAGAGTGAGCGTCTCCTTTACATTCGTCTAAATCAACATAAACTGAGAGGTGACAAATATATTCGCCTGAGAGATGCTGTGTCAAATGACGGAACTTTGAAAACCTCGGTGCCTTGGTCATACTACCATCTACATTTACAGGCAGTCCCAGACACATGCACGAATACACGCAAGATGCTATGACGTACGTGAGGACGTACGGACCAGACTTATTTATCACCTTCACCTGCAATCCGACTTGTACGGAGATCAAGGAGGTTCTTACCAATGGTCAATTACCCAGTGAGCGCCACAACTTGATTGCGAGAGTATTTAAACAGAAGCAGTTGAAACTGATTGACGTTATAACAAAGGGCCATGTATTTGGAGAACCGAGATGCTGGATGTATGCGATTGAATTGTTATTTTATTTCTATGATTAGTTTTATATTTTTACATGAATATTATGTATATTTGATTGATATAAAAAGGATATTTAAAATGTTTCATTATTCATAATTTACATTTTGTAATGGAACACGAAAAACTTCAACTCATTAATCATAAAAGCGTAATTTTATTTTAGATTTGGCAAACCAGAATTAATGTTTCATTATTTTATAAATTTGATTTAGAATCCCGAGTTTGTCTGTTTGAGTTAACACAGCTAAATGTTGCAGTCATATTTGAGCATTACTAAATTTTATAAATCATTATCGTCTTTATCAATATTTTCAAATTTCTTTTTTCGAATTGCTCTATTTCAGAATAAACTCAGGCAGTCGAAATTCGACACTGCGCATCATTTGTTTTTTAGAATTCTACATTTTTTCGTCGGGATTTCGTTTCTGTTTGTCTTTATGTCTTAATCTTTTACATATTGCAATATATTCAGGAATTAAATGCATATATTTGCGTCCCAAGTATATTGTAGAAGCTATGAAAAAATTAAAACGTATTTTCCGTACAACTTAAATGATTGCATTTTTCTGTGAAAGAAAAGTGATTATTCTAATTCACTTTTCAAGCAACATTTAACCATTTCAACCCGAGCAACGCCGGGTAATTCAGCTAGTATTAAATAAAATCGACTTGTTAAAAATAGGATTGAAGCATTTCATAAACCATATTGTAAATGTGAACCACATTATGCGCTTTAGGGAATCTTTTTTCATGTTTTAAAGTATGTGTAAAATCTTTCATTATAAGATTGCATTTGACAAAAGAGCTTTACTTTAAAATAATTTCCCTGACCTATAACTTTCTACTGGAAAGGTGGAAAACAAATTGTTTTGACGAATTTTTATTATAGTTAATGAAACATGCAATATAGCAAATTAGAAAAGCAAACACCTAGAGAACGAAATGAAACTTCTTTTGTATTAATTCCAAACAATCCGCGCAGCTGGAAAGTTCCTTTTCTAAAAACATCTGCTTGACATCCTGATCTTTTTTGCTTCGTATTTTAATAAACCTAACATTGAAATTTAATTATTTTCCACTTTTAAGTCAGTTTTATTCTTTCTTCCTTATATTTTAAATCTTGAGATAAATCATACTGAATTAGATTGTTTAACAATATTTGTGAGCATTTCAATGTTATATCGTTCTTTGACTCGATGAAAAAGCGTGGTGGCGATAAAAACACATTCCACAGCAAAATGAAATCCTTCACTCTATTGTTTTCTACCTGAAAAGGGTACACTTTTTGATTTTTCTCTCAAAATAGAGTAATTTAACTAATTAAGTATATTTGTGAAAATTTATGTACACAAAACATGCTCCTCAATTGAGCGAAACATTTATCTTCCACGATTTTTTAAGTTGAAAAAAACTTTTTTAAAAGCGTTAAATCTGCGATAACTTAAACTTAAGGTTCCGTTCCTTAAAACAATAAAAATAATTTTGTATTTGATTTTTAGAACTATAAATAAAACAATTTATATTTACTTCTAATAAGAACTTGTAAAGTGTGTATCTGCTAAAAATTCATTTATTCAGTTCTTATGTTCTTAAAGTTATTCTTTTGCTCCATTTATTAGTTTTCCCAAAGATGAAGAAAGAAGATGGCTACTAAATGGCTACATGTTTCTATGAGTTTTATTCAGCGAATTTAAAATGTGACGAACGTGAGAATAAATTTTATAAATTTACTGTTTCTTATTTATCTTATTTCTCTTTCGTATCTATAAGCTATTGATTTCACACACAATTAATACAAATTTAATATTAAAAATCCAGCACAGAACTTTTGCACACACTTAAAATTATAAAATTTGTCATTATTTAATTTATCACTGATAAATTTAAAATCCATATATAGACACACAGGTGTAACTTATTTAGTTTTTGAACCAAAAATCTAAAATTGGGTAAAATAGCTAACAACTTTAAGTACATGGTGTAAAAAAGTTACTTTCCATCTTGTAAACATTACATGTATAACCTTTCACTGTAATAATGCTTCTATGGTTAATTGTCCTAAAATAAATTTGCGTTTACAAAAACAAAAGCAATTATGTATCCATAATATAAATGAAAGCTTTCAGTGGTGACCCAGACGTGATTTGAGCACGCAATCTTCTTATCTGTTTTCACTATTTTTATGCAATAGTAAAATATTTATTTGAGGCAGTCGTTTATTAACTTGTGCATTTATTTTTCGATTTATTCCAACTCGTGTTAACCTCATTAAGTTTAAAAAAGGAAGTTTGAATTATTTTCTGCTATTAAATCTTTATGATAATTTTCACAATGCCTAATACAGTTGTTAAAGAAAAATATCTAATATATTTAATTAAAGAAGGTCAGGTTTCGGACAACTATCTTACACACAGTTTTAGCCAGTAATGATAAACTAGTAAGCATCCCCTAACCCAGTGATTCTCAACCTTTTTTGTCGCGGCACACTTTTAACGATTTCAAAATTTGGCGGCACACAAAGAAAATTATAAGTTTAAAAGTTGTTTACTTACCTATAATATACTGTGTAAAATAGTTTATGATAATAATTGTGAATGTAAAATAAAATAATATAATATGTACTACAAAAACTACAGTACGTTTATTAAGGGATTAATTACAAGGTAATAATAAGAATACTTTTAATGAGAAATTTGAGCTTGATGTTTTTTGATAATTTCATTTATATTTGGTCATAAAAATGACAATGCTACTCTCATATCGTCTTCTACATTTAACAGTCTCGATCTTTTTTTCGTTTTTATGTTGGTTAATACTGAAAATCCGAATTCACACAAATAAGATGTAGAAAATTGTAATAATATTTTTAAAGCTTTTTTGGTTATCATGGGATAATCGCATCTAATGTTAATCCAAAATGAATTAATTGATTCTTCCGAATATTTTAAAAGTAAATCTCGATTATTAGAAAGCGAAATTTTAGTTCTTCCTCTTCATTCAAAGTTAATTCAAATACAGAAGTATTCGTTATCACAAATGGATTACGAACCCAATCAAATTTTTTTATATCTAAATTTGGGAAATAATGAATAATTCTCTCCTCTAATGTTGTCAAATGGTCAATAAGAATTTTATGAATAGTTTTATTAAAATCTTTTGGGACTGACTCAAACTTTTCCATATTGCCTTGCTGAGCTTTATTCTTCCATAAAGTTATTTGTTTTTGGAATCCCACCAGTTTATCTGTTGAGTTTAATATATTTTCTTTCGGCCCTTGCATACTTGAATTTATGTTATTAAAAATAACAAAAATGTCTGATAAGTAAGTTAGTTTAGCACACCATATTTCATCTTCCAACAAATGAACAAAATCATAATTTTTATTTTGTTCAAAAAACATTTTCATTTCGTCTTTTAATTCCAGCACACGAGATAAAACTTTACCTCTGGACAACCACCTTACTTCCGTATGCAGTAACAAGGATTCGTACTTAGCTTCCATAGCTTGGCATAAATTACTAAATAAGCGACTTTTTAATGGTCTTGATTTTATATAATTAACCATTTTAACACATTGTTCCAGAACTATTTTCAATTCTGATGGCAAATATTTTGTAACAAGTGATTCTCGATGCAAAAAACAATGGGTAACTAATATATCCTCATTCAGTTCTTTAACATGTGCTACAAATCCTTTTAGATGTCCAGTCATAGCTGGAGCACCATCTGTGCAAATGCCAATACATGAATTCCACGAAACTTTAATTTCTTCTAAATATGAACTAATTACATCAAAAATATGTTTGCCAGTTGTAAAATTAGGTAACTCACGACAGCATAAAAATTGATTAATTATATCATTTTCGTGAATAAACCGAACGAATGCAATTAATTGAGCTTTTCCCGTAAAATCTGTTGTTTCATCGATTTGTAGAGCAAAATTTGAATTTGCAAGAGTTTTTGCAGTATTTTGTTTAATATTTTGCGACATATCTCTGATTCTGCGATGGATTGTGTCATTCGAAAGTGGTATTTTACAAATATCAATATCTGCTGATTCACCAATCATTATTTTTACAATTTTGCGACAAGCTGGTAACATAATTTCTTCAGCCAAATTGTGAGGTTTTAATTTAACTGCAATCAATTCAGCTATTTCATAAGAAGCTATTTGAGCTTTTTCAGACACACCGAATTGTTTTTCAAAAATCTTTACTTGCTTGGATTTTGAAGGGAAATACTTTTGAAAGTAGCTTTTATCTTTTGTTGAAAGCGAAGGATGGTTAGTCAGCAAGTGACGTTGGAGCTTGCTCTCTCTCTCTCGGAACCATGGCACTATTTGATAATTTACAACCACATACCACACACTCGGTAACAACCATGTCATTTTCCATTGTAGATGTAAATCCAAATTTCAAAAAATCGTCATTGTATTTCCGATGAACAACATATTTTTTGGAGCAAGAAATATCTTTACTTGTACCGGGCGTGGGCTCATTAGCCTGATCGCTAACGTTATCATTATTATCATCGTTAAGCTTTCTTCTTTTTAACCATTTATCCATTTTCGGAAGGTCCTGTTAAAATAAAAATAATATTGTCAAAAAATTATTACTAACCATGGTTATATCCATATATGAAGATTGCCTCTTAGCTTTTATCATTCAGGTTTTATTCCTATTTAACCTAAAGTAACGTCGAATATCCACATACAATCGCCGAGAACAAAGAATCCCGAGAACCTTCAAAGACCGATGAAAAATCCGAATGATAGCGGGCACACTAGCGTCTCTAAACGGCTGCGTGCGAACGGCTGTTAGTAAAAAGAGAAAATAAAACTATTCTCATACTTCTTTTTCACTTCCTTTATACATTATTTGATTGAGGGGTGGAGGTGGGGATACTGGGAACACTTGAAATTTCTTCACGTTGGGGCGAATATTTCACTTTATGAAAGGTCACAGTTATCGAAGATAAAAACAGTTAAAAATATGGTATTTAACTGTAAAAACTAGTTTTCTTTTACAGTGTACTTTTCTTTAATTTAAACAAACTTTACTCGTAATAAAAAAAAGCATTATAATTTTTACTATATACATTTCTAAAATTTGGCGGCACACTCTAAGAATTTAGCGGCACACAAAAGTGCAGCGGCACAGTGGTTGAGAATCACTGCCCTAACCCTTTTGACATTTTCCCTTAATGTACAATTGCAAAAGGTAACAGACAGTCCAGCGATAAATCAAACCAGCACTACAGGACCGATCTCGACTGCTGGTCTGGTAAACTTGTGCGGAGGACTGTATCTGGACTGCAAGCTGGTTAAGCCGATTTGGAGGACCGGGCCTGATAAAAAAATATTTGGAGGATTGTATCTGGATTGCAGGCTAGGTAAAACTGTCCTCAGGACCGTATCTGTACAACAGGCAGGTTAAACATGTCCAGTATCTGGTCTGCTATCCTAATAAACATATTTGGTGGACTGTCGACCGAGTAACCTGTACGGAGACCGTATCTGAACTGCGGTCCTGATAAAAACTTGGAGGGCTGTATCTGGTCTGCGAGCCGGGTAAACATAACCGACGGAGCTTATTCGGCTTGAGGGCCGGTTAAACCTGTTCAGAGGGCCGTATCTAAACTCAGGACCTGCAATCAATACTACAACGTATTTATCTTACACGTACGAATATTTGTTGTATACGTGCTAGTTAAACTTGATCCCAATGCGAACTTAAGCTAATTATATTACAGCTCAAATGGCTAAAAACATTCAAAAGTTACACAAATTCAATATTCAGTAGTATGCACATTCGTATCTCCTAACAATGGTAAAACGTAACTCAAATTCAAGAACTATTCAGAATGAGTATACACATTCGCATCACTAAATTCTAAAAGTAAATGTTATGTCGCCAAGAGAAGCGATAAAAAATCAAATCAATCAACCAAGCTGAATTTTCGCGTAGCAGTCACGTGACTACTAGCGACATCTTGCTCCCTCTTTTTGAAGATGTTCTCAATGCGATGCTAAGTATTCTTATATTTCACGTCTATGATCCAATTGTAGTCAAGGAAAAGAAAACATATTGTACAACAGTAAAAGAGGTATTCTCGCATACGAAATTTTCGCATTCTTGTCTCGTGCAATCCAACTACTTTTCGTGTGGAGGTAGGTAGGTATTTTAATTAACGTCACACTGGAGCAACACAACGGGCTATTGGCCGCGGTCCTGGATCAATCCCAAAGGGAAAGATCGAGGACAACATCACGTAATTTTGAACCACGGTTCTTTTCTTGTGGAAAAAGGTTGGAAGAGCAACGGATTAGCAACCGGAGGGTTGCGAGTTCGAATCCACTCAAAGACCGTACTGTACAAAGGGGGCTGGTGCACGATAAATCTGTTGTGGCTCAAATGTAATCACGTTGGCGTGGTGTGGAAGTTTGGAGAGTGGGGTGCCAACTCAGGTGTTGCCTCGTGATTTGACCGTGGTTCAAAATTACGTGGTGTTGTCCTTGAATCTTTCCCTTGGGGATTGATCCCGGACCGTCACCAATAGCCCGTTATGTTACTGCAGTGGGACGTTAATTAAAATACCTACCTACCTTTTCGTGTGGAAAATATAACATAGATACAAATAAGCCAACTAAATTTAACTTGTTACAATGCACGACATCTTGTATTGTAACTGCAATCGTAACTGTGATGAAAAACTTGGAAAAAAGTGTTAGAAATCATGGAGTCTTATGTTAAAATAAAATTATTATAAACCATGTGGGGAAATTAATATAAATCCCACACAATGGATGAAAGTACAGTAAGTGTCCAAACATACATATTGCTGTTTCAACCATGATTATTCACTGCCGGTTTCAATTGCATGTGTTAAGATGAATGTTTCTTAAAGTGCAAACCTCGTGTTAACAATCTATTGTTATCTGTAGTGTGAAAATATATCGTAAAAGTGCATTTTTGAGGGAATTAATTGTAAATTGATAAAGAAAAAACAATTCAAGATTTTGTGAATTTTCCGAAAAATTGATTCTCCTAAAGTTAGGGTTACTTGTACAATATTAAAGATCTATTTGAATTTGTCTCGTAAGCCATATTTACACAATATCTGTTGCTTCGAATTGTTTCAAAAGAAAAATCACGGAATTCTTTTCATTGTGGTGTTGATTGGATTAAAAACAAATTTTTTCCCGGTACGATCCTGAGCCATCGATACTTAATTCCTTATGTATTTAAATTTGTTTTGGGTGTTTGAACGGAATTTGAAAAAAAGTTGAACAAATTCATTCCCTAACAATTTTTTCCTCAGGAAATTCCTCATTCTTAGCAATCGGGACATTCATCTGTTCATTGCAGTGTGCTATGCTGAATTATGTTTAATATTGATTTTATTGTTAATGGGTAAAATATTGAGAGGCCATGAACAAAATCTGATTTATAACACCAATAGTTTTTATTTGCTGTAAGATGTCAAAGCTGTTAATTGTGATTTTATATACTGCATTATTCCATTAATGAATGCACATGCAATTGTCTTAAAAAAAGTTTTGTACAGTTGCTTATTCTGTATATTATAAGCTCAACAATTGGATTTTATCACTCGAGGTCCAAGGGGCCGTCATGGCTCAGCGCTATGCCCACTGTGCTAGCAACCTTCGAGTTGTAGACAGCACAGGTTCGATTCCTGTTAGGTGCATTCCTCTCTTCTGTGTCAGTAAAACTTTCATTGTGTGTCTATTACTTGATATTGTATGTCTTGTGTCCGGCACAGCATGGCCAAACATGGCTCTTATGCCATAAAACACTAAAACCAACCACGCAAGGTCCAAAATTTGACAAGTTGTGCCACAACAATTCAACAGGTCTGGTAGGAAACATGGGCATTTTATGTAACAATTTTGTTCGAGTTACACCACTGCAAACAGATGAATTTATTTGATCTCTACTGATGATTAATAAAACTTTATTTCATAAATATAAGTTCCAATTCTTAGAAAAACCTTCCTCTGAAAATAGTGTTGAACTGAAAAAATCCCTTGGAATAGGAATCAAACTTCATGCCAAACTAAGTAAAATACATTTTGTATGGAATCCTATTTGCTTTAAATGAACAGTTGAAAAGAAAAACAAAAAACCAAATAGATTTAATTAAGTATAAAGTATGCCATAAAAGTATATATTAAAATAACATTCATTAGAAACTTAAATGTTTAGTCAAGCTCACTTAATTACTATCTCACTATAGCAAAAAAATTAATCTCAATAAGGAATTATATCCAAATCTTCATAGTTTTCGATCAGAAGATGCATTTTTACAACTTGGCATCATTAGTAGGAACTGAAGTAACCTTGCACTTTTAAGTATTCACATTTTTAATCCTGTTCTGTCTTATAATTAACTGAATGGGCTTGACTAGGTAGTGTATCCAAATGTGAAAAAGTGCTTCAGAAGCAATCACTTTGCTGATACATGTTACAGAAAATCTAGTGTTCCAAAACTTCTCCCAAGTAAAGTGTGCTGGAATACCAAGGTCTTGAAGGCTGGACAAAATACAGAAAACCATGAAAGTATTTATAAAATTATGCAAATACAAGTTTCTAATTTTGGATTGAAATGGGAATGTATAAGGCACAGATTGCAGCTTTTTGCCATTGTTGTAGACATAAAACAACTGCACTAGTTTTGAGTCTGCACGTGGAAGAATCTTCAAATGGAAAGTCAAGCTACAAAAACAAGTATGTCATACAAGAATATATATAGGTCATCTCTGCAGTAAGAGTTCTTATCAATCTGATAAATTAATAAATTTAAAGAGAAAAATAATATTTCAATGATTCTATTTAACTACTACAAATATTAAAGTTTATTAAAAATTAAGCAATTATAGAACTAGATTATCAGGGTATTCCGTATATAGTTCAAGACAGTCAATTGTGTTTATCAAATTTTGAGAACTAAAGTGTTTTTAAATAATTCAACTAAATGTTCGCTTATTTCTTTCTAGCTTTTCATTGATTATGATGGCCTGGATGACCATCAAATCAGGCTTCTTAGAGATTTACTCCATCCTTCAAATCTCGGTTCTGAAATTGAAGTAAGTTCACACATAATTTTGTATGAGAAAAACAATTTATCATTCATTTTGATGCGTAAGCATTTGTAATGAATGATGAAATTTGTATTTTTTATTTTATAATTATTTGAAAGTTATTTGTCTATTAGTTCTTTTAAACTGTGATGTATTTATTGAGTAATATGTAAATAAATATTCTTGAAAACTTTAATTTCACATATTTGTTTTCAGTCAATCATTATTTTTAAAACAAATTAATTTTGAATTTTAGTTCCCATGGAGTGACTACTCTGATGATGAAAAAATAATAGCAAAAGGTACTTACACTCATCTTTTATTATTTAATTGCTTATTTTATGAGTTTAAGAAGATTAATTTACATCAAAATTGCTAAAATCCAGGTAGGGTCCATATTCTATTTGAAAATTAAAAGTTTTTCAAAAAGGAAATACACTCACTGCCAAAAGTTAAGCACGGGGAGGAAAATGTTAATTTCCGTAAGCCAATCTGAATTTGAGAGGCTGCATTTCACTGCAGAGGTAGATGGAAGTATGCAAGTATGTTCTGTAACAGTCAATCATGGTTTCGTGTCGAGAAATATTTAAAAAAAGGCAGTTGTATAAAAAGCCAGCATTGTGAAGGGTTAGAGGAGTTTCATGTAAGAGCTGATAAAAAGTGTTCAGAACTTTCGTACGATTAGTTTTCAAGACAGACGTGTTTCTATGGCTTCCAGAAGACGAATGGCAGATAGCGAGTGCTGGCATTCTGTGAGACGTCTTGAAGCAGGACAATCAATTACAGATGTTGCTCTTTTCTTCGGTGTTCATCATTCCGTCATTTCACGATTAAGGAACCAAGCCAAACAGTTGTCCAAAGACCTGTGGCCGGTCGCCCAAGAGTTACGACCCCCGCGGAATATCGATATATTGCTGTTTTAGCCAAGCGGAATCGAAGAGCGACCTCCACACATGTGACATCTATGGTTGCAGCGTCCAGTGGTAAGACGATATCTTCCACTACTGTTCACAGAAGGCTACACATGAATGGACTGACGCCCGGGTACCACAAGTTTGTGTTCCTCTATTCGTCCAATCCAGAGGGGCACAATTAAAGTGGTGTCGGCAACATGTGAATTGGACTGTGTCTGATTGGGCCAACGTTATGTTCACAGATGAGTCAAGATTTGCCCTGGAGCCAGCTGACAAGCATGTAAGGGTCTGGAGAGAAGAAGGCATACGCAATCGGTCCCAGAACATCATCGAGCATCAAGCATTCCGAGGTGGAAGCATCATGGTGTGGGCAAGGATTTCGTTGGGATATCGCACCGACCTGCATATCTATAGACGGGGTTCTGTGATGGCTGTCCGGTATTTAGGGATGAAGTCCTAGAACCCACTGAGATGCCACAGCAGTTGGTCGTGCTTTCGTTTTAATGGATGATAATGCACGTCCCCATCGAGCCAACATCGTCGACGACTACCTGGAGAGAGGGGATTGCGCGTATGGATTGGCAGGCGTACTTGCCCGACCTTAATCCTATTTAAAATCTTTGGGGTGCCCTCGGCCATGCTGTGTCTGCACGTTTCCCACCCTCAGTCACTCTCACAGAGTTGCAAACTGCTCTACAGGAGGAATGGCGATTACTTGACTCTGGGGTGGGTGATCACCTCATGGAAAGGCATGGTCACACGCTGTAAACTTTATATGAGGATGAGGGATAGTCACATACCTATTAATGTCGGTTTTGTTTGTTTTGGATTTAAACACCATTTTGTTAATGACTCCAATATGACTTCATCTTATAATTTATGAAAATTCAATATTGTTTTCATCTTTGTATGTAATTCTTTGTTTTGTTTCATGCATAAACATATTTGCTACTTTCCTGCCGCATTTCGTGTCAATCAAATCTGTACTTGTCGATTTTTTCGCATTTTACCGCTTCATGCTTAACTTTTGGCAGTGAGTGTATGTTACCTATATAGTCAGCTTACAAATGTAAACATTATACCAAAAAACATGGTTTTGAGAAAACGAAGCAGAAAAAATTGCACTAATAACTAACTCACTAGGTGTGTTTCTCAAGAAAAAATTTAACTTAGGTGCAAAGAAATGCTAAAAATCTTGTTATCTTGAAAATTTAATGTGTTTTACTTGTAATATGACAATATGTATTACTAACATTAATGTCACTCTACATTTGTAGTACTATTAAAGACTACCCTTGAAAGTTTTATTTTCATATACCTTTGACTATTCGTAAAATGTGATTTCTTAAAGATTCTTTCTTACAGGGTGTATATCTTCCTTAAATATTCATGCACCAGCATTTGAATCATTTGTGCCAGGATGTAAATATACTGTGGAATTTGATCCAGCTAACCAACCTGAGGCTTCTTATTTTAATGGATCAAATTTACAGGATACAGCCCCATTGATAGACAATACTCATTATTATGCACCTGTTGCAGCAGAACCTAGAACACTGCAGCCTACACTTCAGAACCTTCCTAATGATCAAGTTCATGAAGACATATACGATCAGAGCATTTCATATTCTCAACCTCAGTCGACATACAATGGTCATTTTTATTCTAATATGCATAATACTCAAGGTTCTGCACCAGTGTCTGCATTCAAGCTGAATCCAACAGTCTCCTCTTTTGTACCACACAATTATCCTCAGTCTGAACAACCATTGAATGGACTACAAAAGCTGACTGAGGATTTTGGTGTAGGGGATCCTGCTTGCAAAAGTAATGATATACAAACAACTGACGTCATACATGAACAAAGTGTTTCAGCAGATCTTTCTGGGCAATATGTAAAAGATTTGAAACAGACTCAGGAGCCAAATAAATCGGATGCTCCTCCTGTCTCCTCAAAAGAAGCGGCAGCTGATGAAAGTGCAAATAACACGAAGAGCAATACCATAGTCCAATCTGGGGTACGATCGTGGGCAGATATAGTAAGCCGTGGACAGAAATCTGTTGAAAAAGTTCCTCTTGCAAAAGTTAATGATAACAAAAAGTCATCAAAAGTCTCAAGTAAGGATCAAGAAAATGACAGCTTATCTATTGATGAAGACAAAATATCTCTTGTATTGGGAAGTAAGTTCATATTGTTTTCATGTATATTTTCTGATTGAGAAGTTTGTTTCAAGTATAAGCTGACTTAAAATTAAACATATTAAAATTTGTAAACAGTGTTACATTGCCATTCAAAATTTTTACTACAATAGTAGGAATTGACCTGGTTAAGGTTTTAAATCTTGTTTTAAAAAATTTCCAGTTTTAAATTTAAAAAGTTTCAAATGAAGGTGCAGTCATTAAAATAGCTTTTTTGGGTTACTAAAGTGGCTCATTTTTACATTTATAATTTTCTCTTTTCAGATCACTTATATGAGGTGAAATTGAATTTCCTGCCTTTACTACTTCAGCCTCGTGGACTTATTAATAGGAGAAATTGGTGCTACATAAATGCTGTATCCTTTTACTGAAAACTACAGAACTTCATGGAATTCTCAAAAGTTATTTTTATTTGATCAGAAGAATTTAATTTTTTTAACATTAATACATCCATAGCAGTTACTGCCTTATTATTTTAATATCTGGTGAGTTTTATATTAATTTTGTAAGAGGTGTTAAACTGATCCATGTTCAAATCAGCCCCCATTTCCAATTGTTTAATATAATAAATAGCATTAGATGTGACCATAAAGTTGAGTAAATGATCTGAACCAAAGAACAGTACTTAATGAACTTGGGGGAAATGCTTATTCTTCTAAATATCCACCATCAGAGAACACATATTTCATGAGGTCTGTATTGCTTGCCTAAAGTCTTGCCTTGTATTTAAGTTTATAAATAAACAATTTCTTTAACTAATTCAGACATTACAAGCTTTATTAGCTTGTGCTCCATTTTACACACTTGTAAGAAATCTGCCTCTGGGACCTGCTGTGGAACGTGGAAAATCGTCAACACCTGTTATAGACAGCATGTATGTACCTATTTTCATGATATTTTTTAGTTTTAAAGCATTGCAAAATATTCCTGCTTATGACAGTTTTTAGATCTTGATTATCAAACTGGTATTTACAGTTGAATGAGAGAAGTATGTTAATTAGATATTGGGCCATTCCTGAGGTATTAGCTGTCCACTTGTATACTACTAAAAGCTGTCTCTGAAAAATATTTGCTTTTGTAACAGAATGCCCTTCATCAAACACATATTCAGAAAATAATTTTTAATGGACTATCTTTTTCACAATTCCCTAAATGCTATGAGCATTGCATTTTATAATTTTTTCATATTGACATGTTCAGACCTGTTACGTACTATTTACAAAACTTAGATTTTCTTATAACTAGCTTCAGTATGTATCTTTGGTAGCTTTTTATTTCCAAAATCATTTGAGAAGAATTTGAGCTGTGTGGGTACTCTCCCTAAATACATCCTTGCCCTTGATAAGTGCTTTTTAAATATGCTAATGTAAATTAAGAACTAAATAGGCAGAATCGTAAGTCTTCTATTACAATCACAAAAAGAACCTATAAAGGTTGAATAAATATAAACATAATATCAAAAAAACAATATCTCGACATTAATTTAAAGTTAGAGGAATACTGTATCTTTCAGCTGCCGTATATTTTCTGACTGCCCAGTATACTACTCAGGAGTGACCTTGATTGGATACATGGCTACTTGATGAGTTTAGTTTTACAGCATTTTATATTAAAATTTAGATTTGAGGACCTATGATGTACAACAGTGAAAAATGCAGAACTATCAGAAATTCTTCATTTAGTGAAAAAGTACATGTGTTATTCTGCATGTGGTGGTAATTGCTGAATATACTAGAAAAAACATTTGCTCACTGAAATGCCGACAGGTGCTAAATGACAAGCGAACTAAATTTGTTTATGCTGAAACATGTTTGTAGCTCTAGACTAACCTTTTTCCATAATTGGTCCTCATTTGTTCATGGTTTTCGAATAATATAGCTATAGATAGTTTGGATAGATGTATTGTCATCTGACCATGATTCAAAATTGTGAGGGATTCTCAGATCTTTTCCTCGGTATTGATCTCTGACCTTTGCCAATAGCCTATTGTGTTGCTCTAGTACAACGTAAGTTCATCTACCCTCCTGCAAAATGCACGTGATCATAACAGGTACTGTGTGTTTTACACACATCCATATTAACAAAATAAATTTGAAATTGCATCAAGTTGAACATTTTGGCAACTGATAAAAAAAATGTTTAGGTGCTGTTGATGATCCTGCTTTGTGGAAACATGGCATAGCAAAACACAATATGAAAATTTATATTAGTAGCTCCATCTGTGATAGAGTTTAATTCAGATTTTTATGATTCTGTTATTAATTGGATCACATACTATCACCTTTGACTAAATGTTACTTTTCCCCTAAGCTAAGAAATTTTCCTTCTGCAATTTAGATACATTAAAAAAATTATAGCACTTGTGGCATATTTATTGCATCTTTCATTGACATTCAAGTTTCAGAGATTAATTTAAAAAGCCTATTGATAGTGTAACGACTTCTCTGGGTAGCGTGGTAGATTCAAATCTACAGAGAACAGTCTAGCTTAAATAACAAACATTACTTTTATTTAGAACAATTTCTTGACTATATTAGAATCTATTTACACTTCACTTTCATGAATTTCTATGCCTCTGCTAACTGGATGCAACAGGTTGTCGAAATCTCAAGCACGTATGAAAGTCTCTGAGTGGAGAAAAGTCTCTCAAATCGGGTGACGATTACAACAGATCAGCACCGGATCTTCACGGGATGATGGGTCGATTCAGGTTCCCTGCCGGACGAGAAGTCAGCACCTGATTCTTCGCAGGTCGTCGGTTCGGCACAATCAGGGGACGGCTCCGCTGGGGTCATCGGGTCAGCACAAGACGGGAACGGCTCCGCTGGGGTCGTCGGGTCAGCACAAGACGGGAACGGTATCTTTCCGGAACTCCAGTACGTTCCTTCGATTTCTCTGGGTGAGAAAACAACTCCAAGCTATTTACTGGCTAAGGAGTTAGATCACTTACTGGGTCGAGCCTCTCGGATGAGACCAAAGCAAGACTCGAGATGGGCAGCCTACGCCAGGCTACAAGAACGCGTCCTCTCGGGGTGAGAGAACCGTCTCCAAAAATAGATTTTCTCCCTAAGGAGTGACCGCTCAAAGGATCGCTGAGTCAAGCCTCTCAAACGAGAACACCGGCAAGAACTGACGATTCGACTCTCCGTTTCCATCGAAACCTCAGGGGCCTTTGTTCCTTGTGGTTTTTGATTGGTTGCTGATCTGGCTATGACTGTCTGACGTAAAATGGGATCAGCTACTTAGTGCAGATGGGCTTAATTACCTGGCAGGTGGACATAATCACCTGGCAGGTGGAACCTAATCACTTGGGCAGTCCGGAATGAATTCTCTTTGTCCGTTTTCGGTACAAGTCCAGACCGTCTGGTGCCAGAGAGATGGAAACGCATTGTCCGTGTTGTAACGACTCTGTCGGTGAGTTGCCTTAGGAGGGTTAATTGAGGGGTCCATCAATGACTCCTCACAATAGCTTTAAAAGCCTATTAATGATTAAGGCTTGTATCAGACTGAAGTTTTGGTTTTCATTCTTAAGTAAATTTGTCTTGTTTAAGACTAGTTTTGATTTGCATTCTTTTGCAACTTTTTATCCTTTTTTTTCGCTTATAAATTGAAAGTTTTTTTATATTGTTTCGTGTGAATGAAATGTCCGATGAGAAATAGCTTTGGGAAAGATCCCCATACAGCTAAAAGTAATTACTTACAAGCTTCTGGTATCTTATGTCACAGAGCTACTAGTACAAGTTCCAGATTTAATTTGTTTGGGCGTAAGGTGCTTCCAAATTCGATATGGAAAACTCATTTGAGAGTCATCGTCCTTTACGAATTTAAATTGAGACATTCTGCTGCAGTTGCTGCTCGAAACATTAACACAGCATTCAGGGAGAATACAGCCAATAAACGAATCATTCGGCTATGGTTTTCAAAGCAGAGATATGGACCTGAAAAACGAACCACATGGTCACCGAGAAGTTGCAGTTTCTGCCATTGTTCTGCTAAGTGTGGTTGAAGCTGAACTGTGGAAAACATGTCGTGAGATAGCGACCGAGATAGGTGTTCACCACACTACAATTGGTCAAAAGATGGATTCTTGGGTGTCTCATGAATTGACTATTGCCAACAAGATGAGACGTTTGGAAGTCTGCATCACTCCTTCCCAGGAATGAAAGAGAACCTCTACGACAGTGAATCTTACCTGCCATGAGAAATGGGCCCTTTATGACAATCGGAAATGATATATACAATGGTTGAGCAAAGCACAGCCTCCTGGACGCCATCCCAAGCCCCCTCCCTTATATCCCAGGAAAGTTATGCTTGTATGGTGGTCTACAGCTGGAATAATTTATCGCAGTTTCCTGCCAAGTGGCCAAACCATCACTTCAGAACGATGTTGTGATGAATTACGACAGATGCATCGGAAATTGATGGTGAAACAACCGGCTTTTGTAAACAGGCATGGCATTCTCCTCTTGCAAGATAACGCCCGTCCTCATGTCGCACAACAGATGATGCTGACACTACGTGAGTTGGGCTAAAGCGATCCCTCATCCCCCTATTACCCTGACTTGTCACTTACAGATTTTCATCTGTTTCGTCACCTGGATCTCTGTTTGGCAAGAGGTTCACCATGCAGCTGATGGTTTCTTTGCATCCCAGCCACAAGCCTTTTTTCGTTCCGGGATCATGGCCTTGTCAGACAAGTGGCAAAAGTGTCAATTCAGAAGGAGATTATTTTGAGTAGGTCAGGTAATGTATTTTTCAGTTATCGCCATCGAAGTGTGATGGTCATTTTCCGGACATTTCATTTGCACCGACCCAATATTTAGATATTGTTACTTATGACACTTTAAGTGATGCTCATGTTTCTTAAAAGTATTATTTATATCTAAACTTATGCAGAACTTTGGGTCTACAATTGTGATTTTCTGAATATGTTGTAAATAGATTAAACATTTTATTTCAGGGTTAAACTTACGTATGAATTTACTCAATTTGAGTCAGCTCAAGAAGAGGTACAGCCAGGACAGCCATTTCAACCTGATTTTATTTATGATATGCTACGTGATTTGAAATCAGATTGTCTTAAGGTAATACAAGTTACATGTTTATATGTTATTTAATTCATAAATAAAAAAGATTGAAGACTGTACAACAAAAATTTAAAAAAGCTTTAAAGAATTTTTGAAATATATGATGGTTTGTATGTATGTAAGAGTATTCTTTGCTCAAACATGTAAGTGGAAGGTTTATTGGATATATTTATTGCTAGTTGAATTTTTGTTATTAAGTAAAAAGTTATGTTCCAGCAATTTGTGTGATAAAATTTGCTATAATTATAAAATCTTTTTGTATTGTGGTTGTAGGGACAACAAGAAGATGCTGAAGAATTTTTGAGTTTTATTTTGAATGGTATGCATGAAGAAATGGTAAAAATCATCAAGAATTATGAGAAGAAAAATAATCTTGATTGTAAGTTAGTTATTTAATCTTATTAATAAATTTTTAATTTTCTTCAAACCTTTTATAATTTGAACTTCTCAGTCAAATCTCCCAATTTGGGATATCTACAGGACAAAGCTTTTCGTCTGTTAATGTCTGTTTCAGGGTATCAAAGTCCGAAATATTTATCTCATTCATTGGGATTTTAAAACTCATCCAAAGCGTAAGCAACCTAATAATCAATTAAACTGAAACAAATTTTAAAATTAATAAGTATGAAATGAAAAGTAACGTACAATTCTTGAGTTGATAATTGAATAGGGTTACTTTTCCATACAATTTTAAAAAAAATGTAACAACACTAATTTTATTGTAGTAATATGATTGGTAGCTAAGGCCACATTATGTGACTTAGTCACACGTGGCTTCAGTAAGAAGTAAACTATGTTGAAAGGGCTATATAAATGCATTTCGAGCTGCTTATTGATGGAATTGTTTAATAATTACACAAATAAGCTTCAAAATGCAAATTGTTTAAACAAATTATTGATACTTATTGGTAAAAAACTACTCTTGCACTCTTTATTTGAGTGTCACGGAACTATTAATACGCACATGAATATGTGAAATTAGAAAGTTACCCAAATATTGTATTTGCTAACATATCTACTAAGAATAACTGGAAATGAAAATACTTTTGTCTTAGTGTCAAAATACACAGAAGAGTAAATGTGATACTACAAATCCTCTTAACAATTATCTGTTATTCAATTGCCCCATTTTACCTCATAATTTATATTTGTATGACCAATATGATGCTAAAATTACAACAGTACTGACGAAAGCCACCTCAACCAGTACAGATAAAACCAAGATTCTGTTTCAAATAACATCTTGATATTTGGTTCAATTGGAATTAGATTTCATTTATTATTTTTCTTTTACTTTAAAAGATGCAATGTAGTAAAATAATTAAAAACTTGATAAATGAAAATTATTTTTACTTTTTAAAATTTTCTCTAATATTGTTATTTGAATTTAAATTTTTCAGTAGTAGAAGAATTGAAAGAAAATGGTGATGTCAGTGATGGTGAGGAAGAATGGAAAGTTATTGGCTCTAAGCACAAAGGAATGGTTACTAGGAAGGTGATGACATTAAAATTTTTTTAACCATATCATTTCATTAAATAGGCTGAAATACTAATTTTATGCAAAACATGCTACAAGCCTAAATGCTTAAAATAAAACAAATATTTAGTTACAGAAAAATTCACCTTCATTCTATTCATTTAGAAAACATGGAAGAAATTAAATAGATGTCTATATGGTTTCCTTGATTTTTATGCACAGTAATTTTTAAAATAATGTAGAGAAAAACATTACTATCACTGAAAATTCAAAAATAAACTAAGGACTGATTGATTTGAATAGCCCTTTGTGTTGCTCCAGTGTGACATTAATTAAATACCTACCGTGATTGATTTGTTGAATCATAATTTTAAGATTAGAGTCCTGACTTTAATTTTTGTATCTACTGCAATAGAAACGTAAATTGAGGAACACATACACCATTAAGTGTATGTATTCCAATTATCCTGAATTGACCAAACAAGTTTACTGTCCATCTTTACTTATCTTGTATCCAAATTTGATAGTATATAGATTATATAACCAATCTTGATGAATTATAGCATATAATTTTTTGTATAGGTTGCTGAACATAAAACGCCTATCTCTGAGCTTCTTGGTGGACAGATAAAGTCATTTTTAACTACTAGTGGAAATAAAACCTCTGCATCGATTCAACCTTTCTTTACATTGCAGCTTGATATTCAGGTATTGCCTTTTCATTAATATTTTTAATGTAATGAAAATTATGTAACTTTTTGTATTATCTAAACTCTTTTTATTTGAAATTCAGTCTGAAAATGTAAATTCCGTCTCGGATGCTTTAAAAGAAATGACTGTCAAAGAGCCAATCCAGGGATACACGTGTGCCAAGACAAAACAGGAGGTAGTTGTTTACTTTTGATGTGAAATGTATAACTTACAATTACATATTAATTTAAAAAAATTTTGAGTTAACAGTCTTAGACAACAACTTTAAGGATTATAGAAACCCTGGAAAATGGTCCTAAGGTTTCTGTATGCTTGTTGTAACAGAATAATCTTTGATGTAGCTCAAATTACAATCTACAAGTTCAAAATTCCGTTTGTAGGATACAAAAAGTGCCTGTACCTTTCAGACGGAACTTTGAACTTGTTGATAACAATTTGAGTAACATCAAATATAATTCTGCTACACTAAGCATATAAAGACCTTATGACTATTTTCCAGGGTTCCCAGAATCCTTGAAAATATCGCAATTTTATGTTATTTCAGGGCTCTGGAAAATCATTGGGGAATATCACAATTTTGTTTCATCTGAATTTCACCTTTTAATGAAGTTTACCCATTCTAAAACTCCCAATTTTTGTACATTTTCACCACACTTTAATCTTTCCACCTTTTATTGCATACTGCTTATTGATTTAATATTTTATTTAATTTTAAATTTATTTGCATTGTAATTGAAAACTGAATTTATTACATTTTTTAATATATGAAGCTCCTGGTTATACCTGTTCTTTTATGTTATGTAATGATTTAAAAGCAAAAGCTTTTATTAATTTAAGAAGTATGGATATAAAAATATTTCTATTGAAAACTTGGAATTTTCTACTCTTTAGTGTTTCAATTGTATTTAGTCTCTTAGAATTGAATTCTCATTTGCAAAATGAGGTCCTTGAAAATTTTTTGAAATATCCTTGAATTTTTTTTCATGAAAAAAGAAGGAACTAAATTTCTTGGTCTAAAAGTAGTCTAGAAAATTTAAATTATATATGCTTTCAAATTTTTCTAGTTTCTCTTTATTAGGCATGTACTTTTCTGAAATGTGTAATAACCTTCATTCAAAAAATATTTACTTCTAAGTTCATTAAATGATTGGGAATCGAATTAAAAACTTCAAAGTAGCATTATTGTAATTAGTACTTACAAAAGTTGTACCTTTCATTTGGAACTTCAAACATTGATTGTAACTTGAATTATATGAACGATAGCTTCTACACTGAGCATAAAATCTTACTCTTTAAGTATGATTGATTTAATTATCACTGGTACCATTAATGATTTAAGTATGATTGAATTTAATTATAACTTGCATAGTGTTTAAAAATATGGTCCACATCCTTTATGCATTTTTTTTATAGAATACCAATAGATTTCCTTTGCTTTGTTTTAGTAAATAAGCTACAAGTAATTTCGTTTTGTATCTTGGTAACTGTCTTTTGTTAAACAATAAAATGACCTTTGAATTCATTTTAGGTGGAAGCATTTAGTCACATAGCTTTGCAGAAATTACCTCCCATTCTGATACTTCATTTAAAAAGATTTGTTTATAACAAAAATGGTGGATGTAAAAAAGTAATGAAAAAAACTGATTATCCACTTGTGCTGGAACTCAGCAAAGGTAATATTTATTCATGTTTCTCATATAGCCTTTTCTGCCAAATTCTTATTTTAACTAAGTTTTGTTTATTTTCAGATATGTTTTCATCTGATTTGAAGAAAAACCAGAAGCTTCGCCGATATAAACTTTTTGCAGGTTTGTTTTTAAATTATCTAGTGTTAGAGCAGACATACTCAATTCAAAAATGAGAAATGACAAAACTTCTCAAAAAGAAATATATATATTAAATTTTATCTCCCTATCAAAATGTTTCTCTATTTTTTAAATTTAAAATCTTATGGATTTGTATAAAAAATTCTTAAATGAAAGAATAAAAGGAACAAGGATTAATAATTTTAATTTCATGTTTCAAAAATTTGCCGTTTTGTTTCCTAAACCTTCATATGTATTAATATAAATCAATACTATCTAGAAACTTAACTAATTTTCATATCTAACAAGTTAAACTAATAAATCAATGAATTAATTTAAATTATTAAAATCGTGATTGTTTCACACCCTGATCTAAAAGTGTGAAAATTACTTTGTCTGCACTTTGGTGAGAAATCTTTTGGCAACTTAAATGTAATGGTTTTGTCAGATGTATTTAATTATAAACCTAATTTGGATGAATTTATTGATTTGATTATTTAAATTTAATTAACTATTAAAAAGATCCAAATCAAGCAAATGATTATTTTGAAAATAATTCCAAAAAGCATACATGCAACTAAAGTATTTACTAACAATCATGGATTTGTTTTTGCATGATAAAAAATGCCAAAATATCGTTTATTTTCAGCAAGGTTCAAACATATTAATAAATCGATTCCAGGTTAGTTTATCCAGATTTATGTATTTAAAAAGTGAGCTTTTTCTCAAAATATAAAGTAAATAGCTTCTGTTGAGGCTGAAGATGCAAAAGCAATTCATTGCTTTCAACAACTCATCAGCTAGTAAATCTTGATGAAAATTATGTAGACTCCCGTATTTTAAATAATGTCCAAGGTTAAGGTTGACTTTTGCTTAATATGAATCTAATAATCATTTAAAAAATTATTCATTTCTTTGTTTTACTTAGTGATGTACCACGATGGAGAGGAAGCAGTTAAAGGCCACTATATATCTGATGTCTTCAACCATGGCAGCCAATCTTGGATTAGGTGTGATGACAGGGTTGTCACCTCAGTGAATGAGTCTGAAGTACTTTCACATAGCCCACCTAGAGTTCCTTACCTGCTCTTCTACCAAGAGAGCTGAACCCAAGCAAAATTTAGATAGCCAATCGGATGCAATCCTGTCTGGGATTAAAAACTTTTAAAAATCAATCAACATATTTTGTGATAAGCGCTTATGAAGTGAATGCTGCGTATATGATTTAGCTATTTTGATTGACAGTCATGTACATACTAGCAAAAACTGATTTTGGGACTGTAGTTGGCCTCCCATTTTCACTATTTTCTGAGACTTTAAATGAGAATGAAATATATCGCTATTACGAATTGTGAATATTTTTAGATCGGAAACAAAATGAAAGATTGAGACTTGAAACTGTTAATGGTCTGGTATTTTTTTATTCCTGTGTATATATCATATTTTAGAACTTGAATGAATTTTTTTGAAGTAAATAAATAAAAGGTTTTGAATTATTGAGTTGGTGTTCTAAATTTTCAACCAGAATGTGTAAATTGAATACTAAGCACCAGATATACATTAAAGCCTTCAGTGCAAATCTTTAAGTGGACTCTCAAAATTGATTAATATCAAACTGGATAGCAAAAAAATTTTTATTTATAATAATTGAGTTGAGTTACTTAACCTATGCTTTTTTTTATGCAAAATTTTGGGTGTACAAAATTTTTTCTGCTTTACAACTGAGTTTTACACTTACCAAATAGACAATTTGATTTGTACGAAAAAGCTATTACTTGAAAATTTTGACAATGCATGGAAAATGCATATGTGGCCTATCAAATAATTTAATTTATCAAAATTTTTGATCATGTTTTATATAACTTAAGTAATTGGCATCAAGAAAAATGAACACTACAAAATATACAATATTTTTATTTAACTTACTGTTTCTAAAGTTTTTATTTCTTCATAATTTTATTTTTTATGAATGAAGATCCTCTAATTGAAAAGGCTGTCACTTACAACTTGTGTCATTTGATAAATCTTGTTTGCTTCTCTCATTCGTGTCGTCATCTCACTACAAACTGACAAGGATGCACCGTGACAAACCTCCCGTTTCACAACAGGTGATCACTTCATCAAATGGAGCATTGACTTTGACATGTGGATCATATTTCTTGAAACCTGCTTTGTACGGAAACAATTGGGAATGGCGTCCCTTTTCACTGAATTCCATGCACTAAAAACCATGCAACTCGCATCTAAAGGGTTCACATTTGGTTTTTCTGTGGTTTCAATTACTGCTTTAGTTTTCTGAACTACTTGATTTCAATGGTAATGTTTCAAATTGTGAATGATGCCCTGGTCGAAAGGCTGACACAAATATGTTAGGGGAGAAACATTACATTACTTTACATTTTCTAATTAGGGAAATTTGTACCTTGTACAATTGTCCACAATCAATGCAACACATTTCTTGTCTTAAATTTCTTATCAATAAAGAGGTCAAGTTTTCAAAAATCACTTGTCAACCATGCCTTGTTTGTTTCATGTTCTAGCTTTGAACTTTCTTGAAGCTGATTTTCTTATTTTTACAAAGGAAGTTTCTCAGTGCAGTCCATTGGCTCCGACCTAGACTGATACATTCTTTTCTGTAGCAGGAATCACTTTTAGATGCAATTGTTTTATCTGGGGTACATTTCAAAAAGACAATAAAAATATTTTTGGCTTCAGTACCCGTAAGCAACAAATCAAGTTTCTTCCACTCAGTTACTACATCTATATCAACACTTCTACATTCCCACAAATTGATTAAGATCATTTTCTATAAAGCCATCAAACCAGCCAGTGCGATTTTGAAAATCTCATATTCCCAATTCTTCATCTTTAGCCCTGATAATGGCCACAAGCAAAAACCGTTTCATTAGACACTTGTCACTCTGAATGTTGTTTTCTCAATCTTCTTTGATTCTAGCATTCCATAATTTTATCTTTGTTCTGAAATGCGTGGACAACATATTGAAATTCAAATTCCTTTACAATTTTTTCTCTGCCTTTTTCCACTTCACTAACAATCTGCACTTTTTCAGTTAAATTTTCAATAAAAACAGGTTCAATTTCTTCAAATCAACATTGTCACTTCAAAACAATATTGAAGATGCACCAGACGAAAAATCGCTATTGCGTGAGATGCGGTAAGCAACTGAAAAGAGGATTTCATTAGAGACCAAATGTTATCCTTATATGTGGATACATGAACCTGATATATTTCTAGAAAGAATAACCACAAAATTATCTTTTCTGCAACTGCTTTTTGGGAAAATTGAAGCAAGCTTGTGTATAAAAATTGTTTTGTTGAATAACAAAATATTCCAATTCAAAAATAACTGAATTAAAAATGTAGTTTTACATTAAAATTATTGGAAAATTTATGGGGAAAATCGAATTATAAAAGTTTCACTGTATCTTGTTCAACCCTGAAGACCAATTGCTAAAATCCTAAAACAGCTGCAAAATTCAACATTTCTTTCCCCCTTTCCATTTCAACTGTTTAACATCCCAGGAAAGGTCCAGCCTAACTTCCTACCATGGGTCTAAAACCCCTACTTGCTTTGAAGGGGAACATTTGGCCAAATGCTGAAAACAATGCTATACAATGGCATATGTGCATACAAATCCTAAAATACGAGGTAAAAAAATTAAGACATTTTTGTTTCACACTTGGTGAATACTAAGTTCTCATGAGCAAAGTAATTTAGATTATATGGTTTAGCACTCATTGCTGGAAACTCAAACTGGAATATTTGTCCCCTTTATGAGTGGACATCTGTATCTGGAAGCATTTTCAATCACTTTTTGTCACATTTCCTTTATTTCTTCTGTGTATGAAATCTTGTCCTGAGCCTAGAAATTGGCTAAAAGTCACATGAAGTCATGTCTGAGAAATGTAACTGCTGAATCAGTGGTCTTATTTGACCAAAAATCTTAATGAGGTGCACTGGAACATTGAGTAATCTTCCAGTAGCCATTTCAAGTGTATTTAATCTTAAATTTTCTCATGGACAAGAGATATTCTTGTTGACAGTATGTTCTACAAAGCACTCAACTGGATTTTGAAAGTATTTATAGGATCTTCAGATTGTTTGAGAATTCTGTCATGAAAACCCTGGTATTTTCTAGTTAGATGATTGTGCCCATGTCTGAGGGTAAACCCTAGGTCCTTAGACCCAGGACTCATCACTGATCAGGATCAACATTGATTCATTCCAGCATGTCTTGTATAAGTCATTTTAGATGGGAAACATGTCACAAACACAAAATACATGAACAAGTGTAAGGGCAGTGCAAGAAAAAAAATCATGGTTACATATGCTAAAATCCTGTCTTCAGACTTCAGCCAGTTTTAAGGCTATCAAAAATAAGGTTGGATACTTTTAGATCAGACATTGTATTTGTAGATATTTTTATTTTACCGTTAGATTGTAAACGAATTTAGCCATTCTTCACAGATTTTATTTCAGACAATCTTTAAATTATACATGAGATGCAATTGGCTGCCAGAGTAGCCATCATTATTTCCTTCAATATAAACAAAAGTAATTTTACTTTGAATTAAAAAATTTTCAGGTGTAATTTTATTCACGAAAAGTTATCCTTATAGATCCAGAAAACATTGAGCAATTACTGGAATCACTCATTCGATTCAGTTTAACCACTTAAAGCACGAGTTTTTTTCGGAAAAACTGGTAAAAAATTATCGAGTTTTTTTGACAGAAAATGAATATATATATAGGTATAGTGTAAGTTATTTTTTGCAATTTCAGTTGCAGGGGTGGGGTAAAAGTTATAAAAAAAATTATTATACAAACAGTGTAAATGGTATTTTGGTATTTTCAATTAACGTCACACTGGAGCAACACAACGGGCTATTGGTGACGGTCCGGGATCAATCCCAGAGGGAAAGTCCGAGGACAACACCACGTAATTTTGAACCGCGGTCAGATGACGAGGCAACACCTGAGCTGGCACCCCACTCTCCAAACTTCCACACCACGCCAACGTGAGGACATTTGAGGCCACGACAGATTTAACGTGCACCAGCCCCCTTTGTACACGACGGTGTTTGGCTGGATTCGAACTCGCAACCCTTCGGTTGCTAGTCCGTTACTCTTCCAACCGGGCCACCGCGGCCCACAGTGTAAATGATTTGATTACATGTTTATTTTGAATTTCAAAATATTAACTTCAGATTCACTTCCATCACTCAAGAGATCATCGCTGAAACTTTCTGATAAATTGGCATATTCAAAATCGTCAGAGTCGCTCATTATCAGATAACTTTTTCTAAAAAAGTTATAAAAAGACTTAGTAAAAATTAATTTATGGTTAACTGTTTACTTTTATCATATTTAACGTAATAAAAATGGATATATTACCTTTTCCACACCAAACAACTGCTTTATAACAAAGAATTCCTAACAAACATATAGCTAATCATCAAAATGCACCACTTGGTTTACACAAGAAAAATGGTGCCATCTAAGATAAATAAGTTTAATATCCATCTATAAATAAGTGGTAAATCATTATGATATAAGTAAGTTTATGCCATATATGGTATAAGTTTAATCTAGCCTATCTATTTTTACTAGAACGGATCTCAGACGGGCATTAGAAATAAAATAACGCGAGATACAAGAGCGCCCGTGTGAGACACGGGCATGTGCAAATTTGCTGGTAACTTTTGCCCGTGTCAAACACGGGTAAATCCATTAAGTGGTTAAGAAACTTGAACTCCTCAAGTAATCGTGTTAAAATTAATGTTTATGTTATTTCAATTTCTCTGGAGACCAAATTTACTCAAATTGGAAAATAATTTTAGAAATCTAAACCTTATCTATCGAATTAGAACTGTGCGGCAATTAATTTTTAATAGAAATTTGAAAAAGTAAAAATTGTTCAAGCTTTGAATATTTTACATTGTTCTCCAATGTTAGAATTAAATTATTTTTTGAATTACCTGGTTAATTTTATTTTATTGTTAGCAGAAATATAGTAAAAGAGCAACAAAGCAAGGGTTAAAACAATTTATTGATATTGTACTTGTATATATGTACAACAGGAAGCACAACCATGCCGACTTAAATTACTGGCTTTTGGACACTGAGGAATTACCAAAAAAGTCTGGGCAAAGAACAAACTATTCTTTAACCACTACAAAATTAAATAAGAGCTTTCTATGCACAGAACAAGCTTGTCGTAGCATGTTATATTATACCCATGCTTTTTACAAAAATCTATGATAAAGCTTAACACATTACTCCTAAGAATATCATGAGTAAGCAAAAGAATGTGAAAATGCATATGCTTTAGAATGTAAAGAATAAAAAGGCATCTTAATCTTAAATCAGTTACCATTCATTGGACCCGTGTACCAGCTGACTCTGCCTATTGGAACACCATTTTCATACAAGTACTGAATGTAAATGAAACTGGACCCGAACAACATCTGCATCCATCATAAGACAATAAAAAGTGGTTCAAAGGGACTTTGAGAGTGACCATACAAAAAAGGGAAATCCAAGATTCTCAAAATAAACAAGTGCAATTTCACATTTCCATAGCTTATCATGGTTGGATAAATAAATTATAAAATAAAAATGGAATATATTCACCTTGGAATGTAATTATTTCAGTGTAAAATGAGATTTCTGTTTTCAGAAACGACTAATCTACATAAAGTGCATTTTACTATAATAAAAAATGCCAAGCATGATTACAACAAAAGTTTTTCTTCTAATTACCTAGACACTTAATCAAGTGAAAGCTTTGATACAAACAAGCTACTGCGATTTGAATGTTTAGTTTATCTAAGATTTTTTGTTAAGATAGCATTAATGAATTTTTAATGAATGACATGTACTTTTTATAAGAAAAATTTTCCAATTGATTTATCTACATAGTTATCCTATTTAAAGCAAGTATAATTTATTAACTTTGGTAGTTATATTGACTTAAAATGCACAATACATTTTCTCTTTATCATAACTTTGTAAAACAAACAAGTTCATTTGATTCATATGAGCTAATTATAATTTACATTTCAAAGGCATTATGTATTATTGATTTCATATGGAACTATGTAAAAATCGTAAATAGTAAATCGAAACCAATGTTATATTCAATGTTAAGTTTCACTTTACTATGTATAGTAATTAACAGTGCCAGTGATGATATAGCCAAGATATTGTAAGCAATATAAATGTTTTCTATCGTACTAATATAAAACTGTTGTACAACAATCCTTTTCAGTTTTAATTTATTCACAGAAAAATATTCATAAAAATGAGTTCTCAAAGGTTAACAATTTCTGAACATGGTAGATTTTTAATAGTAACAGATGCTTAAAAAAATTCAAAATGAGAATTGGCCAATTAATTACTTTTAGGCACATTTTAAAATTAGTACCCCTTTTTAAAATCTGCAAGACTCAGAAAAACCATAAAAGGATTAAAAATAAAATTGTATCAAATGCAAGACAAAAATAAATTAGTTAAAAAGTTTACTGAGAAATATTTTCTCTCTTAAATGCATAAACATTAAAAATGTAACATTTAATTCTCTCCATATCTTTAACTCCTAATAATGTATATATTTAAACACATACCAATAAACCATCTGACTATTCAATTTGTAAAGTATAGCGACTGGTTAGACTGTACAGATTTTCATTTAAAGATCATAATTACAAGAGATAAAAGTAACAAGTTTCTCAGTTGTGCATTTTTATGACTAGCTTTTGCATTTCATGTAAACAATCAACATCTGTAAAACATCTGGCAAATGCGATTCCAGTTGACTGACTAGACTGATGGAAAATTATAATTAATAATATGCAGCTCAAGTCATTGGCTAAAGTTCTCAGTGATCACTAGAAAAAAAATACTATATATATATTTCATATATTAATTTTACACCACTATAGTTTGCAGCATCTATCCTAGATAATAAGGGAAAGAGATCAAGTACATCAAGATCCAACTATACTTTTGAAATTCACTGTTTTATAAATCAAAGGGAAACAAATTTGATATCTTACATAAAACTACTTGACAGTATAATAATTAAATGACTAACATTCTTCCAAGAACATTGACTAGAAAATATTCAATACGTAGATTTCACACATAAAATTCTCTATTTGAGATATTTTCCCCTAATAGTTAATACTTTAAGACTAGATAAATTGAATCACAAAATATATTTGACTCTCCTTTACCAATATTTCTTCTAATAGATCAATGATACTTCACATTTGGATTATTAACAAGTGACTTTCTCCTGTGGAGTAAAGGCTCAGACAGTACCTGATAACCTTTAACTCAGAAACCTGCCTATTTATATGAACCAAATTATTTACATTAAAATTAATATTAAAAATATAAACATTGAATTAAAAATATAAACATTGAATTAAAAATTTTTAACTTCTAAAATGTAAATTGTCTTACTATTACATTTCTCTTTTCTATCATTCTAAAAAAATTCTTTTGTGAATACATAAAACAAAACTGTCTTATTAGTTTGTAAAATTACTCAACCTGCAGCTTTTCATATACACATAGTTCACAAGTACAATTGTTATGGGCTTACATCTGCGTAAGTTAAAAAATGTAACCATTATAATTTTTAATGTATTGAGTTCATGAGTGCAATCGCTGAATGTCAATTTTAATCTGTTTGCATAAAGCTTTGCACCAGCATAAGTTTCCATGTGAAAAGTACAGTAGGTTATTTTGATAAAATACTGTTCAATAAATTTTGACTCTATCTTTATGGCATGCTCTATTGAAAGTTTCTGAGAAGCAAGAACATGTTACCCACACTAATGTAAACATTTTTTATGATTTAGATAATCTTATAAACAGATTAATCATTTCAAATAGATTACTAAAATAGCACAAGATTGTAAAAGAAAGACTAGAAATTTCCAATATATTCTTAAAACATATTCAAAAGTATAGTTATTTCTTGAAAAGTCAGAAAAGGATTTATGCAAACAGGATTTACAACGATGAGGAGGGAACAAGGGATAACAATAACAGGTAGCTTCTGAGCAAGGACGTTTTTGGATGGATATCAAGTTCAGTTACTTTGGAGGTTATCTGACTTAGCAGGGAGCACAGGGGGAGATACAGGAGTAGAGTCATCATGAAACAAGGGATTTTTAACTTCCATTTCTCCAGTCTGGAAAGAAAATGCAAACTTTTAGTTTTAACAGACAAAAAAGTTTCTGTGACTCACGATAGACAGGACATTTTGAATTCATTCGGAAACATCACAAGAATATAAAAAAGAATCAATTAAATTTTTGAACAATTTACTTTGATAATAAAAACCAGTGAACCAAGAACCTTAGTTCTTGCTCTGGCATGCAATAAAAAATTTGTAAATCTAAATAATTAATAGAATGGGGGTAAATGATAGTTTTGAATGGGGAGAGTCCCCTTTTGAGAAAGGGGACAAACCAAAAAAGTAAATTTTACAAGAGTTGAAAGACTGAAAATCATTAAGCATTATTTTTTCATCAATTCGAAATTTGTAGAATTTCTTCTGATCTGTATAATTTTTTTTTAAATAACCAGGATTTGATTTTCACAGTATGTTTGAGTTTAATCCGAGAGTGGTCATGTGGGATCATGCCCAAACCCAATTATCAAAAAAATTAAGGTGTATCATAATAGGATATTAGTATACAACTCATGTTTCTCCCACCTTTAAAACCAGTTTCATCTCCCTAGGTCTTTCAGAGTCTGCACCTATTTCTAACAAAGGGAGAGGAGACACACCACATGCCTTTTCAGGTCATGCTTACTTTAACTCAAATAGGATAAAATTCTAGGAATATTTACCACAGGTGTGCCTTAATGCCACTAGTAGCTAACATTTATATGCCCTTTCACCTTAAAAACTCCATTTCCAGATCAATTGGTTATTTAGAGTGGGAGTTCACATGAATTTTTAACAATAGGAGTAGGAGACACTCCACAAGTATTTTTGTGCAAAACACACTTGGATGTTGTTTACCACAAGTACCTGTTTTCACTTGTATTTATTTGTGAAATTTAATTTTATGTGTTATTATACAAGGCATATTGAATAGCTGAAGAACATACTTTGTAAGAAATGGCTCCGAAACTGAGTGCTTATGGACAAGAAATACAAAGTTCTCCAAGAATGATAAAATTGTCCTGAACACTATAATGCGTTGTATAAGAACTGTTGCACAAATCTTGATTGAGTTGAAAAGAGAACATTTTTTATATTATTATATACTGCTTTTGTTACAAACATTAAGTTCCTGGTTAATCAAAAATTTCTATTAACTATGTGTTCAATGATTCTTGTGTAACTAAGTTAATTGTATTTAAATATAATCAGACAAAAAGTGGTATCCTATTCAACCTACATGCAACCCTAAGTGATCATTTACGTTCAGCTGGTTAATAGAATAGCTTATTGAAGAAAAAGAAATTATTTTGAGAAATCGTTCGAGAAGGTGCAACTTTATAAGCAATTGCTAAAAAACAATGAGTGTCTGAAGTTTAAGTTTCTCTTTCAGACCAAAAATTTAAATATTTAAAATGGCACATAAAAAGCCAGTTATTGCACTGATTCGATGTAGAATCAGTAGTGTTGTTAGTTATAAATTTTATTTATAACAGAATATAAAAGGTATACTGACTGGAGCTAAACCAGGACACTCATAAACAGTATAATCTCCTTCTTCCCCAATTTCTTCTTCAGAATCAACATCAGATGCTGACGTATTCTTTGTTGACCCAGCTCTAAAAGGCAGAAAGTTTTAAGAATCAGAAATTTACCAAACCATAATTCCTAATTATTTATCAAGACAATAAAATGATTCTGAGAAACAGTAAACATTTCTGTAAATAATTAACTTAAGTACGCTTTGATAGAATTCAAACTCAAATTCAACCAAATAGACAAATTTAAATACAAAATGATTCAGAAATAATTAATGCAACCTATCTTTCTGGGAGTCATCGTTTTTATATGTCATAAGATTAATAAAATCATCCATGGATAATGTAGCCACTGGAATAATTGAAAATGATGCACAAATGCAGACGTTAACACACAAGACTGACCTATTTCTGCCTTTGAAAGGGGAATGCCAATGCATTCAAGGTCAAATGAAGAAGCACTATTAAAAGAAATGTGGTTAGAAATCTGCTTGGTTTGCTTCTACTATAGTCATTTTTTGCTGACTGAAAGCTATCCACACTAAGAAATCTGCTTGGTGGAAAAAGATACTAGAAGACATTCTTGGAAATTTGGAAGTAAAAATGTTCTAAATTGAGTTCACACCAAAATTTCTAGAGTACTTATCAAGTAAAATGATTAAAAATAAAAGAGAAATTGCCACAATCTGAAAAAATCCCAGTAAAACGACAAATGCACTTCGGTATTGAAATGACACCAATGGATTCTAGCATTAAAGATAGAATGAGTACTGGTATCGATTTAGTCCCTGTGATTTTTTCTCTCTATTTGTTTTGTAAAACATGAAAGCAATACATTTTCCACAAAATTTCCTAAAAATTATACATCCTCATTTTAGAAACTAAGATTGATTTCTCAATTAGAATTCAGTTGGTACTAGATTAATTATATAATTAAAAATATCAGAACAAAATTAGTTTTAAAAATTCCTTTTAGATTGTGTTTTGTGAATATTTAGTTATTGTTTCCTGTAAAAACGTTAATTTTTACCCAAAGATAGTTCACTCCCAAGATAGCTTGTAAATGTGGCACCTTTGGAACTGGTCCTTTTTAGATATCTCAATTAAGCACCAAGATCCCAAATTTCCCCCAAATGTGCAGGGAAAATATGGTGACTTTTCTGGAAGCACAGACCAGATTGTACCACATTAAAATTATCATATATCTATCTATTCAAAAATCGTAGAACAAAACTCAAAATATCATTGACCAGAATAAACTTTAAAACAGATCAAATGACAGTAAACAAAAAGCAATGAATTCCATTAGGGTGCTTCTTTTGTCAATGCTATTTCTTTCAAACTCAAAATAGCAATACTGGAACAATTCTATTGCACTTGCTACAACAGTTAGTACATTTTTCATCATGAACTAGAGATTAATTCAGAAAAAGAAATTTTACAGAAAATAATTTTCAGTTCAGACAGAAACAATGGTATGAAATTAACAATGTTTTAAATAAAATTAGTTCAACACCAACATTTATTAAATATTTTATTAATACATACTTTTCAACAGCAATCATCTGCTGTTTTTGGTGCTGATAATGATACATCTGAGCACTCTGAGCTAACTTTCTGTCCCCATTTGGAGATGCAATGTCTTTACAAGGCCCAGTTACACCATATGCTGGATAATCAACATCTGCAGCTGCTTTTCTACTTTTCTGAAGCCTGCACCAAAAAAATGAATAATTTTGAGAACAGTAACATCAAACAGCTTGTAAAACCAGTAAAATCCAATTGACAGATCTTACTTGAAACACGAATTTTAATTCTACAACTAGTATGTGATATAGATTAAAAATCACTTTCACAATTAGTTTTAGATAATGACGGATATGATGCAAAAATGACATGAAATCCTTAAAAACGTTACTTTTATAGAATTTACAAATTAAACCTTATTAAAATCTGATTTTTTTGTCAAGTTTCCCAGAAAAATTCCATTATGTTTCTACAATACATTGACAACTTCATTAGAACTTGAGTGATATTTTCATATGGAATGAAACTACATACTAAATAAAAAAATAGAAGTTCAACTCTGCATTTTACGAGTTGAAAAGCACTTTGCATCCCACAAGTTGCTTTAGTCAAATAAGTAAATGAGATAATTTTTTTACAAAACTGAAGGGTTAATTGATTACCCTCTTTTTACATGAAACTTGCCTATCTAAAGTAGATAATTCAATTTCATAAACTTTAAGAACAAAGTTTTAAGAAATTCAGCCGAGTACCACGAAAATAAATATTATTTCCATCAAAAATTAGGAAAAATTAAGGGCGAACAATCTGTGATTTACTTCAAGTAAATATTCAGCTAATTGTTTAATGAATCAGTTCTCAAGAAGCGTTCTAAATGCGGGGGTGACGACTTGAAATTTATCTACATCCACATCCGACTGTCTCTTTATTCTCCATTTTATATAACTATCGCATGCAATTTCGTCACCCAACTAGGTGGTAATAACTTGTCCAAAAATTACCATGTCAGGAAGGATTATCAATCCATCAAAAAGACTAAGCTTCTTATTTTTCCTTACAAAGGGAGATGTGATGTTAACCACTTAATAAGTGGCAATACAAACACTGATTAGACTCTTTACATAGCCATTATCCGGCCCTTGGTAACAATGCTTATCACGCTGTTGAACTATTTCCCAAATGACATTAAAAACTTCAAATCTGGCATAAGGTCTATTGCGAAACTGAGTGCTCCCTACTGATAGAAATAAGCAAATATATATAAAAACCTTAGCTTACCACTGAACCAAATTATACCGCAAAAAAGAACGAGACTTGTTTTTAGAGCAATACAGTGGCTAATTAACTTCGAACACCACAATACAAAATACTGAAGGGAGACAGTTCTTTTACTCTGAATGACGTAATTATTTCCAAGGCTTTTCCTGAACATTTTTGTAATTATTAATAAATTATTTTATGACAAACACATATCCTCTGCCTAAAGCATTTTTTGATGAATATGTAATAGCTTTCCACGAAAGTTGGAGATGTTATAAGATGCAAGACACTTTCGTCAGTGTTGAATATTCAAGTAACATAATATTGACTCCCTTGAGTACTTTTATTGTACCCGTCACAAAAATATTGAATTTTTAATTTCAACTAGATAAATTTAACGCGAGGAAACTGACAGGAGCCAGGTGACCGTGGGCAGGTGAGATTCATCCTCATTTACACACACACACACACACACACACACACACACACACACACACACACAGAGCGAGCGATAAAGAAAAGAAAAATTACCATATTTTAGTTAATCTATTGAATAAGGTAGATAAAATCAAATGCAAGTTTAGACAGTTTGAGGTTTAATGAAACTGAATTGTGGGTGTGGTAATTTTCCTGAGTGAATATTTAAGAATATGTAAAATTGCTTAAGTACATTTTGAGGAAGAGAAGTTTTACATGGTTTCACATATATAAGCCGACATAAAGGTGTCATTACTTTTTACATCGACCTCTTCAGTAGCAGGGAAAAACTATCCACATACGAGGTTTGACAATCTAATTCCCGGAATGGCTGCGTAATATCGCGCGTGTGGGTTGATTTTGGGTTCAATGGTGCAAGGGCCATATTTGACCAAAGCCAAATAAATGGACAAACGTACACAAGGAGAGCTTTACTAACACAGAAGAGAAATAAAACCAGGGAGGAATCGACGCTGCGCCGTCTACAGCTCACAGGTTGCTAGCAGAGCGGCAAACCCACTGAGCCAATAGACTGAGTTGATTTGGCTGGAATCACATGAGAAATCATGTTTGTACATGTTTTAATTACTTAATATGTGCGTAAACCTCAAGCTGGTAGAGCCATTTGTTAGTTGGCTATTACGAAAACAATAGATATGCGAGTAAACTTCGGCGTAAAAATGAATAACCGAAATTCAGAGCAGCGTGTGAAAATCGGCAAAACTGCTAGTGAAACTTTGGAATTGGTGGAAGTGGCACATGGCGTGGATGCTCTGAAAAATTTAAGTGTGTTTGAGTGGTATAAGAGATTTAAAGTGCAAGATGTGAACGACAACCTTAGAAGTGGGGCATCCAGAAACAAAAATGACGGACGCAAATGTGAAGATTGCGAGATTTGGTCAATCAACAATGCTATTTAGAGGTGCTGAAAAGATTACGAGATGCTATTCAGAAGAAAAACCTAAATTGTGGCCCGACAATTAGCTACAATTTAAGATATCCCGATATTTTGTGCGATAGCATTTGGACATCAGAAGTATAGTCCGCTCCCCGAGAGAAGGAAGTCGAGTCGATTGGTTTTGGACGAGTCTATTCTTTAAAAGAGGTTTTAATGTAAACGAAGTGCTTCCACAACTGGCGTCTTTTGCGAGTATTCTGGTTTTAAGTTTATTGTTCGGTGCTACAAGCGATAGCAGTGATGAGTTGGCGAGGGAAAACCACCCATGGGAATCGTCATCCATGCTTTTCCGTATGAGTCTTCTAACGAACTTTTACAGCTATTCAAAACTCGACTAACTACCTTCTCCCGGACTATAAAATCTACGCAGACTGTCTGGTTTGTTTAAACTGAAAATCCTTCACATATATTTCTGAACTGATGGCAAAAACCGTATCCAATTACAGAAATTAAGCAGATGGAACTCATAATTATTTTTCTTCACAAACTTCCAAATTACAAAATTTTTATCTGGCCATGGAAATTTGCTAAATACCTATAGAGGTTTCATCTTCGGACTAATGATTTGTGCGAGTGTTTTAAAAAGCAACCACAAGATGTAGAGCATTTGCTTTTTAGTTGTCCTGCATTTAAAACTTCAAGAATGTGCCTGAAAAACGATTTGAGAAAATTTGGTGAAACATTGCCAGTAAAACTCAATGTTTTTGTAAAATCTAATCTGCTTTTCTACTCATTTGTCAAGTTCATAAAATCTTGTAATTTCAGTTAAATTGTTTTCCACTGTTTGTTAAATCAACTTACAAACACGGGGCTTACAGAAGTAAGCCCCGTGTTGTACTTCTGTGGTGCACGGGTAGTTTGCTTTTGTTCAATAAAAAAAATTACAGAAATCTGATAACATTTGCATGACTCATGAACTGAGCTCTACATAGTTTGTATACTCACGAATTTGACATCAAATAATTCAATTTCATAAATGTTGTTCATTTAAATTGTAACAAAAACAAGAATTCGTCCATGGTTGCACTAAGTGGATTTCTCCAGGTTGATTTCGAGATAATATACAAACCAATTTTTAATGCAAAACTGGAAGAAATCCGAGTAAGCCTGTTTTAAAGTAAAGATGCGAAACATTTGCATCGAGCACAGCTATTTTTAAAATATTGGTTCAAAGCAATTATCAAATAAATTTCACGCTTTATGTAGTCATAAGATATAATGAACAAAATTTTCCTGACTTATGGCACATTTTAGGTTTTTATTCGGTTAGGGTCCCGCAGTATAGCCCAGTTGGAAAAGCATCGGATTAGCAACCAGAGGGTTGCGAGTTTGAGACAGCTCAGGTCGTCATTTGACCGTGGTTCAAAATTACATGGTGTTGTCCTTGGATCTTTCCCTTGCGAATTTATCCTGATCCGTCGCCAATAGCCCCGTTGGGTTGCTCCAGTGCGACGTTAATTAACTACCTAACCTATTCGGTTAAGGTAAATATACTTGAATATTCCCTAATCTGGGTAGGTAGGTATTTTAATTAACGTCACACTGGAGCAACACAACAGGCTATTGGTGACAGTCCGGGATCAATCCCAAAGGGAAAGATCCGAGGACAACACCACGTAATTTTGAACCACGGTCAGATGACGAGGCAACACCTGAGCTGGCACCCCACTCTCCAAACGTGAGGCCACGACAGATTTAACGTGTACCTGTCCCCTTTGTACACGACGGTCTTTGGCTGGATTCGAATTCGCAACCCTCCGTATCTTCCAACCGGGCTATCGCGGGCCCCCTATCTGGGACTGTTGGAGATGCTTGAGTTTTGAATGTTCAGTACAAATGTATTGGGACGTTCCTTAGAGCGATTTGATGCAAATCGTAGGCGGCGCTGGTTCGATTCCTGTAATTTAACCCTGGGTGTATTTCTCTTTTCTGTGTCAGTAAAACTTTCCTTATGTATGTCCATTACTTGACGTCTGTCTTGTGTTTGACACAGCCTGACCAAAAAATATGGCCCTCGCGCGCCATAAAACCCAACCAACTAGTAATCCATCTTCTTTCTTGTTTCATAACTCTCGGTGAGGCAACCCTTTGGAGTTAGCGACAAACTCTCACTTAGTGACAAACGTCCCTTACAATCAATCTAAATGAATCTAAACAGAAATTTGAATTCTGATCCCAAACACGCAGAAAATTATCACAATAGTTTTTTTAACTGTCAAACACAACGAAATTTTAAAAGAACTTTAATCCAAAGTGTGAACTTTACTGGCAGCATTATGGTGAAAACTGACAATCCTGAAAATCTTTATCCTTGAAAAAATAATAGAAGAGATGAAAGCAAACCGAAAATTTGCTTTTTTTTCAGGTATATATTAAATAAGTAAGATACATATAAAGTAAATAGATGTCATCACAGGGTGTGGTAGGTAAGTAGTTAATCAACGTCGCACTGGAGCAACACAACGGGCCATTGGCGAGTCATCAGGGTGTGAAAAATCTTTTTAAATTTAAAAAAATAGGATTTATTTGATTTAAATCGGATTTTTGATTTTAAGTAAATCCTTTTCCTACATGTTTTTATTTAGAAGACATGACACATGCAAATCAGTGTAGTTTCTAGGTAGAATAGATTTAAGTTAAACATTAATATATATATATTATATAATTGAGGGTTTAGAAAATAGCAGGGCGAAGTTTGGAGACTAAAATTATTCTTGTGGGTCTTGTTTTTATTCTTTCATTTGAATTCCATTTCATGATACCAGTCTATAAAATTTAAAAATAAGTATTTTATTATAGAAAGATAAATTCTAATTTTTATAAATTTTCATGATTGTAATAACTGAACAAATTTTAATTTTCTGGCCTTTTTGTTACCCAACTTGCTTCAAGTGTAAAAACGGTTACTTTAAGTTCAAAATATTCTTTCCAGAAATACGGAAGTAGCTGTAGTGGTAAGACGTTAAAAATGGTTTTCTTGTCATCTGCACAAATACAGATTTACACAAGTTTCCCACTCCGACGATATCTCGGATACAATGCTTTCCCAAAGAGGAAATAAAAACATGTTTTTTTAATTTTCATAATTACAGGCATGACACTAGATGAATATTTTGCTTTTGCGAATGTGGATAGGTTATTTCTGTTTAAGTTCGTTTGATTTTTCGGAAGGTTTCTTAAACAAGCTAAGTGGACAGCACTTTGTTACATACTGAAATGTTAAACAGTGCCAATTCCTTTATATCGGAAGTATCAAATTCCCTCTTGAAAGAGGAATCTATCATTTCAAGTCATTCATTATCATTTCAAGTATCATTTGAACCTATCCATGGGGAAGAATGTCAAAATCAACGGAAAACATTTCGTGTAATATATGAGCCGGCCTCGTATTCATAAAACTCAGTCTCTGCTGATAAACAAATTTGTGAGTGACATTTGTTTTCATTGAGCAAAAAGAGAAATATTAGTTGGTCAGTTGACATTGTCATCTGAACATGTGTGCCAACTCCTAGAGGGGCAAACCCCTTGTGTCCTTCCTCCCAAACAGGAGGTAAATATTTCCTCAGAAATGTACTTGTATATCTGCAAATATGATAGAAAAATTACACCAAGCATGCCTTAGGATTCCGAATCCTTTAAAATTTTTATGGTAGGGCCCAGGAACCTCAAACATAAGGGATAAATTTTATAAATATGGGTAACCAAATATTCAGTGATTCGATCTCTTATTAGGTCACTTTAAGAGAAGGGGCGCAAAATTCTAGGGATCAGAACACCTTGGGTTCTAATACTCATGACTTCAATCAAGCTGATTTAAATCTGCATGTCTTCATCGAGTTGAGACGCAAAACGAATCTACGGCTTCTGACAAATTTAGCTGGGATTATGATACCTTGCTGAAAATGGTACAAAAAGGCTCCCGCCGGATAAATAATAGTGCTAAGTCAGTAGATTTTACTATAGTTAACAGAAGCGGGGAATGGGTTTTAAAGTTAGATATACAACTTCTGCATGCTTAGAATCCCTTTTAAATTTTGTATTATTTCAGAATATGATTAGATTTGATGCTTCCTACTGAGTTTTATATTCTATATATCAAGAAAATATCTATACCATACTAAAAATAACGATAAAAAACTAACATTGTTAATGATACTACATCACCTCTTAATGAGATCCACTACAATATGGTTTCAATTAAATGGCCACATAATAGTTTATAAAAGTAGGAATTGAAAAACTAAACTTTTTTCCACTATCTAACAGTAAAACTTATTACTCAATAAAATATATGGGGCTATGGAGCAATGAGAAAACATTTATAAAAAGAATGCAAATATATATTAACAAAATTTAGAACAAGCTTTTTTGTACATGAAAAAATTATGTAGTACATCATTCTACGGTATCGTATCAAGTCAAGATAAACAAATCGTGGGATTCTAATAAGAGGAAAATTATCGTCTGACAAAGAATTGACCTCCTGTTTAAAGAATGGTTAAAAAATACCCATACTATACAAACTATAAAATGCAAAAAGGGATAACTTTTCAAATAAAGATATTTGGGTAAGAAGTATCTTTATAAAAAATATTTGTCCAGTTTCGACATGTTTTAAGAGCAATGAATGTATTAAGTCCGCGGGGTATTTAACCAATTATAAAAAACAGGAAACATATTCTTTTAACCTTAGACAGCTAAGTTTTAGAATAACTGAAATGCTGGCATTCATGGAAAAAGTGGCACATTACTTTGTTTAGTATCTTATCAAAGGTAAAATCGTTTGATGAATTTTCAACTGTCCATTTGAAAAATGAATTTAAAAGTTTCACACTTCCGGTGTATAATACCAAGCAAAACGGATAGGAATCGATGACTTACAGACCATGGAGGTAGTCTTTAGCCTGAGCAATAAGGTCAGGAGATGCTTTATCCATGACAGAGACGAGGCGAAATGGCGAGGAACTCCAATATCCCCGGAATGCACCCGAAGGGAAGAATAAATGAAAATAAAAAAAGTTGGGTAAAACGTCATTCATCCTTCTATATAGGGGGAGTAATTTAAAAACTCGTATTTTTCCTTTAATTGATAACTGGACTTAGCATCGCTTTGAGAATAGGTTTTCGGGGAATGGGGGTACCAATAAGCGATAGTGTATGTACTTGCCAAGGAAAAATGTTAAATTCATTTTATCGTAGGTGCAATTTCGGCCCAATAGAAGTTCATTTTTAATGTGATTTTCTTTATTGATAGCTTTTAAGGTAAGATCGTAACTGGCTTTCAAGTAAAGACCAAACCTGTAATGGAATGAAGTTCAATGTAACTGTTAAGAGTACCATTTTTAATTCAAAAGTTACTTCAAGGAATTACGTAGTTTTGCATTAGAAGTTAAATAAAGAATGGATTGAATGTTGGGGTTTTATGGCGCAAAGTCTATAAGGTCCAAAAGTGGACAAGCTGCGCCAAGCACAAGACAGAATATAGTCCAATAAAAGCATAAAACATTTGAAAATGAAGTCCAAGACAAAGATAAAAGGTAGATTTAAAATATGTAGAATGTGTAGATGAGAATAAAAATATTTAAATTGTCAGATAATAAAAACAAGATCATCTAAAGCATAACTAATGACTGCAGAATTTAATTTACACATGTACAAAATAAAAAATGCATACAATTTTGAAAGTGTGAAATTTAAAAAGCCGAAGATGGACAATCCAGACAAGTCAGAAGCGCTACATCACAAGTATGATTGTTTTTTAAATTATATCTTCTTGCGATACATCTTCCAATTTTTGTGCATACTGCTGGTATCAAGTTTCCTGCAGACCAAGATATACAGGATGGCAACAATCAAAGCCTTCACATTCTCAACATGGCAACGGTAGCTTTGACAATTCCAAAATATTATTTTAACCATTATATTCTTTCAGGGATTTTTTGCCTATTTCCATTTTCTCACCAGATGAAGAATCGATTCTATTAGATTTATAGCATCTAATTTCATTTGTGATTTTGTTTTAGAAGTGTGTTTTAAGATTAGGACCAGATGGTTTGGGAATGTTTGTGTTGAATTTTAATGGTTGCATCTTTTTCTTGGACGATTGTTTCTTTGTTTTGTACAATTGTATTTTCAATTTCTTTATTGGGAATGGTATCTGTTTGGATAGCAACGGATTTCATCGTTTTAATTACAGATGCATATGAAATATTTGCTCTTGGTGTCTGACTTTCTACTAGTAGTTTTTTGCTTCGAGATATGAAATCTTTTATTTTATCTTTATGCTTTGGATTTCTTTTTCCCATTGAGGACAAGACCTGGAGTAAGTAGGATGACTTCCCTTACAGTTGAAGCATACAGGTTCATCAGTGCAGTTTTCGCCATGTTCGGGTTTTGAGCATCTGGCACAAATTGCAGGTGATTAGCATGAAGCCTGAGAATGTCCAAACCTCTGACACTTAAAGCATCTTTGAGGGTTTGGAATGAACGGTCTAACGCTGCAATTTAAGTATCCTGCTTTAATGGGAGTAGGGGGGAGTATTTCAATTAACGTCACACTGGAGCAACACAACGGGCTATTGGTGACGGTCCGGGATCAATCCCAAAGGGAAAGATCCGAGGACAACCCTGCTTTAATGGATGTCGGCATGTCTGGTGTGTTGAATGTTAATATCTCATGTTTTGTGTTAATACTTTTATCATCTCGTCTGATGCAGATGCGTTTGGCTGAACAAACATGTTGACATTTCAATTCTTCGATAAACTCCTGTTCAGATACATTAAAACTCGTGTTCAGATACATTAAAACTCCTGTTCAGATACTAGAATTTGAGTTCAGTGTGGAGTTACATTAACTTTTAGTTCGCCAATTTGGTTTAATTTCATTAGTTGTTCAGATTGATATGCAAGATAGTTTCTATGAAAAGATCACCAGACCGCAATTTCTTTATTGCTTTTGGTTCGCCAGTAGCAGACTGAATATATTGTACTGACTTGCTCAAAATTTTAATTACCATCACAAGGAATACTCCCTTTTTGGTTTAAACCATTTTAATGAACTCACAGACACAGTACAAACACGACACACAACATAAATAGAAAAGGTAGTATATATCAAAATCCACACATCTCAGTCTCGATCACTCTCCAAAAAAAACACAACCCACACGTCTCTCGCCACACTCGTTCTTAACTCTTTCCTTTCTCAAAGTCCTTCTGGGCATGCGCAAGAGCGCCATCTATCTTAGTCTGAAGTCTTTACAGACTTATAAACTCCTCCCCACAAGGAGGAAACTTTTCTCGAAGAATGAGGGAAAAGTTTTGATGACTCCACTGCCTGAAAAAGTCTCCAGATAGGTGCAGTCATTGGAAAAGTTCAAGAGTTCAAGTACACAAAATACACTGCACATGTACCAGATTATAGCAATCAGTGCCTTGAACTCAAAAATATTATACAAAAAATTATATACTTATTAAAAATTTAGGAAAACAATTTACACTAATGATAAGAAAAATTTAAAATTTTCACACATAATACAAATATCAAAATAAACAATAAACTTACTAATATAAAATAAAAGGATATGAGGTTTATGGGATGCAACTTAATGAATCAGCATTTTGATGCTGTTTCCCCCTCTTATGGACAACCTCATAATTGAATGGCTGCAGGATCAAAGCCCAACGTAAAAGTCTAGGGTTGGTTCCCGTATTTTTTGTCCAGCCAAACAAGGGGATTATGGTCCGTCTGGATGATGAACTTCTGGTGTCCATCCAAATAACATCGCAGCTTTTGGATGGCGAACACGATAGCTGCGCACTCTCTCTCTCTCGATGGTACTGTACTTTTGTTCTGCATTTGAGAACTTCCGACTCAAGTACATGACAGGATGTTCCTCACCAATGTCATTAATTTGGGACAAAACGATGCCAATCCCAAGATTTGACGCGTCACATTGGACGAGAAACTGTCTCGAGAAATCTGGACTGTACAACACCGGATTCTCCGACAACCGTTTCTTTAAATTGTCAAACGCCTCTTGACAAGCATCAGTCCATATGACAGCAGCACGACGATTTTTTCCTTTCAGCAGATCTGTAATTGGTGCTGAGAGGACTGAAAAGTCAGGAATGTATTTTCGATAATACCCCGCAAGTCCTAAGAAAGATCGGATCTGCGTCTTAGTCGCAGGGGTCGGAAAGTCCTTTACAGTTTGGATCTTCAATTCTCCAGGTGTTCTCTGGCCCTGACCAACCAAGTGCCCAAGATACTTTACGTACGCACGAGCAAACTGGCACTTAGAAGGCTTGATGTGCAGATGAGCTGCATTCATCTTTTCTAAGACGGTTTTCAAATGTTGTAAATGATCTTCCCAACTTAGGGAATAGATGGCTACATCATCCAAGTAAGGGCATGCAAATTCTCCACAGTCTTTCAACAGTTCGGCCATCAAACGACTAAAGTCATAAGGGGCATTTTTCAAACCGAATGGCAATCTCAACGGTCGAAATGTCCCAAAACTGGTTACAAAAGATGAATATCTTTGGGCTCGTTTACTCAGAGGTATTTGCCAATAACCTCGGGTCAAATCTAGAACGGTGATATACTTGGCAGCTGACACTTTTTCAACAAGCTGCTCAATGTTTGGCAGAGGAAAGTACTGGGTTCTAGTGACCTTGTTGAGTCTTCGATAGTCGATGCACGGTCTTGCATCCTTTCCTGGTACTTCTACCAGAATAAGAGGAGAAGTAAAATCAGATTCTCCTGGCTCAATGACTTTGAGCGACAGCATCTTCTCCACTTCCATCTTCAAAATTTCTGTTTGGCGTGGAGACATCTTGTAAGGTTTGGCACAGATGGGCCTCTCAGATTCAAGCTCAATGTCATGTTCAGTAAGATCAGTACACCCCGGCTGGTTTGAGAATGAGCTAGAGTATTTTGATAGCAACTCTCTCAGCTGCTCCTTCTGATCTTCTGACAAGCGACCATTTTGTTCTATGTCTTGCCAAATTTGTGTCATTTCCGAGACTTCAGGCTTCTGCTCGAGACTTGGAATGTCCTCCTCGTTGTCACAGTTCCTAATCTCTTTTAGACAGATTAAATTCACATTTTCGGGTCTCTGGAAATATGGCTTGAGCATGTTCACATGGTACACATGGGATTTGTCTTTTTCTGGAAACTGCACAATGTAGTTGGTTTCGGAAAGCTGTTTAACGACTTTCCCTGGGCCGATCCAATGAACTGCCATTTTGTTAGGCCTAGATGTAGCGACAACCAGCACAAGGTCGCCTTCACAAAATTTACGCTTCACAGCCTTGCGATCATACCATAGTTTTTGTTTGTCTTTGGCGTTCTCCATGTTTTGGACGGCTAATTCTTGACACCTTTTCATGCGGTTTAGTAGCTTGAAGACATGATACTACGCTAGTCTTCTCTTCTTCGCTTTCCGTCAAGTTCTCGTACAGTAGAGTCATGGGAGTCCTCAAATTCTGTCCATGAACCAGCTCAGCTGGAGTATATCCAGTACTGTCATGAGTAACAACTCGTAGAGCAAACAGGGCATGAGGCAAGATTTTCTCCCCATCAGGTCCTGACTCCAGACACAGGACTCGAAGAATTCTCTTCAAAGTTCTATGTAGTCTCTCCACAGGATTGCTCTGGGGATGATGTACGGAACTTCGCACTACTTTAACTCCAAATTTCTCCAGGAACTCCGTTGTGAGTGCACTTGTAAACGACGTTCCTTGATCGCTTTGCAGCTCCCTCGGGAAACCCATCCGACTAAAGATTTGCAGGAAACTATCGACCACGGTTGAAGAACTAAGATTTGGGACAGGAACTGCATCGGGATATTTGGAAGACATGCAAATTGCAGTGATGAGATACCGGTTTCCAGATGGTGTAGTAGGTAAAGGACCACAAGCATCCACATTAATCTTTGTGAAGATCTCCGAGATGACAGGAACGATCTTCATGGGTGCCTTCTTCTTATCCCGAGGTTTCCCGACTCCCTGACATTGGTCACAAGATCTGACAAATTCTTCAACATCTTTGTAACAATTCGGCCAAAAAAAAGTTTTAAAAAGAGCATCTTTAGTCTTGGTCACTCCTAAGTGAGCCGCTGTTCCTTCATGAGACAGTTTCTTTAATTGGTCCCGAAACTTCTCTGGAACAATCAGCAGTTTTCTCTGCGTACCATCCTTGTCACTTTTCAGATAGAACAGCATTTGATTAACGATTGCATACTTGGTTTCCTTTGCTAACTCCTCAGCTTCTAGGAAAAGTGGTTTCAACTCTTTACTCTTGCGCTGCTCTTCGACAAAATCATTCCGTGAGGCTTTAATCAGATCTGGAAGTGAGGCTTCTTCCGCCATAGGCAATACCTCTCCGTCTTCCTCTGTTAACACGGTACTGTCATTCTCTTCTCCAGGACTCGACTCAACTGGATACTCTTCAACTTCGGCTGTCAAAAGACTTTTCTGAGCTCTCGTCTGAACTGCATTAATAACTTGGATCTCCAGCTCCTTATCTTTTTTCATACTCTCGATCAGAGCAACGGTTTTGTTACTTAGTAGGTAATGCTCTTGATCCAGAAAACTGTCTCTTACAGCAGCTTTCGTAAGGACATGTCCCAATTCGCAGTTCAAATCAACTTCTGCAATGGGCAAGCAGACCGGGCTGTCTACTAATGGAGAAGCGAGCCACACATGCTCACCTGTGTACATATGTGGTTTGATAAATTTTCTGGGAATAAGATCGATGCTGGCACCAGTATCTCTCAAGATAGACATTTGGGCTCCATTTACTGTCCCAGCACTAGTATAAGGAGACATCAACTCAGGCACGTGTCTTCCAAAGACTTCATTGGCAGCTACTACTTCAGATCTCTTGAGCTTCGGGCATTGGGGTCTCAGATGTCATAACGAACCGCATTCATAGCATCGGAGCTGTCTTCTCTTTTCAAACTCTCTTTCACGGTTTTCGTTGCTTGCGGGTTCGGTTTTGACCGGATGTTTGTTCTTGTCATCCTTGAATGGTACTTTGGGTCTACTTCCACTAAAATGTCCCTTTGAACCTTGATAGCCATACTTCTTTGGAAATTCCTTCTTCCTGAAACTCTGCCTGATGGTTTCGTACTCCTCGATCACTTCTGCCAATTCAAAAGGTGTCTTCAACTTCATCCATTTGTCAAGAAAATGCTCCTTGATTTGATCTGGTACACGATACTTCAATTGCTCGGCAACGATTAAATCTTTTAGTTGCTGAAAGGTTTCAATTTCCAATTCAGCAAGCCATTCAGTGAAGTAGCTGTACAGTTCATGAGCATAATTTCTCCATGTTTTCTCTGCTGTTTTCTGATGTCTGTAGAAACACTGTTTCAATTTTTCAGCGTTCATTTTGTATCGTTTCAGAATGAGATCTTTCACAACATCATAATTGTTGGCCACTTCAGGAGGTTCTCGGGCAAGCATGTTAGATAACTCGGCTGGCAAAACGGCCAGCAAATAAGCCACCCAGTCCTCCTTCGGCACTCGAGCCATCTCTGCTTTCCTCTCGAAATTGATCAAATACAATCCCATTTCATCCCCTTTTTCGTCAAATTTGGGAGTGATTTGGGTAAGTTGGATTTTTCTGTTTCTATCCGCCCCATTTTCAGATTCCTCTTCAGACCGGCGAAATTCCTTCTGAGCCATTTCTAGTTTTTTAATTTCGAGTTCATGTTGTCTGACCCTTTCCCGTTCTTGTCGTTCTTCTTCTTGCCTAGCTAATTCTTCCTCACGAATTTTTTTCTTGTCTAGCTAATTCTTCCTCACGAATTTTTTCTTGTCTAGCTAATTCTTCCTCTTCCAGTCTATCTTTTATGACTCGTTCCATGATTATCGTTACCTCCTCCCGATCGAAATTTGGGCTTTTTAAAATTATTTGTTTAATATCCGCAACCTTGCACGAAGTTGGTACCTTCTCACCAATTTCTTCCGCAACAGCAATTAAGTCCTGCTTTCTACCAATTGCAAGAAATGCCATGATTAAGGGCCAGGGGAAACACTGTCAAAAACCTCTATTAAGGTATTAAATTCCAACAGAATTCACAAGACTTTATCAAAGAATTAAATTCGCTAATTCTACGTTACAACTTTCTTACCGAACAACCAAAAATCAATAGAAATAATTTTCGAACACATAAACAAATTAAAATTTTCATTCATTAAAACAATATCTTTTTTTAAAGATGTTTTCAAATTGAGAAGAAAATAAACAGTTAAAGAAAAGTTCAACTAAAGAACAGCTGTTTTGAAAATAATACTACAATTAAAATACAATTCAGAATATAAACTCAACTTTCCTGTCTAATCAAGAAAAGGTATTTTCAGTTCAAAAGAATTCCCTTTTCTCTATGAACAATTGATTCACACTCAGAAGCATAAATGCACACACAAAAATATAAAACAGAATATCATTCTTTTCCTTTTCTTTTTTTTTCGTCAACAAACACAGGAAGTGAATAATTCAAATCCACACTTTCAGATTATTTTTTTTTTCGAGTTCTTTTTCTGAACACAAAATGGTCTCACATTTGCCAAATTAGTTACACAAAGCAATTTCAAATTACTAACAAAAATTTCCTTAAGTACACAAGTTAGACATTCAAAATTCCGCAAAATAAATAAACAATTCTAAGGGGTTTCTTAGTCATTTAAATGAGCAACAAATGAAAATGACAATTTCAAAACACTCCAAAACTCTTTTAAATGAATTTCCGATTCATTCAGAAATATAACAAAATATTTTCCAAAGCAAAATAACCCAAGACGCACTAAATATTGAAAATTCTAGGCATTTGGTGCTGTTGACAACACTCATCAAAAAGAATTATACTTGTAATTCAAACTATATACTTCTACACCAAATTTGTAATTCTATTTTGAATCATACAACAGAATCAAATCAAATTTTAACAACACTTCAATTGTCATCAGATAGCATCATACAAAAGAACACAAAACAAACTAGGCTATCTCAATTTAAAATTTTAAAATAATTCTCTTTTCTCAGAAAACAAAACTCAAACTGACCATTTGAATAGTTCTAATTCTAACCATTCAGAACAGAAAATTCTTTTTTTATATATACCACATGAGTGTCCTAAATTTTCTTTTTTTTTTACAATCAAACAAAATTTTAACTATATCAGTCTAGCTAAAATAAGAATAGTTTTGCAAATCAACAGAATAAATTTGCCTTTCAAAATCAGACAAAATTTTAACTATATCAACCTAGTTAAAATAAGAACACTTTTTCAAAATTACCACTCAATTTTACCAAACAAAATTTTAACTATATCAGCCTAGTTAAAATAAGAACACTTGCAAAATTGCAACTACCTTTCACCAAACAAAGTTTTAACTATATCAGCCTAGTTAAAATAAGAACACTTTTCAAAATTATCACTCCTTTTACCAAACAAAATTTTAACTATATCAGCCTAGTTAAAATAAGAGAGCATTTTTGCATATTACAACTGCCTTTTACAAAACCAAAACTGCATGAAACCAAAACAACGATTCTTCAATGAACCAAAACTCAACATGCAAAACTTTACAAATTACAATTAAAAAGGCACTGTTGCTAATGAAATCTGGTACTCACCCAATAATTTGCACTGGAGATATCAGCAATACCAGGATCGTATCCAAACGGCTGCCACCATTTCTTCGTCGTCTGTACTGACTTGCTCAAAATTTTAATTACCATCACAAGGAATACTCCCTTTTTGGTTTAAACCATTTTAATGAACTCACAGACACAGTACAAACACGACACACAACATAAATAGAAAAGGTAGTATATATCAAAATCCACACATCTCAGTCTCGATCACTCTCCAAAAAAAACACAACCCACACGTCTCTCGCCACACTCGTTCTTAACTCTTTCCTTTCTCAAAGTCCTTCTGGGCATGCGCAAGAGCGCCATCTATCTTAGTCTGAAGTCTTTACAATATTTTTGCACAGCAAATGGTGAAAAGGTTGCAAGTTTCCCTTCAGGATTATTTATTATTAAAAATTTAGGTATTGAGAAATTAACATTGTTAGAAGGATTTAGGCCTCCTCTAGAGCACAAAATTTTTTTTGGATCCATAGATTAAATAATTATCTTCCTCATGGTGGACCCATACCCACCACGGAGTTCAACAAGGGGAAGTGGTTGCTGGCTCTGGAACATTCCGGCCTCAGCACACACTTCAAGATACCACCATGATATAGTGCTACAGTATCGGGATGTGGATCCGCCGGTTCACCCAGGGCATCCCTGGCTGCAGCACTAACCCAACTTAAGACCAGAAGTCCAGTACGACAGAGGGGCTAAGCACTCTGAAGTGGTGAGACCCAGAGAACTTAAGTGAGCCGATTGACAGAGCGGGCTCACTTCGGAACCATTAACGTCACACTAGAGCTACACAATGAGCTATTGGTGACGGTCCGGGATCAATCCCAAAGGGAAAGATCCGAGGGCTCACTTCGGTCACCCGTCTACGTTGAAGCATGGGACAAAGGGCCTGATACGGGATATATTTTCACCTGATACGGGACGAACGCACACAGTAAATATGCGGGTCAGAAAAAGTACTAACATTTTATAAAGTAAAAATTAAACATAATTCATAGTGATGGGAATTTTTTAAAAGCAAATTGGAAAACTCAAAATGGAATCTTGATATGATTGATGATAATTGGATTTCAAAACAAAACTGCATAATTTCAATGCTGTTCACAAGACACATGAAAGGGAAAAACAAGAGGGGGTGGGAGATACAACAGTAGGAGGAAAAGAGAAAATATAGCTTGGGTACCCCGGAAATAAAGGATGAAAAAAGAGACTAAGAGCAATATTCGAGTTACAACTTTTCTCGTGCTTTTACTTTCTAAGTTAAGTAATCGAAATTATTGCACCAAATGAATATCAAAGACAGCCCACCAAAAACATTTCCTTTATTGCGACGGTATAATTAGCCCACGTGTAGCAAAAAATGTGTTGACAACAAATGTTTTAAACTGAATTTGTAATTTTCTGAAGATAATCCTTTAATCGAATCATTTTGCAACATCAAACGTTCCGATACCTTATCCCTATTGGTTGGTTGATTAGATTTATAGCGCAAGGGCCACATTTGGCCATGCAACGCCAGACGCAAGACATACAATATCAAGTAATGGATATACATACACACAAAGAAAGTTTTTACTGATACAGAGGAGAAATACATCCATGGCGGAATCGAACCTGTGCCGCCTACAACTCACTGGTTGCTAGCGCAGGACCTTATTGGGATTTACCCTTTAAAAATGTGGTCATAATGCACCTAACTTAATGTTCTACCCCGGATTTCTGCCTTTAATTTGCTCCGTCTGGGTTTGGATGTTGAGCGTTCCAAGCAATTTCATTTTTGATTCAGTTCCTTTTCATGGAAGAAAATTTATTTAAGGAATTAGTGATTTAAAAAGTACTGCAGATAATTCATAATTTGTTACACAAAATGCTTTCTGAATTTTGTATAACGTGTAGGCAACTTTGGCGGCAAAGTCATCTATGAGAGGGATCTTCAGTGCAAACAGCATATGGGAAACTGAAATTCCGTTATCAAAATGCTCTAGTATGATACACATCGGGGTTACTTTAAAATGTAGTTTATCGCCATTTTGACGACGTTTGGAGTTCACCAATCATATATCAATTCGATATGTAGGAAGGTATTTTTAATTAATGTCGCACTGGAGCAACACAACGGGCTATTGGGGACGATCCGAGATCAATCCTGAAGGGAAAGATTCAAGGACAACACCACGTAATTTTGAACCACGGTCGTATGAGGCAACGCTTGAGCTGGTACCCCACTCTCCAAACTTCCACACCACGCCAATGTGAAGACATTTGAGGCCACGGCAGATTTAAGGTGCACCAGCCCCCTTTGTACACGACGGTCTTTGGTTGGATTCGAACTCCCAACCCTCCAGTTGCTAATCCAACCGTACAACCGCGGCCCATATATAAATTCGGAATTCATTCTTTGGAATTTTTATTGGCGACGTGATATTATTTTCGAAAAGCAAGCAGTGACCTAACGTCCGGTATAAGTACAGAAAGTACCATCCATTGCAAAAGCACAACCGCTACCCACATCTAGCTTGACAGAAAAAGCCTAGCAGAGTTCGGCATGCGGTTTCCATGTCAACGAATAGCTTGCTGGGAAGTTTTAAATTATCTAATTACAGCAGAGGAATGGTGGCAGGCTATCCCAACCAGACTCGACTTACTGAACTCACTTTCGGTCCTTCGGACTCACTTTCGCACCTCGAATTAATAGTTTATAAACTGTAATATCTAAGACGAATTTTCAGTATTCCCATCAGAAGACGAAGATTTTACTTCCGGTTACCCAATACGGAATAGATACTGAAAGCATGTTCTATTAAGAAAACACTGGCATCTACTCAGCTTTACAAAGTTATACTAATTGTTTGAGAAGTAAATCAACTCTACTTCTGAGCTTCATGAACTTTATTGGTGTACGCTAAGCAAGTTCCGTCTTCTGATATATAACTTCGAAATCCCTTCATGAGCAGTGCATTACAGTAGTTACTTTTTCATGCAGTGTTAGCATTCAATGCATAATTTCATTGATTACTAATAAGAAATACTTTTAAAAATGAATAATTCAGTAATGGACTTCCGCTTGACCCAGCTTTGATTATCTTAATTCATTTTCTACATGCTGATGCTGGAGTTTCCATTTTCTGTAGATCATGAGTGAAAAATATACACAAATTTGTCGACTGACGGTCACTTTTCGCAACACAAGGGCTAATTACGGCTTAAAGTGGGTTCATCACGAGCAGGACTACTACGAACATCCAAACAGACTGAGATTCGAATCCAGAATCTGCTGAACTGAGGGCCAGAGCGCTACCACTCGAATACCAGACCGGCATATAGTTGTAGATGGTTGGTTGAATTTACAGGCTATTGCGAAGGTTCGGGATCAATCTCGAAAGGGAAATGTCTGACAGTTATGGACGAACGAATCGTTTGAACTTTTGAATTAGGGATTCGTATTGTTCGTCTGGTGTTCAGTTTGCCGACTTCATTTTTACCTTTAAATTCACAAGATCTGGTAGATGTTAATTGATCCTCAGCCTATTGTTGGTTAAACGATTTTCTGAATAAAAGAAAACCTGTTACAAATGTCCTAGCAAATATGAAAAAGAAATGGTAAGCTAAATTAAATGTTCTAAATCAGCAATTCATTAATTTATAATTAATAAAGAAACCTATGATGATCTATGGGTATGAAATAATAAGGGAAGAAAATATAATCAACACTTGATACTGGGACCAAAAAGGATAAATAGAAAATCTTTCAACACTTAAAATGTCAAATCAGATGAACAAGTGCATCTATCTCACGTGAGTCTGAAAAACTTTAAACTCAATTTCCAATGCTAAATTAAGGGAAATGAAAAATAAACATTGACTGCTGAAATGTAGAGAAGACTTACATTGCAGATAATGTCATGTTTTAGAATGATGAAAACAAATAACTTTTTCGTATTAGAAAGACTATACCTCTCAATGGGACAGACAACTACAAATATTACTGGCATAATTAAAGGAAATAACTTACTTGAGCTTCAATAGTCAAATGGATGGAGGCTATGTCAATGTGGGAAGCATTTTCATATGGAGAAAAATATGATCTACTTTCAATTTCTGAGCAAATGAATTCTACCAGCTATCAAGAATTATAACATTGAATACCACTTATCCTTACTTAATGTGTCCTAAATGGAAATATCAACAGGATAACGTTTCCTGCTATGCATCTAATTCAACTAAAAATAATTTAAGGAGAAATTTAACATTACAACTGCCAAATCAGTCAAGATCTAAACGCATTGGAAAATCAGTGGGGCATTTTGAGCTATAGTTTATGCAACAAGAAATTCACTTCAGTGAATGAACACGAAGTTTCTGTTAATATATAAACTTAACATTCATGAAATTATTTCAAAACTTAAATTTCTTTCATGAGAGGTCAAGTATTTGAAATTATAAGCAAAAATGGATAAACCATTTCATTAATATTTTTATAGAAATTTTATTTACGGATAAGTGATTTTATAATTTATTAACACATCGAAAAAATTTTTTAAAATGTTACATTTTCCCAAGCTGAATTTGTCAAATGTAAAAGCGCTACACTGTTATTTATGAGTATTATATCCACGGCAAGCGTGAAGAAGTAGGTAAGTCACCAAGATATAAATTCGACTTACTTCTTCACGGTTGCCGTCGATATATAAAATATTCGAAATTGCGTTAGAATATTTCAAATGAACAAAATCAGCTCAATATCGAATATAATTAGCTTATTTTCAAATGGACAAAATAAATGTGTCTTATATTGTTTTAACACACTAAGTAACTACACACTATTTACTTAGCACACTAAAAGCAGTAATTTTATGCATCAAATTTTTAATAAAAGCTAACATTCAGATTTACCATTTGTTTCATGAATTTATTTTTACTGTTTTCATTTGTAATAATCTCCACCAAGTAATGTATAAAAAATTGATCCAACTTTTCTTCACTGCATTTGAGCGGACTGGTGGAAGGGTATTACGATTGATTACTTACTTTCGTTTTGTATTTCATTACAAGATTGATTTTTTGATAAAGCTAACAAAGAGGAGTAGTTTTAGTACCACAATATAAAAAATAGATATTGAAGGTCCAATTGTTCCATGTCTTCGACTGGTTCATAGTTTGAAAGACTTTCTATCCAAATTCTTTTGATAACCCTGAAAATCCCAGGGACCTTTTGAAGAACCTATGGATTTTGAACTTAAAAGAACGGATCTAATTTGTACCCCATCGGACCAAGACTCATGGCAATGAAAAATCTCTGCTCTACACATGGCATTCAAGATTTTCTTGTTTTACAAGTGTTGATCTCGGAGGTCAAGGGTTCGTGCCTGAGATCGTCTGGCTATGAGAAATTTTTCCTAGTTTTCCCAAACATAATACTATTGTGGGCAAGTAATAGAAGTTCTACTAGATGGGCACCTCCAGATAAACTTTTCTTGTTGCCAGGGGCATATTTGCCAGATAGGAAGAAAATCTCTTTGGAGTAAGAAGTAGTTGGTATGTGAAACTTTCCCTATGCACGTCGATTTGTTTCACAAATATTCATAATGTGCCTTCAGCCTTGGTCTAACTCATTGTCTCTGTATGCTAATAAAGGGCCTTTATATCTGTAGTGGTTTTCATACATAAGAGCAGAGGAGTTGATCCTCATGCAACAACCAAGGCTTCTTTTTAAGGGATTAAAACAATAACATGGACTAGTGATGTTCCAGAGCTATTTAGTGAAAGAAACATTTTTCTTGCATGAGTGATATGAGTTGGTTGTATTACCTTGGAGAAACATGATGTAGATCAAACTGCTGTGCCTTTTAGACCCATCAATACACATTAAGGAAATCGAAATACACAATGCCTCTAGCATTTTATAAATGGTCATATCCTCCATGATAATCAAGTCGAATTATTAATGCTGTTTTTCTCTCAAGGGTGCAATGCAAACAAAGAAACTTTGTCCAATATACACTCATGTCCAAAAGTTAAGCATAATTCGTAAAATGCGAAGAAATCGGAGTAAATATGGATACAATGGCTCAAAATCACTTGTGGAGAATCGTGGGACGATTGTAAAACATTGTTCAAATGCAAAACAGTTCAGTCCACATGCGCAAAGCACCGGTGTATGTCGGAAAGAGTATAAAACGGCCTCGAGCGGCATGGCCAGTTTAGACAGAAATTCCGCAATTGCTGTGGTACGGAGTGTTGTTAACAATCAATAAGGATGAAAGATGTCACAAAGATGCCAACTGGACTGGGACCAATTATTGGAATTCGGTCACTCCCAAACCGAAGCGTCTCGAATTCTGAATGTACCTCTGTGTGATCTCTAGACTATGGCAGAGGTTTCAAACCACTGGAGAAGTTACCCGACGACCAATACCAGGTCGGCCAAGGGTAACAACCACTCGGCAAAACCGATATTTGGCGATAACTGCGTGACGTTAGAGGAAACGATCTGCCAGACAACTGGATTCAGCCCTGACAGCTGTCACAGGAGTCATAGTTTCGAGACAAACTGTTTACAGGAGACTCAGATACGTTGGTATCTATGCCAGATGACCAGTAGTTTGCATCCCCCTGACGTCTGAACAGAAACGCACGCGTTTACAGTGGAGTTTGGAACATCGGTAGTGGAGTCGACAACAGTGGGGCAATGTCATGTTCAGTGACGAGTCCAGATTTAGTCTGCCAAACTGATTCTCGTCGTACCAAGATCTGGAGAGAACGTGGAAAGAGTTTTCACCCGGGAACATCACGGAAAGACATCGTTTTCCTTCAGGGGGAGTCATGGTCTGGGCAGGCATCATGCTGGACGGCCGCACAGACCTCCACATCTTTGACACTTGGTCTGTTACTGGTCAAAGATACATAGACGAAGTCCTTGAGCCTACCGTTAGCCTGTTTCGAGGTGCTATCAATCCTGGTTTCATATTCATGGATAATAATGCGCCTCATCACCGCGCAGACCTGGTCGACGGCTTCCTTCAAAGTGGAGATATCCATCGCATGCAATGGCCTGCCAACTCTCCTGATCCGAATCCTATAGAACATGTGTGGGATATGCTCAGGAGACATTGCAGGCCTCCGCCACCCACCAAGCTCCGGAATGGAAAACTGCTCTCTGAGAGGCTTGGAACTCTTTGAGCACACAACTCATCCATACCCTCATCGAAAGTATGAGAAATCGTTGTGCAGCGTGGCTACCAGAAGTTCCCACACACCGTATTAAACTTCAGCATCACATTGTTTTAATCACTGTTTCACTAAAGTTGACACTCGTACTGTGAACCTTTTTCTTTCAACCCTTTTCTTTGGATAAGTCATTATTATCCTTGTTTTCTTCTATAACCTTATTACACCCACATACCACGTTTCCTTCCATTCCGATGTAGATTTTCTGAAATATTCACATAAACAGCAATTTTGCTTAACTTTTGGATATAAGTGTATCTTAAAGTATCCATTTTGCAGCATTTATCTCTTCATAAACTAAGCATTGAAATTGCTCGATTTCTTTCATTAGATAACATTGGTTTATCATTGTTAGCTAGGTTTCAAGGTTTCCTATCACCAGATTAATAAGCAATACTTAAAAACTAAATATATTTAATGCGCAGTCCCGAAGCTTTGACAGTTGAAGTTCTAATTTCTGATATATTTCTGTCTTAATTGAAATGTATTTTAATTAGGCATTTCTATCAATATTCTGAGGAATAACTTAAAAGTAAAACCCTGATATTTTCTCATAACTTTGTAGTTGTCACTAATTAAACCAATTTCAGTTAAAAGTAGTAAAAGGTCTTCAAACAATAAACCATAATTATTTCTCTCATGTTAAAATCGGATTTGTGAGAAAATAATAAATAATTGGAAGTTTTGTAACTGAAAATCAGAAATTGTGCATGCATAAAAAAATCTAAATAAAACTTTGAACCCTGTTATAATTTGTTCCACACATCTATACTTTTTGATGATTTAACCATGATTGTAGACCACCCAGAAGACTTAAACCACGACAGTATAAGAATAAGGTTCTTTAAAGCCCTAAATATGCCAAACACACCTTCATACTTTGGAAAAAAATTCAAAATTAAATTTTAAAAAATTCTTCATTCAACAAGAAATATTACATGCCAATCAGTGCAAAGGTTGATAGTGAAAAATTCCAAATTATCATTTAGTTTTCCAAATACATAAGTATTCATACAAATGTAACAATTTAATAATAATCACTTTGACTAGTCTGAACCAGAAAAGAAATCAAGTGTTTAAAGATAACTGACATTTTAAATTTGGTAAATTACTGACAAAAATTCTCAATACCAGTTTTTAGTGGTTTTCCCCAGTTTTTTTCTTTCTTAAGAGGCACTAATGAGGATGGGCACAGAACATACATTAGGCAAAAATTCCGTACTACAACATGCAACGAAACAGTTTGTTTAAATGTGTAACAGTATGATATATTGTACAATACCAATACTCAGTTGATAGTTACTTCTCTTAAAAATAAAGACACATCATAAAGATAGTATTCAGTTGATAGATTAGGGTTTTAATTTTTATATTTTTTAAGATTATAGAATCCAAATGAAACTTAAAAAATAGATTTGCAATTTAGCAGATTTATTTAAAACATGATCTAGAAAAAATAAGGGTTCTTAACTGTTTTTGAACACACTTCTGGAATATCCATCACATAAGAAACTTTTCGATTGTTAGGAATCCTTGTAATTATTCTGGTAATGATTTCATAACAAAGAAATAATACAAAGTATTCTCACAATTAAAAGAAATTTTTTAAACTAACACGATTTACTGTCTATTTTTACAGTGGAAATACAACAGCAGTTTAAGTAATTACTCTAGAAACTTAGCAAGTGATAGAAGTTTAAAACACATTAATATTATTGCATAATTAATTACATTGCTAAAATGCTTCATTCTTGGTGACAATCGAAAACAAGTTGTAAACTCAAGAAGTATCTTAAAAATAAAAAAGCATCAGATTTTGGTGGAACTGAAAACAAGAAAAAGATCTTAAAACACATTGAATGTTTTTGGTGATCACAGAAAATATACAATAGCCTGTTAAGTGATATTGTTATTTTATTCTCTTAATTAGAGAATTGAGTAAAAGAAAACAGGACTTAAATTTTGGAACTTTGAAAATCAGGATTTATGTTTGGATGACATATTATTTAATCTTTTAAAACTGGCATTGCAACATCATTTTTCAAATTCTACAGGGATGTAGATTCCCTTATTGAACTTTTTGCGATACAGCTCTAAAACCAATATTGAGGTTTCTTGAATGATTTTTCAGTAAGGTTTTGAAGTGTATCAAAATTTGTGTCAGAAAACAATCTGATTTTAATGCTCTTTTAGCATCAAATATGCGGAAATGCATTTTGTGCTTTATCGTTTACAAAGCACCTGTGAGAACATATTGAACAGGATTAAGATAAAAACCTTTCTCCTCACAGTTAAGTGATGCCAAATATTAATCTCCACCTTAACACATGAAATTTGTTTTCGCATGTTCATTTTATAACTTAACTAGCAGTACTTGCATGGCATTACCTGTGACATCATTCTTGTTTGTCCTCACTGATCCTGAAAACATTAAAAAGAAAAAACAATTTTAAGAATGAATCCCACCACCCTACATGACACGGGCATGTCGCCTCATTCCTTCCTCCTCACTGACTCTTGCTTAGAGAGCTTCATGATACACTATGTTGAATGTTCTTCCATTTGGAGCTAGGATGTAAAGATTCTTGGCTTTTCCAACTCTTGAACAACCCACATACAGTTGAACGTGGGAGAAACACGGTTTAATGAGATCGAGTCCTACAAATTTCAGCGATTGTCCTTGTGCCTTGTTGATGCTCATGGCGAACTTAAACGAACAGGGAACTGAAGTCGTTTAAATTGGAATGGGAGATCCGAAAGGATGATTGGGATCCTAGGAATGAATACGTCTTTGTCTGCGGCATGTCCAGTCATGATATTCTTCAAAATATTTGGCATCAGTTTCTTGAGTCTTGTTCCATTGCAAAGTGAGATGGATGCAGATTTCTGATAAGCATAATCATTGCCCCAATTTCTAGCTGTAATATGCCAGTACTCCAGATGGCTCCAATGAGTTCAAAAACTCTGTTGTATAGTTCACAGCCTCATCTGTGTTACATGTAGTGTCGATAGATTTATATTATACAAATACAGAAGTTATGAAAAAACCCTAATGAAATAAAAAATGTGATTGAATCTTTAAATATAACACCATACTTTTAAAGTCTTGTTATGCCACCTCACTGATTCCGACAAACAACCTAAATGAATCACAATGTCAGCGAAATCAAAACCAAATTAATCAGTAATAAACACTGTTACTTCATTTCATGTAATTTATTAACTGAGTTGCAGAAAATTTCTTGATGGTAGGAACTTGGCACTTGGAGTCGAACATGTAGGGGGTGGAGCTTCAGTTGTTTGCTTTTCATTGGTAGTATGTAAAAGGACAAAACAGTGACAATACAGAGAAACCAGTTTCAGAATTGAAAAAGCTGCATAACATCAATTAAATTTTTAAAAATAATTGTGTTGAATTCAAAAAATAAAAGGATAAAGTAAAAGTAAGTACAGAAAAAATTGGAAGGATTAGAGTATATTTACTATTTTTAAAAAATATAGAGGCAAAAATAAAAATTATCCATCGGCCGGGTTCGAACTCAGGAGTCTCCCTCCAAAGCACTAACCGCTACTTCAGTACGTCACTTTACTCACTACACCATCATTTTAATGTGAGGAGGGGTGTTTTTAGTGAAGAGATAGCATGCGCAATAAGTATCTGTCAGATCGGTCTATGCAGATACTTCATAGTGGAGGATGGGCTTCACACGCAGCACAAAATATTAATTAAAAAATTTTCTAGATTAAATTTAAAAATTCGGGCTTCGAGAGACATTCTGTCATCTTTAGGACTACCTGTGCGCCGAATTTCATGGTTGTAAGTGCAATAGATTCGTCTGGACACAGCACAGACATACAAACACTTCCTTTTATAATAGTAGAGATATTTTAATTTATTAGTATTAGAATGATCTTAAAAACTCATTAAAACTATTGAGTTCAACAGAATGTTCAAATTATGTACTATAAAAGCTGATAACAAAAATTTGCAGTAAACACAAGAGAAGTTATTTTATGGTTGAAAAGCTGACTTTATGATAGGGTAGGCCAGTGGTCGGCAAACCGCGGCTCTTTAGCCACTTGAGTACGGCTCTGCCACGAATCAATTTCGACTACATGCGGGCGAGCGGGTTGACGTAGCGCAGGCTGGCGCTGGGTATGCGGCGCGGAGGCACGAGTTGAGTGAGAGATAGCCCAGTCGCAGCTTGTGACTGGCGACGAGAGTACCTACTCGGCGCATTAAGCTACTTGTATCTTTCAACCAGCTGCAGATCTCACAGGTATTTTTGGGATCAATTTAATAAGTTGTTTATAACTTTGTGTTGCTGCATTTATTGCTATAAAACGAAACATGGTTTTAGGTGCCACCTATTTGACATGGCTATAACGAAGAGAAAAACAGAACCGTGAATTTAAAGTTGAATGGACCGAATCGTTCGCATTTATACAAATCTCAAATGGCCTTCCGACCTGTCTTATTTGTCAAGAAAAATTGGCACATAACAAGAAATCAAATTTGGAGAGACACTTTACAACTAAAAACGCGTCATTTGGCAGTAAATATCCCGCCGGTGATGCGAGGAAGAAAGCAGTTGAGGAACTTCAGAAGAGTCTAGAAAAATCAAGTTCTGTATTTAATTATTGGGTGCAATCTTCCAACAATGTTAATATTGCAAGCTTTATTGTTAGTCAAGAGATTGCTAAGAGAGGCAAACCATACACAGACGGTGAATACATTAAAAGTTGTTTTATAAATGCAACCGAAGAGCTATTTCGGAATTTTGAGAACAATTTTGAGAACAAGGAATTTTGACGCAGCGCAAGTTTCACTTTTTGTTCGATTTATTTCGTCTACAGGTCCTAAAGAAGAATTTTTAGGATTATTGTCACTGAAAGGTCAAACACGTGGTGAGGATATTGCAAATGCTGTCATTGAATACATGGAGAAACATCATATTCCACTCGATAAAATTGTTTCAATTTCAACAGATGGGGCAAAAAGTATGACTGGAGTGAGAAAAGGTTTTGTTTCTATTTTGAAGGAAAAAATTAATCACGAGATACTTGTTTACCATTGCATCATTCATCAAGAAGCGCTTTGTGCGTAGACATTTCCAGAAGAAATTTGCAATGTTATGGAATTGGTGATCAAGATTGTCAAAACAATTGTAGCCAAAGCTCTTTATCATCGCCAATTTAAAGAATTTTTAGTTGAAATGGAGAGTGAATACGCAGATCTTCTGCTGCATAATAAGATATGTTTGCTTTCAAGAGGAAACGTTTTAAAACGTTTCCACTTCCTTATTTGAAATTAAAACATTTCTCCTTGAGAAGGATGTTGACTATCCTGAACTAACGGATAGTCAACATCTGGATCCAAAAATTTTATTTCATGGTAGATGTTACGTCTTATCTAAATAATCTTAATCGTAAACTACAGGGGAAAGGAAACACAATTTTTTTTGTACAAAGGCATACAAACCTGACTAATCCAAACTTTCCAAGGTAATGCAAGGTTCACATTAAATGTGTGTTTTTTCATATTTTTATTTTATTGTAAAAATATTTTTTTTTGTCAATAAATAAGATTATTATTATTATTATATCTGGTTTTATTTAATGTTAGTAGCTAGTTTAAACCGACTCCTAAAAACATGGTTCTTGAAAAGAAATTTGGCTCTCAAAAGAAATTGTAATTGTTGTACTGCTGATCTTTGGCTCTTTTGACTAATGAGTTTGCCAACCACTGGGGTAGGCTATGAAAAATTATTGCAAAAATCGGTCTGCAATATAAGTTTGGGAAATGCTGGTTTAAGTCATTTCACTAAATGTGACTGAAGTTGGTATATCAATACCAGTTAGATCTGAATAAAAGAACTGTCAAATATTATCTGCACTGATATTTTCAGTTAGATTTTATTTTAAAAAATTATATTTGTCCAGTTCGATATATAAATAACCATCAAATGCATACAACCTTTAAAACATCTATTCGTGCAGGTTATTATTTTAATTTTATTTGAAATTGTAAAAAACCAGTACTAATTTCAAGGAAAAATTGTCTTGATTACTTTGAAAACTGTACACATGGCATAAGTAAAGAATGGAAAATATTCTTAAATGGTGTTATTTGTAAAATGTAATACAGATAGAGAAGCTTTTAAAACATGACTTTAATATTCTTTCATTTTAAATATTATTAAATATAAAACAATACCTGTAGAAACAGAATCCTGCTGATATAACTCCAAAGATTCCAACAGCACAACATCCAGCAACTATAGCTGAAAGCAAAAAACAAATTGAAAACAAAATAAAAGTTTCAGTTGATAATACTTTAGAATGATTTCTAACCTACATGTTTCATTAGTGAACAAAATAGTTTTAAAGTATACATATTTACTTAAAACCAAAGTGCAGGCAATAAAATTATATGAATGTAAAAAAGTGATGATTCTAGTAGAGATATTTTGGGCAATGATAATTGAACTCATAAATAGAAAGGCTCAATACACAAAACCTGGTTCTCTGCAATTAATATGATAAAGAAAAAGTGTTAGAGGAAATTGTATCTTCAAGACATCAAGGGTTGAAATTCAAAGTTCAATCACTGGGAGGATCAAAGTCATGTAAGTTTCCCGTGAAATACACATAAAAAGTAAAAGGTGTAAAATTATTAGACAGAATATTCAGGAATAGGAAAGATTGATGGGAAATGGATAGAAAACAAAATTCAAGACAATAAATCTAGAATTCCTACATTCGCATAGTAAAGTACTAACCAACAAAATAAACATCACTAAAGGAGTCTTCTTCCTTTCTTATAACAGTCTCTATTTGCTGATGCTTTAAAGTGTAAGGACCAGTTTTTTCAGATGATAAACCATATGTAGTTTCCGCTCGGGGAGAAGTACTCTTCTGATTTTCACTGACACTGGAGCTTTTCTCTGCAGATCCTAAAATAAAGGTGATTAAGAAATTAAGTAGTGTTAACCTATGAATTGATTATTGATTTATTTTTACTAGGAAAATAGTTTAAATTTGAAAAAAATTAGCCACATGGATTAAAGAGTTTTATGCCTTACCCATATTTTCTGCAAGACGTTCCTCGTCATTCACATCTTTGACTGACGCATATGCAGCACCTTTACTTTCAGCTGATCCCCTTCCATCTTGTGGCCTCTTCACGGATGCGAAAGATGACGCAAAACTGTGGGCGCCTGCTCTACCAGCATTACTTTGAAATGGAAAGGTGCTTTCAGAAAGTGAATGAAGAATTTCATCATTTTGATCTGCTTGCTGTGGTCTCAACAATGGATAATTTAGCTGTGGTAGAAAAGATGACCGCATCTGTTGAGTTGTATGCATCTGCTGCTGTGTTAACCTTTGCACAAAATCTTGGAGATCTTTTTGCAAAATAGCTTCTGTAACAAGAATAAAATATAAAAATAAGGTAGTTTAATTTATTTAATAAATGCAAAACACCCAACTTGGTAATTCTTAAGCACTTTTTAACTGACCAAGAAATTTATAATGCTGTCAACATAAAAAAACTAGATTACAATCGCATACCAAATGTTAATGTAAAAAAGCACAAATGGGCCACTAGATACGTGAAAATAATTAGACAAGCTTTTAATGGGACAATTTGAACCTCGGTTCAACAGGTTTTGGGTTTGAATCCAACTCAAAGCACAAATGTTCATAAGGGTTCAGAATCCACTTCAACCTGTCTGTCAAATTAGCCCTCATGTAGCGAAAATAACCAGAGTGACAAATTAAAATCTAACTAATCTAATTAGTTAACAGTCTTATTCTAAAAGGTTTTGTGCTGTGTGCTTTATTAAGGAAATTGGTCGAAATATACACATGGCAGTCAACAAATAGACATGTCTTAAGCAATATTGGACACTAAAATTATTACTACCAAGGTTTTAGTGGATGTGAATAAATTATTCAAAATTCAATTTCTTATTCTATTTTATAAACTATTCCAAACATTTGGAAATTATCTACATTTTGGAAAGAAAAATAAATTTAACCCTCTAAGCATCATCAGATTTTTGAGTTGTGGAGAGAATTACTTTTACACAACAACGCACATAATGACAAATAACAATTCGTTGAAAGATTCTCAGGAAGGACTTGATTGGTCAGTGTAAAACTGGTTAGGAGCCATATAGGAAAACCTGCAGGTTGGAAAGAGGATAAATGCAGGCAAGACTCTCAGAGGGTTAGCATGTAAAGTATAAGAATTGACGCTCTATAAAAAAATAATTTTTGGAAAAAATATTCCAGCAGTACTGCTAAGCAATTTGAGTTTCACCTACCAACTGCATTGCTCAATTTATATCTCAGCTTCTCCAATACTGAGAGGTTAAGGTTGATTCAAGTACGGTAAAGACATCAGACAAGACGCCGGCTGAGCGACAGCGTGCCCGGGGGAAGTTGGCACGGGTGGCTGAAAATCAACTCATACGGTCTCGGAGCCGTAATCATTGACTTGGGACGAGCTCATGGACATAGATTCAGCAACGACCGATCTGACGTTTGGGCCGAGTGGGTTGGGACAGCAGGTCGCGGAAACTATCATCCCAAGTGGCAGAGTACAAGTGCGCTGGTGATACATATCGTTAGATCCCATCATCGAGCGGCTATGAAACAAGAGACAGACACTTACAAGATAATCGGTCAAGTAATCAACCGTCGATGTCTACACCATTGTGAAGAAGCTGCCCCGACAGCTAGACGACAATTACGTCTTCAACGGGAGCATAAAGTACTTGGTACTTCTCATATCATCGCCCTATACTACTTGAAGTGTATAATTCCATCCAATACGTAGATTTCCTTGATTTGTCGTCCAATAAATGATTGTATACACGCAACCTCGTTTCATTTCTCGCACCACCCATACATAGTTCTACGTAAAGATATGCAGCATACTTTGCATATCTTTACGTAGATATACATAAAACATAGACAAAGCTTTGCATGAATTTCTTCTTATGAGTTGGCCATGTTAAAATTTATTTACATTTCGTATTACAAAGTTACAAAAGTTTTCATTTGGAGTTAGAATTCGTTTGTCGCTCTCGGTCATTTTGCCACAATATTATGGTAAATTAGACTGGGACCAACGACTTTAAGTGGATTCTGAATCACGACGAACATCCATGCCCAGATAGGGATTCGAACCGAGAGCCAGAGCGCTAATCAATCGGCTATCAAGCCGTCGGTGGAGTTTAGAATTAGAACATAAAATATGAAACTTTGATGCATTTTAAATTCTTAGGTACGGTTATCTGTAACTAGATGTCAGTGGTAGATGCTCGTTCTCACGGTCTGTCTCGCGACAGAGATAAATGAAATCAGCACTCAAGATGTCATTGTTGAAAAAAATTTATAACAAATAATTCAGTTATCGAGTATCTGTATAATGCCCCAAAACAAATATTTATAAAACACTTAAGATCACGATCGCTCACTAATATCTCAAAAAGCTGTATTCAGAAACCCCTTTTTCACAAACATTTCAGGCAAATGAAAATAGATCCACTATCTCAATTTTTGATTTGCAGTTTATGAATTAGTACTAAGTTTCATCTTCATATATGTTATAGCCCAGTCGACAGCAGATTTCATGAAGATACTTCTTGTAGCCAAGTAATCTAACCAGCGTCCCAAATTATTTTGCGGCCAGCGCGCGCGTGAACTAAAATAAATCACTCTATTTTCACACACAAATATATATATTGTAATAAAACATCAAATATAATATTAGCATAGCAATGCTCAGCAAAGTGTTATTATTGTCGTTACAAGTTTTATTGTTGCGCAGAATAGAATATAAAGGTTCAGTCTTTCCTCGACATTAGTCACTGAATCAGAGTGCTAGCCGCCGTTTCGTTGGATTATTCCAACTATTAATAAGTTAGTGAAGGAAAAGGGAGAACACATTTCTGGAAATAATTTTCTTTACCATGTCCAGTTGATAAAACGTGATACATTCCACTTTAGTGCCAAGTCATTGGTGTAATTTTATAAACTTGATATTTATTCGTCGGAATTTATTTAACAAAAAACAAGGGGCCCAGTAAGAGCATTCAAAGCTGGAAAGAGTTTTTTTGAGATATCGTTGGTTAGCACGATGCTAATTACGTACTCAAGCACACACAGGAAAAAGTCGAATATGAATCTGTTTTCACTGGTCATAAAGAGCAACAAGGTCTCGGTCTAATTACCCATGTCTAGCAAAAAATGACAGTAGAACGATAAACCAACCAATGTAAAGAGTAACTGCAAAATTTAGTTCAAATGAATCAAAGCATTTAGAATTACATATAGAACCGACAGATACTAATTTATTCTACTTTTGCTTTTATGCTTTCTCTCATTGTAAGACTAATTAAATTAAGTTAAAATTAAACCTAACGGCAAATCTAAAGTACATGCAAATTGAAGACCATAAAATTTCCATACAACATACAAAAATTTAAGAAAACCTAACCAAGTAATCCAAATCGTGAAGGAATTTTAATCATGTGTGAAATGCTCTTGTTATTGCAGTCGAAATATCTGTTATTTAAATGACCTTTGGGGTTTCTCTCGGAAACATGGCTGAAATCCAGGATGTTTAATAGCTTATATGTAACAATAAAAATTTAGTCACAATAGATTTCCACTTGAAATCGAAGTCTAAAAGGAAGTTGTTTCAAATGCAATATGTACAGGACGCAGCTTTTGTTCCACAACTTTAGAACACCTTTCTCGATTTTCCTCGTTCTTTGCTTTTGTTAGTCAGCGGTTCAGCAGCTGAATAAAGAACATACTGTGATCATATTCTCCGAAAGAAAGCAGAAATATTCTACCGTTTGCTGAGATTGAAATATTGAAATGCAAAATAGTTTTATTTCGTTCTGTTTCGTCTGCGCATTGAAAGTATAAATAGGATTTTACTGTAGCAAAATAAAGCATTTATTTTAGGGTTTCAGTCTCGTCAAAAATAGTAATGGTCATAGTATTTTCTAAATTTCCGTAGTGTTTATTCTTATTTTGTTATGTTCCATGTTATATTTTTTAAACTTTATTCTATGTATCACTTTTATAAAAGCACACTTTATACCTTTGCGGTTGAGAATTTTCTCGTGAACTCTTTCTAGTATCCTCCCTTTTCTAGTTACCAAAAGATCAATGAGTATTGAATATTTTTTGGTGAAGTTTGTTGAACTAGCTATGATTTCAACAGATATGAAAGAATAGATCGAACCGTCTGCTGTTGAAATGCCAAAATGCAAATTTATTTTCTTTTTTGCCAGAAGAGACCATTTTGGGTAGAAAAGAAAATTATAAGACCCAGTAATGCACAACTAAGACTTTATAATTACTGATATTATTCTAACACTATTCAAAAACTGATACACAAACAACCGCGACTATAAACCAAGTGAGTCTCTAGGTAGTGTGAGAAACACTGCTTAAGAAATGACATTTATCATTATCCGGCTATTTGTAGATCTGTCCTTTTTCTGTCAATGCAAAGCAAAAATACAAGTTTTTTCGCAAAATTTTAATTTGCACTTTATGTGTAATAGGTTGTTGAAAATATTTAAGCGCTAGCTGTAGTTGCAAAATGTGCAAAATTTGTATGTGCATTACTTAATTTTTTCGAAGAAAACCTATTTCAGTGGATGATTTTAGACATTACAAAAAATAAAAATTGTTTAGCAATAATCATAACTTTTACCAACCCCAAAATGATTTCAAACAGGACTTCAAAGTAATTAAAAAGCCTCAGTTGAAGTATATAACATTCGCACAATAAAATTGTACAAAATATCGACCATGAAGTGATTAAAATATTGAAAGTTCAAAATTCAACATTGCTTTAATCACTTCACGAAAAAACAGATTTGATACATGATAAAATAATTGACATAAAAATATAATGTTCGACATGTATTATTATAGGTGTACCCAAATGAATTTCGAGACATGGGAAAATGACATCTGCCTGATGACATCGACATATATCTAAAAAGATGTATCATTTTTGGACTCGCGTGAACTTATGCACATCGATAACCAAAACTGCAAAAGCTTCCATTCACAACGCGTTGTAGCGGTCAATGAATGAATGACAACTCCACCATATGTTTACCTGGATAAGGAACTTCCCGCCATCGCAAAGCCTCCTTCACTTCGGCAAACGACAACAGTATCCACAGATAAAGCGTGTGTCCGAGAACCATATCCTGGATCTCGGCAAGCACACAAACGGGATACAGCACAAGAAATACTGATCGTAAATCAAGATACCGCAGGTCAACAAAAGAGAAGAGCAAAACGTTAGCAGTGAATGCTTTCGACTAGATTCTTAGCGGGGGTTGCCGTGGTAACCGCGAAGTCCACTCCATACTATTTCGGGATAAGGACATTTTCTTTATAATGCGATTTCAGCCGCATTGTTTTGGAGCCATCATTCAACTGCTTGGAGCGCTTTAGCTAAAATTGAACTAGAAACTCCCCCATAGTCGCTATTTTTCGATTCCACTAACTCATTAAAAGGACATTTATCGACTGTCAATTTCAATTTAAAACATATTTTAATTGTAAATGTATTTAAAAATGCATTGTAATTAACATTTGTACTAGCAGGTTCGTTTATGGAGTATTTGAAAAATTTCTAAAACTTATTTCATTCCATGAACAATTTGTGTATAGATAATACCAGAGTTCAGACAACATTTGTCACCGTGAAATGGATTTACATTGCTGCAAAGAAAGGTTCGGAACCCATTCGATAATTCATAATCAACTTTCGAAAAGAATTTTAATGTATATAAATAAGCACTCGTACAAAAAATTAAGCAGCAACTCCGAATCTAAAAACAAAATAAAATTTTCCTTTTGAATGTTAACTACATTAAAATTATCTAAAATGACTATTAGTTTAATTTGTCGCTTTACGATTATATTTTGTTAAACTAGAACGAATTAGTGAAGGATAGATAAGAGTTATAACACAAAGTTAACAAACAGGTTACAAGTTAGAGTTTAACATTTAATAACAGCAAAACACCGTGTAGGTAACCGTAAATGCGTTCCGATAAATTCACAATTGTCACTTTGTATTGTAAATCAATGCATTTTATCTAGTGGTGACCGGAAGATGGCGATGTGCAGACGAATTAAAGTAAACACGGTCGGTAGTAACGATCTCATTTAGAATTAAAAAAATAATATTGTATCACTACCAACCAATAAGGGCTAACTGTATGGTGGTTCATAAAAATGCAGATTGACACAAGAATTAGCTTTTTATCTACAAAGTATTAGGCCACCTCAAGTTTCTATTTTCATGTATTTTATGTAGATTAGGATTTTAAATTTTACCACGCAATAGCTTTCTAAGTCTCTCAACAAAATAATCGAATTATAAACATTTATGCTAAATAAATTTAAAATGAAATGTAACTCATGAAATCGGGCACGCTAAAGTATTCGAAAAGATTCCTTCTGTAAAAAGTACAAATGTTAAGCAAACACGTGAAAATCAATGTCTATAAGATTTTTTTGCTTTTTATCTTACACCTTAAGGCTAAATGTAATTGTTTACACCAGGTATTTGGTCAAATTGAAACTAAATTCATTCTATTATGCTAGGTGACAGATTTTTAATGCATTTCACTATTTTAAGATATATGGAAACGTGATTTCAACAGATTTCCTCATAAAGGTATAGATAGGATACAGATCATTCAAGATACAGAAAAGTTGGTAATACTTTACCAACAATTACCGCTTCTTTTGTAGAGAAGACATTTAATTAAATAAAAACTCTATTATTTCACGTGCTACTAAACGGAATTTTCTAGAAACGTATTTGCTAAACAGAAATTAATCATGAATATGGTACTACCAAATAAATTTGTCATCCTTCCCTTGATGATGAAATACGGAAATATCGCATCCGTGGTGCAAACGTGCCACCAGTCAAATATTAATAGGTAAACAGTGCATGATTCGCCGGGTTGATTCGTCTTTACAATCAAAACGAAGTTTTTACTCAAAATCGACATTTGTAGCAGTCACCTTAGTATCACTGTCATCCGTGGTACCATTAAAGTGAAATGGTTAGTATGGACAGGCATATGTATTTTCTTCCGAAGTACATTTTAAAAGTTATAAAATGTCTAAACGGTGGTTAAAAAATTATTTTACGTACACAAAATTATCTTTGCATTTTTTTCTAAAAATTTATTTTTTCGATCTATAGTTAATCAATCCAAACCCAAAACTCTGCTAGTATACATATACCGAGCTTAGTGGCGAAAGACTAGAAATGAATCATCGTGGTAATTGATGTTGCGTCAGAGCCTTTTCAAAAAGAAGTTTGAAAGTTCAGTCCCTAAGAAACCCCAAAACATTCAAGAGGACTTCGGCCCTAAAAAGGTAATGGTGAGTGTTTTATGGGTTTGCGAAAAAATTATTTACTTTGAGTTGTTCCTATCTAGGTGATGGGAATTGCGAGTATCTAAGCGATTGGACAGCATTGCACAAGTGACCAGCTCTTGTTAATCAAGTACTCGTTTAAAAAACGGCGGAATGAATGAAGAGCTTGGATGCGAGTTAGATCCTCGCATAGGCTGGCTCCGTGGAATTTCCTGATAAAATCGACATGCAAACATGGACCAGCTTCCGGAAAGACCCTTGTTTCGGAAACGAATAACCCAGTTTAAATAGAATACTCCTTGGGTTTAACCAACCTGGTGAAACTAATCGGATTTGGTTGGTTGATTGGGTTATGACGCAAAGACCATATTTGGCTCAGCTGTGCCAAACACAAGGCAGAAACGTCAAGTAATGTGCATACACACACAAAGAAAGTTTTACTGACACAGGAGAAAATAAGAATTGGGTTGATACCAATCGGAGAAATTAATCTGTGGTAGAGCATCAGGTTAGGTGCATGCCGTACCTAACGGGACGTGTGCTGATATTAGTTAATCAAACAAGTATGCTTTCATCAAAACACTAAAAACTGCAAATCCGAAAGACGGAAATCTGACCGAATTGGAACTCGAGAAATCTTAATCCAATGCGCAGAATCTATTTTGTGGTAGTTTCTAAAGCATATAGTATTTTACTGACGAATATCTAATATTCAGCAAGTGTTAGTGCTATCATATAAAATCAGCCTTGCTCTGTCAATTGGATTCAAGCGCAGTTTTTTTGTGTGTATGGATTACTGATTTTTTTCAAAGCTAGGATATGCGTAATAATAAACGCAGATATTTAGACGAGTTCTCGAAACGAACTTTCTAGCTAGAATAAGCTATTCATGGTGTCGTCTTTTTTCGACTCCGAATTACAAAAATACTTCAAATAAACTGAATTTATCTTGTAAGTTTTAAATCGAGAAAAGTATTTCTTGAAGAATACAAATCTAGTATTTTAAACAGTCTAATAAATTTCCCAATTTCTAAGCACATTTAAGAGTAAAATTCAATAAGTTCGATTCTTTCGTGAAAAAAAAACTTGAACATTTTTTAGTTAAAAAAATCGTGGTTTTACGATTATTAAATTGCGAGACAAGCCAACTTGTCAGCAAATTGGTTGCAGTCTCCCGTATAAAGAAATTAAGTTAAAGGACACTCTAGGACAAACCCTTAAAGCAAATGAGACGGGATAGTTCGCATCTTAATCAGTTGATGATTTTTGAGACCCATTCAAGTTTCTAAAATGTCGGTCCAAAGGTAAAGCAAATTGTTAAGTTTTAAAACTTAGGATTTTTTAATTGATGTCTCCTTTGCTATTTTAATTTAGGAGTTGCAAACACAGGGGAGTGAGTATAAAAGAACGTAACTGTTCGTTAAAATGACAGTTCAAAGATAAGCTGTGATATCTACAATTAGAGACAAAAACAAAATTATGAAGAGTCAAAATTAGTTTCGAAAATTTGTCGCTAGAGAGCATACGTTTGATTCATTATAGGGAAGATCTGTTAACTAATAGATAAGCCATAAACGTTTTTTATCCGTGAATTGAATTTTATGAGAATTGATTTGAATTTGTTGACTCTTCTATCAATACAACTATGTCAATTTAGTGAGTTCAAACCAGATCAGGGCCAAATTCTATATTTACTTTTATTCAATGTTTTATTATTTTTTCGATAAATCTTTTCTTTCGCAAAAATCAAATTTTTTTTAAAATTTTTATTTTATCAAAGTTACATTTTAAAAACTTGCCATTTGAAAGATTACTCATTTTATCCGAAGATGTAGAAGTCAGTGTTTTATAATAAACTACAAAACATTTTTGAATGAAAGAAAGCCAAGGAACAAATCTGAAACCTGAATGTCACTTGAAATTTTTCTAAAATTGCTACGAAAAACTAATTTTAAATTCGCTGCTGAGATCTACTCACTAAAAAAGTTCCAAACGCATAATCCCACACTGGATCTTCCATTTTTATTTTACACTACCTGATCAAACAATGCGACTGCTATTGGCGATGATGGATAGGCAGCTATGACGTTTCTAAGCTGCAGCTTTCTGACCTAGTGCGCAATAAAAATAATTCATACACAGATGACGTAAATTTTTCAAACGAATTCGCAACTTGTCGGTAAACATCTTATGCAAACAATGAAAATAGTATCTATTGCGATCGCATCCCCCTCATTACAATTCCCTATAAATAACGAAACTAAAACTTAGAAATAGGAATTACCAAAGGAAAGCAATCGCGTAACTCAAATTACCAGTGCCCGCCTATTTGGCTGTAAATTTTGAGGTGAATAAAATTTTTGAAATACAATTATCTTTTTCATTCATTTAATCCTCACTCTGGTGTATGGTAGTAAATTAAATCGGACTTCTGGACAGTGATTCCATAAATTCAATAAGAAATATGCAATGAACGAGGGGTGGGGTGTTGGCGGAGCTCATGGGCCGAGGCCTTCCATCTCCGGATCGGCTTGCTTGATCTTGACAGAACTTATTTGAATGTCCAGAAGTTTGCTGGGTATAACTAGGGACTTGGAGTCGAGCTGGCATAAGGGGTGCTTCCGAGGCGATGAGGCGTGTCAAAGGCACTGGCAACGAATGAACTTAAGAAATATGCAAGAAACCTAAAATCTCGCCTTTTCGAAGCTGTTTTTTAACGTTATGTTGATTTTTCGTTATGCGCTGAAATTCCTAAGTTCTTATTCACAATCTTTGCTTCTCTTTTCCATCCTTTCAGACTAGATTGATTGATTCACTGTAAAAAAAAAACAATCGCTCCTCTGAACCCTGGGAAAGAAGTATAATCCTGTTTCATTTAGAAAATAGGAAAAGATATGGACACAATTCACAGAGCACCCAAAATATGTAATGCATCTAATTTAAATCAAGGAAACATACTTTTATTAACTGAAACTGTTTTTAACACCTAAATTTTAGAATTAAGCACTCAGTACAAAGTTAAGAAATATATTGTGAAACAGCATACTGATTCATGCTTCATTTTACATGTGCACTGATATGTACAAACAAGTTTCATTTCAATGCCATTATTTGCACTATTCTTCAAAGAACTGAGTGATTTGTACTTTCACCAGTTTTGTAATAAATAATACACAAGCACAGGTATAGCATGTGATAAAAATAAACCTGACTACATACTGTAAAATAACTATAAGAGCTGTTTAGTTGAACCAATGGGAACAAGAAAAGAAAAACATAACTCTAAATATGTGACTTTCATTCCAGCCTTTCTTTTAATCAATAAATGCATTTCACTCTTCCACAGGGGAATAGCATACAGATATTACATAGATCACAACTCTAATACAACAAAGATGTTTGACACCAGTAAAAAGTATTAACGAAACATTATTTTATCTCAATGAAGATTCTCATGCTGATATTGAGGGTAATTGTTGGGTTATTTGGATTTTATAGCACACAAGATCTAAAAATGGGCAAGCATTGAGGGTGTACTGGAAATATTTTTTTCTATTCTTAGCACTTTAATTTTCACTTCAATTTTAAATTTTTTTAAACTTGGAAAGGATTATTTGTACAAAAAAATATACTAAGCAGTTTACTTCTATATGCATTCAGTATTTGTTATTAAATGTTACTGAGTTTTAAACTGCAAAAACCATTAAAACGAATTCAAAACAATTGTTTAAAGGTAAGATATAAGGAAAAATAATATTTTTTAATATCAATATCTTTTTCTACCCGAAATCAATTAGTTTATTTGAAATCCTGCTTTCACTTCAACTTTTAAGAAGCAATAAGCAGGGGGAAATATTACCATATATACCAACTCTTTTACATCTCAGGAAACCACAACTTGGTTTCTAAATTTTGTGATGAAAATTTTGCCATAATAAAAAAATTATTTTAAACTTTACTAGCATGCACTCAAGACTTTCGATGGAAGGGTCTGAAAATGATTAGTGACATGACTAAATTGTTATACAACTGACTTCAGTAATCTGTACCAGAAAATTTCAATAAAAGTTTAATCACAAAATTAAAAACTGAATAAATAAACAATTAGTTTTACAGAGACATAAAGTGATAGGCCTCCTCCTGGTGCACCCTGGGTATTGTTAAATCTATCAAAGTACTACTGCTTCTCTTTGATGTTGAATGACCAAATTAACTTTATAATGGTTAAAGATATTCAGGGCCACCCTGCAACTCATATCTAGCAATAGAATGTGACTCAAAACGAATTTATGACTGTAGATCATTCTTAAGCTCTTTGGCTGATTCTATTGTGCTTAAGTGAGTTCATCACTGTAGTGTGGAAGGAAATGAAAGGGCGGATCTCCTAGAAAAGAGGTACTGCAGTCCTTCAAAAGACAAACTCATTAATTCATCATAATAAACCTCTTATTACATTGGGGCTTGGAAAAAATATTTGACATATTTAATGAAACTAGGGGAAAAGGCAAGGGAGTGCCTTGCTGATTTAAAGTCTCCAATGGTTCAGCTATTGCTTTGTTTCTTCTTAATGGACATGATTGTCTCATTTTTAGAATTGGACTTAAGAATTCACCTAATTGTACTCTATGTAATTCTGGGAAACCAATAACGAACATTTAGACACATGTTCTTTATGGCTTCAATTGTGTTGTTCAAAAGCTTTGAGAAGCAAAAAGGCTTAATTATAAAATGCATTTGTAAATAGTTTTTCATAGACAAATAAACATCTGTTTAATATTAAAGACATGAAAGAATTGCATATGGTTGAAAATGAACAGCTTCCTTAAAAGAATCTATTGATACCTGTTATATACCTCCCACCTGATTTCAGTAACTACTTAAAATGGTCCACCAATTGGCTGTTTCACCCGACTCAAAATTCCCTCAACCCTCAACATAACAGAAAAAATGGGGTGAGTTGTGTAAGGGGACATAATTCCAATAGTTTCAGATGTGAATCTGTCTTTGTGTTATTAGAGGAAGGGTAAAATGCAAACGAATAAAGCGTTGGTGGTTATAAGTATATTTCATTTTTCAAAGGCAGAGAAGATACTATAGCATAGTATTTACATCGATGTTTTTTTACAAAGGTTAAATCTATACAAGTGTTGCTCAGAGTAGTGGGCAATATAGAAATGCACTTCAAGTTGAACTCCCATTGCATAGTCTAAGCGATTTATTTTGAGTAACATCAACATTGAATCATGATTCCTGATAAAATCTTTCAAAGTTATTACATTCCAAGTCAATATGCATCGGTTCAGGTGGCAGCGCACTTGAAGTACTTATGGCAGCATTGATATACTCAGCTATCTTACACTATACAATCTGCATCGTTGGTATTAGTCAATTTGGGCTTTTCTGATTCCTTTTGAATTTTTCGTTCCAATGATATGTTTTTTTACATTTCTGTTCATATTTTCGACATTATGAAATTTTTCTTCCAGTGCACTTACCAGCTCATAACTTTACAAATTGTATTTTATCAGTTATTATTGCTAAAAAATATTGTAGATCCTGTTATTTTATATAAACTAACACCAAATTCACTGTCCTACCTCTTCTCCAAAGTTACACAGCCTGAACGCCATAAGGAGTAGTCATTTTCAGTGTTCACGCACAAGCCCTAAACCTCCCACCTTACCAGCTGCCCATCCTCACTAACCACTACTTTAGATACAAACATACACCCTCTATCTAACCAAATTTAAATCAATAGATTATTGTTTAGTTTATGAGGTGAAAACACGAAAAATTTTGTCATTGTTTTGGTTGGTATAATTTTTGTCGACTCCCTATACCAGACTGAATTTAAAGACGTTATCACTTCAAAAGATGAACATAAACACTGGTTTCCTGAAGAGAATCCATGAATTTATTTCCTGTCTTAACTCTTACTTTTTGATATCCACTTTGGAACAGATGCAGTATAGACCCCCCAATCCATTTGGCGACTTTATACGTCGCCAACCCTCAATTGCAATTTATGTTGTTTTTGGTAACCCCCCACTTTTTCTACTCCATTCTAGCAACCCTACAGCATTCCTACGCTATGTATATATAGACCATTAGGATTACCATTTTACAAAAGGATTCAGGGATTTCGAGCCAGATTGTAGCATTTTAATCTTATTTTTTTAGTGATAACTTTTTTGTATTTTTATTTATTAGTAGTCATTTCCGTTCAAAGTACTATTTCAAAGTTTCAGGAGTTAATTGGGAGCCAATTTAGTTTTAAATTTTCTGATATGAGACATACTTTTGGTTGCCCTGGCCAATCAAATTTTTCTAATTCATTTGGCCCAGGAAAAAAAATGGTTTTGAATTTTTTAATGGAGGCGCGCTTGATAGCTAATAAGATGATTTGTTCCAAGTGCAATTTGGAAATGAAGCTAAAACCGAAATTGACGAAGGCTGATGGGTTTTTGTGGATATGCAAAAAAATGGTTGGATTGGAATAAATTTATTCAACTTATGTACAGTTTTTTGTAATACATCTGTTATTTCTGATGTTATATTGTTACTTTTAAGGTATAATAATGTCGCCAAGTAACGTCAGGGTTGGCGATGAAAAAAAGTCGCCAAATGGACTGGGGGGTCTATACTGCATCTGTTCCTCTACTTTAAAATAGACCACCAATTGGCCACTTCAGCCATTCTATATTCCTGTTAGGTTACAATGAAACATGGAATTTTAATGCTCCAGAACAAAAGTAGATTAGGACTCGGATAGATTGTACACACATCATAGATATATCTATCCCACCCCCTCAAATCGAACATCTAGGAAAAGCGGAAAGAAACCACTACAGATAACTTAGCATTATTCTTTCATAAAAGTATTATGAATTACTATATAAATTTAAACATTCTGAAAGGAAATCTGAAAACACAAATCCAAGTCCTCGGCACAAATACGTACATTGTATCCATGATACAAAAAATGTTTTAAATATTAGCTTGGGGTTATTTTAGAATTGACATAGAACCTCTTTTAATTTTATGGGCTTAAATTTTGTTCCTACAAGGTATGAAGATATTAAAACAAAAACCCAAATGAAAGCAGTTTACAATACGAATGGAAAAACTAATCAAGAATTTGCAAAACATGTTGGATTCGACCACAAAACAAATTTAGTATAATTTTTGGAAGTGATATCCGACTAAATACTGCATTTTCAACAAAAATTTAATGTTGTATATTCTGACACTGTCCGTATTTGATTGAGTTTTCAATTAATGTTTTTGTTACAATTTTTAAGTGTTGATTCTTACATTTAACTAGTACAAATATGAAAGTAAATCAATCGAAATTATTTGATCAATGTGTCATGAGAAAAGTAGCATTTTACAGAGTTTGCATCCCGCAAAAGCATCTTGAAAGAGACTGGCGCATCTTTGCGATTTATTTCAGGTTTTAAATCATTATTAAAAAGACAGTAAGGTAATAAAACAGGTATGAATTTACCTTCATTTTCTTGAGCATCTCCGACAGCAGAGTATGTCAAACATAATAATAGCCACAACAATATCATTTCTATCCGACACGGTAGTTTCTTAAATAGAATGTCTAAACAGAAATCATGTCTGGCGAAAAAGGCTTGACAAGTGTTAACCACGAATTTGGGTAAACTTTCCTTTCCGCTTAAGATCAACAATATTTTATTTACTTACACAATAATATAGAGCAATTATATTTTTTATAGAGAAGTTATAAGAACAGAAGTTATGCATACGAAAGATTCTAGTAAAGTGCGTTTACAACGCCCCCTAAGTCCGAAAGTGTTTTATTTATATATGGGTACTACAACATGATATAACTCCTTATGAAGTCGTTGGCGTGGTGTGGAAGTTTGGAGAGTGGGGTGCCAGCTCAGGTGTTGCCTCGTCATCTGACCGTGGTTCAAAATTACGTGGTGTTGTCCTCGTATCTTTCCCTTTGGGATTGATCCCGGACTGTCACCAATAGCCCGTTTTGTTGCTCCAGTGTGACGTTAATTGAAATACCCCCCCCCCGCACATTAATCGTAACAAACACATCTTTAAGAACAATATTGTTAAAATGAATAATTCACTACTTATATTGCTCTCCAAATAATTTCTCGTATCCCAGCTTGGTAGGTGGTAGGTATGAAATCGTTGGGTTTGAGGTTAATAAGGTAGGTATTTCAATTAACGTTAAACTAGAGCAGTGGTCTCCAAACTTTTTCACTTGAGGGCCAGATTGAAAAATCCTGGAAGTCAGGCGGCCCAACAACACACACACAAATATATATATATATATATATATATATATATATATATATATATATATATATATATATATATATTGCATGCTGCATCGGCCGGGTTTCCGCGGGCCGGAGAATAACCCTTCGCGTGCCGGGTCTGGCCCGCGGGCCGTAGTTTGGAGACCCCTGAACAAGAGCAACACAACGAGCTATTGGTGACAGTCCGTGATCAATCCCAAAAGGAAAGATCCGAGGACAACACCACGTAATTTTGAATCACGGTCAGATGACGAGGCTCCAAACTTCCACACCACCCCAACGTGAGGACATTTGAGTCCACGACGGATTTAACGTGCACCAGCCCCTTTTGTACACGACGGTGTTTGGCTGGGTTCGAATTCTCAACCTTCCGGTTGCTAATCCGTTGCTCTTCCAACCGAGCCACCGCGCAGTGTCGTAACTAGAGGGCGGCAGACGGGGTATGTGCCTCAGGCGCCGGATTGGGGAGGCGCTAAATTGGCCGAGTATTTTCTTTTACTATAGATATTTACGCATGATAAAAATGAAGAGGAAAAACAGACTATAAAAAACCAAAAACTATAAAAGGAGCTAAATACAGAATGTGTGAAGAAATAGCAGGAAAGCTTAACCTAGATCCTCATTTTAAAGAAGTACGGGGGAGGAAGAAGCGGATGTTTGATGAGAAAGGCGAAGTTGAAAGCTATGAATTCTCAGAAGAAAAAAGTTCAGATTATTGATTATACAAATAATAGATCGGATTCTGAATGAAATGAAGCAAAGGTTTCAAGTCATTCAACACGAATAGTTTATTTGGTTTCCTCAATGGAGCTCGGTTTGAAACACTGAATGGAGAAGAATTGAAGAAACAGGCACTTGAGTTAGCTATCACATATAAAGACGACTTAGACATGGACTTCCTGGCGATAGAAGTGGAGAGTTTTAAGTATCATGCCTTATAATACTTAAAAGCCCTATTTAAGCCCTATTATGATAACGGCTACACCACCAGGTCTTCTGACGTTAATATACAAGAACGGACTCGAAGACGCGTCCACCAACTTAACGACAGCGTTGAGAATTTTCCTCACAATACCAGTCTCAGTCGCCTCAAATGAAAGGAGTTTTAGCAAACTAAAGATAATAAAAATTACCTCAGAAACTTAACAGGACAACAACTAACCAACCTGAGCATCATACCAATAGAGCACAAGTTACTTTCAAAGCTATCTTTTGAGGACATTGTAAAAATATTTGCAGCCCCAAAAGCCCGTAAAGTTGAGTTTCAGTTCAAGCTTCCTGTGTTTAAATTAATTTTTTTCACATTTTGTCAATAGATTAAGAGATTGAAAAGTGTCTAAGTATAATACTCAAGACAATAACTTGAGTAAAATCTGTTATTCCTAACTCTTGTTCCAGTTTTCCAAAATCCTTGAATGGTTTTCGGTCGACGTTTCGATAATTCTCTTTTTAAAAGTCCAAAAGGACGAAAGTCCATGGGTGAGACATCTGGAGATTTAGCTGGAATATCAGTAAAGGGTAGTGATTTGATACCAGTTTCTTTTTCCATTTTTTCCAAGAAATCAGTAGTTTATTTAGATGTGTAGCTGCTTGCTTTATCCTGATGCAGTTCTACTGATTGTTGGCACTGTGGGTAAAGATATGGTATTCTTTTTTGAATATCGGGGATAAAATAGTGTCTTGATAATATGTGGGAGTTGATTTTTACATTTTTTCTTCCTCTTTTTACTTTTATTTTTCCATTATATGCAAAACCGGCAACAATCATAGATATCTTAGAGAAAATTATCACGTTAAAGTTACCAAGTTGAACCACGTTTTAAGATTTTTCTCCTCTTATATGATAATAAATTGTTCTTTTTTTATTGCAATCATTTAAATACACCCACTCCTCTTCTATTGTCACAACATTTTTCCATCTTTCTCCAGCTAAATGCTTCATACAGAATTCTGCAATATGTCGTGGAGATAGACGATGAACATTGTATTTTTTTGCCTTTTTAAGATTCAAATCACTGTTATTTTATTTAGAGTTGAAACTGAACTTTTAATGACTTTCTAATAGTCCTTTGACTTGGCGGATTCTCTTTTAAATAAAAGATCTTACCTTACAAATATTCTCAGAAATTCTTTTCTTTTTTGATACGTATTTGGAAGTATTTTTCCACTTTTACGCGTTTATTCCTTTCTCATTAATATTACTTATCGTACCTTAAGATATCAAAAAACCATGACTTTTACAGCGTTTTTGAATAATTGAATAAGCATAATTCTCTTCGGAAAGAGCGGAAGCATAGCCTTCCATCCATTGCTTATTTAAAAGCGCCATTTTGAAAGTAAACAAAACTCTGAGTTAGCAGACGATAAATTATACTTTAACTATTTAACTGCTGCGAAAATAAAATTATTTCGTAGCATACAATTTTTTTACAGGTCATTAAAATCATTCAAAAAATGTCCGAACAGTCTCTGTATTTATCATAAATAAATATTCTATTCTAAAGCAACAGTGTTGATTTTGATGCAGCCCACGCATATCCCGATATTATTTGATAAAACCTTTTCATTTCATTTGCAGCGATTATAAGTATGAAAGAATATACCAAACATGCTACTCTTAGATTATTTGTCAATGACATATCTTAGAATTAATTAGGTATTTTTTATCTTGTACTAAAAATCAAATTACTGCAAATTAATCTACCTCTGAAATCCAGCATTTACCATCTAAGTTGAATAAAAAGAATTTGGACTAGTGGAATTAATCTGTGGGGCGATATCAGATGTTTTCGAGGAGGGTTTTGGTTTGGTTGGTCGGTGGGGGGGGGGGGGCTGCCAAGGCGAGTTATTGCTGCGGGTGGAAACTAGCCTAGTTACGTCTCTGCTACAGCGGCCCATATTTCCCGTTTAACTTAGGGGTCGCGGTATCCCAATCGGAAGAGTCGCGAATTAGAAAATGTGGAGGGTTGCAAATTCAAAACTCGATCTAACCAAACACCGTCGTGTAGGCGGGGCTGGTACACGCTAAATCTATCGTGGCCTCAAACGTCCTCATTTGCGTGGAAGTTTGGAGTAGGGTGTCAGCTCAGGTGTGTGACCTCGTCGTCTGACAGTGGTTCAAAAATAGTGTTCGTCGAATCTTTCCCTTCGAAATTCATCTCGGACCGTCGCCAATAGTCAGTTGTGTTGCTCTCATGCGACGTTAATTCAACTACCGAGCTGTAGTCCGATAATCTGACTCAAATTTTCTCCCCATGAAGATGGATTGTGAATCTTGAACTGAACACTCCAAACTAATTTGGAAACTATGCTTTATACATTAAACAGTTTAGCCGTCTACTTCCGTTTTGTAATTTAGAAGCTACGTGGGACCTGCCACCAAAGTATACTCTGTACCACTATGAACATACAACTTGGCCGGGATCAAAATGTTTCTATATTCCAAAATAAAAACGCATTTTTCTTTTTATGCCCAGAGATACCAAAATGCTTACACTTTTCTTGACCTTCCGATTTCAGCCGGATGGTACAGAGAGCAGACGTTACTCACGATATAAGTATCTAGATCTTCCGACACTTGATCATGAAATTTGATGAAAAAATTACGTTTCACAAAATTTTTTGTACTAATTTTGTGTTTAAAGCCTTGAATAGAATATATTTATACCCAAATCCAAGAGTTTTTCAACAAAATTTAATGACCTATATGTAAACTTTTAGTTACTATTTTCTTGCAAACATAGCTGCATATATTTGAAAAACACTGGCTGGATTTTAATTTCCATAAGCTACGATTTCCATACTGTAATGTTTCTAAAATAATTCAATTATTCCCCTCAACATAAAACCAGTGCTCTTCCCCATTTGTCACTATTTCTAACCAGCTCTGCATGATTTTAACTGCAGTTCAAAGTTAAATGGTATGAAGTTTTGGTAAAATATTCCCCCCCTACTTTTTATGAATTAGATTTAAAATTCAGAATAACTATGTATTTGAAAAATCAGAATATGTGTAACATGCATAGAATTATCCAGACAGTACAGCAAGTTCATTAACCTGTTTAAATCTTATTTTATTTCAGGATTATTTTAACTACCACCCCATTGATCCCTTCTGATTTTCAGTAATTTTTGTCGACAGTTTAAAAAAATCTTAGAAATGTCAGATTTTGAAAAATTCCCATTCAAGGTTTTGATAAATTAGTACATCATGTATATAATCTTTAATTTATTTGTAACAAATTAATTTTCATTGAATTGTCAAATGAGGGATTGTTTTGAAATTTAATAATTTCTAAAAATAATAGACAAACACTAAACTTTTGGCCAAAGAATCAAATCATGAAGACTTGACATTTTTGAGTGGAAATCTACAAGATATAGAGGTTAATTTTCAAATACAGATTATGCAGGACTGACATAAGTAATATTTCTGCATATAATTAGAGAAGTGGTAAATGAATGATTGAACCAACCATATAGAATGTATGAGATTTCATGAGTAGAAAAATGTGAATGTATAGCAGTGAAAACAGTTCAGTCCCTATATTGTACCATTAGCTGATTTTTTTAATTTTAGAAACGTAAAACATTTGAATTAATAGTTTTTGTACTGAGAATGGTATGTTTCTAGACAACTAATTATATGTAATAAACAAAATTTCAAAGGTAATGGAAACCACCTTAAATATATTTCAGAAGAATCATATTCAAAATCTAGTTTATACTACAATAATTAGAAAGACTTGTTTAAAACATTAGCATTTTGATAGCTACAATTCATACCAAAACCATGTCAAATTTTTTCATTAGTTATTGATAATACATGATAAAATTATGATTACCTTAATTTCCTTCCAGAGACTGTTTCTGTGTTATTTTATAATTGAAAATCAACTAAAAATTATCTACCTAAATAACATCCCGATTTTCTAGATTTTTCTGTTCAAATTCTACCGACACCAGATGTTATTCACAGTACATTTTGTAAAAAATTGAGTAATCTAGATATAATTCAATCAATAAACAAATAAAGAGTTGTATCTTGAAGTTAGTTTATTAAATACTAAAATCATTAATTATGAACATTTAAGATCAAAATGAATTTAAACTGTACAAAGCCAATTTTAAAAATGAAACAAAACATTAAGAAAAGAAGTTTAAAATGAACTTTTCCTCTTTAAGTCCAACCTATGATTCATGCCCAAAACATTTAATACAAATGAAACACTACACTACATGATGATACATGAGAAAATGATTATTAAAAAATTAACATTACAGACTATTAAAACAATGAAATGATACGAGTATTGTAAGTTCCAGAGATTAAAATTGCAAGAAATAGCTGCATACATTTCTTGAGTTCAAGCACATGTTAACTAATTATCGATAAACTCTGAATAAAATAGAATAAATAAGAAAACACAAAAATATCAAGCTTTTTCAACGTATAAGTGATTAAAGTTCTCAACTTCAACAAACTATTAAAAATGTACGTTCCAATCCAGTCTAGTTTCTCTTATATAATTTATAAAAATTTAAGAATTTGATACCAATGGGTGAATATATTTGTTAAATACATTTGATATGAAAATAAGAGTAAATGCATCAGATACATTTTATTAGAAAGTTTCTTTTGTGAAAAATGCAATACCTGATAACACAAACAGTATTTTGAATACAAGACTACATATTTACAAGCTCAAATACATATGGTTACAATTCATAAGTTGTTTTACTATGTCCATAAGTATATATATTTTATAATTCCTAAATTATAATTTATATTAAATTCAAATTGAAATGTTTTATAGTTAAATGTATACTAGGTTTCTCAAGTGATCCATCAATAAACAATTATCTTTGGATCAGCTGTGACAATTCAATTCAGCATGTTTACCAATGTATTATATGATGGTGACTACAAGAATTAGCATTTTTTTATGAAGTACTATACTTACAACTTTCAATAGACAAAATCAACTTCATAATTAAAAAAATGATTTGCATTTGTGCATTATAATGAATAAAAAGTAGAAAATTTGGGGTACAATAACTTAGAGAATCTATTCAAATTTTGAGGCTCATTAATAAATTGTAGAATATAAAATATACAACACAAAACTGATATAAATCACATACTAATCATCTCAGTAAATTATTTTTACAAACCTCAAACATTACTTAAATACCAATAATTTGCATTTAGATATTATAACTTGACAAATTTTATCTTGTTCAGAATTGTAATACATTTGATGTTACATATATTGGTAGGATTTTAGTAATCAACAGCAATAGGTATTGATACAAATATTACATGAAATAATTACATTTAAAAAGATTCAGCAGATTATTTCAGGCCAGATTCATATCACATGCAGCAAAATGAAATTGGTTTAAATAGTATATAATTTATATTGTAATATAATATTAACGAACTGATTAAAGAATGCAATGAATAACTTGCCTAACACAATTATTTAGCTATTTAAAAATGTAAGATTATATAAATTCAATATGCAGTAAAATGTGCAATGAAAACTTCAATACTTTAAATAATTCTAAAGACGAATGTTGTGGTATTATTTATATTAAATTATAAATAAAAGTATATTAAAAACATATTCACAAACTAAAAAACATTATGATAAACAATGTTTTGATGAAAGGTTGTTTCTAGATTCAAAAACAGAATGAATACTTAAGTAGCTTTTATAATGAGCTGTTTAAAAGTGAATTACACAATTTGTAAATGAAAAAGCATATTTAAAATTTTAATTAATAAATAATTACACACGAGAATTAGATATTGCATATGAATATGCATTGCTTTAAAATATCTGCGTGTTATGCACTGATATGTGATACTTTCAAGAACGCTAACATAAAAATTGCCTAGTAGAATTTTTAAACAGAAAGCAGTGTTTCATATAGGAAAAAATGTAAATCTTCATCTTTCTTGCTTACATTTAATTCTAAAAAGTATCTGTATATAAAGAATTGTGCTATTTAATGACAAAATTGCAGCAAACTCATAAGTACAAAGAATTCATTTGAGATCGATTTCTAGTGTTTCAAATATAAATTCTGAAGCATAAAGTTAAAACGTTTAAGACAAATTTGAATGATTTCTGCCAAAATATGTTACACATATGTACATTTATTAACACAGTCAATGATAAACAAGACTGTTTAATATATCAATCTTGAGCAAAATGAAGCATGAAATTTAACAAGATAAATTTAAGTACAATTCCATTTTAAAAGGTTTATCCAAGCATTCATTTAAGCTCAGGCATGAATGGATAGATAAATTTGCACAATTGCCACACAAAAGAAATTAAAACATTTTTAATCAGTGAATGTTCTATATATTTCAATCGAATTACAAAAATATTTCCAATATTTAAGAATGGAAAACAATAAGTTTGTAGTGAGAATTACATACTTGGTATTACTTTCACATAAGCACATCAGTAACTTAAATATTTAAATAATGTACTGTAGTCAACTTCTGGGGTATTGATTGATAGCATTGTCTTTAAAAAGTTATTTGCTTATAGGAAAATAGGATGTATATCACTGTTTAAATCAACAAATATCAAAATGAGATAACAAGGCTTTCATAAATGGGAGAAGTACTGATAAATGTCAGCCTATAATTTTAGAGTAAAACTAAAATTGGGAAAAAATCTTATATATACATTTATATTATTGTAATGTAAAGCATTTAAAAAATATGGAGATTTTAAGTAAAATAGAGATCGGTAAGTTCAACAGATATAACAGTTTATTATTAGGAATATTATGGAGGACGGAATTTCATTGCAGGAAAACTATTTTTTAAAATCTATTTTCCAATACAAAATTCTTAAATATATATCTTTCAGCCCAATACCACATATTTGAGCATATTTTTACACAAGTATTAACATGTGATTAAAATATAGAATAGTAGTCAAAAGTTTTTAGTTATATTTTACTTTGTATAAAACACAAACAAATGCAAATGAGAGGCCTCATGGTTACACATAAAGACTATCATGTACATCGAAGCTAGAAGGCATAGATCCTACAGCTTTTGGCACTGTTTTAGCTTCGTATATGTTCAATATCAAGGCTCTATATCACAAAATGTATCTTTTCCTTGATATTTCATTTCAAGAGACACATTATAGTATAAGGCAATGACACTTGGAGTTCAGCAAAACTTGCATCTTATTACATGGTATAGCGAGAGCTAAACAGGTATGTGTGACAGAACAATTTACAGTAAGACGGACAGTTAGCTGCAGTTTCACAGGTTTCTCCGCGGCACCAGGGGCTCCTGGATTCGTTGACCTCAGCATCAAAGGACGGAGTTGATTCAATTTAAGGCAAAAATAAAACATGTAAGTGCTGAAAAGTTAAAGACAAAATCAGCACCAATCCGCCATGTATGAGAAATCAGCAAACATAGACTGATCATCCTTTGTAAGAGGCCGTGGATCTTTCGGAGGAGTGAGAATCGGTCGCTCAGATGTGAATTCTTCATCGAAGTTACTAACATCTTCTGCACTTTTCTAAAATACAAACCAACCCCTTAATAGATAAAAATACTGTGGTGTTATAGCATACTTAAATTAATCATTTAAAGAAAAAGGGTGTGCACTAATACTAAATATAATTCATTAGCTGAAAGAATGAAAAATATGAGCAGATATTTAAGAAAATGCAATAATGGTTAGTATATAACTTTCATATTTAAATTTGTACCATATTTATATTAATAATCTTAATCAATTAAAAATAATAGACAGAAAAGGCTTACCACAACAGGAATAAATGGTGGCTTTATTTTTCTCATCAATAGATCATCCCAATATATATTCTGAAATTTGAAAGATAAAGAGATTAAAGGTCGTGTACTAAATATTAGTAACCAATAACTAAAAAATAATAAAATTATCATACATAATGCTAATTATCTGGCTACAATGTCAAGCTTACCACTTGTTATTTCAAGCAGAAACAATTGAATTTTCTTAGTCCCAAGAGAAAAGGGACTATTTAAAAAATGAATTCAAACAAGTAGAGTATCAAAATGTGGGTTTGGTTTGTTGCTTTATGGTCAATTTTTACTAAACAAGAACTGAATGAGTAAGACTGAATCAAAGTTTTCAGTTAAATCAGGTTTACTAACACTTCTTATGACTTATGTACCCTAAAACAAGACAGTTTGACATACTTACCCGGAAAAATGCTTGTTTCTTTACATCCTCGGCATCCCTTTCACTTGCGCCGAGACGGCGTTCTGGATTCTTCCTCAACAGCTGAAATTTAAAAGAAAGTATGAGCTTTGAGGACAAATAGTCACAATTGTTAATAAGGCAAATCATGAAACCCAGAACTCACACGACGCATAATGGCAATAGATTCAAGAGATAAAAACGTCGGATATCGAACTTCATCATTTACAATGCTATCGAATACTTCCTCTTCATCATCACCAGGAAAAGGGGACTGAAAATTACATTAAAAAATTAATTGAAACATAATAAATATAATTGCTTTACAAAAGATACTGATTATGTGAACAAATAATAAAGACATAACTCTTAACTAAATGCAAAACTTTGAAGTGAGAAAAAGCATTAGTGGCTTGTGTTTCAGTAATATCAATATTTTTTATTAGTATTTCAAAAAATTAAGAGTAAATATGAAAAGACATTCCCCAGATTTTATTAAGTATTAGTATATGCATTTGTTTCACTTTTATGACCCTAGCTTTATTTACAAATAATTTTATAATATTCATACTTGAGATTTATTTGCTTTTAACAAATTTAAATAAATGTCACAGTAGTTAAAGGAGACAACAAATCCCTACAAGACAATTATTTCTTTTAAGAATTTCCAGATTCAAAAATTGTAGTACAGTTCAAATTTTCCCACAACCAAAAGGCCATTGAAGGTTGTTTTTAGAAACATGAAAGTATTTCCAGCTATTTGAAAACAGGATAAGAATTCCTTTTAATGATTAGAACTTTTGTACCATTGAATAATTTCAGTCAAATACTATGAAAATTTGTGAAATTGTTGATGAAAATTTAGTAAGTAAATTATTATTTTTTATCACTGATGATTTGGTGCTAAAACAAACTGTTACTTAGAGTCATGGGGAACAGATTTGATGCAGTTAATATTGCTAATATCCCTGAAGTAGTAACAATATTCTCAAAGGAATCTCACATTAAAGGTACAATTTCAAAGCGACAAGAAAAATTAAATACAACACACCTCACCAACAAGCATCTCATAAATGAGAACTCCTAAGCCCCACCAATCAACTGCTCTTGTGTATGATGTTTCCGTTAGCACCTCAGGGGCTAAAAACTCTGGAGTTCCACAAAAAGTCCCGGTTCGATCACCATAACCCATACCCTCTTTACATAGACCAAAATCTGCTATCTTTACATATCCTTCTGAATCCAACAATAGATTATCCAATTTAAGATCTCTAAAAAATAAAGGTCATTTTTACATTTATATTCAACACATCTTGTAATATTTTAATCTAATTTTAGAAATAAATGTTTTTACCTGTATATAATTTTATTTTCATGTAAATACTGAAGACCTAATACAACACAAGCTGCATAAAAGACAGCCCTTGGTTCTGGAAAAATATCTGTGTGTATGTGCATCATTAAATCACCACCACAAGCATATTCCATGACAAAGCACACATGTGTCTGAAAGAAAAGATTCGAGTTCATAGAAAGAAGTCTTGCATTTTATTTCTATACCATACAAAAATCATTTTTACAATAAGTATAAGTACAATAAGAATATAGGGATAGGGCTTTCAAAAATACAAATATCTAACAAAATAAATAACTGCCAAAATGTTCGCTTTTCTCATTCAGATTACAATACAGTCAAATGAACAATATAAATTAATATATGAAGTAAAAAGAAAAAAATATTATTTAATGCATTCAAATTATAAGAGGTAGTTGCAGAAAAAACCCCGAACCACCCCTCTTCATTCGAGCAATTTTAACAGTGGAGAAAATTCAAAGATGGCGTTTAACAGGAACTAACGTCTTCAATAAATTCAAATGTATAAAATTTGCATAAGGGGCCGTCTTCATATTAAATTGAGTACCAACTTCATAATTTCTAATGGAAACCCCCTATTTCAACACAATTTTGCATCTATCAAAATTTAATTTCAGATATCAAATTTCATGTCATTAGGTCTTACCATTTCGAAGTTATAAGTAAAGAAAAATTGGAGCTTCTAATGTTAAACCAGTTTCTTAGACTTTTACGGTTATCTTCCTAAATAATATTTCTATAGTGCTCATATTTAGTATCATGTTAATGTTAAACAACCCAAACAAAAGCCAACTAATATTTTATTTTAAAAATAGTTTTAAGTATGCAATATAATCATTAAATTAATGTTTGAAAAAATTATAAATTGGAACCTTACTAATTTTCATGGGAATCGATTCAGAAGGACTTATAATATGACCGCGCAAAATTTCACCTCATTCCAATGGTTAGTTTTTGCGTTACATTAAATTTTCCTCATTGGTGATTTTAGGGGGCAACTAAAAGTTCAAAAAACGTCTGATAAACCTCGGATCATTTTCACTTGCATAATAAACATATAATGTAATTCTCGAATCGTTTTCACTAGCATAAATATAATTGTCGGATATTTTGCACGCGCTGTCAAATACATTTGAAATAGTATTCAAATTTGAAATTCGGGTAGCTAGAACTACAATTAATTTCGATCTACAAATAGCAATTTTCAATATAGAGATGATCCCTGAAATCAACAGCAACTTTACTACCTTTATATAGACATTGAATGTTAAAGTCATGAAATTTCATATTTAGACCAATTTAATGATGCAGGTTCTGATTAAGGCGTCACAACATGGTGTTTCCATTGGAAATTTTGTTTGTGCAAAATTTAATATGTATACCTCCAGTATGTAATTTTTTGCATTTGAATCTGTAGAGGACATTATTCCCTATTGAATGACATCTTTGAATTTGCTCTACTGTGAATAGTGTGCTCGAAATAAAGGGGGTGGTTCGGTTTTCCCCCCGCAACTGAACAATAAATAATGGTATTTATTGATAAAGATCCAGAATAAAACCTCCTTTTGTATGTGTTCATTCAGTCACAACTATTAATAATCTCAGTGGTCTGTTTTGTTTATATATAGAAAGTACTTAGCTGTTTAACATAAGAGTTCTACACTAAAACTTTTTCATATCAAAGACTTTAAATTATTCAAAACAATGCACATAAAATTGCAATTGTTTTAGATATACTGAAGGGGTACATGTTGGTTTTAGAGAAATTGTAATAAAAAGCAGAAAAGGATAAGTTATTCCGTTTTTTTCAGAAATGTAATCGCTAAAGCTAGAATTTTCAAAATTTTCCATGTTTTGGCAATGTTGAAACATATTCAAATGTAAAACTTGCTAAACAAAAAAAGTAAATATGAGTATTCGTTAAAGCATGTTTTTTTCATCTTGATGCAATATGACCTTTCTCAGTTTTTCAGACATTTTTTTCATTTGAGTCATTATTATAAACACTTCCAGGGTATTATTTTGATGAATCTGTAATTCTGGACATAAAATAAAGCTGTCTGTGGAGGCAAAGTAGAAACATTCAATTACATTTTGATTCGTAAAATTCAAACTTTCAATTTGACGCAGAAACTGTGCTGTTAGTAAGATTTTGCAAAAACAATAATCAAGAGATTTCTTTTTACGCAATTCTTCTCTTCACTTTAGAATAGTTTTGAAACAATATAACTTATGCTTAAAAATATAATTTTATTTTTAGCTTTTTGGGTCATAAATGCAATTTTATAAGACATATTCAAGCAATTTTTACACCATGAAAATTTAATCACTTTCGAAAATAAACATTATATTAAAGGAAAAACTTTTCTAAGCAAAGTTAGTACACCTAACGACATTTACAATTTTCCAAAATTGTTTCAAACTATTTTAAACTAAACTAGTCAAGAAATATATAGAATTATTTTAAAAAACGCATAGCTAAATTTGCAAATAAATAATGCTAACAATAGTACAACTCATTTATGGTTAACAAGTTCAAAATCATAGAAATTTCACAAGAAAAGACAAGAGATGCAGAGAAAAGTAATGAATATTACAACTTACTTGTGTTTGAAAACAAGCAAAAAGATTCACTAAAAAGGGGTGACGAATGGAGTTAGCAATTTTAAAGATTCTTCTTTCAGCCATTAAACTTTCTATTTCATCTCTAGCAATGATGTCCCCTTTTTTCAATGCTTTTATTGCAAAATATTCCCCAGTGTTCTTGAATTTGCTCAGGATAACCTTAAAAGTATTGTTTCATAAATTACAAGTCTGCTTTGTAAAACTTTTGAAATTTGTTTTTATTCAACTTTACTAGAATATTAAATTTCAAATTAAAAATATTAAATTACTTTGAATAAATAAAATTCAATGGTTTTAATGCAGTTTAAAGTTTAACATACCTTCCCAAAATGCCCTCTTCCAAGAAGACTTATAAATTGAAAATTATCAAGAGTGAGTCCAGCCTTGACACTGTTAAAAAAAATTCATAATTTAACATATGTAGCAAATACAATTATTTTTTGTTTGAAACAGCAGCAATTAAGCAAATATCACCATATTTAAACTATGTGATTCTAATGTAAGAGTACTAAAAATTTGTATTTGCAGGTCAATTGTTTAGTTTGCTTGTGTGTTGTCTACTAAGCAATTACATTTAACAGAATTGATGTAAAAACTGTCTAACACAGCGGTGATAAATTTTGTAAATAGGAATAAATAATACAAAAATCTATCAAGAGAATGCAATTAAAGCAAACTTGACAGATTAAATCACCACACATGCTGAGTACAGAAGATTTTGAAAACTGACTCACCAGTCAAACTTTTAGATAACCACAAGGTGATAGAAAATTTCACTACCATGAGCATACATAATTTGATGTACAATATTAAAAAACGAGACTAGTTACATTTGAAAACATACAGGAATGTTTTCTCTTTTCAAGGCATTTAGCTGGCAAGAAATTTATTACTATGATTTAAACAGAGCAGCTGGTTTTATATTAGATTTACAGGAAAATTAATTTCATAAGGATAAGTTATGAAAATTGTCTAAAATCAGTACTTTCCCATTTATTATAAACATAAAACTTAATTCTCTGCTTCTTTTGATAAAATACTTTCTTAACTAGAATAATCTTTAAATTTTTAAAAAGGTACACATGCAGGTACTATTTCTTTAAAAGGCTGAATTTGCTTCTTAAAATAAAACAGGCATATATGTAAACCTTTAAACATATTTCTGCATTTATTTTAGATATTTCATGTTACAGCAAAATACAAAATGAAACTAGCCTTTGCACATTATGATTTTAATTTGTAATAAAAACATGTATTCCATATAAAAAAAGTAATTTTTGTGAAGATTCTTTGTCGTTGAATTTCTTGAACTTTCTAGATGTAGACGGTTCATCTTCTAAAAGGGTTTCTAAAAAGCACAAATGTGCTACAAAACTTTCTAATTCAAATAAAGATGGATTCAGACCATAGAGGATAAAGCAGACAAAATTAAAAATAGATGGTCCCAAATTGAGATTAGAAGCTGCAAGCAATCAGTTTAGAAAATTTGTAAGAGTAGCTAGGATGTTTCAAAAATCACTCAAGACATGTTCATTTAAAAATAGCAACATTCCGCCAAAAGAATCTTTCAAAAATTACCCTAATGAGTGACAATTTTTCAGACTGCTTTACGGGGACTAATTAGACCTCTTTTAACAGATTGTTTCAAAAGCTATTAGCTTAAAAGCTTAGTCAGTATTATAAACATGCAAATGCTAGAAAATAAAAATGTGGCATCAGTGTTGAAATTTTTGTAATGAAAAATTTAAATCCTTAACTGGTAAAGGATCACTGTAAAACATGAAAAATTGATTAAAGACTGAAAAATAAAGCTCTATGAAAGAGTTTCTAAGGAAATGGTTTTTAAGTCAGTCATGTACTTAGGTCTGGCTTAATCTGTGGTTGTTTTACTAAACAAGGGTTAATTAATTAGACTGGGGCTTATTCATGTAATTACGAATTTCAGTTTGTAAAGTTACCTATATAGTTTTGGTTCAATATATTGTATCCTTAAAAGGTTCATAAGGGTATCATTTTCAACATTTAGCAGTGTTAAAAATTGACACTTTAGAATCTATAAAGATCAAACATTTCCATAAATGCTGAAAGATACAAGTGCAATTTGCTGCTGAATGTACTTAAATTTCAATGTTGATAAGAGATTAATACAGTCGAGTCCCGATAATCCGAGTTGATCGGGACCGACACCAACTCGGATTATGCAGACTACATAATAAAATCGAAGTTCGCCTTTTAACATTTAACGAAACAGACACGTGTTTCCTTTTTCCGCTCATTCTCCTCACAAACTTATCGTCTTCTATGAGTTCTTGAACTAGAATAATACACTAGTCAGACACTGTCACCTTTCTACTGTCCGACCACCATGAGAAAAACCCTGAACAGGGTTGCCGTGAGTAGACGAGTCGAAGGGAGGAGGGAAGCTAGTATAAAATGGACTGCAATATTTAGCAAACTAAGCGCACTTCATTTGGCGAAGAATCCGTTTCACCTGTGATGATACGATAGCTAAATGAGACTTTTGCTGTGCCGGTCGCCAAATGAACTTGCCTTCATCCCCAAAATGCAGTGGAATAACCCGTTTCCATAACAACCGCCACCACTCTGTCTGGTGACTGGGGCACAGACAGAGTCTGACGGTAGCACAGTACTCCGTTTTGGGGGTGTGACACCCGTCAGAAGCAAAATGGACTAGCCCGAACCAGAATGGCAAGTGGAGAAGAAAAGCGAAAATTCCAAGAAAAACTGACCGCCTGCTCAACAGGCCGGTGACAAATTTTAAGCGCACTTGCGAGGGAAAAAAAAACATTATTTAAGCTACCTCGGATTAGCGGGACTCTACTGTATTTAACATTTACCCCAAAGAAAGACTACTTTAGCACGGTTTCTATAGTACCAATATTTTTGTTCAAAACCTAATTTCTCTAGGACGTTTTCTTAAATCATTTAATTTACAATTTTGCACCCAAACTCGATGTAAATTGATTTGTCAATTCCAAGATGAGGATATTAAGATGATCTGCAGGAAGAGAAACAAATAGATCAGCTATAGTTCTTGTACGTTGCATCAAATACTTCATATTTCCATTCTTTATTAATCTGATTAAACACTCAGACAAGAAAAGCATAAATTTGTGTTAATCTTAAATTAATTACTTTTAAGTTTCCCTATAACTCTTCATCTGATCTATATAAATAGAAATAATTCTTTTAAAAATACCTTTCAGCTTCTAGTAGAGGAGGAGGTAATCGAGTAATGACATGTACTTGTTCTTCTTCAGGCATTTCTACTAAAGGTTCTGGAGTTGGAGAGTGACGAATACGATTGTTAAGGATTAAGTCAGTTTCAGAAAGGCACTCCTTGATATGTGAATTATGAGTGTACCGATCAGAGCCCAGGAAGTCATTATCAGGGCCAAGGAAATCAAATTCACCAAGAGCAGTCTGAAAGACAGAATAAAGGTATACTTTTAAATTCATATTCTCAAAGAAACAGATTTTTTTTGTAAAGATCCAAGTAAAGATATAGGCTAATTATAAATAAAAAATATAAAAATTATATTTTCAAACCATATAGATAAAAAATGATTAAGTTTGTCTCAGAAACTTTGAGGGTTTTTAAAATACAAAATGCAAGCTCTGTTAGTGAAAAATTTATTTCTATTTATTTTTGTTTCATTAAGGTGATCGCATGCCATATTGTATTTCATTATCAGTGATCATATGTTCAGGGCTGCCACATACAAAGCACTTGTGAAATAGTAGCATACATTTTCATAAATAGTACCAAAAGTCCTCTTAAACCCTATTTTAGTTGCTTAGATACAAAATGAATTGTCTAAAAACAAAATGTGCTAATTAGTATGAAACAGATGTTGAAGATATCTCACAAGAAATTTGAATATTAAAACAAAAAACTAAATATTTTCTTAATAAAGTTTTCATAACAATCTAGCAAACAGATTTCGATGTTTAACTTTCATGGTCACCATGGCTTGGTGTCAAAAATTCGAAATTGGCATCCTTTGGAAAATTTCTTCCCTAAAATATACAAAACATTTTTTCTATCCACTATTAGTTTAAAAAAGGGACTAAATTTTCGTTGACTTGTGGTGAAGTTTCAAAACAAGTCACCAAAATATTCGACAAGTTGCCAAAATTTCGAAAAATAATAGCTTGAGACAATTTTGCTTAAAAGATACTAAAATCACCAAGGTTGAAAAACAGTAGCAAAAATTCACTTTCAGTCATTTGTGTTTAGATCTGTAAGTTATATTAGATCAAAGGATAGTGCTTATTCTTTTTAAAAGCGTTCATAGGATGTGTAGACAAAGTTGAACACAGAAAAAATACTTTGAATAAAAACCTATACCTTTATATTCAATGGTTTAAAATTAAAACACATTTTTTTTTCTTCGATACATGTAATCATCAAGAAAAATAACGAACTTTTGTTATTTGAGATAGTGCTAAATTGATTACAGTAATACCCTGATTTACGCGAACTCGGAGTTAAGCGGTTCTTGATTTTTTCCTTTGGCACTACTGCCGCCTGCTATCTTCAGTGTTTCTCCCCCTTGCTGTGATACGCATTTCGCGCGAACTCTACGCTCATGATTATGATTCTACGATCGACGAAAGTTAAGATTGTTTTGTTATACAATTTCTAAACCCTTAAAAAACTATGTCATCAGTTAGGCTAATGATAAAAAAATTCAGCCAGCCTTAAAAAATCCAGAGATCGGTACTCGAAAGAAGTCGATTGAAGACTTTAAAAATAAGTTATTTATTTAAACTTTTAAAAAGTACATTTCGTATGCGTATCTAGCACACATCAAACATAACGTAATAACATCTAATATAAAATAATAGTCAGGTCAAATGACCAAATCACACATAATCAACTCGATAATAAGCGAGTATATGTGGACAGCAAGCTAGATGTTCAAAAGAGAGTGCATTCAATTCAAATAAGTTACAGTTTATATAGTACGTACATTTGCATATTTCGATCCGCTTGCCATCCACATATTTGAATATTATATCTGAAATAAGCATGCAAGTAGTTCTTGAAATATCCGTGTATTTGAACTGAAATGAAAAGTATTTACACAGAGATTTGTTTACAAAAGGTAAAGTGGGCGTTCTGATTGGCTTCGCGGGAAACTCAAAACTCCGAATGCAGTAAGTGCATAAATATTAAAAACTTGTATATTAAGTTTTTCCCTAACATCATCCAAACAAAGTAAATCTGATTCTCCTGCAATGTGAAAGTTGTGTTTTTGCCTGCAAACACAACCAGCTTGCTTCAACCGATGGACCAGGGAGTCATCAAAACATTCAAGGCTTACTACACGAGACGTTCGTTTGCACATCTGAATGAAGCTATGAGGCAAAACAGTGAGATATCTTTTAAACACTAGGAAAAATTCAATGTTTTAGATGCCATAAGAATCATTGGAAAATCTTGGGATGAAATTTAAAAAAAATTGAATGGTGCCTGGAAGAAACTTTGTCTATTTCTTTTTCAAAAATGAGACAGAAACAACACAAGAAACTGATCATGTCGCTCATGTGATAAAAGAAGTTGTTAATCTTGCCAGGCAATTAGATTTGGAAGTCAATGGTGATGATGTCTATGAGCTATTGGATTCATAGTCAGGAACTGACAATTGATGAGCTCATAGAGATGCATAAGCAAAACGTCACTGAAGTATCGGACCCAGTTCCACCAGAAAAAGGCATGCCAATTGCAAGCTTGACAGGTCTCAGTTCAATTGTCTTACAAATAACTTACAAATTTTAGAAAACACTCCAATGAAGAACATGTTATAGCTACAAAGCAAAGAATAAAAAAATTATTAGCTTGCTACGAAGAAATTCTGTGTGAAAAAAGAAGGCATTATGTCGTCAGATGAATTTGTTAGATTTTATGAAGCCATCGACATCGAAATAACTTTTTAAGCAACTAATTTATTTTTTCAATATTTTGTATTAATATGTATAAAGAACTGCAATTCTATTAAATATTTTTCTTCTAAACTAGTGTTTTTGTTTGTCCTTGGTCCCAATTGAACAAAATGTATATGTATTTATATGCAAAGTTGTATCCCTACTCATGCGATTTTCGTCGGACCCACCTATCGTGTAACTTTGTATTACTGTATTTCAAATTTGCCGTATCATTAAATGGTGAAGTATTATCAGTGAGCAACATGATTAAAACAATGAATTAGATTTGAATTTAATTGTATGTTATACTTAAATGTATGCAATTTGTTAAATTTTTCTAAATCTAACAAAAATCTAAATTTTAACCAAAACTACAAGAATCCTCATTGCAGATTGTTCTGGTAGTAATAGAGGGGAAAAATAATTGTGTGAATTAGCGGCACTACAAATTTAAGCAAACTGTCAGATTTTTTATTTGAATGAAATTTCATACAATATATTACATGTTTTATTGTTAAAAATGTCTAAGAGCAAGGACATACCAGTTAAATTATCTCTTCCGTGTTAAATGATAATTGAACTAGATACTTATCTAACTAGAACTATTTTTATATATAAATCAGATTGTTTTATCTCTTCTATAATGAAACTAAATGCATGAAAGATTAGTTATCACAAAAATTGTTTTTAAAATCACATTTTAATGTTTCAATTTGTACAACTGTAATAAAAAGAAATAAATTATAAATTTAATTATAAATAAAACAAGCTAAAACAAAAAATTATACTGTTTCAGCAAATGTACATCTTTGTAGAGAACTACAAAAATTGCAGTAATTCCAGGCATTTATAAGCTACTTTTCACTTTATACTTACTTTAATATCTAGCTCCAACAAAGCTGATCCTTGCTCAGAGTTAGAGAGTCTACGATCTCCAGGTTTGTCAGTTTGGTCTTCAGTGAGAGCAGAATCAAAATCTAACTTAGTCACAACACTGTCAAGTGGGCGAGATTTATTGGAAGCTATAAAATATATAAAACAGATGGAAATATAAACAAAAATAGTCGATAAAAATAAGAATTAAAATTTTAACAAAAAAGAATAATCTCAAAATGTAGGAAAGTTGTTTTGTATGAAAGAAATATTTTGCATTAATTGTTGAATTCTGAAGTTAAGGAACTAATTCCTGATTTTTAGTTAAATGAGAGCATTTTACCATTGCTTTTTACAAATAATCACCCTTTTTTGTTATTATAATATACAATCTGACTGAATTATGCAAGATGACAAACTAATTCTTTAAAAAGTAAAAACGTGAACGAGAGAATCATATACCACTTAATGCTGTTTACCGATAACAATACTGGCATTTATTATGTCAATATTGCAAACGTGTTCAAAAGGACTTAAAATTAAATGCAGGAAAATTGTGCATCAAATTTGCATTTTTGTGATATTTTATGTTACGAATGTTAATAAGATTTTGAAATTAATTAGGCATATTGAGGCTTTTATTTGTGAAAAATGAATGTAAAAGTAGAATGTACACTTACCTGGTGTCATTAAACAAGTAGGAGGACTTAAAGTTGCAGATTGTTCTGCACAGGCTTGAGGCATAGCTCTTTTCATTAAGCGCCCCCATGTTGCCACGTTGATATTCATTTGACCAGGCCTTAAGAAGTTTTTACCTAAAATATGTAAAGCAGATAACTTAAATTAAAAATGTTTCTTATACCACTTCCTTTAACTAAAAGCACTTATCAGATCTATTTTTAAGTTTGCACACATTTAAACAAAAAACTTGAAATACTTCCTTCTGAATTACACATTTTGTATTTATATAGAACAATGTAAACGAAATGTACTTCAAAAAGCAAACAATACAGATTTATACAGTAGCAGAACTCAAAATACATAAAATTTTAATTATCTGTGAATATTAACTTTATATTACAATAAGATAAGAAAGACACCTAAGCTCAATAAGTATTGTTTTACCATTAGAGTTCTTTTCAATTAAGAAAAACCTTTAAATGAGACAAATTTACCTTTGTGCCTAAAAAGTTTTCTTTGACGTTGTAGTCTAGGTCTTCTTGAGATCATTGGATTTAAGAATTTAACCTATAAAATGAATAGTCAGTCAATAAATTATTTGGATTACATTTTAATGGTCAAACTACAATAACATTGATTGACATTAACTTACTTCAGCAAATAAAAGACCCTGTGGTTCCATATGCAGAGCTATCCCATGACGGTTATCATCAATAAATTCTTCCAATCGTAGAAACTTTATAGCACACATTGAACGCCAATCCCGCCAGTATACTTGGATTTCTAATTCTCTAGACTACAAAATACAATCGAAATTGCAATATTTGTACATAGAAATAGCCCAATGGAACAAACTTATAAAATGTTATTCCTGACAAAATATAATGGCAGTTATTTTTTTCATAAGTTTATCATTACTTTTAATTAAAGAAACACATGAAAAAGATTCTCTGAATAAACTGTTCTTAAAACCAACTTCACAACATTAGAGAAATTAAACACAAATTGAAATGAAATCAACTAAACATATCAGAGCTGCTGCTAAAATATTGATACAAGAAAGCTAAGTTTTTTAAATAGATTATCATAAAAGGAAAGATTATACTTGTACGTAAGGTATAACCAGGTATGTATGAAAGTTACAAGCTACATAAGTGCAGCTAAAATGAAGCTTAGATTGAATGCTTGATTGAGGGAATGTTCTTGCATTCTGCTAACTCAAAAGAATATTGATGCCCTAATTTTATTTAATCTATCATTCTTTAATTGTTCAATATTAAACACAATTATATTTGATTTATGTATTAATTCTTTCGATCCCATGGGTAGGAAAGACGTGGTGTCCAAAATGCACAGGTCAGGACGGATGGAGGAAAAACGAAATGGACTCGTCCTTCTCTTGCGAGTGCATGTGTTCGTTTAGTCTCCCCTCTTTTTCCAAGGAGAACCCTCAGTAGTTGTTCATCAATGTGAAGAAATCCCTAAAGGGTGGGGAACGCATGCCGTCTTTTGGTCGTCAACGAGACTCTTTTAATTCTTATTTCTTGAGAAACTCACGATTAGAAAAGCTAATTTTTACACAATATGAACGTTTTTAGTGTGAAATTCTTAAAATTATCGAATTTAAATAAACTATGATCTTCAATCAACCAATGTTTTAAAAACTACAAATATTTCGAATGTAATAAACATATTTATCAATAATCCCAAATCCAAGCAGTTCCGAATAGATCGTTAAGTGTTAACATATTTTGGGACATTTTCAAACATAAGAAATATAATCTTATTTTAAAAATTTATGCAATTTGTTATTTACACTCAAGTACGCGAGGAATTAAAAAATTAATGATAAATTAAGAAATTTTTTTATCTCAATCGAATTTTCAAATTATTTACGTCTTTTACCGATACCTTAAAAAATTATTCAGATAAATGTGCAAAATAATACTTCAGTGAATAATACTATTATTCAAATTATCGATAATTATAAATTTTTTTAAAAATTTCATGAGTTTTGTTTACAGTATTTCCAGCATTTTATTGTACGTCGACATTAACCCTACGATTACCAAGAAAAAGAAATGTGCAAAAATTACCATTCGGGTCCACTGGTGGCATTATTAAAAATTTTAAAACAATTCTGGAAAATTCCGAACGAAATTTTAATTCCAACTGCATATAGAGTTCAAAAGTATAGGAAAAGTCACAGAATGACATAGTTCTGATCCTATATTTTCAAACAAAATGCTTGCATCAAATATTGCTGTCAGGTCCAATGAACCCGTCTGGTAGTCGGAAAGTTAATCGAACTAGGTATTGATCACTGATCAAAAAAAAAGTTATATTCTAAAGTACCTTTTAATCTATCTAGATAATTGAATTTTTTCTAATTTTAATATTTAGTTCATATATTTCACGAAGTTAAAGCTTTTCGGTGACAATAAGATTTAAAAAAACCCTCAAAAACAAATACTTAATTAATTTATTTATGATGGACATGAAATACTTCTGAAAAACATACAATCATTTTCATTCCCTGGACAATAAATTTGAAAACCTCAAGAACGGCAATTTAATTATCTTTTGTAGTACATAAAAAAACTATAACTTCAATGTTCCCGAATAATTATCAATAATGTAATTTTACAAAATGTTCAAATATTTCAAATCATACAAATGAATTAAAAAATAGTACAATAAGTTACTTTAAAGTTTATTTGAATGGCAAATTTTAGTGTTCTGACTTTAAGTATTCTCATTTGGAAAATCAAAATACCTGAAATATCAAATCAAAGAAATATGTGACAAAATTATGGGACTTTTTCAGTCATCTGTAGATACTAAAACCTTAAACAATTTATACAAAATTATGAAATAACATTACTATTGAAATTATTTCACATTATTGTTTTAACATTGATCACTTATTCTAAGTTCCAAAGAGAAATTATTTAATTGCTTAAGAAATCTCTACATAAAGAAAAGCATTGATGATTATGCGGATAAACTACTTCATTTTCTTTTGTAAAATTGGAAAAAATACTATGAAGTGAAATGTGACAGTAACTACTCTTCCCTTCCAAGTTCTTCATGACCTGGAGTCATTTCTTCCTGTGAGAACATGTGGTTTCCCACATCCAGTCTCCACAGTCGCAGTTTGTGTTCTAGGAATTACAAAGCAAACTGCATAAAAGAACATCAGCCGGAGGAAACAAGATTCCTTCGGCCTTTCTGAACTATTTTAAGAGGCACCTTTCAATGTACTTCTTGAAAAACCAACATCCCTGAACGATTTGTTATCTTTCTCTCCTATCTAACTGAAAGCATCACAGGCACCGATGTCAATGATGATTTAGTATCAATGTGTGCATGCTACTATAGGTTAGCACATTTTAAAATCTCAAATGGTCTTGAATGGTCAAAGGGCGGCAGTCACCTTAGAATGCGGACAAAAGGCCTTTTACAGGGGCTAGGTAAGTGAAACTACCATTGACAACACGTATTCAGCCACATACAAAGAAAAAGAGTATCATTGAGAATTATATATTCTTTCAATTTCTCTCATCAACGTTCTTCGATACAGAACCAATTACGAATTTCAAGCCAGTAAAATTCTCCATTCAAAGATCAAACAAGAATATCCAATCTGAAGACAAACTGAAGAAATAAACGCACATAGAAACTGACTCCCTATCAGCAGATTATCAATGAGCACTCCTTCGGGTGACAAGTGGGATAGACGAGTAGGCTTTGTTGTGAGGGAATCGTTCAATGTCATCTGCTATTCGTTTTTCTAGACGTTAACAGATAATGCTAACCCATACTTCCAGTCACAAGACCATGTAGCCTGAGAATAACAATTAGCGCGGTCCCCCGGTCTGGACCCTTTATCTCCCTGTCATCTTAGAGGAGCCTGTCATCCGAAGAGGACTATATACGTGGAGGTCTTTTTGTTGCTTGGAAAAGAGGGGTAGGAAACTGAAATGTATTCGGGTCGTCTGTTCAAAGTTAGTGGTATACAAGAATCTGAGGCTCCCATAACGAAAGGATGTGGAAATCTCGGCTGTCTGCCGTAACCAGAGCGTTAAAGTATATCTGTACCTTGGAACAAAAAGAGCCAATGTCCAAAACTTTCAAATTTGAGTTTCAATATTTCTGAAAAACGTAAAAGAAATCTAAATAAATTTAATACTAGAATGTAATCAAAAACCATGATTAAACTAAAAGGTAAAACTGAAAAATAATGATACACAAACTGTTTGTAATATCTATAAAAATCCTTAAACTGAAATTGATGTTTACTGACATTTGGCTGAAATGGACTTGGCCCCTTTTGTTCCAAGGTAGATATATAATGACACATTTTAGTGTCAGAAACTATTAACTGACTTTTATGCAAAACCCACAAAAATGTGATGGTAAAATAAATTAAGCAAACTATTATCTTACTTGATTCTCGGTATAAGCACCAAAGCAGGATACGCATAGACACACTTGACATATGCTGCACATATCCGAACTTTGGAAATAATTTCCGGCAGTTCGTCGTTTCAATTTACTACACCATTTGCACACATGTTTTCGTCCTTTTATCTTCACTCTTTCATGGATTCTTTCCATAAAATTCACCGACGTTGAGGGGTAGAGGTGAGACAGATTTCTTAACACCTGTCGTAAAATCTCGTCAATTATCTCTAACTTAAAATCCAAGAGTTTTTTGGATTTCGGGTATGAACCATATTTGTACAAGTGTACAAAATATAAGAGTTGTTCACACAAGAATCAAAAATGAACCAAAACAAATAATGCCACCATTTACAAGATCTTCTGGTACCACAATAATACTTTCTCATTTGATCAGAACAATCCATTCCTCCCATAAATGTATTGTACTTGGCAATCATTGAATTTGATTTCACAAATGTAATTTGTGCGCCTTGCCTTCTTTTTACGTCAACTAATTCTCCTGATGAATAAGTCAAAATAGCACACAGCTGTTTTTTGTCACACCAACTACTACATAATAGATCCGGATGTTGAATACACTGATATTGTTTTGTCTCCAGAGTTCTTTAATTTTAGTGATTTGAGTGCATTTGGTAAATACTTTCTATCCATTTTAATGGTACTGCACACATGGTGCCCCAACTTCATAAGTTCAACCATAATTGGAACACTGGAAAAAAATCTGTAAAAATAGACATGATGACCCTTGGATTTTAAAGGAGCTAGAAGGTGACTTAATGCCCAAATCCCATTTTGATTTTAACAATCTTGTCCTTTTTTCCCGAGTATAAGTCAGAATTTAATACATAGCCATTGGCAGATGACAGCATCCAAATTTTCAGTCCTCTTTTTGTGGCTTGAGAGGCATGTACTGGACAATTCCTAAGCGACCTTTATATTTTAGGAGTGCCTCATCAATTTCATGAAATGAAATTTTTCATCATCTTTTGAAACTTCATCTTCCCTGTTGGACACATGAAAGTACTGTAGAATTTTTAAAAATATGTTTCGGCTCAACTTTTTTACCGTACTGTTTCCCAGTACTTCACTGGTAGACCAATAGTCTCTTAACTTTGGAAGCCGAACAATTCCGAGTATAATGCAAAGAAATCCCCAAATTTCGAGAATATTTTCAATAGGTCTCCATTTCATATCTATTGTATTTATATGCGCAGTTCAAACTCTGCATCATTGTTTGTATGCGTTTTAATTATTTCGAAAAATGAGTCCGTAAAGAATAATTTAAAATACGAAAGTGCTGAAGATCAGACACATAAATTATATACTGGGCCAACTGCTGAATTAAATTCTCCACATGGAGTCAATAACTCATTGTCCACGTGATATCCTCAAAATTTTCAGGATCACTCTCAGCTTCTTCATCTTCAAAAATTTCTTGTTGCGGAATTTCTTCTTCAACATCCATATAACTTTCCACGTCATCATTCTCGCTTTCAGACGAATCCAAATCACTTTTGCCGCTGCTAACAGTCAATAAATGCTCAATTTCGGCTTGAGTAAGGTCTTCGATGACGAACCATTATAATTGTAAAATATTTTTTTGGTTGAAAACAAACATAATTCTTTGTAGGATAATTGGTGTTCAAAAATCGTTATAAAAATCTACTAAATATTCTCTTATAGGGTATCAAAATATCACTCAATATAAAATTACAGCATTAGCAAAACAGTCTATTCATAGGACAAAAGGAATAAAAGAATATTGTCTCAAATTCTACAAACTGTAGCAAAAGTGCATGAATTTTATCTCAAGTTCCAAGCACAGAAGACAAACATGCTGTCTTGCAGCTTGATTTGGTGACAAACTGCATTTATCAGGTGAACTGTAGCTATAATAGCATTAATAGAAGATAGAGTTAGGGACATGACAAACACCACTAACCAATTAGATACAGCAATCAATAAACAGCAAGGTGATCAAACATCAGCTGTGTAATTCCGTGCAAAGGAGACCGCATAGAGTGTGGAAAAAATGCACATTTGAATTCAAAACTGTTGTCTGCTAAGATTTGCATAAACATGCTTTCTTGACTCAGTCAATAACTAACATTTTTTTCAACTGGAAATGTCGGGCTTCTGGGCTTCATTGGATGTTATGCTGTTGCCTTTAACGTTTTAATCAAGGACCAAGTGCAAATGTTTTTGTTGACTTATCTGTATCCAATGATAATAAATGGTCTCTACTGTATCAGTTTTAATATCTTTTTTCAGCATGCTCAGTTTTAAAAATTTTGTGATTAGATACTTGAAAGAAACTTAATTCTAAGTATTTAAAAATAAGTCAAAAAGAAATTTCCAGAATTTTTATTGTTTACCAATACTAAGTCCTGGGATTGGAAAACAAGTGGTATATAACCCCAACTAGTGACATGATCAAAAGGCGACCAATAAAACCAAATGACTTTTAATGGGTTTTTCTTATTTAGTAGTCTTCAAAATCATACAACTAAGTCTGAGAAATTTTAATAAACTTGTTCTGAATTGTAAATTAATGAATATAGGTACCCTGTCAAGATCAATGCTAAAGCGTTGGTCCCAAGCTTGTTGACTGCACTGCTTCCATGTTGTTTGAGCAACTGTGATATTATCAAGTTTGAGAACAGCCATTATATCATCTAAAAGAAAAGTGATCTCATATAATGCTTTACAATTTAATATTCTTATATGTGCTTATGCACATAATGAAATTAATTGTTTTCTAAGTTAGAGGGCTTTTTGTTACATTTCTCCCCTAATGCATTAATGAAATTGATTCAACACATTTGAATTATTTAAAAAATATTTCACTTGTCATGGACTTCCTAGGTCTTGCTACTGAATTTGGAAAACTTATTTTGAGGTATAGATAATTTGTAATGAATAACTTTTTCTGGGCAGTGATAAATGATTTAATGGATAAACTTAAACTGAAGGGTTAATCAATCATTCCAAATAAGGATTATTTGGAATGATTGAGATGATTAAATGGATAAAATTAAACTGAAGGATCCTCTTAAGTTCTAATAAAAAAACTCGATGGAGGTTTTAAATGTGAAAAGTGCTTTGCTATTTAATTTTACATTTTTAAAAGAGCAACAATATTAAAAATGCTGCTTTTAATTAATTTTAACACGAATTTGCCCTTTAGTGTAAAAGCAATAAGGGCTATTAAAGGTTAATAATGGTAAAAATATCTTACAATCTCACAATGGTCATAATAAAGAATTTTAATTATAAAATAGGAACACAAAATTTTTTTGATGGTTACTTAATGAATTTGAATTTATACTCTATAGAGATATACACATATATGTAAAGAGTGATTGGCAAGATTGGACTTATGAATGTTTACCTCTAGGATATATAATGGGGACCAAAGTAAAGAAAAATAACCTAAAACATATATGTCCAGAATACATATTTTGAAAAATTTTGTATTTGAGAACCGAAACATTTAGAGAGCACTTAATTGTACATATATTAGGAAATATATGTACAATTAAGTGCTCTCAAAATGCTTCTTGATAGGAAAAACTTGAACTGCTATCTTAACATACTAGATGTTTCTTCTTTAATGCTGTAAGATTTAGAAGAGCCCCTTCCTGTTAATCCTTTACCAGTAGCTCGTACAAAGCTACGTAAATCTGCTGGACTAGAGAGATAAGGGCCCTGTTCTCTTCTAGGCAAACGACCTGGAACATCCTCTAATAAATCTTGACAACCCATCAGTCTGAAAATATAAGTAAGGTATAATTTCAGACACACCAGGAAGTTTTAAGAAAAACAATAATCTAAAATATTTACAAATATTGGATGGTTGATTTTAGGTTTTATGACACAAGGTCCATATTTGGCCAAGCTGCGCCAAACAAATCAGCATTCCCTGGTTATATTAAAATAAAAAGCAACATCTCATTCAGATTCATGTTAAAAAAATCACCTTTTGCTTCAGGTTTTATCAATTTTTATATTTATTTTTCCACCAAATTTTAATTTTTCTTATAAGGGGCCTATTGGGCTTCCATGGAAGCTGTGCCACCCCTATAACATTTACATAATTTAACATTACATTTTTATATTACTCAAACCTAGGTACCATTTAGAAAAAGCAACCAACCTGACTTCTAGTTTACCAGTAACAGTTGCAGGTTTAGAAAGTGAAGTGCTATAGAGCTGCATGGAAGTATCTCGTGTGCCACGAGAATGAATAGTGGACGGATACAAAATGGGACTTGTTGCTTGACTACTTTCCAGCTCGCTTTTCAGAATACCCAGTTTTGGAGATTCAGGGGGTAGTTCAAGCTTCCGAATTTCCATTGATCTTCGTATGAGATCCAACTTTTGGCTTGATTCAGATAAATTATTTTGAGCCTGAAAAATTCAGACATTTGTATGAAAAGTGAGAATCAAAGTACAGTAAAACCTCGATAACTCGTCACTCCAGATAAGTTGCCAATTTTTTTATTCAGTTCTGTTTAGCTCTTATACAGCGGCAGCCCTAGGGCGGTGTGAGCAGTGCAACAGCTGCCTTTGGGGAAGCCGAAATCAAATAATGCACGGAGAAAACTATAGCTGTTTGTTCATTCAGTTGGTGTAATTTTTACTATATGTATATAAACATCACTAAACTACTTAGTTGAATATGTGATTTATTTTAGTTTTTTAACACCAGATGTCACATGTCCAAATATCTCTTGCAGAAAAACATACGATAGACCTAATATAAGTGAAATGTGAAAATCATTTTATACATAAGTACGACTAAACTCACTAAAGTTTTAGTTGATGGTAGAATAACAATGCTGACTTATGAGTTGTGCTTTCGATTGAACGAACAAATTGGGAGACAATCGACTGTTGTGTCATGTGCAATGGAGGCGTAAATGAGGTGAAGTTCCGCTCGCGCTTCCATTACCCCGGTTACCCTGCCACCAGTTCAGTCAGTCTGGTAACACAGTTCAATGAATGTGGGTGTATGTGAAGTGTGTTTGCCAACAACTGTCTTTTTGCTTTTAACAAACTATTTAAATAAATACATACTGTTCGTGTGAAGTATACTTGAACTTGTTATATTTCATATAAGAATAACTACTACAAGTATAGTATTATCTCATGTGGCATTATTATGTTTGCTTGGATAGCATTTAAACATTTTAGTAGATTGTATAAATACTTATTTAGATTTGTTTGAGTGATATGAATTATAAGCACAAAACAAAGAACATTTATAAGTGATTTCACTCGTTTTTTTTTCAAAACATGTTTTTCCAGAATAAAATCATGTCACAGCCTCCAAACAAACCATCTAGCGCTCAAAACTTTAAAAGAAAACGAAAAAAAGAAGTAAAAAAGGGCACAGAACTACTAGCGAAATATTTGAGAGTTGAGAAGTCATCTGAATCATCTGAACTGGTTCAGCATGCAACGGAAGATGACAACCAACATAAAAGTGATTCAGTCATCGTTCGAAAAAATAAAAGTTAACATATACAAGAGCTAGCCATTCCCGGGACATCATCTCAAATTCAAAATGCTCCAGAAGACAGATACACTGAGAAACAAATAACAACGGAGAATGTACCACCGCTATCATCTTTTCAAACTACAAATTACGACGACATTTCTAAATTGTGGCTCATTGATTCTGCTACAAGAGATGAATTAATTATACGAGGATCTGTAACTAACAAAATGAGTAGTGAAAACTACCCAAGAAATAATGATGGACGTCGCTTCTCCAATACGCACTTTCAAAGAGTTAATGCCAAATGGGGAGATTTTTGAAAGACGGTGGCTAGTTTACTCCAAATCTGCTGATAAAGTGTATTGTTTCTGCTGCTGTTTATTCTACCGAAGCCCGCACTCTAATTTGGGCAAAGGATTTGATGACTGGAGGAACTTACCAACACACCTCCGAAGTCACGAAACATCTTCAGATCACATGCGCGCTATGCACAATTGGATAGAAGCGTAGAATAGATTGAAGCACTTTAGAGAAATAGACAAAAATTAACAAAAACAAATTGAAGATGAGAAGTCACGGTGGGTTGCTATTCTCGAATGGATGATGTCAATAGTTCTTTTCTTAGCAGGCAATATGTCATTTAGAGGCAGCTCTGGCTGTGAAACTTTGTACACTCCTAATAATGGCAATTCCCTAGGTTTAGTACAAATGTTGGGAATATTTGACCCTATAATGATGGAGCACATTTGTCGTATTGTTAATAAAGAAACTAATGTCAGCTACTTCAGCAAACGCATACAAAATGAACTAATTGGCTTTCTTGGAGGTGAGGTTAGAAATAAAGTTTTATCTATGGTAAAAGCAGGTAAATATTTCTCCATCATACTGGACTGCACTCCTGATGTGAGTCATATCGAACAGTTAACGTTCACTTTGTGTTTTGTAGACACTAGCGAAGATGAAGTCAATGAACGAAAATGTTTTATTGCTTCAATTACAAACCGGTAAGTGATTCTTTGAAAGACTCACTGGCCTCTTCCTTGATGAAATTGCGCAAAAGTTTGATTTTGACAAGAACGATTGTCAAGGCCAAGGGTATGACAGTGGCGCAAATATGGTGGGAATAAACGAAAAGATGTACAAAAAAGAATTCTGGACCAATATCCTCGATCATTTTTTAATCTGTGTGGCTGTCATAGCTTGAATTTGGTCGTAGCAGATGCCGCCAAAACATCAGTTAAATTGGTTTCCTTATTTGGATTTCTCCAAAGACTGTTCTATTCTCTGGATCAAAGAAGCGATGGGAAATAATATCCAAGCACTTAGATGGATTGTCACTGAAAAAAGTTTGCGAAACCCGTTGGGAGAGCAGTTTCTAGCCTTGCTGCAGTTTGCTATCACTACTCTTCAGTTAGTGATGCCCTTTTGGAACTTCACGAAGAAATGAATGACTCAGTTGCAGCATCAGAAGCCTCTAATACAGCACATGGAACAATTTGAATTAATACTTACCATGGTAGCTTGGTTTGACATATTGTTTCAAATTAACATCGTAAGTAAGGCTATACAGTCTGAAACTATGGATTTACCAAAAGCATCTCAATTGCTAACGAAATGCTCAGAATATGTGAGAGTACACGACTTATTCATCTGCTGTAATAACAGCTAAAGAAATAGCTTCTCAGGCTGCTATAGAACCTGTTTTTAAATCAGTTCGATCTCGAAGAAAGAGGTTATTCGAGTACGAGACCATAGATGAGACTCCAACAGATCCTGAAGAAAATTAATGTATTTTATCCTATGATCGATACAATTGACAATGCACTGGTCACTTGATTTGAACTTCAAAATTCAATGACACTTGGTCATTTTTATATAACATCAAAACAATCACTGAAAAGCCCCAATTGATAAAATATTGTGCATATTTACAAATCAGTTTAACTGATGGTGAAAATTGTGACGTATCTGGCTTGACAAGCCTGTTAAGCTTGAATCCATTATTCAAAGATTCTGAATCAGCGGAGCAGTTACAAGTATTTCAACTTATTAAACAAAATAGCTGGCAGGATATTTTCCCGAACATGTGGACCTGTATACCTGTCACTGTACGTAAAGGTGAATGAAGTTTTAGTAAATTAAAACTTATCAAAACTTATTTACGTTCGACTATGTGTCAGGAAAGGCTTTTAGATCTTGCAATTATATCCATTGAAAACAATATAGAACAAAGTATAAATTATTCCAACCTAATACAGAAATTTGCCAGTGCTAAATCGAGAAAGGTGCCCATATAGTATGTTGAATTTTTTTTATGCAATTGAGATCTGCTGTTTAATAAAAATCTACTTATTGAATAAAGGCTGTTTTTTAACCAAAACACTTATAATTCCTACTATTAAACAAAATGTAGCCTATGTCGCTTAATTAATCAGTTAACCGACTGCATAGAAGGTGCTCTAAAATTTATGGTGTGGGGGCGCAACTAGGAGATTTTACACCATCGCACCATCTAGAAAATGTTCTACGACCGTCACTGCTCTTATAGACAACGTCATTATACCCTCGTTTACTTGTCGAGAATTCCAATCCTACCTTTACCCTTGTCACGGTGGAAAGGTCTTAAAACTTCATGGAAAACAATATATGAAGTCCAAAATGAGAAATCTGTCTGATTCATTATTGAATTTATTTGAAATCGTAAGTGAAAGTATATGCACTAATCGTGACCTAAATGACAACATAGGTATTGATAACAATTTTGCAGTATGTTCTCAAGCAACCATAAAAGATTTAACCACCAAATTTTTCAAAGAAAAACTTGAAAGCGATGAACATGAAAATGAGGAAATTCTTTCATCATCTAATAAAACACTAGATCTTGAAACCTTAGAGAGAATTAGAAATTAGTACTGAATTTACATGGTACAAGGCTAAGAATACTGTGATAAATTAAAAATTTACATGATCATTACAGTAATACATATGGAGTACATTCTGTGGTTACTCTGCTTAAGCCATCATTCTGTTTGTCGTCAAAATTTCTTGGTCCCTTGAGTGACAACTTATAGAGGTTTTACCGTATTATACAGAAAGAATGATATATTTGTAGCAAAACCTTTTCTTAATGTTGAATATAAGTATAAAACTTATTCACATTGCTCAGAAAATTAAGAAAATAATTTTCAAGAGACAAAAAGGTAGAAATAAAAAATTTGATAAGATATAAATAACCTCTTGTAAAGCTTTACGATCTGTGATCTTTGAGCTCTGTAATAAACGAATAACATTTTTTGCCCCTTCAACAACTGCACATTCTACTTTTAACCTGTGACGCAGTTCTTCTATCCTTAATTCTAGGGGAGACATTATTTCAGGCAATTTTGCTGGAAAAGTACAAAATGAGTTAGCCAATACAAATCAAAATTGGAAATCAGACATAATTCAAAATATTGGAGGAACAAAAAATCTCAAGTTCAATAAAAAGATTTAAAATTTAGCAACAGGCATACAAATAGCATTATAATTGTAAGATTTCATTTTGCAAGTCATAAATAACTTATTCCAAATTATTCTAATACATTAATTATTTAAATTGAAAAAGTTACGATTTAATAGTTATATCTAAATAGATGGATTTAGATATAACTATTCTTGCAATATATTTACTTGTGTTGAAACGAAGCTGGTGGATGTTTTAGGGTATGGAGAGTGCAGGACATTCTTATGTTCAATAAAATTAATATTGTTATTTAGTTTGCTGATATTGTGTGCTATTACAAAAGCTTGAAAATATATACCTGCTCCTTCAACTCCAACAGCAATACCATCAACATTATTTTCTTTGTCATGCTTTACTTTATTGATCATCATTCTGATGTACTCTATTTTAGCCTTAGAATCAGCTAACATTTGCTGAGCTTCAGCTAAAAGTTTCTTGTCCTTAGAAGAACCAGAACTATACATTTGGATCATATTCTCAGCTCCATTTTTCACCTAGATTGAAGATATACACATAATTAAAATACTTCAAGATAAAATACTACAATAATACTTCAAGAGAAACATATGTTCAAAATCGAGGACAAATAGTATTAGCTTATTGTATTTTTAACAGAAACAGCTTTTTGAAATTTGAATAACTGGACAACACTTATTAAAATGCTGGTGCACATGCAAATCTTTAAGTTGTAAGAGGGGACAAGTACAGTAGTTAAATGCGGCGAATAAATTGCGAAAAGGTGAAGTAGTCAAATTGTATTTCAAGGGGAATCTTGAAATGAAGTTATAAATATTGAATTTAGGTAGTTTCAAAGATGCTATCTAGCCTACTTCATTTAGGGATAAATTATACGAAAGTTTCAAGGCTACAGGGTGAGTGACATTGCCAGGGAGTTCAGAATTATGAATGTGGGATCAAGGCTCGGGAAGTGCTTCAAATTAATAGTTGTGTTCAAGACATATGTAAGGTTAAAATTTTTGTTACAGCAGAATATAAATACATCTTAACTGGTTAGCTTATGAGTCGTCTCCATTCCAAAACAATGTGAATATTTTTGCATTTTGTGGCAAGACTTCTGAAATATATAGGCATTGACCTAATGAAATAGACAGAGCATGTGTGCAGTCACTGTCATAAGATCTCAGAAGGGCAAATGAGTGAGCTTACGAATCAACTTGGAGCGACTAGCTATCGAAGTGCAGGCAAGTGTTTTTAATCACTTTAAACAATCAATAATTTGTCCCACTTTAGGATTCATGCTTTACCCACAAACACGTGACAGATCTTTACGATCAGAAAAAATAGTATGCAGCTGCGTGCACATACTGTCTACTTCATTAGATTGATGATATATATAGGACTATGTCAGAAATATTATCTTAAGTGTTGTATCCACTGAAATTAGACCAATGAAGTTACCAAACAGTCATATCTTCAAAAGTGAGAGGATTAAGTTTTCTGATTTTAGATGTTAGTATATAATCTGACCATCACAAGAAACTTCAACATGCTGCTTCTTAGGGAGAGTTCATTTCACACTAGATAGATACCCCTCTAGTGTTGCAAATGAGAACCCTACCAACATTTCCTTTTCTGCTATACAGGTTTATGGCAAGAGTAATTCCTTATTCAAGACTAAATAAAATGCTAAAAAGGTCACTAAAGGTTGAATAGGGCAACTTATCCTACAAAAGCTCAGTTGACCCATGACTAAAGTAAAGAAACCAAATCATCTGGTACCATGTGATGTAGGAAGGGGCAAGCCTCTTTTCCTGGTGCTCACACTATAATTGACATGGTGGAAAAGTACAGTATACCCTTGCAAGATTTTATAGAAAAAGGACAGATATGGTAGTGCTAGATTCTAGAGTGGAAGGGATCATAAGTAATACACATTGTATTACAAATAATGGTAATTGGGATAGTCATGATGATCTACATTGAAACAAAGTTCTTCAATTATCATGCTCCATTATTCAGTAGCACATGAACTTTCCCTCGAAAAAACAAGCAGGAAACTAGTTTGAAGGAAAACCATTCATTTATGCAAAGATGAGAATTATGAAAATACATCAAATTTTCTAATTTAAATTACCTTCTGTTCAATATTTAGCTGCTTTTCAAGAGATTTTAGCCTCTGTCCCGAGGCTGACAAAGGTGTTTCGACCTGCTGTCGTACATAGTTATTGTCCGGAGAGATTACACAACATTCTGTAAAAAATTAATGTATATTTCTATAACTCTTGATGCTGTTGTAAAACAGTAGAGAACAAGTAGCATAAATTCTAAAAATTAACAAAATTCAGGACCTATAATTATTTTCCTTCTAAATATACTATTAAATGTAATTGCATATTAAACCAATGTTATGTTTCATATACATGACAATACTCAAAGTTTAAAATGGACTTCTAAGAAAAAATTAACTTATTCTATACTAGGTCAATAAATATCTAATAAAAACACTTAAAACCAATTTTACCTTTAATGTGAAACAAGTCTAATATAATTTAATTGCTAAAATACTAAAATTAAATTTTAAAATCAATTTTAATAATATTTACAGATTAGGATGTTTGTTTGTGGCAAGTAAAAAGCAAATCATTAAAGGATCATGTTAAATGTTCTTGAAAGACAATACACACCAAAATTTATATCAGAACTCTGACCCTGGAAAATGAGCATATATGCATTGAGATCCTGAAGCTCTTGCTGAAGTTCATGAAGTTTGTTGTTTGATTTTTTGACAATAGAATTAACATTAGATAATGATTTTTTGTCAGTTGTGGCTTTTCGAAGGTTTTCAGCTCCTTCCTTGATTTTCAATTCTTTTCGTATTTCTTCTTTAAGCTGCTTTTTAATATCTTCCAGTTTCAGAGGTAAACTTGCATCTGAAACATTATGCTGCAATCCGTACTTGGAGGCAAGATCGCAATGTGAAGATTGGCTCCGATTCATTGCTGCCCAAAGAAAAATACTTATCACTACTTGTAAAATAACATCTCAATAGAACACAAATTCTAAAAACATATGTACAAAACTTACAAATACATTTGAATAGAAAATATCTCTTGCACAACAGCATACACTTGAATTTTCTAACACGCGTAATAGAATAGTCTTATACATTGCTTAACCCTCTTGTTATAATATACCCTCTTATTAAATATAAACTTTACGCATCAAAAGAACTTGACAATATTTAAGCCTTTTACATAAAGAAATGACATTATTCTGACTGAATTTGATCTGATAGGATGCCAAACTTCATAAGATGTTAACTTTTATAATACATAAATATTTGATTTAATGGGCAACATAAGCATTTACCAGAATTTCAATACTTTATTAAATACATGGAATTGTGATTTTTTAACTTAGCTAGTCACTAGCAAACAAAGAGTCTATAGGGATAGTTCAGACATTTCATAAAAATAAGCTCTTGTATTTAGGAAAACACTTTTGCTAGTTTTAAATTATTTAAAAATAGAGAAACAAAAATTTGTCCTATGACAAATTACTCCTACAACTTTAAGCAATGGGATCCTTTTTGAAATACTGTCCCCTTATTATACCTTTCATAATATTAAGATTTTTATATTATTTTAGAAACCTTATTTCTAGCTAACTTAAGACAATAATTGACTTATTTTCAAGTAAACAATAAAATTTGTGTAAAAATAAATTTTAGAAATGTTCCCATGGCAAATTTTTTTTTGTTTTCATGTTATTTTAGTGATTATGTTTTAGATACCATATATTTGTCAAAGTTTGTAACATAATATTCAAAATGTAAGGTTTTTCGAGGACTAAAAAAATATAACTTGAGAGGTTAGTTTCGGATTTATGAACATAATGCATAAAAATTGTATGAATATTTATTTTGGGGGCTTGCATACAGGGATTTACAGCATATAATTTGCTTAAAAATTACTACTTTCTTAAGAAACTTTGTGCTTTAACATAAAGCAAAAGGATTTGTTGAACTCGAACAAAAAATATTTCGATTTAAAGACCATTAACACATATTTAAATTTTCTGACCAAAACTGATGCATTTTATAAGAATAGAAGACAGTTAATAAATAATTTACTTACAAAACATTTAAAATATTTCTTTGTTATTGTCATGGAGGGAAGACTTAAATGCATATGAACTTTAAAATGTTACTCCTTTATGTACTGCATATCTCAATCACAATTTATAAGAGAAGTTATACTTTTTTAAAAATATGCATAATTAAATGCAATCGTTGAAACACGATTTACACTTCGCAGCTTTATTTCGCGTCACGATAGCTATAATACTCTCTATAAATGCAACTGAACGGTGTCACGAACTTTTTCTGAACTGTATCAAGGAAATTATATTCATAACACCTTTAGTTCTAATGCGTGGATGAATTCAAATCAAAATTATAAAACCGACCAAGTATGTGTCAACTCATCAATCGTATTGCTTAAATTTCTCATAAGCCAGCCGTCTTCAACAGTTATAGAAAGTTTTACAATTTCCTACCTCTAGGGTGCAAAAAAGACAAAATATTACACGATAGTCCATTGACAACATTTAATAAGACACAAAATTTTATATCCCGTACTTTCTAAATACGGATTCTACTTTCCAATTGTTGCAGAAAGGCATATATTGATTGACGATTAGGGCTAAAATAAGCACATGAATACCATACCGAAATGTAAATAAATATTTTACATACTTGTCTTTAATAAAATACAATAACTGAAATAAAAAGTATACTCGATTAAAACTAAAATACAAAATAAAACGAACACAACATGTTCGATACTCAATACTGAATTTACGGCATATCAAAACAGCCGATTACGATTGCCAGATATTTAGTAAAAAGCAAAAGTAAATTTGAAAGTCGAAACCAAGTCAAAACTACTGAGACCATGCTCAAAATGTATTACGAAAACAAATTCATCCCCTGAATTAACCTTAAAAATTTATTGCCGAATCTTTTTTCTGCAGACAAAACTTTAAAATTATTACAATTAGAATTTATTACAAAATATCGGAAAGCATACACATCAAACTATATTACCATTCAGCGAGAATAATGCAATGCATTTTGCATCAAATCACTAGCATGAAAAATGTTTGTTACTGCATTTACTTTTTCTGTTAGCTTAAATGTGTTTCTTGTATTTAATTTAAGAAGTCAATTATTTCAATCTGTTAAACCTTTTAATTACCGCTTATGTAAAATTTTGTTCATGAAGGAAGCGTTCAAACGTCCTTCATTTAAATTTATTTGCATTTTCAAAGACGATGATAGGCGCGTTAGATAAAAGGGGAATTATCTGCAAAGTGATTGGACAATGAATTTTTGGAGCCAAAAGACAAGACTACTAATGAAAACCAATTCTAACTTCGTTATGACCCCTTCCTTGTTTGTTTGTGATATATGTTTCAATTTGTTCCGATGAGCGATTGATCAACATGAACAAACGTAAATCATTCAAATTCGGGCGACGACGTAGCCGAAGTTTAGTGGATTCAATCACAAATGGTAGTATTTTCTCCATTTTATTTATTCGTCCTGTGTTTGCGTGTTTTGTAAGATAACCTTATTGTGGTTTGTTTCCCCATTTATTTGTCAACCAGGAATTGGATATGGAAACGTATCAAGAATAGTAAACAAGATGAAGTGGTAACAATTTGGTAGGTTTTTCTTTTCAAAAAAAGTTTGTTGCAAAATTGATATATCTGCTTGAAAAACTTATAAAAAGAATAATTTGTCTTTCTCCCAACAAACTATTTGATTAAAGGGTACAGCTGCAGTCTGCCGCGCGGAGTGGCAACGCAGTTTTTTTTTTTTTTTTTTGGCGCACTTTTTATGTCGCCAAGGAAATCTTCCAAAATTAAATATATACTTAATTCTGTTTTTGTACGAACTTTTTTACACGAATTCGATTTAACACAAATTCAAAATGAATATTTCATTCTCTTTTTACGCGAGTTATTTTGATTTAACACGAGTGGTCCAATCCAATTTCTAACAATTTTTCTTGCCTAAATTCTAAGAAAACAAAATTCTATTTGTGGTGTAGTGGATCATTTCTATTTTCGGTACAGCTGCAGTCTCTGCCCCATGGAGTGGCAACACAGGGTTTTTTTGGCGCACTTTTCACTTTTTTATGTCGTCACGGAAATCTTCCAAAATTGAATATATGCTGCATACATATGGATTAAATATATAAATCTTGATAAAACAACATTTTGACTGCAAATCTGGATTAAATATACAAAAAATATTTTTTAACGGAAATCGCATCTCGACTAGTGAAACATTGCAAAACTGGATTAAATATACACAAATATGCAAAAAAATATTAACGGTCGAGCTGTCGCATCAGGTTGTATTTTTCCTGTCTATTTTGTTTTATTAGTTATCTTATTATTTCTAGTATACCTTATTTCTTAAGATGCCTTCTATTTTTAGTGTAGTCAATAAGTTTCCAGATAATTTTTTCTCGCAACTTAAAGTTTACTTTTTCTGGTGGTAGACAAACTTTCGGGACTGTGGGAGTTGGTAATAGTTTTTTTTTTGTTACGAGTTGTTTCGCGATAAAGAGCTTTTTTAAAGGAATCGGGATTAATTAAATCTAAATTTTCTTGCGATAAATGCAACGGGGAAATGACGTTTTCTGTTAGGAATTCAGAGCGATGAATACACGTGGATTTTTAGAAATCGCAGGGATAATCCAAATCCGTGTCCAAACTGAAAAGAACAATCTATGCAAGAGCACTTGACCATATCGGAAATAAATAGAACAATCTAGAAAAACGAAGAATCGACACTTCTGGACGCTGGCAAGGTTGCCATAAAAACACGAGAACGCTAACCAGAGAAAAATTCAGGTTACCATCAGCCCGTCATCAGTCGCTTAAAACTGAGCCAAAAGTCGTTGCCACTCCACGCGGCAGAGACTGCAGCTGTACCTATTATTGAATTTGGTGCACATCTACCGTATTCGTGCATTGTATCTTCGGAAGACATTTAGTATGTGGCTCTATTTCAAAGTTAAAGAATCTATAGTGAAATTTGTGCACATAAATTTATAAATTTTGCCGAAAGTCAATAAATTGTAAGTTTACAAATTTTACTACATTTATTTATTTTAATTTGAGATGTTTTTTGGTAGGCCTTATAAAATGTCACATAATTCACCCATTACCAAAACGAAAAGGAAAGCGATTTCTTTGGAACTTAATTCAAATTTTAGATCGTCTTACGACTTGACAAGGTGCTACGTTTGTAGGAAAGCATTTTGGTGTACATGAAACTACCCTCGGAACAATTAAGAAAAATGTAGCTGCAATTAGGAAGTCGGTATGTTCTGGAACAAAAGTAAGTGTTAATTCATCATCATATACAAGAGATATTGTCAAGGAAAAGATGGAAAAGGCTCTGGTAATATGGATAGAAGATAAGTCACAAAAAAGAGTACCAGTTGATAGAAATGTCATCAAGCAAACAGCACTAAGAATTTATAGACAGATTAAAGAAAAGGAGCCAAGCACTTCATCTCAGTTGAACAGAAAGTTTGAATTTTCTGCAAGTACAGGTTGGATGACAGGGGATGTAGAACAAATTTTTTTTTGTTCATGAATTTTTTTTCATTTTCATTACATGTGTATTTTGTTGAAATAAAATAAGCTTAAAATGAATGTTTTCATATAGTTTTTTAATTATTTTTTACTGATTTTATAGATCCGGAACCAATCTTTTCTTTCATAGATACGTCTTTTTTTACACATATTCTTCAGGAACGTATCTATTGTGTAAAAACAGAATTAGGTGTATACTGCATACATATGGATTAAATATATAAATCTTGATAAAACATTTTGACTAGTAAAACACTGCAAATCTGAATTAAAGATACATAAATAAACAAAAAAATATTTTTTAATGGAAATCACATCTTGACTAGTGAAGCATTCCAAAACTGGATTAAATATACACAAATATATCAAATTTATTTCTTATTGTGTTTCCACAAAATCAGAAATTACCTCATTCACAAACTGCTGCCAATTGGCTAAAGTGTGGAATGCAAAAAATACTCTCCTGCTATATCCTCACTCTTTGTGCCTTTTTTAAATCTCATAAGTTAAAAGAAAAATCTTCAAATTGCTGTTGTGAAACCATAACCCGTGTCTGATCGATTTGTAGCTACGACATGGCTTATCCTGACGATTCCTACAAATCCAAGTCTATCCATCACCTACTGAATTCCTCCGTTGCATTTATCGCAAGAAAATTTTTGATTTAATTAATCCCGATTCCTTTAAAAAGTAAAAAAGCTCTTTATCGCGACACAACTCGGTAACAAAACAAACGATTAGCAACTCCCTCACTCCCATAAGTATGTTTACCACCAGAAAAACTAAACTTTAAAATTTCGAGAAAAATTCTCTTGAAACTTATCAACTACACTAAAAGCAAAGTACAGTCTAGTCAAAAGGACTTGACCGTGTCGGAAATAAATAGAACAATCTAGAAAAGAAGGGATCTGGACGCTGGCAAGGTTGCCATTAGGGATGGGAAATACTGTTCTATTCGGCGAACAGTTCTTTGATGTTCCATTCTTTTTAAAAGAACTGTTCTTAAATGTCTCTCTGCTCGAAATGTGCAAGCCCTGTTCCTCCTCGTAGACTATGTGGCGCCAGCAGTTTTCTCGATAGATAATGACCGAATTTTGTTGACGTCATCTTTTAGTACTTTGTATAGGCGTGCATATATAAAAAAATACAAATGACTCGGAGTCTTCGTATTGTAATTGGTTGATTGATTTTTTTTTATGGCGCAAGGGGCAAGTCTATTCTCTCCAGCTGCGCCAAACTATCAGTAATTATCGAGAAAAGAAAATCAGAATTTTTCCGTAAATTGGAAAATGTTCTGCAAATCGAAACGCTTAAATTCTCTCCCCAGTGGCAACTAATGTCCCACATCTGAACCATCTCGAGTAGTTTCCCAAACAGATATGAGGTGCCTAGGACAAAACAAATACGCAAGCGAAAGTAATATTTTTTTTAGATTTTAATGTCATGTTTAAGTCAACAAAATGGTCATTTAAGTCAATAAAATGATAGTCCGTGATCCATCCTGAAGAGAAAGAACCGAGGACAACACCAGGTAATTTTGAATCACGTTATGCAATAGGGAGTTGCCCTTTATAAAAGATTATAAACACAAAAAACGCATACCGGGATTACCACTTGGAAAGTAAAATTGGTTTGAAAAACAGGTTATTATATTATCTATCTAAACACGTTTAAAACATAATATACAAGTCAAAAAATCGCTTCAACATTAGTTTTATGGTGGGATTCTTATTTCCGAGATGTCTTTAAAATCGTAATGCCTGACTTAATGATATCCTTTTTCAACTTTAGCCTGTTGTGTTGCTCCAGTGTGACGTTAATTGAAATAACAATAACAACAAAACCTTTTTCAACTTAGAGGAGCATGACACACCCGATCCGAATTTCTTTTCCACAGTGAAATATGTCCACACATTTGAAAATTTTCTCTCCATTTCGTAAAATTTGGTTTTAAAATAAAGTTAAAACATTGCAAATCCTAAGAACGAGTAGAGGCAACACCACCAGAGAGAAAGCTGGACAACAAAATCTTGATCAGCAATATTTAAAAAAAAATTTAATTTGTTTAAAACTAAAAATTCATCGTTATGTCATTGCCTAACAATTATAAAATTTCACAATTATTATGCTAATCTCGCAAATTCATCAGATGTCAGGGCTTGGTTCAGTCGAGAACAGTTCCTGGAGCAGTCATCGAGATCAGCTCCGTGAACCGTTCAACGAGAACTGCTCTGAGAACGGAGAACAGGGTCGGATCAGTTTAGAGCAGGAATCGATTCCTTCGGTAAATTTGATTCCTGCTCTCAAACAGGAATAGTCTCAGACCAGGGAGTGGGTTTATGGACAGAGAACAGATGAATGAATCAACAGGAAACAGTGAGTCGCGAACTGTAGGATGAACAGCAGTGTTTCGGACTTACCATAATTTAGAATATACGAAAATTTTTGCGAACTTAGAAAATTAGAGAAAAGAGAACTTTGCAAAATTCCCACCTGTTTAAAATCGAAGTAAAAAAAATTGCAATGTTTCTTTTATCAAAAAGAACTGAGAACAGGTTTATGTGAAAAGTGGGAACAGGCTGTTCCCGTTCTTTTTGAAGAACAGGTGAAAAAGAACAGTTTGTTCTTTTCACCTGTTCTCTACTGTTCTAGAATTAAAAAATATTTTATTGTAGGTAATTTACTGATGTCATAGTATTCCATAGGAGGTTTTTATTAAAACAATGCTTTCTTTCACCTGGAAATTATCTTTTTTTGGTTTACACTTCTGCAATCCATATTCCCTCAAGAAATGCATATATCATGAATTATTAATTGACCTACTGTTTTCAATGGTCATAAGGGCGAACGTTGAGAAAGAATCTAAACGAGGTTTTGCATTTGGTGTAAATCAATCTTAAATGATAAGTATATCTACTTACTGTTTTTCTTTTATAATCATGTATGTTTAGGTTTGTAGTTAGAATTAACACTTAAATTCTTTCGTGATAAAACCATGTATATTAAATTTTGTTTCATATTGAAATTTCTTCAATCAATTTTAGAATAGACTTTTTAGTTTTCCACCTACATGAAAAATATGTATGTAAAATTACGTGAAAAGTTCAATGGATTGTTGAATTCCATTGTCTAACAAAGGATCACCTTATTTAATCTTTTCTTTAAATTTTTTTTGTCTATTTTTCTTCCAGATATATGCAGTATCATTGACAAATCTTTACTTCAAAATGAAAGACTGCGGTTGTTGACAAAACATTCCTTAGATGTAAGTTGCATTTGAATCTTGCAACTAGTTTTGTAGTTATTTCAAATTTACAATCTAACATTTTTTTCCATTGAACATAAATCCCCTGAATTTACTTTTCATTGTGTGTCTATTACTTGATATTGTATATCTTGTGTCTGGCACAGCATGACCAAATATGGCCCTTGTGCCATAAAACCCCCAAAACCAACCAATCTCTAAATTTACAGAAATGATTGAATATAGGTCTCTAAAAGAGCATGCAAACTATTTTGAAATGGAAGTAGGAAAATTTCATAATTTGTATTTAGATTATATTGACAAACTGATTTATTAGTGGTGCAAACTGAATGATTGTGGACACCTGACTTTTGCTCAATAATTTCCCAAGTTCAGTTACTGTATAAAGGATGCAATATCTATCTTGTATATTGAGTAGCTATTAGTGTAAGATCAGGGAAATATGTAAAGTGTTTGTTTTGTAATGCGTAGTTGGTTTTGTTCATATGTTTAAACATTATAAATTGTTCAATTGTGTTTAACAATAGAACTGTTCAATAAGTGTACATCAAAATCCGTACACATTTTTTTCTAATGCCTAGAGGATTGAACATTTCCATAACGGTATAAGGACAGATTTGTAACTACTTTGCATTATCCTAGTGCACTACTGGGGTGGGTTCATGTTACACCTCACAATCATATCATCCATGCTTTATCCTGAATTCGAACCAGGGACATTTTAATCCAGAAGCCAACCACTAGACTGATTTGTCAGCATATATCCATTTGTAAAAGTAAGATATTGAGACCTTGGAATACACATTTGTACTTCAGGAGGGGCTCATTCATTGACCTTGTAATGCAGTTATGTTGGGTTGAGTTATAGCATTGGGGTGATAAACATAATAAGTGTAATTTGACAATCAAGCTGGCTACTAAAACTAATTGGGTACTTATACTTGTCCCCTATGATTCTCCAAAGTTGGCACCACTGCATTATATGCTGTTTTGATTTTCATTCTGTCAGTCTACCAATGAAATCTTGAGGTTCAAACTACTCTTCAAATATGGGGCTTGTTGCCTACAGAGCTCTTGAATGACTTGACAAACATAAAAAGCTGATGTGTGGCTGCTAGTGGTAACTTCCTGCCTTATTTATAAAAACATCAGCTTTTTATTTATGTTTACAAAATTTAAACTTTTAATTTATGTAATTTGCAAAGCATTTCTCATTACTTGTTTTGAATATGCCATAAAACCCAACCAACCATTTCTTGTTCTGTAGTTTCGCTTGAATTGTCATTTAGGCTGCAACACAGTGAGCCGATTGGTGGGCTATAAACGATGGCATACACAGGTAAAATAGCTATTCAACAGGAATGCATGCTATTTACACTTTTAATCAAAGTTTTGTGTCCCTGGGTTGTGGGTGCTGTAAAAAGGGAAATGGGCTCAAAATGGCCAGCGACCAAAAAAATATGTCTGCACCGTTTGAGTTTTAGAATCGTCTCCCTTTTGTCCAGGACCGTCGTGGCTCAGTGGATATGTCCACTGCGCTATCAACCTTTGAATTGTAAGCAGCGCAGGTTCGATTCCTGTCAGGTGCATTCCTCCCTGTATGTATTTCTTTCGTCTTGACAGTAAAACTTTCATTGTGTGTGTGTATGTTTATTACTTGATATTGTATGTCCTGTGTAGCATGGCTAAATATAGGCCTTGCGCCATAAAACTTCAAAACTGACCAACCCTCTTTTTGTCCCTTCAGTAGACACTGAGGGTCAGTTAATTAAGAGGGTTATTGCACATCCCTTAAAAACTGTCTCGATGGGAAGTAGATCTTCCTGATAGATATGTCAAGATTTATGACCAGCAGTCAGTAGGAAAACCTGTTGTTGATCCCTGACCCTGAGCTGTTACTATGGACGTTACAAAGTGTGTCAATTTTTGTGTCATTTCAACAATTAGTTATGAAATATACAAGTATTATGTTTATCTTTCATGCAGTTAATTTATAAATACCAGTATGTATTGATAAGATATGATCATTATTATTTCAGAAATTCTGGATAAAATTTTCAAATGTTACACAATTTGTTTTTCAGAATGCTCTGAAAGTAGCTGAAAGAGAATGTCATGAACAAACCGATCATAAGTCATTCAAAATTTCCTGTAAGTTTAATCTTCTACTTATTTGAGTACCATGAAATGAGATGTTCCTTTCAATTTCAGACAACATTATGAGGTGACAAAAGAACTATTTTTCTTATAAATCCTTTTTTTATTGAAACTGCACTGCTAAAGATATATGTATATTTTCAGGATGGAAGAAATTATTATTTTATAGTAGTACAATACGACTTTATTATCTGAATCTGGAGCTATAAGCTCCGATTTCATGCTGTCTATTGTACAATCTAAAAGCAATGGTCATATAAAAACTAGAAAAAACAGTAACAAACCGAAGATTCATGGAGGGACAAGTAGAAGAGAGATAGTCAATGTGTAATATAACAAGACAGTGATATATATCCAATAATGAAAGAACTTCCTACACTTGAAGATTTTAGTCACTGCAATTTCTTTATTTTTCAATCATAACTTTTAATTTATAAACTTGAACAATGTCAATGCAATGTGATTTTTTCTGCTCTCCATTAAGGGGGCACAGTACCTTTAAAACCTTAAAAAATCGATTTTCCAATTTTGATCTATTTAGATAGTTTGAAATGTTCTGATTCTGGTAAAAAAACCACATGAAATATTCGCATTTGTTCATTCGTAATGAGGATTTTTCGAACACACCTGTTTTTATTTTTAGCTGTTCGTTTGTTTACGTTTCTTAGTTTTGGTTTGGAATTATGCTATTTATTTTTTTCGAAAGATTTTTTAATAATATTTTTACTGTAACAAATATAAGCAGAATATGTGCTAATCAACTCTTTCATTTCACAAATCTATTTGTTTACTTGAATGCACATGGATGCTAAAAATAACTATTTCAACTTTAATTGCATTTATCTCGGAATGGTAATTTTCAAGCTTGCACGCACTGTAACTCAGCAACTAATGAACGTAGATGCCTGAAATTTTGAATGTAAATAGATTATCAAAAGGGCTTCAAAATGAAACCAAAATTTTACTCAAAAGCTAAAAATATATTAAAAAATTTTGATATAGTATGAGCGAAAATTTGGAAAAAATTAATGAAGTGAAATATTAATTTATTGTCATATTTATGTGTTACTTAACTATTTTTTGGTTCTAATTTAAAATAAAAGCATTGTGTTACTCATATCAGCCATTAGTTTTATAGAAAATGCGCAGGATGACTCAGAATGTTGTGCACAAGTTATGTTTGTAAAAAAAAGTATGTTACAAATGACCTTATGGTAAATTCTAGTAAAATATTATTTAATTTTTAAAAATCAATTAAACACATTTTACATTTAATTAACATTTAAGAGCATTGTTTGGGTGTACACTTATCACTTTAATAGATAGATTTCATATCTATTGATTAAAAATCTATTTCATATCTATGAATTAAGTTAGTTCCATCCTGTATGCTACTTGAGTTCCATCTACCTTTCTACAAAATGTAGATTACTAACACAAACCTCAATCAGCAATGTCAGTTAAAGCCCGAATTTCGGCTCCGATAATAGCAAATTATTAAACAAATGCTATTATGGTACAGCACTTCAATGTCATTTTGACTAAAAACCACTATTTTTGCAATTTTTCTTGTGATAATTTTATTTTTAGTGTGGTATTCTTTATCTTGTAAATTCAAAAATCTTATAATTTTCTGTAAATTGCAATTAAATTTGAAGTGAATTTTGTATTCACAATAATCAAATTGTTTGTTTTAGCATTTGAGTACAAACCATATTTTCTTTCAGAAGAGCATTTTCCTATTTATGTTCTGCTCTTTCTCTCTATGTATGAAAATATTACATTTATGCATTTAAAACTATGTATTTTATTGTTAAATATAAATGTTACACACTTAAACATTATACATAGTAAACCTATTGTATATAACTATAGGTTCTGAATATGTGGAGAAAATTGATTCTGCAGTGCAATCACAGAATAATTATGTAATATCTACCTCTGATGAAGAGTAAGTAATCCACACATGTACATTTTAAAGTTTATTTTGCTTTCTTTAATTGGGGAAAGTATGGATTATCTCCATACCTGTCAATTTCTATGGAATGTTCACAATGTCTACAGTTGCATTTTGTTGAATATATTACCGCAAGTTAAAATTGTAGAAAGCAAGAACTTTTAATTCAAAAGAAGTTCTGATGTGGGATGGTGAAAACTTTTTTACCTATTTAAGCTTACTTTTGATTTATCTGGTAACTTGTATTTGTTCAATTAGTTATTGGAAATAAAAAAAATTTGTCATGAGATTATGCTTGAGAAAATCGCAACAAGTGAGTTAATTTTTGCTTCATTTCACTCTTTTAATTTTCTTTATTTCATGAATTGTCCTGGAGACAACTGTTTTCTTTAACAAGCTATTTTCGGAGTTTTTGATTTCCTTTCTGATGAGGTCATTACATGTGTTGTAATAACTTCAAATCAGTTTTAATGACAAATAAATATATTTTAATGTACTTGTTGTCTTATGTTTTGAATGTACATATTTAGAGATTTCTGTATTTTTAGAACTTTTTTGTTTATCAGACCAGAATAGGTCTTGTTATTATACCTTTTAAGGTCTTTGAAATGTATTGTAAAAAGTAATGACTAAGGGGAAAGGAAAATTAATGTAACTACCACCATTAAGCCTTTGTCCTTTAAATACCTATTAACTACATTCACTGGTGGTAGCATAAAAGAAATGTCCTCTGAACTGTATTTTAAATGTATGACTTGCTAAACATGGACTAGTTCAATATGTAGATTAGACATGTTGCTATTTCATATATTGAAAAGTATAGTTCGTTGTGTCGGAACTCCAATTTATTGCCTTGACTCAGTGGGTTTTCTCATTGCACTAGCAGCCTGTGAAATGTAGGTGGCATAGGTTCCATTCTGTAACTACCCTAGGTATTTTTCTCTATAAAACTTTCCTTTTGTGTGTATGCCCATTTTACTTGACGTAGAAAGCATTGCTTGGCCAGATTTCTTCCACCATAAAACCCAATCATTTACTGAATTAAATGTATGATTTTATTATCATTAATATAGCATTTCAAAAGCACTTTTGTAAAATGTATCTTTTTCAGATTGACTAGTATAAATATTTCATTGAATGAAAAATGCTCTAATTTCTCTGCTGCTGTAGCCAAGTAGGTGTTTTCTTCTGCAAAATAATTCATTGTTCAAATATTGGTATCAAAAGCTGAACAAATTACAGTGAGTCAAATTGAAATTGGTGAAAACGGATATGAGAGAACTTGGGAACAACTATGCACTCTGATGCTGGCTCTTGTAACTTTATAACAATTTATATCAATGAAAAATGAAAGAATGCATTTTGTGTACCTCAAATAAAATCTGGACACATTGAAATTCAAGGCATTTTTAACACTTAGTGTACATTTCCTTATATATTTTACAAGTAAAAGTTGCTTAAGCATTGATTGAACTAACTTTTATTAGCTGGCATACTTTCGGCCCACGTTTCCATTAATGCTAGTTATAAATTTCTTTTTCTGGAAATGTGATAACGGAGCATTTTGTTCCATAAATTTTTAATAATATTAAAGTCAGGATTTTGGAGGTGTTTCTGTAAGATGAGAGTAGTTATATAGCAACAAACACCCCTTCACAATCCAATCATGCTTGGATAATTGTCTTGATAAAAGTAAAGGTTGCTTTCAATCACAATTTTTCTTGTATTTGTAAACATTTCTTTTCAGAATATTAATGTCCTCATGATTAAAATTTCTTTCCATAAAATGTTATTTGTCCCACCAAATACACAATGGGGTCAGATACACCTACCCAAACCATTACTAAACATTCACCATGCTTCACAGTGAATTTCAAATTCTGGGAATTTAACTCTTAGTCTTCAGTTTAAATTTTGTCAATTCCAAACAAATTCAATTTAGTCTCATTACAGATAATAAACAGTATTATGTATATAAAACTGCACTTATCAGTACAGTTTTATATACATAATACTATTTATAGTTACAGCCTTCATACTTCCTTTGTATATGGTGCTGAAGCAGTCACAATTAATTCTGCCCTTCAGCAGATATCTTTTAGTACCCACTTTAAGTTCTACATATATGCTGGCAGCATAAGTGTTTTACGACAGTTGGAGCATTTTGATATTAAAATGCTATCCTACTGAATCAGATATTTCTTACATCTAGCTTACCTTAAAATGCAAGGGCTTTGATAATATGTTTTGTTGAGTCATGTGGAATCGGATACTGAGCTTGCTGACCGTGCTGTTAAAGCAGTTTCCCTTCCACTGCAGCAAGCCATCCCTTTTAGTGACATTATCAAGATGTTCACAAATGAGTTGATTAACTCATTGTGGCAAGAGTCGTGTTATCTGCAAGTCACCAATAAATTTCATCCCTTAAAACCCATCATTCATTAGTGGCCAGTGTCTCCAATATAACGGAAAAGTGACAGACTAACCTGCCTTAACATTGAACATATGACTCACTCATATTTTATTAGGACCGAGTGCCCCAAATTGTAACACATGCTTAACTCTTTTCTGTCCATTTTTTGATTGCCCGGTCATGTCAATTTTTTCAAAGTATAATTCTAAATTTACAAGATTTGATTGGAAAATCCCCATGCAAAGTTTTTGCATTTTTCTATACCATTAACTTTCTCTTGTGCAGAATTATTTTAAACTCGAATTTCACATTATCTAGATAAGTGATTTTTAACCTTTGTGAAGCAGTGACCCAGTAAATTCTTTTTTATTATGTGACAGCCCTATCTCAACAAATTTAATACCTTTTCCAATTTTTTAAAGTTCGCACTTTTACTTACAAGTATTAATAATTAAAGCATAATCATAAAGAGTATAAGAGTACTTTTATGCATATGGTGTAGCATGTTGACAAATACCAAATTTCATTTAAATTAGCTATCAATCACTGGACTAATGAATCTCGTAGTGTATTGTAGTTTCCTCAGCAATATCATTAAATTAATTTATACTGATTTTTAATGACATTGCATTCTGATCACCATAAATTTATATTATTCAGTATAAAATAGAGCATTGTATTGTTAAATCATCTTAATGATAGTTAAAACTAGTGATGTGAGAAAAATATTTATGCATTGTAACTAACCATAGAAGTCATGTGTGCAGAGGATGCAGCAGAAGGATGTAAACTTGTTAATGAAGTACTTATCACATTCACACACATCCAATATTTGTATATAAAATTATGCAATTTAATAAATAAAAATGAATGCATCTCAATTCTAAACACTAGCTGTGACACTAATTAATATTTGAACATTTATTTCAAATTTGGAGTGAATATAATGTGTTTATACGGGTATAAATGTAGGTATTGTGATCTATCATGTTATTGGGGGACATAAAATGTGTCAAAATAACTAATAAATAAAATTATCTAATAAATTTCAAGTTTCTATTTGGTTTAGCATTCCAAATCTCACAATCACATTAAATCTAAATATCAGGAATTCTAAAGCTTACTGTCCGGTTTTCATTTTGAGATTAAATATTTAGTTTTTCTTTTTCGTTTCATTCCGCACAAATATATTTTGTTATAAAATTGTGAATGCTGGCATTCGAAAGGGTCATAAATTACCTTGCAGTGTAAAATTTCCTGGAATTGTCCAGTTAGCTTAATTCAGTTTACAACAGCTTTTACCAATTTCACTCAGGTGTCAGATTTTCACTTTGACTCATTGTATATTAAATTCATGTAAAATTTTGTTTGACATATTTGTATTTTGATATATCTCTTGTAAAACAGGTTTTCAAAATAATCAAGGACTCTTCAAATATTTATTTCTTTAACACTAGAACGATGGGAGCGGTCATTTAGACTACGCAGCTACTTAGAGTTTTGATTTCACCTAAACAGCTAATCACATCCCATTGAAATCTAAGGACTTTTTTACATTATTGAGGTCATTAAAAATACAGCAGATAATTCTAGGTTTTATAATAAGCGAACAAATTAATGTTCTACCTAGAACGATTGCAGTAGTTAAAATGACTGCCATAGAGATATTGATTTCTAAAGCAATGATCAAAAGGTTCATTTCATTTCACCAATGTTCAATTACGAATTTTTTTGTTTTTATAAAAACAAGTAATGCTTCAAAGTTATTTATAAGAAAACTAAAGTTCTTGCGAATACTGGGCCACTTGATGCAATCCGACTGCGTTGTTGCTCTACTGTAACCCATATTGCATCACTTTCAACATTACTTAGCATGCTGTTTTTAGAATCCATGTTGAAGCTTATTCAAAAGTGCACCATCGAAGAAGCCTGTTGCCAATTTAAATCTGATTCATCGAGCTTTATTGAAGAACAACTTGTCATGTTCATTGCGTTGGTGTGTGCAAGATGGACCATGTGTGATGTAAATAAACAACTTGCAGTCAAAACTGAGGATCTCCAATATTCACCAAAATGATGTCACTCAACCACTTCAAGGAGATTCTTCTGTTTCTACGATTTGACCAGAAATCGTCGCGTTCAACTCGACTCATCAACAAATTTGCCCTTGCTTCTAATCTTTGGTCGCCTTTTGTTCAAAATTCTCAGCTTTGCTTTACACCATGTGAAAACATCACAATTGATGAATTGCTGCCATGTAAAACACTTTGAAAGTTCATCCAGTACATAACGAATAAGCCTGATAAATTTGGATTTAAATTCTGGTTGGCTGTGACCAAGTACTTCCTGAATGGTTTCATGTACCTGGAAAAAGATAGACAAAAGTTTCCAACTGGGTGAGAACGTGGTTTTGAAGCTCTTGGATCCGTTTCTTTTGAAGAGGACAAATGTCAACAATTTTTTTACATCACAGAAACTTGTGGACACTCAGGGCCAAAGGCACATCCATCATTGGTACAATGAGACAAAATCGCAGAGAACTGCCAATTTGCAAGGACAACTCAAGAGTGCTTTTCATCGAAGGTGCTTGTGAACAGCCAAAAAAGAATGTCTGCATCTTGAGTACTCTGAACAGATGTTGAAATCGCTGGCAACATAAAAATGCTTCAAGAAACTGAAGTATTACGATTCTACAGAGTGCTACATTGATGTTCTCGACCAAATGAGTCGCCTGTACACTACGCGATATGCATTAAGATTATCTGTCTACATCTACAATGTTCTAGACTTCGCGGATATAAACGCCTAGATTTTGTTTTACGCGTGCAATTCTTCGAAAATTTCTTGATTGCTATATTTTGAACCTTGTGAACGAACTGCGATCCCCTTTACTGTGCGACCTAGAAGCTTCCAGCAGTTCCTTGCGGAAGGGTAGCAACAAGTAACAAACATCGTCAGTTCTTGTTTTGCCGTAACAAGACACAAGACTTGTGTTCGTCATACAAAAAGCCCACCTGTGGAAAATGCCAAGGACTGCCATCAAGAACGTTTCAAAAAATGTTTAGAAGAAATGGAATACTATGATAATGACTGATGCTGAAACTGATAATGAAGAATAAATGTAACTAACGAAGAATATATGCTGTAACTGATATTTTCTTTTGAATTCCTAAGTAGTATTTATTTAAAAATTCTTAAGTTTATTTTCTTATGGTGGTCAAAATGACTGCTGCCAGTCGTCTTAGGTAGTTCAAGATATTTTTTCTAGTTTTAAGCTTTTCTATGTATGTAGTATAGTGTGAAGATGTGGAGCTAGATGAAACAGATGAGGACTAACACAGCATTTAATTATACATACTATGTACAGAAAAAGGTTACATGGATCATGGCACAGCCTACATGCTGGCATATGTGAGTTGTATAAATGACACTCCACCTGTGCGTGGAAGTATACATAGTCACTGTCACAAGTCGAACTCTGAGTCAGGAAAATGAAGTCAGTTACAGTTCTACTCTGCATGCTGGGCACGACCTCTGGCGGTATGGGGATGGATTCTAAAATTCGGCCATTCCTGAAAACCATTCCATTCTCGGAATCTCATCAGAACTGCATATCTAAATAATTCAAAAAAGGAAATTAAAAATAAACAATAAAAAGAAAATTTTGTAGTGCTGAGACTGGATCTCTAGTACATTTCAATAGTCCAAGGCTTCATGTGATCGGCAGCAGTTGACTTGAAACCTGGTCCTTCATGATAGCCAACTTTCTCCACATCGTACCCATCATTCGCTCTGCTTGCTTTTACAACATAGGGCCAAAGAACTTGGGATGGAGCTTCAGGCCTGATCCAGATTCTTAACATGGCCACCAGGTCACCTATCTTATAGCAATGAGAAAGGTTTTTCTTTTTCGGTTGAAGCTCCTGCGATTCTCTTGTATTTTCAGGATATTTCACTTTACTTCGTCTCGTAGTTTTTCATGATTCTCCATCAGTGAGATGATGTACTCTTCGAGCACTTGCAAAATCCTTGAGTCGTCTGAACTCTTCATCTTCACCCCTGTAAGCAACTCAAATGGAGACCATTTGATGCTATTGATTGTTTGCTGAACTGCATCTACATGCTTGTACCACTTTGTTGGGTCGCCAATGGACAGCTTTTCCAATACAGGGATCAATGTCCTATGCATTCTCTCAACCTGACCATTTCCTCTTGGAATTCCAGTGGTTATTCTGATGTGTTCTGTTTTCTTTTGTGCAATACTCTGAGTTTCTTTGAAGTGAATGCAGCACCTCTATCGGAGATTATTCTCAGTGGATTTCCAAATGTAGCTTGTTGCTGTTTTAACTTCTGTAATGTGTCCTGAGCAGATGTTGATTTCGCTGGGTACAGCCACACAAATTTTGAAAAGCATCAACAATCATGAAAATATGATTGTAGTGTTCGTAGAAGGAAACAGACCAATAAAATCAATGTGAAAAGTACTCAAAGGGGTATTTTTCTTTGGAATTGGGTTCAAGAGTTCTGCTTTTCTTGCTTTTTGTTCACTAGTATGCACTCAACACAGTTGGATACAACATTTTCCTCAGCAGAACAAAAAGCATTCAACTGTTCAAGGTCGAATTTCAGTTTGGGAAATAAAAAAACAATCGGTTGCAGTTTTGTTTTTCTTTCAAAGAATCATTCAGATTTCTGGTTCTTGACTGTTTCAGCAATGAGATTGGCATATTTATTTGCATGACCCGTCTAATGAGAAGTTTGATCTGAAAGTACAGGGATATATTCAGGCAGGATGATGCAATCAACTGCTAATTTCTAGCAAAGTGCACTTTCAAATAGTAATGATTTACTTTCACCAAATGAAAATTGGAAAGATGCCAAGTCAGCTCTTTTACTGTATTGCAAAAGGCGCTTGTCAGCAAAACTTTCCCAAAAGTGGGTTTGGTTTATTCAGGAAGAGTTTTTTGTTCATGCAAATTTTTTAAATTCCGGAATCGGAAACTGCTGTAATTTTTTTTCCTATCGATGAAAAGTTTGACGTACTGTAACTCACTGAATGGCCTGTTTATCCCAACACTAGGAACAAAATATTCATTTCGTTTTTCATTTGTATTACTTCTCTCTTTGTTAGAGTGTTCTGGAGTTTTTCCGAACCGTTTTGGACAGTTTTTTTGCCCAGTAGAAATCTCCACTTACAAAACAAGAGGTATTTGACATATTTTTAAAATTCTATTCAGTTTATTTGGAAACCACCTAGTTTCTTTCACTGGAAACTGCCTACTTTCGTTTGCCCGAACTCGCATCGGATTAGTTTAGTTTATCGATTTCGATGAAAAGAAATCACGTACCCTGCCTAGTTCATGTGGGCAGGGAACGTGATTTCTAATACTTGACTGTATCTGCCAATTGCGATGTAAACTGTACATGCGATTCGTTTTCAATTCTTTTCGCTTTTTTAAAGTTATTAAGGCATTCTTTTGAAGTTGATTGATACTCTTTTAACACTAATGACTTAATTTTCTCAAATCGCATGTCTTGTTCAGTCACTTAAAACATCGTTAGCTTTCTCCCTGAGAATGTTAATCAAAATTTTCGTTTTCAAATCATCTGCAACATCTTTAATACTAAACGCCTTCTCCAAAAATTTAAAAACAAATTGGAAGTTTCTGGCTTAGATGTTACTGGGATAGTTAAAGTTTTGATACTCTATCAAATTCTCTAAATTACTGGACGGCAACTTACTTTTGGAATGTTGGGGAATATTTTGCCGAGATTGCCCCCTTAAAGTTTCGATTTCGAACTCCTTTTCCAACTGAGTGAGTTTTATTTTTTCTAGCTCAAGTTTCGTTTATTCGGCCCAATCTTTAGACTTTCTATCCTCAACGATAGATTCTGTAAGAGAACAAACGAAATCGTGGTCAATCTAATCGTGGTTTCTAATCAATAACTTTAGCACCCGAAGACAGTTTCACCAATCTCTTCAACTATGATTATTGTCCTCCTCTCAGCTTCTTATTCAACATGCTCATGCAATTATAATTAAATAGTTTACCTCCAATTTTCCAAACCTTTTCCCTGATGAAGGTTCAAATCACAGCCTTAGCTCCCACTTGTAGTACGATGTCTAAGGTGTGAAGCTGGATGGCATGGAGATGAAGACTAACACAATATTTAATTATTCTACAAACTATGTACAGAAAAGTTTACATGGATCATGGCACAGCCTGCACATGTACGAGTTGTATAAACGATGCTCCACCTGCACGTAGAAATGTATGCTGTCACAAGTCCAATTCTAACTCTCAGGAAAATAGTTACAGTTCTACTCAGAATGTATTTTCCCTAAACTTGAGTTTCATGAATTTCTCAAACCATTTTGTATTTTATTTGTTTCAAATTGCAGAAGATATATCTTCTGCAATTAATGAGAAAATAATAACGAATCTCCCGAATAAGTGATGGAGTCTGAATCATTTTGCACCCATGTTCTTGAAGTGATATTATGTATAATTATATTTGTTAAAGAGCTGTTTTGACTATTTCAAATTAAAATTTAATCTAACATATTTATTAATTTTATTTTAAATTATAATTTAATCTAAAATATTTAAACAGTTAAACAAGTTACAGAAATTTTAAAAATATATAAATTTTGTTACCTCCAACGTAACTATAAATGTCTACCATTTTAATTACACAAATTAAAATTTATTAACTTCATACTATTGGTTTACAGATTGGAGGAAGAAAGTGCACAATGGGATGCTTTCACAGCAAATTATAGGAATGATTTAGATAAAGAAAGAGAGTAAGTTATATATCTTTTCTTCTCATGTCTTGATTATTAACGAAGTACAGTGGGATGCCTTCCTCAACAAATTTTATGAATGATCTGATCTTGGCAGCGAAAGAGTAAGTTATATCTTACTTTTCATAACTTAATTATTTCCTGACAAGTTTTTCAAAGTAGTACAAATTCACAAATAAGGGTTTATTACCTTAATGAATACAAAATCCCATTTATCTGATTTTGAACATTTCATGTTTGAATTGTATATATTAATTAACGTTTTTAGGTTAGATAATTTTTAGATACTAAGTTATGTTTGCATGTAGTTTCTCTTTTAGGCCATTAAAATCTAAGCCCCAATTAAATCAATCGACAAAAATTGTTCTTTTCTCTTAAAAATCTTTTCTGACTTGTAATTTTTTAGCTTCATGTATGCTTTTTCGTGCATTGATGTAATTATACAATCTGCAAGTACAACAAATTGCAGGAAAAAAATATAGGGAGGGAATAAGAGGATTCAGAAAATAAATATTGTAACAGCATCGATTTAGTTACTTAACTTGCTTTGTCATATGCTGTAGTATGCTTACTTTTGTCGGATTTCAAAAATTTGGCTTTTTTTTAAAACCGAGTGCTGCCTAACTATTCAGTCAGATCTATTTTTCTCAAAGAATTGGGTGGTTAGTATTATGTATTAAACTATGTTATTTTAACTCATTCATTGAAGTTGCAACATGAAATAAACAGAATTGCCTGTATATTGGCTAGATGAATAGGTTATTGTAGGTGGTGCAAATGACAGAAAACTCTTGATTATAAGATAATTTTACTATTAAGACAATGGTCATGCATTAAGCTTGGAACATGATAATATCTACTTCCTTATAATTGAAGCATCCCTAATTCTTAAATTTTGATGCAAATTATGTTTTATGAAACCATTTAAAACAAAGTGTTAGAACATCACATCCAGAAAAGTCAATTTGGAAAACTTTTAATGAATAAGTACTTAAAATTTCACCATCTTTCTATAAAATGTTAGATGAAATTTAGCTACCAAAAAAAATGTAAAGGAATGCAAACTTAGTATTAGAAGTGAAATTTATGTCATTTATTTAAATACTTCGAGCATTTATAAATAAAAATGTTACACAGAATATATTGTTTTGTTTAACTTAGAAACAAAATTTATAGTTTTTGCATTTGTATTTCAATCCTTGTACCATGCCAAAACAGGAATCTGTTGTGCATGCTTGCAATAATTTAGATAATAGGCTATATTCAATTGAGGAATGGAGTTTTATGATGTTAATCAACATCCGAAAGTCTGAGAAAACAATTTTGATTCAATTTTGCTATTGTGTGGAATTTTAAAAATAATGTTTAATTGATGTCTGCAAATACTATACTATGCCATACTTCTGTTTTAGACAGTCTGTTTTTAAGCACTTTTATTTAACTACAATGTTTAAGTAGTACTTGATTGATTAGATGTATGAAGCATTAAAGTTTTGCTATTTTTTTCTATTCCTAGTTTATGTGTTATTCCATTCAGTGGCTCTTTTGATTACAAAGACTATGAAAAATTGAACTATACTGGACTTTATAAGGATGTTATAGCTATTTGTAATCAGAAAAAATCACAGGCAAGTTTATTTTGAGAAAATCATAAGAGTATTGTGGTGTAATTAATACTTATCGAACTATGTAGGTTTACTTTTACATAAGTTTAAAATTTCTTGAACATATTTCTATTTTAATGTTTATTGGAATAGATACTTATAGTAGTTATTATGAGAATTACTATTAGAATCGTTTCATTAACTCATCTGTATAATGAAACTGCTTTTGATGTTAATTAGATTTGATTTTTTTAACTTTTCAAAATACTAGTATGGAAAATTTGCATCTTAGCTTTCTTAATTAGTGTGCAAAATTTTGTCTACATGCTTTATAATTTGTAGCTGCCTATACAACCTTGAAGTTTTATTTATTCAAAAAGAATATAGAGTATCATAAAGTAGAATAGGGAAATTATTTTTCTGGTTCCATCAAATTGTAGCAGTCTTATTTTCCCTATGTGTTAATACTACTTATTTAGGGTTTATTTGTAAATCTCAAGTATTTCATCATTCTCTCATACTCAAAGTCACAAGGGAAAGCCATTTGATTTATAAAATGCCCTTAAGTCACAAGAATTATTTCAAGCACTTAAAAATTAAAACATTCTTATGAGCAAATTTTATGATATGCTATTTTGTATTGTTTCGTTATTGAAAGTAATGAAAAGGATAACAAAATGTAGCAGTATAGTGTGAAATATTCACACTATGAAGTATGTAGTATACAGGGTGTCCCTAAAAGGTTGTTCCGCAATTTATCTTTTTACCATTTGGAGATAGGTAGGCAATGTAAATTACAAAAGTGCACCAAATAAGGTAAGTAATTAAGATATGTGAATAAAATTATCACGTGATAACAATTTAAGCGGATTCAGTTTTTAATTTTAGTACAACCCCTCTAGATAAAAATCCGAGATAGCTGAAATGTTCCTTACCTGCATCCCTATCATTAGCAGAAAACTGCATTTCTGTAGGTTGAACAGTAACGGAGACGCAAAAAAGTTGACTTATACCGCTTGTGCACAGCTGTTCAAGCAGTCAGGTTAGGGACCGTATACACAATGCTAAAAAGCATTTTTTTTTCGGTCAGAAAGTGCAACATTGTGCAAAGTAATGTAGTATTGCAACTGCAAATCGCACTGAATAATAGTAGACAATGTAATCTTCAATAAAAATATTGTAGAAAAATGGTTTAAATAAAAATAAAAGGAAATTTACATTGCATGTTCAAAATGTTTTCCATCTGCAGCAATGCAGAACTTCGCTCTTCATTTTTGGCCATCGTTCTAAATTAGATACCGCCCCCTTAAAATGGAAACTCTTGTATCTCCGTTACTATTCAACCTACAGAAATATGGTTTTTTACTAACAATAGGGATACAGGTAAGGAACATTTTTGCTATCTCTGATTTTTATCTAGAGGGGTGGTATACAAATTAAAAACTGTATCCACTTAAATTGTTATCACGTGATAATTTTATTCACATATCTTAATTACTTACCTTATTTGGTGCACTTTTGCAATTTACATTGCCTACCTATCTCCAAATGGTAAAAAGATAAATTGCAGAACCACCTTTTTGGGACACCCTGTATATGAAGTATGTAGTATATATAGTACACTCAGGAACATTGAAAATAGCGCACCAAGAAGGGAGCATCGGAATGAAATGAAATTTAATACACATAATGATACAGATGAGAGATTCACTTGATCCCAAAATCAAGACAATTAGACAAATACAGTGCAACTTCAATACATGCCGCAACACGGCCCGGCATTGAGTTGATTAGACGTCTGATGTTATACTGAGGCAGATGGGTCCACAAATCTTGAACAGCCACCTCCAAATCATGCACAGAGTGACACGGCAGCACCTGGCGTTTCAGCTGGTCCCACACATGCTCTATAGGGGACAAGTCAGGGAGCGGGCCGTCCATAGAAGACTCTGAACATGACGTACGAAGTCTTGAGCAACTCGAGCTGTATGCGGACGAGCATTATCTTGCTGAAAAATTGCCCCTGGAAGACCATTTAGGAAAGGTCCCACGTGGGGTCGAAGAATGTCATCAACATAACGCTGGCCCGTTAAGGTCCCACGTGGGGTCGAAGAATGTCATCAACATAACGCTGGCCCGTTAAGGTCCCACGTGGGGTCGAAGAATGTCATCAACATAACGCTGGCCCGTTAAGGTTCCACGTACCACAATTAGAGTGGACCTGCTATCATAGGCTATGGCCCCCAAACCATTACACCTGCTGTGCGGGCAGTGTGTCGCGCGACAGCGTGGGTGGAATTGTACCGTTCACCAGGGCGCCTCCACACCAGTATGCGGTTATCATCTGTCCCCAAAACGAACAGGGATTCATCACTAAACACCACGTTTTGCCAATCTGGCATTCCACGTCGCTCTGGCTCGGCACCACTGTAGACGGAGTCGCCGATGTTTCAGTGTTAAAGGCAGTACACGAAAAGGGCGTTTGGATTGCAGATTCACTTCCGCAAGGCGTCTGGAAATGGTTTGTGGAACTGGCAACCCTACATCTGATTGTATCATGGAACGAGTCATGGATCCACGAGCGCTTGTCACACGATCCTCTCGCCTCGTCGTCTTCCTGGTCACTCCAGACCTGGTACGCCGCACATGGGTACCATTTCGTGTCCACTGCTCCCAACATGTTTTGACGGCACACTCCGATCGACTGGCGAACAACACGGCGCGTCGACCAGCCTGTGGTTTTCATGCCGATGATGAGGCTCCTCGCTTAACTGAGAAATGTCTTCTCACATGTCTACCTGGCATTCTTCGCTTACTAAAGTCCTCCTAGAGTCGGAATGTGATTGTCACGTTTATGAATCTTCTATGCGCCGGTCCCACTTCCTGATTGCAGTGCCACTGCAGGGTGTGTGGTCATGCTCATTGGCACCAAACTTGGATCATTTGCATATCGGATCTCACTGTACTTATTTGCAAAGTTTCGCGATTGTAACTTTCTTCATACTTGGTGCACTATTTTCAATGTTCCTGAGTGTATAAACAGGGTGTCCCAAAAAGGTTGTTCCGCAATTTATCTTTTTACCATTTGGAGGTAGGTAGGCAATGTAAATTGCAAAAGTGCACCAAATAAGGTAAGTAATTAAGATATATGAATAAAATTATCACATGATAGCAATTTAAGTGGATACAGTTTTTAATTTTTATACAACCCCTCTAGATAAAAATCCGAGATAGCAAAAATGCTCCTTACCTGTATCCCTATCGTTAATTAAAAAACCATAATTCTGTAGGTTGAATAGTAACGGAGATACGAGAGTTTCCATTTTAAGGGGGCGGTATCTAATTTAGAACGGAAACTGACCCATGGCCGAAAATGAAGAGCTAAGTTCTGCATTGCTGCAGATGGAAAACATTTTGAACATGCATTGTAAATTTCCTTTTATTTTTATTTAAACAATTTTTTCTACAACATTTTTATTAAATATTACATTGTCTACTATTATTCATTGCGATTTTCATCTGCAGTTGCAATACTACATTACTTTGCACAATGTTGCACTTTCTGACCGAAAAAAATGCTTTTTAGCATTGTGTATACGGTCCCTAATCTGACTGCTTGAACAGTTGTGCACAAGCGGTATAAGTCAACTTTTTTGCGTCATTATGCTTCCGTTACTATTCAACCTACAGAAATGCAGTTTTCTGCTAACGATAGGGATGCAGGTAAGGAACATTTCAGCTATCTCGGATTTTATCTAGAGGGGTTGTATACAAATTAAAAACTGCATCCGCTAAATTGTTATCTCGTGATAATTTTATTCACATATCTTAATTACTTACCTTATTTGGTGCACTTTTGCAATTTACATTGCCTACCTATCTCCAAATGGTAAAAAGATAAATTGCGGAACAACCTTATTGGGACACCCTGTATATAGTATGTAGTAGAAGTTTATAGTATGAGGTTTATGCAAGTAGTTAGTATGAGATTCAAAGTAATGTCCATCAAAAATCCTATCATGTATGAGTTTCAATGTGAAGTTATTTAAGGACCCTATTTTATATAGCGTAAAAGTAGTCAATGATATTTGCCAATTATGGTAGTGAAATCAAATTTTGCTATTAAGTAATTTTTTTGTAAATTTGACTTTTATTTGGTTTCTTAAATAGATTGAAAAATTGAAGAAAACAAGAAGAGAGTTTAAATCATGTATGAAATTGGCTAACAAAAATATGTCTGTATTAAATGAGAATTTCGAATGTAAGTTTTGCCATTCTCAAGTTTTTTTTTTTTCCCATTTATGTTCATTGATTATTCGACTGGAGCTACAAAAATGCAATACAAAATTTCCTGTCATTAAGGTTAACTTTTGTTTTGAATGTACTAAGTTATATAATAGAGAAATTTTCGCTATGCTGAGAATAAGTTAGGATAATAAATAGTCAAAACTATTGAACCCATGGTCTTATGAGCTCAGCTTGCAAGCCTGCATTGCTCAATATAAGTGCATAAAATTCAATTCATAGCCCCAGATGTCACTTGCATGCATTCTGAAATGAATTGTAGACATGTAATATTGGTTATTCCTCCATTAGATACTTTTTGTTCGAGAAAATATAATTTCATCATATTTGTCCTCAGTAGCCATCATGGCAGCAGAAAGATGATGGAATGGTTCTGATGATGGAATGAAAGCTTAGAGAAAGTGTTTTACAATGATTTTGAAGGCTGATTTTTCTGAAGATGAAACAGTCTGAATTAAGTTCTAGTGATACTGATGATAGTAAAAAATATTTGGTTGATTTTGATTTAAGTTATTCCTCAGTTCTGAGGGCATTTCAAGGTCCACTCTAATGAGGTTGAGAAGTCAAACTCCATTTTTAGGCTCTCAATAAAAAAATGAAATTAATCAAATTAAGAGTTTCCATAAAAATGTTAATTTGAGGCCCAGTTAGGATATGAGGCCTGAAGATAAAAGGTCCTGCTGCTCCCTCACAGGATTTGTATTAAAATTTTTTTATATCATGCATTTTCATAATCTTAAACTTCCATAAAACTTATTTCAAGTTTGTTGCAATACTGCTTGCTTGTGCATAGCTTATAATCACTAGTGTGTAATTGAAAATCAATGCTCAAGAATACATTATGGTCATTTTGGACAGTTCATGAAATCTTAATACATCAATAGGGATGATAAAAATGAGCATATGAATGAAGCTGAAATCAGGTCTTCGTGAGAAGTTATGAATGCATTTGAGATAATATGACTTCAATTTGAAGACAATGCACCAGATGATTTTTCCATTTCACAAATAATGTGAAATGGAAAGATGATACAAAACTTTCAAACAGTCCAAATAAAATAAAGACCTTTTTCTTAAATTATGCTGTTTTGATACACATACTTGCATGTGCAACTATTTGCACATTGTCTTTGCAATTCAGATACTTAAAAGGTTGATCAATGTGGACTAGCTTTATTGAACATCAAATAATGACCATATCACCACCTTTGAAAAGTAATTTTTCTAAAAATTAAATAAAATGCAAAAAATCATACAATTTTGATGTCACACCAAGCTTACCATATTATTGCCCGAAGTGGTGACACAAGGTTAACACATTTCTATGAAGTATATGGTTTTGCCTAATACGCCTGCAAGTTCTAGGCAGCACGGGTACAATTCATCCTCCCGAGTGTATTTCTCGTGCCAGTAAACCTTGCGTATGTTCATTAGTGGCCATTGTCTGCCTTGAGTTTGGCCATATAAAACCCCAAGACAACCTTATGAAAATGGGATAAGGCCATGGTTCCCATGGTAGACAGTATCTTAGGATACTTCAAGTCAACCATTTTTCATTTTATAAAGAACTAGCAGAATTCCTCGGGTTGAATTGGTTAACTAACTTACGCTTTCGTTAATAAATTGTAATTCCTACTCATCACATGTAACAGCTACCACATCCTAATAAAGGTACACAATTGTTAAATATACAATTTCAAATGTAAATATGTTTAACGTTTTTGTAGAATTTAAATTTTTGATTAGAAAGAAAAGTCTAGAGTATGCATATAAATATCTTGTATGCCATTTAAAAGTAAAAGCGTTTCCCAAAATTATCATACAATGATTAAACCATTACTTACCTTGATTAGTTGAACGAAAAACATCAAATTGAAAATCCATAAATAAATCTTAAAACAGATTTTAAATAAAGCTTCGAACGAAAAGTAATGCTTTCACTACAAAATGGATTCTTGGAATATAACGGATGGAATTTAAAATAACAACAAACAATTAAAAAGTACCAAGGTTGCCATTTTTTGCTTCCAGTAATATTTTAAAAGGTCTTGTTCTGTATATTTTATGTACAGTGTTTTATTCACTTTATCGTCTGTCCCAAATATTCATAATTTTTTAAATTCGTAAAAATAGATTTTCGAAAATAATTGAGTTTTCGCAGCACTGCTAAAACAAGTTAAGTAATTGCAGTGCTCAATATACCTTCCAGCTACTCCAAAACTACCAAATTATGGTTGATTTAAGTATAGTTACTCAGATGTTTTAACATGAAACTTGCTTAAATATGTAAGCAAAGAAATTTCAAATTATATATTCACTAAACTAAAATATGGTGTTTCAAATGTAGAACATTGCATTAAAATGTTAAATTAATTTTATACGATGCTTGTACAAACACAGGCACAAAAGCGAACATAGAACGGGAAGACGGACTGACTAACGCATCTAAATTCAGTCACTAAATGAATGTTAAGTACTCATAGTATGCAAAGTTTCATGAAAATATATTCAACAGTTTGGATGTAGCACAAGCACACATACAGACAGATGAACAGACACCAAGCGCGCAAGAGAGATTTTGCATCAGAAGGGCCCAAAACGGATAGAAAATTTGAAATGTGGGTCGAAAATATTCAATGTACAAACACTCCATTCTTATTTATATAGATTGAAGTATAGAAATTTGTTTTCCATGTTTCCATAAATGTACAATTATTTGAAATCTCATTTCAGGTGGTTTTGTGAATTCTGTTCAAGTAACACCTAGGACACTAATCAGACAATGTATTACTGAAGATCAGCACGATTTGTACTAGCACAAATTTGGAATCTCGAAAATTTTAACACAGAACATTTATGTATCAAATTATCTTTTCGTTCATTTTAATTCTTGTGTAGTTTCAGATATTTAATAATTAATTTCAGTTTGCAAACTTCAAACTAGCTTGATGTTATGAAATAAAATTACTTTTTAGTGTAATAAGTTTTCTTTGATATTTCATACCAAGCTTGCCATTGAAAACAAGAAATTCTCCCTGTACTATAAACAAATGTAACATTTCTATACATATAGAAATGAAGATAAAATACCAGACGGGGCAAAGAATCTTTATTAAAGTTCCGTCACAGTAACCTTACTTACAGAAACTTTGCAAAGGGATTCCAAGAGACCAACATCATTATTTCATAGGAAAGCAGACGTCTACATTTTTCAAAAATGTCTAATAGATGTAATATGGGTCGAGAAAGCCATTTAAATTTTCAAGCAGTGAAGCTATCAAATGCATTTATTAAAAAACATGTTTTAAAACACATTTTACTGTCATGTGACAGAACATATTTCCAAGATATTAGATAATCTAATAGTTAGCAACTCCTAATTAATGTCAGAATCAAATTTTACTGTGCTCCTGTATTATCTTGCATTTCACCATAACTCAACACATTTCTTGTTTACAGGGTGTCCCAAAAAGGTTATTACGTAATTTATTTTTTACCATTTGAAGATAGGTAGGCAATGTAAATTGCAAAAGCACACCAAATAAGGTAAATAATTAAGATATGTGAATAAAATTATCATATAACAATTTAAGCGGATTCGGTTTTTAATTTGTATACGACCCCTCTAGATAAAAATCCGAGATAGCAAAAAAACGCATTTCTGTAGATTGAACAGTAACAGGCATAATGACGCAAAAAAGTTCAAGCAGTCAGATTAGGGACTGTTACACAATGCTAAAAAGCATTTTTATTCGGTCAGAAAGTGCAACATTATGCAAAGTAATGTAGTATTGCCACTGCAGATGAAAATCGCAATGGATAATAGTAGACAATGTAACCTTTCATAAAAATATTGTAAAAAAATGGTTTAAATAAAAATAAAAGGAAATTTACAACACATGTTCAAAATGTTTTCCATCTGCAGCAATGCAGAACTTAGCTCTTCTGATTATGCTATGGTAAATACTGTTCAGCTCTGCGCCTGTAAGATTATTATCAATTATTGTCTGTTTAAGAGCTGTATTATGTGGTCGTGTGACAAACTTGTTGGCAAAGGCGACCCCACAAGTAAAAATCCAGAGTGGTCAAATCAGGGGACCTGGGGACATTCTGTCTCCTCTCAAACCAATCCATTGGTTGCCAAAGTTCGCATTAAGCCAGTTTGTCACAATGATTCCTTGGTGTGCAGGCGCACCGTCTTGTTGAAAATACATTTCTGACACCTAACGTAAGGGCGTCGCCTCAACAAAGTCCTTAACAGCTTTTAAAATTACTTCTACATGCTTATTAGCTTTAAGGGTCCAACCAATTGACCATTCCAAATTCCGCACCACACGGACACAAAACTCTTGCTGATGTGTTTTACGGATGAAGGGGTTGGTATTGTGGGTGTTTATTGTTCCATCTTCAGAAAATAAACATTCATCAGTCCATGTTATTGAAACGCGAATCCAGGTCTTGTTGGATTAATAACCAAGTCCAAACGTCGCCAAAAATCGGTTGCAGCGTTTGAACCCCACAAATTCCAAATGGATGCCAAGAATATCTGCGAAGAATTTTAGCAATGGAAGTCTTCGGAATTCCCATAGCGATGCTTGCATGCGGATAGCTTGAGAAAAATGCTAGAATATCAATGCATTCATCCTGCGTGTACAAAAGCTTTCTTCCTGGCCCAGGTTTCGCATGAAATGAAGCTGTGGTTCTGAATCGTCCCATCATACGAAGAACAACATGCGGGAGACTTGAGGCAGATGTGGATATTTCCTTGCAAATTCAAGCGCAGTTTCAGCATTATTCCGATTGCACAAAGCCTACATCATTGTTAATTTAAACAATAGTTCATTTGTTAAAGAAGTTATCAAGGACGGATTAAACAACCTTCGAAAAGCTGTACCAGTACTGAATCGGACGACTAACAGAATAATTAAGAATTCTTAACTTCAGCTGACGATTAAACAGAATTTGCTCTGATGCCAGAAATTATTTAATTCCAGACGAAAGTTTAAAAAAAAATAAATTGCATTGAACCGAAAAACAAATCGTCTGCGCGATTAACTTCCGAACCTGCTGATAAATTGAAAAGTCCAGTACGATATTCTTTAACTTAATAAAAGTAGTGACTGAGTTGTGTTTGGGAAGCACGAGTCCAGGTTTAAATACAAACCACATTTATTACAGACACCTACACGATCACAAATATTTACAAAAGGGGGATCTCGGGGAACAACATCCTACTGTCATGAGCTCTCGCTGTCAACTGAATAGTTACGTTTTATGCACCGCGAGGGAGCGCTCTGCACTTGCGGACATTCGCTACACTGGTTCTGGGAAATAGTCCTCGAGGAGGAACCAGCAGAGTTCTCAGTTTTTGGTCTACCTCGTTTTCTAAGTGGCATTACTGGAGCACTATCATTGTTCTCGCACAGACGGAGTGCAGAGGTATGGTATTGTCCAAGAATTTCACCAGGATGGGCAACTTCGTAAGTCGTAGGAGAACGCTGAGTTACAACTATGTACGGTCCGTCTCTCTTGGGCATGAATTTGGCTGTCTTTTTATGAGCAGCGCTGCTGAGGGGATGGAGGGTTACCCAGACTTTATCGCCTGGTTGATACTGAGGAGCTCTACGACGTCTTTTATCTGCATACACCTTCCTATCATCCTGTTTCGTTTCAATTCTTTCACGAATCTCAGCAGAAATGTTTGCTAATCTTCTCAAATAAGGAGTTATTTCCGGTACAAAATTGCCATTATCTACGATGGCTCGGAAGTCGTTTGTCACATCTATGGTTCTCATTTCCCGTCCAAATTGCAGGAAAGAAGCAGTTTTACCTGTGGTATCACACTTTGCACTATTCAATGCGAAACGGATAGCAGAAAGTTGATCCTCCCACTCATCGTGTCGATCTTGAACCAAGATGGCAATTCGAGGCTTCAAGTCGCGATATTTCCTCTCTACGGGGTTGGCCTGGGGGTGATATACAGGTGTTATATCTTGATTAATTTTCAGTAAGAAGCAGAGTTGTTGCATAACTGAACTCACAAATTGGGTGCCTTGGTCACTGATTAATCTTCTGGGCAAACCATATCGCAATATGACTTCTTCCATCAATGTTATGGCACACTCTGGTGGTGGCCTGGGTGAGAGCGAACAACTCAACCCATCTTGTACAACAATCTTCTACAATAAATATCCATCTCTTGCCATTTGAGCTTTCGGGTAAAGGTCCAAACAGATCAATGGAAAGGGTCTCATAACGTTGAGAATACACTGGTGTTCTTAACAGTCCAGCTGGCATTTGATTTGAGGGCTTGTATCGATTACATTCTGCACAATGTTTTACATAGTTACTTATGTAGGAACGCATTCCGGTCCAGTAGTACCTTTTTGAGATTCTGTCAAAGGTTCCATAATGTCCAGCACTCGGAGCATAATGGTGAATTTTCAAAATTTCTTGTCTTTCGTGAGTTGGTACAACTAATTGGGCCTCTTCGGTATCTAAAGTAGGGGAATAACATTCCCTGATTCATGATGAATCCTCTTTCTGTCCAATTAGCAAAATTTACTCCTTTTTCAGTCTTCGAAACACTCAATGATCTTCCTCAGCTATCATCCTTTAATTGTTCTACTCGAATCTCTTTTGGTGAGCATGTGGGAAAGTCCACTAAGACAGTAAGAACTTCACAACTTGCATTTTCTTGTTCACAAGTAGGTCGTGATAGCATATCTGCTATATAATTGCATCTTCCTGGGATATATTCAATCTTGAGATTAAAAGCTTGCAACTGAAGAGCCAATCGTCCCGATGGTGTCTTCAAGCTCATTAACCACCTAAGTGGTTGGTGGTCGGATGCCACGATGATTTCACTTCCTTCGATGTAACCACGGAATTTTTGAAGGGCCCAGACCACAGCAAGGGCTTCCCTCTCTGTTGTTGAATAGTTCCTCTCTGCAGAACTCAGTAGACTGCTGGCATATTCAACTGGATGTTCGTCAGATACATGTTTCTGTACGAGGCATGCCCCCAGGGCGTAATTACTAGCATCAGTACTAAAAGGGCTTGTCTCAGGATAGACGGAGATACCAGACTATGTTTTAAAGCTTCAAAGGCTTTTTGTTTCGGGTATGTACATTTTTTAAGTATAGGACAGTTCAGTAACATGCTCGGAGGGCAATAATAAACAATTAATTAAAAAATCAATATAGATATTAAAATGTTTGTAAAGAAAAACTTTTTTTTTAATATTTTGTATTATTTTTTCGATAATAAATTATCCTCAACTGATATTTCGTTGGAAACGCTACCAGCGTAGTTACTATTTTAAAACGTGTAAGGGAACAGTTAGTTCTGTTTTTGAATTAGATGGCGGCACACTAAACAAAGCCTGCTTATGCAGTTTAAGTGCGAGTACAAATTTAAGATCATAGATGAATTTTGAAAAATAAACGCTAATTGTAATATTTTAAATATATATTCTCCCATCTTTGGAGTAAGTAATGTTAAACATAATTATATTAAATCACTATTATTAATTTTGTACTTGTTTTGAAGTAAGCAATACAATATAGATGTGTGCTCGACTGGCAACAACACCAGTTGAGATATTTACTTGCCTCGATTACCATGTGTAAATTTTTACTTGAGCGTTGTATTTTTTTAAGTAGCGAGCATGTGCAATTGGTATAAAGAGATGTTTCTCTTATAATTAAGTTTTCTTTTCTTTAATTCTCGTCTGAATAAGCTACAAATAAACATGATTTATACATGAATCCCGGACTTTATTTTCTTCCCACATGGTAGCCGCACGTGATTGAACAAACGCAAAGAAATGAAATATTGTATATTTATAATTTTATTTTAATACCCTCATGGTAAATAAATGGCTAAAAATAGGTACCCAACGTCCAGAAAATGAAAAGAATGACAATACAAATGAGAAAGATGGACCAACATCCAATGAACTTAGAATAACTGAATGAATCCAATGGCACTGTTTCTATGTCAAAAAATACCGAATGAAATGTGCTATCTAATAAAAAATTGAGAAAATATCGAGAAGAGTTTATTAAATATGGACTTGCATATTACGTTGTTAATGGGAAAGAACATCCGTTGTGTGTTAATTGCAGGTATAAATTAGCAAATGAAAGTATGAAACCTGCTAAATTAAAGACATTTGGAAACCAAACATAAAGAATTAGCAAACAAATCTGAAACATTTAAAAAAAAACCGGCTGAAAGTATGAAAAATCAAAATGTATTTTTGAAAAATACACAATTCCTGAGACGGCTTTACGGGCATCCTTAGAAGTTTCATATTTAAAAGGGAAAATTTTGAAACCCCATACATTTGGAGAATCACTCATTCTTCCTTCAGCAATTAAAGTGACATCAAATATGCATGGAGAAAAATATGGTAGCGATTTAAAAACGATACCATTATCAAGAGATACCGTTTCTCGACGAATTTCCACCATATCACGTAATATAGAATTAGTTTTGTTAAATTGATAACAAAACTCTCCTGTATTTGGTCTACAACTTGACGAAACTGACATTTCTAAACTGTCTCAATTTTAATTGTTTATGTGAGATACGTTTATGAAGAAGACATATCAGAAAAATTTTTATGTTGTAAAAAATTGGAAGGAAAAACAAATGGAGAGAAAATATTTGAAATTATTATGATATTTTGGGGAAACAAATGACCTTACCTGGACACACTGTGTCGCAGTTTGCTCTGATGGTGCTGCTGCATTAACAGGTAGTAAGTAATAAAGGACTAAGAGGATTAATAAAGAAAATTGCTCCCCATACAGTATTCAACCATTGCATGATACATAGACAAGCTCTTGTTGCAAAAGACATTGATGAAGAATTGCACAAGATATTACAGGATGTTGTTATTGTAATTAATTACATTAAAAGCAACAGCTCCCTAAACAGTCGTCTCTTTTCAATACTTTGTAATGAGATGGGTTCTGTGTACGAGACATTATTACTACATACCGAAGTCAGATGGCTCTCACGCAGCAAAATGCTGCGATGTATTTTCGATTTGAGAAACGGAAGTTTACATTCTTTGGTAGAAAAGAAACATATTGGCAAGTTCATTCATTAATGAAGATTAGCTCGGAAAACTCAGTTACATGGTTGACATTTTCGAAGAACTTGATGATTTGAATTTAAGCCTGCAGGGAGAGAATACAAACATTTTAACATCGAGCAGTAAAATTGAAGCTTTTAAGAATAAGCCGATACTTTGGAAAGGAGAATTGAAAAAAAAACAACACTGACATGTTCCCGTGCATTTCAGAATTTACTAAAGAAAAAAATATAGATTTCTGGATATTTAAAAAAAGAACATTTCCCGTCATATGATAAAATTGGGAGAAAAATTTCCAGATAATGAATTAGGTTGGATATGTGATCCATTTTCGTTTGATATATTTTTAAATCCAATATCTCTTTAAATGAAAAGGAACAGTAAATTGATGTTTCAAGCGACGAAACACTGCGCATTCAATTTAAGTCTGACTTGCCAAAAATTTTGGTTATCGATTGGAAACGAATGTATGCCGATTTGAAGAAAAAGGCAATTAATATTTTGATTCAGTTTGCATCGACCTAATTATGTGAAACCGGCTATTCAAAATTAGTTGCCATTAAAACAAAATATCGATCTCGATTGGATCCAGAGGATGACTTACGGCTTGCGATTTCAATTACAGTCCAAACATAGAAGCAATCATGAGCTCTTTGCAAGCGCATACTTCACATTGAATTCTTACGTTGTAAGCTTTTTGAAAGTATTTTCTATTAAAAAAATATTTTTACCCATACGCATAAATGAAACCATTACTTCATAAAATTATGTGTTTTATTCAGACCTCTAATAAGGCACAAATCCCAAAGAGAATTCAACTTTAACTATGTCGATGATTAAAAAAACGTCTATTGTCTATCCAGGGGTCGCGACAAAATAGTACACAAAATTGGGGGGCCGGAAATGAAAATAGTTTGTGCACCACTGGTCTATACGACTACATGTTGAAACTTCTGGAAAATGAAAGCTATCAATAGTTTTACATTGATATTTGATCTATTCATATGATAGAGCAGATCCTTCACTTGGTTTTACAATAAACGGAAAAGATGCTGCTAAAAACTTCAAAGAGCTTTAAGATTTTTCTTCAGTTCGCTTCATGGGATGAAGGCAAGAATGTAATTTTTACATAACGGGGGAAGACCTCAAGAGTGAATTTTATTACTTGAACGCGATTTGGAGCAATCTTAGCAAAAACGGTCGTTTTGGAGCAGGCATTACCATCACTGTACTAACTACTGATAACAAAAGCACCACCTGTCAATGGCAAATGTAAATAATTCTGGCAATAAAATTTTATTAAAAAAGCCAGTCTTTCTGTGAAAACATGATCATAGTCCTTTCATTTCGATTACTTTGGGATAACCTGGATATAAACGTAAATTACGAAATTTGTCCCGATTTTTTATTAATATTGTACAAAAATTTATATGGTGTTAGTGGGATCCTGCAACCCTTATTTATCCAAAAACTTTCATGCTACTGGTTATGGCTGAAAATCAAACTCATCTACACTGCTCGAGAACCAGATGGAAAAACATTGCTTATGCATGGCATTTATTGTACTGTTCGATTTTCTCCATCATGTGATTAACTTTGCTTATTCCTCTATCACATTTTAATCTCTCAAAATCGTACACTGCTACATTTCCTAATACAACAATTTTCAGTGAAATTTAAGCACCCTAAACCAATTATAATATCGCAAACTAGCTTCTATAGCAAGACTTTAACCATGTATATTTCTTGCCCATTGGTTAGAGCAGAAGCGTGAACCTTATGCTTGAGGGGCCAAATAAGGTATAGTAGGTAGTTGAATTTATGCTTCAATGGGTTATCAGCAAGTCTGGGATAATTCCGGAAGGGAAAGACCTGAGGACAACACATAATTTTGCATCATGGTCAATGATGAGAGCAACATCTGAGATGGCATCCCCCACACATGCAAGTCTGGGGGGATCGAACTTTGATCTCGCAACCCTTCAGTTGCTAATCTGCAACCTGACAAACACATCCCCAATAGAGTATAAGAAGCAGCTACATTGGTATAATTAAGAGGTATTATTAAAATGCGTTATAGTTACAATTTACTACTCATTATGTTGAACTATTTTTCTGTGGTTAGAAGGTGAGAACCATAGGATCCAATCTATTTAGGTAGATGGAAAATGCATCAAGACACCATTTGAAAAGTTCCGTTTTTTTCTTTATTTTCCAACAGTGTACAAAAACTATTCTGCCTTCTCTGCATCAAGTTTCTTAATAACTGCTTCCTTCTTTTGTTTGATACGGTTTCTTCTTTCTTTCAAATTCATCTTGGCACGATTCCACCTAAAAGAAACGAATGTTATAGCATGTAAAATTAAACATTTTGAAAATGTAGCAAGTAAGATCTCTCAAATACACAATTTGCCATTACTACCTAATTATTTATTTCAAAATAGATTTAATGACATTTACTTAGCACTTGCATGCCAACTAATCACTGCAGATATCAAAACCTAAGGCTTTATTTTGAAAACTCATTTGAAAGTTTATCTGCAAATTGTTACAGCACTAAATTAGCACTGCATTTGCTGATTTTTTAACATACCTATACGTTACCTGTGATCTGCAAAAGTTAAAATCATGTACCATTTTTACATACAACATAGTACAGGGGTATTCATTTCTTGGTCATAATACAAACACAGCAATCACAACTTATACTTAAAACCACTCAAAACAAAGCTATACAAGCAAATATAAAAGTTGTCTAAATGAGAAACTTACAAGTGCTTAGGAAAGAATGAATAAATAAATAAACATACCTTTTCTTCACAACTGTCTTTTCAGGCTTAGCTTTACGTTCAGGATTAGCTCTGATAGAAGCATGTGCTTTTTTATATATTTCTTCAATCTAAAAATTAAACAGTAATTAAGGAAAAAAGAAAGCTCAAAATACTCCATGAATTGCAGAAAACTTAAAAGCCATTGCAGAGAAAAAGAACTGAACCAATTTAAAAAAATTAGGAAGGAAATAAATTACAGTGATGGTAATTGCTACAAAGTGTTTTGGAGCAGGTAAATTAACCTTTTGGAGCAGCACATCAAAGGAGCAGTGGAAGATATTTTAATAATGAAACTAATAAAATTCAGGTTTTTAAACTTTAAACATATGACTGTATGAATGATAAACAATAAACATAACTGTAAACTATTACAAAATTCATTTTAAATACTTACTAAAATTGATGAAATATATATAATGAATAAGAAAAACATACATAAAAATTTACCAAGTGTTTTCCATTTCCATAAAGTTATGTGCAAGGTAAGAAATAACTTTGACATTAACATGACTAATAAACATTTTATTAAACAAAAAAATATTATTTTATTTTCTTATGTTTGTTACATTCCAACTGCGCCTTTCTGTTTTCTTCTAAGGCACATATCGTTTTAAACATTCTATCTTTACCTTCTTTAAAAAGAATCTGTCTGCAATACCTTGTGAAATCTTGCTTTCATCATGATTTAATAGTTCTTGAGAAAGTTCCTTTTGCAATTCAATTTATTTCGACTTTAATTTTAAATCTTCCTCATTATGGCAAGTATTTTCTACTTTTTTTTGTTCTGATGCTAACAGCAATCTGTCATGGTACCGCCTCCAGGAATTTCGAACTGATTTAATCAAAGCCGTAGTAACTTGAAAGTTCTTTATGCTTTCTGTATTAGTAAAATGCAACTTAATTTGCCTTATACCATTTATACTGTATAGTCATATTACTATTTTCCAACATGCGATTGTTCTCACCGTAGCCTCTTTCTACATCAGTTTCCATGCGATAACTTAAGAGACCTGACAAAAATAGGCAAAATCTCAAACTTAAACTTGCCAGATGATTCTCTTATATTAAATATATTTATTCCTCCAATAATGGTCTATATGACTACATGTTGAAGCTTCTGGAAAAGAAAGCTATCAATAGTTTCACATTGATATTTGATCCATTCATATGATAGAGCAGATCCTTCACTTGGTTTTACAATAAATGGAAAAGATGCTGCTAAAAACTTCAAAGAGCTTAAAGATTTTTCTTCAGTTCGCTTCATGGGATGAAGGCAAGAACGTAATTTTTACATAGCGGGAGAAGACCTCAAGAGTGAATTTTATTACGAACGCGATTTGGAGCAGGCAATACGCTATGGCACAATTGGGGCAGTATTACCACCACTGAAATTAAATCTGCATGTTTATGAACTAGCAGTTTTAACTTGTAAATTAACACTAGTCACTTTTATCATCATTAAAATGTGTTCGCTTTTATTAAAGTTGTGTTAATTTATTGAGGCACACTGGAACACAACAGGCTATTGGCGACGTTCTGGGATCAATCCCAAGGAAAAGATGAGAGGACGACAACACCACGTAATTTTGAACCAGTCAGACGAGGTCACACATGAGCTGGCACCCCATTCTCTAAACTTCCACACCACGCCAACATGAGGACATTCGAGGCTATGACAGATTTAACATGTATCAACCCCTTTTGTACACAGCGGTCTTTGGTTGGTTTCGAACTCGCAACCCTCCAGTTGCTAGTCCGTTACTTTTCCAACCAGGCAACTGCGGCCTTCATTTATTATGAAAACATTTATGTAGAGAAATGCCATCTATGACACATCTGCGTCATAAGATTTATATTTCTCTCTCTTCAGACACCATAGAAAGATAAGACAAGTTACAAAAACACATCAATGAAATAGTTCTTGTGAAAGCAGCAACATTGGATGTTACAAACGAGATTAAAAATGGTTTTCATAAATGTCATTAAATCACCAAATGGACACTAGCCTATTGCATTAACTTGTTTACTTAGTTTTAATATTTAATTCATAGAAAATTAGACATACAGCTTTTAATTCATTACCAGACAGCACAGAATAGTTTAAACTCACTTCATCAGCAGTTATTCCCAATTTGATGTATTTTGAGAATTGTTTCTTATAAGCTTCTTCATCTTCATCCAGCAGCATTCTCATATATTCTGCAACATGTTGTCCAAAGATGTGCTTTCTGTGAACTTCGGCATTGAATTCCTTGCTCTCTGCATCGTAACCAGGGAAACGTTTGTTGCTAAAAACAAATTTGTATCAATACAGACTTTAATTGGTACTTGAATAAATCACTTGCTGTTTGAGAATCAAAAGCACAAGCAAATAGTTTGCAAATGTGTGTGAATGCTATTTCCTCATTAATACACACTTGATGCTTTCAGGGAATGTAATTTCTGAGTAAGCAATTATACTTACTAAATAATATAACTTAAATATTGTTTATAAAAATGCAGTTGAGTATAGCAAAATACGAATCAATTTTTGTAAATAATGAACTTTTGCAAGATAATTGAAGCTTTTGGAAAAGAATGCCAAGATTAAAAAATATTGTAACAAAGGATATATGGTTATCTGAGGATAGACAAGTCTCGATTCTGTGAATTTTTAATAGGTACGCATGAAATAATTTAAGTGTGCATTAAAAAAATCAGAACTTTTGAGGATTGTGCTAAAAGATACCCCTAGTTGCAAAGGTTAAAAAATAGTTGCAATAAAGTCCAAGTCATCTGTGGCAACCCCGTTTGCACAAAAACTCAAAAATTAATCAGATCTATACCTATGAGGAATGTCCAAGCCACCATCAACAGCTCCTTTCATAGCTCCAAAAACTCTGGCTCCAGTAGTAGTTCGAGCAAGACCAACATCCAAATAGCATCTGAATGCACCAGGTTGCCCTTCTATATCTTCTACTATGAAATCTTCACCATTTGCTTCAACTACACCTTGATAAATTCCATCCATGTTAAATTTTTTCAAAAGCTGCAATAAACACAACCTTCATTAGTTTGTACTTATATTTTAAGCACAAATATAAAAAATATTAACAAAAACACATACTCGTCTAGCTATTAATAATCCTGTGCAATATGCTGCAGCATAATTGGTCAACCCGACCTTGATGCCATATGAAGGCAATTCATGTGCATAAGCTGCACACACAATTACATCACCTTCAATTCTGGCATACGCTATCTGAAAGAAACAAATATTCAAAATTAAAATATACTCAATTATTTGAAGACTAACAATTGTATATGAATAAAAAAATATAACATACCTGGCAAATAATATCTTTATTAGTAAAACGAACTATCAATCGATATTTGGGAGTGTTGTACTTGTTTTTATCTTGAACAACTAATCGAACACGGGCATAGTAATCAGTTCTTCCTTCTGCAATACAAAAAATACATTATAAGGAAAGTAAAAATGACCTCCATATCAATATTCAGTTATCATTCTAATAAGCAAATAATATGCATAAATTTACCAAATTCATAAAACAAAGTTTAATTTATAAAAAAGCTAGTACAATTGTGCCCCATGCATCATAAAGTAACAGTGCAGAGGTAGCAAGGGATAAGCTGGAAGTACTACTTATTCTCCAACTCGTGAATAAATTATTTCTCTAAGAATCTTAACAATGAGGGTACGAAAACAAACCTTAACTTTTGAAATTATAAGACAAGAAACACATAATTTGTTATATATATTTCATGTACTTTTTAAAATATTAAAACAAAATTAACTTGTCTTGTTCGTAAAATTTGAATTTTAGTAAACACTGAAAGAATGGTATTCTCAAAATTATGCGTTAACAAAATATAAAATTTATGCTTAGTGTTCACCTAAAATTTATCCATAAAAAAGTGCATTTTTTGGATTGAGCTTGATTTTGACCAATAAAAAAGGTAAATTGCTATCTCTCATTATAACATCTAATTTATTTTCTAAATATCCATACAGCTATTGGTAACTACTTTTTCGTGGAATGCTTTTGACACATTGTTTGTAACAAGTTGTGGCAGGCAAAGGCAACCCCACTTTGTTAGGATTATGGTAACCTCACAATTAGTTGAATCATATATCAATTTTTGGGTGCAGCTGCAGTCTCCGCCGCGCGGAGTGGCAACGGTTTCTTTTTGGCGTACTTTTTATGTCGCCACGGAAATCTTCCAAAATTGAATATACACTGCATACATATGGATTAAATATATAAATATTGACAAAACATTTTGACTAGTAAAACAATGCAAATCTCGATTAAATATACACAAAATATTTTTTAACGGAAATCACCCCATCTCGACTAGTTAAACATTGCAAAACTGGATTAAATATACACAAATATGCAAAAAAATTTAACGGAATTAACGGTCGAGCAGTCACATCAGGTTGTATTTTTCCTGTCTATTTTGTTTTATTAGTTATCTTATTATTTCAGTATACCTTATTTCTTAAGATGCCTTCTATTTTTAGTGTAGTCAATAAGTTTCAAGAGAATTTTTCTCGCAACTTAAAGTTTACTTTTTCTGGTGGTAGACAAACTTTCGGGACTGAGGGAGTTGGTAATCGTTTTTTTTTGTTACGAGTTGTGTCGCGATAAAGAGCTTCTTTTTTTAACTTTTTAAAAGGAATCGGGATTAATTAAATCTAAATTTTCTTGCGATAAATGAAACGGGGAAATGACGTTTTCCGTTAGGAATTCAGAGCAATGGATACATGTGGATGTGTAGAAATCGCAGGGATAATCCAAATCCGTGTCCAAACTGAAAACAATCTATGCAAGAGCACTTGACCATATCGGAAACCGAAAATAAATAGAACAATCTAGAAAAAAGAAGAATCGACACTTCTGGATGCTAGAAAGGTTGCCATAAAAACATGAGATCATTAACCAGAGAAAAATTCGGGTTACCATCACCTGGCATTAGTCGCTTAAAACTGTGTCAAAAGTCGTTGCCACTCCGCGCGGCGGAGACTGCAGCTGTACCCATTCATATTACATAGCCTGGTTCCGTTAAGACTTTAAAACTAATAAATCATTTCTCATAAATTTTGGTTGCTTTAAATAATGCACTAGCAGAAATCAGCAAATAGTATCGATAGCTGAAAAGATTATTCAATCCCAACTTGCACAACCAGGAGGCACACATAAATCAAGTCACAAGCAGGATGTGAAAAAATCTTGATAAATAAAAAAAGATTATAATAGGATTTTTTTTTATTTAAATAGGATTCATACGATATTTTAATTTGCTCCTATGTTTAAACACACAAGACATGCAAATAGTGTAGGCTCTAGATAATGTTATATATTATAAGAGCTAAGAAAATATAACAGGAAAAATTCTTGAAAGATTAAAACTCTTTGGCTTTGTGTTTGTGAATTCAATTTCAAGATATAAATCCATAAAATTCTATATTAAAAAATAAGATTTTATCTGGAAAGAAAAATTTTTTCCCGTCTTTTCATCACCCAATGTAGTTAAAACTATTTAAGTTAAGTCAGACCGTTAAGTTGAAAATATTCTTAATAAATACAGAAGTAGCAAACTATAGAAATCTCTCCTTAAGAATGGCTTTCCCGTCTTCTACATAAATATTAAAATCTAAACAAGTTTCCAATTCCATAGGAGATAACTGACTGAAAATATCACTCACAATTATTTTTTAAAAATGTTTTAAAGACAATTGGGTTACTTGATTCAAATAAGATTTTTACAATTTTAATTAATTTGTTTCCTGTGTTTCAACTTATTAGGCATGCAAAATCAATGGTTACTAGATAATACTGATTTGTTACATATCTGAGGGCTTAGGAATTTCCGATTCCTTTATTAGAAATAATCAATTCCTTGGAAGGACATCAATTTAAGTCTAACCAACTCCTTTCCATGTGAAGATTATGTTAAAATTACCCGAAAACATTTCATACAATGTATGGAATGGTCTTGTATGTATAAAATTCGGCACTTGCTGATAAACAGACATGCAAGTGACACTTGTTATAAGCAAGTAAAGAGAAATATTTTTCGGTAAGTTGCCCCATTGTCATCCCAACATGAGATCTAACCCCCAGGGGGCCCAAATCCTTTTTCGTCCCCCAAACAGGAGGTAAATATTTCCAATGATAAACTTTATTTGTCAAAACTCACTTATACCAAGCATGTCTGACCCCTTGTAAACCTTTAAAATATTCATGGAAGAACCCAGAACCCCTTAACATAAGGGATAAATATGAGTAACTAAATATGCAGAGTGGTTTGATCTTAGGTTGCTGATTAGAAGGGTTGCAAAGTTTTAAAGATCAGGAACTCTTTGGGTCCTAATTTTTTATGGCTAGGGCCCAGCCCTCTCCAACATGAGATATTATGAAAGACTGATAATATTGGTAACTATTTATGTTAACAAAATAAAGAGTTCCAAAACATTTATGTATGAAGTTAGAAACTCAGTGCATCCAATCAATATAATTATCTTTAATGTCCTCAAAGTAAGGAGGCCAGTAATTTAGGAGGTTCCAGTTTTAAAAAGGATCAATGTGGGGTGTTACTGAGTAGAAGCAAACTTTTAAACTGATTTACATTGTTCCATGTTCTCTCATTTTGAATATCATTAAACTGAAGAAAAAATTAAAGTGACTTAAAGCAATGATTTTTTAAATAAAAATAACTTGATTTAAATCAGCATACCCTGGTCACAAGTAATAATTATAAAATTGGATTGGTTTTAATGATGTAAAGACCATACTACACCAGGCACAAGACTGTCAGTAATTGGCACACACATACACTCAGGGTGGAATCAAACCTATGACTGGCCCTTCTATAATTGGACCTTTAATTTAGGATATAAAATTCGAAAATATTCTGTTACTCCAAGTGGTAGTTTTCACTTTGACTATGTGCATGATTACATCAATGCATAAATGATTTATTTATGGACCTTTAAAGGATGGATTGGTTTGTTGGGGTTTTATGGTGCAAGAGCCATGTTTGGTAAAGATGTCGAATCAGGGGCATGTTTGTCGCCATCACAATTTCATTAAAAAAAAACGTAGACTTAATGAATTAGTTAAAGGGAGAAAAACTAGTGAAATTGAGTAAGAGTATTCTTTTGCTAGTAACACCATGGCCGATTGGCAGCAGTTTGTTAATGAACAAATCTTAAATAACATCGAGACAACATCGGAGAAGATTCGTGGGGTTAACAAAACTTTAGAATCCAAATTTGGGAAGAGGAAATCTGTTTATAAGATTAAAATAAATTTATTCACCTTATGTACAGTTTTTTGTAATACATCTGTTAAATAATGCCACCGAGTAACATTAGGGTTGGTGGTGAAAAAAGTCGCCAAATGGATTGGGGGTCTATACTGCATCTGTTCCTTGGCGATAAATCGCTAGTGCCTTGGATTCGACATCTTCATCCCATGTTTGGCCAGGTCCTTAAAAGGAATTTTACTTAATGGAGATCACAATGGTTAGCAGTGTGAAACCAGCTTCAGTGTATGCCTGTTGTAAAGTAATCAATTCATAAGAATAGACGAAAACAATGCATCCTCACAATTGGTGCTTTCAGCATGATTTCTGGCTCAGAATTGGCAAAACAATTAATAACCATACATAACACCAGAACTTTCCCTAGTGAGCTTAACCACCCATATACAAATGCACTTCCCTGAGGTTATGTTATGAGCCTCTTGCCCAGAAGCACCCCAATCATTAATTTATAGTTTTTAGATTGTTACGAGGAAGAATGGAATTTGGATCATACAAGCGAAAAAGGACAACTGGTTCCAAAAAACGAAATTTAAGAGCAAAAAAAAATACAACTAAAGACTAGTCATTTTGAATCCTAACAAAATCTTGGTTCATTATGTTGCACTTTTTGAAGAGACAACTGTATATCAAGTTGTCATCAATAAAGAATAAGTAAACTGGTTGTAGCAGATACATGAAAAATTAAAATGCAACACCATTTTATTAAGTTAACTTTTATTTTTATGGTTTACAAAATTAATGCAAATTATCAACAATTTTCAGAGCATAAGGATACAATTGAACTTTCAGAATTTTCTTAACTTGTTAGCAACAGATTTTATGGAATATTAAGTCTTCTTTCAAGAAAAGCTCAAGGCACTAAATTAAGTCTGAAATATATGTTTGGATCATAATTGCTTGCAATGATTTAACAAGATTCTAACTAAAGTATGACGATTTCACTTACATTCGTCAGTGATTTGATTTTTTACGTGTATATTTAAACCTGTCCAAAGTATTCATTTGGAGATCACAGCAATCAAGCAAGCATGAAATTTAGATTTAAGAATTTCCAATATAAAACGGTACACATATATCCTTAGCATGGAATAGAACAAGATTCGTGTGCCCATAAGTAAATGCAATCATAATCTACATTACATAATTATAGGAAATATGAAAATTAGCAAACCTCTGCGCCTCCTGAACTTCACTTGAAATCGCTTGAAGTAGGATTTATTCTTTACAACTTTCACAAACCCCTAAACAGATGAGAAAATGTTTTATTCAGCAAATATATATTACATTCAACATTTTATAAATGATTGCAAGATAGTTCAGAAATGCTTCCAAAACCGGGGGAAATGTAGTCGTATGTACAAATACAGATTACGTCGTATTTACTATTCTGTGGCAAAACATTTACAAGTAGCGAAATTCATATTTAAATTATATATGAACAGCTTAATTTAATATTGTAAAAACAACTCGTTTGACATGAAAATTTTCTACAGGACTCCATTAAAGCCACATGGCAGATTTGCAATCATAATTCATCGGCCAGTTAAACCAACAAATATTGGGAAAAAGGTACTTCATAGCACATTTAGGTACAGTAAATTCTAGATTACAGATAATTTTAATGAATTTTACCATTTTTAATTAGTTTAAACTTCAGATAGCTTCGGCTAAGGGGTGACCGAATTCAAAACACAACGTAATTTTTGACGCTAATGCAACTTTTCTCTGGATTTTCATCCAGTTGATACAGAGTGCAAGAATGTTGCCAACAAAGTTTTTACAAATTAGATTAACTCTTTAAAGTGTAATGAGTTTGATGACCGCAATGATATTTAATTAAAATATTTTATTTAATATTTTAGATGAGCTCATGAATGCGTGCTTTTTAATAAAAACTAATTCAATTGAATTTTTTAAATATTGAAGTTTGAAGTGTTTTTTTTAACAAGGGTGGTAGAAAGGGAAATTGGTAAGCAATGAAATAAAACCTCAATTACACTACCGACCACAACATAAAAGTTGCGTTGTTTTAAATATATCAATATCAAGTTATTAATTTTGAACAAGTTAATATCTCCTGTTTGTGAAAGATCCTTCATCTCCAAATGGAGGTTAATCAAACAAAAGTGTTCATTGTAAGTAGGATCATTTCAGTTTACTCTGTTCACAACTTCTTTACCATGTACTCGTCTGGTTTTTCTTTTTGTTTGCAAGATATGAACAGGAGCAACAGCTTTTATATAATAGTACAAATATTCTTAGTTGTTTTGGCAATTAAATTAAAACTAAATATAAAGTTGTAATAATTTATCGGGTTTGGGGAAAGAAAGATATCTAAAACGTAACACATTTATGTCCGAAGTGATATTTTTCCTTAGATAGGATCCCCAGACCCATTCTAGCTATGGAGGATGGATATGAATATATTGTTATACAATCTCTGAAAGTTATCGTAAAAGAATATATGGAAACAGTATATATTCATCCTATTCATCATGAGCTGTTCTTGCACCATAAAACCCCAAACTCCAATCCATCATGAGCTGCATTACAGGTCATTGAGAAAACAAGCCTCGTTTTGAATTGAGATTGACACTTGTTTACTACTTTGTCAATTGTCATCATTTTAAAACGTACTGAATTGAGGGAGAAAATTTGTAGTTAAATTAACTTTGTCTCCATCTAGACCAGTGGTACTTAACCTTTTTAGTGATCGGCACCCCCTTAAATCTAAAAATAAGTTCTCGCACTGCCTTGAAAAATGTTTTTCTATTTCTTTATTTAGGAAATTACATCTATTGCAAGATAATTTATGTATTGAAAGATAAACATGCATTTACTTATACATACAAAACAATATCTCAATTTTTTTTAATGGCTACTTTGTTTATTCATAATAATATTTTTGAAGTGAGGCTCCTTTTTGAAAGAGCCTCGCATAAATCATCATTTTTTATTACTGCAGAGTAAAATATTTCTCAGTAAATAGGTTTTTCTAACCTGGTGTAGTGTTCGAAGCAGCATCGTTTACTCCAGTTTATATATCTCAGTAGCTGAGACAAAGGTAGAGAGGGAGGTGTGGGAGTCCCAAAAGTCGATGTAGCATTCGCTAGTTTCTCACAGGCGGTAGCTTCCATCGAAAATTTAGGAACTTCTCTCGCTCCCTTGGAAATGCTTTCTCGCATCCCCAGGGGTGCACACATCTCAGGTTGAGAACCACTAATCTAGACCATAAAAATAGAATAATGCTCAATATTTTTATTATTATAGAAATTTATTTTCGTTCCATCTTAAACCTCATTTAAAAAAACAAAAACCAATTCTATGCTTCTATTCAGTTTAGTTTTTATCAAAAATAAGGCAAAGTCACATTCATGTACTAAAATATTTGTCAGTTTCCATCCAAGGTTGCTTACAAGTTGAAAACCAGATTAAAGTGAGGTTAATAGATTTTCATGTTTTCTTTTCTCTAGCTGTATACATAATTTGCTTGTCTTAGTTGAAAATAAATTTCTATAAAGTAAACATTGAAGTGTTTATCAAGTTGCATGGAAATAGAAAATTGATCATTAAAACCATGTAAAATAAATTGCTGCTATGTGTTTACAGCATATGTAATAATAAGAAATGATTAGCTTTAATTTTACACTCATTTCCTGGTCTCTAAAATTATGGTTGCTGCATGGTTAATGCTTTCGCTGAGTTAATTCTGGTTTCTGAACTAACCCTACATGGAAACTCCCACATGTGAAGTGAATTTGCTGGAGTCAATTATCTTCACTTCTTACCTCTCTTATGGGGTGAAATCAGTCAAAACACCCAACAATGCTTTTCTTCCATCCTGTCTGTCACCTGGAGTGGTTTCCCAGTGGGTTATGGGGATACGTCCATGCTGCATTTCTTCTGTTGGTGTTTGGGTGCTTTACCTTTGGAACTGAGGAGCTTGATTGTGAAAGTGCCTCTATTGGAAAACTGACAAAATATTTTTTATAATACAGATCAATAAGATTATTATTTTATGAAAACGGCAGCTTGGAGATTTTTCAACCGATGAATTGGGAAATGATTATGCATCTAGTCTGAAAATTATCTGGAAATTTTCAAAGTAAACAATGCTGTTACTATTGAATGAGATTCGTAAATGGTGTAGAACAAAATGATGTGTGTTCCCTTCTCCTCAAACTTTTCTGGTTCCATGCCAAATTTACCATTTAGTTCATAACAATACTTCAAATTATTTATAACAGATAATATGTGAACATATTAGAATGATTACAATTAATTACTGACTAGTGTTCGAAAGAGTGAGAAATCGAAAATACTTAATCAATGTTGGGCATAAAAATTTCGGTTGACTTCTGTGTTATTTATGAAAAGCACAGCCAACAAGCCTAGAATTATGTATTTTAATGATTGAATACAAATTAACAGAAAATTATTAATTTGTTCATAAATTTTATTCATTATAGAGTGTTTAAAATGAGTTTAAGAGAAAAGAATTCACGTTTGAAAAATTGCCCATCTCCAACTATCCCCAAGTTGTTGCTGCTGGATGAGACTGACAGCATCCCCATATTGACAATGTATGGAAGTTAACACTATCTGAAATTAGGAGAAATCGAAAGGGGCATCTTTGAAATTGTAAAGCATCATCACCATGGCCAAGATTTTTTTTACATCATCTTTTAGCACTTTGTAGACAATGCCAGTAGGGTAGAAATTATGTTTGTAATCTTCAGATTTTTCCAATGCAGACACCAATTGACAAAAGTCCTTTGGCAGAGATAACAGATATACTAAAATACATGGTCAATATAAAAAAGGCTATTATAGCTAATACAAATGGTCTTTAGCCTCCCGTAATAGGAGAAAAGAGTACTACAGAATAAAACAAGGCATACAGCCAGATGAGAAACTTCCTTGACGTCAGCACTTCTGCAGAAGGGATGGGGTAGGCTATAAGAAACTTGCCAATGTGATGCCAGTGGGTCACAAGACAATCATGCCTATTTGGTAGATTTGAAGAGGCAACTGTCTTCCTCGGAAAAGACAGCTCCCTCTGGTTTATCTTTTATTCGATTAAGAGGTAGACATTAAATTATTTTGATCTTTAAATGTAAAAAAGACAACAGATTTTAGAAATGTACACTGTTTTAGGTCATTTTTGAGATTCTTAGAGCATTTTTTTGTGGTTATTTTTTGAGATTTTGGAAAAGTGTTTTAAGTTTTGTTCTGAGTTTTACAAATTTTTGTTTTAAAACATTCTCAACTCGCAGTCTTTAATCCATGGTTTCCTTTTTGCTTCAAAGCATAACAAATAACATATTTTCAAACTTTTGACACCAAAAAGTCACTAATCTACCCTTTAAAGCAAAAACCCTTTCTACACTTTTCTGTTTCTGGGTGAATCATTGACACTGGAAAGAGTGTTGGGGTCTAGTCTTGACAGTGGACTTTTGGGAGTTATAAAGTAATTTTGTAGTTAAAACTTTTTATAGTAAAGTAGTGCTTCCTAAATTGTAGTCCATGGGTCGATGTCGATTCCAGGACTAAAACAACAGGTCCTCCCAAGGTAAACAAAAGTGTTGCACTAAAAAATGTCTGAGAACAAACCAGAACACTGCAATACTATTGTGCCATCAAATTGCACATTATTTATGCTGTGAAGTGTGAGTAAAAAATTTTTACAACAAATCATTTGTTTTATGGAAAGAAAAATATATCTTAGGTCAACAAAATCCTGGCACTGATCACTATTACCATCACCCCACATAGTAATTGTGTTTATAAATTTGTTTTGTAATTTGGTTCATTATTTTTGCAGGATGATGAAGACATACCTTATGAAGAAGAAATACACAGAAATCCTTTTTCTGTCAAGCATTGGTTGCGTTACTTTGAATTTAAAAAAGAAGCATCGAACCATGTTATAAATTTACTTTTTGAAAGAGCTTTGAAACAATTGCCTGGAAGGTAATTTATTTCTGTTTGATGCTTTGTCCTTTTTTGAAAAATGTAATTTTTCTATGTATTAGAAACATAAATAGTGCTTCTCATGAAGTTAATTTTCAAGCAGCTTTTAAAAGCAATTTATTCATTTTTCCAAGTGAACAAATATTAGAATGCATTCAAAATTTCATTAATGTAATTTTTATAAGTCAGATATATCTTGTATTTATCATCAGTGTCAATCTTTGTTTTAGAATTATTATTGCATAGTGTAAAAGTATTTGATATACATCACCTTTAGAATCATAATATGAGGGCCTACTATAGTGTGGTTCTGGTGGGAAGGTAGAAGATCGCCCATTTCTAGAAGGATTGTAAGTTCACCAGAAGAAAGGGCTGCCATATTCATATGAAAAATCATTTGTGGTGATCACTTGCGGATTGCTTGAGGCACACCAATAGTAGAAATGCATTGCTTACATTTAACATCCTTTAATTGAAGGGATAGACCCTTTTAAAATTATGTGATTTGAATGCCAGCTCACCAGATCCTGACTAATTTTGTTTTATCTTAACAGCAATCTTTAGCTTCCAGAATTCCTACTGTATTCCAAAACTGAAGATTTTTCTCATGTAGGCAAACTAGTTTAGAGGATTTTAAGAAGTCTACAGAGAATTAAATGTTTTTATTTCCAAAGTCGGGCTGAGAAATTTTTCACGCATAAATGTACCACATATTTTTTCGTGGGAAAATTAACCTGTCCACAAATTTTAAAATTATGTGTTCCAACAGAACTTAATGTTTAAAGAAATTGTTTTAAATTGAATTACAAATGAACATTTGGTAAAACAGATGTAATTACCCTTTAATCCACATACTGGTATATTTAATAACCAAGCATATACATAAAATAGAAAAATGAGTCAAATGTTTAATAATTTTAAGGCCGAAACATTTTTAGTTGTTATGGTTGTGTTCCTTGGAAACAATGTATAACTTCCAAGATAATCTGAATAAACTAAAAACAATTCTGTGTTTCAAATTAAATGTCGATTTAAATATTTTCAATTTTCATAAATCATCAAAATTGTGAAAATCATACAAATGAAGAAAATATTGTTGTAAAGAAAAATAAAATATGACTTTCATAAATGTATTAATAATAGTAAAATCCAAGAAAAACAGTGATAACCCCTTTTCTGTGCAATATTTTTGTTTTATTTTGCATTCTTAATGCAGTTCTAATTGAAGTTAATGCTGATTTTTGATGGAAAGTAAACCAGTGTATAAAAATCAGTGAACTTGTTATCGCCTTACTTTTTGCAGTATTGCTTTTTCTTGCTATCTTAGAGATAGTGCTCTTCGCGAAAATCTAAGGACTCAAAATATGGTCCTGAAAATGCACCTCTAACTAAAACATTTAAAAATTTTATAAAGTTCATTCCCAAATAATTATAAATTTTTACGATTCAACAAAATTGAATAGTTATTTTCATCCTGAAACTTTGTTTTTAAATTGGTAGTTTTCTTGGGGTGCAATATTTTGGAATGAAAGTACCTAGAGCCTTTGAACATCCATATCTGATCTTGAAAGGTATGAAATGCATCATGCTATATTAACTGCATACCAAAGTTTTGTTGTATTGCATGTCATAAATTTCAAAATTATGCTTTAACTGCTATCAAAAATTATATCGGATGTGTTATTTTTCGTACACTTGCTTAAAACCAATTGAAATCTAATGTATTGCTATCTCCTTGTAAACTAGTTTTCTTACATTTGTGTGATGAACATAATGTATAACACTTATGTAATTTGAGGTGATTTCTGATTAATCAACTTAATTTTCTTGAATTTACAAATATGACGGGAGATTCCCAATCTATCTTTAATACCACTAAATAGTGGGCGTACGTTAAAACTTCAATTTGGAAAGAAAATGTTTGGAGTGCTTAAATAGTTCCTATTTTGTTTTGTTAATGCCAAAATTATAAGTTTCCTTTTTCATTAGCTTTTGTTTCTTTTCTGATGGAAAGTTTCTGTGTGAATTGTGCTTATACACCAGCATTTTCTCTGAAATTTATTTTTCAAATTTACTAAAAATAGATCCATGGAAAATGATGGTAATTATTGCAAAACCAATCAATTTTAATATTAAAAGTATTTTGTCAGTCAATTTTTTGCTGACAATTTGAGAAATGCCTTTGAATAAAATTTTGATATAAATATTCATAATATGTGTTAACCCAACTGAATGATTGGAATTGCAAAGTGATTTATAGAAACAATTATATATTATATGTAAAAGTATAAATTGATACCTGTTTTTCTCTATAGCTATATCATTTGGCACAAATATCTGAAGTTGAGGAGAGCTCAAGTTCGTGGGAAATGTGTCATAGATGCAGCTTATGAAGATGTTAACAGTGCTTTTGAACGGGCTTTAGTTTTTATGCATAAAGTTTGTATTTTTTTGTGATCTATATTTTATTTGATTGAAGTTTTTAAAGTTTTCATCTAAGTATTCCACTAAGCATTTAAAACAAATAAAACCGATTCAATAGTTATTCAGGGCTTAGAATCTGTATATTGAATGTGATGATGTGTGAACTAAGACCTTAAATATCTTAATTAGCGAGTTGTAAAAATTACGAAACCGTAAGTCTATTTTATCTTGGGCAAAAAAAACATTAGTGTGATGTACTATAATTTTGTCTTTACTCTGATTTATTCTCAACAGATTTTATAGTCTGTTTCCCTTTTGATTTTCATTGTAGATCTATCAAAAAATAAATTATTTTTGAGAAGAAAGTCAAACTATTGAGAAGATTTTCCTTTTGTCAACTAAAATTCTTTTTTCATTCATGTTTATTTTGCCATGCATATAAATCACATATAGCAAGTTGTATATATAAAATTTTTTCTATGAGTCGGTTTTTACTTACATTCGGTAAACATACATTTTTTTCATACAGATGCCTCGTATATGGTTGGACTACTGTGAATTTCTTACTTTTCAATGCCAAATAACAAGAACTCGTCATGTATTTGATAGAGCATTACGTGCTCTTCCAATTACTCAACATCACAGGATCTGGCCTTTGTATTTGAAATTTGTTTCTACAAAAGGAGTACCAGAAACTGCAGTTAGAGTGTATCGCCGCTATTTAAAGGTAGGTACAATTTTCATATGTATCAATTTTTTTTATCAGATTTAAAATTTTTTAATTAAGATTAAATTTAATAGTGATTAGTTATAAATAGACTTTTGAATATTGATTATATGCATAGTTAGAATTCAATCAATAAAAGTTTTAATGTTAGTACATGGTATACACATGCAAATTATGCAAAAAAATTTCCTTTTTGAAAATCAAGTTATGAGTGAAATGCAAAAGGTTTTCAATTGGTGTAAGATGTTCATACTGAAACATTTATAAAAACTTAGTGTGTGTGTAGAATATTAGAAAGCCATTCATAAAGTCTCCATCTCTCAATATGTTACTTCTGTATTTGTAGAAAGAATTTTCAACTTAACTTTTACTTTAAAAAATTTTGTAACAAAAAGGCCGGACAATTGAAATTTATTTATTTCATTTATAAAATTAAAATTTTTGTCTCAATATGTTTATTTTTAATTTAGAATTTTTAGTATTAATTTTTGTCAAGAAATTGAATTTAAGTGGTTTAAAACCAAGGCCTAAGAATGATTTTTATTGTTTTAATCTTTAAAAAATTTGCCTGCTATATTTCCTAATTCCTCATATATACTAATATTTAACAAATCAGTACTGTCTAAAACTACAATGTGATTTGCATGTCCCATATCAAACATGTTTAAAGATTTGTAGGTAACAAAGTAATTAAAATGATTTAAATTAAAAAAATGTGGTTTAAATAAAATAAATCTGATTTTTTATTTAAAAAAATATGATTTTTTCACTTTGTTGAACATAGAATTGTATATTCAAGTTGAAAATTAATATAGCCTTATTAGTGTATTAATTTAATTTTCTTCAGTTTGAATTTTGACTTTTATATTATATTTTATAGCTGCGTAATGAAGATGCTGAGGATTACATTGAATATTTGATGCAAATCGATAGACTTGATGAAGCAGCTGTTAAATTAGCTGAAATTGTAAATAGTGAAAGATTTGTATCCAAGTATGGGAAGCCAAAACATCAGGTATTCTGTCTAATAGTTATCTTAATTTTATGGTTTTATGACATAAATATCATGGATATTAATTAAAAATAATAAATATGGTATCATCTAATAGTATTCTTAGATTTTCATGGTGTATGAGTAAGATTAATCTGTATGCAATGTGCATACAGATTAATGTCACGTGTAAAAATTTAACAAAGTATAAAACAATGATTAAGTTAAAATATGAATTTATTTAAACACTTGGTTAAGTTAGTTAATTGACGAGAAACGATGAACAACATGACAAACTACAAAGCAATTAGTGAGAAACACGTGAGAGGGCAAGTTTTAACTTGGCAAAAGATATTTGTTGATCTTCATGCCATTCGAACTTTGCGTCCTTTTTCAAAAGATCATTTAAGGGCTTGGCCAATTCCGAGAATCCCTTCACAAAGCGGCGATAGAATGAACAAAGTCCCAGGAAACTTCTGTCAGTTATTGTCTCTGGTACTGGGAATTTCGAAACGGCTTCTATCTTATCAGGGTCGGGGTGAATTCCTTCTTTATCAACCCGGTGACCCAAAATTGTAAGTTTCGTTTTTCCAAAGTGACATTTTTCCGAATTCAGGGTGAGTCCGGCATTACGCATGCATCCCAGAACTTGTCTTAATCGTTCAATATGATCTTTAAATGAACAGGCATATACAATGACGTCATCCAAGTAGCATAAACAGATCTTCCACTTGAGTCCCTTTAGCAGGCTGTCCATCATCCTTTCAAAAGTTGCCGGAGCATTGCACAGGCCGAAGGGCATGACCTTAAATTCATATAAGCCGTCGGGTGTTACAAAAGCTGTTTTTTCTCTATCTTTCTCATCGACAGATATTTGTCAATATCCGGACTTCATGTCCAATGATGAGTAAATATTGGCTCCTGAAAGACTATCCAGTGCATCGTCAATTCTTGGAAAAGGATACACATCTTTTTTTGTTATTTTGTTTAAGCGACGGTAGTCTACACAGAAATGCCACGTACCATTCTTTTTCTTTACTAGAACTACAGGTGAAGACCAAGGGCTGCACGATTCCAAGATTTGTCATACGATCTACTTCATTTTGAATTGATATGTCGTTCTGCCAGTGAAACTTGATAGGGTCTGTGTTTGAGCGGTGCGTTGTTTCCGGTATCAATTTTGTGCTCCACAGTATTCTTCGTTTGTAGAGGCTTGTTTCCCAGGTCAAAAATGTCTTCGAACTCTAGCAGCAAATCCAATAACTCCATTTTTTGATGGTCGTTAAGCTCCGGATTGATGAGGGTTTTAAATTTTTCCGTAAGCTCTATGTTACGATGCAGTGTGTCAGTATTCAAGGGCTTAAGGTCCAATGTACAAGTACTACTGGTTTGAATGTCAGTCATTTCGGCTATGCGCATTCCACTCGGGATCAATTGAGGTTTTGTGGAGTAGTTGGTTACCCATGTTTTCCCATATCCTTCTCCGAAACCAATAATAGAAGCAAGGACACAAAGTTCTTTCTCAAATACCAGGTCATTAACACACCTGTGATCATAGCTTCACACGGTTCATGATTCTCATTTACAGCGGAGATCTGAATTGTAGACTTGGCGGGAATGATATAATCACTATCAGCATATAGAAAACAGTTCTTATTTTTCGGCTCTATATCCTGGGGCAAAATTTCTCTCTGTTGGATTTCCTCCCGACCACAATCAATCACGGCTTCAGTAGCTCTGAAAAAGTCCCAGCCGAGGATTATTTCATGGCTGCAGCTGGAAAACACTAAAGATTCAAAACTACTCACTTTGTCGTCAAGACCAATCCTCAACACACATCGTCCTTTAGGAATCACAACCTTACCACTGGCAGTTCGCAGAACCGGTTTATGTTCTACGAACATTGGCACTCTTAACTTACGTCGAAGACCTTCTGAAATCACTGAATAATCGGCACCAGAGTCTACCAGGGCTCTAGCATGGTATTTTTTTCCTAAAACCACTTGAGCAAAGTTCTTATTCAATTTCACAGCAGCGCAACATGGAGGCTTTCTGGTCAGAGCGGCCTCACCTCCGTCATACGCCGCATTGATCAGTTTTCCTCAGTGATACGGCGTGGTGAACGACTCGTAGGTGACAAAGACTGTCGGCGAGCCTGATAGTGTCGAGGATACGGTGAGCCACTGCGATACGATCCAGACTGGTTGATGTTATAGGTGCTGTCAGCATCGATAATGGAGTCATTGTCTGATGGCCGATGTTGACCTAAGTCGGCTTGGGACCTAATATCTGCAAACGCACGTCGTCGGTCACGACAGTATTTGGTAACATGTCCCGGGCGTCCACAGTGGAAGCAGACTGGAACATTTTTAGGAGTTTGCCAAAGATCAGTCTTTCGAGCCGAAGGTGACCAACTGCCCCTATCTCGATGCTCTGCATTCCTAGGGGTTTGATGTGGATTTCTTGGTTGTGGCCTTCTTGCGGACGTGAATTTCCTAGAAAATTGCTCCTCCGGCATAAAATCAGTACGGGCGTCCACAGTGGAAGCAGACTGGAACATTTTTAGGAGTTTGCCAAAGATCAGTCTTTCGAGCCGAAGGTGACCAACTGCCCCTATCTCGATGCTCTGCATTCCTAGGGGTTTGATGTGGATTTCTTGGTTGTGGCCTTCTTGCGGACGTGAATTTCCTAGAAAATTGCTCCTCCGGCATAAAATCAGTACGGGCAATTGGTGCTAAGTTATGTTGCACTTCTCTGTGTATTGATTCAAGAGTATTAACATCTTGTATTTTCAACATTCCTGGAAGGACCTTTTGAATCTCCTCTTGTACGATTCTCTGAACTAATGAAGAAATGTCACTTTCCTCACTGAACGAGGACACAGCTGCAACGTTTGGTAATCGTTCAAATTGTCTTTGTACATGCTTATGTTTCATGTTCTCAATGTCTCGGCAATGGGTGATAAAATCTGCTACAGTCTTATTGTCTTTCATGAGTAAAATTTGGTAAAAGTCTTTGGCGATTCCTTTCATAAGATGTTGTATTTTCTCTAAATCAGACATTCTGGCGTCAGCCTCACGACACAGAGCTAAGACATCTTGTATATAGGATTTGAAGATTCGCCCGGGTGCTGCGCTCTTGTTCTCAATGCTTCTTCCACTCGCTGTTTGACATTGTCAGTAGGACCAAAAGTTTCGGTAAATGTTTTTTCGAAATCAGTCCAGCTTAAAAAGGAGTCTTCGTTGTTTTCAAACCACTTAAGTGCTGTGCCTCCGAGATAAAAGCTCACGTTTGCGAGGCGGACCATGTCATCCCATCCGTTGCATTTCGAAATTCTCTCATAGTTCTTTTTCCACCGTTCAGGATCCTCATTTGGTATGGCTAAGAACATATAGGGTTCCCGTGGCATCTGGTAAGTAACAAAAAGAGAAGTCATGGTCGAGGCTTCCTCTTTCATCATTCGGGTTTTTAATCTGTTCGGCAGCAATCCAAAAGCAGGCGGCAATCCCAGAAGGCACGAACTACCGCCGTGGTTCTACCCGGTGCCTCCACCAAAATGTCACGTGTAAAAATTTAACGAAGTATAAAACAATGATTAAGTTAAAATATAAATTTATTTAAACACTTGATTAAGTTAATTAATTGACGAGAAACGATGAACAACACAACATGACAAACTACAAAGCAATTAGTGAGAAACACGTGAGAGGGCGAGACCGCCACATGGCCACTTGCTACTATTTATACGGGATTAATCTCCAATCGTTTGGTCTATCTTCTTCTTTTAAATGTATTAGGTATTTAACTCCTCTGCGGCACTGTAGACTGGAATCGAACACTAAACTAAAGGTTCGAATGGAATCGAATGCTATCCCACGGGGGCCCAGAATAGATACCCCGTTACACTATTATTATGTGATACTATTATAATAGTATACACATTGCATACTATTGATTTGCATAATGTGATACTATTGATTTTGCAATGTGTTGTACATAATTTTATTGGTCTCATTAATCAGTCTAGATATTTTAAAACTCAAAGCTTTTATTTCAAAAAAGGGATAAAACTTGTGAAAATTAATGTAGCTAAACGTCTCTCCTGAATGAATAATATTACAATGCATTGTTACTGAGTGAAACTTTAAAGGCTTTGTGAAAACGGTGTTTCAATAAAATATATATTTTGTTTTTCCTCACTGAGTTTTGTCTTTTGACTCAGTATGACTTTTCATGCCCACTTGTTTTAATATTGTGAACATATATGTACTATACCTCCTATATGTACTTCACGACTGCCAGTGTATGTTGGCAGTCCATTTGGACTTGTGCAGTGCACTTAAGATTTGTCTTTTGACAAATCTTAAGTGTAAAAATATATTTGGAGGCTTAGTGGAAACTGAAGTGATGTCAAAAGTCAAGCATTTGTATTGTAATATTGTTTATTATACTTTTAAAAAATCATTTAAAATTTTTCTTTGATTTTTCAGTTATGGAATGAGTTGTGTGAACTCATTTCTAAAAATCCTGATAAGGTAAAATCCCTGAATGTTGATGCTATTATTCGAGATGGATTGCGTCGCTTTTCTGATCAAGTAGGACATTTTTGGAATTGTTTGGCTGATTACTACATTCGAAGTGGATTATTCAATCGGGTATGGGGAGATTAATTTTTATATTTAATATTTTAAGTAATTATGAATAAGTTTGATTTAAAAATGAGGCAAGTATTTACTCATAAAAATATTTAACATTGGAGGGATGTCATATGATAGAATTATTAAAATATATATGTAGGGCCCATCCCCATACTGTCACCAGAGGTCGCGCAGAATTGTGACTTTACTTTAAAAAAACTTAGGTGGAGTTGTGACAGTGACTGATAAACACGCTTCTATGCACAGGTGGAACAGGCCATACAACTCATACATGTTCTAGTGAAGGCTATGCCCTGATCCATGTAACCTCTTATGTACCTAATTTTAGATTCCTAATTTTAAATGTTGTGTTAGTCCTCAGTGTCATCCAGCTTCACACCTTATATATCGTACTACATATATATCAACCAATTCACACTTCTGTAAAGTTGTGAAGTACAAAAGCTTTTTATTCACTTTCTTTAGCATTTCAAATAGTCATAACCAAAATTTATAATATAGTGCTATTTTCCATTTGAATACATTTTGAGCTTGATAAATTAAATGCTTATTTGGTCTTTTGGCTTTATTCTAAACTGGGAGCTAGTAACCATAGGTTAAGTTATTGCATTAGATTTTCATTGACAGTTTTATCAGCTTGGTTTTTGAATGGTTAATATTCTGGCTGTAAATACAGTAGATTTTGGATTCATATTCAAAGGGATAAGGGTAAGTAAGGCTTGTTTTACCCTCACTTACCTTTCTACTTTTTCCTCCCTCATTGTAATTTTAAACTTTTAATGATTTCTTTGCCATGTGTTTGCTGCAGCTTGGCCAATATCTGGCCCTTGCGCCATTAAATTTCAATAAACCAAACTAGTATGGGTCTAGACAGGGAAATTTATAGGAGTTGTGATATAAATTAAGTTTAAATGATGTGACCAATAAACGAAACTAAATATTTGATAGTGTGCAAAGAGGATTTTACAAGTAACATAAAAATAGCAAACTAATATTTTTGCCAATATGTGATCTTTAATTAAGTACTGTAAGAAATATGCTGTCTTTTTTCTTCGTATAAACTTTCATAACTTCGGGGTTTTACATTTGTTTTGAAACCATTCTCTGACAAACACTCAGAATATTATTGATCAATTTTAGTCTATAATTAATGTCGTCTTATATTTTTGTCTGTGGAATAATTTTTGTATTTTTATATACTATCCATATTTATATTTGTTAAATTGTTTTAACTAATTCTGTCTAGAAATTTTGTTTATGAGAATTGACTGTTATTTTCCTTAAACCAATTGAGTGCTTTTGTCAAGTCAAATAATACAATTTTCTGTAAATGTTTACAAATTAAAATTTTTAGGCTCGTGATATATACGAAGAGGCAATCAATACTGTAATGACTGTACGTGACTTTACTCAAGTAAGTGCTAAGTTTAACTTACTTATTAATCTATTAATATTTTTACTTATAATGTCTTTATTTTAAATTAAAAATTGTAGCTACAGGTAAAATGATTGTTAAAACATTTTGTATCACGTGGATTTATATCATCAGATTTCAAAGTTCCTTCCTATTTGTATAATTGTTTAAAATTAGTACTGATTTGTTGCATTTCAGATGGAGTATAAGCAACAGTCATTTGAAGAAAAAAATTAGATTTGTCTAATTCTCAGTACCAACTGTTCCTATATACTTTTTACTAATTACTACTAATTTGAAAAACAAAAGTTCATGTAAAATAGTACTATGTTATAAGGCTAGAAGTGAACATTTTCATAAACAAGGTGTATTTGTGTGCAAAAGACATTTAATAAGCTTCAATGTCAAATTTAAAAATTCACAGAACAGTTGGAAACATTGTTTTGTTACAAATAGCAAAAAAATATTTAAAAATAAAGAAATCTAATTTTTTTTTCGAACACATATAATATAATTTTTAAATTTCTTTTCTTATTTACTTTGTAAAAGGGGCATAAGAATTTTAAAAAATATTCTTTAACATGCCACGATCAATAAAAATGTATATAATTTGAATTGCTATACTAATGAAATTGTTATTCCTTAGTTATATGTTCAGATCCTTCGATTTAAACTCATATATCTTATTTAGTGATTTATGCAATTAATACAAAAATCTGATTGCTTTTCATCACATCATTTTATTTGATGGATGATTTTTCAATCATCTTATGGTCTATGATCTATAAATGTGATTAATCTATATGACAGACTCTGACGATGGGTGTTTAAATAATTAAAATGTTTACATAACTTTAAACAAGTTCAAGTAGTGGTACAGATAAATGCCTAAAAGTATAAATTATTAATTAAATGCATTTTGTGCAGGTCTTTGATGCTTATTCTCAGTGTGAAGAAAGTCTGATTAAAGCAAAAATTGAAGAAGTTGAAAGGGAAGGTTCAACTGAAGAAGGTAAGTCAAAACTTCAAGTCATTGAGAACTCTGAATTATTTTAACTTTTTCTAAAGATAGTTGTGCTGTTGGAGTGTGAAAACAGATTTCTTTTTGAATTTTCATTCCTATATCATTCCATTGTTAAAATATTGCTTTTATTATAATATCTTGTGTTTTCTACTTTTTAATTTTATTAATTTATGAGCTATTTAGAAGGAACTTATAATTATTATGCTGTATATCTTAGAGAAGCCATTCTGTGCCATTTGATTCTCAAGAATGGATATAAGTTAAAGTAACATGAAATACCAACTATATATTACAAACAGCATATGGTTTCTAATAGTTTAAGATGAAACTATTGAAGGCATATACTAATTTCAAAAAATATTTCACTAATTTAAGTGAGCAGATGCAAGCAATCAAAATGTCTTGAATTTTCCGTATAAATTTAGTTTTGTTTAGACCTTTTGAGATTTTTTCATGTAGACATATTTTTTACGTGGAAAGAGATTAATTTTAGCACTTTGTATATGTATTTTAAGTTAATATAACAAATAAAACTTATAAAAACAAGATTCTATTTTATTACTAAATTATAAATTGTTTAATTTGTGTAACTTTTTACAGAAACGCTTGATTTGGATTTGAGATTAGCATGGTTTGATTACTTATTAGAAAGGAGACCCCTGCTCCTTAATAGGTATATGATGTTTATTTATGTACAATTTTGTTTTTATAAAAAATTTTACCCAATTTTATTTTCTGAAACTAAATCTTTTTTAGTGTTCTTTTGAGGCAAAATCCACATAATGTTCATGAATGGCACCGTCGTATCAAGCTTTTAGAAGGAAAACCCAAAGAGGTAGTTAATTCAAATGTCTTCATGAATGCATAACATAAAATAATTTACAGTGGAATATTGTTTAATTTGTATATTTATTTTTCAGATTGTCAATACATATACGGAAGCAGTTTCAAAAGTGGATCCTAAGTTAGCATGTGGGAAATTACACACTTTGTGGGTCTCCTTTGCCAAGTTTTATGAGTCTCATAAACAAGTTGATGATGTAATATCCATTTTTATGTTCTGCTTTATGATTGATTCATGCATACAATGTTATTCAAACTATATAATCTTAATCATTTAACAATGTGCAAAAGCAATATTGATGCAAGTATCATTGATATCTTTTTCAGGCCAGAATTGTTTTTGAAAAGGCAATACATGTCCCATATACTGAAGTTGATGATTTAGCATCAGTCTGGTGTGAATGGGCAGAAATGGAAATACGCCATGAGTAATTATTTTTGTTTTAATTGGGCTTTGAACAAAGTTGTAATTTAATAAAATTTTAATTATTTCTACTGATTTTGTTAGATTTATAATTTGTTTGTTTAATTTTACATAGCATTTATACAAATGGCCCAAATGTTGAAAATTCAAAACTTTCTATTTAAAACTATTACTAATTTTTGCACAAAAAATTCCCATTCCTGTTTTGTATGCTTTATTGTGAGAAATTTAAATCAGTTGTAGAGAAGTAAATTCCATATGCAATTTGAATTTTCCCATTGGAATTTCTAGCTATCCAAGCATAAGTTTACTGCATTCTTTATTTATCTTTGAATATAGTTCACATATGTCCATGAACTGCGCTTTAGTTGAAATATTTTTATGAAACAAATAAGGCACATGAACTGAGATTTTGAAGGAGTGAAACCTTTTTCAAAAAATATTTTTATGAATATCTGTTTTGTTATTACTGAGTAAAATAAATACTTATGTCTTCAGGTGATTTTTTTACTATTCCTTATGTATGAAATACATGATTTCATGTATAAGGAACTCATTTTCTTCCTTAGTAAACATGACAGTGCATTAAAACTAATGCAACGAGCAACAGCAGTTCCAGTTAATAAAGGCTCTTATCATGATCAGGTATATATTTCATTTTTCTATTGTGTCTGCAAATGAAATGTCTTTGATAGCGATAACTGGAAAATACAGTACCTGACCTACTCGAAATAATCTTCCTCTGAATTGACACACTGTTGCCACTTGTCTGACAAGGCCATGATCCCAGATCGAAAAAAGGCTTGTGTCTGGGATGCAAAGAAGTCATCAACTGCACAGTGAACCTCCATATCTTGGGTGAACCGTTTGCCAAACAGAAAGCGATCCAGGTGACGAATGAGATGAAAATCTGTAGGTGACAAGTCAGGGAAATAGGGGATGATGCATCGCTTTATAGCTCAACTCACATAGTGTCAGCATTGTCTGTTGTGCAACATGAGGACTGGCAGGTTATCTTGCAAGAGGAGAACGCCATGCCTGTTTACCAAAGCCAGTTGTTTCACCATCAATTTCCAGTGCATCTGTCGTAATTCATCACAATATCGTTCTGAAGTGATGGTTTGGCCACTTGGCAGGAAACTGCAATCAATTATTCCAGCTGTAGACCACCATACAAGAAGCATAACCTCCCTGGGATGTAAGGGTGGCTTGGGATGGCGTCTAGGAGACTGCTTTGCTCAACCATTATGCAGATCGTTTCCGATTGTCATAACGGACATCTCGTCGCAGGTAACGATTCGTGCAGTAGAGGTTATCTTTCATTCTTGGATAGGAGCGATGCAGACTTCCAAACGTCTCATCTTGTTGGCAATTGTCAATTCATGAGGCACCCAAGAATCCATCTTTTTGACCTTACCCGGTGCAGCCAGACGGCAGACAATTGCAGTGTGGTGGACACCTATCTCGGCCGCTATTTCATGACATGTTTTCCACGGTTCAGCTTCAACCACACTTAGCAGAACATCGTCAGAAACTGCAACTTTTCAGGTCCATATCTCCACTTCGCAAACCATTGCTGAATGATCCATTCATTGGTTGTATTCTCCCCAAATGCTGTGTTAATGTTTCGAGCAGCAACTGCAGCAGAATGTCAATTTAAATTCGTAAAGGAAGATGACTCAAATCTGAGTTTTGCATTTCGAATTTGGAAGCACCTTATGCCTAAACAAATTAAATCTGGAACTTGTACTTCACACGCGTGATAGCTATTTATAGTAGCTCTGTGACATAAGATGCCGGAAGCTTGTAATTACTTTTAGCTCTATGTGGGTCATTCCCAAAGCTATTTCTCATCAGACATTTCATTTGCACCGACCCAATATAAATTATTGCATATGTCATCTGTTAAATATTGGTCAAAATTCATTACAACTAATGATTATTTTGTACTGATCTAAGTGACTGAAATATTTTTGTAGTGTTTTTAAAATTAATATAGGCTAATTTACGCAAGATTTATTTTTGATTTTATGTGAGTTTTTATCTAAAGAAATGGAAGGGGAACAATTTACTAAATATTCATAGTTGTGATTGTTCTTTTAGTGATTATTATTCTTAAGATTATAACAAATGGTGTCTTATTGATAGCTTGTAACATTATGAAATTATAAAATCTGCATTGAAGTGATTATATGACAATTTTTAATTGTTCATTCTATGAGACGTTTAAAGTGTCCCTACTAAAAAAATTATTATACATCTGTTTTTTAATTTTATTTATTATATTTCAAAAATGTTTTCATAGACTTTGTCAGTTCAAGAACGCCTCTACAAGTCGCTGAAAGTTTGGCTTCTGTATGCTGATTTAGAAGAGGTTCTTGGAACATTCAAGGTTAGGTTAATTTGAGTAATTGTTTATATTTGAAACTGCATTATATGAATCTGAATATGGAAGGAAATTGTATAGTTTAATTTTGAAAATTTGTTGTTTTATACTTGAGATGAAGTACAATATGAATGTACTCAATGATTCGCATTTGATAAAATTATATCTTTTCTATTTTTTACATATTTCTGGTTTCATTTAGCTTAAAGCTTGGTTTTAATCATTGATTATTGAAATACCAAAAGTGATATGTTCAGCTCTATTCTAAACTATAAAATGCTTTGTTCTTGTGAAATTATACTACTTTTCTATTCTTAAATTAAATTTCATAAGTTTAAACCTAGTATACTAGGATGTACCTAAGAGCAAAAGATAAAATATGTTAGACCAACATTTCAAAATATTGACAGTATTACAAATTATTTTTTTATAAATGCTTCTATTTATTTCAATTGTATCTTTCTAATGCCCGGCCAATTGAACATTATTCATTATGATTCTTAAAGGGTGGATTTGTGAATAATTTTCTGTTTGTTATCTAGGTACACCACAGGGGTTTGTTCACATTTCAACTCATACATATAAATTCTTGGTACAATCTGTTAATATAGAAGCTCAATCCAGTGGTCAGCACAATGATCACTAGACTGATTGGCTGGTAATCATAATTTCACCAAATTTCAACCTGAAGTTAAATACTAAACACCTCTTTCGCTCTTTGCAAAAATTATGTATGATTATTTATCACCCAAAAGTGTTTTTAAATGGCTTTATATAATATCTTGTAAAATTTCAGAAAGGACTAGCTACTTTTCAGATATGTAGAATTGCTTCCTTTGGGCTTCAATTTTTGTAAAAAAATTCTAAATGTGATTTACATATAAAATATTCTTATACATGTCTACTTTTATAGTCGGTTAAAGCTGTGTATGATCGAATAATTGACCTCAGAATTGCAACTCCTCAAGTTATAATCAACTATGGTGTATTTCTAGAAGAAAATGACTATTTTGAAGAATCCTTTAAAGTATGTTACTTTATTTATCTGTATTTTATTGGTTTAACAGTTTAAACTATTTTCGTAAGAATAACTGAATGATAAAATTTAAAAAAATTAAGAATAGCATTTCATCCAGGTGATGGTTTGTATTTTCTGGGAGATTATTGATTACAATCAAAATTTTTATTTAAGTTTACTAATATTGAAATTTTAAGCAAAATCAATTTTTTTTTTAATTCCCTGTTCGAGAAATGTTTGGGAGAATCCCTGATGTCTCTTTTCGAATGAAGTACTAGCTTATATTTCAGTGTTTGATATCAGCAGACAATTAAGTCTTCTCCAAAGCCAGAAAGCGCAGCTTATTGAAGTAATTTTTGTATATTCAGGTGGGGGCTGAAAAAGATCAGGTTTTTCCGATCGAATCGCTATGGAGCAGAAAACTTGTACACTTATAGATAATGCTGAAAGAATTTTCAAATCAAGCAATATTTTCTGTTCGCGCATTATGTCAAAGTTACCCTAATTGTCTTTATTTGTTTGAAAGTTTCAAAATCTTTCATGTTAGTGGATTACTAATTAAATGCACTGTACCTTTAAAAACTACTGTTTTAGCTTCTAGTTGTTGACATTTTGAAATTTTAATTTACTCATTAAAAATTTATTCTATGATTTTTGAAAAATTATTTTAATGTGATAACTTTTGAAACCTGAAAAAGAAAATCAAACTATTTTTATACTTTAAAGGAATTGTACTTTTATATTTATTTCCTTAATTTTGAAATTGCATTTCCTTTCTTTCAGGCCTATGAAAAGGGCATTTCACTCTTCAAATGGCCCAATGTTTATGATATTTGGAATACATATTTGATCAAATTTTTAAAGCGTTATGTAAGTGAATAAACTCTTAACGAGAATTTTATTTATCATTTTAGATGGGATATCAAAAGTAGCTTATTGATTTATTTTAAATACTTTGATATGATATGCATTAAAATTTATTTTCATTGCAAATTGAATCATTGCATTATTTTCAAAAGATGACTTATCCAGAGCTTTAAACTTTTTACCAGCTGCAAGAAACCTATGTACTGAGAAAAGTTAATTTTGAACTAAATGCATTGTTCATTTTTTAAACATTCAAAAATACATAAATGAAATACTAAAGTGTAGTTGTCAGAGTCTGAAAATAGACAATTAAATTATATTGTAATATTGATAAAATATTATTCAAAAAGGGACAATTGTTAGTGACTGAAACATGTGTGTCGACAGTAAAGAAAAGGACTTTAAGGAATGGAAAATTAACAAAGTAATTGACAAGAACACCAATTATTTATCCTGCTCTAATCTAAAAGTTAATGGTTAAATATCGCAATTTATCTTACTAGTGATTACAGAGCGCTTCCCCAGGCATTTTTCAACCTTGGCCACTTGGGGTATCTTAAGTAAAATTCTCAAAAGCTCCTATTTTCAAAATTTTGATGACTTTTTTGAAAATTCACATAAGGTCAATCCCTTTTTAACAGTGAACAGAGAAAATATGTTTTGAATTTTTCAGAGGACACCAATTTTGATGTTTTGGCGCCAAGCTGTCACAACCATGAAAGAAAAGCATCAGAATCTGGTTATGAAAACCTTATTAAGAAAATATTTAGTTTTTTAATTTTAAGATTTAAATTTGGTGAGATCTCCATAAAGTCTGTTTCATACTTCATTAGCACATTTCGTTTTAGCTGATTCATTTTGTACCTGAGCTACTAAAATAGGAATGAAGAGACTTTTTGGCTACTTTTTTAAATTTATGCTACTACTTTACAAGTGCTTTGATTGTGGCAGCCCTGTGATTCCTATCTTGTGAATTTCTTTGAATGTTCAATGAAATATTATTTCGCATTTTTGAAAATATTTAATTCATCTTTTAATTTTTAACATAAATTCTTTTAAAATAATGAGGTTTGCTGTTATCCTATAAAGGTTTTGCAAAATTTTGTGATGGTTGTTGTATGAATTAAAATATTTTCAGGGAGGTGTAAAACTTGAGAGAGCAAGAGATTTGTTTGAACAATGCATTGAACACTGCCCTCCAAAATTTGCTAAGCGTGAGTATAAAATTCAAGAACTTTTTATGCTTATATTAATTTAAAATGATTGCCCATTCTGTGAAAAATAAATGTTTTAAAATACCAATATTTACATAAAAGGACATATCAATTTGAATATTATGAATCAGAAATACAATTTTAACATTCATTTGAGCATTTTTGCCACAATGTTTTCACTTTTTTTCATACTTTACTCATAAATGCAATTTTAGTTATTAATCGGTTTTCATACTATGGTGTTTTACTAATTTGTGCTGTTTGAAAAGAAAATGTTTGATAGTGATTTAGAATCAATAAAATGTGATTCTCAAATGTCACCAATTCAAAATATTGATTTACAAAATTATTCTTACATTGATCTAATTTGAGACAGAAAAAAATTTATTCTGCATCATTCTGTTCCTGAATTAGTAGTATATGAATGAGCTTTGTTCAGTTCATATTAATATATTAAGAATAGTGATACATACTTCACATTATATAATTTGAACTAATAATTTTGTCTTTTTGTAGCAATTTATTTACTCTATGCTAAATTAGAAGAAGAACATGGATTAGCTCGCCATGCTATGGCTGTGTATGACAGAGCCACAAAAGCTGTTCTACCCACAGAGCAGTTTGAGGTATGTTCAAATTATCCTACCATTAGTTTTGTTTTATACATGTATATGTGCCTCTTCTATAAATTTTCTAATTGTGTAGAATTTTGCTTTTTCCTAGTTGAATGATATTTCCCTGCTTTTTATCTTTTTGCTTACGTATAATTTGTTAAATTGTTTTGAATTTTCAAGTATATCTCCATATTCATTAAATTTGATTATGTATTTTTAACTTAAAAAGAATCATGAATGCTCAAAGTAAAATTATTTCTATTTCACTGTTATTTCAAAATTTAAAAAAATCCTAAACTTTCCATTCTCTTACATCTTAACTCTTCAAACTAACATATTTTTACAAAAACTTAATGTTTTTATGTTACGTTCTCCTGCTATGAATATTATTGTAAAGTATTGCAAAATTAATATATTGATTACTGTTTCTAATTATGTAATTTTCTTTCAGATGTTCAATATTTATCTTAAAAAGGCTGCAGAAATTTATGGAGTTACCTACACTCGGCAGATATACGAACAAGCAATAGAATTACTGACTGACAATGAAGCTAAACAAATGTGCCTGAAATTTGCTGATTTGGAAAGAAAACTCGGTGAAATTGATCGAAGCAGATCTATTTATGCACATTGCAGTCAGATGTGTGATCCAAGAGTAAATATATTGCATTATTCTATTTTCCAAGACTGCCACAGGCAACGTTTTGTTATTAGTTTTTAACCTTGTCAACTAGCAGTATCTTTTTAAGCAAAATCGTCTGAAAATTCACATATATCAATGAAAATTAAGTTCACCCATTTCTTAACCAATAGCCCGAATCCTTCTTTCATTCATGGCTTTTACTTCATTGAGGAAAACATTTTTATAACTTTGAGAGCTACTGCTCTTCAATAGTATAAAAATGTTTGGTATATAAAAATAAACATTCTGATCACTTCATCAACGAGGCATCTGTGTAACAGAGCATATAGTATTGGGTCATCCGGAAAGTTTTGTGGTTTTTCAAATTGAAGTGCGCTTTCTTATTGCTATTTTGCTACCGCTGATAAGGAGTGACCTTGATTGAAGCAGATGTGTAAATTCGGTCTTTTCTGCTTTCACTTCCTAATTCTAGCTTGTGTGGTGGCACAATTTTTGTTTCACTGCAGTGCTAAGAATGGAGAACCAAAAAGTTAATTTTCGTCATATTATGTTCTTTTATTTTAAGAAAGGAAAAAATGCTAGTCAGACTGCTTGTAAAATTCGTGCTGTATATGGACAAAGTGCTGTTTCTGATGACATAGTTCGAAGGTGGTTTGATAAATTTAAGCGCAGAAATTTCAGCCTTGAAGATGATGCCCGCTCTGGATGAACATCCTCTGTAAACGAGGACCTATTAAAAGACGCCATCGCTGAAAATCCATGTTACACAGTTCAGGAACTATCACAGACTAAATATTCCAAAAAGTATAGTTCATGATCATCTGAAGAAGATTGGGCATGTAAGCCGCTACGATGTATGGGTACACCCCATACTTTAACACAACAGAATATGCTTGCTCGAATTTCGGTATGAGATTCTTTGCTGCACCGAAATGAAGGAGCTCCTTTCTTAAAACGGCTCATTACTGGAGATGAGAAGCGGATACTATATAATAATGTTGCAAGAAAAAGATCATGGGTAAGTCAAATGAACATCCCCAACTAACATCGAGAGGGGGCTGCATCCAAAAAATTGAGCTTTGTGTATGGTGGGACTACAAAGGAATTGTTCATTATGAATTGTTGCCACAAAATCAGACAATAAATTTGGAAAAATACTGTTCTCAAATGGCAGTATTAAAGCAGAAATTGAAGCAAAGCGGCCAGAACTGACCAATCGTCGAAGTGTTGTTTTCCAGCATGGCAATGAATGTCAGACTTATTGAGTATGGCTGAGATGTTTTGTGTCACCCCAGACCTTACCCCCTCAGATTTACACCTCTTTAGGTCACTTCAAAATTCTCCGAACGGCCTGGAGTTCAATTCTTTGGAGACTGTCAAACAGCACCTCGATAACTTCTTTACAAATAAGCTTAATGACTTTTTTAAAAAAGGAATTTTCCAGCTGCAGGAAAGATGGCAAAAAGGCATAGAACAAAATGGTGCTTATGTGATTCAATAACATTTTCTGAAGTTTTTGTACTGCTTCATTGGTATTTATCAAAAAACCGCAGAACTTTCCGGATGACCCAATATTTATGTTAAAAGTTTGAACTGTTAAGTAAGCATCAAGCTACTTCAAATGCTTCTTCCTACTTCTACTCCATGCAGTCTCTTTTGAAGACCCTGGGCCAAAAATGTAGCTGCTTTGGCAACTAAAACTGCTACTAAGCTTTAAGACACATTTTGCTATTTTTAAGAATTTATGCTATTTCACAAGTGCTTTCTTTGTGGAAATCCTGATTTTCGTTTATATTATTATTGTATAGTTTTTAACTCTTGTAGTTAGTACTAAACACTACTAAAAAGTAATTTAGAATCCCAACCTCAGAAAATCAATCCATGTGAAAGCTGGGACTAATATGGAATCTTGTTATTTTTGTACTTTTCTTTAGACCAATTCAGACTTTTGGAAAACATGGAAGGAATTTGAAGTGCGGCATGGGAATGAAGACACTATGCGAGAGATGCTTCGAATTAAACGAAGTGTTCAAGCAACATATAATACCCAAGTTAACTTCATGTCTGCTCAGATGTTGAGTGCAGCTGTGGCTGCAGCTGGAATAGAAGGTATTTAAAGCATTTCTTTATAGTGTTTTCTTTACATAATGTGGTGAATGAGATTTAATAATCTTGGTCATAACATGAACTTTTTGAACTATCATGTGAAGAAAGGTAAATTATCTAATGTTCGTTGAAAAGGACAAAACAAACATTTACTTGGGCTGATCAAATGGAAAGTGTAATCATCTAGCAACTATAGAAAGCTTCTCATAGATCAAAGAAGAAATGTCTGTAAATACTTATATCATTGTGCAGTAATTGAGCTTGAAGACATCAGAACATCAGTTTATATTCATTTCTGAGCAGAAAGTCTGTTCAGAATCCGATGTAATCTGTATACAGGCTATTCCTTAATCTATGAAAATGTTCTCATGTTTCTTAAAAAGATCACATTTAACACATGCTTAAAAGTGTTTTAAATCTCCTTAAACAATTCTTAATCGAAAAAATTGTTTTAATATCCTTTTATTAACCAATACCCTACTGATAGTTTATCTTTGCATCAAAACCGCTCTGTAGTAGCCAGCTTCTGGTCCAAATTGCCAACTGAGCAGACATTGTTTTGATGTGGGGCTACGTCTAACTTTACTGATAGTGGAGGTAGATATATTCTCACAATCGCTCTCCACTGAGTTGATGATTTACTGCCAAACGTCTGTTGACAAAAATAGGACCCAATTGTAATTATATCATTTAAAATACATGCTGAATTGCAATCGTGGTAGCAGATTTGTAAACAGCAGGGTACTACTATCCATTGTGAACGTAACATTCCCCTCCCTCCCCATGGGTGGGGGAAATGATGCAATATTTCTGATTGTACCACCACGTTTTACTCAGCAATTGTGAGTGTAACATGAATGGTATCGCTTTAAAGCTCTCGATGAGATTGATTCAAATATACAAAGAACATTACACAGTGGTTTGAACCGAACAATTTAAAAATAGTCTTTTGGGAACAATTTGAAACCATACTCGACTAGTTCATTTCAACTCTGATCTGCAAGTCAGTCTTACACTCCGAACAAAAGGCGCAATCAGAACTAAACCTATTGGATTTTTATTTCTACTTAGATCTTCATTTTCTTGAGTTAACAAAGCACTGAAAACCCTTCTCTTCCCTTGAGGAGCTTTCAAGTTCATTGGAACTTGTAAGCTCCTCCAAAGGAAGAGAAGGGTTTTCAGTGCTTTGTTAATAATAATTAATGTTTCCAATAGGTTTAGTTCTGATTGCTCTGACCCCTCTTTCCCTTCCATGCATCAGGTTCAGTGTAAACAACAAACCATTTATCTTTAGAAATATTTGCAGTGAAAAGATTTACAATTGCTTTAATTTCAAGGCCACTTGACAGACACTTATTAATCACCAGTCGTTCAATCTCAGGGTTATGGCTTCTGGAACTGGGCATGTTAAACTCATTAGCAGTCCACCTTTGCTTCTGAGAAGGTAAAACATGTCTCATAGCTTCATGGCATGTCTTTAGTAAAATAGGGCCATTTTATCATGACGATATGTCAGGGTAAACTAAATTGAGCCAGATCCTATAGAACAAGATGTCTGGAGGGTTACCTTTTACTTTTAAGAATAATTATTTTTCTTAGTTGGGTAATAAGCATTTTTTTATAATTTATGTTTCTGTATCTTAGTACCTGAAGAAGAAAGAGATAGTATGCAAAATCTTGAAGCTCAAGCTAAACTTCTTGCTCTTGAAAAGAATAAAGAACCATCATTATTAAACAGAGGAAAATTACAGTTTGTAAAGTAAGTATTTGTTAAAAAAATCTTAATAAAATTGTTCCATGAATAACTGCCGAATTATGTAATGACATATTTTATGAAAAGTATACCATTGCTTGGTTAAAGCCATGATCAGATAATAGTTCTCTGAGCAAACTCCTATTTAAAATTATTTCTCAAGATAATTTTATTACTTTTACATTATCTTATACCAACAATATTTCCATTTTTCAAATTCTAAATTCAAATTTTTGCAAAGAAAAATTTAGTATTATATACTTACTCAAATTATTTCTAGAAATTTTCATACTCTCATTTGAAATGGAATTTCACTGTAAACTGTCTTAGCTGGTCCTTGAAAGTGGATTTAAGATCAGTTTTATTGTTTGACATTTTTTCTCGTACATCTTGTTTGCTCAGAAGTCTCATTTAAAAAGTGATATGTGGAATCTTTGTAATAAGAGTTTATTATGCAGTTAGATTTTTCAAATTTTACTTATTTAATAAGCCATTGCATCATGCATGCATGTTACTAACTCTACTTAGTCTGAATTCACTTTTTTTTTTACATATGTAGCCTGATTTTTATTAAGCTATAAGCATGCTTGCTTTTTCAATTAAAATTTAAAACATTTATCTAATACCATACCATGCAAGCTTTTCTTCCAATCAAAAATTGTGCAAATATGCCATATATTTTTCATGTTAAATAAAATATGCTGATTCTTAGTTAAATTTTATTAAACTATATTATCTTTATTTAGAAATATGTATATGAAAAGATATAGTATAAGCACATTAATGATTTCTTTAACTTTGTAAACGTCTTATAAAATTCTAATATTCACATTTAAATATTCAGAGGAGAAACTACAGCCGAAGAAAAACAAATGCTGGAAAATAGTAAAAATGCAAATCCAGATGAAATCGATTTGGATGGTGATTTTGAAAGTGATGAAGATGAAAAAGTAGAAGGTTAGTGTTACTTTTATGCTATTGTTTGTGTAAAGGAAACTTTTTTATACCTATGCTAATGTGTAACAATTTTCCTGGAATTTCTGGAAAATCAATTTTTATATTTTTTATCTGGAGTTATGAAATTTCAGTGAAATAAGTTTGGCATTAAATAATGATACATATTATTGAGCAAAGTGGATAATTATTGTGGCTAAGATTTTGATTATCTAAAAATTTCTACAAAATGCTTTGTAAAAAGTGCATTTATGACCCAAAAACTACACTAAAAACAAAAGTAAAGGTTTTAAAAATGAATTTTTTTGTAAAACTTTTTAGGACTGCATCAAACAAAAGAATCGAAGCATCCCTTATGTAACAAAAAATATTCAAAAATACTATTTAACTTTTTAGTTTCTCTACCAAACTGAGTTCTATAAAAAGTAGGCCCTATAAAAGAAAACAAGGAAAATGCTGACATAGCTTATAGCAATTTCCTGACAGTTCCTCTTAAAATGAGACTTTAAATTTTACTAGCGAAACATTTAGTTGAATATTTTTAGTTTGCTATGACCAAATTTTTTATTTCATTCAACTGGAATAGCAAAGCAGTTCTGCTTGAAAAAATTTTCAAAAGAGAATGAAAAGAAAGTTTGCCAACTCTCAGGCTTCCCTTTAACCGGTTTGCCCGTGCAGTGTACGGGCTACCTAGAGTTGGCTCTAACTGGTTTGCCCGTACAGCATATGGGCATCGAAATTTTCTCCTTTCCTTTTCCAGTTTGCCTGTATTTTTAATTCTCGTAACAATATCAGTATTCGTCAATAGATGGCGTAGCTTTTACATGTCACTGACTTGCTTTCCATCCGGGTCTTTTGTTGAAGGCGTTTTTTTTTCATATTGAAGAAAACAGAAAGAAGTGGGAATTTGGTTTTATGAAATTTCGGTTGGACTGTTATGCAACACTTGTGAATTCAAACTTGTGTACTTTCTTTTTGGAAGTTATGGATGGTATAAACGACGAGAATACTTGTTTGTTAGATGATGAACTGAATTCTGATAGAGATTCAGAACTGTCTTCCAATTACTTGGATTATTCTTCAGATGAATCTTGCAGTGACAGTGAGTTCAGCTCTGATGATGATTGAGTTCTGCCAGAATATTTACCAAGGTTGATGTGAAAAATCCACCTGCTCCGTGTCCTCGGTTCAATTTTACTGGTACTCCTGTGCACATCCACGTTGACAACACTTCTGACGTTCTACATTTTTTTGAAACATTCATTGATTCTTTTCTCATGAGTAAAATTGTAGAAGAGACAAATAAATATGCTAAACAGTGCATCCAATCGAGTGCTACAAAAAAAATTCTCAAAGTGTAAGTTTTGGGAAGAAAACTCTGGAAGAGATGTATGTATTTTTTGCCCTGAATATACTTCAAAGAATCATAAAAAAACCTGGAACTGATCATTATTGGAACAAAAGACATTCAACTTACACACCTTTTTCCTCTAAAATAATGTCACATCGTCGATTCCTTCTTTTGCAATGCTACTTGCATTTTTCTGATAATGCAGCATTTGACCCACAAAATCACGAATGCCCTAAATTAGTAAAAGTTTGGCCAGTTCTGAAACATCTCAATAAGAAATTTAGTGAAACAATGACTCCAGAGCGAGATGTAACAGTAGATGAAATTCTTATGCTATTCAAAGGATGACTAGGATGGAAACAATTCATTCCACTGAAAAGAGCTAGATTTGGAATAAAATGTTTCATGTTGTGCGAATCAGTTTCTGGTTATGTGTGGTCAATAATAATATACACAGGTAAAGACACAATTTTGAAACCTGAGTATTCTAATCTCTGCATTTCATCACAAGTTGTCTTGACAATGATGGAGCCCTTGCTTCATAAGGGATACTGTCTTACGATAGACAATTATTATTCTTCACCGGAATTAGCAGACAAACTAGTTTCCTGTCGAACAGACACATACAAAACACTGAACCTAAGGAGAAAAGAAGTCCCAAGGGAAATTCAGAATAAAAATTGAAAAAGGAGAAATTATAGCTTTTCAGAGAGGAAAAGTTACTATTATGAAATGGATGGATAAAAAAATACTTCATTACTTTCCACAATTCATAATAGTGAAATGGTGCAAATCCAAGTCCGCAATGAAACGAAAGAAAAACCAAAAATCGTTATGGACTATAATAATACAATGGGAGGAGTAGACAGAATGGACCAAAATCTGAAAAATTTTGAAATTATCAAAAAAAGGGGGGAAAATATTACAGAAAGATTTTTTTTCCCACATAGCTATATGGAACTCATATGTCGTATATTGCAAAAAAAAGGGAATAGCACACAACTAGAATTTAGACTTGATCTCATTGACCGCCTTATTGAAAAATATCATTCGGGAATAAATTTCAGACGTGGACGACCAGGCTCTGAGCCTAATCCTCTGAGACTGGCAGAGAGACATTTCTTAGAAATCATTGCTCCCACAGATAAGAAACTGAGACCTGCAAGACAATGTGCAGTTTGCTGTTCGAAAAAAAAATGAAAATGGAAAGAGAATTCGAAAAGAAACACTATATTTTTGCCCTGATTGCGACGTAGGACTTTGCATTACACCATGCTTCAAACTGTACCACACAAAAAAAAGACTTCTGAACAGATTGGAAATGTGTAAACTTCAAAACTTATAGTAAGTACGAGAGAAATTTGTGCAAGACCTGTAAATATTCTTCACCACATACAGAGTGTGCTTTCAAAAAGCAAACATTTAGGGGTTTTTGTGTTCCACAATTATAAATTAAAAAATGGTGTAAAATCATTAAAGTGAAAATTAAAAAAAAATTCTTCCATTTTCTTATTCTATTAAGTATAGTGTTTAATTATATGCAGTAAAAAAATATGCCTTTTTTGTCAAAACTTCTGGTAAAAAATTGACCAGTTAAAGGGTTAAAAGACTAAGCTCAGACTAAAAAGCTGCATTTCACTTCTACTGAAAACATCAGAGCACTTTTTAAATAAATCATGTGACTGTTCCATCTCCTGAAATTTTACCAAGGATGATACATTTCTCATATGAATGAAAACTCATTGATTGTATTTAAATACATAATCATATTTTTGCAACAGTGGATTTCAAATGATAATATTATTTTATGAATCCAAGCAAATTAAATGGGATGTTAATACAAAATATTACACGAGTTTAAATTCAGAACAATTTAAATGTTTAATATAATGGAAATATAAACAATACTCATAATTGTAAACCATTATGATTGTGAAGATTTATTTAGAATATTAATAAATGGTTTGCAATATTTATATTTTAACCTCCGATTTCATATCTTTAAAGATACGAGTGTAGAACCAGATTGGTTCAGGTAACATTCCAATAGTTTTGAGATAATTGTGTTTAGTCCAACATTGAATTTATGAGATGGAAGTGTGCTGTTAACTACTGTGTAGTGCTTAATGATATATTCTCGCAATAGCTGATTTTTATACAATGTGATTTTGCGATACAACCACTCGTCATTTTGCTCAAAGGTCTTGAAATCGCAATTTTTCTGGGGCAATAAAAATCTAGATGCCAAATTATAGGCATTAAAAGATACAAGGGAAAATTCGCGTATTGGGGCATAACTGATGTAGACAAAGGAGCTTTTGAAACAAGTTTAGTAACCATGTGTAACCAAATAATGTTAAAACTAAAAAAAATTGGATCTCCAAGGTTTTGATAGTAAAACAATATTATATAATTGGTAGTTTCATTGTTCACCCACAAAAATGATTCTCAATAGAATTATATTTGCAAAACAAATACTCATTTTATTTTCCAGTAATTATTTTAACTTGTCATCTTGACTAATTTTTTTCATTGCTTAATAAATAATTTTATTTTACATATTTTAAGTAAATTAGTGGGCTCTCAAGATATTTTTTATTTCTTATTTTTAGAAATACAGTTAGAAGAAAGACAAGTGCCAGATGAAGTATTCGGAGGACTGAAAGGAAATTGAACTTTTAAAATTTCTAAACAGAATATTTGTACAATCTTGTAAATAAAATTTTTAGTTTTGTCTAAATATTCAAGGTTTCTGCATAAATGCATCTACACGGATTCAAGTTAATAAAGTTTCAAAAAATATGTGCTTCCTTGATAGAGACCACCAAAAGTGATGACAATTCATTATTTTAGAAAAAATGGTAAATTGCTGGATTGAGTAACCTTGTGTTTATTGAGAACACAAGCATTTGATGTAATAAATGTATCAAAGTGGAACTTAAAACATCTAGTTAAATGTTCAATCTGTGAACGTCTTTAACCACTGAAATGGTCATTTTCTAAGCAAAAAACACCATTTTAGAAACAAAATATAGCTTTAGAATGTGCAAAGTCCATAAACACTTGCAGAGATTCTGTGCTAATTGTGCCAAGTGCTTCTTACTGCTCAAAAACAGCATCTTTTGAAAACATGCCAAATCATAGATTCTGATAAAAATAGTCAATGTGCCAATTTTAATCGATTTCTTCAAAAATGAATCGATAAAATCTTGAACATGCTTGCCACCATTTTGCATTAAATACCGGCAATCTGTATGTGAATGAAGCCAAGCAGAAAATAGACTAGAGGGTTGCTATTCTACTGTAAACTGCCTTCACTATGCTTTATTTGGCATAATTTTCGATACTTTTAAGTTGCCACTAGCAACTAAATGGCAACTATTTTTCAACCTTGGCAACTGACAGCTTTTCAAGGTAATGTCTCCAAAGACAATTTTAGGAATTTTCGCGACCTTTTCCTTAAAAATCACTAGTACCATTATCTGCATATATTCGACACCGTTATGCAAAATATTGCAAAATCAATTATGCCAATTTGATACTGCAATCAATCTTACATTAGTTAACAGTTGGGTAACATTTATGAAGACTGGCACACATTTCTTTTTAATCTAAAATATTTTTTACCAAACTGTAATTTTTTGAAACTATGCTGGAATTGTACAATTAGAAAAATATATTCTGTAGTTGAAAAATTGCTGGAACTGATTGCCAATTCTGAAATAGTGGGAAATTCTCGGGCAAGTTTCATACTAAATTAGCTCATTTCATATTTTATAACTGATTCATTTGAACATGGGCTAAAATAAACACTGGTTTTAGTGGTGGCCAACTGTTTTAATTTTTTTAAAACATTTCTATTATACAGGTTTTCAAAAGAAATACTGCTTTCTTTTAAACAAATATTTGTAAAAAAATCTGCCTCAATTTGTAAAACTGATTGGAATATCAATTAAATTGTTAGATGCAGGTTAAAATGGAATACCTTTTAAATTTCTACAACACATTAAATATTTTTAATTCCATTAATTTAATATAAAATCTAGAAGCAGTTTTGGTGAAGGTAATCAGGTGAGAAAGTGGGTATAACTTTTATACTCATTAAGCAAATGATGCCTTTAACTAAACACTCACTATCTGAATTATTTCTTAGTTTTTCCAGATATTTTATAATCAAACATTCCTTAGACATCAATTAGCCATGATTCCATCCTTCAGTTTTCTGAGCATTTTTTAAATGACTAGCTTCTAATTTTTAGGTTTCCAACATACGTACACCCAATTCTGTTTTTACACGATAGATACGTTCCTGAAGAATACGTGTAAAAAAGACATTGTATCTATGGAAGAAAAGAAGATTGGTTCTGGATCTAAAAAATCAGTAAAAATAATTTTAAAAACCATATGAAAATATTCATTTTAAGCTTATTATTTTATTTAAACAAAATACACATGTAATGAAAAAATTCTGTTTTACGCATGAGCATTTTTTATTCATTTCACTTTCTGTCAATAAACGGCGCATACGTTTGCTTATGACTGGAATATCACTGCTATCACTAGAAATGTTGTGGTCATCGTCTTTTTCCTCTATTAATGAAATTCTTTCTGTGATCTCTTGAGCAAAATCAGCACGAGTTTCCTTTGGTGCTAATGTTTCACTGGTTTTACGAACGAATTCAGTTATTAACCATTGTATTCGTGTTTTGGTTAGGCCGTTATATAATTCTCTGTAAGAGGCCGTCAACAACTTCAGTTTACATTGAAACTTCTCAGCACGTTCCTCATTAGGGTCATGTTTGACAAAATGATTACCCAATTTTTTGGCCAGTTCCAGACCTTTTATTAAATCTGCAGGATCATTTTCTTCATTATCACTACGTTCTGTGGGATTAGGAGTCTCAAGGACAACCTCCAATATTTCATCTTCGCTTAAGACTTTATCGACTAATAATTCATCAATAGCTTCAAACAATAGATTATTAAATCCTTCTCCACCAATTATGTGTGCCATTGTAATGATGTTGGGAAATTCGGTCGTACTAGGGATGATAGGATCTTTGCCTTTTACAAATTGTGGCCAAACCGCTTTCCAGCACGCGTAATGCGCCGGTTTCTATTGTCGGGTCGTGGGTATTCCTAGAAGGGAGATTCTTCCAGGGTAAACTGAAAGGGCGGTGGTTACTTTTTAAGTGTCTCTTTTCTTTTACTCACAGACTAGATGCTCGAACAATTTGAGAGGCTCCCCGTCGATAACCCTGACATCTTTGTCAACGGGGAAATAAACTATTCGCGCGCAGGTCTCTTTGTAGCACGGAAAATAGGGGATGGAAATCGTAATTGGCTTCAGCGATTCTTCAGGAGTTTGAGGTCTGAAATAATCCGAGCCTTTCGTAACGAGGGGATTCGAAACTTTCGGCCGGTCGCCGTATCCAGAGGGTTAAAACCACCAGCAGTTTTCTGCGATTTGGCTACGTATGTTCTGTTCGGCATTCGTTTCCAGAAGAGACCACTTTCATCTGCATTCCACACTTGATCAGGAGTGTATCCTCCATCTTTAATAATTTTAGCAAGTTCCTGCGGGAATACTTTAGCAGCCGATTGATCTGCCGATGCAGTTTCACCTTTAATTTTTATATTATGAAGAGCATGCCTTTTAAGAAACACTCATCCAACCTGTACTTGCAGAAAATTCATACTTTCTGTTTAACTGAGATGAAGTGCTTGGCTCCTTTTCTTTAATCTGTCTATGAATTCTTAGTGCTGTTTGCTTGATGGCATTTCCATCTACTGGTACTCTTTTTCGTGACTTATCTTCTATCCATATTACCAGAGCCTTTTTCATCTTTTCCTTGACAATATCTCTTGTATATGATGATGAATTAACACTTACTTTTGTTCCAGAACATACCGACTTCCTAACTGCAGCTTCATTTTTCTTAATTGTTTTTATGGTAGCTTTATGTACACCAAAAAGCTTTCCTACAGACGTAGCACCTTGTCCAATTGTAAGACGATCTAAAATTTGAATTTTAAGTTCCAAAGAAATCACTTTCCTTTTCATTTTGGTAATGGGTGAATTATGACATTATATAAGGGCTACCGAAAAATATCTCAAATTAAAATTAATAAATAAAGGTATGAAAAATTTGTAAACTTACAATTTATTGACTTTCGGCAAAATTTATATGTGCACAAATTTCACTATAGATTCTCACTTTAAAATAGAGCTACGTACTAAATGTCTTCCGAAGATACAATGCACGAATATGGTCGATGTGCACCAAATTCAATAATAAAAACGTTATGTAATGTATCTAGAGGAAAGCATGCATTTCAAAACACACACTAGCTGTTATACATATAGAAAATAGAAATGATCTACTACACCACAAATAGAATTTTGTTTTCTTAGAATTTAGGCAAAAAAATTTAAGAAATTGGATTGGACCGCTCGTGTTAAATCAAAATGACTCGCGTAAAAAAAGAATGAAATATTTATTTTGAATTCGTGTTAAATCAAATTCGTGTAAAAAAGGTTCATGCAAAAACAGAATTAGGTGTACTAGACATTACCATTACTATTAAAGCAGTTAATGAATTGATTGTACTTGTTCACATTTAAAGATATGTAACTAAATTTATGTCAAGTAGATTCATGCTTGTGGGTAAGGCATATAAGAATTCTTGTAATAAAATTTTCATACATTCCCTCCATTTACAAAAGGCTTGCTCTGAAACTCGTTACTTTAGCACCAAATTGTCAAAATAACTGCTCCAAATCACCTACAATAGTCAGAGCAGTTAACCCTGCAACTTGATTCCACATATAAAAAAAATCATTGGTTTCATCTTTGAGTAGAAATTCATAAAAGCACCCCAAAATTGTTTTCTCAGCTCAGTTTGGAGTTAGTTGGAATTTGCAAACTGTAATAACAAGGTGTTCCATCATTTCTGAGAGCTACTGTAGTTTTTTTGTATCCATGCTTAAAGGAAATTTCTTAAGCATTGTTCTATTCGTAAATTTTTTGATATGCGTGTAGTGTTTTTTCAAGAAAAAATTGCAATTTAATAGTTGCAGTAAGGCAGTGGTGTTTTATTCTAACCCTTGCTAAGTTACTGAAAGGAGTGTGTACTTAAGTATCCACTGATGTTGAATTTTAATATTTTGCAAATAAAAAGTAGCACATCATGCTCATATTTCTTTCATCTTTTTCCCAAGTGAAAGGATTTTAAAACATTTCATACCTCCTGAAAATTGTTCAGGAATAAATTCTGAGGACATGTTGATGCAACATTCATAGAATTTAAATCTGATACAAGAAATGAAATAATACATTTAACAATAAAAAAGCAAAGAAAGCATGTGTTACAAGTGAGACGTTAACAGCACTATATTGTCAAACTCAGTAAAGACCAGTTTGTTTCCCAATATTCTACATTTCAATAAAAATACATTTGCAAAAAGGACCCTCTTTTACATGTCAGTCTATAATTTACAGTTCTTTAATTTTAAATTATTTCAATTGAAATAAAACTTTTTTGCAATTTTCTGAAAACATTTGAGGTCTTTTCTGATTGGCAGAAATTCGAAGCTGAATCTGTAAATACTTCATTCTCTCATTTTCTCTTAAAAATCCTGTAACTGGAACCTAAAAGAAATTGGTTTCTTTCAAGTTTTAGGGAATCATAAAATATTTAATTTCTGTAGCAGGAAACAGCATTTAAAATTTTTATTTAAATGACTTACTGACACATTAGGAAAGGTAGACTTACTTTATTAAAATATGATGTTGTCACTGGGATTAACTCAGGAGTGTTGACAGTTATGTCTTGAAAAATTTCAGGATGAGGAGTTAAGTACGCAATGTTTCTGTATGTATTAAATGCTTCATGTCTAACTATATAATTCGAACTTTTAAGAGCTTCTGTCATTAGTGTTGTAAGACTATGTGTTGTTTCCTGAAAAAGAGAAATAATTTGGATTGTAATATTAAAACTGATATCACCCATAAAACTTGCAAATAAATTAAATGATAATGGTTAAATAGCAGGTCTTAAAAATGTTAAATTTTACGTTGTACTATATAAAAGCTGCTTTTTATCATTGCAGATTAGCCAGAAGCAAATTACGTAGAATGCTAAAAATCTGAAATAAAATTTAAAAAGTAAATGTCCTACAAAAGTGGCATTTTAGTTTTATAAATCCACACCTTTATTTAATCTATTTTCAATTAAAAATGTTGTGATAGAAAACAAATTAAAATATAGATGAAATTAAAGATGGCCAATAGCTCACAAAGGTGTCATTTAGTTTATATATTTAGTCTATTTCCAAATTACTTGAAAATATAGAGAAAATAAATTACCAAAGCTGCTTACTTTTTGACAATTTTTTGTTAGCTGCTTTCCTTTCATTGCTTTTAAAAATGTCAGCACAGCAATCTGGATCTCATAAATTTCTGTTCCAGACAGAATCATGGCAAATTCAGAAAACTATAAATAGTTTTAGTAAGATTAAAATAAGAAAATATAACAAAATCATAAACTCTGAAAAGTGAAAACCATCTGGAAATCTATAAAATTACTTTTTTTTGGCCAAAATTTGCATAGCAAGGTTTTAAATGGATAACTGGGCTGAAATTTGCAAAAATGTTTCTGAGATTTGAAATTAAAGAAATAAATATTTCAACCACTTTCTCAATTGTCATCTGTGGTATTTCTATTGCAAACGTAAATAGTTCAAAAATACTCCATTTGTTCTAATACAGTACATAGAAATGGCCTAAGAAAATTCTAAAAGTGGATTTCTGGACATAGAATGATCTTTTAAAACATTTTCTACAATAAAGGAATAGCATTTTGCTTGATTAAAGAATAAAAAAATCTTATTTAGCAGCCATTTCATGACTCATGTTATTCAGTTAGATACAAAATCTGTCAGAAAATTATAAGTTGCCATTTTTATGTCATTGTCTTGTGTTCTTTTATAAAGGACATTTTTTGTCAGCAATATAAGAACCCAGTTTGGTGAATAAACTAAAGTTAAATTGTGTTCTTAAGATTATATAGTTTGACACAGAAATGGTAAAAAATTAAGTTCCATTCCTCATTTATTCTTGTTTTATTTTACAAATAATATGTTATTAAACCAAAGATTTTAGTTGACATGGCTTAGTTGATAATGCTCTCTATTGAAGTCTATCTACACTTTGAAAGATTAAGAATCATTGCTTTGGGGTATATTAAAAGGCACAAGTGAAATGAACTGAAGAAAAGTTGTCTCGTGATGATCTTTTTTTCAACAAATATAACAAGAGACATGAAAATTAAAAAACATAACATAATCCTTATAAGATATTACCTTCAGGATATCCTCATTTTGGGCAACATCAACAAATAGTGAAAATAACTCCAAAATACAGATTGCTTTCTGTACTAATTTTTGTTCTTCATTTGTGACAGGTTTTTTTAATTCATCAATCTAAAAACAACAAACTTTTATATGAAAAAATAAGTTGAAAGGATATAGACAAAAGATCATAATTCTTCAAAACTACATTTTCATATTTCATATCTTAACATGTTAGCTATTTAAAACAAAAGGTTATTCAAATTAGTTTGTAACATGCTTTGAGGGAAAATAATAAATATATTGAAAATGCTAGGAATTTAATTTGATAATTGTCATATTTTCAATCTAAGGTTTTGCAAAAAGTATTTCCCACTCTTCAAGCAAAAGAAAAATTAGGACCTTTTAAGAATACTTTTCATTTCAAAAGGCTGCATTTAACACATTACAATACCTGTAGATTAACTTTTGAGTAGAGGAAAGATGCTTTCACAACTGCTGGGATTGTGTCTCAGACCTGGTTTTTAAAGAAATGAATTCTTAGCTAACCTACATAGTTTCCTACCCTCAATTTTTGATTACTCTGGATCTTGGACAAGAATCACTGATTTTGATTTTTGAATGTAGATGAAATAAAATATGCAATATTCTTGTAAAAACTAAGGCTTGGGCCTTTTTAAGGCTTGTGGGAACTCTGATTTATTGTACAGCACATGATAGAATTTTAAATCAATCAATAGAATACAAAAATAATAAAGTATTTTTCTCATCTATGCTGCACTCTTATACTAGTTTTTAATTTTATTTGGCTAGCTTTAGATCCAATGAGAAAACTATAAGTAAGAATTCAGAGATCGAATTTAGCAACTCACTCAGCCAATTGTGCCAAAAAACTGAGAAAATATATTGCTTTAAAAAGTAGAAGAAAGAAAAGATGAAATAAAATCGAAATTTAATAGTTTGAGAAAATAGTAATCAAAGTAGAAATGATTAAGTTTGGAAAAGGTACGTGACATAAAAAGTGGGTAATTTGAGACACCCAAACAAGCAGTACTTAAAAGACCTCAAAAAAGCACAAACTGAATTTGTTTAGTTGTTAAACATATTTTAATCTCTAACTTTGTAAACCATTTTTATATCACATTTTAAAAGTAATATATTGATGACATGAATAAAGAAATTTCATTTAATTACACAATATAAAAGTTATGATTTGTAAAACAGTCCAATATTATTTTAATACATACTAGTGCAACTATATTTTTATAATTAGGAGTAGCTTCTGGTTGAGTCCCAAAAGTCTGTGGAACTCCAAACCTATGACATACTCTTTGGTTGTCATCAAGCAGATACTTCAGATCTCCACCACAATCTAATAATTGAAACTGAAAATACATATTCAAAATTATAAAAAGTGTAGACATAAAATCAAAACAATAATAAATAATTCTGTGAAGAACTTTCATGAATGGATATTTAAAAAAATTTTATGAACAGAACTTAAAGCATATTATTAGTAGAATTCTGGTAGTATCAATCAATTTCTCTCATGTCATTTCTTGTATCAAAGATGAGTTATTTAAAAAAATTATGGTGATCAAATTGTAATTAGAGCAAATTTCAAATCACATCACTAATCAGATTTCATCCTCAGTTAAAATTATTAATAAATTTTTGGAATCTATATTAATAGTAACATTACAGTTGAGCCCACTGATAGCAAGTAAGGCAACGTTTGCTCATCACAAATTCAAGTTCTTGTATAAATGGGTTTCTAATAAAATGGTATAAAAACGACGACTATTTTTTACCCAGAACAGGTTAAAAGTTGGTTAGTCTGTCTCTTATTTTTAATCAGATGAAAATCATGCTACGAAAACATCGCTTGCAACCCTTGTTTAAAAAAATGTAGGGTTTTTTACATTGCAAGGTCAATGAGTACATAGATTTGGGAGGATCAAAATGCAGACAAAAAATTTACTATTTTTTTCTTTTAGACTAAGAGGGGGAAAATTACCATTGGTAAGCCTGTAATCTTACAAAATCAGCCATCTCAGTTAACATCTTTAGTTGTCTATATTGGCTTGAATATTTGAAGCAAAACTGTGATGCAGTGAAGTCATAATGCAGTTACCTTATTTGTTATTTTAGTCTTACAAAACAAAAGCACGCATTTAATGAACTGGGGCTAAAGGTAGTGTGGGTTCTGATTTCTGGGGTCTTTTCAATAGCAGTTTGCTCATAGCATTCATGTCACACATGGGGGAATATTTCCAAGCAGTCGACCTGATTTAATACTTACGGTTAAAGTTCATACAAACACTTAGCATTTCAACTGGAGTTGTGTTCAGACAGTAATTCAGATTGTAAATGCATTTTGTTAACTTTCAAAATTGAGATTTTGTTCCAAACTTTGACAAACTCTCCATAATCACAATTCATGATCTGATATACTTGTCTCTTGTCATCACTAGTGTTCAATTTTGTTAATAACCAAACACAAAAAGTTTTGTTCCAAGGAGTGAATAAAATTTAAATTTAAAAATTGTCAAATGCTATTAAATTATAAATTTAATTCTTATGTATGGGAAAATACCCCACTGTTGAAGTTTGTATGAACAAGATGTTTTCTGAAATAACGAACCATTTTCATGATATAGTAAGCTCACTAGTTTAAGTATCCTTGATGGAACCAAACCAGAAAAATACTGTGCCCCATTAACATATTGCACTAAAAAATCTCAATACACAATATTTACTTGTGTTAGGTCTTAAATTGTAATTTTATTCTAAAAATTAAATCACAATTATGAATAATGTTTTTTGGAAGTAAATTGTCATTGCAATAAGCCAGAATTAGAATACAGTTAGACAAAACCAGAATAAAATAACAATATGGAATCTAACAGTTTAGACTTTGAGTCTTAAAATGATTAGATTAATAAACCATTATTGGCATAATTATCATTTCCTACCTTAATTTTTTAAAGCTTCTTTCGAAACTCAGTAAATTTTTACACACAATAAATACAACAAAGAAATTTAAATCATACCTTTTTATTGGGAGGTAAAAACTTGAGCATCCTTTTGAACAACAATTTGAAATAAACATTAGACTTCATTTTTACAATTTCTTGTGAGAAGCTAATGCAACAAACATACAAGTTTTCAATGGAGCCACACCTACATGTAAATAAAAGATTTTAATATTAACTATTAAAAGTAGTGAATTTAAATTGCCATAAAGACAACTAGGAACGAACTTAGAATATATGGAATACTGTAGACAATAATTATTCTACAAAGGGGAATTTTAAATTAAAATATCATCAAAAGTTAAATTGTGCTTTTTATTATTCATTATAAGATTGAAAATTAAATCACACAAAAGGAAATAAAAATTGAAAAGTAAATGCAAAATGTTTGCATCCATTTGATTTTACTCACCATGGAGCAAATTAATCAATGTTAGGAAACAAATTAAGAAATATATTCAGAATTATATACCTCAATCGATACATCCAAACATCAGAAATCAAAAGTAACAATGATTCTGAACTTGAAAAAAAAAACTCCATCATATCATCCTTCTGTAAAAAAAATATTTTGTTATTCAAAGCATACGAAAAGCAACATTACATTAAACGCATGTTGATTAAAAAGATGTGAACAATGCAGTGAAACCAAGTTAGAGATCTTTGCTATGAACTGACCACCTAAATGAAGACCATTCAGGTAATAATAAAATTTTAAGTGACTGATAGTAACACAATTTGTAATGATTTATAATCTAAATGAGACAACCATTCTGAATAATGATATACAAATATGAATTTCACTAAACAAATTTAAAAAATAATTTTAATTTTTTACTATACTTTTTAATCAAATGTTTATTCATGAGTTCAATTCTCAAATAATTATCACACAAATAGTCTAATAAAATTTTAAATATTGAACTTACGAAGCACCTTTAGCCAAATCTTAACTATTTTTCTCTTCAGAAAGTAGGAGATTTTACAACTGCTTAAATATAGTCTATTTTTGACTTAGAAAATTTTAATTTTTATGTACTCCAGGATATCATGCAAAGACTAGGTATATAATAATATATTTGGGAGAGTTAGAAGGCCTCCCTAAAACATTTTTATTATATCAATTAAAAATCAATGCTGAATTAGTTGAATCAGCATAAATGATATATATCTATCTAGAAAGAGACAAAGAGAGGTACGTACAAGTTTATTAAAATCAGAATCTGGAATAGTCTTAGAAAATTCAGAAATGCATTTATATAACTCCACGTACAATGTAGTAGACCTAAAGTATAAAGTACAATTTCTGTTAAGCAACATGGATATAACTAAATTGAAACACAAAATTTCTATATTTGAAACGAGAGAAGACACAGAAAATATTTGTCAATTCAAACTTATTCATTTCTGCATGAAAATCAGTTTCTTAAACTTTTTGATGTTATACATCTAAGCTATCTAAATAGGTAGGTTATCATCGTGTTTCATTTTAGTGTCAAATATTAAAAAACAGATTTCCAAAATTTAATTATTCTGTTTACACAAAATTGGAAATTTAATTAATGCTAGGATACCTTGAGACACAACTATGGACAAGTATATTTGTATTACATGCATCTGGTTAATGTTTCATACATTTTGGATGAAAATCATTTTGAGACAAGAGGCTGTATCCTGATGTTCAGAGTGATTTTAATAAGAATTAGTTATTTTAAAACCCAGTAAAAAACAGTTTTTCATAATTACAAATACTATTATATACAAAAATATTTTTGGCAAGAGATTAAAATTTACGAACTGTTCTCTCTCCCCACAGAACAAAGATTGTGGTAGCTGTAAAACAATAATTTGCAAGTCATCATTTGGTTTACCTGAAATGTTAAAAGCATGTTTTAATTAAAATAAGTTAGCACAGAATTTAACATCAAGTTCATAAAAAATGCATCTCCTTGGTGTATGTAGTATGTTGTATATACATATGAATAACAACATTTTTGTTTCCTTACGCTTTTGATATATTGAACACAAAATATTAATGTAAAGTTAAAATTGTGTTACTTACTTTGTTGAAGAGTCTCAAATATTCTTTTGAATATAACTTTTCTGTCTTCAGTAGTGACTAAATATGAAGTTGCATATAAGAGATAAATAAATTAGCTTTAAATAAATATATGTAATAAAAGTATAATGCATAAAAATAATGATTAAAACCAGAAAAATAACAAGTTTTACTACACTACTGTTTGTAGAATTTGCGACACTGAAGAAATGATGGTAAACAATTTAACTTAAAGAATATGCAGAGCAGGGTATGAAATTAAAATGATTAGAATTGCAGAGTGATTGCGCATATCTGGGCAACCTGATAAAGTTCCTTCAGGAATCATTATGTCGCATCAATGACAGAGGGAACAATAGGAATAAATGAGAGCTTGAATGAAGATAATGACCGGCCAGCACAAAGATGGATTTTCGTACTGCTACATTGATGCCCATAAGGGGCATAACACCACAATAGTGATGTGAAGATGGAAACAGTGGACTGACACATAAAAAATCTGATGGATGGACCATGAATATACTAATTTTTTTCAGGTTATAATAGTTATATCATTCTGAAAATTTAATCGTTTATATACAGTTATATGTGACATAAATTTCATTGCAGTCACATTTTTTTATTGTGCTGCAATTTTCACAAACAGTAGTGTATTTTCCAGCAATAATTTGATTGAAATTTTACAACTATTATCAGCATCTATTTAAATTAGAAAATACACAAGCAATGAAACCCAATTTGAATAAGTGGAAAATTTGAGATAGAAGTATTAAAAGTTTAATTTTAAAGCTATACCATATTGTGTATCATATTTATAATTAGGATAATAAATTAACTATTCTTACTGCATAGTATATATACAATGTACAAGGACTAATAGGATCAGATATTTTTTAAATCTTAACCCTGAGTCCTGAAGTGCCCAAACTGCCTTTATCAGTAGTCCTGGTGGGGTGGATTTAGGTACTTGCTCCATTCTAGGGGTGCAGCTAGTTATGCAAGGGGTCACTTCATGGTTCCTTGGGGAGCAGTAAGAGGTCAAAGGTCGTCCATTCACACTTGACAGTGATACTACTGTCAAGTTAAAACTGAACTGAATGGAGACCCACATTCACACTTGACAGTGGTGCTTGCTTTACCAACAGAATTCAATAGGTCCAATACATTACAAGAAAAAGCACTAATACTCTGCTTTCAAAATACATTTTTATTTTAATTGAATAAGAACTGTCAATCCTTGTGAAATCTAGTGAAAATTTTACTTGTTGGGAAAGTACTTGGTAGTTCTAATAGTTGCTGCAAAGATTTCAATTTACTTTAAAAATCAGTTTTAGGATTCTATAATAGATAAGAGAAAGATATTAAATAACCATTTGAATGTTTTTATCAATATATACGTTAGTCTCCCACATTTTGATCTACTTGTAATATTATTTCCCATTTGATTTTAGAAAATCATTTCAGTTACTATAAATAATAAATTTTTATATGAATATTTACAGACAAAAACAATGGTCATTTTTTAGTATGGTTTGAAAAACCATATTCAAATTTGAAATACTTTTGGGACCATGGTTCACTCTAAAATTAATATTGAAAGTTGTTTAAGGACAATCGAACTATTGTAAAAATAAATTATTGGAATATTTCGAATAATTTTAAACTAATAATATAATACATCGTTACATCCACATGAAATGTGATCATGAAAAGTGAAGGCTTCTTTTTCATTAAAGTAACATAAATGTGGCAATTTTGATGCTCAATATACTTAAAAATAAAATATTCTTTAACAGGTATTCTTGTGCAAATCAGGTAAAAATCAACTTGTACAAAATTTGCAATTTGTAAAGTACTAAAAGTTATTAAAATTTTTAGAATACGAATATTGGTTACCAACATTAGTTACTAAACAGAGCCTAAATTATGAAAACAGTTCTAGTATATTTATGTCACGATTGCAAACAATAAGTGGATTTGAATATCACATAACTATTGCATAATATATAAAACTGAAAGCCAGATTGGTTTGGTTCGTTTCTCTATGATAATTTTTTTGCAACAGGAGGACTAATTAAACAGATTGGAAGCAGTAAGATTGAAAATAATGTTAAAAATCGAAATGTTTCAAACCCAAGAAAAAATAACTGCAACCATTCCTTCATGAGTAGTGTTTTGACAATAACAAAGAAAACCTCCTTTGGTGGTCAGTGCGCGAACCATTCATGCCCATCGAGTCAGATTGCTATGCGGTATGTTTTAGGTCATTCAAGCACTATGATAAAGGAAGGGATTACATGTCACCTCCAGCACACCCAGATGTCACCAGTTAGCAAGGAATGCAATGACCATTGTGATGGATATAGTAGACATGTGTGATGCTTGTAGAGTATTTTCGTGTGAATTTTCAAGAGTGACTCACTTTCAATAGAAAGAAATAAATGTTTTTGTACAGCATTTGAGAAACTAGCAGATTCCTCCTCTTTGTGAGAAGCCCATTACAGCTTAGTTCTAGCGATAGTTGTTCTTTTATTATACCGTTGAAAGAATCAAACAAGGGTAAGCTATACATATCTTTGACACACACTCTTAACTGCATTATTCTCATTTAAATTTATCACATTTTAACTGGCTATTTTTTGTTCAAAAGAATTGCAAAAATAAGCAAAATAACCCCTGCCTCAATGTGTGTAAGGGCTTTCGTCCTCAATGCACATCTCCCAACTTGCCTGAGATAAAGTGGCTCCTGTTGACACTCAATTAGATAAGGTATCTTCAAGACTGTCCGTGAAGGCGAGGGAAATGGAAGTGTCCATTTCCCAGTACACTAGTAAATAAACCTCAGGACACAACTGTTCCCAACTTTCAACTGCTATAGGATTCAGAGGGTTAACCCTGTCTCCTGCCTCTTGGCCATCAGTTGAGCAGTCCAATAGAGGTCTGAAGTGATTAAATATGGTTTAAAATCACTAACTACAGTATTTGCAATTGTATTGTCAGGAATTTTAGGGCAGTTCTTGAGGCAGTCTCCAGTCAGTCCAGTTCACAAAGAGGACAGATAGCTGATCTTGCTACTCCAATACGAAGTGTATTTGTAGGTAGATCATTTATAGGAACAGTGAGTTTTAGATTGGCCTACAGGCAGAAAAGCATAAATCTCACCATCTTCATAATAGATTGCTTGCACACAATACACAATGGGAGCTTGCTTATGTGAGCGGGATTCGCAGGTACTTGGTAATAACAGCTTATTTTTAGTAAAGAAAATTTAGTAGCAATTTGAATTTATTGCAAAAGCAATTTATCTTCACACGGTTGAATGTAACCATGTGTTCTCTCTTCTCCTTATTGGATCATGGACCTCAGTCAAATCGGTTGGGTAGCAAAAAATAACAGCACTGACAAACCAACCTTTTTCTGTCTTCGTTTTATAAAGAAATCATTGTTCCACTCATAATAGAATTCTCAGAATATATTATATATATCTCAGAATATACAGAAGCAAAATAAGACCAACTTTTAAATGACTGAAAATATAAACAAATCAGAAAAGCAATTATATATAATCATAATCAAGAGTACTTAAATATGTCATGAATTTTAAGTACATAATGGGGAGTAAAAGGGAAAAATATGATGTCACAACATCCAGTCCTTAGTAAGAGCAACAGAATACAAAAGCATTTTAATAAATCAAACAAAATAAGCAGTATATAAATAGATAAACAAAATTATCGATTAACTGATATAGAAATTTTTTTTGCACATTCAGTGCCTGTGTATAAAAAAATAGTAAATAAGGAATAAAGCTAGATTACTTTACCATCATTAGTATTTAAGTATTTTAAGGCAGCCAGTTTAAGAAAAAGATGAGGTAAATGAAAGTCACTGGAAATTTCTAAAAATGAAAGAACATGAAAATTGTTCAGATTCTCACAGTTCAAATACATATAACAGAAAAAAATAATTCTTTGAGTTTAAGTAAATAAAATATCTAGTTATTTAAAAATATTATGATTTGAAAATAAAATGCATTCCCAATTAATTTAAGACAGCTAAAATGGTTTTAATGATTAAATGAAATACAATTAATACAATACATAACTTTAAGGCCTCAATAAAACAAATAAAATGTTTTCACAATTTTTGCAGTAACTAGATAATTCATAACTATATTCATAGATTCTCATAACTTTAAATTTAGAGTAAATTTTTAAGTATGTGTTAGCAATTCAAATTAAAATAAATGTACAGATAACCCCCATATAACACGGGAGTTATATTCCAAAAAATTGCCGTGTTATGCGAAACAAAGAACTAGTACAAAAAGGGGGGATTAGGTTCCAAAAATTAAAAAACATGCTATTATATATATTTTCATAATTAAGATAAATATCTTTATTAAAATGTTCCTAAGAAGTAATACATATTAATATGAATTAAACAATGTTTTTTGTCATCACTAAGCACTATTAACCGAGGGTGTTTTCTTTTTGGAAGATATCCTCATCCTCTGAGTGACAGCCACGAGATCAGTGATGCCATTTATTTTTTAAGTCCTTTAATTCTCAATTCCGTTTTCTCCCTCGCTCCAGTGACGCTCATTAACTATGCTAAGAATCTTCCAGAAAGTTACGTCATGCCATGTCATGTGTGTCCGTCTAACAAATTACTGATGAGCTAGTTTAAAAACAGCGAATCAGGAAGTCCAGCTCCCTTGATTGACAAGATCATCTCCCCTGATTTGCGACCCCCTGAAAAACTGATAAAAAGCGTGGAGAGGAAGATTACGCTCTCTTTTTTTTCGCCTCAGTCCAACGACCTTGCAGTTTTGTGAGAAAGAAACGCGTTAAGCGTTCTTGCCATTTTTCTTTTTGATGACAAGCGGGGATCCCCGAGAGACGCCATGTCTCTTCTAAGCTGAGTTACTCTTTATTTAATTTATCTTGAGATAATATCAGCGCGTGTTTTTCTTAGGATATTCCCATGCTACACCATTTAAATTAAACTTTCATAATGCCGTCCTTTTTGCATCGTTGTTCCAATCATTCCATAAAAACACCGTGTTATACGGGGATGTTCCCAATTCTCGAATTGTGTTAGAGTGAATCTGTGCTATAGAAATACTGTGTTATACGGGGGTTACCTGTACATGCAATTTACACATTTGCATCAGACAGAGTAAAACATGACATACCAATTTTTATCATATAAAAATAAATTTTACATCATATGCCTAAGAGCAAGAATTCAATGAAATCAATCTGCACATGGGAAAACTTTTAAGTACAATGTTTTTAAAAGACTAGACAACAATTGTAATCTCTTGTAATAGTCTATTGCTTAAATAGTATTGTCATTAAAAATATTTGAGTTTAACACTTACCTGTAGAATTTAGTTCTAGTGTGGACATGAGAAAAGATTTATCAGAATAAAACAAGGAAATTATAGGAGAAATACTACTTAATAAAGCACTTTTAAATAGTCGAATATCATTCTCTGCCTCTTCACTTGAATGACAAATAATTAATAATCTGAAAGAAAGAGTAAATTAAGTATGGATTAATTACTTTTATTTTTTTAACACAGCAATGCTAGAAATATTATAAATGTTGAATTATATTTTTAAACTTTGAAGTCAAATTATAATCTATTTTACCTAAAATAATTTACACGAGCAAAGAAGAGTGATCATGTAAATTATTCAAATGAGTGAATTATGAGGGAAAAGTAAAGTTAGTAAAACTACACCACAACCAGAGGTCGTTCTATGTGAAGTGACCTAAGGTTCCTCACTTGTGACGCCTTCAATTTTGATGAAATGTCAACAGAATATACCTTAAATATTTGTATAGACTGCAATCTCAGCTTCATATATAGCCCAGTTACAGCACTAGAGCCTTTTTTCTAATCATTTTTACAGAAGCAATTTGCCTAACATTTCACAAAAAATCATAAGTATTAAATTGATAAATAATTTAAAACTTAACAGGGAATAATATTGGGAACAGGAATTTATATACAGGCAGCCCTCGACTTTCGCATTTTCAAAAATTCAATTTTTTTAAAGATTTTTGTTGATAATGCAAAAATTGTACGTTTCTATGCAGTCGCTCCCACGGAGGGCGGTGGCTCGCGCTCACTCACACATTGCTGCCTAGAGTAGCGGACTTCTCGGAATTGTGACGTCATTAGGGTTCCGAGCCTCGGTGGCGGGGACCGAATGTCAAATACATGCAATGTATTAAACAGGTATAGTCATGCGTTAGGGCGCGTGTCGATGCGTTGTGTGTTTTGCCAATTTATTTGTTTATGTTTAAATATTTCGCCCTTATAAATTTATAAACATAGTGAGAAATGGAGAAACTGCAATGTTGATATGAACAAAAAGAAATTAAGGACTTGTAAACTTCATACGATCGAGACAAAGATGGGAATAATTAGACATTCTGAAAGAGGTGAATCTTTCTTCAATCGGCCGTTCGTACGATATAAACAGGTCTACGATATGTTCAATTTTGGAAAACAAGAATAAAATTAAGGAATACGTTCAAAATTGTGGAAATATATCTTCAAAGATTGTTTCCAAAAGACACGGCATAGTGATGAATGAAATGGAAAGATCTTTGTCATCATGGATTGATGATCAACATCAAAACGATGTCCCTCTGAGTTTTTCAATTATTCAAGCTAAGGCTCTTAGTTTGCATGAAGATTGGAAGACAAGATTAAAAGACGATTCTAACATGGTGTTTCAAGCAAGTAATGGCTGGTTTGACACATTTAAAATGAGGTATTCTTTACATAATATTAAATTCACTGGAGAATCGGCTGATGCAGATAAAGATGCTGCAAAAGAATTTATTTCTTCATTGTCCAAAATTATTGTAGATGGAGAATATTCTCATTTTGGAAAAAATGCCTACTCGTGCATTCTTATCGAATTAAGAATCAGTTGCCCCTGGACATAAACCTTCTAAAAACCGATTGACATTGCTTCTTGGTGGAAACTTAGCTGTTGATTTAAAATTAAAGCCAATGTTAGTTTATCAAGCAGAAAATCCCAGAGCATTGAAAGGGTAAGATAAAGAATTGCTTCCGGTCATTTGGAAATCAAATAAAAAAGCCTGGGTTACTGCGTTAATATTTAAAGATTGGTTCACTTTTAATTTCGTGCCGGCAGTTAAACAATATTGTAAAGACAAAAATTTACAATTCAAAGCATTATTAATCTTAGACAATGCTCCAGGACATCCAAAATCTCTGCAGAATTTATACCCGGAAATCAATGTCGTGTTTCTTCCTTCCAATACTACCTGCCTCATACAGCCCATGGACCAAACAGCGATAGCTATGTTTAAACGATATTATATGAGGACAATAATGAATCAGGCCATCAAGGCAACTAACTGGCAGGGAAGATGGGCCTACATTAAGAAGTTTTTGGAAGAACTATAATATATGGAACGCAATAAACAATATTGGAGACTCGTGGGCTGAAATAAGAGTCATCAATGAAAGGTTCCTGGAAACAATTATGCCCACAAATGATGAGTGATTTTATAAATTCTGAAGAAACTCTGGAAGCTATCACAGATGAAATAGTTAGTCTAATGAATGAACTAAACTTGGACGTCAACAACGAAGATGTTAATGAGTTGATTGAATCTCACTCAGTACCTCTGTAAAATGAATACTTAATTAAGCAACAAGAGTTAAATGAAATACACAATGAAAGTGAGGAAGCTGATAAAATAGTCATTACTTTGACAATCAAAAATATGAATGAAGCCATCATGCATCTGGACAAATTTCTGACTATCATGGAAAAATGTGATCCCAATGGAGAACGTATATTTCACGTATGTAGGGCGATTGAGAAAGATACAGCATGTTATAGAACTCTTTATCAAGAAAAGAAAGGAAAGGGTGGTATTCAACCAACTCTTGACAAGTTTAAAGAAAACACCTGAAAGCACTTAAACAAGCTTCGTTAACTTAATTATGTATTTTGATAAATAAATATGTTTAATATATTGATAAATAAATATTTTAAAATACAATTTTTGATGTTTTTTTTACATCCCTGAACATTCAACATTCATACATATTTTCAGGAACCAATTATGTGTGAAAGTCGAGGGCCATCTGTACAATGGAATCCTCAAAACTGAAGATGGTCAAAAAGGAACAGGACAGATTGATTCATGGAGCATGAAGATGAAATCCAACACACTTTGTGGGAAACAGCCTAAAAAATCATCCTTATACATTGCTTCAGTTTGAATTAGCATGAAATAACATTTTTTCTATTCAAATTTTCAGGAGTAAGCATCAACAATGTGAAACTGAATATATCAATCAAACGAGCATCAATATTAAAAATTTCCCTGCCATTTAAGTGAGGTTTTCTTTAATTCAACGAAAAAATTGTAACTTACTCATGCAGTTCTAAAACAAGAGTTCTGAGTTTCTGAATACTATCACCAAGGCGACCATGAAATACATGAAAAATTTTCATAACTAGATTAAGTTGAAACACAAGGATTTTGACATCTGATTTTTCAATCTAGGAAATCAAGAAAAGAAAAGAAGCATATATACTGGTTGTGAGAATTGAGTAAGAAATTATATAAAGGAATTTTTAACTTTTAACACATTCAGGGTTAAACTAATTTTGATTAATAATTTGCCTATCTTACAACAATATTCAAGTTTAAGTACGAATAATTCAAATTATCATACATTTTGAAGAATTGTGTAATTACATTAGTTATTCTTATTTCAAAAACTTCTAGTTAAAAAAATTCTAATCATTTTCAGTATTATTTTATTAGCAGACTGGTAAAGATTTTAAACTTTCCTACCCAAAACATTCTTCTAAAAGACAAAATAGGAAATAAGTGTCATAATATATATTGCAGTGCTTGACATAAAAATGTATTTAAAACTTTACACACCTTAGGTTTTATATTTCATATCTAAAAAATTTTATTTTACAAATATCAATTATTAAGGGGGTATGGTACCCAAATTGCTGAAATCTGCAATTTTGAACTTATAATTGTAATTTTTGGTATTCAGGTAGATTTTAAGTATAGTGTGCAAAATGTGAATTCAAAAATTTAAAACAATTAATTTTAAAAAAAATAAAATTTCAAAAATTTGAACAGTTTTCTTTTTGATATAAGTAGAAAAATAATTTGGCTAAAATTTCAATTTGAACATTTTTTTAACATAAAAATATATAAGAAATAAATTGTCTTCACAGTTTTTGTAAATATGAATCAGAAAAAATTTAATAAAAAATAATGCAAAAAAACGTGATTTTACACCGCAAATATTGTTTTCAAAAATCGTAGTAAAAAAACAAACACATATTTCAACAATTGCTGAAGGCAAATTAAAGAAAGGTATATATATAACAATTGTTCCAAATTTCATTCATATCTGTGCAGTAGAATTTGACTTATATCAATTTAAATTTATAAAAATATCAAAAATCACTTCTTTGAGAAAAAAGGCATTAAAGTTTTAAAATTATGCAAAATAGCTGTTTATGAAGATATTCATCTGAAATTTTTTTTCAGTAATCTTTCACACAAAAGAAGTATATTCCATGTTTAAATTTTAACAAAATGTTAATATATGTCCAAAAAATAAATTTTAAAAATCGAAAAAAGATAAAAATTTCATCAAAATTTTTACATACAGAGAAAAATATGAAAATTGCTGCTGTTGGAACATAATATATTATAAATAGCTGTTGCACACACAAATTCAAAGATAATACATTATATTAAAATGTATAAATGTATGTAAAAGCAATATTGATGACTAACACAATTCAATGTCTACCAGCCAAGTAACCAGAATTCTGGTTCAGTTTTATTTTTGCCATGTTCACTTTTCTGCGATAAGCTTTGACCAACCTCGAGCTTTCCGCTTTCGTCCCATATTTAATATCACAGCTCAAACTTGTGTAAACAAATCACTTAAAATTATATAATTATAACATAATATATAATAATAATAATTATAACATATAGATATATTAACAACAAAATATATTTAACAGCATATTCAACAACAATAGCCGTATTCAAAATTAAACTAACGTCAAATTTTTCACATCAAATATCCAATTTACATTCAAAATAAGCAATCCAAAAGATACTATTACTTGACATCAATTCAAAGAAGTGTTAGCTAATATATTTTACTTCGCTTCTTTCATTCTATAAAAAGAAACACTATTTTCAACTGAGAGAAATAGACATGTAGAGGTTTAACTTTCGTTTGTTTATGTTACAGTAGCAGACGAAAATGAGTGTGGCAGGTGACAACATCAGTAGTTCAATTTTTGAAATTGCAATATAATCGGTTATATTTAATGTAGCAAGATGAATTTGGTGTCACTGGAATCAGAAAATTCTGAATTTTTTTTTAAACAATAAAAAAAATTTGCGATTTTTCGGGATTTTTTGAGTACCATACCCCCTTAATTTTTGAAAGACTTCATATGTTCAGGCAACATAAAATATTTTCAATTATATTTATTTTTAAAAAAATTAAATTTTTGTAGTTTTTAAATCTATCTTACAGTGGTCATAGAATTATTAAATTTTTGTATTACCCATAATAGTTAATTTACATTTTTTAAATTTGGATATATATACTGTAAATAGATAATGAAATTATTTCAAAATAATTTACACTTTAGTTTAAAACTCCAAGGGATTTAAGCTTGTCCAAACATGGCCCTTGTGCCATAAACCCAAAACCAATCAACCAAGGGATTTAAAAACAAATAAAAAGTTATGCTAGATAATAAAATAAAAAAGATAAACAAAACAAAATCCAGAACATACTAAAAATACATTACAAATTCAACATAGAACATAAATTACATAATATTTATTTATACTAGCAAAATTGCCCGACCTCACTCAGGTTTAATTGGTTAACTACATATTGAAAGTGACCAGAAAATAACCACTTTCCTCTTTCGTAGACAAATGCCAAATCATAAACGACTAAAATAATTTTTTAACACCTTTTCGACATTTTTATAATTTCTACAACCTATTTTGGACTAAAATCCTATACATGTATATTCATCCATGTAATGAATTTAACATATATCGCACCCCTGCTTGAAGTACTCTTGCACCAGGTATGCGACATTTTCGAATTCCGCCATCATAAAGGGAAAGTTGACTAATTTGATAACACATTGATCAAAGTTTGTTTAAAAAAGTGGATATGCATTGTTTCTTGAAAATTCCGTTTTGTGGCATGTGTGCAATAATAAGAGAACCTGTTTTAAAATTGAATGTCTTCAGTACAAAGGTAGGAAATAAAATACTTCGATTTACCATTTTTTTAAAATGGTAAATCGATTTGATAGTTTCTTCTAAAAAATCATTGTTTTAAAAAACCTTCCTTACATAAATTGCTTAAGTATAACTTCAATTTGTAAAATAAGCCACCTTGACCTTCTGTTGCTATATGACAAAGAATTTGTAATATTTCAAAAGTCCTAGTTCGGATTTTTAACATTGTTCTTTCAATAATGACAAAATTCCACTTAACATTTGCTTTATTCTAACTTACATGCCGCTTTAAATCAAATACTTTGATGCGATGTTGCGTGTGATGAAAAGGAATTAGTTTCTTAAAATAATAAATATTTGAAACAAAAAAACTGTACTTGCGTATTAACAGCATGCTATTGGTGAGTATCAGCCAAGTTTTGTTCCTACTTACGTATTAACTGCATGCCATTGGCGAATATCAGCCAAGTTTTGTTTCATGCGGAAAATATTTAGCAATTGCCCTTATGGTCGGAAAAAATGGTTGATCCATTTTTAATGTTTTTTTATTTCGTTCATTAATGTGGTAGCACTACAATCGGGGACCATAACAAAAAATGTTTCTCTTGTTTCGCGACAAATGCCCCCAAATATCCATTGGGATGGGAATATCTTCCAGCATTATTTCATAACGATCAAGTGTTACTTAAAAATTTACTTCGACATAAAAATAGAGAAAATAGAACACGAGTATCTAATGCAACTACGCACTGAACACTGAACTGTGGTTATAAAAAAGTTTTGCAAAACAATCAGAATCAATGAAATTGTATTTATGGTTCACTTGGCAGTGAATATAACCAGATTGTTCCAGTTCTTCTGTCTTATACCCCTTCCAACAGATTTGGCGATTAATCGCTGGCATGCGGTTAATACGCAAGTACCAAAAAAACAGAAAATAGCGAAATGAAACAATAAAAGTTGGCGATAAAAAAAGTTGTTCTAAAGATATAAATTCATGATTTTTTTTCAATTGATCTTGCACAGTTGCCACAACTGACAACTAAAAATTAGAAAAAATTTTAAAATACGAAATTAATTCCGAGCAAAACAGAAAATAACAATGCACATGGCAAACGAACACAAGTTTTCGTTTTGTAGCAAATTATCGTCTGTCCCAAATATTAGGGAATACTTTATAATTCGCAAAGAAAATAAATAAGGCTCAAAATACAAAAGTATCATAATTTAAATTCCATAAAAATAGTTTGGAAAAATAATTGATTTGTCAGCAGTACTGGTAAAACAATCCAAGTAATTGCAATGCTCAATATACCTTCCAGCTACTCCAAAACTACCAAATTATGGTTGATTTAAGTATAGTTACTCAGATGTTTTAACTTGCCTAAATATGTAAGCAAAGAAATTTTAAATAATGCATTCACTAAAATAAGATGTGGTGTATCAAATATAAAACATTAAATTAAAATATATTGAACAAATCTTATGTGATACTTGTATACACACAGACAGAAAATCTAACATAGTATGGGAAGATAGACAGACTTATGCAACCAAGTTCAGTCACTAAATGAATGTAAGAACTCGCAGTATGCAAAGTTCCAAGAAAATATATTCAACAGTTTGGACGTAGTAAGGGCACACACATAAAGACAGATACCAAATGCGCAAGAGATGGATATTTAGCATCAGAAGGATCCAAAACGGATAGAAAACTTGAAATGGGTTAAAAATATTCAATGTACAAACACTCCATTCTTATTTATATAGATATAAATTAAATGTAAACATATTTGCAAAAACTATCAATACACATTTTCATATATGAAGAGAGAATATCATTAAATTACCTTTTCATGACTATTTAATTTTAATTTGCATTCATAATTAATATTGCTAATGCTAGCAAGCAATGAAATAAGCACTGAATCAACTTCAAGTCTCTCTCGAACAATGCTTGAGAAATGAGTAACTATTCTGTAAAGAGCAAAACATAAAATCGTTTTATTATGATTCTAAGTACGAAATTTATTCATATATAGTTCAAACTTTTAATACTTTCACCCTTTTAATAAAAATAGGAAATTCTTTTTAAATTCCTATAATTCTCTTATTAGCTCAAGAAGCCTTTATCTCTTACAGGTTAATCTTAGCTTACAGCTTCAGTATCCTAGTTAGCTTCCAGTCAAGGGAAGCTAACACTTTGCAATTTTCATTTTATCTCAGGATCAATTCGAGTTGAACATAAAGACAAAATTTTCCTAAAACATGCCATGATTTATTTTACATGGGCTGAAAGTATATTTGTATATCAAATTCTCAGAAAATTTGTAACAGCATCCTATAATTTTTAGGTATGAAAAATGATTCCATAATATTTTGTTAAAGTTTGAAAAATATCACTAGTCGCCCCACATTTTCCATGCCTCAATATATCATTTCAACATTTTAGCATTCACAGTTGAAAAAAATATTTTAAATGTGTAATATTTGTTAGTCTACATTCATAAGTAACTTATTTATGACGAATAAACAATTGATAAAAAAAGAGTAAAATTAATTTCAAGGGTCAATATCTTTTCATACAATCTAAGGAATTGAGGACTTACAATTAAATAATCCTGTTTCAGATTTATGAATGCAAATAACTAGCAAAAAATGAAAAACCTTAAAAAAACAACTAATAAAGATTAAAAACTTAGAAAAGATCGTCAATGGCCACTTCGGTTGAGCAAGACGTCAGGACAGAAGTCCCAAGAAACACGAATTTAAATATGTTGTTCACCTCCCTTTCTCTAAGTTAAAATAAATAATATTGAATAAATAATAAATAAAGTTGCCACACCTCCCTTTTTCAGGCCGCTTGGAAAGGCTTAGTTACAAAGTGATGATCCTTTCTAAGTCTTTAATCCTTATTAGTTGTTTTGAAGGTTCATTTTTTATCAATTTGACTGTTTCTATCTGTTTATCTGCAAATAACTGTTCAATACATATATTTGTTCATATGTAAACTGGTTTGAATAGTAATGTTTAAACTGGTAAAGCTTTGAAACTCTTATATATCATGGGGTCAATTTAGTTTTCATAGATAGCATTTATGCTGAAATGGTCAAACATTAAAAGCTTAAAAGATACTAATAAAGAAACTTGATAAAATGAAGATGAAAACTTTATTTTAAGAATGCCAATAGTTATTTTGCTGGTGCAAACATCCACACTCATCAGGTCAATAGTAAACAAGAGGAAAACCAACTTATTTTAATATATTAAAGAGTTGTGTAGCACAGAAGCCAACAAATCACTTTTAAAATTGGGGTAATGGAGGTCATAAAGTTCAGCTTCTATATTATATTGTAGTGATATGAAGTGATGGCCATTTCTATTATAGTGAAGGCAATTTCACAATATTAGTTCAAATATCGGGATATTTAAAAGCTGTGGTGATACAAAATGATGCCAGGTCAAAAATATTTGGGTTTTCACTTAATTTAGGATTTTAGTGATGCCAAGAGGGAACACCTTTGAAGCATACTTCAAAAACATCATGAATTCATAAATATTTCATCCAGCAAAAGAATAGGATAAAATATTAGAAAAATGTATGATAATATCTTACAAAATTCTTCCAAATATAACCGAAAACTGATTGCAGTATTTATCCTAAGAAGGATTTACCTGTTCAGATGGTCACTTCTGGGAAGTAGATGTTTTCCCTGTTTGAACTCTTTGAGTAAATTGCTTTGAACCATAAACTTTAAGGTTCTCAAATTTTAGGTTATACATACATGTATGTGTTTATATACATATATATGCAAGTGTAAAAATTATTTTTTATTATCAGACAGTTTGTCTATACAAGAACATATTTTGGAAATTGAAGGCATGTCAATTAAATTTTTAGGTCATCAAAATCCAGGTCCTGGTGATTAATAGTTATATAAGTAGTTGCCCTTTTTTGCAGCAAATAAAAACCTAGACAAAATGCATCTATTATTTTTTTAAATCTCATGGTGAAAATGCCATATATGGTTCTGAATTGTTGCAAATAAATGCTATAGCTACTTTAGATATGACAGGTGCAAATTCTAACTGTTATATACTACCCAAAAATGAAAATATATCATATTCAAATTTAATTTACTAACCAACTAATAAAAATAAATCATAATTTTCAAATAAAAGAAACTTACTTGATAAAGATTCTCCACAATTTCGCTGCAATCATTGCATCAAGACAAGACACCAATTTGCATAATTTTCCCAAGTCATCAGAAATAGAAAGGATATCATCTGTGTTTCTTAAATTTATGGTGATTAATCTATCGATTTGTGATACCATAGCCTAAAAATGTACATTAAGTTACTCTAAAAATATTCTGGCAAAATCAATTGTACAGGAATAAGAAATCTTAAAAAAGAATTAGAGAAAGCTTGACATAAAATCTTAAATTAACTGTACATACGAAATACAAGTTACAATCAGAATAAATTTTTCTTTTGAAATAAAGAAATAAAATAGGCTCTTTAAGTAAATGGGGTCATAGTGGCTCAGTATCATACTCAGTACAGTGGCTATACCCACTGCACTAGCAACCTGCGAGTTATAGGCACCTCAAGTTTGACTCCTGCCAGGTTCGATTCCTCCATGGGGTCATTCCATGTGAAAAAGTTGTTGCACCATAGTCATGGATATTTTTTAAATTTTTACCATAGATAGACATGGTAGTGAAACCCTTAGATCTCAATTTTTTAAATATTTTGTCCAATATTAAAAGATACAAGAATTTAAAAATTGCAATTTAATCTTGGATTTGCCACACTGTATACAGTTCCCTAACTTGAGAATAGTTCAAATTTAGTAATTTTGGTACCAAATGGAAGCCATTTATTTCAGGAGTATATATAAAATACAGAACCAGTGGTAATTTTTCATTTTAGTGTGTGTGTGGGGGGGGGGTTTACATGCAAAGTGGAAAATTCACTTTTAAAAACAGTCGACTTCAAAGGGCTATAAAAAATGTACCCTCTTATTTTCTCTGAAACTTTGTAGAAATATTAACTAACATATATACTTTAATCTGAGAAAAATTCAGAGGTAAAATTTTTCATTTCTGAATAAAAGCTATTCTAGTGACAGCATATGGATTTTAAAACGGTGGTCATCTTACAGTGCAAAAATGACCATAACTTAAAAACAACGGTCAAATTTGAATTTTTATGATGTACTAATTCAAAGCAAGCTCACGTTTCATGTTTATATATCAATACAGTATCAAATTACAGTCCTATGCGATTTTCAATACCATGGTTGTATTTCGAAAAGTACTTTTAAAAAGCACCGTAGAAAAATGTTTTTAATTTTTTAAATACTTTTCAAAATGTTATGCATTTTACAATATTTAATTCCAGTATTTCTAAAAAAATTACATTTATGCTTAGGGTACATTGTTTCAAAATTGCCAGTGAAATTCTTATACTTAATAGTTTCTTTCATTTTAGAAATACAAAATACTTATAACCCCAATTGTACAACAAATATAAGATATAAATTAATATAGGCTCAATAAAAAACAAAATTTATCAGTTAACATTACTTAAATATTTTAAGCTGGTCCAACATAGAGAGAATCTTTGTAGAAAATCTAATCATGTACTTTAAATTGACAAAATAAAATTAAAATTTCTGAGCACTGAAATTTTTTAAAAATAAGTCTTTAAAGATTAAAGAACTATGCAAACAATATATTGATTGCATTATTGAGGAATTTTTATAAACATTGAGCATAAATAAAAATGGTCACATTAACAATAATGACAAAGTGAATAGCATTATTACTTCATAATTCAATTTGTCTCTGTAGTTTTGTTCATAAGGAATCCAACACGTGTCTAAAGGCTCTGGCCATGTAGAGGATGCATAAAACATAATTTGTAATCATTATATTCCTCACAGACATTCCAAAATCTTTCCAATTCACCAATTAATTCCATACACACATGCAACATTGTTCATTTTGGAATATTGGTAATTTGATGGTTTTTTCCAATCCCATGGTAGCAAAGAATGTTGTTGAGGAACCTGAAACTCTGGAAACCAGTATCTGACTTTTGTTTATTGGTGTAAAGCAGTGATTAGTCCTTGTTCCTGTAATTGTATTTCCCATTGTGTACCTATCTGGTAATTGATTTTTAGCAATTTCAATGTGAAAAAAGGATCTATTCCTTTTATGGACTCTTTTGAAAAGTTGTATAAATCAAATGCATTTAATATTGCATCTTTGTATGGATGCTGAAGGCTTGCTTTAGTGGCCATACGCTTTATGGTGCCAATACCATCACAGGCTCCTTTTCCATGACAAGAGACAAAAAAGTGCCATTCTGCTTTTAATCTATGGTCTTTTTCATGATGGAAAAGATGAATATTTTTAAAATTTTTGTATTGGGCTGAGGACCCATCAATGAAATACTTTATGTATTTAATTTGTGGAACTTGTGATTAAATGTTTGACAATCACTTTTCAAAGTCCAAAATGTTGTAGTGTCATGCACTAAATTATCACTTATAACACATAGAAATAGATTTCACATGATCCTTAACATATGCTAGAAAAGGATGAATTGTTGACTGCTTTTTTCCAATGAATGCTTTGAATGTGGCATCTTGTATAATGCAAGTATAATTTTCAGAAAAATCTGCCATGATGATAGTAGTATCCAGACTCAATTCATCCTTTGCTTTTTAAAAATAATTTTGAGATTTTGTAAAAGTGATGGGCACATAAAGCAGAAAGTTTTCAAACAAATTATCAATGAATTCATCTACTGATGTAATTAATGTTTTTAATTCTGCACCATCACTCTTTGCTCATTAGTAATTTCACTGCATATTTCTAATTCACCCTTTTGCATCAAATATTCTTTAAGTATTTCTGGAGATGGACACTTATCACACCTGTATATGTTTCTGAATCAATGCTACAAACTAGTTTTTTTTAACAATGTAGATACATAGTCATTTACATGAATAGCATGAACTTAACATTCTGATGATGTATACAAACTCACACTGAATAAATACCTTTACTCCCAACACACACATTCTCTTGGCCAAGTAAGCAAAATTTAGAAAGTCCTATTTTTAAATTATGATGTTCCTTAAATGCAATGTATAATTCTTTCAAGTTATACAAAATCAATCTATTTTGTTTTAATACTCTTCCATTTTCAGAAGGAACAGATATGCAATCTTTTTTCCTGGACACATACGACTGTTATTATCATTATAATAAAATGTCATCACTTTTTTACACTTTTTCTTTCATTAGGAATTGATAATATACCTTCAGTTGTTTTTAATTTTCATGCTATTTTTACTAAATACTCTGGTGTTAAAATAAATCTTTGTTGGAATGTCAATGAATCTGGTATTAATGTAAGAATTTGAATCTTATCTTTAAATGGAGCATTTACAAACTTATTTTTCAAATTTTCCATTATGGATTCGCAGTCTGAACAATTATCTTTTGAATTTTGTGGGTTTTTAACACTTGTAACATCAACACCTACTACTACAGATGCTTTAGCAGCAACACAGCTAGTTAGTTTTTCTACTTTAGAGCACACATAAGTCAATTTTCTTTCAGAACTATACCTACTCACTTTTACAGGTGATAGATCCAAAATTTCACAACTTTTGTTCAGTTCTTTTTTCACTACTGTGGGATCTCTATACTCAGTGTCCATGTCATATTGTAATCACTGCATTAGTAACCAATGAAGTCACTGAAGTAAAACAGTTTATACATAACTTTTTTTCAGGAATAAGTACTTCAGGATTTGCCAAAGGTAAATTCAAGGAAATTGTTTTCAGATTTTGCATTGATCTTGTTTGGATGTTTGTTAAATGCGTCGCATGTTTGTACTTGTACCACCTTAAAAATTTATCCTTGTAAAACCTGCAGATATACTTCCACTTTCATAGATTTTTTCATCTGGAATTAGGTGATATATTCTCCTTTTTAATATTTCTGAATCACATGAGGAGACAATTTAAAGACAGGAATAAACTCAGTACATAATACTTTGAGTTTTTTGCAAAACAAAATATTCCATCCCCAGCATAGAACTCACAAATATTGAAAAAGAACTTTGCAACTGTTTGATGACCTAAATATCTTCTGCATATTTTATCAAACGATATTTATTTAAAAGAGTACAAATTCTCATATATATTTTATCGAATGATAATTTAATTATTAATTAAATATAATATATTTTAGCAAACAAAATTTATTAATCTTTTATTTCAAATGTTTCAGAATAGAATTTACAATTTGTGTTTGATGAATGTTCGTTTGGTATGTGTATTGATATATAAAAATGAAATATGAGCTTGCTTTGAATTAGTACATCATAAAAATTCAAATTTGACCGTTGTTTTTAAGTTATGGTCATTTTTGCACTGTAAAATGACCACCGTTTTAAAATCCATATGCTGTCACTAGAATAGCTTTTATTCAGAGATGAAAAATTTTACCTCTGAATTTTTCTCAAATTAAAGTACATATGCTAGTTAATACTTCTACAAAGTTTCAGAGAAAATAAGAGGGTACATTTTTATAGCCCTTTAAAGTCGACTGTTTTTAAAAGTGAATTTTCCACTTTGCATGTAAGAGAACCCACTCGTTTTGTATTTTATATACTCCTGAAATAAATGGCTTCCATTTGGTACCAAAATTAATAAATCTGAACTCTCCCATCGTGCTCAAGCTAGAGCCTGTATTGACATTGCAGCAATTCCAAGATGGCCACCATTTTGTAAAATTGACCAATTTTTAAATTCTTGTATCTCTGCTAATTGGACAAAATATTTAAAAAATTGAGATCTAAGGGTTTCACTATCATGTCTATCTATGGTAAAAATTTGAAAAAAAATCCATGACTATGGTGCAACACCCTTCAGGTGTCCCCATATGGAATGATGACCCATGGGTGTGTTTTTCCCATGTCAGTAAAACTTTCTTTGTGTGGGTATGTCCATTACTTGATGTTGCTTGTCTTGTGTTTGGTACAGCAAGGCCAAATGTGTCTTGAGTCATAAAAACCAACCAAAATATAAGTAAATGCCCATAAATATGAAGGTATTGTGAACGAATTTTTGATTGGGCCCTATATGCTGCCACTTTGACTCTAAAGGTAAATTTATCGTATATTTCTGGAAAAAATGTTGCCAGAACTAATGAACAATATTCTTGCATCTGTTTGCCATCGAATGTGGTTTCAACACGATGGGATACCAGCACACTTCAGGTGTGATGTGTATAATTATTTGAATGCCACTTTTGGGGGGCCCATGGATTGGCTGGGGTGGACCTGTCACTTAGCCTTCACAATTGTCTGATTGGACACGTCTCATTTTCTTCCTATGGGGATACTTGAAGAGCCCTGTATGTAAGATTCCAATTGATAACAATGAGAACCTTGACAAATGATTTGAAACTTGGTATCTGAGATTAAAATGTGATGCAGATCTGGATGTTGCTTTGTTGGTATACCATAGAGGGGAGATGCTTTTGAAAATTATGAAGTGTGTGCGCAAATTGATAAAGACAACCACTTATGCAAAATAAATTAAATATCAATTATGATAGGAAATAAAAACTCAAATTCTAACAAATTGTATCTAAAATTTTTAAATATTCTCAATACCTTGCCATAGAATGAATGCAAATTTTAAGTTTTAGAGCATTTAAAACAATTATTTAAATATTTTTTAAATAAAATTATTAACATATCTGTTAAGTCTCCACGAGACTACGGAAACTAGGCGACCTGAGCCGAATGGGAACGAGGCTACGAGCTGAGCGGAATCGGAACGAGATATTTTTCAAATGAACTACAAGGTTTCCTTAGCCTAACGAGAAAGTGGTCCTTCCACAACGATGTTATATTTGTTGTTAATAAACTTGTTTTTATTACGATGAATTGTGTCAATTAGAATACAGTCCACTACCAGAGCTACCGGCGCAACATGTGGTCCGTCGAGCCGGAGTAAAAATAAAATAACGCAAAATGAGCCAGCTTACGAAACTGAATCGAAAGCGCGGAACCATTAAAGCCAAAGTGCAACGTATGGAGGACTTCCTCGAACTTGAAAGTAAAGAGGATGGTAGCGGAGATCCATGCAGAACGAAGATTGCACTTCAGCAACAGGCGAGCAAAATTGTAGAAATCAAATCTGCAATTACAGAACTTTCCACTGGATATTGTGAGCTACCTGAAGAAGTTAATCTAGAAGACAATCTTGACCAGCTTCAGGATTTGGAGGCAACAGCTGAAGATATAGAGGTACGTCTGAAATACCTTCTTTCGAAATTGACGTTACCTGCTAATGATGCTCAGATAAACTCTAAAATGAACCGAACTTCTTTTAAGATACCCGAGATTCCACTTCCTCAGTTCTCGGGCACTTATGAAGACTGGAGTACATTTAAAGCTCAATTTAATACTCTAATTACTTTAAATGATGGCTTAAGTGATTCCCAAAAACTTCATTATCTACAAGCTTCTCTGAAAGGAGAAAGTAAACTAATTCAAACTGCAGATGATACTTTTCAGTCCTTGTTTACTGAACTCGAGAAAAGGTACGAAAATAAGCGATTCATCGCGGATGTCCATATAAATGCCATAATGAATCTGGAAAAAATAACTCATGAGTCAGGAATGGAACTTCATACATTTCTCAATACCATGTTAAAACATTTGCGAGGATTAAAACTTCTAAATCTTGAGACTAATAAATTGACCGAGTTAATGTTGATTAATATAATTTCTTCGAAATTAGATCGTGAATCACGTAAACAGTACGAGATGTCATTAAAAACAACCGAGTTTCCCGACTGGGAAGAATTTGTCAACTTCTTGCAAAAAAGAAGTCAAGTGTTAGAAAATATCCAACGCATTCCTTTCGCTAAGCCTAAAATAGATATAGCTTTCAAACCCAAGCTTAAAGGGCTTATGATAAAATCTAACTCTAAAAGTGCCTGCCCAATCTGTAAAGATAATCACCCGATATATAAATGTAAAATGTTTCACGATTTATCCGTACAAGAAAGAATTAGTGAAATAAAAAAGAAACAACTTTGTTTTAATTGCCTAGAACCTCATCGAGTATCTCAATGTACTAATTCTAAAAAATGTAAGTTCTGTGGAAGAGGTCATCATTCTCTGATCCATAGAACGGATTTCGAAAACAGCGAGAATCGAAAAGTCCAAATCAATGTTCCCAAGCAAAGTGTTTATAACATGAGGGAACAGAACTCTGACGCCACGAGAGAAGGAAGTTATGAGTCACCATCAGGAACCTTTTCAAGGCCAAGAGGGTCGGAAGAGAATACCAATACTGGGTGTTTTTACACGGGGGATGAAAAAAGATACGTATTCCTGTCTACTGCGATAGTTTACGTTAAGGGTGTTGATGGTAATTCCTTTCCCATCCGAACTTTGCTTGACGCTGGATCACAGACTAACTTCATTCGTAATGACCTAGTTGATTCCTTGGGCTTAACGAAACGAACAGTAAATGCTCCTATCACGGGTTTGAACGGTTCCTTTTTAACGGTAAAAAGAAAAACCTCAGCGTTAATATCTAACATAAATGAAGACTTTTATGAAGAAATTGAACTACTAATCGTTCCAAAGGTTACAGATCTTACTCCTTCAAAACCTCTTGATGTGTCTAAGATTAAATTTCCAAGTAATATAACGTATGCGGATCCCAAATTCAATAAACCGGGGAGAATTGACGCATTGTTAGGAGCAGAACTTTTCTATCAATTATTACAAGGTAATCAAATTAAATTAAAAGATGAATCAATAATCCTACAAGAATTGGTATTTGGGTGGATCGTAACGGGAACACTCAAAGATGTAGGGATTTCAAACAATTTACACTGTCATTTCACTAAAAATCAAGTGGAAATGGACCTAAGAAACTTTTGGGAACTTGAATCTTTGGGTATTAGAGACGATCCTAATCGTCACGAGAAAGATGAAGCACTGAGCATCTTCAATAAAACAGTCCGTTTCAAAGAGGGACGTTATGAGGTCAGTTTACCTTGGAAAAGGGATTGGAGAGAATTAAAAGATAACTTGTGTGTTGCGGAAACGCGGTTTAAGTCCCTCACCAAGAGGTTGAACCAAAACAAAACTCTCTTTACACAGTATCACGAGGTCATTGAAGATTACTTAAAGCAGGGCATTATAGAGAAGGTGCTTGTAAAGACCCAACCGGTAGACAGACCTGTGTATTATTTGCCACACCAGGCAGTATTCAGAAAGGAAAGCGTAACCACAAAAATGAGATTAGTATTTGATGCCAGTTCCCATGAATCTGGAGAATTATCACTGAATGACTGTCTCTGGACAGGTGAAAATCTGAATCCTAACATTTTCCAGCTATTACTATATTTCCGTCTAAATAGAATAGCAATCTTAGCAGATGTTGAGAAGGCCTTTCTGCAAATTTCGTTGGCAGAAAACGACAGAGACGCTGTCAGATTTCTGTTCACTTGTGATAAATCAGTAGATGGCAAACTGGCGTCAACCCACAAGTATACAGATTTAAGCGTGTTCTTTTTGGGGTTAACGCAAGCCCATTCTTGCTGTCGGCTACAATAAAAAAGCACATCCAAAATTTTCGAGAGCTACATCCTGCTGCTTCACAAATGCTCGATACATGTGTTTATGTAGACGATCTAGTATCAGGTGCAAACAATGTGACTTCCGCCTTGGAATTATCACGTGAGGCACAAAACATAATGAAGTCCGCCAGTATGAACTTGAGGAAGTGGGTTTCGAATGATGCTCTTCTCATGCGCGAATGGGAAAATGAGGAGTTCCTTACTCATCCTCATCATTCAACTACTTCAGAAGTAAACCTGCTCAAGGTTTTAGGGATGTCTTGGTATCCTAATAGAGACATTCTCACAATGGAAATCGAAAGTTTGCTGAATTTCTTGAGTCAGAATAAGAAAACTAAACGCTTCCTGTTACAAACGGCAGGGAAAATCTTTGATCCCCTCGGATTGCTATCTCCATTCACCATCAGAATCAAGTGCCTTTTTCAAGAACTGTGGCTTAGAAAGGTACCATGGGACTCTGAACTTCCAGCAGATATTACTGAGACGTTCCAAAAGTGGTGTTCGGAACTTCAAAGACTTTCTGAGGTGAATGTGCCAAGGAATATACTAGAGCTCTCGGTAGACAATCCCAGTGAAATTGAAATACACACATTTTCAGATGCCAGTAAAAAGGCATATGGTGCGGCAGTTTACTTGAGAGTAAAATCCGAAAATCAGGTGTTGGTGAATCTCGTTGCTTCAAAGAGTCGTGTTGCTCCTCTGAAGAAGATAACCCTGCCAAGGATGGAGTTACTCGGTGCATTGCTTGCTGCTCGTTTAGGAGTAGAAGTTCAGAAAGTTGTAGACCGGAAAAAGCCTTACACTGCCTACTTTTGGACTGATTCCAAAATAGCTTTATTTTGGATAAAGGGTTCAGTCACCAAGTGGAAACCCTTCGTCGCCAACCGAGTGAAAGAAATACAGTGCTTGACTGATCAAAATTTTTGGATCCATTGCGCCGGCAAAGACAATCCTGCCGATCTTGTGACCCGCGGAGTTAGCATCGAGATTATGCTGAACAGCGAGAAGTGGTGGAATGGTCCTGCCTTTTTGGAGGAAAAAGACTTTGTCCGAGAAGACATTCTCCTTGATGTTGCCACTTTGGACTCAGAGGACTGTTCGCATGAACTTAAAGGACAGTCAGTGAGTGATCTTAGAGAAACATCACAGAACTTTACTTTGACTGAATCCCATACCTTTTTAGAGAGTATTTTGAATGTCAGTAACAATTTCGGTACTATCGTTCGTGTTGTTAGTTTTATTTTTAGGTTTAGCAACAACGTAAGAACAAATAGACGAGTTGGCCCAATAACCTACTCGGAGATGAGGGATTCTGAGGACTTCCTCATACGAGGTGTTCAAGAAGCGGAGTTCTCCACCGAGATGAGAAATCTAAGGAAAGAGCTGCCAATACCACCCAGTAGTAAACTAAAAAATCTTTCCCCCATTTTAGATGATAAAGGTATAATAAGAGTAGGAGGTAGGTTGAACAATTCAGACCTAAATTTCAATCAAAAACATCCTGCCATATTGCCTACAAATCATCAACTTACATCCATTATAGTGAAGCATATGCATTTAAAGTTTTTACATGCTGGGCCGCAAACACTACTGTATAATGTTCGTCAAAGGTTCTGGCCATTAAATGGCAGAAATATTTGTAGAAAAATCGTATATAATTGTGTAACGTGCTTCAAAAATAAACCTGTTATGGGAAGCCAAATAATGGGAGATCTTCCCAAAGAAAGGGTAACAACCAATTATCCGTTCAATATTGTCGGAATAGATTTTTGTGGACCCTTCTGTATAAAATTCAAAAATCAAAGAAAGGATATATTTAACAAAGTATATGTTGCAATATATGTTTGTTTGTGTACTAAAGCTATACATTTAGATTTTGTAACTGATTTAACTTCAACAGCTTTCATTGCCAGCTTAAAAAGATTCTTTGGCCGAAGAGGCAAATGCTCTAAAATATTTAGCGATAATGCCAAAAATTTTGTTGGAGCTAGTGAAGAGATTAAAAAATTACACAAAATTGCGCATTGTCCAGATGAAACCTTAGCAAATTACTTTACTGATGAATGCATAGAATGGAAATTTATCCCTCCAAAATCGCCGAACTTCGGTGGTCTTTGGGAAGCCGGGGTCAAGTCATTTAAATTTCATTTGAGGAGGGTCATTGGAAACTCAAGCCTAACTCTTGAGGAATTTCTGACCATAATTTCAGAAATTGAAGGAGTGTTAAATTCCAGACCCCTAACTCCTTTATCATCAGATATCGACAATTTTGAGACCTTAACACCAGGTCATTTTTTAATAGGTAGACCTATAGCATCCATTGTAGAGCCTCAACTTAATGAAATAAATGAGAATAGACTTTCGAAATGGCAAAGAGTTACGAAAATAACTCAACGCATTTGTAAATTATGGAAGCGGAACTATTTAAATAGTTTGCAGGAACGTAGCAAATGGCGTTTTTGTAAAGATAATGTAAAAGTTGGTTCCCTAGTACTAATAAAGGATGAGAATCTTACAGGCACACAGTGGATGACTGGTAGGATTACTGAAGTGTTTTATGGTGCAGATAAAAAAGTTTGAGTTGTAAATTTGTGTCTACCTAATGGTAAGACATTGAAAAGAAGTGTTAGGAATATTGCTATTCTTCCAATTGAATAATTGATTGTTATTGTGTTTCAAGTGTTAAGTTCATTTAGTATTTGAAAGTACTTTATTGTGTATTAATTTGTAGAGTTGTATAATTATCATTTGTGTATAATATGTTTATATTGAAATTTCAATCGCGGGGAGTGTTAAGTCTCCACGAGACTACGGAAACTAGGCGACCTGAGCCGAATGGGAACGAGGCTACGAGCTGAGCGGAATCGGAACGAGATATTTTTCAAATGAACTACAAGGTTTCCTTAGCCTAACGAGAAAGTGGTCCTTCCACAACGATGTTATATTTGTTGTTAATAAACTTGTTTTTATTACGATGAATTGTGTCAATTAGAATACAGTCCACTACCAGAGCTACCGGCGCAACAATATCTAACAAAGATATTCCTCAGTACACACCTGGCAAGAATCCATGAGAAACATGTTTAAAATATCTAATTCAAACAAAAAAAATCTATAAATGTGTTTACAATTTGAACATCTTGGATTCTTTGATAGAAACAGGCCAATTGATCTGTAAAATCTTCAAGTAAATCACCATAGAGACTTTCACTCATCTGAAACAAAGCAAATATCCCTTACTCAAACATTAAGAAACAAAATAGTTCCAACTTTTCGAGCACAAAATTCAAAGAAAAATAAAGCTTCATTTAATTCATAAGCAAGTTTTTAATAGTCCTCATTGAAGTTATGGTTTCGAGGATGGTAGCAAAAATCGGTGGCATTTTTTAGTCTTTTTCTTTAAAATTGGTAACATTTCTTAAAAATTCATAAATTGTTTAACGAGACATTTTAAATCCTTTTGTGTCGGATCTACTTTCACAATGTAAAATTCCGACATCGTCAACTAAGGGATTGCGAGTCATTGTCGGACCCCAAAAGCAACTTAATTTAAAGTGGCTCTTAAAATCAACCACACTGCTTGAGGAAAAAACATGCTGTTGTTGCCAAGAAAAAAGCAGACAATAGTGAAACTAAAGATTGTGCTTATTGAGAAGAACAGTGTGTTTATGGTAATGTGGCAGATAAAATGGGAAAATAATTTACAGCAGCCTAAAGCAACATGTATTTATAAGATCTTCAAAACAGAAAGCAAAGTATATTTTAGTTCAATCAGTTTCTTAAGTAAAACTGTTTACCTCACAATGAGTGTATGCTTGAAAAAGTATTTTCAAAGTAATTTGAAGTAATGATAGTAAATGTTCGTTAGTTTCGAAGCATTCAAAGCAGACCAGAAGTGTTTCTAAGCACAAGGTAGAACTCTAAATAAAAAGTAATGAAAACAACCATCAAAATATGTACAGTATGAAATGCTTCAAATGAATAAAAGTATTAATTTATAACTTTATAAAGCACAAAATCAGCGAAATTCAAAATCACCTGTAAATTTAAAACCTTTACTTCTTTGTCAGCATTGTAAGAAGTTATACTGTTAAATTGTGTTAGAACAGCAAATAATTCTGGTATCTGAAAAAATTATTCAAAATTATATCGCTTGGTTATCAATTAATAAAAACTATGCAATAACTCAAAAAATTGGAAGACATTTTTAATTCAACATACTAAAAAAATAACACATCAGAAATCTCTCTATAATTGATTAGAAACTTAACTTTAACATTACGATAGATAGCTGAATAACGTCGCACTGGAGAAACAAGATTATTGGCAATAGTCTGGGATTAATCCTGAAGGGAAAGATTCAAGGACAACACCTCGTAATTTTGAACCATGGTCAGAAGGTGAGGTTGACACCTGATGGCACCACTCTTCAAACTTCTACATCAAGCCTTTAACATTATAAAAGATGAAAATGTAAAAATACTTACCTTAGAGCACACATTGGAAGAGAAATTTTTTCTGTGTTCAATGTTATCTTTTGAGGCTTGTAAATATGATTTTGTAAACGAATTAAGGGCAACTATAGGGGAAACACAATAAAATTGAAATTTAATATTAAAACATGTGCACGAAAAATAATGCAATTATTTATTTGTTTTAATTTATTATTCAAAACACTTGGATAAATTTACATTAATTTTAGTTTATAGTTTTGAGAACACATGTTACTTCATGTGATAGTAGTAAAATGGAAATAATCGAAATACCTGCTTTGGTACAAAAATTCTGCTCTTCAAGAAACTTTTTCTGAGTAACAGTCAAGGCAAGCAACTTTTTTTCATCCAAAGTGCTAAAGTAGTGATTCTTTCAAAAAAATGTCAATCCAACGTGTTACATGGTAACTTTGAAAATAATTTTTAAAAAGGATACAAGAAATTCTTCCATGATTTTAGGAGAATCATGTTTTACGTTGTCATGAATTCCAACATTCATATTAATTCATAAGATAATTTAGATATGTGACCAAAGATCAATTCCTAGTTTGCTATTTTATTTTCTTTAAGAATGAAAATCCAATTAAGTTCGAATTTGCAACCACGCCAAGAAATAGAGAAAATATCGTCTGCAAACACAAATATAAAACAGGCAAATTAATTTTTCATTGTTTTCATAAATATTTTAAGAGAACACTAAAAAGAGAAACGCAATCAAACTTGACAGACAAAAGCTGTTTATGAACTTTATTTTTGCGATTCCCTCTTCGATTATTGTTTCGATTTTAACTTATAAAGGGCGCTAAATGTTCTATTGCCACAGAGAAACTAAAGTTATTCTCAAATCTTGATCACAGTTTTTTCTTATTTTTTTAACTTTTCAAAACACTGACCGCTTTTGTATACAATTCTCTGAAAAAGTGCAAATCAAAAAATAATTCGTCACATAACATAAGTTCCACCAGCTCTGAAGTTGCATTTACGAGCGATTAGGTTTTCCAGCCTCATTCGCCATGTAATTGGCAATTTGTTTTGATAAATTCAATCTGTAAATGAGCCTAAACCACACATACACACACATGCTATTTGGTATTTTAATTAACGTTGCACTGGAGTAATACAACGGGCTATTGGTGACGGTCCGGGATCAATCCCAAAGGGAAAGATTCAAGGGCAATACAAGTAATTTTAAACGCACACATGAGTAGAGATGCATTACAACATTCACATCTACCCTTTTCGGTCTCCAACTTCTGAACTGACAAAACCTAGCACAATCTCTATTCGTTTCAAACGATTTTTTTTCGTTTTCAGTGACTTTTGAAACGGCTTGTTTTTCATATTAGAAAATCTGAGACTTGGAACGCTCGGTTCGAATAACTCGTACAACCGGTGCTATTTATTAGCGTTTACGAACGAGCCCTCAGATAGAAATCATTGAAAATAATTTCAAACCACTGATCGGGGATTACTGAAATTTCATTTTCTGTATAATATTAGTTTCAATAAAATGGTATTAACTGGCAACATGTCTTCTGTCTCATGCGTTTTGCATTTGTTTTCTGCTCTTTTGCCCTCACTACTTTTGTCAAATGTCAATTTTTTTCTCGTCTTATTTCAAATAAACGCTTTACTTTATCTAAAGGAGAGAAAAGATATCATTTTTTGTCAGATGAAATCTTTGAATAGATAACTTCACAGAGTAACTTTGATGTTTCGAAATCTCAATGGGATTCGATTTGTTTTGATTGAATTTTCTCTAAATGCTGGGTCTATTTTTACGATTTTCATTAAATGGTTAGTATTTGAAGTAGAATTTATGGTGTTACCATTATCCAACAACTTTTGTTTAATTTCAAAATGAATCTTCATTGGAGAACTTATGAGATTAATTTAATCACAAATAACGTACCTCCAATTAAGAGCAAGTAAATTATTTTAAAATTCTACTGAAACTTATACTTCCTGTTTAGCTGAAAATATTAGCGGGGTTATTTTTAAATAAATTTTGTGACGCATGAAAAAGTGTATTTTTAAGTATCTCTTATGACATAATGTCTGCTTAAAATCTCATGAATAATTATCTATTTTGAATTTGTAAAAATATTATCAACTCTTGCTTACTCTGAAATTTATTAAACTATGTCAAAATAAACTAAAGGATGAAAGTAATCCCTTATCCGATTCAGCAATTTTTTTAAATTAGGCAAAATGTCAAAATAATGGTTTTGTTAATCTTGAATACCCTTTACCCATAAAATAATTAAGTTCCTTTATAGTGTAAGAAATAATCATTCTGATAAATTTCATTTTATCCATAAAATGTAAGTTACCTAATAGTATAAAAAATGACATGTGTGTATGCCATGTGTAGTAAAAGGTTCACACATATAAATAATTTGAGGCAGCTTAGTCTTTCTCACCACACTGAGCAAGATCATTAATGTATAGTTTTTCAAAGACTTGTTCCCTTCTGTTTCCAATTTGCAGCAGCACTAGATGGCTGATAAAGCAGATTTTGCAATTTCTGATACAAGTGATCATTCATTTGTGATTTTTAATGTGCTTAGTACGATGTAAATAACCAGATATTATTTGTAATTAAAATGTTTTTAGACTGATAAAAATCATTCTAATACATTTTATTTCTCTAGATTAGAAGCAAATTTCTACCTTGTTACATAAGACAGATTACATAGATTGATGTACTTTCTTAATTTTGGTTATACAACAATATCAAAGAAATGTTTACGTAAACCTTCATTATATTTTGATGCATAAATGATTATGTTTGGATCATGTATTGATAGTTATTTTGTTTCAGGTACATTTAAATTTCTTTGTCAGAGATGAAACCTCACATTTGCAATGTATGCAACAAAACTTTCTCTCATGTTGGAAATCTTCGGCAACACAATTTAACCCACACTGGAGAAAAGCCACACATATGCATGGTATGCAAAAAAGCTTTCACTCATATTAGCAACCTTAGACAACACATTCTGATTCACAGTGGAGAAAAGCCTCATGTATGCAACGAATGTGGCAAGGGATTTACCCATGTGAGCAATCTACGTCAACATACTCTTACCCACACTGGTGAGAGGCCTCACTCATGTCATGAGTGTGGAAAGAGTTTTACTCATTTGAGTAACTTAAGGCAACACAGCCTTACACACACTGGACAAAGACCACACATATGCCACGTGTGTAGTAAAAGATTCACTCATATAAGTAATTTGAGGCAGCATAGTCTTTCTCACCGTACTGAACAAGTTCATCAATGTATAGTTTGCAAAGACTTGTTCCCTTCTGTTTCCAGTTTGCAGCAGCACTACATGGCTCATATGGCTGATAAAGCAGATGTTGCAATTTCTGATGCAAGTGATCGTGTAACAAATGCAAACATCATTCATTTGTGATTTTTGATCTTTAGTATCAAGATGTAAATAACCAGATATTATTTGTAATTAAAATGTTTTTAGACTGATAAAAATTAGTTTTTTCATTCAAATAACAGTTGGTTTTGTGGTATTCATTTTCAAAGTATGATCGAAAGGTTCTGAGCTCCTTTAATTTAATAAAATACATAATTTAAAGCTCATTGTTATCACTTTGAAAGTATTCTCCTGCATTCGTACAGCATTGCCACTTGATATGCACTTTTGTTGCTAAATGTGCTTTGGAGGTTTTGGGATATTTACATATTAACTGCATGCCAGCGATTAATCGCCAAATCTGTTGGAAGGGGTATAAGACAGAAGAACTGGAACAATCTGGTTGCATTCACTGCCAAGTGAATCATAAATACAATTTCATTGATTCTGATTGTTTTGGAAAACTTTTTTTAGAACCACAGTTCAATGTTCGGTGCGTAGTTGCATTAGATACTAGTGTTCTATTTTTACGTCTGGAAGTAAATTTTTATGTAACACTTGATCGTTATGAAATAATGCTGGAAGAATATTCCCATCCCAATGGATATTTGGGTGCTTTTGTCGCGAAACATTTCTTGTTATGGTCCCCGATTGTAGTGCTACTACATTAATGAACGAAATAAAAAACACATTAAAGATGGATCGACCATTTTTCCGACCCTAAGGGCAATTGCTAAATATTTTCCGCCCGAAACAAAACTTGGCTGATATTTGCCAATGGCATGCAGTTAATACGCAAGTAGAAACAAAACTTGGCTGATATTCGCCAATGGCATGCGGTTAATACGTAAGTACCGGTTTTGGTACCAGATATATTATATTTAGCCACATAAGTTGGTGCAATTACTTTTCATGGGGGAAAACTCGTTTTAAGAATAAAATACTGTCGGTTTAAAAAAAGTCAGAAAATAAAGTTTTCTTGAAAAAGGTATTTTAAATTTAATTACTTGATGTTGGTATATATAATTCCTTATCGAAAGAGTTAGTCCAGGGCTGTTCATGAGGTATTAGCCGCCCCTCTTAAAAATATTTGATTTTCTAAAAGAACGCCCTTCATCAAATGGTCTTATCTTTTACTACTGGCTCCCTAAATGTTAAATGAGCAGTGTTTGATGATTTTTTTCAACTGTTTTCATACTTGACATTGTGAAACTTCAATTCTCTGATACAACAAGCTTCGGCATGAATTTTTTACAGCTTTTAATTCTGAAATCTTTGGGAAGGATACAAGTCCTTTGGGCTCCTCAACTGAAAACATCCCTGCCCTTTAATGTTTTCTTAATATGTAAATAGAAAAATATTTAGAACCAAAAGTATCTTATTGTACATCACCCGACGTTCAAAATTACAAGGTGTTGTCCTCGATCTTTCCCTTCGGGATTGATTTCAGACCTTCGCCAATAGCCCATTGTGTAACTTCAGTGCAAGCTACCTTTTATTGCAATCACAAAAGAACCTATAAAAGGAATAAAGAGTAAATCAGTATCTGAAAATTAATTGCTGGACATGTTAAAAGTTGAAGGCATACTGCGCTTGGCCTTTCGGCCATTTCTATTTTAGTCCAGACTGCACAAGTGCATGTCCAGCATGATTAAATCAGTTTATTTGGTGTCCAATCAAATAAAAGAATTTGATAAGCGCAAACTTTACTAAGTATTCTCGGCAACAATTCCTTAAAAAATCATCTATTCAATTAAAATTAAAAATTACAAACTAACCAAATACTTATGTTAAACATATTTTATGTCTCGTAAGAAATTCAATGTTTTTGTATCTTGCTATTGAAACCAAAATATAAATATGATTTTATTTTAGACCTCGAGTTCTTCAAACTACATAACTAATTAGCATTTCGTGGTTATTTTACTCTTATGTTAAATTAGGTGTCAATTCCTTGGTAGATTGGAGAGAAGCTTTATGTGTGCACCAATTACCACCATACTCTTGAGTACTCCAGTTTTAGAAAAAAATAATTTGATAACCTAAATTTTTCAGGTTATGCCATTGCTATAAAATTATTTTGCTACATTGCGACAAACTTTTATTTTTTAACATTTATCAAAATCCTTTCAACAGCTAATTTCAAATCAAGATTCAGCAATTAGTATATCCATTAATCATTCAAATGCACCTTGCAGTGTTTATCGTATCCAGAACATTTTTTCTGTCAGCCATTGATCACATGCTCAAAATGTAAATGAATTCATTTGATGATAAACTTACCTAGTTGATTTTATTTTGAAGTTCTTTAATAGTTAAATTTTTTTGGTTGTAATTTTAGAATGACCTCGGTTTGAATTTTTAGAATTTCCATAAATATAAATTTAGTCATTGGAACTTTTCTTCCAAATTTGTCAATATTACAATAGTAAGCATTAAGATTGAATTCATTTTGTAGTTTTATCCACTGACTATATAACACTGACCCTCATTTTGGAAAATTGAATAGTGTTTTAAAAGTAAAAGGCGTTTATAAGTGTTTAGCTTAAAAATGAACTTTAAATTTCTGTTACTACCATAGGATTTTTCTAATTGAAAATCTTAACAAAAATCATGCATTGCTATGGAAGTATAAATTGTTATGAAGAGAGCATTCTATCACATCAAACACATTACAAAAGTAAAATACATATAAAAAAATTCCATACTAAATTTTGAACATTTCGAAAAGTACTTTCCACATTTGGTAAAAATTCTGATTTTTGTTATAACATAATTGATTGTTTCTTTTTAACATCCAACGGAAAAACATGGGAATTTCATGTATCTCAGACCAAGTATTTAGTCCAAGTAATATAACAAGTTCAAGATGCCACACAAATGTCAATCATGGTCTTGATATCATTCAATCATGTTCTTTTTCGTTATCATTCAGCAAAAATGAAATGTTTTTGTTTGAATTTAAATGCAAGTCGTGTTCTAAAGGGGTAAATTAAAAAATAAATGGGAAAAGGGTGAAAAGGCTAAATTGACCACTGATATTCCAAGTACTTTCTTTTCCACTACATACTGAAACAGCTTTGTAATAAATATAATGAAAAATGTATAGCTTAGCAAAGTCTGCAAATAGCAGTATAAAAATCGGGCCTGGTGCAAAGATAAAATATGCAGTAAATTTTTCTCTTATCAGAGGAACTGCTTCCAAAATACACTCTTTACATTCACCTCCAATGCTAGCAACAAGTGATATGAAACTAATTTTACGCAAGAAAATTTTGTTGATACAGATAGTTGGATAAGCATTGTTCTATGTGTATAAATTCTTAGAATAAATAAAACATGTTTAGATTTTAAAATAATTTTAATAGCAATAGCACCAACAAGTTATACATTCCTGAATAAAATATATATTATGTACAAAATATAATCATAAAAATTTAATGCCTCAATGGCAAAAAAAATTATGTAGGTCAGAGATTCAAAAAATGCATTTTTTATTACAATAAAATACAAATAAAAAGCATGAATAAAAAATCTGATTTTGCATACATTAACTGATATGATTCCAAATAAATCAAGTAGGACAGTCTCACTCAACCACTGGTTTAGCGAGATGTTCCAACTGAAACAAATATATACGTTATACTATTGAATTTGAACTTCAATTATCCTGCTAAGATTTTACATTAACAATGAAATCTTTAGACTTTAAATACTATCACAAAGCAAATTTTCTTAATGAAAAATCCTTAACTATTGAGGTATTGGATGTTCTTCAGAATACATATCAAAAATTTAGTTGCATACCCTATGAACTAAAAATGATATATTAAAAGGGAATAAAAATTAAAATAGTTGTAAAAAATGCAAGGATGAGTGCAGTTGCATTTCCTCCCATTAAAAAGTCAAGATCACAGGTTTGAAAACCGGTATTTAAACACAAGTTTTGAAGATTGGTGAGTAATACTGTTACCAAAACAAGAACACTTGTTTTCAACTCTCCTTAATACTTAAAAAGTTTTATTTTCTTTTACTCAGTTCTCAATTTAAAAAATGTCAGTGCACTTGCAGGCTACTTTGTTCCTATGATTCATTTTGTTGTCACCAAAGATTCGATGCTTCGTTTTAAGATTGTACATTTAGTATGTTCATCTCTTAAAACTTGCCAAATGAATAAAAATGAAATGATCATTAAACACAATGCAAATTGAAAGCACTTCATGTTATTTCTTCAATTGTACTTTTTAATTTTTGGTAAAAGTTAAGAATGTTAAAAAAGTAAATGAACATGCAGTATTTTAAAGTTTTCAAACTTCCCAATAATAGCCATGTTTTGTTCAACATTAACTTCTATTGTTCATTGACAATTATAAAAATGAACTGAATGTTTGTTAGTTTTTAATTTTTTAAAAGTGAGTATTATTTTTATTATAAAATTATTTATTACCATGGCAAACCCCAAGATTTCTAATAACTATTATAGAAAAGTTTTCAAACATAAAAAGACATTTCAGGTTGGTTGGGTTTTATGGGGCACAGGTCATATTTGGCCAAATTATGCCAAACGCAAGGCATACAACATCAAATAAACATACTCACAAAGTTTTAGACACAGATGAGAAATACAACCTGTTGCTGGTTGTTAGTGCAATGGGCAAACATACTGAGCCACAATGGACACTTTAGAAGTGTGTTAAAACAGTTCTAGAATAATTCAGACTTTTATCGATTGTATTTCAAGTAAAATTGAATTTAAATATTTAAGTTTCTTACATGGTTTGTTTATGTAACTTAAACTTTTTCAAAGCTCAAAATGTTACCAGTCAACCTGATAAAATGGTAATGATGTGTATTTTTTCTTGTAACGGAACTATTAACTATGTATTACTGAAGTTCTTTCTTTTACTTAATATCTTACTGCATTGTAAAACCATACTCAAGAGAAATTTTAAGACAAATTTAAAATGTTTAATAACATAGATTAAATATCAAAATGACTAAAACACGAAAGTAAGCTACTAAACTAAGGACTAGAATGTTTCTGTACCTTTGTAGGAAAAGGGCCAAATTAGCTAATTTTGAGTTATGTCCACAAATCAATTCAAAGTGATGAAAGTTATAATAGAAAAAGTGCCAATGTCCTAAATACATTATAAATGAATCAAAACATTGGAAAGTATTTTATATAGTGTATTAAAAATTAAAGAAAGAAAAATTAATAAATCAGCTGTTACTAAAAACTTGCAAAATGGACTTTGGCTCGTTTCCTACCAAGGTAGATTTAAAAAACAAATACAGTGAATTAGACATTTTTAACAAAAATAGATATCCTTTTTTCACTCTTCAGTCACCAACAAAAGTAACATTTGAGATGTGTGCAGGAATTGTAATACTTTATTTTAATGATCTATCTATACACACAACTCCTTTTCATATATATAACCTTCATAATCTTACAACTCGTATCTTCAGAGTGTAAGTAAAGTTGCCATGCATGTTTTGAGCAGCACGATCTGGTGGGTGAGAATATTTATTGCTCCTGCCACACGGGTAGAGCTGCTCATCTTATCACATGATGGCTGACCATTCGTTACTCACCTGCAATTTCCAAGTGGCACCACCTCATCAACTTTTCGTTTTCTTAGGCGCTCGATACATGAGGTGATTTGAGCAGTGTGACCCGAGTTAATTTTTTCTTGACAGAAAGAAAACTGGTTGAAACGTTTGGAATGCACCACTCAGGTTGCAAGCCAAGTCATGACAAAAAGCACATCCCAGGTTGCACTTCACGTATCACCCCCCCCCCTTACTCAGTATATATAATCACTGCACAACTGACAAATAAAGAGCTAGAGATGATTCATAGTTAAGGGTCAGGATTATTGCAGTAAAAGAATTTGATCAATACTTAAATAGTGGAATATTACTTTCTTGCTAAAAGGAGATCAGAGATTAAATAGAATGAGCAATTTTTTAATACTGATGTTACTTTAGACACATTTATGTTCCATATTCATAAAAGTTATAAACATTTGCAAGTATGAAAATGCATTTGATTCTGAGATAAAAATGCTGTTTTTTTCTGAAGATTTGTTTCTTACTATGCTGGCCCTCTTTTAATCAATAATTACGATATAGTAACCCAATATAAAATCACATGGTATGCATTCGAGATTGAAATTAAAACAAATATACATAAATACAAATAATTTTACAAAGTATATACTAATTTTAGTACATATTTACTCTTGAAAAACATAAATGACAGTAGAAAACTGCAATTTTGGGAAGAGCATAAAAAGTATACCCAAGAAATTATATAACATAGTAACTTGAATGTTGAAATACAAAGCTTGTGCAATGCATATGGTTGGTTGATTTGGAGTTTTATGGTGCAAGGGCCATATTTGTCTAAGCTGAACTAAACACAAGATAGACAATGTCAAGTAATTGTGAAAAGCAAGGCATACATGCTTTCTTATTTCTTTTTCTTGGCAACCAATTTAACTAACATGAGACATTAATTAAATGGATTAGTTTTCTGAAATAATAAAATTGGTCAATATACCATGGGTCAAATATTTGCGGAATGATTAGAAAATGGATGACCACACATATTCATGCAATACGAATGTCCTTGCATAATTCAAGGTGCATGAATTTCAGCCACAGTAACTTGATCACAGAAACTAACTCTTTTACTTCCTGGAGAACTTGTTCTGGAAATCAAGTTGGCATTAGAAGCACTAGCAGCTTCAGAACATGAGTTTTCATTCAACATATTTTTATCAGAAATCACTTCACCTTCAATAGCTTGTTGCCCTGATATAAAACTGAAAAAAGAGTAATCAAAATTTAATTTAGTTACATCTTGTTATCACTAACGTTTTGGCAAAAACAAACAATAATTGATGTCTAATAGTCAAACATGGTAGATAACACAGATTTAAGTGCCATAAAACTGACAGATAAGCTTATGTAAAATACATAGAAATGCCAACTATGCACATCATTGGTTGTATCTGCCAGTGATAATATAAAAAGATAGACAGCTATGAAAGGAACCGGAGCTGTTTCTGCCATCAGAATGGCGTTATCACAATTAAAGCGATTCACAGTGGTTTAATAGTTGAAGCTCATTAGATGGGTCATAACATACCAGATAGAGAAGTTTAGATTTTCGCATACTACCATTTCAAAGGGTGTACTGTTGCTACAAGAATTCTGGCAAAACCTGTAACTTAAGGCAGCAATGTGGCCATAAAAAGACTGAGTGAATGAGATCAGCATCAGCTGCCAAGAATAGTTTCATGCGACATGTAACACTGCCACAAATAACATGGAATTCAATACTGGGCCCTCAACAAACATCAGAGTGAGGACTCAATGTTCCCTCAAAGATATGGGCTTTAGGAGCCAAAGCTCAATTCAAGTACCCTTGACGAATTCTTGATATACAGCTATGCACCTCAACTGGTCTTGGGAACACAACCACTGGACACTTGATGACTGGAAATAATTAGCCAGGCCTGATAAATTGTGGTTCCAACTGATTCAGGCAGATGCAGGGATCCATTTGTGGAGAAAATCCCATGAAGCCATGGTTTCCACATGTTGTACAGGATGGTGGTGGCTTCATAATGGTATGGAGTTTGTTTAGCTGGCATCAAGGGAAGCCCTAGTGTTTACAAGAATCATGGATCCCTGGTGAAGTACAAGAATCATGGACTACTCTGCAGGAAGTATGTTCAATGCCTACAGAATACTACAAGCTCATGGAATCCATGCCCCATCATATTTCTACAGTTCTACCAAGGGAGGTCTAGAAAGTATTATTATCAGAAATAGAAATTAGACTGGTGCAACCGTTTTTCTGGCACTTCAGTGTACATGAATTAAAAAATAGATAAATTTATTTTTCTTACCAATTTTAATTTAAGTTTAAAAACTTATTTAATTATTTTTCTTACAGTAGCAATTATAAACAGGTCCTGAATTTTAGAGACCTAAAAATATATAAAAATGACCTATGCAATATAATTGGTGTACTTTTAATTAGCATTGATATTTTTTCAGGCTCTGATTATAACACATAACAGAACTACTTATGAAGATATTTTCTTTTGAGTAAATTAATTATATTTTTATTTAAATAACACTATTCACTAATGCAAAGGAAATTAAATAAATATTTATAAGAATGTTTTTTCATTTGATTCGATAAATATTACACACATTGGATTATTTTTCTCATCTTTACTGGTTTATGTAGACAAAAAACTGAAATTACAAACGTCAATTGATGGCTCAGTTTATCCTCATTTATTAACTTTTTCTTTTCCATAAAAATATACAGCATGTACATAGAAAATTATAATATACAAATGAGATTTCCTAGGAACTGAAAAAAAGAATTAAATAGTTCCTCAGGATTGTATGAGGTCCTACAAAATGTATTGACAATTAAAACAGAAAAATGTTGAAACCAGAAAAAATGAAGGTGCAAGTAATGCAAGAAAATTGCATTCCTGTCATGAATCAAAATACAATTTTTCAAGAAATTTTTGAAAACAAAAAAGGTCTCCACTAATTAATTCCTGGCAATTTGAACCACTGACAAGATAAATAATGCAGTTCAAATCCATTACACACAAATCATTGCATATAAAATCAATCAATCTCTGGTTTTCGTTCATAACTTTTAACACAAATTTCATTTTTTTTACATTTATTTGTCACAAAAGTACAGTAGATATGAAGTTTAAAATGTTTTATTATTTACCTCTTCAATGTATTCATTGCTGACTTGGGTTCTTCAACATTTGTCACCTCACCATTAACTATACTTTTAATTTCTACCATTGACAAAGAACTTTGTAGGAACAAATGAAATGCCCTGCTAGACAGACAGATCTTCATCAAGCACAATCTGAAATTTAAATTTATCAAACATAACTCTTGAAATATTCTAAGTATCAGCTAGAATACACATTGAAGTAATCCAAATTAAATTATAACAGAACAAATACAATATGACATTATAACCTTTATCATGTCAGACAGTTATTAATTTTCATTAAGTAAATAAAATTAAAACGACTAATTTGAAAAAAGATTCAATACAGCACAAATGTATAATATTTAAAACAAATAATTTATTGTTTCAACAATTTATTTTTGAAAATTGGAGTTCTCCCTTAATTTTATAATATATGGTTTACTTTGAGTGAGGCAAATCTCAGTACCTTCCACTTAAACCATCAGCAACTATGTATAGACATATTCAGTCCCCTGAGAGTAGTTACATGCATATATCCATTCTGCAGTCCACCCTGCATGACTTCTAACCAGTTTTAATCTTGGCCAATAGAATCTTACTAGGATTTTTAAAACAAATAGATGTGGTTATTTAGTCCTTAAATGCACCATGTAGGGTGAAATCAATATTGCACTACTCAGAAATTTTGTAATGCCTAGAGCAGTGATTCTCAACCTTTTTTTTTTTGTCGCGGCACACTTTTAACGATTTCAAAATTTGGCGGCACACAAAGAAAAAGATAAGTTTAAAAGTTGTTTACTTACCTATAATACACTGTGTAAAATAGTTTATGATAATAATTGTGAATGTAAAATAAAATAATATAATATGTGCTACAAAAACAACAATACGTTTATTAAGGGATTAATTACAAGGTAATAATAATACTTTTAATGAGAAATTTGAGCTTGATGTTTTTTGATAATTTCTGTTAGTAAAAAGAGAAAATAAAACTATTCTCATACTTCTTTTTCACTTCCTTTATACATTATTTGATTGAGGGGTGGAGGTGGGGATACTGGGAACACTTGAAATTTCTTCACGTTGGGGCGAATATTTCACTTTATGAAAGGTCACAGTTATCGAAGATAAAAACAGTTAAAAATATGGTATTTAACTGTAAAAACAGCAGTTTTCTTTTACAGTGTACTTTTCTTTAATTTAAACAAACTTTACTCGTAATAAAAAAAAGCATTATAATTTTTACTATATACATTTCTAAAATTTGGCGGCACACTCTAAGAATTTGGCGGCACACAAAAGTGCCGTGGCACAGTGGTTGAGAATCACTGGCCTAGAGGGTTAGAATACTGTTAAACATGTCGGCCTTATCAAACTACAAAATTAAATTTAAAAAATTTATAACCTGAAAAGTTCAAGTTTTCATCAGATTATGTTAATATGAGGCACAGAAAAAACATTTCTATATTTCATGTTTTAAGAATCTTAGCAGATCTAAACATAATAAATCTTCAATTTAATAAACATGCTCTTTCATTTAATTAATGGACAGTTTTTATCAAACAGGCTTAATGGAGTCATTTTCAGGTGAGCTCTTTTAATTCACCAGATGATCAAAGGAAGAAAGACTCCCCCAATGAGCCCAAAATCAAAACACAAAAAGTTCGTAAAATCATTAAAATAGTTAAATGAACCAAACAAAAACCTCATATTAAACCAATGACCCCTAAACCTAGTACTATCCTGGCACTAGACATTAAATTCATTTGAAGTCTTTGGTAATTATGACAACATTCCTAAAACTCAAGCCTCTCTAAAATTCCCCCATACTTGTAACACTGAATGAAAATTATCAGTTCTTTTTAGCGGTTCAATCAAGTAATGAAATTTTATCATTGTAAGGAAATTGTCGGAAGTGTTAAAAGTTTTCATCTGCACGGATGATGACATCAAGCTCTTACAAAGTTCTTTGACAAAAATAACATTAATTATTTCTATAAATCCAAAAAACAATGAAAAACCCATTACAATTGTTGTCAAAGGGTCACTTCCCCCACCTGCAAAAATATCAAAACTAAACTGAATGATTGAGGATTCCTTGTTGATGAAGTGAATGAACTTTTAAAAAATCCTGAAAAGCCCTACCAATATTCTTAATTTCCTTCCCTCCAAGCGTAAACGCCAAAAATATCTTTGAAATTACACATTTCATGTATCAAATTGTAACAGTAGAGGAATATACTAGCAAAAAAGGGATACATTAAAGCTATAACTGTCAATTAACCACTCCATAGAAAACTGTAAAATGAAGCTAAGATAGAGCCAAATATGCCAAGATGTGGCCAGGGCCATAAATCCATTGACTGTCTTAAACAGAAACACAAAACCGAAGTGTGCCAACTGCCAAAAGCACACCACCAACTACAGAGGGCGCCTTAAGTACCTCAAGCCCCAAACACTTTAAACCCAACTTAGTCCAATTTGGAATATCTTATACCCGAAACTTTAACAGTACCATTCCTTTCCCATGCCCTCTATATAGAGGTATTTCCACCATCTCTAAACTCATACCAACTGGCTCATCAAACTTTCCTCCAATAAATGACCTTAAAGTTCTCATGGATTTATTCAAAGAAATCCAAAGCATCTTTAAAACATAAAAATGCAGAGCTTGCAGAAATGAATGTAATGGAGTAGACAAGATATTCATAATTATGAATAACCTAACAAATTCAGACTCCACCACTTAGAGCTTGTTAGAAAAGATCTGAACCCATTATTCAGCTGTTCTTAACTTATATTTTTTCATCTAATAAATAACATATAACCTCTGATAACTTGTACTTTAATCATAACACTCTCCAAGATTATTCTCCTAATTTGTGAAGGATCCCCTTGGCCCCACCTACCATCTAATATAATGTTGTTTCATATTTATCAAAATCACTAGTGAAAGTAGATTTTAAGAACAATTCAGTAGCACTAAGTCGAATTTCAATTTCAGAAAATGTTATAAAATTCAACCTTTATCAGATTGAAAGTGAATTTGGAAAGATAATCAAGTAAAAGTTGTCACAATGTCCATGATGTATAAGTTTAAATGTTTAAATATTTTTAATTGTAATTTGATGTTCTGCTTTTATAATTTATTTTTTTGGTTAAGAGTGCTTTGGTATTTTATTGTATTTCATTTCACTGTTATCATTTGAAATGCACAATATATATAGAATGGCAAATGTTAAGACTGGTGATAATAACCATCACTAGTAATGGTGATAATTTTAGAATATGGTAACCCATCATAAGCCTATCCAATTAGCAATGAAAATTTAAGTCGCCAATTTGGCCTGTACCAAATTTCATGAAAAACGTCACCATATCACCACAGGGTGTTTTTTCATATTTTTACATACTTCACATGGAATGATTCAGCATACACATAAAGATAATTACAGAAATAAAACACATATTCAGTGAAAGATTTACTTACTGTTCTAAATATTCTTGCAATGCAGCTTCTCTCTTTTGTATAAAATTAAAATCAAATGTCTTTTTAAATGGAGATTTTGGAGGAAATATTGGAAGTTTTCTGTAAAAAAAATTGACATTTAAATAAAAGATTTCACTAAAACACAAATCTAGTTAAACCTGATAACAAAAACCCCATTGTGATGACAACTTTCTTCAAGAATTAGAATTTGAAACATTTAACTACATAATGTGCAACAAAGCATGATAAGACACTTTGGCATGCCTCTTTTGGTGGAAGTTCATTTCACTGAGGATACAGAAAATATACGCTGCAAGAAAATATACGCATATTTGCTCTAAGATGCAAATGGAAGAATTCTACAAATATCTCCTTTTTTTGGCTCTGTTCTGAACAGTCAGTCATTATCTTAGAGACAGCGTTTGTGTTGCTAGTTGATTATCAATTTTGTCCTTACATGAATAATAGTCTTTTACAGTTATTGAAGCCAAATTCCAAACACTGGAAAACCTTCTAGTTTTTCACTCTAAAATCAAAGATTTTCAAAAAATTCCAAGGAGAGGATGGTTATCAATATCATACCATTTTGACATTTGATTCCAGTACTGCAGTTACAAAAGCATGCTGCCACAGCAATTGCTATTTAAAAAAAGCTGTGTCTAATAGAGCAGTTATACTCATAGGGCAAACACAGAAAATGCCAAAAAATTACATTTTTATCTGTGCATCATCTGGAACACTAAACTAATTTTATGCCTTGAATAAGATTTGATGCACTATCTATCATGCCAATCTATTAGCTTTAAGACATTGTCTCTTTTTCACAAGAACTGATCCAGGCACCATGTCTGAATGATAGTGGTTGCTATAGGAATAGGGCTCATTCATTGAGTAGGGGTGACCCTGGTGGATATCTTTATTTTATTTTTTGTGAATGTTGGCAGAGGAAGAGGTATTTTGATAGATCTTGCAAGACGAATAAAAATCATAACAAATATATTTTTAATTTTTCAAAGTCTGCCAATGTGACAAACTTAAGTACCTTTCTTCAAGCATCCCTACGGAAAATGGGATAAGGCATGTTTCTATGACAACAGACAGGGGCAGACTTTGTGGCAGGAGTTCTCGAGGAAGACATACAGTTCATACTTTATGTAACAACTTTCTTACTAACAGGATTTGCAGGAGCTCTGGTCTTAATATCTTGAACACCAAGTCTTCAGACTACATTTTATAAGTCCCTGAGCAAGGAGTGGAAGCAATTATGGAATTTTAATTACTCGTGTTTAGCTTTCTAGTATGTTTCAAAGTAATGAAAGAAAAAAATACAGTCGAGTCCCGATAATCCGAGTTGATCGGGACCGACACCAACTCGGATTACTGAAAACTCGGATTATGCGGACTACATAATAAAATCGAAGTTCGTCTTTTAACATCTAACGAAACAGACACGTGTTTCCTTTTTCCGCTCATACTCCTCACAAACTTATCGTCTTCTATGAATTCTCGAACTAGAATGATACACTAGTCGGACACTGTCACCTTTCTACTGTCCGACCACCACGAGAAAAATCCTGAACAGGGTTGCCATGAGTAGACGAGTCGAAGAGAGGAGGGAAGCTGGTATAAAATGGACTGCAATATTTGGCAAACTAATCGCACTTCATTTGGCGAAGAATCCGTTTCGCCTGTGATGATACGATAGCTATGAGACTTTTGCAGCGCCGGTCGCCAAATGAACTTGCCTTCATCCTCAAAATGCAGTGGAATAACCCGTTTCCATAATGACCGCCACCACTCTGTCTGGTGACTGGGGGTTTTCTTGTGACGGTAGCACAGTACTCCGTTTTGGGGGTGTGACACCCCTCAGAAGCAAAATGGACTAGCCCGAACCAGAATGGCAAGTGAAGAAAAGCGAAAATTCCAAGAAAAACTGACCGCCTGCTCAACAGGCCGGTGACAAATTTTAAGTGCACTTGTGAGAGGGAAAAAAATACATTATTTAAGCTACCTTGGATTAAGCGGAGCTCGGATTAACAGGACTCGGATTAGCGGGACTCTACTGTATCAACAAATATGAAATACTGCGCTTTCTGTTAGAATTTTCAATAACAGGTCTAGTTTCAATTTATTTGATCAATGTACATGACATGAAAATTACCATTATTGATTATTGGTATACTGGTGAACAGAAATAAATAGATACAAACAATAATCGTTATGGCGTGCATCCCTAATTTTACTGCTTTGTTTAAATGTGCTTGTTGTTATGTTATGGATCTACAAAATATTAATGAAAATGCAAAAAGTAAGCTCATCATTTTCATGAAACTCTTAAGCAGTCTGGTGAACTAACAATAGGAAATCTAGAATATTGATGAATTTTGAGAATCCAAAGAAACAACAAAAAAGTCTACAAGTGACAAGTAAATATCCTATAGTTAAATTGAATGCTCAAAGCACAATTGTAGAATTATAATTGAATCATGTTTTTACCATGTATTTCATTGAAAATATGAATTAAACATGAATACAAAAGCAAATGAAAAACTAAATGACAACAGTCAAAAGTGATTGACTTCTGTTGCTCTTTCAAGTGCATCTAAAACTAATTTAAATTGAAAGGCATGCCCTGTCATCAAAAGATATAAGCAGCACTCTTCAGCACAGATGCTAGTATAGATCAATAAGCAGATGAAATTCTGTGCTTTCTACATTTCAAAAACAAGTTATTAAAAAACAATTTTTAGCATAATACAGAAGTATTTTGAGAAAAAAAACTTACACAAAGGGAAACTGTTTAGCTAGCATTGTATGTAAAATCCTAAATTCTGAATATCTTCGAGAAGTGGTACTTTTTTCAGAAGTAAAAGAAGGATCATTTGTCTATAAATTAAAACGAGATTTATTTAGAAATATTGACCAAATGAATTAAGAAATCAAGTTATAATCATTAATCATCATTTTCAAGAAACTAAATAAATACAAGATGTTAAAATTTAATACAATATTTTTTAATAAATTCAATTTTTAAGAGAATAAGTAGTAAAAATTTTAAATCACTATTGGAGAATACAAAAACCAAAATTTTAGTTTTTATCATTATGCATATAAAATTAATTAAAGTTATTCAATTAATTAGCACTGTGTAATAAGAATGAGGACACAAATAAAATATAAAAATGTATTAATTGGAAAAAGTTTTGGTTTCAGGCAAATTTTGTTTAAAATAAAATGCACATGTAAAATTCAGATTAAATGAAATTTTGATGCTTTGAAACACTAGGACTCTGAGTTCTAACTTGAATTTTCTACCTAATAGGACAAGCAATATAAAAATGCCATTTTCCATATTATCCACACCTGTGTTAGCTCCAGTTTCCTTCTCTAAAACGAAGGATACATAATATGGCAGATCATGCAGGCTTCTGTTTCGGATAATTTAGTCTTACCCACTAGAGGTTGAAAAGGAGATGTTTATGGTATGAACAGTGATCATGTCTTGTGTGTAAGACAATTCCTAAGTTTTAAACATTATATACACAAAACACATTTCCCATTAGTAGCATATAGCAAGGAATGATGACTGACCTCTCAATGAGGAAACATTTTGAATCATAGTTTGGTTGGTTGGGTTTTATGGCACAAGAGCCATATTTGACCAAGCTACACGAAACTACGTCAAATAAATGGAAAAGCAAGTTTTATTGACAAAGTAAAGAGAAATACAGCCAGGGAGGAATCGAACCTATGCCACCTACAACTCCCAGGTTGGTAGGGCAGTGGGCAATCCCACTAAGCCAGGGTGACCCTTCAATCGTTGTTTGGATCATTCAATTTTTAACAGAAAAACCAAAAAATATTTAATTATGAAAATGTCCAAATTAATTATCCTCACCCTAATTTCATGAAGCTGCATCAAAGTTAAATTATTTCTGCCTAAAGGGTTGATTGATTTCAGTTTTATGGCACAAGAGTCGTATTTGGCCAAGCTCCACCTAACACAAGACAGGCAACATCAAACAATAGACACACACACAAGGAAAGGTTTACTAGCAAAGAGAGAAATACACCAAGGGAGGAATCAAACATGCACCTCCAACTCGCCCACTGAGCCATGATGACTCTTCTGATGAACCTTTACGATAAGGCGCCCAAATTTCGTTACTCGTGTCTAAGAGTGGCAGATTTCTCTTGACTTCCTTCACCCTACAGAAGTTGTGAGAGAGTCGTGAATGACTTACGACTGACCACCTAGCACGCTTTCCTTTCATAGTGTTTGGCATGCTAGAGATATCACCGGCACGACTTTCTGTATTTCCCAGCATTCACAGAATGATCGACAGGGTAGGGCTTCAAACAAAAGGACCATCCCTCTTTAGGACCAGTCGCTGACAGTTCGCAAATGGTGATCGATGTCAGCTGTCACTTAAAAGGGGTATAAAATCGCATCTGTAAAGAGACGCTCTAGGAAGGAAAAATCTCACAGTAGGACTGTTGTACTGCCTGTAGTCTAAAGGTTAAGGGGAAAAATCTATTGATAGGTTGATTTTTAGGTAATTTACTATATAACACTGAAACGTTCTCTTGCAATTGCCATTGTGCCACTATCAAATTAAAAACTTAATTCATATCCTAGATAACATACATAGTTTGAAAAGAATCTATTAGTTCCAAGTAACAAAGTTTTCTCATTGGGCAGTTACACTATTAATCAGCTTTTGAAACACTATTACAAAATTTTATTAAAATTACATGTCAGTAACATTTAAAATTACTCACCTCCAGGGCAATTTTGTAACTAACATAAGAAACACTTGGTTCAACAACATGTGATACCTTCACTATCACACATTCCTGGGAAAGTAAAATCATATGGTGATTGAACGGAGAACACAAAATATTAAATAATAAAACTATAAATTTTCAAAAGTTACGATTTTTTGAATAAGTAAAATTGAATACATTTGAGTATGAAGAGTATCCTTTCCTCTTTTAAATATTTGAAAATATTAGTTTCCATTGTTATATTTTTGTTTTAATTAATATCACTTTTCATGAGTGAATATGCATTGTACATAATTTTACATAAAAGAAAATTTGATGGTTTTCTCACAACAGAAATGTTTATATTTTATAACTTTTCAAGTTCTGGTTTTTGAAATCATAAAAATTTCTGTTTTGTTAACCATATTTTTATTTCCATGCATTGAATTAATAAGTCTTTCTTGGTTTTAATCAGTATGAAGTTTTAAATAATTTCTTCTCAGAATTGTGATTCCATTGCTTAGTCAGTATGTACCTAGCTTTATGCTCAATTTTCTGTTTTTCTCACTGCTTACAGGTCACTGGGCTCAGCCAACATAGCTTGGTTAGTTATTGATGTTGAAATATCTAAACACTGTCAACCTCACCCTAATTAATGGACTGATACTTCCTGTTCATGTGAGTCGTTTGGCATGGCAACTGCTTGTGCATGTCACTGGATGTTTTTACAACTTGTCCCTAGACAGGAGCTTTTATGTAGCTCTATGTATTTTTGTTTTACTGTGCCATGTGTGATGTCTCTCAATAAACTGTTCTTTGCTTACTTCCACCTAAGAATTTATGTCTAATTTATTTTTATAAACTTAAATTATCTGAGTAACCTAGAAAAAATTACAAATCTTTTTTTAGTAAAAATTTTTGCCCCTAAAGTGACAAATAGTTTTATTTATAAAAATATACAATGCGTACAATAGTACCTTCACTTAGATCAATTAAACCTCTTAGAGATCAATTATAAATTTTATTAATCGCAGACACAAAAATATAGAAGACAACACATAACATTCTATTGTAGAAGCAGATTACTTAATAGAAATTTTTTTAATTAGTCATTGAAAACCTGAACTGATTCAAGCAAAATCCTCATGTGTAATTGCATTTGTAAAAATTGCTTAAAAATGATATACTTAGATATTTTCTCAGTAGGTTTGAACTTCCTTTTTGTTATGTATCGCTTACAAGTCTAGAGAGACGCGTTGTGTCAGGAAGAATAGAGTAGATTATTTTATTAGTTATCAGATCTCAGTCACATGATCTATAATTCAAAAACTATTGCCACTTAAAGTTACATAAATACTAATACACAACACTCCTCCCCTTAGGTAGTGTAGTCCTTTAACCAGGTAGGTGGGTGTTTGCTCCTAGTGGGTCTTGATGGTAAAGCAGGCCCTGGAATGGACTTGGGCTGTTCATCCAGTCTAAGTGTCCAGAGGGTCAGTGGCTGCTCCAACCGATTCTGAATCTTTGTGCCTTCTGATGGAACGTCCAGGATCACTGGCGATGGATTATTGGTAGGAGTCCACAAGCTGCCATCGGACTCTGGTACTCTCAGGAACATCTTGGCATCTTCTAAGTTGATCCATGTGACATTTCCAGACAATTCCTTGGTTTGTCTGCACCTTATACGTAGTTAATCCTATTACTTCAGTTATGGTTGCTGGTACCCATTTAGCATGTGAGGGAAACCCTTGAGCATAAACAGGATCCAAGGGTGCAAACACTTGAAATCTAGCTGCAGTATTTTTATCTTGCATAGATTCAGAAAAATCTGGATGCAATTTATCCAAGCATGTCCTCAAACGACGGTTTATTAACAGTTCAGCAGGCGAAACTCCTGTGGTGGTGTTAGGAGTAGCCCGTTGTGCTAATAAAAACAATGCTAGTCTCAAGTTCCAATTCCCCAAGATAATTTGTCGTAGAGAATTCTTTGTAGTTTGGACCATCTGTTCCGCTTGACTATTTGATGATGGATGTCTAGGTGGAATCAGGATGTGCCGAATACCATTATTTTCAATGAACTCTTGAAATTCTGTCCTCTTCCTGTGCCATTATCTGAAACAATAGTATCGGGTATTCCATGCGTACTGAACAGCTTTCTCAGTACTCCAATTATACATTTCTCTCTAGACCCACTGCTTCCTGGCTCGCCAAAACAAGGCTTAGAGCCTTTGGGTGGGAAGCGGGGGAGACGTCCACCGTGGCCACGAAAGAGTCACACAACACCCGCGAAGGAAAACACAGCCAACTCCTCACGTGCGCCCCCAAACACCAAGGGCACCACCATTTATTATATTCAAAAAAAAGAAATACAAATCCGGCTAACAAAAATAACTGAAGAGATGACCGGCGTACAAATCGCTGGTTTACAGGGACAAATCAACAATGAAAATCAAAGCTTCCAGAACAATCAAAACAAACAGAAACAAATAAACTAAACAATGACAAACACAAGCAATACAATGACATGGAAAAACTATCTGATTTAATTTTGTTTACATAACTGGATCTAATAAATGGTGATTTTAAGGCCTGAATCGAGCTCAAGCTGTCACTATGGATGTTAATTCATTTATTTTTTTCTATTGCAAATAAAATTGCTTGATGGATGGCTGACAACTCTGCCTGAAAGACAGAGTTGTAGCCATTTAGTTTAAATTTAAAAATCTGCTTTGGTTGATTATTTTCTAAGATGCACACCGAGGTCCCGATACTGCCATCAATACCGGAGCCATCGGTGTACACCTCATAGTCTGGGTTTTGAAGTTCAGATTGGAAATTAATGATGCAAATATCAATAGGTAAGTCTATCAATGAACGGTTGAAGTCTATCTCGTTAAATGACAGGTTGAGAGCAGGTTCGAGCTGTCGCCTTTTATAATTTTGAATTTAGAATAGAATGACTTCAGAGTCACGTGGAGCGGGGGACCCCACAGAGAGCAATTGTACATTTGGAATCGGTTGATTGAACTTTGACTACCTCCAAACATTTGGAGTATGAATCAACAACAATCAGGAACAATGCTCCCTGGAAAGAGCCAGCATGATCAATGTGCAATCTTGAACAAGGTTTCTTTGTCCATTCCACACATTATGGATGTTTCAGGTGGTGCATGTCTAGTCTGTTGACAAATATCACAAGCATTCAGTGTCTTCAATCTGCTTGTCAATCCCTGGCCACCATGCATAACTACAGGCAAGGGCTTTGGTGCACACAATTCCTTGATGAGAATCATGAAGAGTAGCCAGCATTTGATCTTGAGCTTTTGTAGGTAACACAACTCTGCATCCCCAGAGTAAACAACCCTTGTGAACCGAAAGTTCAAGTTTTCTCTGGAAGAATGGAGCAAATTCTTCCCTTGGCTTCTCTGTTGGCCATCCCCTCTATACCCAATTGAGCACTTGTGAAAGGACAGGATTATGTGCAGTCATTCTGGAGATATCTTTGGCTTGGAGAGGTGGTTTGTGCAGTGATTCCAGTAGTAAGATTTCCATGGGTGATGGGTCTCCTTTACACTCTGTGGGTGTGGCAAGCGACTAAGTCTGTCTGCATTAGAAATTGCCTTTCCTGGCTTGTACACAAGATTGTAATCCAAGGAACTTAGTGTTAAGGACCAAAGCTGCATCATTGGTGATAACATAGATGGTGTAGGTTTGTCACGAGCCAACAGTGGTTTATGATCAGTACGAATTTCAAATTTATGACCATAGAGATAATTGTGGAATTTCTTAACCCCTTGAATGATGGCTAGAACTTCCTTGTCAATTTGTGCATACCGATGTTCAGTTGGGTTCATTGTTCTCGAGTAGTATGAAACTGGTGCTTCGAATCCTGTCATCTTATGACTTAACACAGCTCCAACACCATACAGAGAAGCATCGCAAGTGAGAATGATTGGCTTCTTTTCATCAAAATGTACGAGAAGTGTATCAGCTGATAATAATTTTATATCTTCTCGAAAGCCGCTTCATGATGTTTGTTCCACTTCCACGGTGTTCCTTTGTCAAGCAGATGATGAAGTTCAGCCACCGTTGCCTTGTTATGCAAGAATACATGATAGAAGTTGAGCAGACCCAAGAATGCTTGGAGTTCTTCCCTCTTTGTAGGGGTAGGTGCCTCCTGGATAGCTTTTAACCTTGTCTTTAGTAGGTCTAATACCCTTCTCATCAATTTGATATCCCAAGAATTCGATACTGGGAGCTCCGATGATGCATTTTTCTCGATTGACTCGCAATCCAGAATCAGAGAAACGACGAAGAACTTCTCAAAATCATTCAGCTAATTCCTCCACTATTGAACCCTTGATCAGGACATCATCAAAATATGGTAATACTCCAAGAATGTTAGCTAATAATGTCTCGTTGAAATATTTCAAGAGCTGAAGATATTCCAAACCATAAACGTTTACATTTGAATGCTCCATGGTGAGTTACAATTGTTTGTGCCATTGCAGAAGGCTCATCGACAACAAATTGTAAGTAAGCTTGGGACAGATCAAGTTTGATAAAATAACGACTTCCCGTCAGTTCAGCAAGAATTTGGTTAACAGCAGGAACAGGATAAGGAGGATTTCCTAATGCCTTGTTTACTGTGCATTTGTAATCTCCACAAACCTAATTTCACCATTAGCTTTAAGGACAGGAACAACTGGTGTTGTCCATTCTGAATAGTTCACAAGTTCAAGAACTCCTTGGTCTTGTAATCGTTGCAATTCTTTCTCAATTTTAAGTCTCAGAGCAAATGGTACAGTTCTTGCCTTCAATTGAATTGGACACACTGTGGGATCTAAATGTAGTTTTATTGGAATGCCTTTAAAACTTCCCAATTCTTTCTTAAATACGTCAGGAAACTCACATGAGACCTCATCTAATGTTGAATTTCCCATGTTATAGATTCCTGTCACTTTGATTCCTAGAGGTTGAAACCAGTTTAATCCTAGAAGTCCTAGACACTGTTTCTTAGCAATCAAAAGTGGAAGTTCTCTGTAAAATGAAGCATATATTTGACACTGACCATGCACTACCCTAAAATTTTAACAGGTTTCTGATTAGTCTTTCACGACAAATGGAGGCTTTGTAAGAGATGGAGAAGTGAAGATATAGGTTATCAATGATGGATATCTTGGCTCCAGAATCAACCTGCATGGTGAGTCATTTATGAAGACTTATTTTCATGTTTGAGCTTTCTATAGTATTAATATGAACATGCTTCAAATGAAAATCATCCAACTCCTCAGTTTCTATAGCACGTGTGTCCTTTTCTGACGACGAAAGGTTTTCTTATAGGAGGAGTTTATTTCAGCACTCCAGCATACTTTCTGAATGTGATCTTTCCTTTTATAAAGATAACACTCTGCATCTTTAAAGTGACATTGGGTCCTTGGGTGATTTGCCCCACTACTGGAACATTTTTGTTGCTGGTGTTCACCTTTGTTGGCTTTAAAGTGCAGCTTACGATGTTGCTTTTGAAGAGGCATGACAGATGCAGAGTCTTATCCTCTTATTTTCCTCACATGAAGATTGGCAGTTTCAGCAGCAAGCACCCTTTCTTGAGCTTGTGCGAAGCTGAGATGTTTCAGCCAGTCAGCGTCGTTGAAGAGCCTCATCTTTCAAGCCACACACCAGTCTGTCTCACAGCATAACACTTAATGATATTCCAAAATTACAGTATTCTGACAGTTTCTGTAACTCTGCGATAAATGCAGTGATACTTTCTCCTGGATGCTGGTTTCTTTGATAGAACAAGAACCTCTGGAATATTTTGGATGGCCTTGGTGCAAAGTGTGATTTGCGGTTCTATCAGTTCATCATAAGGCTTAGCAGTAGGACTTTCGGGCAACACAAGAGAGCAGATAATTGCGTACTTCTTGGCCCTACAAATGCTCAAAAATACAGCACGCTTCTTCTGAACATCAGTTACATCGTTAGCTTGTAGAAAGCATTCCAAACTGTCATGGTAAGAATCCCAAGTTGATGGATCAGCTATGTCAAAGGGTTCTAAGCTTCCAAAAGTGGTCATTGTAAATTCGGAGACTGCAAAAATTCACAAAAAGTCAGAAATCAGGAAAAGCATACTCACATCAAAGTACCTCAATAGTTCAACATCATTGTGAACGTTTTGATAGATGAGTTTCGTTTTCATTTGAAAATTCCTGTTTCTACACTAACTCCTTTTTGATTGCTAACTACGCCCGATTCGTGAATGCAGTATTGAGACTTGTGTTGCTTTAAACTTGGGATCCCATCCTCATCGCCAAAATGTTATGTACCGCTGACGAGTCACAGTAGACTATTTTATTAGTTATCAGATCTGTCACATGATCTACAATTCAAAAACCATTGCCACTTAAAGTTACATAAATTCTGATACACAACACTTCTAAAACAAGTCTGCTATATACTGGTTAGATAATAGTCTCCATAGTGAGAAATAGTGTTTTTACACATTCCTCAACCTCCAATGATAATTTATACTTTGTTTTCACAAATAGAAGGATTTGGTTTGTCACTCAACTTTCACTTTTTGCTATATGGGACTAATTAGACCAGAACACACCTTCAGCTGAAACCCAAATAGATCGAGTTTGAAAACATGCTTTAGAAAGTAAACTTCTGTATGTGATTTTTGGAACACTGAAAAAAAGTTCAATGTAATCTATATTTTTCTTTATTACATTATTTAAAATAAATTTATATTCTGTTTGCCAACTTGATCAGATTCAACAGCTCTCTCAGTTTATGGTTTCATTATTCTTACAGCAGGTATAGTACCTGTATTTGTAGATATTTAATGCTGATTTTTGAAAAAAGATCTAGCTGATATATTTTATCTGATTAGTAATCATGACAGTGATAACTTTATACAGATTTTGCAATTTTGTCTCTATTCTATGTTTGATGATTAGTGAATTACGTGGGACAGAACTTTCATATCCCATTCAGGGAAATCAAATAATTTTTCAACACAATGTGCACTGCTCTCAACAAGCACATACTTTAAATAACTATTTCAACATAAAAATTTTGGACAAATTAAAATTCTTTTTGAGTAGAACATTAATATGAGTTGATAATTGCTAATGCATTAATGACTACAAACTTAATTTCTAAAACTCAAATTCAATAAAGTACCATGCCATGGAATAGTTTGAAAAAAATTTGAAATAGTTTATAATAGAAAAATCTTTATATTGTCGATTTACAAGTGAAACACTCATCAAAAAAGTTCTGGGAAAAGGAAGAGAAAAAATTCTACCCACAAGATTCACTTAAATGTTTCTCTAGAAAAATCTAGCCGTCATCTACAGAAAACTGACTCAGTGGTCTTCCCCAGTCTAAAGATCAATATATACTGGTCTAGGAAAGCTAAAAAAAATTATAAAATCTTGAGGGTTTCACTTCTGAGCCAACAATATTTAATGCGTTTAATTGGATTAAAGATTGATTCAATAAATTATTAAAATAATTTGCGTACCTGTTGACTCTCAGAATATTCTATTTCTTTCAGCATAGTTCAAGTAGAAAAATGTTCTAAAAATTCTGAAAAGTAATTTTGATGTTAAAACTGCCTTTGAAGTAAAATATTGAAAATACAATAAATCGTTTAGAATAACACAAAACTTCAGAAATCAGTACATACTTTCAAATACAATGCTTCAACTCAGTTTCTCTTAATTGCCATTTTAAAATTATTATGCTGCAGAAGAAAGGCAGTAAAATTGCATTTTTGACCTGTTACCACCAAACAATTCTGTACTAAGCAATAAATTGTAACAATTATCAGCATTTCAAAAATTATGCCATGCAACAAAATATACAAATTAATTAAGCAGGATAAAAAGAATGCTAACTGGAAAAATAAGGTTTTGAGATTGAAAATATGAAGACTACTCATAAATTAAAAAATTCTGAGTATTCTGGTATATTTTAATCTCAAGTGCAGGTGGTGGAGTTCCATTTCATGACAAGTGAGAATGAAACATGGATTACTATACAAATGTACTTATAGTTCGTCTATGCTGGCGAGTGGATGAAGATGCATCTTTTGCTCACCTGAAACTCATTTTTGTGGATGTGATACTGCAGGACACGATAATTAATTGATGAGAATAACTGAGCTGATATGGGCATATCAGCTCAGCAATGGGCATATGGGCATTTAACCAAAGTGTCTCAATATGCTGAACTGTTTTCGAGAGCATTCTGAGGTGTATATAATTTGAAAGAATCTCAAGAGAATTATATGTTGACAAATGCCTTGGTCCTAGATTCCAAGAAGTTTTTTGCATGCATTAGAATTATCAAATGCATTGCACTGTGTATAAAATGCAGATTCTAAAACAGCAGTGGAGTTCCATTGTTGAAGAGCCAAAATTTAGTGTGGAGTCAGCCCATAATGCATCATTTGCACATGTCAAGTAACAGAACTCCACCACTTGCTGCACTGATGTTTTAGAACCAGCAATTTTAACTAAGGAAAAACATAAAAATGCAGATAATATTCATAAAATTTGATTAGTTTATTTCCATGACCACTGCTGCCTTTTCCAGCATATTGTGTTTAACAGTTCATCAAAATAAGTATATTAAAACTTGAAGTGATTGTTATCTGAATAAATTATACAATTATTAACAGAATATATCTACATTCTAAATTAGACTAAAAGCTTATTCAAGATGTTGTATACTGTGAAGTACATGCAAAGAAACATTACTTTTTTTTATAAAGATATCAATTCTACAGTCATTAATTCAAGCGTCAAACATACTAATAAACACATCTATTAAAATTAATTTTTTACATCACATTAATCGACTTTCATTTTGCTGAACTTTTTGAAACTTAATTGTATTCTACAACACTATTTTTGAATTCTAATTCAATATCATGTCTTTCGCGAATAGTCAATTCTTAATAAAACATACAAAGTTTACAAAGCCTTGATCATAATTAAGAATACATCCACGCAACGGAAAAATTTACTCATAATTCAGATTTGCGACACACTAAAGGTGATCGGGCATAATAAATAACTGGTAGAACGAAATAAATCATTCATAAAATCCTGAAATAAGTCCATGAAAACAAAAAATATGCATACTTAACAGAACAAAAATGTTTTGGTCGTACAATTTGAAATTTAAAATACAAATGAGTTTGTTCTCTCAAATGAGGCACACAACTTGATGTTGGGTTTAGTTCGAAAGACGGAACAGTAAATTGCTTTCGGATTTCATTCACATGGTGACATCTTGGGAAAAAACGTAAACAATATTTCCTTACCACTAAAATAGTATTGGTTTGTCAGCTGGTCGTGGAGAACTTTTAACAAGAATACGAAAGGAACAACGCAAATCTAATTGGTCGAAGCTATGTTTGGAACAAGGGGCGTGAACAATTATTTGCGGTATATGTGACGTTTTACTCTAAGCACCGCCCATCATTTAGGTCTGGTAGGTAGGTATTTTAATTAACGTCCCACTGGAGCAATAATCCATATACAGGGTGAGTCTAAATTGTTTTTACAAAATAAGAGGGGTGATAGTACCCATCCAGACGCGCAATAATTACCATGGAACATAGGGTCGCATTCCACTCTGAGAAGCAGAAAAGAGTAAAGTCGAAACGCTTCGATCATGAACAAGTCATCGTCTCTGATGTCGTTTTGAACCTGCCTACGTAGGTCCGGCACTTCTTGAATGCCACATATCCAGCACGATGGATCGGACGTGGCGGACCTGTGGCTTGGCCTCCTCGCTCACCGGACCTCAACCCACTGGACTTTTTCTTCTGGGGGCACATTAAATCTTTAGTGTACCAGACGCCTGTGGACACGGCTAAAGATCTCGTAGCGAGAATCGGTGTTGCCGCAGACAAAATTAACACAACACCAGGAATCTTCGAGAGAGTACGCCAGTCATTCTTTCGCCGGTGTGAACTGTGCAACGACACGCGTGGCCGCCACTTTGAGCACTTGTTGTGAGTTTTTTCTCTGATCAATAAATCAGAATGTGCAACTTTTGGTATCGTTCATTCGCTTTCCCAACACTTGTAAGTTCATGTTGAAATTCTAATTTTACTCTTTTCTGCCTCTCAGAGTGGAATGCGACCCTATGTTCCATGGTAATTATTGCTCGTCGGGATGGGTACTATCACCCCTCTTATTTTGTAAAAACAATTTAGACTCACCCTGTATATTTGTCTGCTGCATAGTTAATTTACCTAACAGGCGATATCGAATCCAGGGCACTAGCGATTTATCGCCAAACATGGTAACCTTGGTGTTTTGATTCAGCTTTATCGTAACCCTAAGCAAAAGGTTGTTTTTTTGCGAAGGAAACTTTTTGACGAAATTGCGATGGCGTCCACATGCATACCAAAAACGCTTCTCTGTGAATGTTTGGGCGGGTGTTGTGAACGATTTCCTCATAGGCCCATATCTCCTACCAACGCGACTCAATGGCTCATATTATCGTATTTTTCTGGAAGAGGTTTTACCAGAATTGCTGCAAGATGTTCCGACTGTCGTTCGTAATCGCATGTGATTTCAGCATGCTGGTCCGCAATTACCTGGATGCCAGTTTTGCGGGGCAATGGATTGGGCGTGGTGGACCAGTCCGATGGCCACCCCGATTGCCAGATTTATCGAGCATCGATTACTTCTTATGGGGGCATCTGAAGACCATCGTTTACGGGACTCCAGTTGACTAAATTCAGGACCTCGTTGCTCGACTATCCATTGCGGCTGCAAGCGTGCGCGAAATCCTTGGAACTATTCACCAATCACTCCTTCGACGCTACCAAGCATGTATTACTGTTGGCGGTCGCAATTTTGAGCATTTATTGTAAACATTGCTGCAAAGAAGCACTTTGCAAGGATTTTGTAAATAAACAATGTTTTTCTGTTCATGCCTCATTTTTTGTGTTCGTGCCTCCACGCGTCATTTCCGACCATACATTCCTATACGAAAAATGTATGTTTTAGTAAGCTGTACCACCCCTCCAAGTTTGTCCCATGACCATAGAATCACCCTGTATATATCTTATCTGGTGTATTTTTGTGTTCTGTGTGGTATGTGTTTATTTAATGGCCTCGTGCTTTAGGAGCTTAGTTTTTTAGTGTTATGAGATGCTGTCAATCTCAAAATTATATATTTAAACGGAACTATTTGGAATTGCAATATCTCAGGATCTAGTGATTCATTGTATATATCTTATCTGAAGTGTTTTTGTGTCGTATGTTTCTTTTTCATGACATAATGCTTTAAGAGTTTAATTTTTTACTAGATTTTTTTTAATGTTACGAGATGCCATCAATCTCAAGATTATATATTTAAACGGAACTATTTAGAATTGCAATACCTGAAGATCTAGTCCTATATAGTGGGGCCGCGGTGGCCCGGTTGGAAGAGTAACGGACTAGCAACCGAAGGGTTGCGAGTTCGAATCCAGCCAAACACCGTCGTGTACAAAGGGGGCTGGTGCACGTTAAATCTGTCGTGGCCTCAAACGTCCTCACGTTGGTGTGGTGTGGAAGTTTGGAGAGTGGGGTGCCAGCTCAGGTGTTGCCTCGTCATCTGACCGTGGTTCAAAATTACGTGGTGTTGTCCTCGGATCTTTCCCTTTGGGATTGATCCCGGACCGTCACCAATAGCCCATTGTGTTGCTCCAGTGTGACGTTAATTGAAAAATACCAATACCTATATAGTGATTCATTATACATATCTTAACTGAAGAGGTTTTGTGCTTGTCATGAGTGTTTTTCTTTGTTATGCTCTTGTGGCTTTATTTTCAATTACGAGTTAGTATAACACGGTGTCAATCAAGGAAAGAGAATTTTTGGCTTCAGTTAATTAAATTGGTAATATTTTAGTTTCATTTTATTTCCAATTATGTAAAGCATGTATCAAACCACAAAAGTTGTATTTGTTTGCATTTATATTAATATTGTTTAAATATTTGTATTCATTCTATATGTGACTTTCAATCAATACAATTTAATTAACTGGTGTTTAACTTTTCTCATTCTTGGCTTTTCCCTTCGGGATTGATCCGGAACCGTCGTCAATAGCCTGTTGTGTTGCTCTAGTGCGACATTAATTACCATCTTGACTTTTTGGTTTCAGAATACTTTGAAAATCAATTGTGATCTAACAAGATATTGAGAAAAATGAAAGGAAAATGCTTTGTGACTAGGTCACAGCAGAAGTCTGTGTTGTGATGCATTAAGCTTATTTTAATTTAATTGTTTTCCCGTTTATTCGGTTCTGTACCAGTGTTAGCTGTTCATTTTTTATTTTTAGTCATGACAGTTTAATTTTCAACAGTAGCAATCAAATTAAAAGTATTTCTGCCTCTAATCTTGCATCTAACATTTTTCTTCATTAATATTTCAAATTATGTAAACTATGTTTCAAGCCAAAGATGCATTCATTCTATTTACAAAGCCTATGTTGATGCTATTTATGTAAACAAATGTGTCACAATAATTTACATCAAAGAATCCATTTACAGTAAATACATTGAAATTAATACTGTTTAAAGATGGATTTTTATTCATAATACAATAACTTTTAATCAATATATATTTTAATCTACAGCTAGATTATTGTATTTCTCATTACAGAATACTTGTGGTTATGAATTGAATAAAAGATCGAGGTAATGGTTTATCAATGAGATGTGTCCACCATCGGGGCCAAAAAGAAACATGGTTTCATTTTCGTCCTGGCAAATCAGTCATTGAATTGCTTTTAAGATTCCTGATTGTGAAATCATTGCTTTCTCTTTCGGAATCTGAGAAAGAGTAGTAGTTTCCCCCTCTAGCTTGTTCTTTGCTCTATATTTCCCCTCTCTGAAATTTTGTAATTTAAATGTTTGCAGTTTTCCCAATTTTAAATTTAATTTTTCGTACATCCAATATCTAGTTATCCTTTGGCAATAATCAATTTACAACATAAACTGGTTATTAAATTTAGATGTGAGGCTCTTGGCGATACCTCTATAAAAAAGCGCATCATGATTCCTACCCAATGGATGATGTGGAAATGAAGTCGTTCATTTTAGGGCATGTTATAAGTTACAGTATACAATTTTGACAACTATCAAAACATCAAATGGGTGTATTCGGTTATGGGATATACTTGTTCCCATTCATGACATTTACAAAATTAACATTTGATTTGTCATAAGTTGGAGGCGTAACAAATTTCAATACATGGACTAGAGATGGTTGTAACTTGAATATATGCAAGAGAATGGGAACTTGCAAGTTCATTTTCCGAATTTTAAAAATGCCACTTTAGTATTAAGGTACAAAATACACTTGGTTTCACAGTCAAAAGTAACATTCAGATCTTTTCCTCTAGCTCTGAAGCAAGTTGGAATGTAGCTTCTGCAGAAACAACCATATTAACCTTTAGATTACAGTAAGCAGTATTGTTAGACTTTACTTCTAGTACAGCTCGGTACAAGTGCTGTACCACAGCTCTACTACTAAGGATGCAGTTTCCATCAATCATAATTCTTAGTTCCGGGGACTGTCCAAACAGGGTCCTTCCTTCCGTTAAATAGCAGTCAATCTGAAAATCGCACTCATGATCTCTTTCCAGCCAGTGCATTAAGTTTATTTGAAGTATTTTCATGTCTTGGACAATTTATTATAATTTTTATTCTGCCTTACATGTTTGTTTTCAGTTTAAAGCTAATGAAATTAGGATTGGTTTTTAATCTTACTCAAATTAAAGGCTGTGAACATGAGATGAGAATTTAAAAATGACTCGTAGTAAATTATCTCAAATGAATTTGCTTTAAAATTGCAATATTTTTAGTGATTCTAAAAGTAATGCTTTTTTGTAGTAAAAAGTCACATGATTTTACTTCAAATCTCTAACCCTCTGAAACCCAAGCTGCCTAAAACACCATTGTATCTAGACACTCGCTAGCTACCCATAAAAGTAATCTGCTTTTCTTCCCCTCTACCAGTGAGGAGGGTAATTGGTCATCCCCACTCTACAAAGGCTGGTCGAACATCTTGTCACCTGAAACATTGTTAAATGATCATCATATGTTAGGTGTTCGATTTCTAACTACGTACATCTGTTAGTTCAGTTTACCTGCGGATCGGATAATCGCGTGTGAGATTTTCGAAATGAGCTAAAATATACAAAAGATCCAGTGTTGCTGTTTGTAAATTGCAGGTTAAGGGGAATTGAAGCCTGAGATTCCTGAGTAAACAATTGATTTTGTATCCATGTCAACTGCTCTTATATACAAAACCACGTCCTTGAACCGGTAGTCAGAAATAATTCGAGAAATTCTGAGAATGCCCTGGAGTGGTTGCGTACAGTATAGCCTAACCAAATACTCAAAAGAACATAATTCTAAGAATGCGATGTTGTTAGTAGCTGACTTAAGTTTTCCCTCGTTAGAAAATCCAGTTTCAGTCCCCTTTTGCTCTTATAGAATGGGAGTTCACGGATTTCTAACAAAAGGGTAGGAAGTATCCCACACCTTTTCGTGTCCTTATACTACTTGAACTCAAATAGAGAGAAATTCTAAGAATTTACAAATGATGTGTCATTCATGTAATCTGCCCTTATAGATTTGAAACCATTTCCAGACCATCTGTTTATCATTAAATACACTCTTAGCAGCAATGCATCACATTAAAATGAAATAGAAAAATGATTGTAGCCACTATGACAATTCCATGCTGCAGAAATACCAAATACCTAGAGGTCTTTAAATAGTAACTAATTAAGAAGCGAATTATAATTTCACAGAATAGCAACAGATTTTCTTCTGAAAACCGCCCTTTAAGATAATTTCTTGCTTCACGACGGCTGATTAGGTCGGCACATAAAGTGCAAATTTTGGCATAACAATTATGATTTATATGAAACGTTCTACACTCAGAGGCGTAATAGAGGGGGGCAGACGGAGCATCTGCCCCGGGCGCCGGTTTGGGGGGGGGGCGCTAAATTGGCCGAGTATTTTTTTGTTATAGATATTTACGCATGATAAAAAGTGAAGAGGAAAAACTTATTAGTAGACTACAAAAACCAAAAACTATAAAAGGAGCTAAATGCAGAATGTGTGAAGAAATAGCAGAAAAACTTAACCTAGATCCTCTTTTTAAAGAAGCACGGAGGAGGAAGAAACGGATGTTTGATGAGAAGGGCGAAATTGGAAGCTATGAATTCTCAGAAGAAAAAAGTTCAGATTATTGATTATGCAAATAATAGATCGGATTCTGAATGAACCGAGGCAAAGGTTTCAAGTCATTCAAAACATGAATAGTTTATTTGGTTTCCTCAATGGAGCTCGGTTTGAAACAATGAATGGAGTAGAATTGAAGAACCAGGCACTTGAGTTAGCTTCCACATATAAAGAAGACTTAGACAATGACTAGCTAGCGATAGAAGTGGAGAGTTTTAAGTATCACATGCCTTGGATTTAAGCCCTAATATGAAAACGGCTACACCATCAGGTCTTCTGACGTTAATATACAAGAACGGACTAGAAGACGAGTCCATCAATATAACGACAGCGTTGAGAATTTTCCTCACAATACCAGTCTCAGTCGCCTCAAATGAAAGGAGTTTTAGGAAACTAAAGATCATAAAAAATTGCCTCAGAAACTTAACAGGACAGCAACGACTAACCAACCTGGTCATCATATCAATAGAGCACATATTAGCTTTAAAGCTATCTTTTGAGAACATTGTAAAAATGTTTGCAGCCCCAAAAGCCCGTAAAGTTAAGTTTTAGTTCAAGCTTTCTGTGTTTAAATTAATATTTTTCATATTTTGTCAATAGATTGTGAAAAATGTCCAAGAGTAATGCTCAAGATAATAACTTGAGTAAAATCTGTTATTATTAATTCTTTTTCCAGTTTTCCAAAATCCTTGAATGGTTTTCGGTCGACGTTTCGACAATTCTCTTTTTAAAAGTCCAAAAGCACAAAAGTCCATTGGTGAGACATCTAGAGATTTAGCAGGAATATCAGTAAAGGGTATTTATTCCACGAATTTAATAGTGGATTTAGATGTGCGGCTGCTTGCTTTATCCTGATGCAGTTCTACTAATTGTTGGCACTTTGGGTAAAGATATAGTATTTCTTTTTTGAATATTGGGGATAAAATAGGGTCTTGATAATATGTGGGAGTTGATTTTTACATTTCACCCTCCTTTTTACTTTTAATTTTCCATTAAATGCAAAACAGGCAACAATCATAAATCTCTTAGAGAAAGTTCTCACGTTAAAGTTACAAAGTTGAACCACGTTTTAAGATTTTTCTCCTCTTTTATGATAATAAAATAGTTCTTTTTTATTTCAATCTTTTAAATACACCCACGCCTCTTCTATTGTCACAACATTTTTCCATCTTTCGCCAGCTAAATGCTTCTCATACAGAATTCTGCAATATGCCGTGGAGATAGACGATGAACATTGTATTTTTTGGCCTTTTTAAGATTCAAATAACTGTTAATTATTTTATTTATAGTTGAAACTGAACTTTTAATGACTTTCTAATAGTCCTTTGACTTGGCGGATTCTCTTTTAAAATTAAAGATCTTACCTTACAAATATTCTCAGAAATTCTTCTTTTTTTGGATACGTATTTGGAAGTATTTTTCCACTTTTACGCGTTTAATCTTCTCATTAATATTACTTATCGTACCTTTAGATATATATAGAAAAGACATGACTTTTACAGTGTTTTTGAATAATTGAATAAGCATAATTCTCTTCGGAAAGAGCGGAAACATAGCCCTGCATCCATTGCTTATTTAAAAGAGCCATTTTGAAAGTAAACAAAACTCTGAGTTAGCAGACGATAAGTTATATTTTAGCTACTTAACTGCTGTGAAAATAAAATTATTTCGTAGCATACAATTTTTTACAGCTCATCAAAATCATTCAAAAAATGTCCGAACAACCTCTGTATTTATCATAATTAAATATCCTATTCTAAAGCAAGTCTGTTGATTTTGATTCAGCCCACACATATCCCGATATCATTTGATAAAACCTTTTCATTTCATTTGCAGCGATTATAAGTATGAAAGAATATACCAAACATGCTACTCTTAGATTGTTTGTCAATGAAATATCTTAGAATTAATTAAATATTTTATCTTGTACTAAAAATGAAATTGCTGCAAACTAATCTATTTACCTTTAAAATCAAGCATTTACCATTTAAGTTTAATAAAAAAATTTGGACTAGTGGAATTAATGTGTGGCGGCGATATCAGGTGTTGTCGGGGAGGGTTTTGGTTTGGTTGGTCGGTGGGGGGCGCCAAGGCGAGTTCTTGTCCCGGGTGGAAACTAGCCTAGTTACGTCTCTGTCTACGCTCTAACATAAGTATTGAGATTTCACATAATTCTTTTAAACTTTTGACAGCATTCGTGCGCACAACTCATTTTCCTTATATTACATTTCTAATTGTTTAATATCGGTCCCTACTGTTCACTTCTAAATCACTGAAAATTTCGTATCGCTGCATATTACGCCAACAAGTATCTAATATTGATAGTTTGCTTACCTTCACGTTAAAATCAATTTGCTGCTTTTCCAGGTTCTGGTATTTTTTCGTACCAAATCGGATACGAGTGCTAACCAAAACAAATTCCTCCTCTACTCTTGAAGCCTGTGCTCCCTCCCGCTAAATAAGCCCCGCCTTCAGTATACTTAAACAGGTCGCCCATGCGCAGTTTAAAAATGGTGCTTAGGGATGGTCTGCGGTAAGACTCTTGTAACACTAAGGGCTATTGGTGACGGTCAGGGATCAATCACGAAGGGAAAAAGTCCGAGTATAACACCGTAATTTTGATCCACGGTCAGATGACGAGAACACCTGACCTGGCACAGCACTCTCCAAATTTCCACACGCCAATGTGAGGACATTTGAAGCCACGACAGATTTAAAGTGCACCATCTGGACCGAGTTTCAAACTCGCAATTAATTCGGTTGTTAATCCGTTACTCTTCCAATTGGCTACCGAGGCCCTCATTCAAGTCTGATTTTCAATTCGACGTTTCGTTCGAAAACTTCGGAACCTTTTCTTTAGCTCCTAAAGTGGTTAGTACCTAGATGATTTATGAAATGCCAAAACGGCGATACACTAAATTTTAAGGTCTCCCGATATGTATGGAACGCAAAAAAAATCTTCCGCTTTTTTATGGTTTGTTTGCACTGATAATCTCTCATAGGCTCTGGTTTCTAATATTTTAAACTGTAGATCCCGGTTTATCTTCTGTGTAACGTAAATTCAACTACCTACTTACCCACCCGGTTTAATTTACCCTCATATATCAAAAGATGACCGTAGAGTGTCAAATCATTAGACTTGTTTCAGTCATAACTGTTTGAGGTAGGTATTTTAATTAATGTCACACTGGAGCAACACAACGGACTATTGGTGACGGTCCGGCATCAATCCCAAAGGGAAAGATCCGAGAACAATACCACGTAATTTTGAACCAGTCAGATGACGAGGTAACACCTGAGCTGGCACCCCACTCTCCAAACTTCCACACCATGCCAACGTGAGGACATTTAAGGCCACAATGGATTTAAAGCGCACCGGCCCCCTTTGTACACGACGGTCATTGCCTGGATTCGAACTCGCAACCCTCCGGTTGCTAATCCGTTACTCTTCCAACCAGGCTACCGCAGCCCCATGACTATTTTGAAGATCCAGATACTTTAAGATATTTTATGCAACAGAATTTCCATCGGGTGAAATAATTTTTATGCGGATATTTCAATATCATTACCAAGTTGGAAGAGTAACAGATTATCAATCGGAGGGTTGAAGAGTTCGAAACTAGGTCCAACGAAAGACCATCGTGTACATGGGGCTGGTGCATGTTAAATTTGTCGTGGCCCCAAATGTTGTCCTCAGGTTGGCGTGGTGTGGAGAGTAGGGTGGCAGCTCAGGTGTTCACCTCATCATCTGACTGTGATTCAAAATTACGTGGTGTTCTCATCTTTCCCATGGGGATGGGGCCGCGGTGGCCCGGTTGGAAGAGCAACGGACTTGCAACCGAAGGGTTGCGAGTTCGAATCCAGCCAAACACCGTCGTGTACAAGGGGGGCTGGTGCACGTTAAATCTGTCGTGGCCTCAAATGTCCTCACGTTGGCGTGGTGTGGAAGTTTGGGGTACCAGCTCAGGTGTTGCCTCGTCATCTGACCGTGGTTCAAAATTACGTGGTGTTGTCCTCGGATCTTTCCCTTTGGGATTGATCCCGGACCGTCACCAATAGCCCGTTGTGTTGCTCCAGTGAGACTTTAATTAACTACCTACCTTCAATTTTTAAACAAATAATACTATTCATTCGAAGAACCCATACCTGTTCCTAGGACAGTATTACTTGATGTTGTGTATCTTTTATGGCGCAGCTATGCCAAATATGGACCTTGCTCCATAAAACAAAAAACCAACCAACCTTTGACAGTATTTCTCAACTCCTGGGCCTACCTTCCCATCAATTATACTGGGTCATGAGAGGCTCCCCTGGAACTTGTCATTTTTATGAATAAGTAATTTATATAGTGGAAATATTTCGAGACTAATTTTCGAATATTCCACTATAGCAAATTTCAGTGGCTAATCAGCAAGAAAGTGAAGAAAAATTTTCTGCACTGAAATTGAAGATCGAGGCAATTTGTATTTGTTTCTCAAATCTAATACCTACTGAATACTGTTTCTTCGACAGTTCACATTGCTGTGAGTTCTTGTTTCAAAACCCCAGTAATGTGTTTTTAAAAGTAGTAGGTTTACACACAGAGTTAAATTTTAAAATAAATACGACACATTTTGTGTTAAAAAATCTTGTATTGAAGGTGTTTGTGATACAGATATAAAATTTTGGATGTGTCAAAAATCATTAGTCCAGTGATTGATAACAAATTTAAATGTAATTTTATATTGATCAACATATCACACCAATGATTATGCTATAATATTTCATTTGTTAGTTTAATGTATAAACTCAAAAATATTAGAGGTATTCACGATTAAATTTGTTAGAATCTTGCTCCCGTCTTATCAAAATCATGGTTGCCAGGCAGTGGTCTCAGAAGGGTTGAAAACCACTGTTCCACGGCCTTCTGACAGCAGTTTGGATGGACGGGGAACATTTCTGCAAGCAAAATTAAATTTTACAGTACTTTCAAAGGATCTGTATGAGTATTACTCTTAAAGCGTATTCAAAAGGAGGGATTTTCACGTTTTATGACCTCAAAGTTTTTGTCTGGTACAAAATTCTCGAATGTCCCTTTAAAACCTGTAATGGTAATCCTTTTTATTAAGGTTTTTATGCATTATGGTTTCATATGCCAGTCCTGATCAGTTAGTCAGCTTGTCCAGATCAGGCAAAAACATCAAGACCAAGTTCCTCATGCGGCATAAATATTGAGATGTTATATTTTGGTTACTTTCAAATACTTCTCCAAGGTCAAACTTACTCTTCCTACTCAGGATGTAAGCCATGACGCATCTGCACGGATGTTTCACTCCATTCTACAACAGTTGAGGTTAAATTTATAAGACATTGTTTCAAGCAGTTATATCTCATACAGAAATGGTACAAAAGTATTGGGCACCTCAAACAGTTATGAGAAGGAATGGCAGACCTTGCACCGCCAATTCTAAAGTAAAAGGCAAAACAGGACACAGCTACCTGAGTCACTCATGTTTCCTCAAAAGCAAGATAAATTAAGGTTTCCATCTAAGTTATTCCTTCTCAAAACAGACGAGCCCTGTTTAATCTCCCAATTAAATTATCCTGGAACTGCTTGCATGTTCAGTGAAAAATTCAGTTTGTAGGCAGAGTAATTTGTTTTTACAAATTCTTAGTTTTCACAAAAACCAATCGATAATATTAATTCTCAAATCAATAGGCAATAAAGGGCTGAGAAACAGTGTGTAAGTCACAAAAACAAAAAATTGGGTTATCATTCCAACATTCTCCCCCTCAGGGCCCATCGTTAGATGAAAGAACTATTTCTCACTAAATAACAGTACCTATTTTGTAGCGTCAACAATATGAGCAAAATGTATAGAATCAGTAGTATAAGTCTACTTTGCACCTGGTCTCCTAGAAAGGAATCAAAAATGGCATCATTTTCAATTTAATCAAATAGTCTGGTAGTTTACAATGCAAAGTTGTTTTTAGTTATATCAGCATCGGTAACTCCATTTTTTATTTGATAGAACAAGTAAAATAACTAGAATAAGTTTTGTTTTAGAAAGAACAGATAGTTCTCACAAATAAAGTGCTTTGGAATAACCCTTGTAGTTCAAACCTCTTATTTTTGCTGTCTTATGAAGTCAAACAGTATATTTCTATGTTCAACATGCAAGTAAAGATCTGGCATTTGATGTTTACTCGTTTGAATAATGATAGCAGTTATTAGGATTTAGACTATAAGTTTCTCTCGATGGAAAACTGGGATGAACTGTCTTAAAATTAGAATCACCAAGTTAACATAATTTAACTTAAAATTTGATATTAAGTTGCAAGTTACATAATATGAAAAAATAAGCTTAAAATTTATAAAATAGGACTTACAACTCATAGCTTAATCAGGGAGAACAAAAAGGGCAGGAACCTCCGGGTACCAATGTCTAAAAGGGCAGCATTTCAAAATGAGTTTTTCAAAAATGTTTTGACTTAAAAAGGTTTCTATATTTCAAAGTTTGTATAGTATGAGATATTACAGATAATGAATCCACAGAGAATAGACTATTTCGATAAGAGCACAAATATAAAAAAATTGTAAGCAAATATTCACAAGGTCCATACTCCATGTTTTTTCTAACTTACCAGGGGCTCTTATCCAGGTTCATGCAGTGATAAAAATGGTAGTTCTAGTACAGGAAGATCTTAATTATTTCAATCTGAGATGGGAAGTATGGTCATTTCCATTCATCCACAGATTCCTACTATTAATGGCAATAGCAATTTAAACCCATATGTGCAAGGATGGTACTCATTAGTGAAAAATATCTTGTAAAGGAGAATTTGACCTAGGTATAGTAATGATTACTGCATTTTAAACCAAAATTTAAACCATTATTGTACTGATTTGAATTATTGAGGTTGATCAATTGAGTTGTACAGCATCAGCACAGAAAAACACATTAGGAACATCGTAAGAGTCTTGCTCACATCAAAAGGGATTATCCCATAGATTATTCTAGACAATCTCCCATTAGTATATCTGCTGTTTTCGATCCAGTTTAACTGACAATATTCCCATTTGTACATTTATTTAAATGAACTTTTAAAAACATAATAACAAGTAATAATTTTGTTTATTTAATGCATTATGATTTCATTTTTTCTCTATTCAAAAACATCTATAAGAATACTGTCATTTTAATAACTAAATAACTCAATATTTAATAAAAACTGCAGGTACAACACATAATTTAAAGACAATATCAAGCAGAAATTGCAAAAAGTAAAGAATTGCATGAAAACTGAGTTTCTTTTATTAGAGCCAATGCAAAAGCTTGAATATCTCAAAATGTGCTTTTTAGAACCCCTCAAAATATGATTCTAAATCCCTGAATTTATAATGTTAAACAAGAAAGTAAAACTGCATTAATTTATAAATACTATATTTGTAGTTAGGTTTGTTCAAGTAAACATATCTTTGGTTTTATTTTGAAGCAATTAAACTGTAATTTAAGCACTATTTTAATAGATGCAGAACTGTATAATAGGATTTAGACACTGAAACATAGAAATTGTCAACCACATGTCTTTAGACTAACTTTCATAATAAGCTTATGTGCTTCTTGGAAGAATGTTTTTCTTTTAATGATTATGAACACTTTCTTGTACAAAAATATTTCCCAGATTATTAATAGAAATCCTTGATCAAGCACTTTAAGATCTTTACAAATTTTTAGGAAAATGCATTGTTACAGTTTACCTATTAGACTATTGAGAAAATTATGTCTGATAATATATTTCCCAATATATGTATGTATTAAACTTCAATAACTGAATGAAACCACGATTTATATGTATACATTACTTTATTATAGATAAATATTTATCAGAGAATAGAATTGTTTTTAACTTCATTTCAGCAAAATTTGTGCAAAAATACATATCTCTAAGATGACTAGAATGTTAGGAAGTTTGTGACTAGAAAACAATAACCAAATATACACATTGTGCATATAACTTTAAGTAGTATTCTCTAGAGAAGGCATTTTAATAGTTCTAATCTTCTTCAGTTGCATCTTCATAGCTAAATATAAACAGATTGATGGATATTAAAATTTATTTTATGAAAGTAATAAAACATTGAGAATATTGGAAATAAGAGATAAAAGAAATATCTACTAATATAAATTAAGAACACACAATATCCATAAGTCAATTATTTACGAATTTAGCAATACAAGCAAATGTTAATGTTATATAACTTACTTATTAAGGCGTTGTCTCAGAGCTTTTATCTGTTCATTCTTTGTAGCTAATATCTGCTTCATATTTTTAAATGCTCCTGTCTGATTTAATTTCAGCTCCAATTCCTTAAAATTTGAAAATACAATACATTGAAAATGAAAACAAGCCAGCAGATTAAATTAGTTAAGTTAGTAAATATAAACCGAAATACAGAATTAAATATGAACTGTAATACAGCTAAAATCAAGACATAAGCTGTTTTCATTTAACTTCAAAATATTAGTGCAATTTTGGTTTGAAATCACTCACAAATGCTTTATAAAAGGAACATTTTTGCATGCCATAATGCAACCCAATTGCCTGCCTCAATCTCCAAAACAAAATTTTCACATAAATCAAACCACAAAAATGGCTTACCAGCATTTTTGTTTTTAAAAATTTGATTTTATAAGAAATACCACAACATAAACTATTCATTTTAGTGATAACCTGCATACTTTTTGAGATAGTAATTAAAAATTATATATTTTAGCTCTGAAATGAATACAATCCACCAAACCCTTTACTTTATGTAAAATATTAAATACTTATCTTCAGACTTAAGAATTTTTTAAATTTTGAATTTCTACAAAATAATAAAATATACTGTATACTTTCTCTGCTAGTTGCAACTGCGATTGAACTTCAAGTAAGTGTTGTTTGGTTTCCACTAAATCACATTCTAAATTTTGCTGGGTATAGGCACTTGTGCACATGGTCTGAAAAGGAAATAGAGGGTCATCTACAAAATAAAAATCTTATAAAAACACTAGTACTTGAAATTAATAATATAAAACCAACTTGAAATTAATTTACTTTATTTGATCAAATACTGGATTTCAAATCTTTTATTACACTATATTGTCCAGTTTTATAAAAGTTACAAATAGTATCGCATCATTCAAACCTTTTTAGCAATTTCATGGTGTAAGTCTTCAAACAAATTGTCTTTTCTTCAAGTCAGTACTTTTTCTCTAGTTCTTTTATGCACATATTTACTTATAAAGAAAAGGCTGTTTCATTAAACTTAAGGGGAAAATACAACTAAAATTTAGCAAGGTTTTTGTTTGGTTCCTCATTCCATATGCAATTTAATTATGCTGTTTTCCATTGAACAAGCGCAACTCATACATGAGTTTATTCATTCATTGAGCACAATTTATGCCACACTTTCCCTTTAAGTATAGTCATATTACATCACTCTAGAGCACCTATATATTGCTAAACAGTAAATTCACTGAAAGTAGTCAGAGCAGAAAAGTCTATGATGAAGTTTGACAACCCGGAAAATCTAGTGAAGTTTACTACAATGACTCATAGCAAATTGTACTTTCATTGTCACTTATTGTAAATTTTTTTTGGTTTCAAAGAAACTGCATGGGACAAATTTTTCCCACATAGGACATAACATCTGAAAGATATTGATTCCAGTATTTTTTAAATGAGTTCTATTTAGTTAAATGTTTAACAATACAGTATTTTTAAGACCATTTTTTGTGAATCTGACTCATGAAATATACATCTAGTCAAATGAAAAGGTCGCATTTCAGAGATACCAGCTAATGTAACATATAATTCTGTAATTAATCTTTCTGAGACATTAAATTTTTTTTTATTTAAATTATTGCATTTGGAACTTTAAAACAATACAACACATTTAATTCCATAATATAATAGTAATATATTATTGCAGCAAATGTTTGGTCTATAAGCACAGTATGTGCATTTTACATGCTCTTTAACCCTCTGAGGGGTTCACATTCATATATCTGTTCTTCAACCTGCTGTCTTTCCTACATAACCTAACCTGTTTCTTGACCAATAGAATCGTTCATAGAAGATTTTCAACAAATAGATGTGGTTATTATGTATGTTGAGGTTTCCCCAACATACATAATAAATACTACATTATTCAGAAGTCTTGTGACTCTTAGAGGATTAATGTCTAACTAATTTTAAAGGTACAAAGACTGACAGTTTTACATGTTCTAGTTTAACCAAGAACACAAATTCAAACAATCGCAACAATTTAAGGTATGTAAAAATCAAATTTTTACGAGACTAGGATTTTTGTGATAAAATCAATACGCAACCTAAATTATACAAATATAAATATACATATAAAATAAAGAATCACCACTCAACTGCTTCTAATTCCTTCTTGACTTGAAACATTTCATCCTCTAAATGCCGTATGTCTTTTTCAACATCTTCAGTCTATAATACAAAGTAAATGTACAAAAATATCTATAATTAAAATGTGTATGAGTTGTTTTATTTAATTCTGCTTAAATTTGAATGTGCCATGCTTTAGAACTAGATTTTTAAAAATTAGAGCAAGTATTAACGTATTACATATTTTTAACACTACCAAACACTTTCAGTTTATTATTTTTAATGATATTACAGTCAAACACCATATAAACACATAAAAATCAAGAGGTATTAAATATAAAAAAAAACTATAATTTCTGAAAACAGTTACCTTTCCTTCTTTAAAATCCTTTAATTCTTTTTGAGCTTCAGCAAGATTTATAGCTAGTATAGATCTTTTTTCTAATGCTTCAATCATCTAAGAATTTCAAACATAGTGAATTTATTGCAGATAAGTATTTATGATAGACATACAGTGGATCACAAAAGTATTTGTCTCTACCTTTTACTATTTTCATGAATTTTATAAGGATGTAGTTAAAATTACAATTTAAAATTTTACTACAAAAAGCCGTCTATTTTAGCCTTCCCTCAAAATAATCGAACTATTAAAAGTTTTGCTTAAAATATTTAAAATGTAATGTAACCAAGGAAATCAGACACAAAAATATTCAGCCTCCTACTGTAAAAAGTACAAATGTTAAACTGAAACATGAAAATTAATATATTTTTTTAAAATTTAGTACCAATACCTGGTGCAAACAATGGTATTTAGACTTAAAACAATCTGATGCAAGAAAATCTTCACGTTTCAATATAACATTTGTACTTTTTACTGTAGGTAGCCAAATACTTTCGTGTCCGATTTCTTGGGTTACATTATATTTTAAATACTTTTATCAAAATTTTTAATTATTTAATTATTTTGATGGGAAGCTAAAATAAAGACAGCTTTCAAGTGGTAAAATTTTAAATACATCCTTATTCATTCATATACCCTCATGAAAATAGTAAAAAATGTTAGGTGGATGAATACTTTAGTGATCCTCTGAATCTGTTATTACATTAACATCCATAAGTAATGTATAGTTGAATTAAAGTTTTCAAAATAACTTATATCCAAGAAATTGCTTAAATTTATTAGCAAACTAAATAAATGCATTTAATATTTCATTTTATTGATGCTATCTTTTTACTGTTAAAAGCTAATAGAAAATCTCTATGTTTAGAATCATTGTGATATATGTTCAATAGTAAAAATTTAAAACTGATGTTCACTCATATATAATAAAATGCATTGGAATAATTAAAATTTGCAACTAAGAGTAAAATCTTACCTGCTTTTCAACATTCTTCAATTTTTCAGATAATTTTCTATTTTCTTCATTCAGTCTGTCAATTTCCTGTAAAAGTGAAAATGGGATACATAATTGACCAGTGATAATTCAATTTTTATCTCAAATCCTTCAGTATTTCAAACGTTATTCCCCCTGAATTTTCAGTATTTAGTCCATGTATTTTCTATATTTATCTCAAAATAATTTCACCAAAACCTTTGATATTACAAATTCTTTTAGTCTCCTGGTGCCCGAAAGCAAAATGTTTACAATCAGGAGGCTGCTGCTAAGCGAATTATTACCCCAGGTTTTCTAATAGATGCCTAGAGTAATGTCACAAGCAGAAATGGATTGATAGCCTGCAGTTTGGTTCTGGAACATGTGGAGTTTGAATGGAACTACCAAATGCTTGTAATAAATGATCAAATCAAGCATATGGATATTAACATATGCAAATTCTAGCAAATATAAACACAACACCTTCAGACAAAGAAGGTAGTGCAGTCGAACAGGGTGAAGTACCAAGTGATCATGAAAGAACCAATTAATGCATTATATAGCATCCTAGAGAGAATCCTCATGAAATATGTTGAAAGTTATTTGCATCAATAATTGGAATGGAAAAACTTGAATAGGTGCAGAAAGACTCAAATAAACACACGATTTCTAATGACATATTATTTTTACTAAAAGTCTGATGGATTAATTGTATGGTGCTAGAGTTCTCCTTATAATTTGAATTCCTCAAATTAATTAACAAAAATTCAAATTGAGCAGCACAAATATTCTTGTCAGACCTCTTAGGGTGAGCCACCAGGACAACATCAGGCAGTAATGGTGACTGCCATCAATGCAGTAGCTGTAACCATTAACTGAATGGACATCCCACAAGCAAGGTACTGTGACTATTTGACTTTGGCTGGTGACCTGTGTTCATGCTTATCTGTGCACTTCCTTGTGTGGTTTCCTTCATCTGTGTATGCATGTCACGATGCTATCGAAATAATGTGTATCCTTTGATGTTGTGTTGTTAAAATAAATGTTTTTCTGTATTGAGAATGTAATATTCAATGAGTGCATACAGGATAATTTAATGAGAAACCAAGTTTAGTTGTACTTAAAAATTAAGTACCATAGAAAATGTTTTTATAGAGTAAAAAGAATTATTTCTTGATCAAATGGAAATTATAAGCAGCATTTACAGATAAGTCAAGATTCTGCAAAAGTATATAGTATCACTTTTCCTTACTAGATCAAATCCCATATCACATCACACAATCAAAGATCAAGTTTTTTAAAACTGTTTATATTAATATTTAAGACATGAAAAAATAGAACTATATTAAGATGTTTGCTACAGTGAACTCGCTTTTTACATGATTTTTGAATGACTTAAAATTATAGAAATTTACCTTAATATTAAAACTTTTTTTACATATGTATAAATTTAATTAATCTCAGGAAAAAGTAAGGGGCCAGTGTTTTACTAATTACTTTGTGCAGATTACTTACATTTTTATAAAATTATGGATTTATTGATTACTTAAGAAATATCAAAACAAAATTAAATAGATTGAAATAGAATTGATTTCAATTATGATAATTTTACTTTCAATCCACCCTTCTTATTACTGTTTTACTTGAATCATTGACCAAACTAAGATATGGTTAACTGGAACTTTGGTTTCGACATATTTTCTTTTAATTTAAAATAGTTAATAGAGCTTTACAAAGTCTTAACAGAGATTGCTTAATAGTTTAATAGAGCTTTACAAAGTCTTATCTAATTATAAAATAAACTGACTTACAGCTTGAAGCAATTGAGTTGCACCAACATTATCAGCAAGTGGTTGCAACTTATTAACCCGTAATGGTGATCCATTCAATCCTTTATCAAAAGCACTATTGCTAACTTTTTCTTCAAACTTGTTTACTTTCTCCAACAAGTCTCTAAAAACAGAAACATTCAGCAACATGCTTTGCATTTAAAATTATATTCCTTTCAGCAAAATTCACTCAGTGAATTTAGGAACATATTGTACTTATATTTTGTTCTTTCAACGTTAGAAATTATTCTGTGGTCACAGTAAAAATAATACTGTGGTTTTGTTTTCATATTATATAAAATACACATATTAAAACATATATAAAAATGCAGTATTAAAATCAAGTTTGGAAACATGCTAATTGTCATAGTTATTTTTTATCATTAATTTCAAGTCTAATTTTGAAAAAATCCTTTATAAAACTTTGTTGCACAAATAGGCATTATTTTTGAAATATTCTTATTTATTCTACTAATGAAACATCTTTTTAATGATCATATTTCCCAGTCTCCAGGCTTTGTAAAAATAAGGAAACTATGTTATAAATAGATAAAACTCTTATATGCTAAGTACGAAAGTCATTGAAAAGCATTTAATATCTGCACTATCTGAAAAAATTAGCTGTGTCAGTTAAGAAAAGTCTGTTGCTAGATGTAACATGCTTTAGTCAAGAGTGCATAAGACCTACCACTTGTCACTATGGAATTAATGTGAAGCAAAATTGGGAAGTACTGCTCAATCTTTTGCCTAATACAAAGTTACCACACACTTACTCCAAAATATGTTGTGCTGAGTTGTCAAAATATATTAGACATAATACATTTTAAATGTGCACTTCAAATTATATTTCCTGGTTTGAATGAATAGTATACAAATGTAAATAAATACTGAGACATTAGAGAATAGTTTTTGAGAAAAAGATATTCAAAATAAGACGTATTTAATTTGAATTATTAAAGCTTGTTTTGTAATTCCAACTGAGGCTTTCAACTAATGAAATTTGAAAATGTTTTCGTCACAACCAATCTGGAAATACCTCTCAAAAATCAAAATCACTTCTAATTTGAATGAGTTACATTTTTACTAATAATCCACTCAATCATTCTTACTGATAAATGTTATTGTGATAAATATGCTCGTTTATACAAGAATTATATTATAAATATAAAAGAGATTGTTTGGAAATAGAAAAAAATGTCATAATCTCACATTATATCAATACTTTTATATTATACCGATTTCATACTAACACACCTGTTTTCTAATTCTGATATGTCTGCATTAAGTTTTAAGTGCCACTGTTGAGCTTGACAACACATTTGACAAAGCAAAAGTGCAGCTGTATGTGCAGTATTGATGAGCTCTAGCTCAAGATCTCCTCTCAAGACGGCACAAAGTTCGTCTAACATTTCTTTAACCTCATCTGAAGTAAAGGTTCCTTCATTTAATCTGCAGAGAAAAACAATGGTAAATACAATGAATAATGCAAAATCTAAATTGAAATGGTGTAAGCATACTAGGAAAAATTGCATGGTATTATGCAAGTGGTTTTATCAACATTTTAGGAACTCCAACAGGAATAACTGAATAGGGTAAATATTCTATACTAGTTTCCCAAACTATGTTCCACGGAACACTGGTGTTTGGCGGATAGTGAATAAGGGTTTTGTGAAAAATTATCAAAATTTATGAGCCTGAAATGGTTTTAAATGATGTGAAGGTTAAACCAAATCAAAATCCAGGAACAGACTTGACACTACACCAGATATGAGAATTCATTTTTCTAATATTGCGCTTGATATCAAAAGAATTTGTAATTCAGTCAAAGACCCCAAAACATTGAAGTCACTGAGAACGTAGTTTTGAAATATACATAAGCTAGTTTATTTTACTATTTTAACGTTTTGTATTAAATAATAAACATTTGGATCGACCTTTATGCTTAATTTACTCATTTATTTTATTTATTTCTACCTACCTACAAAATAATCAAGATGTTTCGTTACAATTTACGGATTTGTGAAATATTCTGCCATAGGAAAAGATTGCGAAATGTTCTATACTATAAGTTTGAATGACCAATACTTAGACTAGATTAGATTTTGATGAGCCATCTTCCAATTTTTGCATAATAAATGCATGAACCTTATTCCTTTTCCATTCATATGCAACTTGCTAGAAATTAATTTAAAAACAATGTTTATAATGCAAATTTAAAAATTACTGATCTGCAGTTTATGACTTGATAAGTACATAAAAAATTTAGAGATATACGTGCAAAAAAAATCTGAAGTTTTGAAGCTTAAAATTTTATCATTGTATTTATTATGGTATATATATATATATATATATATTAAAACAAAGACAAATGAAAAAGAATTTTAATTTAAATACTTTAATTCTTAGGGGTGCAGTAAAGTAGTTAATTATTTAGAGAAGTGGCAGTTCTAAATTACTTAAATTCTTAAATCCTTAAGCCGAAGTTTAGATTTGAACATACAAAATGGAAATATGTACCTTGAAAGCTTTATGTCATCAAAAGTTTGTTCAATAGTTCGCACATGCTTTCCTCTTCGAAATTTGGCAAACTTCAAATAACTACCAATCATCTCACTATGATGATCAGATAATGTCAAGTCTTCAGCCTTCAACAAACAAGATTTTTCAGATAAGCACTCCATATTTTTAGTGTTTTACATTTAAAATATGGAATCATTGCAAGGAAAACTGCAAAATTTATCTTCCAAGTAGAAGCAAGAATTATATTTCAGGAAAAATTCAAAATAATGATTCTGATAAAATAAATTAATTGCTTTTGATGTACTTTCTATTGAGAATTTCATGCAAGCTAGTGCTCCTTAGGAGCATATTTTTAGTCTAAGGGATAAAATTTACCACTGTTTATCATGCTTAAGTGTTCAAACGGCTTTCTTTTAAAATATAGGTTAATTTGAATCCAGTATTAACTATTCAATTGCCAGTACAAATTTAAATTAAATATTGAGAGGAACACTGTCCTCTGAACATTTAATTAACACTCTCAATAAAATATTTAAAAAATGTTATTTTAGAGTTGTGAAGAACCCTCTCAACACGATTTCCAATTCCTCTATTATAATTTATCTTATCAAAATAATCGCATATAAATGTGTCTGTCAAAAATAGTTAATAACCACACATCTCTGCCTAAAATTTTAGTATCTAAGGCAAAGATGTTAAGAATGTTTATAATAACAGCATACGTTACCATAGCACCGGGAATGCAAAACGAATGTTTTAAAGTATGAACAAGAATAAATATAAATTGATTCATTGCTTACCATTTTCACACTTGTAAAACAAACTCAAGGCATCATAAATTACCTGTAAAAAGTAAAAAATCGTTTTGAATAGAATGAAATTTGGGAGGCAGATATCTCATTTACGGACATCAACTGTCAACACAATTCACACCAATAGCAACAACAACAAACATCGCTGTTGCCAGTTGTTGCAAACCAAATTGTATTACTAAAGCAGAAAAACCTTGAAGGTAGGTACAGTAACGGATTTGCAACCGGAAGGTTGCGAGTTCAAATTCAACCAAAGACAGTCGTGTACAAAGGGGTTGGAACACATTAAATCTCTCGTCGTCTCAAATGTCCTCACATTGACGTGGTGTAGAAGTTTGGAGTGGGGTGCCAGCTCAGGTGTGACCTCGTTACCTGACAATGGTTCAAAATTACGTGGTGTTGTCCTCGGACCTTTCCCTTCAGGTTTGAACTGTCCTGGCCTCAAATGTCCTCACGTTGGCGTGGTGTGGAAGTTTGGAGAGTGGGGTGCCAGCTCAAGTGTTGCCTCGTCATCTGACCGTGGTTCAAAATTACGTGGTGTCCTCGGATCTTTCCCTTTGGGATTGATCCCGGACCGTCACCAATAGCCCATTGTGTTGCTCCAGTGTGACGTTAATTGAAAAAAACCCCTCGATCTTTCCCTTTGGAATTGATCCCGGACAGTCACCAATTGCCCGGTGTGTTGCTCCAGTGTGACGTTAATTGAAATACCCCTTCAGGTTTTATCCCGGACCGTCACCAATAGATCGCTGTGTTGTTCCAGTGCGACGTTAATTAAAATACCTACCTTGAAGGTAGTTACTAAATTAACGTCGCACTGAAGCAACACACTGGGGTATAAGAAAATCTGGGGTTGGTAGCCCGGTTGGTAGGTTGCGAGATCGAAACTCAATCCAACCAACGCGCATTGTGTACATGAGGCTAGCGCATGTTAAATCTGTCGTGACCGCAAATGTCCTCACGTTAGCGTGGTGGGGTGTCAGCTCAGGTGCTGCCATTTCAATTTTAGTCAAATGTGACAACAGAGGTTCTTTTAACCGTGAATGACGTCACAAACTCGGAAAATCCAAACGAAACATTTATTACACGGAAGACGTACAAAAACAGAACATGACAGGCAACATTACATACATCAGAATACTCAACGGAAAACAAAATTCTTCTTGTCCTTCCAATCTCAAATTCAGTGGAGTTGAGTTGTTCGCCGCTTCTTTTCACGAAAATTAATAATTCTTGTGACACTCCCACCTTTTGAGTTTACATGCAATTGGGAAACTCAAAACTCGGTACAATCCATGGCTTCAAAGATCTAGACGTCTGACTGGATGAATCTCACGACCAAGTCGTGTTCTTCCCACAATAGGTTCTTGACTGGAGCTATGTTCGACGGACTTCTCCAAGTTCTCACGATTTTGAACGCGTTGAAGTTGTTTCACCTTTCTTCTTGGATCTTCTTTAATTCCAGAAGCAATTCGATCTTGAAAATTCTTTCCTGAGGGTGATTGGACCTCAAGTGCATACAGCCGTTGTATTGACCTTAGGAATTCGCCGTTCTTGATTTTAAGCTTCACAAGACGAACAGATCCATCTTTTCCTGGGAAAATCTCAGCTATTTTCCCCAATGGCCAGTTCAAACGCTTTTGGTTAACTTCGACCAAAACCACTTCTCCCATTGTGAATTCGTGGGTGCTCCTGATCTTTTTCGTTTGCTGTCTAAGCTGCCCTAAATATTCTAATCTGAAACGACTTCGGAGATGCTCTCGAAGTTTCATCCGATAGAGCTGCCTTTTTTGTAGACTCAATGATTCCAAATGGTCAAGATCGGAAACACCACTTCCTTTAACCTCTCGTAAAAACATAGAGGGTGTTATGGCATCAAGATTGTCGTCCTCAGAGATATAGGTTAAAAGTCTTGAATTTAAAACCTCTTCACAATCAGAGCACTGTGTTCAGTTCTTCGAATCTTAAGGATGCTCTACCCAAGACTTTCTTTAGATCTTTCACAAGTCCAATGAGGCGTTCCCACCAGCCTTCTCACCATGGAGCTGATGGTGGAATAAATTTCCAGGTTATTTGTTTTATCTTTCCATCTTCGTTTACCCGCTTCCAATCAATACTCTGAAGCAATCGATTGGCTCCCACAAAATTTTTACCATTATCAGAGTAAATAATGGACGGCCTTTCACGACGAGAAATGAAACGTCTGAGTGCTAGCAGAAATCTGTCGATAAAGAGACGAGTTCGAGATGAATCGCACGGTACACCACAATTCACGTTTTGGTACTATTCCTTAGAAAGAGGAGGCCAGCAAGATCAACGCCCGTCACTTCAAAAACTGCTGCATCCCGTACACGATCTTCTGATGAGGGTGGTGAGTTCATTTCCGCGGGCTTGGCAGTGAAACGTTTGCAGACAAAGTGAGGATCCTTCCTGTCAGAAGTTCACCACAGCAATATCAGCTCCAATAAGTACGAGTAAGTGAATAGTTGGTGATGAACAAGACGATAAACATTCTTGATCAGAAAGCTTAATTCCGTTATCTTCTAATTCCTTTGACCAGAAGCCTGTTTTCATCTGAGGAATTTCTGAAGAAATATTTTCTTGGTCAAGAACATTGAAATTGCAATGGTAATTTTTGTCAAAATCACTGGCAAAGATCTTATACTCTATGTTTTTGTTGGGTTTTTACCCTTCCAAATAAATTGTGAATCAGGGTGTTCTCCCTTACAGGAGGATATTTCAGCTTCGAGACAGCTTCTTTCGTTATGTCAGATTTTTGACTTCCGGTGTCTATCAGTGCTCTTACTACAATGTCTTGGTTTTTCCCTCGAAGCAGCACAACTAGAGTTTGAAGGAACACACTTGCAGAATAAATTGGGTTAGATAGTGTATTTGACTGTTCGGTTGGCTTATCATCGGCTTCAGTAGCTGTTTCCTTTTTGTTGAAAGATCCACTAGTTCCTGCATTGATTTGCCACGTGATCACGCTGGAGACATCTGTAACAACAGCCTAGTTTCTTCGATATTGTTCGTTCATTCAAATCGGAATTTCGGGCTGTGCTAAATAACAATATATCCATTTATAAGATTAAAAAGTGTGTGATGGCTGCCGGGGAGGTGGCGAATGGCCTCCCCCCTACTCTTAAATATATATTAAAAATATTTTAACTTATTTTTATCTTGAATTTTACTAGTTATTTTTAAATTTTAAAATATCATGTTTGTAATTCTTTTATTCAAATAATTGCTTGTTTCCCCTCTATCCTCTTTATGTTGTTTTATTATTCTGCACTTTATATTGATACTTTGTATTTTATGTGAGTTTTTAATGTTGTATTGTATATATTATGATTTAATTGTCCTGTTTTTATGTTTTGTTTTATTTTGATTATATTGTTCGGTCTTGGGTGCTGCCTGCTGTTACGGACCCCATTAGCTCATAGACTTCCTTTTGGATCCTGTGGTAACTTTTTAACATCAACTATCTAATCTGTTATCTGTACAGCATGGCATTGCCCTCAAAATTGTTAAAATTCTAAATTGCGTTTTGTTTGTTGTTTTCTTATGTTGTTTATTGATGTTCTAATTAATCGCTAAATGTAAAGCGAGATGTATTTATATTGTAATTTAATTGTATATAATACTCAATAATTGCCGTACGTGCGCCCTGTTGGGTGGGCGTGTGCTGGTCCCGCCCGAGAGGGGGGTGGCCCGTTGCCTCTTCTGCTGAGAATCACTTTCCCCGCCCCCCTAAACTGGGCTCTAACCTCGCGGTGAGCCGGGGTGGGCGTGGGTCGCAAAAAAAATCGGAATTTCGAGCAAAATTACAGTCCTTTGATTCATGGTTTTCTCTATCACAGAATACATATTTTAAAGAAGGAGTAGTACTTCGGTTTCCTGAAAATAATTCTGCAGCGTTGGTAAATCTCGTTTCGGTTTTTGACAGCTTTCGTGCTTTCCTTCAAAGATAATCCCTGAATAGCCAAAGCTATTGTCTTCATTTTCAACTTCATTCTTCAGGAAACTCATTAAATTGTCCAATCGAGATTCTTTCTTTTCTACATTTTCCCTGTCGATCCATTTATTGTTTCTCCTGCCAAGCTCTTAAAACTTCTTCACTCAAACAGGATTCCACGAGTGGAAAAAGCATGGCTGCATACTTTTCGGTAGTGACGCCAAGAGTCTTTAGTGATCTCAATTGCGTTTCAATGCGATCATAAACTGTTGAAAGCTTCACTTGTTTCTCTTTCAGGTTGAATGTCAAAGTCAGTTTCAAAAGCTCTCGAACATAGTATTTAACTAAGAGATCGTCTCTGCCAAAGCGAGATTTCAAGCAGTCAACTGCTTTGCAATAGTTTCCTGGGGATGGAGGAAAACTTTCGACGAGTTCTCGGGCTCTGGAGCTCGGTATAGTGACTTGAACCAAGTATTGGAACTTGTCAGCATCATCGATGTCGGGGTCTTCATCAATTTTTTTAAATTGTCCCCAAAACGGCAGCCAGTCTTTAATTCCCCCAAATTTCTTTAATTCTAATCGAGGTAGTTTAAAATTTCGTTTAGAAACACTGGCTTCGGAGTGAGCATCGATATGACCCAAGGAACTAGATTTCGAATTAACAAGCAAACTTATCTTTTTAAATTTGTGCGCATATTCGTCTGCTCTCATCATTTCGTTTTCTAAATCTTATTCCTGCACTTTCTGCAGCCAGTATAAAATCCAAAATACTCTCGTTAATCATGGAAAGTTCTTGATGCTTTTCGCCAAGCAGCTGAAATGTCGCCAAAGAATCCAAGTCTTCGGTTATCTTGGAGCTTTCCTGCTTCATTCAAGACGTTAAATAAGCGAGTAAACGCAGTTCGAACAATCTTCCGTTTCAATATTAAGGCATCCATTTTCGTATGAAAAAGTTAAAGAAACAGTTCAGCAAATAGATAAATCTTAAATAGAAAACAATTTACCTTCAAATAAGTTCAGTTGCCTTTCAGAAAGTTGCCCTTCGTCGAATCCTTGATTCCCAAAGTCAAATCACGGTCCTGTCACGGACGCCATGTTGCTTCAATTTAGTCAAGTGTGACAACAGAGGTTCTTTTAACCGTGAATGACTTCACAAACTCGGAAAATCCAAACGAAACATTTATTACACGGAAGACGTACAAAAACAGAACATGACAGGCTACATTACATACATCAGAATACTCAACGGAAAACAAAATTCTTGTTCTTCCAATCTCAAATTCAGTGGAGTTGAATTGTTCGCCGCTTCTTTTCACGAAAATTAATAATTCTCATGACAGGTGCTGACCTTGGTTCAAAATTACGAGGTGTTGCAAAATCTGAGGATTAGTAGGTTGGGTTTTTTTTATGACAGGGATTTTTAGTAGGATCAAAGAAATCAGACGGAAAACTAAGATTTTATTTTCGGTACCTAAATGTTCTCCCATGATTTCGGGGTTAGTTTAAAATGTAGATTATCGCCAGTTTGGCAACGCTTGACGTTTAATCTAATTGATATTGACCAATCAACTATTATATGAGAGGTTTTTTTCAGTGTAAACAAACAGACGATCTGCGAAGATTTTACTTCTGCTGCCCAGAGTCTCGCGTGATACATTTTGGGGTAACCTTAAAATATTCAGACAACAAATGTAAACAGAATAAATTACTAAGCACATTAACGCATATTTTTATTGTTTTATGAGATATCATGTGGTCACATCTGGGCTGGCACCCCACTCTCCAAACTTCCACACTACGCCAAGTTTGAGAACATTTGAGGCCACGACAGATTTAACGATTGAGGCCACGACAGATTAAGCACCACCCCCTTTGTACACGAAGGTCTTTGGTTTTACTGCCCTAGAATACGATCTGTTTAGCCTAGAAATATGACACTGCTCCGAAATCGAGTGAAGTAATTTATTTTTATGCATTATAAATAATCCTTAAAATTTCGAAACTATACCTTCAAAAAAGGGAATTTTAACATTACGGACTCATATTTGCGATGATTGCCGAGTGACAAAGCCGAGAGGATTTCTTACATGAAACAAAATTGTCTATTTTAATGGAAATGTCGTACTAGAGCAACACAATGGGCTATTGACGACGGTACGGGAACAATCCCGCAGGGAAAGGTCCGAGGACAACACCACGTAATTTTGAACCACGGTCAGATGACGAGGCCACACCTGAGCTGGCACTCTACTCTCCAAACGTCCACACCACGCCAACGTGAGGACATTTGAGGTCGCGACAGATTTAATGGGCACCAGCCCCCTTTGTACACGACGGTCTTTTGGCTGAATTCGAACTCGCAATCCTCCGGTTGCTAATCCGTTACTCTTCCAACCGGGCCACCTCTGTCCTCTATTTTAATGGAGTAAAAAGGAGGAGTCCATTTGGTTTCTTTTACTCATAATTGAAATAGTTCTAAAGATAAACAATCACTATTAGTTACTCCATGGTTAGTTACTACATTGATTCCGACTGTGTTTTTCTTCAAGGGGAAAAAAATGTTAGTTGTGAGAATTCTGTCCCGCTAGAATCTCTAAATTCCACACTGTGCGACGATCTGAGATCAATTCCGAAGGGAAAGATAAGGACAACACCTCGTAATTTTAAACCAAGGTCAGATGACGAGGTCAACATCTGAGCTGGCACCCAACTCTCCAAACTTCTACACAACGCCAATGTAAAAACATTTGAGGCTATGCTAGATATAACGTGCACCAACCTCCACGTACACGACTGTCTTTGGTTTGATCGAATTTCGAACTCGCAACCATCCGGTTGCTAATCCGCGACTATCAATTGACCTATCGTGGCCCTTGACGTTGTTTGGCGCAGCTTGGCCAAATATAGCCCTTAAAAATGGTCCCAAATATGGCGCTATAAAACCCAACCAACTAAACCATACTCGATCTGAGCACAATTTATTGTCAGATGATTCAAGATTTTGAGAGGGATCACCGTGGCCCTCTGGGTTAGCAATCTTCAATTTATTGGTGGCGCAGGTTCGATTCCTGTCAGGTGCATTTCTCCCTAGGTGTATTTCTCTCTTCTGTGTCAGTAGGCTTTCATTGTATGTGTGCCTATTACTTGATATTATATTTCTTGTGTAGTGTGCAGCATGGCCAAATATGGCCATTGCTCCATAAAACCCCCAAAACAATCAACATAAAACTTTATCACTAGTTGAGAATCAATAGCCCGTTGTGTTGCTCCAGTGTGACGTTAATTGAAAATACCAATACCAATACCACTAGTTGAGAAACATGCAATTTTGAATCGGTTTGAAAAAAGTGAAAAGTTAATGAATCTCGCGAATGAATTTGGAGTAGGCCGTGCTACAATACACGGCATAGGAAAGAACAATGAAAAGATTAAATCTTTAAAAACAATGAAAATGTGAAAAGTTCACGCAAAACATTAAAAACTGGCGAGTTTCCTGAAGTTGAAGATACCTTGTATCTGGTTTTTACAAGAGCGTAATAGGTATACTCCTATTCTTGCCCCGTGGATTCATTCACTACGTCCATTACGTGGGCAGAAGAAAATGGTGTCTCCACGAGTGATATCTTGGTGTTAAAGCGACTTCAAGAAAAAGTGTCATTTCAAGCAAAAAAACAAAAGAAAATTGACACTTTTTTAGACCTGATAACGTAAACCTAACGCAGGCCTAGTTATTGTTATGCAGACTACAGGAAAATGCAATATCTTGTTTCGTAATTTTTTTACAACACTATTGTCCATTTTAATATATGTATTTTGTGGAATAAACAGGTTTTGCTATTAAAATTAGTTTTTTTAAATGAACCTCCACTAATCCAGCGTTTTCATTAATCCGGCAGTCCTCTGGTCTGATATCTGCCGGATTACTATACTACACTTTTTGCATATTATTAGCTTGCACTGTGTGTAGCAATCATATCTTGTGATCGATTTTTAATCCTATTCTCAATGCGTAAACGACTTTAAACTTCTCATATTTAAGTATTCCTGATAACGATAAAATATCCAGTAGAAATCAAAGATGAGTTGACCACCTCCTGTATTTGTGCATTGTCAGAAAACCCCAGTAACATAGGTATCTGTGGAAAGTTCTTGGTGAGTTTCGCATAACGGTATTTATTAATTAACATCACACTGGAGCAACACAACGTCGAGGTGTAATGTGCTATGGATTTAATTACATGTAGCGGTTAAAAGTATCATGTAGCGAACGCTTCACAGCACTCAATGTAAAGGTTACGGCCGCGGTAGCCCGGTTGGAAGAGTAACTGATTAGCAGTCTGAGGGTTGCGAGTTCGAAACTCGATCCAACCAATGACCGTCGTGTACGCTTGGTCTGGTGTACGATTAAATCTGTCGTGGCCTCAAATGTCGTCACGTTAGCGTGGAATTTTGAAGAGTGTGGTGCCAGTTCAGATGTTGACCGCCATCTGACAGTGATTCAAAATTACGTGTTGTCACTGAATCTTTCCCTTGGGGTTGATCCCGGACCGTCGCCAATAGCCCGTTGTGTTGCTCCAGTACGACGTTAATTAATTTCCAATATTGAAGGTTGCAGCCAACGCGCCGAGGACTGTTGTTGAACAATACCATGTTGCCAACGTTACCTCTTGAGTATCCTGGGTCTCAATTAAGACTCATTTCTTTTTGGGTTTCCTTACGCCATAAAACCTAATGAACCCTCAATGGGATTTTCGTCTGAAAATGTTGATGTTAGTGATGGGACCAACTACCTGTTGATTAATATAATATCCTATATACACATGAACTGAGCTTGTTGGTTGGAACAGTGGTTGGTCACATAACTAACATCAAAATTAAAAATTTCATAGACTATAAGGTAAAAAAATTGGAATATATTAAAAAACTTTTTATAAAGCGTGCTTTTGTGCACCATAAATTAGAAAATAAATTTCACTTATTTCCCTCAACTCCTCCTAAAATTTCTCCTATTTCACACTTCCAGTGTTTAATTTACATACGTGTAGGTCAAGGTTTATAGAAAGCCTTTAACCTTGCGTGTAGGCCACCTGCATCTGCACTCCGGGTTCCAGTACCAGGTTAAATTACGGAACATTTTTTCAGATGATTGTCTCATCCCTCATGCAATACAAGTATTCCAAGTACACAATGTCTAACTGGTATAAATGTGTAAATTTTTGTATTATAAATATAATTTTAATAAGATAAGAATAAATGTAATTTTAATAAGATTTTCACTTAAACTTGGAAAATAGATGACCTTCCAATCTGCAACTGAAAGTAGAAAAATGACACTAAAATATATTTAATGAATATATTTTATTGAAAGAAATTGTGCTTTTCAATATAAAACATACGACACAATCAATTTTATTGCTTAAATGCATAGGATATTAACGAGGTGTAAAGCGTAATCGTAGCGGCTGTACGTTTCGTATTAAAAGATTTGCCTCAATATTGACTTTGTCTCTTGGATCTAGGGAGTTGACTCGAAATCGTCTCAGAATATTGGCTAGCACCGTTTTCTCTTCCAACAAGGCAAATTTCTGACCTGAAAATAATTAAATTTGATTTAGACATTACAAAAGTATTTATTTGGAGCACTCGTGTTAGGTATATCTTTACAGTAGAGAGCTCGTTTGGAACAAAGGGGAAAATAAAAAAGGAACCATTTTATGGAACAGATAAAGATTCAACTATTAGAAGGATAGAACTATTTTGTGTACAGAATCCAATTAAAGCTTTTAAAAATACAAAAAAAATTGGAATTTTTAATGCATACAAAAATTGCAGTTAAAAGCTGCCTATAAAAAATTAGGTAGGTAGGCAGTTAATTAAAATAGCACTGTATCAACACAACGGGCTATTCGCGACGGTCCGGGATCAGTCCCGGAGGGAATATTTGAGGATAATACCTCGTCATTTTGAACCACGGTCAGATGACGAGTTAACACTTGAGCTGGAATCTCACTCTTCAAATTTCCACACCACGCCGACAGGAGGAAATTTGAGGTCACGACAGATTCAACGTGCACCAGTCACCACGTACACGAAGGTCTTTGGTTGGATCGAGTTTCGAATTCGCAACCCTCCGGTTGCTAATCCGCTGCTCTTCCATCCGGGCTTCCGCGGCCCGAACAATAATAAGAACCAATTCAAAAAATGACCAGTAGATACCAACTGTGACGTTTGAACTTTTTTTTAAGCCTGAAACGTTGCTGGGTTTTAACAGTGGAAGTTTTGAACTGAGAAGGCGAATGTTTGATAATTGGGGAATTTTCTTGTAGTCTAGCTGATAGGTCATAAGAACCTATCCCGTGCCCTTTAGTTCCTATGCTATGATAAGCTTTGGCCCACCAGCGGCTAAGAACACAACTCACGTGACTGATAGACTGAACTCTAGGGGTCAATCTTCGCCGCTATTTGATTGAGTTGACTCCCTGAACTTTTCCTGATCATTAACGCTGGCGACAAACAAATATTGAATCGAATAACCTCTAACACTTGTTAAGGAACGTACCTATTAGATTACGTAAAAAGTCCGGAAAAGTATTACTTCCATGTGAACGAGGTAAATCTTTCGAGGGATAGGTACGAGAACATAAGAGGTTGCAATGTCTAGTTCATAGGCCATAAGCGCCTTTCGCGTGCCGTTTGCGAGGTTTTTGCATACATTACTTTTATTTTATGTTGTTTATTTTGTCATATCAAGAGAGATCGTTTTTTTTTCTATCAGTGGACTCGTATTTCCGAAATTATGTTATGATCAGCGGCAACAAAAGTAAATAGGAGCTATTACTTCAAGTCAATTTTGTATCTGTTTTCGAGTTCATTGTTTTAACATTTTCATACAAATGAAATTTTTTTTTAAACTGTAATATTATTTTTTCCCCTCGAATATTTTTACTTCATGAAAACACCTCGACAAATTGCTTTACTCAGTTCCGATTCAGATAGAAAACGTGTATCTTTTTAAAAATGTATAAGGCTTACCTATACAATTCCTTTGACCCGCAGAAAACGGGACGTAGGCGTAAGGGTGTCTTCCTGCACTGTTTTCTGGAAAGAACCTCTCGGGAAGAAACCTTTCTGGGTCCTCAAAACTATCTTTATCTCTGTGAAGCATCCAAGGGAAAATGAAGCATACGCTTCCTTTCTTTACAGTGCGATTCACTAAATTAGCAAAGAAAAATAATTACCATTGAAGTAATTTAGGCAGCCAATTCACTAAACTCTTAGTTTCGTGCTATCATTGAACAATTTTTCGATATAAAATTGAGGAAGCATTTTTATCCTTCGCTAAAAATATATTACAGCGCAACCGTCGTCTCAGGATATGAGAGGAATTTTCAGTGTAAATAAAAATAGATGGTCTGTGAAGATTTCAATTCTGCTGTCTAAATGCTCTCGTATGAGACATATCGGGTTAACCTTAAACTGTAGTTTATCGCCGTTTTGGCATTTATTCTAATTGGTATTGACCAAGCGCAACTATAATGCAATAATTCGGAAATTATTCTTTGGAATTTTAATCGGCGAAGTGCTGAAATTGTATACGAAAAACAAGCCAACTGAAGTCACGTTCATACACTGCTGGCCACCCAAATTGCAACACCAAGAAAGACAAGAGATATCACAACAAAATTTATTTTGTAGATAACATGTTGACCAAGTATCAAATGATTAAATTTATAGACTTCTGTGAAGTGTGGTTCCTGCCAAAATCAGTAGCCAGAGTAGCCGCCATTGTTGGAGATCACCGCTGCCTCACGCCTCGGCATTGATTCAAAGAGACTTTGGATGTGTTCTTGGGGTACAGCAGACCAAGCAGCTTCCACACGTTGCCAAAGTTGATCTGGTGTGGCAGCTGGGAATGTATTCTGGGTCAATCGTTGAGCAACCATGGACCACATGTTTTCTATCGGCGAAAGATCCGGAGAGCGAGCTGGCCAGGGAAGCAATTCAATCTGGCGATTGACGAAGAACCCTTGGACATTGCGTGCCACGTGTGGTCGCGCATTATCCTGTTGAAATATGGCTGTGAGCAAGTCCTGAAGGTAAGGAAGGACAACTGGCTCCAACACCTCGGAGATGTAGCGCTGGCTGCTTAAAGTACCGCCAATGCGTACTAGAGGAGTGCGAGAGTGATATCCAATACCGCCCCATACCGTAATACCCGGTGCAGGACCAGTGTGGCGGTGCATAACGCAGCTGTTCAGCATCCTCTCTCCACGGTGTCTCCAGACTCGAATCCGACCATCGTGGTGTTGCAGACAGAAGCGTGACTCGTCAGTAAAGACAATTTCATTCCATTCTGCCGTCCACATCCTTCTTTCATCGCACCATTGGCGGCGGAAACGTCTGTGGTTCTGCGTCAAGGGTAGACGAAGCAATGGACGTCTTGCGGACAGACCACTCTGCTGTAAACGGCGTCGAATGGTACGCGCAGACACTGGATGATGCGGTACAGACTGAATGTGCTGTGCTATGGTTCGTGATGTGGCTGAGCGATCCGTCACTGCCATACGCACAATATGCCTGTCATCACGTGAAGTGGTGCACTGAGGTGGATGCGATCGAACACGTCGGTCCGTCGTACCCTCCTGCATCCAACGATCACATATCCGCATTACAGTTGTTTGGTTTCGTCCAACACGACTACCGATTTCCCTGAAAGATAATCCACAATCTCGGTAGGCCACTATCCTTCCTCTGTCGAACTCGGATACTTGATCAAAAGATGATCGCTGTTTTCTACGAGGCATAATTGATCGTTTTTTTGAAAAAACCACAAGAAAAACACAATTGCCGTACTTGAAATCGTCGAAATCTCCAAGCCTTAAATAGCGCTTTGAAGTGGCGCCACAGGCGCGCGTGATGTGCGTCTGCGCTGAAATTCTAATCATTTGCATATCCCACCTCCGCTAATGCATGTTGTAAATTTCATATTATTTGCATGCTTCCTTCAGGGTGTTGCATTTACGGTGGCCAGCAGTGTATTACGTACAAGAAACACGTATCGACACAGAAACACTATCGCCACTCATACTTATCTTGACAGAAATTGCCTCTCATAGGAGTTACATATGTATAAAAATTGCAAAAATAAAACACTTATCATTATGTGGGATATTAATCATGATCATTAAGTAAGATAATCGATCTCTTGTTTCAATCAAAGTTTATATTAACAATTAAAATCACAGTAATATTTTGAAAGAAGGAATTGAAACTTACAAATTTGAAAAGATTTCTGAGCTTCTCTACCGAAGAAAGGAACGGAAGGGTGCAAACGAAGTGTCTCCTACATCATAAAAAAGAATGTTTAGTAATTTGAAGTTAGATTACATCGTGTTAGAAAATACAACATCCGGAAGGAAGTATGGTATAAACACTTTACGAACATTCGAGCAAAAAGAGTCACAGAATTTATAAAATTAAAAAGTATTCGATCATACTTTCATCGGAAAGAAGGTATCTGATCGCTTTTCTCATCTTCAAGTTTATTTTGATCTGGTACCTTGGATGTTCGACTTATTCTTGAGAACAAGTATATTATTCGACTTATATGAGAACAAGTATGATGTCTCCTACATCATAAAAAAGAATGTTTAGTAATTTGAAGTTAGATTACATCGTGTTAGAAAATACAACATCCGGAAGGAAGTATGGTATAAACACTTTACGAACATTCGAGCAAAAAGAGTCACAGAATTTATAAAATTAAAAAGTATTCGATCATACTTTCATCGGAAAGAAGGTATCTGATCGCTTTTCTCATCTTCAAGTTTATTTTGATCTGGTACCTTGGATGTTCGACTTATTCTTGAGAACAAGTATATTATTCGACTTATATGAGAACAAGTATGATGTCTCCTGTAATATGGTGGGGTTATGTATCTCAAGGATCCAGCATATCAAAATACTTTTGTACTCAACAAAAACTTAACTTTATTACAATAACAAAACAGATTACACAGAATTATAGCAATAAGGATTACACGCCCCTCAGACAACCGACCTAGCACGCCGGAGTCAGACGCTAATCTCCCCTTTAGTCTACTCCCTCTTGTTTAAGGGAGTATGGCGCGCCCCCTAGAGAGAAGGGATAACGCTACACCCCCCATGCAAGATTGACGTATCACCTGCGATACTCAATCTGACAATCCCATAAGGAATTGTACAAAAATGTTGAAATCAAAATACACAATCATATCAATACATATACAATAGTACTCACACGTTATGCACTACTCGACTGTCACTCCAAACACAAAATTAGTATCAACCTTCACGTAGTATGATATACCAATATAGATAAACAAATAATGTACACTGATTATAAAAATTGAAAATAAATGCACTACAAGCAATTACTGTGGCTATGAAATTATCATACCACAATTTAAAAAAACTCACATTTCACAAATTCTAAAAATATAATGACTTATTAACGATTTAAACACATTTTAGAACACTAAAGGAACATAACACAATTCTAAGGATATGACTTATTAACAATTTAAACACATCTTAAAACACTACAGGTACATAACACAATTCTAAGTACCTAAACATATAATTGAAAATTGATCATTACAAAATGAAATTATTTTCCACTTCATCCAAGATTATAATTAAAATTTTACAATAAGCGTGAGAGTGCGTCAGCATGAGGCATTTTTGCACCGGGGCAATGTTTAATAGCAATATTATACTTTTGTAGTGCAAAAGCCCATCTTTGCAATCTCGAAGATTGAGGAGCACTTTTAGTTAAGTCGGGTAAAGGATTATGATCAGTGTAAAACTCTATTTCTGTTCCAAATACCCAAACTTCAAACTTTTTCAAGCTCCAAACGATTGCAAATGCCTCCCGTTCAATGGTAGACCAAGCCTGCTGTGCAGTGGTCAGTTTTTGACTGGCATAAGCAATTGGATAAATCTTATCACCACACTTTTGCGAAAGGCAAGCGGCTACACCAATTTGAGATGCATCCGAATAAATGATGAAAGGTTTATCAGGAACCGGAGAATATAAAGAGGGAGCCTCGATCAAGGCTCTCTTCAAAACACTAAAAGTGCTCCTGAGTCCATGGAATACAATCAGGAACTCTCTTTTTCGTAAGTTCCGTCAAAGGATACACAAGTTCAGAATAATTTGGAATGTACTCACGATAGTAGTTGCAAAGTCCTAGCACACTTCGCAAATTTTTCTTAGTAATAGGTCTGGGTAAATCTTCAATTACTTTAGTTTTCTCAGGATCGGGCTGATGTTTTCCGGACCCAATGACATGTCCCAGAAATTTAATTTCCGATTTCACAAAAGAGCACTTTTTGAGATTTACTGTGATATTCAGTTCTTCAAGTTTAGTGAGAATTGTATCCAAATGAATTAGATGTTCATTCCAATCCCTTGAAAAGACGGCTGTATCATCGATGTAAGCACGTGAAAAATCTCGGTAAGGCGACAAAGCCTTATTCATTACACGTTGAAAGGTTGCAGACGCATTCTTTAGACCAAAACTCATCACTTTGAAGCGATATTGTTGTCGATGCGTCTTGAACGATGTAAAATCCTTGCTGTCTTCAGCCATAGGAATGGCCCAGTATCCCTTCAGAAGATCTAGAGTAGAGATGACATTGGCTCTACCAATGGACTGGATTAACTCAGTGGCATCTTCCATTGGAAAATCATCGGAAACCGTGACTGAGTTGAGAGCTCTATAGTCTACACAAAGACGCATGCTACCATCTTTCTTGTTCACACAAACAATTGGATAGGCAATTTCGGCATCACTTTCTTCTATTAGATCAAGATCCAAAAGCTCTTCTATCTGCTCATCTACTTTCCCTTTCAGCGCTTCGGGAATGCGGTACACAAATGGCTTGTTCCTTTCGGCATTAGGTTTCAAGCGAATGCGGTGTGCACCCCACCTTCGCTACCTTTACATTATCAGTGAAGAGTGTTCGATGCTTGCGAATCAACTCCATTAGTTGCTCTTCATCTGCTTTCTTCAGATGACTCAACCTAGTTTCTGTAAACATCATCTCTGATTCATCTCTTGACAAACTAGGAGTGGGGTGGATTTCTCCGAATTCGTGCTCTTCTTCGAAGATAACTCCAACTGCAAGGGAACGAGGATGATATCTTCGTACCTTGTTCACATGAACATGCCTTACAGTTCCATCTGATAGTCTCACTTTATAAGAATGAGGAGGGCAGTGCTGCATAATTTCCCCAGGACCAGTCCATCTGGCGTAAATCTTGTTGTTTGAATCAGGAATCAGAAGGACAACTTGCTCTCCTGTAGTGAAATTTCGCACAGATGATCGTTTGTTAAAATAATCACCATATGTTTTTTGCTTGTGAGCAGCAGTCAGAGATGCACGTTCAGCAGCTTTCTCCATTTTAATCTTCATTTCTTGAAGATAATCAGCGGCTGACTGAGAGATGCTTGTTGGTAGGTGTATCTCCCCAGCCCAGGAGGATTTGAGAACTGAGAGTGGACCTCGAGCTTCTCTGCCATATAGCAATTTAAAAGGTGAAACTCCTGTAGTTGTGTTCGGCACTTCTCGATAGGCAAACAACAGGAATGGTAGTTGTTGATCCCAACTTCTTGGATCCTCTCGAATTACGTGATGAAGCATTTCCTTCAACACTCTGTTCCATCGCTCTACTAAACCGTTACTAGCTGGATAACCAGGACAAGAAAATCTTGGACTCGATCCAATTCTTTCCAAAAATTCTCGCGTTAAGGACGATTTAAAGTTTGTTCCCTGGTCACTAGCAACAATTTTGGGTATACCAGTCCTCGCAAATATCTGTAGCAAAGCATCGCATGCCGCCTTGGCTGAAAGTGACCTAAGAGGTACAGCCTCAGGCCAACGGGTGTGCTGGTCCATCATACAAAGAATATATTTGTGTCCTCTACTGGATGGAGGCTCAATAGGTCCAACGACATCAATATTAACTACTTCAAAAGGAAGCTCCGGACGAACTACTGGCGTGATTGGAGCTCTTTCACCAACCTTTTCCTTTTTCCGAAGTTGACAACCCTTGCAAGTCCGGACAAATTCAGTAATATTTTTATTCATGCCCGGCCAATAAAAATTATATCTTATCCTTTCTTTGGTTTTCTTCACCCCCATATGGCCCCCGAAAACTGACTCGTGAGCTAACCTTAAAACTTTATCTACCCTATTGTGCGGTAAAACTAACTGTACCACTGGTTCATCGAGAATTTTGTCTTTGTGGTAGATTAATCCGTCGATTAAAATAAAATTGCCTTTATTTTGCTTTAATTCCTCGCGAACCCTTTCTAGAGATTTGCAGTTACTCTGCTCGTCTTTTAATTTAGCATGATCCGACTAAAATTGAGAATCGTCTAAATTATTTTTATTATTTTCTGCGACCTCGCTCTTATCGTTTTCTTCCTCTCCACTAGACATAGCGTCCCCCATTTCCCTTGTCGACTGCAGAAAAACGTCTGCGGATGTACTCCCCTCTTTGAGATAAACAAATCCCTTGTTTACTGTTCCGTCTGGCGTTTCGCTATTTATTGAACATAATGACTCATACAGAGACGGTGGTATCAATGCCTGCGCATGTAATTTGTCCGTAAGCGCCATCACACATTCTATGGGATGCTTTAATGCGGAGTCGCTGTTAAGCGCAATCGCCGTTTTCACTAATTTGGCTTCAACCTTTTCGCCAAAAGCCGAACTCAAAATAACTTTCCCGAATTCATCGCTGTCCACGTTAGGGAGGAAGTCAGAATTTATGACCAACAGTTGAGTCCCTGAGTCAATAATACATTCTATCTCTCTCCCCTTAACGAAGATGGTGACATGCTTCAAAGGTTCAAGGTCAACCTGTGGTTTGAAGCGTTCCGAAAGAACCTTTGCTACGACAGCCCTCTCTTTCCTTTCGCTTGTTTTTGTTTGGGGGTACTTTTTGTTGCACTCCCGGGCCAAATGGTTTTCACCACAAACGTAGCATTCAATTTTCCTACTCATTTTGTCTTTAGGCCTTGGTTTTAACTCTTCGCGTCTTACATGAGGAGGGATATATTTAAAATCATTACGCGAGTTGATGTGATTAGTTGAAGTTTTATAACAATTAAAAGGTGTTTCGGCAAGCGATTTTCCTATCGAAGCAAAGAACATGTCGCATTCTCTGCCCATTTGTGTGGGTTCAAACCAACTTTGTTCTTGCTTTATGTTTATATGCGTGGCTGTTTCGCGATCAAGCGTTTGATATAACTTATCACTAACAATTAATCCCTTTAAAGAATTGAAATCATTCACTTCTCTTAGCTTACAATATTGTTCCCAATTTGTTGCTAGTCGCGATGCAAATTGAACATGAGTTTCATTTGCCATACGTTTCGCTTTTTGAAAATTCTGTAAACAGATCAATGGTGTCGGTTCAAATTCTCTTAGAACTGCACTTCTTAATTTATCGTAATCATTTATCTCCTCGTCTTTAATGTACACTAATATATTAGCGGCCTTTTCTCCTAAGAGATTCAACAGAATTTCCCCTTTGAATTCGTCGGGTACACTTTTGGTTTTGAATGCTCTCTCTAGTGACGCGAAAAATAAATTCCAACCCTCTGGCCTTTTCGGAACAGGGAGTGTTAGTGTGCGAACACTACAAATGAAATTTTCTATTGAAAGTTGATTTACTACCTCAGGATTTACATTAACTTGCTCAGCCCTGCCAAGCGAACTTTCATATCTCAACCTCTCTAAGTTTATTCTTTCTAATTCTAACTGAGTTTCCATACTCAATCGTGAACTTTCTAGTTTTGCTTTTTCGAGATTTATTTTTTCTAACTCGATTCGAGCCTCTTGCTCTTCTTTGGACTTCCTATCCGCTATAACTGAATCTGCATATTGTGTTACGAATGTTTCATCCTCTACATAACTTCCGCTGTTCAAAATAAGATTTCTTAAGTCAATTACTTTCATATCTGGAGTAACTGTCTCGCCTATCTCCTCAGCGATTAACTTAAGATCTTCCTTTTTCGCTCCCCGGAACATTTTTAAAATAATAAATATTAATCCTAACCAGTCAATTAAAATTAATTATCTCATATACTGAATCTGACCAAACAGCAAAGCAAAAGTTGCCTACCTCATCGTCCTTGTTGTCCACTGGAACCAATCCACAAACTTAGACTGATGATTCAGATCCGGTCGTCACTGCGCCAATGTAATATGGTGGGGTTATGTATCTCAAGGATCCAGCATATCAAAATACTTTTGTACTCAACAAAAACTTAACTTTATTACAATAACAAAACAGATTACACAGAATTATAGCAATAAGGATTACACGCCCCTCAGACAACCGACCTAGCACGCCGGAGTCAGACGCTAATCTCCCCTTTAGTCTACTCCCTCTTGTTTAAGGGAGTATGGCGCGCCCCCTAGAGAGAAGGGATAACGCTACATCTCTTACATCATAAAAAAGAATGTTTAGTAATTTGAAGTTAGATTACATCGTGTTAGAAAATACAACATCCGGAAGGAAGTATGGTATAAACACTTTACGAACATTCGAGCAAAAAGAGTCACAGAATTTATAAAATTAAAAAGTATTCGATCATACTTTCATCGGAAAGAAGGTATCTGATCGCTTTTCTCATCTTCAAGTTTATTTTGATCTGGTACCTTGGATGTTCGACTTATTCTTGAGAACAAGTATAATATTCTTGAAACCTTAATTATAAAACTGGCAGCAATTTGAAAGTATGTACTAGTCCTTAATTTGAATATGGAATAATTTTCCTATATGCTTATAGCAAAATTAAAATTTACATTTTGACGATATACATACTTAATTTGTTAGTAATGATTAGAGTGATAAAAAGAAAAACACAGCATATAAATATGTGCGTTGTAAAGCTAGTTTGGTTTTCCGAATTCTCATATCGATAACTGATCAGAACTATCGAGATTAGTGTAATTTGGTTTTAAGAATTTTAACATTCCATATAGTTAAAATCGGCTGGTGATCAGAGACGTAACTAGGCTAGTTTCCACCCGGGGCAAGAACTCGCCTTGGCGCCCCCCACCGACCAACCAAACCAAAACCCTCCCCGACAACACTTGATATCGCCCCACCACACAATAATTCCACTTGTCCAAAATTTTTTTATTCAACTTAGATGGTAAATGCTTGATTTCAAAGGTAAATAGATTAATTTGCAGTAATTTCATTTTTAGTACAAGATAAAACACCTAATTAATTCTAAGATATTTCATTGACAAATAATCTAAGAGTAGCATGTTTGGTATATTCTTTCACACTTATAATCGCTGCAAATGAAATGAAAAGGTTTTATCAAATGATATAGGGATATGTGTGGGCTGAATCAAAATCAACAGACTGTTGCTTTAGAATAGGATATTTAATTATGATAAATACAGAGGCTGTTCGGACATTTTTTGAACGATTTTGATGAGCTATAAAAAAATTGTATGCTACGAAATAGTTTTATTTTCGCAGCAGTTAAATAGTTAAAGTATAATTTATCGTCTGCCAACTAGAGTTTTGTTTACTTTCAAAAGGGCGCTTTTAAATAAGCAATGGATGGTAGGCTATGTGTTTCCGTTTTGATTGGAAGTGTTCTAATATCTTCACAAAATGTTGTGAGCAGGCCGGACACAGTGAAGAAATACATCCAAGTATCAAGGTTTTTAAAGGCTATCTAATTTATTAACATTAATATAAATATTTACGAAAATGAGCAGCCAAGCTCAACGCATTTTACATTGCGTTCAGAGATCTTATTCAAGTTCTAGTAATGATTAAGCAAGCAATCACATGTGGCGGAAAGAGAGGTTGTGGCGTCTAGCTTCAACCGCATAAATAAACAAATCGTTTGAAAACAGAACTACGGCGCCTATCTTTAAGCGTTGTTTATATCTTTACCATAATTTATAGCTTATACAATATTTTCAACACTTATGTTTCCGCTCTTTCCGAAGAGAATTATGCTTATTCAATTATTCAAAGACGCTGTAATGGTTTTCTATATCTAAAGGTACGATAAGTAATATTATTAATGAGAAAGGGAAAAACGTAAAAGTGGAAAAATACTTCCAAATACGTATCCAAAAAAGAGAAGAATTTCTGAGAATATTTGTAAGGTAAAATCTTTAATTTTAAAAGAGGATCCGCCAAGTCAAAGGACTATAACAAAGACATTAAAATGTTCAGTTTCAACTGTAAATAAAATAATTAACAGTGATTTGAATCTTAAAAAGGCCAAAAAATACAATGTTCATCGTCTATCTCCACGACATATTGCAGAACGCAGAACTCGCTGCAGAATTCTTTAGGAGAAGCATTTAGCTGGAGAAAGATGGAAAAATGTTGTGACAATAGACGAGGCGTGGGTGTATTTAAATGATTGCAATAAAAAAGAACAATTTATTATCATAAAAGAGGAGAAAAATCTTAAAACGTGGTTCAACTTTGTACTTTAACGTGAGAACTTTTTCTAAGAGATTTATGATTGTTGCCGGTTTTGCATATAATGGAAAATTAAAAGTAAAAAGAGGGGAAAAATGTGAAAATCAACTCCCACATATTATCAAGAACATATTTTATCCCCAATATTCAAAAAAGAAATACCATATCTTTACCCACAGTGCCAACAATCAATAGAATTGCATCAGGATAACGGAAGCAGCCACACATCTAAATCGACTATTAAATTCTTGGAAAAAATGGAACAAGAAACTGGTATCAACTCAATACCCTTTACTGATATTCCTGTTAAATCTCCAGATGTCTCACCCATGGACTCTTGGACTTTTAAAAAGAGCATTATCGAAACGTCGACTGAAAACCATTCAAGGATTTTGGAAAACTAAAACAAGAATTAGGAATAACAGATTTTACTCAAGTTATTATCTTGAGTATTATACTTAGACATTTTGCACAATCTCTTATTCTATTGACAAAATGTGATAAAAATTAATCTAAACACAGAAAGCTTGAACTAAAACTTAACTTTATGGGCTTTTACGGCTGCAAACATTTTTACATGTCCTCAAATGATAGCTTTGAAGCTAACTTGTGCTCTATTGATATGATGCTTAGGTAGGTTAGTCATTGTTGTCCTGTTAAGTTTCTGAGATAATTTTTTATGATCTTTAGTTTGCTAAAACTCTTTTCATTTGATGCTACTGAGACTGGTATTGTGAGGAAAATTCTCAACGCTGTCGTTATATTGATGGACTCGTCTTCTAGTCCGTTTTTGTATATTAACGTCAGTAGACCTGATGGTGTAGCCGTTTTCATATTAGGGCTTAAATCCAAGGCATGATACTTAAAACTCTCCACTTCTATCTCCAGCTAGTCCCTGTTTAAGTCTTCTTTATATGTGGTAGCTAACTCAAGTGCCTGGTTCTTCAATTCTTCTCAATTCATTGTTTCAAACCAAGCTCCATTGAGGAAACCAAATAAACTATTCATGTTTTGAATGACTTGAAACCTTTGCCTCAGTTCATTCAGAATCCGATCTACTATTTATATAATCAATAATCTGAACTTTTTTCTTCTGAGAATTCATAGCTTTCAACTTCGCTCTTCTCATCAAACATCCGCTTCTTCCTCCTCCGTACTTCTTTAAAATGAGGATCTAGGTTAAGCTTTCCTGCTATTTCTTCACACATTCTGCATTTAGCTCCTTTTATAGTTTTTGTAGTCTACTAATAAGTTTTTCCTCTTCATTTTTTATCATACGTAAATATCTATAGTAAAAAAATGCTCGGCCAATTTAGCGCCCCTCAAATCTGGCGCCCGGGGCACATGCCTCCCCCCTAGTTACGTCTCTGCTGGTGATTCTAAAGATGCCAGAGGCAAATTCTTGTTGCAGCTCGGTAGGCCCGATCTAATTTAATTAGTCTTGATGGAGCAAAAAATCTACATTTCAAGAAAGCATTGTATATAAGCAGCCTTGAAACGTTAATCTTAGGAAATGAATTAAAGAAATTCTTCGCGTTTTTTTTATTAAGTCAAAAAAGTAATTTCATTAAATGAAAAAGTAAATAAACGGAATAGAATCTCAAAATGCCATACCTTAATGACACACTCCATATATTTCATTTGAGTGAGATCTTCACGTGTAATCTCTCTGTCCATGTCATCATGAAAAATATCATCCAATTCATCAAGAACTTCTTTTTGGACACGTCTATCAAGTCCCAAAAAGTACAAGGTCCAACTCAAAGCCATAGCAGTGGTATCGTGGCCCTAATAAAAATAACAGCATCGCTGTAGGAAAACGATTAAAAAACATTACTTTACGACTTAGAAACATTACTTCAAACATGGGATACGTTACTTCAAACATGAATGTATCGACTTCCTCTCTGATACAATCCTCGGTTAAAGAAGAATCTCGGAGATGATGTTCGAGAAGCAATTCCAAGAATGCGCGTCGCTTCCTTTTATGGCTCGGACTTTCATTTGCTACTAATTCCTGATCCGAATTTGAATCCTTCAACATGATCATATTGGCCTTTTTCTCCCTTATTACCTGAAATGAAAGATATGAGGAAGAAAAGAAAAATGGGAAAGATTAAGATTGTTGGAATATAAAGTAAAAATATCAGTGGTAAATATCTAGTTAAAATATTAGGTTTAGTTGACTAATACGTTTCCTTCAGATAAAAAATACGCGGGAGAAAAACTTCGATTTTAAAAGTTCAAAAACATTTTTCAAACTTCCCGAAATTTATTTTCTACTTACAGAATGACTATGGAAATTGGTAAAGGAAACACTTAAAATATATTATTTTAGAGAATATAGCTACCTTAAAACTATGTAAAAAAATTGAAAAATTTTTTGTTCATTCAACAGGAAAAGTCTAATTGTTATGTATCAAAAATACTTAGAATGTTTTAAAAAATCAGAAACTTTTCTATATATGGGAAACACCGATATCAATGCAAAAATATTATCTTCTAGCTTAGAACTTCTCTTTACTACGCACGTAAAAGTTCAGAGATGTAGGACAATGTTTTCTTAAAAAGGAACAGTCATGGTGGTCATAATTAAGGAGGAGGTATTCCAGCCCGATAGTTCAAAAATTCTGTTTAGTCCAACTCAACCAAATATGGTGTAAATATTATTTAGACCCTGAGGTTTTGATTTCTAAAAAACAGTTCAGAATTTCACCACCAGAGAAAAACTAGCGCTGTTAGTTCCATTTCCGGAGTAAACTGGGCATAGGAAGTAAATAAAGTTAATATTTTACAGTAATTTTTATTTTGGAATCACTTACAAATATGGTTAAATATTTTCCTTACACGTGTTCTCTGCAGTATTTTCTACTACAGACGCAGCAGGTCTCCATTGATTTACCTAGCAGGCAGGTAGTGAAGATGACATAATCAGAAGGTTTTTTATTTTACAAACATCACAGCACATACATATTACAATGACAAAAAACATAAAGCATAATACAAACAAAGAAGTAAACGTTATATAATCGCGCAAATGCGAAATTAAACTAACCAATAGGAACAGAGAAGTGAAACTAAGGAGTGAGAACTGAAACTGTAGTTCGCTTCGCTCTCCAAACAGAAAAGGCTTGGTAAAGTGTAATACAAGATTTCTCACTAATAGCCTGTTGAAAGTTGTGGCGCTGTTCAAGCCACCGCAGTAGTTAAACCGAAAGAGAATTTGTATAATATTTATTGCCATATCATCAAAAATGACGGTAGGTAGATAGTTAATTAACGATGCACTAGAGCAGCACAACAGGCTATTGACGACAATCCGGGATCAATCCAGAAGGGAAAGATCCGAGGACAATACCTCGTCATTTTGAACCACGGTCAGATGACGAGGTCAACACCTGAGCTGGCACCCCACTCTCCAAATTTCCACACCACTCCAACGTGAGGACATTTAACGCGCACTAACCCCCACGTATACGACGATCTTCGGGACTTTCGAATTGGAAATCCTCCGGTTGCTAATCTGTTATTCTTCCAACTGGGCTGCATTGATTTACCTGACTTGCAGCGTTATTCGATCCTTCAAAATGCCTAAATTTTCTTTGTTTCCTTCGTACACCAAGCGTTTTATGTGCCCCATAACCAAGTCATAGAGGGTGAGATCAGATGAAAATGTGTTTCACCATTTCACAGGATGTTCCAAGGCCATGCATCTTCGACTTTCATGCGAGCTACGAATATCAGAAAAACGTCCAATCGAGATCCTGCATCTCTTTGAAGCTCCATGTTGAGAGTAGCTGGTCTTGTAAAGGAAAAATTTCAGCAATTTACGCATGGTTGATTGATTTTGGGTTTTATGGCGCAAGGGTCATATTTGGCCAAGCTACGCCGAACACAAAATAACCAGGGAAGAAAAAAGAAAGCAGAAGGCAAGGGTAAAACAGAAGGGAGGACTCGGAGGAAGCAGTCACTCGGATACCTCGGGGTTGTGATACCTATACACACCTAAAGATGTGCCCCTGATAGTGCAATTTACACATGATTTTCCTCACAGTATACAGGATATACAGTTGTCTCGATACGTCATTCGTTATGGATTTGAGTTCTCGTCCTGGCAGCACTTGTAAATAACACACAATTAATACACACTCAAATACACTGCTGGCCACCGTAAATGCAACACCCTGAAGGAAGCATGCAAATAATATGAAATTTACAACATGCATTAGCGGAGGTGAGATATGCAAATGATTAGAATTTCAGCGCAGACGCACATCACGCGCGCCTGTGGCGCCACTTCAAAGCGCTATTTAAGGCTTGGAGATTTCGACGATTTCAAGTACGGCAATTGTGTTTTTCTTGTGGTTTTTTCAAAAAAAACTATCAATTATGCCTCGTAGAAAACAGCGATCATCTTTTGATCAAGTATCCGAGTTCGACAGAGGAAGGATAGTGGCCTACCGAAATTGTGGATTATCTTTCAGGGAAATCGGTAGTCGTGTTGGACGAAACCAAACAACTGTAATGCGGATATGTGATCGGTGGATGCAGGTGGGTACGACGGACCGACGTGTTCGATCGCATCCACCTCAGTGCACCACTTCACGTGATGACAGGCATATTGTGCGTATGGCAGTGACGGATCGCTCAGCCACATCACGAACCATAGCACAGCACATTCAGTCTGTACCGCATCATCCAGTGTCTGCGCGTACCATTCGACGCCGTTTACAGTAGAGTGGTCTGTCCGCAAGACGTCCATTGCTTCGTCTACCCTTGACGCAGAACCACAGACGTTTCCGCCGCCAATGGTGCGATGAAAGAAGGATGTCGACGGCAGAATGGAATGAAATTGTCTTTACTGACGAGTCACGCTTCTGTCTGCAACACCACGATGGTCGGATTCGAGTCTGGAGACACCGTGGAGAGAGGATGCTGAACAGCTGCGTTATGCACCGCAACACTGGTCCTGCACCGGGTATTATGGTATGGGGCGGTATTGGATATCACTCTCGCACTCCTCTAGTACGCATTGCCGGTACTTTAAACAGCCAGCGCTACATCTCAGAGGTGTTAGAGCCAGTTGTCCTTCCTTACCTTCAGGGCTTGCCCACAGCCATATTTCAACAGGATAATGCGCGACCACACGTGGCACGCATTGTCCAAGGGTTCTTCGTCAATCGCCAGATTGAATTGCTTCCCTGGCCAGCTCGCTCTCCGAATCTTTCGCCGATAGAAAACATGTGGTCCATGGTTGCTCAACGATTGACCCAGAATACATCCCCAGCTGCCACACCAGATCAACTTTGGCAACGTGTGGAAGCTGCTTGGTCTGCTGTACCCCAAGAACACATCCAAAGTCTCTTTGAATCAATGCCGAGGCGTGTGGCAGCGGTGATCTCCAACAATGGCGGTACTCTGGCTACTGATTTTGGCAGGAACCACACTTCACAGAAGTCTATAAATTTAATCATTTGATACTTGGTCAACATGTTATCTACAAAATAAATTTTGTTGTGATATCTCTTGTCTTTCTTGGTGTTGCAATTTGGGTGGCCAGCAGTGTACATAATTTTCAAAATGTGGAATCATTTTTCGCAAATTTGTGGTAGTCAGTTTACCTTTCCTTCAGCCCTTCAACTCTGTTACCCAAAGTGGTAACTCTAGTCCCTAAGGGCTGCAGAAGTGCGCAATTCTACTTTTTTGGAAGTAAAGTTTTACCCATCACACGTAATATTAATATAGCAAAGTTTTACAGTTTTAACAGTGAAGCCTATCGCGTAAACGTAACGCATGGTCAGTTTACTGAAATTCGCATAATGTAATTGCTTTTTCCCGTGAAAATTTGAACTCCTTTTTAAAATCAAAACTCTGTGATCATTTACACAAAATTTGTTCGAATTTGGCCCGACCCAATTTTTGACTATCAGGCTCGAAACACTCAGTCTATGATTATGGCCATCCCGCATTTTTCGTCTAATTATTAGAATTCAGTGTAGCATTGAAACAATTTTCCTTAATTAGTTTTAGGGGTAAGTAACTCAACGTTGAATAAGAGAAAGAAAACTACTATAATACCTTTCTTGTGAACTCATGTACCCGTCGAAGATGCTTTTTGAATTTTCGTCCAGATGGGCAACAGTTGAAAATAAAATCCGAATACAACCATGGTCGCATACCCCGATAAAAAAAGATATCTCCAAGTCTACAGTGAAAAAATGGAACACGTGGAAAATATAAAAATATCTCAAATCAACTTAATATTTTAAAGTAACTAACAAAAGAAACAATTGCTACATTGGTACTCAAAGATAAAGGATATAAATATGCAAACTTAATTCCTATAACAGGTGAGGCTGTTCATTGATATGTGTCATGGAGACAGGTGATTCACCAAATTTGGAATAGTGTGTCAGTATAATATAATTGGACACTCTTTTTACAACAATATTTGTTCTGTTAAAAGTTCAAGGGTACACAAGCTACAATGTGTGATCACGTTTGATACCACACTCCTCGCACAAAGATTAATCATGATGTTGACAGTAAGTTCGGGGAGTAATTAGGTCTACTTATCTACATAAGCTTTTCGGAGCTCATGGAGGATTCTGAGTTGGTTAATTGGGTTTCAAGGCGCAAGAGCGATATTTGGCCAAATTGTTTCAAACACAAGATACTGGATATAACGAGGAAGGGAAAACAGCAGAAGGTAAAAGGGCAGGCGAGGGTAAAATGAAACGAGCAAAGATCACTAGAGTAACTCGGAGGATTCTGGGAAATTGTTGGTGTGTTACAATACGTCTAACCTACTGTATCTCACAGAATGGGGTTGCGATAATTAGATCTGATTAGCTTCACTTTCCAGGTTGTCGTCGACCAACTAAGCTCAATGACATCTGACGTGCAAACAAATAAAATCCTAGTATTAAATCCACTGAAAAGTCCGATACAGAAGTCAAAGATTTCACCTATCTTAAAAGGTCTGCATCATTCATCATAACTTTTCTTCAAAAAAGTCACCACCACTAATTATGCTTTCTCTTTTCCTCACCAGGGAAAATAAGTATATAGAATGTCCTTGCTTCTCTCCATATGTCAAAGTGACAGGAATCCTAATTCAGATTGAACTGGGATATATTCCAGTTCAATCTGAATTAGGATTCCCGTCACTTTAGAAAGTGTGCTCATTGGCCAAACCTCCAATGGTGATATTCACCGTCTCCTGTTGAACCAACTCTTCTTAGTTAGGAGTGATAGGAGCTGAAATCATTGCTTTTCTAGAACAAAGGAACAAATACTTCTCAAGAAACCTTCTCTAGGCCGTATGTTTAAATATTTTACTCCTTGTAGTTTCTGGTAGCTCTAGAGCGATTTACCTCGCTGACCTATGCTGAATTTGATCTAGTTCTAATAAATGATAAACTTACTCTGTATCTTGGAACTGTCTCTAGTCTCGAAAAGAATTTTAAATAAACTTTAGAGCTTTTCACAGTAGCTGAACTGACCGTCGTGTTGCACCTCAAGGCAGAACTATCAAGCAATTTAAACTCAAACTCATCTTTAATTTGCATTAATGTAATTGAGGTGTTACGCATTTGCTATAGCGAGCACTCATCTTTTGCAGTGCAGAATTTTAGTGTAAACCAAATCTTGGTTTGTCGGAATAATGCAATTTTTTGCTAGACGTAAGGGCTAATTAGACCTGAATCTATGGTTTTAAGTGGATCCGAATCCCTCGAACATCCATGCCTTGACAGGGATTCTAAACCAGAACACCAAATCTTATTAACTCTGCGTATTTGCACATTTTCATCTAAATTTAGTATACATACTATACTCATCTAAACTTACTCATGAATGGCTTGCACATATTCGTTGCTCTCTGTCTCTTGTGCATTAACATGAACACCCATAGCCGTTTCTGCATGGAGAAAAACAAAAACAAGATTGAACAAAATTGAATACATATACTAATTCAGCGATTTTCATAGCATGGAGCACATAAACTAATTACTAAAATTATGCGGTACATCAAAAATATAGTTTTTTTATATCGATCTGACAAAAAATTGGTATAATTTTGATTGATTTACAAAAAAGTAATATCTACCCTTTTTGCTGTTAAAAAAATATTTTTTTTAACAATTTACTTGCGATATATTTTATAAAAAATAATATTCAAAATTATATTATTTTTTAATCAATGGTATTACTTGAAATTATTTGTGAACATACATGCCAAAAGTTCAAAACTAAACTGTTGAAATGAAACAAATCTTACACAATTTAAACCTTTCACCATCCGTAAGGCACACCAGTGCCATTATTGCGGCCCACCTATGTGCCATGACACACAGGTTGAAAATCGCTGCCCTAAATGATAAGTAAGACCCTAAATGATAGTAACTAAAATATGAGTAAATCAGAAAGATATTAAGAAATTAGCATTCAAAACTTAGTCTAATCAAATGCTTCTATGCAATGAGCACGTAAAGCAGCTGAAATTGTGACCCATATGGTTGTTACTAAGTAATCCTCTATTGTTACTTTTCATAAAAAAATGCAGTGAATCTGCAAACTACTAAACTGAAATCCGAAAGACAAGCAACGTTCCAATGAAACAAATAACTTTAAAAATTCATTTGTTTCCAGAGCCAGTATGTTTTTCCAGTTATTGGGAGTACTAATAACCCGAATACTTACCGCAGATGATATCTAAAGTACATGCAGTCATCAGAGGGACAATGTCAATCCAGGGCTCCTTGCATAGAATCTGGAGCTTAGACACGAGGACGCTGGACTGTTCATGGAATATGGGCAAAAAGTCTTCAAGTATGGAGAAGTGGAAAGCTGGAGTCAACAACTTCCGACGGTAACGCCATTTCTCTCCTGAGCTGTAGCGAGAGACTTCATAATCTTTAAAAAACTGTATAAGGTATAATACAAAATGAAAATATATCAAACGTACACGTTGGATCGGTTTTCATACCCATTCTCCTGAAAGCAAGTAGGATAGTCGAAGTGAAAACCAAACTGATGAAAAGGTTCTAGAAAAGTATTCGGTCTTTTACATGATAAAAACCGATTTAGATCATTTCGAAATGTGACATTGAAGAACTGTTATAAATAAAAACCCAGAAGAAAAATACATTCGACACGCGAATGTATTTTAATGGTTAAAAGAAAGGAAATTGAATTCGACAAACAATAGGGCGGGTTCACTAGTTAATCCAGCTTTTTGTACTAGTAACAATAAAGTGGGAAAGCAATCGAGGAACGGGATATTGTGTGTCAACCATCACGGCAACTACCAATAAGAAAACAGAAAGTAACAAAATGTTGACGTCATCCCATGCATCCCATTACATTTTTATGAGTTTGACATGCCTTCCTGGAAGACTTTGGGGAAGCTGACCCGAATTTACGTATCGATATGAAAAAATCAGGAAACTTCAAGAAGCCAACCCGACTTAAGAGATTCGAACTCGTAACCAAGTACTTCAGTCTACTACAGTTGCTTAAGAGCGACGCCTTTAGCCGCTCAGCCACTGGGGGCAACATTATAAACTTTTCTTTCTATAAAGCAAGATGTGGAGTCTGTTTCACCTGCAAAACTTCAACTGATCAACGGACATTAAATCTAAGCCTGCATTAATAAGCAAACATTAAATTAAACAGCACTAATAATCAAACTAAAATAAGCAATCAAAATTTTACTTCTAAGCCCCTTTGAAATTCACTAATATAGTGGATACCCCTATAGTTTTTAATTGAGGATTTAACTCTGCTACAATTAAACATTTACAAGAAAACCATCATTATAGTTACTGTGATTAATGTTTAACGCGCGCGCACGTCAAGCATAAAATTAAAATAAAATGCGAATTTATGCCAAGATTTAAGCACCTTTTAATTAAAATCCTGTTTCAGAAACAAACATAAAAAAATGAAATGTATACATTTGACTTAAAATTTATAAACTGAATAAATTTATCAAGTTGGCATGATTAATGCGTTTGTTTATCAAAGCAGTTTCTCAAATTAGGTTACAAAACCAGAAATAGCAATTAGCAGTTTCTTTGTTCCTTCAGACGAGCGATATTTGAACTGCATGAGAGGTCATTTCTGTGAAGCTAAGTGTATGAGAGGTCATTTCTGTGAAGCTAAGTGTAGGTGACGTTAGTGTTTCTGAGGGGAACGTGTTTCCTGTGCGTATTCCGAACGTGACGTCAGTTCGCTTGTTTTTTTTAATACGATTTCAGCACTTCGCCAATAAAAATTTTCAAAGAATGGATTCCGAATTGATATATGATAGTTGATGTCACCAAAACGGCGATAAACTGTATTTTAAGGTAACCCCGATATGTATCATGCGAGAGCATTTGGACAAACAGAAATAAAATCTTTGCTATCCGATTGTATAGCAGATCGTCAACGTTAAAAAACTACCAGTCTTTTTATCTGCTTCTTAATACCTGGAATTTGTTTCCTATAGTTACTTTTTAGAGAGAATAAAGTACAGCTAATTTATTATAAAAAATAATTTAATAGTAGAAACTTACATATAACTCCCGACATGTCAAACGAAAAAGCATAGATAATCCTCAAAAGTTTTTAATGTCCTACACTTGAACCGATCACACGAGCGTCTGCTTTCGCCTCCCGAAGAACGTATATACATCTCGAAGCGCAACAGATTTGTGCGCCTCCCCGGCACCGAATAATATAAACATAGTCCACTGGCGACGGTGTAGGATCAACTCCGAAAGGCTTCTCAGCAAAAAGTCTGGTCAGGTTGCGACAGATTGGTTTATTTTTGCACTGAAATTTCAGTTTCATACATATATATTGTCGCCTCCTGTTGTACACTTACTAAAATTGGGGTCATTCAAACTACTACTAGTACTTTGGGGTCATTCAAAGAGCGCGCGGTGGCTGACCGGTCGCTTGAATGATTCCTAAACCCTTTACAGCACTCATAGCAGAAGGATCCAAGTCTGTAAATTATATAGTATCTACTATGAACCTTTATTAACTTATAATATCCCAATATAAAATTTTACAAATTTTATAACAGACATTTTCCTTCAAACAATTTTGTCTGTGTTGGTCATCGCACATCACCAGTACACCCCAATACCTTTTACAAGTTTTCTCTCACAAAGTTTCGGTTTGATCCGTCCCTGGGTGTCTCTCTCTCATGTGCCAGTACAGCTTTCCTTGTGTGTGCTATGAGCATTTACTTAACGTTGTTTTGCGTATCTAGCCAAATACGGCCCTTGCGTCATAAAATCCAATGAGAACAAAATTACGTACTATTATTGCCCCCAAGAAAAAATATAGGAATGCGTCAAACCTTGTGAGGAGGCCAGTTCCTAGCCACGAAGTTAGAAGATTATACTGCGTGGCTTTTTCAATAATTGTTGTACTGCTCAATACAACCTGAAAAAAATATATAAGCGAATGTTTAGTTTACGTTTTCTTAATAAAAACATTTGTAATTTCTGTTCCGATCTTAATACTAGGTCGTTAAGCAAATTGGTCGATAAGCGAGGGGCTTAATCGTTCTTATTTATTCTGAATAAAGAAGTCTAAAACGGGCCTGGGTGTAAATGACAAGTTTGTAATCAAGTGTATATCACCTGTTCAGGGGATGGGAACCTGCCAAAATGTTATTGACGTTACAAAAATAAATGCTGAAGTAGTATAATCGAAGTTTTGTTTAACCCACAAGTAGAAAAATCGTGAGCAAGTCTGAAAGTATTCTAATATATTTGCAAAAATATTCATATTATAGCAATTTGATCCATTGCTACAGCAACTGAAGAATTCGCTAGGTGACTAAATAGGAAGGGATTGGGCGACGAGAAAAATCTTACGTCTATTCGCCTAGACATGAGTGACCAAGGATAACAAAGAGGAAGGGCCCATAGGACTCGAGAGCTCTCCCTGAAATATTTGAAAGTTAAAAACAATCAAAAATACACACGGAAGCTAAATCAATCAGTACTAATCCTAGTTTCGTTTATCACACCGGTAAAATACAAGTAAATGTCTGAATTAGTCAAAAAAATTATTAAACGTAAAGGTCATGTAGCATTACGACCTTTCGATTGAGGGCCGCGGTAGCCCAGTTGGAAGAGTTACGGATTAGCAACCAGAGGGTTGCGAGTTCGAAATTCGATCCAACCAAAGACTGTTGTGTACGTGGGAGATGGTGCACCTTAAATCTATCGTGACCTCAAATGTCCTCACGTTGGCGTAGTGTGGAAGTTTGGAGAATGAGGTGCCAGCTCAGGTGTTGACCTCGTCATCTGACTGTGATTCAAAATTACGAGGTAATGTCCTCAAACCTTTCTCTTCGGGATTGAATCCAGACCGTCGCCAATAGCCCGTTGTGCGACGTTAATTCAACTACCTACCTATCTCAAACGTATCAAAAATGCTGATTTTATTATTCTTTTAATTGGAAGGATGCATTTTAAAAATAATGCTTTTAAAGGGTTTAGTAAAAACATTAACAGATTGTTTTATAAGTTGGACATTTTGATTTTTATTAAGATACGGAACTAATAAGACTACGTATATGACATGTAGTTATATAAAATTTTAAATTTCTAATCACATTAGGTATTAAGCCAGTGATTCTCAACCACTGTGCCGCGGCACTTTTGTGTGCCGCCAAATTTTAGAAAATAAAAATTATGATTTTGTTCATTTGTTGGAAGATGAAATATGGTGTGCTAAACTAGCTTACTTATCAGACATTTTTGTTATTTTTAATAACATAAATTCAAGTATGCAAGGGCCGAAAGAAAATATATTAAACTCAACAGATAAACTGGTGGGATTCCAAAAACAAATAACTTTATGGAAGAATAAAGCTCAGGAAGGTAATTTGGAAAAGCTTGAGTCAGTCCCAAAAGATTTTAATAAAACTATTCATAAAATTGTTATTGACCATTTGACAACATTAGAGGAGAGAATTATTCATTATTTCCCAAATTTAGATATAAAAAAATTTGATTGGGTTCGTAATCCATTTGTGATAACGAATACTTCTGTATTTGAATTAACTTTGAATGAAGAGGAAGAACTAATTTCGTTTTCTAATAATCGAGATTTAATTTTAAAATATTCGGAAGAATCAATTAATTCATTTTGGATTAACATTAGATGCGATTATCCCATGATAGCTAAAAAAGCTTTAAAAATATTATTACAATTTTCTACATCTTATTTGTGTGAATTCGGATTTTCAGTATTAACCAACATAAAAATGAAAAAAAGATCGAGACTGTTAAATGTAGAAGACGATATGAGAGTAGCATTGTCATTTTTACGACCAAATATAAATGAAATTATCAAAAAACATCAAGCTCAAATTTCTCATTAAAAGTATTCTTATTATTACCTTGTAATTAATCCCTTAATAAACATACTGTTGTTTTTGTAGTACATATTATATTATTTTATTTTACATTCACAATTATTATCATAAACTATTTTACACAGTGTATTATAGGTAAGTAAACAACTTTTAAACTTATCTTTTTCTTTGCGTGCCGCCAAATTTTGAAATCGTTAAAAGTGTGCCGCGACAAAAAAAAGGTTGAGAATCACTGTATTAAGCTAAATTCGTAGAAACAGACGCCGTGACTTTTGCTTTGCCTGTCGAGCTAGTAACTTGTGAGTCATAAGCGGCGTATATTCGATTCCTGTAACTTATCCTGGGTATATTTTTCTCTTCTTTTAAAAGCAAAACTTCATTGTATGTATATATCCTGTACTTGACCTTGTCTGTCTCAGCTTGGTCAAATATGACTCTTGCGCCATAAAACACAATCGATTATGATAGAGACAATAAAAGGTATCAGATCAACATGAGAAATAATAAAATGAATATAGCCCTTACCTCTACAGTCTCTGGTTTGTAAAACAAAACTAAGGGTTTCCAACCAAGATAAAATTGGCCTATTCTGTTGGATTCGAAGATCTGGCAAATTCCACATAACGTCTGTAGTACCACTAAAATACAAAATACGGATATCAAAGCGTTGGCAAATATGCATGCAATAATCAATTATGTCTGAATTTATCAAATGACTGAAACAATTAAAAACTCGAAAGATTCCCACTTAAACAACTCGATTATAAACCCAATTTATTTGTGAATTACATTGTGTTTATTGATTTTACGCTCTTATTTTGCGACAGCAAAAATTGCAATTTTCTTGGCATGATGAAAAACAAGGACTACTCCAAGACTGCTATTTTTGTATAACAAAAATCAATGGAATCGCAAACAATTTAAGAGTTCTAATTAAATATAATATTCCTTTATATAAGTAATATTTACAAGATATATTCAGCTATCAAGTCTTCCTCACAGTATTAAGATACCAATTTCAGTGCCTCCAGAAGCATGGAGTTTGGGTTCAGAATAAGCATGTAATGCTGAGTTTTAGATTGACTAAGGAAGTGATGAAAATGTAAATGATCCAGATTTCCAAAGACAATAGAACCTCATAAAAAGTTAATCACGAACTAAATCATCTAGAATATGATCTGAATTTGTCTGCAATGCAAAAGGATGCTTCAAGGCTGAAATCTGAAAAAAGAACTGAAGTACGTTATTTTCATACAAGACAGCAGGAATTAGAACAACTGTTATGCAAAATTACAGTGTACTTTAATGAGGACTCTCCATTAGAAACATAGTGTACCTCCAACAATTCCATATTAGACTTGGTTTGATGAATAGCTTCGTCAAAACGATGAATCGTAATGGCAGCGATTCTTTTCCTAAAGAAAATAGCAATTTTTTAAAAAAAATTAGCGATACAAAAATAAAAGGGAAGATATTTCTTGCAAACAAAAATAAGAAAAGGATCTAGGGTTTAAGCGACTTAAATGAATCCGAGGCTTAAATGAACCTGAATAGAGATCTTTTCAAAAGTTGTGAAAATCTACCTGGGGAACTGAAAACTACAAAGAACTTGGAACCTACAGAAATAGATGAAATAATCTCTGAAAATCCATTCTTTGAACACCGATTTCTATTTCCCCATAAAATCCTGTGGCAGCCCTGATGTTACAAAAACCCTGCCATCCACAAAATTTGACAGACTTGAAATCAACTCCAGAAATACACCCTACCAGAATCATTTAACATAAAAAGATACAATTTTATCGACCAAAACAATCAGTGTGAACAGTTGGATTTTTTAATTCATCTTTATTTAATTGTCAAAAAAGGTTTCCTTACGGCACATAATAGGGCATTCTTTGGAACTCCGGCGGTAGAGTGACTTTAGAACCGCAAAGTAAGAAAATAGAGAAGATCCTGAAATCGAAATGGGGTAGCATGACTGTAAAGAAGGATGACTTGCGGAACTAGACAAGTAACGTAGAATGAGAGCGAGCAGACCAGATGCGCACGCGACTGCAGACAACTTTATGAAACAGTCTCGAACAAAATCCACCTGTAAAAGCAAAAATAAAACGTTTTTAAATGTCGCATTTCAATTGAAAGTATTTCACAAACACGATAGTTCCTTCTCCAACATAATTTGAAAAAGGATTCCTTGAAATCCTGCATACCAATTTCGACAACCCAACGTCTCAAAAATTCCAATTCTAACTCAATAAAGTCTTATAAACAAATTAATCCTAATCTACAAGCTGTCTGTCACCACGAGAACTGTTATTGCCAGAAATTCTGCGCCTGTCTATTGCCTTAAAAGCAAATCCCATTTTCCATAGGGATGCTTGAAGAAATATATTCGTTTGACGTACTTGAGACATTGGCACACTTAGCGGCAAATTGGAAATACATTTGTTCAGAGTTGTTGGCAGATAATGTTTTCAAGAGAATGTTCTCCGAATCGGAAATATACTGAGAATATTTCCCAAACTTCCGAGTATTTTCTATTTAAAACCTCATTTTCCAGAAAATTGTAATTTACTGATTGCAGAAAGGAACCTGAAGGCTTTTTTATGGTCATTCACAGTATATATAATAATTGTTTTATAGAAATTAATTATAATTGTTATTTTTTCTTTAAAACCATGATACATTTTTCATATATAACTGATAATGCTGCTGCCATGATGAATGAGACATAATAAATACTCCCATATTTCTGGATATAGTTGTGCAGCGCACACATTAAACTTTTTAGTTGGGGAAATATTAAAAACGAACCCATTGAGTGTGCTCGTTGTGTTGCTTTGAGCAAAATTATTGAAACAGCAGAGTACAAAAATTACTCAATGTTTACTTATTTTTCTTTATTCCTAATGTTAGTCTTAGAACTACTACGTTTTCAAACTTATGATATTTTTCATTTATGTATTCATTCATCGATTAAAAAATGTATTGCATGTCATTATTTAAATTTTTTATGCCTTTAGAAGAAAATTCTCGATTATTCTACCCCTTGTAGAATATTCCTTAGAATATTCAAAAGATCATAACTGAGAAATTTACATCTCTACATTTGTTATTATTTATACCTGTTGCTGAGATCTATCGGTCTAGTAAACTACCTCTTACCACGTCATTATTCACCCAAAAAATACATCTACGAAAGCCATTCATACTCAAAATGAACGAGCCTAGTTCCTATAGTAAACATCATTATCCAGACTTAGTGGTGAGAGCAATTCTCGTGGTAGACAGACAGATCAGTGAAGTGCAGAGAACTCATAAAGGGAAGGACCAAAATTGTACATTGTTATCTTTGAGAAAAGAGAAACAATGGCGAATCTAGTTGACTTATGTTGTCCAACACTCAGGGAGTATACAATTTTTTGTTTTGTTTTCGATACAATCTCGGCATCCCCTGTTGTCAAAATCACTCTCTACGCTACTAACATACACAAATACATAGAAAACAAATCTTATTTATTCTGTTGAGTAGTGATACACACTATAAAAATGTATGGTATATGCGAAACGGAGAAAATTAATGGCCCCTTTCCCTGTATAAGTCTGCTCAAGATTGTTTTACGAATTACAGTTGGGAGTTAGTAAAAAAAGAGATAAAGGCACACATATATGAGATTCGAGTAGACTCATATATCTGCACACAAGTCTAAAAGTTTAATGACTTGGAAGAGATGCCTTTACCTTTCGACATCACTTAATAACATATAACAAACATAAGGAATCTTCCAGTAGCGCAACGTAACAGTAATGACTGATAATGCCGAGATTGGATCGAAAGAAGAAAAAAAATCTAATGCTCATCTTAAGACAACCTTATAAGTCAACAAGACATGCCGTTGTTTCTTTGCCTCCAAGACAATAAAATACGAATAACTTTCAGCCCCGAGTTACACAGGAGCTCAAAAGGCCCTATTGCATCCAATTCTGACTACTCTGTATAATCCAAGCGATGACCTTAAAACTTGAGATGCCTTTTTAAAGACGGAGAAATGAGAGAACGGGGAAATAATGATAGACCATGGGCAAGGACCCACTACGCATATTATCTGGACTAGATGCTAGCCTTATTAGGAGGCATGATGTAAGGGTCTGTGCTGAGAGTACCTATTGCGCATGACAAACACCATTACAGAATGATGATAAGAAAACATTTGAGGCTGAAAAAATGGGGCACCAGCTGTCCTAGTTTGGCTTCTTACGGTCAAAATTGAGGAGGGATATGATTAAAATAGAAATTCACGTCTCACTCAGATTTATATTTAAAAGAATCGTCGATTTTGCAACTGAATTTGAAAAGAAGTGAAATATCATCCGATGCATCAGACGGGTCAGCGATCTTGTCCCGCTTATTCCTAATCTTAAACCTTCTTCCCTAGGTCAAAGGATGTGTTACTTTTCCTTTATTTCCGGGACTTCACCCATCCCTTTCCTTCTTTCAATTGATGTTTTCGGTCCCACAGCAACAAAGATTTTCGGAGACACCAAGGTCATCCCCAACTTTAAACTCCCACTCTACCTCATGACCCCGCCCTTGACGTGTAGGATCGGATAAAATCCCCTTGAACACTTTAAAGTGGCTCCGACTAGAAAACATTCGACCTCGGGACAGTCGATTTATGAATAGGTGTGAAACGCGTTAGGAGGCTGCCATAAAGCAAAAGTATGAAACACAAGTCACACAACCACCACATAGAAAATACTACAATAATCTAGAGAACTATCAACACAAAAAGAGCCTCATAGAATTTAAATTTTGATAATCTTATAAAAAAAAATCGAAGTGTTTAACTTATAAAACAGTCTGTTAATGTGTTTACTACACTACCCTTAAAACATAATTTAAAAAAGCATCCAATTAAAAGGGGGCAGTATAACCCGGTTGGAAGAGTAGTAGATTAGCAACCGGAGGGTTTCAAGTTCGAAACTCGATCCATCCAAAGATCGTCGTGTACGTGGGAGCTAGTGTACGTTAAATCTGTCGTGGCCTCAAATGTCCTCAAGTTGGCGTTGTGTGGAAGTTTGGAGATTGGGGTACTAACCAGATCAGGTATGACCTCGTCATACCTGATCCGACCATGGTTCAAAATTACGAGGTGTTGTCCTTGGATCTTTCCCTCCGGGATGAATCCCGGACCGTCACCAATAGCCCGTTGTGTTGCTCCAGTGCACTGAAGCTACATCGTCCTTCAGTACATCCTACAAAATTACACAGAAGAAAACAAGATTCCCTCAGCTCTTGCTTCAAACTCAGGACAATCAGGCACAGAGGAAGAAATCCTGACTAAAATTTTAAAGGAAATTTATCCGGACACAAATTGCCAACCCCAAAATTCCAACTATGTAAGCACCATCCTGGAACCAGCAATCACAAAAAGAAAAAAGAAATAGCGCTTGTCATACACAATCTCTCAAAAGGCAAAGCTCCTGGGTTTGACGGAATAGACAAGTAATCCTTGAAAACCTAAATAACAATTTCCCCAAATTATTCCACACATTTTTTAACAAATGTCTTAAACTTGGAGTCTTCCCAGCATCACTCAAAAAGGGTCTCATCTTATTGTTCCTGAAAGGAGGAAATAATTTTGAAATTCATCATACAGACCTATCACTCTTCTTCCAGCCATTTCAAAATGGCTGGAAAAAATAATGGTTAACAGATTGCTATTCCATATTCAAACGCATGGCCACATGCATCCACTACAATTTGGCTTCCGTGAAAATTCGTCAACAGAACACGCCTTGCGCAACCTTTTATAAACAATCCACACAAACATCAGTAACAACAATTACTCTCTCCTGATATCTCTAGACATTTCAAAAGCATTCGATTCTCTCAGGTGAGACATTATCCTAAAACGCCTAAAAACAATAAATTGTCCAACAAAGCTCTTCAAACTTTTCTCCAGCTTCCTCTAGGAGAGAACGGTTTGCATAACAACAGGAACAGCTATAGCGCAAGTCGACCAGACCAGGGGTTGCCCACAAGGATCCTGTAGTGGACCCATCCTAAGGAACCTGGCCTCCTGGAGTACACATCCAAGCCTTTGCTGATGACATGATTTTAGTGGTTGCTGGAAGAACCAGAGAGATCCTTAAAACACACTCCAAGATAGCCCAAGACCAAGTCCTATCATGGTGTGAGGAAATGGGCCTGGAAATTTCACATAAAAAATCCAAAGCTCTACTTCTCGATAAGCCCAAGAAACTAGCAGCCAAACCAAAAGTAGCCCTAGGTACTACTTCCATTAGATACACAGATCAATTAAAATACCTAGGAGTGACGATGGATCCAAAACTAAACTGGAATGCCCATCTGAATAACATTAAAGCAAAAGCGACAATTAGCCTCCAGAGTTTCCGAAGAATCGCAGGCCGCAACTGGGGTTTTAATCACACACAGAGGAAAATACTGTATAAATCAGTAGCCGAGAGATCAATAGCCTACGGAGCCTCAATATGGGCGACAAATCTCACTTGTCGTAACATAAGGAAACTCAAATCCATCCAAAGGCTCTTCCTGCTTTTCATCTCTTCAGCCTATTCAACTACCCCAACATCAGCTCTCTGTATCACCTATTGGAGTACCACCTCTACATATCCTCCTTTCACATGAAACAAAAACAACGCAACTCCTTCGTCTTCATAAACCAGTTTAGATGAACTCTGAAACATTTAATTCACGATTTTGAAACGAAGGCAGCAAGATGGTTCTCCCACCCATCTATACAAAGCAAAGAAGCAAAAATCTCCATTGACACTCTATACATCCCATCCCCCATTTCCATCTACACAGATGGTTCCAAGACGGAGTCGGCGTGGGATCAGCTTATTGCCTCTACGAAAAAGGAACATTAACAAAAACCTGGTCAACTAGGTTACAAATTAACAACAGTGTGTTCCAAGCGGAATCGGTTGCAATCAGAGAAGTAGTTAGATTGGCTCCTGAAAAAGCAACAATCTTTTCAGACAGCCAAGCAATTTTAAAAGCTCTCCGTAACCCAACGTCGAGAAATCCCCTCATCAAACAAATCCAGAACCTCCTCCACAAGAAGCCAGCATTAGAACTACGATGGATTAAGGCTCACGTTGGACACGAGGGTAACGAAAAAGCAGACAGTCTTGCCAGGGAAGCGGCAACAAACAAAGATGCTCCAGAGTACAAACAAATAGCCCTTCCAGCCTCACACTTCAAGAGTCTCACTACAGACCACATTCTTCAACTGTGGCAGCTAGAATGGAACACAGACGACACAGGCCGCTCAACATACGATCTCTTCCCAAATGTCTCCATGCATACCCGCATCAAAGATAGACGTCTCTTGCAGTTTATAACGGGTCATGGCCCATTCCCTAGCTATCTCCACAGATTCGGTTTATCTCAGACCAACCAATGCTCCTGTGGGATAGAAGGAACTCCAATGCATTATGCCTTGGAATGTCCCCTCACAAGCTCACTCCACCTGCGATGCCCATCACCAAGACCCACCTCAGGATGGCTAAACCTAGCACTAAAGCATAGGAAATGCAGAGAAAACATTTGTAAAATCATAGATATCCTGCAATCCCGAGGCCAGGATTTTATAGCAACGACATAAATTTAGTTACCGTATGACCATCAGCAGACCGTCAAGAAAACCAAACAGTGACTCGAATAAAAACTAATAAACTCCCAAGGGAGACTGCTAAACCGGTAAATCCTCACAAGGATAGGCGCGGGGTCTCCCCTGGCGGAATGTGTTGCTCCAGTTGTGAAGTTAATTCAAATACCTACCTATTGCCCGTTACTTTATGGGAGTATTTAAGTTTGTACTGATTTTTATTTTCATACACCCTTAGATCTTAATTTTGAACTAAAAATTTTTCTCCTTTACGCTAATTTCTTTTAAGTAAATTCAATTCTATTTATGATGTGGAAATGAGCTGCCTTGTAGCGGGTGCTCCGAGAGTGACATGTCATGCCCTGTCCTGAGATTGGTAAGTAACATGCGAGATCGCATGTTTGATTCTAAAAAGATTTAACTGCCGAAATTCAAAATACGTGGCTTTCAAAACTAATTTTTTGATGTTTTGTGTTGTGTCTTTTTTGTGTGTAATGAAATATATCTTCAATAAAAAATTTGGACATGACTTGCTCTGTTGACTAAGCGTACGTCAGAGCAGGAAGCGAGAAAGTCTACTTTAGATTCCACGTATTACTAAAATTTGCCAATAAATGTTTTCCAAAAATTCGAAAATGAAATTTAAAATGGCACTGAGGACATTTAGAAAAATGTTAAGAGTGTGTTATTGGCAACCAGTGTATAGGGGGTAGGGATGTTAAGCGAATCAAGAACTGCTACTTAATCACCGATACTTTGGAATCAGTTCTTACCTGTTACTGGAATATCAAAATAAATGACTTGGTTGCACTGATTTTTGTAACAGTGATTGAGAGTATCTGTGATTCGGTAGCAGTGATTGAGCTGATATCGCTTAGCTGATACGTTGGCTGATATCAATACTGCTACTGCGATCTGTGATTCGGTAGCAGTGAAAACTGTGATTGAGTATCGTTGATTTGGTAGGGGTGACAGCTGGTTTATCGATGATTCCCTCGATGGAATGTGGTGTAGGGATCCATGACGGATTCGGGATTTTCAATCGGATGCTAAAGGTGGCTTTATGACAAACAATCTTGCCGCGCATTTGTCTAAATAAAAAAGAAGTTCGACAGTTTAAACGAAAGTTCAAAAGAAAGCGTTTTTAAAATTTCGCTATTTTAAATGACAAATTAATTAATGTTCTTCAACTTTCTCTGATTATTTATTTTGTTATATTTTTATATAAAGAACACATGTTCTCGAAATTTTGTTTCTATTTTTTTGGTTTTGTTCAACCATAATTTTTTTCTTTTTAATCTCTCTCTCTCATATCCTTCATCTTTATATCCTTAAATATTTCTATTGATATAAGTTGAGTCCTTTCCAATTCTATGACTGGCAAAAGTGAGAAATATATCGTTCTTTTTGTCAATAGGAACTCCACATTTTCATACTCATAATTTAGAAATGACTAGGTTAAATGATTGAAATATGGCATTTGAGGCTAAATTTTTACATGAATTCTAAATTTGCACAAAAATTGGGTGTTTGTATGCAATTTAATTTGAAAACAATCCCCAAAACAAATTTTACGCATATGAATTTATAAAAATGATAGAAAACAATATCTTTGGCAAAAGAAAATAGTTAACTTTAAATCTGAGTATATAAACAAATGGATTCGGATGTTACCAGAGATTTAGACAAATTTCTTAATGTTAAATAGTTACTCCTTGTGTTGTGTGACTATTTCAGTACCTCCAGATTATCAAATGTAAGGAAATTGTCTTGTTACACATATGGTGTAAAAATCTTTCTTCAACTAATCTATATTTTAGATGAGAGTAATTAATTTAAACGACTTTTTAAGAGAAAAATAGAATAATGAAAATTCAATAATTTACATTCAATTAGAAGCAAATTAATCAAGTATTCTAATGCATATCTCTTGATTTTAATGTTTGATTAATTATAAAATTTTATTTTTATGAAATAAAAATTTCGATATATTTTTATCTGCAAAAGCCAGTTATGAGCAAGTGTTAAATTACCTACGCTTAGTAGTTAAAAATGACGATCCATCACTGTCAGGAAGAGAAAAAACGTTGCTTTTAAATTAGTTTATTGAGGGGGAAAAAGTATCTTTAGCGAAAGAAAAAACAGGCTTAATATAAAAAACGGTTCATCGGCGGAATAAAAATGTTTAATTTAGTTTAAATTGTAGGTTTATTGAGCGGTATTGTGTTAGGTTAAATTTAAAAAAAAATGTAAAAGATATTTTGGTTGCCTGGATGAAAAGAAAAACAGGGGTTCGAACTGGGTTCTCGGGCTAACTAACTCAGCTGAGTTAGAGTAGTCAACTGCAAACATAAATAGGGAGCATCCTGTTGTTACGAGTGGCTAAGAGATACTTCACAATCAACAGTTTACAATCACAGATATTCTTCAGTAGCAGCACAGTTAGAACTGTTACTGTGAAATCACTGTTTGTAACATCTCTAATAGGGGGTCGCGTGTGTGCCATACGGTATCGAGGTCCCAAAGAAACGTGTGGAAAGATTTTTGCAAAAAAAAGATTTAGATTAGAAGATTATAAGAGAACACAATGAAATGCATAAACAATTTTGAATGATTTGGGGTTTAGAGAAAACAAATTACCGTTATTAAAAATATATATTACCAAAAATTAATTCCAGTTATAACTTACAATTCTAAGAATGTTTGTATTTAGGAATTAACACAATTTATATAAAAATATTTTTTAAGCTGCTCAAAAAAAGAACGAAAATATTTAGCAGTGTAAATGAATAAAAATTATTGAACTGCTAAAAATTTATATTATTTTATTATTAATGAAAAATAAACCACTAAAACCTAAATTTTTTGTAAAATTCGGGAGAATGGAGTTCATTATAGTATTTAAATATTTCAATTTTAAATGCAGTGTGAATACAAGATATTTCTACAAACATTTATTTTTTGTTTAAAATTAAATATCTTTTACATCCTACCTCAAGTTTCTGTATTTCCATGGCTTTGTTTTCCTATGGAATTTGTGTGTCTGCCATTTTATTTTAAAGCATACTGAAAAACAAAAACAAAATTATGTAGTATAAATCAATGCAAAAAACACTTACATTTTTCGATGTTTAATAGGCATTAAAATAAAGAAAATACATAATATATTAAAACAAGTTTTAAAATTGGACACAAGATGGGCATAGTGTACTATAAAAAGAACCAAGTTTGATTCCTAGAGATGATGCAGATCACACGTGTTTCCTTTAACGTTGATAAATATTGAGAAGCGTATTTTAAGTATCGAAGTTCAGAACTCCCACTTTAACGTTCTTTCAATTCACATTTCTGTCATTTAGTTTCAAAGGCGGTGATATTTTAATTTCCCAAAACTTTTATAAAATTGTTTAAGATCTAAGTTGTTTCGAGAATGAATTTATTAAGAATCATAAAAGTTGTCCCCCTAAGGCCCCGTTCACATGGACTTTTTGCAACGCGCGTTTGATAAGAATTTTCGAGCGTTAGGCCCCGTTCACATGGACTTTTTGCAACGCGCGTTTGATAAGAATTTTCGAGCGTTAGGCCCCGTTCACATGGACTTTTTGCAACGCGCGTTTGATAAGAATTTTCGAGCGTTAGGCCCCGTTCACATGGACTTTTTGCAACGCGCGTTAGATAAGAATTTTCGAGCGTTAGGCCCCGTTCACATGGACTTTTTGCAACGCGCGTTTGATAAGAATTTTCGAGCGTTAGGCCCCGTTCACATGGACTTTTTGCAACGCGCGTTTGATAAGAATTTTCGAGCGTTAGGCCCCGTTCACATGGACTTTTTGCAACGCGCGTTTGATAAGAATTTTCGAGCGTTAGGCCCCGTTCACATGGACTTTTTGCAACGCGCGTTTGATAAGAATTTTCGAGCGTTAGGCCCCGTTCACATGGACTTTTTGCAACGCGCGTTTGATAAGAATTTTCGAGCGTTAGGCCCCGTTCACATGGACTTTTTGCAACGCGCGTTAGATAAGAATTTTCGAGCGTTAGGCCCCGTTCACATGGACTTTTTGCAACGCGCGTTTGATAAGAATTTTCGAGCGTTAGGCCCCGTTCACATGGACTTTTTGCAACGCGCGTTTGATAAGAATTTTCGAGCGTTAGGCCCCGTTCACATGGACTTTTTGCAACGAGCGTTTGATAAGAATTTTCGAGCGTTAGGCCCCGTTCACATGGACTTTTTGCAACGCGCGTTTGATAAGAATTTTCGAGCGTTAGGCCCCGTTCACATGGACTTTTTGCAACGCGCGTTTGATAAGAATTTTCGAGCGTTAGGCCCCGTTCACATGGACTTTTTGCAACGCGCGTTTGATAAGAATTTTCGAGCGTTAGGCCCCGTTCACATGGACTTTTTGCAACGCGCGTTTGATAAGAATTTTCGAGCGTTAGGCCCCGTTCACATGGACTTTTTGCAACGCGCGTTTGATAAGAATTTTCGAGCGTTAGGCCCCGTTCACATGGACTTTTTGCAACGCGCGTTAGATAAGAATTTTCGAGCGTTAGGCCCCATTCACATGGACTTTTTGCAACGCGCGTTTGATAAGAATTTTCGAGCGTTAGGCCCCGTTCACATGGACTTTTTGCAACGCGCGTTAGATAAGAATTTTCGAGCGTTAGGCCCCGTTCACATGGACTTTTTGCAACGCGCGTTAGATAAGAATTTTCGAGCGTTACCAGCACTTGGGCGCTTTTCAAGGTCAGTTTCCGTTATGCATTAAATTGTTTTTTTATTCCCTTAATCCAAGTTTCTATCTTTTGAATGGTTAAAGATAGAGTCAAAATTTCAACGGATTTCAAATCAGCGTAAAATTTTACGTTAGATCGATACCAAAATCATGCTTTTCTTTGAAAAAAATATTTTTTTGTCAATAGTCGCAACTAATCTTTTTTCAGATATTCCTTTTATACAAAGCGTATGCGGAAGTATTGCCTTGTTTTTAAAGGGAATGTCACTTTAATAAGATATTTTGTTGCGCCTTATCAACTGTTTTAATTTTACAGCCATTAAAAGTAGGATGAAAATCTTTCCCAACCTAAAATTGATTTCTCTCTGTATTCACAAGACTGTATTAGGTTAACTTAGAAATGTATAATGAGCAATAAAATGCCTAAAATAATCTAAAAAATATTCAAAATGACGTAAAAATTTGATATTCTTTCGATTTGTAAAACATCCGTTCCCTAATTGCCTGTAAATAAAGTGTTTTTGAACTTCAACCTTTATACATAAATAAATGCAATATAATCGACTTGCTGACCAGAAGTGACAACCTAAACAGATAAATCTTTCGTAACGTATAGTATACGATTCCAATGCCATCAACCTCGGTTGTAAATTTTTGAACGTTAGCTTTTCGTACGTTTTCAAAATTTTTCGAATGACGGGATATTTTGTACCTAGGAACCGGTAAGAGCCAGCGGATCACAGAGAAGCAGTGCTTTATGTAGTTAAAATTGTGGCATTATTAAACATTTTCATTAACTCTAAAATCTTCAAGTATTCGTTTTTTACTGTCAAGACTACAGGAAGAAACCCTATAACCTTCACTCTCCATTGTCGATGATTCACCCACCAATAAAAATAGTAGGATTTGTTTTGTGTTAAGGGGTGATCACGGATTTTTTGGGCTCAAGAAGCTAGCAGATGAGTCATTTGTAATGCATTTTATCGTAAAAGCCAAACTGCGTAAGAAAAATTGGAATATTTCTGTAAAACTTTGATTAAAAACGAAACTGGAAAATGACCAAACAATTTCCTTAAAATTTTAAAATTGACAGTGTAAAGTAAAAATATATCCCCAAAAAACGTTATTTCTAGAACCAGGAAATTGGAAACGGAATTTCTGTTTATATGGCATTGTCTACGAAGTACTATCAAAAGATAACGCAAACAAAATCCTGCACTGGTGATAACCTTTCTTTTTTTATGCTATTTTTGCAGGTTTTATCGTGTTTCCTACGATCTATAGCTAATTTTTATTTAATTTTCCTTCAAATAAATCTCTATACTTCTTTAAAACCTATCTCTAAACATTTTAATGTATCAGCACAAATAACACATATATAACAATTATTAGTTCTTTAATTTTTAAACACAATTTTCCCTGAGTTCCAACTATCCGAAACGAATACTAACCCTCCAACCTACCCTCTTTCAGGGGTTTTGTAGCACAAATGGAACCACGAATGGAATAATGACTGGGAAATATTTCAACTAAAATTTGATTAAACCCCACGATGAAACGAGAAAATTTTGTTAAATCTAAAAGAATCTCAAAGAAAAACCAAAAAACAGTATATATCGAAAACCAGGAGATTGCTAATAGAATTTGCGTCTACACGTATATATAATATAAAAATTTTGATTAAAGTAGTAATAACGCTAACTGCAAGATTAAAATATAAATTCTATGAAAAATAAGCTCACAGTAGATTAAGTTCATTTTCAAAAGTGATATCGAGTTCAATGTAACACGAGGATGTGAAAAATGAATGAAAATTGAAACTTATCTTACGCATTTCACCCTTTGAGGAAAAATAAAAAAATAACTAAAGTTTAGCTTATAAATTGAACATTTAATTTAAGCTTTATTTTAAAGACGTTTGCCGCACATGAAAACTAGAACGGACAGTTGTCGGTGTACGTTATTCTCAGAAATAAAATTACCCCCTCTCCTCTTTAGTTATAAACTATCACATTTTTGCAAGTTTTGTGTGAAAGCAGGATAAATTTCTTCAATAAATCGAATACGATTCAATTTCCCATCCTATTTTTAATGGTCATAAATATAAATCAGTGGATTAAGACAAAATACTCCAATCAAGCTATATCTTTTCTATAAAAACGAGATGAATACTCCCTTTTGTGTTCGTAATGGATATATTCGTCAAATGAGTATCGCGAAAATATTAAAGTTACAGTTGAAAAATTATTTATTTAAAGAAAATCACATTTCAGGTATCAATCTGGTGTAAAATTTTCCGCAGATTTGAAATCCGTTGAAATTTTCACTCTATCTTTAACGATCGCGAAGATAGAAACTTGGACTATAGGAATAAAAAAGCCCTAACGCCCGTCAAAACGCGTGTCATGTGAACGCTGCAGAAGAAACCTATGCTTCTCAAAACGCCTTCAAATCGCGAGAACGACCGGAGATTGTTGAAGCACCGAAGCAATCTAGCGCTTGGATTCTCGCGATTTCTGCATGTGAACACTCCAGTAGAACTCTATGTACTTTGGCTACCCGCGTTTTGTTTAGACGTAAAACGCGCGTTGGAAAACGCCTCATGTGAACGAGGCCTAAACGTTACTTTTGGAGAAAACGAATAAGATAAACGGGATTATCTTAAAAATAATTAAATTTATGGTATAGTCTGAGAAGTTAAAATCTTGTTTATGTGTGTGTGAATCAGTAAATGAGAAAACCTATCGATTACAAGCAAAAAGTGCGACCAACGACTTTTAAGCTATTTGTTTCCGTTTCGATGGAAGTGTTCTAATATCTTCAGAAAATGTTGCGAACAAGCCGGACACAGAGTGAAGAAATGCATCCAAGTATCAAGGTTTTTAAAGGCATTCTAATTTATTAACATTAATATAAATATATACAAGGTATGTACAAGTCTTGAGACTTACAAAAATGAGCAGCCAAGCTCTACGCATTGTACATTGCGTTCTGAGATCTTATTAAAGTTCTAGTAATGATTACGCTAGCAAATCGTTTGCGGCGGAAAGAGAAGCATGGTGCCTATCATCAACCGCATAACAAACAAATTGTTTGAAAGAGGAACTACGGCGCCTATCTTTAAGCGTTATTTATATCTTTACCATAATTTGTAGCTTATATTTTCAACATTCTTCCCACCTTAAGATTTTGGGAGAAATCTCAATAATACATTCACAAACCTAAATACAAAATTAATATATGTATAATTCACAATCAAAACTAACGATTTACTCTATGAGAAGTTCACGCATATTAAACATTCAAAATATATTTAGATAAATTAAATTGCTCCTACACAATTTTTACTGAATATTCACTTACTCATAACTAAATAATTTTCAAGCACTAGAAAAAACCACTAAAATAGTCAAGTCACTAAGAAAGTTATGCTTAGCTAAAATGTTAGTTCTCTTCAATGAATCGCTTGACTCTTCACAAATCGACCAGAGCGGATTGATAAGGGGCATTTGACTGGAATTCTCGGACCGGCATCAGTAGTGGCATCATCAGGATCATCAGAGGTATCTCTTGCAGGATGTTCTAGACCCCACTTCTGACTTGACTTGAAGTTGACTGATGTTTCTGCGTCTTGAATTTCCAGGGGATAGTCTGGATTGGTCTCAGCTGGATGCCTTTAGCTGTTTTTAACTTTGCCAAAAGAACTATGTTGTCCTTGCCTGGAAATACACTGATTACTCTTGCAAGGGGCCATTCCAGACGATTTTTGTCCTCCCTTTTCACCAAAACGATTTCTCCCTACCATGGGGATGAAAGTGGATTGAATGCACTTGTACTTAACGACTGCACGAGCTCTAAGTGCACAGTTCCATAAACTGCGCAAGTAAATATCACAATCCAAGTCTTCTCTTTAGATTTTGTGTAAAGCGGTCCTGCAAGGCCTATTCCAGTTACTTCAAATGTGGCAGATAATCTCGTACGGTCTTTAGGTAATGGAGGAAAAGAAGGTACTTCAAGTTTCTTTGCCATATGTCTTCTGCATGTGGTGCATCTGCGAATTACTGCTTTCACAACTTTTCTTCCCTTCAAAATTCAAACTTTATTATGCCAGATGGTTATTAGAGCAAGCACCCCAGCATGTTTATTTAGGATGTGATGTTGCTCTATCATCCTCTTACGTTTTGAAGGAAGTATTATTGGAGCGACAAACTCTTCGGCCTCGTTTTCATCTGTCAATCTTGATCTCAGTCTTAATGCTCTATCCTGATCTTCATGTGTTTGCAGAGCCTTCAATGATTTTTGTGCTGCTTCATCAGAAAAGGATTCAACTTGAATACATCGAAAAATCATTCTCTCAGCTCTAACAAGTTCTTTACTCAAGTTAGGATTTATCCTCAAATCTCTTACCTTCGGATGAAATCAAAGCATCCACGCTACTAATCTTATTATCTTCGAGAATTTTGAAACTCTTTCAGTGAGTTTTGTTGTAAGAGACTTCGTCAGAGTATTGCCAATTGACACTATGGTTCGTCATTTTTCTTTGTCTACCTCGTTTTCATCGAGATTGATTGATTTCGGCCAATGATCTGAAGAGTTTTTCAACCACGAAGGTCCTTCCCACCATCTCGATTCTAGTAGGGCTTTCGGAGAACAGCCTCTAGAAGGAAGATCCGTAGGGTTCCGATTTGTTGAAATGTGAAACCAATCCTCAGATGAAGTCAACTTCCTAATCTCATTTATTCTATTGTTAACAAAAACTGACCATTGTTCTTCCCTTTGAATCCAAGCTAGAACAGTTAACGAATCGGTCTAGAAATAGTATTCTACTGTTTCTAGCTTTAACGTAGGTTTCAAGGAGTCATGTAACCCGGATCCAATAGTGGCCGCTAAAAGACAACCTTGGATGTCATGTTGCTTGGAACCTTAGACCTCAAGCAACATGACATCCTTCAAGGGAGACGCTCTGCTTTTAGCTTGGAGTAATTGCACTGATACTCCTGTACTTGTTTCACACCTAACAAATACAACAGCTGCATATGATAATTTGCTTGCATCACAAAAAGTATGGAGGCTAATAATTTTAGATTCTGTTTTCGAACCAATCCATCTAGGAACTTGGATCTCTGAGAGGTGTGGCAGTTCTTTTACCCATTTGAGAAACTTTTTTCTCACATTTGTGTCGTTAATTTCGGTATCCCACGGCTCTTTGTTTTTCCATGTCAATTGAAGTAATATTTTAGGCTGTAATAGAGCCGGAGATGTGAATCCAATGGGATCAAATATTCTACTTAATGATTGAAAGGATTTTTCGTTTGGTGACTTTATCCTTTTCATCAAATTTTAGACCTTCTGCATTAAAGTGCAATGAATCTACTTCTTTATCCCACACTAAACCTAAAACTACTGCTTTAGAATTCTGTGAAAGTGAAAGAGAGGGAAGAGGTTACTGGCGAGGATCCGGGATCAATCCCTAGGGGAAAGGTCCGAGGACAACACCTCGTAGTTTTAACCATGGTCAGATGATAAGGTCATCAGGACATTTAAGGCCACCACAGATTCAACGTGCACCATCACCCACGTACAAGACGGTTTTGGTTGAATCTAGTTTCCAACTCTCAATCCTCCGGTAGCTAATCCGCTACTCTACCAACTGGGCTACAGCTGCGACCTAACACCTCAGGAACCGCTCTGTAATTCGAGTAGGGATTTTAAGGCAGAAGGGCACATTTGCAAATAATTCGATACACGTACAACCGGTACATCCTATAGGAAGCAGCGTATATTATAAATGTTATCACACGAAAAATATCCTTCATGTTAAGGATGCGTACCAAAATCGGTTCCCCTTAAACAATAATATCATTATGTCAGAGTTCATATTCTTTGTATGATCATTGTGCATCTTCCAAGAGTAACTTCATGCTTAAATGAAGTGTTGAGCATTATTATTTGTACGGAACGCATGAGTCAATTACGGAGTAACTAAACTGTGTGCTTCCACATCATAAATCATAATTAATGGTTGGTTGAGTTTTATGGCACAAAGGCCATGTGTGGTCAAGCTACGTCAAACACAATGCAGACAAGGTGGAAGTAATGGACATACACACACAAGGAAAGTTTTACTGATGCAGAAGAGAGAAATACACTCAGGGTAAGTAACAGGAATCGAACTCAGGCCGCCTACAATTCGTAGGTTGCTAGCACAGTGGGAAAATCTACTGCGGTTGCCAAATAATCAATCCACCCCTCAATATGTACTATATTCAAATTTTAAAAAATTCATTTTTACTTTTATCATTTAATTTCATTCAGCACAAACATGGGTAAAAAAATACTTTTTTATTCTTTCAAATTGGAGAGTATCTCTCACTCCCTCTAAGGGCATATCAGTTTTTGTATGAACACCAATTTATACAAAACATTTTTTGAAACGTTATGAACAATTAAAAGAGCATTCAATTTCTTAATTCGAAGAGAATTTTTTTTCTGAATAACGTCACAGAGCAATCTCCCAATTCGCATTAAAGACAATTTTTAAGCATTGCATTTAATGTAGAGTCCGACAAGTTTTTCACGACATTGCAAGCATATATTGCAAGTAAAATTAATCGGGCGCGCTAAACTTGGTTCGTTGTAGTCAGCAAAATAATATTCTTTATCCAATGGAGAAAAATATTGAATAGCAAGTTTTAATAAAGTCATTTCAGAAAAGTGTACAGATACCATAATGCAAAAATTTTATAGATCTGTTTCATTGATGATTCAATGTAAAAAGTGTTGAGTGTATGCCAAGGTTGGAAGGGGGGGGGCGAATGTAACATACCAAAAAGAATGCGAAAGCAATTAAGCATTCGCCCTAATCGGGAAACATTTCATGCGCTTTCTTTCACAAGGTCATGCTTACAATAGGATCCGAAAGTTATAAAAACTAATTATAATCAACACCAGTTATTTTAAACTAGATGCAGCGGTTCCAACTTGGAGGAATTATTTAAGATCTGAGGGGTGAAAGACTAGTTGCAACATGTTTATGGAACATTTATTCCACATGGTTGAAGGGTCGAGGCCCAACGATAAAAATATTTTGAGGAGAAAGGATGTCGACCTCCAGGTGAGTTCACAAAAAATTTATCGATATCAACTTCAAATGACTGAAGTACACGTATGCATTGAACACTTTTTCATGTGAATCGCAATAATTATCGTCCTCAAAATCCTCTATCCCTAGGTGATGTTTTTTTTTTGTAAAAGAATTGCACCAGTATTATTTAAACAGCAAATAAAATGTTTGATTTATTGTTAACGGTTGTCGAGTTAAATTAAGCTTACTTGTTCTAAAAGAAATCAATTTGAGACTAGTTTCAGTTTACAACTAACTCGTTAAAATTTAAAGAAAAGAAATGTAAATTAATGTTTTATATTGCAGAATAAATGAGCACTCCCGGATATAATAATCACCCCTTTTTATACTAGTATCAGTTTAAGGGCCGAACTTTTAAGGTCCCACATTTGATTTATGTTTCGGTGCCCTTACTTAAACATGAGGGATATAAATATTATCAATATGCACAAATAACATGGATAGTGGAATGTGTGAACAAAAAAATTGTTTCGGCAACAGATATGTAAAAATGAAATTGGTATCCCTAATAATTTCCCAAAGTTGATGTCATCCGGATGTTATTGCATTATATTTCTCTAAACAAAGTTGCATGTCAAACTTTTGATAGACGCAGAAATAGTTCGATTTTAAAAACACCCCTCTTCCACGTGTTTGTACCGATGTAAAATTTTTCATACGAATCCAGTTTGGAATATTTTCTGGCAACATTCAACTATTCTTATTGACGTTTTCAAAAGGTCATCCTTACATGAACAAAACGAATGTCAACCAATCATGAGTAATTTCGTAAATTGATAGTATTTTTGTTTTTGTTGCCTTTTGCTAGGGTACAGTTAAATACACTACTGTTTGTGAAAATTGCAACACTGAAAGAATCATCAGAAATAAATGAAATTTATTCCACGTATTACTTATAGTGGTTTAAATAAGCGATCAAATTTACAGAGCAATAAAACAAAAATAATGCCGAAAAACAATATCTTGTGCAGCCGTCATGCGCAGCGATGAGAGCCTGTACACGTGGCATCGAATCATACAGATTCTGAATGTCATGCTGAGGAATGGCATTCCAGATGGCCTCTATCTGATGCCAAAGTTCAGTCGTATTCTCTGCCCGACGAGCGGTACGAGCGAGTCGCCGTCCGATGTAATCCCAGACATACTCAATGGGCAACATATCCTGGGAACGTGCAGGCCATGGAAGAAGCTGAACCTGTCGTGCACTGAAGAAGGCTTGTACATTCCGAGCAACATGTGGACGGGCATTGTCTTGCTGAAATACAGCTCCGGGAATGCGTTGCAGGAAGGGTAGGACCTCGAGTTCCACAACTTCCCTGATGTAGTGCCCGCTGTTCAGGGTCCCCACAGTTTGGAGTAGGCAGGATCGCCCATGATATCCAATAGCGTCCCAGACCATAACGCCAGGCGTTCGTCCAGTATGACGCTGAATAAGGCACTCCGGGAGAAGGCATTCACTTCTGTAGCGTCTGACGAGTACGCGTCCATCGTTATAGTCCACATTGTAGCGGGACTCATCTGAGAAGACGATCTGTTGCCTATCGACACGCCATTGGTTGTGTTGGTGAGCCCATTGTAACGGGAGGCGTCGGTGGTTCAGCGTCAAGGGAATCCTGCGCAGGGGAATCCTTGCACCTAGCCCATGGCGCAGCAGACGTCGATGAACCGTGGGGGCAGACAAAAACACACATGTAGACGTGCTTCAATGTTGTGCCAAAGCACGAGAGGACCCTGTACGGTCCATCACCGCCATGCGGAAGAGGTGTCTGTCGTCCCGTGGTGACGTCATATTGCGTGACCCACTGCCAGGGTTTCGACTTGTCCGGTTCTCCATGGTCCATTTCTTCCACACATGCATCACTGTTGTGGCATTACGCCCCGCGCGAGTAGCGATTTCAAGCTACGAAAGTCCACTCTCACCGGAGGCCGATCATGCGGCCCCGTTCGAACTCCGTTAGTTGCTCGTATGGTACTCTGCGTTTTTGGCGAGGCATATGGACTTATAATCAATCATTTACAGTAGTCAAACGACGATACACACATTTTAACGCACCTTTACAGTGCTTTTTATGCACGGCTCACTTGGAAGTTTAGAGGATGTTTCTCGGCCCACACATGCGTGATCGCTTTGTAATTCTAATCATTTGCATACTAACCTGTGTTGCATTTCCTGCAAGTTTCGTTTGATTTGCAAGATTCCTTCATGGTGTTGCAATTTTCACAAACAGTAGTGTATTTTATGTCCAAGAAGGTTTTATAAGACACCTTTTCTCCATTTTCATCTCAATTCTTCAATATGCATGCATTATGTTTATAAATATAACAGAGAACTGAAATACTATTACTGAGTCATTTGTAACAAAGCATGTACTGATAAACGTCGTTATTAAATACGATTGAAATGTAGAACGAAAATTTTAATTTTATTTCACGTAGATGGAACTTAATAGATTCACAACTGAATATCTTTCAATTCGCAGTTAATTGAATTAACCTATAGACGGACAATATATTAGGTGTACCGGAAAGTTCTGTCCGTTCTTTTTACAAGTTTCAACAAGTATGCGCATATTCATTTGACGCATATTTGGCTCTCTCTTTTTATCACTGAATGTATACATACTAACCTAGCAAATGAACTAAAACGAAGATGATTCATGTTAATATTAAGTGAGACGCGATCGTGTACCCATGGCTACTGATAAAGTTCATTTACGCCACTGTATTTTGTACGAATTCTAACAAGGAAGAAATGCTACAGAAGGGCGTGTAGAAATTTATTGAAAGTGTTTGATGAAGGTACAGTTTCTGATAGAACATGCAGAAGATGGTTCGAAAAATTTCAAATAAGTGATTTCGACCTTTCTGATAAGCCACGCTCTGGGCGACCATCTTTGATCGACGACGATACTGTCACGTTAGACCAAAATCCTTTTTTGACAACATCGGAGATTGCGGAAAGGCTTGATTCAGCTCAACAAACCATTTCGGACCATATTCGGAAACTAGGATTGGTGTGGAAATATTCGAGATGGGTGCCACATGAGTTAAGAGAAGAATTTGAATGATCGAGTCATCATTTTCACATCTCTGCTTGCACGGAACAAAATCGAACCCTTATTGGACCGGATGATAACTGGGATGAAAAGTGGATTACCTATGAAAACATCGTAAGGAAAAGGGCATATTGTGAATCCGGAAAACCTGCCTCCTCCACCTCTAAACCGAAGTTGAGCCTGAGTAAGAGAATGTTGTGTATATGGTGGGACATTCGAGGACCAATACATTTTGAGCTGTTGAAACCGAACAAAAAGCTAAATTCGGAGAGGTATTATCAGCAATTGGATAATTTAAAAACAGCACTCCAAGAAAAGAGGCCGGCGATGTTCAATAGGAAGGACATCATACTGCTTCATGATAATGCCTGGCTACATCTGCTTTGGGGACTCGTCAGAAACTCGCAGAGCTAGGCTGGGAAATTCTGTCACATCCACCATACTTCCCGGACCTAACACCCTCCGATTATCACTTGTTTCTGTCCTTACAAAATTTTTTTGCAGTGCAAAACATTCAAAAACGAAGAAGATATCAGACAAGCACTGGTTCAATTTTTCGCCTCTAGGGATAAGGCATTTTTTAAAAATGGGATATACAAATTACCATCACGCTGGCAACAAGTCATAAATAATGATGGAGACTATGTTATTCAATAAAGTTTATTCAAGGTATGAAAAATTTGTTATTTTGTTTTATTCTAAAAACGGACAGAACTTTACGGTAGACCTAATATAAAAATATGACTATTAACTGTGCAATAAACGTTTTGACTCCAGACGTAGTCTTGAAATTTAATTATACTATAACCTGTAATTGTATTCATTAAAAAGTTTTAATAACCTGAATTATGTGTATCAGTATCAGACTGGAGAACTTTTCTATTTCCGGATCCTTTTTGTTTAGTCTGCTTTTAAGTGTAAACGTTTCCTTCCAACATTCAAGGATAGGAAAAGCTTTCATTTCTTTACTACCTGTCTAATAGCGAAACTGATTTCTTTAAACTTTTCTAAATGCATGAATAAAACTACGGATATCTATTGTACAATTTTTTATTTTCAGCTTATTACAAAGAGCAAGAACTTGTAGTTTACACTTTATGCAGTTTTACTTTACAAGCTATTTTACAATGCATTATTTTCTGCTTCTAGTTTCAAAAGAAGTATATAAGAGAAGACTAATTGGAAAAATTTCCGTGCGAAAATAATAAAAATATCTTTTTAAACCATTTTTAATTTCTTCAGTTCATCGAGACCTAATTTTTTAATGTTATTTTATAATAATCAAGTATTTTCAAAAAATAGTTCTGAAAAGCCTTCATATTAAAAAAATTACCATTTTTATATTTCAGTCCACATTTATACCTATTTCGTATTCGGATGATTGGTAGGACTAAAAAGATAATGATGTGCCTACCGAACGGTACATAGAATGCATATGTTTAAGCAAACGTAATTTCTTTACAGTTCAAGGGGATTAGGCAGGTGGGTAGCTGAATTAACGTCGCACTGGAGCAACACAAAGGAGTATTGACGACCGTCCGGGATTCAAGGTTTGAACCACATACAGTTCAAGGGGATTTGGCGTTAGTTGCTAAGAAAAACATTTTTTTTGTTCTATATCGTCGGCTTAGAGCAGAAACTCATTAACTGATGAAACGAATTTTTTACTGAACAGCTATTTAAATGACTAACAATTAGATTTTAAGTAGGAAAATAAAAATTACAAGCAATTTGACAGTGTTATATATCTTTTAAACAGATTACAAAACGACAACGTATTCCTCATAATCGTGAAAATGAGCATTAGTGTTTCCGAAAAAATGTCAGTTAATGAGTTTCTGCTCTAAGCCGACTATATAACGTCAGTGACACGAACAAGCAATTTTTCTATGTATAACTTGAAAAATACAGCAAGTTCAAAAATATATAAAACATTGCTTCAGATTTACCTTTAAACTGTTGGTATTGTCTCTTGTTATTTTGTCCATTCACATCTATCAATCTTTTTGTTTTAACTCTTCTAGAAATAGAAATGGAATAATTTACACTTGCACAATACAATAACACAGTTATTGTATTGTGCAAATCAATCTTCAACTTATTTTTTCAATATTCTATTGAGCTTTTTAAAGCAAAATTCAATTCTGTTTGTTTCCTTTCAAACGCACAACTTTTACGTCTTTTGTCGAAACGGCTATTGCCAAATCTGTTGTCGAATTTGGAAAAGAGAAAACACTTAAACAATTCTAAAAACCCACTATGACCTAAATGTTTTGAAAATAATGTTCCGTGAAGCATTAGACTCATACATGCACGGAAATTTTCAAGAGAATCTCTCCAAATCTGTTTCGTTTTACGACTGACAATTAAAACAGATGATAGGGCAATTCTATTTCAGAGCGTGTCTGATGAATACAATCGAACTTATGACGCATAGCACATGAATAGGAGCAAAAAGCGGGAGAGAACAATAATTGGTAACACTCACCATGAAACCTTTCCCAGATGTGTACATAAAGCGTATCTCGCGACGGTGGAGTCATATTGATTTTTTCTGTCAGCAAACCTGCGCATGCGCGTGCGCCTCGTACAGTTCCCGCATCTCACGGTAATTTTGTCTGGGTCTGAAGCACCGAAAGAACCGAGAAGTTCTGAAAAGAAAAAAGTTTTAGGACAACATGAATAGATTAAAATACTCAGAATAATTTTGAATTTACCACACTCGCGAACAGCTTTTGAACATTTTGTTCGAGCAAAGGGCTCTGAATTTCTATTTTCAAAGCTCTCGCTCGAAAAATTTGCACAAACTCCGGAAGAAACTGGAGTGTTCTTTATAACAGCTTTCAACAGAGGGAAAAGGAGATTATGACATCCTTTCGGAGAGACAGGGAGTAGGTATTTAGAGAAGTTGCTCTTATAACAACAGTGACGGATTGGTTCATTTGATCGGTGTGAGAAATAATATTATCTACCGGTTTCTCGGGGTTTTTGAAAATGCTAATAGTAAATCATGTCACGTTGAGCAATTCGATGCCTTATAAATGACCTGAATTAGGACGTAGTATTATTTGCTCAAAAATGGGGAACATCATTTTTACTTTTCCGGCAGCGAAGCTTCTAAGACAATATTTCACTGATGTGTTCTTTAATCACAATTAGAGTGCAGTGCGACTCTCGGGACAAGTCAATTGAGTCACGTGGTTTTGAACGAGTCTATTAGTTAAATTAGGGGATTTGTGGTAACGCAAACAAATCCTTTCCACGATTGGTGTTAGGGCGAATTCTGGTTTTAAGTTTATCGTTCACAATCATCGGCCTGTCAAGAGTTTCTCGAATTCCGGGTGGACCTGTCCATCACTTAACAGGTATTTTCAGAAAACCCACGAGACTCAGCCTTGGGTGTTTAAGAACAGAGAAGGATCAAATTGCGAAGCTAGTTTTAACAGTCAAAGTTTTGTTTATCATACACTGCTGGCCACCCAAATTGCAACACCAAGAAAGACAAGAGATATCACAACAAAATTTATTTTGTAGATAACATGTTGACCAAGTATCAAATGATTAAATTTATAGACTTCTGTGAAGTGTGGTTCCTGCCAAAATCAGTAGCCAGAGTAGCCGCCATTGTTGGAGATCACCGCACGCCTCGGCATTGATTCAAAGATACTTTGGATGTGTTCTTGGGGTACAGCAGACCAAGCAGCTTCCACACGTTGCCAAAGTTGATCTGGTGTGGCAGCTGGGGATGTATTCTGGGTCAATCGTTGAGCAACCATGGACCACATGTTTTCTATCGGCGAAAGATCCGGAGAGCGAGCTGGCCAGGGAAGCAATTCAATCTGGCGATTGACGAAGAACCCTTGGACAATGCGTGCCACGTGTGGTCGCGCATTATCCTGTTGAAATATGGCTGTGGGCAAGCCCTGAAGGTAAGGAAGGACAACTGGCTCCAACACCTCGGAGATGTAGCGCTGGCTGTTTAAAGTACCGGCAATGCGTACTAGAGGAGTGCGAGAGTGATATCCAATACCGCCCCATACCATAATACCCGGTGCAGGACCAGTGTGGCGGTGCATAACGCAGCTGTTCAGCATCCTCTCTCCACGGTGTCTCCAGACTCGAATCCGACCATCGTGGTGTTGCAGACAGAAGCGTGACTCGTCAGTAAAGACAATTTCATTCCATTCTGCCGTCCACATCCTTCTTTCATCGCACCATTGGCGGTGGAAACGTCTGTGGTTCTGCGTCAAGGGTAGACGAAGCAATGGACGTCTTGCGGACAGACCACTCTGCTGTAAACGGCGTCGAATGGTACGCGCAGACACTGGATGATGCGGTACAGATTGAATGTGCTGTGCTATGGTTCGTGATGTGGCTGAGCGATCCGTCACTGCCATACGCACAATATGCCTGTCATCACGTGAAGTGGTGCACTGAGGTGGATGCGATCGAACACGTCGGTCCGTCGTACCCTCCTGCATCCAACGATCACATATCCGCATTACAGTTGTTTGGTTTCGTCCAACACGACTACCGATTTCCCTGAAAGATAATCCACAATCTCGGTAGGCCACTATCCTTCCTCTGTCGAACTCGGATACTTGATCAAAAGATGATCGCTGTTTTCTACGAGGCATAATTGATCGTTTTTTTGAAAAAACCACAAGAAAAACACAATTGCCGTACTTGAAATCGTCGAAATCTCCAAGCCTTAAATAGCGCTTTGAAGTGGCGCCACAGGCGCGCGTGATGTGCGTCTGCGCTGAAATTCTAATCATTTGCATATCTCACCTTCGCTAATGCATGTTGTAAATTTCATATTATTTGCATGCTTCCTTCAGGGTGTTGCATTTACGGTGGCCAGCAGTGTATATTGGGAAAACGTTGACATGTCTGAAAACAGTTTTCAAAATTGTGTACATGAAGCATGATTTAGAGCATATTTCAAGGAATACAAGAGTGATACTACTTTGAGCAACCTTTAAAATTTTCATACATAAAGCATGCTTCTCAGTCTGCATTTGGGACCTAAAAATTAAACTGCACTAGCAAGGTACGGTTCCTGTAACTTACCCTGGATGTATTTCCGTCTTCTGGATCATTTCCTTGTGTGTGTTATCATCTGACCGTGATTCAAAGTTACGAGCTGTTGTCCTCTAATCTTTTCCTCCAGAATTAATCCCGGACTATCGTCAATAGCCCATTGTATTGCTCCAGTGCGACGTATATTCAACTGCCTCCTACTTTGTGTGCGTATTTTCGTTACTTGACGTTGTCTGTCCTGTGTTGGGCACAGCGTGGTCAAATATAACCCTTGCGCCATAAAAGCCCAGCCAACCCCAAAATTAAATCAACATGGTGTGGTAGCTCGAATTCTCCACTAATCTAACAAATTAGCATGCTGCTTTAACTTTGGATACACTTTGCCTTTTAACTGAAGGAAATGCATTATAAAGAGCTCAAGTAATGAGAAAAAGGTCAGGGAATCGAAAAACCCTATTTTTTTCTAAATTAAATTCCAAAACTGATCGACGATTCATTCTACCCATCATCTATTCAAAACTCAATAAACTGCTGATCCTATGGGGGTAAGCTGGGAAAATCGGTTTGTGAATAAAAACCACACAAATAGAATCTGATTAATAAACAGAATCCGGATTTTGTTGCCTTATAAATGTATAAAAATGATCGACAAAGAACCTAAAAAAGCCTACAGCTAAAAAAAAATTTAAAAACACTTATAGAAAGGCGTGTTTGTTTTGCGCAAATGTGAAAATTCACACATTTTTTGGCACTAGAAGCTGGATAATAAGTTTCAATTTGCATTGTGTTTTAAACGTAAAAACGAAACCATGGATGAAAGAGCGATACTTGTGAATGAATGTTTCGAGAAACAAAAACATTGAGGACAAAACAAAAGAATGATGCTAAAAACTCAAAATTCTCAAAACTACTTGAATTTCAAAAATATGGAAAATTATTTTTAAAAAAATCAGATAAAACCTTGCTATTTTTGAAATCAGGAGATTGCAAACGGGATTTCTGTTTTCGGGAATTGTCTAAGTATCAATAAAAGATAACATGTCATCAACATCCGGGCCCCTCTGATAAAGTTATTCACCCCTGGTCTCAAAAGAAATTTCAAAATTAAACTTACTAAATTGTCAAATACTGCAATCCGAGGGCCAAGTTTGAACCACCCCAAAATGTTTTATGTAATAAAAATATTAGGTCATTAAGTATGAAATGTCCGATTTCGAACTGAAAGTTTGGTTTATATCTCAAGCAAGAAGCAGTATAATTAATCAAAGTATGCGCTTAAACTATCGATACAGTTTTGCCACCTAAACGGTAACTTGTTAATGCCGGCAGCAAAGAAGCCTAGAGAGCGAGTGGTGATAAAATCGCGAAAGGCGTTTTCTACAGCTTGTTGGGAATTAAATATTTTTCCTTGCAAGAAGTGGTCCAATGCCTAGAAGAAATGGTAGTCAGTTGGTGCAAGGTCTGGGGAATACGGTGGGTGACATAGTTTCCAAGTCCAGCTCCTGTAGTTTGAGCAACGTTATTTGTGCGACATGTGGTCGAGCATTGTCCAGCAAGAGGATTGATTGGCTTGTCTCTATTCACCAATCTCGGCTGCTTAATCCCAAGCTCCCTCATCATTTCGTCTAATGATTACAGTAGACATCCGCCGTAATCAATTAACCAGGTCTCATGAAGCTGTAGTGGAAAACACCAGCGCTGAACCACCAAACAGACATCATTAGCTTTTTATGGTGAATATTCGGTTTCGGAGTGTTTTGGCACTTCATCTTTATTCAACCATTGTGTCGAATTCTTGCGATTGTCGAAAAGAATCCATTTTTCATCACACGTAACAATACGGTGTAAAAATGGTTCGCCTTTATGTCGCGACAGCAAAGAAAGGCAAGCTTCGACGATTTCTCTTCAGACGCTCGTTTAATTCAAATGGTTTAATGTTGTTGGAATAGTAACGTCAAACCTTGCTTCTAATTCACGCGTAGTTTGAGATGTATCCGCTTCCACTGCAGCTTTCACCTCATCATTATCCACCTTTCTCTCAGGTCACCCACATAGTTCATTTTGAAGATCAAAATCGACAGATCGGAACTTCTCAAACCATCGACGTACAGTGCGTTCATTAGCCACATCCTTGCCAAATACTTCGTTGACACTTCGAGTTGTCTGAGCTGCATTAGTTCAACGACGGAAAACATATTCGAAAATAACGCGAATTTTTGACTTATCCATGGTTTACAAAATTTAATCTGCAAAAGGCAATTCGACAGATAATCACAAACCAAAACGTGCGTCTTAAGGGCTGATGACGCATCTCCACAATAAAAAAAGAAAGAACTGTCAAAGTGAAATATCAGAGATATCTGGTATCAAACTTGGTATTTGAAGTAATCGGACATTTCATACTTAATGACCTAATAATCAAAACAAATGTGAAGTTAGTTTAATCGATAGAAAGTAGATGCGCACCCAGAAGTTTTCTCACTTTGGCATGGTGTGGAAGTTTGGAGAGTGGGGTGCCAGCTGAGGTGTTGTTCTCGTCATCTGACAGTGGTTCAAAATTACTAAGCTAAATTACTAGGCAAAAAATAGGACAGTTATGAAACATTTAAAGGAATAAAAAATTTGGTTTGTGAAAACCAAACTTCATATTTAAAATTTATCAAAACATTGATTTAAATAAAATCTATCAAAACATTGATTTAAATAAAATCTATCAAAACATTGATTTTAATAAAATCAATTTTAGTTGAAACTCCCTTATAACTATAGATGAAGGCACCTCATGTTTGATTCCTGTAATTATTCTGGATGTATTTCTCTCTTCTGTATCGTTAAAAACGTTCCTTGTGTGTCCTCACGTTGGCGTGGTGTGGAAGTTTGGAGAGTGGAGTACCAGCCCAGGTGTTATTCTTATCATCTGACTGTGGCACAAAATTACGAGGCGTTGTCCTTGGATCTTTTCCATCGGGATTGATCCCGGATCGTCACCAATAGCGAGTCGTGTTGCTCCAGTGCAACGTTAATTCAACTACCTACCTACCATCTAACAGAAAAAAATTGCTTGGCGTAACTTGGACAGATCTGGCCTTTTCGCCATAAAGAACACACTGAACCAACTTTAACCACAGAACATGCAAATTCTATTTTCGTTAATTAAAGAAACACGCAATTCTCTATTATTCCTCTAAACTGATTTCATGAAGAGATGTGATTTAAATATCGACTTTTTGATCGCATATTAAAAATTACCATCTGCAAAATATTTTATCATAGAATAACTTAAAATAAAATAAATTTGTTCTGCCACAAACAAATTTCGTAATAGATGAAAACTTACTTTTTATTTGCTTTGGGAGTGGTTACCATCATGAGTGAGCCACTGCACACAAGTAAAAATGTAGACATGTCTGAAAATAACGAAAGGAATTAATCGCAATTATCTTTTAGCGTTGTGACAAAACAATCATGATATGAATCCGGGAAGTAAAGAACCTCTCCGGCATTTTTTCTGATGAATGCCATAACATCTTATCATCACTATCAAAGTATTTTAGATGGAACCGTGATGGGGCCGCGATAGCCCAGTTGGAAGAGTAACGGGTTAGCAACCTGAGTGTTTGGAGTTCGAAACTGATCCAATCAAAGACCTTCGGGTACGTGGGGACTGGTATAAGTTAAATCTGTCGTGGCCTCAAATGTCATCACGTTGATATGGTGTGGAAGTTTGAAGATTGGGGTACCAGCTCAGGTTCTGACCTCTTCATCTGACCGTGGTTCAAAATTAAGAGGTATTGTCTTCGGATCCCTTCGGGATTGATTTAGGATCGCCGCCAATAGTCCGTTGTGTTCTCCAGTGTGACGTTAATTAACTACCTACCTAAGCGTGATACCCCTTTTTAGACACGAATACATGTAACAATCTATCATTATTTCAGTTATTTGTTTATTTTAATGTTCATAGTTGACTCTTGAAATGCTGTATAACTAGATTGGAGTTAGGTAGGCGAGCTTATCCCTACACAAAATTTCTTCTCTAAACGGTATCTTTCCCACCAAAAAACAAAAATGTTTCATTATTTAATTAAAATTTTTAATGAATGTTTGTGATGATAGAAAAACATGATAAACACTTATTTAAAAATATAATTTGAGACTGATGCTGTTGATTATGTTTTATAAATGCTTTATATGTACTATGTTTCTGGACAAAAAGATAGCAGAACTGGTCTCGGTTATGTGACTCAGCCTCGAGTCTTGAGGCGCACCATCCAGTGCACTGAGGGTTTAAGCCCCTTTCAGACCTTAAAAAAAGCAAAATTATCCTTATTTAACTTATCTCTAAGAATTATGAATGAAATAATAACCTTTCAACTTTTACTTCAAGCAACTTATGTATCCATTACTTTTATTCCATTTACAAATCCTTCAGGATTTATCCCGAACCGTCGCCAATAGCCCATTCTTATACATCCAGGGAGGAATCGAACCTACGCCATCTGCAACTCGCAGGTTGCTAGCGCAGTGGGTAGCGCAGCATAGCCACTGAGCCACAACGTGCCCCCGTTTCAGAGGAGGACGAATGATGGTTGGTGTTGGGTTCCATGACGCAAGGGCCATATTTGGCCAAGCTGTGCCAAATGCAAGATAGATGACAAGTAATGGACATACACACAATTTTGGTAACTTGTGTACAAATTTCACTCAAAAACAAAAGTTATTTTTCAAAAATCTCACGATCCCCATCTTTTGCCATCAACGGGAGAATCATTGAATCAGGGAGAAAATCGGATGTAAAGTTTAAGGAAAAGAGTTCTTGCCCTAGAAAAAATGACTACATCAGTATCAAGATGAAGACCCTTTTCACAGCCCCTGCAAAAATTGTGGGTGCATCAGCAGAAATTATGCAGAACAATTGCACCTGACAGTTTTCGATGTAAGAGATTATGAATACATTTTTAGTTTCAATTAAATTGTTTTTAACCTGAATGTCGTCTCTCATAAATTGGTTTATAAATCCTTCACTCATCGGTTGAAGCGCTTTTACACCTCGAATCCTCGTTGAAAAGATTTTTCTGAATGTTCATATACCAAATTCGTGGCCTACCTGATATGTTGGTCACAGCGTTTGTCTACCAACCAGTAAGTCTCGGGTTCGAATCTCGGCGCATGGATGTTGGTAATTGTCCCTGTTGGTAGCAACAGCGGCTTATCCACTGGGTGATCCCTCACAAATTACCACCTGTACGTCCTTTGTAGGGTCGAAGAGGGGACTTTAAAAAATAAAAATTCGAAAGAGTAATATAAATTATCTTGTTATTCGAGAAAGACAAAACGTGCAAAATTGATTCTTTAATTTGTGTAAGGCGGTGATTTCAAAACTTTAAGTACCCCTGCTCTTCCCTTTTTTTACATTCAAATATTGAGCTCTTATTTTCATAACATATATTTTCCTAGAAATTGATTTTTTTTTTGAAATATCAATGAAATCACTTTGCAAAGATCTTGAAGGATGAAAAATGATATCTAAAGATAGCTGTATAAGAAATCTTGTTTCCTATACAACTATCTTTAGATATCATTTTTGTTTTATTGCGACGTGCATGCTTTTTAGTATACATTTGGTAAATCAGAAGTCTGACGATATCGCTGTAAAAAAAATATTTTTCTCAATCACTTATCGAGATTGGTATCTTCGCTGTCTTACAGCTCAAGTAAGATATGAATGGTAATAAAAAAATTCTAAAGCTCTGTTAAACGAGGGAATTTTTTCTATGCTCAGTTAAAATGCAATACCTTATTGTTCAAACCACCTGTTTTAAAGCAATGTCATATTTTCCGATAGCAAATAAGTTTATTATCGTATCATATTTCGACGTCTAGGTAGTTAAAATATCGTAAAATGAGAATTACTAAAAATGGCAGATAAGACTATATCTAATAAAATATATTAAATCAACAAGTTTCAGAAAGAATTTGCGTTAAGGAAAAAAACGTACAAGTTTTTTCATCTTTGAGGAAAAGCGCTTTTTACTTTTAGTCGAAATGCTGTAAAAAAGCTGCTGTGCTCTTCGAAATGCTGTAGAAAAAAAATTCCAGATCTAGTGGACCCTGCACTAGCTTCATATTTTGTCGGAAAACGTCTTGGATTGTATGATATGTGCTAGGTGGATTGATTGGAATAAAGAAATGAATTGAATACACATATTTGTTTGATTTCATTTATTCAATGTATGATACAGAATGTCTGCCGATTAGCAAAATTTCGTTAAAGATTGGACAATGATATGAACAATAAGATATATAAGATTTGCAGGTTACGTTGATATCTCTTGAGAATATAAGATCTATCAGTATTTTTAAGGGTCGTGAAGCCGGTAGGGTTTGTAGGCAGTGAAAATCTGAACTTGTCATGTAGAGCACAATTTGAACTTGTGATATAGAGCACAATTTGGACTAGTCTTGTAGTCACAGCACCTCACAGGTTTGCCTGTTTGGGAGTTTCAAATCAATCTTAAATCATATCCGATCACAAAATGAAGATACACAACCAAGCTCATTGCCATAGAAGGAATTCTCGAAATGGACGGTGGCCAGTCTCCAATGGTCCCTTGAGAAATTCAAATCTCTCTGTTCGATTTAATTATCAATTTCAATTTGTTCCGTCTCGTTGTCCACATCCCTAGCGGTTGCAGATGACGGCGCAGCGCTCGGTTCAGTCACCAACTCGGCGGCCGACCGCGCGCCATCTTTGAGCGCTGCCGTGACGCCCGTTTACGCTCGGCACATGTCATGGCTACCTTTTTGGATTCCTCAGATCTTCCTCTTTCGTTTTCTATACTCTTTCTGCTTATTGGCGAGAAATTTGGACATTCCTGAAAAATAGTGAAATTTTACAAATTTATCGCACTTCGATTCCTTATGTTATTCCAAATTGTCAGATGTACTTACTATTACTAATTATTCTTATTCTGTAGTTAAACAGCTACAAAACACCTCGCTTGATGAGTTCACTCGTTGGGAAGCAGAGCTATACTAATTTCAGTGCACGCGCGACTACGCGCTGGCTACCTCAACTTGGCGGCCATCTTGTTTGTGGTTATGACGTCATCAGAAATTTGCAGAACGTTATTTTAGGTCTTAGTTCTTTCCTCTATCCGATGATATAGTTAGATTTGCTAGATCTGTTAAATTATAAAAGTTATAAACAAAAGTCTGGTAGTCATAAGATCGGGACAATCCTTCCACCGTACTGACCCTCCTCGTAAGGCTAGTTGCACATACATCGATTTTCGATCGTTCGGAAAAATATCGAAGTTTTATATCGTGTGTTTATTTTATTACGTAGTATGTCAAATAGGGGCGAAAATGCAGCCCCCGAGGCGGGTAGTAGGGTTTGTTTAAGGTAAATTATATTTGGCAAGTTATCAACAAGTTTGCAACTGTCACATTTCACTAGTTATCGCTTTCTTGGTAAATGCTTTGGCGCATCTTTTGGCTTTGGCTTCTTTGAGACGTTTTCTCACTGAAGTCATTAGTGAGATTTGGGAGCGGTAATCATTAGTATAATTATTCGATCGTATTTTCTTTACGACGCACATTTTTTTTCAATGAGTATCAACTTTGCTCGTCACTTAAATTACACAGACCATCAACACAATAAGAATCTGGATTACTGGAAAACATGACTAAATCCATCCATCACACTGACAGGTCATTTAACTCAGGAAACAACACAGCAGGAATCTTCCGATCAGCGAAACGTTTCTCATTGAGATGGGGTATGGACAGAGACGAAACTAGAGGGGGGCATCTGCCCCCCTCTAGTTACGTCTCACTGCCCCGGGTGCCGGATTTGGGGGGGGCGCTAAATTGGCCGAGTATTTACATATGATAAGAAATGAAGAGGAAAAACTTAGTAGACTACAAAAACTATAAAACGAGCTAAATGCAGAGTGTGTAAAGAAATAGCAGGAAAGCTTAACCTAGGGCAGGGGTCGGCTACCTATTGAAACGGAAGAGCCAAAAGTTACAATTTACAAAATTTCCCAGTTTTTAAAGAGCCACTAAAAATTTTCGTTTCAATATTATAGTATTTGCTTATATATATTTGATTTAAAATAAACGGCTTTAAATACGGAATAATATTTATTCATATAAAAACACAAATATAGATAGTTACATCAATGGGAGCATTGGCTTTGCATGCCTTTTGAAAGTTTGATTAAATCTGGCTTATAACTTGTTGTTTTAAGTTTCAAGCACGACTAGATTTTTATTTGTTAGTTGACTTCTAACTTTACTTTTTATTATATTTCATGCAAGAGAACGCTTGCTCGCACGAATATGTCGACCCGAAGATCGTCAGCACTCCATATGCCAACTTCTTCACCTCACTGTAGCATTCTGTAAGACTATTCCATGCGCCGAATATGAGGGCCTCAACTCGCGGAATTTCTTTTAGAGCTGTCCACTTGTGCTGCGCGATGTGCATGCATTTCTGAACCTCCAACTCTTCCAACTTGCTCTTGAGTTCTGTGAACTTGCCACTCCACAAGTCTTTGGTTTTCAAATCTATCAATTACATTTGAAGCGATCCAGCATCAATTCCAAATGGCTCAATGTTGATCTCATTTGTATTTGTGTTGAGAGGATTTACTATGAACGCGAGAGTACTTTTGTTTGTTTTTAATTGCTCGAATCTCTCAGCGAATCCATTCTTCATGTTTTTTAAAGCTATGCTGAAGTAATTCGTGTCAATAGTTGCATTGGTCTCATCGCGATATTGCTTCAGATTTTTAAAATGAAGTAATTTACCGCTCTTCATGTCTTCAACAAAAAGAAGTAATTTTTTTTCGAAACAAACTACTTCTTCAAGCAATGCGTAGGCTGGGTTGCCCTTTCCTTGCAGTTTTAGATTTAGTTCATTTAGTTTCATTGTGGTATCTACCATGAAGTTGAATTTTTGCAGCCATTTGTCTTCTTCCAATTCGGGATGGTCAATGCTTTTTTCATTGAGGAATGTTTTTATTTCACTCAAGCACAAAGCAAAACGTTGCAATACGTTACCTCTGGAAAGCCATCGCACTTTATTGTGCAGAAGTAAGAAAACTGGCTATATATTTCTTCAAGGAAATCTTTAAACTGGCGATGGTAGAGTGCTTTTGCCAAGATGCTGTTAATAATCTTAATTACCAAGTTCATGACCTCAACTATTTCGGCCGGAAATGTTTGGGCACAAAGCGCTTCTTGATGAATTATGCAGTGAAACGTTAGAATTTCGTGGTTTATTTTTTCCTGAAGAATTGATGTTACCCCTCTATGTATTCCTGTCATACTTCTGGCTCCATCAATTTTATTTATATCGATTCCATTGTCTTCCAGGTATTTTTGCACAGCATTTGCTATATCTTCTCCACGAGTTTGCCCTGAGAGCGGTATCAATCCTAGCAGTTCTTCTTTTGGACCTTGAGACGACATATACCTGACGAAAAGGGTAACTTGTGCCGTGTCTTTTATGTCGCAAGACTCATGAATAGCAAGTGATAAGGCAGAAGCCAGTTGAATGTCTTCCACTTGCATATGTGTTACATTTGAAGACATTTTAGCAGTTCTATCTTGTACTGTTTTAGCAGATAATGGCAAATCTTTGATTTTTTTTCATGATTTCTGCTTTGTTTTTAAAATCACGAAACAGTTCTTCAGATGCACGTATAAAACAATCTTTGACGTACTCACCATCTGTGAATGGTTTTCCTCTTTTTGCAATTTCTAATGATACTGCAAAGCTTACCAGATTTACATTATTGGAAGATTGCGCCCAGTTACTTAGCAGGGAACTTGACTGTTGTTTTTTTGGAGCTCTTCAACAGCTTTTTTTCGTGCGTCACCGGTTGGATATTTACCAGCAAACTGGGTATGTTTTGTAGTGAAGTGTCTCTCCAAATTTGACTTCTTATTGTGTGCGAGTTTTTCGTGGCAAATGAGACAAGTCGGAAGGCCATCTGGTGTTGCATATGAATGCAAACGACTCCGTCCAATCCTGATTGAATTCTCGGTTTTCTTCTTCAGTTCTTTTTTTTTTTACCAGATGCCATGCCGGCGGCGGAGCTGAAAAAATGATTTTTTAAAATTTTACTTAGCTATCTAAAACGGCAAACAATTTATTTACCATTATTACTTCGTTAACACGATCCTCAGATATGTAATCCAATTCTGTTACTGATTTTATTATATTATACGCGTACATACCTTTGAGAAGATAATTCGCTTCTAAATCGTATTCTTCTTGAAACAACAAGCGAATAAACACGCAAAAACCGCAAGCGATTAAAGTAACACACATGCAACGTAACGTCGACCGCGCTATCCGAGGATGACTGACTGACAACACGTCTAGAGTCTAGACCAGGCCTGACCAACACGCGGCCCGTCACGTTAAATTGTGCGGCCCGCCGGGCGATTTTATATTTCTATTGAAACTTTTGTTTTTCGTTGCATGTATACAAAGAATATTAAATAGATTAATATTTGAAATAACGATAAAAAATTAAATTTTAAATTAACGATAGAAAAACCACGTAAAAAATGTAATATAAATTGCGCCAGTAAGTGTTAATTTCTCCAAGGGGTAATCTTGGTTGTGTATGGAAGCCGGCAGTCAAGGCTGACTGGAGACACTAGTCTAGACACGTTTGGGTCCGTCATCGTTCGTTATCCACTGACGAAGTTACTATTTCAAGTGAATCTCTGTTGATGTGTTAGGTTTGTTTTTGACTTACTGGCGTGTTTACTAAGTTTTTGTGTGTGGTGCTGATAGTTGAATAAAAGTGACATCTGAAGACATCCAAAGAAAGTTTGAAATTTATTCAAGTGAGTATATTTTTACTAATGCAGGTAAATTTTAAAATTAATAAGAATTTAATAAAATGTTAAATTGATAAAAGTTATAAATTTTCAAGTTTCAAGCGATCACTATTTGCATTAAGTTTAAAAAAGTTATTAAATATTGGTATTTTTACCAGGGCTTCAGACCGGAACTGAACCGAAAAAATTGCGGTTCTTTAACCGTAAACCGAACCCCAAAAATAGTCCACCTCTGAACCCAAATCGAAATCGAAAACGTTATTTTTTTTTGTACCGGTTTTCAGTTAATTTATACTTATTTCGGTTCAGACACAAATTTTTAACTAAAAGATTTTCAAACCCTCTTTTTATCTGCCGCTCAAATATAGCAAAGAGTAGCTGACTGCGTGCGCTTTCAAGGACTATTTATTGCATTGTAAGCAAAATTCCGCAGAATCCACTAAATGGCATAAAACATTGACAGTTCTTTCTTTCGACACGTTCCCTGCGAGAATTCAAAAAGGATTATGAACTTTATAATCAATAATAATTTATAATAAAAGTATTACGTACTTTATAATTTACATAAAGTTATTATCAGGTTAAGTGCAAATATTTTCCGCTATAGGTTGAGTGCTTGGTAAGCAAATCTAAGGTACAGGGGATTTTTATAAATTTAATTCATGATAATTTATTTCACAAATTAAATTTTTGAAAATTTTAAAAAGATCTCTTTAAAAGACTTTAATGACCCCTAGACGACAACATTTTAATGTAAATCGAATTGCAATCGGAGAGAAAAAAACTGTTCGAATATACGTAAACCGGTTTAAACGGGCTTACGTACTATTGATGGCGCAAACCGGAACAGAACCGAATTTCAAAAATTTTGGTTAATAGAACAAAAACTGGAACGGAAAAAATACGGTTCGAAGCCCTGATTTTTACATAATTAGAAAACAAGAATTCTAAATTTACTTAAAAAAGTAAATTTTTTTGCTCTGTGTAATATACCAATATTCTCCAACTAACATTTATTTGAATTTTTTTTGGTCCATAACGAGGATGAATTCAAAGAAAAGAAAAGTTGTTGATGAAAACAGGAAATTTAATGATCGTTGGGAAAAAGATTATTTTTTCACAATGCAGAATTCAAAATTAATGTGTTTAATTTGTAGAGTCGCTGTATTTAAGGAACATAACATTAAAAGGCATCATGAGACAAAACATATTGAATATGTAAATTTGTAAACAAGTAAAAAGTTTTAAGTTAACTGCGCTTAAATCGCATCTGAAAGCTCAGCAAACGATGTTTGATTCATTATTACAACAACCATCCACCATTGTCAAAGCAAGTTATTCTGTTGCCATGTTGATTGCAAAGAAAATGAAACCATTTTCGGATGGTGAACTGGTAAAGGACTGTTTGGAAGCAGTTTTAAAGATGTTTTGCCTGATAAAAGCAAATTATTTTCAAGTATCAGTCTTTCACGCCAAACTATATGTCGTCGCATTGATGACATTTCAGCTGAAATCGTAGTAACTTTGCGAGATAAAATTAACCAATTCAAAGCATATTCTTTGGCATTTGATGAAAGTACAGATATATCAGACACATCTCAACTTGTGATATTTATAAATTCGCGGTGTGAATCATTCATTCCAAGTGACAGAAGAAATGTTAAATCTTTTACATTTAAAAGACACAAAACTAGAGGAGATGTTTTCCAGGCGATTGAAAAATGTTTAGCCGAAAATAGCTTAAATTTTGAGGCTCTTTCAGGATTAACAACAGATGGAGCACCTGCTTTGGTAGGTAAAAATAAGAGAGCTGTAAAATTACTTATGGATAAGCTAGATTGCAGAGGCTTTAAAACCAATGATATTTTCATTAGTCACTGTTTTATACATCAACAAAATTTATGTGCCCGATTATTATCCATGAATCACGTTATGAAAGTAGTTCTAAAAATAGTAAATTACATTCGTTCACATGCTCTTTAGCATCGACAATTCAAAGAATTCCTTAGCGAATTATCTTCTGAATATGGTGATATCGTATATTTTACCAATGTTAGATGGCTAAGTCGTGGAAAATATTTAAAAAGATTTTTTAATTTAGGGGAGGAAATAGATATGTTTATGAACGAGAAACAAAAATCTGTTCCTGAATTAAGTGATGATTATTGGTTGTTAGACCTGTTTTTTAGTGGATATAACAGAAATAATTAAATAAGGACTTGCAAGGGCAAGATAATTTAATAATCGATACTTGTAATTTCATCAAAGCTTTAAATAAGAAATTATTGTTATTTGAGTGCCAACTTAGAAATAATAATTTCATCCGAGAGATATTGCAACTTAAGATATTTTGCACAACGAGTTGTAAGTGCTTTTGGATCCACATATGCTTGTAAAACATTTTTTTCGAAGATGAAATTTACAAAGAGTTCATCACGTGCTTCATTAACTGATGCCAATTTAGAAAACTAGCTACGATGTGCAACGTCGAACATAAATATAGATTTACAAAAATTAAGTGAAGGAAAGGATAAACAAATATCTCATTAATTAAGACTCGAGAGTTCATTATATTTGAATCATAGTATAACAATAAAATTTTATTCATTTTGTATTTGTATTATATTTTTTAAAAGCATGTTTACCTAAAGTGCGGCCCGCTGTAATGTTACTCGTCATCAAAGTGGCCCGTGAAACCATTTGGGTTGGCCAGGCCTGGTCTAGACGGTGGCTGTTTGGGTGAGACGGAAATGGAATGCAATTGGTTGAAAGATAAACATGGTCACGGAGTCTCATCTCTAAGAACAAAACAATAGTTCAAATTTATCTCATTACGGTCATGTTAAGCGTAGCGATTTGTAATTAACGATTATGAAAATAGAAGCTATTGAGAAATTAGGTACTTAAAAATATATTTTCTTATTTTTTAAGGGTTTTGATAATAAATTATTAATTTTTTCGTATGGAACTGGAGAACCGCAACTTTACATCAAAAGAGCCGCATGCGGCTCGCGAGCTGCAGGTTGCCGACCCCTGACCTAGGGGATCCTCTTTTTGAAGAAGTACGGAGGAAGAAGCGGAGGTTCTCTACAGGAAATTGAATGAATTTTATGGATATGCTTGCATAATGGGTTTTTATCAGGACAATTACAAATATACAAGTGACTGCATAGACTTAAACATTTCCCATCTAAGCACTTTAAAAAACAATGATCTTCTTGAGGACATGCTTTGTAAATCTGCTCTACGATGTATTCAGTGTGATCATTAGATGCAGATTTTATTATCCATGATTGACAACTTATTTCAAGTATGTGATGATCAGGAATTTTCATTGCTGATAAATGTCGTCTTTGATAAGTTGGTGGATATATGCTCTTTGGGCAGTTAGTTAAAATATTATTCTTGTGGGTCATAAATATATCTTCTTCAATTTGTAAGAGGGTTTCAATCAGCTGATTGATTCAATCAGCTTTTTTTAAAATACAGGTTGTGATTCATGTATTTTCCTCGAGAAATTTAATTTCTGAATTTCAGAAAAAGAAAGCATCCTTATCTCTTAATTTGTGGCTGCTTAACTCTTCGTCTCTGTTTCTCCTTCAGCAAAATAGTGATCCAGCCATCGTTATCCTCACTAGTAATGTAGTAGTTGGATAGTTGAGGCTTGGGATGTCTAAGTGAAAATAAAAAGAATTGGCTTTAATACGCTGGAACTGTTAGCTATATATATCAAATACTAGTTGTGATTAATATGTTTTTTAAAAATAAACTTCAGTTCTTAGAAAAAGTTAGTTTTTTATTCACTTTCTGAAAAATGGTCTCATTACAGCTTGTTCTTCAAGGGAGAGGTATTTATCCTGATCCCGAGACAATAAAGCTGAAATCACAATATGTGTCTCCTGATTTCGGTTTAAAATAGTTTGAAACAGGTCCTCAAATTTTGAGAAGCATCCATCAAGGCTATCGTAGGTGTTATTGGTACCTACATGCAACAGAATCAAGTCATAATGATTCTTTAAAGATGAAATCTTTTCCGTTAAACGTTCAATGGTGATTCCTGGAAAAGCTAGAACATGTATTACACTACCTTGTGATTACGATGGTAAATACTGATCTAAATATTTAACCATAGAATCGCCAGTAATTAAAACTTTCAGTTATACTTTACAATTATTAGATAATTTACAGTCAGGAAAAGTAATTAAAAAATAGAAACTGGTCACAGAAAACAATCAAACAAATAAGACTACAACACAAATGCAATCATTCAATTTTTAAAATTCAAATGAACTCTTAAAACATTCAACAAATAGTAAAAATCATGAAAACAAATGGAAATACAACATATGAATGGAAATACAAAAAGCGCTAAACAGTAAAAAATATTTGAGAACTGACAAACACAATTAGTACAAAAATGTATATCAAAAACAAAATAACTTTCGAAACATGCAAGAAAAAGGATAAGCGATTCCAAACAAGCTTCGCAGTACCAAGAAGCATAATCAAAACCACTGACAGCACTGATATCAAGCAAGGTTGTACTGAGCTACTGACGTGATAGACCAATGCAACGCATTCCAAAATCAAAATTGGCTGAAATCGAATTGGCTTCCACGCCAGAAAAGTTTTCGAGCCAAGACGGCGAAACGTATAGCAACCTCCGAAAATCTATAGTAACCCAGGTGTTGCATTTTCGCTCCCAAAAGTTACTTTCCTCATGTCGTGGTGGTGTCGTCCGGCCTTCTTCCAAAATTCATAGAAAACCTCCAAATCCTCCTACAGCCTTCCAACTTGCTTCATCTTAAAGAACAATTCTCTCTCTCTCTCTCAAGCTCTTCATTTCAATACCCTCTGCAATCATCTACTTCACGGAGCCAAAACAGTCTTCTACCTCTCGGTGCTCCACTCTTCGGATTACAGAAGCTGCACATTCCGTCCTATGAATCAGTTGACAAAAAAGTCAACGGATTCCTTGATCTAGTCTGACTCCGTCAGACTTGATTGGAGATTATTAACAACAACAACAACACGTTCCTCATGGCGTCTACGACAGAAGAGGTTAAAGATTGTTCCTTCTCTATAGTCCCCTTCGATTCGAACAACTTCGGTGCGAGAATGAGGTATTTTTCCCACACTAGAAAAACCAGCTATAGCCAAAGGGGATGTCCGAAGCTGTCTTGATAAAAAAGGCTGCATCCAGACCCCTATGTCTCCCCCACATACGACACTTTTCTGAGAAATCTTCCATACCCCATCTCAATGAGAAAGGTTTCACTGATCGGAAGGTTCTTGCTGTGTTGTTTCCTCAGTTAAATGACCTGTCAGTGTGATGGATGGATTTAGTCATTGTGTTTTCCAGTAATCCAGATTCTTATTGTGTTAATAGTCTAATTTAAGTGAAGAGCAAAGTTGATACTCATTGAAAAAGATGTGCGCCGTAAAGGAGAATACGATCGAATAATTATACTAATGACTGATAACTCAAAAATGTCTTTCTTCTCAATGGGTCAGATAGTCATTTTGTTATTACATGTACGAAATTTCGTGTTGTGCTGATACTCCTAACCAGTGGTTGCCAAAGTGGTCGATATAGACCCCCAGGGGCGATATAAAAATAGGAAACATCATTGTAAGGGTAATATTTAATTTGGTTCATATTTTTTCTACTTGGCTACCTTATTTTCGAAATTTAATGACATACCGACCCGTTTACATGATAAAGCTATCACGATTATTCAAGCCTGGACGATTATTTTAGATTTCCAAGCTAAATTAGCCTTATTTACATAAATCATCATTGTTACGAAAATATTTTCAAAACTTTTCGAATCTACGGCAATTGAAAGTAAAAGAGGAAGACAGAAGTACTATACACAAAACATCTTCAAAATTGGAGCGATGGTTTTAAATTGCGCTTTGCAGATTTTGAAAACATGCACATTCCAGATATTCCATTCCATTTCTGCAGATATTGAAAACATCGAATGTAACAAACAAGGTAAATTTATCGAATTGTCAGTTGATCTTGAAGCTAAGACGGTTTTAAGAAAAAGGACTAAGTTACTTTTGGAAGAATATGAATGTTGTAGGAAAATATCCAAAACTTTCTGTGAAAAATATCCAAAAATTTTGCTTGCATTCCCAAGTCCGAACATGGTTGAAGCTGGTTTCAGCCATGTTAATTCCATTTTCATAAAACAAAGAAATAAGCTATATATAGAATTCCGTGGTGTAATGGAATGAACATGATTCGCTCTAGTTACAGTGGCGATTTAAAGCTGAAACTTATAATTTTGAATCCAGCATTGCTCATCTTGTCAAGAGTCACGAAGCACACCCTTCACATTGACAACGTTAGTAAATTGTATACTAAGTTAATAAGTCGGTAAGAAAGCATTTTTATTTCAAGTCTTGAGAGTATTCGTGAAAATATCTTATATATAGCTTATATAAATTACGCGACTCCGATATTTGGTGGGGCAGTGGAAGCCCGGTTGGAAGAATAGCGGATTAGCAATAGAAGGGTTGTGAGTTCGAAACTAGGTCCGTCACGTACGTGGGGGCTGGTGTGCGTTAAATCTGTCGTGACCTCAAATGTCCTCACGCTGACGTGGCGTGGAAGCTTAGAAAGTAGGGTGCTAGCCCAGGTGTTGCCTCGTTATCTGACCGTGTTTTAAAATTACAAGGTATTGTGTGTGTGTGACCTCGGACTTTCCCTTCACGATTCAACTAGCAACCCCACCCCCAGTTTTGGAAGTGCTGTTCGTTTCACAGTTCACACTTAATAAGCCATTAAAGTAGTCAGGAATTTCTTTCGGAGGTACAAAATAGAGATTGAATTTTTATGCTAATTGAAGATTTCGACTTATTACATCAAAAAAGTATTTTTTATTTTGTACTTTGAACCAACTTAGGAATACAACTTTTTATGCAAAATGAATACCTGAACTTTATTACATTTTATAAAAGATATTGGTTCGCGCTAAGTCTTTGTTTAGAATATTAAATTTAGTCCTGACTATGAATTGAAAAACAAAGACATGCAGTATTAAAATTGTTACACCTCAGTTGTTTTTAGTACAGAAATGATTTTACGAGGGTTTTTCGACAAATATTTATTGTTGGTTAAATACATATAATTTTCTATGCAAAGTATAGAGTACTATATACAACAATTATTTTCATAATTCAAAAACTATTTGTTAAATAAATCCATGCATTTTTATAGTATTTTATCTTGAAAACATTTTGAAAAGCCGATTGCAACGCTTTCGAGGTCAGCTCAGGACCCCATTGCCCATCCCCCTGGCCAAGAATATATGCTTTTTATATAGAGTATATAATATAACTGATTTTATAAGGTAAATGCCAGACATTTAAAATATTAAAAAATGTTGTTATCAAGGTCAACTGAAAATAGATATTTATAAAATTATTCTATGTAGGCACTGAAAATTGTATCTGGGAATTTGTCAAAAAAATTCGAATAAATTTAAAACGTCGTAAAAAGCTAATTATCCGAACCCCTAGTGTATTTTTAATCAATGGAGGTTTGACACATTTCCAGTCTGAAAAATTACTATCTCCTTAATTAGTTATATTTATGGAAAATGTGTATGAAATAAAACCCAACTTTTGATACATTAAATTGAGCTATTTTATGCTAAATTTATCTATAACTAATTTCAAAATTTATGACAAATTATAATTAATAATATTTGAAATTTATTATACGACCAGCTAATGCTATAATATTAGGCAATATTTGAGCAACGCGACATTTGTTATTGTGATTGCTAATACATCAATGCAGTTGAACCAGTTTAGTTCTGCTATATAGAACCATTGTGACAGATTTTGTCGAGAATAAGAAAACGTGTGTGTTTTGATCCTTTCAAGCCTATCCAAGATTTGTCCACTAAAAATGGGAAATTTTGAAAATTCCATTCTTTTAGTTGATGCTCGTAGAGTACGTTGAAAAAAATCTAAATCTGTATTAAGGGCTTCTCTGTAACATCATACTAAAATTTGATCACTTTATCGTTTTGCGTCAAAACGTTTAAGAGAAATCAGAGTTTATAGTTGTGAAAAAAATCATTTTTCTATACATTTACCAAAATTATGTATTAAGGAGATTATTTTTAAAAATTTTCTTGATCTTAGGAGGGTTTGAGTAGAATCGATTTACCAACTTCCTGAGCCACCATGAGACACTTTATGTACATGTATTCTACAGATACAAACGATGATTCTGTGTTGTGTATGGTTTATCATCTTAGCATAGGGGAAACGTATTTCAAGAAGTCTGTGGAATCAACATCAATTTAAAATGCCTACAATAAATAGACGCTATAAACTCCTCCCCACAAGGAGGAAACTTTTCTCGAAGAATGAGGGAAAAGTTTTGATGACTCCACTGCCTGAAAAAGTCTCCAGATAGGTGCAGTCATTGGAAAAGTTCAAGAGTTCAAGTACACAAAATACACTGCACATGTACCAGATTATAGCAATCAGTGCCTTGAACTCAAAAATATTATACAAAAAATTATATACTTATTAAAAATTTAGGAAAACAATTTACACTAATGATAAGAAAAATTTAAAATTTTCACACATAATACAAATATCAAAATAAACAATAAACTTACTAATATAAAATAAAAGGATATGAGGTTTATGGGATGCGACTTAATGAATCAGCATTTTGATGCTGTTTCCCCCTCTTATGGACAACCTCGTAATTGAATGGCTGCAGGATCAAAGCCCAACGTAAAAGTCTAGGGTTGGTTCCCGTATTTTTGTCCAGCCAAACAAGGGGATTATGGTCCGTCTGGATGATGAACTTCTGGTGTCCATCCAAATAACATCGCAGCTTTTGGATGGCGAACACGATAGCTGCGCACTCTCTCTCGATGGTACTGTACTTTTGTTCTGCATTTGAGAACTTCCGACTCAAGTACATGACAGGATGTTCCTCACCAATGTCATTAATTTGGGACAAAACGATGCCAATCCCAAGATTTGACGCGTCACATTGGACGAGAAACTGTCTCGAGAAATCTGGACTGTACAACACCGGATTCTCCGACAACCGTTTCTTTAAATTGTCAAACGCCTCTTGACAAGCATCAGTCCATATGACAGCAGCACGACGATTTTTTCCTTTCAGCAGATCTGTAATTGGTGCTGAGAGGACTGAAAAGTCAGGAATGTATTTTCGATAATACCCCGCAAGTCCTAAGAAAGATCGGATCTGCGTCTTAGTCGCAGGGGTCGGAAAGTCCTTTACAGTTTGGATCTTCAATTCTCCAGGTGTTCTCTGGCCCTGACCAACCAAGTACCCAAGATACTTTACGTACGCACGAGCAAACTGGCACTTAGAAGGCTTGATGTGCAGATGAGCTGCATTCATCTTTTCTAAGACGGTTTTCAAATGTTGTAAATGATCTTCCCAACTTAGGGAATAGATGGCTACATCATCCAAGTAAGGGCATGCAAATTCTCCACAGTCTTTCAACAGTTCGGCCATCAAACGACTAAAGTCATAAGGGGCATTTTTCAAACCGAATGGCAATCTCAACGGTCGAAATGTCCCAAAACTGGTTACAAAAGCTGAATATCTTTGGGCTCGTTTACTCAGAGGTATTTGCCAATAACCTCGGGTCAAATCTAGAACGGTGATATACTTGGCAGCTGACACTTTTTCAACAAGCTGCTCAATGTTTGGCAGAGGAAAGTACTGGGTTCTAGTGACCTTCGATAGTCGATGCACGGTCTTGCATCCTTTCCTGGTACTTCTACCAGAATAAGAGGAGAAGTAAAATCAGATTCTCCTGGCTCAATGACTTTGAGCGACAGCATCTTCTCCACTTCCATCTTCAAAATTTCTGTTTGGCGTGGAGACATCTTGTAAGGTTTGGCACAGATGGGCCTCTCAGATTCAAGCTCAATGTCATGTTCAGTAAGATCAGTACACCCCGGCTGGTTTGAGAATGAGCTAGAGTATTTTGATAGCAACTCTCTCAGCTGCTCCTTCTGATCTTCTGACAAGCGACCATTTTGTTCTATGTCTTGCCAAATTTGTGTCATTTCCGAGACTTCAGGCTTCTGCTCGAGACTTGGAATGTCCTCCTCGTTGTCACAGTTCCTAATCTCTTTTAGACAGATTAAATTCACATTTTCGGGTCTCTGGAAATATGGCTTGAGCATGTTCACATGGGATTTGTCTTTTTCTGGAAACTGCACAATGTAGTTGGTTTCGGAAAGCTGTTTAACGACTTTCCCTGGGCCGATCCAATGAACTGCCATTTTGTTAGGCCTAGATGTAGCGACAACCAGCACAAGGTCGCCTTCACAAAATTTACGCTTCACAGCCTTGCGATCATACCATAGTTTTTGTTTGTCTTTGGCGTTCTCCATGTTTTGGACGGCTAATTCTTGACACCTTTTCATGCGGTTTAGTAGCTTGAAGACATATGATACTACGCTAGTCTTCTCTTCCTCGCTTTCCGTCAAGTTCTCGTACAGTAGAGTCATGGGAGTCCTCAAATTCTGTCCATGAACCAGCTCAGCTGGAGTATATCCAGTACTGTCATGAGTAACAACTCGTAGAGCAAACAGGGCATGAGGCAAGATTTTCTCCCAATCAGGTCCTGACTCCAGACACAGGACTCGAAGAATTCTCTTCAAAGTTCTATGTAGTCTCTCCACAGGATTGCTCTGGGGATGATGTACGGAACTTCGCACTACTTTAACTCCAAATTTCTCCAGGAACTCCGTTGTGAGTGCACTTGTAAACGACGTTCCTTGATCGCTTTGCAGCTCCCTCGGGAAACCCATCCGACTAAAGATTTGCAGGAAACTATCGACCACGGTTGAAGAACTAAGATTTGGGACAGGAACTGCATCGGGATATTTGGAAGACATGCAAATTGCAGTGATGAGATACCGGTTTCCAGATGGTGTAGTAGGTAAAGGACCACAAGCATCCACATTAATCTTTGTGAAGATCTCCGAGATGACAGGAACGATCTTCATGGGTGCCTTCTTCTTATCCCGAGGTTTCCCGACTCGCTGACATTGGTCACAAGATCTGACAAATTCTTCAACATCTTTGTAACAATTCGGCCAAAAAAAGTTTTAAAAAGAGCATCTTTAGTCTTGGTCACTCCTAAGTGAGCCGCTGTTCCTTCATGAGACAGTTTCTTTAATTGGTCCCGAAACTTCTCTGGAACAATCAGCAGTTTTCTCTGCGTACCATCCTTGTCACTTTTCAGATAGAACAGCATTTGATTAACGATTGCATACTTGGTTTCCTTTGCTAACTCCTCAGCTTCTAGGAAAAGTGGTTTCAACTCTTTACTCTTGCGCTGCTCTTCGACAAAATCATTCCGTGAGGCTTTAATCAGATCTGGAAGTGAGGCTTCTTCCGCCATAGGCAATACCTCTCCGTCTTCCTCTGTTAACACGGTACTGTCATTCTCTTCTCCAGGACTCGACTCAACTGGATACTCTTCAACTTCGGCTGTCAAAAGACTTTTCTGAGCTCTCGTCTGAACTGCATTAATAACTTGGATCTCCAGCTCCTTATCTTTTTTCATACTCTCGATCAGAGCAACGGTTTTGTTACTTAGTAGGTAATGCTCTTGATCCAGAAAACTGTCTCTTACAGCAGCTTTCGTAAGGACATGTCCCAATTCGCAGTTCAAATCAACTTCTGCAATGGGCAAGCAGACCGGGCTGTCTACTAATGGAGAAGCGAGCCACACATGCTCACCTGTGTACATATGTGGTTTGATAAATTTTCTGGGAATAAGATCGATGCTGGCACCAGTATCTCTCAAGATAGACATTTGGGCTCCATTTACTGTCCCAGCACTAGTATAAGGAGACATCAACTCAGGCACGTGTCTTCCAAAGACTTCATTGGCAGCTACTACTTCAGATCTCTTGAGCTTCGGACATTGGGGTCTCAGATGTGATAACGAACCGCATTCATAGCATCGGAGCTGTCTTCTCTTTTCAAACTCTCTTTCACGGTTTTCGTTGCTTGCGGGTTCGGTTTTGACCGGATGTTTGTTCTTGTCATCCTTGAATGGTACTTTGGGTCTACTTCCACTAAAATGTCCCTTTGAACCTTGATAGCCATACTTCTTTGGAAATTCCTTCTTCCTGAAACTCTGCCTGATGGTTTCGTACTCCTCGATCACTTCTGCCAATTCAAAAGGTGTCTTCAACTTCATCCATTTGTCAAGAAAATGCTCCTTGATTTGATCTGGTACACGATACTTCAATTGCTCGGCAACGATTAAATCTTTTAGTTGCTGAAAGGTTTCAATTTCCAATTCAGCAAGCCATTCAGTGAAGTAGCTGTACAGTTCATGAGCATAATTTCTCCATGTTTTCTCTGCTGTTTTCTGATGTCTGTAGAAACACTGTTTCAATTTTTCAGCGTTCATTTTGTATCGTTTCAGAATGAGATCTTTCACAACATCATAATTGTTGGCCACTTCAGGAGGTTCTCGGGCAAGCATGTTAGATAACTCGGCTGGCAAAACGGCCAGCAAATAAGCCACCCAGTCCTCCTTCGGCACTCGAGCCATCTCTGCTTTCCTCTCGAAATTGATCAAATACAATCCCATTTCATCCCCTTTTTCGTCAAATTTGGGAGTGATTTGGGTAAGTTGGATTTTTCTGTTTCTATCCGCCCCATTTTCAGATTCCTCTTCAGACCGGCGAAATTCCTTCTGAGCCATTTCTAGTTTTTTAATTTCGAGTTCATGTTGTCTGACCCTTTCCCGTTCTTGTCGTTCTTCTTCTTGCCTAGCTAATTCTTCCTCACGAATTTTTTCTTGTCTAGCTAATTCTTCCTCACGAATTTTTTCTTGTCTAGCTAATTCTTCCTCTTCCAGTCTATCTTTTATGACTCGTTCCATGATTATCGTTACCTCCTCCCGATCGAAATTTGGGCTTTTTAAAATTATTTGTTTAATATCCGCAACCTTGCACGAAGTTGGTACCTTCTCACCAATTTCTTCCGCAACAGCAATTAAGTCCTGCTTTCTACCAATTGCAAGAAATGCCATGATTAAGGGCCAGGGGAAACACTATCAAAAACCTCTATTAAGGTATTAAATTCCAACAGAATTCACAAGACTTTATCAAAGAATTAAATTCGCTAATTCTACGTTACAACTTTCTTACCGAACAACCAAAAATCAATAGAAATAATTTTCGAACACATAAACAAATTAAAATTTTCATTCATTAAAACAATATCTTTTTTTTAAAGATGTTTTCAAATTGAGAAGAAAATAAACAGTTAAAGAAAAATTCAACTAAAGAACAGCTGTTTTGAAAATAATACTACAATTAAAATACAATTCAGAATATAAACTCAACTTTCCTGTCTAATCAAGAAAAGGTATTTTCAGTTCAAAAGAATTCCCTTTTCTCTATGAACAATTGATTCACACTCAGAAGCATAAATGCACACACAAAAATATAAAACAGAATATCATTCTTTTCCTTTTCTTTTTTTTTCGTCAACAAACACAGGAAGTGAATAATTCAAATCCACACTTTCAGATTATTTTTTTTTCGAGTTCTTTTTCTGAACACAAAATGGTCTCACATTTGCCAAATTAGTTACACAAAGCAATTTCAAATTACTAACAAAAATTTCCTTAAGTACACAAGTTAGACATTCAAAATTCCGCAAAATAAATAAACAATTCTAAGGGGTTTCTTAGTCATTTAAATGAGCAACAAATGAAAATGACAATTTCAAAACACTCCAAAACTCTTTTAAATGAATTTCCGATTCATTCAGAAATATAACAAAATATTTTCCAAAGCAAAATAACCCAAGACGCACTAAATATTGAAAATTCTAGGCATTTGGTGCTGTTGACAACACTCATCAAAAAGAATTATACTTGTAATTCAAACTATATACTTCTACACCAAATTTGTAATTCTATTTTGAATCATACAACAGAATCAAATCAAATTTTAACAACACTTCAATTGTCATCAGATAGCATCATACAAAAGAACACAAAACAAACTAGGCTATCTCAATTTAAAATTTTAAAATAATTCTCTTTTCTCAGAAAACAAAACTCAAACTGACCATTTGAATAGTTCTAATTCTAACCATTCAGAACAGAAAATTCTTTTTTATATACCACATGAGTGTCCTAAATTTTTTTTTTTTTTTTTTACAATCAAACAAAATTTTAACTATATCAGTCTAGCTAAAATAAGAATAGTTTTGCAAATCAACAGAATAAATTTGCCTTTCAAAATCAGACAAAATTTTAACTATATCAACCTAGTTAAAATAAGAACACTTTTTCAAAATTATCACTCCTTTTACCAAACAAAATTTTAACTATATCAGCCTAGTTAAAATAAGAGAGCATTTTTGCATATTACAACTGCCTTTTACAAAACCAAAACTGCATGAAACCAAAACAACGATTCTTCAATGAACCAAAACTCAACATGCAAAACTTTACAAATTACAATTAAAAAGGCACTGTTGCTAATGAAATCTGGTACTCACCCAATAATTTGCACTGGAGATATCAGCAATACCAGGATCGTATCCCACCGCTGCCACCATTTCTTCGTCGTCTGTACTGACTTGCTCAAAATTTTAATTACCATCACAAGGAATACTCCCTTTTTGGTTTAAACCATTTTAATGAACTCACAGACACAGTACAAACACGACACACAACATAAATAGAAAAGGTAGTATATATCAAAATCCACACATCTCAGTCTCGATCACTCTCCAAAAAACACAACCCACACGTCTCTCGCCACACTCGTTCTTAACTCTTTCCTTTCTCAAAGTCCTTCTGGGCATGCGCAAGGGCGCCATCTATCTTAGTCTGAAGTCTTTACAACGCCCTTTACATTTTCTTTACCAAAGCTAGCAGCTCACGAGATTTACCACTACAATGTTTTCTTTTCAAATTAAAGTCTACAACATTCAACAAGATCTATCGTCATTTAATAAACCAAAAAACGTGTTAAATAAGTAATAAACAGGAAAAAGACAATGAATTATCCTTAAAAAAATAAAGCGAACAAAGTTTTTCATAACTTTGAACTGATATTTCTTTATTACTCAAAACAAAGTGACCACATTTTTGATGATATAACTAAACATTTTGATGATAAATTCAACTTCTAGTATAGTGGTAAAATTTTACTTTCACTCTTCAGTAAAATATATTTCAAGAGTTCCCAAATTGAAATAGATCCATGGTTATTAATTGCAATGAAAAATGTAATAGGTATGTAATAAACTGTAAAAGCGTATTAAATTGCCTTTAAAAATAAATAGTAATAGTGGATTTATCACTTTAAACTTAAATATTTCCTTAATTCGCAAAACAAAGTGATCAAATTTTTTTTATGTCAGAACTGAGTAGAAGCCATGAAAAATTCAGATTTTGGTTGTGTGTACGCCATATACAGTGGCTCCCAAAAGTGTTCGTACACTTACGAATTTCAATGAAATACTGCTCTATCCATTAATAAAAATTAATATTTCAGAATGGGAATTTTTTAATAACATCTATAACTCTTGTTCTTTTTTAACAAAACTAAAAAAAAAAAATTTAAAAACATGGTAAAACTTTTTTTGGAAAATCAATAATAAAAAAATAACAAAAATTTACCTCACAAGTCTTCGTACACTTTAAAAATCTCTACATATTAGTAAATATTGTAATATTTCGGTAAATTAGTACTTAGTAGGATATCCTATAGCATCCACAACAGCTTTTAAACGTCTGGGAATAGAGTTCACTAGTTTTTTTGTAATTTCTGCATCAATGTTCCTCCATTCTTCAATCATTACTGTTTTTAGTTCGCTTTTCGTTTTAATGTCGTGTCTTCGTACTCGAACCTCCAGTTCTCTCCAAATGTGTTCTATTGGGTTTAAATCCGGCGATTGAGGTGGTGTTTTCAGAATTTGTGACAATTATAGACACCAGAGGAGAACGTTGAGAGCCGTGTGCTTAGGGTCGTTATCTTGATAAAAAACAAAGTTGTTTCCAATACCCAAATTTTTGGCTGATAACTTTAAATTGTCTTTTAAAATATTTAAATAAAGAGCATGATTCATTAAATGATCAATAAATCATGATCATCATGATCAATAAATACCAAATTACTAGTCCTGATGCTGACATGCACCCCTACACAAGGACACCTCCACCGCCATGCTTTACAGTTCCAACTAAGTTCTTGGGATTGTTCCTCATTTTTTCATCTCCATACAATTATACGCCCATCGGAACCAAACATGTTAAATTTCGTTTCATCTGTAAATAAGACATGATTCCAATACGTTTCGGGCTTATTTATAATTGATTTTGCTAAGAAAAGCCTAAGCCTTTCTATTTTTTGAACTTACAAAAAATTTTCTTCGGGCAGAACGCCCATTTAATCCAGCTGATCTGAACACTCGTCGAACTGTTTCAGACGAAACTGAAGTAGAAAATTTTACAGCACTCAAACGTGGATTTTTCACAAATTTTCTACTATAAATCTCTGATCACGTTGAGTTAACTTTGCCGGACTACCTTTACTTTGTTTTCGATCCGATTTTCTTCTTTAAAGCGTTTTATCACATACTGCACCGTAGAATGAGATAAATTTACTAATTTAGAGATATTCCGAACTGATTTACCACTACTATGATGAAAAATAATCAATTTTCGAATGCTGTTCGTTGTTTCCTTACGACTACGAACCATTTTTAAATAATAAATAGAATATTACGAAGTAATCAAGCAAAGATTAAAGCCAAACGATTTTTTTAAATGTCAACACAATGCAAAAATAAAAAAAGCGATAAACGATAATTTTATTTATGAATTTATCCGAAAATATTTCGGTGTACGATCACTTTTGTGACGTGTTCTTTCTCTGCCTCCTTGCATTTTCATTTTTATAAAAAGAAAATGAGTCAATATTTTTTTAAAGAATGTTAGGTTTTATTCAGAACCACATGGAAATGATATGAAAAAATATTGCACTTTATATTCGAATTCAATTCCAGGCTACAGCGCTTTTTCTACAAATTTTTAAAGTGTACGAACACTTTTGGGAGCCACTGTGTATATACAGTAGCTACTACATTAAAATTTCTCTTTATCAGTGATAAAATCTTGCAGTCTCGAAACATTCCCGTGTTTTACTCATGACAAAATTTACTGTCACTGTTTCTTGCAAAAAAATTTATTTTAGTGCTTTTCCCTTCATGTAAATTTGTCTGAAATTAAAGACAAATCGCAAGTTTCAATCAGGAAAGTTTTTGAATAGCTAACAATCAAATTAAGCCAAAGTTCTATCAGCAATTTGTTGAGTAAAGTGGGTTTCGTATTTTGCTCAATCAGGGGGAGTCATAGCATTTTGTGTACTCCTCAATTGCAAAAATGGAGAGCTTCGCAGTTTAAAATCTCCCTTCCAAATGGTAAAGAAATCTCAAAAATAAAACTGATTTTGAATTTTCAAAACATGAAGGTGTTTATAAATGATGCACCATCCTTTAAGATGGCGCCCCCACTCTGTAGCAGATTTCTTCATAGAGGAGAGATAATTCTATTCAACAGCAATTCTTCGAAAGACGGGGAAAAGATGACTCACTAATAACTTCAGTGAGAAAACGTCTCAAAGAAGCTAAAGCCAAAAGATGCGCCAAAGCATTTGCCAAGAAAGCGATAACTAGTGAAATGTGAGTTGCCAAGCACGATAACTTGCCAAATATGATTACCCTGAAAACAACCCTAATTACCCGCCTCAGACACTGCATTTTCGCTCCCATTTAACACTAATGGATCCCGGACCGTCAACAGCCGGTTGTGTGTTGCTCTAGTGCGACGTTAACTACCTACTGATGCACGGATTTTTGTATGCTGTCTTTAAAAAATACTTGTTTAGTTGATTTCCAGAAGCTCGCCCACAAGTACCAGACCTCTTTTGTACCAAGATAGATTTAAATACTAAACAAAAGCCGGGATTGAAATGTATTAGAATCCCAAGATTACTTCATAAAAATTCAAGTGTTTAACATTTTATAGCTTTTCTGAAAAGGTATACTGTGTGGCAAAATGTTACTTTTGAGAAAGCCATTTAAAAGGCCCAAATGGGAATTCTTTTGGATTATCGAGATGGGAAAAAAGTTTTTCTAAGAAACACTTCATTTTAAAGCATGAAACCTCTATTAAAAGCACAAAATATAAAAATTGATTTTTGGATCGTTCTTTGATTATGGACTCGAGAATAGCCCTTTGTTTTGCTCCAGTGACATAATTCAACTACCTATCAAAATAGATTTTATTCTCTGGGTTATCTTAGTGATTTCCCAAATTGGTATGCCCACTGCACTCTAACAGCCTTTCTAGTTGTAGGCAGCACAAATTCGATTCTTCCCTGGGTGTATTTCTCACCTGTTATACTAGAAAAATGTTTTACCTGAAAAAAGATGGTCACTTGTGGTTAGTAAGTGAATTTCTTTTCCAACTCCTTTAAAAATCAGTACTCTAAAACATAATTCATATTTAAATATATACATGAAAACATTTTTATGTAGAAATTTTGTATGAGCATATTTTGCTAATTGGAAGTGTATCATATTTTTGGCCCTGGTTAACACTAAATATTTGGTTTGCATCATTTTTTTAAAATCTCACACCAGTAAATGAATCTTTGAATTTGTATCTGCTGTTCTTCCTCATAAACAGTGAAAACACAGCATATTGACTATTCTACAAAAAGCATTTAATTTCATTGCTTTGTAATAATTTAACCTATTTAATTGAAATCTAGATACAAATGTAACACTTGGTTATGAGTTAGAATCCCCATGTGCTGAAGTATTCTGGCTTTTTCAAAGCTAGCTTCCCCAGCCTTCTAGGAAGGCATGCCCTATGGTGCACTGGGATAATGCAGACTGCCACATTCTTGCCAATTACTGCTTTAAGGATCATGCAATAAATAAGCTGGCAATAGACAGACTTGAATGACAGGTACAGCATTTTTCTAAAATCCATATTTGTTCTTACAAGTATTCAAGTGAAAAACCGAACGAGCGGTCATTGTAGAGAAAATGTTTTTTAAGCAATGAAATTTTTGCTTTGCATTAAAATGAAGAAAATTTTTTCATAATGCAGGTTGGAATTATTTGCATCTCATTAAAATCTAAAAGTGTACGAAAGTAATTTTAAAACTACAAAATTTGTGACACAATATCAGTAAAAACATTGGTTAAATCCTAGCACACAGTTCACATCTTATCAGTCATTCTGACCATTAATATAAATTTGATGACAAAATATTGAAATGATGTGCGTGATGCAGTTAACTAGATAATGGTAATTAACATCGCATTGGAGCAACGCAACGGGCTGTTGCAGAGTCCAGGATCAATCCAGAAGAGAAAGATCCAAGAACAATATCCCATAATTTTGAACTATGGTCAGATGACGAGGCAAACACCTGAACTTCCACACCACAACAGATTTAATGTGCACCAGCCCTTCGAACTCACAACCCTTCAGTTGCTAATCCATTATTCCAACTAGGACTTTACTCTAAAACTTGGATGTATGAAATTTGGTTAAGTACAGAAAAGCCTATGGTACTTACGTATTAACCGCATGCCAGCGATTAATCGCCAAATCTGTTAGAAGGGGTATAAGACGGAAGAACGAACAATCTGGTTATATTCACTGCCAAGTGAACCACAAATACAATTTCATTGATTCTGAAACTGGCACACACAGAATATAGAATGCATCTGGGGAAGGGCAAAATAAAAAACATCGAGTCCTACCTCGCAGAGTTATGTGGAGGAAAAAACAAGCCTCAAATGATAATACATTTGATGCCATCTAAGGGCAATTGCTAAACATTTTCCGCCCAAAACAAAACTTGGTTGATATTCGCCAATGGCATATGGTTAATACGTAAGTACTAAGCCTATTATTACATGAGCACATTAAAAGCTTGCATTAGTCAGAATATTTTAAGTACTTTATTTATGTTCTAGACATTTTATAGTATGTTACTGTTCAAATTAATAAACCATACAAAAAACTAAAAATGAAAGAGCATTGAAAGATTCTTGTTACCTTTCAAGCATAATTCTGAAATATTAGTTATTTGGGTACTTAACAACTACTAAACATTGGTCAAATAATGTATGGAGGAACTGGGATACAATTAACAAACGCGAATTTTATAAAATTTGAAATTTTATTAAAAATATTATTGAAGAGCTATTTTAATACAAGAATACCTATTCAAAAATAACAATTTTTAAATTTCATATAGCAAAAAATATTCATTCAGCTTTCTTTAAAACAGGGAAAAATAGTCCACTTTTAACGTCCTCAAACTTCACATTATTAACACCAGATATAAGTACCATAAACATTGTTTTATCCACACAACAATCATAAATTTCTTTCACAACATCATTCAACTCTAAAATGGATTCTACAAAATGAGCAGAATCAAACTTGAAGTGAGTTATCGTAAAGTCAAAGTCATTCATGTATTTCAATGTTGCTTTTCTAATTTTATTCACAGTGGGCTTTGTACGTTTATGTACATTAGTCCGAAGCATATCGGGAATATATTTATCAAGAGAATCCTTATTACCAACTAAGCAAACTGTTTTTGAAAATTTTAAAAGTCTACCAAAAAATCCATCATGTGTTTGATCACTAGATATCTTTGCTTGTGAATTTCCATTACAGATTGATGAATTCAGATCTAATGTACCACTTGTATTATTGGAGCTATCATTTGCAAGGCAAGCATCTCCAAACTGGATTGCGTTATTATCTAACTTTAATTTCACGAGCTTCATACTAGCAATAGAATCTTCAACTGGATTATGACCAAGTTTGTTATTTTGTATGACTTCTTTAAGATGATACCAAGTAAGTCGCTTTAATGAATCCTTTTTAGCTCTAATACCACTTAGATTGAAAATAATACTAGTATCAATGACATATGGATGTATCATTTGCAATGCATGCAAATCAAAATTCAGCGATTGACCACACAAAATTGCATCAGAAGGCAATATAGCTTGAATATGTTTCTGAACATCTTTTAATTTTACAGTCACATTTAATAACATTTCTTCGGTTATTCCACTATACTTGGTCATATAATTTACTATTTTCGTATCAGGTTTGACTAGTGAATGATAAATAACGTCAAGATTTTCATTGACGATGGCAATCCTTGTCAACTCGTTTTGACCCATCTCAGTCCGGCACATTTCACAGTCAATGGCAAACAACGGAGAATCTTTTGTTACGGGTGAATACAATTCCTTGGTAAATACATAGTTCTTACTTTTGGAATACTGAAACACATTTTGAGGTAGCGGATAGTTTTCCATTACTAATTGTATGGGGCTGAGTAACAAATGAAGTTTAGATGGTACTTTCACATGCTTTGCAGTAACTAACTTTACTTCTTTTTCCTTAGGAAACATTGAAGAGTAAGAATCAATGTTCTGGATGTGATAATCCATCACTCTGTGCAGTGTTGAAAGTTCAACAGAAAAAGGAATATTAGGAGTAGCAATTTCAATGACATCAGGGAATATATTCAGGACATCACTAAAATGTGAAATGTTGTCCAAGATATCAGACTTAGCAAAACCTTCTATAACCAGCAATACAGTTTTACATACATTTTGAGGCTGCTCTAATTTCGCCCAGCCCAGTTGGTATAAAGAGCTATGTCCAATCGTTGACCTAAGCAACAGATGATACAGGTCTTCTGTAAACAAAGGATCGAGGTCTTTTGCACAATTTAACGCATTATTTTCCGGGGAGTTATGCTTGGCTTTTCGTCCACGTTGAGTCAGGTAAAAACATGGATCTACTTTGGGTTTCTTTATATACAGCTTCAATTCGTCTTTTAAAGTCTTATAACTCTCAGTTAACGTTTCGGGTTTCTTCATTGGCAGAGAATCTACACTTTTATCATTTTCGAAGAGATTCAAAAAAGCTTCAAATTTCCTTTTCTTAGCTTGAAAGCGCTGCGTTTTTTTAATGTTCCACGTAACTAACTTTTTTGGAGCTTCCATGACAAATCTAAACAGTGGACAAAGAACACAGGAGACAGCAAACCTTCACAGAAGCAACTTAAACCACAGGTTAGAATTTTTTGCTCAGCATTGTTTTATTTTATGGATAATTAAAAAACGCTGCATGTGGCTCAAAATTTCTTTAATTGCAGAGCGTTACGGTTAGAGTTGCGATATACAATACAGAAGGCATGTTTCAATTTCTTGATTTTATATTAAAAAAGCACAAAATATCTAAAGTAGGGGATAAATAATTCATGTAATCATTAGAATTAATTTCATTTTTAGTTCCTTTAGGTACCATTCGTTTATTTATTTGTTTCTGTTGGAAAATAAATTCGATTTTGAATGAATAAGCCCCAGTTAATTAGTTGTTTTTTGGTACTAAATTCTTCGACTTCACCCGTGACTGAAAACGTTTGTTTTTGTTTGTATTAAAATTCTAAAAGTTCGCTCTGCATAAAATGAGATCTTGAACACATGTATTTTTTTTAACATGCATTCGGTGTGCAGTTTTTCCTCAGCCGTACGAATATTGAACCAAGCTCACAGAGTGAAATGGATGTCCGGGCAACACTCGAACATTCGACGTAATCAAGAAGTAAATATACTTAATACTGTGTGAAACGCGTTTCGAAATTTTCATACGCATATTCTCAAAATGAAGTTAACGACTGTTTTATTGCTTCCACAAACGTGGAAGATGTAATGATTTGCAAAATAAGTCCTTGTCCTATTTTTACGTTTAATTTTTTACAATTCGGATGTTTTAATTTTCTGTTGTAGAACTAAGCGAAGTGAATTGTTTTCAAGGTTTTTGTATTTCCAAATTTGTAATGCACTTTTGATTATTTCAATCCTGAAATCCATTGAAAGAACTTTCTAAAAAGAACTTGCGACACTGTTTATATCATTTCCAGAGATTAAGCCCACAATTAGTATTACTTTAAAATTAATGAACAATTTTTAATTAAATTTCTATCGGACCAGCTGTAATACAAGTAAGCAGATATTGCCAATTTTTTGGCTCCAGTTGTACCTAAGTGATGCTAATTTTTGTCAAATCGTGCATAGGGATAAAAGAAAGAACACTAAGCACAGCTAAAAGGAATTATTCTTTTAAAATTAGTTGAAAAAAATCTAAAAAACGAATCTAAAAATTATTACTGCTTTATTTCAATGTTACCATACTTTAATCTATCCTTCAAAAGGAGCATAATATAATGAATTAATGAACATAGTAATTAATAAACATCTAAAAGCTTGAGAAAAGTAGTCTAATCAGAATTTTTTATACTGCAATATTTATTATGTATGCAGTTTCTAGATGAACTAAAATGTTTAGAAATTTTCAAACAAACTAATTATAAGATGTGTAACAGATCTATTTTAAACAATCTCTAACTAAATGAGATTTATTCATGAAGGATATCACAAACACAGATTCAGGTACTTGTAATGAGAAAAAGAATGCATAACATTTGAACTTAGTTTTTGTTGCCAGGCAACAAATGCTAATATTTTATTGCTTTCAATACCCCTCAATAAAATAAATTTTTTAGTTCAACAGTTTTTTTGCAGTCTCAAATCGGGTCTTGGACAAAGGTTTTGTTAAAATGTTTGCAATTTGATCCTCTGTTTTAATGTACATCAAATTCAATGCTCCATCTAACACTTTTTGTCTCACAAAGTGGTAGCAAATATCAATATGTTTCATCCACTTATGATGCTCAGGATTTTTTGAAACACGAATTGCAGACAAATTGTCTTCGTAAATAACAATTGGATTTTCCTTTCTCTGTAAAACTGAGCTCAAATGATGCCTCATAGTCAGCAAACCTCACTAGCAGCAATACTAAGTGCCACATATTCAGCCTCTGTTAATGACAAGGCCACAGGTACCACAGTGCAACCAAACACCTTAAATGTAAATCCCAGGGTACTTTTTCGATCACTGATATCTCACCTTCAGTCAGCATGTGCTTATCCAAACAGCATTGTCTATTCTTCATTTCTCAGATAAATTAATTTAAGTACTATAGTTCCTTTGATGTGTACCTCAACAACCTCTCCAAAGCTTTCCACAATGGTTCATCACTTTTGTCTTGATAGCGTGACAGGTATCCAATAGAAAATCCTAGGTCTTGAACCCATTGTTGCATATAACAAGTAGCTGATCGCTTGTTTGCACTTTTCCTTATTTGTTCATCAATAATTCCACTTTGATTTGTGAGGTTCAGACATCTATCTATAGGTGAAGCGACAGGGTGACAATCTTCCATTCCAAATCTCTAACACATGTCTTAGGAATTCTGATTGGTCAATTTTTAACTTTCCTTTTTCTAGATTATGAACTATATACATACCTAGATTTGTTGAAACTCTTCCCAGACCTTTCATCTTAAAGTTATCAGCCATAATCTTCACATCATTTTCGTTTTTTTCATTTGAACTCACTATTCAACAAACAGAAGAATAAGCATTGCATTTTCTTTAATCCTGATACATAAACAATACTCATATTCAGATCTTCTAAATCCATTTTTCAATATATCTTCAGTGAACTTTTCATTCCAATATTGTGATGATTTCTTCAGACCATACATATTTAATCTAAGTACAATGGATTTCTTAGTCTTTATTCCTTCAGGTACTTTCAAGTACACTTCTCTGATGTCCCTATGCAGAAAAGCACTGCTTATATACATTTGATAAATAGATTGTTTGCTATTGCCAAAAGTATTCACACTGTTTGCAATTTTGCTACAGGATAATATAATTCTGAATAATCAAAATCTTCATCTTGTTGAAAACCTCTTGCTACCAAACGTGCCTTGTATTTTACTATTCCATCTACTACCTTTTTCTTGAAAATTTGATTTCATTATCTCACTTTTTCATGATTTACGGAATATTACATAACCCCTGTCTCATTTTTGTCATCCCAGTGTCCCTTTTTTATATCAAGGAGATGATCAGCCAAAGGAAAGTCCCCACTACACACTTAAAGTTTTCACAATTGAAAGAATTGTCAAAGGATTTAAGGTGACAGGAACTTGCTCTTTAAATGAAAACATTTAGTGACAAAGGGTTGGTTGTTTTTTGGGGTTTTATAGCACAAGAGCCATATTTGGCCATGCTTCACCAGACGCAAGACATACAATATCAATAGACAGACACACAATGAAAGCCTTACTGACACAGAAGAGAGAAATACACCCAAGGAGGAATGCACCTGACAGGAATCAAACCTATGCCTCTGACAACTCGAAGGTTGCTAGTGCACCTACTAAGCAACAATGGCCCCAGTGGGTTTCTGTCATCTTATGTTACTAATCAATCAACCTGTTGAATGCATGATACATTCCACAGAGGCCAAAGTCTTAATGCAGATAATAGGCCTTCATATTATGCTGACTTGCCCTTCAAATGTAACAGTGATTAATCTCGAGCCTCTACTGGTTTTGATCAGGAGAAATATATTGTTTGAATTGGTTTACGTAACATTATTTTAGCAGAAATAATTTGACTTCATCCAAAAGTTGTTCCAAGAAAAAGCTGAAGAGTAGTGAAGGGAGTATTCGAATATGAAAGTACTCATGTGCTCGATACTTAAAACTATTTGTTGTACTCGATTCGGATGCCAAAGTACTCTGATCCAAGATATTCAGATACAAGAGTATTCGGATACCAAGGTATTCAGAGTACTCATCCTAGGTATTCGGACACCAAAAGTACTCACCCTGTGCATTTGAATACCAAAGTATTCATCTGAAATAGCAGTATCACATTGCAAGGGTATCCATGTTGCTCATTAGAGTTATGTTTCTAGTCTCAATTTTGCTTTTTCCAATTTTACGTATCTCGAAAATGCATGTGCTGAATGGAATGTCGAAAAATTCCATCAATTAAAAGATGGGAAATTGCTTCCAGAAAATTTCAAATCCAAAGTAAATTACACACATATGGTTTGCCTTTTATTTTTGAAAATCAAGTTCGAATTTCTTTAACCTTTCAATTTTAATTCTAATTAATTTTAGAAGAATTTAATTTAATTTTCAAGCTTTTTATTTTTGACATTTAAAGTATCTGCATATAAGATACTACAATGCTTGAAATCAGGGTATGCCGATTTAAATCAGCTTGATTTAAATCAAAATTTTAAGTTTTATTTTTCTTTCTGTTATGTTTAATAATACTGAAAATTAAATACTGAACAAGATGCATGTTTTATTCAAATAAGTTAAGAACTTCGATCGTATTGAATTCACCCCAAAATTATATTGAAATCATTCTCCCTTTGAAGACACTAAGTAACAGTATTTTCTGATTGGGATCATAATTACCAGACAAGTATTTTCATCTTGAGCCATTGACAAATAGATGTCACTCACAAGGCTGATCATCAGTGTTGGTTTTGTTTTAAACATTCAGTGTGACTAAATCACACATGGCTAATTTTAAACCATTCACCATGTGATGAGTGAAGATGCTTGAAATATATTCACCCAAGTTATTGAAATTGTGGCAACTTTTTTTCTTTTCTAAGATGTTCTAGTTATTTATTTAGTATTGTAGTCTGTTCATAAAAATATAAAAGACACACCGAAAATATTTTCTGCAGTATCGTAAAAGCATTCCAATTTTGCACATAAATCTTTATAATTGGCAATTTTAATAGTTTCATTTTGTTTTGTGTAATATATTGGTTAATTTTTATTCGAATTTATTGGGAAATTTTATGTATTGATCCCTTAGAATTCTTTATACTGCTAGAATAACTCTTCAATATTTATGGAATTGAAATTTGGAATGTAAAGTTAATTCACTCATCTGATAATTGAGTCAGTATGTTGAGAAAAGATAATGTATTGAAGTGGAAAGCTATTGGAATTGATAAATTTTTTATTGCAAGCTCAAAATTCCACATTTGTTCTATGCTGTTCATAGAGAAAAGCTTCATTTTTTTGTTTCACATATGAACTTTTTTTGTGTGCTTCAAATATACCTATGAATACTTGTCAGTGATTAAATAATTTGAAAAATAGACATTTGATTTAAAATTTATGCATTTTCATGTCTTCTCATTTTTTACTGTTAACTTACTTAAAATAATTTTTTCACCAATAAGTTATTTTTGCAAGCTAAAAATTAATAAAAAGTATGATTTTTTCTCAAAAGCATATCTCATACCAATTAATTATTTTATCAAAATAATTGAGGTAATTTAAAACACATTATTCATATATGGTAAATATCTGATGCCAAAAAAGTTCTGAAATTTGTATGATTGAAAAAATTGGAAAAACATGGAATTGGAATGAGGAAAACCATTGCTCATCTTGGCATTTGGGGCACTGTCTATTTACTCTATCATGTGATTTACTTTGCTAATTCCTGTCGTGTTTTAATCTTTCAAAAATTTACCCGGCTATGTTTCTTAGTACATTAATGTTTTAAATAAAAATATTAATGTTTAAATAAATCAAAACTATCTAGAAACTATACTGTAGTTTCTGTATCTCATGTCCAACAAATTTAAACTTGTACGGGCAAATAATTAATTAAAATAAAAAATCTGATTTAAATCAAATAAATCCAATGTTTTTTATTTAAAAAAAACCATGATTTTTTTCATACCCTGTTTGAAATGCTTTTCTTTTTCTTCAAAATAACTGTATTTCATTCTTAAGATGGCTGTTATTTTCTTTAAAATATCTAACAATAAACAAAATACTGACAAAATCTTTATTACTGTAGTAAAATGATTATGAATATTTTTTCTGCTTTGACTACCTCTTCTCACATCTTCATTCTCCAAACAGTGGTTGCAAAAATAAAAAGTGAATTTCCATGAACAAGATTTGAGTATTTAATGTAATTGATTTTGTAAATATTTACAGAACCATTCTTGTACTTAGATCATCCGAGATGTGTCACTTTTTACGATAAGTTTACAGAAATAATTTTAAGTTTGATCCTGGCTATTAAAAATAACAAAATACTTTTTACATTCATAAAAACTTTTTAAAAGCGTTTTTAAAGAGTTTATTTAAAAAGTTTCATACTTATGCTCGGGGCTTCCTCCAAAACAAAATTCTGGCTACGTTCCCTGTTAAAAGTGATTATCAACGATTTCCTCAAAATATGGTAGAAAATCAAATCTTTCCAATGCGGAAACTAAAATTTAAAAATCATGATTTGTAAAATAAAAATAAAAAATACTTGACACATATATTTACTATTGCAGAAAATATATGTGTGACCAGAAAATTCAGCAATTTGTACATGGGATTAATTTTTGTTCTTTAAAACACAATTTATCTATAATTCAAATAGATTAATAGAAGTATTTTCATATTTTTTTACTTTAAAAAAATTTACTTTAATGATTTGGAAAAGAAAAAGTGTAAATATAATTTAGATTTAAAATTTGAGTCTTGTGAAAAATAAATTCCTTTTTTAAAGCACAGCTTGATCAAAATATTTAAGAAAAATGGAATAAATTTGATTGTCTTGTCAAAAATTATCATTAGCATTAAAAAAACAAGCCACCACCGGTTTGTTACAATTCCAGTGTTCTATCCACTATGCTAGGGTTATAATAACTAGGTGTTATTTTTAAATAACAGCCTTATATCGTAGTTTTCTGATTCTTACTATCGATTAATTGTTTTTGTATATGTATTCGATTGCTTACTCAATTCTCAAAAGTACTCGATTTTGCTCATCACTACTGAAGAGTAAGACTGATATAAAAGACCATATAATATTAACAGAAATTTCAGAAAAGAAATATTGAAAAGAAAACACAAAAATGTGTTGGATTTCATGAGATATCAGTGATGAAACTCAATTTTCTAAAACCCTTTCAGAAGCACATACGTGATGACTAAAAGAAAAATCTAGTGCCACAGAAGTGTCAATGGGAAATTTTATCAGTAGAATTGTCATTAAAGAAAAGCAAAAGTGTCATTCCATATGGGGACATCTGGTGAGTGTTGCACTATAGTCATGGATTTTTCCAAATTTTTACCATAGATAGACATGGTAGTAAAACCTATAAATCTCAATTTTTTAAATATTTTGTTTTAAATATTAACTGAGATGCACAGGAATTAAAAAATTGGTCATTTTCATCAAATGGTAGCCAATGCATTTGCCACACTGTATAAATGGCTCTAATTTGAGAACTAATAGTTCAAATTTAGTACGAAATGGAACCTATTTATTTCAGGAGTGTATATAAACTACAAAAACAATGGAAATTATATTTTAGTGGATTTTTTACATGTAAAGTGAAAAAATCACTTAAAAATGAGTCAACCTTAAAGGGCTATAGAAAAAATGAACCCTTATATTTTTCTCCGAAACTTTGTAGAAGTATTAACTAACAGATGTACTTTAATCTGACAAATTCAAAGAGGCAAAATTTTTGCTTTCTGAATAAAAGCTATTCTAATGATACCATATGTATTTCAAAATGGTGGTCATCTTACTAAGCGAAATGGACCATAGCTTAGAAAACAATGGTGAAATTTGAATTTTTATGATGTTTAATTCAAAGCAGGTTATGAACAGCATAGAGCGAGTGTCAGTGTCCCCCAGAACTTGCCAATTCAGTGGAATTTTGAGTTTGCCATAAAAATGTATCATTCCAATCATGATCATTGAAATAAGCTTTCCGCTTTAATCCATAATCTTTTCTCAACATACTCACTAAATTATGAGGTAAGTGAATTAACATTAACATTCCAATTCCATAACTATTGAATAGTTATTCTAGCAGTGTAAAGAATTCTAAGGGATCAATACATAAAATTTTCCAATAAATTAAAATAAAAATTAACCAATATATTACACAAAACAAAATGAAACTATTAAAATTGCTAATTATTAAGATTTATGTGCAAAATTGGAATGCTGCTTTTTTGATACTCAGAAAATCTTTTCGTTGTCTTTCTTTTTTGAGCAGACAACAATACAAATAAATAACTAGAACATCTTAAAAAAAGAAAGCAAGTTGGGGCCATGATTTTAATAATTTGAGTGAATGTATTTCGAGCATCTTCACTCATCACATGAATGGTTTAAATTGGCTATGTGCAAATGGAAAGTTTAAAATAAAACTCATGCTGATAAGCAGGCTTGTGAGTGACACCTATTGGTCAATGGCCCAAGATGGAAATACGCATGTGTCTGGTAATTATGATATCAATCAACAAATGCTGTTATGTAGTGTCTTCAAAGGGAGGATGATTTTCAATATAATTTTGGGGTGAACTCAGTACGAGAAAAGTTAGCTTATTTGAATAAAATACATGTATCTTTAGTTATTTCATTTTCAATATAATTAAACATTACAGAAAGAAAAATGAAATTTAAATTTTGATTTAAATCAATGATTTTTTTAATAAAAATCACTTGATTTAAATCGGCATACCCTGACATAAAGTATTTCATTGATGAGAACCCAGCAAAATACAAAATAAATTTTAAAAACTTTTTAATCTGTCATTAAGAAAGACCATAGTGTAAAAATCGTGTGACACTTTTTTGCCTCTTGTCATGGAAAACTAGCTTGCAATGGTATTTATTGGTAGTACTATGAAATGTATGACCACCAAACCAAGCCATCCGCATCCATACAAAGATCATCGCCAATAGCCCGTTGTGTTGTTCCAGTGCAACATAAATTCAACTATCTATCATATAAAGAAACAATATTAAATGCATTTGGGTATACAACTTTACAAAATAGTCCAATAGAGGAATATATACTTTTTCGTAGCAAAATTGAGAATTGAAATTTTTAACAATCTATTAGCATATGTGTATTCAATGGCAAATACAATAACATGAACAAGAACTAATCACTGCTTTACTCCAATAAACAAAAGTCAGATATTGATTTCCAGAGTTTCAGGTTCTTCAACAAAATTCGCTGTTACCATGGTTTGGAGAAAACCATCAAATTATCAACATTCCAAAATTAACAATACTTTGCATGTGTGTATGGAATTAATTGAGGATTGGAAAGATTTTGGATTGTGAGGAATATAATGATTACAAACTATGTTCATATATCCTTATGAACCAAGTGCACCCTTTTTTGGTTTGAGCCTTTAGACCTATGTCGAATTCCATTTGAATGCATATTAAAAATTGTATCTTCTCCCCAAGTACAACAGGAAGAACATGTTATCACTTGATTAAAATCAATTAATTGAACTATTGTTCCAAAACTACAAGATGACTTGAATCATGCAATAATTCTTAAAACTTTCAGTAATATTAATGTGGCATTTTTGTTTATTCTCAATCTTTTAAAAATGTCTCAATAATGAAATCAATATATTATTCAATTAGTTCTTGAATCTTAAAAGATTTATGTGTTAAAAACTTTTTTCAATGACCAGATATTTCAATTTTATTTTATCAATTTGAAGTAATGATTACATTTTATACTTTTTTAATAAAAATATTGAATCAGCTTAAAATATTTTAGTAATGTCAACTGCAATAAATTTTGTATTATATTGAGCCTATTTATCCATGTATAATAATACTACAGTGTTATAAATTGGGGCTATTAGTATTTTTGAATTTCTAAGAAATTAAAGTTTAAAAATTTACTGTAATTTTGAGAAACAATGTAATCTAAGAATAAATATAAATTTTTTACAGAAGTATTGTAATTAAATATATTATATAAAAACATTTCATTTTGCAAAGTATTTTTTTAAAATAATTGTGAAATAAACAACACACAACTTTTCTTCAATGGCACTTAATGTTCTTTTTTTCAGACACCTTGTGAAAAATTAATTAAAAATTATATAGGGCTGTAATTTGATGTTGTATTGATATTTTTACATTTAATGTAAACCTGCTTTGAATTATATACATTAGAAAAATTCAAATTTGACAAAATTTTTTAAGCTGTGGTCAATTTTGCACTGTAAGATGACCACCGTTTTGAATACATATGAAGAGTAGCTTTTATTCAGAAAACAAAAATTTTACCTCTGAATTTTTGTCAGATTGAAGTACATATGTTAGTTAATACTCCTACAAAGTTTCAGAGAAAAATAAGGATTCATTTTTTCTATAGCTCTTTAAAGTTGATTGCTTTTAAAGTGATTTTTTACTTTACACATAAAAAGTCTTCTAAAATGTAAAATTTCCATTGTTTTTGTAGATTGTATAAACTCCTGAAATAAATGGCTTACATTTGGTACCAAATATACTAAATTTTAACTATTAGTTAGAACCCAAGTTAGAGCCATTTGTACAGTGTGGCAAATCCAATATGCCCACCATTTTGTGAAATCAACCAATTTTTAAATTCCTGTATCTCAGCTAATATTGGACGAAATACTAAAAAAATTAGATTTATGGGTTTCACTACCATGTCTATCTATGGTAAAAATTTGAAAAAAAAATCCATGACTATGATGGTGCAACAACTTTTTCTCAAAATGGGGGTTTTCATATGGAATGAATGACCCAAAAGCATTATATAGCTGAAGTTTTATTTATTGTTAGCAATGGATATCAAGTTAAATTCCACTGCAGAAGAACATGATCCTGATACTTTTTAAAGTTGAGGTTGTAAAGATACTACTTAGCCCATGCATAACAGGTGCTTTTGAATGCCAGTTAGCATACATATTCCAGTTGATCACTTACTCTATGTAACACATCTCTTAGTATAAATTTTTCAAATATTTCAATAAGGTACATTGATTTCTAAATAGCCCGTTGTGTTGCTCCAGTGTGACGTTAATTGAAAATACCAAAATACCATTGATTTCTATTAAATTTATGCTTTAATTTGTTTGATTTATTTTAGTAAATGTGCCTTACAACTACTAAAAATGTGTTTTAAAATAAATATCTAGATTAAATTAACTAACTCTAAAGAATAGCTGAAAAATGCTATCCAAGGTGTACCTCTAATGGTCCAAGGTACAATATGTACCTTGGACCAATTATTATTTTACAAAACTATTTTTTTAACTGTATTCCAATATACTTCCATGAAATATTTTGTATTAGGTAAAAGTATAATGTATTATAATCTAGTGAAAATTGGTCAAGATACCCTAATTAAGATGATTGTAGCAAATATTCTCCCTCTTCACCTATTAGTGGTTTTCATAAGTAATATGAACTGTTTTAAATAATTTTCTACTCTTTCTTGAAATTGTCATTGAAATTGCAGTTTCTTTGACATTGCAGGGATAGACTTATAACAAAAAAAATTAAACTGCCAACAGTGAACAACAAAGTTACTGGTTAGCATACATGTAAAACAAAAACTAGCACTTCAACAGAACAGAGCAGCATCCGAGATGCACAAGTGTTGCCAACATAATTTTTTATTTCTCTAAATAAATCACTTTGGATATAGATACATAGTATCGAATAATGTGACTCCATGGTTATATAATTTACTGGTATACAATGGATATTGGTGTATGATTATAAGTTAATAATAATTTATGATTGACCAATATTAAAGTATATTTATAGTTTTTATTAAAACAGGACAAAATTGTCATTTTGATTAAAATGGTGGGATGCCCTGGAAATATGAAAAAACCTGTACTGTCCCATTCAAAACTGTACAGTACATATTGTACCCTATTTATACCCTGTAAAAAGAAATTCATGAATTCGAACTTCGTATTTCTTTGATCAGTGTTTCTTGAGCTTACTGAATGTAACCCTTTTAAGTGTTAAAATTTTCCTATGCCATTCTCTTATACTCTATCCTTCTAAATTTACATTTTTTATAAGGGTAAGTAAATAAAAGAATACAAGAAATCTTAACATAAACGAAAAATGCTATTTAATGTAAGAAATCAATTTTTGAGAGAAATGGTGACTTGCATTGAAAAATGTTGTTTTTAAGACAGTTTGATCAGTACAATAATCTCCTTCTGTACATTTAGATATTAAAAGCCTCATCCAGGATTATCTGCACAGAACCTAGACTACAAGGAGCAGCACTCAGTCACAAGTTCCAAAGTGAACAGGAAACAAGATCAGAACAGGAAACTGTGTGTCTCCCTGTATTGTTTTTAAAGGACAATCTCAAAATTGTTGATAGTCGTTATCTGAAGTTAGTCACAATTTCCAATGAATGCCAGAATATTGATGAGTTTTTGAGGACTAAGGAGTTTAAAGGTCTATGTCGGTCATCCTTCTTTTATGATGTAAACCTAGCTCATAACCTCCAAAGATATCCATCTTCTAGTATTTATTGCTATTCACTTGAAGATATACATCATTGTGGTGCTAACTATGCCAAGAGTAAGCAAACTAGTAATGAACTGCATGAAGTTTTTATAAGCAATAGCTCTGATACGAAAGAAAATGAAACTGGTAAACCATCTGAGCAGCAATTACTTTCTATTATTGATAAATTAACTCAGTGTGTAAGTATTGTTATTTTTACTATTTTAAACATGAATTTTATTTATTAGAACATTCTGAAATGTATTTGAATTTTTGCAATTTTCTCCTTTAGCTGCTTAATTTCTTTGAAAAGCCTCATGATTATACTATCTATCATAAAAGCATCATTTTCCAGAATAACATAAAAGGTGTCACTATAAAGTAAGTTATCTTAAGAAAACAAAGTAAGCAGTACTGATAATTTTATGTGTATCACTTTCTAGTACGTCAAACTATTGTAGTTCTATTATCTTTGATATTGTGTTTGCATGATACTTATGTTTCTTGTATGTGCAATAATTTACAGTGCAATCTTGTGTTTATTTGTAGAAATAGCACACTAATTGAATTATTCCAAACTTATTTAATTATCCAAAAAGCACTAAAATTAAGATTCAACTTTGGAAGAAATGAGGGAAAGCAAAATTCCTTCTACTTAAGTTATATTTTACCAAATTTTAGCTGACTATTATAATAATTTCTGGAGCATGTAAATATTTTAACCTTGTATCAAACTTGTAAGTTGACTAATACCTTCTAGAACATAATTTTCAAAACTTTTTAGGCACAATGCCCCTTTTTCAAAGACAATTTTGTTCAGCATCTCCCTCCTCCCCTGGCTAACTTTCTAATAAATTGAAAGTGGAACTGAAACTAATTATTTTAGTGATTTAAGTTTTCTCACCAACTTATAGTGTTGTACAGTAAATTGATAATTAACGTGCACAAATTTCTGTTGCTGCATGCTGGACTTGATAAGAACCTGCATATCAGAAGTGTTTTCTGGTACGTGAATGCTAACACTCACTTGTTATGACTTGTCGTTTTGTTTTCAGACCTCTGAGTTATAACTTGCATGTTATGACATAATTTTTGCAACAATGCATTACTGTCTATGGTCAAGTGGATAAGTGCAACTTAAAACATTGTAAGCAGACACATTTTAGCATTGTATGTCCACTCTTGCTTTTCAATGCCCTCTATTTCCATTAGGAGGCCAGCATTTCTCCACAAGATTTCTTCAGTGTCCACAGGAGGGTGGTAGCACCCACTTTGGGAAACTGTTCTAGAAGAGGGTGGGAACCTGTAGCCTTCTAGGTACTTGTGCAGAATTTTGACTATCCTAAAGTGGGTTATAATACCCATACCTTCGCCAACATGCCCAGGTTCTTGCTTTTCAACAACTTATTGATGCAAATCTGCATTCTCTTACCTAACGAAATCAAGATGCCCTTAAGGTCACAAATGATGAATACCCATTACCCATGAACCTGCTAACCGCTTTGCTGTAACCAAATATTCAAATGCATTCCAACAAAAAGCAACAAAGTTATACAAAAGATTAATTATCTTTAAAATTAACAGTTTTAATTTTTTGAAATTAATAAGTACATAGTTAGATTTTTACAAAATAATTTAAATTTTTAAGTATATCTAATTGAAGTTTCTTGAATGCGGTCTAATGTGATTACAGCTAAATTAATGCGGCTTTCCAATGTGAAGATTCCCTACCTCTGTTCTAGAACGTGTAACGTACCTAATCTGATCTTAAAACTTAAGTCCTTAAAGGAACTAAAAACTAACCAAATAGTGTTCAAGTACTTGTAATTGTAGGTGTCATTAGGTCCCATTCTCCCTTAAATAGGAGTCATGAAAAAAGAAACAAAAAAAGCTTAGGTTCTGCAAGTATTCTTTTTAATATTTAATTCAACCTTTTCAGATGCAATTTGAATTTATATTCTGTTACTTACCTACAGACGTTTGTTCACAGAGGACTGAATGCGTACATGCAGGCCATGGCGTTGTTAAAGCTTTATGGCTATGTGCAATATGCTAAAGTGAAAGTAGAAATTTTAAAGATTACTCATCATATGGAAGATGGAAGCATAAGAGTCCGATGGCGTGTTAATGGCATTTCTCGTCATAGAGTATTACTTAATTTATGGAAGTTGAAGGATATGTCTTGGAAGGAATTTATCAAAGAAGAAGCAAAGTAAGTGCTGAGTTTATACATTTTAATTGGTATGGCATGCTAAAAATTGTCTAATAGGGGTAATAACTTAACCCAACTAAATACACATGATGTTTGCTAACATGTTTTGAATATTTATTATAGTGCTTATCAATAAAAAGTATGAAGACAAAGGGGGATGAGATATTTAAAAAAATATAAATTCAATCCTTTCTACATAGACAAGTATATTTAAATGAAGCATTATTTAATAACACATACATTTAAAAATTTCCATTTTTATATTTCTAACTAGGATTTTTAATTTTTCATTGTAGGTGGCTAGATGGCTTTTCTGTATTTATGGTAGGACCTGATGGTCTTATACACAAACATATTTGTGATAAGGTAAATTTGTGTCTTTTGTTTATTAATAAACTTATGTTTATTTATTTAAAAGTTTGTTTTAAATTAGTATTAAAAATTCATTTATAAACATGGAAACACAAAATATAACTGTTATTTCTGAAACAGTATAGTATAAATTTTTTGTTGTTGTATTACTACATGCTTTGTAGTTTCTGTTGGCTTGCAGGTGAAATACCCTAAGGAAAAAAACAGTTATGAGAAAACGTTAGTTATGAAAATTTAATTGGCAATTTCCAGTTTAGGAAGCTTGATATGCTCGTTTTCTATTTTGTGAGCAATATTATTTATCTAGCTCATAGTTTCCCAAACGTTTCCGGCTCAATGCCCCTTTTCAAGGACAATTTTTTCGGCACTCTCCTCTAGAAAACACTATCTCAACTCATAACAAATTGAAAATGTAACTGATGATTTTTACTAAAATATTTATATTTTAGTAAAAATAATATTTTTGAATTTCAAAAAGCTAGATTGAAAATAAAATAATTTGGAATTGAAATTATAAAGCTGTTTATTAAAATGAAATAACAAAAAATAAGTGCACATAAACACTAGATTGCTTAGTATTATTAGTAATTAATATTAATCAAATCAGTAAAATTAAAAATAATCACAAATTAGAAGGATGAGCCTAATGCAGTGCTATCATTTTATAGCACTGCATTATAGTAAACTTAACATAACATGATTCCTGCCACCGCACTCTGGACTTATACAAGCTTGTACATGTACAGTCACGGAACCCCCTCTTCATTCGAGCAATTTTAACAGTAGAGAAAATTCAAAGATGGAGTTCAGCAGCAACTGTCTTCTATATATTCAAATGCATAAAATTTGCATAAGGGGCCGTCTTCATATTAAATTCAGCACCAACTTTATAATTTCCAATAGAAACCCCAACTTTGACACACAATTTCAAATCTATATCAAAATTTAACTTCAGATACCAAATTTCATGTCATTAGGTCTTACCTTTTCGAAGTTATGAGTACAGAAAGATTGGAGCTCCTAATGTTAAATCAGTTTCTCAGATTTTTATGGATATCTTCCTAAATAATATTTCTATCGTGCTGATATTTTGTACCATGTTACTGTTAAGCAACCCAAACAAAATTCACCTAATGTTTTTATTTAAAAAATAGTTTTTAGTATGCAATAATAATTAAATTAATGTTTGAAAAACTGAATTGGAACCTTACTATATTTTGATGGGAATTGATTCAAGACTTCTAAGATGACCATGCAAAATTTCAGGTAATTCCAATTGTTAGTTTTTGCGTTACATTAAATTTTTCTCATTTTGGCGATTTTAGGGGCAACCAAAAGTTTAAAAAACGTCTGACAAACCTGAGGAATGTTTAAATTCTTGAAAAATGGTTGGAAATTTCATTTGTGTAACCTAAAATACATTACCTTTTACCAGTTATGTGTTGTATAGATTAACTCTACTAATCAATGATCAGTTGAATGACTCACTCTATTCACTTTTTGTATGATCGGAATATCAGTTCGATTGTATTAAATAGTTGTAGGTAGGTATTTCAGTTGAATACATGGAGACGAACGCGAACTAAAAAATTAACATTTATTAAGAACATTAAAGACGATTCAAAATTATACAGAACATCGATCAACACTTTCTCTGTTTTGAATTGTTCTCAATTCCAAAACCCTTTTTATCACATTTTAATCATGGTTAAATTCGCAATATTGTTTGAGTTCGTGTAGTAAATATAATTCTCGGGTCGTTTGCATGCGCTTTTTTGAAATTTCATTTAAATTTGAAATTTGGGTAGCTATAACTTGTTAATCTGGATCAGCGAATAGCGATTTTCAGTGTGGAGATGATCCCTGAAATTGATAACAACTTTAACATTGAATATCTCAGGATATAGATAGTAGTCATAAAATTTCATATTTAGAGTAATTTAATGATGCAGAATCTGATTTAAGGCAGCAAAACGGTGTTTCCATTGGAAATTTTGTTTGCAAACTTTTATATGAAGATGGATGGCTCCTTATGCAATTTATTTGAATGTGTAGAGGGCGTTATTCCCTACTGAATATCTTTGAATTTGCTCTACTTTGAATGGTGCTAGAAATAAAGGTTTGGTTCTTTTCCCTTGACTGTACATTAGCATGCATACATAGTGTTGCACAAATACATACGTACATGCTAACACTTGCTTGTTAGGACCTGTCAGTTGTAACTTGCATTTTTCAATGGCAATGCATTACTGTAGTGAGTAATCTGTATGGTCAAGTCGATAAGTATTTGCTTAAAACATTTTTAGGCAACACATTTTCTTAGTATCTGATTGCCCACCCTTCCTCATCAACATCCCTATTTCCCCTTAAGATTCCTTCAGGGGGCAGAAGCCCCCACCTTGGGAAACTATGATCTTGCACAATTATTGAAGTTTAACTCAATTTTGTATATTACAGATGACACCAGATGATCATGCTTCTAAACCAGTTGACCTCAAATCCAAAATACTTGGTCTGCTTGAAATAGGACCTAGAGGACCAGCAACAGGCAGTTTACATACTTTAATTCCTTGCTATAGATTTCAAGACAGCTGCAAAAAGATTACATGATACATGTGAATAATTAGCTATATGTGATGATAAATTGTTTCAGAGAAACTGTAAATATAGAGACCTGTAATTTAGTTACTTAAAAAAATTCCATTAATTAAATTGACAATACAAAATACAATCAGTTTTTAATTAATCCATGAGAGCTATCATACAGTATTATTACTCTAGAAGTTTTTTTGCTCACTAAAATTTATTTCTAATTCACTGAATATTTCATTTAAACTGAAAAAGCAATGCATATATTTATTTTAATTAAAATTATTTTATTCTTGGGTTTCACATTTTCAAATAGTTAGAAACAAGATTGCATAGCATTTTAGATTAATTTGATTTAACATTCTGGCGGAAAGTCAGAATACTTGTATGATTAACCATTATAAACATATTTAAAATCTATTGTTTGTATTCAATTTCATATGAAGATGCATCTTTATAGTTATTCTTTTAACTACTTAAAAGTTGCATCACAAAATCAGTGCTTTAAATGATTTTGTGATGCAACTCACATTTGTTTAATTACATGGTTATAAAACGCATATTGAATTTTTATTATTTACAGGCTTTATTGAGAATAAGTACTAGTAGAATATTGAGAAATAACATAACAAATTCAGTAATATATATTCAGTTTTAATTTGAAAAGAAACTGAAATCTACTTGCCTGTATAAACATTTGAATTCCTAATGCATTTAGTAAATTGAATTTACACCAGGTTATTAAAAACATGGAACAGATTTTCTCTTCATATTACAAAACAAAAGAATATGCGTCATAATTTTGTTATGGAAATGTTTCATTCTGTCAAAATTAGTCTGCATGTTTCTTGTCATTTCTATAAAGAACTCATTTATTGGTCTCAAAAGTTGTTTTTAAAAACAATGTTTCAAAATAATTAAAACCCAGAAAAAGGGTTTATACAATCTAAGTTAAATTTCTAAATACACATATAAATACATAGTTAACTTGTATGAGTTAACATAATAGTTAACTTGTATTAACTCATAATATCCGATCTGCACAATTTGATAACTTTTTCTTTTCAAGCTCAATATGCTTGGATAAAATCTTGTTATTGGAGCAGTGTTAAATGCTTTAACCACTTAATGCATTTACCCGTGTTTGACACGGGCGAAAGTTACCGGCAAATTTGCACATGCCCGTGTCTCACACGGGTGCTCTTGTATCTCGCGTTCTTTTATTTCTAATGCCCGTCTGAGATCCGTTCTAGTAAAAATAGATAGGCTAGATTAAACTTATACCATAGATGGCACCACTATGCAACATTTTTCTTGTATAAACCCAGTGGTGCATTTTGATGATTAGCTATAAGTTTGTTAGGAATTCTTTGTTATAAAGCAGTTTGGGTGTGGAAAAGGTAATATATATCCATTTTTATTACGTTAAATATCATAAAAGTAAACAGTTAACCATAAATTAATTTTTACTAAGTGTTTTTGTAACTTGTTTAGAAAAAGTTATCTGATAATAAGCGACTCTGACGATTTTGAATATGCAATTTATCAGAAAGTTTCAGCTATGATCTCTTGAGTGATGGAAGTGAATCTGAAGTTAATATTTTATTATTAATATTTTGAAATTCAAATTAAACATGTAATCAAATCGTTTACACTTTGTATAATAATTTTTTTTATAACTTTTACCCCACCCCGCAACTGAAATTGCAAAAAATAACTTACACTATACCTATATATAGTCATTTTCTGTCAAAAAGACTATCATTTTTTACCAGTTTTTCCCGAAAAAAACTCGTGCTTTAAGTGGTTAAGCTGTCCCCATTGCATAAATTAAACTGCCAGCATATCACTGATGTTATTGTTAAAGTAACTAAAGTGTAAAGTTACAAGAATTATTTATTCCTTTCAAAAGCTATTTACTCATTAGGAACATCAATTGAGGCATGTCACAGCAAAAGGGCCTATATCCACTTCCAGTATTTGCGAAAAATTGTTGAGAATAAAGTATACGTGGTAATAGCTACAAAACTTTTGAATTAATCTTACCAACTCATAATATCAAAATGAACAAAGAAAGTAAACGTAAAATGCATAAGAGATGTAATGTAGCTTAAAAATTTGGATATGGAACCTTATGCTGTAACCAAATAGATAAAGGAACTTTTGCGCTAACATGAGGATATAGGCCGTTTTGACACAATGTACTCAGATACAATGAACTAGCTAACCTTTATTTTCATTATTTGAAATCATTACTTGTCTTCAAAAATCAACAACGTACATTTTAGAAAACAAGTTCTGAAAACATTACACTCGTTCAGCATGTCGCTCATCTGCATGCCCTTCACAAAACTCATCTGCTCCGAGGTCTTCCATGTCATTGGCTGACATCTCGGCCGTTTCCCAAGACCACATTTTTATAGAAAGAGCATTCTGCCAATGTGTCCCAGGTTTCGCCAAAGTGCTTCTTTAAAAGGTTTTTAACATCATTAATCTTGGATGCTTTCAATGCAATCAACCTTATTTTAACACCCTTTTTAACAATCAATAGGCATTCTACCAGTAGTCAGAAATTTCTAGCCAAAGACAACTCTCTTGCGTGATATTTGGAGGACATTGACAAAGGCTTGCTGACACGTAGACAAAATTTGTCGGTACAGGAAACTCGAATGTAGAAGTTCGTACTAACTTTTTCGTAGAGTTACGATCTCCAAGCATCCGTCTAGCTTTTCCTGGTTCCGATGGGTAATACTATCATTCATATTCACTAAACCAAAGAAATGTTACCACAATCCAACACTGCAAGACTAAAATGAACATCGAAAGACACCCGTTGCTAAATGTAAACAATTATTACACAATAAAACCAGACCGAATGAGTCAACACTGACGAAGCTTACCTTTCTGCGTGGAATTTTGAGATCTGATTGGTTTCGTTGGATATAGGCCTGTTTGACGCGTTCATGCTTGTAAATATGGAACCTTCTGCTGCGACACCCAATGTTTGATTGTATTTTTCCATGGGATAAAACCCTCTTTGACACATCAACAATTGACCAATATATGCGTCGAGCTCATTTTCAACCGAAAATAGATATAGGCCCTTTTGCAGTAACACACCTCAATTAACAGTGACAAGTGTTCAAAAGCAAAAAACGATTAAGAGGTGTCACCGAAACCTATTTCAAATAAGCAAAAGCGTTGCCACACAATAAAGTGAAATTATGAGAATGAAATAACTTCAACACTTTCCTTGAGTGAAGTTTCACATTATTTAAAGTATTAGTTTAGTCCCATACTGTTGCAGTCATTAGTCTGGGTTTATTTGTTATATTTTTATTTGCTGCAATGCTTAAATCTCTTATGGTCCTGTCTTGTTCACTGGGCTGAAGGTTTGATCATAACCAACCCCTTTATTCTGAGATAAGCCTTTGATCAGCAGCTGTGGTTTGTGCCATCAGTATTTGTCTGCCCTATGAACCATCTACAGCCAATTGGTTCCTTCCCTTAGAGTAGTTCTTCAAGGGTCCATGTTTCGTTTTCTTTTAATGACTTAATTTGATTTTCCATTGCTTGCAAGGATATATCAACCGAGTTGTTTGGAACTGTTTTCCCTACCAAGCTTGAATAGTCCGCTATATTGGTTTCAAACACCAGTCAATTTTACTTGTCCATCGATTATCAACTTGCAGCTCAGATGTAAATCGCACCTTTTGGATGTTTATCTCGAACAAATACAGAAAACAAATTTTTCTGAACAGATGGCATTTACTAGACATCAGTAAAGGATAATCTTATCTCTCTTATTCACAACAGTTTTCACTTCTATGCCTTTTCCCAAAGCTTCAATCGATCCATTTGCAGTGATCACCTTGCGACTCCAGAAATGGCTTAAATGATTGAAAGGTTCATTATCAACAAACCAGATATTTTCATCACAATCAGTTGTAAATGTAAAATATGAAGAAAAATTTCCACTTAAATTGAAGATCAAGGCATTCTGATTCTCAAATCAAATATTTTTTTGTAAGTTCGCATTGCAGCCTGAGTACTTGTTTCCAAACCCGAGTGCTGTGATATTGTAAAAGTAATAGTTCTGTAGATTTAAATTTTAATATGAATAAGAGACAAGGGACTTTGTTTAATTTTGGTGTTATTTAAATGTAATTTTAAATTTGTCAAGATACACACCATATAGAAGAGTGTACTAATACTCTGATTATATCATAATTATCAATACTTATACTAATTAGTGGATGAATTAAAAATTATTGAAAGGTATAACTGTTGGGTCCTCATCTTATAAAGAGAATTCGCCATGCTGCGGTCTCAAAGATTGAGAACTACTTTAGAGATGTGCTACTCTTTATAAATATATTAAAATAATTGTAACTTTTTAACTTAAAAAACAATGCATATTACAGTACAAAGGCTTTTCTCATTTCCCAAGTCCCTTACCATGTTACCGGAGAACCCCCAACATGGGGTTCCTGATTCAAAATACTTACAAAATTCAAAGTATTTTTTATGAAATTTGTCATGAAATGAAAACATCAATGTACAGAAATCTTTTATGTTCAAAAATAATGTATGAGAATTTTAAAAAATCCCATAGAAACATGTAAAAGTATTAATAGCTATATTAAAATGTTTTTCAATGCATTTTAAAGACACGAATCTTCAACATAAGTAATAAACAAAGAATTATACTGTTTATTAAGATACAATCTAAATATAATTTTTTATAAAACAAATTTAAAGCAAAACAATGTACTATTTGCTTTGTTAAAGTTCATGAACACTGATCGCTCTGAATAATTATTGCAATATTTATACTTATTTTAACCACAACAATTTTTGTAGGCAAAAAATATTTTTTACATAATTCCAAGTTTTTTTTATTAAGAATTTAAAATATTTTTGTTCATCAAATGCCAAATTTCAAGTTGCTACGATGCCATTCAATCTTAAGTACTCCTTTTCATTACAAAAATAAAATAGTGAACATATTTGAAAAGATGAAAGAAATATTTAGTTCAAAGTACTTTTTGGAAATATAAACTAGCAGACTTGTGAATAGCATCTGCTAAACTTAATTGCTCATCAATTGATCAAAAAGTGCTATTTTATTTCATCTTATATCAATGCATTTTCACGAATATAGCATCCATATTCACATAAATGAATTTCATACCTTTAAAAGAAAGAAATAGGGGTATATTTCATTCAATTTTTATGGTTAAGGGTTTAACACTAAAATATTTCACAATACTAGCATGAAGTACGAATCATTTAATAATTCTTAGATTTCCTTTTCAATGTTTTAATGCTCATAAATCCATAATCTAAATATTTATAAAGGAAAGAAACAGTAAAAAAAGATTTCCAAATACATTTTAACTGATCATTTTTGGTTATATTTCTCCCTAGAAAATTGACAAAAACAATGCAGAACATACAGATCACATTGAGTTAATATTACAAGTTATCACAATTTTGTTTTAAGCATAATGAATTTTTTTTTTGAGTAATTTAATTTTAAATTAATGAACATGTTAAAGTCGGTGGTAATGGTAATTAACGTGGTATTAGAGCAACACAACGGTCCGGGAACAATCCCAAAGGGAAAGGTCGAGAACACCGATTAATTTTGAATCATGGTCAGATGACGAGGCAACACCTGAGCTGGCACCAAACTCTCCAAACTTCTATACCATGCCAATGTGAGGACATTTGAGGCCATGACAGATTTAAAGTGCACCAGCCCCTTTGTACACAATGGTCTTTTGGCTGGATTCAAACTCGCAACCCTCCGGTTGCCAGTCTGTTGCTCTTCCAACCGGGCCACTGCGGCCCATGTTTAAGTCGGAAATCTTAGTTATTGAGGGAGAAACTAAGCAAAATTTTAAACTTAAATTCCTTCAATTTTAGTAAGAAAATTACTTTTGAAAGATAAATGTAAAATTACTTTTTCAGCAATTTACTGAATTCGTTCTTAATAAACAGCTGGCAGCTAAATGGTTACTGCTTTGGCTGTCTGTTTAACAGGTTTTGAGCTCGACTCCTGTTCTGGGCATGGATGGTTCAGAATCTACTTCAAGTTGTAAGTCTCAGTCTATAATTTGACTTCATGTAGAAAAATACGACTAGTGATAAACTAAACCAACCAAGTCCTAATATACAATAATGAAAATAGAACTCCAATAATTGGCAGATAAAATCAACGTAAGAAATGAGTTGAATTTATTTAGATACTACTGAGTATAAATTCAGTAATAACATCAATGACAATGATGAATCGAGCAGACTTTTAGAAGTTTGCACCATTCCAAGATGTTTATTTAAATATTGTAATAGGTGATATGATCAACCTCTCGTTTTGAAAATGTCCAATAAATGAAAATAGAATACATCTTGAATACACATTGTATATGTTCAAATCACCACAATAGATATTAATACTAACTTTTTTGGAGTATTTTTGTTCTGTGGAATTAAAATAATTGTAAACAATTAAAATTGTTTCACGATGAAAGAGATTTGGTACTTAAAATATCCTTTTGTGATTTCAACAGAAATTTGAAATAATCAATGAGGCTATGAAGTCCAAAAATATAATTCATATCCACTTCTTTAGAGGGGTAACAATGAGCAAAATCAATCATTGCAACACGAAATAGAGGACAATGATTTACAACTTTAGAGCACATATTTTCAAACTGTCCGCATATAGCACAGATCTTGTTTACTTTTGAATAGGAAGATGTATGATTGGTGGAAGGCTGTTCACTTAAGTTTGATTCTAAATGGCTCTGCATAGTAGAATTCATCAGTTCACTGAAATTAAGAACATGGTTCTTTTGAGCCCATGTAGACCAAGATGACGAAGTTCCTTCAAACACAAAAAGTATAGAGCTTGCAATGAATTTGAACCTTTTTTGCTTCGAAAACCATTCGTCAATTTGATGTAACTTGTGAAGAAAGCCACAGAGAAACCAGATGTTGATCTGCGCATTTCTGCTTAGGTATATTCCTAAAACTAGAACAGATAAATATATTAACAGATTAAAAAAATTAAATAATCACATTTCACTAGCAGTCCACATACAGTTTTATATCACAGAACTAGTTCTCACGATATCAATGTCTATACGTATTGAAAATAAATACCTATATCATATTGATGCTTGATTATTCGAAAGTAGTTATAAAATTAGTTACATGAAATCAATATACAGTAAATGCTCTCTAGTGGAAACTATCTTTCCTAAAGATGCAAAAAAGAAAAATAAAAGTTTTTTCTGCAGGTATATTTACAATATTTTCAGACTCGCATATATTTTTGAAAATATTTCGCATAATGGTTTAAGGAAGAGAGGCTAAAATATTACATTGGGTATCAAAACGTTTTTTAATGATGAATTACATGGTCTTTTAAAATTGAATTTTGAAAATCTTGTTCAATTACAGTATCAAATTAAATCTGAAAAATGGATAAAAACTTTTTCGAATCACAATTCTTTCACAATCGGATTTTTTTGTCCCTGCAGATTTTCCATTTACAGGCAATATAAACAAGGGTTCACACACACTTTTATACTAATGCATTAATTTAATTTTTAAATAAACTAGCTAATTTACTAATGACTATACAATTAATCTAAATAACGGATTATTGATAGTAAAAACTTAATTATTAATTGATATTTTTACAATAAAATCATTTTAAATGTTAGGGTATGAAACCACCCAAGTTCCACCATATTTTTGAATTGCTATACTCATAAAATAAATCCATTATTTTTCATAAGCACAGATTTACGATCATATAAGAAAAATAATCTTAAGTATCCTAAGCATGAGCTTGTAGTGAATCAATCCAACCACTTTCCTCTTCTAGTTGAGCGGGATGCCACGGGAGCGAATGGCGCTGTGGTCGCCCTCTCTGGCATCCAATGAGACGGAGGCGAACTATGACATTTCGCTGATGTATGGAAATTCAAATCTCTCGTGGTAAGAAGGGTAGAAGGAGCATAACCCCAGAGTGACGAGAACGTCTTCCCCTGTTCTGATGTGTTCCTATTAAAGTTAAATAAATTTTATTTCTGTTAATATGTTATTCAACACGTAGCATCATCTCCTACATGGTGACCCAGACTGGCCCTGATGAACTTGCAAATACTTTAAAGGAAAATAACTCGCTTTTGGATTCAACAGTCACCAACGGCTCTGGACTGTGATTTGCCCTATGACGCGAAGATGTCAGACGTTATGGCGGTCAAAATACCGAATTTCAACATCACAGATCCACAACTTTGGTTTTGTACGTGCGAAAGCACGTTTGAACTGTGGCCACTCCAAAACCGATAACAGAAAACAAAACGATGTATAATTATTGCATTGCTCACTTGCCTCCCGACATTGCATTGATGGTTCGTGACATTCTAATTAACAAGGAGAAAACAGACCCCTACAAGGAACTTAAAGAAGTTGTCGTGGAAAGATGGGGTGAAAGCTGAACTCAGGAAATAAGGAAGTTAATTGCCGGTGAACAGCTCGGAGACCGAAAACTGTCTCAGCTTTTACGAGACATGGAACGTCGTGCAAAAGCATAGTCTCCGATGCACTACTACTGGAACTTTTCCTTCAACAAATGCAACGGAATGTGCAAAGCATCATTGCCAATGTTGTTCCTACAACTCTGCAGAAAGCAGCTGTTATTGCCGACAGAATTTTGGAATTTTCCCCGCAGGAGGTGAATGAAGTTTCTTTTGCATCTACGAAGGACAATTCAGAACTGCTCGCAGAACTCCATGAACTCTGCAAGGAAGTTGCTTCCCTAAGACGATCGAGGAGCACTTCACGTTGCCATCCTGAGTTCAGACACAGGAGCGCCTCCACAACACGTGGAAACAGTGACATGTGCTGGTACCATGAGAAATTTAAAGAGGGCTTTAAAATGCAAAAAGCCTTGCTCTTATTCGGGAAACTCCGAAGGGCAGGAGTAGTGGCGGCATGCGTCTTACCTGCTCATTCTCGTCGCCTGTTTATCAGTGACAGAACAAAGGTAAAATTTTTAATTGATACCGGTTCAGATGTCTATTGCGTGTGCTTCCAAAAACGAAAGGCAACAAAAACCTATTCAAACATTTGTTGCTGCAAATGGTACTAAAATTGATGTGTACGGAAAAAATTGCTTACATTAGATCTTGGCTTACGTAGGAACTTTGTATATCCATTTTTTATTTGTAATGTCTCGTGCAATTTTGGGTGCAGATTTTTTACACAAATTTAATTTAAAACCTGATCTATGTAACCGTTGTTTATTTGATAATTGTACTACTCTGAATTCTCATGCAATTTTAAATAATTCTAATATTGGTTCTGTTAAAACTGTAATTTGTAATAATGATTATGCTAATTTACTGAAAGAATTTCCTAATATTACAAAACCACCCAGTTCCAATCAAGAGGTGAAACATAATGTTTTGCATTATATTGACACTTTCGGACCTCCGGTTGCCTCAAAGTCCTGTCGCTTATCCCCTGACCAGCTGCGCATCGCAAAAGCTGAGTTTCAGCATATGATTGATTTAGGCCACATGCGACCATCAAAAAGTAATTATGCCTCCCCATTGCACATGGTTCCAAAAGAGGACTCTTCCGATTGGAGACCAGTCAGAGATTTTCGTTCTCTTAATGCTCAAACAATCAGGGATAAGTATGGAGTCCCCAACATTTCAGATTTTGCTTCTGAACTTCACAGTACAAAAGTATTTTCCCATATAGATCTAATTAAGGCCTATCACCAAATCCCTATAAATCCTTCAGATGTTCATAAAAGTGCCATTACAACACCATTTGGATTGTTTGAAAGTTTGCGCGTGCAATTTGGCCTTTGCAACGCCAGTAGCACTTTTCAGTGTTTCGTCGATGAAGTAACGAGAGATCTACAGGGTGTATATGCTTTTGTTGACGATATTTTGATAGCTAGTAGTATACAGGAAAAACATGTTAAACATTTATGTGTATTATTTGAATGCCTTGACCACTATGGACTATCCATTAGCCCTTCAAAATGTACCTTGGGTGTACCCTCTCTAAAATTTCTGGAATTTAAAGTGTCTGAAAATGGGTTAGCCCCTATTCCTGATAGGGTAAAAGCAATACAAAATTTCACTAAACCTTCTACTCTCGCAACTCCTTAGATTTTTAGGTCTTTACAATTTTTATAGAAGATTCGTCCGGATCATGGACAAAATTTCAAATCAAATCTTTTTTGGGAACTGACTAACATTTTAGGCACTGGTCGAATATTATCTTCTTATCATCCACAGTCAAACGGAATGATTGAAAAATTTCAGACATTTAAAAAGAGCTATTGTTGCTCATGAACACACTAAATGGACAGAGGTTTTACCCATTGTGTTATTAGGTTTACGCTCAATCCTAAAAAGTGATTTTAATGCAACTAGCTCTCAACTAGTTTACGGAACAACATTAAGTTTACCATCTGATCTTCTCACAACTGATGCTCCGACACAGCCCATAACTCCTAATTACACGTCCAACTTAATTTCGATGAGACAATTTAATCCAATCTCTACTGCAACTCATTGTTAAATTAATGTTTATCTAAGTCCATCATTGAAAACATGCACTCATGTCTTTTTAAGAATTGACAAAGTACGACCTCCACTCACACCTCCCTTTTCAGGATTACACTTGGTTATCAACCGCAGATAAAAATTTCACAATAGACTTAAATGGTTAACAAAACACTGTTTCAATTGATAGAGTTAAGTCAGCTTTCAGCCTTAATGATAATTTGGAACCACCTACACTCTTATCAAATATTAAACAGCCCAAAATTGACACACCTAGTCCTGACACTTCTGTAAGGCCTACAATTACAAAATCTGGCCGACGTGTTCATTTTCCTAAGACTGATTTAAGAATTGAAATAAATAAAAATAAAACAAATTGTATTGCATGTCTCAATTACTTTGTTATACATTTTATCTATCAACACAATGCAATAATGTGCTATTACATCTCTACTATTTCTGATTGTGTTGTTATTACACTGTTTTTATCATTTAAATTGCAAACCATTCTTTATTGTATCTCCGCATTACATATATCAGATTCTATGTAATATCTTTGCATTTATGTATCGTTCCTTCGTCATTGGGGATACTCTGTAATGAATCAATCCAACCACTCTTTCCTCTTCTAGTTGAGCGGGATGCCATGGGAGCGAACGGCACTACGGTAGCCCTCTCCGTCGTCCAATGAGACGGAGGTGAAACGTGACGTTTCGCTGACGTATGGAAATTCAAATCTCTAGCAGTAAGAAGGGCAGAAGGAGCATAACTCCAGAGTGACGAGAATGTTTTCCCCTGTTCTGATGTGTTCTTATTAAAGTTAAATAAATTTTATTTCTGTTAATATGTCAGTATTATTCAACACGCAGCAACATCTACAAGCTTTTTAGAATGCAATAAAAACAGTATAGCTTATTTAATCAGCCATAGTAATTCATAATTTACAAAAAAGAAAATCTCATGAGATGCAAAACCTTCAACTTAATTAATCATAATAATAAGTATAACTTATTTAATCAGTCATAGTAATTCATAATTTACAAAAATAAAGAAAATCTCACGAGATGCAAAATCTTCAACTCTTGCTTGACGTAAAAACATCTTATCTTGAGTTATATGTGTGTTATTCACCTCATCATATACCTGTAAAAAATTTCAGTTAATTATAGGGTTTATCTTATTTGAAAAGAAAATGTCTGTTCAATAAAATTACATTATAAAAAACCTTCTTTCATTACTTATACTTGCCATTAAAAATTAATGTAGTTATAATTAGATCCTAAAGGATTGTAAAGTGTTCATATAAAATGGAGAAACAAACTTAAAACTAGTATGATAGAGAAGCAGATGCATGATAAATATGCAGCTATTCATAAATTGGGAACCACTAAATTATACAATTCTGGAACAATGTGAAAGTCCTCAAGTAACTTGTGGGTAGAGACCATTAAACAAAATAAGTAATTAAGATATTAATTGCCAGTGATTTGACAAATTTATTTCATATGGTATCAAATGTACAAAAAAGTAAATAAAATGGCACATAACAGAAAATAAGATGCATGATGCAATGGATGAAAGGCTAAAAGCAGTACAAAAATATATCTGCAATCAAAATGAATAAAAGATAAAATAAAGATGACTTGCCTATTTTATACACTAAATCAGATCAAAATTAATAAATTTAAGGACAATCTCCATGAAAACTTGAAGTTTTGTCTCCAACTTAAAAAAAAAAGAGTAATATTAATATTATTTTACAATGTATAGCGTCTATGTAAGCCCTGAAGTCAGGCATTACCAAATAAAAATTAAAATTAGAAACAAATTCATTGGCGAAAATCTCGATAAAACCTGAAAAAAAGAGGTGACTTTTTAAAATGTAAATCGGAGTGAGACATCCGTTTCTATTTTAAGGTCAATAATTTTCATTGCTAGAAGCCAACCAGCTGTAATGAATGCACATGCATGATCACTACAGCTTCGTATGGTTTCTTACTATGATTGGTTAATGGTGTTTGTCAAGCTTCAGCATTGACTCTTCCTCCTTCCTCTGATTGAGGCTAGTGGTCAATTGGTATAATATGAGCAGTTGGTACTTATACATGGTTTATCACTCTTCATTTTCCTGCCATTTATGAAAAACTGCTTCAAGCTTTTAGACAGTTTGGATTATCCATACAGTTGTAAAGATTGGGTGCAAGTGTCTTTTGGTTTTTTTTAAACTTAGGACTAAAAATGATTTGTATTATCCCAGTGGAAAAAAACAATGAGAGATAGAGTTGACTTATAAGGTTGTCTGAAACTAAACATAAGATTTGTTTTTTATTTTCGAGATCTTGGCATTCCCAGTTATCTATATTACGCTACACTATTGTTATTTTAAAGATACTGCTATTAGGTTAAAGGTGTGGTGACTTTTAGTTCCATGTGTCACCAACAGATGAAGAGACCGGACCACTCCAGCATGAGCGAGATTTGAAGAGAAAAGCTTCGGTTTTATGGATTCGGCATGCTAGTCTGGTCCTCAGCAGTCGACTATTTCACAAGTGCTTGAATTTTGTCTTGTCGATGTCAGCTCTTGCATTATGTATTTGAAATTTGCGTTTTTCTATGTTGAATTCAACCTAATTTGCGTCAAATAAATAAACTGGATTTAATTTAACTGCAGTATATCTTGCTATCTTTATTTATCCAATTATGAGATGCTGAGGCACCTATAAATAGGTTAAATAAAAAAGTGAGATATTGTGAGGTGCTGAAGCACTTATAAATTGGATAAAGATAGCAAGGTATACTTCAATTAAATTAAATCTGGTTTATTCATTTAACACAAATTAGGTAGAATTCAATACAGAAAAAGTACAAATACATAACAGCGAACATCAAGAAATTCAAGCACACGTGAAATTGTCAACTGCTGAGCCCAGCAAGCGGAATCGATGAAGCCAGCTTTCTTTATCATGCTGGAGTGATTGTCCTGTATTACCATCTGTTGGTAACACATGGAGTTAAGTCACCACAAATGTAAGGCTAGGCTAAATATAATCAGTTAGAAGTATGTAAAAATATGAATTTCAAAATACTAATTCATAGCTATGTAAAAATCATACCAACTTACCTTCATTCCAACTATTCGTATTCCCAGAGCATCGCCATATCGAAATTTAGATGTTTGCTCCAGAATCTTCAATTCGGTTGCATGTTGATCATATGTTATACGTCCTATTTTGAGATCAAGAACTGATGGATTCTGGAAATTTTCACAAATATCTTCTATGCATAAGTACTTCATATCTAAGAAAAAAAATTTGTATAAATATTCAATAAGGTAACCAAATTTTATTAAAAGGAAAAACTAGAGAAAAATGTTGTGGTATTGGACACAACATTTTTTCAATAAAAAGAAAATTATTAAACTATTAAGTGAAGAATGAATTTAATGCTGATTGTATAATCTTTTCTGAACAGCAGAGAAAACAATCTGAATTTTTAATTTTGCATTGATTTTCACTTTGTTGTATAGTGCACCATGATAACAGTGTAAATAAATGTTGAACAAGTAGCACACATCATCAGCTTACAAGTGAAACACACCAAGTCAAGAAACATAATTCTGAGAAAATGAAGGGGAAAATTCTACTTCCTAAGCTTTACTCACAAAGCATTCCTCAAGGAATTTAACCATCATATAAAGAAAAATAACTTAGTGGAATTCATCAGTCTAAAGATCATCACATTCTGATTTAGAAAACCTAAAAACTCATATCTTGAAAATTTTAATGTGGTGTTTGATAACTCTTGTAAGCTGATGATGTTAACTGATCTATTCTTGTAACATGAATGTTTATGGTACGAGTTGAGCATCAGTAGGCAAATAAAATTTCCACTGTTTTTTTGTAGTACATATCTTTTTGAGCTAGGTCAAAGCTATGAATTGTTGAAAGTAAAATATGCAATTTTAAATATTACATTAAAGAATTTGGCAATGGCTTTAACAAACTTTTATGAAAAAAGTTTTCCTTTGTTAGTCAAATATACTGATTCCATGTAAGCAAAAGACAATACAAATTGATTTACATTAGATTTTAACAAGGTAGATTAATGAAATGATAATTATTTCCAAGAAACTGCCATGTCCTACACTTAAACTGAAGGTGTGGCATATCTATTCCCTTATTTATCTATGCTGTACTGATTTCTCATCTTTTTCTGGACTGAGGCCTCTAGACTCCTAGCATCATTTGACCACTTAATTCAACCACAATCAGCCTTGCTTTCCACTACAGCAGATGTGGCTACCTGGCAACCCTGCTGACAAACACACCGCTGATCGTTTTGCAATGCAGTTGATTAATTTGAATGACATCAGCGGGAGATCGTAAACCGTACACAGACGATCAAAACGGAAATGAAAGTGCTCCAATCGCCTCGCCTGAGGTGAATCATATTGCTGTGAAACCCTCCAATATTTTGGAAAAATAAACCAAAACTGGTTTATTCAACTCGAAGCACAATTTGGAATATCCGGAATAGTGAAAGATCAAACCAAATATAACAAGGTTGTTTCTGCCTTACCTGAAGATGTCTGGGATTACGTAGAGGATATTTTATCGAACCCGCCTCACAAAGGAAAGTACGACACTCTAAAAACTGCTCTCTTGTTTAGGTTAAGCGATTCTGAAGAATCAAAACTAAAAAACTTTTAGAGATAGGTGATCGCCGACCCTCCGATTTGCTGAGGCAGATGAGAAGCCTTGCTGGTCCTGCTTTTTCAGATGAAATGCTTAAAACTTTATGGTTTCAACATTTACCACAGCATGTTCATGACATACTTTCCGTGAGTAAAGACTGACTAACAGCAGAAATGGTGGACAAAATAATGTCGGTTTATAGTGATTCTGAAATTTCATCACTAGAGAAACCATCTTCAACCGTTAGTGTGAATAAAAAATCTGGCAATGAGTCACGTTGAAGGCACTTGAAACAAGTATCGCAAGCCTAAGTCGGGAGTTTCGAAACTTTTGCAGATCAAATAGTACCAATCATGGACGTCGTAATCGTTCTCGGAGTCACTCTCGATCCAGATTCAACGAAAAAGGACTTTGCTGGTATCATCTTAAATTCGGACTCAATGCGCAGAAGTGCAACAAACCTTGCAGCTTCCCTGATCGAGATCCAATATCGGAAAACTAATTGCCCAGTCGCTAGAGGAGGCAAGCAACTTAGGGGCAAGCTACTGCTTCTCCTCTTCGATAATTCAAGTAATCAACATTATCTCGTGGATACCAGTGCAGATGTTTCAGTTCTTCCACCTACAATGTCAGAAAAACGCCTCACCCAATTCGAACTTATGGAACGAAAAATGTTTAGCTGGATTTAGGTCTACACAGAAGATTCTTTTGGTCTTTTGTCATTGCTGATATGTCAAAGCCAATCATCGGAGTGGACTTCTTAAAGAATTTCGGATTGCTCGTTGACCTGAAGTGTAGCAGACTTCTAGATCCTCTAACATCCCTGGAATCATATTGTAGCCCAATGCTGAGTTCCCAGTCGTCCCTTATGTCTTTGGACACTTTTATGTACTATCCTGATATTTTGAAGCTACTGGTAGAATTTAAGGAAATCAGTCGAAAATTCTAGCAGTACAGAAAGGAAGCATAATGCCATACACCAAATCATAACAGGTACGCCAGTGTCCTTCAAAGACGTTTGTCACCAGAAATGCTGAAGATCGCAAAAGAATTTTCTTTCATGCTGGAAAAAGGTATTTGCAGACCATCAAGTAGCTGTTGGTCCAGTCCTCCAGGTTAAGAAAGTTCTTTGAAACCATGTGGTGATTACCGCGCTCTCAATGCTGTTACCCAACCGGATCGCTACCCTATACCTCACTTGCATGACTTTTCTCATCAATTGGATGAATGTACAGTATTTTCTACATTAGATCTCATTCGTGGCTATCACCAGATACCAGTAGAACCATCTGACATTGAGAAGGCTGCAGTTTGTACTCTTTTTGGCCTTTATGAATTTCCTTTGATGAATTTCGGATTCCAAAATGCTGCTCAGACATTTCAAAGACTTCTTTATTCCGTTCTTCGAGATCTTGCATACTCTTTTATATACATAGATATCTTTGTGGCTTCCAAGAACATCTCGGAACACTTACTTCACCTAAAGGAAATATTTTGATGGTTCACGGTGAAAATAGCCTTGTTTTAAAAGTTTCCAAGTGTCTTCCTACAATATGAAGTAACATTTTTGGGTCATCACGTTTCTGTGAACGGCATCCAGCCTAATACAGAACACATCCAAGCCAACGTGGATTTGGAGACCTACTACTATTAAACAACTTCGAAGATTCCTTGGAATGATTAATTTTTATAGAAGATTCCTATCCAATGCTGCCAACCATCAAACCATTCTGAATGATTAGCTCCTGGGAAGCAAGAAAATTGAGAACCAAAAAAATTGATTGGGATGAAAACTATGTTTGAAGTGTGCAAACACCAACTTGCTGAATCTGCAACTCCCGCACATCTTCGTGCAAATGCTGATTTAGCAGCAATGGTTGACGCATCTGATAACACAATTGGAGCTACATTACAATGTGTCGAGGAATACTGGCCACCTGACCTTTTTCTCACTCCACTTAACACCAATTCAAAAAAGGTATAGCACTTACGACAGAATTGCTAGCAGCGTATTCGGCAGTGAAGTACTTCCGATACCATCTGGAAGGAAGAATCTTGAGATCAGACCTCTGATCTATGTATTCTGTCAACCACCAGAGAAAGCTTCACCAAGTCAGTTACGTCACCTCAACTTGATTAGTCAGTTCACAACTGACATCCAGCACATTTCTGGTCAGAACAACATCATAGCAGATACGTTATCCAGAGTTGAAGAAATATATATTCCAGAGGTTATTGATTATGCTGCTGTTTCGGAACATCAAAACCAAGATGACGAATTGACAAAACTAATCGAATTGAATTCTCCAAATTTGAAATTTCAAGAATCTCCAGTAGTCGGAGCAGACTCCATCATGTGTGAAACTTCTACATCTAGAGCAAGACCCTATATTCCACTACCTTTTAGGAAAATTGCCTTCAATACTTTTCATGGAAATTCACATCCAGGCATAAAAATATCCATTAAATTACTTTCAAACAAGTTTTTTTGGCCAAATATGGGACAAGATGTAGCTGAATGGGCTTGTGGATGCTTAAGTTGCCAAAAAGCTAAAGTATCCTGACATGTGAATTCGGAAAGTTCCCTCTTGTAAGCAAGCGATTCGATGAATTCCACTTGGATATCATTGGACCTCTACCACCTGCTTCAGGATATCGCTACAATGTGACTGTCATCGACAGATACTCGAGATGGCCGGAAACTTTCCCAGTGACAGATAACAGTATTTCACGGTTTGGAACACCATCCTTTAGTCACTGACCAAGGTACACAATTCGAATCAGGGCTTTTCTACGAATTGTCTAAATTCTTGGGATTCAAATAAAAACGCACAACTGCATACCATCCCCAAGCCAATGGTTTCGTTGAACGATGGCATCACGCTCTAAAAGCCGCAATCATGTGTCTCTGTAATGAAAGCTGGTTTCGTGTACTACCATCAATTTTGCTTAGCTTACATTCAACTCTCAAGGATAACCTTACAGCGACACCAGCTGAATTAGTGTATGGTGAAAATATTCGTTTATCTGGAGAATTTTTGAAGGAATGCAAGAATATACTTTAATTAGAATTCGTAAAACAGTTACAAAGTACCTTTGAAAGCATGCGTCCTGTACCTCCAGTGTGTCATATGAACAAGAAAGTTTTCGTTTTTCAAGACCTGAAATCATGTACACATGTCTTTGTTCGCAGACTTGATCCGATCTTCTCTTCAACCACTGTATGGAGTTCCATACCTAGTACTAAAGCGATTTGACAAATACTTCGATGTCAACATCAAAGGTATCAAAAAGACAATTTCTATCGATAGTTCGATCTTCATCGTGTTTCTCAACCAATGATGAAACATCTCAAATGTCAAGTAAGACACCTGGCAAAGATGGGTGCTTTTAACCGCATGCCAGCGATTAATCGCCAAACCTGTTGAAGGTGTATAAAATGAAAGAGCTGGAACAATCTGGTTATATTGATGGCTAAGTGAACCACAAATACAATTTCATTGATTCTAAAACTGGCACGCACACACAGAATGGGGAAGTGCAAAATGGTGAAATAAAAAACATCGAGGAACATCTTGCCGCCACCACTTCGAGTCCTGCCTCGCGGAGTTTATGTGGAGGAAAAAAACAAGCCTCAAATTATAATGTTTGATGCCATCCTAAAGGCAATTGCTAAACATTTTCCGCCTGAAACAAAACTTGGTTGATATTCGCCAATGGCATGCAGTTAATACTCAAGTACCCAAAGATGCCTCTATTTCCAGTTCTCCACCAGCAGTACCTTCATCAAAACGTGTTACTTTTGCTGATTCCTCAGTATTAACAACATGTTCTGTACACATTGTCAAGAAACTCGGACGATTCTAGCATTCAATTTGTTCACTGGTGGGGGAGTAAAGTGGCTACCTGGCAATCCTGCTGACAAGCAAACCACTGATTGTTTTGCAATGCAGTTTTGATTAATTTGAATGGCATCAGAGGAAGATCATAAATCATATAAAAAGTTGTAAACATGCCAGAAGAGATACTGGTGCTCTTTCCCTCGAGGAGGAAATATTTTTCTGTATTCCGTGGCGTTGATATGTAATAAATGTTGGTTATATTATGTTAAAATTGCCTTTTGATTTTCTCAACTTCTCTAGCCAACAAAGATAACTAAGGCAATAGTCATATTATATACAGAGCAGATTTCATGGTTTATCTGCACAAGTTTACTGTCTTTCGAATTGAAAAACCTTTAAATTACTGTATGAAATAAACTCTCATTGTCTAATGCAACAGAATTTTTCTATATAAAGCCTAACTGGCTTCTTACAGGTATCAGTTACTTGGATAGGTAGGGAGTCGAATTAATGTTGCACTGGAGCAATACAACTCAGTTACTTTTCCAATTCCTAGTGGATTGTCCATATCTGATTAAATTGTTTGAAAATGCATATTTAACTGGCTTTCAAATAATTCTTTTTTCCAACTTATAAGATGCTCTCCCATCCTATTATAGAGTAATGTTTAATTTTCAGTTTTGTGATTCTAAGTAAGCAAAAATGTAAATTTTAAAAAGCTTCGACTCATCTTGCAACTACTGTTGTGCAACTCAGTAGCTCAATTAAAACTTGCCAAGTGTAAAGGCTGTATTAACTCTACAGGTAGTTGTCTCGATGAGGCATCTCATCATTAGAAAACTGACTAGATCTTGTCATCATCAAAAAATTGGCAATATCTTGATGATGAGATATCTAGTCATTAACAAAATTGGTCATATCTTGATGAACAAGATATCTTGTCAAAACATCTGGGAGGGTTAATAACTGCATACATAACTTTGCAATAAAAATAAAATTCTCTATTTGTTAGTTATAAGAATGAGCAACTTTCTAATTTTTTAAACGAAATCTCACCTTTTTCAGCAGCCTTCGTTTCCCAAGTACCATGGAATGCAGGTATAAAACTCTGAAGTTCTTCAAGAAGTGGATCAAACTCGATATTCTGATAAACCGTTTCATAAAATAAAAGTTCTGTATCAGATCTGCGGTCTCCTTCAAACATTGGCTTCACTAAGTTTCCATTTTTGTGCTTCAAAACTCCTTTAGAAATAAAAAAAAATATTTTAATTAATTTATAAAAAGATTATTGATGTCTATGGGTTGGTTGTTTTGAGTTTTATGGTACAAAGACCATATTTTTTGGTCAAGCATTGATGTACGGCTAAAATCCTAGTTAATAGTATGGTTGGTTTTGGTGTTTTATGGCTCAAGGGCCACATTTGGCCATGCTGCACCATACAATATCAAGTAATAGACTCACACACAATGAAAGTTTTACTGACACAGAAGAGAGAAATACACCCAGGAAGAAATGCACCTGACAGAAATCGAACCTGCGCAACCTACAACTCGAAGGTTGATAGCGCAGTGGGCATGCCCACTGAGCCAGTTAATAGTATGGCATGATTTTATTTTTTATTGCCAAGCAAATGTTAAATGGTAATGGTTAACATTGCTGATACAATGGCAACTTGACGAACGTTGGTGACAGCACCATTGATGAGTCTCTGAGGAGGCCCCTACAAAATATTAATAAGAAATTGTTTAATTAAATGCCACTTTTTGAAATGAAGTGAATTGAGTAATTCACAACAGAAACATCTTAAAAGTAAAAATAATCGTTTAAGAGTATCGCTATATATATATATATATATATATATATTCTAGGAATAAAATTGCTTAACAAATGCATCTTTTCTCCAATCCCATTCACAATAGATCCCCTTGGAGTGTGTGGAAGATTAATGTATTGGGAAAAATAGTTGAACATGAATGGCTGAAGAATACATATTATACACTTGTGATTAAATCCTGGTATATGTTTGTCTGGTATAAGTTAAATCCTGCTTTGTTCTGCCTTTAATCAATATTTAAAATATACTATATTAAAAAAACAATCATTCATAATGTTAACCCTCTGAGGGGCACATATACATTTATATGTTCAGTAACTTCAAATCTTCCTTCCATGACTTCTAATCCGTTTTGCCCTTTTTGATTAATAGAATCTTTCCTAGGATTCTCTCAATCAATTGGTGCTGTTATTTAGTCATATGGTATGTTGTGTGGTAAAAGCAATACTATATAGCCTGGCTCCTGGGAGTTGGAAAGGCCATCGTAGCTTAGTTCACGTAGCTATGTTCACTGCACTAGCAACCTTCGAGTAGTAGGCGGTGCAGGTTCAATTTCTTCCTGGATGTATTTCTCTCTTGTGTCAGTAAAACTTTCTTTGTGTATGTCTATTACTTGATATTGTACGTCTATTACTTGATATTGTATGTATATTACTTGATATTATATGTATATTACTTGATATTGTATGTCTTGTGTCTGGAACAGCATGGCCAAATTTTGCCCTTGCACCATAAAACACCCAATGAACCAACCTGGGAATTGGCAGATGAATCACTGTTTTGTCTAGTAGTTAAATTAGGAGACTGGCGGTAATATAACAAATTTCTTCTGCAATTTCTTTAGAGGGGATTCTGATTCTAAGTTTATTGTTCGGTGCTGAGAGCAACAGCAGTGATAACATATTGTCGGGACAAACCAATTACAGTAATCACCATTCATGCTTTTGCTTATGGCAACCTTCGCCTAACAAGGCTTCACACCTTTCCAAAAGTCAACTGCATTCGCATAGGAGCCGCACTATCAGAAATCTTGTGGAGCCCTTACAAGGTTAAACATAAATAGTTGTTACACATTTGATAATACCTAGAACTTCAAACTAAATCTGTTTTGAAGCTGTGTGGATGTATAGGAGTTAATTATGAATTTAAATCTTACCCAATTTAAGTCTTCCTTGACCATGCTTATGACCAGCAACTTGAAAAGAAAAAGTTTGGGTTCCTTCAGGAAAACTTGCTGAAAGAGCTGTCTGACTTTCTTGTTTGAGTTCCATACTTGTTGACATTCCGTCACCTCTAACCAGCATACAACACAAATCTGTTACATAAAAACAGATTTAATAGTAATTCTAACACAAAGTATGATACATTTGCGATTGCATAAATGTGCAAGAACATATAACCAATAACAGTTCTTTCCAAAATCCAATACAAAAGTTCCTTCACTTATCTTGTTTGTATACATTATCCTGTATATAAAATTGTACACATTGCTGTGTTTGCATGCAGTATTCTTTTTGTACTGCCTGCTTTGATGCATTCAGTCTCAATGTTTGCATACGAATTACAAAATTTTAAACCAGCATAAAGGAAAGTTTTGTGATATTTTTTTAAACAAACGTAACAAAATGTTCCTTGAAAAATATCAATTTTCCATCAGATCACAGCAAATAGATTGAGTAGATTTATAAAAATTTAAGTAGAGTGGCAAATAAAATCATGGATTTATTTACTAACTTTATCTGTGACCATGTGCTACTTAAGTTTTTAATGAATCATTTTGTTTACATACATAAGAAAGAAAAGCAATTATTTTCAACACAACAAAGCAGACAAAAGAAAGAAGGGTTAGAAAATTACAACAAATTCAAAGTTACCAGAACACAGAAAACTCACGAAATTTATTCACTCCATTTTTAGACGTTATGGATTTGGGGAACAGCCCATCATGTCAATCAACATGTGTTATGACATCCTGCATTGTTTTACTTTCGTATTAAGTAACCTGATGTAGTAGCAGTTTTTGCTCTGATAAGACCAATCAACTTGTCAATAATTTTTAGGCTGCACCAGGTAGGTAAGTAGATAGGTCTGGTATTGGTATTTTCAATTAACGTCACACTGGAGCAACACAACGGGCTATTGGTGACGGTCCGGGATCAATCCAGAGGGAAAGATCCGAGGACAACACCTATGGTATATTTACGTGCTTCGTTAACAGTGAATATATTCAATCATAATTCAACTCCATTCATTGTAAGATAAACCAATTTTTTTATTTCCATCCTTTACATTAATTCATAAGCGCGCACTCTTCTCTCCGTACTTTCTTGCAACCCCACTACACATACCAGGGTTGCTATATTTTTAAAGGCGCGTACATTCTCGCTCTCTTGGCGATTCACTACAGAGTATCCCCCCAGTGACAGAGGGTACGATGGAACGAACAATATAACTTAAATATATATATATATAAATATAAGGTAACACATGTAATTTGACATACAGAAAATAGAAAGAAATATGATGTAAATTAACAGTTAAATATAGGCAGTATATCTCTGTGGAAAATGTACACGACGACCAGTTCGTGTCGTGGTTGTTGGTTTCTTAATAGTTTCTTTGGAAACAGATGGTTTTGCAAGAGATATTGACTTTGTAGGAAGTGTCTCTGTAACAGTGGATTGACGTTTGATAGGAACATTATCCTCTCCAAGAAGAAAAGCGGGTTTAACTCGATCCAAAGAGACAGTCGATTTCTTTCCTTTCAGTTCAATGGTAATTGTTTTATTGGTTCTGTTTATTACCTTGTGAGGACCGGTGTAAGGCTGACTCAAGGGTGGTTTGTTTGAATCAACTCGTAAGAAAATGTGCGTACATGCTGTGAGAGATGGATGCACAAAAACTGGACTTTCACCGTGTCGTGAAGTAGCAATGGGATTAAGAGTCCGCATCCGCTCTTTGAGTTGAGTCACAAAGGAGGTATCAACGATTTGTTTGTGGTCTGGGATTTCTAACATGTCTGCAGGCAATGTTAATGTTTTGCCATAGACAAGTTCAGCACAAGTTGCTTTGATATCTTCCTTAACCGCGGTACGGATACCTAAAAGTACGATGGGAATGATATCAGTCCATCGATCGTTTTCATGTGCTTTGATAGATGCTTTAAGATGTCTATGAAAACGTTCGATGAGGCCGTTTGCAATTGGGTGGTATGTAGTCGTTTTTATTCTATTCGTGCCTAACATGTTTGCAAATTCTTGATACAAATTTGATCTCATTTGAGATCCTTGATCTGTGGTTATAAATAATGGGCATCCAAAGCGACTAATCCAAGTGGTGAATATTGCTTTGCAAATGGTAGTAGTTGTCGTATCAGGTATGGGTATGGCCTCAGGCCATCTGGTAAATCTGTCGATGAGGGTCAGAAGATAGACGTGACCATCAGATGGGGGTAAAGGACCTACAATGTCTAAGTGAATTTGCGAGAAACGTGCATCAGGAAGTGCGAAAGTTCCTAGTGGTGCTTTCGTGTGGCGTTGGACTTTTGATCTCTGACAGGGTTCGCAGGAGCGTACCCAGCACTTGATTTGACGTTTCATATTGGGCCACACATATCGGGAGGATATCAGCTTTGTGGTAGCTGCAATTCCTGGATGAGAAATATTGTGTAGATGCTCAAATATGAGCTTTCGAAAGCATTCAGGTACGAAAGGTCGAGGTGAACTAGTTGATGTATCACAAAGTAAATCACAGTCAGATGAATGGCATGGTTTATATTCCAAAGTCAGAGATGAGTCATTGTTTTGAAGATACTTCTGTACCTCTGAATCACTTTTCTGCTTTTCTGCAAAATCTTTAAAATTCAAATTTGGAGATTTTGTAATCGAATCAATTTCGATTCTTGAAAGTGCATCTGCGACAGAATTTTTAGAACCTTGCACATGCCTGATGTCTGTGGAATATTGTGAAATTAAGTCTAAATGGCGTAATTGCCGAGGTGAACATTTATCAGATTTTTGCTTAAAGGCGTAAATTAATGGTTTTTGGTCTGTGTAAATTTGAAAACTTCTGCCTTCTAGCATGTGTTTAAATTTCTTTATTGCGGAATAAATTGCAAATAGTTCACGGTCATATGTTGACCACTTTTGTTGACTTCTGTTCAGTTTCATAGAGAAAAATGCAATGGGTTCCCACTGATTGTGAGAAAGTTGCTGCAAAGTGCCTCCGACGGCAAAGTCTGAAGCGTCTACCCAAACGCTAAGTTGTGCCCCGGGAATAGGGTGTCTTAAAAGAGTTGTCAGAGCAATAGCTTGTTTGGCAGCATTGAAGGATTGTTCAGCATTCTCGTTCCATTTTATTTGTTCGGAAGAATTTCGAACACTAGAGCGAGATTTCTTTTTGTTTTTGTGTCCTTCTAAAAATTGTACTAAAGGGGCAAGTATGTGAGCAGCTTTAGGTATGAAAATTCTATAAAAGTTATACATGCCTAAGAATCTACGGAGCTGAGTTAAAGTTGTGGGTTGGGGAAATTCCATTATGCATCGGACTCTATCGGGAAGAGGTTCTATTCCCTTTTCGGAAAGTTTAAATCCCAAAAACTCTATACTAGGTCTACCGAAAGTACATTTTGAAACATTGATACAAAGACCGTACTCCTGAAATTTTGAAAATAAAGCTTCAAGTTGTTCTAAGTGTTCTTTATCATCTTTTGATGCAATCAATATGTCGTCGACAAAAGCATAAACACCGGTTAAATCGCGAGTAACTTCATCAATAAATCTTTGGAAAGTTGCAGAGGCATTACACAATCCAAATTGCATTCTCGTACTTTCGAATAATCCAAACGGGCTACATATCGCTGTTTTGTGAATATCGTCAGGGTGTATTGGAATTTGATGATAAGCTTTAATAAGGTCGACATGGCTAAAAATTTTGGAACCGTGCAATTCTGAAGTAAAATCAGCAATATGTGGGATTGGGTATTTTTCTTTAACAGTTTGTGCATTTAATGCCCCATAATCGCCCACAGGCCTCCATTCCAATGTTCCTTTTTTAGGAACCATATGAAGTGGTGATGCATAATTGCTCTTTGAAGGTCGTAAATGACCAAGCATCATCATATTTTGGAATTCAGTTTTGGCGATTTTCAAGCGATCTGGTGCTAATCTTCTAGGTTTTGCAACAACAGGTGAACCTACAGTTGTGATGTAATGGACAGTATTATGCTTAACCGGTTGATTAGGATCCGGCAATTTAGAAATCGATGGAAATTTATTTAAAAGGTTGTGATAAACAGAATCTCCAGTTATTGTTTTTACTGAATGAATATCAGCATTTTTCATTTGCCCAATTGTCTGAAATTTTGTTTTTAAATCTCTTATACATTTATTTCGGAGATCGGGTACCAATTCAAAATAATGGAGGAAATCTGCTCCGAGAATTGGTGTGTTTACATTTGCAATTAAAAATGTCCAAGTAAAAATTCTCCGTAATTTAAAGTTTAAAGAAAGGGTTTTTTGTCCATATACCTTAATAATTGAAGAGTTAGCAGCTGAAAGTGTCTGTTGACAAGAATTTCGTTTTTGAAAATTATTTGCAGGAAGCAAAGATACGTCGCTACCCGTATCGACCAGGAAGGATACGTTAGTTGTCTGGTCTCGAATGAACAGGCGACGCGAGATTTGTGGCAAAGAATAGGTCGCCTCTATTCTTCGCGATTCTCGTTTCCCTGATAAAAACAGGGTTGGACACATTTGTCGGCCCTACATTTATCACCAAAACGACGGTGATACCAACAAACCGATGAACGCCTGGAATTACTCCTAGTTCTGTTTCCTCGGTACGGGGAGCGACCTCGCGGAAACGAAAGTTGATCGATTCTTTTGTTCAACTTCTCAATTTCACGGAAAAATTTTTCCTCATTTGAATTATGCTCTTCACGTGAAACAGCACAATTCGCCATTGGAGAAGGAGTAACTTCCAGAATGCGATCAGAAATTTCAGCAGCCTTATCTAATTTGAGGTCAGTAACGGCGGCTAATATAGACTGAACAGAAGTCGGCAAACGTTGTAAGAATAGTTCCAACATTAAATTTTCTGGGACGTTATGAGATTCAGCGCGACGTTTCATATTTCGCAACAACTCGGAGGGTTTCCTAGATCCTAATTCCTCTCCTGACAAAAGTTGTCTGATTTCCTGTTGCGAAGATTCGCCGGAACGAGCTATCAGTTCTGTTTTCAATTTAGTGTACGGATCAACAGAGTCGGGTTTTACAAGTACATCACGAATAAGTGAGGCAATTTCAGGTGGTATATGAGAAACAATATAATTATATTTTGTCATAGACTCTGTAATAGGTTTAGGAGCCGCCAAAGCGAAAGTACTTTCGCACATGATAAACCATAAGGCGGGATCCGATCTATTAAAAACAGGAATTTGAACTGCACTGACCTCAGACATAGTGCAAGGGAATATTCAAGATATCCAAATTGCAAGTAAAAACAAAACAGAAAAGTAACCCAGAGATAAAAAAGTTCGATCTTACCCCGTTCGCCTTTCTTCTAATAGCCGGCGTGTCTTAATCCGAGAGATATTCCGTTATTGCGTAACGCGTATCTAATCCTCGGCGCTAGAGAAAGTTGAAAATGAGCTGTCCAAACGAAACTACTTCACAAATCTATGTAGCTCGCACGCATTGAAATTCTTCATAAGAATCACTGTATATTCTCACCGGGTCACCATTATGGTATATTTACGTGCTTCGTTAACAGTGAATATATTCAATCATAATTCAACTCCATTCATTGTAAGATAAACCAATTTTTTTATTTCCATCCTTTACATTAATTCATAAGCGCGCACTCTTCTCTCCGTACTTTCTTGCAACCCCACTACACATACCAGGGTTGCTATATTTTTAAAGGCGCGTACATTCTCGCTCTCTTGGCGATTCACTACACACCACGTAATTTTGAACCACGGTCAGATGACGAGGCAACACCTGAGCTGGCACCCCACCCTCCAAACTTCCACACCTCGCCAACGTGAGGACATTTGAGGCCACGACAAATTTAACGTGCACCAGCCCCCTTTGTACACGACGGTGTTTGGCTGGATTCGAACTCGCAGCCCTTCGGTTGCTAGTCCGTTACTCTTCCAACCGGGCCACCGCGGCCCGTAGATAGGTCTGAATCGTCCTACTGAAGCAATGCAACACGCTATTGGCCACGGTCCATTATCCATCCGGAAGAGAAAGATTCCAGGACAAAACCTCGTAATTTTGAACCATGATCAGATGACGAGGTCAAAACCTGAACTGGCACCCCACTCTCCAAGCTTTCCAACTCCGCCAACGTGAGGACATTTGAGGCCAAGAGAGATTTAAAGTGAATCAATTCCCACATATACGACAATCTTTGGTTGGATCGAGTCTCGAATTCGCAATCTTCTCATTGTTCATGGGCCGCGGTGGCCCGGTTGGAATAGTAACGGATTAGTAACCGGAGGGTTGCGAGTTCGAATCCAACATGACACCTTAAAGGGGTCTTGTGCGCGTTAAATCTGCCGTGGCCTCAAATGTTCTCACGTTGGCGTGGTGTGGAAGTTTGGAGAGTGGGGTACTAGCTCAGGTGTTGCTGTCGGATTGATACTCTACCTGATTATTATCTTTGTTTTGATATATTTAGTAAGTTGCGAATGGCAACAGTCTAGTTTTAGTTTGTGTTTTATGTGCGCAGAGAAATGGCTTCTGAGTTCCTTTGTCGTATTTTTAGAGAGAAATAATACGTATTATTTACGCCATAAATGCTTCTGAGTGTTATTTTGTGATCTAAAGCAAAGAGTGTACATATTAGAGCTGTAAATAAACTGTTTTGTGTTATAAGGTGTTTTTATGGAACAATTGAGTACACCAACTATAATCTGAATACTTCTGATTCCGAAATTCAAAACGGAACATCTGGCGTCCGTGACAGGACTCGACTGCTGATTATTTGGGTGAGTTTTTGTTTTGTCTATCCTACTTCCTGAATTAATATGGAAGCGGCAAAGAAAAATAGAACTCAGCAGAGGAGACTGTTTAGTAAAGCATGTAATGAGTTTGATGCTGAAGAAGCAAACTTAGAAATTTCTGATAAAATACTTTTTCTGAAAGTTATTGAGGAGAAAGCTATGCTAATGGTGAATGCTGAAGAAAATGTTAAGCAGTTTCTTTTTTCTGCAAACATTGAAGATGATGTAATAGAGAAAGAGATCGATGAATCTGAAAGTTATATAGACCGTTGGCGGTTGTTACAGTTTAAGTTGAAACAACTTTCGCTTTCAGAAAGAGAAGACGTTATTTCGAATTGTAGTGTTTCTCAGCAAAATACATTATTACGTTACCCTAAAATACAGTTACCTACATTTAATGGAGATTTAAGAAACTGGGTTAGATTTTGGGGTCAATTTGAGAAAGTCGATAAAGACCATAATTTAGATCCGCATGATAAGTTCTCATACCTATCCCAATGTATGGAGAAGGGAAGTGTTGCCGAAGAACTAATTAAAAGTTTTCCACCCGGGGGAAACAGTTATGAGAAAGCTATAGAACAATTGAAATTACGTTTTGGCAGAGAAGAACTACTTATACAGGTGTATGTTAGGGATCTTCTATCATTAATTCTCCAAAAGCAGAATATGCCGAGAAAATCTTTGAGAAATCTTTATGATTTATTAGAAACAAAGCTCCGTGCGCTTGAGATATTAGGAGTAACTAGGGATAAATATGCGTCGATGCTTTTCCCACTTGTTGAGTCTGCTCTACCTGAGGAAACGCTTCTAGCGTGGGAACGATATAGATCTACAAGTCGTAGATCACACGATGAGGAAGATCAAAATACAACTAAAATTACTAAAAAGACTGATCTCGATTCAATTCTTGATTTTCTTCAAGATGAAGTACAGGCAGAGGAACGTATAATTCTAGCCTCACAAAACTTTGGAGTTGAAACCAAGCATAATTTTAAATTGTTCATGGAGAAGAGGGCTGGAAATAATAAACATAAATATGGGGACCCTCGTCAAATAGCTAGTGCGGCTGATCTTTTAACCTCTTCGAAGGAACAGAGACAGTGCATATTTTGCCACAATTTACATAATTCCACTGACTGTTTGAAGGTACGAAAAATGGCGATGAAAGATAGAGAGAATCTCGTAGAGAAATCAGGGTGCTGTTTTCTGTGCTTAAAACCAGGTCATCAAGTTCGTAAATGTTACTCAAAGGTAACTTGTTTGGGTTGTGGAAAAAGACATCATATTTTACTCTGTCATAGCATAAAGCAGCAAGCATTCTCACCTACCGGAAAAGAAACTGCAGAATTAGATAATGTTCCGAATGAGGATCAAGCACTTGCGAATGTGTCCCAAAGCCCTAGTGTTATGTTACTAACGTTAACGGTTTTAATCAGAGGTGATGGGAGAAAACGGAAAGCAAGAGCCATCATAGACTCTGCTTCACAGCACTCTTACATTTTAAAAAATACTGCTAAAGAAATGAAATATAAAAGGGAAGGCTGGGAATATCTTCAACATTCTCTGTTCGGTGGAGAAAATACAGGAGTGTGCAAGCATGATGTGTTTACTTTATATTTGACAAGTTGCGATGGGTCGTATAACTGTCATTTCAAAGTATTGAGTCAACCTGTTATCTGTGCAAGCGTTCCACCGACAATGCCTGCGATTCATTTAAAAGAGCTTACGGACTGTAGTATTCATGTGAGCGATGATTATAAAGGTCCTATTGAAATTTTAATAGGAGCCGATGTAGCTGGAAAAATCCTTACCGGTGGTTACAAATCCTTACCTTGTGGTTTAACAGCAATGGAAACACGTTTAGGGTGGACCATTATGGGACGTATACCACAGATTTCTTCAGAGGAAAATGAAATCTCAGTAGCTAGCTCTATGCTTTCTACTACTAGAACAATAACAGAATTGTGGACTCTTGACACTCTCGGCATAACCGATCCATCTGAGAAGAAAACTAAAGAAGACCTTCAGGAATCTGCCAGAGAGCATTTTATTAACACAGTTCAGGTCGACAAAGACAATCGTTTCGTGGTACATTTACCCTGGCTTGCCGATCACCCTCCACTGCCTGATAATTTTAACTTGGCTTTAAAGAGACTGGACGGTACTGCACGAAAGTTAAAAGAAGAAAATTTGTATGACGATTATAATCAAATATTTGAAGAATGGGCAAGAGAAGGAATAATTGAAGAAGTTCCTAAGCATGAGATTCAATTGCCGTCTCATTATTTACCACACAGACATGTCGTGAAAGAGAATAGCACAACCAGAATCAGACCTGTGTTTGATGCTTCGGCGAAGATGAGAGGTTCCCCAAGCTTGAATGACTGCCTGGAGAAAGGAATAAACCTTGTTGAGTTAATTCCTACTATATTAACACGTTTTCGGATGAACAAGTTTGGAGTTACGGCAGACATCCGTAAAGCATTTTTACAAATTCGCCTACAAGAAAACGACAAAGATTATTTAAGATTTCTTTGGTATAATGAAAACAATGAACTGAAATACTTAAGACACTGTCGTGTCATCTTTGGAATTTCTAGTAGTCCCTTCTTACTTAATTCTGTCATTCAATATCATCTAGAAACGATTTTGGAGGAAGCACAACTTGGGAACTCAAAATATCCTGTGGATATGGTTCAGAAATTTAAAAACAGTTTTTATGTGGACAATTGTTTAACTAGTGTAAAAACTGAGACAGAATTGCATGAGTTCATTCAAGTAGCTACAGATATTATGTCAGAAAGGAAGTTTGATCTTAGAGGGTGGGAGCACAATTGTTCCCATTCCTCAACAGAAGAGGTTTCTTGTGTAAAAAATAAAATTGTCCCGGTATTAGGCCTGCAATGGTTTTTAAAGTCAGATACTCTTTCCATAAATGAAGAAGTGTTGAAAGAAAAGAGGAAAGAAATAGTATCATCTATGGTGAACCTTCAAAATATAGACAATTCCTTCATCTATAAGTTTTCGAGCTATAGCAAAACTATAAGAATTATTGCCTGGCTACTTCGATTCATTAATAATTGTCGGATTCCGAGAAATACTAGAAAATATGGTAGCCTTGATTCCGAAGAAATTTCTGTAGCTGAGTATGGAGTTATCAGAATAATACAGAAAGAAAGCTTCGTTAATGAACAAGATGAAAAGTTAAAAACTCAGGGAGCCTTCAAAGATATCATCCGATTGAAAACAAAACTTTTATATCGACCAGATAGTGAAGATTTTACGATGCCTGCAATTTTACCATCCAAACATGAAGTTGTAATGCGTATAGTGATACACTATCATGTAAAAAATGCTCATGCTGGGACTAAAATGCTGCTTAACATTTTAAGAGAGCGATTCTGGATTCTGCATGGTAGAAAGACAGTGAGATCTATCCTATCCAAATGTATTGTCTGTAAGAGACATTCTGCAAAGAAGCTTGATGTTCTCACTGCATCTCTTCCAGAGGACCGTATACGAGAGGCTGCTGTATTTGAGATCTGTGGTGTTGACCTGGCGGGACCACTGTTTCTCAGAGATAATAACAAATCTTGGGTTTGTCTATTCACATGCGCTGTCTATAGGGCAGTACACATTGAATTAGTGGCTTCTTTATCTACGCAATCCTTCTTAATGGCTTTGCGCAGGTTCATAGCCCGTAGAGGAAGATGCAGCACTATCTATTGTGACAATGGCTCCAATTTTGTGGGTGCTTCAAATTTGCTAGGTGCACTGGATTGGAACCTTATTGTGAGTGACAGTGCTTTTCATCCTATTAAGTGGAAATTCAACCCACCGACTGCCTCTTGGTGGGGTGGATGGTGGGAGAGACTGATCGGTATTCTTAAAAGGTTATTGAGAAGAGTACTGGGCCGATCTTCTTTAACTTATGAACAGATGACGACGGTGCTATGTGATTGCGAATCCATAATTAATTCACGACCGATAACGTATGTCGCGGATAATGACGCAGAGCTGGTTCCATTGACTCCTTCAATGTTCCTGCAAGATATCAAAATGAGTGGTGTTCCTGACTGTGATAGAATTGATCACCAGAGTCTTAACCAACGTGTTAAGTATCGACAAAATTTACAAAAAGCCTTAAGAAATAGATTTCGATCGGAATACTTGGGAGCTCTCCTTCAGAGACCAGAACGTAAAAGAGCTGCCGAAGTAGTAGTTGGTGACGTTGTCTTGATTGGAAGCGACAACACGAAACGTATCAGTTGGCCACTTGGGAAAATAATCGAGGTAATCCCAGGGAAAGATGGTGTTACGAGACTTGTGAGACTAAAAACTGCAAGAGGTGAGTTGCTTCGACCGATACAACGCCTCTATCCTTTAGAAGTGTCAGCAGCAGAGTCAGTTCTAGTTAGAGAAAAATTACCAAGTACAAAATTAAGGGAGCAACCAACAGTCAGTCAATCAGTTGACTGCAATGTTGAATCTTCTGAGGATGTAAGAAAAACTAGAAGTGGCCGTAGCATTAAAATGCCTCATAAACTGGACTTGTGAACTGTTTATATAATTTTGTTATTGTAATTGTGATTATAACTAGTTGTAAGTTAAATTTTAAGATAAAAGTTAACTTAGGTGGGAGAATGTCGGATTGATACTCTACCTGATTATTATCTTTGTTTTGATATATTTAGTAAGTTGCGAATGGCAACAGTCTAGTTTTAGTTTGTGTTTTATGTACGCAGAGAAATGGCTTCTGAGTTCCTTTGTCGTATTTTTAGAGAGAAATAATACGTATTATTTACGCCATAAATGCTTCTGAGTGTTATTTTGTGATCTAAAGCAAAGAGTGTACATATTAGAGCTGTAAATAAACTGTTTTGTGTTATAAGGTGTTTTTATGGAACAATTGAGTACACCAACTATAATCTGAATACTTCTGATTCCGAAATTCAAAACGGAACAGTTGCCTCGTCACGTGACCAGGGTTCAAAATTACTGGTGTCCTCGTTCTTTCCCTTTGGGATTGATCCCGGACCGTCACCAATAGCCCATTGTGTTACTCCAGTGTGACGCTAATTAAAATACCTACCTACCCATTGTTAATCCATTACTCTTCTAACTGGGCTACCCCGGTCCCTTTTGTTAAGATAGATAAAAAAGTAGTTAATTAAAGTCACACTGAAGCAACAAAGCGAATTTTTGGTGACGGTCAGGGATCAATCCCTAAGGGAAATATCCAAGGACAACGTCTCATAATTTTGAACCACGGTCAGATGATGAGGTCAATACCTGAACTAGCACCCCATTCTTCAAACGTCCACACCATCTCAACGTGAGGACTTTTGAGGTCACGGATGATTTAACGTGCTCCAGCCACCACAAATACGATTATCTTTATTTGGATCGAGTTTAGAACTCGCAACCCCCTGTATGCTAATCCGCGACTCTACCAACCGGTCTACAGCTCCCCTCCCTTTTGTTGTGGAAATTGAATTCATTGACATAACATAATGGCAAAAATTGAAAGTAATTGGTTATAATATAGTATTTATGAAAAAGTAGCCCCTTGATATAAAAAGCCTATAAGGATTTTTATTGCAAGCAAGCGAACTAGATGGTTTGCGAAGATTTTTTCGGCCGCGGTAGCCCAGTTGGAAGAGGAACGGATTTCGAAGATCGGCTCAGCCAAAGACCGTCGTGTACACGGGGGCTGGTACATGTTAAATTTGTAGTTTCCTCAAATGTCCTCACGTTGGCGTGGTGTGGAAGTTTGGAGAGTGGGGTGCCAGCTCATGTATTGACCTAATCCGACCGTGGTTAAAGATTACGAAGCGTTGTCCTTAAATCTTTCCCTTCGGATTAATCCCGGACAGTCGCCAGTAGCCTATTGTGTCACTCCAGTGCAACGTTAATTTACTACCTACATGACAAGATTTTTTGTTGTCCAAATACTCTCAGCAAGAGACATATCGGAGTTAGTTAAATGTAGGAAACTTTGCCGTTTAATCTAATTGTGTTGACCAATCAATTACCATGTATCAATTCGGTAGATAGTTGAATTTACGTCGCACTGGAGCAACATAGCGGGCTATTGGCAACTGTCCGGGATAAATCCCAAAGGAAAAAGTCCGAGGACACCACCTCGTAATTTTGAACAAGGATCAGATGACGAGGTCTCTCCAAATTTCACACAACCTTCAAGCTGTAAGCGGCGCCTTGTCGATTCCTGTCAGGTGCATTCCTTTTTGTGAGTATTTCTACTTCTAAACATACCCACCTGGTGAGCATCCCTGCCTCTCATTGAAACATTGTCAAACTAGTGTTGGTGTGTGGTGAAATTGTACGATATTGTTTAAAGTAATAATTCACAAACACACACAAAGTATCATATTAGTTAATTAAGTCTAAGTCTTATCAAATATTTTATAAGTTAGAAGGGAGGGAGTGTTCCAGGGAATAAAATATTTACCGTTACATTTCGAAAGCTACGTAACTTTGCACGTTATTCGAATGCAATGGATGATACAGGTACTATGTCAACACCAAGAGAGATTTCCTTAGCAAATAGCTAACTGGCGGAAGATTAATAAATCTGTCGTTGTTTACAAGACTATAGCACACATTTAACTTTGGTCTTTAAAAAGTTAATGGGTTCGTTAGGACTTAGGCTGGAATTAATGAAATAGAAATAGAAAATACCCTGTCTATATACAGCAAAACCATACGACCGACATTTCTGTCAAGCTAAATATAGGAGGAGGTAGTGTTTCTGCTAAGACAGTGATAAAATACATTTAAGGTAAGCCCGATGTGTATCATGTGAGAGTATGACAGCAGAAGTAAAATCTTTGCTGGTTTGCAGACTGTCTGGTTTGTTCGTTTACGCTGAAAATCGCAATCGCAATGTAATTCAATGCGAGACACTCAAAACAATTACCATGATCAGACAACTTTCTTTAGTCTCAAACCCATTGACTGTATATCGTCCATTTATCAGAAGCGCTTGTGACAGGTTCATTTGGTAAAACTAAAACTAGAGGATGCTATTGTGTTTTGGGTAGTACCTACTTCCTGTTTTTTCCGGAAGAATCCTTCTTTGCTTGTTTTCATTTCAGCACGTCGTCGCCTATGAGAGGGTTTCTTAGTGCATACATAAACAAACTACCGGAAGAAACAAATACTTTCGGTTTTAAGCTAATTTTATTTATTGCCGAGTTGAGACGATGTGAGGCATTACTTTTTAATACAAGCAACAAGGGTTAAAATTGCATTTCTGTTGCATGTCAAGTTAGTCACAAGCTATGAAACAGGTTGCCAAAAGAATAGCGCCCTCTTTATTTAGCTATGCAGAAAAACATTTTAATAGACTTTATCGTAAATTTGTTTAACAGACTCGTAAATTTTCGCTTTCATTTTTATGAAACTGAAAACATACCCAATACATGTGACTACTCCATTAAGTCTTGCTCTAACTGTTACACACGAATAATTTCACGGATCAAATTAACGCTAAACATCAAACAAAACCGTAGCTGAAATAACGATAAATCAAATTTTCATTGTAAACTAAGAGAAAGGAAGTTGTTCTTAACAGGAAGTTTTTTTCATCTGATAGATTGTTTACATTGCACTGAAAAATTATCGGAGAGAATTTTAGGACCAAGATGCTTTCTGGTAAACTTCCACATATAAATGATTTCCGATGATTGCAGCCTGTGATTAGATCAGACTGGGTTTTATGGCACAAAGGCCATATTTGGCCAAGCACATGACAAATAACGTCAAATAATGGACATACACACAAAGGAAGTTTTTACTGACATAGGAGAGAGAAAAATACTCAGGGTAAGTTACAGGTATCGAACTTGACCGTCTACAACTAGCAAGGCTCTAGCGCATTGGGAAAACACACTGAGCCACGGGTGATCAGATCAGGAATAAGATGTAGAGGTTGATCAGATCAGGGATAAGAGGTAGAAGTTTTCAGTTTGGTTAATAAAAGAATAAGTATGGCAATGGGGGATATCGAATTTTTAAAATGTTTACACGACGATTGTTGGTGATTCGGTAGAGAATTGCTGAAATGTGGTGAAATAGCTCATGAATTTTTACCAAAAGGCTTCCAGCACGAAAAAGCTGTGATGGTTTAGAATTTTGTTAAGAGGATTTGTGCATTGAGACATTAATGATAATGAAGTGGAGCAGATAGTTGAGCTAAATTATCATCAAAAGTAAGTTCACTTCCTTTACGTAGGATCACGCTCTCAAAATGCTGAAATACGAGAAGCTTAAGCCAAGTAGTGCGGATCCTGGAATTACACTGATGCACAACGGCACTTTTTTCTTTTTCAACAGGAGCCGGATGACCTAATATATTTCAGAAAGGTACCCAGAAAAAATTGTCACTTTTACAGTCAAAACTAGAATAGTCCCATTGTAACTCAGGCTTATTTGCAGATTCCACATTGCTGATTCAGATAAATGTCTTGTTCCAGAATAAAACTGAGATCTTGGAGCACATTCTTTCTCTTCTTCATAGTTTTAGGGAAATTTTGACTACACTATGTGACTCACAATCCAGTGTTCCTGTTTTTAATGTATATTGCGAATTATGTTTAATTCGAATGGTGATTTCGAATTATTTTTAGCCCTTCCTGCGCACTTAGGGTAAAATAGAATGGGGGTGAATATGTAGCCTACGTTACCCGCAGGAATCCAAAGTATAAGTGTACCAACTTTGGTGTGGATTGGTCAAGCTGTGTAAATATGTATAGAGAACAGACAGACGCTGTAGCGTCTTCACACTATGTGGTGGGAAATCGTATAAATGAGTACTAATGGTTGTACTGCTTTCTGGATTATTTAATAACAAAGAAATATCTCCAGTTCATGAAATATGTACAGTACAGAAAACAAATTTGCCCGCAACGGGACTTAAAGGCGGTACCCTTTCTGGGACCTCTGAGAGACACTCCCAACACCGTTGAAGTTCTAGCGTCGTCTGCCTTCATCCTCCCCGGACTCGGGTCGGCAAAAGGCGGTGGGGGACGTCCTCTCGTCCCCCATTGGTCAAAGTTCTCCTCCTGGTGGATTTTTCTTTTTTTTTCTCATGAGTTCCAGAATGTTCGGGCGCCGCCGAGACGAACTGTCCCCGAATTCCTTCAAAACCCTGGGAGCGTCGGCAGAGATGAAGGGGCTTCGGTTCCCATTCACCTTTTGTGCCCCGGCACCGAACCATGGCTGCTGGGCTGATCGGCGCCTCCATAGTCTGAAAAGGGGAGAGGAACACCTCCGGGAAAAGGAGTGTAAGATGCTTCGTCACAACTCCTCCCCCCATAAAGACGAAGTTTCCAAGGTAACCTGGAAACCTCGGCTAAACCTGAAAGTAAGCCCATCTTAAGATAGTCCCCTGAGAGGCATTCACCCGAATCCCCGGAATCCTCAACTCATACTAAACATTGAGTTTTAACCAAAATAACATGCTTCGGAAATACAAATTTGGGTTTCGAAACTAAATCTCAGTTGTGCGATCTAGTGACAAATCTTTACATACCAACTAACAAATATTTACATTACATAATATTAACGAAAATAACACCTAAAAATACAAGTAAAAATAAAATTGATGATGTCTTGGTTTTGGACACCTTCCTAAATTTTCTGATTTCCAGCTCTACTGAGACCATCCGCGTTGCCATTTTTGCTCCCCGGCTTATGTCTTACCTCAAATCGGTACTGTTGTAGAAACAGGGCCCATCGAGTTAAACGACCATTCGTCCCAATCATTTTATTCAGGTAGGTCAGGGGGTCGTGGTCCGTCTCTATAACAAAAAGTTGACCGTCCAGATAGTAGTGGAGTTTCCTTACGCCATAGACGATGGCTGCGAGCTCGCGTTCGACCACTGCGTAGTTTCGCTCTGCTCTCGAAAACTTCTTACTGAGATAAATTATGGGGTGCTCATCCTCCCCGATCTTTTGGGACAAAACAACACCCACACCGGAATCGCTGGCATCCGTTTGCATCGTGAACTCTCTCGAATAATCCGGAGCATACAAGACGGGCTTGGTTACTAAAGCATTCTTCAGTGCCTCGAAAGCCGCCTGACACTCCTCATTCCAATCTACCTTCTCTTTCCGGTTTTTCCCTTTCAATGCATTTGTTAAGGGGACCGCGATGACGCTGTAATTTTGGACGTACTTGGCATAATAGCCACTCAACCCTAAAAACGACCTAATTTGCGTCTTCGTTGTTGGGCTGGGGAATTCATGAATGGCCCTAATTTTTGCTTCACTAGGGGAGCGTTTGCCACTTCCCACTTCGTGACCCAAAAACCTAACATGGTCTTGCGCAAATTTGCACTTAGAAGGCTTTACAGTAAGCCGTGCCTCTAACAACCTATCCAATACCGAACTCACATCCTTAACGTGATCTTCGAATGTTTTTGAATAAATTGCAATGTCATCAATATAAGGAGATGCAATTCTCTCCAAACCTCCCAAAACCTGAGCCATTAGCTTGCAAAAATAAAAGGGAGCGTTCACCAGCCCAAACATCATCTTTTTGGGAATAAACGCTCCAAATGGCGTCACAAAAGCGGCGTACCTCTGCGCACTTTTTTTCAAAGGAATTTGAAAGTAACCTTTCGTTAAATCCATCACCGTTATATAAGGTGCGGCACTAACCCGCTCTACTACCTCTTCTATATTGGGGAGAGGAAACGACTGGATTCTGGTAATGGCATTCAATCGCCGGTAGTCCACACAAGGACGTGGTGGTTTTCCCTGACTTTCTACCAGAATCATGGGCGATGCGTAATCGGACTGCCCCACTTCTATCACCCCTAAATCCAAGAGTCTTGTAATCTCCTCCCTCAAAATTTCTGTTTGTCTAGGAGACATGCGGTAGGGCCTAGCTCTAACGGGCTCACTACTGGTAAGCTCGATATCCATCTCTAACAGGGGCGTAGAACCCGGGTCTGAGGAGAACACCCTGCTATGATTTCGCAACATGCACCCAAAACTCCCTATCTGTTCCACCGTTAACCTTTCCACCAAAGCGCTCTCTCTTATTATCTCCTGGAGATCAAATTGAGTAGGATCGGGTAAGGGGTAAGGTATTTCTGCCTCCTGCTCCACCTCTTCACTCTCCTCGTCCATTATCAAATTAACACATTCGGGTCGCTTGAAATAGGGCTTAATGAGGTTCACATGGTATATTGTGGATTTATCCCTTTTCTCTGAGAGGTCCACCAGATAATTTGTATCGGAGATTTTACTGGTCACAGTCCCTGGCCCTATCCAGTTCACTGCCATCTTGTTTAACTTCGACGTGGACAATACCAGCACCTGATCTCCAACCCTAAAAACCCGCGATACGGCATTCCTGTCATACCACAATTTTCGTTTGCTCTGCTTGTCGGTCATTTGTTCGGCCGCAAGCTCCATCCATTTTTTTAGCCTATTGGTTATTCCCAAAATATACTCGACTACATTTGGATCCGAGTTATCCGGCTCTAACCAATTTTCAAAAATCAAAGTCTGGGGGGTACGAAGATTCCGTCCGTGCACTAATTCCGCCGGGCTAAACCCCGTACTTTCGTGAGTAACAGTTCGAAGAGCAAACAAAGCCGCTGGCAAATTATGCTCCCAGTCCTCTCCCGTCTCCAAACACAACACTTTGAGAACCCTCTTAACCGAGGAATGAAATCTCTCAACAGGGTTGCTTTGGGGGTGGCACACTGAACTGTGAGTCACATGAATCCCGAATCTTTTAAAAAACTCTGATGATAAAACACTGGTGAAGGACCTTCCCAAGTCGCTTTGGACTTCTTTAGGAAATCCCATGCGTGAAAAAACCATAATTAGAGCGTTAATTACATTCGCCGACGTAATATCCGGAACGGGAATAGCTTCGGGATATTTAGAGGCTAAACAAATCGCTGTGATTATGTATTTGTTTTGTTTTGTGCTCTCTGGAAGGGGACCCACCGCGTCAATATTTATTTTGGAGAAAATCTCCGAAATAACGGGAACCAGCTTCATAGGGGCCTTTCTCTTATCGTTGTTTTTGCCGACTTTCTGGCATTCATGACAATTTTTTACCCAGGACTCTAACTCGGGGTAACACCGTGGCCAGTAAAATTGCCTTAAAACCCTATCCTTCGTTTTGGTTGCCCCCAAATGACCAGCTACATCCTCGTGGCACAATACCATAATTTTCTCCCGATACTTTAAGGGAATGCATAACTGTACTCTTTTTTCTCCCCGCTTCGACTCCACCACACGCGTTAATTTTCCCTTCAATACCTGGAATTCCTCCCCTTTCTCGGAAAGTTCCCAACACGATTTCAAAGAATCACAGTTCCTCTGTGCCGATTCGAACTCCCGGGACGATACTCCAGCCAAACTATTATTCTCCTGCATGGACAACTCCGGGGGAAAGGGTAGTTCTTCCTCCTCAGGGCTCTGTGACGAATTATGAATGGAAGCTCTCGTTTCATTTGCGCCTTCGACTACTTGAGCTCGCTGCTCTTCCCTCGCCCTACTTCGCGTAATGGCATTAATAGGGGTTGGGTTTTTCCTATTATCTTCTAAAAGTTGGGCAGTTTTGTTCCCTAATAAATAGTAACCCTGATCCAAAGCATCCGATTTCACGGCGACCTTCGTTACAACTTTCCCGAAATCCCCTTCTAGCTCAACTCTCGCTAACGGCAGACACTTGCATTCGGGGTCTAAAGGTTGGCGTAACCAAATTACTTCACCCGTAAAATCCTCTGGATCAATCCAACTCCTCACGCATACATCAATGCCGCTTCCACTGTCACGCAAACAACTTCGTTCTATTCCATTTACAGATATAGTGCTGATGAAAGGTCTAAAACTCTCGCTTAACCCACTCAGATTATTCAACCCTTCTAATCTTCTTTTTGCTAACTGGGGACAGAGGGGCCTAATGTGACCTGGCTCATTGCACAAAAAACAGACTACTGGTTTTTTCCTATCAAAACCCTTATTTTCCGTGATTAAAGCATCTCCTTTTCCTCGCTCTTTCTCCCTGGGCTTTCCTTCCCCGTTTTTAAACTCGCGCCTGTCCTTCACGGAGGCATAGTCATTCCTTTCTTTACCAAAGGGACGTTTTTCCCATGTTCTGACTTCCTTCATTTTATAATTACGCCGGACGCTCTCGTAATGGTCAAGTTTAACCGCCAAATCCGACGCCTTTTTGAATTCTTCCCATTGATCTAGATAATGGTATCGGGCTGCGGGCGACGCTCTCCTTTTAAGTTGCTCTACCAGCATTAACTCCTTAAGTGAATCAAAATCAGTCACCTCAACCGACTCCAGCCAATTGTCTAAATACCCTTTTAATTCAAACACAAGATCTGACCATGACGCCCCAACCTTTCTTCCATGTTCTTCGAATTTAATTCTCAGGTCTCCGGAGCTGAGTCTAAATCTCTTTAATAACACCTTTTTAACATGATAATAATCATCATTCCATTCCCTTGGTATTTTAACTATAATTTCAGAAACATCCGCAGGCAATAAAGGAATTAATTGGGACACCCACTTGTTTTCTGGCACACTTTCTTTGTTCGCTTGCCGCTCAAAAATCATGAAAAATAGGGCGATGTCCAACACCTTGGGATCAAATTTAGGCACTAAGTCCTTTAAATTTACGCGCCTAACAATTTCCTCAGCTGGCGTAGTAGTTAACGCCAAACTTGCGTTCCCAAATGAAGCATTAATTTTTAATTTCTCCAACTCATGCGCGCGCTCCCGCTCTGCTAAACTATCAAGACGTTCTTGTTCTGCTAAACTATCAAGACGTTCTTGTTCTGCTACTTTATCAAGACGTTCTTGTTCTAATTCATCCGAAATCCTATCCACAAAAGCTATTCCGGTCTCCTCATCATAATCCGGTGCACTCAATATGGACCGAATGATATTTTTAACAACATCTGAGCTAGATACGCTAACTTCAAATTCTGCCGCTAATAATAATAAGACCTGCTTTTTCTGCTTTTTTAAATAAGCCATATTTTACCCTAAATGAATTAATATTACCTAAAGGGTACTCTCAATGATACACACTAAACTTCTACAATTTCTTACTAGATCAAAAATAAATTCTCTACTACGAAGAAAAGTTGTCAACTAGATTTCAAAACTGAGTTCTTATCATCTACTAATCACACAATGCACAATAATAAACCTTACTTTCTTAGATGTACAAATTCCCACACTAGGTATCACTCTGAAGTAAATTTAACTTTAACAAAATATACTGAAAACACAATTGCTAATGCCATTAAATTAAATTAAACACTAAAGTTTTACCCTACTTTCACTGAATATAAACTCTCTCGCTAACAATTTGGAAAACTACATAGAATTATGCCTCTCAAAAGAAAAATCTCCAAATAGGCCTACCTTTTCCCACATCAGAACATCAGGCTCCCTTGTCATCAATCTCGCAAGGTCGGGTCCAAGATTCCACTCCGTCGCTCGGCTCACCGCTGGAGTTGACTGCGCTCCTTCAAACGTCTGGACGCGGCACACGCTGTAGTTGACTCGCTGATTTCAGGGGTCTGGAACAGCTCCTTTGAAGAGTTTAGCACCCGGCTCACGCTGTAGTTGACTCGCTGATTTCAGAGGTCTGGAACAGCTCCTTTGAAGAGTTTAGCGCCCGGCTCACGCTGAAGTTGACTCGCTGATTTCAGATATCTGGATCGGCTCCTTTGAAGAGTTTAGCGCCCGGCTCACGCTGAAGTCGACTGCTCTCCTTCAAACGTCTGGGACGAGGCTTACGCTGTAGTTGACTATAGAGTTCAGTACAGTAACGACGAACGGGTCCGCAGATTTGATTTAACGAAAATCCGCATCCCACCGCTGCCACCAATAGAAATATAATTAATGGCTGTAGCGTCTTCACACTATGTGGTGGGAAATCGTATAAATGAGTACTAATGGTTGTACTGCTTTCTGGATTATTTAATAACAAAGAAATATCTCCAGTTCATGAAATATGTACAGTACAGAAAACAAATTTGCCCGCAACGGGACTTAAAGGCGGTACCCTTTCTGGGACCTCTGAGAGACACTCCCAACACCGTTGAAGTTCTAGCGTCGTCTGCCTTCATCCTCCCCGGACTCGGGTCGGCAAAAGGCGGTGGGGGACGTCCTCTCGTCCCCCATTGGTCAAAGTTCTCCTCCTGGTGGATTTTTCTTTTTTTTTCTCATGAGTTCCAGAATGTTCGGGCGCCGCCGAGACGAACTGTCCCCGAATTCCTTCAAAACCCTGGGAGCGTCGGCAGAGATGAAGGGGCTTCGGTTCCCATTCACCTTTTGTGCCCCGGCACCGAACCATGGCTGCTGGGCTGATCGGCGCCTCCATAGTCTGAAAAGGGGAGAGGAACACCTCCGGGAAAAGGAGTGTAAGATGCTTCGTCACAACGCCAACTGTGTACTACTAGCAAAATTATCCGACGATATTCGGGTTGAATATTGGTTAAATGTTGATTCTATTTCATAGAAAAATGCAAGCAGAATTGAAGTGTACAGAAAATATTTTTTAACATCGTTTTAACTTTTTTCATAGCTTCTACAATTTACTTCGGACGCAAATATGTATACATAATATCCATCCACATAATCCATTTCATATTCATCACACTCTTGCTGTAAGACAAACTGCAAAAGCTTTTTCTGAGATGACTTCAGAAGTCGATTTTGAGTTTTGGAGTGATTACAAATGCCAAATAAGTTCATTTTCAGTAAAAATGAGGAACTTTCAGCGTATAGTCTTGCACTCAGTTTTCCAATCAATATTTATTATTTGTGGTACCCTTGCACCATGGATTCGATGTTTTCGAATTATATTATCATTGTGAGAGGATGACAAATTAAACTGTTACGGCATTCGTGGTTAATTTAATTTGAAGCACACAATTTTTTCTTGAAAATTCTATTCAGCCGCACGTGGAATAACGGAGCTTGTTTAAAACAAATGTCATCAATGTAGACAAAGCAAACTCAATAGATTACACTTTTTACAAAATCACTGCTGTCACTGAATGTTTCACAGGTACCTAAGTTGTATACGAACAGTTTCAACTTCAAGTAAGCAACCTCGACCTTCTGCCATTTAAGACAAAAAATTTCTATTTTTCAACAGTCCTAGTTTACACATACTTCCTTACTATGATATTATTCCAAGATCAGCAAAGTCTTATTTAAAATTCGCTTTCCTCCAACAGAAAAATTTAGTTTTAAATCGAATCCTTAAGGTACTTTTTTCAATTGAGCCTCAGCTTCTATATGAAAACCACGTACCTATTTAGAATGATAGATGTAGTTACTTGACTCTGGAGTACAGCTTTCAATAATACCCATGAAACATGAAAAACAAATGTAAATTAAATTAATTTTAATCGTCTTGTAATGAAAATATGTCAAAATTTAGAAATTTCTTTGAACTACAACGTATGGCTACTCGTTTTGATTTAACGTAACATCTTATTTCAGAATAACTTTATTTTAACTTTATCAGTCATTTTAAAATAAGAAGTTATACACCTTACTTTAAAAGGTTTCAATTTATTTTTATGAAACAGAATTCTACAAACTATAACGTATTTAACCAGACTTAAGGAAAGCTTGTCGAAATATACATATACAACCAAGAAATTACCCATGTCTAGTGGTATGTGGCAGAAAATAAAAATAATCCATTACAATTTAACTCCTAAATAATATATCTGTAATATGAAAAGTAATGGAACACATAAATACAAGTAGGAACGAAATTCTGGTCATTGAAAAATGTAGAATTCTGAAAAACGAAAGATCCGAGCAAGCGTGTCGAATTTCGATGTCATGAGAATATTCTGAAATATAGAAATTCGAAAAAGACACTTAATAAATATTGATAAACAATAATGAATTATTTACAAAAAGAACACAAATTTACAAAACTTAGAAATGTTCAAATATGACTGCAACATTTCTGTCTTAACTCAAATACACAAATACGGAATTCTTAATCTAATTTATAAATAAATCATTAATTCTGGCATTGCCAGATACTGAATTGCAAAATTACGCTTTTATCATCAATGAGTTTTTGTTTTGGCTTTTCAAGTTCCATTACAAAATGCAAGTTGTGTAAAATTAACTATTTTAAATATCCATTTTTCATCATTCAAATATTCCTAAATTATTTATATTGTGGAAATAAATAAAAATTCAGTTCAAACATAATTTTAAATTGTTTAAACATAACATTTCGGAAAAAAATTGTTTTTCGAGCGATACTGATAAAACAATTTTATTAGAAAATTTAATTTTCGATCAATACTGGTAAAACACACTGAGACGTACCGCAATCATTTTATGCTCAATGTTTTCCTATGGCAATTTCGAATTGATTTAGCCCCCTCTGCACACCTAGGTTAAAAAGAACGGGGGTTAATATGTAGCTTACGTTACTCGCAGGGTTCCAAAGTATAAGTGTACCAAATTTGGTGTGGATTGGTCAAACGGTGTAGATTTGTATAGAGAACATACAGGCAGACGCCAACTCTGCTTTATATGTATAGATGGATAGAACCATCCAATAATGCAAAGTGTTTTTATGTTTGTAAGCTTACAAATGCTTTAATGGTAAATGTTGATTCCATTGGAATAAATTCACTGGAAAACTTAGAATCTAATTTGGAAGTTTTGCACTCAATTTGATTCCGACGAGCAAAACTATCTCCTTCCCCTATCAACATATGTTCCTTTTATTTTGAACGAGTCTTCATTCGGTTAACGTTCTATGTTTACGTAGTGTTCTGATTTTTTTAAAATAAATACTAGTATGAGAAATAGAACTGTTTAGCAAAAGACTGAATTAGAAAGGATGCTAATAGGTTTTGAATTTGCTTCATTGTTTTAACACTGTACAATTACAAAAATAATAGTTTTATTTAAACTAAATAACACTGTACAATTACAAAAATTTGTTTTAAAACTGTGTTGTTAAAAAAATTGTTTTAACACTGTACAATTACAAAAATAATAGTTTTATTTAGTTTAATCATACCCCCACCCCACATCTTCACTCCTGTCCCTAGTACCAGGTTAGATGATGGACCTCTCACTAAATATAAATATTTATTACAAGTATTCAATTTGAAGTTGTAAGAAACAGATAAAATTTTCTTTTTCTCCAACACACCTATCGCACAACTTTATGACAAATACAATGAAACTCTCGCTCTCGGACAGTCATTTGACCGTGGTTCAAAATTACGAGTTGTTGTCCTTGACTGCTCCCTTCGGGATTGATCCCGGACCGTCACCAATAGCCAGTATTTTTGCTTCAGTGCGACAGATTAATTAACTACTTACCTATCGTTCTCAGTACACGATTTCGCATACGGCTGGAGTTTACTTTTGGACTGGATAGACACTCCCACCTCGGTGGCATGTTCTATTCATCCCAACCACACTTATTTAAACTGATACAGCGTCTCACGACATTAAGCACGGGAGTGTGCGATGGTGATAGTAGTTTACTTTTGGAGGGTTTGAGTTAACCTTGATACACAATTTGGTTGTAGCAGCCGTATGACAAAATGAAAGGATATAAGGAATTTTATTCTAAATTGAAACTGAAATTGCCTCGTATATGTGTATACATACAATTTCATTTCATTTTTTCCCTACAAACTATAAAACCTTTGACTTAAAAAAAGTATTTTCCCGCTTCTTCTTTTTATTTACTATAGCATCATACAAAGATGTAGGTAGTTGAATTAACGTCGCACAGGAACAACACAACGGGCTATTGGCGAGATCAATCCTGAAGGAAAAGATCCGAGGATAACACCTCGTCGTATTGAACCACGGTCAGATGACGATGCCAACACCCGAGCTGGCACTCTACTCTCCAAGCGCACACATAACGCCAACGTGAGATCATGCAATGAATAAGCGTACGTAATTCCTTAATATGATATACTTTATTTTACAAAAGTATTGAAAACAATTTCTAATTACACATGCAAAATATGACATTGCTAATAGTAGTAAACTTCGAAGATTTGTAATCACTTTTTATAGTTTCTCTCACACACCCACACAGTCATTTTATAATCACAGAAAAGTATTTGAGTTGCAGTAAAACCAGAAATAATTCTCTCATTAGAAAGAATTCAATATTGTAACAATTAAAAGTTTAAAAAATGCTTGTTTTTTTTTGTGTGGGGGTTACTAAATTCAATGAAACTAAATGCAAAATTTTGATATTTTTCTCAGTTTTAAATCAAAATATACCATGAGAAATCGTCATTGTATGAGAAGCTTTATATATAAAGTTAAATGTAGATGACCTTTGCGTTTTTGAAGTAGAACGTGCTTTATATTAAGTATTGGGTAACTGGAAGTAAAATATTCGTCTTCGGATGATTTGTTTACACTGAAAATTCCCTCACAAAGTAGACTTAAATAGTGGGCAAAGTTTTAATCAAATATACTTTATCTTACGGAAAATATTCGAAAAGAAAATTTTCGATTTCACTTTTGTTAAAGTTGTTTAAGGGTACAGTGGACTTTTAAAACAAACTTTTGCAGTGTCCAGTTTTTATAAAGTTTCTACAGACGGTTTAATTTTTACTAAAGAGTCTATAGATGGAGTTTGATCCAAAAATATTATAATATGCGCAAGTTATTACATAAAACGTGATACATTTTTTTGATAAAATAGCAAAAATTGATGTCCCATGCGCTTAATTTTCCATGTACTGTCAAAATTTTAATTCATATAACAGTTTGCATAGGTATAAATCAAATTACCCATTCAATAAGTGCATCACTTAATTGTGAACAAAAACTGAAACATAAAATTTTGCAAAAAAGCATAGGTTATGCAACATTTTAAACCAAAATTTCAAAATTTGCAAGAATGATTAAATTCTCCTTTGCACTTGAATATATGTAACAGATTACAAGAATTATCCCAAAAAATATTTCAAGCAAATCAATTAAAACCTGATGCACAGGGAGCATTTTTAAATTGGAAGAAAAAATCTCAATTGGAGAAAAACACGTTTTTTGTATTAGACTTACTATACTTATTTTTATATGTTTGTTGAATATGTAATTCCGTCAAAAAATGATCGGAATTGAAAAAATTCTTTTGCGATACACAGTTTGGTATGAATTAATTTTTAACGCTAAAATAAAAAGAAATAGATTTTTCGATCGGTTTCGGTGATTTTGAAAGTCCACTGTCCCCTTAATAGAAATATTTTTTGAAACTGTTATCTATTTTATGGAGTTAGCTCACAAGTAAAAACTTCAAAATACATACTATTTTCATTTTGACATTTTTAATTACTCGGTTTGGCAAAAGGAACAATGATTTATGAGGAGTAGGTAAATAATAAAATTTTAAAAATCTTCTACAATTATCAAAGTTGATTAGCAGCTGATGTTTCCAACAATCATCTATCTTAAAAATAAAATTAAAGTCTATACACATGGATGGGTGCTCACCGACCTGTACAGATTAAAAATGAAAATTAATCACACACACACTTAAAAATGATTAGTTCATAAAACTTCAAGAAAATCAACCGATGCTTCAAAGAACACACATGTTGGGTTAAAATCTAGTTGACCGCACGGCCTTGAGTTTGGAGATTGTTTGGGTGATCACTCTCAATTCCGGTAAAACTACACTTTTCACTTATTACACGGAGTGGTGAATGAAGATTGGCGACCACATCTTTCCGCCTTGGCAACGAAAAACTATAGGCAAGTTCAAGATTGTTCCGTCAACGATATATTAACCTTATTTTGATTCAATCTGAAGCCTCATGCGCCATGCTTCAACTCCATAAACAAAAAACTATTTCAATTAAACTCTAATGACCCATCATACGTAATTTGTATTGTAGTCAGTGCTTATGGCTGTTCGCTCAATTGAAACGAAAATTCTTCACCAATGGTCATTGAAGCTCATATACGTATTGGGAAATCGCGTGTAGAAAATGACTATAAAATGGCACAATGTTGAGCGTACACCTTAAGATGCATCTGAGGAACTTGTTGCGGCAGCCATGTGGATAGGGTTTCAACATTTTCACCGAATGATTGAGCAATCAAAATCTTTGTCCCATCCCGACAAATCAGGAGGAGAGTTTTCAATCATAATTGGATAGACATCGAAGTTCGATGCATCCGTAGAATCTTTAACCTGTTGAATGCAAAAGGAATATAAATTACATAAGCAATCACGTAAGATGTTTAATGTAACTGTGGAATAACAAATCACCTTTCTTTATTTGTGTATTGTTCATAATATAGCAAATTCAAAGCTATCGTTCGATAGGAGATAGCGTCTCTTATAAATTCATATGAATAAAAATTTACTCAAGGGATCTATGACAATGAAAAAGGTCAGCTCTTTCCTCTAGTGGAAGTTCGTTATTTATTTGTGCAATGAAATGCCTATAATAGCGATTATTAAATTTATTACAGCGGCTAAACTATTGGGAGGGAAGAGGTAAATTTTTTCATTCTGTCATAAAAAGCTCCTCTGAATCTATTTTCATCAAAACATATATCATGATTGCTATTCATATTTTTTCGAGTATTTTCATAATTTATATTGCATACTAAAATTATGTTAAATAAGATTAAATTATGACAAACATTGCACATATTTTGTATGCATTATTTACTAGTAACATAATAAAAATGGCAAGGTGTTAGGAAGTTTATTTCGGAAGATATGAATAAAAGTCTGGTAAACTAATATAGCATTTAAAAGCTTCAAAATTTTCAATCTTATAATCCACAAATGGATATATCAATGTTTTGAAAATTGATAGATTGATAGTTCAATTAACGTCGCCCTGGAGGAACACAACGGGCGATTGATGACGATCCAGGATCATTCCCGAAGGGAAAGATCCGAGGACTACACCTCGTAATTTTGAACCATGGTAAGATGACGAAGTCAACACATTAGCTGGCATACCACTCTCCAAACTTTCGCACCTCTCCAACGTAAGGACATTTGAGGCCATAACCGATTTAATGTGCCCCTTCCCCGTACACAACGATCTTTAGTTGGTTCGAGTTTCAAACTTGCTGCCCTCCTGTTGCTTGCAAATTGGAAAAGGAGATTAAATTTTGATATAAATTTGAAAATTGGCTCAATATTTAGTAATTCCATTGGAAATTATGAAGTTTGATATAAATATGAGAGACCCTTATGAAAGTTTTATGCATATCAATTTGTAAAAGATGTTAATCCCTATCAAATGGTAAGTCTGAATTCGCTCTACTATGAACAAAGCACGAATTATGAGGGGTAGTTTGTATTTTTCCGCAGCTGGAATTATTAAAAAAATTGAGCGTAATTTTTCAGACTTATTTCTAATTCGGAACAAATATTTCGGGCCTGAATGCAACGTCACACTATGTTACAAATGTTACATTGTTCAAATGTTACTTTCCGTTAACATTTGGAATGTCCTCGATTTTTATTATTCACATTACATTTGTCGCCAATATCCAGGGATGATCGGGAGTTGTCTGACCGAGTAAATCAAATTAGTAGCTAATTCTTTTACTCACAGAATATATAGAAAGTAAGTAAATCAGATAGAAAATTATCAGTAATATCCTAAGTAGTGATAGAACCAATCTCCTTGAAAATGCTTACTTTAGGTTGAATAGGAGGGGTAAGATTCCTTCTTCTTAGACCTTCCCAGTCGAAGCCTTGAAACCATCTAGAATATAACGTAAACAAATTTATTTAAAATTAATTTTTTAATAGGTTTTACTTTTTAATGATTATTTTTAATTATTTGTTCAAATTTTTTACATCTTGGGCTAGAATGTACAGTGACTCCCAAGTGTACCATAAAGAAATTTCTTTAAAAGTCCCAAACTGTTATTTTATCTTATTTTTAAAGGAATGGTGAAGTACACAAAAAAAACATGTTAGGCTACAACAGTTCCATATTTGTCATAATATCTCTAAAACTAGGTTTTACAAAATTCTATGTCACAAAATTGACTCAGTATATTTTGTACAGAAATACAATAAAAACTGAAAATCAATTTTTGCCTGTAGAACAGTTTCTAAGCCAAGAGACACTGAATTAACACGAATCTGTGTGGTTTTCTGAAATTTTTTATCAATTTCTCTCATAGGCGTCTTCTTACATTGTTTCTGTACTTTGAATATAAGTTTTAACCACTTTTTCCTACTAGGACCACACATTTTCAAGCCCATTGAGGTTCTGAGATTATGATGGGGTGTATAGTTGCTATTTAAGACAAAATAAGAAGAGTATAGGAAACTTTACTCTGTACCTCTTCTGCCTGTGCAGACTTTATCTACAGACACAGACATTTTACACCGCATCCAAAATTTGAGCACTTTAAAAATTGTCCTACAGCAAACCAAATATTTCACTTGTCCATGGTTTAGTTATTTAAATCTAAATATTTGACTTCTTCAGTCAGAATACGACACCATACAAGCACCGAAATACATCAATGCTTGGGAGTTTATATTGAACGCTGAGGAAGTGATTCACTTTTGGGTTCCAATAAGCCTATTATCTGTCATCACCTCGAGAAACATCAAATTTTTTTAGCTATAAATTGCGTTCTGTTTTTGGAGCTGATGAGCGATAATAGATTTATCAGAACCCAAAAAGTGATCCGCTTCCTCATTACCTTATACTTACTACCTAGGATTAATATGTTTCTGTGCTTGTATGGGGTTGATGCTGGCTGGAGAGATTGGAAATTTAGTTTTAATTGATGAAATCATGGCAAGAGAAATACACTGCTGGCCACCCAAATTGCAACACCAAGAAAGACAAGAGATATCACAACAAAATTTATTTTGTAGATAACATGTTGACCAAGTATCAAATGATTAAATTTATAGACTTCTGTGAAGTGTGGTTCCTGCCAAAATCAGTAGCCGGAGTAGCCGCCATTGTTGGAGATCACCGCTGCCACACGCCTCGGCATTGATTCAAAGAGACTTTGGATGTGTTCTTGGGGTACAGCAGACCAAGCAGCTTCCACACGTTGCCAAAGTTGATCTGGTGTGGCAGCTGGGGATGTATTCTGGGTCAATCGTTGAGCAACCATGGACCACATGTTTTCTATCGGCGAAAGATCCGGAGAGCGAGCTGGCCAGGGAAGCAATTCAATCTGGCGATTGACGAAGAACCCTTGGACAATGCGTGCCACGTGTGGTCGCGCATTATCCTGTTGAAATATGGCTGTGGGCAAGCCCTGAAGGTAAGGAAGGACAACTGGCTCCAACACCTCGGAGATGTAGCGCTGGCTGTTTAAAGTACCGGCAATGCGTACTAGAGGAGTGCGAGAGTGATATCCAATACCGCCCCATACCATAATACCCGGTGCAGGACCAGTGTGGCGGTGCATAACGCAGCTGTTCAGCATCCTCTCTCCACGGTGTCTCCAGACTCGAATCCGACCATCGTGGTGTTGCAGACAGAAGTGTGACTCGTCAGTAAAGACAATTTCATTCCATTCTGCCGTCCACATCCTTCTTTCATCGCACCATTGGCGGCAGAAACGTCTGTGGTTCTGCGTCAAGGGTAGACGAAGCAATGGACGTCTTGCGGACAGACCACTCTGCTGTAAACGGCGTCGAATGGTACGCGCAGACACTGGATGATGCGGTACAGACTGAATGTGCTGTGCTATGGTTCGGGATGTGGCTGAGCGATCCGTTACTGCCATACGCACAATATGCCTGTCATCACGTGAAGTGGTGCACTGAGGTGAATGCGATCGAACACGTCGGTCCGTCGTACCCTCCTGCATCCAACGATCACATATCCGCATTACAGTTGTTTGGTTTCGTCCAACACGACTACCGATTTCCCTGAAAGATAATCCACAATCTCGGTAGGCCACTATCCTTCCTCTGTCGAACTCGGATACTTGATCAAAAGATGATCGCTGTTTTCTACGAGGCATAATTGATCGTTTTTTTGAAAAAACTACAAGAAAAACACAATTGCCGTACTTGAAATCGTCGAAATCTCCAAGCCTTAAATAGCGCTTTGAAGTGGCGCCACAGGCGCGTGTGATGTGCGTCTGCGCTGAAATTCTAATCATTTGCATATCTCACCTCCGCTAATGCATGTTGTAAATTTCATATTATTTGCATGCTTCCTTCAGGGTGTTGCATTTACGGTGGCCAGCAGTGTATTTGACTACATCAAACAATTTTTTTAAAAGTGCACATTTTGAAGTTAGGGCATCAGTTATTGCTTACAATATGGAGATAAGCTTACAGGGGACCTTTTGCTCTTTGGTTTACTTAAAAGTGCCTCTTTGCAAGAATGCGTCAAGAAATTTGATGAAAATATGTGCATGTTTTAAAAAAATATATTTGTTTAAAAGCCTTTAATGTAGAATTTATTTATTCGTAGTCTTATTCAGGGGAGTTCTTTGTAGATGAAACTGAAATCTTTGGGAGTAAATATGCTATCCCTAACGCCCTGATACATTTAGCTTCAGTTAGCTTTTTAATGATTATTTTTAATTATTTGTTCAATTTTTTTACATCTTGGGCTAGAATGTACAGTGACTCCCAAGTGTATGTATAAAAATAGTTGCCTATACTTATTAAAAATGATTTAAAATTCCACTATTTATTTTTCGGAAGCTACGATTGATTACTTGCAAAAAGTGTGTTGTGAGAAACACAGGTTTCGTAACTGACTACCCGCTATACCCTCAGCATTTTGTAAAGATTGATTTTCGTCTTCAGCTTTTGCGGTCATTTTACCTCTTTCACAATGCTTAACACATTCTTGAAGATTGCGTTAACCCCTCTGAACTTTTGACTAATAAGTCCTTTAGCAATCTACAAATGTCTCTAATCCTTTTTACACCCATACTTCATCATATTGAAGGAAATGAATAAAGAAGAAATAAGTGATAAATGTTCCATCACTTGACATGAACTCACTCCATCACAACAGTGTGCACTCAAAACAATATGAGAATCTGTGCCCTCCTGATCTTTTTTTTATTCCATACTCTACCTCTAGCCAGCAGTATGCCCGATACTATATTATGTTACATTTTTAACCTTTTTTTTATTCCAAACTCTGCCTCTAGCCAGCAGTATGCCCGATACTATATTATGTTACATTTTTAACCTTTTTTTTATTCCAAACTCTGCCTCTAGCCAACAGTATGCCCGATACTATATTATGTTACATTTTTAACCTTTTTTTATTCCAAACTCTGCCTCTAGCCAGCAGTATGCCCGATACTATATTATGTTACATTTTTAACCTTTTCAGATACAAACACTTGGGGAAATTTCCCACAATTCCATACTTGTGCTTCTTAATGTCCGTTATTCCTCCTTTTTGGTACCCCAATCTCTCAGAAGGATTATCTCTGCACAGCCGCCGCATCAGGGAAATGGCATTCTTGCTGATATAATTCGGGAATCCCAAGGCATCCAGGCCTTTCAAGATTATCTTGTATGTCTTCATGGGATCATAGGCGCAGAAAGGAGGCCTGCAAGGGAAATTGTCAATTACCACGTGAAGATAGATTCCCACCAAAGCAATAAAATCACCAAGTGATAAGACGACAGAAAAAACCATAGCATAAATAGAGCATGAATTACTCTGAAATGCCTTTTATTGTTGACCAATTAGAGACCAATAAAGGATTTCAAGCTAAAATGTCTAGATAATTATGTCTGGGATATTTCCATCAACATATATTTCTGTATAACGCTTGCTGAATGTGTTAAACTTTGCGACTTTCCAAAATTTATTGCCGAAAATTTCTGAACGGCCCATGTCTTAAACTTCGGATAAATTTGTACTTTAAAATAATATGTGGGAGCAATAAAGGCCAAACAGACCTATAAGAAAAGTAGACCGAATGGCGCGAAAGAAATATAACAGGACCATCGGTTTTCTTGATGTTTTAGAATGACTGGACTAAATTTAAATTTAAAAAATTATCTTCTACGCAGCCACTTTGCTTTTGCTGTTAGACATGAGCGTAAAAACTTCACAACGTTATTTTATTTTCAAGTAATTTCATTTCAAATTTATTTCGACTAGAAAGGAAAGATAAGTTTTTAGCCTGTGTTAAATAACCGATATGGCTCTATTTTTGTCGGGAAGAATTGTTGCACTGAAAGACCACCACTACTAGTTCAAACGATGCGGTTTTTTAAAAATTTCATAGAATAATTATAATGTTGAACAAACTTTTAAAGTCATATTTGTTCAATTTATGAATTTGAAGGATTGCTGTAAGCAAAAAATGGCAGTTATAAGATTATTTGATTTTTATGACTTTGCAATAGTGATTGTTTCGCAGGTATTAATATTAACAAATATAAATAACATTAAATAAATATTCATCATGTGTTACTGGAAGTTTTCTTTGATTTTGAGTGTTTGAAGCGCTGATGAGTGGCTGCGATATGTAGGCATATAGAACAAGGGTGTAGGTCAGTGTGTTAGTGCCAGAAAAACTAATTATGTAATCATCAATTTAATGTTTCATATGAATGATAAATTAAATATAGCTATTACATTTCAAAAACATAAACAACGTAGTGTATCCACTGTATTTTTATTCGTACAGATATATTTTAAAATTAAGAAATTAACACTTTTTTTTCTTTTTTTCGAACACTTGTGAGTTCCCAGAGTTTCCATCTGACTTCTAAAAAATGTATTTAAGTTTTTATGTGTGTTATAACATTTAATAATCCCTTGATGTTCCAGCGTATCGTATGACGAATACAACGTATATTAAAGTTTCTAATGCGCTTGTTTTCTAAAGAAAAGTCAAATAACAAGTATACTAACGTTCCCGTAAGCAGTTCGTACATCATGATACCTATGGCCCAGAAATCAACTGCTTTATCGTGACCTCTATTCAGAATTATTTCAGGAGCTACATACTCTGGTGTTCCACAAAATGTCCATGTTTTGCGCCCTGTAGATAAAGCTTTGGCGAAACCGAAGTCCACCTGAAAGTATAAAAACGAATGTACTTCTCGTAGTTGGAAAGCTTCGTCCGGTCTAATTAGCCCTCGTGGAGCAAAAAAATGACAGTAGTCAAGACAAACCAAACCATAGTCGGAACGATTGTAGTTAGGTGTACAATTACTTCTAAAGAATTTCATCGCCATTCATTAAACCAATAGTAGCCATACTTTTGTATATAAATCAGACAACTATTTAATTGGATGCCCCTTCATTATACTTTCAGATTTTTAAGCTTTTATTTTTTAAGCTTTGTAGGGGCAGCTTGTTTTAGGGTCCTAACTGCATATGACTATCTACAAACTCGTTTATTTTGCATTGGATTTTCTGACTCTCCAGACTGCCCATTCCGCGATGACTTAAATGCGGCTGGCGAGCATCTTTTGTTTGTTCGTCTCTGCAGGATGTTCATTCTTTTGTTGATTTCAAAACGCTTCCCAACTCCCGGGCGATTTCATTATTATATTAAACTGCACGATGCCTCATGTTCGAGAGAAGTATGATGGACGTAATTAAGAAATATTGTAATCTGTTTAAAATTATATGCAACACTGTCAAAATACTTATAATTTTTTATTTTCGGACCTAAAGTCTAATAGTCAGTCTTAAATCCTCCTGGTGACTGTCTGGACGAGGTATCTTTTGTCATTAGCAAAACTGACCAGATCTTGATGGACGAGATATCTCGTCATTAGAAAAAACCCGACCCTGACTTGATCTCGACATCATAAAAAGCATCGGAAACATCTTGATGGTGATATATCTCGTCATTAGCGAAATTGGTTAGATCTTGATGGACTTGTCAGCTAATGAGTTTTTGCTCTAAGCCGACTACAGGTTGATAACCAGAGGGCATTTTTGGACAAAATATTTCAGCAATATAACTAAATCCAAATGCTGCGTGTTCTGGCCTTTATTTTAACAGTATGTGAATATAATAAAATTCAGACGACTTTTCGGTGAATTTGGACTCTGAATATCATTAAATTTTAAACAAATAGACATATATGCGGAAAAACCAACCACCCCTCTTCAATTAAGCATCGAGCAAATTCAAAGATTATGGGGAATAGAATTTTCTGCCAATACATATGTATAAAATTTGCATATATGCAAATTTCTTTTATATCCCTTTGTGTACAAACTTCATAATTTTCAAAATCAACACTCTATTTTGGCACCGAATTTCAAATTTGATCAAGTTTCAATCTCTCGGATATCAAGTTTCAAGTCATTTGGTCAACCGTTTCTGGATTAGGACATTTATTTATTTTCTGACGTTTATTTATTTTCTGATATTTATTTATTTTCCGACATTTATTTATTTTCTGAAACAATCCTTCTATCCGCTGTTTTTTTATTGTGTTACTATTTATGAACACAAAAAAATCTACGCACTATTTCTAAAAACATATTTAGTATGTAACATGGATTATGAAATTAATATTGTAAGCAACGAATAGCAAACGAGATATATTTTGATATGAATCGATTCAAAAGGATTTTCGTGACTGCAAAATTTCAGGTCTTCCCTTCCGGAAGGTTTCTCTTTATTTAATGCCCATACGTTTTATTTTTATAAATTATTTGACCATCCCCAAAAAAGAAGTAGTTGAGTTTAAGTCGTACTAGAGCAGCATAATGGGCTATTGGCGACGGTTCAAGATCAGTCCCGAAGGAAAAGATCCGAGGACACCTCATCGTTTCAAACCACGGCCACATAAAGAAGGAAAACAGGAGAGAGACCTCTGAGGAGGGATCTCCATGGTTCAGTGATTCAGCCAATGATCTAGCAACCTGTGAGTTGTAGGTGGAGCCGGTTCGATTCCTCCCTGTACGTATTTCTCTCTTATGTGTCAGTTAATTTTTCCTTGTGAGTGTCCATTTACTTGACGTTCTTTGGCGCAACTTAGCCAAATATGGTCCTTGCGTCATACCACCCAACCTAATACAGTTAACCATCTACCGAGAGGTGTTTCGCTTTTTCTTAGCAATTGTACATTATTTATAGATATCTAGTTATATATTTTCTTGCAAAGCTATAGAATATCATAATAGGTATAACTCACCAATTTTACATAGCCCTGTGCATCAAGTAACAAGTTTTCAGGTTTTAGATCTCTGTATACGATATTTCTATTATGTAAATATTCAAGGGCTTCAGTAACGCATGCTGTTATAAATCGAGTGGTGCATTCATCAAAGCATCCCCTATAATTAAATTATACACGATGAAAAAATTGGAAAAATAATAGAATCTGCTAAATTGAAATGAATGTGAACACATTGAAAAAATGTGCACTATTTCATTGTTATCTTAGAATAATTACTGAGTCTGAATCTCGGAAATTACTTAGATTATGTATTGTGATTCGATTTTTAATTAATTTATTTTGATTTTTAAGATGCAGATTTGTATTGTAATTTAGAAAATATAACCTCTGTATTCCTGAGATCCATCTCCACCGGAGGCTGAGCTGCTAAAGGCGTCGCTCTTACGAAACTGGTTTGACTTTGTCGGTCTTATGCTTGGCGTAGCTTAGCCAAATATGAGCCTTGCGCCATAAAAACCAACCTAATCAACTTTTGAAATTGGTATACTGAAGCGCGTTTGGTTTCCGAGTTCGTATCTCGTATGTACGGAAATCGGGATGGCTTCTTGAAGTTTCATGCTTTCTTCAAGACAATATGTAAATACTGCCCAACTTCCATAAGGTTCACCAAGAGGGCATGTACCTCCACAGTTCATGGTGGGTGCGATGTGGCAGCACGTTCCATAGTGCTCCGGGGTAACGCAGAGACTACCACGTTCTCACAAATTAGTGTTTGAAGGATCATACAACTAAAAGCTGGCATTGAGGAGGTATGTTCTGGATTTCCATATATATGGACGGTTGATTTTGCCTTTTTTGAAACTAAACTGAGGCAAAATTCTTTATTGTAACCATGCACATTCGCTTATGTAAATTCTCTTCAACATATGTGTTTTTCATGAGGTGTTGTTCGTCCTCTTACTAAGTACAGGTACCCGGAGGTTGATAGGTAGTTTAATTTATATCACACTGGAGCAACACAATGGGCTATTGGTGACTCTCCGGAATCAATCCCGAAGGGAAAGATCTTAGGACACCTCGTACTGTGAGTGACTCGGAGAGTAGATGTTGAGGGCCTGATACACATAGTGTCGTCCTGGAGTAATGTGCTGGGCCGTGCACTTGCACGTAGACAGGAATAAAATAGAGGTGAATGCGAATGACAAGCGCAGTATGCCGCTAACTTTAAATGGTATCGTTCTTCGGGGATTATTTTCGCGATTGTAACAAAAGATACTTTTGAATCTGCATATTTGCTCTTAATTTACATTATAATATCCAAAAATGTAGACTGCTAAATTTGAACAAACTTTGTGCGAGCAAAAATGAATTCAGGTATTATAATTTGTTAACGCCACCCTGACACCTCAGACTATAACCCCAGGCGATGACTCGCCAAATTTGGTGGGCGCCCGTGGGGTTACTTTCGTTTGATTGAAATAGCGTCAGGTTTTGTTTTGACTCGATGTTTGGACTACCACTCAATCTGGTTCGACGGAGGCACAACTCTTCATTCGGTATTTATCTTGTTGAATACAACCATCTAGTACGGATAATAGAGTTCAAGTATTCATTTACTAGACATTGGGTTATTCATAATTCACATGTGGTCTATGATATATCTGTAAATATTGTAATAAAGGAGTTCTTCCATAAGGTTCTCCTGGAGGGCATATCCCCCACAGTTCATGGTGGGTGCAATGAGGCAGTTCCTCGCACAATTCCAGTGTAGCTTCATAAGTTTCCAGTGTAGCTTTATAAACAACCAATCAACGTACAGTTCACTGTATAAATTAAGTATAACTTATTTCTCATACTTATCTCTGAGAATGCTCCACACTTCACCTCCAAGACATGCTTCCATCAACATGAAGACATATCGATCGTCTCGAAACGTTTTGTACATTCTAGAATATATTGAAAACAAACTTAATATGCCTGCTGACAATAACAACAAACAATAAATGCCTGCTGGTACTATACAAGGTTTACACAAAAGTGGTATCTTAACCTAATTTTAGTATATCTAATTGTTATAACGTTAACTATATTTTATTTATACTAAGACAGTGTCTTGGAATTATTTTGCAACTTGATGAGGATTTTATTCAAGTTTCTTTACTTTTTTTTAAATGGAAAATATTTTATATAATATGAGTTATTTGTTTGTGTGAATTTTTTGGATGAAAATTTTGCCAACTACTGTTTTAAGAGCTCTTAATTGCTAAATTTAGATGAATCAGACACATATTTTTAAAATTTATAATTCTGTTTGCAAATTAAAAATAATAATTAAATGACATTGGATGTAAGCAACCAACATTATACATGTATCGTAATTGTTTTTTCTTCAGATTTCTAAGTTAGTACTTTGGCAGACTTTTAATTTCACCAGTAGCTTTAGTCACACAGTTTGTAACCCAAAACAATACAAATACTTTAAATTATGCTATGAATAGAAGATTCAGAAACACGAATTATTTTTAAAAAATTGAGGGAATAAAATCCTAAGACAATTGCTTTTTGAGCCCATAGAGAATTTAAAGTGCTCGTAGAAAATTACTTTTTCTAATGCCTGGCCAATTGAAAATTGGCAAGGGCGGATTTGTGAGCAATTAGCGTTACCTTGCTGCAGTACGGGGGATGGGGTTTGTCAAAATATACCCACCTGCATATGAAAGGATGCTTGCATGACATCATAATTGCTCTTTCACTTAGAGCATGTTGTTGCTGCTGTGTCTCTACGATATGAACTTTCTTTAAGATTTTAAGAGCAAATGTCTTTTGCTTATCATAAATGTATTGTACCTGCAAGGGAAGAACGGGAAAGCATAAATAGATGGATTTTCAATGTAAATATGCTTAAATAATAGCATAGCATTATCGTCAATATTCATGGATTCTAGAGACGAAGTTCATTTTGTAACTTTGGCCAGCAGCCCTCTTATGCCTATGAAGGGTTTCGTTGAGATATCTCGCCCTTAAAGATTTGATGAATTTTGCTAAGGACGAGATATCTCGCCATCAGGATATTGCCGATTTTTTGTTGATGACGAGATCACGGTCTGGTCATTTTTTTCTAAGGACGAGATATCTCGTCCATCAAAATTTTGTTTTGCTAATGCCGAGAAACCCCATCGATACAACCACCAGGAGAGTTAATTCACATGCGCGTTCATGTATGGTTCGAAAAAAGATAGAGTTAAAGGCAAAATGACGAAAGTGGAGATGAAGGTCATGATTTTATCCACAATTCTCGTAAATCTCGTTACATGTTACCCGCCATGCTTTTGTAATTTTTGAGATAGTAATATATGCTGATATGGACAGACCCATTGGAAAGTCAGGAAAGTCCCAAGGGGCCGGTGCTCCTAATAATAGAAAAATAATGTGGTATTAAACAAGCAAAATTTATTTTGTATAAGTAATTTAAATGTTCTTTCCTAACGGAAAGATAGTTAACTGTTGTAAATAAACAAAGAAAAATCTACTCTATATATGATAATATGACTATAGTATTACTTTTCCGTTGTAGTTAAAAGCAGTGGTGTTCGGAATTGAATTGAACGATCCAAGACGATGCTAGAAGTATAGTCCTTGGCTCAGAGGAAGATGGTAGTGATAAGAGAAATCCCTACTATACTGATAAATAGAGGTGTAGATAAGACACACCTTTAGTTCTAAAGTACATATCATATGGCAGTTTCTTAGAAATAATTTTCAATTCATAAATCTACCTAATCTTAGAATCTAACTAGGATCAATTTTGCAAACTTTTGCTAATATTGAATCAATATCTTAGACTAAAGCAAACGAAACCCTTTCTCACAAGATGACAATCGACAATCGAACATTCATTCCCCACCTGCATTGATGAATATTGTTCTAGCCCTCTGAGTCTCACAACATTTCTGAAAATGCAACATTTCTGCAGTATTGCTTTTATCCCACAATACATTTAATAACTAAAGAGCCCCATCTATTGGTTGGAAGAATATTAGGAAGCATTCTATTGGTCAAGAAGGTCAAGGTTAGAAGGTTACATTGGGGATACATGCATGATCCTCGGAGGGATTGTTAGTTGCTTTCAATTTTAAAACAGATACGAATAATTAGTCATTGAGGAGACTCACTCAAAAAGTAATCCTTTCGAACGTAGAACACATTTTGTTTTCCGAAACAAGAAGTTAAGCAGTCCTTTTTGAAAATTCTTTCCAAAATATATTAACAAAAAATATTTAAAACTTTAAAAAATATTAAATCAACTTCCAATGATGAATAATATATTTAGCTTGCATTGTAATAGTTGCAATTGATTCTCATATATTAAATAAAAAGAATTTAAGTTTTGTAATCCTAATGATTTCTTCGGATCTTTCCCTGGGGATTGATCCCGGAAAGTCGCCAATAGCCCATTGTGTTGTTCCAGTGCGACGTTAATTAAAATACCTACCTACCTAATGATTTTTTCTTAAAATGTTTCAATAATCTTGATATCAACGTAATTAAACCAATCTATTGCATTCGATGAGATGACGAATACGGATACAAAATACGTGTAAATGGGCAAACGTATAAACATACATCTATCTTGATTAAGCATGATAGAAATACCAGTGTTGTTTCCGAGTAACTTTAAGTGAACTCAGATTGAGTAGTTTAAAATATATTTTCTTTCAAATCGTAATAAATATTGAAATATTATAAAGTTCCAAACGTGTGATTAATTTTCATTCGACTCCTTAATTTACATTATAATTTGACACCTTTACTTTTAAAACATCGATTCCTTAATCCTCTAAAGTAGTCTTTGAAAATTACTGAGACAATTATACTACTTACCAACTGAACTCTCCCAAATCCGCCAACTCCAAGAGTTGCAAGTACATCAAGATCGTCCAATTGAATGTGCTTGTATTCTTCGTCAACACACAAAGTATGTGCAGACAAATTCGATACTCTAAAAGACAAATTATCACATCACATGCTTCGTAAAAGTATTCAATTAAATCTTTACACAAAAAATAGAACGCAAGGAGTGAATTTTATCTAGAAAATCACTGCCATCAAATGTTGGATTCTAGAAAATTTTTATGACGTGGATAATGTGGAATGCATCTGAAATTCTACATCCTAAAATTCTGCTCACTAATGTAACACGAAGTAATACATAGCTTATGCAGATCTTCTATTGAACAAGCAGAAGTTTAATAAGGAAAACAGCGAAGTGCAGAACAGGGATCGAAATCTGTTCTTACTGGTATTAATTTTTAAGGAAGATATGCTTAACCCTCCAAGTTGTTTCGAGATATCTCGTCGATCAAGATCTGACCAATTTTTTAAATGACAGAATATTTCGTCATTAAGATATTGCCGATTTTTTGATGATGATGAGATAAAGATCTGGGCAGTTTTTTCTAATGACAATAACCTCGCCCATCAAGATCTAGTCAGTTTTATTCTAATGACGAGATGCCTCGTCGAGACAACCACCAAAAGGGTTAATATAGTATTGCTTAGAAATTATTTAAATCGTGTGGTTTTTTTTAGAACATTTTGTAGGGCGTTCAAATTCAAAGAATATTGTGAAGACCTCAAATTTTGACTAGGCCCTTCATGTGATTTTCAATGATATTCAGAATCGTGATGTCTTGTATGACATTAACACCCCTAGTCCTGGTAACAGGGATGTCACTGTCAGAGGTACCTTATCTCTCTCTTATATAAGATATTATTGTTTTTAGATTGATACGGCCCGAAGACCTTCCATTCTTTCGAATAACTGCGGGTCAAAATGCCTTCATAGAGGCCTACAGGGAAGCTAATCTGTAATTATGTGTTGAAGATGACAAGTTCACACAGCCAGTCCAAGCCATGCGAGGACCGAACTCACAACTAAGCGCTCTTCAATCTCTCGGCTATAAATATGGCTCTCCACTGCGGTAGTGGTTGCTTGATACAAGTAAATGAGATACTAAAAAGCAAGTTAACAGATTAGATGACACCACTTGAAAAATATTATCCACAACGTACCTCCTCATTCGTGCTTCATCTCCATAATCTTTGTTTTGCAGTTCTTGTAGGTCGCCAATCAGTTGATTAAAAGATCTGAAACAATACTCTGTTAGGTTGAAGGGAATAAGAATACATCAGTAGTTAAGATACTCTTGTTAGTAAAGAGCAGGACAAGTGTTTTAATGATAGAACAATTTTTGTAAGGTAATATACAATCTTTTTCTAACTAAATGGACCGTGGCTCAAAATTATAAAGCGATGTCCTCGAATCTTTCCCTTCGGGATTGATTTTGGACCGTCGGAAATAGATCTTTGCAACGCTCCAGTGCGACGCATGTATGAGAGGGTATTTCAGTGCAAAAAGTAAACAAGCCACCACAGAAAAACTTCTTGGAAGACAGAAGACTTGAATTACTTCGGGTTTAAAACTAACTCGATTTATCGCCGTTTTGACGATGCTTCGAGTTTAATTTTTATTTGAGTTACATGTTGAAATTGCAGTCGAGTAATTTACTAATTTACGAAGGAGGTTGCCAAAACACTAACGCCCTCTGTATTTAGCTGTACAAAAAATCCTCTCATAAAACGTCAGACAGTGAAAGCTTATTTTCCGAATTGTGTGTATTTGGGAAAGTGTACATGAAAGTAATCTTTTGAAATGTATGTGCATTGGTATCATTGAACTCGCCAGATTAAATCTTGGAAATAAATGTATATCACGGAAAAAAAAGATTTGTAGCGTTACAAATTACACCAGAAATACAATCTCGTTTTTATCAATAGTGATATGTTGACTTTATTTGGCTTTTGCTCTATATCGATACCCAAGATTATACAATTTGCTTCCAGCTTGTAAGTTTTCAACCTTATTTTTGATTCTTCTGGTGTTAGGCGTGCAGTAATACATTGCTTGATAGATTAGAAACTGATTTCAAGCGTAACATAAAGTAAAGAAAAATATTTTTTTTCAATATTCTAAAAGTGAATTTTCGTATAAATGAATGCTGATAAAATCAAAACGTTTTGCAAACAATACAAAACATTCGTCTATAATTTCCTTAGATTTCTTAAGTTCTGAGAAGAGTAGAGATAAAAGATTGGTAAAAGGTATACAACTTACTCTCTGTTCAATGTCAGGCATTCAACACCGGGATCCATTGCGATGACATTGGCTGTACGGCGCTCTTCCCTGGAAATATAATGCACGCAGTTAATTTTTTTTTGAATTTGTAAATACAACAAAATAGTTAATTATTGTTACATTAATATAGTTATTAATTTCTTGCCGACAATTGTTGTTTAATTGAGCTTAGTATTACGATTTTCAAAATTTTGATTTTTTGTTGGAATGAAATACCAAATTATACAGATGAAATTTTTTTTCATCTATTTTTATGAAACTATTGCGTGAGCGAAGAATTCGAACTTAAAATGTAATCAAACTGTTTTTAAATAATATAAAATTATGCTACTGAAATGTACAATTTGTGTACAGACAAATTTAAAATTATTCATGAAATAAAATTGATGAAATATACTTAGAATTGAAAGGAAATAAGACTACACGAAAGAAATGAAATTAAAGCGCCAGTTCTTAAAGTTAAACATCATAATACATAAGTAGTTATTTAAGAAACAGAAACTTCAATGTACGATTAAAATGGAAATTTGTTTCGAATCATAAACAATCACATAACGATTTTATGATGGGAGAAACTTTTATGATCGAATAAAAATAAGTTTTCAACTCATGAAATTATTTTTTTAATCATTAAAAATCGTAATGAAAATAAAATTTAAAAAACTTTGAGAAGTTATTAACAGGATTATTTGCGGATATATGAGAATGTGTCTACTTTTTCGTTTTCAGGTGAAAAATGAGGCGTTACACCATCTCAGCAACAGTGTGCAAACGGATCGTTTTATGGCACAAATGATCTGATAATATCCTTCCTTGAAAAAGTAATACCTAATAAGCGCTTGTTCTCCGAAGTATTCTCCTCTTTCCAAAGACCGAATCTCTTCTTCAGCATAAAGACCATCATCTGTTATGACTTTCTGCGTAACACGCACCTATATACGAAAAACCAGGACACATTTAGATATTCAGTCAGTCTTTCAGCATCACTATTTTTATTATAATACTTTGACAATACTATAATATTTTGACATACAAAATATTCAGGTCTTGACGCCCTGAATATTTTGTATTTTGATTAAAGGATTATTAAAATGCTGTGTACAAAAGTATTTGTTGCTTTTAATTGCCTAAAACAGAGCAATCAACAGCTGGTTCAGTGTTTTACATTTATTTAGTTTTGCGTTAAGTTTCGGATATAATACATACAGCAAGCAACAACCTTTAATTTACAAGGACCAAACTTGGAGATACTGCCTTTTTGACAAGTAAGGAAGTAGTATATATATATATATATATATATATATATATATATATATATATATATATATATATATATATATGAGTTGAAAAATTTGTCAGAGTGCAGAAAAATAATTCGAATTTACGATCCTGTGATTCTGATCTAGAAGTCTAATAGTAAACCATGGACTTTCAGGGTACCGAATGAAACTGTTTAAGAACCACTATATTACAACATTGAGAAAAGGATAGGACTTATAAAATTATCTTTACGAAATAATATAAACGACATAAATATTTTAACAATGTTACTTAAAAAAATAGTGAAAGATTTGTGTATAAAGGGCGATTTTATATATAAAAATAAATGTTTTTATGCGGTGCAAATGATTTGAATTTAAAAAATATATGTAGGAGACGGTCAGAATACCAATAGTACCTTGAAACTCATTCTACGTTAAATTTGTCGAAAAATTCTTGTTAATAAGACAGTAATGGAACCACAGATGTTTTATGAGAAGAAACAAACATGTACAACCCTTTGAAGGATACTATGCCATGTTAAAAATTGTTCTGGAGAAAAAATTCACGGGTGCATAGACCTATCATCTTGTATGAATGCATTTTGCACATAACAAAAATTTAGTACTTGAAGTTTTTAAGAGGAGGTGGGACATCATATCTGGGACACTCCTTAACATCAGAATATTGAATAAGATGAATATTTATATATCTAAGCCTAATATACATAGCCTTAACCCTTTCAGAAACAGCCAGACGTCCCGCCTCTCCTGAAAGGGTGAGAGAATTGGCATTGTTTATAATCAACATGCGATCCGTAATTAAACCTCACTTCGAATAAAACAAATATAGGATATGTTCAGTCCACTTACTTGTCCGCTGCTTATTATAAAGAACGTATCACCACTTTCTCCTTGTCGGATTATATATTCTGCCGCGGGGAAGAAATCCTGAAAAGAAACGATAATTACGTCGCCACGAAAATAAATATGCGAAATTTCATAAGAAAACTAGAAATACAAAAATGATTTTTCACACTTTAAAGGTTAATGTATCCTAATGAGAAGAAAAATCAACCAAGAAATAACAAGTAGAATTTAAAATCTTACATCCATATTCACAAATGTTTTGTCTAATCAGTTTTTGGTAAATACACCGATATTTATTAGAATTCAACAAAAAAGATTATTTTCTTTTAAGAAGGTTTAAACCTCTTCAAAACTGACATAGGAAAATGCATTATTTTAAATTAGGCAAGTTAATATAATAAAATTAAATTTTGGCAAGAGAAACAATATTAGTACAAATCATTCTGACATACATTAACAATGATTGTTCTGAATAATTTTTAAATATAAGTAATTATAAGTTTAAATTTATAAAAATTAGCTTAGGTTGTATTATCGTATGTGTTGTGTGTAACACAAATACAATATTATTCATACTTAAGACATTAAGTATTATGCATATAATACTGAAATATCAAAACATTTGTTGAATTGCTTACAAATCATACAGCATAAATTTTAAAATTTGAATGAGTGGGATTTCGAATTTAACAACAAACTTTTATCGTTTTAAAAATATCTACAGACAATGATATACTTAATGATCACAAATACTACGAACATTTATTACAAATTGAAATCGAAATATTTAAACTGTAATATTTTTATTTATGTATATTATAGAATATTGCGATCTTACCACTTCAAGCACATCTGCCAGTTTAGAGAGAAGTTCGTTACTGAGATTTTTGAGCAATGGCACACTAAAACAAGAGCAATTGAAACGCCAATTAAAAGTGGAAGTATGTAAAAACTCGTAAACATACTTGAATAAATAAATATTCAGTAGTCGCGTATTTACACATTCATAGGAACTAACAAACTTTTTCGTTTCATAAAATTAATAATTTACTATGATTTTGTTATACAGACTACGTATATCTTCGCCTTAGAGCAGAAACTGCTTTAAATTTTTACTGCACTTAAACTCCTGATAATTTTTTACTGCACTGCTATTTTAAATCTAACTATTAATTTTTCGATAACAAAAAAGTATTCTTATAGTGGTATATACCTTTTAAACAGATTGCAATGGACTAGTGATTTCTTATCATCATGCAAATATGTATTTAGTGTCCCCAAAAAATGTCAGGGTATGAGTTTTTGTTTGAATCCGATATAGAAAAGGAACTTTTAAGATGCATATTTATACTCACTAGAAATCACAAAATCAACCTGAATATCGATATTTTTCTTCCTTCAAAATATTTTCCAACTCCTTAGCTTTCAAATACTAAGATCTTGCAAATATTCGGAATATTCGGTTTTTGGTTAGGTACTGTTACTATGTACAGACATGTTTCCAAATTTTTAAATTCAATAACGGTATTTTTCCAATATGATGCTTTGTTTAAACTGATAACTCAACAATGAATTAATCTAATTTAATTATTTTGCATCATTATAATTTATATAATGCAGTGTATGTTTTGACATCCGACCAGAATTATTAGTTAAGAAATGAATTTTTAGTTGATTTTAAAATTTTAAAATTCCTAAAAATCTTTATTTTTTATGCTTTTCTTGGTGAAATTTTTTAAAAAAGAAAATCTATTTCCGCTAGGAATTTGATTGAGGGTCAAAACATGAAGAATAATATTAGAAAAAATTTCCAACAGGAATTGTTATCTGAATAAATTAGAATTTAGATATCACTGTTCAAAAAACAGCATTCTAATTAGCTAATTATACCTAAATTAGATAATTAATGATTAGCTTAATCTGATTTTTTTTAACACAGAAATCATTTTAAGCATAAACGAATGACTTATCCTATAAAAACTTAATTTTTAAAGTCAAAATTAAAAAAAATCCTCTAGTGTAAGTACACCTTAAGAACAAAGTGGTTACTTACAAACAGTTGTTTAGTGAATTGATCCAAAAAAGAATCATAGTTTATTTTACCTGCAAGAACAAAAATACGCGAACAGCGATAAGTGTCTTGTCTTGACAACGTTTCGTTCGCATTCGTGTCTAGTGTTTATTAATGCACTTTAAGTTGCAGCACTCCAGCGTGTGTAATCAGCAGCATCCAGAGTATGTAGGTATAAAATAAAAATATCCGCAAACGCTGTATAAATACGGAGACATTGAAATAAAAAACGAAATTAAGTAAGATGTCGAGCCCTTTGAATAGTAGAAATGTTACGAAATATTTAAACCTGAAAACGCATTTTGTTTCATTTCATAGAAATGTAAAAGCGCTTTATAAATATCCTTTTTTAAAGTACATAACAGCAGTTGTTTTTCAAACAGTGAATCTTCCAGCAATTACATATCAATTAAATATTTTTGTAATAAAAAGATGCAAGTTTTCAGAATGTTCTTCCGAAATAGAAGTTTGTGTATTCTAATTTTTAACGTTTTTGAGCTAAGACATTTTGAGAGATAAATTATAAGCTGTTTAGACAATTTTCTTGAAGGTTTGTCATGGAAAAAGATTACAGAAATGGTTCTTAAAGTGTTAGGCTCTCTTCCTTTTTTGTGTGGATTCATTTGGGAGAGGGGGCGATATTAAATGTTTTAAGTTAGCTTTAAAAATATTCAAAAATTATGAGTCCGTAGATGTTTTTACTTTGAGCAAATATTTGAAAATAGCTTTTGACGCGCAGACTTTGGTATTATCCTCCATGGAAAGACTGAAAACACGTTTCCTCCTATAAAAGAGCTGCTTCACCGATCTCTTATCCATATGCTAAAATCTCATTTCAAGTGTATTTTCGAGATGATTTGTTAGGAACCAACATAGATATCTTTTAAAATGATCCTGGCTTTTTGAATATTAACGAAAACTTGCTTTCCCCCTTAATAATTAAATAAAACTCAATTCTATAGGACTTTTGAATTTAATTTAACTTTATTTTTTAGGTTTGACATTAAAACCAATAATTATGGTTTTTAATAATGTGTAATTGCATTATTCCCCATTATAGCCTTACGGGGAGGGGGTGACAGGACTTTTAAACTCTCTAATTTCAGTATAACATAAAGTTTCAAAGTCCTGTAAAAAAATATTTTTGGTGTTCTTTTCAAATTTAGAGCTTGTATATTATATTAAAAAAATCACTTGAAGCATATATCATTTAAACGCTTATATTTATGAAGAAAAATATAAAAACCAATTTTACCTAACTATTATTTTTATAGTTTTGCGGTCCTCAATGTATCACAAGAACTAATTACTCTACAATAATGAAACAACTTTGCGCCCTTAGGATTCCTTACCTATAACATGAACTTTCTCAAAATCTTAGCTTTGAGCTTAGTCTGCTTTTGCAATAAAATTTATATATATATACAATAATTTTAACATAAATAAGTTATAACACATAAATTTTAGTTATAACATTAATAGTTATAACACTAACATAGTTATAGCATTAATTTAAATAATCGTGAATAATCTGATCGTTATAATTATAGATCATTTTATAGGTAATAGGTCCTGTAATGAATGTGGGAAGTTCCAATGCTATGAAGTAATTCGTTTTTGAGATATCTTGGCAGACCCCAAAACTATAAAATTAACCACTTAAACAAAATTGGTTCTATTTCATATTCATAAACATAAAAATTTAAATGATAAAAGATTTAGAGTGATTTCCTTTTTAAATACAATATCCAAGTTCTAAGTGAAAAGAATCCACCGAAAGATATTTCTTACAGAACTTTGAAACTTTACATGCTTTAACTGAAATTAGAGTATTCAAATGTTCACAACATGTTAACGGAATTGTGGGGTTGCCAAGAAGAAAAATGTTTGAGAAACAATGGATTAGTATGTGCAAATACATTCTGCTCAAATCGTAGAATTGAACTAATTGCAGATTGAACTGCGAAAATTTCGAAGTTAGAAAGCATCTGGATGTTATCCGTGCTACATATACAAATATCTATTACCAACGCAACGAAAACGAAAAAATATCAGCTTTTATTTTATATAAGTTTTCACCGAGTTCAGTAACAATTAAAAACAAACGAACCAAGTAAAATCAAATCTGTCAGTCAAAACATACCTTTTCAAAAAATTGATATTCTCCTCCTGTCTTTGTATTCCTGTAACCATCATAATGGTTTGGAAAGCTCGTCGGTCCAAAACCCATAGTAAGGCATCCGTCACAGCTGAGCAATCAAAATGCATTGTCAATTTCACAAAAATTAAGTTTTCATCACAAAATTAAAAACCCACTTCATTAAAACCAAATCAGACCACCAAACAGCCAGCAATTTGCCGTGCAGAGTCATTTTTATGGCGACTGACTTCTCTACCTGCCACAGATGAAAAGAAGTTATTTCCTGACACTATTTTTCACATCTGCTCGTAAAGTTTACAGTGGAAGTAAGTTTACAGTACGTCCACTGCTATTTGAAGCCAGCATACACAAACAATGCATAAAAAGGCGGTATTTTGAACCATCTGTAATAATAGCACATTTTACGGATTTGAAAATGCTTAGATGTGGAAATGTTTTTACGTGACGAATAATGCATACATTCATGACGTATAGTTTTTATTAACTACGTAAAGAAAACTGATTTTATATTTTACTATCTTTCATTTTTTTGTACAGGTAACACAACTGGACACTTTTCTCCAAGCACAATATTAAAAAAAATCTCCGATAAATTTGATAAATATTATTTCTCAATTTAATTAAAAAATTAGGGCTGTTTGAAAAAATTGAACAAAAATATGCGTCTTATTTCCCTACTAATGAGATTAAAATAACAAAGATGAAAAAGATACAATTTTCCCATTTAAGACAAATGGATCGAATTAAAAAAACATAAAAGATAGCATCTTCTAGCAAAAAATAGACGGAATAAGTACACGGAAAGGTTTGAAATATCGGTTGCAATTTGTGCATAAAACTTACTGTCACTACTTCATTGTCATCCAGACGCATTCTCTAAAAATCCGCTTGAGGTGTTTCTTGGAATGGATAACAACTTCACATGAAAGTAAACTTGTCTATTTTCGTAAGATTGTGCAATGACTCGCTGCGTATGAAATGTTATTTTTGAAACTGAAATTTTTATTCCAGCATCAATTAAGTAAACTAGCAGACGCGTGTATCGCGTGTATATTTGAACTAAACTTTCTTGATCGCTTATATCTATTGACACGGCAAAGTGCCGTTACTCACATTTCATATCTTATTTCTAATTTCTAACCATATTCCCATAATACTGGTGTTAGTTCTTATTTTCAATAAAATGTATGGCAAAAAGGGTATTCGGACTTGTTTGTCTATTTTCGATCCTATTTCCTTTTCTGCGCTGATTTCTATCTTCCAAATTTAAAATTCGCGAATGAATCTCATAAGGAATCGACCTTCTAATGAAATAGACGGTGTATGTCTACAGAAAGACGGTGTATGTGCGAAAAAAAACATGAATTCTAACGTGGGACAAATTATTGGTTGGTTAAAGTGATTATCCAGTTCGATTAAAACATTAATCTGCGCTTCGATAGGCAATCGGCTCATGTCGATTCGTAAGTCCACGTGATTTACCCTTCTGAGATCTTACAGCAGCGACTCCACCCACATGCTTTGTCTACTTCATAAAAGGTCGATTTTATTTTATGTTTATCCGTTATTGCCATTCGACAATAAACAAATAGTGTCGATTTCTGTTATTAAAGCAAGACATCTTTTCATGTATACTATTATACTGTGACCCCGACCTGTGGCCTAGAGAATAATATAGTTCTTTTAAAACTGTTAAACAGAAGCGATTGGTTACGAGATCGAATCTCGTATGTGCCGAAGTCGGACTGCATCAAGTTTTCTGATTTCTTCGAGATGTATGCTACAAGAAGCCATGGAAATGCGGGCCAGCTTCCTGAAAGCCCTCCAGGAAGACGCGTCTCTCCCCAGTCCATGGTGAGTGAGATGTGACGGTACCTCACATTGTGCCCAGGGTTAAAACTGGTACTGCCTTGTTCTCACCAATGAATGATTGAAGGATTGATTATGCGTCCATAAGCTGGCATTGGATAAAAGTTCCCGTGATAGAATTTTGTGGCTACTAACCTCTAACAGTCGCGGTTCTTGTACAGTTGTACAGAATAGCTAGTTCTCCAAATGCTTTTCCTGGTCCCATTGTACCAAGGACGGTATCACCTTTCTTCACCTCCAGTTCTCCCTCTAAAAAAAATTTAACGCCAATGAAACTTCGATTAAATATTTTTTATGATTATAATTGAAATGTCTAATATATTATATTTAGAGTAATGAAGGTAAATTTCGATTGAAGTTATTTTTTCTGTAATAGAGGAAATGCATCTTACTGTTTTCAAATAGACATTCTTGATAAAATGGAACCTTTGTTGATTTAAAGAGAATTTAACTAAGTATTGAATATACACTGCTTGCCATTAAATGCAACATCATGAAAGACAAGAGATATAAAAGCCATGAATTAAATAAATAACTGAAGGTACGAGGTGTTGAAGTGATTGTAACTTCAGCTCCGTTTGACTTGAGAAACTCGAAAAAAATCAGTACTTTGTGTAACCGCCATGGTCAAAAATAACTGCTGCTACACGTTTCGGCATTGAAAGATAAATCCTTTGGGTGTGTGTTTCGAGTATAGCAGTCCATACTGCTTCCACCATGCTGTCAAAGGTCATCAAAACAAGTGCCAACAATGTTATTGAAAATGGCAAGGTACTTTCTAATTAATTGCCGATATATATTTGGACCAATTAAATTTTGGAATGATATTCAAGAGGCCAAATAAGCTAATTATCCAATTATTGAAGAATTATTTTTATTTCACAAAATAGATAAAAAAAATCTTATTTTTACAAAGCGTAATAGAGGAATTGCTTTTTTTTAACTTAGCTTTGGCTACAACTAAATTTAGCAAACCATATTCTTCTAAATTCATAAAAACAAAGTTTAGAAATATATTTCATTCAAAAGCATTTTGTAAGTGCAGTGCTTGTACTTGTATGTCACATGAAGATTTTTCCGAATTGAACTTGTTTGACTTTAATTACATAGACTAAATAAGTAGAGCATTTGCTCTCTATATAATTAGATATACATCAGGTTGTGAAGAGACTTTCCAGAAATGTCAGAAACATGTTCTAGCATAAAAAATCGAACACAACACTATCCAATCTTCCAGGTAGCCCCCATTGGAAACGATGACCTTATTCACAAATCTAAGAGTTCAAAATTCCAATGCTATGGAAGTTCGTCTTGCGGGAATTTAAGACATTCAAGAAACATTCCACATTGTTTTTAGCAAAGTTTTCTCAAAAAGGAAATTAAACAAATACTGAATGAATTTTAACATGGAATTTCATAACATGGTTCGTGCAATTTTAGATTATTCCGGGATGGGGAACTTGTTTGAGAGTTGTCCTGATGAAACCACTATTCTATGTCAGTTAATCGATGCTGGATGCTGTTCTGGCAGTGAAGCATTGAGGCTAATTGTTGAATGTATGGATCTGATGTAGTATTGTTGCGTGTAAGAGTACATAGAGAATTACACTGTGATAACCTCACCAATAGCTCACAATCACCTTCCATCCTTGACGGAGTGGCTTACTGACCTTCTGTGATTGTTGTCCATGCTCATTTTCGCGTAACGCACACGTGTGTGACCCATTTTTTGTCACTCGTGGACAACAAACACGAAAAGCTCTCCCGTTTTTCTCTGTCATTCAGGGAAAACAGCAATGGAAAAGCGGTTCATCCGATTTTGGTCAGACAAAGGAATTATCCATTTACACAATTTAAAGCATGGTTCCTCAAAGTGGGCGCTACGGCCCCCTGGGTGTTGAAAGGATCATGGGGTAATTCTGAACTCAGCGGAAATAGGGGCATTGAGGTACAAGAGTGGACAATAAGAGAATGCTAAAAATATTTGTTGCTTAAAAATGTTTTTAGCAAACACTTATCCACTTGATTATACAAACACACTCACTACAGTGATACATTATCATTGATTACTTTAACTAAAAATAGGAACCGACTGTAAGTAGTTGACCTTAGAGATTTAAGGATGTTGCTGAAGAAAATAAAGCCTCGTACAGACAAATTGGTACCACAACATCAAGGGTTCATTCTTCTCATTAGTTATTAGTTTTGATTTTACTGATTGATTTGAAATTAATGACTAATAATAGTGATCAATCTAGTGTATTTATGTGTAATTTATTTTTTATTATTTCATTTTAATAAATAGCTTTATAATTTCAGTTAAAAGTTATATTTATTTTCAAAGTAGAGCTATTTGAAATTCAAAAATTACACGCACAGTTACATAAATATTTTAGTGAAATTCAAAAGTAAAAGGTACAGCTACACTTGCAATTTGTTATTAGTTGAGACAGTTTTCCATAGAGGGCGCTGAAAAAATGTCTTGGAATAGGGGGCATTGAGCTAAACAAGTTTGGGAAATTATAGTTTAGAGGAATATCTCAACTTCCTAAGATGGATGATGGTCAAATGGGAGGTATTCAATTCAACTACCAGTCTCTGTAGTGTTGCTTAAGGTCAGGTTAATAGTACATTACAATGATTAACATCCATTCCTACTGGATCCTTCACTTCTGGGAATAACAGGTGGATCCCGTCGAATTTTTGTACTAATCATAGAACTTACTCAGTTCAACAATATCCCGCCTTTAGTAATTTTCCTAGCACTTCTATGACTCACACCACTCAAATTTTCTTCTAGCAATCTTGCACACACATTTTACGTATGATTTGGTCACCATAGTTTTGATCGTGCATTTATTCCCACTATAATAGCCTTCATTCTTTTCTTGTTTCAATTATTTCGCTTACAGCACTTAGGGGTGCTTAAGTCAGCACAAGCTTGCAGTATCTTTCATTACACACTGCGGGTAAGATTTTTTTCTTCCGGAAACTTTCTTTACAACCTGACATATTTTAAAAGTTTTTAAAGTTTAAACGAAACACCACACCTCTTTAATTCCAATAAAACGGAATCGAAAGCACAAAGTACTTCATTTCAATTCATCTTCAAAGCAGTATATCTTCAAACCTTACATGGAATTTCAGAACAATTCATTTTAATAATTCTTTACATCGTTACCTGGAATCTTGTAAAATGGAAACTTTTTTAAAATACTTTCTCCACAGCAAAAAACATGATACCACAAATTTAATTTCTCTTTTCTACCTGCTAAGAGTGCAGAAGAATGAAAATAAATGTAAATTTCAAAACACCATCTTCACATTCTTCCGCAAAGGTAAGCGAGAATTTTCGGAAGTAGACCGTTTTCCGATCGTGAAATGCTGTACATATTGGAATGAAAGTTTAACATTTCTTGGGTTTCGTTCTGAATAAGATATAGTTCACAAGAACTGCGATACATGGGAAAGTTTATAGGAGTTTTTAAACTAAATGAAAACCGAATACTTCATTAAACATGTAATATCACACTTAGCATCAGTCGATGCCTCGGTGCCTAGCCCTATTTGAATTTTGGCATGCGAGAGCACAAAGTATTTTGTAATATTATTTTATTTTCATTGCTTATTTCCGCCTGTGGGTCGAAAAAAAATCGAAATTCTCCGGAACAATTTCTAAAATGAAAAATGTTTGACTGGCCATCTTAAAACATCAATGTTTCGTTTTTCAAAATTAAATAATATATTATTGAAATATCTTAATGTGTGACAAAGATTCTCGATTTCTGGGGTTTTGGCTTCTCCGCACGATCTCGTCTGAAGTCGTTCCAGTAAACTGTTTTTCCACGCAAGTGTTAAAGTGACATAAAAGAATGATTTTCACTCGTAAAAACTTCTAGAACTATTAAGTTCTTGTCAAACATTAAAAATAACTTAACCCAATTTTCGCATAAATAACCAAAAACCGAGTTTGCCTTAGGACGGCCAAGAGGAGTAATAACGTACAGTCGCGGGAAAAAAACGAACCACCCCCCTTCATTCAAACGATTTTAATAGTAGAGCAAATTCAAAGATGGCATTCGACAGGGAATAACGTCTTCTATAAATTCATATGCATAAAATTTACATAAGTGGCCGTCTTCATATTAAATTGAGCACCAACTTCATAATTTCCAATAGCAACCCCTATTTTGACACAGAATTTTGAATCTTTATCATAATTTAACTTCAGGTACCAAGTTTCAAGTCATTCATGAATACAGAAAGTTTGAAACTCCTAATGTTAAATCAGTTTCCCAGACTTTTATAGATATCTTCCTAAATAATATATCTATAGCGCTGATATTTTGTAACATGTTGCTATTAAGGTCCCCAAACACAATATACAAATGTTTTAGTTTTAGTTTACAATATTAACTATTAAGTTATTATTCGAAAAATTATGAATAGGAACCGTGATGTATTTAGACAGAAATCGATTCAGAAAGACTTTTAATGTCTCCATAAAAAATTTAGCTCTTTACTCTGGATAATTTTCGCGCTACACTCAAATTATCGTCACTACGGTGATTTTTTTTGGGGGGGGGGGAGAGAATCCAAAAGGTGAAAAAAATTATTACAAACTTGAGGAATGTGTAAATTTTTGAAAAATGTCTAGAAATATCATTTATGTAACCTAACGGACATTGCTTTCTATCTTTCATTTGCGGAACAATGATCAATCTAATCGTAGAGATAGCCAAAACTACGTTTTTGCGATAATAGTCTTAATGGCAATTCCTAACTTGCGATAACAGTTATTATTAACTGTTATTATGAAAAGCTTGTTTAATAATTCCTGAATAAGTTTAACAGTTATCATTAACGATTAAAAATTGAAGTTGACGATGAAATTGAACAGTATAAACATTGATTATCATTCTTCCAAATTTCTCGTCCTCAAGATCTGATCAATTTTGCTAATGACGAGATACCTTGTTCAGACAACCACCAAGAGGTTTAAGGTTCTTTGTAATCTTTTTTAGTCATTCAACAAATGAACAGTTCCTGATTAACGACAAATAATCTTGATCTACGAATAGTGACTTTCAATGTGGAGATGATCCCTGAAATTGACAAAGGTTTTAACATTGAATATCTCCGAATATAACGATAGTAAATTCATGAAATTTCATATTTAGACTAATTTGACGATGTACGTTCTGATTAAGGCATCGAAACAGGGTGCCGTTGGAAATTCTGTTTTTATGCAAAGTTTGATATGAAGACGGCCCCTTATTCGGTATTTTTGCATTTGACTTTGTAGAGCATGTTATTCCCTATTGAATGAAATCTTTGAATTTGCCTTACTATGAAGAGTGCTCGAAATAAAGGGGATGGTTTGTTTTTCATTTCCGCGATTGTGCATATGCAACTTTCTACCTGGTTTTGTTGAGATATGAATTATTTAATGTGCAATATGCAAAGTGAGGTTCCTGGAAAATGAAGAAATAGGCAGACAGCATCTTAGATATAATAGTGAGAGACGCTGTAGCCCTTTTGGATGAATAGCGTATTAGAAATTGGGTTGCGAGTTCGAAACTCGGTCGAGCCAAAGACCGTCGTGTACGTGGCAGCTGGTGCACTTTAAATCTGTCGTGGCCTCAAATGTCCTTACATTGGCGTGGTGTGAAAGTTTGGAGAGTGGGGTGCCAGCTCACAAGTGTGAACTCGTCATCTGACGGTGGGTTCAAAATTACGAGGAGTCCTCGGATCTTTCCCTTCAGGATTGGTCCCGGATCCTCGCCAATAGCCCGTTGCTTTGCTCCAGTGCAACGTTAATTCAACTACCCTAACCCCATACCCCTCGATATAATAGTTTTGATGGAGAATTTCCAAACCCGAGACACAATAGAAAAAAATTATCAGAAAACTTGACCCACATTTTCAATAGCTCAGTGCCTTTTGCACACGAGAATTGCCTTTAAGTCCCTGTTTATGATAGAATAAAACGCAGATCTACACTCAGGGTCTATGAAAAATCCTCCAAATTTGTTAAACACTCGTCGTAGTGAAATTCAAACACATCGATAATAAGCTACCTTCACAGTTGAGTGTACAGAGTTTCATGTATCAGAACTGTCACTCCATTAAAAATAGCCTTTGATTTGATGATTTGGCAAATATATAGTCTTAAAACTCATCACATGTAAGTCACCTATATGTGCTAATGAAATCTTGTAATTGTATGAAAAAAGAAACAAGAAAATGTTCAATAATTTTGTAACAATTATAACATACATTCTTAAGATTTAAGCTGTAATTTGGTTCAATTCTAAGACTCAGCCTATACGAACTATATACACTACTGTTTGTGAAAATTGCAACACCATGAAGGAATCATGCAAATTAAACGAAGCTTGCAGGAAATGCAAAACAGGTTAGGATATGCAAGTGAATTACAAAGCGATCACGCATGTGTGGGCCGAGAAACACCCTCTAAACTTCGAAATGAGCCGTGTATAAAAAGCACTGTAAAGATGCGTTAAAATGTGTGTATCGTCGTTTGACTACTGTAAATGATTGATTAGAAGTTAATATGCCTCGCCAAAAACGCAGAGTGTCATACGAGCAACTAACGGAGTTCAAAAAGGGGCCGCATGACCGGCCGCCTTGAGGGTGGATTTTCGTATCGTGAAATCGCCACTCGCACGGGGAGTAATGCCACAACAGTGATGCGTGTGTGGAAGAGATGGACCATGGAGAACCGGACAAGTCGAAACCCCGGCAGTGGATCACGCAATATGACGTCTCCACGGGACGACAGACACCTCTTCCGCATGGCGGTGACGGACCGTACAGCGTCCTTCGTGCGTTGGCACAACATTGGAGCACGTTTACAGGTGTGTCATTGTCTATCCTACGGTTCGTCGACGTCTGCTCTGCGCCATGGGCTACGTGCAAGGATTCCCCTGCGCAGGATTCCCTTGACGCTGAATCACCGACGCCTCCGGCTACAATGGGCTCACCAACACAGCCAATGGCGTGCCAATTGGCAACAAGTCGTCTTCTCAGATGAGTCCCGCTACAATCTGGACTACAACGATGGACGCGTACTCGTCAGACGCTACAGAGGTTAACGCCTTCTCCCGGAGTGTCTTATTCAGAGTCATACTGGACGAACGCCTGGCGTTATGGTCTGGGGCGCTATTGGATATCATGGGCGATCCCGCCTACTCCAAATTGTGGGGACCCTGAACAGCTGGCGCTACATCAGGGAAGTTGTGGAGTCCGAGGTCCTACCCCTCCTGTATTTCAGCAAGACAATGCCCGTCCACAGAATGCTCGGAATGTACAAGCCTTCTTCAGTGCACGACTTGTTCCGCTTCTTCCATGCCTGCACGTTCCCTGGATATGTCGCCCATTGAGCATGTCTGGGATTACATCTCAGCGCTCATCTCTCATCGCTGCGCGTGGCGGCGATGAGACAAGATATTGATTTTCAGCATTACTTTTGTTTTATTGCTCTGTAAATTTGATCGTTTATTTAAACCACTATAAGTAATACATGGAATAAATTTCGTTTATTTCTGATGATTCTTTCATGGTGTTGCAATTTTCACAAACAGTAGTGTATAATAGCTATACCTATAACCTTTCATACGCCTATCATATGAAAGGTTAGTTTAGAATACCAGTGATTAATGATGCACCTCACTGTCTTCTTGAATACTATCATAGCAATAAAAAAACACTATCCTCACAATAGTGACGTACGAGAACATGTAGGCTATAGAGAAATCAAGTGAGACCATTGGGTTTCAAGAAGAAATAACGAATTCCAAGAACTCACATAGCACTATGAGCTGATTGATTGTACGAATATTGTATTCACTGATCTTCAAGCTTTTTGTTTTGCAACATCTATGATCTGCTAATGAGTACCTCTGAAAGTCCACCTTTATTTGCTTTGCTGCATTAAAATGCGCGAAGATTGTATATTAGTTATCTGTAGAATGCCGAGGAGAATTTAAGCTAGTTGGGTATATAAGATTAACTCGCGTTCCACGATAAGTATTGTATATGGCCAAAATTGACTCCAAATTTGACTACAAGCCTCTCACACGTTAAACATGTTCCACAAATCATTACGAGAGAATGGGTGGGACTCGATGTACAGCCACCTCTATGCGGTGAATCCAGGGTTGTTTCCAAAAGCACCGAAACAAGACAGAATTGCATATTGTATACTACATAAAGGTAACCGGGTAGTAACTTGCATAGACAACTAATTAGTCCTGCTAGGTCGTCTTAAAGCAAATTCTCGGTATGTGTCCATTTATATGGAAATTGGTTTTAAAGTTGACACGAAATGTACTTCTTAAACTGTTCTAATAGTATCTTCTAGTGAAAACCATTCTTTTAGGTCACTTTAATCCTGCTTATGTGAAAAGCTCCCAGGATGGAACGAGTTCAGGCCACAAATGTGAAGTATACGTAGACTGAACATTGCTATTGAGAGAAGCTTCAAAAAGTGTGAACATATCGACTAGCAGTCACGTGACTGCTCTGTGAAAAAGTGATTTGGTTGGCCGATTTGGTATCTTATCGCCTCGTTTGGCGATCTTATGAAAGGTAGGTCTGGTGAATTCGCATATCTATAGTGCTGACAAAAGTGGTTAGATTACCAAAATCTGCTATGTCCCACGGACCAATCAAATGATGAATCAATGGATGGGCGTCTTCTCCCTTCCTGCGGACCAATCAGATAATGAATGTTTGGTTCCACCCACCAGACGAAAGTAGTCTAAGAATCACGTTACTAGTTTGGGTCACATGATTCTGGGCACATAAAAAGGTTACCATTGCTATCTCTACTTTTATATTTTCTCTATGGCTCAGACGGCGTTGTGCAGAAAAGCCAAAACTCGAGAAACTTGAACCTCTAGTCCTTTAATTAAGATATTATTGAATTTTGAAAAACGAAATACCTATAAACACAATATATCTTTTTCACTATTAGAAATCGTTCCGGTGAATTTCGAATTGCTATGGCTCACCCTAACGTAGTCTTTCGGACTTATAGTTGAGCTACTTGCATTTTTTATTTAAATGTGGTAAACATCAAAGAAAAGTTTTCGAAAAATATAGTTGACCTGCTGATACATAAAGGTGCCTTCCAGGTTCTCCTTCCCGTACAACCAGAGATCCAGCGACCACCTCATTAGAATACATGCAGTCCACAATCTCTTTCACCTGGGAGGACGTCACCAAGTGTTGCAAGAAGTCGTTTTCCAATATGGCATCTTTAATGAGCTGTTTCCACCTAAAACAAAATTCAACAAGATAAAGTGGTTCGTGTTTAATAGATTACAGTAATATTGGAATTGTTAATTTCACAGAGGAATTGAGCAGTACTTTTAAACTTTTACAAATGAAACTATCTGCAAATCTTTAATGGTTTATATTTGTTACGTTGTATTCTTTCAACTAACTAATATATACATAGCGGCAACTTAGGTAAATTATTAAGAGGACATCAAAATAATCTAAGTTGCTTCAGATACAGACAGACGTGTATGTTTTTCAGAACAATTAATATTGTTCCATTTCAAAACCCATCTTATATTCATTTGTAACAGTCATCCCCATATTTGGAAGGTGAGAGGGCCCCAACTCTAAAACCAAAGAGGTGAGGGCAATGGATATGGGTTGTAAGGAGTGTGAGCCCCAGTTTTCTGATATAGCTGATATACGATTTAGAGAGTAAAGTCGAGCTGGCATGTATTTTTGACTACACATATTAACTGTATATTTGTAATATATTTATTCCTCATGTTTAGAAATAATGGGCCCAAACCTAAAAAATACACCAGGGGGTACCGAAAAGTTGGCCTCTGTCTTCCTGATGTAGTGTACACTGTAATTCCCGAGAAGTAATTGACAGAAACCGCCTTCACGGACTTTCTGAGATGTCTAGATATTGGGAGGCAAAAGAACTTTTAGGGCAATGACTTCCAGTCTTACTTCTGTTTCTTCTTTGTTTCTCGAAGCGTGTTATTAATTTTTGTATCCCTTCACTGCTGTTGATCGTTGCTTTTCTTTGTGTGTTGTGCTTAATCTTGTATTCAGATTGTTCCCTAGCCATTGGAAATAAAAAAAATATATTCCTCATGTTTAAAGGGGTCAGGTTTTGATTCTTGTTTAAGATATTGGAGAAGAAACCCAAGAAATTCGGACTCCCAGGTGTTGGCACCCGGTATATGTAGACCTAACTGAAATGACAACTAATATCGTACTCCTTCAAGTTTTCTTTTAACCCTCCAAGTGGTTTCGATGAGATATCTCGTCCAAGATCTGACCGATTTTGCTAATGACGAGACATCTCGTCATCAAGATATACACTACCGATTTTTTATGATGACTAGAATATCAAGATTTGGTCAGTTTTCTTCTAATGACGAGATGCCTCGTCGAGGAGGGTTGTTACAAAATGCAAATCAACAATAAATAGGGTGAAAACATGTAATTTGTGATCGCTAGTGATCATTACAGTTAGTTTTTCAGAAATGATGACAAATTTGTTTTCTTACCTGAAATCCTTTTCATGCTTTTCTAAGTGTTGACTTATGGATCCCTTAGCAGATGGTTGGGTGGCGCTTTCGCCCGAAACTCCTTGCTTCTTGTTTGTGGGTGGGACTCCACTTGTAGGAGAAAGGGGTGTTGCAACATCTTGCGCCACAGCATTGGGTGTCGGCGTGGACTGAGTGATATCATTTGAAGTGATTTCTAGAACAGACTGAACACATTTTACGGTTTTAAATTGAAGATAAGTATTTGGATTATTATGTATGTCACAAAAGCAGCAAGTTTTGCCTTTTTAAATTCTTAACTTGAGAGGTCTAGATTAATTCATTATACGAACTAACCAAGCAATTTAATTTCCTAAAGTGCCCTTTTTTAAAATCTTTTTATCTGTACGGAAAGAGGGAATCGTTTATGTTAATTCTTAACGCACTATTTAAGGGTTGGTTGTTCTGAGGTTTTATGACTCAAGGACCATATTTGATAAAACTGTGACAAACACGAGACAGACAACTTCAAGTATAAAATGAAGTGAAAGGAAAAAAGAGGGATTGGGAATAGGATAAGGATGAGAGCAGAAAAAGATCGCTTGGGTATTCCGGGAGCGCGATACCCGTGTTTATTAAAGACAATAAATCCCATGGGAAAAGATCGTAATGCAATTAAACTAGAGTACCTTGGGGCCGAGCAGCCAGTACACACCTAAATGAGATGTGCCCCTGAGGGAACTATGTAAGGGAAGTTAAGGAAAAGTCGGAAGAAAGTTTCATATAAAAGTATCTGAAAGAGATTTCTGTTAAATTTTCTCACCAGATTAATGAATGCAATTTTAATTTGTAGTTCAAACTAGTCCAACGTAGATCGAGTTTCGCCGGTTTATGAGTAGGTATTTTTCAAAGGAATGCCTAAATGTCAAAATGCCTAAAATGAAATATTTATTCTAAGTGGCAAAGTATTTTATGAAGCAGTCTACCAGACGTCAAATATGTGCTATACTAAATCAGTATATATACTAGTATAGAGAAATATAACAAAATCTAGAACATAGGGAAAGCTCAAACGTTAAATTTCTTTTCAGTAGTCAATTCTAGATTCGTCTCTAAGTCTATAAATTTTTCAAACCAAAGTCCGTTGCTGTCGCAAGAGACCATATGAATTGGGTTTCATGGAGAATCGCTCCACGTTAACAAAGTAAAATAAGAATAAATGCTTTGAAGCAAAAAGGATCGACGTTCAAGTTACATAACTTGAAAATATAACACTTTTAATAAATAAAATCACACGCATATCTTATCAGTGCCACCACAAGCATTGCTTTAGTTTTAAAAGTTGGAAATGGCATCAAAGTGGTAACAGACAATTTACCTTTATCTGTTTATTTTATTGGATCCAGAATGTCAGCGCACAAGCCTCTTTGAATTTAATGAGTTCGGCCTATTTATAATCAAGCTTTCTCGGAAGAACTCGGAATTCTGTGCTATTTTTTTTTAAACTTGCATTCCTGTAGCTCAAAGGAATCATTTCCAAATATAAAAGCACCTGTCCGGAAAATACTTTTCTGCTTCGTGTGAATATTCGCATTTAGTTTCATACTTAGTTTTCTGAGGAGGTATGCAATTACTGTTGGCCCCGCTCCAATGGGACCAGAATTACGATGTTTTTATCATAATCATGATACATTTTAACGACAAAGTGATAAGTCTTCTAGAGCGCCGTTAACGATAGCGACACCGGGGGATTTTTTGTACCCAGAGGCCTATCAAGGAACATGCTTGGTAAAACTGTAAACTTGTTGGAATTTCCTTGCAATGGGTTGTAGTATTTTGGCTAAGGGGACAGTGCACTTTCAAAATAAACTTTTTCAGTTATTATCGTATTGTTATGAAATTTGCAGACTATTTTCTACTAAAAAGCCTATACATAAAATTTGACCCAAAAGCATTGTCATGCGGAAGTTATTACATAAAACGTGGTCAAAAACTCTCTGATGAATTAGAAAAAAATTGATAGGACCCATAAGCATTAGTTTTCCATGTATTGTCAAATTTTAAATTCACACAACAATTTGTATACATATAAATCAAATTAACTCTGTTTGGTAAGTTCCTAAGTGTAAGTATCGCTCAATTGTAAAGTAAAAAATTGTGCTAGAATACTTAAAATTTTGTAAAAAAGTTTATCAAAAGCTGGTTTATCAACATTTTAAACCAAAATTTTCAAATTTGGAAGCATGATGAATTTCTCAGTTGCACTTAGATATGTACAACATATTTAAAAGATTATAAAAAAAATTCAAATAAATCAATCCAGATGCACAGTGAATATTTTGAATTCAGAAAAATTATCAAAAAAAAAAATCCCAATCGAAGAAAAACGTGTTTTTGAATAGACTTACTATACTTATCTACTATATATTTAATGTTGTATATGTAATAATCGTAATTAAAAAAATTCTTTTTGCTATCTACAGAATTTGATATCAATTAATTTATAACGCTAAAATTCAAAATTTGGTTTTTCGATTGAAGATTATAAAATCAAGACATAATAGTTAGTGAATAAATAGCATTTATATGAAAAATGAAACAAAATTCATCCAAAATAAACTGTCTGTCTGATCCAAATTAGAGTCAATTCATTAAAAAAATACTAGCCTCCAAAGTAATCTTTAAATAAATTTGTAATTATTTAATTTAATTGATTGAGAAGATTTAGAGATGTTTTAATATTTTTTTATTTAGAATTTCTTGAAAATTATAAAAGCATGTTCATCTCTTAAATATCACGTTTGTTCGGATGCTTAAACAAAACTTATCACTTATTCTTATAGAATGGATGCAAAATTCAATACTATCACTGACTGTATATAAGACCTCGAATGTATATACGTAATGTATATATAACCTCGAATATTTTAAAATTGATTTACTAAAATGTTGAAATTGATACATTAGGAAATTGAAACGTTTTTACTTTCTTCTTTACCGTTACACATTTAATTAAAATGCAAAATTTTTACTTTAAGTTCTTACTTTAAATAATTATAACCATAATTCACAAAGCTGATGGGGCTTTGAGTAGCACTCTCTTTGAACTAGATAATTTTCTCCAGTAATATTCTAATGAGATGTAACAGTAGTTTTCGAAAACATTCTTGAGATTTCCTAAATATCCCATTTCTAATTGATGGATTAGATGAGGCCGTCCAATATCCTGGCTACCACTAGACATGACTTCTTCTGATGTATTCCTTTTAGGTTGAGGAATGAGGATAACTCAACGTATGTCCTTGATTTTGAGATATTGAAAATAACTGACTGTCTGTTCCTCCTGTTTTATACGTGGAGTTTGAGGAAACTAGAAATTGAATATACTCTGGGTTACAAAGATCATATTTAAAAGTTTATTAATTCTTTAAAAATTATTATTTTTACATTTTGCAAGCTTTATTCATTACACCTGAAAAATGTATTCTTAATTAATTTTTGTAATCAGCCCACCTGGAATTTTATTTACAACTTTTTGTATTATTTTACAGTCTCATATGAACAGTTAAGCGGTGTCCTTCAATCTTTGATTCAATACAAAAATTCATCCGAAAATATATTTTGTGTACTTTATAAGCTAAAATTTTATTTTATTTCTATAATTATTCAGAACTTTAACTCACTACTTGAATTTAGCGAAGAGTGTTAGGTAGGGATAGAAGCTTATGGTTGATATAAGGGGTTCAATCGACATGCAGACCAAACGAAATCAGTTTAAATTGGTAAGTATGTCAAAAATATTCATTGGCTTTGGTGGTTTATCATTGAGGTATGAAAGGCTGGCGATAAGGGTAAGGAATATTACTGAAAATTTATTTCAAATTACAAAATTTATATATATTTCCCTTCTTTATTAATTGTAATTTTAAAAGTGAACCTCAATCATAATCACAAACATATTTATTCGTGAGTACTGTTTTGAGAGTGCACTTCAGGAAAAAATAGGGGCAAAGCCGATTTACAAAACTTTATTATAAAGCTAACGTGCGATATTTTCTTCTCCAATGACAATGTATTGATCGCATGATCCTTCAAGTACTAATTGACGAAAGAGGTCGGAAGAGAAAAAAGCACCCAAATGCAAACAGTCTTCAATGTCCAGGCCCAGGCATTAATTACACTGTGTGTCGACTAGCATCCACGTAAATACACTTTCACTAACGTACGTAACACAGAAAACTACATTATTAGTTTATTGTCGAAAGGCAACAACGCATATAAACAATATAAAATCGACAGTTACGGGATTCATTCGCCAATTTTGCCGCTTAGAATAAATATACTTGATTTAAGCTATGGAGTTACGTATTGGTAAACAGAAGAGCTCGCCATTCTAGCGAAATTCTTCAGCTATCTGATTACAGAAAGCAACCAGTAACCTGCAAGATAGAAATCAATGCAGAAAAGAAAATGCGAGAGAAAATATGTTTTGTGTCAGAAAATGTCGAATGGCTTTGAACAAGGAAATGGGATCAAATTGAAAAAGACGTTTAGAATCTAATTGTGGTAACATGATTGAGGTGTGCTTTCTGCCATGAATTTAGTGGAAGTAAGAATTAAATAAACGAAATGTTTAAAGATATTTTTGGAAATTTTTATTTCATTTAGAGGTATGAAATCTATCTGTAATATGGATGCTATATTCAATATAAATGGATTGAAAAGAGATGTGAAATGTTAGTAACGGCACTTAGTTGTTAAAAGATATAAGTAATTAAGAAAGTTTAATGCAGAGGCTATATTTTACTCCTAGTATTTTCAAATCACACCCAAGTAGAGTGAGTAGTATTTTCAGATCACACCCAAGTAGAATTTCACTAGAGTGGCAAGCTCTTTTGTTGGCAATTCAGAAAAAGTGTTTGGGCACCATTGACGCCTGTGTCTACTCCAATTTCGACCCTGTATGGAAATAAGAATTAAATAAACGAAGTATTGTATATATTTCTGCATAATTGTAAGTCATTTAGAGGTATGAAATCCATCTATAATACGGGTGCTCTATTCATAATAAATGGATTGAAATAAGATGTGAAATGTGAGTAAGAACACCTTGCCACCGAAAGTTATAAGCAATTAAGAAAGTTTAGCGCAGATGTTATATTTTCTGCTAGTATTTTCAAAACGCACCAAGTAGTATTTTGGCAAATGAGAAAAAGTGTTTTGGTGCCATTGACGCCTGACTCTCATCTAATTTCTAACCCTGGGCGGATGGATACTTTGATTTCTCATTGAGCGTAACCCTGAAAGTCGAGATTATCAATTTCTTGGGCAGACAGCCGTTGACAGAGTTGCTTTTTTGGGACACGGACGTCCGGAGGAAGTGAGAAGGCGCTGTTTACTTGAAGATGGATCTGAATGGATGATAGCAGGAGCACACTATCTCCAGTTCATGCACCCTTCTGCAGTGAGAGAATTCGGGGCCGCAGACATGCTAATGGCTCAACGACTTTTCCTGAATAAAATTATGACTGTTATTCTAACAATATAATGCTAATGCATCTAGCTTGTGGTTTTGGGTTGCGAGGGATCAATGGCACAACTAAACGTTCCAAGAAAGGGAGGCAAAAAATATTGCAAAATGTATCATGCTTACAGACATATGACGTAAATAAATTGAATACAATGTAACCTTGATTATCTGTGGTAATGTGGACCGAGGCCACCTCGGATAACCAGAAACTCGGATAATACGGAAGTAGTAACTCCAAATAGCCCATAAAGAAAAGTCAGGAAATATTTACTGTACTACATGTTACTACTACTGCTACTGAAAGATTCATAATGCTAGGATTAAGAATAACTTACAATCGGATTTGTGTCGCCCTATTTGTTGTGATAATCTTACAATAATCTGGACATGAGAGTTATGCACCTTTTAAACTCTCTTGAAAAAAAAACCATTAACGGTCGTTTGCTTCGCAACACTCTCGTTTCTTTGGATAAAGTGCGCTCACACGTGATCGAAGTTTTATTTAACTCTCCTGGTGGTTGCCCGACGAGGTATTTCGTCGTTGGCAGAACTGATCAAATCTGATGTACGAGATATTTCGTCTTTAGAAAAAACTGAACGGATCTGCATCTCATCATCATAAAAAAATTGGCATTAGTAAAATTGGTCAGATCTTGATGGACGAGATATCTCACTTCGTAGGTTAAATACTTAAAAACTTGTATCAAATTCGGCTCGGATAACATGGGCACTCAGTTAATTGGAACTCGAGTAATCAAGGTTCTACTGTATATGATTTTAAAAAGATAAATTAGTCTTGAGTCGTACATTGGAATCGAGAACCCGTTTCCTGAGGCAGGTCGTCTCTGAGTTCTTCACATGATGATGGTCATGGCAAGATGGAATCGTGCTTTATCTCAATACCACGTGACAGATCTTTCAACCGAGTGACCAGAAGAAATGGCATGAAGCTACATGCACGCACTCCGTCTATTTCATTAGAAGGTCGATAGATTTGATAGATTGGACCTTATTTGGCAACAAAGTGACAATTCGTCGGCTTAGAGCAGAAGGGGGAATTAACGCCACACTGGAGCAACACAACGGGCCAGTATCGACGGTCCGGGATCTATCCCGAAGGGAAAAGTCCGAAGACAACACCTCATATTTTGGAACCACGGTCAGATGACAACACTTGAGCTGGCACCCCACTCTCCAAACTTACGCACCACCCCAACGTGAGGACATTTTAGGACACGACAGATTCAAAATGCACCAGGCCGTGCTTACACGATGTCTTTGGTTGGACCGAGTTTTGAACTCGCAACCCTCCTGCTGCTATTCCACTTATCTTCCAACCGGGCCACCGCAGCCCTGGCTTAGAGCAGAAACTCATTAGATGACAAAAATAATTTTTTACTATACATATGTTTAAAGACTAATTATTAGTTTTTAGGCATTACAAGCATTTTGATTGTGTTATACAGCTCTTAAAGAGATTACTATGTGATTGTATTTCTAATCATCATGAAAATAAGCATTTAGTGTTTCCAAAAAATATTAGTTGATGAGTTTCTGCGCAAAGTCGATGAATTATCGATGAGACCTCAATATCTAAATGATAATGTTGAAAGGACTAAGAAATAGGAAATGAGAGGTGAAAATAATGTAATACTAAAGGATTTAAGCAGAATAAAGACGTTTTATGCCATCGCTATACATATTTTTATACACTCAGAAAATAACCAGATTCACAATTGATGTTTTTCAGAAAAGAATTTATTTAATGAGTAAAGATAAGTGTTGAAAGATTATCCAATAACATAATTATTGTAGGCAAAAAGATAAGAGTTTTACATAAATAAAAGCGAGACGGACAATCCACGAAACCCACAGAATGGATTTTACATGAGATGCAATCACACCAGACAATCACACACTTCGATTTTCACTGTTATTCCAAATGTTGCAAAGTGCGAGCCACCTTGTTTTAAATGCCTATCAGCCTTTCGCGAATGATCAAGTAAAATCTATTATATGTCCGAAAACGCACAAGTACAATCAGTATGCACACGATGTATTCATAATCTGTCACACGCAGAATCATTCAGGTTATCGCAGATAAAGTCACAAGATTTCTCATTTCTCTTGGAATTCTTGTTTCTAACGTAAATTAAATTGAACTTGAAACATGGTTGACTAAGAAAAATCTTGATATTTGATGAAAGAGAAAACTAAAAGGAAATGGTTTTTTTCTATTTCGTTAAATAGATTTTGACATACTTTATTATAATAGTTATTTATTTAGTTAATTTCTGATATGTGAACATATGTTACTTGAGAAATTATTAGGTGGCTTTGCATTCAGTTGATTCGAAATATATGAATTCTAAACGGAAGACTAATACCCGAATGATGACCTGTCAAATTTGTTCCTTTTTCATTATTTTCCATTTTAAACTGAAAACAAGGACATTTTCGAGTATTTTGTTTCAAACTAGTTATTTTGATGTAGAACCACGTCTAATGATATGATATATATTAACGGTAGACAAAGCATAATTGTGTGACTGATTTCAACTCGCAACTCCGGAGTTATGGGAGTGTGACAAAAAAGATATCTGGGTGAAGGTCACGTGGTACTGAAGAAAGTACAAATTCTAATGCAGACTAATTGACGAGTGCGATGAAAAAGACAAATCCGAACTTCGATAGTCAATGGGCCCAAGTCGATTCCCAAGCCCACGTGACTTATGCTTCTGAGATATTACGACAGTGACTCTACCTACGTGCTTCATCAATTGCAGTAGAAGATCAATGCCCTTTTTATGCTTACATCCTCCCTTACTATTAAATTAATCGAGGAATTTATAAAATTTTAGAATTTTAGTGAAATCTTTAAAAATTATAAGGTCCGGATCTTCATTTGGCACAGGAATTATATTTCTAACTTTGGACCCATCCGAAATGAAATCCTGGCTAGGCTACTGGAGGAACTACTATTAAAAATGTTGAAAAAGTGCTTTAAGATGTTACGGAAACATTAAAATGCAACACATTGAACAGATAATGCGAATATTAGTAACAGGTGCATGAATTTGTTATAAGTTGATAGAGGAAGTAAATGCATTGTGTTAGATAAAAATAAACATAAGAAACAAAAGAAATGTACACGTATAGTTGGACAAAAGATATAAAAACATAAAGGTAATTGTATGTTTAACCAAATAGAGGCCTGTGTAAGTGAACGCTAATGGAAATATTTCACTCTCAAACTACTCAATTCCTGCAAGCTTAAAACAGCCAATGACAAAGAAAAGAACTATGCAAAGTATGTTTTATTTCACTTTGTCACTCCATGCCAAATCACTCGAGCAGAAATACTTCATTCCGGCTGGAAACTATTCGATTGTTTAAAGAGCTTCAAAATGTATGAACGCTCTTTCAAAAAGCATTCGCACAGAACTGATTCTTTTCAGTTTTTAAAATAGGTAAAAAAAAGTGGGCGTTCTCTCTCCCAGTCAAAAATAATTGCACGTTTTAGTTTGTTTTCCACTGAGTTGAAAAATAACACCAGTTTAAGAATCGAGAAGTTTGATGATGACTACGCTTTATTTGCGAAAAATGTGCAATTTATTGTCTTTAAATCGTAGTGCCTCTCCAGGGGCATTACATTTGAAACTGAAGTGGGAAAAAGAACTGTATGTGAACTGTATATATATATATATATATATATATATATATAGCATGTAGATATTCTCCGGTGAATGTCAACATTCACATAGTCGCTTGGTGTATGTCCGAAATATTTGCTAAATATCATTATTTCTCACTTACACCGGAAAATGTCGACATTCAGCATGCACTGATGGTGAATGTTGAATAAAAATATTTTTGTTACGTTAAGACAAAAATGCAACTTTTTAAATCACACTTTATTATTAAAACATATTATGATATGTCAGAATAGGAGAAAGCTTAAGTAACAGCACATGTAAATAAACTGTTGAACCTAAAAACGAATAGTACATTCTATATGAGAAAAGAAAATAATACCAATAATAAACTTACACATAAATTATGATATATATATATATATATATATATATATATATATATATATATATATATATATATATATATATATATATATATATATATATATATATATATATATATATATATATATATATATATATGATCATATCGGGATTACCTTAAAATGAGGGTTTATGTCTATTTTGGCGACGTTTGGTGTCTAATATAATCGGTGTTGGCCAATCGTCATATATGAATTCGGAATTGATAAGTTGGAATTTTTATTGGCGACGTGTTGAAATCGTATTCGGAAAAACTCAAGTGACGTCACGTTCGGATTACGTACTGGAAACACGTTACGACGCAGAAACCCTACCGCCCCCAGATTTAGCTAGATGGAAAATGCCTCTCATACCGGGTGTTTAGAAGCTGGAATGCAAAGTTTCCATGATAAAGAACTTAAGAAACAAGAACATTGTGCTGAAGTGTTGGATAGAACAAGAATTCGAGGGATTCAATTAAGCAAGAGAGAAAATATAAGCTTCTTTGCCAATAAAAATACACTCAGAAATTTTTCAGAACACCATCATACTTGTGGATGCATGTGGAAAAATAATCACTGTAACGATGAGATGCAGGCATTTTCGAGTAGCTAAAGCTCATGGTAAATGTTTTTCTTCTCTAAAGTGAGTCACTAGGTATCGGAGAGGTGCTCTAAATTTAGAACAAGAGACGATGTCAAAGTCTCCTTGTTCTCCTCCTATTATGCTTTTCTTCTTCGGCTGAAATTTTTAAATAGTTTCTGTGAAGGTGAAACAAAGATATGGAGTAGATAACAATAAACCAAGATCATTGTCAAGTTGTTCGCTCTTTTTTTTGCTTTAGGTGTGAGAGTACAGCATATTAATTGTTCATGGATTTTAATAAACGCGTGTGGTTATTTAGTTAGGAGGTTTTTGAGAAATTCTCAATGAAACTTTTAAAAAATGTTTTTAGATGCAGATTGAATTAAGTTGACCGTAAAAATGTTATTATAAAATGACTAAAATGTAAAAGTGAGTGATTGTTTTCGCATCACGTGAATTTGGAGAAAATTTCAATCTGTCATATTAGATATTGAAAAATAGTTTTTCTTTAATTTTTGAAGATTTTCATTTCATCTTTGCATGATTTTAAAAATTGAATAGACGAGAAAGCTGGGTATGAAAAACTCATGATTTTAAAAAAATAATAAAAACATCGGATTTATTTGATTTAAATCAGACATTTTGATTTTTATGATTTTAATTAATTCCTTGCCCGTACAAGTTTAAATTTGTTGCACATGAGACACGCAAATTACAGTCTAGTTTCTAAACAATTTTGATTTGTTTAAATATTAATATTTTTATGTAAAACATTAATGAATTAAGAAATATAGACAGATAAATTTTTGAAAGATTAAAACGCGACATAGGAATTAACAAAGTAAATCACATGATAGAGTAAATATACCAAAGTCCAAGTTGAGCAATGTTTTCCCACCCGTTTCTCAAGCGGTTTAGATTACTTTGAGTTTAACCCATAAACCAGTGACATGAATTTTTTGGACCCAGTTAAATAAGGTTGCCAGATCCCACGTACACTATATTATGAATTTTTTCAATCATGCAAATTTCAGAATTTTTGTTTTGCAATATATACTTATCATATATGAATAAAATGTTTTGAATTACTTCAATTATTTTGATATAAAATAATTAATTGGTTCAAAACTTGCTTTTGAAAAAAATTCATGTCACCATAGGAAATTAAATAAAAGGAACTTGGATCTCGAAAAAATTCCGACTTCTCATTAATTTTCAGCTTGCAAAAATAACTTATTGGTGAAAAAATTGTTTTTGTACGTTCAGTAAAAAAAATAGACGACATGTGAAAATACACATAAATTTGAAATCAAATGTCTATTTTCCAAATTCTTTGAACATTGACAAGTATTTCATAGGTATATTCGAAGCACACAAAAAAAGGGCTTATATATAAAACAAAAAAAGTTTTCCTCTATGAGCTCATAGAACAAGTGTAATATCATTCCCCAGATAATTCCAATTCAGTGGAATATTGAGCTTGCAATAAAAAATTTATCAATTCCAATAGCTTTCTGCTTCAACCCATAATCTCAACATACTCACTCAATTATCAGATGAGTGAATTAACTTTTGCATTCCAAATTTCAATTCCATAAACATTGAATAATTATTCTAGGAGGGTAAAGAATTCTTAGGAATCAATGCATAACATTTCCCAATAAATTGAAATAAAAATTAACCAATATATTACACAAAACAAAATGAAACAATTAAAATTGCCAATTATAAAGATTTATGTGCAAAATTGGAATGCTTTTATGATACTGAAGAAAATCTTTTCGTTGTGAGTGCCTTTATATTTTTTATGAACAGACTATAATACTAAATAAATAACTAGAACATCTTAAAAAAGAAAGCAAGTTACCACAATTTTAATAATTTTGTTGAATGTATTTCGATCATCTTCACTCAACACATGGTGAATGGTTTAAAATTGGCCATGTGCGATTTGATCCCACGGAATGTTTAAAACAAAACCAACACTGATGAGCAGACTTGTGAGTGACACCTATTGGTCAATGGCCCAAGATGAAAATACTTGTCTGGTAATAACGATCCCAATCAGCAAATATTGTTATTTAGTGTCTTCAAATGGAGGATAATTTGCAATATAATTTTGGGGTGAACTCAGTACAAGCGAAGTTCTTAACTTATTTGAATAAAATAACACGTATCTTGTTGAGCATTGCATGCTCAATATTATTAAACATAAAAGAAAGAAAAGTGAAATTTAAAATTTTGATTTAAATCAATGATTTTTTTAAATAAAAATCACTTGATTTTTATTACCATGATTTATTATCATGATAAAAATCATGATTTAAATCAGCATACTCTGTGAAAAAGTTATAAAAATCTCAAAAATGTTCAGATCTCTCTTTTGTTTTAATAAATTCAACACCAAAATTTTCAGATAAATGAAACAAAAAAGAATTTGTATAATATTTATTAGCATATCTTCAAAAATGACTGAGATTCAATATTTCGAAAAGATTATTTAACCAAAACTCTTTTTATTTATAACTAACCACGTAATGAAAGGACTGCGAGTGCCGACTGTAACTGAAATTTGATCGCGGGAAACTTACTTAGCTTTGAAGAAATAGATTCCTTGACCAAAACAGAAAAGAAAGTCCGGGATAAGACACTACAACATCAATAATATAGAGGACAAAGACCAGGCAAAATAGCTAAATTCAAGTTAGACAGCATTTTCAAGATTTAGAACTGATCATACTAAAGCAATGAAATATGTGGCAACAAATTTACCCTGACTGCTATAACTGTCAGGATGACAGCAGGATAGTCCTGACCACGTCCTGCAGATTTCGATTTGTAATGGTCATTCATACTGATGACTTTCTATGAAATGTGACATCTTTTGTACATTTTTCGCTGGCACATCATGGAAATGATCTGATTTGGATCCAGGATAAAAAACAATTACATAAATTATTTGGTGTTACCAAACTAGGGCTGATGTTAAAAATGATAATTGATGTATCGCAAAAAATTTAATCAGTTCATTGAACTGAAACAAATATGTGCATTTAAAAAGAGATGACTGATGCCAATTTTACTAAAATGTGAAGTTTTACCTACATCTTAACACTGATTTTGAATCGATATAAATAGAACCTTGAATATTAATTTTTGAAAAATAATATAAGTATTTAACGTTACTCAAGCTATAGGTTCCTTAAGTAAGGGCGACATAACAACAGTTAGAAATGCACAGTTATCCACCGTCAAACATACCTAAATCACTATAGTAAGTTTTTACATTTCATTAATAATTTAAGATAGACCTTTAAAACTTCAAAAAATAAAATTTATTTGGATGAATTTAGAAAGTCTAAAATGTTCAGATTCTGATAAAAAGCACAAAAAATTCCCATTAGTTCGTTCGTACGATTTTTCTATCACACCTATTTCAGCTGTAACTCTTTTAGTTTAACTTTAATTGCATTTTTTTCAGAATGAGAATTTTCAACACTCTGCGCGCAGTATAACTCAAACTATTAAACTTAGAAACATGAAATTTGGAAAAAGTTTAATTATCATTAGTTTCAAAATAAAACCAAAAGTAAGAGCTTTATTAAAAAATTTAAATATAAGAGGAATTTTGCTAAAAGTCAATTAAGTGAAATATTATTTCTTTCCATATTTTTGTGTTTTTTGAGATATAGTTTTTGATTTAAATTTATAATATAAGTACACACACACTCGCGTGCGGTAACTCATTTCAGTCATTATTTTGGCAGAAAATGTATGGGTGGGCTCAGAAAGTTACGCGCAAATTGACTTTCTAAATATTTGTCTTGTAGATTGAGTATGTATTAAATTATGTAAGTAAATTCAAATAAAATATTACGAAATTTTAAAATATTAGGATAGTAATTCTTTATTCTGTAGTATCGAGGGTAAATAAACTCTGTTTAATGTTTCATTGTGATGTGCAGCGAACTTTAGAAGATAGTTATCGAAATTAGACTGTTTTGCCTCCCGATTTAAATGCTTAAAGGTACTGTGCCTCTTTAAATGAAAATGAAGACCGATTAATCTCTATATATATTTCACTAGCATACGCTGCACAAAAATTGACAGTATTTGTATATTGATGAATGGCAACAAACGAATATAACCAGCGTAAAATAAGACTGAGATTTTGCCGCTTAGTTTAAATATGTTTGATATGAGTTACAGAGTTGCATAATATTGCCAAAACTACGGAAGAACTCGCCGCTCCAATGAAATTCTCCTGCAGTCTGATGACAGAATGCAATGAGAAATACGGTACATAAAAACAGCGCTGAAAATTAAATGTCAGTGTGCAGCAAAATAGGTTTTGTTAAAAAATACCGAATTGCCTTAGTGAGTGGGATGCAATTCAAGCGGACATTCAGAAGCTAATTGTGACATGGTAGTTGAATTTTCGTCGCACTGAAGCAAAACAACGGGCTATTGGCGAGGTCCGGTATCAGTCCCGAAGGGAAAAATCTGAGGACAACACCTCGTAATTTTGAACCACGGTCAGATGACGAGGTCAACACCTTAGCTGGCCCACTCTCCAACCATCTACACCACGCCAACGTGACGGCATTTGATGCCACTACAAATTTACCAGCACCAGCCCACACGTATACCACAGTATTAGGTTGAATAGAGTTTTGAACTAGCAACCCTCCGGCTGATGATCTACCAACTTGGCTACTGCTGCCCTTCTAATTGTGACATGACCGAGACGTGCTCTTTCGCCATGCACTTTATTGGAAGTAAAAATAAATAAGACCAGTAAGAAGTATTTATATTTTTGATTGATTGATTTAATTTGGAGTTATAAAATGGGTACATCGATGTGTATATGCATTGTTAATATATTTAAATAAGGTATGATATGCTATGTGGGGTATGCTAGTTATTAATAAAAACTAAATATAATAATCACAATTGCAGTCGACGATCGAGCTCCGATTACTACGATTGTACAAATTTTCCAATACGATTCAAATATCACATAACAAATTTTAACGAACTTTGCATTTAAGCGAACATATTCTAACTCGGAGTTCGTAAAAGGGAGCGACAACTGTACCTTTTAATTAACTATTAAATAAATGAAACAAATTTTGAATTAAAAAATGTGTGTGCATTTTAAGATATGAACCGGCGAAATTTTTTCCACCGTACATTTTGCTGGCCAATCCAGCTCCAGCTGAGAACCATAAAAAATGCAGTATAGTGGTGTCGAAAGTATAAAACGTTGAAACGTTGTTACAGATTATTTATCAATCGGAAATGAAACAAGAGTCAATTTAATGCAGTGTCTAGCCAAATCATGGACATTCAATACCTCGGTAAAATGATGTCCTACTAATCCTAGTCTCGAATTCAGAATGTTTTCGTTGTCAGAGGGAATGTCTGTTCCCCTTTTCGATCAAGAATAATTGGCATCTGATAGAGCACGGCCGGTAGAACGTGACTTCGGGACATTCCGCGCAAGTCAAGAATAGTTTTCTGTACTTGACCACATCGGTTGCTGCTTTGTATGATGATTGTGAGAGATGGGCTGTTATTCCGATAGCAGTTAAAATCACGCTTTTATTACAAACTAACAGTTAGCAACTGTTATCGAAAATGTTAAAGAATGACTTCAAATAATTGAACTCAAAACAGAAATTAATAAATTTAAATTTTAAAACTCATTGAAAATTTAGAAAGAATAAAAGTTAAAATTACTTATAATTTAAGCAATTTTACCAACTGTTTAAATTAACCACTACATCAATTAATACAAACTGCTAACTTTATTCACTACCTGTAAATTTTAGTCATTAACTGTTAATATTAGTAGTTTACAATAACTGTTATCGCAAATTATCAATAACCGTGACCGTGTTATCGTAAAATACAGTTTTGCCCACCTCTAAGGAATATATTTGAATTATGGAAACTTATCTATGGGGAAAACAAACTTTCTCGTTGAAGTTACTTCACAACTCAAAGTATAAATGCGATTGCATAACGCATTACTTAAAAATGCATGACACAATCATTATTACTTGTTTTTTCTTGCAAAGAAAGAACAACTCAACCGTTTTCATATTTTATTAGGATATTTTTTATTTTCTCATTGATCTTTTTTCGGTTAAATTTTACCTGTTATATATAATGAAATATTGTAAAGTAAGTTATAAATAGTAGTATTAGGCTATACAATCTATAAATGTAACTGATGAGCAACATTAAAATATCTCTCATTTTAATGTATGTAGAATATATACGAAAATGTAGTTTCCACAAATTTATTTTTATTTACAAGTTTAAATTTTTAAAAACTAGTCCCAGGTAAACGCAATGTGTAATATATATTTTAATAACATTAGAACTTAAAAATATACACCTCTTCATTTATTATAAGTGAAATTATAAAATATTCTGTAGCATTTCTACACTTATGCCAAAAGTATTGTTTCTATGAAAAATATTTTGTTTTAAGAGCCGTATTTTTCATATTAAATGATATTTAAGAGTTTTTAATTTATTGCTTTGTATTTAATGTAAATGATCTTGTGTTTTATAGCTATATTTTCTCTTAGTTGTTCCCCTCCATAATTTTAGTATTTATTTTTGAAAAAAAAATGTTCTTTTTCAAAGAAAGGAATTATTTAGTGGTTAAAAACCAAAAGCTTTTATTTCTCCTTGCTATTAGATCACTTAATTGGTAATGCACATATTCGCAGTGCAAGTTAAAAAGACACTTGATGCACCCGAAGACCGTGTAGGTATAAATTAATTTTCTCTTATGCGAACACCCAGCAAAAGTTTGCAAATAAAAATGTTTTTAAGTTCCATAAAGGGATCCCAAATTTTGAAGATGGCAACCAAACTCTTAACAAAAAAGGGAAATAGTATTTTGTTTATAGCTGTTTTTTAAGCAATTGCGCTGCATTTTAAAGAATAATATTAAAAAAAGATTTAATAATAAATGTGAAATACTCATTAAAATTTTTAAAAACTATTCAGTTCAATTAACTGTTAATATTTTTTTCAATAGGTTCAACTTGTGGATTTATTTGAATCTTATCCGTATTCGTAGATCCGTAATATCACATATATTTTATTAATTATCCATATCACATGGTGCTTAAATCTGGACAGTTTTTCTTCTTTTGAATGTATGCAAGTGAGAGACGGTTTGAAGAATCACATAAATCTTCATAAGTTTTTTAAGCAACCAGGTTTCGATGGATATGAAAACCACATGCCATGTGACAGCATGATTCTCGACATTTATAATTTTTCAAGTCTGTTATTGAGTTTGAATTTTCTAAACTTTCCTACTAGCGATGTAACTTTATTTGTTAATTTACCTAAAATAACACTATCAATCCTAAAAATAGCATCGGATCATGAGGAACAAAAAAAGAACTCTTTACTCAAATATATTCTATCCAGTTGACGATATTCTGAGTCGCTTTTATTTGTTTATGTTTCCAATGACAAGACGCCTTATGTGCACTAAAACTGTAAAGGCTCACCAATAGGCACCAATAGGCGACGCAAGGCTGCTGAGTGAAGATCACTTTTGGGTCAAAGGCACTTTTGTTCTAAATCCATGAAGAATTCTACGCGGCTGAAAAAGTCAATGGCGATAATTTTGCAATGAAACTTTTGAGTGTATAGAGGAAGCTTTCAAAACCTATTTAATTTATATTTTTAGAGACCGTACGTATGATGTTATTTTTTATCACTCTTAAGTGGTGCCCCAAGGACATTATCATTGGACCAAAGTGGAAACACAAAACACAAGAATAGAATACGAATATACAGAAAAATTAAAAGTAAAAACGGAGAAAAATAATAGTAAAATAATTTGCAAAAATGATTTTGGAATATATTCATCAGAAATATAAAATAGACAACAAGTTTCTTATAAGAGGCTCTTGATATATGTAGGTCAACATATACATGAGGTGATTATCATTCTATAAAGTGAAGTGGAAATCTTAAAAATTGCTAACACAATAGGTCGCTGACAGTATCCAGCTCAAAGCAGATAACGGTGCTAAAAAGCAATATTCTTAGCATTCAATATTTTATTTTCCATAAATCGATAGTGTTTTCATTTTTGGATGTACACTATCAGTATTGTAGAAAGATAAACACTTGTTTCCATTTAACACATTTTGAAGAAAAAATTGGAAATCATTGATAAAAAATTCGAGGAATTTCCTTTATAGGATTAGTAAGGGAGATAATAACACCTCCTAATTTTGAACCATGGTCAGATGACGCGGAACTAAAACTAATGAAAACTATTTTTAGATGCAAATAGTAGTTACTATCATTAACTATTATTAATTAGCTGTTATTTTAGATTTTTGATAACATAGTGCGAGGAAAATGGAATTATCTCCAATTGATTTCTGAAAAAAGATGTTACTATAAATATTCCTGCAGCATACACTTTTTATTTCGAATTCCTTAAACAATGTTATGCATATTTAGGTATATTATTTTGAAATCTGCTTTAGGTTTGATTTGCCACTCTAAAGTCATGTTTTTCAGCGTAGTAATACTTTGTGTTTTAAAAACAAAAACCTTTCTCTTTTGTAGTTCCAGATTAAACTGAAATTACCTTCAAAAGTTACAAACGTTAAAAATTATAATGCAGTTTATTGGAATAAAATATGCAAGAGATTTATAAATTAAAGTATTCAGTAATAGAGAAAAACCAGCTTTAGACTAAAAGAACTTCGGTAAAAAAAACCAGAAAATATTAGATGAATGCATAAATAAGTAAAATAATAAAGTTTAGAATTTCAAAAGAATGTTCTCTAAGTAGCTTTAGTCAATTCTCTTAAATTGGCGTGGGGTGCCAGCTTAGGCGTTGACCTCGTCATCTGACAGTGGTTCAAAATCATGAGGTGTTATCCTGAAATCTTTCCCATCAGGATTGATTCCAGATGTCGCTAATAGTTCGTTGTGTTCCGCCAGTGTGACATAAATTCAACAACCTACCTTAAAAATTGCCAGGGCAATAGTTTAAATGTAATAGACACGTAAATAATCTCAAAATAATTCACTGATAATTTGTATCACGTATTAGCATTCTTCATGAAAAATGTACTTTTAATATAAGTTGCGATAAATCCTATATAATTCATAATTTAATTCATAGTTTGAATTTTAGTATTGAGTTATAATACATTAGCACAGGTAAAACAGAGTGTGAATGTACGGTTAGGTAATTTTTTGATATTTTTAGCACCAATTTCCATCCAAATTTCTTCAAATTCGTCAAACATTTGGACATTATACGGATAAATTAATCAAAGATTCATAAACTAAAGTTTCACTTACAATCACAGGACTATTGGAAATTTCAAAGAATAAAATTAAAACGGAATGTTCACAGTTCTGGATTAGGATTCATGCGGTATGAATTCATACCGCATGAATTTTACCCATTCATCACGATAATCTGGAAAATTAAAGTAGCTATTCCCTATTAGTCTCATTAATAAGTGGTTTCATTATGATCGCATATGATTTAATCCCATTCCTATGAGTTGTCACGTTTCGCGAGTGGAAATGATCTACATTCTGACTTCAAACGCGTTTTGTATCTTTCCACCATAGTTTAGGAGCTTCTTCGATCAGAATTAATTTTATATCGTCTAGAGAGAGGTTTTACCACTTTCCTACCATCTTTTAATATTACATTGAACATTCCTTGTCCCAATTTCTGCAATCTCGTTTTCTTTTTCTTGATGCAAACCACTAATTTAGACATTTTGAAATAACTAACTTAAATGACTAATTTTCCACAACTAATTGGAAATGTCTGCAAGCATCGTTGAAGGAATTAGAGATGTATTCTGCAGCAGGTATAATTTTTGGGTGCATCGCTCCACAAAACATACAATGAATAACATTAATGAAGAGTCAATTTTATTGGCTCTTAAGTACAAATATATTGAAATCCCAATTGATGACATTTTCTGCCACAAGTGTTTTTATCTCTATATCTCTGTATTTATATAAATCTTATACTTTGGAAGATGTTCGATGAAATCAAATTAAATTTATTTAAGCATTGCAGTAGACAGACGAGTGAACTTGGTTGAATCAGGCTAGAAAAGAAATGAACAGCAGAAGGACAAGAAGTAAATTAAACCCATTTTAAATTGAATTATTTAACTAAAATGAACTTTATACTTAACTCATTGCAGTAATGATCTTTTACTAAATGTTGCTATTTAAAAAGCAACTCATCCCGATTTAAGGTTGTGTCAAATGGATATCGTCCATTGGCGTTTCAAAGTAAATTTTAAGTACTATAAATCAGTGGTTCTCAATCTTTGTGAGATCACGGCGCGGTAAATATTTTTTTATAAGACAGAGGCAAGTTTCCAAAAAATTTCCTCGCAAATACCTTTCCAATTTTTTAAAAATTTTATGTATTAGACTAACATAAGCATTAATAATCAATTATGGCTTAATCAAAAAGAATATTAGTATACTTATGTATAGGGTGTAGCATGTTCATAAATATAAAATTACATTTAAATTAGTTATCAATCATTGGACTAACGAAATCTTGTAGCTTATCTCATGTTTTCTCATGCCGACATGATTAAATTAATTTATGCTGATTTTCATTGGCATATCCCATTCGGATCACCAAAAAAGTACATTTACGGTACAAACACCTTCAGTACAAGATTTCTTAACACCAAAATTAAACCAAGTCCCTTGTTTGTTTTTTGTATTATGGGCCGCGGTAACCCTGTTGGAAGAGTAATGGAGTGTTGCGAGTTCGAAACCAACCAAAGACCGTCGTGTACATGTGGGGCTGGTGCACGTTAAATCTGTCGTGGCCTCAAATTTCCTCACGTTGGCATGGCGTGGAAGTTTGGAGAGTGGGTTGCCAGCTCAGGTGTGACCTCGTCATCTGACCGTGGTTCAAAACTACGTGGTGTTGTCCTCGGATCTTTCCCTTCGGGGATTGATCCCAGACAGTCGCCAATGTGTGTTGCTCCAGTGCGACGTTAATTAAATACCGGTCCTGACCTTATTCGTATTAAAATTTAAATCTATAGGCCTATTATTTTTTAAAAATCATGGCTCTCAAGTTCGGAAATCAATGCTAACTTGTGAAGAAACAGTATTCAATGTTGTTAGATTTGAGAACCGGATATAGACTGCCTTGATCTTCAATTTCAGTGGAAAATTTGATGTACACTTCCTTGTTGATTGGCTATTGACATTTGCTACACTGATGTTATCCAGACGGTCTGGGTATGAACACGTTTTTGACGCGTTCACGAATATTGCTCTCCTCGGAATATTTATCCATAAAAGTGCTTAGAAAACAAAAATGACAAATATTCTTGAAAAATCTTTCATAACCCGTTAAAATTGATGCAAGTCCGTTTGAGGAACACTGCTATAAATCACTGAAATGACATCCTAAAGTTTTATTTATCTTTATAGTTTCTACCTTTTGGCATCTTTTACCAAAATGAAGTCATGCATTACTTTTGGTCAAGGGATGGCCAAAAGAAAACGATAGTTGACCACACGCATGTATTACAAAACTACTATTCATACTTTTGTTTAGCAACCTTCATCATAGAATTTCTATGTTCATAGCCTTACTCAAGTGTGAGCTCTTTGCAAGTTCAAAATTGAAATCTCTGACAACTGCCCCGAATGCCCTGATTAATAGATTTTAATAAACGACCTACAGATAGCATCTTTTCCAGAGCACTTAGTCGCATAAATTTAACTAAACAAATAATGAATCAAATTTCGATTTTCATTTCTCATAAGCTACAATTGATTGCATATATGTAGAATGTGTACACAAAATAATTCGGTGTATCTTTCCCCATCCAAAATAATAATAATAATCATGTAGTCTTCTTTTCCATTTCCCCCTTGTCCTTAATCAGTATTCTTCACGATACTGCTTAGGCGATATGAAAAATTTCAATTGTCAAAGGTTTTTTGGTTTGTGATGAACTTAGCCACCACTGCAAAAATTAACAAACAATACAATAGTTATATATATCAATGTAACCCAACTCCATCATGAAGTAGCTTTTGGTAAACCAAGTTGCACCGTCTTTCGCTCGTCTTGCTAAATTGGTGACCCGGGCGTGATGTGAGTACGCACACTTAAAAAATGTCAGATGGCGCTTCTGAAAAATACCAGATGAAACTCGCAACATTCGGCCCTCAATTCGATGGATGGTCCACGGTGGACTGTTAAATTACCAAATGCGATGCCACATACTTCCAATAACTGTCTGAAGCCCTGTGATAAAACATGGCTTGTATTCCTTTCTTCATTGCTACTCAGCCTTAACTTCACACGCGGTCGGAATCATCTATTGCATCACCACGCGTACGGAAGTACATCCGTGATCTTAATACAGGTCTCATGCAATTGGGAATCTATTAACTAACGGTGCCAACAAGTGGTCTATCGAATTCAGTCATTACTAAATTCTTGAGGGAAAGCACTGGTGAACTTAGACACCTTTACAAAAATTAATCTTCAATACAATAGGAAAATAAATTGCAATACATATGTAATCCAACTACCATGAAGTACTTTTTATAGACAAAGTTGCATCTCTCAGTTTTTCACACTTCTTGCTAAAGGTTAGTAAATAGGCTGAACATACGTACCGTTTTGAATGGGACAACATTTTTTTTTTCATATTTCGCGGCTGTCCCGTAATATTAATAAAAATGTCAATTTTATCCCTGTTTAATAAAAATTATAAATATGGTCTAGTATCGGTTAGTAATTTGTATAACCATGGAGTCACATTATTTGATATTATGCACCGATATTTGCAGAGATTTATCTAGAGAAAATAAAAAATACACTTGTCAACACTGGCTTGTCTGTTCTGTTCTAGAGCTAGTTTTTGATTTGTCTGTATGCTAACCGGTGGCTTTGCTATTCAGAGCCGTCGGTTTGAAATTTTTTTAATTATAAGCCTATATCCTTGAAAGATTAAAGAGACGAAACTAGTTGAAAATGACAATCTCCGGAAAGAATTTATGAACTTACATTTTCATGAATACAGAATATCATATAATCCCTGTCCCGTTTTTGACATCCCAATGTCTCGTTTTTGTCTCCAGGAAATACAGTCAATCTATTAGTAAATCTTTAAAAAATATCTTACCTTGAGCTTGTGAACTTCTCGGACCAAAGAATCTATCCTATCATCCCGTGTGGCCACATCCTTCCTGAGTTGGGACACTTGTCCCTCTGCTTCTCTGAGCATCGACTCTAAATTCCCGGCCCTCTCTTCCAGTTCTCTGGCCCGCAGGTCCATTTCCAAAGAATCTGCATCTGACACCTGCTTTCCACCCGACTGGCAGAAGCCACTGCTGGATCCACTCCCCATGGGTCCTGCAAAGTGTCTGGGAGGATAACTTTAGTGTTCCAATCCTCCTCCACAACGCTTGGTTTTATTCTTGTAGAGTTTCGATAGAACTCATATTATAGTCACCAATTCTCGTCTCAAAGAATGTATTCTTTTTGAAGTGATGAATTGCGTACAAATGTGTGTTTGTCGTGAATAGCATGCTTTTTGAAAAGGCAACGAATTTGTATATTTTTGAGCAGGTATGGCAAGAACGTATATTTGGTTTCATCTACAGCATAGCTTCTAAAGAGTTCCAACTTCCAGAGCTTTCGAATAATTTCACTGATTTATCTGATCAACAGGGATAGTAAAAAATACGCGTTTCAGTGCGCTTTAAGTTCAGTGCGATTTAGATTTTTAGTGTTCTAACACTTTGGGCAAAAATTTTAAATCTTTTGGTAAATTATTCGAACTAATATTTCGAAAAAGAATCAGATACAATTTGAAGCAACTTTTAACTTAATGCTAATAATAATAGCCGATCTTTAGTAAATATAAATTTTGATGGTTTAAAAATAATTAGTGTTAGATTTAATAATCATATATCCTAAATTGGAAATACTGAGAACAGTTGGTTCTCACATAAGTGTAGAATTTTTCCCAAAATTTCCACTCTCTTCGCTAAGTTCAAAATTATAGCAACTTTTGAAAAAATCGCAGATACAAAATATTTTTGGACTAAAACTGGAAAAGGTGATGACAGTTTCCCTTATCAATTTCTAGCCATGCCTATAATGTCCAGTACCTAATTTTATAATAACTTAACAGGGATAGTGATATCGCATGAAAACAAAATTTTCTTCAGACATTTGCTGACATTGGCATATTAAGAAACAAAAATTTGTGCAATGTATTTTTATACCACACTCAAAAATTGGATATCAGTTTTCAAAATCTTATTAATTATATATTCTCTAAACGTGCAACAAAATTCATTCGGAGTTCTTCAATGACGCCTACAAAAGCATATTTTCTAATTAACAAATAAACATTCCACCCAATTGTTTACACTGGAGCTCTATTGCAATTTCCACTTGCCTGCCTCACATTCTTCCGAACCTTGTCATTCAATCCATTTGACGAATTTTTTTCCCCGTTGAAAGAAAAACACTTCACACTTTATTGAGTATCCTCTCACCCTTTATGCTGTTTCCTTTCGTTTCCCGCACATCCAAATAAAGCAGCTACTGTTTCGTTCTCCCCGCGCATCACCCTGGAGTTTTTTGGATGGGTGAAGTTGAGCGAAGCAACAGTTGATCGTGTAAAGTAGGTAAGTTCCGAGTGGAATACTCTTCTGCCGAACTTGAAGCTTCGTTCCCGAACGGAGGGACGGGATGGAAGTTTCGTTTCTTTCGATTCAATCGCCATCTGGCGGTTTCCACTTTAACAAAAGTTTTAACTTTCGATTCGTAAAAGCAAACGGAATGAAAAATTAAATGAAAAAGAGATAAAAATAAGAAAGGAACAGAGAAAGAGAAGATTCATTAATGTTGTGAAATTATATACAAAATACAGATGTTGAAAGCAACTCGACGCCTTTAAATGTTTTGTTTCGATTTGTCTGTTGAAGATTAATAATTCTCGCTTTATGTCTTTATTGGGAAATTTTTTTTATCGACGTATTTGAGGAGGAAGACAACTAATTGTAATAAAAATACACAGGAATAGGGGGTCTGAGACTATGTCAAGAAAATTCTACTGTACTCGGTGAGTGATGAACGGTGATCAGTGACCTGCTAATGAGATCGACTCGGGAAATATAACCTATCTACCAGCCTCGGAGGGGTTTGAAAGTTTTAAATATGAAATGTGCTTTTTAAGCAGCATAATGCGTTATAAATTAGTTATATTAGGGAGCATTTTTTCAAAGAAGTGGTATAATTTTAGTTTTGTCATGACAAAAGATTTTCCACTTTTTTTATTAGAAATGAAGCATTTATTCAACCAAAAGTACTACAAAACTAAGGTAGAGAGCCAGCACGAATAAAACAAACTTTTATCAATCGTAACTGATTAACCCTCCACTAGCCCTCTCGCGGCTCAGTAGGTTTGTCCACTGCGCTAACAAACTGCGAGTTGTTGGCGGCGCAGATTCCTCCCTGGGTGTATTTCTCTCTTTCGTGTCAGTAGTAAACATTTATTTGTATGTATATGCCCCTTACTTGGAGATGTCTGTCTTATGTTTGGCGTAGCTTGGTCAAATATGGCCCTTGTGTCATAAAACCCCAACTAAACGTTAACGGCTGTTCGCGGAATTGTAAGCGTCAAGTCAAATGTTTTTTATTTAAGAGATATTTTTTATTTGTAATGCTGCTCTTTCTTGCTTGTAACAATGTTTATTGGATGGTTACAACGCAAAAGTTTTTGTTAATATCTCATCAATTGAATTTTATTTTTCCAGACTTACCTTGAAATATCAGGAATTATTGCTGAGTTTGTTAGGAACCACTTTTAGGTCTAGAAACCCTATCATAGAAGCATCGGTCTCTCGGGAATTTCCTATTTAAAGTGTCAGGGAAAACAAATAACTTTTTCAAGAAAGAGTGCATTGTTTGAGATAAGAGCTTAACGTTATAAAAAGTGATATAATAAGGGCTAATAGAACTTGCTAATCGTAATGTGTCATCTATCGTACAAAGTATAAAAGCAAAAACTCTAACTTGATAAATGTATACTCTTATGTTGAAAAAGATTATGCTTTCTACTACAAGACATACAGAGTATAGTTTGTCTGAAATTTCTGCTGTGTATTTGATTTAAGTTGTGCTATTTGTGTTCATAATTTCAATTACTTTTATTGTTCATTGACGAGGATTTTATGTCTGAGTCAAGGGACTACACTTTCAAACTTACATTTAAGGAGAGGACTGGAGAAACATGACGGGCTATTAGTATCAATCCCGAAGAGAAAGATTCGAGGACAGCGCCTCGTAATTTTGAAAAACGGTTAGATGACGAGATCAACACTTGAGTTACCACCCCACTCTCCAAACTTCCACATCACGATAACGTGATGGCATTTGAGACCACGACAAATTTGTCGTGCATCAGCCCCCACGTACATGAGGGTCTTTGGTTGGATTGATTTTCGAACTCGCAACCCTCCAGTTGCTAATCCGCTACTCTTCCAACCGGACTAAACCGGCCACACATCACTACTAGGAAACCTAAACCATTTTTTAATCATGATCTATCATCTTGTAGGGAATTTATCAACTTTTAAGCTTTATTTAGTGCATATAGTAGGGGACAAATATTTAAAATTATCTATATATTTAAATCAAAGTTATACAGTTTTGATCGGAATGAAACTTAGCATGTGTGATGTACAGTCGCGGAAAAAACAATGAACTCTCCCTCTTCATTAGAGCAATTCAAAGATGGCGTTCAACAAGAACTAACCTCTATAAATTAAAATGTATAAAATTTGCATAAGGGGCCGTCTTCATATTAAATTGAGCACCAACTTCATAATTTTCAATAGAAATCCCCTATTTTGACACACAATTTCAAATCTATATCAAAATTTAACTTCAGATACCAAATTTCATGTCATTAGGTCTTACCGTTTGAAGTACATAAAGATTGGAGCTCCTAATTATAAATTAGCTTCTCAGACTTTTATGGATATCTTCCTAAATAATATTTCTATAGCTCTGATTTTTATACCATGTTACTGTTAAGCAACCCAAACAAAATCCACATAATACATTATTAAAATATAGTTTTTAGTGTGCAATAATAATTATTAAATTAATGTTTGAAAAAATTTTGAATTGTAACCTTATTACATTTTGATAGGAATCGATTTAGAAGGACCTCAAATATAACAGTGCAAAATTTCAGCTCATTCCAATGGTTAGTTTTTGCGCTGCATTAAATTTTCCTCGTTGCGATTTTAGGGGGCAATCAAAAGTTTAAAAATTTCTGACAAACCTGAGGAATGTTTCAATTTTTGAAAAATGGTTGGAAATTTTATTTATGTAATCTAAAATACATTGCCTTTTACCAGTTATGTATCGTATAGATAAACTCTACTAATCAGTGATCAATTGAATGACTCACTATTCACTTTTTGGATGATTGGAATATTAGTTCGATTGTATTAAATAATTGGTATGTAGGCTTTTTGGTTGCATACATTTTGTATTTGCAAATGATTATGCCAATAATGAACAGTTCTTTTAAGGTTCTTTGTAGATTGCTTTCAGTCAAACAGCAAATGAACAGTTCCTGAATAACTACAATTAATCTCGATCTACGAATAGCGATTTTCAATGTGAAGATGATCCCTGAAAATGACAACAACTTTAATATTGAATATCTCAGGATATAAAGATAGTAAATTCATGAAATTTCATATTTAGACTAATTTAACAATGCAGAATCTGATTAAGGCATCAAAACATGATGTTGCCATTGGAAATTTTGTTGCTTGTGCAATGTTTGATATGAAGATGGCCCCTAATGGCAATTTTTTTTGAATTTGTAGAGGACGTTATATATATATATATATATATATATATATATATATTCCCTATTGAATGATATCTTTGAATTTCGAAATAAAGGAGCTAGTTCTTTTTTTTCGCGACAGCACCTGAAAAAATTATGAAATTATCCCTATATCAAATCTAGAGAATTCTTTATTATTGTAGAATTACATCAGAAATTCATAAATTAGAAAGCTCTAAAGTCCCTTCTGGCATCAATACATGCCAATATATAGGGGGCTTGGCACGGAGTGAAACGAAACCCTTGTGCTATCCTGTGGTAAAATAAGCAAAGCATTCTGCGGTTGCTATTCCAGATATCACCTCGGAATACAAAAGTATTCCGAGGTGATGTATATCTGACATGCTTACAGACATGGAATACAGATATGAGGATCTCTCTAACCAAGGAAAGGTTTCAACACCATGGAGAGACTTCTGGAAGATGTGAGCTGTGTGTGGCCAGGTAGATAGCCTCTTGGACACGTGACACGGAAGGTAAAACAACGGGTTGTAGAATATGCTGGGTGCATCGCTGTGCTGCTGAACTTCTTCGTACTATTAGAGGGGACCGGCAGCCGTAAGAAATGGCTAATCACTCCATTACTCTAGGAGTTAGAGCGGTGTGCTGCTCAACAGTAAACAGAATAGTAATTCTGGCAGGGTCTCAGCAACACGCAAATTCAATAATCATCTCCTTCAGGAAGATACTGGCTTCGTCACTAAACATGATGCGTTGCCATTCCAAGCCTGTCCTCGACTCTTCGGCACGGCGCCACTCCAGGAGCAGTCGATGATGTTCGGCAGTCATTCTGTTTACTGTATAGCGGCACACCGCTGTAAGTCCTAGTGTAATGATGTGGGGACTTATCACTTAAGACAGCCGGTTGCTTTTAGTAGTGGTACGAGGTAGTTTGACAGCACAGCGATACGTCCATCAGATCCTACAATCTGTTTTGCGAGCCTGCATGTTTGTGTCCAAGGAACTTTTTACCAGCACAACACCCGGTCACACATGACTCGCTACCAGGAGTGCATAGGGTGTTGAAACACTTCCTTGACCAGAGAGAACCGAAAATCTATCTGCCACTGCACATGTCTGGGATACGCTAGGCCGTCAAATGCAACGTCTCCGGAATATAAGGAATCTGGAGAACTTCAAAATGCTTGACATAATTTGTAACAAGATAGCTTAAGAGTTTTGTTTGATATCATGTGACGCCGTAAATCGGCATGAGGGGGCCTTACAACTTACTAATTCAAGACCTTTCTGACGCAATTCTACAATAATAAAACGTCCCTTAGATGACATTATGATGATATCATCTCTTCATGTACTTCAGTTTCATTCCGATCGAACACTAGTTTCTGGGTGTTTTAATTTTTCACACTGCGCCATTTATCCCAAATACCCAATCTTCAATATATATGAATGTATGAATTTTTCTGTAATTTACTTTTATACAAGTGCTGTACAACTTTATAAAAACAATGGAAATATTTATACCGTTTTTAACTTCGAAAACAGACTGCATTACAGCAAAACAGTTGACCACCAGAAGAGTCCCCACCTGCACATTACATTACAAAAACATTTCTAGGGCTCTAGTACTATTATACCTATGATATTCCTTACATGGGGGCTCTGGACTTCATCGATGCTACGAAAAAACAGTCTATCTTTCTTCTTGATACTTAGTTGTTAATTTTCATGCAATCGATATTTATACATAAAATGATAGACAGGAAATTTTTTAGCAAATAAAAGCCATGGAAGGAAAAAATATATTTTCATGTTTAAAACAACGTAAAATTGAAATTTTAATATTCATATATCTCAAGTGTCCAATGTTCAATTTCCACAAGTGTATGAAGGCACAAGGATTTAAGATATGTAAGGTTTAATATTGTGTTAATTCGTATTTGCAATTGTTTCTCCAGTTCTCTTATTTCCCAATAAATTAATCCTAGAGATGATTACAAAATGTTTCAATATTTTCATTTGCACTTGTAAAAAGTAGGTCAGATTTTTGAAGAAATTGGGGATTGGAAGTTTAGTCAATGAAAGAAAACTAAAATGAGCTCTTTCTGGCGTGTTTTCTTAATAACAAATATATTTTGTATCCATCTATTTGTGAGTATTTCTTTACAACTCAGAGCTCTAGAATCCTTACAACGCCAGACCTCCATTGAAAAGGGCTCAAAATTTTAAAATAAAAAATATGATGCTATCGAAAGAAGACTTTTAAGAATCAAGTTTCAAGATAATTTGTCACAAATGTTCTGTTTACTTCTTTACTCTCATAATTAAGAACGCACATTTCTAAGGATTCGAATGCTTTTGTACCGTTTCCCTTTAAACTTCATACAATGTATCATTCGAAATGCAATGCAATCTAGGGCGCTATATTATTTCATGTAGCATATATATATGCGTATATTTGTATATATATATATATATATATATATATATATATATATATGTGTGTGTGTGTTGCCCAGACTGCCACTAGAGGGCACCTTCGCGCTGATGTCATCTCCGACCACTGCGCAGCCATTCCGCGCATTGGAGGAACGCAGTCAAAAAGCGATACAGAAGGAAGACGACGAAGCTACAAGACGGACGTAGCGTTAGACTGTGCAATGTTGACGGGCGATGAGCGCCGATGGAGTTTATGATGTCTGTGCTGTGCACTTAACTTTAATTGTCTAAACCAAATTCATTGTAAATATTCATAAATCTCATCATTAAATTTAGTTATTCTTAAAAGTTTGATCATTCCTATTCTTGAATAGTGTAATGTAAAAAAAAAATATATTCAGTCATGAGAATCTTTATTACACTCGCAAAACGAATCGGTCATCGAAAATGCAACACCATGAAGGACAAAAGATATTAAAATCATATTTATTATACAAATAACATAAGGCACAAGGAGGAAATGATTGAACTTACAGCTCCGTTCGACTTACGGAACGCAAAGAAACCAGTGTTTTTAGTGTTGTCGCCATGAGGAGCAATAACTGCTGGTACATGTCTCGGCATTGAAAGATGCTTTGGATGTGTTTGGGGTAAAGCAGTCCATGCTGCTTCCACACATTGCCAAAGTTTATCTGGCGTAGCCAATGGTGGTCAGCTGTTGGGCAATCATCGACCAGTCGTTTTCGGTGGGTGACATATCTGATGAAAGTGAGGGCCACGGAAGAAGTGAAACCTGGTGGACACGGAGGACTGTTGTACGTTGCCTGCCACGTGCGGTCGCGCATTGTCCTGTTGAAAACTGGCCGCAGTCAAGCCCTGAAGATAAGGGAAGACAATGTGCTCCAAAATTTCAGAGATGTAGCTATGGCTGTAAAGTGAACCGGCAATGTCTACTTGGCCACGGTGCCGCCAGACTAGGATGCGACCGTTTTGGCGCTGTAGATAGTATCGAGATTCGTCTGAAAAGACGATGTCATGTCATTTGTTTGACCATGTGCGGCGTTCTACGAAGCTTTGTAGCCGCAGATGCTTGTGTTGTAGTCAAAGGTTGTCGCAGCCAATGGAAGCCTTGAAAAATTCCCCGCTGATGCAGATGACGTTGAATTGTACGTAATGACACAAGTTGTTGTGTGCAACACTCTTCAATTCTTGATCTAGGGTTCTTCATGTTGCAGTGCGATCCGTAACAGCCATGCGGACAAGATGTCTGTCCTCTCATTCGGTGGTGTGAAGAGGCTGCTGCAATCGTTCACATCGGTCAGTTCGTCGCTCCATCACTCACCGACTCCATTTTCGCATCATTGTGGCTTGATTTCGTCCAACACGAGCACCGATTTCTCGGAAGGATAATCCGCAGTCTCGATAACTCATAGTTCTTCCACTGCCAATCTAGGGGCCACGGTAGCCCGGTTGGAAGAGAAGCGGATTAGCAACCGGAGGGTTGCGAGTTCCAAACACGATCCATTCCAAAACTTTCGTATAAGTGGGGGCTGGTGCACGTTAAATCTGTTGTGGCTTCAAATGTCCTCACGTTGGCGTGGTGTTGAAGTTTGGAGTGCCTGCTTAGGTGTTGACCTCGTCATCTGACCGTGGTTTATAATTACGAGGTGTCCTCGATCTTTCTCTTCGGGATTGGTCCAGGACAGTCGCTAATTGACCATTTTGTTGCTCCAGTGCGACGTTAGTTCAACTACTTACCTGGCAAACTCAAACACCCTCGTATGACTGCCGTATTTTCCGACGAGGCATACTTAAGTTTCTTATACACAGGAACAGCGAGAAAACACAATCAATACTAAAGAGGCTTTGTTCTCAGTTTTTACACCGTTTACAGGGTGTTACTGGCGCATATGATTCGCATTAAACGCTGCAGTGCTAATCATTTGTATATCCTCTCACGCATCGTTCAAATTTCAAGGGTATTTGGAAGCTTCCTTCATGGTGTTGCATTTTCGAACTCGCAACCCTCCGGTTGCTAAACCATTACTCTCCCAACCGGGCTACTGCGGCCCCGGTCATTTCTGAGATTTTTAGGAAATGTGTAGGTCATTTTTCGAATTTTTTAGCATAATGCTATAGTTTTGTCTTGTTTTAATAAGTTTTGTTGAAGTGCAAAGTGGCTTTCTTTCGCAGCTTCGTTTTTTTCTACAAAATACATATAACGGTAGATAGGTATTTTAATTAATGTCACGCTGGAGCAACACAACGGGCTATTGGTGACGGTCCGGGATGAATCCCAAAGGGAAAGATCCGAGAACACCATTAATTTTGAACCACGTACACATATAACGAAAAGGACTGCTAGCTTCTGAAGCTAAAAATATCCCTTTCTACGATTTTTTAATTGATGGGTGAATTAGCATCATAAAGAGTGAGGGCTGGAGAGATTTTTCTCGAGTCATAGCAGAAAAAACTCTGAAAGATAACATTAAACATTTAGATATTTGAGTTGTTAATTGAGATGTTTAATAACGCCAAAATCTGAACCATCTAAAGCATGGTTTCCGAAACTGATCCGACCGCGGTGGCCCGGATTCAGTTTCGGAATTAACTAAAATACCTACCCATCTACCGAAACTGATCCGTTATTGTTATTGTTATTTCAATTAACGTCACACTGGAGCAACACAACGGGCTATTGACGATGATCCGGAATCGTCAGGTTCCCAAAGGTTGGTTGGTTTTGGGGATTCATGGAGCAAGGGCCATATATGGCCATGCTGCGCCAGATACGACATACAATATCAATAGAATGAAATGAAACAATACAATGAAAATTTTACTGACACAGAAGAGATAAATACACCCAGGGAGGAATGCACCGGATAGGAATCGAACTTGCGCCGCCTACAACTCGAAGGTTGCTAGCGCCGTGGGCCGAACTGAGCCAAATCCCAAAGAAAAGATCCGAGGACACCTCGTAATTTTGAATCACGGTCAGTAGATAGTTGAATTAACGTCGTAATGGACAAACACAACGGGCTATTGGCAACTGTTTAGGATCAATCCCGAAGGAAAGAAAGGGCCGCGGTGGCCCGGTTGGAAGAGTAACGGACTAGCAACCGAAGGGTTGCGAGTTCGAATCCAGCCAAACACCGTCGTGTACAAAGGGGGGGGGGTGCACGTTAAATCTGTCGTGGCCTCAAATGTCCTCACGTTGGCGTGGAAGTTTGGAGTGGGGTGCCAGCTCAGGTGTTGCCTCGTCATCTGACCGTGGTTCAAAATTACGTGGTGTTGTCCTCGGATCTTTCCCTTTGGGATTGATCCCGGACCGTCACCAATAGCCCATTGTGTTGCTCCAGTGTGACGTTAATTGAAACCCCCCCGAAGGAAAGATCCGAGGACACCGTAATTTTGAATCACGGTCAAATTACGAGGTGAATACCTGGAGCTGGCTCCCCACTTTCCATACCACGCCAACGTGAGGACATTTGAGCCCATGATAAATTTAACATGCACCACCCTCCACGTACAGGATGGTCTTTGCATCGAGTTTCGGATTCGCAACCGGAGGGTTGCGAATCCGCAACTCTTCCAACCGGGCTAACGCGACCCCTGAACCACGGTCACTTGCACACAGATGGACAAGATCAGCACCCGAGTGAACGGTTTCTGGAAGAAAAATACGTCATCCACAAAAATACTAGAAAAATGTACGGAAATACCGCGAGCAAAAATGTACACCCAGGATGGAGTAGAAATATTGCACCATGGCACTGTAGCTTTATCCTACGAAGGATTTATCTGTTTGGGTGGTTGTTCCTTGAAGTGGATTGCATTGTATTTATATATAGACAAGTACAAAGCACTTTATTTTCAGACAATTTGAAAAAGAAAATATTTTACTACTCGAAAGTAATCAATTAAATTTTTTAGTCATTTTGCCACATTTTTAGGTCAAAATCTAGACTCTTGATGAAGTTTGAGAGCAATGTGAGACGTTCGTTATCTTACCCGATTCTGGTGTGTTGGCATTTGAATTTCGTGGTTTTGAACGAGTTTATTCGTTAAATTAGGGGACAGGTTGAACATAAAGCATTCGCACAATTGGAGTCCTTTTTGCGGATTCTGGCTTTGAGTTATTACAAGTTGGTGAAATAAGTAATCACATAACGATCGTCATGCATGATTTTGTGAATGGCAATCCTTTCCTTTGGCGAACTTACTTTTCAATAAATGGATTCCTCCAAGGTCATCCGCCTTCTCACCGAGGTGTCGTACTATAATGGCGAGCTGACATTTATGTCCGTTATTTCCCTCACACGTTCGGGCCGCGGTAGCCCGGTTGGAAGAATAACGGATTAGCAACCGGAGGGTAGCGAGTTCGAATCCAGCCAAAGACCGTCCTGTACAATGGGGGCTGGTGCACTTAAATCCGTCGTGGCATCAAAATTCCTCACGTTGGTGTGGAAGTTTGGAAAGTGGGGTGCCAGCTCAGGTGTTACCTCGTCATCTGACCGTGGTTCAAAATCACGTGTTGTCCTCGAATCTTTCCCTTTGGGATTGATCCTGGACTGTCACCAATAGTCTGTTGTATTGCTTGACGTTAATTAAAAAAAATACCCTCACACGTTCACCTGTAAATGCCTCAGGTTTGAGAGGGATTTTTAGTGCAAGCAAACAAGACGGAATGCGAAGATTTTACCTACGCTACCCAAATGCTCTGGTATAATGCATATCAGGTTATCCTAAAATGTAGCTTATCGCCGTTTTGGCGTTGACCACTCAACTATCATGTCAATCCAGAATTTATTATTTTTTGAAAAAATTGGCGAAGTGCTGAAATCTCTTTCGTGTTAAAAAAATAAGCCAAGTGACGTCATGTTCAGAATATAGGAAACACGTTCCGCCCAAAAAACACTACTACCACCTACATTTAGTTGACAGAAAATGCCTACTATACACTGCTGGCCACCCAAATTGCAACACCAAGAAAGACAAGAGATATCACAACAAAATTTATTTTGTAGATAACATGTTGACCAAGTATCAAATGATTAAATTTATAGACTTCTGTGAAGTGTGGTTCCTGCCAAAATCAGTAGCCAGAGTAGCCGCCATTGTTGGAGATCACCGCTGCCACACGCCTCGGCATTGATTCAAAGAGACTTTGGATGTGTTCTTGGGGTACAGCAGACCAAGCAGCTTCCACACGTTGCCAAAGTTGATCTAGTGTGGCAGCTGGGGATGTATTCTGGGTCAATCGTTGAGCAACCATGGACCACATGTTTTCTATCGGCGAAAGATCCGGAGAGCGAGCTGGCCAGGGAAGCAATTCAATCTGGCGATTGACGAAGAACCCTTGGACAATGTGTGCCACGTATGGTCGCGCATTATTCTGTTGAAATATGGCTGTGGGCGAGCCCTGAAGGTAAGGAAGGACAACTGGCTCCAACACCTCGGAGGCGCTGGCTGTTTAAAGTACCGGCAATGCGTACTAGAGGAGTGCGAGAGTGATATCCAATACCGCCCCATACCATAATACCCGGTGCAGGACCAGTGTGGCGGTGCATAACGCAGCTGTTCAGCATCCTCTCTCCACGGTGTCTCCAGACTCGAATCCGACCATCGTGGTGTTGCAGACAGAAGCGTGACTCGTCAGTAAAGACAATTTTATTCCATTCTGTCGACCACATCCTTCTTTCATCGCACCATTGGCGGCGGAAACGTCTGTGGTTCTGCGTCAAGGGTAGACGAAGCAATGGACGTCTTGCGGACAGACCACTCTGCTGTAAACGGCGTCGAATGGTACGCGCAGACACTGGATGATGCGGTACAGACTTTATGTGCTGTGCTATGGTTCGTGATGTGGCTGAGCGATCCGTCACTGCCATACGCACAATATGCCTGTCATCACGTGAAGTGGTGCACTGAGGTGGATGCGATCGATCACGTCGGTCCGTCGTACCCTCCTGCATCCAACGATCACATATCCGCATTACAGTTGTTTTGTTTCGTCCAACACGACTACCGATTTCCTTGAAAGATAATCCACAATCTCGGTAGGCCACTATCCTTCCTCTGTCGAACTCGGATACTTGATCAAAAGATGATCGCTGTTTTCTACGAGGCATAATTAATCGTTTTTTTGAAAAAACCACAAGAAAAACACAATTGCCGTACTTGAAATCGTCGAAATCTCCAAGCCTTAAATAGCGCTTTGAAGTGGTGCCACAGGCGCGCGTGATGTGCGTCTGCGCTGAAATTCTAATCATTTGCATATCTCACCTCCGCTAATGCATGTTGTAAATTTCATATTATTTGCATGCTTCCTTCAGGGTGTTGCATTTACGGTGGCCAGCAGTGTAGTCAGGCTCTGGTGAGTTAGTATTTGAGTGACGTGGTTTGAAACGAGTGTTAGTTCTTTTTGGGGTTGGATTTAACGTAAGCAATACATTTTCATAATTGGTGTCTAGCAGAGAATGTGATTCTGAGTTTATCGTTCCATACGGAAACGTTCTGGCATGTAGTCAAACTTTAAATCCATATTCTAGAAAATTGTGGCAGGCAGATAAATTGACTGCTATATTCAGATCCAGTACACTCCAAGACATAAAAATTAAACAAAATTTTGGAAGTGATTTAACCTTTAATTGCAATTTTTGTTTTACAATATGCTGGTGCATTAATGTGCTGTTTGGATATAAATTCAATACATACACCATACTTGTCAAAGAAACATGTGTCTGACCAGCTTTTGCTGTTAAATTTTTCAAAATTAATGTTTTCTATCCCTGGACAAAATTTGACCAACCCTTCAGCACACCATTCCATGCCATGCCTTTCCTTTGGGATATTCTAGTTAGAAAACATGCCTCCAAGAAATCATGTCTTCCATAGTACATACCATGGCAATTGAGCTATCAGTGGATTTTCTTAGTTTGAGTAGCTCATGCACTTTAGCTCCCATTGATATCATTTGTCATAAAGAAATAGAAAATCTGTCCATCTTATGAGAATAGAGCACATCATTGTACTAGACACTGGTTACCAATAAACCCTGTCCTGCTGAAAGACTAGATAATCCAATATAACCTTTAGAATGTGTATTAGCCTTTTTAAACAGAGTAAGCTGCTGATGGAATTTAAATATTCTCGCTCCCAATTGCCAAATATCCAACTAGTTTAATCTTTTTCGATAATCTTGTTCCACCTACAGGGAATGTCAAGTAGTTAATACTCAGATATACTTAAAGCTCGATCAGCTGGAATTTGTGGAATGTCATTGAAATCAATCTGTCATTTAACTTTAGTATCATCCACTGCAATTCCTTAGAGCCATTGGGGACTACACATTTTCACATTCAGGATGAATTTATAAACCACATAGAAATCCAGTATGATCTTTAGCTGGCACAAACACATGACAGCCTAAAAGCTGCTTAAAAAGATGATAAGAATGTTTGAGAATCCAAGCTCTTCAAATTGTTTGGATAGTTAATCATTACCTTTTTAGCGGTGGGAATCCTTCAACACTATGCGAAGGGATGATGTGGGATTGTTTCTACTCTCTTGAATTCCATTTTGCTTCTAGTGAGAAGCAATGAACTTGTCTCTAGTCATGATTTAATTTTAAAATTAATTTACTTCCCTATGATAAAAATAATATTTCTTATCGAAAAAGTTATGGGTGAATGCAACCGTTCAACATTGCCTCGTTGAATCAATGTATTCATCTTAACGTTCCAATTGACCTCAGTTGTGCTTCATTAAGAAACTGTGCAGAACTCAAAATTAATAAATTATTAAAACACTACAAATTTCAGGGCTGCCACAGTCAAAGAAATTGTGAAATAGTATTAGTAAAAAATATTCTTAAAAGTATTAGCAAAAATAGTCTCCCCTTACACCTTATTACAAAAGGGCAACTATGTAATATATATATAATTATTTCTTTTGTTTTACTGCTTTTCCTTGTTGCTTTCTTGTTCTCCTTTAGAGAACTAATCCCAGAACATAATTCACCCATTATTTAATAAATTTTTTAACATTCTTCCACCAATGTAAACTTTATCAGCTCTTACAAACAGTAAAAAAGTGAAAAATTGCCTAGACTGGAAAAATTAAGTCATCAAAACATAAGATGTTATTTAAAAATATAAAATTCAGAATACAAAAGTCAACATTTGGTTGCTGACTCTTCCAATGGTTTGGTTTAGGTTTTATGGCACAAGGTCCATTAGTGGATAAGCTGCACCAAACGCAAGATTAAATGTACCCAATAAAAATAGCTAAAACAGACAGCCAAAATAATAAAACAGTAGTCGAAAAGTAGTTTTCAAATATTATAAAAAAGGCTACATTAAAAACATTCAAAAAGTTTGAAAATGTAAATACAGGATGATTCTTTGTGTTTTCAACACAAAGAATGTAGGCGAATGTTAAAAACCTTGAAAAAGATGAGAAATTACGCATTTTTAAAAATATGACTTATGTCAACAAAGGCTCTTACAATGAAATACAGCAACTAAAAAAAATAATCATTTGCTCAGAGGATGCATGAAGATTGAAAATGTTTCATGTTAAAGTTTTAGCAGTTTGATATGAATTTTCCATACGAACACTGAAATCAGTTCCAGCCATCAGTTCTAGTGCATTTAAATTTTCTTACTCAATTCCTGCTTGCCAAAGTTTTTCCTGTTTAGGTTGAAATTTTGGAAAAATTCTGGTTTAAGTTATGGCCTTGGGGCGATTTCAATTTTTTTGTCGCCAAGCCATTATCATATAAGAATGAGCCAAAAAGCAAGCCAAATTGTAATGCTGATAAAATCTATTGGAATTTTCCAATTGTCACATGGCACCAATTTGGCGATTTTTGGTGAAACAAGGTGCAGTAGATTGTCAACTTGGCAGATTTTGGTGATCGCACTGTTTGCTTCATCTTGTCAGATTTTCCGTAATTTCACTATTCGTCGTAATTAAAGGTATTCAGAACAATTATGGAAAATCCGTAATAATCCACAACTCTGCTGAAAGCAATTTATTTCAAGACTTCATTAACCTTTGGTGAATTAAAAAAGGCACCAAAATTCTGAAATTGGTAGCTTTTGAGACGACTTTCCTTTAAAAGATACCTTTGTCGCTACGGTTGAAAATTAGTAGCAAAATCTCGCCTTTTAGTCGCCTATGGCAACCCTGGAATTTACAGATATTAATAATTAAATACACTTATTAAATCTATGTTTTTATAGAAGTTTACAAAACAGAAAACTATTTAAAAATCAATGATAAATAAGCTATGTACTTTTTATGGTATGAATTAACAGACCATTTTGTAAATAATTTAATCTTTAAAATATTACATAACATAATGAGGGCAGTGACACACACCTTTTAAAATCAAATCCCAGAAGTACTTGTCAAAAGTATGCTTCTTGTATGGGACTATAATGGGAAAAAGAGTTAAATGAATTTCAAAACAAATGTTTGAAATTTTAAGTCAATTTCTATTGGCACATTTTGATCTTTTCTATCAGTTTATTTTCTTTATGCAGTTTCTGAACATCAGATGCACCACCAACACATTCTGAATTTATGAATACACGGGGTACCTGTAAGAAACACATTTCAGCTATTAAAAACTTCTTTTAAAATTGACAAAGATGCTTTGGAAGCAATTAATAAAACGAAATAAACTATCCAAAAATGAGAAAAAACAGGACATCAATGAGAAGTATATTAAATTTTGAGAATTGACAAGTTACACTTCAAAATCCAAGTCTTGGGGAAATTATGCTTTCAATAGATACCTACAATTTTACCCACAATAGATACCTACAATTAAAACAGTTATACTTGTTTGTTAGTAGATAATCTCCAAACCTTGTTATGAATGTGCAAGCAGAAATTATTTGGTTATGTGTCTGAAAATCTAAATGGCAGCATTTGCAGTGATAATGTAACATGCAGTTATGATTAAAATGCACTCAGAGCATCCATGAGAACTCTGCATAGTAGTGGATTCATACTTTATTAACTAAACTTGAAATAATTTTTGCAGTTATATTAAGCAATTATTATGATTATTAAACAAAATGTTATAGAATCTTTTCACCATAAATTTGGAACGCAAAATTAATTTGCACTTTAGGTGGGGTAAAAGTTTTCAGTACAGCAGCAGAATCGAGTCTAGAGTTCTGGGAGTAAAGTGTGACAGTGCAGCTGTTTTACCCACTACAGTTTAAAAATTAAGCCACTTTGTTCTCCAAAAATCAAATAAATTCATTTTACTTACTGTTTTTACACCAGTAATTTCATGCAAGGCATTTTGAAGATCCTTTCCATCAGCTCTTTTGTCCAGTTCAATGCATAAATATGGAATACTTGATTCTTTAAATAGCTGAAAGTCAGATATTTTTAAAATTAGAAGTTAATATTTAAGGAAATGAAATGTAATTGCGTAATATATTAAAGATATCTTAATAAATAAAAATCAACAAAAAATGTTTATATTTTACAATTACGTCAATGAGATGAAGGTAAGAAACTTTAAAATCTGAAGAATGTAGAAAGTGCTGTGAATAAAATGAATTGTTTTTTAAAAAAATCAGTAACATTGTACTTGATGGAGAATTTTAAAACATTGAATTAAAAATGAAGAAATTTTTAAGTTGCATGTAATTCAATTATTCACATTGAAATTCAACTGGTTTTTGTAAATCAGCATTATTTTTTAATTAAGAAAGTAAAAAAACCTTGACAACATATAAATTTTATTTTGTAGAAAAAACGTAAAAAAAATCATATTCATTGTAAATAATTTGTTTTGTTACTAATCAAAGGAACTTCTATTTTGAAGAACTAAAAAGAGATTAGAGTCCACAATCGATGTGACGTAAAATTACTTGGAGTAAGCAAACAAAACCTTTCCATAAAAATGCAGTTATCAGAATACTAATTGTATAATTCACTATAATTTGAAGCACACCAAAGAACCAAATTATTCATCAAGGTCAAACATGTAAGGAGAGTTAAGAGTTATAAAGGATTGAATTATTCCAGAAAATTTACTGCATGGGAAACATGTTAGAATAAAATATTAAGTATTAAATATCCGCATAGCTAACACCAAAACTTAACAACATAGAGAATGTCGGGTCCAATGTAAATAAACTTAACTGTGAATATTATAAAACGCATGCTTCGATTCTGATTTTTCAAAGCGCAGGAATAAAATTGAAATACCTTTTTAACTCTGTTGCAGTAAAGACAATAAGTTTTAGAAAACACGACAATACAATTTTTCCTTATTATTTCATTAATCATATCTTTTTCAACCTGATTTACTATCGGTTTAACTGAAACAGATCCACCCATTCTAATAGAAATAAAAAACAATTTAGGCACATGTGATGTGCAAATAGACAATTTTCTTTTACTTGTATAATACACCTTCACTTAAATACCAAAACTATTTTAATCTGACATTCCCTGGAAAAGAAAACAAACAAACGCACGTTTTCAATTTCATGCAATATGGCAACACTTAATTATTTTTCAATGTTTAACTTAATCCAGTCTTGTACAATTTAAAAATGTGTTTGTTCTTAGGAAAATTCTAAAAACTTTACACAAGTAAGCAATAAATGAAATATCTGTAAGCATATTGTTGTAACATTTCATAAGGTAAGGCTTTGTGATCTGTAAAAGCTGCCGTTCAACATTTTTAACTGCATAATTAACTGTTTAAGTGAAATGCAAAATTAGTAAACAAAAACCCAAACAAAGATACACCGGGTTCCACCGATTCGTTTTTCGTTTCGTCTGTTAACTAAATAAGAAAATACTCGATTCAAAGTTCAAAATCGTTTGTTTGTTATGGAAAAATCAAAGACCTTTACGCACATCGTCCTATTTAATTGCTTATTTTTAATAGTGGGTGAGTTTTTGATGAATAATTTGTAACATCAAACTGACAATTAATTTAAAAAAATTTATTGGAATTCATTATCGGCATATTTTTCTTGAAATTTAGTCTGTTCAAAACTGGGTACGCTGATAAAAATCAGCTTGAAAAAACATGACTTTAATCATAATTTAAATCAAATTATTTGTATTTTAAAAATCATAACTTTTAAATCAAGTGATTTTTATTTTAAAAATCATGATTTTAATCAAACTTTAAATTTTATTTTTTCTAAAAAGTCATGAAATAACCTGGGACAGGATGCATGTTATTTTATACAAATGTATGAAAAATGTGTTACTCACGAACACCCCCCATAATGATGCCCCCCATTTTTATAAAACTAAAAGTAATTGGTTTTCGTACTTTGAGGACGCTAAATTGATTAGGTTGCCATGGCGCCTCTTGGGGAAATTATTGGAGGCCTGAGTAAAACAAATTGCTTCATTTGTGTTTCTGAACAATAATTTTGTTTGCATTTATTATTACTATCATTATCAACATATTTGTAATGTGTGTCTCATGTTGGAGGGGGCCATGCCCCAACTAAAAAAACATTAGGTCCTAGGGGTCTGAGAATTTACACCCTTTCTGATAAAGTGACAGTGAGATTGAATCATTCTGCATATTTGGTTACTTATAATATTTATATTTTATATGTGGGACTCTTGGTCCTAGCCATAACAATTTAAAGAGTTTGGGCCCCTAGGACATGACATGTCTGTTGGTATTTTTTAAATTTTTTGTTTCCTCATTTGGGGAAACCATGGTGTTCAAACCTCTAGAAGTTGGCACCCATGTTGGGATGAAAATAATTTTGATGATCAATTTTCATTTAACTAGCATTTGGGAATAGAGGAGGGGTTAAAAATAAGTTATGACTCAAATTTTATCTTCGTTTTTATGGAAATTTTTTAAACATGTGTTTGTTATAAATGTTTCTAATTTGGCTGTTTACAGCATCATCTTTTAATCTGTGTGTAATATTTTATCTAATTTAGCTGCCACAGAAGATATTGAAAGTAATGGGGCTAAGAAAATCTCACTATCTGTGCCTAAGCTTTCAGAAGAAGAGACTCGAAGTAACCATATGCCTCATCATTTGAGATGCGATGCCTGTTTAGCTGTTGCTTTTCAAGTAATCCATAATAATTTTATATCATGTTAAAATGAATAAATGTTCATTGAGATTCTGTAAAGGAATTATTAATCAAGTGTGATTTTGACATACACTTAATCCAACTAATACTAATTGGCACAACTTGGACAACTATGGCTTGTGCCATAAAAGCATTGCCACAAAAAGTGTTTAAAATGCAGCTGTACTCATGGTTAAATTTTAGAAAGTGTTTTCACAGTTTATTGCTTTAAACACTAAGACTATAGTAATTACTGTTTAATCTCCCTACAAATATTATTGCAGATATTATGTAGATCCTCAAAAAGTTCTGGAATCTTGCAAAATAAAATTGGACATGCCGGATGCAAAATTACAAATTGTAAAAAAATATTTTTGGAGGTGAACAAAAATCTTATAACAAAATTATATTAAAATAATTGAAAGTAGTTAAAGATTTGTGTTGCATAAACATCCCACTTGTTATTACTTCCTAATGTCTAAAATGAAAATTATTAGTTCCATTTTTTCTTAAACTTAACTAAATCTGCATCTTCACAGGTTCCTCTTCGAAATAACAAACAAGAAAATTTTTGTAAAAGAAAGATTTATAGCCAGGAATCCTGTTTGAAAAAAATGTCCTTGCCTCATAATTAGAGTGTGTCCCTTCTAATTTCCTGAGAGCCACCAGGGTTGCCTGTTTCTGAATCTTACATGAATGTGATTCACAGAATGTGATTACTTTCAGACACATGTGCACCACATTGGACTTTCTGACCTGTTAATTGTGTGGACGTGAGAACACGAATGGCGAGCATCTTTTTCATTACTTGGCTCTTGAAGACATTGTTTCTTCCTCCCCTTTTTCTATAACTAGTGCTTTTTATGAATAGGCCCTTTATGCTTGAGAAAGCAGGTGTAGGCATAGGATGAAAAAAAGTTAAAGAAAAAAACATGATAAGGAATTCTTACTTTTTAGTTATGTTCCTATTAGAAAAAATCAGGAGCTTTTTATGATACATAAATGATGTGATATATTATATGATAAATATGTCCACTCTCAGAAAGGTCCACTACATGTTTTCAATTCATCTCTTTCTCTAAGGTTGCCTTTAATCATTAAATAAATCATCAGCTTACTGCAAAAACAAGATAACTCAATTTTTTTCTTTTTTAATTAAGTACACTTACACACATATAATAAGGTTTGTAAATTTCTACTGCACATGTACTTGATTAAACTTGCAGTAGTTATCTTGTTTTCGCAGAACATACATACCACACACAGTTATAAGTATTATAAGTGTGAAAATATACTTAACTCGAAAAAGAAAAAAATGGAGTTATATTTTTGCAATAAAACAGACAAAATTACATGTCTTATAATGTAAATCAAGGCTAATACAGTTCAGTCAATGACTGGAATCATGTTAAGTCTCTTCTCAAACTTATCTTCTAAATTAGCACTGACTAAAAAACCCTTATTAAACTGTTAACCTGGAATACTAGATTTAAGTTTTGCTGTTTTAGTTAGGTTGGCAAATGGAGCTAATTCCTGCTTACAAATTTCTCGAGGGTTGGATTTTATCAGGATGAGATATGCATAGGGAGAAAATTTATCAGATCCAGAGAAAAGATAAAAATCTTAGCCAAACTGGTAGTCAAAGTAAAAACTTACAAAATGTCTACCATCATCAAGACTAAAATAAACAACAAAATGGGAAACGAATTGGAATGTGTTTTCTTTGAACAGTGTCGTTGTCTTCATGTGTCACTCATTTTTGTAATTAAGTCCTTCTTGGCCACATTTAAAGGCGAGGAAGCACTAATAAGTCAGATCAGGTAAAAGTGGGTAAAGCTTCTTTCTCTAAAGTTTAACTCATAAATGGATCTCATATATTGGACCACTTTTACATGTATAAAATCAAACTAATGAGAAAATTCCTAACACTGTTGAGGAATGGCAAATTTATTGATTTCCTTATTTCTGATAGTTCAGTTTCGCCCTGAGGATGAATGTTTTGTTCTACCCAAATAGCTGTAACTCAGTTTTAGCATATTTGTTTTGTCTTTTCGTTATAATGTATTTTGTGAAGCTTTTAGACTCTGACTACAATCTTGGATCTTATATAAATTTTCAAACTAGTTATATAAGCATTAAAATTAATTTTGGATTCCTTTCAGATTGAAGATGAATTTACTAAAGAGCAAAACAAGAAATCAAAATTGAAAGAATATGATATTTTGGATATTTTTGAGCAACTCTGTAACAAAGGTTTTCATGAGTAGGTTCGCACATTTATTTCATAACTGAAATTATTCAATCTTCTCAAATACGCAGACTTATTGCATTGTTGATTCTAAAATTTATATAAATTGAATGATTATGTATTTTATTTTGCAGTTATGGAGTGAAGCAGGTAGATGGTGTAAATCGACTTTCAGGACCAGGCTTAGAAACAAAAAATGCTATGGGAATGACTCAGATGGGAGGCAGGTGGCCACACAGGTAAATGGAGTTGGCATTAATAAGATGATTGTTCCTAAATGAAATTGTGAAACAGTCGTTATATGAATGTTTATTCTCCATCCTCTATTTCTGTACTGCTCCAATTTTAGTGTTCACATTTTTTTGTTGTCTTATAGTTAGTTATTCTAAATGTTTATCAAATTTTGCATTGTAGTAAAGTTCAGCTCCGACAAGAAGACAGTTGACTTAGGGTCAGTCGATTTTTGAATATATATAAAAACGTGTTAGAAGGTCACAGTATGCAAAAGCATGAATGTCTATCTCCGCTGTTGTTTCAATCCTGCCAACTCATTATCAGTGCTATGGCTTTCGGCACTGAAGGATAAACTTAGACCCAGTATCCACACTAAAGACACCAGTTGTGAAAGGAATTTTTATATGTTATATCAGTCCTCTTAATGTAACTAATAGACTCATTCAAAACCACATGACTCAACTGCCTTCTCGCTGGAGCCAGACTGCACTGCTTTGTATGCAATCATAATTTTTTACTAGAATCACTTACATGACAGAAATTTTGAACCTTTATTTGTAGTTCAAAATGTAATTTTAATTCTATAAATGGACAATTCCACGAAACATGGTACATGCAAGTCAAAAGAAAGTTTTAGAAAATTAACTCAACTTTTCTATAAATAGTTTAAATCTTTTATACTTGAATTCGGCAACACTTTTAACCATTTATTTTATCAGTACATGGTCAACTGCTCTAAAATTAGAGGTATGGAGATTTTTTAGAGTGAATTTGGCTGGTCTTTTCAGGTAATTTTTTCTAATAATTTGTATTTTTAATTTTCATGCATAATAGAAAGAGCGATTCAAGTAGAGGAAATTATGTCAAAATTTGTAACTAATATCAATAACTATATAATATAATGTAACATGAGTCAAAAACTTAGTTTTTTTAGTTTTTTAAAAACTATTCTGTTTAGAATTAAAACTTTCACTTTTCCTCTTAGTATGAAGTCTAAGAGTAAATAAAATTTTTTATTTTATTTCATGCTTTTTTTAAAGATAGAACACATTTAATTTTGTAACATGAGTCACATAACCTGTCATTAGGTTAAATGTTGCACATAAAGAATCGGCTTTCATTTTTCTATTCAAATTTGAAATGCAAACGATTTTGTGATAGATTTATTTTTTATTAAACCTTGTTCTTTTCCTTTATATAATATAAAGATTATATTATGGCACCAAGAGCAAGGCAAAGAAAGCATAGAAAAAAATTAAAGCAAGAAGGAAATTATGACAATTATAAAGAAAAGCACCGTCTCACTATGAAAAAATGCAGGTGTCGAAGGGAAAAAATCAATGAAAATGCCAGTAGCTGTATAAAAGGATTTAAAATCAGAAGAAAAAGTTAGAAATAGAGTTAAAAGGTTTCGCATTTTAAGAAAAAAAAATTGTTTCAGAGAAAGAAACACCTCAATTGTACAAAATGCAAACAATTTGGGCAAAGTGATGCCCTGAACAAAACATGGTTTACCTAGCACACCATGTCATAAAGTAGTTGTGATGAGGAAATTGTTCAGTAGCATTTGTAATTCGAGTGTAAATGCAAATTTTAATTCAGTTAGTAATCATTTGAAATCATCAGCTTTGAGTAGATACAGTAGAGAAATTTATATTATTTTGTGAATGAGATATTAGCTGAATGGCTCCTGGACCTAAAGATTGGGAAAATGTCCCCTTAAAATATAAAAAACAATTCATAACCTTAGGTTATTGAAAGAAGTGTTTGAAATGTTCAAAGTGAAAAATTCATCAGAGCCAGGTCAATGCAAGTTTTTTTTATTACGACCAAAGCATATTCTTTTGTGTAATGATTCAGCATGTTTTCTTATGTATATACCATGAAAATTTCAAAGGTGCTATATGGCTAGGTTAAAAACACATACATAACAGTTTCTCTTAACACACTGGAACAAAGTATCTATTACGTAGAACTATTTTGCAACATCACATGGTAAGGGTCCAGTAGACAGGATTTAAGGCTGTGTGAAACGACATGTTTTCAACCAAGTGAAAAAAGTGTTAAGTAAATAATATTCATGAATTCGTAAAAGTTGCTAAAAAGTAGTGAAGACAAATGTTTTTGATACAAAGGAAGAAACAGCAAAATTCATGGAGCTTTGATCTAAACACAATTTTGAATCAAAATAATTTACTTTGCACTTTTACTGCACATAAATGTTTATATAGAATTATTTAATATTTTAAAATTGCAGTTTGTTTCATTAATAAGCAATTTTTCTCAAATATATATAGTTAATTTTAGCACCAATTAAAATTTCAAAAACCCTATTAATAAGCATTCAGTTCTCCAATTCACATATGTAACATGAGTCCAAAAAATGTCAATTTATTTTAATTAATGCATTAATTTAATTTTTCTGGTTTGACATGACCTACTACTCTTAGTGAAGCATCCAAATTCATTTTTCTATTAACTTGTTTTAAAAGAGAAAAACTATCGTTTTTGAAAATCTAAAAAATTGACGTCCTTTTTTGTAATGCGAGTCGGTCTGAAATGTTGCCATTGGGGAAATTAAATTCACACTAAAGTTCTAAATTATGATGTAGGTGCTTCAGGAATATATCAATGAGCTTATAAATCAATTTTTGTTTAATACATTCTTTATTTACATTAAATTTAATATTCAAAATTGATGTCTGATTGTAACGTGAGACATGGAATTGCCCATATACATATTTTCATCCTAACTGAAGTTTTCTCATAAAATTTACTTTATTATGAATTATTTTGTTTAAGATTGCAAGAAATGTGCCACTATTATGTAGGAGAAGCTGGAGAATTTGATATTTATAAAGCATTCACAGATGGGAAAGGAGAGCTCACCAAATTTCTATGTTACGGGAAAGGCATATATAGCCATTGCAGTCAGCCAAAAACTTCAACTAAAAATGAATTATAACTAGAAGATATGTAAATTAACACTTTGTAATTTATGTATGTTATATTTAAAGATTTCTCATTATGCAAAACTGCACTTTATTATCTGTGATAATTTACCTTTTTGACAATACTTTAGTTTCTAATTTTGCACAAATGATTTTAAATAAAGAATTTTTATAAATGAGACATGTGCTTTTTGAGCTGTCTTGATATGTATTGTGTATGAGAAAGTATGTTTCTTTGCAACCATATTCATCAGTTATAATTACTTAATTTAATAAATACCAGAAAAGGCAGCCATTCAACAGAACATCCTGGTCAATTTGATTTGACTGTTTTAGTCTGTCTGGTTTTAATGTTTGTAGTTTTGTATATTCATAAATATTTAGACAGCTAGGAAAATTCTTGGTTAGCTTTAATATGAAAATAAAGATTTTCTTTAATTTTAAACTTCAATTTCCTTAATCATTGCAATGATCAGAATTAAAAAAGTAATTAAACGAGATTAATCTGGAAAAAGATTTACAATATAATGTATTCAGGGATATGTAATGAATTTGTTATGTTTATTTTTCTAATTGAAAATAGAGAGAAACTGTTTTAAACTAAGCAGAATCTTGTTATGATCAAGAAATACCATGCAGATAAAACATTTGCACCAAATCATTTTCTGGTAAGGGTCTTTTCGCACTTCTCTGAAAACAGAAATGACTAAAGTAGTGAATCATACATTCAAAACAGAAAGAATTGAGTTTATGATGAAAAATGTTGTAAAAAAGTATAAAAACAGTTTTAACTAATTTCTTTAAATATCAGTGACTTTTTGACATACTTGTATTTACATTCATTTATTAAATCCATAATGTTAGGGGAACAAGAGGGCACTAGAACCTGTATGTTGGTAGCGAAGGTTCGATTCCTGTAATTTTCTCCTGTGTTAGTAAAGCTTTCCTTGTGTGTATATATGCTCATTACTTGACATTGTCTATCTTGTGTTTGGTGCAGCTAGGCCAAATATGGCCCTTGCAACATAAAACCCAACCATGTTAGTATTTTTCATTTTATACTATATTTCATTTTTAAATGTATTAACTTATTCTAAAATAATTTGTAGTGGATTTTTAAGTTACTTATGTCCATTAATTGGTTTAAAAATCTGGTGATAAATTCGCTTTCAGACACTACAATCCCTGATAATGGAAAAAGCCATGGTCCCATGTCTGCTAATGGGAGGTTTGTATCATTACGAGGAAAGCTGAAAAAAATCATGTTTCGAGTGGCTACCTTAAAAATTACTATAACTGATAATTTTGATCATGACTTTAGAACATGAGTGTTTATAAATTGTCAGTACCTTATAAGACCTTCAGTTCAAAGGCTTATTCAAAACATTTTCACAAAAAGTTCCAAGATTTCAACTACAAATATTTAGAACATTTACTGTGATCTTTTAATACTGAACTATTGGAAGTATATTTGATTATATTGACCAGATGTAATCATCTAGATATTCTTTTAAGACTAAAATTATTTTACAATTTTTAGGGTGGTCTTTTTACAACTTTTCAATTTAAGAAAACTATTTTATTAAAATGTTAGATAAATATGGAATATGTAATGAAAATATTTTACTTGATTCTAGGAGTATTCAATATTTGAAATATGTCAGTACAAAATTTTAAACACATTACTTTGGACAAATTTTAGTTTTTAAATAAATTAAATTTATCTAAGATTTTTTAATTTTAAGTTATAAATGCATTGGTTGTGTAGTATTTTGCTTTTGAAAAATGAGTACAATTATAAAACTTTATAAATTATATTTTATTTTTCTAAAAATATAATGTACAGTAATACATTTTATGTAATAAAAAGTAATATGCATAGCTTGGTGAAATATATGGTTATATTTTCCCATACAAGAAAGTCTAAAAATAAGTACTTCAACAGCATTATAACAACCATTTTCAAAATCACTACTTGTATATCACTAAATATTTCTTTTATTAACTTGTAATATGACAAAACTATTTATATCAATTTACTTTGAGTTAGTTTTTATAGATCTATGTATATGTTATTGCATAGTATAAATAAAATAATATTTAAATGTAACTTATAAGACTAGAGGAACATAAAATAATTCATTGTAATAACACTGGATAAAAATACTCTTACAAAGTGTAATATTAATCTTTAAAAGTAAAATATTTAAATAATAATTACTTTTTATTTACTTTACGATGCAAATATGCAACTTTAAAAAATATAATGCAATTTTTACAGGTTGGAAGCATAAAGAGGAAAAACATGTTTTGAATTTTATTCTAAATGCTGTAATCTAAACCCTTTTAGGGTTGTTTCTATATCATTAATTTTATAACAATCTACTATTGGCATTCGGTCTTCATATTTAAATTATAAACAATCTAAATGTAAGTATATATTAATGTCCACAAATATAATATGGGACAAAAATGTTTGTACTAATATTTATACAATACTGATTTACATATAAAGCTAAATTTTATCTCTAAATACCATTTATACCTAAACATTTGTCTTAAACCCTACAAAATTTGATCTATGAAAAGCTACTTTTCTCTTGAGTATTCAATATCATGTAATCTTAAAAAAATGTGTTGGATTGAAATATGAGGTATAACAAAAGTGTTTTCTTTATATTGAGTACAATAAATATTACTGAAAGGCACTTATAAACAAACCTTATAAAATATCAATTAACACAAAAATAGTTAGATACAAACTTATATACATAAAAAATCTTTGATCTGTATAAGTATATTATCAAAACAGGTTTATCTATAAAAATGACTCATTGTTAGTGTTGGTTGAGGACATCCTAAAACTGATACACCTCGAAGATATTTTCCTTTTGTTGGATAATATTTTGTATTACAAACTTTCAAATACATTCAAACTATATTAAAATACTCTACTTGAGAACACTGAGTAATTTTCTTGGAATTAAAGTGGTTATCAGACAGGAGAAATTCTAATTAATAAATTTTCTAGAAATATATACTCGATAAAAAGTATATTAAATAACTTTTAAATATGTGAATAGCATTTTAATTTTATGGCTTCATAAAATGCACAACAAAATAATTTTTGAAATGTGTATGTAACAAAAAGCATTCATACATGAGTATTTTTCTAATGGAAACAATTTTTTAAGATATAAAAGCAGATCAAATCTGCCTATTTTAGGTTACATTTTTGTTTAAATGTTAATGTCATAATCAAGCTCAGTACATAACGGCCTACTCAGGGGCAAGGGCCCTGAGACTCCAAAAATATTTTTAGTGTTAAAAATAATAGACAAGTACATGCTGAAGCTTGTTTAACAGCACAAATCAAGTTGTTAATCACGTAGGGGATACAAAATAAACATCTGAAAACAATCTTTAAATGCAATGTCCATTATGGTAAACAGGAGAGAAAAATCTGGGCTCTCCCAGAATTTATTTTCTCATTATGTACCTGACACTCAACTAAATATATCAAGACTAAATAATATGATCCACCAAGTCGACAGTTTTTATAACCAGTCAAGTTAAGACAGTATTATGCTTATGTAAGTAACTTGATTTAACCACGGTTACTATATTCTGCATTCATTTTATTTGGTTCTTTATTCATAGATTTTCTGACTACTTCTTTCAACTGCAATTAAAGACAAAAATTATCACCCCTTAAATTCCTAAGTATTATTTGCAATGCATTAAAATAATGAAATTGGAAACAACATCCAGGGGTTTTTTTTGCATACACTTTTTATAATTTTCTTGTGAATTTAAATTGGTGTGAAATTATGGTGATTTTGAATTTTGTCTAACTTACATCTTATAATTGTTTGTCAATCAGTCACTTATTTGTATCTGGTAAAATGAACTTATTGATTGGCATTATAAATTAAAATTTTAATGTTTAGAAATTTTTATAAATAATTTAGTTATATTAGAGGACTTTGACATTATCAAAGGGATTGTGATCTTTAAAATTATTTATATATATACCAATTTCAAAAATATATTGATCTACTATTTCCTGTGGAATCCTTTAATGCTAAGTAGGTACTGGGTTGGTGTGAATGAAATGTCCGATGAGAAATAGCTTTGGGAATACATCCAGCCACAAGACTTTTCGTTCCGGGATCATGGCCTTCTCAGACAAGTGGCAACAGTGTGTCAATTCAGAGGGACATTATTTCGAGTACGTCAGGTACTTTATTTTTCAGTTATCGCCATCGAAGTGTGATGGTCATTTTCCAGACATTTCATTCGCACCGACCCAATATTTATTCTTTCATGTCAGGCAAGATTTTTATGAACCTATGTACTTCTAATTGCTAGCAGAATAAATATTTAATTTGCAGTGCTTGATTCCTCAAGATTGGTGACTACTGATATAAACAAAAAGGTATCTATCACCAATTGAAATGGCAAAACGACTCAAACATCAAATGTGGCAGACTTGGAACATCATTTCAGGGTTCTCTTGAGAAATGATCACAGAAATAAAAAAATATTTTCTAAAATATTATATATCATCAAGCATTAATAATAAATCATGAAAAGGTTAAATAATAGTTTCATATTTTGTTTTATTTTACATTTCCTACATCGCAATACTGCCTTATTAACTTGAGAAAGACTATAAATTTAATCAATCATCCTGACAGATTCTCAAAAATAAGTTATCCTTCACACAAGGATTGAATAAATTCAATGATTTGATCATTTTCTTTTAGCTCAATTCCTAAAAAACTGCCTGAACTATTTTATAAGAATATTTTTAAGAGAATTTGCCTTAGAATTTTTTAATTTAGGTGAATATTTAATAAACATTAATATATATATATATATATATATATGATTACATGTTAATGGCGTGATTATTATTCCAAGGTTCCAATGAATATGAATGGCATTCATATTCATTGGAACCTTCAATAAATTAGCTTTTACATTATCAGGTTTTTAAAACAATACTAATGGACTAGAATTTAGTTTGATGATTACTAGTAACTAGTTTTAAAGTGAACTATAGTTAAAAGTTACAGGAAATAAATGACATGTTTGCATTCTTAGGAACTTTTATGAGGATATTAATTTTTCATTAATAAATAAGCCTGATATTGAAGAAAACAACATAAACGGAATAGGAAGATTCTGAAACATCCCTAAACCCTTATTTTCTAATCTTTTAATTAGAAAAAAAAAGTAAGTATAAGTACTAGGTAAAATTATATGCAGGAAGCACAAATCCTCCTCAATATAGAAATTATGCAATAGCAATGTAAGAGAAGGAATGATAAAACAACAAAAATTACTGTAAGAACATTCAAAAAATCAAATCACATAAACCTATGTAAGTAATATCTCACTTTTCCAGAGTAAATCTAAATGGAAATTTAGAATTGAAATCTTAAACAAACTTTAACATGGTTCCCACACTTCAAGCAAAAAATAAAGCCTTTTCACTTTTAAGGCCACACTAAACAGATCGATGAGGATTAAAACCACAAACTAAATACCATTTCCTAAAAATGTTAAGCAATAAAATATTCCCTTTACAGCATTGTAAGAATGCAAAACAATTTATCAATGTATCAATGCATAAAACAATTAATGACACTTATTAATGTTGTAGAATTAATAGCATACCTGCCAACCTCCAAAGAAAAGAATCTGGAAGGTTTTTATAATCTAAAATCCAATCCATCACTCTCAGAAATGAAAAATGCCTAAAATATTTCTCAGAATGAAACATAATTCAAAATGCCAAAGTAGTGACAGTTGCACCAAATTGGGCTTTATGAAAGGAATTTAAAATAAAAAAATTAACCCTGTTTTCTACTACGATTGTATTCTAGGCTGCAGCTTAATACCTGGCGAAACAAGCATTTTAAGCGAGGCATTGTTTGGATATATTTTACACAAAATGGCTTCAAAGATATTAAAAGTGAACTATTAAACTTTTTGAGTGTTTTAGAGGTAAATGGGAAGGTTTATCTTGAAAATCATGGCAATAAAGATTTTTACAAGAATATAGTAGATTCCAATACTTCAAAATTGGCATCACTAAAATATTCTGTCTAAAGAAAAACAAGGAAAATATTTTTCTGTCTGGAAGATAGAAAAACTCAGTGTTTTTCTGGAAGACTTCCAGAAAAGTTGGCAGGTATTACAAGTACTTAAACGAACACTGAACAGTGATCTTGGTGTTTGAATGCAGGCAAAATAAAAAATGCAGTTATTGTTTGAAATAAGGATCATTAAAAATGTTAAAGGCTCTTTAAAAAATATTAAGGCTTTTTATTGGTCCTTAAATATAAAAAATCTGACCTTTTTAAGGCCAGTGGTAACCTGTTTATTAGTTGGTATATACTATCTAAAATTGTGAAAAAAAATTAATACCAATTTTTCAAAAGAACACATTTGAAAGAAATTACAATTAGAAAATAAACTGATTATAAATTTATACCACAGAAAAAGTCAAAAATGTATAAAAATTGTTAGAAAATAATCTGTGATTTTAACCTTGACAGAACCTAGCATACACTTATAGCAAAACAAAAACTTTAATTTCAGAAAAAGTCAAACTATTTTAATCACTAGGCATACAACATTTGAGGTATTGCAAACATTAGTGATCCCTAACTGCATGGTTAGTAGCTTTCTTATGACTCTTATTGCATTTAGCTATTGTTACATGTTTTAAAAGCTCTTCCACAATTCTAAGGGCAGAGGTGATACACCCATTAAAATTAGATTCTGTAAAACTATCTCCACCGCAGATGAGGCAAGGATGTTCATTCAGAACAATGCAACCTGGATTGTCAATGTAAGCATCAATTACCTGCAAATGAAATGCTAGTCAATATTATATCACATTACTAAGACAGTATTACATTTTATAAATGGTATAAAAATAGACCATAGTGGGGAACTCATTTAGGTTTAAGACATTTTTATGATTGGAAATTGTATCGACTGAGAATGTCTTATGTAGTTATGTTGTATCATGCACTCCACTATATCACTCTTTTTACTTGTCCCAAACGAATTTTCAGTTCATTGAAGATGAACTCTCACATTATAGTCTGTTTTTTAAAATTGGCAGCTGGGAGTGAGTTTTTCAAGCAGTTATCTTAACCTTTTTCCATTAACATAATGTGATATCCTTCAGGAGTAGCTACCGACCACAAAATTGGAGGTTGAGGTTCATAATCAGACTTCAGAAAGGAATGTAAGAAAACCATAAATGACCTTTATTTGTTGCGGCTTCCAAGATCATCCTTACAGCTTGAGGTTAGTTTGGTTTTATGGCACAAAGGCTGTATTTAGCCAAGCTGCACTACATATAAGACAAACAGTATCAAGCTATGGATATACACTTGTGGAAAATTTTACTCATACAAGAGAAATATATCCAAGGAAGAATCAAACCTGCACCGCCTACAACTTGTAATGGACCAACCCACTGAGCCACGGCAACCTCTACTTGAGGACTAAAATGTACTATTGCTGCCATGAAAAATTCAGACAACGATGTAGATTAAGGTTATACTTATTGAAGATAACACTGTTTGGTTAGCAGAAAAGAGTTTGATTGATCTTTATTTGTTCAATGTTCTTTTCAGCTATATCTCATACAAAAGACCTTATGTCAGTTAGAGTAAATTAATGATTAAGCAAAAAGACAGGAAAACCTGAGGACTGGGATCAAGAGATTCTTGAGTGAATAACTGAATTTGTTAGCTACCTCCTATTAGATATAAAATCACTCCTGTTCCACCAGTAGCCAAACATATTTATCCCAAGTCTGGTGAGAACATGAGTATGGGATAGCATGTATACAATCTCTTGTGGAAAGACAACTGAAAAGGTTAAAAATACTTGGGTGTCTTGGAAGTGTGGACGAGGAGAAATTTTTGCTTTCAAAACTATTCTACAATATTTCCGGAATTTCAAAAGGTTTTATAACTGATTTTGCTTAACTTGTAATTGTACATAATTTTAAATAAAAGTTTCATTGAATGAAAACGAGCCTTTTTTCCAATTATTCTTTGTCTTTGATATATCACTCCACTTAGTATATGATGCTTTACCCTTGTTCCCTAAGAAGTATAATATATGGAGAAGTTACTGCACCAGTGTAACTAATTAAAAATATGTCTTATCAAAGGAAATTTTATGTTCTTCAGTTTAAATAACTTTGGCAGAAATTTAGGAAAAAATTTTTATGCAAAAAGAAAGTGAATGAAGATTTAGCAATCAGTGAACCCAATAATTTTCAGATGACAAAAGATTTTTGTACTGAGAATAATGCCTAAGAAATGCAAAATATATAAATATGTTTTTAGAAAACAAATTACATAAAACAAAAAACTGCAATACCAACATTATTTTTAGAAACATATTTACTTTTACAAAGGTGTATTGTGTTGTCATAATTATAGTACATCATATAATAAATTCAAGTTTTGCAATATACAAATTGTAAACTTGAATATCATCAATTTAAAATATACATTGGAATGAGTTACATTATATAATGTATCAACTACATATGAAATACCAACTATAATAACAAGTACAAGGGTAATTCGAAAATTAAGTTCCAGACTGTAATAATTCCCGCACCCGACAGATGACGCTAATCTGCCTATGCGGTATCGCGTCCTCAATGACTAAAGAATGCGTCATAACAGAAAAATTCGTATAGTGAAACACTGACACATGCAAATCTTGCGCTAAAGATGTTTAAGATTACAGAAGGTCCTGCCGACTGTGAAATTCGTTATGTAATTCGCTTTTTGAATGCAAGGAATATGCAACCATGCGAAATCCATATGCAAATCTGTGAGGTGTACGGCGATACAGTTATGAGTAAGAGAATGATTAGAAGGTGGGTTCGATTGTTCAATTCAGGCAGAACGAATGTGCACGATGAAGCGAGAAGCAGCCGGTCATCTGCCGTGAATGATGAACTGGTTCGTCAAGTTGATGCGAAAATTTGTGTGAATAGACAAACGGACCATTTCCACACAAAAAATCATGTGCACCATTTTCTGGGACAGAAAAGGTGTCATATTGGTGGATTTCACAACCAGAGACAAAACCGTCAATGCCGCTGCTTACGGTGCAACATTGAAACAGCTGCGACGTGCCATTCAAAATAAGAGATGCGGCTTGCTTAGTGATGGTGTCATTTTGTTATGCGACAATGCCAGGCCACATACCGCTCGTGTGACTCAAGATCTCATCGAGTCCTTCAGTTGGGAACAAATGAATAATCCGCCGTATAGCCCTGATGTAGCGCAAAGTGACTTTCACCTATTCTTGCACTTTAAGCGATTCTTGAGTGGCCAGCGTTTTGATGAAGATGAAGTAGTGAAAGATGCCGTAACATCCTGGCTAACCTCACAGGCGGCCACCTTCTGATGCTGGCATACAAAACCTTGTATCTCGATACGATAAATGCCTTAATCTGCTGGGTGACTATGTCGAAAAGTAGTGAAATGTTTGTAAATCGTTATTACATATATATCTTTGTCCACATCTGTCTCCTGTTTTTTACACAGTAACGGAACTTACTTTCCGAATAACCCTCGTACATTATTTAAGACTAGGACCTGTAATTATTTATAATATATTGGTTTAAAAGTGAAACACATTAAGTCAAAATTTTCAAGATGTGAGTTTTTTTAGCATTGCTAAACAAAAGAATGTGGTTATCTAAAAAAAAATTGGTTAAGTCCACAAAGACGTTTTTTTGCATGAAAGTTAGATTTCTTCTTGAGAAACATATTTAGTGAGAGGAATTTCCCCTTCATTTTCTCAGAACTATGTTTTTAACCTAGTATGTTCCACTTGTAAGTCGACGATATGCTTTGAGTATAATGTATCCATTGGAATAAGATCAGATTTATATTACAGTATAATTATTTACTACAAAAATGAGCCGTTTCTTCATGAAATTTCGATTTATTAACGTTAACTTATAAATATTTAGTCAGTAACAGTATCATATGATGTAAGACAGTGTAATGGATATGGATAAGAATTTATTGCACTTAAATAAAATACCTGAGAGTAAATCCACTTAACACATTTCACATAGGAAGGATTTGGTAAATCTGGTACAAGGCACTTAAACTGCTCTAAGATATGACTTTGTATTTCATCTTCACTCCATTCTGAACACTTTTGTGGAAACTTAGTTGTAGTATGTAAAATTAAAGCTGGGGTGTCTTGTTTTATACCTAAAGAAACAACAAAGTTTTAAAAAGCAAAACTAGTATTTGCATGTAATCGCGGAGAAAAAATGAACCACCCCTTCCTATGCAAGCAATTTTAACAGTAGAGAAAATTCAAACATGGCGTTTGACAGCAACTAACGTCTTCTATAAATTCAAATGCATAAAATTTGCATAAGGGACCGTCTTCATATTAAATTGAACACCAACTTCATAATTTCCAACGGAAACCCCCTATTCCGACACACAATTTCGAATCTATATCACAATTTAACTTCAGATACCGAATTTCATATCATTAGGTCTTACCTTTTCGAAGTTATGAGTACAGAAAGATTGGAGCTTCTAATCAGTGTTTTTATTAGGAGTTTATAATTTAGGAAGATATCCATTAGACTTTCATATGGATATCTTCCTAAATAATATTTCTATAGCGATGATATTTTGCACCATGTTTCTGTTAAACAACCCAAACAAAATCCACCTAATATTTTATTTTAAAATAGTTTTTAGTATGCAATAATAATTATTAAATTAAGGTTTCAAAAAATTATGAATTGAAACCTTCCTATATTTTGATGAGAATTGATTCAGGACTTCTAATATGACCATGCAAAATTTCAGCTCATTCCAATCGTTAATTTTTGAGTTACATTAAATTTTCCTCATTATTGTGATCTTAGGAGGCAACCAAAAGTTTAAAAAATTAAGACAAACCTCGATTAATAATTCTCAGATCATTTGCATATATAATTCTCCAATCCTTTTCACTTGCATAATAAATATAATAATTCTCGGATTGTTTGGACACACTGACAAACACGTTTGAAATAGTGTTCTAATTTGAAATTCCTGTAACTATAACTACAATTATTCTCGATCTAGAATTGACTGCAACTTTAACATTGAATATCTCTGGATATAAAGATAGTAGTCATGAAATTTCATATTTAGACTAATTTAACAATGCCGAATCTGATTAAGGGCATCAAAACATGGCGTTTCCATTGGAATTTTTTTTGCAAAATTTGATATGAAGACGGCCCCTAATGCATTTTTTTTTGCATTTGAATTTGTAGAGGACGCTATTTTTTATTGAATGATATCTTTGAATTTGCTCTTCTATGAATACTGCTCGAAATAAAGGGGGTGGTTCGTTTTTTTTCCGCAACTGTACAATTAGAATTTAATTCTATGAATTAATGACAATAATAGTATTAATTTAGTGCCACTTTAGTTGTAGCAAACTTAAACAAAAATTGTTTGAGATGTTTTCTACTTAAAGTTTTCTTAAAAAAGAAAAATGTAGATGCTTTTAAACAGTGAAATGGAAATAATTCACACTAGGTTTGAAATACATGCGAAAATTCATTTCAAAATTTGTACAAAAATAACAAAACAGTCACTTCAGTAAAATCTACAATACTTATAGAATATATTGGGGGAGTTTTACTTCAAAGGTCAAAGAAGTTTCTTAGAAAAAGTACCTCAAAGACAAAAATTCATTTTGGGAAAATTGAGTTTAAAATTCAAAAGTGGAGTTTATTATCAATCACATTTATATTTTTACAATTTGTAATAGGATTTGAAACAAAAATTAAGAATCACTTGAAATAGCATAAAATAGACTACCTAAATCTATAAAAATCTCAAAATCGATATTTTTGAAAAATTGAGTGCCAACTCACCTTAATTTAGTAATAAGCAAAGTGAAATTTTAAACTGGAAATCTATAAAGATATTGTTCAAAGGAATATAATCTAATGAAAGTCTGGAAATAGAAGCTATGAATTCTCTTTCCATTATCATTAAGATATAAATGTAAGAAAATTTTTAATGTGCATTATTAAAATTATAGCAATCATATAACACATTCTATTGTTAGTAAAAGATGATTTTAAAAGTAAGAATATGGATGTTTTGGATGTGCAAACATGGATAAGCATTGAAAACAAACTTAATACTGAAACATCAAGATTACCATACCTCGTTTTCGATTGTCAACTGCAATAAAGCAAATTGTATCATCATCAGGAAAGTATTTCATGGACCATGGTAACTCATCTATACGTTTGACAGGTTCATTGTACACAAGAGCAACTGCATAACGTGATGAGAACTTGACTTGTTCCATAGCCATTTTCACATCATCATCCTGATCTAAAGAATATAACTAAATTGAACTTTTTTAATGTCAAAATTACCATTAACAAGTGCTTATATACTTATTTCAACAAAGGAAATAAAAATTAATTTAACAATTTTCAATTAAAGTATCTGAGATTATTCAAGAGAATATGGAACAAAGTTATGAATTATCAAGAAATAATTCCAAGTCAAATCATCTCTTACAGTATGCATAAATATTTTTTGTAAATTAATTATTTATTTACAGATTGTAAAAATCATGATACTTAAAAGTGATATTGGCAATTTTTACTTTTAGGATTCATTTGTATATCAAATTTTTATTAATGATTTCATAGTTCAATGTTCTGTAAATAAAATTTATTATTTTATGCTCATGGTTCTATAATTCTTTTTAAATCAATGCTTTTCGCTGAGATATCTGAATAGTCATTAAATTTATTTTTTTATACTAAGAGGACAAATGTAATACACAGTGTGCAAATGCCATTTGGATTTGCTAGAGGGCACTAGTACACAGAGCAGCAGTAGGCCATCATCGTTTTAGACGTTGACTTCGTAAGGGTAACATGTATCAATTCACGAATGTTGAGATGACCGACATGCACTTAGCATATGGGGCAGTTAACAAAACCAAAGGAGCCACTGTAAGATTGTATTGTGAACAACTCCCACATATGTGAGATAAATCACCAAATGTTTTCACCTGATTTAGTGTGGAAACCAGAACATTCAATGGAATGTTGTAAAAGAATTACTGTCATGAACTGTAAAATTAGGGCTAGTAAAAAAGTTGCTCACATACTTGCTGTCTTTCATTACTGCACCTTAACATAAAATATCGCACACCTAGGTTCGCACTTTCAAATACACATCTCATTCTGAATATGGTTTAATTTGTTCCCAACTCCTTGGAAGTTTTGAAACACCCATAGCAGAAATTTATTTTATGAAGACGAATTAGACTTTAAAAAAAAATTCAGATTTTACTATCAATTAAGATATAAAAATTGGCAATTTTTGCTAAACTGTTTACAAGGTATGATAAAAGTTGAAAACTTGGCACATGATTGTAGAATGATTTTTTAACATACTTTGAACAGCCTATGACTTTAAAAATTAAAAAAAGAAATAACATTTAACAAAAAAGCTTATGCTTTTCCCTAAAACATTTTAAAATGTGATCCTATCTATCAGAGGTGGCAGCTATGCAATTTTGTACACTAAGAGATACAAAAAACATAACATTGGTAATTGATCATTGTTCTAAGCAGAATATAAATTAGACATTTATAATACAGAATATAAATTAGAGATTTATAATACACAGAATATAAATTAGAGATTTATAATACAGAATATAAATTAGAGAGATTTATAGTACACAGAATATAAATTAGATATTTATATTGTTGATTTAAATATAAAAAATTAGTTTGAAAAGAGAAACAAGCAAAGGCTTGAATTAAAGATGATTAAAAGTCAAATTTTATTTTGTAAGATTTTCACTAGACTTACTAATGTTTTGAAAATTCCCTTTTATATTCAAAATTTCAGGTACTGGTAATGTTAGAATAACAGCATCAAACTCCTTAACTGTTCCATTGCTTGCCTTAACTTCCCAAATCTTTTTGTCTTCCTTCAAATTTAGTTCTGTCACTTCATGTTGTAAGCATATTTTAGCATCTGGAATAAAATAAGATTTCTACAGATGTAGATAATGGGATAGATAAGTGGTTCCCAAACTTTACCAGTCCAAGGACTCTTGAAAACTAAAACTTTCTTGGACCTTTTGAGATTATAACATTAAATAGGGAATATGTAGACTTGCATAAGACCATAGTGATCCTCATTTTTTAACTTTATACAGGAAAAAATATTTAGACCTGTGTTAAATAGATTATAAAATATTCAAACTTCAAATTAGGGATGACAATTTAAAGTTCTAAAGCAGAGAAAGTTAGAGCTTTGAAATTAAATAAACAACAAATATAAAACAAACATTTTTGAGTTATGGCAGTATTGAAACTGGGGTGTAATAAGACAATGATCAGCCAATAGGAAATATTCCCTTAATTGCAAGAGCAGTTGCTCAGTTTTAAAATTATTTTTAATTATTGTTCATTTATATGATCATATATTAACATTCATAAGATTAAATATTAATATAAAATTAAATTTACCAGCATTGTCCAAGAAATGTTGAATCAGAGAGGATGTTCCTTCAGGAGCAACAAAATTCATTTTGGATTCAGATAGCTTTCTAAAATTTTCAATCTTTTGTCCAAGAGGTACAAGTTTATCTTTATCAAGCAAATCATCATAAAACCTGAATAAACATATCAACCTTTTAAAATACATATACAAAGTAATGCTAAATTTTGATAAGATATTGTGTGAAAAAAATAAAGTATGACAGAATCTACTTCAAAAATTCAATTTTGTCCTCATCAGAAACAATAGAGGTTATAATTGATCTGAAATGAAATAACTTTTCGGATTTTACAAATTAGAGTTATAAATTTAAAGTAATCATATTGCTTAGAGTTTGAGAGTTGTTACATAAGTTATAGAACAGCTTTTTAAAATCATCTCACTTTTAAAATGCATTAGGTTGATAAGGTCGTACATTACAAGATAGAAAAGTTTATTGTGTGGAATTGAATCACCAAGAATTGAATCCACGATTATAAGACTGCTTGATTGATACCACTTACCAAAGATGGATATAGTTGTAGTATATAACATAACATCATGTGTTTGTTAACTATAAAGATAGCTGTGATAGCCATTTTTTTTAATTTCAAGTTTTTAGAAATTGTTTTTAAACAAGGATTTTGTTCACTACTAAGGAAATTTGTTTGAAGTAATACAAGTAACCAGGGTATGAAAAAAATTATGATTTAAAAAAACATCAGATTTATTTGATTGAAATCAGATTTTTTATATTTAAATCGGTTTTTACGATTTTAATCAATTCCTTGCACATACAAGTTTAAATTTGTTGGACATGAGACACACAAATTACAGTGTAGTTTTTAGATAGTTTTGACTTATTTAAACATTAATATTTTTATATGAAACATTAATGTATTAAGAAATATAGCAGGGTAAATTTTTGAAAGATTAAAACGCGACATAGGAATTAGCAAAGTAAATCACATGATAGAGTAAATAGACAGTGCCAAGATGAGCAATGTCTTCCCATCTGGTTTTCAAAGGGTTTAGATTACTTTGAGTTTAACCAATTACCAGTGATGTGAATTTTTTAGACCCAGATAAATAAGGTTACCAGATTCCACAGACACCAAATTATAAACTTTTTTATTCATACAAATTTCAAAATTTTTTTGCATTATATATTTACCATATATGAATAAAATGCTTGGAATTACTTCAATTATTTTTATATAAAATAATTATTTGGTTCAAGACTTGCTTATGAGAAAAAATCATGTCACCAATAGAAAATAAAATAAAAGGAACTTGCATCTTGAATAATTCCTACTACTCATTCATTTTTAGCTTGCAAAAATAACTTATTGATGAAAAAATTGTTATTTTTGTAAGTTCAGTAAAAAATGAGACGACATGAAAATACATAAATTTGAAATCAAATGTCTTACAAATTCTTTGAGCATTGACAAGTATTTCATAGGTATATTTGAAAAAAAAAAGTTTATAAATAAAACAAAAACAATGAAGCTTTTCTCCATAGAACAAGTGTAATATCATTCCCCAGATAATGCCAATTCAGTGGAATATTGAGCTTGTGCAATAAAAAATTTGTCAATTCAAATTGCTCTCTATTTCAAACCATAATCTTTTCTCAACATACTCAATTATCAGATGAGTGAATTGACTTTTACATTCTAAATTTCAATTTCATAAACATTGAATAATTATTCTAGGAGGGTAAAGAATTCTTAGGAATCAATGCATAAAATTTCCCAATAAATTGAAATAAAAATTAACCAATATATTACACAAAACAAAATGAAACTATTAAAATTGCCAATTATAAAGATTTATGTGCAAAATTGGAATACTTTTATGATACGGACGAAAATCTTTTCGTTGTGAGTGCCTTTATATTTTTATTAACAGACTATAATACTAAATAAATAACTAGAACATCTTAAAAAAGAAAGCAAGTTACCACAATTTTAATAATTTGTGGTTGAATATATTTCAAGCATCTTCATTCATCACATGGTGAATGGTTTAAAATTAGCCATGTGCGATTTATAGTCACAAAGAATGTTTAAAACAAAACCAACACTGATGACCAGGCTTGTGAGTGATACCTATTGGTCAATGGCTCAAGATGAAACTACTTGTCTGGTAATTATGATCCCAATCAGAAAATACTGTTATTTAGTGTCTTCAAAGGAAGGATGATTTTCAATATAATTTTGGGGTGAACTCAGTACGAGCGAAGTTCTTATTTGAAAAACAAAACAAAAAAACATGCATCTTGTTCAGTATTTCATTCTCAATATTATTAAACATAACAAAAAAATGAAATTTAAAATTTGGATTTAAATCAGTGATTTTTAAATAAAAATTACGATTTAAATCGGCATACCCTGCAAGTAACATTAATCATATGCAGTGCCCTGGACTGTCATTACAGGTTCAAGACTGCATCAGACTACTCTGGTAAAACTTAGAAGCAGGCACGCAACATACGACTTGTAAGGAGTTGAAAACTTTCCACCTAGTCCACAACCCAAGCAATTGTTCCCATATTTCTGATTGTTTCTGTCTCTGGGACAGCTCCTGAACACGAGTTGCTTGCTGAGTGACTTGTAAAATATGATCTTTGGGATTTGGTCTAACTCGTATCTTGATCAAGGGGATTAGTAACAACACTTAAAAATATGTAACTTCAGGGTCATTTTAGCTTGCATTAATTTTATGTCACAGAAAAGCTGAAAGACAGTTTAAATCTGAAGTCAAAGAAATAAACGAATAAGTACAGTGCATGTACAGCTGGTTCCCCATGTTTTAAATATACCGAAGGTTGATCACATTGTTACTTTTTACTTTGGGTAGCATTCTGGAGCTAATTTTATTCATTCATAATTTTCATAAATATGTAAAATAATGTTATTACCAAACATTAAACAACTCACCTAGCATGGCTGCGGATAAACTCCAATGTGGCACTTACATACTGAGCACCAAAATCAACTGAGCAAGCTGAAGGATTATGTAAAGTGTAAAAACGTCCACCTGCATCAGATATCAAAATTAACTTCAAGGTATGCAAATGTATCATGATCAAATGCAAAATTTAACAATAAAAATAAAATAATCAAATACTAGAGTATTGTGTATTAAAATGCAAAATCAATGATAAACAATTTTCATTCTATTGCACTTTACCAACACATTTTATAACACAAGACATTCAGAAACAATAATAAATGCTGATAAAGTACAGGAAAAACTATGAAATCCAAAAATGTCAAAATGCAGTATTTGAAAAAATCAATCTTTTCACTTCAAACAAAGTAAATTTTAATTTACATGGCATGTGACAATGAGCAGTGGCTTTATCAATCCATAAAGGTGGAAGTCTTTTTAAGGATGAACATGTCACGCATTTTAGAAAAATTCACATTTGACCAGGTTTTTGTCAAGATTCAGTTGATCTTAGACTATAATGGAGGACACAGTAGGATCGAACATTTTTACATATGGTACAAGTAAGGTAAGGTTCTGAGGTCAAAGTTTTTTCCCCCAAAGTCTGACAAATGACCACTCAGTACAAAAGGTAAAATGATGGCTACTTATGAAGGAGCACTGAATGGCTCCTTCATAAGTAGCGATAAGTAAGAAGTGCTATGACTACTATACACAAGCTAGGCAGTGTACTTGTAAGTAAAGTGCTCTTGTTTCATTTCTTTATCAAGAACATTTACAAGATATCACAGGGTGCAGGTCAGAAGAATTATGCACCTACTGTAAAGAACTAATGTACTGCATTTTATGGTAGCTGAGAAATTTTAATTTAATGTTTGGTGCAAAAGAAATTACAGTATCCATCTTTTTTTATTGATTGTAGCCCCTAGCTTTGTAAACTATGGGATAATAATTCTATTTAGAAATATCCATCCAAATCAACATCCTTGAGATGAAAAGTTCATGGATTTTAATCTTTTCTATAACTTAGGATTATGTATTATTTGAGGCATACATCTAAGTGCCCCATCACAACTTCTATATCTCCCACTCACCTACTTTTGTAAATGTTAGAGGCCAAGAAAACAGCCTTGTGGTATGGCTGACATTAGATTTTTATGGTTCTGTTGTAACAGTTGACTAACACTAAGAGCTTTAAGTGTATTGTACATTTTTCATTCTATTTTGACACCTAGCAATTTGTCAAATAGCAGCAATATAGGTTTTGACTAGGATTTTATGAATTTGCAACCTTTCTTCCATCAAAAGTTATCAATTACTAACAAGTAACACGACTCCTACGTAATTTCCTAGTTTCTAAAGCTATTTTAAGTCACTTAATGGTTCAAGTTTAAAAAACTACTTGCATTTGACGTATGAACGTTTTGTTAAATATAGACACGACTCCAACTGTAATTAAAATTACTGTTATGGGAAATAGAAATTCTCTTGTTACTATTCATGAAGTTGAAATGATAGATTACAAGTAATCATCAAAAATGTGTTACTTAGTGAACTTTTTGAGAATTTAAGTGCTATTAAACGATTTTAAATAATTCAAAAACGTAAATATCTCGATGCACACGTAAGATGTTAGCGAAACAATTATTTACACAGCAAATACACAAATTAAGAGCATAAGTAAGAAATGCAACTTTGATATCTTTGTACTAAAATAGAACTAGACCTCCAGATTTATGTATTGTGGATGACAGTGTATAAAAGTGAAATATGCTTTCAAATTTAATAGGGTTACAAAGTTAAAGATTAGATTTCAATACCAATGTGATTCTCTCTTTCCCATATTTCAATATCTGCTGAAGCTTCGTGCTTTATAAGGCTAGCTGTCACACTACCAGTCAGCCCACTACCAACAATCAATATTTTAGAAATAATAGCTTTTTCCATGTTTTTTAAGTGTCACAAGAATTCTATTTGCGATGACTGAGCTTGGCGAAATTAAAATTAAGGAAAGTTAATAATTCGAATGTTTACTATTCAATTTCAATTTTATAAACATTGCATGCACGCTGCCATATTTACAAAATGTAATTCCTCTATTGCCATATCAGCAGAAATTCTACATTTTGATAAATATTGCTTAAAATTTCCAGTTAAGAAAACATTTTGCGTTTTGCAAGATGTGTAACACTACAAAACAGTATGCTCTATGTTTTTGCTGATATTAAAGTTTTCATTACACAATAATGAAGTTATACTACTCACTCTACAGAATTTAGAAATTTTTCAGATTTTTTTGTCACCAAATTATTGAACAAATCTGGCAGCAAAGCTATTTGTTTTGTTTTAGCGTACGCTTTTACCGTCTGCGTCTGTCTTCATTTCATGTGATTCATTGTTCTTTCTATTACAGAGATAGCCGGTGTTTTCCTAAATTTTATTTTGATCCGAAAAAGTTAAAATTGGTATAGATAGTATCATTTTTAGCACGAAACATTGTCATGATAATATACTGTAAATTATATGATCTAAAAACATAGGATGGGTTTATGTATAAGTCGATGCTATACTGAAGTTCGCCGCTTGAGGTATAAATCAAAATACTAACTTTTATGAAAGAAAATATAAATACGTTATAATTTTCTCCGGCATTCCTTGTACATTTTTTCTGCACACTTATTCTAGGAATGTGCAATGCGGAAAAATTTACAAGGGAAAATTTTTGAACTCCTTAGTTTGTCACCGAAACTTACACAATTGTGAAAGTGAAATATTGATTTTTTTTGCAAAACTTCGCGAAATTTATATTTATCTTTTATTAAATAAAAATCTAAAATTCGTTTTGTGCTAGATAATAGAAAAGTTTATTCACAATATGCTACGTTATTTTTATCATTATTAAAATTGTCATCTTAAATTTTCTTTCTACATTCAGATTTTTTGTTTCATGTTAAGGTGAATCAAAACAAAAATTTTTTGCATGGAAGCATTTTATTTCTTCTGCAAATGCAGAGCTACAACTGATCAAAATTTTCAATATCAAGGAAATTGATTTTTCTTTCCATCTTATAAGCTTAATCTCTGCCAAGTTCATTGCATTCATACTTCACATGGAAAAAAAGCAGAATTACGAGGAATTGAAAATAAAAGTGGAAATTTTCAATTTTTGTGGAAAACTTCGAAATTTTAATTTTTTAAAATGATTTCATGATATTTGGAATTTTGTGGAGGGGAAAAATTGATCCTTCAATGAGATTAACTCATAAATGCATGCATTTTTATTCTGTGAACATTTGTAATTTGTGCGGAAAATCAATTAACATTGCTTGATTTATTTTCCTGCTCATAGAGGAGAGTATTGAACGTTCGACCACATGTGTATCTTAAATTAAATATCTATCTAGTGGAAAAGTTTGATATTAAGTAAATGTAATTGATATTTGTGACACATGGTGATTTTTTCTGTGTTGGTGACCATTTCAGCTTTTCAAATTTCATGTTTGACTTATTTTTCTTTTTTTCCATGTTGAGTAATTTTGTAGGATGAGTTTCATTTGAAAGAAGAAACTTGTTCCACAAAAGGTAGGGATATTAGGAAAGAAAAACAAAAAGCATCATGCTACTGAAGAGTTTTAAGTATTAGCTATGAATATCATGTAATATAAAAGATAAAAGCTAACTGATGAACTAAAACAGGATGACTTGGTTTTTGTCAAATATGAGTATGTTTGTGATATTTTTGAAAATGATGTACAAAGAAATTGTCTAGCCTATGTGCAATAAGTGATTCTAAACACCAGTTAACACACTGATATATTTTCCAGTGGACTTTACCACTTACTCTATCTAACACAGTATAAGTTTTTAAAATATTTCAATAAAATATATTGATTTCTATTTAATTTATGTTACAATTTATTTAATTAATGTACCTTAAATTTAATAAAAATGAGTTTTATTAAGATGAACTTATTGATTCACAACCAAAGGATTAAAACAAGTAAAGAACAGCTCGAAAATGGTCTTATTCTAGGTGGTTCGTCTAATGGTCAAAGATACTATGTACCTTGGACCAATTAACATTACTTACAAAAATATTTTTTCTGAAGTATGCCAGTATACTTACATTAAAAAAAATTTAATAGGTAAAAGTTTTCTGTATTTCTGGCACAATTCTTGAGAAAATTATATCCTGCATAAAATTTATACAGTGAAACTTTGTACAATATATAACTGCTGTAGGAATTTTTTTTTGAACTCTCTAGAGAAGTTGAGGAATTTTCTTTACATTATTGATTATGAACTTTGAATTTTTTGTAACTTGATTTTATCTATGTATTCAATTTAAAATGGTTTTCTGTAGTGTAATAATATAATATTTTTTAGTTGCTGGAAAGCAAAATCTGGCATCGAAGACAGAGACAGACTAATAGATGTAAGACAAATATATAATTATGTGAAAGTTGTGAATAAATTTATATTGAAGTATTTTCTTATTTTATGAATGAGTGATTTGTGAAGTGTGATAGCTATTTTAAACAGGTTTGAATGTTGGTTTTTGAGACTTTCTGTCTTGTTACTAGCAATAAGAGTTCATGGTAAAATCATTGTTAACTTTGTAGCCTTGGCATGATTTCAATTTTTTGTCATCAAGCTGTGCTTATATGGTAATGGCTAGCATTGCTGATATGGCACCAATCTGACAAATTTTGTAACCCCACCCTATATTGAGATTTAACTGCATGTCGTTTATTTTTATTATTGCAGGTTTATTAATACACTTTTATCTCTTTCAGTTTGACATGTTCCTAGATGATGTAAGTCTTGAATTTTATTTAATCCTATTGATATTCACACATTTGAAGCTCAATTTTTTTACTTATATATGTATTAAATGCTGATAACTTTGTAGATATTCAGATTTAGTGTACATAATTTTATGGATGTAACGTATAATTAGTTTGGAGGTTTTAAAATTGTTGAATTTTTTTAAACAATGGTAAATTGTGTGACCTAAGGAAAAACTTTAGCATTCAATTAAAATGTAATTGCCAATTTTGAAAGAAAAAAGTTCCATTGATTAAGATTTGTTTTAATTCACTCTAAAACATTCAGTTTGTACCTAGCTTAATCATATTAATTTTATTTATAAAAATGTGGATTAATCCTTTCATATATAATTGTATGTGTGTTTATAGAAGTCTGTGTTGATACAATATTTTCTAGTTTTATTAAAAATAGCTGACCTCAATATGATAAAATAAAATTCAGATAAAAAGTATGAAGAACAGTTATTTCATAAGGAAAAAATAATCATAATTCCTTTACTACTAAGGAGGTATTTTGCTTGAGTGAACTCACATAATTTTTTTGCCTTTCATTTTCATCTTTTTGCCCTTTTGTTTTTTGACCAAGTACCCTTCTACACCAAGACTTGTAAAGATTATGCAGTAATGTATAAAAAATGATTCTTTAAAGTACAGTGTGTTTGATTTGATACTTTTGGAGAAGAAATTTGAGGTCTATATAACAATAAATATCTTTATTTGAATAACTGTCTCCTAAATTGGCTTTTATAAGTCATCCCAAATATATGGATGATCAGAAAGATTACCATGAAGCATTGGAAATTGTGTGCTAGCTATTAAAGTGATTAGTGACCTAACTAAAAGTAATATAGTGCATTCATAAGCCATTTGAATAATTTTGTGGAATCAAACAATCAATCGCGGAACATATCCAGATTGCAAATCCAAATTTGGCAGGCCTATCCTTTGTATCTATTAATGCTTAATATTTATTTCATTGCTTTATTATGTTCTGCTGTTTTAATCAAATAACCTTTTATTTCTTTGTTATATACCTTGTAATACCAAAATACTAGAAACTTTTGGGTTCTTGAGCTACCTCTAAATATTGATTGTTTTGATTCAAACCATATTCTTAGGTTTATACCTAAAAGTAACCACTTTAAAAGGTAAGAGTAATAAAATGTTTAAAAAATCAATTAGGGTTCTTTAAGGAATACCCTAGTGAACTGATATTAAGGGATGGACAGACAAAAAAAAATCAATTTTCCATAATAGATATTGAACACATACCATACTATGCTAGTGGTTTAACTCACATGCAAATTGATGCTGTAATGAACATGACAAAAGAATAATTTTTGTGTGTTACAAACTTTCTGAAAGAAGTACTAAAATATGTATTTTTATCAATGAATTTAAGCTGAAAGTGAGTTGCTTTACTATATCTTTTAATGTTGAGGAATAAATATATTGTTTGGAGCAGGGGGGGATTTGAAGTGTTAACTGACATTAAAATCCTGTTTTAACTTTAAGATTGATACTTAAAAAAGCAATGTTTAAGTGTGTAGTTTTATTTTATTTTTTGAGGCAAACTAAAACTTTTCAACTACATATCCTGGAATTTCTTATATTTATTTAAAAACTCTAACATTTTTAAAAGTTTAATGTGTTCCTCTTACTTTAAAGCATTTATATTCATAGTTTTATCAAATTTTCTGTGTTTTACTGTGCAAAAGCAATATTTTATATTTTATCCCCAAAAAGTACTTTTTATATTTTACTTTATAATTTCATTTCAGCAACCAGCTCCTAGACCTCTCAGGTAAATCTTTCATTTCTTACTTACCTTTTTATTTCTACTTTTGATATATTTTAAACTCTTGAACATTTTAATGTTTTAGCTTTTGTCTTTTCATTTTAAATGAAACTGTCATGGATCTTGAGCAGTTTTTTGGAACAGTCTTTCACCATCGTGTGTTTGGTGCAACTTGTCTGATTTTGAACCATGTACCACAATACCCAAATATCCATTCCTTAGTTTCATCACAGTCGAATTTCATTCTCCTGTTGCTAAACCACTGCAAAAATATTTGAAATATGCTATTTGTTTGATTCAGTGTTTTCAGATCGTCTTATTTGATGAATAATAAAAATTGATAATTTTATTAAGTAATTTAATGCATATTTTAATCTTTAGTTTTTGAGTAATCACATGTGTATATTTTGTATCCCTCTGCGGATTAAAATTATTATCAATAGTTATCTTGAACTCCTGGTGCATAATTTGGTATTTAAAGTACTTTGCATCTGGTTTTCTTTATTTTAATTTTTTGAATTGGAACTTATGTAATTTTGTAATACAACACATCCATGGATGCTGTTTTGCTATATGCAGATTTAACCACAAATATTTACTTTTATTTTGTTAGCCATGCTATGCAATTTTTGTGTTGGATATATAATTATAGAATTGAAAATATTTATATTTTTCTTGACTGTTTGAGTATTGCTTGTGTTTTATGTATGCTTTAGCTTTCTGTGCTGTGATTTGTATTTAAAAGTTTGGAATTTTCTTTAGCATATCATCTTGGTTGAGCTGTGTGAGAGGTCAGGTAAGTTTTGCTTGTTTCCTGTCTTTTGTTCCACCTTTGTTGCTAACAGTGGTGTACGTAAATTAGCAGGTCAAACATTCCCAGTAGTGGTTAATGCATTATTTTAATAGCTATTATGTAGTTTTTGATATTTTAAAATTAGTAACATTAAAAAATATTTAAGAAATTGATATCTTATTACTTTATGTTAAAATGTGTAATAAAAGAAAATCACTAACTACTATTCTAAAATTTTGTGCTATCACTTATTTCTCAATTTTATTGCTGTTCATGAGCATGCTGTCACATTTTGAATTTAATACTTTATTTAAGATCACTTAAAAATCCTTATCATTGATTTTTACTGTATCATTATGGCAGAAATGCCTATAGAACAAGGAAAACTTCCATATTACTTTATATGAAAAAATTAACACCAGAAAAATCCAAATGTTTTCTACATGCTAGTAATAATGATTTTATGGATATTTTAGACCACCATTAATTTTCAGTATGTACATCATTTCAAGCATATGTAGCCTTTGTTTGACAAACTAAAACAAACTTTAAGGATAATTATTATTAAAGGATAAAATTTTGAAGATTTATTTGGCTGTAAATAAGTACTACATTATTATTTTCCACTTTTATGTTACACAACACTTCATACACTGCTGAATACTAGTGCAAGAAAATTAAAAGTCCTGTATTTCTATTTTATCTCCTATTTCAAATTTGTTATCTTTGTAATTTGTATGTTTACCTTACCATTTGTTTCCCCCATATATGTGGCTTTTAATTTCTAAGAATTATTCTACAGATCAAGTTATTAAAAAATGTTTTTCAGTGATATTTAGAATATTTTAAATTTTGTTTTATTAAATGCATTTGTTAGGTGAAAATCTGTTAAATATATCCAACTTTATACATGTGTATTTAGTTACTTTTATTTTAAGTTTTCTGTGTTAAGTTATTAAGAGCATGTTTTTATTTTGTTTTCTTGAGTTATATTTTTGTTAATTTTCAGTTTGTTATCACTTGAGCATGAATTACAATCTAGTGATGTATCATTACTTCAAGATTCAGATGGTGAAGATTCAGATGTATTATTTCAGGTATTTTTTATGAAATCATGTGTTTACTTTGAGTAAAACAGGCATCAGATTAACTTCAAAGGTTATTTTTTTATGAATCATAGGTAACTTTCTATTTATGATTAAGTAGTTTTTAGTTGAAGGTTTGTTAAATTTTTCTATCAAAAGAGGTTTCATGAATGTTGATATAGTTTTTCAAATATTCTGATTAAAACATGAAATTTGAAACCTTGAAAAGGTTTTTTGTATTACTTTTTTTATGGTAATCGTAAATTTTTTTTATGAAAATTAAAAAAACCTAAAATTGATTTTTTTAGAACTTACGGAAATTAAGAATTGGACTATTTGGATACATGCTTTTTCTCTATGTTCCTTTATTAAATTTCCAGTTATATGTTCATTCCCTAATTTTTAATTATTGATTTGTTTTTAAATTGCATAAACTTTAAATTTTCATTTAGCAAGTGTTGTGGTGAAACAAACATTTGTTTTAAACATGCAAACACTAATCTTAAGTATAACTTGACTCATTATATAATTTTTATAACCAAAGCACTTCAAGGCTAGATAGATTTTAACACATAATTATTTATGAGATGTAGAAGTTGGCCCCATTGACATATATAAATGAATTTAATTAAAATATGCATCATTTGTGAAATAGCTTGACTGGATAAAAATGTGTTAAATTATTCAAGTGGGAATATTGAGAGTAAATTATCAAGGTATTAAATTTACTATCTATCCTTTTTCTTACCTTGTTTAAGACCTTGGTAAAAATTCCCAATGCATTTAGCCATTAAAGTACTCATTAAAGTCGGATCTTGGGTTACATAAATTGAATAACAAAATTTTGGGTTTATGAATGTATGGAATGAATTACAGTTATGGAAGCTTGTGTTTAACTTTAAGTTTTAAAAATACTTTAAAATTGTGATTTGAATAAGTAATTATAGTAGAGTGAAAATGCTACTAATTTAATTCAATATCAAATGATAAAAAAATTATTATACTAGAAAAATTCTTCACTTAGGGTATTTAGTTACTTTGATAAAGCGATTAAATTAAAGTGATTAAGTTTCAAAATTTGATCCCGTTGACAATTTTCCATTAAAAAATGAAATGCTCTGAAACATTTATGCTTGAAAATGTATGTGTCTGCTTACCATTTCAGAAGATTTAAAATATTCAACCAAAATATTTTCAACTGGTTGGATTTTAATTAAAATTAAATGTGTAAAATGAAGTCTTGTTTCATAACTTATTATATTTTTATTGAACTTGTATAGCTTGGAGTTGACAATGAAGAATTAGAGCTTCAGGAAGAAGCTGCTGCTGCTGAAGCTTGCAAAGAAGCTGTAAAAATAAAAGAAATAGCAGAAAATTCGACACAGTTGATTAATCCAGCAAAGCTTGCCTTGGATAATGCAGCTTTATGGAAGCTGTAAGTCATGTGTATCTATATACCTTCAGTTTTGTGAATGAACTAGTATCGATTATTTTAAACAATAATATAAATTGTTTGAAAGATTTAAAATTGAACTTTTAGGTAACTAAACTCTAAAATTAATGTGTAAACTTCTGTGGAAATGTGTTATTTTTTTAAATAATAATTTTATTTAGAAAATTATTTATGATTGTAACACAGACTAAAATCTAAGATATATTGAATAATTCATATTAGTGAAAGTGGTTTTTGTTTTATTAATTTTTACAGTATTTATATCTCATAATAAAAATATAAGGGTACTCATAAGTAATGTCAACTTTTGGCTTGTTTCTTAGGGTTGCTATAACATTGAGCTCATTCCATTTTGGTTAAAGTGTATACACGTTGTGCTTTCAGCTGAGATTTTTTAGATAGTGTTAAATATCCTTTACGATATGAATAACAGTAAACCTGGATCTCATATTAGACATTGTATGCTTCTTCAGTTTTATTGCTATCATAAACTACTGAAACTGCAATTTATGCAAATTGTTTAGATGTTTGCAAGTGCCAACGATGGTTCAACAGATTTTGTAGTGGCAATTTTGGCCTTGATGATGCCACAAGAAGTGGTCGTTCAGTTCAATTTGATAAAGACGTTTTGCGGGCTTTTATGGAACAAGATCCAAGCCAAACAATTGAAATTTCAGAAAGGATGAATGCTTCTTGGTCAACAGTTCAACACCACTTGAAATTCATTGGAAAGTTTCAGCATGCCAGTGCATGGTTACCCCATATGCTCAATGATGAGAACAAACTGCGAAGGTCCTCCATATGCAACTTGCTCATAAACCGTCATAAAAAAACCCAGTTTTTTGACCGTATCATAACAGGTGACGAGAAATGGGTTCTCTATAACCCAGTGAAGAAAGAACAATGGCTTTCCACTGGTGCATCACCGAAAAAAATTCCAAAGCCCAATATCAATGGAAGCAAGATTCTCCTAAGTGTTGGTGGAACATTCATGGCGTGGTTCACTTTGAGCTGCTTAATGTCAGAAAAACCATTACTGCAGTTGTTTATTATGGTCAACTTGACCGATTGAAAGCAGCCACTACAGAAAAACATCCTGTTTTGATCAACAGGAAAGGTGTTATACTCCAATATGTTAACGTGAGACCACATGTTGTGAGAATCAACAAAACATTAGAGAACACGGATGGGAAGTTCTCCCCATTCTCCATACTCACCTGATCTTTCCCCATCTGATTATTATCTTTTCAGATACAGTACTTTCTTCCTGGAAAAAGAATTCAATTCTTATGAAGAAGTCAAAAACGCATTGGTTGAGTATTTTGGCCACAAATCCCCAGAATTTTTTAAAGCTGGGATAGAAAACTTGATACCCAGATTGGGGAAGATCATAGGAAACTATTATGACTACATAGTAGATTAAATACCGCATTCTAAAATAATATACAAAATTTACATCTTGCAATAAAAACGACATTATTTATGGGTACCCCCTAATGCTTAATACTAACTAACTTTTGTAAAGTAGATAAGTAAATAATATTTATGATTTTGAAAATCAGTTTAGATAAAGGATATTCGCACCATGTCTTTTTAGATTGAGTCATTCAAATAAGTAAATTTTTAGTGTTCTATACTCAGAGATTAATCCCATTCTTGAGTTTTCCGTTTCCGTTTTCCGTTGCTGAAATAAATAAATGTTTTTGTTACTTAAATTAAAATTTATTGTTTGAAATACTTAATATAAATGATGACAGCATATAGTTAGTAAATTCTATTTATATAAATTAGTTCATGTGATCTGGGTTATCTATAACAATTGTAATAATGATTCAATTTTTTTCAAACAAAGATTTTAGCTTTTAAACTAAACATTTTGGCTTTTAAATTTACTAATATACTTAAAAACTTGACAGTGGAAATAATTTTTTATCCTTTTGGTTTGTTTACAGTAGTTTTCCAAGTGGGCTCAGCTTGGCCAAATATAGCCCTTGTGCCATAAAACCCGAAAGCAACCAACCAAAGTGTTATATTTATTCATATTCAGTGAAGTTGTAGTTTAATTCTGTTTTTCAGCTTAGAAAACTTGTGTTGAAATACTATTCATAGTTTTGTGAGATTTGTATCTCATATTATACTGCTTGAATTGTAAGAATTTAATAATTTTGTTTTTAAACTTCAGTGAAGGTTTTTCTAATGATGGAAAGGCATTGAATGATCGAGAAAAAGGTATTTTTATTTTATTTCTGTATGCATATATTAATGTTAAAATATTGAAAATAGTTTGATTCCAATATATTTTTAACCCTGATCACAATCTATCTCAAGATATTTTATGATTGAATTCTTATTAAAATTAAATAATTGAACTTGATATTAATAGGCACAGTATGATTTTCTTATGAAAATGTGCTATTTATGACGTCAAATCCAGGCCATTAGTCTTTGAAACAGCTACAGTGTGACAGATCCTGTATGACCCCAAGTGCTATTTATGAGTCAGAAAAATTTCTAAGCTCTCTTGTATTTCTGCTTTTGTGCCTTGAAACCCAATTATGTACCTTATATTTCTGATTGCAGAGAGGAAATTAATACACTATAATTTTTTTAAATTTTTGTTTGCAAATGACAACTTGTTAACCATGCTGTTTACAATGATATTTGTTGTAAAATTTTGGATCTTATATAATTTTGAAAATTATTAAATTTATCATTGAATATAACTTTTGTGATTATATTTAAACATGGGGCACTGATTTATTTGAGCTTAATGCTAATTTTTAATCCTAAGCTGAAGACTAGCTTAAATTTTTATAAAAAATATTTAAAAACAAATAAAATTTAGAAAAAAGAGAAAAGATGGAGTAAAGGCATCAAGTATTTGTATTCATTCAAATAAAACATTAGATTTTATAACAGCTTATATCCTAAAGTTAAGTATATGTAACTAAACTATTGAAATAAATACTCTTTTACATTGTTATACCCTTAAGTACAGTTTAAATATGCTGTTGAGGTCCATAATTTTTATCATGTTTATTAATGTTAGCAAAAATCAGGTTGAGAATTTTTAGATCAATGTTTTTTCAACACTGGAAACAAGTTTAAAATATAATTTATTAACACATTGACTGCTGATCTCACGCCAGCGTGTGATTTGGCGTTACCAGTGAACGGCCAATCATGCGCAGGAGCGTTGTATGGGGTGATGTCTCAGGTGCCAGTCACGCTCAGGCGCAGGAAAAGCTACGCCTCATTGTTTGTTCTCCAGTTCAATCGGCATTACGTTTTGGGTATGTATGCTGGTATTGGCGTGGAGTGAAGGTTGGAAACTAGTTATAAAGGTGTGTGGTTTCTGATTTATTGCTTTGTAATATAATCTTGTAACATGAGTTGTACAGATGATAGTTCTGCAGGGCCTTCGCGTGCAAAGAAAAGAAAGTTGCAAAATAATAAGCTAATTGCTGATGAAATTGCAAATGTGTTGGCTGAGCTATCGGACGAATACCCGAGTGATTTTAGTTTTGACAGTGACGAGGAATTCTTTCCTCCCAAAGATGCCCAGGTGTCGGATTCAGAAGATTTCATGACAATGCCCGTCCACACACGGCCAATCGAACTCAAGAGCTGATCGGATCATTTGGCTGGGAACAACTTGATCACCCTCCGTACAGCCCCGATTTAGCGCCCAATGACTACCACGTGTTCCTGCTTTTGAAGAGGCATCTGGGTGGTCAGCGCCTCGACACGATGACGATTTCAAAACGACCGTGTTGCAGTGGTTTTCTAATCAGGCGGCAGATTTCTACGAGGATGGTATTCAAAAGCTGGTTGTATGATACGATAAGTGCCTTAATATTGGTGGGAATTATGTAGAAAAGTAGATTAAAGTACAGGCTTTCATGTAAAAATAAAATTGTTAAGAAAAGTCTACTTGTTTTATTTTTATTTCAAAATGGTACTTACTTAAAAACATGCCTCGTATAAAAAACCGTAATTTCTCCTTCAGTAATTTCCTCCAGATCACGTTTTTAGGGAACGGGCGCGAGACGGCGAGTCGCTGGGGGGTTGTTGAGCGAAGCGAGCAGGGGCGGAGCCCCCTAGTATACATATATGTTTGTTTGTGATAGTTTCATATAAAAATAATGCATATTGTTACTTATTTTTCTTTTTTTGATTTATTTTTACATGTCACGTGCCAGCGCGTAATGTGGCATTTGGGAAATAATTTTACCTCCAGTGCCAATCACGCGCTGGTATGTAGTGATAAAATTTTATAATTAAAGGCTTATATAATGCTTAGCTATCAGTGTGATACATATAATCATCTTTTATTACCACTTTTAAATTATATTTCTTATAATAAGTAAGTCAGCATATGGGTAAAACCTTGCTTCAATGTTATGGCAATAACTATTAACACAACCTCACGTGACCGGCAGTCAGTGTGTTAAAAAGATATCTTAAATGTTAAAATGTCTTAATTTATTTTATGTACTTGCAGGTATGAACAATTTGATATCAATAACTTTTGTTTCAGGATCAATGTATTACTTTATGATGTACTGTTTTTTGCAGTGTAATGCCAAATATTTTTTATGTGCTTTACTTGGTTATACAGTTTTTATATAATTTCTTTCCTATCTATTTACAAAGGTTTTCATTTTAATGAAAAGCATTTGAAAGATCGTGCAAGTTGTAGCAGTCCATCGTCTTCAGCAGAGTTAGAATGGGAGAATGAAGATGGTAAGTAAAAATGAAAGTTTTCATGGGTCTTATCTTATGTCGTCAGAATTAAGCTTGCTTTATTTCTTATATTTGAATTCAACCTAAATCAACTATTATGTACCTATCATCTGCTATGGAGTGTTTCTAGTTTCTGATAAATAAAAACTGTACAAAGCATTTGCCGGGAGAAATATTTGTTTATTATGTCATGAAAAATGGCATAAAACTTTTACAAAAATGAACATTTCAACCTGATTTGAGTTTTTGTTTGCATTTGCTTTGAAGATAATTTTAATCCTTTGGCTTTTTTTAGAACATAATAATTTTTTTAATTGAAAAGTATTTTTTGCTTTAAATTATGGATTGTTTTCTGTGAACAATTTAATGGTGTAATTCAACTTTTGAATAGGAGGTAAGATTTTTTGAATAGTTAAAATATAATGTAAAGAACATAGATGTGAGATAAAATAAAATATAAGTATTTTTCATTTTATCATAAGTATCCTTCATCAAGGAAGGAATGTACTTTAATTAATTATAAAATTAAAATGATACTGTAAGGTTAATGCTATGGTGATAAGCTATTGATTAACCTATAGAAATCAATCAAATTGGTTAAACTTCAGAAATTGAGAATTTTGTTGGATTTTTTCATTTTTCAAACCAGTGTCAGTTAGGTATTAATATAAGACAATGTTTATTATCTGAATTTAACATGCAATGTTGATATAAAAAGTATCAATGAATGCAATATGTACCTTTATCATTGATTTTTGCCTAGGTTAAATCTATGCAAGTTAAAAAGTTTAATGCTACTTTTTCTTCGAAAATTAATATAATTTAACTATAATTATTATGCTAATTCAGTCATTTCCTTTGTCATAAATCTAATATCATCAATTGTTTGAATTCTGCATGTCATTTCCTTTATGTTACATAAATTAACTTTTCAGTTAATCATAAAGAGGCTAGCTGTTTTATTGAAATAAGATTAATACAGGATCACTTATTGTTTGCTATTCAAGTGCTTATCTTTTGTGGAGTAATCATAAAGAATGAGTATGCATTGAAACATCCTTGACATTCTTCACTGTTCATGCATTGAGATTCAGAAGCATAATACAATTTGAAATATTCAGAGAATGTAAGTCAATTAATAAATCTCACAATTCAAAAATACAACTCAGTTATCATAAAAACTCAGAATTGAATTAAACTCAGCTCAAAACTACATATTGCCCTCAAGAGTACATCTTTTTAGGTTTGTAGAAGTAGCACAACCTCGAGATACTTAAGTGATCTGTCCTTCCTTTTATTTTACCCTGGCCTACCCTTTTACCTCTTTGCTTTTTTCCTACCTTATTGTCTTGTGTTTGTCTCAGCTTGGCCAAATATGGTCCTTCTGCCACAAAACCCAAAACTAATCAACCAAAACTTCATATCAATTGATAATTCTAAATGGAACTATAAAACTAAATATTATTAGGGTTGCCATATATAGAAAATTACGTATTGATGGTTTAATTATACTATCATGCACGTTTTCACTAAGTTTCTGTATAAATATTACTTGCGCTTTCTACTTACTTTATCTTAAATGTTATTTGAATTACTCATTTCTTTATATCTATGTCATGATTTAATATTATTTATTAGGCACAATTTCTCATGAAAGTATTTAAATATAATGTTATCCAATGAGAGCGAGGATAATTTGAATATAACTAACCAAGGTAGAGTGAGTATAACAAGTGATCCACATGTGTGATGCCTTTTTTACATTAATATGATATTTCAGGATTATCTCCAGTGACCCATATGCCAGGGCAAGATGAGTTGTCTTCAGACACAGCTAGCTGTTCTCAACTTTCTACACCTGTTTCTAATGGAAATGAAGAACTTGAATGGGATGGTCATTTCACTAGGTAAAACATTACATCTCTATTTTTCAGATGGCCATGGTAGCCCAGTTGGAAGAGCAATGGATTAGCAACCAGAGTGTTGCGAGTGCAAAACTCGGTCTCGCCAAAGACCATTGTGTAAATGGGGCTGGTGTATATTAAATCTGTCGTGGTCTTGAATCTCCTCATGTTCGCATGGTGTAGAAGTTTGGAGAGGGGTGCCAGCTCAGGCTGCTTTTAAAGTGACCCCGTTATCTGACCGTTCAAAATTATGAGACGTTGTCCTTGGATTTTTCCCTTAGGGATTGATCCTGAACTTTCACCAATAGCCTATTGTGTTGCTCCAGTGTGACATTAACTACCTACCTATTTTTCAGCTTCTCAATTTTGACAGACTTGCAACTAATTTACTGTATCATTTTCAATATTGTATTCATACATGTGCAGTCTTCAGATAACTCACCGTGGAGCAGGTTCTGTTAATTTTGTTACCGAGTTTGTATCATCATTTTAAAGTGATTCCAATTCTGCTATTTATGTGAAGTTTTGAGTTTGAAAAACTTTTGCTTTAAAAGCATTGCTATTTTCTCTCTCAGCTCTGAGATTTTTTAGCTAAACTGATATTTGAATTAAAATAATGGAACTCAAGTGATGGGCTTATAATCAATATATCTAAAAATACTCGATTTTTAAAAAATATATGAAGATATTCTTTAAAAAAATGTATTCAAACAGGACAGACTTGCTTCCAAAGTTTTTGTGAAACATTTTTAAGTGGCCTATATTTTAGACACAAATTCTTAATAAAAAGGTTCTTTGATTTTTCATGTAATTAATCATTTATTGTAGTATATTGTAATAAAAGATTTAAATGTAATTATAAATTGATTTTAGTTACATTTTTAATTGTAAGCTGGATAGATTGAAAAGAATTTTTTATTTATTGAGATATAAAAAATTTAAATTTTATGTTTTCTTTTTGTGCACACACAACTGGTCAGTTTCCTAAATTAATATGGGGTCAGTGAGATGGCCTACTGTGCTAGCAACCTGCAAGTTGTACGCAATGCAGGTTCAATTCCTCACTGGGTGTTTTTCTCTCTTCAATGTCAGTAAAACTTTCCTTGTGTGGGTACGTTCAGCTATGTGGTGTTACTTGGCACAGCTTGGCTAAATATAGCCCTTGTGCCATAAAATCCAACCCAACCAACCTAAACTAATATGTAGTTATTTTTAATTTCATCAAGTAATGTTAAGTTGGTTAGAGCTAATAAAAAGACTGAATTAAAATGATAAAATGTGCTGGAATAGCTTGTTTTCCTGATATGGTTTCATCGATTGGAAAAATTATAAATGAAAATTTGTTCCAATATAAATTTTTCAAAATGCTGGCCCATTCGGCCTTCAAATTTACCAACCTACACAGAATATTCTACATTCTCCCCATAACTAGTTTTATGGTTTTAATTTATATTAGCACTTTTATTAAGATTTCTGTTGCAAAGTTTCCTAATACTATATTTACTAGAAATAATTAATGTTTACTGTTATGCCTGAAACTGGAGCTTAATTCGGTTGAATAATTTTGTAGTACCCACATTAGTGAGCTTGACATGGAAACAGAAAGGTTAATATCCGAGATAGAGCGTTTAACATCTGGGGCTTTACAAGATCAAGCTTCTAGTAGATGACATGTTTGAATAATAGGAAAATCAGTGCAAGCTACATCTTGGTAAGTATGTTTTAGATTTTGCTTGCTTCTAGTATAATTGTTAATTATTGCATCAAATTTAAAAAAAATTATAGATCTTTCTCCTTAAAAATCTGAATCAAATCTGTTTTCAAACCAGATCCAGACAACCTTTCAGGGTTGTACGTTTCTTAAAAAACTTATTTTTGATTTACAAAAGTAAGGGAAAGTGCTTATTTTGAAGTTTGCTTAAAAGTGCTTAATTTGTATCAAAATCTGGCTCAAGCTGTCATTTTTCTCAACATATTACTCAGAACTTTTCCAGGAAGAAAATCGCCAAATTTGGTGTTATTTTGATGTACAAATATAGCCAAATGTGTTATGCCAAATACAAACATCAACCAAACATGTAAAAGCATAGAATAAGTTTACTTTTTCATGGTGAATTTTTTGCCTGAAATGAGAAATGAAAATGGCAAATCATTGTTCCTTATTTCTTCGCATTTTTTGTTTTTTTGGATCATAAATGTATTTTATTGGTTACCATTTAACCCCTTCATAGTAAGTGGAAAACCAGATTCTGCATTGTCCTTCAACAGGGTTTCTGCAGGCCTTAAAAAGAGCTGATTTTTCATTTCATTTTTAAGGACCCTTTAAAAACCTTAATATTTGCTGAAAGTCCTTAAAATTTAAAAATTAAGCCTTTTTACAAAAATGCTGTATTTATTCCACTTGCATTAAAGAACCAAGATCAATGGTACTTTTCCAAGGTTAATGGTTATCAAACATCAAGGGTTTGATATATGTATAGATTAGCTAAAATTTAATGTTTTTAAAATTGGGTCTGTGATATCTAACTAGCAGTCATGAGTTTCTTTGACCATGCACTCACAATTTAATCTATTATGATCTGTGTGAAATGGAGCATGAAAAAAACCTTTAAAAGACTAGTTTTTCTTTAGATTGAAGAGAGTGGCAGCCCATGGATAAGGTTGAAGATATAAGTACTTAATTTTTGTTTAAAAACTGAATCCTACCTTTCCATTTGTAAATTTTTTGTGTGTGATATAATAACCATAATGCTTTTACTGGTAAGTACATAATTAAAAAAAAATTATTTTCTTCCCATTTTAGACAGTTCTCAACTCCCAAGTAACTGATAGGTTGTCATCAGTTATCATAAGTGCATTTGAAGACAGTTGGACATCTGCTTTCAATGAGATTGATTGTTAAAGTAATATCTCTTCATGCCTTAAATTTCTGCTGTGATTAAAAACTATTCCTATGATCTTCCGAAAGGCGCATGGTTTTCAGCATCTTTTTCAATATGCTGTCACTCATTTATATGCTCAACTTTTTTTAAGAACTGTGTATACTTATGTACATTTCGGAAAAGTAGAGAATTTCATCTGCTTTGGAAATCAGTTGAATATTTTATCATCATATCATTTTAAATTTGTCCTACAGTAATAAAAAAAGACTGGACATGTAAGGAAACTTTTTGTAATCAGAGTTGCATTTACTACCTCATTGTACAAACTGTCCAGGATCAATTAGAGCAAAATGATTAATCATGTAGTTTTAAGAGCAAAATATATATATTGTTTTTTTATAAATATTTTTTGCAATTTTGAGTTTTCTGTCCAAAAGGGCTGCTTTATGCCAATCTTAAGATTGGACTTTAAATATACTGGCATGCACAACTTACGGAACAATAAGGTTTTCAGCTGCTACTTTGCAATAAAGTGACTTGGATGTGGGGAAATGAAACAAAAGCGTAACCGAACCATTTAGTAAAAACTAAATGATAGCATAAACAGAAGTAAACAATAAAAAGTCAGAACTGGTAACATTGCAATGTGTCATAAGACAGAAGGGTAACTGGAAACCAAAAAAGAGGAGACAGTCCTTAGACTGTATGACTACCTTCGTACCACATTTACATACAGAGAATGTGGTTGGGAATAAGTTCCTGCAATAACAACCCATTCATATGTTAAAGATTGACGTCAGTATTTCAAAATTTGAAAATGCATCAACTTTCTACTGAATATCCTTGATCATGCAAATTGCAGCAGGCTGTTTTATTTTGAGGACATAACCATTTAAAATTATGGTGTTGAGTTTTGCACACCAGTATATATAGATCAGCATTTCTTTAAATCATCACTATCATAAAAGTGACTAGTTTACTTGAGTTTTTGTGCTTTCTATCAATTTGTTATAAATGTATACTTTATTTCAAAGTATTTTTACTCATAATTGTATTTTATCAATATAGTTTGAAGGATTTTATCCATGACTTGGTGCATAAATCAGTGCAAGTTATTTTTAAAAAAGTTTGTAGATTTACTTAATTTAAGATGTAATTGAAAAATGCAATGTAAAGCTCTATATTAGAATGGTCAATAAAAAGTAATATTAATGTCAATTAATTATTATGTATTGAATTTTGTTAAGATAGTACCATGAAAAAATTCATTGTAAAAGATATTTGAGAATGTTAGAGCAACATTTTTTCAGTGCATGGATGTGTTCTTTCCATTTAAATTTCTGAAATGCTATGAAATATTTTGAAAAGTGGCTATGATCTGAGAATGTTTACATGACTGAGCAATGTCTAAAAGTTTTTCTCATAATTTTTATGTTTCGATTATCTGAATTTTGTAATTCCTTGTGGGACAAGCTGTTTAGAGAAAACTAATAAAAATATTTTTCTCTAAGTTTTGATTTAAATTTTCATATTTGAACAATTTTGTTGTATTTTTCATTCATCTTAACATTTATATTAAGTCTTAAAAGAGGTTAATTCAATCACTGGTTTCTGTGATTTTTGTAATATTTAGTTCTGTTTTTTGGAATTAAGACAGGGCTTAGATGATTCATTGAATTTAGTAGTGTGACAACACAAATTTGATTCAGGTGCTTTTGTTAATATTGTTGTTACTATATATGTTTTCTTAAAAACTAGTTTATATGTAGATTTCAATTCTAGATAAGTGCTACAAAAATTTTCTACATTAGTCTGGTCTACATAAATCTTTGTCTAAATAGGATATCTTTTATATATGAAGATGGAAAATGAAAAATTAAAGACTAATATTAAAATTGTATTTTTGAAAGAAAGTGTGGATGTGAATGAAGAGCTTTGAAGAGTGAAAAATTAATAAAAATTTGTATTCATTCAAACTGAAATCGTCCATTTATGTCACTGAATAAAAGTTTGTTTAATCAGTTACAATTATTTTTAAAAGTATAGAGCTAGTAATGTGCTTATAAGTAGGTCCAAATATTCGAGTAATCTACATGGATAGTTTCTCATACCATTATTACTTAAGTAACCTTTAGAGTAACTGAAATTAGTACATGCAAGTAACTAGATTTGTAACTAGTTATGGATTAGTTTTACGTGCTAGTATTTCTTGTATATAGCAAGTATTGAAGAATTGAAACAAATATATGTGCTGTGTTGTATCAACATTGCATTTTATTGAATGCATTGTATAAGTCGATTAACTAACTGAGCAGTAATATTTGACAATGTAATTTAATTACATCATGATAAAAATTGCACTGCATTGATATTATATGTTAATATTTAATATGTAATCTGATTATGCATACTAAGAGTTAGAGTGCATTCATTTTATTTGTTGAAGAAAAATAAATTAAGTTCATCCATTTATTGGTGCTACCATTTTTCTTAAAAGTCAATTGTGTTCCCGTAAATTTCTCAATAAAAGGTCATTATTTTATATGCTTCTAAATCTGTATATAATTATTTATAGTCAAGGTATATGGAAATCTGAAACTTAATGAACAGACTTTAAGTGAAAAAATATATTAAAATAGGAGAGTCTCCATGCAATGCTTATATGTACAAGAGCAATGTATGAGATGTGTCTCGTATAGAGTCTTATTCCACCATCTGTATAGTCGTGCTTTTGACAGAGCACTTAAGAATCCTTGGTTCTTAAAATTTATTTGATCTTTATATTATCAATATATTTCCTTTTCTGTGCATGCAATAAGTCTCATCTATTGTATTCAATTTAAAATATGAATAATTCGTAAAATAGAACATAGAGCAATCACATTTTGTGTATTTTTTTAAATTTAAAAATATGTGCTTTTGATATTGTCTTTTCAATGTGCCATTTTGTGAACATCTGCTATCCAAGATATCCTGCCTAATATATTGCTCTGCTTATGCCAAAATTATTTAGTACATAATTATGAACCCAGAATTTAAGTTAAGAAGTATTAAGTTAATTAGGAAACTACTAGGGTTTTGTATGTTTTGAAAGATCTTTCTTGTCTTCTCAACATATTAAAATTATAACTGTTAACCATTTAAAGTTTCAATTGGTTAAACAGCTATTACAATTTCTAACAATAAATAGCCTGAGATTTTCGAGAGATTACACAGTTGGCCTAATATATCGGAGATTGGTGAATGTATTCATTGACTTTTAAGCAAATTAATAAAATTTTCATATATTTTTACTGTGAGTATATTTATCAGAATGTGTTTCTTTTCATTTCAATCATGTAATATATCATTTTTATTATCATTTATTTGTGACCATTGTTACACATTCATGTAATCATGACAAGTGAGTGTTGGAGCAATGTAGGTTAGTGGGACCCATAGTGATGTGATTCTTTTTTGTATAAGTTTATAGATTAGGAGGCCTGTAATGTAGTAATCGTGCCAAAATAAATATTTTCACTTTACTTATTGCTTTGGTGATCAACTGGGATCATAGTTTATTAGGTTCAATTAGATGGATTTAATTTAAATATCAAAATTCTGGTTTGAGTGCTGAGGAATGAACCTAGTGAAATTATATTTCTAAAATGAATTCATAAGTATATTGTTTTATTTTTGTTCCTGATGTGTTCAAGTTTTTAAATGTTTTACATACATTCAGTCAATGCCAATTAAATATGAGGTAATCGAAGTTTTTGTGTCTCATAAAGTTTCATGCTCAAGAATTAAAATTCCTCCTTTTGACTATTGAAACTACCCATTCTGTCAGTTAATTATATTCCATACGAAAGACAGTCAACCGACAGTATGGGTAATACATTGCAAGCTTTGTATTTTCTTTAGTTGTCATATTCTCTTAATATACACCTGAGAAAGGAAGAAAAGATTGCTCCTTTTGGTTGTGCATTCTGATATATATATATGAAAGTAATTCAACAAGAGAAATGAAATTTTAACTTAAGCTTGATCATCAAACTTTGAGAAGTCATACAATGAGTGTTGGTGTAGCTCTTGTGTGCAAAATGAAACAAATTTACGTAAGTTTAATATCTTTTGATGAGATTTGAGTTGAAATTAATGATCTGCCATACTCATGAAGCACTTTTTTGCACAGCAAAGTAACTGGTTGTTGATTACTATGAAATTTCTTAAAAAGGAAAATGTAGGAGTTTTTATGTGTTCAGCTTAAAACATGCAAAGGTTGTGCCAACTTTTAAGAAGTACAATTCACTTATAAGAAGTGCAATTTCAATCCTCTTGTAACTTCCTTATGATAAGAGCTAACTGAACTCATTTCAGTGATTCTATCTAAAACAGTAAAATCACCGTCCCTTGACATTTAAAAAAATTTTATAGTCCATTAATTTCTTACTCTTTTAAAGAGATTTTTGAAAGTATTGATTTACTGTATTCATCTATAAACAATAAGTATTTTATTGTTACATGACATGCAAAAATTAAAGTTTTATGTACACTTTAATTCAAATTTATTTTTGTAAATATTTTGATGGTTTACTTTCAGTTTCTCTTCTGCCAAATAGGATATATTATTCTGGTGCTTATTCTTTAGGTGATATAATTTTTAATTAATGCGACATTTTCTAACTGTTGATTTTGTGATAAAATGATTTTGATGTCCTTGAATTCTTTTTGGAAGAGTACCTTACATGACTGAAAAGTTCCTGCCAAAATTATAAAAATATTTTGTACATTCTACCTATTCATTTCATATTATGTGTAGTATTTATTTAAATGTAATAATGTGTTCACATATATAAAATAGTTACACATAATTTTGGATTTTATCAGGTCCAATATTCACCATTATTTTTGTATTTGTCTGACGATTGCCTTTTAAGTTCTACTTTCAAAACTTATGAAAGCCATCAATTTGTCAAAATTAGTCATCAACTCTTAAAGTTAAAGATATTTTAAAGTAGGAAAATAATCTGTTTCATTACATATAAGTCATTCAAAATGCCTTGAACATTGCAGCAGGCTTTTGACTGCTGTTATTTTTCTGATCAAAATTTCAACTTAAAAAAATAAAATCTCAAAATTTTGCATGAGATATAATTAAGAAAATTAATAAATCAAATGAGATGGATAAATAAATCATTAAATGAAAACTAACAGTTTTATTATTTGAAGTCATGCATTTAGATAATAATATGTAATAAAAATAATTAACTTCTGTTTATGATTATTATTCATATTTGTTAGGATAATACATTTTTAGCATGAATTAGGTTTTATAATGTAGATGAGAGCTTTTGAAATTGACTGTAAACTTAAAAAAAATTAACCATTGGCATTTCTCGTAAAATTTCCTATTGGATAAATGCCTATTTTCACCAAAAATTCAGATCATGCATCTGAATTGTATTGTTAGAACGGAACATCTTTTATTATAAAATGTGGTTTTTATTTCAGTGATTTGTATTATCATGTCTTTGAAAGTCATAAAAACAGGCAAGAGTAAAATTTTAATGAATATGAACTTTTTAATGAAACATAATTAAACAAATTATAAATATTTATTTTTTTAACAAAAAAATTAATCTGTTTTATTAACTTCTGAATTATACCTAGTGTTAGATGAGTAGGAAAACTTTCTGTGGGAAGATTACATCCCCTCACTAGTATATTCAGTATATGCATATTATAGAATGAGATTCTATAGACAAACTTAAGCAATCGTAATATAACAACCTTAGTTAAGTATTATCTATGTATTGGTAATGTTAGTCTTTAGTTAGTTCATTATACAGGACATTTTTAATTACAAAGTTTCTGTTAAGAATATTCTAGATTGTTTTTAATAGGTTCATGGATTTAATGTATTTAGATGTTTAGTTAGGTCCTGTGTTATCCAAAAAATAGCAAACGTAAATATAAATATTATATCAATAGAGCCTTTTCAAATTTAGATTTATTGTGTGAAATATAGCTTGTAACTTATCTTTTGTGAGAATGTAGACCTTTTTACAAGATATATTGCAGTATTTTATGTATGATCTTCCTATAAAATATCTACCAATCCTGTTTTGAACAGGGAAATATTTTTTAATTGCTTAATTTAATGTTATTGTCATCTTACATGTGAATAGAAAATTGCGAAAGAAACATATTGCCTGATATGGCAATATTGATACAGCTGTCTTTGTTTTCAGTTTGAATTTTTAAAAATTTATTTTTTATTTTATTCCAAATACACTCTTCTCTATCATGAATTCGGGGTCTCCGTATTAGTGGATTTACTCACTCCACTAGCAACCTACGAGTTGTAGGCAGTGTAGGTTCGATTCCTAAAATGGGTGTATTTCTCTCTTCTGTGTCAATAAAACTTTCCTTGTGTATGTCCATTAATTTAATATTGTTTGGTGAAGCTTAGCCAAATTTGGCCCTTGCACCATAAAACACAACCATCATGCACTCACTGCAGTTGTTTCATATTAATCCATGAACCTGCTTTCTTTTGACCATCATGTTGATAGTTACCAAGCTTTCAGCTACTGCGAGTATTTAATTCTGAGTTTCCCAAACATTCCTGAATTCTTTCAACATAAGATAACATTAACAAATATGTTTGAAATTTTAGTTTAGTTTCTGAGAAAGTACATGAATTCTACCACTCAATGGATTTTAAATTCCAGCATTTATATATTGTTTTATAAGGATATTCAAAAGTAAGTGAAAATATTAAGTTGTATTGCTGAAAAATTATAATTTAATTGTAATGTCCAAGGTCTTTATTTGAAAGCATAAAGAGCAAAATTTCACAAGATAATTTTTTGATTAAGACATATTTATACCACATTTTCTATATAAGTGATGGTTATATAAGGTGAAGTTAAGTATGCTTTATACCTGACTTGAAAAGGATTAAGATAGAACATTTATTACCTTTTTCAACAATTTTTTAACTGAACTGGATTTTTGGTTATTTACAAATGTGTGCTTAATTTTGAATATGATGTACAAACAAGGGGAGGGCTAAATTTGACAGTGTACAAATCGAAGTTAGGACTGATTTAACTTTTACTTCAAAAAGGTAATTTTGCTCTGACAAACGATATGGTACTTTATTGGATAGAGTAGAGTGTAATTTAAATGTTCTCATTTCTTCCTTTTTGCTTACAATTACAGTTTTTATTTCCATTTGTATGTGATGTATTTTATTTCCAGTTATGGTTGTATTTACTAGCTTAAATAACTTTAATTTGAAATTTTCATGTTTATAAGCTTGTAAATAGTTTAAAGCTAGAAGTGTTATATAAAGCTTGTCAAATTCATCTCCATTTGTACATTAAATCATGCAAGAAATATCAATGCCAAATATTAGTAACATATTTTTAAAAATTGTATTTGTTCTGTGCAAATGTAATTCGTCCTTGAAGTTTTGTTTTTCCACATCTGATTAAAACATTCTGTTTCATTAAGTGCTTTTGTTTTAATTATTTGCTATAAAATATGTGTTAGTATGAAATGTAAAAAGCTGTTTCTCTATTTGTAACTGCAAAGTTTTTTAACGCTTTTCATTTGAATTTTTTCTTATAATTATGCAATAAGTTGTAAGTATGTCCAAAAAATATGTGGAGGCTAATAAAAGTGTCATAATTTTGTGTATTATATTCAGTCTTTTTATGTTTAAGTATTCAGCACAGCAGTGTAGTTAAATCTAAGCTTAATTAGATTAAATACGATATTAATTAAGATTATCTTTTTAAACAGGTGATGATAATTTATTAATTTTTAAAATATTGTGTTTAGTTGAACTTTTAAATGTTTTTCAATTGTAATAAACATATGAACATGTTTCTTTGTAAAATAGGGAATTTCGACAATTTACACTATACTAAACTGGTATCACACACTAATGTATCTGAAATTTCGTTTCATTGAAAAATATTTGTTTAATATAAATTAAAATACATATATTTCATTTGTCAATTGAATAAAAATACCCTAGGTTTTTTATAAAAGCAACAAAAAATTATTTAAAAAGTATTTTGTGTGTAATTTGAGGAATTTATTACTCTCAAATTTGTTTATTAATGACTTTATTTTTACAAAAGTATTCCAACAAATTTAATCGCAAAGCATCGTAACACAAGTTTTGTTGCAACATTAGCAGAATCACAATTATTCCTCTGATAGAGTATAAAATATTTTCATCAAACTTTGGCACATGAATTCACATTTTTGTTACATTTCGATCATACTAAGACACATGGCAGTGATAGAGATGAAACTCAGTCTTTTACTGATTTTCACGGATAGTAACACATTTATCTTCAATTTCATCTGAAAGAAACATTGATAGGTTAATGCAATTTTATTTTCGATTTCTTTTTTTAAGCTAAACTCATGAAAAACCAGTACTTATCAAAATATGAAATGTAGATTCTTATCTTTGTGACGAATTTGAATAGTTTTATTTACTTAGATTTAAAACAGGACTAGGTATATTTATATAAAATTAGAAGTACATATTGGGTTTTATTAAAGTGTCAGTCTGAAATGATTAAATCTAACACTTTCAATTGAATCAACTATTTTGTATCTTAACAGGTATTTCACAAACCTTTGGCTACATGGATTGATTTAAAAAGATTTAAGTTATGAATACTTCATATAATTTAATAGCTTTCATTGCTGAAAATTATAAATTAGTTTGTCCATAGTATAAGTATAAAAAAATTATGTCAGAGTTACACAATAAAAATAAGCAAAGAGAAATGGTTATAAAATACATTTTATTTCTAACAAATTGATTGATTATAAAAATTCTATTTAAATTATGTACTTAACTCGCATTAATTGGGTACACTATATTTGTATTTAGCAAGGGGAGAACTAGATATTATCTTGGAACAAAAGTTGATATTAAATACGGTTCGAATTTGAAAGATATTTCGTTTTATATTTTCAGCGTAGTTTAAATCTATATTCCCTAATCATATGGAAGAAAGAGTAACTGAGAATTTTAATAGGCGAATGGGAATCTTAACTGATGTTACTTTTAGTTCTTAGCCAGCAGCCTCAAATTAGCAATGATTCTGAATTGGTTTAACAATAACGGCGATAATTTTATTTTAGTTTCGTCACAATAACCTGATTTACTTTATATTTTCAACCAATTTTTTTATTCACACGCAGTCCAGTTTCGTTTGCGACTAGAGTAACGCTAACATCAGCAAATATCACTCATTGATTATTGTACTAATCGGATTTTTCTTAATTTAAATCTTTTTCCTTTGAAATGGTTCACCATGAGACTGGAATAATGCCTTGGGAGTTTATGATCGTTAGATAGCAGACGATAAAGCTCTACAATGTTAGGCCACTTAATGCAGACCACCACAACGCATTTCGATTGCACTTGAGAAAATACCCTCAAATGTTACCATTGCTTTGACAGAACTGGGAGCTCCAAATAAAAGGGCGGTCTAATTAGCTCTCGTGTAGCAAACAAATGACCGTATAGAGTCAAATCAAACCAAAAATCGAAGTAAGGAAGGTAGGTTCAGAGAGAAAGGGATTATTGTTTGAGTGTAGACATCACTATATTTTAGATTTGTGATCTCTGAGGTGGTCGAAAAACGTATCACGGCTAATTAAACTAATCAAGGCTTATTTGAATCAGGTACTCAAGTTTCTTAACAGATTTACTTCAAAATTGGATTTTTTTTTGGGGGGGGGGGGAACTGCGTGTCCTTGGATGTAAATGTGTGCAAGTATTTGTTAAAAGACATTTATAAATTGACACTCATAAAAACAACACAAAATAAAAGGCTGGGGAATCAATTTATATCCCTCGTTCTATAACGTTGGCGGCTTTTAGATTAATGGTTTTCCTAAGCTCGACCACTGATCTCTTCTGCACTACAAGGATGAATTTAAACGTTTAGGCATCTATAATAGTTCGAAATATTTTTGCAGAGGGATGGTTGATATGGATTGTGACCACCTTTTGGAATGTTCGGCATTATCAGGAGAAGGCGTCCATGTATGCCATTGGAGGCTAAAGAACTTTTGAAGGTGCTGGACTCCTTGTTGATTTTTATACTGTTCTTTTGTTCTATGCTCTTCATGTGTCACTGCGACACATGAGGATTAATAGATGTATTTGTCCGAGTGCCTTTTCAATAAAAATATTTAAACTTCTAAATTACTCGTAAATTTTTCTGACAATTTTATGTTTGGGCTGTTTGCCCCAGTCACTTAAGCCGTTGTATAAAATACACCTTTGCAGATTCACTTCCTCTTGTGAGATATGCGAACTTGATTAAGCTCAAGAACACACCAATTATCGATCGATTACCAATCGTCAATGGGCGATACTTATGGAATATGGTAGCCCTTCATAGGCTTATCCAAATAGCCTTTTGGAGACGAAAATTTTAGTTGCCAATTCAGCGAAGGACCGGTACCGTGTTGAGTTTTCTTACGAACTTATTGTTTTGAAGAACACGAATACTTACTTTCTTTGAGTCCCAAGCACAGACCCCACTCCTTCAATGAAATTCGGTGGTCATCATCAGCATCGCACTTATCCAAGAAAGGAGCAATGCAATGTTCCATGGCCAACAATGGAGCTCTGATGGGAAAAAGTTCGTGACGAGAGACGGATCTAAATAAGGAAAACTTCATTAGCATTTGAAAAAAGCACACATTGAGACTATTTAATCACATTTTATTACTATTTTAGTCTAATTTTAAGTTGTGAAACTGATTTATTGTCTAGTAATTGGCATAAAACTGATTATCATACATTTTATGCGAACTGGTTATTTTTCTACTAAATAAATTGTCTGAAATGGTAGTTATTTACGAAATAGCTGTTAGGTAGTGTCCACGAAAGCACGTACGCGTAAAATAAAGGAATTGTACCTCGTGCCCAACGAAAACGAAACCTCGTGTTCGTTGTTTTACCTTCTCTTGATTTGAATATCTGTTGCAATTTAAAAATTGTAGAAACATGTCACTCCTTTGTGGTGGGGGTAATAAGGCTCAGAATTCATTAAATGGTCAAATGATGCCTCACTCGCTTTAGTAAAAGAAAAACTTTAATGTATCTTTTTAAAATTGGCGATTAGCTATCTTTGAAAAGGAGATACCACAGAATTTCTGTTAGTAACTTGTGTATAGTATAGTAGTTAAAGCGATACGATCTACCCTCCATTTATTTACAAACCACTTCGGAATCAATAGGTTTAAGATTGGTCAATTGAATTAAAACGGTGTTTTCAATGGTTTATGGAGTAAGATGCAACGTTACTATGACTACCCCAGGGGAGGGGCCATGAGGTTAAAGGTTGTCAGAAAGGACACTGGAGAGTATCAATATTTTGGTTGCTATTATGAACGGCTTTGTGAATAATGTTTGAGGTACCCAGGCGGTCGAGCGATTAAAGGTAACTTTTATAGAAGACTGGTAGGCCTGAAAGCTGTTTTAATTTGATCCTCACCTCACATTGCTTTAGTCGGGTTGGCTTCTAAGGAAGGTGGGGGACACCTAAATATAAATCAATAAATTCCAACTTCGCTAAGTTGTAAGGGTAGAAATTAAGAATTAAAAAATAATAACTTTAATTTTCTTTTCTTTTATTGTGCTTTAGTCAAGTAAAACGATTGCAAAATTGGCAATTTGCGCATGCACACTTAAGAAGGTTGCCCACCCCTGACATAGGATTTTCTTGGTTTCTTTAACTACACGCAAATGTTGAACCACCAAAGTCATGTAAAGTTTCTTATCCCGAATCAAAATTACAGCTCCTGCAAAAACAATGCCCAAAAGATGTCTCGGATTATCACGAATATCCTTTCATGACACCCTGAAACACTACAGTACATGGTCAGCATAACCATGCTGTTACCTTGACGGTTATGGTTGTCAATGTAAATCATGTTTCCTGCCATATATTTCATAACCTTAGTGTAACCAGTTCGTGATAATGCTGTTTGTTCCCTACATAACTTAAAGTTGGTTATTTCTCCAGGACTTTGTTCTTCATACCAATAGATAAATCTTGAATCAACTGAGAGGGGTTCACTCTCACAAATCCATTCTGCAACCTGCAGTTTTCCCAGCATGACTTCTGACCAGTTTTGATCTTCTTGACCAATGGAATCTTACATAGGATTCTTTCAACCAAATAAGTGTAGTTATTTTTTCGTTATGTGGGTTGTGGAGTAAAAACAATTCTACACTACTCGTATATCTCAATGGTCAGAGAGTTAAGAATGGTATGAAGGCATTCCTGGTACAATGTTAAATTTGGGAGGCATCCATGCAATTATCCACAGAACCATTTTTAATCAATGTGATACGATATTCAATAGGTCGCTCTACTTAAGAATTCAATTATAATTTCCGTACTGACATCTTTTAAAGTTTCAATATATTTACCTGTCGAAAGGATGAGAGTCGAGATCGCAAAATTTCCAGATGACAGCATTGGCCCACTTCTTCGCCAGATCTCTTTCTGCTTCTTGCTCTAGTTCAAGGTAAGGTTCGTCCAATTCAGATCGCTGGGCTAAGTCTTGCATGATGTTGAAGAGCCATTCGCGCATGCGCCTGGGGAAATCTTCCATTTCTTCTTCGGAGCACTTGGGAATATCTGCAATAGGCGTATAATAAAAACAATGCTAATTTTTGCAATAATTAAATCTCTGGTTCAGTGGATTGAATAGAAAAACGAGAACGATTAGTACAAACGAGAATCAGTAGTTTTTATTTCTCCTAATATTAATATAGAAATTCATGGTTCGAATCCGGGTCTAATCATGGATGTTTGTAGTTGTTCCAAATCCTCTTTAAGCTGTAGGTCCTGGTCAAATTCGCCCTCCGCAGCAAAAAGTGACCGCAGAGCGACAAACCAAGCAAAACCATATTTAATTTAAATTTTCTTTCGAACTTTTCAAAACAAATTTAACATATATTTTATATGAACAAAGATACATTGATATCTAAAGCTTTATCGCTTTCAAGTATGATTGGATTATTTGAATTCAGAAAAAGGTTATTTAAATTTAATTTTTCTTTTGGTGGTTTTTAAATTTTTCCTTTAATTTCCTCGATTTAACCGCAAAGGTTAAAACTTCTAGTGTTTCTTGGAGCTGAAATATATGGCATCAAATAATTTTGTTAGATTTTAATCATGTAAAACTTGATAGATTATCTTGCCTGATGCTTTCTCCATGTAAGTCAAACGTTTCAATAGGATATTGAAGCAAACAAGTTTTCATATTTTGCGTTATTAAAATATTCATAGCAATGATTTCGTCGTGTTTGAGATTTACACCATTTCCAATAGCATAAAACGGAATCAAGTTGAACTTTCAATGTTAATATACTGACCTCTACATTCTCCATAGTAATCCACATGAACGTGTTTGTATTTCTTTGTTTTGCATTCATCTGTGTCCTCACTACAGTAGCATCTCATTCGGTAAATTTCACAGTCGCTGTTCCATGTTTCATTGTGGTTGCTGCATGCCTACAAAAGAAATGTAGGGGTTTTATACTCGTAAGTTAACATTCATACAAGTTCTAATGTATTTGTTGTAGTTGGTTGTCGTTGAGGTTTTCATGGTTATCCTGAGCGTATTTTCTTTCTTGTGAAGGGGAAATTAATTTCCTTGCTTAAGGTGTAATTTTACGACGATTTGTAAATCCATATTACATATCCGACAAACGTGATTCGTTTAATTTTATTCCTTTAGAAAAAGATAGGTATAGTTTATGTATACCTTTTTCTTCAAACTTTTGAGCTCTTTCACTGAAATATATTTTTGATGAACCAACTTTGATAAACTATCTACGGGTGAATCCATTCAAATTCAGGAAATAAAAATAAAATGTTCGTCTCGCCACCTTAGATTTTTTTTTTAAATTTAGTTTATGGTGGCCAGTGGCGTATGTTAAACTATACCATGTTTACTTTTTGAAAAATATTTTTTTTCCATGGAAATAAGACCCTTTAAAAGGCAATCAAAAATATTTAATTTTACTTTTCAAGAATATCGAGTAGCACTTAAAATTTCACTACGCTTAAACTACTATTAGAGATAAACTTGTTTTATTTATTGCTAGTGATACTTAAATGTACTGTTCGTAATAATAAGTAAAAATATCTTTTAAAGTTAGATTAGTTTTTTAACAATTTGGCACGGAACTTGCTGAAGTTTGGTTAAGATTTAATAAAAAAGCCATCTTTAAAATTTTTGATACTTTTTGAATAAGTTCATTGGAATGTTGTTAAGGTAATATCCTATATATAGATAATGCAGTTTCTCAAAGATTGATTTTTAGGAGCCTTCAACGTAAGATATCGAAATTTCAACCGCTAACGCGCGCTCAACGAGCGTGGCCTACGATATTCCTCCAATAATAAGTAAGCGCACGAATCCCCCAACCAGCAGTTCAAGCACCTTTTTCGATGCGATATTTTAACATGATTCATTATTTCTATACATATATCAATAAAGTGTATGGAACTAAGATTTTTGATGATCCTGTAATTCTACTATTGATTGTTTTAAAAAGAAATCAGCCAAACTCTAATTATTTACCGCGGATATTATTAACTAACTTCTAATTATTTACCGCGGAAATATTTGGGCTGCATATTGCTTCAGGACTTTGTTAGCATTAAAATTTTCACTTGGTAGTAACTTGCACACTTGGTTTCACTTGCACCCCTGCTGCAACAAATTATAAAATAAAGTTACAAGATATACTATTCTGAGGGCTCTAGGAGTGTTGAATGTTTATAGTCTACAAACAGCTGCTTTTTATCCACCCGGCTGCTCACATGGGGAAGATTATATAGTGAAAGAGTAGCTTTTTAATGTACTAATCATCACCTTGGTCTGATTACAGCTTATTCCTATACTTTTGACAACATTCCTACAACATTTCCTACTTCGGAAGGGAATTTAAAGGTATTTTATTATTTGTCGGGTTTTCCTATCAGTGTCATTACACAAAATAATTTATTTAAGCTTAACTATTCAAAAACTGATATTCAAACACCCTGATAGCATATTTATATAGGAACTTAGAAAAAAATAATCAGATTTTTAAAAGATAGCTTTTTTGAAAAATGAATTTAAAATTCATCAAATTGAAAAATTCATATTTCCAATACTATTTACGTACCACTAATGAAATTAGTATCAATAGTTGCTCTAAAGTCTTACTACAATTGTTTTGAAAAAAAAATTGGATTATCTTAAATACTTTAGGAGATATGCGATTTTTAACTAGGTGATGGTACGATAAGAAAAATAAATTTTAATTTGTGACGTCACTTTTACAGTCCTGTATCTCGAAGAAAATCTTTTTCGAGATTATAAAAAATATGTTGATTCAAGGTGGCCCAAAATGTACCTGTATGCAAAATATCATTCTATTCGAAGATGGTGAGGCGAACAGCCTTCCTGGATTTGAATGGATTCACCCCTACGTAGTCTGATAAAAAAATGTAACCACCTTATTTTACATTGTTTCAAACAGCTGCATCTCAAAGACCGGATTTAGGCAAATTCAACTTGGATCTTTTTGCCATATGTGCGATTTTTTTGCTTCACCATGCAACCTTTCAGTTGCCACTAGAAGCCGTTATATTTGCACAAGTATTCTATCAAGACATGATAGAATTCGGCAATTCTGATTTCATCAAATAAACATGATAGGTGATATGTCATGGGTTAATATATCGTCGGCTTAGAGCAGAAACTTATTTACTGACAAAACAAAATTAACTTTAAATTAACAAAATAACAAAATTAACTTAAAACTTTAACATTTGTTTAAAGACTACATACCAGTTTTTAAGTCAGAAAATAAAAAATAGAAACATTTTCATAGTGTTACATATCATTTAAACATATTACAATATTTCTAATCATTGTAATTCGGATCTTTCCCTTCGGAGGTTGATCCCGGACCGTCGCCAATAGCCTTTTGTATTGTTCCAGTGCGACGTTGATTAAAATACCTACCATACCTAATCATTGTAAAAATAAGTATTTAGTGTCTCCGAAAAACTGTCAGTTCATGAGTTTCTGTTCTAAGTCGACGATATAGACTTAAAGTTTACTCTGAAACAAAGGTACAGTCATCTCATTGGAGAGCGCTAGGATCTTCATGGCCAAAGAAGATACGAAATCTCGAAGCAGTTTTAGTTTTTTCGACCACCAGGACGTAGTTCATCCCTAGTACGTTGCTTAAGAACAAACTATCAACAAGGAATACTACTTGATTATTATACGTCTACAACGTTTTTAGATAAGAGCTCACAGAAAGTGACGACTAGAAGATTGCTCAACACAATTTTTCGACATACACATCACATCTCATTCAGAATTTGCTTTGGCCAAATACGACTATACATAGGTTTGGCAGTCCTAATACTTCTCAGACATGACTCCATGCGAATATTGGCCAATTCCCAGACTGAAGATGATACTCTAAGTTTAAGATTTCAGGATAGAAAGGAAGCATCGATGAAGCATCTGAGGGACCCCATCCCCTCAAAAAAGTGGCATTGGAGAATGCTTCCTATAGAAGCAAGCACTGGGAAAGTGTATTGATTCAAAAAGCGTCTATTTTGATGAGGATTAGGTTTGGACTATTTGTAGAAGTAATTTAATTTTTCTGTCGAAAGATTGAATACTTTTTTATTATTCAAAATTAGTATAAGTAAATTTGTATGTATTTAGAATCTTTAGTCTTTGAATATTGGTTGTCATCAACGGAACTTACTTTTCGCCTGTCATCAGTTTCTTGAGGGCACTCTGGTATGCAAACACACTCTCCCTCAGATTTGTCGTTCACTTCACAAACTCTACCGGCCCCACAACGTACCTTCAAGCACGGGTCTGCAACAAGAAAAACGGACAACGAGGAAAACGTTTAACTAATTCTTATAACATTTAATAAGTTCAAAAAATATAATTTTTTTATATTAGACAAATAATTATAAATTGTCGTGTGGTTACACACGTACTTGATGAATATATTGATAATATAACGGTTTAATAAAGGTTATTTATAGGGGAATAGATGGAGTGGATAAAATCGAAACAGATATGAACATCTAGAAATAGGTTTAAAAGATTCCAGGAAGAAATATTGGATTTTGAAATGAATTTAGAAATTCAAATTTTTGTCTTAGAATTTTAAAGTTATTCCTATCTTGTATTTCGAAAACATGCTACAATCGAAGGTCCTTTTAACCAGGGTCGTTACTGAGATCAAAGCTCAGCAAGCCACACCCTCTTCTTTAAAAGCATTTGATTTTCTAAAAGAACGTCCTTCAAGCACATCTCTAGAAAATAATTTCGAATGGTTCAGTCCTCTTTCTCCAGGTAAAGCAAATGTTATATACAAAAAAATGCAGATTCAAAAGTATCTTATTATAATCACTGGCTATTTCATGATTTTCTCTAGCTCTTTGTGTTAAAGGGATGAATATGCCACATTCAATATTTTCCTTTGTATGTAAATTCAGTTAATAGAAAATGACTGGTAAAAATGCAAATGCGGAGTATTCGAGACTGCGAGACTTAAATAACATCCAGAAAGAAAGATTTATAAAATTGTTATAGTAAAGTAGCTAAAAAATTTAATACTTCATACAAAAATGTGGAAAAGGTGTGTATATTTCAAACTCTTCCATATCTATTTCGGACTTCTTAGCAGGCTGCAAATTAGACAATTTGCCACGGAACATATTCCAATGAGGCAGAAAATATCGAAAAAAAAGCATTTTTTAACATTCGATAGTTTTTGGAAGCCTACGAAGTTTTTGCAGAAAAGTACCGGCACTTTTTACAGATTATTTTAATTTCATTCCAATAACTTTTCGAAAAATTGGGAATTTTATCTGACTCTAAATCTGCAATACAAGCAAGCGGTCTCTTCAAATTCAGTCAGAGACTGCCCACGAGTTATGCAATGCAGACAACTTCTTGATAAGCTAGCTAGTGTTGGTGCTTCAATGGGTCCCGGCGCCATCGACTTTCTAATGAAATAGACGGAGCATGTGCGCCCTGCTTTACGTTATTTATTTCGGTCTCTCGGTTTGAAGATCTGTCCCGTGGTTGTGGGAAAAAGCATGAATCCTAAATAATTGATTGGTTAAAATGATTATCCACTGTGATCAAAAACAGTAGTCTGTGCTTTGATAGCCAATCGGCAAAGTCGATTCGTAAGTCCATGTGATTTATTCTTCAGAGATCTTACGACAGCTACTCTGCCCACATGTTCTGTCTATTGTATTAGAAGGTCGATGCCCGGCGCATTGTGGCGTACCTGGAAATGAGAGAGCGGACTATCTCGCCAAAAAGGAATCAAGATCACCCAAACGCCGTTAAACTATCTGTTTTTCACACTTCGAAACTGGATAAAAGAGTTGTTCTACACCTCCAAAACAGACTTGTCAATGCTGCTAAGGATAATTCTTGGGAATGTCTTCTTTCCTCCATTGACGTCGTCACAAACTCTCCATCGACCTTCTAATGAAATAGACGGAGCATGTGGGCAGAGTCGTTGTCGTAAGATCTCTGAAGGGTAAATCACGTGAACTTACGAATCGACTTAGCCGATTGGCTGTCGAATCGCAGATTAGTGTTTTTCATCACCACAGTGGATAATCACTTTAACCAATCAATAATTTATAATTCATGCTTTTATCCACAACCATGTGACATATTTTCATATCGAGTGACTGGAAGAAATAACATGAAGCTGCGAGCACATACTCCATCTATTTCATTGTAAGGTCAATGAGACAACTTATGAATGCTCAACATTTACGTGCACTGCACTTAATTTTAGTAATAGAGTACAGAAGTATTAGGAAGACAGATGGAGAATGACAAAGTTAAGTGCCTGGCTTTGTTTTATTCATTTACATTCGATAGTTTAACGTTATTCACTCACCTTAAAGACAATCACTATTAATTGCCAATCTAAGATTAAGAAAAACGATACGCAATTACCTGGAACATATCCTCCTGCCACTTCATTGGATGCAATATCCTCGTTGCTGTCCACTCCTACTTCATTTAAATTATCATCCTCTGCGATGAGATCCAATTGATCTTTTTCACCGTCGGTAGATTTATCGACCTTTAAAAGAACAAAATAATATTTTAAATAAACAGTTTATGAACTTCATTCTACAAATTTTTTGAATGTGTGAAGCTTGATTTGCTCAAGAAATAGTAGTATTACTTTATATATTCATCTTGGATACTGAAATATTTTCTCTTGACGAAACGGTTTCGTCGTTGAAATATGAAATTTTTTTTATCTTAAAGAAGCATCCACACAGCTGATTGGTTTATTTTCAGAGAACGAAAAACAGAATTTTGAAAACTTCGCAGCTGCAAAAAAACAGCGTGCTATAACATGTATTTCAAAACAGACACAAAATAAAAGCGAACTGAAATGGACATGTCATGGTTTAAAAATAAATAGAGGATTATAAATTATTAAAATTTTCTTATCCTATGCCAGGAGACGGAGAGTTATTCATTTCCCTTTTCAGTAGGAGCATGAGTTTGCAGCTCATTTAGTAGAAAAGGTGTCTTAGAAATAGAGAGCAGATAACTTCAATCTTTCAAATGATTGGTCTTACTAATTGCATTGGAGTAGCAAAGCGGACAGTACGCATTGTCCTTTATTCCGATTTTATTTAGATGGGCCTGCAAATAGTCCTGACCTGTAATCAATCTAAATTTGCTGTAAGTTCTCTTGGAATCTCGTTAGAATTTGACTCGTCATCAGTTACTCCCAAGATTTTCCAATAGCTTTTGTCCGCTTTGTCCAAGCTTTACATTTTATTAACAATGTTATGCGTTTCAACAATGTTATGCCTTCTCATGCTCATGCACCAGATTCACGAATAGAAAAGGAAAATACGCATTATAAAATTAAATAAAAATATAAATTTTTAATTTTAGACTTTAATATAGGTATAGAGCTCCAGATTACTTCCCCTATTTTATATCAGGTAGGATCTTACAATCGACTAAAGAAAGGCCCGGGCCAATTTTATTTTTGAGATTTCTCCAGTAAATGAAACATGACTGATCATCAAGTTAGGAATTAAATTTGACCCCTAGTTCAAATGACTATGCTGGTCCTCTCAGAGGCCTGCTTGCAGAGTATTATTGGTCTGTCAGGAAAAGTTATAAAATTCTTTACATAACCTTAATCAGCTGCAAAAATATAAATTTCGATACGAAGATAATTTGATCTATTTTTAGTGTTGCTCATTTTGTCCTACAAATCCATCCTATTCAAAGATATTTTTATTTACCACATTTAGAACTTTTATTTATTGGTAGTTAGGTAGATAGTTAATTAACGTCGCACTGGAGCAACACAATGGGCTATTGGCGATTGGCTTGGATCAATTCCGAAGGCAAAGATCCAAGGACAACGCCTAGTAATTTTGAAACACGGTCAGATGACGAGAACAACACCTGAACTGGACCCCACTCTCCATACGTCCACACTACGCCAACGTGAGGACATTTGAGGCCACGACAGATTTAACGTGCACCAGCCCCCGTTGGGCCGAGTTTTGAACTCGTAACCCTCCAGTTGCTAATCCGTTGCTTCTTCCAACTAGGCTACCGCGGCCTTTTTCATTTATTGCATTTAGAACTTATATTTATTTCATTTCGAAATTTGAATTTACTAGGTTGTGTATTTAATCAATTGTAGCATTGTATCAATTGGCGTGGACTCGAACTGTTCTGTAATTAGTCTTAAAGCTTGATTAAATACTATCTCTAATTTATCAAACAGACAATTTGAAACTGTTATTAGAGGTTCACAGCAGTACATTAGGAGAGTCAAAAGAAAAATTTCGTAGGTAAGATGAATTTTGTGTGTGGGGTACTTCTCCATGAAGCAACCCCTTTTAACGTTTCCAAACAGTCAAACATTTTGTAAATCGTTCCGATATTAATAAAATAATCCGTAACTAAGTTGTGAAGCTCTCCATGGTAATTCTTTCGGTGTGACAATCATTGTTTCTCGACGTTTTCTTCTGTTTCTGTTTGTTCTCTTTGTATTCTGTATATCTCTGATCTCTTTTGTATTTTGTATAACTGTTGGCTCTTTCTGTGTGTTTTCTTGTCTGTATCTTGTTCGTGTACCCCGACAATTGGAAATTAAAAAAAAAATCAATTTCCCTGCTTTACGTTTTATCCAATGAACACTTAATCCGAAGTATAATGCACTTTTAGGTTAAACCATAGTTTGCGACATAAAAACCAACCACATAATCAAATTATGTGATCACAAAAGAACATGATGGTGTTATTATGAGGAAACAATATCAAACAATTGTTACACTTACCTGCGGAAGTTTATTTGAAAACGAACATGCGAACAATGAGAACAACAGGAGTCCAAGGTACCAGTTCATTTTTACTTCTCGTGTGTGGGTTTCTGCCAGAGGACTGAAAAACATACATATTTTGTTCATTTATTACATACATCTGAAGAAACATGTAACTTCTGTCAATAAAAAGAATATTTAGAGCTGTACCTTACATAAGGTTGGAAATGTTGCGTATATATGTACTTGTGTGTGTTAAGTAATGGGTTAAAAGTGTTTGTTAAGGTAAAATGCGCCAAAATTCTTTGGTCTCCCCCTATTCCCTTATTTCAGGGAATTTATTCGATTCGGGAATAAATTAATTCGAAGGATATTTCCATCCAAAATTGTGTAATTTCTTATTTGGAGCAAGATCCCCACATGGGGAGCCGGTTCCGAAGGGTCTCGAAGTGTAAACAGGGCTCAAGAAGTGCTATGAGTTTCTTACAGTAATGTGCAGTCTGTTTTCTATATTTTAAAAGTAAGTCAGATATTTTTATAGGACGTGAAGAGACGACCATTCCTACGTCACGTGATTAGGACGATTCGATTACCTTATTTTAGGCAAGTGTTAGCTGAGCTGTAGTAGGATATAGGTTGTTTTCATTCAATCTTTATCCACCTTTTAGCGTCTTATTTATTCTTGAATAGACAAGGATCACCATAACGACAGAAAAGAAATTATTAGCAGATTTTTTCACTTATAACCATGAAGAGGCTTTGCCCGGTGTGAAATAAACTCTCCTTCCCAAAGAAAAGGCGCATCAAGTCTCTTTTTGTGATTGTCGTATTAGGTTGTAGTACATGTGCAGAAAAAAAGAAAATTTCATACAGTTGACAAGTGAAACATCGAGTACTTAAAATACATGTTTTATTTCATGTCGTACTCGTCATCTAAAATGGTACTGGGACCCGTAGACCGACAAGTCAAACGAATCGTATTTGAATTCCCGATACTTTGGACATACTGAAAATGGTTGTTCCGAATCTTGGCAACCATTGATATCTCCAAATTACGGAACAATGTTTGGAAGAAAACAATTTTTCGTGAAATCTATTTTTAATGAATATAAATATAAGATTTCACGATTCCCGGGCGTGCAATGTTCGCAAATGCAAAACAGATGGTTAAATTGAATTTGATTAGAGGGAGGAAGAAGTTTTATCAAGTTTTGTGTCAATCCTGTTTTTCAAAAAACCAAATCTTTTTGACTGTATACAACACAAGACAATTTTTTATTTTTCTAAATAGACAAAATTGTGTTGTTATGTATATGGCATAGCATGTAAACAAACTCAAAAGTACGGAAATAGGTGTCTCGGAGAAAAAATTCGAAGTTTCAGATAAGAGTTATCTTAAAGTTTTCAAAGAGATACCCAGAAATAATTATGCAAAAGCATTTGTTAATATAAGCCTCCAGTTTCTTGTCTGTTGTACTTCCGTTTGCATTATGCAAGGCCAAACCCACGCATACTGCAGAACGCTTTGTTTTTAGGGAAGATTATGAATGCCGCTCTCTGTTGGGAGAAAAAGATTGCTGACGCGAAAATGATGTGTGGGAAAAATGGTGTTCCTCTCTAGCAGACCTTGACGTCATGCTTTAGGACTTGAGAAATCCCTGAATGTGATGATAAACATATGCTTCCGCTTGCTTTCGAAGATGGACGTTGAAAAGCTTGCTTGCAAAATTCACTACCCTGTGAAGTTGTAAGCTGATTTTAAATTCTAGAATATTGTAGTCTCTTTGCATGTCTTGATTGTATTTAAGGGCCATTTTAAGAGCATTGTACGTCCTGTGCAAAGTATTTCTATGGGGCCCCAGTCATCAATTCACAGGACGAAAATAAAAACCCAAAAATACAAAGGACACAAATACAAACGAGCAATACAATAAAACGTCAAATGAGACAAATACAATGATGGAATGCAAAGTAAACGATAGCAGACACTGAGCAAGGCCTTCAAAGGCAGAGCCAAGAAAAATATGGTAGTCGAAAGGAAACGAAATTCCCTCTGTTTACCAATGCCCCAAATAAAAAAAGCGCACGAGGAAGAAAAATAAAGACAAAAGGCCTTTTAAAATTATTTTATATTTATTTTTTATTTTGCTATCTGAAAGTGAAATCATCTGTCAAGTGGGTCTTCGTTTCCCATTGGATGGGGCAGTGGCGTCATGTTTAGCTTCATATATAAACTATTTCGTCACTTTGTCGAGAATCAGAAGTGGCCATTCGAACACTCAAATTTCAAGATTGACATAAAATTTGTCCTGTTTGTCCTAAAAGCACGAACTTACAGGCTTCCCCGGTTCACGTTTTCGTGTGTCTGTTTGGATTCTCATGACCTTTTTGAGAATCCTTTGATGGTTTTTGTACTTTTTAAATACGGAGTGGTTTCATGAACTTGATCTAGCATGTGTTAAACCAAGAGGAATTAGAAACAGCTATTTCGTCGGCTGACAAGTGAAACACAAAGTCGAAATATTCGAGATGAATTTTTTATATATTCTAAACCAGGCTGCGGTGATCTTTCAGACTGGTTAAGACCACAAAATAATTTTTGCCATGAAGATTAGATTTCTTCTGGAGAAACACCAAGTAGTGACTTGAGAACTATTGTCGCGAATGCGAGCCTGCTATGATTTCTGCGGACTGGTCGCGCATGCGCACGAAGGAAAAACTGCTATAATACTGCTTGCTTTTTTTTCAGAACTATCGTATTGAGCGGTAGAAAATGTGCTGCTCTTTTTTTGTTAAAAATGTAAATACATCAGCGCAATTCAAGATTAGCGAAATTTGTAGGATGTGTTTTCATTTTACTTGAGGTTCTCTGTGTGAATGACTATATAAGTTTCAGCGAAAGAATGGATAACACAAAGGCATCATAAAATTCGATCTTTTTTGTCCAGCCCTAGAAAAGAGGGTTAGGATTCAAGAAAAAGGGTGAGTAAACTTCTCACATCTTTTATTATATTTTAGATGAATTTTAACCTCTCAAGCAATGTTTTATGGCGCCCGAACACGGACTTGGAAAGTGAATATATTTGAGTGATATTGATGCCTTTTGTTTATGTTGCAATTCTCCCTCAATATTAGAATTATTGATTTATTATAAAATTGAAATATTCGCAATTTAAAAACGACCAGTATAGAATTTTGTAAAAAAAAAACCTGGCCGACATGAAATTTGCGAAATCGAAAGGTTCAGTTATACGTCAACTTACTACCAAATTAATCAATAAAATTGAAGGGAAACTCTGAAAATGTTGTTGAGGATGAATTGCATGTGTTATTAGAACAACTTTCTCTTAAAGAAGTTGAACTTCGTACAGTAAAAAGTGAAATTGAATCATTTTTTGTGGATGTTAAGGACATAGAAGAAATAGTTATAAGTAATGACTACAATGAGAAGCTGATTGTGTGTAAAATGCAAATAAAAAGAAAAATTGAAAATAAGTTTGATATCTACTGTTACTGATCCGAATAATGTGTCTCAAAGGAAGAGTATTATGTCTGTTGGAAGAATGCCAGAAAGTTCTATAATTAAATTACCCACGATCACTATTGAGAAATTTAACAATGATCCTGGTGATTGGCAACGATTTTTCGATCGATTTGAGTCGGTTACCCATAAAAATAAAGATATTGTTAATGTCGATAAATTTAACTATCTAAAATCGTATTGAACCGGATCAGCAGCCCATGCAATTCAAAGTTTCTCTTTAACCAATTACAGTTATCAAGTTGCTCTGGATACTTTAAAAGAACGTTTCGGAAAGAAAACATTAGTGATTAATTCACATTTAAATAAACTTTTATCTTTAACCCCAGTGAAAAGAATTACCGATATTCACTCTGCGAAAATTATGACACATGTCTGACACAAGTGCGTTGCCTTGAATCGCTCAGTTTAAATTCTGAAAATTATGAAGCATTATTTTGCTCTATTCTCATCAAATTACTGCCTCCAGCAATTGTAATTGAAATTACTAAAAAATATGGATCTGAAGATGTGGAAAGTTTCTGAAATGTTGGATATTGTAAAATTAGAATTAGAATCACGTGAGAAAGTCCAATTTTTGATTCAAAACCATCTTTCTAATAATAAAGGATTTTCGCATCACACCACTTCGTATGACGCTAAAACGAAAGAGTTCGAGTTGCCTGCCATAGAAATTTTGGCTATAGCTTTTACACCTCGTAAAAATGTGCCCACTCTGCGTCAGGATTATTTAATGATACCAGTAGAAGGGTTAATAAATGTGTGTTATGCAGTGATGAAACCCATTCTTTGCAGGAGTGTAACACATTTAAGAATAAGTCTATGAAAGAGAAAAAGTGATTTCTGTCTGAACGAGGTTGTTGTTTTGTTTAAAATCTAGACATCTCGCCCGAGGCTGTAAATGTTATATGTAAGATGTTCAGAATGTCAAAAAAGACATTTCTCTACTATGTGCCCAGATTATTATGTCAACAAAACTGAATGTCACGAAGATGTCTTCAAGCAGAAAGCGAGTGATAAAACCCAAGCCTTAGCTAGCAAAACATGTAACCAAGATGTATTAATGCAGACTTTATCGTAATCTTAAAAAATAATGATAAAGAGATCCTTATAAGATGTTTGTATGATTCTGGAAGTCAGCATTCGTACCTTTTAAAGCAGAAAGTTCAGGATATTGGTTATCAGTCTTTGGGACAACAAGAAATGAATCAGTCTTTTCGGGGAGTCGGAAGAAACTAGAACCCATGAGCGGTACAAAATATTTTTAAGCAATCTTTCTAAAACTTTTTCATGTAACTTTGAAGTGTTTGACCAAGAAACAATATGCGCAGAGATCCCAAAAATTACAGATGGTCCCTGGATTAGAGAAGCAAAACGATGTGGAATAGTTTTCAGATCGTAGTACTAAAAGATTAACAGGTAACAATGAAATCCACTTTCTAATTGGGGCAGATATTATTGGGAAGCTTTTCACCGCAAATTTTAAGCTTTTATCAAGTGGCCTCGCTGCAATTGAGACCCAATTAGGGTGGACTTTGATGGGGAAGGTTCCAGAATCTAGGGGAACTGGCAACACTTCTTTACTTGCCATTTCCTTACATGTTAAAAGTGAAAAATTAAAATACCTTTGGGAACTAGACATACTTGGCGTAAGAGATCCCATCGAGAGAAAAACCCGAAGATTTAAACAAAGAGGCTTTAGACTTATTTAATAACACGATAGATAGAGATTCAGATGGAAGGTATATTGTCTCACTACCTTGGATTGAAATTCATCCGACACTTTCTACTAAACGAGAACTAGCGGAAAAAAGACTTAAGTCAACGATTCATAACTTGAAGTCCTCTGAGAATTTAGATGCGAATCAGAAAGTCTTTGAAGAATGGGAAACTGAAGGAATCATAGAAACGATTCCTGACTCGGGTGCAAATGAGGGTCACTTTTTGCCTCGTAGAGCTGTGATTCATTAAAGTTCTACAACAAAGATAAGACCCGTTTTTGAGGGCTCTGCAAAAGAGAAACTCATCATTAAATAAATGATTGCTTAGCTAAGGGTCAAAATCTCGATATTGCACAGGTTCAGAAAGGGTGAAATAGGCGTCAGTGCAGACATCAAAAAAGCATTTCTTCAGATTAGCTTAAACGATGACAAAACTTTTTGAAATTTCTTTGGTACAAAAATGGTGATTATAAACAGCTGCAAGTTTATAGGCATTGTCGAGTGGTTTTCGGCATTAATGCTAGGCCATTCTTGTTAGCGGCGACATTGTTGCATCTTTTAAACGATGTAGAAGAGCCTCTCAGAGATACAACTGAAAACAATTCATTATACGTCGATAATTGCGTAACCAGTGTAGATTCGGAAGAATTACAAGAATTTATTGCCAATTCAAGAAATATATTAGGGTCAGCGCAATTTGAACTACGAGGCTGGCGGTACAATCTTCCTGTTAAAGACAACATAGCAGGTAAAAGCATAGGACTCATGGAAGACCAAAAACCACCTGAACCAATTTTGGGGCTGCAGTGGCACATAGAAGATGACAGGCTTAGTTTGATGAGTTTTGAAGAAAAAGTGATTCAAAGAAGATCTCTAAAAGACTTGTTCTTTCTGAAGCCAACAAAGTATTTGATCCTATAGGATTTATCGCTCTTGTTACTCTCCTGCCTGAGCTAATGCTGCAAGAGTGCTGGAAGCTGAAGCTCAAGTGGGATGATGAAGTACCCAGAAAAATAAAAAATAAATTTACAAAATGGAAAGAAGTAAAAGTCTTGAAGAAAATAAGAATCCCGCGTAAGCTCACACCTCATGGGATAGCTTGTTAAGAGTCAAATCTAAAATTAGCATGAGAAAGGATTTTGAAAATTTTCGTTATCCCATAGTTCTTCCTTCAAAACACCATATTGTAGATAAACTAGTTTTGAATAAGCATGATGAACTCTGCCACGCAGGTCTCCAGATTATGATGTCCACTATACGCGAGAAATACTGAATACTTAAGAGTAGAAAAACCACAAGACGAGTTCTCAGTGGATGTATCAAATGCAAGAGATTTACTGTTCGTCCTACGGAAACTCTCGGTGCACCTCTTCCTGAAGATCGAGTTAGAGAAGCCCAAGTTTTCGAAGTTGTTGGTGTTGACTTGTGTGGCCCTTTGTTTTTAAGGAATAGTACTAAATGTTGGATCGTGCTATTTACATGTGCCGTATTTCATCCATATCGAATTAATTACTTCTTTATCGACAGATAGTCTTATTCAAGCTCTCAGAAGATTCATCGCCCGAAGGGGCCTGCCAAATACTATTTACTCCGATAATGAAACAAATCTAGTTGGAACATCCAACGAGCTGAAATCGGTTGACTGGAAAAGATTACAAGACTATGCTTCAGTGAAGAACATCAGTTGGAAGTTCAATCCTCCTTCTGCACCTTGGCGGGGTGGATTTTGGGAACGTGTGATTAACATGTTCAAGAACGTACTTAGAAGAGTGCTGGGTAAGGCTTGTTTGCAGTATGAAAACACTACACGATCCTTTGCGATGCTGAAAGTGTTATTAATGCAAGACGATTAACGTATATTTCTGAAGGTAGTGATGATCTTGTAGCTCTGACTCCTGCCATTTTCTTACAGGAAATCAAGGAAACAGGAGTTCCTGACATAGATCTGATCGATGCCAACAAGAGGAATAGGCGATTTATTTATAAACAAAGGATACGTGAGGAGCTTAGAAAATGCTTTAGAATCGAATATTTAGGCCAACTCAGAGACTTTTCCCAGGTTCGAAGGGAATTTGACATTGGAGACGGGGACATTGCTTCAATAATTCTAAGAGGTCCAACTGGCCATTAGCTGAAGTTGTGTCCTGGGAAAGATGGTAAAGTTCGAGTCATCGAAGTTAAAACTCAAACTGGATGCTTCTTACGGCCTGTCCAGAGAGTTTATTGGATTACTGTCTGTCCACCCTTTGGAGATTCGAGAAAATGAAAAACCATCAATTCCTAAAAGAGATTTGCAACCGATTACGAAAGATCAGGTACCTGATTCCTCTTCTGTGGACGTATCTGATGCCTGCGCCTAATCAACTAGAAACTCCAAACCCAGATAAAAGCAGAATTCGAATATCAAGGTTTGGACGACCTTTAAGACCTGCCCAACGTATGCATTGTGATTCCGAGTTTCATGAACCTGAAACTCGGATGGGAGGATGTCGCGAATGCGAGCCTGCTATCGTTTCTGCGAACTGGCTGCGCATGCGCACGAAGGAAAAACTGCTATAACACTGCTTGCTTTTTCCAGAACTCTCGTATTGAGCGGGAGAAAATGTGCTGTCTCTTTTTCTGTTAAAAAATGTAAATATAATGTAAATAAATCAGCGCAATTAAAGATTAGCGAAATTTATAGGATGTGTTTTTATTTTACTTGAGCTTCTCTCTGTGAATGAATATATGTTTCAGCGAAAGAATGGATAACGCATAGGCATTATAGAATTCTATCTTTTTTGCCCAGCCCTAGAAAATAGGGTAAGGATTCATTAAAAAGTGTGAGTAAACTTCTCACATCTTTTATTATATTTTAGATGAATTTTACCTATTTGAAGCAATAACTATGCTTTTTGTCGGTGTGTTTCACTTGTAAGCCGTCGATTTAATAATTTTAATTTTTCTTAAATTTTTTCTCATGCTATCTTGAAGGATGATTAGATCAATGGAAGGGTAAAACAAATATTTTTTGTTGAATTCCAATTAAAAAAGTGTGTTAAGCGCTCTGGTCTCCCAAACTTCCCTTATAACAGGGAATTAATTCGAAGGATATTTCCATCAAAATTGTGTTATTTCTTATTCAAGAAAATGTTTTATGAAGTGTATAATTTGATGAAATTTGAAAGTGACTATTTGTTGATTCACTTTGATATTTTAAAATAATTTGTATTTCTAAAATAGTGATTCTAAACTTATTCTAGCTGGACTGACCAACGTGAAATTCGGGAGAGGTAGGTACTTCTAGGAGGACGATTCCATTGAAAAATAATGCGATTTATGACAAGGAGTTTAATTGAAATGTTTTCCAATTGGAAAGACAGCTTTTTAGTTTCTCTATTACAGTAAATTTCATTGTTATAGAGAAACAATGAAATTTATTTTGTGTATCATAATACGACAAAGAATTAGTTTTGTGTAGGAGTTGAAAGCAAGTATGATTGGGGTTTGATTAAAAGCGGTCAAATAATAGTAGAAGTCCAGTCCTCGTCCAGAAAAAGGTGATAGTGATGTGAGAAATCCCTTCTATATTAATAAATTAGGAAACAAATCATACCTTTAGTTCAAAAGTACAGATCATCGCAGTTCAGAACTATCATAAATGAAGTTATACATCAGTTCATAAATCTAAGTAGACTTACAAATCTAATCTAATCAGTTTTGTAATCTTTTGCTAAAACTCAATCAATATATTTGACAAAAATCAATACATTGACATTTGTAAATCGAAAAGATTATTTGTTTGTATTGATCATTATCTGGTTGCTAATTTATAGGGCACTAAATTGTTTGAAATTGCACATTTTACTTTTAACGGTCTTCTCCCCACTTAAAAATGGTGGATAGAAAAATTTCACTGGCCAATCATGTGAGTCAGTTCGTAACTGGAGCTGAGGGTCACAAAGAAATTCGAAGGGCCGGATCGAAAAAGAGATATACATTATTCTATACTATATATAAAACTCATAGCTAATAAGGACTATTGTAAATTACGTGAATGTAAAATCCTGCAATAAACATTTCTTCATTGCAGCCCCTGGTCCTTTGCTTAACAGACTTTGGGTCCGAATACGTCTTCACAGATGTTCGTAGTGGTTCGGAATCCGCTTGAAGCTCTAGATTCCGGTCTAATTAGCCCTTGTTAGCAAAAGAAAACTGGTTATAGAGCAGTAAACTGAATCAAAGTATTTCAGCTAAAAATTCGTGCAAAATAAAGCTCCACTTCTTTTCTTTATCATCACAAATATTAAAAACGGTAACGTTCCTAACTATAAAGAGAAAGAAATTAAGTCATTATGTGCCTTGGATTATATCTTCAAATTTTGTTTCGAACCAAACTCAATTATTTGCTTTAATCATTAAAAATAATTTTTTTAAATTATCTTTTCGTTTCGTTAGCATATCCGCTGGCCGGATAAACAATTCCGAGGTCCTAATCGGCCCGCCGGCCGTAGTTTCGGAATCTCTGGTCTAGAGTACCTGGAGAGAGGTACCTTATTGAATAAGAAACAAGCAGTACAATTTAAAAGTGAAATACATTCAAAAATAAACTACAATGGTGCTTTGGTTAACAACGGCTTCAGATAACGACGTACTTGGTTAACGACACAGGCTTTCGTTAACGACTTTTGGTTAGGTGAAGGAAGAATTCAAAGTTGTCATAGGAATTAGGCTAATTGTAAAGGCTTGGCAAGAAGTAACAATGAAATGTCTCAAAGCAGCATGGAGGAAACTGTCCTTCCATTGGTAATGAAGAAACTTCAGATGAAGGACATAAATTGGTAAAGGATATTGTGTCAACTGCTCATGATCTTAACTTTGAAGTAGAGAAAGAAGATGTAGAAGAATTATTGGAGATGTATGACTACTGACGAGCTAAAAGAACATTTCAAGTCGCAATGTGAAGAAATTGAAATTTCAGCTGAAGATGAGGATGGAGAGAAAGAACAAATTACGATTGCTGAAATCAAAAAGGTTTTGGCACAGTGGAAGGAAGTTCAAAATGTTGCTATGAATCCAAACAAATCTGAGGTTATGAGAACTACAGATCTATTCAATGAAAAGTCCATGTAGTTTTTCAGAAACATTTTAAAAAACTGTGTCTGTTTTTTACTGTATTTGAAATTCCCTAAATTCAATTGCGCCGATAAGGAAAGTCCTTACTTTGCAAAATATTCTGCACTTCAATCTTTTGTTGATTGATATCACATCGTCGTCTCCAAAGGCTCGAAGAAAGATTTACGGTCATGAAACAAGGCTAACACTTTGTAAACTGAACGTACTCATGAAAATAAAAAAGAATAAAGCAAGATCTGAGTAAAGAAACAGCATAAATATAACACTTTTCTACGAAATCAGTCTCTCTTTTCTCATACTAAAGATAGTCGGTGCGATTATCTTTTCATCACATCAGATAAGGCAGTTTTAAAAAGTACAGTATTTGAGAACGATATCATTTTTCGCTTTATCAGGACCGTATTTCAAAATTGCACTTTTTACCTCAATGAAATGTGAAGTTTGCCTACAGCAGCAAATGTTGAGATATTTTGTAATAAAAATGCATATAAATAATAATTAAAAATATTTTAAACGTGTACATTATTAAAAATAAGTTCATTACGATGCCTTCCAATGAAATCAGAACCTCGCCAACACTTGCGAGTTGTAGGGTGCACGCGCGCGCGGGTTCGATTCCTGTAAATTATTCACCCTGGGTGTATTTCTCACTTCTGTGTCAGTAAAACATTCCTCGTGTGTATGTCCGTCACATTACGTTGTCTGTCTTGTGTTTAGTGCAGCTTGGCCAAATACGGCCCTTGTTTCATAAAAACTCATTCCAACCAACTAACCCTCTTCAGTTTAGAAAATAACATTTTAAGAAATGAACTCGACCTAATAGATAAAACAAAAATCTGTCTGTTTTTTTATCAGATAGAAAATAGGTTTGATTTCTCGCTCTGCGGAATTTTTTGAAACGCGAGGGCTAATTAGAGTGGGACCTACGGCTTAAAGTGTATTCCGAACCACAACATCCATGCCCTCACCAGGATTTGAATTCAGAATATGTTGAATCCAAATGCCAGATCGGTAATAGAGGCGAAAGGTTTTTGATTAACCTACAAGAGGCACGAGTGTTAATCCAATCAAGAGCAATATCAGATGAGAAATTAATTCAAATAAATTTTCGCTCAGGGAGTGTAATAGTGACTGTCGGGGGATTAGAATCCCACTGCTGCCACTATTTATGTCGGGATATAGCGTGGTGAACTCGGTCCGTTCCTAATTCTCTTGGAAAATCGATTCACTCTAAGACCATCGTGTTCGTGGGGGCTGGTGCACTTTAAATCTGTCGTGACCTCAAATGTGCACACATTGGCGTGGAGTGGAAATTTGGAGAGTGGGGTCCCAGCTTAGGTGTTGACCTCGTCTTCTGACCGAGGTTCAAAATGACGAGGTGTTATCCTCGGATCTTTCCCTTCGGGATTGATCACGGACCGTCGATAATTGCCCGCTGTGTTGCTCCAGTGCGACGTTAATTCAACTACCCTACTCCTTATCGCTCGATTTAATAATATTGACGGAGATTTTCCAAACGCGGGACACAATAGAAAGAATCACTCGGAGATGGAGACTATCTCTAGTCATTTTGCGTGTGATCAGAGTATGAGTAAGATTGCATTAAATAATTGTAGATTAGCTTTTCGGTTGTACACATGGAGACGAACACTTGTTCGAAATATTCCAACATTTGTTAATAAACTAAGGACCATACAAAACTACAAAAACGCGGATCGCCTTTCTTTTTAACTCCTCCAATTCTTCGGAATTCCAAAATTAATTTTTCATTACATTCTATATCATGATTACAGTTTACACGGGCATAATTTGAAATACATTCACTAATATCATAGTTTGTGGGTGCTTAATAAATATAATGTCAAGACACAACAACGTTTACAAATACACTAGTAACAGTTGACGTGCGCAATAATTAAATTGAATTGCACGCGCTCCTAGTAGTACAACTCAAGCAAAAAAAAATTCTGAGGTAAAATGGGCCTAAATGTTTTCATTACCATGAAAACTTTTCTTTGATGTAAAACATCTATGCTGTAAAACAATTTCGACCACCTAGCGGTCCAGTATTGAAGTGAGAGATTTGCTGTTGGGAAGGATGTAGTTTTCCACATTGAAGCATGTACTTACTACAAAAATCATATTTTTTGAGTTGTGCCACAATTGCAGCCCGTAAGTGATACGATATATACAAATGTATGACTTTTTGGGTCTGCCTATGGTTTCATTCTCTTGCTACACTAGAGGTAATTAGACCAGAACCAACGCATTAACGTAGATTCCGAGCTATAACGAGCATCCGTATCCAGGCCGGGATCCAAATTCAGAGGATGTTGAACCGATGACCACATAACAATCACTTGTTGTTCAGATCGGTGTATTGTTATAAGGCATTGATTCAATATTTAAACTGTACACTTAGGAAACATCTACCTCCTACAAAATTCTTTGTTCAGTTTGATGTGAACTTTGTCTGAGGAAGTTTGACATTTGAAATGCACAGGTTACTAATTATACCAAATGAATGTTATTAATTTGACCAAAATATGAATTTCTAGATTTTAGTATAAGCATCCAAGCCATACCCAACTTAATCAAATGATTGCATTCATTCGTATGTCTATACACTCTCAAAAGAAAGTTAACTGAACTCATGTTTGTCATTCATTTTTGTAGAATATAGATTTTATGCATATCTTATTTAAAGATAGATATTCCATGATATATTTCCTAAGATGCGAAAGAGAGTCCGCAAAGTAATTTAATATTGTTGCTCCGAATTTTTCACACTCATACTCCAGAAACTGCAGGACCAGATGATTAAAATCCGGATATTTTAGGAAAACTTTTGAAACAAATTCGAAATCCGGCGTTAAAATTGTGTTATTGTAAATTATGAAGTTTGTGAGCAATTTAATACGGAGACGACCCCTTAAGCAAAATTTAAGTATATGAATTTACGAAAGATATAATTTTTTTATCGAATGATAACTTTGACTTTGACAGCCATGAACAAAGAGGGATGGTTCTATTCTCCTTCCCCCCGTAGTTGTACAGGTAATACTTACGGATTGGAATAGTATTTTTTTAAATTATGAAATGTATTAACATAAATAAAGTCTCTTCATTGAGATGATGATTGTCCAACACGTAACCTTGCAGGATGTTTGGAATTTTTATGCACTTGAGGCGGGCAGAACAAACGGTTTACTATATTAATTAGTTTACAAGTAGTGAAGAATCATTTTCAATTTTGTATTCAAGAAAATTCATTAACAAAATGCACATAGTTCGATTAAAAACATTTTGCAATTATCGATTCTTTGTTTTAATTCATTTTCCATGTAGAAATTTTACATCTCCATAACGTTTAACCCAGTAGTTTCTAACTATGAATTTGTCGCATAAAATGACAAAACAAGTCTATTACGTGTTCTTTCAAGTGTTGCATTAGCATTTTGACTGGACTGACACAGGAAAACCGTGTTTACAATTGTGCCATTTTCTACTTCAAACTCTAACCTGTGCCATTTTTATCTTCTGTTACGGTAAGAACTCTCCTTGTGTGTGTATATATATATATATATATATATATATATATATATATATATATATATATATATATATATATATATATATATATATATATATGCCTATTTACTTGACGGGAAAACATTGATGGAGCAGCTTGGCCTGGTCTGGTCCTTGTGCAATAAAAACCAATCATCTTATTTCTATTTGGGATTCAAATGCACAAATTCACCCAACGCGATGAAAGCAGTACGCAAACAAATTATTTTTACCAATACTAGTTTCAAAAAATTGCCTCAATTATAAATGTACACGTGCAGATTAGTGTACTTTAGGCAAAAAATTGATGAATTATGTGCCAATCCTGGTGTGTTTATAGATGAAAAATTAATTGGTTTTAACCATTGTAGTAAAACTAAAATTTCTATCCTGGTAGATTGAAATAATTTCAACTGCCTCGAACAATAAAAATACGAAAGATTTAAATGTCTTGGTTCACCGAGAAAATAAGAGAAAAACACGAAAATCAAATTCAATACCAGAGTAAAATATCGATCCATTTTTCTCAGGAAATCAAAATCAACAACGACACAGGATCAAAACAATAAACAAACATACACAAAGATTGAACACACAAGAATCTACAGAATAACTCACCTACAGGATCGCACTCTATCCCACAACCGCGACACAGCAGACTCAAGACTGCACTTAAGGAGAGGACTGTTCTAATTAAAGAGCATCTTTCTTCTCATCTCTTCTCCCTCTCTCGCAGTCACGTGACCCTCAGCTTTTGACCTCGGACTCCCCTCTCGGATGTTTTTTATGCTCCCTTCTTGCTTTATTTCATCCACGAGTTCATTTTTCCGATGCCCGCTTTTCCATAATCCTCTCCCACTCCCTGCGCTTGACCTATGACACCGGCGCAGACTGACTGCTATGCATGGCCTCTCGTCTCAAAGGAAAGCAGATTCCCGAAAGAAACTCGGGGGATTGGTATCGTCATCGAATTCCGAAACGTGATACATTCGAGACTGCGTTCGGATTGCTGTTGGTGAGGATGTGTTCAACGGTTGTGTTTGTTTTGAAGATCTGATAACGAGTGCTGGGTGAAAGACAGCTCCTTAACAAGGATTTGTAATGGTTTTGGAAGAAGATTTGTGTGTGTCGTTTCATAATGGGGATGGGTTTCGACCTTGTCATGTGAGAATTATCCACTATATTCAAGGCGATATTCTTATGAACACGAGATCTTTTTTTCTTATGGATCAGATGCGGTCTGGCTACATGGAAGATGTGGAAAATTCCATTTGGGCCGTTTTATTTGACGACTGAATGGGTCAGCACACTTGAGAAAGTTTATAGATATCAAAAGAAAATTATAATTTATAATTTTCCCAATCATTAAAATGGCCCGTTGAGTTGCTTCTGTTGCGACGTTAGTTAAAATACATACCATACCAATCCAATCATTAAAATTTTTATCCAGCCCAACATTTCTCAATTAAATTAAAAACAACAATGCGTTATTTTAAGTTGGTTGGGTTGAGTTCTATGGCTCAAGGGTCATATTTGGCCAAGCTGTGCCAAACATAAGACAGACAACGCCAAGAAATCGACATACGGGCACTTGCACTGAGAAAGAGATACTGATTCAAAAGAGAGAAATACACCCAGAGGAATCGAACCTGCCCCTCCTTCAACTCGCAGGTTGCTAGAGCACAGTGCGCAAACCCACTAAACCACCTTTGTTTTAGGAAACTACCACCAGCCGTGCATGTTCAAATAAAGCAAAGATAGTTCGGTTTGTCACTCAACGGTAACTTTTGCTACCAAAGGGCTTCTTAAAATAATTTACAATAACACTTATGGTAGTAAAAGAAAAAAACAGCAAATCAGTAAAGCAATTTCTTACTGCGAATGCGCAATTGAAATGAAAAAGATAATTCAGATTATGAATAATTATCGATTATCTACATCAAATCACTTAAGCATTATCAACGATGGTAGTGCTCCGTTTTTATTGAATGACTGATTTCCAAATACCAGCCATCTGCTATTTCTAGAATTAAAAAAAAATGTTTAACATCTGCCAGTGCACATGCTGGTCAAAATTTGCGCATGTTTTTTCTTCGACAAAAGGGGCGTAGGTTTTTGGAAAGATTTATTTTTCTCATGTTTCCAAAGACGCTTGACTACAGACACCTGCCTTTACTTATTGTTGTGGGAAATGTATATAGCGGATTCTAGAAACAGCCCTTCTATAGCTTTTTTTGGTACAATCACTTTTTAGATTATTTTAACGAGGATTCGAATTGATTTCAAATTGCTACATTGATAAATTTATATTAAAAGAGGCGATGATTCGATTTTTTAATTATTCCATGTTTTAATTTTGAGGGCATACAAAAATTGTAATGCTCATGAAAATTTTTAACATTACAGCAATGTAAAAACTGAACAATTCTACATTCCTAAAGTGAGATGCTGACATATTAATTAATACCTGGGGGTGGTCAATGACATGCATCAAAGCGTTTATAAGTGCAAAATAGTGTTATCTTTTTCTAAAATTATTCCCATTTTTATCATGTTTTAATATATAAGGTTTTTAAAATTATGCCTACATCATATACTGACATACCAATCCATATGCTCTCAAACCAGCAAAGATGGAATAGTTCACTTTATGAGAGTCATGAGGTTTTTGAGTAAGTGTACTATTGCTTTTACTCCACAACACATATAATGACTAAATAACCACATCGATTGGTTGAAAGAATCCTACTAATTATTCTATTGGTTAAGGAAGTCAAAACTGGTCAGAAGTGAGAGAAGACTGGAGATTTCAGAACGGATATATCCGTGTGAACCCCTCAGATGGTAAAAAATGTAATCAAACCAATAAATAATAAAAATAAATAGCGTTTCTGTATGGAAGAAGTTGTCAAGACTATCCGCAATAACTTTCTTTTTTGGATATTGTCAGAACCCTTACGACCTAAGTTATTCATTCTCCCTTCAACTAAAAGTACCTGATTATTGGACACTCATGGACCTTCAAACTTGCTTGTGACACTACACGCTGTCTGTATATTAAACATTTGTATAAACTTCGTCCTGAAAAGCTTTCTTCCCTGTTTACTTTTGGGGCTCAGGGAGGTTTTATTAAATAACTGTCTAGGACATAATTAAATAACTTGACTTTCTCCGGGATGTTATTAAATTAGCACTTAGATTCCATCTTTATTAAATGACAGATTCTAAACCAGAGCTTTAATACGACCCTGAATAACATCTTGGATCGTGGATAACTAGGACTTCATTAAATAATTTTGAATAACTATGTCCAGGAAATTTTAAAAAATTGTACATCATCGGCAAATTTGCAGATGCTCTGCCGGGGGACTTCTTTTGTTGATCACGAATGCAAACGTGAACACTTCTTTCATATTGAGCTTCCTGACTCTCCTCAGTGTATTTTTCGTGATATTAATCTGTCTGTGAACTCTAACCACTGGGATATGTGCACTGCACTTAAGAAATTCAAAATAAAATTATGTTAGGATTAAAATATCAGGAATATCAGATGATAATAATTCATTTAAAAGTACAAATTTTATGAGAGGCTTTTTCTGTCAAGCTAAATTTTGATGGTGGAAGTATTTTCTGCGATGGATGATTAAATGATAGTAAATTGGTCAACGCCAATTCGATTAAACTTCAAACGGCGATAAACTACATTTTAAGGTAACCCCGATATGGTATCATGCGAGAGCATTTGAATAGCAGAAGTAAAATATTCGCTATCTGTCTGATTTGCTTGTGAACAGTGAAAATCCCTCCAATATGTTTGCAAACGATTTTTTTATGCTTGTTTAAGTATCCTTAGTTTCAGAATTAAATTTGTGTATTTATCTTTATTGATGTTCTTTTGCTATGTGGCAACAGAACGAAGACAAAAGCAATGAATCAATAGATGTTCCACATAAACGCCAGTACGAAAAGATTCTCGGAATTTGTTAATGAGATATTAATGGTTAAATAAAAATTAACTTTTATCACGCTTTCCTGTTCTATTGCCGAAGAGAATATATGCATGCACCTACAATTTTAAGGAATCGAGAGACCAGAAGGTTTTGGGCGTATTGCCAAGTGCTTGACGTTTAAAATCGTAATTCTCAGTCTATGTTTTGTGGAATTATTCCATTATTAACATAAACAATAATAATTTATTCAAGCGACTGATGTCATTAATGTTTTTAGATACTCTTCAAAGGCAGAGGCACACTAGTATAATTATTAGTCACACTTTTATCGTTATCTAAAATTATACCAATGGGTGATAAAGTTGAAAAATGACGGTTTATGAATGAGGAAAATATTGGCGAAATCACAAACAAATCTAAAAATCTATGGTAAAAAATTATTGAAAGATATAATGAGGTAGAAACTGGTCAATAGGAACCGATCCTGAAGACCTCAGAAATTGAGCCATATACATGAGGAATATTCTGCGAAAGGTTCGCGATAATCCATAGTGCACCATGAATTAGTGCACCACAACTTGCATCCTTGTTGAAAACTGATTACAATCTTGAAATACAACCTCAGACTGTAAGAAATGTAATAAAAAAGTTTGCTATAATGGGCATGTTGCACATAAGAAGCCATTCATTAGCAAACTTAGCATAAGAAAGCGTCTTGAGTTTGCAAAAAAAGCATGTAAGCTCTTAACTTTTTGGGATTCTGTACTTTTCAGGGACGAATCAAAATTTTGTATATAGTTCAGATGAACGAGTTATTACATAGAGAAAACCAAAACATCAAATGCAAACAAAAATCTTATGTAGAACTGTAAAACACCGCGGAGGAAATGTAGAGGTATGGGATTGCATGCGGTTCTTCTGGTGTGGATAATTTTTTTTGAAGGTAACACACACACACACACACACACACACACACACACACACACACACACACACACACACACATGGATAGCTATGTGTACCTAGACATTTTGAAACAAAATGTCCTTGCTAGTGCTACGAAACTGTTTAAGACCATTTATCTTCCAACAGGACAATAATTCAAAGAACACTTCAACGTTCTGTAAAGAATGTTGCCTTTACCATGTGTCTCAGCAACTTCATACGCCACCAGTTTCCTGGTTTAAACCCCATGGAACACTTATGGAAAGAAATCGGTCGTGAACTGAAAAATTATGATAGCAGCAGCAAAGATAAACTGATAAGTGCCATTATGGACGTCTGGAACAAAATTACTTCAGAAACAATAAAAAAACTTGTGAGAGTCATGCCTAAACTTCTGAGAGAGGTCATTAAAGTAAAAGGCAGGTTCAACTGACCATTAAATGATGAAACATGGTGGGGGAAATAACATTTAATGAAATATTTTTCATTTACGGAGACTTTTTTTAAATTTATATTTTCATATTTTTGTGTTATTGTGAGTAATGCGTTAAATTAGGTTAATATTTTTGTTTAAATGCAATAAAAACTTTCTATGGAATTATGCTCATATGTGTTTCCATTTTTATTTCTTCAATATTTATATTTTGCAAATAATAAAGCCATTTATTTCAAATAGTCAGTGCTTACGGAAACTTTTTTACTCACTGTAGCTGTCGCTGCATTACTTAGTGCGTTATTAAAGTTTTTCCATCGTATGTCAGGAGTGAAGTCAAGCCCGATTAACTTTGAAATTACAGTCTTTTTTCTCAGCTTTCCGTTTTTCATGAGTACAATGTATTTAAAAAGCTGACTTTTTTGTAATTTATAAAAGGATTTGAGTCTTGTGTTTGTTTTAATATGAAGTATTTCATAAAAACTTCTAGTATGGAATAAAGGATTTAGAAGAATAGCTAATTTTTAAAAAATTGCAAATTGCACGCGAAATTGTGGGAAATACTTCAAGGAAAATAAGGAAACATATAGTTAAAAAATATAATTTGCAGGAGTAGGAATTTTAAAACATTGAAATATTTTTTAAAAATTAAAAAATGACTTTTTTATTGTGTAATGTATATTTCGGTTCATTTTAACAAGGCACACAGAAAAAATTTGTCGGAAGGGTATTGTGTCCCTTTTTCTTCTAATTCGTTTATGATTATTTTACCTTTGTTTTTCCGTTTTACGCAACTGACAGATAAAGAGTGTAGTACAGCGCCCTCTATCTGTGGAAATTTAAGCAAATTTTTATTCCACCTCTAAAAACCCTTTTTCGATAACTCTTTTCGGGCACACCCAACACCATAAATCCCATTTTCCAGTAGGCGGTTCAGGTTCGATTCCTGACAGGTGCATTCCTCCCTGGGTGTATTTCTCTCTTCTGTGTCAGTAAAGCTTTCACTGTGTGTGTCAGTTACTTGATATTGTATGTCTTGTGTCAATTACTTGATATTGTATTGTGTCTGGCGCAGCATGGCCAAATATGGCCCTGGTGCCATAAAACCCCAAGACCAACCAACTAACCCATTTTCCAGTTGTTTTGAAAAATCTATTGCCTTTGGCACATCTTGTTCTCACGAATCGATGATTCTGAGAGAAAAAGGTACAGAAATTCCTGTCGTAAAAATTTAAGAACAGATCACCATTCCTATTATTCTATGCTCTAAGACCAGGAATTAAAAAATGCTAATATTTCTTTTAGTTTACTGAACTATGTTTATTTTACTGCAATATGTTATCTGTTGGGAGCAAAAAGCTGAAAGTAAACAACACGATGTGGAAATTGGCGAAGTTGAGCATTTGATTGCGCAAAAGAGAAATGGCGTCACCAACTCCAAGCAAGAAGCTATGTGTTTCGTTCTAGTTCTCTAGTTGTTTTAAGAATTACGATTCTAATCCATTGTGTAGAATAGAACAAACCATCCAAACATAACACAGTAAATTAAAAATAATAAAAATTAACAAACATATCACGCTAAGCATGAAAGAATTGCAATCTCCAATTGTAAGGATTCTTGCACAAAGTTGGAGGCCTTTCTGGATATTAATTATTTTATAAAAAAATCATTATTTTATTGTGACTGGATGTTTTCTTTCACTGAGAACGTCTGAGGTTGTCTTGAGAAGGATTTTCTGTCACGTTAAATGTAGGTGGCAAGTGTTTCGCCGCGATACATATTCCGAACGTGACGTCAGTTGACTTTTTTCGAATATGATTTCAAAACACTTCGCCAACAAGCATTCCAAAAATGAATTCCGAATTGATTTTTGATAGTTGATTGGTCGACACTAATTAGATTAAACGCCAAACGTCGCCGAAACGGCGATTAATTATATTTTGAGGTAACCTCTATATGTATCAAGCCAGAGCATTTGGGGAGAAGTAAAGTCTTCACTTTGTGTCTGATTTGTTTACACTGAAGATTCCTCTAATAAAAATTACAAGACTACTGTTGTGTTTTTCATAACGGTAAGATATTAGCATAGAGTGACAGATATTTAACATTCCTTTAATTATCGAAGATAATCCTGATTGCTCTAACAGATCTGTAGCAATTTGATCCATATTCGAATAAATGCAGTATTAATAAAACCAAGGACTATTTCTCAACCTAATTGGAGGTCGGGGAGAAAGAACGATAAACATTGTAATTTCTAGCTGCGGCTGATATCGGTGTCTCTCTTTGTCTCTTTCATTATCTTAATTAAAAATAAACATAGAATCCAGGACGCTTCGTCCGAGGCTGCAACGAATGCGATAGTTAAACGACAACACATGACAGTCGAGACATTTGGAGAGACGAGGAACGATGAATGACGGAACCCACCCTCCTCCAGAGAAACTGCCAGTAAAAATAGACGTTTTGAGTGCTTCCATGCTTTTGACCCTTCGTACGAAGCTCAACCAGCAACACCAGATGGTCATGTTTTGAACTATCATCACTTCTGCACTATTTTAGTCCGGAGGAAGACGAAAAGATATTTTGAGATTAAACGTTCCGAGGTCTTTAGTTTTCTTGCATACTGAAAAGGTTTAGTCTTTGAAATCAATTAGTTTAAAGGTTTGGTAGGAAATGTATCAGTGTGGTACTAAATGGGAACCGAAACTTGGTAGAGGTTTCAGCAAGACGCTTGGAAGACAGTGCAACTTTGTCTACCTAAACGTACTTCATATTAGAGATAGGGCACGCTACTAAAAATACTACTGTATTGTAAGTTCATTTTTGTAGTAGTGGTTAAGTTCACCACAATACTCCCACTGTAGATTTAGCAAACTTAATTCGATAGACAGATTTGACTGATTGCTAAATACATGGAGGTTAAGTAGTTGAATTAATGTCGCACTTGAGCTGGCTATTGTCGACGGTCCGGGATCAATCCCGAATTTTGAAACACGGTCAGATGACAAGGTCAACACCTGAACTGGCACGCCACTCTCCAAACTTACACACCACGTCAACGTGAGGACATTTGAGGTCACAACAGACTTAACGTGCACTATCCCCCATGTACACGACGGTCTTTAGTTGGATCGAGTTTCAAACTCGCTACCCACCGGTTGCTAATCCGGTATTCTAACCGGGCAACCCCCCAAAATGTATGGAACCGTCTACGAGTGGTCATTCAATGGACTTTGCGACTGTGGACTGTCTTGTGTAGTGTTTAGCAGACAAGACGTCGTGTGAAGAGAAGGCTGAGTGGTATTAAAGAGTGAAACCTTTGAAGAGAACTTTGAAGTTAATCTTTAATCTTAATGATTTTTGTCAGAAAATTGAGACTTATCTTGGATATTTGATTGAAAGAGATATTTTTCTGTTGTCGTCGAATTTTCTTGGTAATTCCCAAAGAAATTAGCATAATTAGTAGGTTGTGGCTTAAATTAGTTCACAATATCTACTTGAATAATTAATGAAAAACAAGCATATTACGAAAATAATAAATACTTAAAGGTCACTTAAAATCCGTATGTATTGTAGAGAGATCCCTGGTACCATGAGACCGAGGTTTGAGGGTGAGATGGAGCCCTGAATATGTGAAAAGTTTTTGTGTTGTAATACCGTAAGGTTTAAAAGATATTTTTAAAATTTCCAATGGTAGGATTACATAAACTACTGGAACCAAAAATAAAATAAAATAATACAAAGAATAACACCCAAGAGCACCTACATTTAAGTCTTTAAATCCAAATAGTACCATGCTACCTAGTAGCGATGAAAAGAGAGTTTTTAATGAGAACAGGGCAATGCAGTTGGTAATTGTTGTCCATTTACTAACGAAGATAGCAAACGAGCCTGCAGATAGGGACAGGGACGATATTAATGCTATTAAATGGCTCGATAAGGCAGTCAAATTCAGCAAGGCGGAAGTTCTACGTCTTGGCTACTTAACGATGTAAATAATTTTATCCCTCCAAAACTTTTGAGATTCTATCTATTAGGGTTTGAGAAACATGATCTTGTTTGGCTTTTTTGATTAACAGTTTGATTCTATTAAAAGGCGCATAAGCAGTAGAAGTTTGTAAAATTGATGCGTCTCTCTTGGTCAGGGAATTAGCAACCTCGTTAACACACACCATTGTGGTTAGGAATCCACAGTAGGACTTCTTCATCCTATCTGCATACGTTTTGAAGGAGCTTCTGACACTCTAGGATATCAGCTGAGTGAGGTCATAATATGTGTGCAAGAGAATTGAGAAAAAAGTACACACTTGTGCAAGTTAAACAGTGATACTTTGGATAGATATTGGTATAGTCCGGTTCATGCGAGAAGGCAGTTGGGTCATTTGGTTTTGAATGAGTCTATTAGTTGAATAAGGGGACTGAGGTAACGTAAACAAGTACCTTCCTCAACTGGTGTCGTTTCTGGCAAGGAGTTTGTCGTTCGATTTCAAAGTTGGCGAGAGATTAACCATCCATGGTGATCACCGCACATGTGTCTTTGACCTGCACATGGCAGCCCTTATCCGACAACCTTTTACTCCTATTCAGAAATCAACTGACCCAAGATCGACGCCTTCTTGCGGAACCACACTATATGCACTATTTCATGAGGGGTTTGCAATCTAACCTGTTATTGGAGCCCGGAGTGTAGATGTGAGACCCTGCTAACTACTTTTGCATATTTATAGTGATTGATTCTTGTAAATGATTGGACAATTTTTTTATGTTCAGATTAAGGGGAATTTTCTGTTTTCGGCGGAAAAAAGTAGCTTTTGTATTTTTAATAATGCGCCAAATTAAGAATGCGTCGAATTTCAAATCGAAATTCACAAAATTAGCCTAGTTATAAGCCACTAACAGACGCGCTCAGATATAGATGCAGATGTAGAATTTAAACGCGTTTTTCTCGGAACAGCTTTTTTTTCGAGTGTTTGGCATATCTATAAAACTATTGGATATATTGACTTTAAATTTTTACAGCATGTCGAGCAAACATTTTGTCGTTTACGAACCAAAAAAGCAGTTTGCTATGTTTTTATATTTTTATAGCAAAAAAACTCGGTATTGAAAAAAATCTAAATCGGTGATTTTAGATTTGACGTGTCAGCATTTCCTCAAATATTTTATATAAAGTTTTCTGCTTCGTCAAACGATATCTACATATGAATGAAGTAAGACGCTGTGTGTATGCGTGTTCATTATTTTTGTTTAAGATCACTTGGAATTGAGAAATCATGTCAACCAGGCGACCACATAACTTCGTGCGACTTCATGTTCAAGGAGGATTAACATTCATGATTCATCTAAAAATGACCAAAATAAATGTTTTTGAATACCTGAAATGATAATAAATAGACGTAAAAAATTTGGAATTACATATTTGATTGCTATAGTTTTGTCAGAAAAAAATCTCACCAGACTGGTAATTTTAGCGAAAAAAACAAAAGCCCCTAATTAGTTTTATCAAATGTCATTGTTTATATAAAATAGACGGTATAAAGTCACGTGGTTAGAAATCAACGAATGTCGTCTGGTCGTGGTGTCTTATTGACAATGGCGGTCTCGCATTGAATTATGCTGTGGTTATGTTCCTCGTTTTTAAAATAATGTTGCGATCATTAATTATCATTCCCATCATATCCAATTTTGTAATAGGATTATCTTCTATTTAGATTCAGTTAGTGCTATGGAATGGAACCATTTTGTAAACAACGACTGATATGTTTGTCTTTCTCCATTCAGCTAAGGGAATCGCTCTCTTGTTGTAGACGTCACAACTGTACCGTAAATTGTTTTTAGGAAATGTGATAGGAGCTTGAAAATTAAGGCTGTAATTTTTAAAATCTTTTTAGCAATTAGCTTGCTAACATTTGCGTATAACGCTATTGATTTTAAGTATGTATTATAAGATAACATATCAAGGCCTGGGCCCAACATGATAAGCCACACAACCCAAAATGTTCAACATAGCTATTTTTAACTTTCGAAAAATTCTGTAATTATTTTTCTGGTGCAATGTTGTCCATATTTCACTATGTTAATAATAAATAAGTTATATTTCTGTACTGTCATTTACATGAATATATAGAGAGAGATTATCCTAGTACTTAAATAAAATATATATTACTTCTTTTGCAATATTGCACTCTTTAGTGACTTGTCACATCGTTGTCCATAAACAAGTCTATTTTTTAAGATTTTATAACACAGTTATTCATGAAAATGCAAAACATTTAATGAAAATTAAAATTTAGGCCTCCTTTACACAGAAAGAAAAACTACACAATTATTTCAACATTCAACTTCACCACTATCAACTTCATCACTTGCTAAGAGTCCATTGAAATAGTCGTGATAGATTGGTGGAATGAATGGTAATAGTGTCATCACATCTTTCAGTTTCTTTCATGAGGTAAGAGTATGACATGTGTGCTGCATTTAAAATTAACTGTTTTATATCAACAATCACTAATATTTTATGCATATGCCTTTATTTATAGACAAAGTTATAATAGATAGGTAGGTAGTTAATTAGAATAGCAGTGGGGCAACACCACAGACTATTGGAGACTGTCCGAGATCAGTCCCGAAGGTAAAGATCCGAGGACAAACCTCGTAATTTTAACCATGGTCAGAAGATGAGGTCAATGCCTGATCTGCATCCCACTCTCCAAACTTACACATGATGCCAAAGTGAGAACATTTTAAACCACGACTGATGAAACGTGCATCAGCCCCCAAGTACACGATGGTCTTTGGTTGGACCAAGTTTCGAAACTGTATCTCTGCGGTTGCTAATCCGTTACTCTTTCCATCTGGGCTACTGCGGCCCCAAAGTTCTTATTTATAAGAACATTGGGGCCGTTTGTGGCTAGAACTATGTTTATTTATATAAACATAGTTCTAGTGATTTATGTTGACAAAATATAATTATTAGTTAATACCGTTGTCTTCGGTATTTGTTAAGGGCAATGGTAACTGCAGTGTATATGTTACCGTGAAAGACCGAAATTGGAGAATGTCGACACATACCAAATACGTCGGTGAAAGATCGAATATTTCATTACATTCTTGTACATTCGGACCCTCACCGGTGTATGTCGACAATCACAGATATGCTCTGGTGGAGGTCGAAAAGAGAGGAGCCGAGGTTTTTTTTCCGATACCCTAATTTATACTGAATGGATACTGCAGTGAATCGTGATCTTTTTCTTGAAAAGTTAAATGCATTAATTGCGGGTAAACGAGAAGACAATTGTTTTTATTTTTCTCAAGAAAAGTACTCTAAAATACTTTCTGAAATGTTACGAACCTCACAAAAACAATTTCCTCCTGCTCAAATTGGTGATACTGTACGAATACAAGTCCCTGATGTCGACCGTGGTCGTACAGATAGCCGAAATGTGTTAGCGGTTGTTGTTGGAATAGAAGACTCCGACTTCTATAAACTTGCAAATAAAAATGGTACCCTCAAGCAGCTTTACACACGTAATCAGTTCGTAATTTGTAAAGAAAAGTTACTTTCCATAGATGAGATTTCTTTTCAAGAAATGTCGCTGAGAGAAGCAGCTGCAGCTAATTCGAGAAGCGGGGGGCAAGGCTATACACGCTGTCATTGCAAAAGGAAGTATTCCACAAATAAATGCAGTTGTAAAAGAAAGGGACTCTTGTGCAATTCAAAGTGTTATAATAGTTTAAGTTGTTGCAATAAATAAGATTTGAATCACATAATTAAGTAAGTTTTTTATTACTATTATTTTCTTTTCTCATTTAGAATGTACTGTATAATTAAGTAAGTTTTTAATTTCTATTATTTTCTTTTCTCATTTAGAATGTACTGTTTGTTTTAAGTTCTTGGTCACTCCTCTCAGAAAGAGAGGCGAAAAAGTTACGTCACCCTTGTGACATTTTATCGCGACTGAAATACGGAGAAGAAAATATAAATCTCCGACATGTTCAACATTCACCATTAGTGCATGGTGAATGTCGACATTTCATTCATTGTAAGTCAGAAATAAGGGTATTTAGCAAATATTTCGGACATACACCAAGCGACTATGTGAATGTTGACATTCACCGGTGAAAGTTGACATTTTCCAGATTTCGGTCTTTCACTGTAACATATATAACAAGTGGAAGATTATTTTATCTTCAACTAACTTGATCTATGGATGGCATATTATTTGAAGGCTAGTAGGTGTTTTCATCAGTATCATCAAAAGATGAACTGGAATCAACACTAGAACTGCTATTTGAACTTTTAACAGAAAATAATTTTCTTGGGAACATGAATGCAAGCATGGCTGCTGTAGTCGGCCATATTTGACAGTGGCTTATCATGCTTTTCACAAACAAAAAGCCTTGGTGCATTAACTTAGCTGCTTGAACAGTGGTGCTTTCTATTATAATTTCAAGAGTTTTTCTTGGTTACATAAATATAAGAATTTTTACGCTCATAAAAAATGTCTTTTCCACAAAAACTGACGGATGAACGAACTTCACTAAATGAGCCTTCATGAGCGTACGAACGTTTTCCCAGACTTGTTTGAATTTACTAACAAATACAGAGTTAAATTAGACTCTTATGAAAGAAGTTCGCACACCCAGCCTCTTCTCCATGATTGATATCTCCGAGTATAGGAACAATTTTCACGGCTATGAGTTAATGTAGGTGGTTCAATATGTCTTAGGAACTTCCATGATCGTGACTTATAATGGTAAAGCTTGTTTCGTATAGTCTGTAGTCTTACATCCTCAGTAAATCGTAACGATTCTCAAAGCAAATGACTAACCATCTTTGGGTATTTTTGGACTCTTAATGTCAGATGTTTTATGAAACCTCTCTATAGTCGACTAATTACACACTGATAAACTCCAAACACAACATCGACTTCTTAAACATTTTTTGGAATGCTTACGGTTCTACAATCTTTTCTGCTATGCTTAAACTTTGTTTTGATGTTTTGTCAAGACAGTCACCTAAAACAAAAACTCTATCAATTGTTCCTGTAATCTTATTGTTATTCTGTAATCTTACAATGAATACTCCCTTTTCAGAGCTGCTCATAAAACAGCATACAATCTACGTAATTTTTCTTCGGGGGAAATTTTGTTCCATCTGTACAGTACATGACGTGAAATAATCATACTGTATTTCCAAGTTTACAACAACGTACAACTGTTTCTAATAAAAATCTTTACTTAAACTTTTGCGACCAGTTTACATAACTAAAATGTAAAAATTAAATATAGAATGAAAGAACTCTAATTGTGTTGGAAAACGTTTTTGAGATAAATAAACATTAACTGCAAAAAATGTGTAAAAACAATGGATTCATGACAGTTGCGTGCATTTGGATGAAACTTTAAAATCAATTTCAGACTATGAACTCACTTTCTATTTAGAAACAAGTCCAATACATGACTCCACAAAAAAATAAATATTTTAATTAATATTAGAAAAATTAAATATTCCCTTTGGAACATTGGGTTAATAATAGAACTGTAACGATTACGTGCATTTTGGATCAAAATTTAAAATCAACTTAAGTATTCTCCTTGAGCTTGCTTTTTATATACAAGCAAATCCAATAGAGGTCGCCACCAAATGATAACTAAGAAATACTCGTTCTGGACATTAAAACAATTTGTTCTTCTCGAACACCCGTTTGTATTTTTCACACTCCTTAGATAGTTGAATACTCACAGATGATTTTTTTTTCGTTTAGAAACGATGCTGTAGATTGATTTTTGTGAAATCCATCAATATTTCTTGGTTCCTACTTTGGTGGAAGTATCTTTTAATGAATCTAAATGAGACTTGTAAACGAGAATATATCGTCCGTTTACAAGTGAAACAGTCAAAATTTTCGAGACACGAGTTTCTTAGCTTTTCTAGACCAAAATGCGATAATCTTTAGACTGCTGAAGTGTGTGTTCACAAAGTCATCTTTCCTACGCATGAAGGTTAGATTTATTCTCTAGAAACACACTTAGTAAATTTAACTTTGAGAGTAGAATTTTCCCCTTCGTTTTTTTCTCAGAACTATGTATTTTTTTGACTTAATGTATCTCACTTTTAACCGACTTTATTTTGAACTATTGAGCAGATTCTCAGGATTTGTTACACTAAGGCAAATATTTAAACGATTGCTTTTGCTCAATAATTATAGATATATTTTTCTAGTTGTATAAGCAGTTTTATAAAAATATATTTTACGAGCTACCCTTTAAATTAAATACGTAATACATTATTCCTGAAAAAAAATGACGAAAGATGCTATCTCTTTTGTTTCAATTTTTCTCCTACTTATTTCGAGGTGTTTATTTTTTGTTTTTGAAATTTGTTTCTTTTTGATGGATTTTATTTTTTATTTCTAGAAAGATAAATACAAGTAAAAATTACAATTAATTCTCTGAGCTTAACGAGATTTCCGAGTAGTTTAGAATCGCTTTTCCCAGACAACACGTGCAACAATGACTAAGTAAAGCATTATATCGGTCAAGGAGGTTAAAACTGGTAAGAAATGCAAGAAAAACTGCACTGCAGATTGTAGAATGGATATAGGTGTGTGAACCCCTCAGAGGGCTAATGGCATATTAAAAAACGGACGGGACTGTGTCGATACACTTCCGCTAGGTTTCAGGAGTAGAATACGTCCGTGCGGCCACATGGCGAATGAGAGCTAAAGACATAATTTCGTACAATACAGTTTGACGCATTTAATTTCACACATCAAATGTTCATATTTCGTTGCAGCGAATACAAATGCAACATTTCATCAATACCGCCCTATCTTAAATTACAAATATCTACTTTTCTAACACTTTATGCAACTTTAAATTTACAAAATAAATGACAGAGTATGTACAAGAGATTTCTGGCTTCGGTGGGTATTGAAAGCTATTAGATTTTGACAACGGTAGTACTTTTTTCTTGATAAATTTGTTCTACAATGACTACACAGCATGAAATCAGTCACATTGGACTGAGGTAACTCGTTCCGGAACAATGATATTGTTGCAAACATTACACGAATATCCATATCCATCGTTTATGAATACAGCACGAAAATGTATATTAGCGTTACCCAAATTCTCTCATATATTCATCGCTCCGCACATATATCACAATTGGTGCACCCGCGGTTGATGTTGATGGTTGTGGCTCATTACCTACCTCCATGGGTTCAACTCCATCACTCTATAATGAAGCGTTTATGTCATCAGATATGCTATTTGAGTCGAACTGAGCGGCAGAAGTACTTGGCACACTCGTATCAGCCATATGTCCACCTTGACGGTGCGACTCCTCAAGTTTCAAGCGCTCCCGCCGAGCCCGTTGAAGCTCAGCATCAGACATCTGGGTCTTCTTGGATTCCTCATCTCTCTATCCTTCTTCCTGTAGACGTTTGCTATAATTCTTCTGGTGTTTATTATGCTTATATTTGGACATTTAAAAAAAGTTGTGCAATTTCGACACTTCGAAATACGATATATAAACAAATATTATATATAAAGGCTTCATTTATATTATTATTTATAAAACGCAAAGAGACGAAACAAATGACACCTCAAACGTAAGGGCTCGCACAGAGAAGGCCGGTGCAAGACTAAATTAATGTGCGCGGGAGCTCACATTTTTGATTCAACTTTACGCTGCGATTGCATCAGCCCATGAGATCGACGCAAGCTCAATGGATATTTATAACATGCTTTGTTTAATGCTCTATTGAACGCGCTATCGTTCATTTATGTATCATTTATAGTTTTTAAGTTATTAAATTTTTCGTGACACTCACAAATTAAGCGCAGTATCCTGGTTTTGAAAGGGAAGACGTATTCTACGTCAAAACGGTTCTTCGGTGATTTGTGTTCGACATTTAATGAACGCGGCCTACCGTTTCAGTTTCATGTTTGTGAAAGTGAAATATGTTATGCACGTTTGTAAAGTATATGTTTGTAAATTGATATAGATGATATTATTTGATATTGGAACGGAAAACATATTTTACTTGCCAGAAAAGAGAACTTTAAAAAGTAATAAAATATTACACTTTTTTCTCCGATTTTTTTTTTTGTCCTGAAAAACGTCGTTATGTTCTAAAAAAAGGATTATTTCTAATGTTTAAATTTCTAAAAATGAGCAATTAAGTTTGCAGCAAAGGTATTATTTCCCAGTGAATGAGAATCACGATATCGTAGCTGCAATACGCAGAATCATGCATTTAGTATTTTTATAGTAAAACTAGAAATTCATTAAAAAAATAAGAACACTGTTTATTTTATTTCAGAGAAAAACAATTCTAGTTTTTCTCTATCTGTTTCAGAACTTTAAATTGCCACCACTAATTCGGGATACGCAGTTTTAACTTTTTTTACTCTATTGGACATAGATCGAAATATTTGACTTCCTATATAAAGACGAAAAATCAGGATCACTATAGTCTGATGCAAGTCTACGTAAATCCTATTTAATTTTATAATCTGAAGGGGTCCGCAAAAATTTCTAATTTTCAAGGATGTCCTTGGAGTGATAAGTTTGAAAACCATTCATATAAAGTGTTACATTAATCATTTTTTAAGATTTTGATATCAGTTTATATTCAATTTGCCAAGGAATGAATAACTGGGTTCAAAATTAGATATGTTATGGTGTTTGTTAGGAGATTAGCTGTTTACTATCCAACGTGCTGTGAATTAAATTGTCTGTTATTTCAAATAAAATTAATTGATATACACTGCTGGCCACCCAAATTGCAACACCAAGAAAGACAAGAGATATCACAACAAAATTTATTTTGTAGATAACATGTTGACCAAGTATCAAATGATTAAATTTATAGACTTCTGTGAAGTGTGGTTCCTGCCAAAATCAGTAGCCAGAGTAGCCGCCATTGTTGGAGATCACCGCTGCCACACGCCTCGGCATTGATTCAAAGAGACTTTGGATGTGTTCTTGGGGTACAGCAGACCAAGCAGCTTCCACACGTTGCCAAAGTTGATCTGGTGTGGCAGCTGGGGATGTATTCTGGGTCAATCGTTGAGCAACCATGGACCACATGTTTTCTATCGACGAAAGATCCGGAGAGCGAGGTGGCCAGGGAAGCAATTCAATCTGGCGATTGACGAAGAACCCTTGGACAATGCGTGCCACGTGTGGTCGCGCATTATCCTGCTGAAATATGGCTGTGGGCAAGCCCTGAAGGTAAGGAAGGACAACTGGCTCCAACACCTCGGAGATGTAGCGCTGGCTGTTTAAAATACCGGCAATGCGTACTAGAGGAGTGCGAGAGTGATATCCAATACCGCCCCATACCATAATACCCGGTGCAGGACCAGTGTGGCGGTGCATAACGCAGCTGTTCAGCATCCTCTCTCCACGGTGTCTCCAGACTCGAATCCGACCATCGTGGTGTTGCAGACAGAAGCGTGACTCGTCAGTAAAGACAACTTCATTCCATTCTGCCGTCCACATCCTTCTTTCATCGCACCATTGGCGGCGGAAACTGGTTCTGCGTCAAGGGTAGACGAAGCAATGGACGTCTTGCGGACAGACCACTCTGCTGTAAACGGCGTCGAATGGTACGCGCAGACACTGGATGATGCGGTACAGACTGAATGTGCTGTGCTATGGTTCGTGATGTGGCTGAGCGATCCGTCACTGCCATACGCACAATATGCCTGTCATCACGTGAAGTGGTGCACTGAGGTGGATGCGATCGAACACGTCGGTCCGTCGTACCCTCCTGCATCCAACGATCACATATCCGCATTACAGTTGTTTGGTTTCGTCCAACACGACTACCGATTTCACTGAAAGATAATCCACAATCTCGGTAGGCCACTATCCTTCCTCTGTCGAACTCGGATACTTGATCAAAAGATGATCGCTGTTTTCTACGAGGCATAATTGATCATTTTTTTGAAAAAACCACAAGAAAAACACATTTGCCGTACTTGAAATCGTCGAAATCTCCAAGCCTCAAATAGCGCTTTGAAGTGGCGCCACAGGCGCGCGTGATGTGCGTCTGCGCTGAAATTCTAATCATTTGCATATCTCACCTCCGCTAATGCATGTTGTAAATTTCATATTATTTGCATGCTTCCTTCAGGGTGTTGCATTTACGGTGGCCAGCAGTGTAGTTTCATTGGTACGATTAATCTTTAACTTACATAAGACCTACATATATCACATGTTTACTTAAAGAAGTGGAAATCGATCGTTCGGCATAGCATACATTCCCTTTCACTCGAAAATTCACTAGTCGGAAGTCTGTTCTGTTGTATTTATCCCGTTAGGAAATATTCCAGAAAACAAAAATTTATTTAGCATAATTTTGCACACTGGGCTCTTTAAAATCGATTGTCATTTAAACTGAGATATTTTGAACTGTTAATAGAGAGTAGACACACATAAGCTTTAAAGATTCAAAGCCTCTTTCGTATCAAGCCTTAATATGCTATAAAATTTATCAACGGATTGTTCCAAATAGATTTATGTTCCACTTATAGAGAATAAAATTTTTATAACAATACATTAATGGAGAAAGAAGTGCAATAAGAGAGAATTAACCGTTCTTTAACTGTGTGTAATTTGTATCGTTATTCAGTCGTGTATCGTCATGAATTGTTATGTCAATATTATCATTTCTATTGAGTTTTTTTCACGATGGAACCCATATAGTACACCTTTTCTAACACAGAAGTCATGTTTGTAAAAAAAAATTTCAGAAAAGGTTTAGTTCTTTCTGAAGTTCTTCATTTCGTAGGTATTCTGTGCGATCCGTCATTCGCGATACAAAAAAACCCCCCTCTACTTAACCTAGAAACCTGAAATTTTGCATAACAGTAGCTTGTATACCGAGATTGTGCCTTTAGAGCTTTGATTTACGAATTTGTTCGTTTTAAATATGAAAAGAAGTGGGAAAAACCGAAAAACGAATACATTTTTGTATATGTTGGCTACAGAAAAGAGCGGGTTCTACACGAGCATGAGACATCAGTCAAACTCAGATTGCTTTGTCAGTGTTGCTGAAGGAAACATTTTTTCCAAAAAGTATTATTACATCTAAATTCCGATTCCTTATGTTTGAATTTTTTTATTTCTTTCCGTTTCAATTTCAGAATATTTGAGAGATAATATTAAAAATAATAAAAACACTGCCCAATATCGTTGTAGACACGAATTCATTTCTTGATGGTATTTGTGACCATTTCGATTAATTTCCTTCATAAATCCTTGGTTTAATATGTATGATTGTAGAATTATGTTACATAAAAGGAAATAAATGCACATGATAAAACTTTAAAATGAGACTGTTACCTAATCGTACGTTGTAATTATTCAGAGTTTTAAATTTTGACATAGGTCTGCTTTACAAGACGATAAAAATCAATAAAACAGATTTGTTTCGCATGTTTCAAATTAAGTCATTGGTTTTTATTGAAAGATGTATTAAAAGCCAAGTAACTACATATATAATTTTGAACAGGTACGATTTTCATTCAGAAACCGCATCTCCGAATTGAAAAAAAAATGTCATAAAGATGCAATTTAAAACTACATTCAGTAGGAGTACAAACAGTTTTAATTGAACTTTCCCGATTTCGGAAGACTACTAATGTTAGAAAATGTCCGAAGTAGGACTTTTATAAAATTATTATATTTATTTCAATGACAGAAGGTCGATATTGCCTACTTTACGAGTTGAAGCTATTCATATACAGCTCACAGTAACCGGAAAAGCTTTTGTTGAAATCTGATTTTCTTACAAAAACTGCTGTCAAAGCATCTACCCCAAGCTGAAAAATCAAAATCAGTAAACAAACCACCGGAACCACGATGATTTTACTTCCGATTACAAAATATGGAACGAAAGGAATTTTCAGTGTAAGTAAACAAACCACCGAAAGACAAGGATTTTAAGTCGTATTACCCAGAATGAAATGCGTACAGGAAGCTTCTACTACAAAAACACTGGCGACATCTATATTTACCTTTGCAGAAAAAGCCTCTCACACGGCATTCTTTTTCAACACGCCTGCCACAAGTTTTTTAATTTTGAAAAAGTTCTTCGTTATTTCATGTACCAGTGAATGAAATTTTCAAGAAGTGTATTTACTTTAAAAGAAATTAACCATGAATGTCTGTTCAAATTAATTTATCACCCATTCGTTAATGATGGTGAAATTCGGCAATATCGCATCCGTGATGCAAGAGGGCCTCTGATCAAAACATTGTTACGCAAGTTGCGTGAAGGATTATTCGCCGTAGGCTCGTAATTTCAACCCGAGCAACGCCAGGAAAAATTCTGCTAGTTACTTATGATTTGACTGACTGTAAATAAACTGGATTTTTATGCATTGAGATGTTTTTTACAGCTTCTTGTGTAGGAGAAAATGATTTTGTGACAGAGATTTTCAGTGTGATTAAACAAACCAAACGGAAGACGGATATTTTACTTCCTGTTACCCAAATGTTCTTTTCATGATGCATATCGGAGTTGCCTCAAAATGTAGTTTATCACCTTTTTGGCGACATTTGGCGTTTTTCAATAAGCTAGCAAAATATAGATTCGGAATTCATTTTCTGGAATATCTGTTGGTGACGTGATGATATCGTATTCGTAAAACACGTTTGGAATAAGTATAGGAAGTGCGTTCCACCACAAAAACACTACTACCACCTACATTTAGTTTGACAGAAAAAGCTTCTCATATATATATTTCTAATCACCAAAATAAAAAACCAGAAATAAAAATATATAATTTATAATTAATTTGATCAGTAGATTTTTTATTTAGAATTTTTATTGGCGAATTCGAAAAACCAAGTAAACGTCACGTCTGGAATACGTACAGGAAACAGGTTCCACCTCTAAAACACTATCTCCACCTATATTTAGCTTGGGAGAAAAGGCTTCATACAGCGGCAAAAAATAGAAAAATCTCATGGAACAGTAAATTGTTCTACTATAAGCAGTACTTTCATAAGACATTATAAAGATATTTTTAGGAGGTGATTTCAGCTGTCTGTCCAATGAACTGGATTTTCATCCTTTTATAGATTTAGATCTTTCAAAACACGATGTGCGTTTTTAGCCTTTCCCCTTCTCTTTTATCACGCTTATCTTTTGAGCAAGACGAATCACTATTAAGAAAGCATTTTACACTTTGTCGTTGAGGGAATAATCAACCGCTTGTGGCAGGGAAAAAACCTCCTTGCATAACCATTGCGCCTCGAAGTACATCCACCCTTCAATTCTAGTAACGGGGGAAAACATTTTTGTTGGCACCTGAACAGACATAATACTGAAAACCAGTTTTCTTTCTTCTCCACTCGTGTATACATTATAAAACCATGTATCTCTTAAACCGGTTTTCTAATGATCTAAGGCTTTATTTTAAGAAACGCTATGGGCATTTTGTTTGTGACGAGACATTTGTCTGTCGCAGCTGTGAAGAGAGTTCTTTTAACTTTCGGCTGCCTGTAGCCTGTCTGTATTTACTTTGAAGAACTTCTAGGTAAGATGACATAGACAAGACTTCTAGATAAGATGACAAGAGCTAATTTCAAATTGTTTGTCATTTTACTCAGAAGCTATAAAAATTAAAAGTTGAGCTATTAATTTCTCTTCGAATCTCAAGAGTGGTGCCATCTGTCGGGAAGTCAAAAGGCAGTATAGTGGACATAAATTGAAAGAGAGACCATTCTGTTAGTTTTCAGTCCAGTACAAGTTCGAATAATTGAATAAATGCAATTTTCACAAACAGTAGTGTATAAATGAAAGCTTTCAGTGGTGACCTTGAATTGATTTGAGCATGCAACTTTATCTTTTCATTTTTTTTATTTATGTTTTCGCTACATTTATTATTGATTATGACTGTATCAGTAAAATAATTATTGAAGCAGTCATTTCCAAACATTCATTTATTTGTCAATTTATTCCAACTTGTGTGTGTGTTAACCTTATTAAATTTAAACAAGGAAGCTTGAATTGTTTTCTGCTATTAAATCTTTTAGTTAATTTTCCAACACCTAATACAGGTAAAAGAAGAAATATATAATATATTGAATTAATTAAAGAAAGTCAGGTTTGGGACAACTATCTTATACAAAATTTTATTTAGTGACGAAATACTTGTGAATATCCCCTTTGACATGTGCTCTTAAAATACAATAGCAAAGCTAATAGTCTAGCGATAAATCAAACCGGTACTACTGGGCCGATCTCAACTGGTAAACATGTGGGGAGGACCGTATCTGAACTGCAGGCTGGTTAAATTGATTTGGAGGGCAGGATCTGATAAAAAATATTTGGAGGACTGTATCTGGATTGTGGGCTAGGTAAAACTATCCTGAGGGTTGTATCTGGATAGCGGGCAGGTTAAACCTTTGGGGTATATCTGGTGTGTGGTCCTAATAAAAATATTTGGATAATCGTATGTGGACTGGGCCAGGTAAACCTGTAAGAAAAGTTGTGTTTGAACTACGGTAAAAATTTGGAGGGCCGTATCGGGTATGCAAACCTGGTCCAGATCTGCATACCAGAAAGAGAGTCCAAATCTGTCCGCAAGACCTCATCTGAAATGCGGGTTGGTTAAACTGATCTAGAAGGCCCGGCCTGGTCGGCGGGCCTGATAAAAATATTTGGTGGGCCGTATTTGAACTCCGGGCCTGAGATCAATCTATTCACTACTATCTATGTATCTTACGCTTACGGTTTTTTGTATACGTGCTAGTTAAACTTGATCCCAACGAGTACTTCAGCTAATTATATGACAACTCAAATAGCTAAAAACATGAAAAAGTAACACATATTCAGTATTATGCACATTCGTATCGCCTAACAATGTTGAAACGTAACTCAAATTCAAGAACTATTCAGTATTATACACATTCGCATCGCTAAATTTTTATAAGTAAATATCATGTCGCCAAGAGAAGCGATAAAAAATCAAATCAATCAACCAAGCTGAATTTTCGCGTAGCAGTCACGTGACTACTAGCGACATGTTGCTCCCACTATTTGAAGCTCTTCTCAATACGATGCTCAGTCTATTTATATTTCACGTCTATGGTGCAGTGATATTTTTTTCGATCGGAATTAATATCGTATTTTTAAATTTTGTCCAATTTTTATCTGTAAGTTGTGGCAACTATGCGAGATCACGAGACAAAAAAGAATCACGAATTAATATCTTCAGAACAACTTTTTCCTGACAAATTTAATTTAGTTTTATATTTCACTGTTTTCTGTTGTAAATTTATTAAATATTATTTTTTTAATAAATTGTAATTCCTTTTCATCAGACGCAACACCACTACAAAGTATTCGATTTAAAGTGGCAGGTAAGTCAGAATAAAGCAAATTTTAGGTGTAATTTTGCCGTTATTGAAAGAATATTAATGTTAAAAAAATAAGAACTAGGACTTGATTTATTAAAATTTTTTTGTCATAGTGACAGAAGGTCTGGCTTATTTTAAGATTGAAGCTATATTTAAGCAACTTATTATATACGTTACATGTTTGTTGAAAATAGATTGATTGTTGATTTTCTTTAAAAAAACCGTTGTCAAATCAATTCACCATTTTTTAAAGAATGTTAATAGGTTACCACTGTTTTGTCTGTACTGAAAACATTCAATTTTAAAACAAGTTCTTTCATTATTGCACGCGCCACAAAATGGAATTTTCAAGAAAAAATGTATCCGCTTTAAAAAAATAGGGATGAATATCTTATCAAATCAATTTATCATCTTTTAATCTTAAATCTTTAAATTAATCTTAAAGATGGCGAAATTCGAAAATGTCGCATGCCTGGTGCAAGAGAAGTGAAAAATATTGGTAGCCAAACTATGAGTACGAGAGTATTCGCAGTAAATTCACCATTTTTAAGAATTGAATTGAGCAATTTTACAGGTAAAGAACTAAAGGACATTCCTAATCCCCCTGAAAATCGTTTTTATAGTAGCTACCTTATTGTTATCTTTCATCATTTTGTAGCTTTGTCAGATATAGGAGTGCGATGTATGTGAAATGTATTACATGGATGAATGTGCAATGTATAGGATTTGTGTCTAAAGAAAGTTGTAGAAGTCTAAAAGTTTTAAAAATTACTTTACTCACACTTAAATCATTTGGTATTTTTCTACGAAAGAGAAAAGTGATTATTTTGGTCACTTTTCAATCCATAGTTAACCAATTCAAATGTTACGTCGGGTAATTCTGCTAGTGAATTAATAAGTTTAATTTTAAGGTCCATAGGGAATTCTAAACAGTACTTACTAATGCATGCCCCTCGACAGTAACTACTATGTAGTATAAATGTTGATTGAGAAGTATATCTTGATATTATTTATATAACGTAATATGGCGCTCAAAAGGCCATGCTAATAATTTTCTAATAAATACCTTTATAAGTTAATAGAACTTATTTTGAGGTCTCGGGAATACTTGATAGAATTCACTATAACTTCAAGTTGTGCCATGCAGAGAAAGTGTTAAGGCCGGGGGCCGAAGAGAGAGAGACAGCAATATCTGTATGCCATTCCGCCATACAATCGTAGCTTATACGAAACAAAAATTGGAATTTTGTTTGTTGATTGTAGTTCACAAAATCTATTCGTATGATAGAAACTTTTCAAGATTTCGATTTGTAAGACTGTTTAATCGATATTAAACTATTCTTCAAATAAATGTGTCACTTTATCGTAAAAAATTGTTACATTATTTATAAATTAAAAAATATGTAATTATGCTATAAAATATTTTAGGAGGTACATAAGAGTATTAGGATGTAGCTGAATGGGAACAACAGGAAATGAATACACTATAACGTTTCGAGAGTAATAAGTTATTCCATAGAGATATTCCCAAACGGACACTCCATGAATTAGGTTAATACATATCTAATTTAATTTTTAAAAACTATTTGAAATCCATTTTCTTCCTTGAAAATCAAATTTTAGCCCCACATATTTTTAAGGATTTTCCTGGGATGAAATAATCCTGGGAATATTTTTTTTCTATTCATCAAGAATGTCAACACTGATTAGAAGTCATGCTGGGAAGTTGCAAGTTGAAGAACGGATGTATTATGCGTGTAAAACCCTCAGAGTTTAAGTTATTTTAAGAATTGAACACGTAAACTTCGTAAAGATATACTTTTTACTCCAAGTTCATTTTCTTTCAAAAGGGCACTTTTGACTAAAAAAGGGCAAGGGCTTGGACCCTTATAGCCCTCCCCTTTGCACGGCCCAACCTACACGTATGCCTCTTGACACCAACACCTAAGTAGTAGAAAGCTTGATTGGTAAGTATATAACATGCTGTTACACTGGTGTGTAAAAGTTTAGGAACGCCATTATTTTTAAATGTTACTACTTCAAAATTGAACGAAATAGTCTGGTAATTTGCATAAGTGAAGTGTAGATAAATGGTGCATATTCAAATTTTGGAATCGTGACGTCACAGGCTCAAACACATCGACCTTCTAATAAAATAGACGGATCATGTGGGCGGAGTCGCTGTCTTAAGATCTCTGAAGGGTAAATCACAAATCGATTTCACCTATTGGCTATGGAAGCGTAGACTAATGTTTTTGATCACGGTGGGTAATCACTTTAACCAATCAATAATGTTGGATTCATGCTTTTACCCACAACCACTTGACAGATCTTCAAACCGAGCAACTGGAAGAAATAACATGAAGCTGCGGGCACATGCTCTGTCTATTTCATTCTAAGGTCGATACGCAAACATAAGGATTGGTTCTGCTAATGCAGGAAGTCATCCATAACCTCATTCTCTGTATGCTAACGCGGTGCTAAACCTGCATCACTGTTCGAGGTGGGCAGATTGCCTACAAAGAAACTCATCCTCTCTTTTCCAAGTTTTCAGTCACCCTTCTGGCTCATGGCACCCAGTTCGATGTCACCACTTCAGTTGAAAACCTTTTTTGATATTCGCTTATTTTCTTGTTATCGTTTTGTTTTATACGGTACGTTCGGACGTACCTTTTGTGTCATTTTACCACATCCAGGTCACACTTGACTGCAAAGTAGCAGTTGAAAACTTTACTGATCCGTAACCTTCCTGGCGGTTTATCTCTTGGTAGTTGTCTCGACGAGGTACTTTGCCATTAGCAAAACTGATCAGATCTTGGACGAAATATCTCGTAATTATTAAAAAATAGACCGGATCTTGATATCGTCATCATCAAGAAATCGGTAATACCTTGACGAGATATCTCGTCATTAGCAAAGTTGGTCAGATTATGACGGACGAGATATTTCTTCGAAACTACTTGGAGGATTAAGTTTTGCATACCACAATTCGACAATTCCCCGTTTTTGGTGTTGTACTGTGTGTTCCTTAACTGTACTATATCCTGATCTAGATGACAGTCTTACAAATGCGATACAGCTCAGAACGCCATACGCAGTTGTAATTTGTACTTCGCCCCTTTTTTCGGTTGATAAAAACAACAGAAGGGAGGAACCTCTCCCTACCCGTCGCTTCAAGAAGTATGTTTGTTGATGTTCCCCGAAAAGAGCCGAACGCTGTTCCAAAATTGGCTATCCCAGAATAGTGGAAGATGCCTCTTCCCCAATGGCAGAGCCTCTGCGTCTTCTCAACTTTCTGCGCGCTCTCAACCACCTCTTAGTTTTCTTTTTCTTCCTCGACATCAATATTGCATTTTCTTCTTTGCTTTCATCCCAATTCCTAGTGCTGTCCCCCTTTTTTCCTGGTCATGGCCGGAACTCGGATTACACTCTGCCCGTCATCAGGACCCTGGTCTCCCAAGCACAGATGAACACGAGGTGAGTCTGCCGATTCGTAATTACGTAAGTGTTGGGACGGAGTCATAGTGTAGTGTGACTCGGGACGGTGGCAAGAGTTTTCAATGGGATGCTGCGCTTGGGGTGGGATGCTGTTTCGAGGGATGGAGATCGTGTGGAGCATGATTGTGATTTTGGCCACCCTACGGAGCCGATCCCGGAGGGACTTACGGCTGACCACCATAGAGCATGGATTTGAAGAAGTTGAGAATAATCAAGGAACCTCTCACAAGACATACCGAACAGTGATGTGAAAATATTGCGAGCACCAATAGAAAACTTAGTATGCGTTTCTTTTGCATTATATACGCTATAAAAACTGATATAAAATAGAGCATCATAAACAGGAAAATTAAAAGTAATACCACGTAGAGAATGACTGTGAACTGGATGATTGATTTTAGTGTTTATAATTTTGAACGCACAATGACCGCCAGAGATAGACTGGCCATCTTGTAAATAAGGCCCCTTGATACAATCGGACACTGATGCACATTGAATGTAAAATTTCATAGACTGCTGTATAAAATATTGTATATTAAATAATGGGTAATACACATATATTTTATTTATCATAAAGCTATTTTAAATTTTACCCCGTCTCAGTTTGTTTAGTTTTAATTCGCGTGTTCCTAGTTGATTCGATTCCATCCTGGGTGTATTTCTCTCTTCTGTGTCAGTAAAAGTTTCTTTGTATGTGTATGTCCATTATTGACATTGTCTGCCTTGTGTTTGGAGCAGCTTGTAGAAACATGGCGCTTGAACCGTAAAATAGCAATCAGCCAACAATGTTCCTTGATGATTTTTAAGAATTTCAATGTCCGCGAGGAAAATGGAAGTGGTAGTCTATTATAGTGCTGTGAAGATGGTGGTCGCCTTAACCATTAATGATTAAACGGCCAGGGAAACGTGAAAAACTTTTTGTTTGTAATATGCTGTATTAGGAGACTCCACTCCCTATTTGATTTCGTTCTCCAATCTATGAAGACTGCTAAGCAATTTTTACAGCTTCACTGCGTGAACCATTTTCGCTTCGTAACTCTCCCATACATGAAAACATTTGACAAATATTTGTTAACTCCTCCAAGTGGTTTCGACGGACATCAAGATCTGATAAATTTTGCTTATGATGAGATATCTCGTAATCAAGATATTGCCGAGTTTTTGACGATGGTAAGAACAAGATCTGTTCATTTTTTTTCTAATGGCGAGGTATCTCGTTCAACAAGATCTGATCAGTTTTGCTACCTCATCGAAATACTCATCGAGATAACTCCCGAGGGTTGTATTAATTTAAGAAGCTATCATTTACGCATACATTTTAAGAAGCTGATCATACATACAAAAATTTAATGTTTCGATCCAAGCTGAAACCTAGAGAGAAAAAGTCATTACTACATTCTATTCTTTAATATACTAAAGATAACTTGATAATATTTTCCAATTTTCCGATAAGGTAAATCAAATTTATTTAAAAATCGGAAAATCCAGTTATTTCGGAAGAACTTGCTAAATTAACTAATTTATGTTCTTTTCTTTATATAACATTTCTCTCTTAGCTTTCCTTTAAGGATCTATTTGTTACGTGGTTGATTACGCCTTCTTGGTTATGAATGTAATACTTGATAGGACAATTGAAAACTACTTTTAAAATAAGCATTCATGGCATTTGTTTTGTTTTAAATCCAGTTGTGAATTTTCCATCGGCAGATTGTATTCGCTAACAGTCGGGCGATACTTGATTTAGTTGTTGTCATACAACAAATACAAACCAGGATCTTTTTTCAAGCCACGTTAGAGAAATATATCGGAAAAACTTAAGAACACCGTTCTGGTTCCTCGCAAAATTTCCGACTAAAATTTTCGTCTCCAAACGGCTACTTAGATGATGCCACGATGGGGTTAACATATTCCATAAGTATTGTCTATTGGCGTTGGAAATCTCAATCGTCAATTAGCTGAGGTACCGTATTCTTGGGTTTAAAAAATACGTCTATCAGAGGGATTTTCAGTGTAAACAAACTACTGGTGAAAATAAAAGTATTTAAGGTTAAGACTAATTTGAGTTTTCGCTGTTTTGACGATATTTAATACAAGGGATATAAATATCACGCCAAGTTAGTCCAAGAGTTTAAAAAAGGTTACCAAAACACTAGCGCTCTCTGAATTTAGCTTTTCAGAAAAATTATCTCATTGACGTTTCCTGAGTTGGGACCGCGGTAGCTCGGTTGGAAGGGTAGTGGAATAGCAATTGGAGGGTTGCGAGTTCGAAACTCTATCCAACTAAAGGCCGTCGCGTGTATGTGGGGTCCTGGTGCACGTTAAATCTCAAGTGGCCCCAAATGTCCTCACGTTGGTATGGTGTGGAAGTTCGGAGAGTGGGGTGCCACTCAAGTGTTTCCTCGTCATGATACAGTGGTTCAAAATTACGTTGTGTCCTCGCATTCCCTCCGGTGTTGATCCCGGACTGTCGCCAATAGCCCGTTGTGTTGCTCCAGTGACACGTTAATTACCTACCTGAGTTTAATGGCTAAAAATCTGTTCATTATATAAATGATAATTTAGCTGTACAAGTGATTAAAGGAAAGAAAAATAATTCATATTTGTGCAAATTAAATATTGATTACTTGGAATACTTAAATATATTTCATGGGGACACTGTTGTCTAATATAGGAGATTAATACATATCTCAATCTCCTCCTGGTATCCGTCTTTAATAAATTACTTGGATAATAAAACCAGGCATTTGACGTAGTCAAACGCCTGAAAAGTCCCAGGAAGTTTCAAATCAGAACAAGACCATTGTAAAATTGCAAATTAATAAAATCAAGCAAGTATCGTCGGCTTACAAGTGAAACACTATGTCAACATTGTTCTGAGAAAACGAAGGGGGAAAATATTAATTTTCAAGACAAAAATTGTAATTATATGATTTTAACAATTCTTTATTGCACTTTGTATTTACTCAATTTATCAAATATTCAGTAAAGAGTACTTTCATGTAATAATGTATTGGTAACTTATTAATAAAATTATAATAAATAATATACATTTATTCATTTACTTATGCGTTTCTCAAGTGCGCGTTTTCTCAGTGTTTCTCAAGAAAAAAATCTAACTTTCATATAAGAAAACAATGACCTATTGGACTTCGCCAGTCTTAAGATCCCCACATTCTGTTCTAGAAAAGTTAGAAAACGTGTATTTGGAAACTTTGGGATAGAGTGTTTCACTTGTAAGACGAAGTATAAGAAATTTTCAGTTTGACAACACATGTCTAGTAATATAGCAGCTGAACAAAAATGACCAAAATCAAAGGCATCTTGTTTATTTCTTGAAATTTCTCTGACTCTTCTCAGTAGCTTCACTTTAGAATGGAAGAAAGGTTTTCTATAATGATTCCTCAGTACATTTTCAATTAGCAAGGGAGAAAAATGTCATCGTAACATCAGAGATCTTTTAAAATGACCTCGTAATTCTTCGCATAATTAGTGTGAACATCTATTTGGAAATCAGTCACCTTTAATCACTTTGAGTTGATTTCTCTCTCTCTCTCTCCGTGCCATTGTTTATCACTTTGATTCAACTTATATTGTCATAAAAAATGATTTCGTAAAAAGTCTTAATTTCTAGTCGCCTGTTATAAGAAGAGACCTGTTATTAAAATCTAATTTGCTGGAACAGAGATTATTTTACTAAGCGCTGGGCACTGTAGGTCTTGAATAGCAAAAGCGAGAATTGCTCTTATGATTCTTGTTACTACCACAATGCTGTGAGATTATCTATTGACAAATCTACCCAGACACTAACTTCAGTGTTGCAAAGCAGGTGTTCTTTATGAAGTAATTTTGACTTTAAAGAGCGACATTATTTTAAAAATCTAAAATGAATGTAGTAGAGATGAAAATTCCTTCCAATTCAATAATTATTTTATTTTTATGATTAACTAAAAAGAAAAATTAATAAAGTGACACAGAGATGAAGAAAAATACAACGATTGTATTTTTCTAGAATGCTATTTAGTCTAGCAATTTGGGAGTTGAATTAGAATGGATTTTAGTAGAATGGAACCCTGCATTTTGTAACTTGAATTGTGAGTAAGCATACAATATATCTTTTTGATCAAATTTTACTTGAGGAATTTTGATGAATGGGCGTTTGAATTTTACTAAGAACAATAAGGCATTTCTTTTATTGGTCATTTACCCCAGGAGTAACATAAGACTCAGTGCCTGCGAGTGGTGATTCTCCCAACAACAAAGCTTTTATTGAAAATAGAGCTCTAAAAGTTAAATTTAATTGTATTATCAAAGCATTAGTGTTCAGACAAAAAGCACTCTTGTAACACGTAACTTTTCTACAGCTATCCCATCAGCGAATAAGGAAATTAGATTTTTTCTATTTTACATTTTCAACGAATATAGTAGATGTGTTGCTTGAAGTTCAATGGAATATAAGCATTCTTAGTTAATAATAAATGTGAGGAAACTTTAAATCTAAATGGATTTGCTGTTACCACCACAGTAAATGTGAAGCTTTTGGATTAATGATTTTCAAGATTTTTCATCCCATGGCATACATAAACTAATTACTAAAATTTTGCGGCACGCCTAAAGATATTTTTTTATTCGATTCAACCAAAATAGGTATAATTTTGCTTGTTTTACAAAAAATAACACTAATTATCTACTCTTTTTTAAAAATCTTTTTGAAACAATTTATTTATAATTTATTATGTGTAGTGAGAGAGAGTAATAGTACTCAAATTATTTATAAGAGTATTACTTGAAATTATTGGTGAACACATTTGTCAAAGGTTCAAAACTAAAACATTGAAATAAAATAAATCCTACACAGTTTAAACCATTTCATCACCCGAAAGGTACCAGTACCATTCTTGCTGCATACCAGTGTACCGCGGAACACTGTTTGAAAATCGCTGTTTTAGATTAATCTGTTTGTAGTACATTGGGTAGAGGAGTATTAAAATAGATTTGACTTAATTTGTTACTAGTTTTTGCATAACAGTGAAATTTATGAACAATAAAATGTTTCTAAGAAATCATCTGTCACAGTTATCGTTTGAGTTGATAGATTGTATTAGATAATATTGATAATATGAATAATATTGAACAGGAAATCGTTTAGTTTGATTTGTGTAAGCCAGGGATTCACCTGCGGAAGGGTCTAATGGGAACTTAAGCCCATCTCAGACGTGAAAGAAAGTAAAGTATTCTTACTTAATTAGATGGTTTATTCTTTCAAAAATCGGGTATGAAGACGCTTTTGATATTTTTATGCTATCTTCAATCAATAATTTTTTTTTCATTACTTTTTTTACCATTTACAAAAATGTCCCAACACATAGTAACAAAGATTGGGAGCAATAATATAAGCATTTTGAGAATATTTTTTTATGAAATCAGCCCAATTTTTAGTGATTTTAATAGATCTGCATAATAAATCTTATGTTTTTCAAGAGAGTTGGGCCACTTTTGCCTTCAGTATTTCTATCTGTATTGAGGTAATTTAAAGTCGTAAGTCCCGATCCAATTAGACCTTGTATAGAAACTTTAAACTTGTTCAGTAGCACGCTCAATATCTATTCCATAATGCAAAGCAATACATTTAAAAATCATCACCTACACTTTTGCTTTGTTGGACGTTTTAAACACACAAAAAGTAAATTGATGTCAATGTAGCTCCCATCAGACTGATATCCTGCCCTTGGTGTAAACTCTTTTATACTGTAATGGTTAAACGAACTGAGGACTCTCCTAAGGAAGTGAAGGGTCGACCAAACTAAAAGTAATTAATACAGGAACCTGTCATACAATTAAAAGTAAAATAATTGTGTGTGTGTTTAAGCTACTTATGCAACCATACGTAGAATGAGAAAAGCATCAGGCAAAAAAATCTTCGTATGACTACTTAAAGTCTTTCAGAATAATTCCACAAAGCTAAATGTTTCTGTTTAATTATCAGCTGGCATATTTTTACTACGACCACCTCTCTTAAGTGTTCTGATTGAATTCGAACCAATGTTTTGTTGTTTGGGGAGTAATTTCACTCTTAGACGATCTGTGGAATTTACATTGGTAAACTGTGGAAGTATATGTCATTGCAGAGGGATTTTGTAGAACAACCATTCCTCAACCATCGTTTCGATATTCTATGGTATTCATATCGGTAAAACATGGAGATATATCTAGTTGCTGAGGGATCATATAGAGCAGTGGTTCCCAACTTGTGCTACGCGGAGGCTTAAGTGCTCCGTGTGCCTTTCCAGGGGATACTCGATCGCTCCAGGAAAATAAAATAAATAAAAACTAAATAAAATAAAGAATAAGAAATAAAAAGTAGAATCAAAATTAGAAATTACATTCTGAAAGGAAATTTGCCAAGTTGAATTTTGCACCTCCTCTAGCAGACGACGTTTGGTCATTTCCTGCTGTCACTTGTTTTTTAAATATAATTTCATTGCATTGAAATTGCACAATCGTTTAAATATCTCTTTACTATCTATCCCCTCTTTCCCCGTAACATTACTCATAAACACCATTAACTTGTAAAACATAGGGTAGGCCTAAGGGTCTCTGCCATAGAAATTGATTCTAAAAAGGGCTCCTCGAGTCGAAAAGGTTGGGAACCTCTGCTGTAGATTAATCATTCCTCAACTATCGTTTAGATGTTCTATGATATCCATATGGGCAAACCGTAGAGGTATATGGACTTGCTGAGGAATTCTGTAGAACAATCATTCCTCAACAATTGCTTATATGTTCTATGCTATTCATATCGGTAAAATGTGGAGGTGTATCTAGTTACTGAGTGATCTTGCAGAACAACCATTCCTCAACGATCGCATATATGTTCTATGCTATTCATATCGGTAAAACGTGGAAATGTATCTAGCTACTGAGGGATCCTATAGAGCAGTGGTTCCCAACCTGTGCTCCTCGGTGCCCTAAGAATTCCGCAGCCGCTCCAGGAAAATAAAATAAATAAAAATTAAATTGTAGCAGGAACATTATGACTGTTAACTGTGACCACAACCGTGAAACCACGTGGGGACGCTAAGATCCCTAATCAGAACACGCTGCGTCGTGTTAGGTGTATTATTACGTGCTGTTATGTTTTGTATCTAAATTTGTTCGATGTCTTTAATAAACGTTAACTTATCTAGAATGATTATTAGGGGATTGAGCCACAAAAATGGAATAAAGAATAAGAAACAAAAAATAGAATAGAAATAAGAAAACTAGAAATTACATTCTGAGCGTCTGTTATGTCTTAATTTAGGCCTACTGTTACTCTACAGTGCGCTTTAGTAAAATTAAATAGGAATTGTCTTCTAAAATGAATAATAAAAATTTCGAATAACAAGTAATGAACGAATATGTATTTGAATTGAATTGGATGTAATGATTAAATTGTTAGGAACTGGGTTTATTGTATGGAGCTTATTGTTGCTGTCACTAATAATATAAAATCTGTTGTAACGCAAATGGTTTGATCTATTGCACTTTAAAAGAACTTTTATGTATGGCCAAGTTTTGACAATGTCATGTGCATTGATAGTAATTGAGACTATTGAGATAATATGGTAAATTTCAAAGTTTTAAAAATATAATTTCATTGCATTGACATTGCGCAATTGTTTAAATCTCTTTACTATCTATCCTCTCTTCCTCCCCCTGTAACACTACTTCTAAACACCATTAATTTGTAAAACATAGAGTAGGCCTAGTGGGCTCCGCCATAGAAATTGATTCTAAAAAGGGCTCCGCGAGTCAAAAAGGTTGGGAACCACTGCTATAGTGCAACCATTACTCAATAATCGTTTAGATGTTCTATGGTATTCATATTGGTAAAACATGGAGTTATGGAGTTGCTGAGGGATCTTGTAAAGCAACCATTCCTCAACGATCGTTGGCGTATGCTTTTGGTCATTATCTTGTTGAAGTATAAATGTTCTTCCAAAGGATAATTTACCATCACTGTCAAGGATATTTCCTTTCGCAATGTTTCTTACACATACTACATATTTCTTTTATATTGTTGCTCTACAAGGTTCCTCAGCAACATCATGCATCCTCACAATTTCTCGTATATGAATCCTATAGAACATCTGTGGAAAGAATTTGATCGTGAACTAAAAAAATTCATTCAAGAAGAAAAGACAAATTTAGAGCTGCTATGGGTGACGTTTGAAGTATAATTACACCTAAAACAACGAAAAATACCGATTGGGATTAATCAGAACACTTTAGAGAGATGATCGGAACAAAAAAGTGTTAGTGTGCACTTACAAGGATTAGTTCTATAAGGAATGACATTCTTAAAAAGTCTTTTGAAACCAAACAATAATTTACGGTTTAATAAAATATACAACCCTAATTATTCCTTCTGTTGTGCCAATCAAAAATGAAGTGAAATAACATAAATGTGCAACCGTTTAATTTGTTAGTTGTCCCCAGATAAACAAGATACTGAAGCATAATCCGATCTTTATGAAAGTCCGATTCACCTACGACTACCAAGTGCAATCGTATGGAGGTGAGTAAAATCAGAGCTATTGTGCTTACTAAAGTGCTTTGCCCTTAAGAAAACGCGTGTTCATTATCGTACACAAAAAGCTCATTATAATTAGTGCTTGGAGAGTAGCCAGTAGAAAGTTCAGCATCACTATTGTCTTTGGATTTGCCTTTTCGGTTATTTACTGATCTCATTTAGTGATGTTTCTTCCGCAGATTAGTTTGGAATGGCTTTTGCGGAAGTCAAAAGCTTACCTTGCGTTTTATGGAAGGAAAAAGACGACTCAGTTGAAGAGCGTTTTCATTTTCATATTGACAACAATCTGCCGTACACATGTTGCAATCTGCAATATTAATATTGATAATAATCTGTATGTCACAAAGTTTTTATGACTTGCGTAAGGAAAATTTACAGAAATTTGTTACTTCCAGTATGAAAATGCAGTTGAATCTGAATAGTGTTACGGTGTTTCATCCCATAATAAGTGGCAGTTTTGTTATTTTCCCCATTCATTAGAATTCATGCATGTGTGTGAAGAAGTCGAGATTTAATCCAATGTAAAGTACCCAATTCTAAAAGGCCAAATTTTATTTCAACTACTTTCTTTAAACTTCTATTAACTATTTTTTCAACTATGAGAGGGATTTCAGTGTAAACAAACAAACCAGACGGTAAATGAAGGTTTTACTTCCGCTACTCAAATGGTCTCGCATGATACATGTCGGGGTTACCTTAAAAGTTATAATCATCGTTTTGGCGTTCAATCTGATTGGTTTTGACTAATAAACTATCATATGTCAACTCAAAATTTATTCTTTAGAATTTTTGTTGGCGTAATTCTGAAATTGTATTTGAAGAACAAGCCAAGTGATGTCACGTTCGGAAAACGTACAGAAAAGAATCTGCCGCAGAAACACTACCGTCACTTACAGCTTGACAGAAAAAGTCTCATATCTATGAACAGACGGTTTTCGACATTCTCAGTAACTCATGCCAAATATTGCAAAATATTGGACGTTGATCAATCAACTATCATACATTAATTCGGAAGTCATTCTTTGAAATTTTTATTAGAGACATTTTGAAATCGTATTCGAAAACAAACCAAGTGACGCCATGTCCGGATTACGTAAACAGAAAACTTATTTTGCAGCAAGAACACTACCGCCACCTACATTTAGCCTGACAGAAAAACCCACCCATAACAACGCAAATTCATGCAACCATAACAGACGATTTGTTTTCTGCTTGAATACTATAACCACCAAAGATCCTTCCATCTGCTGGGAGGAAACGAACATAAAATCTTATTGAATCATAGACTTTCTAATGGAATAAACGGATCATGTAGGTGGAGGCACTGTCGTAAGATTTCAGAAGTGTAGGTCGCTTGAGAATCGACTTGGGCCGATTGGCTATTGAAACGTAAAAATGCGTGTTTCATCACGCTTGTCAATTGGGAGAAAAAACAAGGAGCTATGCGCAATCTCTCCGTTTATTTCACAGAAGGTCGATGGATTGAACGCACCAACCTCAGAAAATGAGACGGCTTGCATTTCGTGAATTGCATGTTTTTAAACTTCGTACCTTCACCGGAATTAATGTGGAAGGAACATCTTTCATCACATTTCTTATCAACATGACCTTTTCATTAGTTTGAAGAAATTTGAAAATATTCCCAAAGTTTAAAAACCCAATAATTCAATTCCTATGTTTAACTGTTTTCGACAATTTAGTTTAAAACAAATGAACATAGGCTAGTAGCGACGAAGTCTTGTTTTTCATAGTAAATTCGTAATCGAGTTTCAAGTACACAAAAGGGGGAAAATTCCATCTTTTCTAAACAAGTATGGAGTAAAAATCAAATTAACATAATGTAACGGTCCATCACTTTTGCATACAGACCAGCATACACTTCTGCAGGATAGTTTGTTATGTCACTTTACTTATTGTAGAGTATCCAATATATAACCACGACAATGATCATTTCCTGATGATCAGAAATGCATATAGCGCCTGTAAATAAATCATTTTAGTTCCTGATGCGTGTGTTGATTTCTTACTAAGGACAATCACCACATTGGTGACCCAGATGTGATGTAAATACGCAATCTTCTGATCTGGAGCCAGATGTAGCGATCCACGACAATTTGGTGATTGAGTTTGGCAGGAAATCAATACAATCATCCATTGCTTTTTTGTAAGAAAAAAGGTGCCGGATCTTGCTAATCTTTTATTTAAAAAATATATATCAAGTTCTTAACATAAATTTAATTTGTTGTACCTAAGACAGATATTCATAGTAAATTCCAAAGTTTTGTCCAATTCTTTTCCTACAAATCTTCTCGACTCCTTTCCTTGCTGTTAGTATCTATGGCTGAATGTCGTCTTCTGAGTAACAACAGATCAACGTACTTTGAAGGATCGAAAAGTCTCAGAGGTTGTCCGACAAGTTTGATGAACTAAAGTGTTAAAATTGTCTTAGTCTTCAACGCTCTTGTTGGGGTGGCAATTAGATTCATCTGAGAAAACCCGCGATCACATTCACTTGAAGAAATGGGAATGGTATTCAGAGTCCGTTTCAAATGCAACCGTTTTTCTGGATATGTCTTTTCGAGAATGTATTCATGGAATCCACGAATCATTTTCTCTTTCATTAAGTTGCATTGTGATTGACAAGTTTCTAATTTCCCCTTCTCCAAATGTCAGTTGAGTATTAACATCTTCAGGCCAATGTTTTTGATCAAGTACGCGAGACCACTACGCCAACTCATCGGCATCAAACAATCTTTTTTCGATTGACTCTTTCAATTTTGTATAAAATGTACTTGGGTTAATGGGAGGATACTTTCTTGAATCTTTTTCGTGAAGTAAAACTACACGAAAGCGAAGATCACGACAGCAGCAACAACGCATTTATAAGGCTCAAAGTTCTGTCTTCTTTCTTCAAAAACTTGTACCAATATTTTATTTTCTTATTTGCCTTGTACAGGTCCATGTTGCGGTTATGTAGGTCCAAACTTAATTCTGATAATTCTTGGAGAGCGTCATACATCAATCTTAGGTCCAATAAAAATTCTGTAGATGTGATTTTTCTTTTCAAGCCATCATAAGTGCATTTATCATTTCTATCTCTTGTAGTATCATGCATTGCTTCAAAATGATACACAAGGGATTCAAAATTATTCCACACAGCCTAAACTGTACGCAAACTAGGTGACACCCCCATCGGGTACTTAAAATCCTTCCAATTTTCAGCAACTCAGCCCCCAATAATTCTGCACATAAATGCAACTCTACTATTCTTAGCCGAAGCATAGTATGTGACGTAAAGTTTATCAATAAATGATTTGAATCTATTTATTCCTGAAGTTTCCTTGACAGCATCACCTATTGATAATTCTGACAGTAATGTTTTCACTCCACTTTTACACTCTAACATCACAGCAGCACCGTTGCACGCCAGAGAAACCAAATGTTTTTTTAAATAATGTTCTGTCATCCCATAAGAGTGAAGACATTGGAGTAAGGAATGAAATACTCCTTCTGTCGTTACTTTTCATGTTCTAAGTCCAAAAACAAATTTATCGGTGAATTCATTCCAACACCTTCGATATTACATCGGACATACGTATACTATGAGGGTAGTTTTTTTGTTTATTGTGGTCGATTCATCAATTATCAAGGAAATTTTATTATTGGATTGAACAATTTCTTTTACCACAGTTTTCCTCATTTCTTCACTCGTATGAGTAACAATATTAATACATGCATTTGTAGAATGAAGAATACGACCCATTTCCACTCTGTTCAGTTCTTGCAGATAAATTTCAGTTTCAAAATGATGGAATGATTGATTTTCCTTTGCTACTTTATATCCAGTTCGAAAAATTTTTGCAGTTATTATTTTTTCGTGAGATAAAGACGTTAAAAAACATTCCCAAGAGTCATTTTTTCGCTTTCAGCAAATATTTTTAATGCTGCTTTACATGCAGTAGATTCTCTGTGATAAAAATTTTTCGAAGTGAGCTCAACTGTTGTTTCTATCTTTGCCAGAATTGGTTATCTCATTGTTGGTCCATTCTTTGGAAAGTTTCATTCCCATTTTCGTTTCAACTCCAAGAGTTCCAACTTTTCTACAAAGCGTACAGCCAAGTTTCATTTTGCAAACACAGAGCCATTCATTTTTCAATCAAGAATAATTTTTTATCATAGGTCCAGCAGTCCGGCTAGTCATTTGTAGTTTGGCTTTGCTTCTCAAGATCAGATTCGGAAATATCAACAGGCGTCGTTACTTTCGTATATTCTGTCGTTGTATCTGTTAATATTCTGGTCTTTTTATTAGCAGGACCGGTGGTTGAGAAGTAATAATTAATGTTTTTAATTTTAAAATTTGGGTCCCACTTTTACACTAAAAATTAAAAAAAAAGACTTTCAACGAAACATAACAGTCGCCGCCCGTAATAAGCACACACCGCACGACCACACGACCAATCACAAGCCGTTCAGCACCACAAGCCGAGCAGTGCCATCACAATCAGTGCGGACGAAGTACGTATGCATTGGACTCGACACACAAGCAGCCCGCATGCACTGTTTTAATGATTTTGCCTTCGACTTGCTATGCTCTACAGGGCGATTCAAGTCCACGTGGAAAAACATCACATTTTGAAAAGTTACTTTTAAAACTTGGAAAATCCGTGAAAAAAGGTGCCGGCACGCCGTTCCAGCGTGTTCTATGACAAAAAAGCACTGCACTCATCAAGAACTAACATAATTTATTAACAGGTGTTATATGCATTTCTGATTATCAGGGGTGTGGGGTGGTTGTTGAATTAACATCGCACTAGAGCAACACAAGGGCTATTGGTTACTGTACGGGATCCATCCCGAAGGGAAAGATCCAAGGACAACACCAAGTAATTTTGAATCACAGTCAGTTGACGAGGTAAAACCTGGGCTGGCACTCTACTCGCCAAACTTCTGATCATCAGGATACTCAGTGTAACGGTTATATTCTGGATACTCTACAACAGTGGCACTGACATAACAGACTATTCTGCATAGGTGTATGCTGGTCTGTATGTAAATGTGGTGGAACGCTACAATAGCATAGTGATCATAAAATGGACAAATTCTCTTTTCATAGTAAATACATAATCGGATTCACGCTAACGCGTTCAGAATTCTCTAGTGTTCACTGATTCTGGGTCTTTTCAAGTCAGACTTGCTATGTGACCTTTCCTATGGAAGTTTTGTTTTAACTGATATTTGTCACGAACTCAAAAGTGTTCTACATGTGAAAATTTTTTGTGGTCCTTTCGACATTGCCCATGCGAAAGAATGGCTGGAAAAACTTCAAACGTTGTCTGTAGTTTGTCTATCTTACTATTTAAACGCCAGAATTCGAGTCGATCCCTTCATTGAGATATTTTCTAATTTTGAAAAACGAAACAAGTATGCAATTCTGAAGTGATTGGTCAAACTTGATTCAATACTAGAATTTGTTACGGCGAGTTTCACTTTTTCGATCAACTCAAATCTACATTCCACAAATCACGTTGGCGCGGTGTGGAAGTTTGGAGAATGGGGTACCAGTTCAGGTGTGACCTCGTCATCTGACTGGCTCAAAATTACGTGGTGTTGTCATCGGATCTTTCCCTTCAGGTTTGCTCCGGGCCGTCGCCAATAGCCCGTTGGGTTGATCCAGTGCGACGTTAATTAAAATAACTACCTACATTTCACAAAATACTAGAATACTTCTTAAAATCGACTATTTTATCAGGTTTTATTGTATTTTGTATGAATCTTTTACGAAAAATCTGCGGACATTGAAAGTGATTTCGCTAGCATGTCGCAGCCCGGATGCAATCGTACCATAACTAAAGAAATGAATTTCTGCTTTTATGCGTAGAAAGACTATAAATACATGCTTCTGCATGCTGCAAAACTGTCAAAACTGTAGATTTCAGATAAGGGCATTTGAGGCTCCAGTAGAGGAGAGTCGTAGGAGTTTTATAGCATGCCGAAGCATGAATGTAGTCTTTCTACGCATAAACTATAAAATTCATTTTTTAGTTATAATATTGCAGGGCGGGCTGCGATGCGAATTTCGCATTAGACAGGTTTTGTAAGCTTTATTAATATATTTTTATTAAAAGCATGAATTAAATAGTCTTTCCTTAGAATACTTGCATAATTCATATGCATTATCACGTGAATACCTTTCGCATAAAAGCGTAAATCTAGTTCAGCATAAACTTGTAGGACAGGGTATCAATGTCTCTCACAAGAATTAAAAACGTCTATTGAGTGTTTAAATGTGTAAGGTTTCATGTTTTATCTTTTAGAAATTGAAAATCCAAATGTTGACCGGCGTATTATAATAAGGTCACATGCAATAAAAGACACGATCAAGTTATGTAAATGAAAGAAAAGAGACAACTCGCACAAAAGTTTAATGATTATTTTCTTTTGTAATAAGTAAACTTAAATATCCTTCTCAAGGGTATGTATTCTCTTGCCATCTTGTATCACCCATTACTACGCTCTTTCCAGTACGGCAAACTAGGTACTAGTAGCTCATTATACTGAGTACAGGGTAGATTGAGTTTTCTTTATTTAATTCATTCTGTATGGTCCATTTTAAAAAGACTAGTTTTTAAAAGAAAGCCGGAACTCTTTTGAGTTTCAATTTTTTTAGTCTCAAGTAAGCCGACGGTGGAACCAGAAACACACTCACTAGGCTCTTTGTCTTTAGACGTGAAGATACTGTGAATGAATCCGTTCAATACCTTCTTGAGAATAGTTCGAGGAGGCAATGTTCCAACTCGGTTGGAGTTACAGTTGAGTACTGAAGAGAGATAGCTGAATGAACGGAGACGAATTGTCTTTTGGAAACAGGGGCACTGGATTGAACTGACTCTGTTGACGGATTTATAATACCAGGAAATGGAAAAGTAGGATTTCTAAAGATATATGTGCTTACTGTTATTTATTTTTACCGCATATAAGGATTTAGTAATAAACAAATGATGTCAGCTTCCAAAAGTAGCTGAACGTTTTAAATACCTATTATATCTTATAGATTAGCATCTAATATCAAGAAATCGCGTGTTTGCGTGTAAAACAACCGTCTATGTGAAAACAACCGTCTTCCGCTATTGGCAGATTCGTATTGGCTTATGGAAGACGATGAAGTGTGTTCTTCGATCCATATCATCACAATAATAGAACCGCATAGGGAGACCGAAGCCCATTTTTCTTAATAATTATTTGAAAAAAGGGTAAACGATCGTTCTACAATTCTGCCATGCTAGTCAAGGAGGCAGTATTTCCAAGTTTGGGTTTTAGCGTTAACGGTTGTCAAAATTTTGGAAAAAGGTATCTGAGACGGGACTCAAAAAGCTTGGAAGCAATCAGAGCACACTCAATCATCAGTTACTTGAGTTATCTAGTGCATTCAAGAGTACCCAATATGTATGCATTCAAGTACCCGATATGTATGTAGATGTATTATTTGACGGTGTCTTGGGGCTAATTTTTTAAAGTACAAACCCACACTAGGTGAAAACGTAACAAGAATTCAATAGGGCTAAAGTAATTACATAACCCACTACCCCCCCCCCCCGCCACTATTTCCAATCACCACTTCGTATTTTCTTGGAATTGCTACTTTCGTGAAATCGTGAGTTGTTACGTAGCAACTATAACGTGCCATACCACAAACAGAGCTATCGCCATCTAGTGCCTAAATATACAATTAGCAGTTTAATATTTAAAAATCCTACATGTATGTATTCCAATTCAAATATGTATTTCAAGCATTCAATGCTGAACAAATGTTTTTATTTTCCAATTCGTTTGTATGTTGCATATATATAAGAAATAGGTTTCACTTTGCAGAACAAAACACGTTTCACATTTCCGGACACCCACGTGCCCAATACCACGGACACCCCTGTGGAGGGTTTGGTTAGTAACTATTGTGCGGATCAATTTTCTCTGAAACATTTGACATTTTCAAAAACCCCTCCAAAACAATTCCCACCCATTTTTAATCTTTTCATCTTAGATAAGTGCTTTTTTAAGCTGTGTATGTTATGTAATGTTCTCCCATTGGAACGCTACAAAATTTATTGTTACGGCCCGAGTTATATTTAGACTAGAAATTGTAGACAATACTAAAAAAACAATGTTTCTTGTATCACATACATAACATTCATTTCATGCTTGAACTGTATATAGTTAAGCTCTGGTACGAAGACAGATGACCTGGGGGAACCATTTGTAGAATGTGGTAAGCTCACAGGGGAAAAGGCCGCCATACTCAAAATCATGTATGTCTATTGTCATAGGTGATTATTTGTTTTGTCTATTCGTAATCACTAATGCTGGCTTTCGGCGACAAACTAGAAGCCAGAAACCATTTTAAAGACGTCAATTGTGGGAACGCATTATTTACACTTAATCCACTTTGATTCGTTCAAAACCATGATAATCGAATGCCAACTCGTCAGAGCCGGATTATAAACTTTATACGAGGATGTTTTGAATTCAAATTTATGTGCGATAATGTTCAGTCAAATTATGATGACGAGTAATATTTCAGTATTTTAATGAGAAATATAGGAATATAGTATTTCAAAAGGTTCTGAGACAAAATCAACTTTTGATAATTTAATGACAAAATATTCTCAAAGATGCTTTCTTTACATAAATTATCTTCGGACCAAACAAAATCACTGAGCAAAATATGAAATAAAAAATAATACTAAAAACATGAAATCTTGTACACCATCTTGTATTTATAATGAAAATACAGGAAAACAAGTATAAGGGCATTGGATTAAATGAGTTTAAAAGAGCTGATGATAAAATGAATATATATTTGGACTTAATTTGATGACTTCTCATAAACTATTTGTCATTGGTTTTAAAAGATTTACATAAATTAATAGTTTCCCATTCTTGTAAGGAGTTATTCTTAAAGTTAAGTTTCGTAGGAAATTTTAAACGTGTTAAAATTCTATAGTGCAAATAATCACAAATATTCTCAGTAGGATTGAAGCCTGGACTTTGAGTTGGACTTGGGATGATTTTTATTGTTACCCAGATAAAGTTTAAAACTTAACAATATGCCCATTTTTGAGCACTTGCTTTTAAATTTTCATTCAAAATATTAAAATACACACATTTGACTATTTATCAGTCATTCAGGTGTCAATTTCTAACACCAAGAAGGCGTAATACAGCCCAAGGCTAACCTCACCATGTGGGAGCACATTTTCAATTCATGTTCATAGTATTGGGTTCCATCAAATTATTTGCTTTCTATCACTTTCAAAAATATATAAAATGTGTAGTTGAATTTAGATTAATCTACAATTAGTAGCTGAGTAGGACCTTTAGCAAATTCTCATTTCCCTGTAAGAGCCCTTTGATACACTTGATTTGTTCATGGCCTTTTCGTAATAATCACCTTTGTCCGTCACCACACATGATTTTACGTATGGCAGCCCTTTCCCAATGCAATCTAACTACCTTTCAAGGGGACTCCACCAGAGTCATCTGCCTTCAGAGACATTATACTTACTCATAAATATTCTTCCTTTCATGCTATGAAAGGCATTTTATGTCAAGCTAAGTATAGATAGTGGTAATGTTTCTGCTGCGATCGTATTTCATAAGTATTCTGAACTTAATGCCAGTTGGTTTATTTTTAATACGATTTCAGCACTTCGCCTACAAAAATTCCAAAGAATAAATTACGAATAGATGTATGATAGTTTATTTGGTCAACACCAATTTTATTAGACGCTGAATGTTGCCAAGCCAAAACGACGATGGATTACATTTTAGGGTAACCCCGATATGTGCCATGCGAGAGCATTTGGACAACAGAAGTAAAATCTTCGCACACCGTCTGGTTTGTTTGTTTTACACTGAAAATTCCTCTCATACCTAGATAATGAATAAAGTTAAAAATAAAAAATGGTTTTGTTTCACGTATTTTGGTTCTCGTATGTTTTAAGATCTATGGGTAATTTGGTACACAGTTTCTTTTTACATTTGTCTTTATTTAATTTTGTTTTGCTGTTACTTATTTCTCCTTGGCACAAATAAATACACAAAATCTATTAAAACCCGTGAGACTTGAGGCTCCTAAGAACCAGTTCTTCCTTTCCTATTTCTATTTACTTTATATTTTGTTGTGACTTTAAATGTAACTAGGTGGTCCACATGAGATCCGCGGATCTCGGATTGACCAGCCGCTGCATTTTAAACATTTTTAACATTAAATACAAACAAAACAGGAACATTTTTTTTAATCTTAAAAACAAGAAAAACAATGCCGAATATTTTGTTTACCTTCCAGTGCTTAAATCCTGGTTCCATTGCGCTGAGGAAAACAGGAAAACTTTCTGTCTTCAGAGTCGTTTTTCTTGCAATTTCGTAAAAACAAGCAAGTGAAGAAACACCATGCTGTTCCTTCGGGAACGGTGTACTATGAATAGATTCCGTTCAGCATGGACGAACGTAGCGAATGGTTTATTGCTCAGCATTGAGAGCACGTGTAGGATTTCCTTCAACAAAGGTGTTTCTTTGACGGGCGTCTAAACAGGAATCGAAAACAGCGAAGTACGAATTAAGAAAACATAGAATCCGGACATACAACCATGATTCCAGTTTCAACGTGAACATTTATAGGGCCATTCCTTTTATAAGACGCTTTTTGAAGGAAAATTGACCATAGTACATTTTACACTGTGTTCTTTCTTCGACACTCTTCTGAACAAGAATTTAAAACAGCAAAGGACGATTTAAAAAACATACAAATCGACATACAACTTTGATTCCCCTTTCAATGTGAACCTTTATAGAGCCACGTTACTTTAATAAGACTTTTTTGAAGCGATATTCACCATAATAAATTTTATCTATGATCGCTTTACAGCGCTGTAGATTTTCAGTTATAATTTCAGTCACAGAAAGGATATTTCAATAGATACTTCCAGGTTCTCACATAGGAGATCGCCGGTATCATGGTACAGGGTCCGGTACAATGTGGATCGGGATGTCCTGGAAAATTTTACAAGGTTTTTTATACTCTAATGCGCAATTTGTTAACCCTCCTGGTGGTTGTCTCGACGAGGTATCTCGTCATTAGTCAAACTGACCAGATGTTAATAGACGAGATGTCTCGTCACTAGCAGAAAACTGATCAGATTTTGATTTTTCAACATAAAAAATCGGCAATTTCTTGATAATGTGGTATCTCGCTCTTCATTGGCAAAGTTGATCAGACAAGATATCACTTGGATGATTAAGTTTAAAATTCACTAATTCTTTCATTGTATCTATATAAACATTTGACTAAGCAGTGTCACATGAAAATAAGTGTTATATGTTTATTGTCGAATGGCAACATGCATGGATGCAAACATTATAAAATAGACCCTTACGGGATTCATTCGTCAATTTTGCCGCTTAATTTAAATACGTTTGATTTGAGCCATGGATCTGCATAATATTGTTGAAACGACAAGGAAGAGCTCGCCACTCTAGCGAAATTCGTCAGCAGTCTGATTACAGAAAGCAATGAAAAATCTGGAAGATGGAAATCAGCACAGAAAGAGTAAAACTAGGTTTTGAGTCTAATGATGCCGAATAGCCTTTAATAAGAGAATAGGATGAAATTGAAGACGTTCCTAATCTAATTGTGGTAACATGACTGACGTATGCTTTTTACCATGTATTTTATTGGAAATACCAGTAAAAGTAAACGAAATGCTGTTTCATTTTTGGATAATTTTATTTCATTTTGAGGTATGAAATCCATTTATGTGAATTCGGTTGATATATTCATTAAAAATGGATTGAAATAATTTACGAAATGTGAGTAATGGCACTTTGCTATCAATAGATATAAGTAATTAAAAAACGTTTAGCTCAGATGCTATGCGAGATCTTCTAGTTTGTAATAAAATTCTGTAAGTATGCAGTAAAAGAAACCAAATCTGCATTTGTGCAAGTTAAACAGTGAGTTCTTTTATACAATATATATATACACATACATACATACATACATACATACATACATACATACATACACAGGGTGAGTCTAAATTGTTTTTACAAAATAAGAGATAAGAGGGGTGATAGTACCCATCCAGACGAGTAATACTTACTATAGGGTCGCATTCCACTCTGAGAGGCAGAAAAAAGTAAAGTCGAAACGCGTCGAGCTTGAACAAGTCATCGTCTCTGACGTCGCACTCTTTTCCAGCACGGTCCGGCACTTTATGAATGCTACATATACCGCACGATGGATCGGACGTGGCGGACCTGTGGCTTGGCCTACTCGCTCACCGGACCTCAACCCACTGGGCTTTTTCTTCTGGGGGCACATGAAATCTTTAGTGTACCAGACGCCTGTGGACTCGGCTGAAGATCTCGTAGCGAGAATCGGTTTGCCGCAGACAAAATTAACACAATAGGAATCTTCGAGAAGGTGCGAAAGTCATTCCTTCGCCGGTGTGAACTGTGCAACGACACGCGTGGCCGCCACTTTGAGCACTTGCTGTGAGTTTTTCTATGATCAATAAATCAGATTGTGCAACTTTTGGTATCGTTCATTCGCTTTCCCAACACTGTTGTAAGTTCATGTTGAGATTCCAATTTTACTCTTTTCTGCCTCTCAGAGTGGAATGCGACCCTATGTTCCATGGCAATTATTGATCGTCTGGATGGGTACTATCACCCCTCTTATTTTGTAAAAACAATTTAGACTCACCCTGTGTATATATAATAAAAAAACAATCAAACTTACAAAATATACAAAACATTAAAACGTAAAATAATAGAAATGCAGACCAGCAAAATGCCAAACGATCAAAAAGCAGACAAGTAAAAAGCCAAAAAGCCAAAAAATTGGGGGTAAAATATACACTGCTGGCCACCGTAAATGCAACACCCTGAACGAAGCATGCAAATAATATGAAATTTACAACATGCATTAGCGGAGGTGAGATATGCAAATGATTAGAATTTCAGCGCAGACGCACATCACGCGCGCCTGTGGCGCCACTTCAAAGCGCTATTTAAGGCTTGGAGATTTCGACGATTTCAAGTACGGCAATTGTGTTTTTCTTGTGGTTTTTTCAAAAAAACGATCCATTATGCCTCGTAGAAAACAGCGATCATCTTTTGATCAAGTATCCGAGTTCGACAGAGGAAGGATAGTGGCCTACCGAGATTGTGGATTATCTTTCAGGGAAATCGGTAGTCGTGTTGGACGAAACCAAACAACTGTAATGCGGATATGTGATCGTTGGATGCAGGAGGGTACGACGGACCGACGTGTTCGATCGCATCCACCTCAGTGCACCACTTCACGTGATGACAGGCATATTGTGCGTATGGCAGTGACGGATCGCTCAGCCACATCACGAACCATAGCACAGCACATTCAGTCTGTACCGCATCATCCAGTGTCTGCGCGTACCATTCGACGCCGTTTACAGCAGAGTGGTCTGTCCGCAAGACGTCCATTGCTTCGTCTACCCTTGACGCAGAACCACAGACGTTTCCGCCGCCAATGGTGCGATGAAAGAAGGATGTGGACGGCAGAATGGAATGAAATTGTCTTTACTGACGAGTCACGCTTCTGTCTGCAACACCACGATGGTCGGATTCGAGTCTGGAGACACCGTGGAGAGAGGATGCTGAACAGCTGCGTTATGCACCGCCACACTGGTCCTGCACCGGGTATTATGGTATGGGGCGGTATTGGATATCACTCTCGCACTCCTCTAGTACGCATTGCCGGTACTTTAAACAGCCAGCGCTACATCTCCGAAGTGTTGGAGCCAGTTGTTCTTCCTTACCTTCAGGGCTTGCCCACAGCCATATTTCAACAGGATAATGCGCGGCCACACGTGGCACGCATTGTCCAAGGGTTCTTCGTCAATCGCCAGATTGAATTGCTTCCCTGGCCAGCTCGCTCTCCGGATCTTTCGCCGATAGAAAACATGTGGTCCATGGTTGCTCAACGATTGACCCAGAATACATCCCCAGCTGCCACACCAGATCAACTTTGGCAACGTGTGGAAGCTGCTTGGTCTGCTGTACCCCAAGAACACATCCAAAGTCTCTTTGAATCAATGCCGAGGCGTGTGGCAGCGGTGATCTCCAACAATGGCGGCTACTCTGGCTACTGATTTTGGCAGGAACCACACTTCACAGAAGTCTATAAATTTAATCATTTGATACTTGGTCAACATGTTATCTGCAAAATAAATTTTGTTGTGATATCTCTTGTCTTTCTTGGTGTTGCAATTTGGGTGGCCAGCACTGTAGTTAAGCAGAATCCAGAAAGCAGAAGGCAGAACTCTCTCTCTCTCTCTGTCCATGTATGCGCGCTAAAGCTGCAGACACAACATGGATAGTAAAATAATTCAAAATTACAAACTAAAACAAAGATAAATCCAAAAATTTTAAAATTAAGAAATTTAAGAAAATTTCGAAAAAAATGATGAAGTGTTGGTGGATGAGGGCGTCATCAGGGAGGAGCCTCACCCAGTCAACACAATATGGTGTTTTCTCACACGCAGAAAACAGTAGTAAAACTAAATACCATGTAGTCTATAACTTTGTAGCTTAGAAAACAGATTGCACATTACTGTAAAAAAATCGTTTCAAATTTTCCAGGCCTCGTAAGTCCTAAGACGCGGGACCACGAACCGGTGACTTCTCTTATGAAGGGATTGTTATGATTTTTAAAATCGTTACTATGGACAAGAAGGCAGTCGACCTTAGGTCAGTCCACTTTGTTAGGAAAAGGTCGGCCACACCAAAAGCATGAATGATGATCGCCGTGATCGGTTTTCCTCAAAACACGTTTTCACTGGTATCGCATACGGCACCGAACGATAAACTGGAACTAGAATCAAGAAAGAGAACTGAGAACCAGAAAGCTAAAGACGCCAATTGTGGAAGAACTTTATTTACGTCCCATCTTATAAACTAATTTAAAGAATAGACTCGTTCAAAACAATGTGATTCGACTGCCTTCTCGCGAAGAGCGGGACAATAACAACTATTGTAAAAATCAACTGTCTCTTGGAATGTTGTTTCTCGTTCATTTTTATTTTTACCTTTGTCAGACAGCGATGAAAGCAGCGGTGATACACTATGTAATGCTCAGTGATATACGACAAAATGTATCGCGCACATCTATCATTTAAATTTATTGTCAACTATAAAGCTGTCCAATTTCTCAATTTTCATCGAAAATAGAAATACTGGTACCCCCTACGAGGCGTAAAGGTACCTTATAACGATATTTTAAATTACACGCATGTCCAAAAATTAAGGATGATGCAATCCGATATCAAATACCGTATCAAGTACCTGCACTAAAGTACCTCACTGCTAATCTTCCTGGTGGTTTATCTTCGAGTCGATAACCGCCTTGTAGTGGCCAGTCTGATACAAAATCCTTTCTTACTTGGATATTCATTCCCCTTGGAGTAACAGGACAGTTTTGTCTCGACGATGTATCTCGTCATTAAAAAACTGACCAGATCTTGATGGACGGGATATCTCGTCATTGAGAAACTTGATCTGATCTTGATGGACCAGTATCTCATCGAAATCACTTGGAGGGTTAAAAAGGTATCTCGACTGTACGTCCTCTCGCATCCCTGTCATTCAAGCAGTTCTTTGTGAGTTTTATAAAGATGAGTCCGTCCGTTCGTGAGATTTCTTTATCATTTTAAGTGAGTGTCAAAAATGTGGACGTACTTTCCTCCACCTATAATTGGTATTGATGGGAGATGAGTCTTTTGCTCTCGTTGACAAATGAATGCTGCACAAACCACGTGGAATAAAATAAGAACATCCTCATGTCTCGGGGTGCTACTGGGAACTAAAGAAATGAAAATAAAATGCTTAGGTCATTAACGCATTGTAGGTTTTAGTTATTGAGCTTTTTTTGCCTGGGTAAAAACAATCTAATAAGTAGTGTGCTGGCCTCTGACCCTAATGCAGGTATCACAACATGCAGACGTGTTAGCCACAAGGCTGTCTAAGCTTTCCTATGGCAAGGAGTCCCACTCACGAACTTGAAAAAACAATTGCTTTTCTGTGGTCCTCGATGGTGTAGTGTAGGCTGCAATGCTACATCCGAGAATATCTTAACCATATTGGTGGCTTCGAAGAGGTTGTCTAGTTATTAACAAAACTGACCAGATCTTGATATCGTCATCATAAAAAAGTGGCAGTTTCGTGATAATATATCAATATCAAAATTGATCAGATCTTGATGAACGAGATATCTCATCGAGATCACTTGGAGGGTTAAGAGTGCTCTATTGGATTGGGATCAGGTGATCTTGATACGAATTGGGAATTATACTTAGTTTTTGGACATGCGTGTGTTTTTCTCTTTCGTATTTCAAAACATCCGTTCAGACGCTATCAATTACGGTGCGAAGAATTTGGAGAAAAGTTAACTCCAAAAAGGAAATAAAAAAACGTATTGCAGTCAAGAGGGACATCGCAACCGAAACCTGAAAGGAACGCTCTCTAAACATTTCCTCCCCGATGATAGCGAATGGCTCGAGATGAACATGTTCCATTGCAACAACCGAATTCACGGCTAAATGTGAACGCGTCTCAGGCCGATGAGTGATCGCTCGTTGTGGAAGAGCCTTTCAGGCGGAATGGGTTACCACAGCTTTGCCAAATAGGTGAAAGGGATGCCATAGCTGAGATAGTTTGAGCGGTACCTGTTTCTCTCAGGCAATAAACTTCGCCGCAGACACTAATAGTTCTCGTCCCGCCTTCCGCACATATCTCTGTGTTTCCCGAAATAAACCCCATCTCATCCACAATCCACTTCGGAGACGTGTAAACAATTAGAAAAACAGCCTCAACCCAAGTTAAAGGTTGACAACATCTTGGACTTCGACCAGTTCCCCAAAGGCGGTTCTTTCGCATTCCAAAACAATGCAGGGAAATGCGAATGTTATTCCGCTAAAGATAACAATCTACATGTTAGCGTCGGCAAGTGGCGAGGATGATGAAGTGTTCGTCAATCCATACCATCGCAATAATAGAACCGCATACTAGAGGAGATATGAGCCCATTTTTCTTGATAATTATTAAAAAAAATTATGCGTAATATTTTAACATTTTCTTTCACGTTCTACAATTCTGCTATGCTAGTCAAGAAGACAGCATTTCCAAGTTTGAGTTTTAGCGTTGACGTTTGTTGAAATTTGGAAAAAGGTCCCGCGGATTTTGGAAAGGAGTCACGGACTAACAACCAAAGGGTTGCGATCCAACCGAAGACCGTCTTGTAGGTGGGGACGCTTTAAATGTGTCGAGGCCTCAAATGTCCTCACGTTAGTATAGAAGTTTAGAAAATAGGGTGCCAACTCAGGTGTTGACCTCGTCATTTGACCATGGTTCTAAATTGCGATTTATTGTCCTCTCATCTTTCCCTTGGGATTGATCCCGGACCGTCGCCAGTAGCTCCTTGTGTTGCTCTAGTGTGGCGTAAATTCAACTACCTATATACCTGATGTGCTGATTTACTTTATAAAATTTCTGTGCATGTCGTTCAATAGGAATATAATTGTTGTGCAAACAGCGACAGATCTGTCGATCTTTCTGCAGTCAGCTATTGGCTACGGCAGTAATTTGAATTAACGTCGCACTGGAGCAACAGGCTATTGGCGCCGGTCCGGGATCAATCCCAAGGGAAAGATGAGAGGACAACACCACGTAATTTTGAACCACGGTCAGATGACGAGGCAACATCTGATTTGGCATCCCACCCCAAACTTCCACACCACTCCAACGTGAGGACATTTGAGGCCACGATTAACGTGCACCATCCCTATTTGTTCACGACGGTCTTTAGTTAGATTCGAACTCGCAACCCTCCTGTTGCTAATCCGTTATTCTTCCAACCGGGCTACTGCGGCCATTGGCTACAGGAATCGCTTTCTTACTACTGACGTCACCACTATATCTCCGGTCTCTCGGCCATCAGTCATCGCCAAGAAGCCAAATAGAGGTCTGAAGTGATTAAATAAAGTATAAAAGCAATTATCTAAACATTATCTGCAACTACATTGCCAAGAGTTTTAGGCCAGTCCTTGAGGTTGCCTCCAATCATTTCGTCCAGTTCCCAAAGAGGACAGATAGCTGATTTAATTTGATTAAAATACGATGAAGTGACTTTGTAGGTAGTCATGTCCCGTAAAAAGTCGAAACAAGCGACCCCAACAGCTCTGGTCAAGGAACCTGTGATACTGAGCTTTATTTCTCGATAAAAACATTCCAGTTCTTTCCTATGAACATCTCGGGGCCGTCGTGACTCAGTGGGTATGTCCACTGTTCTAGCAACCCGAGGTTTGATTGCTCCTTGAGCGTATTTCTCTCTTCTGCGTTAGTAAAACTTTTCTTATGTGTTCATGTCCATTACTTGATGTTGTCTGTCTTGCGTTCGTGCCACATGGCCAAACATCCCCTTCAGCTATAAAACCCAATCCAACCAACCTGTAAACATATCTTTGTAGTTTGAAAACCTATTTGTCTAAATAGACGAGTAAATAAGCCTCTTGATGTTACATAGAGGCAAAGGGGATTTAGGTTGGGGCAACTGTGCTCCAGCCTTAGCGAACTGATCAGCTTTTTCATTATTATGAATATATCAGTGACTTGATATCGATTGTGTGTTGAAAATCGATCTGTTCTCACCTATTATTCTGTGCACATCAAGAGAGAATCTCCCATAAATTTCTTAACCCTCCAGGTAATGCCTCGACGAGGTATCTCGCCATTATCAAAGCTGATCAAATCTTGATAGACGAGATATTTAGAAGAAAACTGACCTGATCTAGATCTCGTCATTATAAAAAATATCAATATCTTGATGACGAGATATCTCGCTACATGGACTTTTCGGGGGAATAAAGCAAAATGTAAAACATAAACGATACTCTGACATTGAGTAGTATTGATAAAAGTTATTTCTGGGAAATTGAAGTGATTGATCAGAAAAGGATCTGTGAATTTATTCCTAAACTAGAGGATTCCAGTTGCATAAACAGTGAAATCGGTGAAATCTTGGTGGACGAGATATCTCGTCGAAACCACTTGGAGGGTTAACCCTCCAATTAAGCCGCACATGCATGAGAGAAATCATGTCGGGAAAAAGAAAGCTGTTCAAGCGCAGTGTCGAGTGCTAATGTTGTTTCAGAGCGAATCGCGCGCATCCCGAGTGATGAATGATCACAGGGCGTATGGCCGTGAAATATAGCTTCAAATGGGAGAGATTTCATCCACTCGTTTATTTTGTCGGCAACTCGCGGGGAAAGAAGAGAAGGAAAAACGAAAAGAGCGAGCGCCAGCTCCCCTAAATAAATCCTTCCTGGAGACACTCAGCACGTGGCCCCACGGCTTCCCGAAATGTCCCGATTGGGTACTGCACCCAGACCCTGTTCATGACCATGGGAGACGAGATTGCACGTGATGGGTGCTTAGGGAGGGGCACACAGGACTTAAAATAACACCCTCTTGTAAAAAGAATGCGCATGTTTTATGTAATAATAAAATTATAAGCAATATGATCTAGGGATATGATTGTGTCATGAGACTTCAAGCTCATTCGCAAATAAACTTGAACCACCACTTCGTTTTAAAATTGGAAAAAGAAGAGTAATACGTCTTAATACTTGTTATGTAAAAATTTGGTCAACCGAGATCTGCCATCTTGTGTACATTGGATGCAAGGAATTTGATGTTATCTTTTGTTGAGTACCGAATCATGAAGTCAACTGTAACGAGCTTACTGCCAGTGCTGCGGAATCAGCTTCCATTTCATTGCATCAAGACATCTCTTTTAGTGACATATATGAAGGATTCATTAACCCTCCTGATGGTTTATCTTCACGTCGAAAACTGCCTTGCAGTGACCAGCATCTGATTAAAAACTCTGTTCCAAATGGTCACCAGTTCTGATCAAGGGGCACTTTGTATTTCCCACTTGGATCCTTACCCTTGGAGTAATAGGGAAGTTTTATCTCGACTAGATATCTCGTCATTAAAAAGAGCCAAATCTTGATGGACAAGATATATCGTCGAAATCACTTGGAAGGTTAACTCCTTGTGGCAAGAGTCGTGGAATCTGCAAGTCACCAACAAATTGCATTCCATAAAGCAAATTGCAACATTTATCAGTGGTCAGTATCTCTAATGCAAACAACCGATGATAAACCGAAGACAAAAGAGATCAGAAGTCGGGCATGAGAAATAAAATTCAAAATTGAAATATGATAGTTGATTGGTCAACGCCAATTAGATTAAGCGCCAAACGTCACCAAAACGGCGATAAGCTACTCTTTACGGACCCCTATATGAATCTTCCACCACCCCAATTTGGGTGGCGGAAATGAAAACCTTCGTAGACTGTCTGGTTAATTTGTTTGCACTGAAAATCCATCTCATACAATAGTTATCCCTCCTGGTGGTTGATTATTTTCACGAGGTATCTTATTAGCTAAACTGATCAGATCTTGATGGACGAGATACTTCGTCATTGGAAGAAAAATGATCATATCTTATCTAGAAATAAAAAAACGGCACTATCTTGATGGACGAGATATCTCGTGGAAACCACTTGGAGAGTCGATGGTAAGATTCCAATATTTTTTAATAGATTATTTTTATGAAATTTACTGGGAACAAATAACAATGAATTCAAGAGTTTCTGGATTCATGGGATAAGACAAATTAAATTCTTTCATCTATCCTAAAATTTAGATCCTTAAAAACAAATTAAAATTTTTTTTGTTGGAAACAGGGTCACATATCAAGAACTTTTAGGCACGAATGTACGAAGCTCATAATCACTGCCAATCACATACTACAAATTCTACTCTAAGAAGCCTGTTCTGTCTCGCGCGATATCGCTGAAAATCTCAGACTCCTACAATAGAATGACAGGATAGTAAAAAAGCGGAATGATGTTTGAAAAAAGTAGACACAAGAGTGCGCCCTAAAATCTTTCTAATGACTCATACGGTAATGCTTCGTTTTCTCCCCGCTTAACATTTAGGCTTTGTAACTTGGTACGGCATACTGTCACAGTGATTCATGCTGGCGTAATTATGCCCGTTTCCCTTCAGTAGGTATGCGTTTTACGATAACAGGATTATTTCAAGAATGTCTCTCTGGAGCTTTTTTGCACCGTAGTCCGACTGTGGAGAGTTGGAATTTGAGTCACGTGGTTTAGAACGAGTCTATTCGTTAATTTAGGGGAAAAGTTAACCGAAAACCAAGCGTTCCCACAATTGGTGTGTTTAGCGTGGTTTGTAGTTCGGTGCCGGAAGCGATAGCATAGATTACGAGTTGCCGAATGAAATAATCAGCTATGGTGATAGGTTTACATGATTTTGAGGGTTGGGCACTCTTTCCTTTGGCAAGCTTACTACCTTTAAACAAAATGACTTTCCCAAGGTCATCTTCCTTCAAACTAGGCCTCATAATAAGGAGAATCCTGACTATCAAGTTTCAAACGACGTTAGAATTTGTTTATGTAGCATGGGCAATCAATCCTAGGGACTCGAACTCCTTGGTCCACCAGTATTTTTATGGGTAGGGCTAGGATACCTTCAAAATAAGGAATGGAAAATATTAAAAATATGTATGGGTTGGGTACCAATACCAATATACACTGAAGTGCCAGAAAAACTGGTACAAACGAGCCTTTGCAAAATACATAGCAACGCCACATATGCTCGTCATTGGTTCCGTCTGCATGCATATAGTATAAAGCGACAGACAGGTGGAAGATTCTAGAGCTCAATCCAACCAAAGACCGTCATGTACATGGAAGCTGGTGCTCCTTAAATTTGTAGTTGAATTAACGTCACACCGGAGCGCCTCACAACGGGTTATTGACGACGGTTGAGGATAAATCCCGAAGGGAAAGAACCGAGGACAACATCTCGTATTTTTGAACTACGGTCAGATGACGAGTTAGCACCCGATCTGACACCCACTCTCCAAATTTCCACATCATGCCAAGATTAGGACATTTTGCCGCCACAACAGAATTACCGTGCCCCCATGTACACGATTATCCTTGGTTGGACCGAGTTTCGAATTCGCAACCCTCCGGCTGCTAATCCTCTACTTTACCAACTGGGCTACCAGGGCCATGTCGAAATAGGGATATCCTCTCTATCTTTAAAACACTCGTGATGTATCGTTGGGTTTCTCGAAATTGCATCAGACGAAAGAGACTGGAACACCAAACCAATTAATTTGCATTGAGCAAATAAGACGAAACAAAAAAATATGTATCTAGGTGAAATTCAACCATGACGTTTTGTAACACAAATGCGATCATCATAATCCTGAAAGTCGAATTACGCTTTCCCACTAAAAAACAATTTATTACTTTTTCGCACTGCAACATCTATGCAACTCTGACAGGTCTGTGGTTGAGAGTCACGGAAATTCGCAGGTGTGTTTTTGCAGAGACCAGTTTTACTGTTAAGCAAATAGCGCCTGATTATGCACGAATCTCAACACCTTAACTATGGCAGCGATCCACTGATATAGTCAAACACCACTGATATCGCTGTGCAACTGCTTATTGCGATATACACTACTGTTCAAAATGAAGAGACTTTCATCTGGGTGATTATCTCCAGAACTACTGGACATATTTTAAGGAAATTAGTTATGTACATAGGTTTAAATAAGACAAAAAATCACCATACAGCAGTTATGGTACACTCGCATGATCGTGCGTAAGATTCATCAGCGTAGGAAGGTCTAAAACAGAGGTTACAATAGCGACACAAAAATGAGTTAATAGAGGGTATGGTTCCCTCTTTCAGTTATACAGCTCTCACAGCTTGAATTCATACTGGAAATGAGGCAGTTTATGAGTCCCTGGGGTAGTCGGTCCCACTCCTCCAGCAACGCTGTTCAGGTCCTGGATGGTTCTGGGAGGGGGAAGGCGAGTTGCGATTGCCCTCCCAAGAGCTTCCCAGATATGCTCTATAGGGTTTAGGTCTGGCTGGGCAATCCATCCGGCAAATATCCTCATTTTCCAGGTATTCGTCGACCAGATGATCCGTATGTAAACAAGCGTTGTGGTCCATAAAAATGAAATCAGGGCCAACTGAACCCCTGAAAAGGCGAAGATAGGGCTCCAAGGTTTAGGGATCTCATCCCTATACCTTGGAGACCCTCACAGAGCCTCTGTCAAAGACATGGAGGTCTATGCAGCCATCCAATATGATGCCTGTCCAGACCATCAAACCTCTGCTGCCATAGTGGTCTCTTTCTCGTATGTTGGAGGACTGGTAGCGGGTCTCTAGTTCTCTCCAGATGAACGTACGTCGAGAATCAGTGGTTAGGCTGAACCGGTAGTCATCAGTCAATAGAACGGTCCCCCACTGATCCCTGATCCAAAGTTGATTTTCTCTGTACAATGCTAAACGGTCTCTCCTGTGAGCAGAAGTGAGCGGGACGCGAACAGCAGGTCTTCTTGCAAACAGACCTATCTCATGTAGCCTTCTGGAAACAGTAACCCTTGAAAGTTGGTTTTCTATAGCCGCATGAAAGTCACGAGGGAGCTGAGAAGCTGTTGTACTCCTGTTACGCCTCGCTGTAATGGGCAAATATCGATCTTCATTGACCGTGGTGGCTCTTGGACGACCTTGCCCAGGCTTTCTCTCTACGGATCCGGTATCTTTAAACTCTTTCCATAAGTTGAACACGACGCTGGGCGTTACATTCAAGTGAATCTGCACTTGAGACTGCTCTGCTTCCAGTCTCCTGACGATTCGCCACCTCATTCCACGTTGGTGGTTTCTCATTTTAACTATTTGCTTTTGAATTTTTACGAATGTTGAAAAAACCAACATGAAATTCGCCGAGGTGTGCGAGCGAACGAAGCACTGAAAATCTCAAATGCGCTTAGAAAGCCTGTTCCTCTAAATACACTGCCCACACGCACGTGTACGCTTGAGTATTTGACACTAAAGATTTTCATCTTTATTTGGAAGCATTGGTTTTACCTTTCGTTCAATACTTTTCGAGAAATTTCGACAAAATATGCAAATCTTAATTTTGAACACCAGTGTAGTATGAATCTTTATCAAGATAAAGACAGGGATGGGCCTGGTGAACTATCTCGGATGGTATTTGGTACATATATCTGTTATCCAGTGCTGCGCTGTCACGTGATTTTACGATCTAATTCCGAACTTCTGTGTTTGATTTTAATGACCAGTGAAAGCAGATTCTCTGGATAAGTAGTTGAATTAACGTTGCACTGGCGCACACAATTAGCGATGGTTCAGGTTCAATCCCGAAAGGAAAGATCCCCGAGGACAGCCACTCATAATTTTGAACCGAGGTGAACACCTGAGCTGACACCGCACTCACCAAACTTCCACACCATGCCAACGTGAGGACATTTAAGTCCACGAGAGATTTAACGTGTCCCCCGTACCCGAAGGGCTTTGGTTTAATCGTATTAAACTCTGAACCCTCCGGTTGCTAATCATGACTCAACCAACTGGGCTAACGCGCCCGTCCCTTCCTAGGACGGATATTTCATGAACTAAGTTAAATGACGGACCCCTTATGAAATAAAATTTCGTATACCATGTGTTCAATATTGAACTTGCAGCAATGTAATTTTCTCTTACCCTTGATACAGTTGGGGGTCACAATGAAAATATTTATAGATTTTCGGTAGAAAATATTCCTTGGCCCGTCTTAGGGTTGACGTTGGTTGGGTTTTTATGGTGCAAGGCTATATTTGACCATGCTGCGCCAGGCACAAGACGATTTCACGTAACGGACATACACACGAGGAATGTTGTATTGACACAGAAGAGAGAAACGCATCCAGGAAGGAATCGAGCCTGACAAGAATCAAACCTACATCGCTTACAACTCGTATGTTGCTAGAGCACTACAAGGAATACCCATAGACGTGCAGAAAAGGAAACTGAGCATTGTTATTGAGAGGAGTTTCAAAAAGTGTGACCAACGTCGACTAGTAGTCACGTGACGGTTGGCAAACGAAAGTAGTCTAAGGGTCACGTTACTTGTAGTTTTGGTCACATGGTCATGGGCACATAAAAATGCTACCATCGCTCACTCTACTTTTATATTTCTTGTATGAGAGTACCCACTGAGCCACGACGGCCTCCAGGCCTGTTTTAGACCTAGCGCCCCAGTATCAAGGCACAGGCGATTCTTGCTATGCCTGGAAGTATTTTAAACGGTCAACAATGATTGTTCTGGGCAACTCATAGCAAAGAGACAGACTATTATGATTTCTCTTAGACACAAAATTGACCCAATCGATTCGCACTTGAAATTTTACATGCAAGATACTCTCAATAGCATATGCGTCCTCATTTCCGGTCTCAGTATCTTTCCGGTGTTACAACCACATGTGTGTGAGAATCATGTGACTCAAATTAATAGTAACATGACCCTTAGACTATTTTCGTCGTCTTGGTGGAACCTAACATTCATCATTTGATTTGTTCACGGGATGGGAGAAGGCGCCAGCAATTGATTCATCATTTGATTGGTCCACTGATTAATCATCTGATTTTAGTGCACTTTGGCGATTTCACCACTTTTGTCGCCACTCTATAGAAATGCGGATTCACACACCTACCCTGTCATAAGATGCTATATCACCAAACGATACGATATCAAATCGGTCTACCAAGTAAAATTTTCACAGAGCAGTCACGTGACTACTAATCGACGGGTTGGTCACACTTTTTGAAGCTCCTCTCAGTAAGAATGCTCAGTCTACTTATATTACACGTCTGTGGTTCCAACTGCTCATTACGCATTATCAACTAAGTCCTGGACATGTTTTCCAGCTGACATTGTTTACTTCAGCATTATTAATGAAGTCACAAACGCGAGGAAAAGAATGATACACGGCTCATTTCGCCGCCGCGACTAGTTTCTGAAAAGAATAAATCAAATCCACGCTCGGTTCGTTAGACCCTTGAGATGCGTGCAAAACAACTGACAGCCAGGATTAGTTGCATTCACGCAGATACCGATCTTGATGTCGTTCTCCGTTCGAGATTTTATTCTTTTTTTCTAAAACTAATTTCTTCTTTCGACTCACGCCCAAAAGCGGTTCTCGGAAAAGCTTCGTTCCGTTGGGGACTTCCAGCATTTTGATCTCGTGGCCGCCTGCCAATTGGGTGGGATGCTTGTAAATGAGAAAAAAATGAACGACGTGGAAACAGTGACGTTTTTTAATGCAACTTGAGAGCGTGTAAATTGAAGTTGGGAAAGCAAAACGAAAAAGCTTTTATAATGAATGAAGGATAACGACTCTGGTTGATGTTTGGGTTGTTGTAGACGGGAGTACAACAATGAGGATGCAAACGCCAGGCCCCCCACATCTGCACTAATCGACACCCAGTACCAAATTAGATGACGAGTCGTTATACCAAGTTACACGACGTGTCCCAGTACCAAGTTAGATGACGGCCCCCCTACCAGATAAAAGCCCCAGTACCAGATTAAGTGAAGAGCCCAAGTTAGAGGACGAATCTCAGTACCAAGTTAGATGACGGGCCAAAGTACCAAGTTAGATGATAGGTCCCAATACCAAGTTACATGATATGCCCCAGTTCTAAATTAGATGACGGGTCCCAATACCAGGTTAGATGACGGGCCATAGTACCAGATTAAATTATGAGCCCCAGTGCGAGTTTAGATAATAGGCCACAATAGCATGCTAGATGACTGGCTTCAGTACCAAGTTAGTTGCCGGGTCCCAGTACCAACTTAGATGATGAGTACCAATATAAAAATACAAGACGTGTACCAGTACTAGGTTGGGTGACAGGTCCTAGTACCAATTTAGATGATGAGTCTCAGACCCAAGTTAGACGACGCACCACAGTACCAAGTTAGTTGACGGGTCCCAGTACCAGGTTAGATGACGGATACTGGTACCAGGTTCAGAGACGGGTCCCAGTACCAGGTTAAAGTATCCTAGTATCAAGTTACATGACGGCTCTCAGAGATTAGATGATGGGCCCCAGTACCAGGTTAAAGTGTCCTAGTATCAAATTATATGATGGTCCAATATCAGGTTTGATGACGGGCAGCAGATACAAGTCTGATGATGGGTCCTAGTACCAAATTACATGACGGATCCCAGTACGAGGTTAGATGACGGGTTCCAGTACTAAGTTAGATGACGGGCCCCAGAACCAGGCTAGATGATGTGCTCCAGTATCAAGTTAGATGACTTGCAGCAGAATCAATTTAGATTGCGGGCCGTAGTACCAAGATGGATATTGGGTCCCAGAACAGGGTTAGATGAAGTACCAGTGTAGATGTCCGGTATCAGTACTAAGTCAGATGACGGGTCTCAGTATGAGGTTAGAAGACAAGTTGCATTACGAGGTTAGATGATGGGCCCCAGTACCAAGTTCGGCTCATTCATAGAATGACGGCTCATTCATAGAATAAAAATATGTATTCCAAGTACTGAAGTTTTAACTTGCACAAATGCATTTATTCTTTTCTTTATGCAATTGTACATTTCCATTTTCTATAAACGCAACGTAAAGGTTTTTGGAAGACTGCATACTATAATACAAAAACTTTTCACATATGCCAGATTCCCCTTAAGCCTTGGATTCAAGTGTCATGGTTTTAGACATGACACTTGAAGACCACACCTTTTAAGGATCCTTTTGAGACGTTATCCCGCGTGAGAATTAATCATGTGTTCTATGGAAATCTTATCATCGAAGAAAGTGATTTGTGGATTGTTTAATATTACAGTTACATTTTTTAGATTAATTCTACATATACAAACGCATTGCTGAACAGTTAGAGATGGTTTAATTTTAGAATACAGCACAGATTCGCAAAATTTGTGGAGATAAATAAGTGCTATGACAGTATAGCACCGAATTTTCATCAAAATTTAAATAGATATTCAATGTGATCCGGAGTATGCTTAAGTCGTGAGTTTATATCTCATACCATGTACTTCTTCAGAGAAATAAATATACATCGAAACAATTTACTATAGTAATGGCAAAGGGTGATGGTGATGTCTGAGAGCAAATTGTTTCGAAAGACCAGAGACGTAGTCAAAAGACTTTGGGAATGGGCCAAGGTAGGTGCATTAGAACAATTAAGTGTCTTGAAAACACGTAATAGTAAAGGCACTTTAGTGTCAAGGAACTTTCTAGGCATTCAATTCAAATTCCTAAAAATTACGAAATAAACTCATTCAAAAATAGAAATACATACAGAAATGATTATGTAAAAATGGTAAATAAATAAATTTAAGTAGATTTTCCATGACGCATTTAGATATACATATTCACTATTTTCATTTCAATCGACTATTTCATTTTTATATTTTTCAACAGTAAAATCTCTTGTTATTAGTATTTATTTTAGACTTCTTAAGTTTTACATCCCATAAAAAATAGAAAATTGATGGGCTGATGTGGAATAATCGTTAGGTGTTAAGTTTATCTGAGTAAAAATCTAATAATTTCAAGATTATTATGAACAATCACTACAAATCTGAAAATATTTCATTCAATCGATTTCACCATCTATTAGATGTTTCATCATCCATATTACATTCAAAAATTTGAAATGTCGCTTATTTTAGAACCAAAAAGTTACATTACCAAGGTTAAATGTTTATTTATTACGATAACTTTCTAGACGAGAAGGGACAAATATAAAATGAAAATAACATTACTTTTTCTATACCTTTCATAAGGTTATGAAAAATTGAAAGGATTTTGAAGAATTGAAGATTGAATACAGAAAACACATTCAATCACATCTGTTCAATGTGTAGACATTATTTTTAGAGTATATTTTAATTTTTAAAACACATTTTTCATTATCACCTATAAATATGTGCACGTCTGAGCTTTGATTAGAGTTAAACGTGTTTTTTGGTCCAACCTCCAAGTGGTTTTAACGAGACATCTCGTCCATAAAGATCTGATCAATTTTGCTAATAACGCGATATCTCGCCAAGATATTGATGATTTTTTTTATGAGAACGAGATTAAGTTCTGGCTTCTAATGCCAAGAAGCGACGATATCTTGATGGTCGAGATATCACGTCCATCAAGACCTCATCAGTTTTGATAATGGTGAGATACCTCGTCGAGACAATCACCAGGAGGCTTAATTTCGAGCTGAAAAATGGTTGAAAGTCATTGCAGTTTTTCTAAAGAGTAAACGTAAGGCATTCATCATTGAATATTGATTTAGTAATGACGAAAAATCTACTCAACATTTTATTTTAATTAAAGATGTGCAAAGATTAAAGATTGAGGAGGGAAAACAAAAATTTAAAAACTTAAGTCCTTCATAGAAAAACGGAATAAATGAATAATTGTGAATTATAAGGATTCTTATCATAGAATCGCTTATTCTATTAAAAACATTTTTATTAATCAACTAATTTAGTTTTTCAGTCTTTACTGAAAATTCATGTATAGGTTGATGCAGTAAAAGTTGAAATTAAATTCTAGAAAAAAAGATAAAAAATATAAAGTTTCATCAAAAAGTACTCACAGCAGATGTTTTAATATCCTAGAAGTGGAATTGGTATATACGTTTATGAGAATTTCAGTGTAAACAAACAAACCAGAGGGAAAGTGAAAATTTTACATCCACTACCTAAATTCTCTCTCATGATAAATATCGAGGTTATCTTAAAATGTAGTTTATCTCCGTTTGATATTTGGCATTTGATCTAATTGTTGTGTTGACCAATCAACTATCATTTTCAGTTAGGAATTCACTCTTTGTCATTTTTGCTGTCGAAGAGCTGAAATCGCACTCAAAAACAAGCCAAGTGACGTCACGTTCGTAATACGTACACGTTCCGCCCCAGAAGCAATACCGCCATCATAATTTAGCTTGACAGAAAGACCACTCATATGTCTTTTCAAGGGACAGAAGCACTTAATAGGATTTCAAGTCCTCGATATTCCAATTTTCATGTGTTTGTTGGAATTTAGATGTCGGTATACCGATTGTAAATTTTTCCATGATATTTTTCAAAATTTTCACATTTCTAAGCTTATAATAAATTTTATTCATTAGGTATCTCAGAACAACGTTATTTTTTTCAGGAATAAAATTCTTATGAAAACCGATTGAGAAAATAAAAATTACGGCTTCATTACAAAATGGAAGACATGAACGCCGATTCGTTGCCAGACAAGAGTCTCTCAGTATCCAGAGTCCATTCCCAAGAACTTCTGGATTCATCATCTGCCAGTTCATTATCAGTATTCGCTGATCACACTGATGGACACAACAGTAGTTTTAAATCAAATGATGTCATCGTACAAGCCCACAAATTGGATGGCAATTCCCCACGGTAAGGAAAAGGATTGGGACATTAAAATTTTAATGTAATTAACTATTTAAAACTATGTAAATTAAACTATTTAAAAAAGTGTGATCATATAAATGCGCAGAATAACCAGGTTGGACTAAGAGTAGGGACTATATACACTATAATTTATTAACAATAACCGGGTGTAGCGAAGCTCATTTTTACTATTCAAATAAACATGTGCGGAGAATAGCTGGTTGAACTAATTGTGTGGAGGATAACTGGATGTTATCAATTATTATCAATAACCGGGTGTGTGTAGAGAATAACTGGAAGCTACCATTTATACAATTCAAATAAACATGTGCGGAGAATAACTGGGTTGGACTAATGGTGTGGAGAATAACTGGATGGCAAACTATCAAAGTTAATACTAACTATAACAATAATCATCACTGAATCTATAGGAGTACCATTATATATTTTTTCTAAAATAGGCTTGTTAGTGTTTCTGGAAAAGAAGTATTAAGCTGATAGGTCTCCAGACACGGATTTGTGAAGCTGATAATTAGTTTTGGGCACTTCAGGGAGGCACCAATTTCTGTCACAATTCAACGTGTTGTATATGTTATTATAACACTATTTTCTAGTATAGTTTCTAGAGATTGTTCAAAAATTATTTGTTTATGGAAAATGATAATAGGGTTGTTTCTTGTGTTATTCCAAGGGCATCCATGGATGAAGCACTGAAGTCTGAAGCTGCGTTCATACAGTACGTCATGTCCATTCCACCAAAAGAGTCTTGTGAGCATCACCGATCGGCAGACTCCATGACCAGTAGGAGTAAAGCAAGCCCTGGGGTCGCCCCTGCCGTCAGCAAAGTAGGATTAGATCATTTGGACAATCTATGCAAACTTATGGAGCAGTTGAGCGAACTGAGGGACACAAACAGTAAACTTCAGAAGCGAGTGCAGTATTTAGAGGATCTGAAAACACTGCACGACATGCACAAAGAAGTAAGGATCTTAATATTGTATATTCACGCACTTTATATTGTTGGTTAATCGTTCTATTTAGATGTAAGAATCGGTCCCCGTTTTCCATCAATACACCCGGAGGTCTAACCTATATATATGGCAAATTTGATTTAGTGCTTAACTGTCTCTGGAGATATGTTTGGGTATTTATCAACAAAAATCAGGTAACTGATCATCGCTCTCATGACAATTCTCCTTCAACTTAAATTAGGTAACTAAATCAAGATTTGGTTTATCAAAGATTATATGTGCTTATATATTTTACCTTTCACTTCTATATACAATTTATTTGAAATGTTCCTAGTTTTTAAAGTTTATTTGTCTCAATTATAAAAGCAATAGTTTTTATAGAACGTATCATAACATAATTATTTCATTTGAGGTCTATACCGGTTAAAACAATTTTAAAGATGAGTAGGTGATTATAATATAAACATGTCCAAAAATTATGGATAATGCAATCCGAGATGAATTCCAAGCGAAGTACCTGCACCAAAATACCTCAAAGAACAAATGAATATTCCACAAGCTAATGTGGAATAAAATAAGAACACCCACATGTCTCGTAGAACTATAGAAATTAACAAGAAAAAGGATGCTTAGGAGAACACATTGTAGGTTTTTATTATTGCAATAAAAAATCCCATTTTTATGTTAAAAGTAACCTAATAGAAAATGTGTTGGCCTTGACCCTAATGCAGACTTCACAACGCGTAGACATGCTTTCCACAATGCTGTCCACGAGTCCCTGTGACAAGGAGTCTCATTCAATCACTAGAGCTCGTCTTTCCTCTTGTGAGGTCCTTGATGGTGTTGTGCAGACTGTAAGGCCGCGTCCTAGAACATCCCAAGCATGCTTTATTCGATTAAGATCAGGTGACCTTATTTGATATGAATTCAGTATTATCCTTAACTTTTGGACATGTGGGAAGTTTTTCTATAATATTAAATATCGGAGGGGTAAGGATAAGGTGGTGCTTTTTTATTCGTATTAGAAGCATAATTCCTTAGTGGTTAATAATTCAAAAATTATCGCATCCTGGAAAGATTTACATGATTTAATAGTTATTTTTGTATTGTTAAAACACATAATTTTCGAATTCTTACTACTACTTATGTCAATGAGAAAGCAAACCAAGCGGAAGAATTTTTTCAAAGAATCAAACATGGAAGGCATTTATAAAATGTTTTCATTCAGTTCAATATTTTAAGAAATATTTAAGAATTAACACTCATGTTTATTTTATTTGTCTGAATTCGATATCATGAAGCTTTCGACAATGCTACATGAATGCTGAATTCAATGTGGATATTGACTACGTTCTTTTCATGGTTTGGTTTTAATATTGATAAAATAGGTCTTTTAATGTGAAATTAGGTTTTGTCAACATAATTATTGAACAATCTTAACGTAACATTTTGCATTAAGCAGTTTGGAAACCAACGTTATCTATTTTGTAATGTTACTGTACAATGAAATAATGTCTCTTGTCATTTTCCTCGAGCTGTTTCTCGTCAATTTCTTTTTGTCGCAGAAGAAATAACTGGGATTGTTACCTTGGAGTTATATTTAGTCCCTGAAGTGTAAGATTTACAACCAAACATTGTTTTCTAGAAAGATGGCTCGCCGCCATACTAAAGATTAGAGTTCATGGTCTCCCTTAAAAAAGGTATTGCAAGTAAAAGATTCGGCAAAATGCACTTTGTCCACTTTGATAAGTCCACCCGTTTCACACCCAATCTTATAAAATTAATGCAAATTTGAAAGAGTTGATACAAATGCTCTATCAATAGACGTCTATGTTCCATCATTATCATAAAAATTAAATGAAGAAGTTTCCATTGGTTCGTATTGCCTTTAAGTAATCTAAAATTAACTATGAATAACAATGAATTTGGTACTACGGATTGATATCATATTTGCTATTATCCTTTCAAACGCTGATTTGAGGTTAATATTCCTTCCTAAATATAGAATTCTGAGTGACTGTAAACAATATATATTAAAATTTCCATTAGAATAGAAATGGGCCTACTTTCGGGTAACAAGATGAATTTCTACAGTACCATGAAGCTTAAGGCCACACATCAAAACCTACAAAACAAACAAAAACTCAAAAACTAACACTATAGTTATATAGCATTATTGCATGTATATATGTTACGGTTCATGTAATAAATCCAGTTAGTATTAATAACCGGCTAATATTAATAATCGTGTCTTTTATATTAATCAGTTTATAATAACCAGTTATTATTAATATGGTTCATGTGATTAATAGGCAATATTAATAATAACCGATTAATTACATGAACCGTAACATATACACACACTAAAATATAAGGGGTATAAATACATATATGTGTATCGAATACAAGGAATTAAAAAGATTTCAATTCCATAGTGCTGAGATTGCTTGTATGACCTTTGCCATGTTCCGGATTAGTTAATACAAAATATGCTTCTCGCCTTAAGGCATTTGTTAGCTTACTAATTGTGTAAGAACATGGGATACAGATATTAATGATGTCGTTGAAACTAAATGCATTCTAAGTTATCCAGTTATCCTTTTTTGAATGCAGAAAGGCATAAACCGGTGGAATTTAATTAGAAAATTGCATAGAACATTGGTCCCTGACCTAATAGGTTAGTTGCTCTACTGTTATCTTTTGCCAGTCGACAGCAAATTAGACCGAGGTTTACAGTTAATAGTAGTTACCGAACCACTACACCATTTTACTCGAAAATTATTAATTTGTTATTAGCAAAAGGCACAAAATCCAGGTTCATGTTTTAAAAAGAGAAGATAAATCACCAGTGGATTAACCGTAAAAACCAACTTAGGCAGAAGTATATCTGACATGCCTTTTCTGTAATTCTTCATGTCTTATCTTATGGCACGACATATATTATATCAAACTGATTGAAATGTACTTCCAGTATTACTAACACTTCCTATAATGTTAAAATTCAGATTTGTGAAGGAGGGGAATATAGTTCGGAAGACGCTCTGGAGCAGAAACCAGAACCTTACAAGCTGAAAAAGAGTGCCACAGAAACACATTGCGTCAAGGAGGAAGATTCTTCAGCTCTCGGTTCTTCCAGAAGTCCATCCAGGTACCTTAGTCGAAGAAGTCGTAGCCAACAGACTGGGACACAAAGGCGAGGAAGGAGTAAGTCTGTAGGACATGAAGATCTGAGTGAAGACCCTAAATCCAGGAGGCTGTTCCCAAAGTGGTCCAAAGTAAAGGAAGCTTTCGGGTGGGAAAGGTTTGTATGCAAACTATACCATACATCTTCAATAGAGCTATTTTTGAGACCATGGTACTCAATTTTTCAGACATTGAAGCAGCTAAAATCATGGGGTTTGGCATTTTCGAGTATAAAATAAGAAAACTCCTCTAAATCTATCTCCGAAATTTCTCGAGTTTGTAATAAAGAAACACTCCATTTTTCAAAATTTTAGTTATTGCTTCCGTCAAAGTATGTTCTCTCATTTACTGTTATTATGTTATGAACGAAATATTTCGTCGCACATGATAAAGACATAAAAGTATATACAGAAATTTCTTTTGTCCACCGAATGCATGTGCAAAAATAAAAACATTATTATGTACTATCGGCGGAGTATCCATAAGAATAGTACAATTTGAATTCCATTCTAGCCAAAGTTAAAACTACGAGTTATCTAGAACAAAAAATACTAAATTTTGTTAGACATCCAATCAATTGGTCAATCCCACATTCTTTTGGAAATACAATTTAGATAATAATGAGCATGAAAAAGTGATCAAATAGTTTTCAATGTATCTTACATAAATATGGACTTCACTGCTCCGCTAGCACTTCTACCGTCAATATTTTTGTCTAGTGAGCGCAAGGGATGCATAAAAGAATAATACAATTTAAATTTGAATCTAACCAAAGTTAAAACTAAGAGTTATCTAGAAGAAAAATATCAACTTGTATTAGATATCAAATAGCTTAAAAATTGATTAAAAAATTTTCAATATATCTTACATAAATATGGACTTCAACTGCACTTTACAGTTCGCTGCACTTTTACAGTCACTATTTTTTGTCCAGCAGTGAGCGCAAGGGATCCATTAAAGTAAAAGATGAATGTGAATCGATCCTGACACCAAGAAGACGCTCAGACGAATCAAGACAGATGTATAGGCATCCAGGAAGTCCCACATGGTATCAGCAATGTCCGTCCATTCACTCATCTATAGGAGAAATCGATGTGGACTTCGAAGAAGGTAAACCCTTGCTTTATTAATGACTTGGAGAATGTATTATTAGCAAACTCCTTATAAATAAATGGATATGAATCACATTATTTACTTTCCGTTATATCAGTATTTACGCTTTTGTATTCTTAGAAAGGTGGAAAAAGATGTCAGTCGTGTCTGAGAAATACATAAGTCATCTTAATACACCCCATGAGGGTCTACGGAGACAGAAATCTACTCCAAGCCCAGGAAGTGATAAAGTTGCATCGTATAGAGAATCAACAGGTATTTGAATTTAAAAAAAAAACTGTTTGTCAACCCTCTGAGTATCACGAGATTTCGGAGTAATCTTTTACCTTACAACACACTTCATGACTAAATAGCCACATCTATTGATTAAAAGAAATCATAAAGATTATATTGGTCGAAACCAGGATAGAAACTAAACAGGGGGAACTTCAAGGTTGCAGAAAGGATAAATGCATTCATGCCTCAAAGGGTTAAATAAATTATTCTCTAATATATATTTTGTAAGTCTAAATGAGACAAAAACTGTATCAGAAAAATATTTCTTAAACATGAGCATGGACTTCAAAGCATTAATTAGCCAATTAACTGTAGACTTTTATGGATATCTTCCTAAATAATATCTCTAAAGCGCTGATATTTTATAACATGTTACTGTTAAAGAACCCAAACAAAATTCACCTAATATTTTATTTTAAAAATAGTTTTTAGTATGCAATAATTATTAAATTAAGGTTTGAAAAAAATTATGAATTGGAACCTTACTATGTTTTGATAGGAATCGATTCGGAAGGACTTCTAATATGACCATGCAAAATTTCAGCTCATTCCTACTGTTAGTTTTTGTGTTACATTAAATTTTCCTTATTATGGCGATTTTAGGGCAACCAAAAGTTTAAAAAACGTCTGACAAACCTGAGGAATGTTTAAATTCTTAAAATATGGTTGGAAATTTAAATTATGTAATCTAAAATACATTGCCTTTTACCAGTTGTGTTGAATAGATGAACTATACTAATCAATGATCAATTGAATGACTCACTCTATTCACTTTTGTATGATCGGAATATTAGTTCGATTGTATTAAATAATTGTAGGTAGGCGTTTTGGTTGCATACATGGAGACGAACTCTAAAAAAATTAACATTTATTAAGAACACTAAAGACAATACAAAATTATACGGAACATCGATCAACACTCTATCTCTCCGTTTCGAATTGTTCTCAATTTCAAAATCCTTCTTTTATCACATTTTAATCATGGTTACAATTCGCAATATTATCTTTTGAGTTTGTATAATAAATAATTCTCGAATCGTTTTCACTTGCATAATAAATACAATTCTACGATCGTTTGCACGCGCTGACAAATACGTTTGAAATACTGTTAAAATTTAAAATTCGGGTAGCTATAACTACAATTAATCCCGATGTACAGATAGCGATTTTCAATGCGGAGGTGATCCTGAAATTGACAGCAACTTTACCATTGAATATCTCCGGATATAAAGATAGTAGTCATGAAATTTCATATTTAGACTAATTTAACGATACAGAATCTGATTAAGGCGTCAAAACATGGTGTTTCCACTGGGAATTTCGTTGTTTTAGAAAAATTTGACAGGAAGACGTCCCCTTATGCAAATTTTTTTTGCATTTGAATTTGTAGAGGACGTTATTCCCTATTGAATGATATCTTTGAATTCGCTCTACTATGAATAGTAGAGCGAATAAAGGGAGTGGCTCGGTTTTTTTTCCCTCGACTGTACATTTATTATTGTAATTACAAATTTTGTTACAAATATTTGGAGTTGTACGTAACAGTGAATAATATTTTGCTCCGATTCATCAAAGGGCAAGAAATTCATGGATTTTAAAAAGTTCTCAAGTACTAGTAGGAAATAAAAGGGGGCTATTTTATTACTTATCCCTCACGTGGTTTGGATAAGATATCTCATCCACCAAGATATGGTTAATGTGGCTAATGATCATCAAGATATAGCCGATTTTTTGTTGATGACGAGATCAAAATTTGGCCAGTTTTACTGACGAGATACCTCGTCTAGACAACCAACAGGAGGGTTAAACCCTTCGTTGGGATCGATAAAGTTTATAAACATTTTCATGCACATATTTTAACTGCACAAAGCAATACTTTCAAGCATGTTGTATTTCGCTCTGGGTCTGTATTCATAAAGGAGAGAGAGCAAGTAAGACTTAACTAGACGTTTATGGAAAACAGAAAACGTTAATCGAATAAGAATATTCTCAGAGGAAGTATTACACGTACGACCGATATTCTGAACACGATCGTCCAGGTTTCTGCTTACATACTCCTATGAATTACAATTGCAACCCCCTTGCCATCGCGCTGTCCCACCCCTCTCTTACCACGTGACACATGCACGTCTATCAAAGATGGGTTGAATTGATGAGTAGAATTTTACACTACAAATGTAATATGTTGTTACTTATTCCTTAAGGTCTAGTTAAACATCCAAATCACGTCCATGAGTCCGAATACGTTAAAAAAAGTAAGTATAACACCAGATCAGGACTTCCTAGAGATCCTCTCTTGCTAGACCAACGCAGGCCAGATGACTTGTTCAGTGTGACATTTTAGCCGAGTTGAAAAATCCTCGTGTTTCTGAACGAAGGATAGAAATCTGATGTGGTCGCTCAGAAGTCTAGAAAGGGCAGTCTGACACTTTCTGTCACCCATATATTTAAGCGAGGTTGCAGGGTGGTCCCCATTATACCAGATATGAGTTGTCGGTGCTTTCCAAATTTTATTATTTGAGCTCCTCCTTATGGCTAACAATCCTTGATAAGTTAATGGGCAAGGTGTGTAAAGGCTCGTCCGTAGCCTCCTTGGCTAGTCTATTTGCAAGTTCCAGTAAATACGAGTGTAATATATTTAAAGAATTTAAGAGCTATTACATTAAATATAAAATATTTTAGATCCACTGTCTTCTTATCCCCTAAGAAATATAAAATCTCAGCAATTTTATTTTCAGAGCTTAAAGCTAAAGCTTCAACCATCGAGCGTGACTCTTACAGGAATCAGGACTTCAGCAAATTCGACAAGGAGGAATGCAAAAGAGGTAAAAGTCCGTGGGGAAGAGTCAAAACAATCATCGAGCGACATAGGGACAGCCTGAAAAGAAGATCCCTACGTCGCGACCAACCTGTCATGGACTGCGAGGCTTCTACGGGTAAGAACCAACCGGATTCCTTGGATTTCAAAATATACTCCGACTACCTTGAATCTGCGTCAAAGCAACCGATGTCTTCCGGATCTTCGAAGCACAAGGGCTGCAAACCGGCTCCCATAGTGTTGGAGCCGGATGACTGTAGTGGCTTGCGAACACCTTGTTCGTCGCCAAATTTTCAGAGGAAGTCGCGATGGAACCGAATGACAAAGGTATGGAAGGGCAAGAAAGAAGGCGAAAGGGATCACCAATCGTTATCTACGCCGACTAGCCCAAATAGCAATCAGGGCGGAAACTTCACGTTTGATGTCATTGAAGGCAAGTCAGGGACACGTATTTTCTAGACTACATTTAGAATATTTCAACGCATGCTTCATGTTTAATATTAAGGTAAATAATGCACATTAAATCAATTTAAGAAAATCTATGCATACTTCATTTAATTTGATCATCAGCATATATTTTATGTTAGGTTTCTTAAAAATTTGATTGGAAAATTTATTGCAGTTTGAATCTTACCATTTAACTAGCTCATGCAACTCATTTATCATGATTTATGATGTGAGAAAAGAAAAAGGCAGCCTAGAATTGACTGTTGTCAATTTAACATTTCAAACGTTTCAAAATAAGAAATAATGGCGAATGGTTTGAAGACTTGGATTGGATTTTGGATTTTATGGTGTAGTCTGGATTCGGGGACAAGTTGCACCAATTGTCACCAACTTTCTGAAGGATACCCAATTGGTATTTCGATTTGAAATTCCTCTCAGAAATCTATTTTTCAAGGGGTAAAAAGGCTACTTGAAAAGTTAGATACTTAAAAACAGGAAGAAAAGGAATTTTCTTTTCAACAACAAATTTTATCCCTTTGGAAAGTCCCTAAGAACAAAATTCTCTATCTCTAGAATTGTGAATATTTAAGAACCTTGCATATTTTATAAATAGAAATATCTATTCACTCAAGCATTCAATAGTACTTTACTGTTTAAAATTATACAAAGTGAAGTTAGTTGATCGAATATTCTTATGTTTTTAATGTTTTCGTGTAAAACATTAAAAACATAAAATTGAAAGTACGAGTACTTTCTTAATGGCAAATTATAATTAATAACCTTATAATATTACATACATCAGTCAATATTACATACATCAGTCAAATGTTGTTTAATAACGCGTTTGGATTAAGTGAGACAGTTGGTTATAGCTAATGATATGAACTGGTATAGAATTTTCTACATTAGTATAGTATATTCATGCCTAAGGATGTTTGTCCATTTGCGTTTACATTGGAAATAAGACTATATTCAAAGATACTGATAAATAAATATAGAGTTTTGCTACCAGAATTTTTCTTTGCATTAAAGTTAAGGCAATGTGAAAATATCTGTTTAATATAAATAGATATTTATATACACAGATATTCATATTATAGTTTTATATAACCAGATATAGTATTAACCAAATAATCCTTCTATAAGCACTTTTCTATAATCTTTCCTACTAGTTTTATAGCAGCATCAATGAATGTCATCGTTCCTTGTTGCAGAAATCTCACCAAATTCCTATACTTCATGATATAATTACATCAATCTAAAATATTGTTTAATAAGGCGTTTCGCTTAAAGGAGACGATTGGTTATACTAATGATATGAAATGATACTCAATTTATTATATATTCACAGATACTGATAAAATAAAATTAGTTTTTTCACCATAATTTATCTTTGCATAAAACTAAGTTAAGTAGAGTGAAAATTTCTGTCTAATTGAAAATTAACATCAATACAAATAATAAATCTATAAGCACTTCTTTCATCTTATCCAACGGTTTCATAACAGCATCAATGAATGCCATCTTTACTTGTTGCAGAAATATCACCAGATTCCTATGTAGAAGGAAGAGAACTATCCAGAGTGGGCAGTGACAGTCACGTCCACCAACTCGCTCTAGCTGTGTCCTCTTCAGACCTCATGCTTCAGCTTCAGCGCAACCTCAGCGAAGATTTCCATCGGAAAATACAGGAATGGGAAAGAATCCGGTCCTCAGGTATCACTTCTCAGTCCCCGAACTGGGACCACAAACCGTCCGACGGCCCCCGGAATCGGAAGAAGTCCGAACGAGACGACAAGGGCATCAAACCCAAGATCAAAGACCTCACCTGGCTGGAGAAAGAGCTACAAAAGATCGAAAAGGAAAAGCAGAGGCTGTCCAAAGAGAGACAGAAGTACGAAGAAAGGGCCCTCAGGCTGGAAAAACTGAAAGAAACCGTTCTGAGTGCAAATAACTCCAACAAGAGAGAGGTGTTAGTTCGGACTTCGGCTGGAGAGTTCAGGTTTGAAGGTATTTCGGATGCCTTCACGAAGAAATTGTACGAATGGGAGACCAAACGAGGTGTGGGTCCGGAACTCTCCACCATTGCTCTGCTGGACTCGAGTCGTCTGTTGTCGCAATCTGGATCAGGGTCCAAAGTTGGCCTCATGCAGAGGGTGTTGTCCAGGTCGGAGTCTAGCATTGCTGATATCGGACAGCCGTCGCATAACTCGTCGAATTCTTTACCGTCTGTTAAGTTGCCGGATTCTTCCGAGGCAGATAGACAGAATCATACATCAAGGGCTAATTCCGAACCCGATCTGACTGCTTTGGTAGCGTACGCAAATGGAAATAGCCTTTCTGTCTCTAAGTCGGTAAGTTTTAAGTAACATGCAAATAATATCTTATAAACATTGTTACAACTGTGTGTTAATATCCTAGAAAAAATATATCACAATAAGTGAATGTTGCCATTTATTTTATTACATTAGAGAATTATACCTTTCCCTCATTCATTAGAAATTCTGCAATTTGATGCGAGGGTGGAATTTTGAACCGCTTGGCTTACTCTGATCCACAACGGGGAGGCCTCATGTTGCACCTCACATACATACCATATATTAAAGGCACAATCCTTTTATTAGGAGACCACACATTCACTCCAGACGGATAGACATACACGCCTTACTCTGGATTCGAACCATGAACCTTTCGATCTAGAAGCTAACGCCCTGACCTCCAGCCGTATTCATTGGCTGGTGTGAAAAATTAATTGTATGCATTTTTACACACACATATATATGAAGTTTCATAAAGTTCAGTAGACATGTATATTAATTTAGAAGATAGTAACTCCTTAAGGAGATTTAATAGCCTGTTGTGTTGCTCCAGGTGACGTAAATTAACTCTCTACCTACCTAAAGGGGATTATCTGTTTTCGTCGAAAATTGATTTTGTGTTTTTTTACATAATTTTATTCGTTAAGGTATATAACAGAGTTTACATAATTTTATTCGTTAAGGTATATAGGTTTACATAATTTTTAATCGTTATGGTATAAAGTACACGTTTATATAGCATATATACACCTATATACTAGGTTATGTATACGTGTGCCAAATTTTAAGTCCAAATTCTCAAAATTGTCTCAGTTATAAGCCGTTAAGAGACTCGGCAGACATATATAGAATTCGGAGCATGTGTAACTTCATAACGATGTCGTAAATATTATAAAGCCAATTTACAGCGAATTATCAAAAGATCATACTGTATGGCGCTGGTATAGCAGATTAGCAGGAGTATACTATAAGTATTGAATATGGTTCCGTTAACTGTATTGAAACGTCAAACTTGTTTTTCTCGGAACAGCTTTTTCGCGAGTGGTCGGCATTATGTTTATCGGCTTGAAATTTTTACAGCAAGTCGAGCAAACACCCTTTTATCGGATGATGAACCAGAAAGCGATATATTACATTTTTATATTTTTATAGCAAAAAACTCAAAAAAATATTTTTGAGTTGAGTTACAAACCAAGAGGTAGCATTACAAAAGCACGGTGTGACAAAAGTGACTAAAATATGAACTTGGGGTACAGTATGGCTAAGGGTGAGGCTAGAATAAATTGTATTGAAAACAGAGCTTTTAAAAAACGGTTTTTATGCTTATATCTAAGTAAAAATTGGGTTCAACTTCTGAAATGCTCGAAACTTTGTGCGCTAGAAAGCTTTTATCACAGATTTCGATGTTTTGTCTTATGTTCATGTTTAAAAATTCATTAAATTATATTGATTTAACGTTTAGTTTACTAAATACTGTAATCAACCATAGATTAGAGAGGTCTAAGACCTTCAGGCCTGCATTCGTATTACGACTGATACGTGTTACATATGATATTTGAACAATAATGTTTTTAATTTTCATTTAGGCAAGAATGGTGACCGATACTTGTGACGTAGACATCACAAGTCCTGCCGCTAGCAAGGAAAGCGAGGAGGAAGATTTTGACAGATGTAGAAAAGGTTCGGAATCTTACTTTGGACTCCTTGAGGAAAATGTCATCTTGCTTGATCAGCTGAAGGAGAAAGAGGATATTTGTCGTCGCTTAGAAAAAGATTTGGAGATTCTAGACGAGAAAATGGATGAAATGCACTCCCATCACGTTCAAGAAACTCGTAAGTATCTTAAAAGTCTATTTCACACGATAAAGCGAGAATGTAGTCACAAAAATGTCTCAGGCCCAAGCTAATTTCGCTGTTAAATTCAAAATAATAAATATTAATAAATCTGAATGTTTAAAGTTATTTTGTCATGAAATTATTGATGACTGGTGGTTTGATTGATTATGAGATTAACTGATTGGTCAAGCGCAATCTTTCGTTTTACTAACGATTAAAATGGAAAATTGAAAGGATATATTCAATGACACTGAATTTAAAAAACTGTTTGTTTAGAACGCGTATCAAAACTTGGCGAAGTTAATCTGTGCAACCTGGAAAGTAACAATGCACAAATGTATTTTAAGGAAGACTTTTAGATTTTAAAAGTCCTCTCCCGTCTGAGACAGATAGGTTTTTATTGAATTTCAAATACAAGAAATATATATATATATACACATTACAGAAATGGTGTAAAAACACTTTTTACTATTGTAAAAAACATACTGTATTAGCTCATGTTTAAATTTGATACGTTCTCTATTATTTTTGTTCTTGATTAGTTCTCAAATCAAAAATATCTGTTGAATTTCTGAAATCTTTTGTCCTGATGGTGCTTTAGGCCAAAAGCATATCAGGTAAAGAAGAGAATGAAAAGCGTATATTCCTTTAAAACTGATCGATATTAAAAACCATTTATCCCTCCAAGTAGTTTCGACGAGATATCTCATCCATCAAGATCTGACCAATTTTGCCAATGACGGGATATCTCGTCATCAATATTCTGATTCACGATTCTTATGATGATGACACCAAGATCAGTTCCGTTTTCTTCTAATGATGAGATATCTCGTCCATCAAGATCTGACTAGTTTTTCTAATGACGAGATACCTCGTCGACGCAACCATCAGGAGAGATAACAAAATGTGAGACATGCGACCTATACAACAACATGAATTGATTATTTTTATTTTTAAATTATGATGAAAATTGTGAATTGCGCCAATAACTCCATATTGATTTAATTTTTACGAAAAGAACGCTATCGTGAAAAGCTTTGGGAAATGCACCAACAGGGAGCATCACCGAGAGATGTCCAAGGATGTCGACATACCATGATGCAGTTACGGAAAAGGATAGAATACCTAGAAAGCTGGACTGAGAAACTCAGAAGCGAAAGAGAAACAGTTGAGGTAATATCTATTGTTTCTTATTTTTCTCATCTCTAAATGTAGCTGATATCAATTGATTTTAAGAACTGGAATGATTCATGTGTCAAGTTGCTATGATATGTCAGTATTTTTCATCACCCTCTCATATGTCCTGGTCATGCCGGAGTAGTATGCCCTAAGATCTCAGGGCCTCATCAGTCGGGGTGAGCGCTGCTACTTCGGAGGTTACGGCCCCTCAGTGGAGGCGGATGGGCAAGGCGGTGGTTTTGCTGGGACCATCGCTGCGTCGGTGATGTGGGGGCGCTGTACGATTTCCCTGTGTGGCGCTCGTGTTCCTTCAAATGGAGTTCTTGTAGAGTGTTCTCCCATCAGCCTGCGGGCGGTTCGAATGGACGACGAAGGGACTGGTCACCCCGTACTGCATAGGAGGCGTTCTGCCACGGCCTCTGGTGTCTGTCGCCCCAGCACCAATGCAGTTCGTCCTGTTTCGGCCGTTGGGCGGGATTGGGCTATACTGGGACCTAGCCCTCCCTACTTTGCCGCACAGGGGAGATGTTGACAGTGCCTTCCAAACTTCTTTCGGCGCGTCGGTGAGGGTTCCACCGAGAGCATACCTTGTGTCCCTGCTCACCCGACCATGGAAGGTTTGCTGGTTCCCTTCCACGTAATGCGAATGCAGGTCGAGGTTAAAAGTCCTTCCAGCAAAGGCAGCGCCCCAAGGAGACTCTGGGAACTATTCAATGAGCATTTTACGAGTTGATTCATCCAGCATGTCTCAATTCCAAATTTATAGAGCCAGCTGCATATTTGCATGATAGGCAACATTAAAAATGATTGGCGCATATTTGCGATTGGCCTCCCTGTACACCTCGGTGTACCACCTGGGCCGATCTATGATATCGCGCGAGGCACCGCACGACATAATTGGGACTTAGTGTCTAAACTGATAATGAAGGCGCCAACCTAAAGTGGTACCTGCTGGTTTGGTTGGACCTAGGGGTCTCAGTCATTGATGCGGTCTCTGCTCCACTCGTCGAGACCGCCGTACTTACAATTTCTGGGGCCGCCTCTGTTAATCTGTAGTGGCACAATGTCGGAGCGGAGGGGGCTGCGCCCCCAACTTGTTGTTGTAGTATTTTTCATCAAACGTATTTGCTCTGTTATAACTATATTGCTATACTTCAATTGCAATTTTTAATTTTAACCCTTAGGTCAATTTCAGACATCATTCTAAAGAGCAAGAGACCATGACTTTAGATTTATTAGAAAAGATGAGAGAACTTCAAGCAGCTGGGTCATCCACTAAAGGTAATTTGATTAACCATCTGAGGGGGTCACACGCATAATTCCACCTTGCAGGTAGGTAATTGAATTTACGTCACACTGGAGGTATATAACGGGTTATTGGTGACCGTCCTGGATCAATCCCGAAGGGAACGACCAGAGGACAACACCTCGCAATGTTGAACCGGGGATCAGATGATAAGGTCAGCACTTGAGTGGCACCTCACCCTCTAAACTTGTTGACCCCGCCAATATGAGCATTTGATGCCACGACATATTTAACGTGCATCAGTCTCCACGCACACGATGGTCTTTGGTTCGATCGAGTTTTGAAATCACAACCCTCTGATTGTTAATCCGTGACTCCACATTGTATTGCCTTGGCCCCACCACCTTTCAAACTGTAGGATTCCCTGCATGACTTCCAACCAGTTTTGGCGTTCTTGAACCAATATAATCTTCCCAAAGGATGCTATTCTATGGCAATAAGTAAAATAATCCTTCCTAGGGATTCTATTCTAAGAAAAGGAGCAATAGAATCTTTCCTATGTATTCTACTCTGAGGAAAGGACCAATGATATCTCTCCAAAGGATTCTATTTTACAGAATGGGCCAATCGAATCGTTCCAAAGGATTCTATTTTAAGGAAAGGACCAATGGAATCATTCTAAAGATTGAAAGAATCCATGGATTCCTTTGATGATTCAGAGGGTTAATCGTAATGGGTTAAATGCCTATTACCATATATTCACTCCTTGTTATGATGAGAAAATGAAATGGAACATGCAAACATCGTAAAGATGATCCTTTATGCTTAAAATATTAGTATAATTAAAAAGAAGTAAAGCATAAACAAATGTATGCTTTACTCCTCCGCCCTTAAGGCCTGGTAGCCTATTGGTTGACTCGCTGTCACTCGGTTCAACAGGCTCGGAGTTCAAATTCCAGTCTAATTTGTTCTCATGTACAAAAAATTACTAGAGCGATAAACAAAACCTGCACTCCTACATACATTTTTTTAAAAATTTATATGAATTTTAAATTCAGCCTTCTAACTTTTTAACGTAACATATGTGTGATTGTAACGTATATCTCTAATGAGGTCCAGCACATCAAATATAGTATTTCACACTCACCGAAGACAATTTTTTTTCAGCATCTATGCAAAAGATTACAGCAAAGCTCATACACTGTCTACGAACAGAAATCGCACACCCACTGACAACAGATCTAGCGCGCCGGTGCCAAAAGCAACATTCTTTTTAATTACATTTTTATGTAAATTGAGAACAGCATGCCATTTAACAAAAGTGCCTAACACTACTAGATGATAATTTTATTATTTTACCATTAGTTCTATTAGCAGCATAATACAAAACATCATTTTAAAACAAACCGGACAATTGGAGATTTTATTTAACAGTGTGCAACATCTTCGTTAAAAGTAAAATTAAAATGTCTTTATGACATGCTTAATGACTGAAATATGCGTATCTTGACGCAATTTAGATAAGAAAGTATAATCTATAGATCTACAGTAAAATAAACGCCCTTATTTTATGTTAAATATTGTTAAATCGGTCATGGCAAGTAAGTATTTTACCTTTTATAGTTTCATACGTTTTAATAATCCGATTAGAAAATGTGTCCTGATAAGTTCTAATTTTGGCATTATAATGTGCATCGTGATGATCTGAAAAACATGTAATTGGACAATAGTTTTCTATTTCCTACGAAACGTACTTGTTTTTTGCTTCCAGATTGCGGTACAAGACGTGACAGTCAGTTAGATTCCAGTACAATAGAAAGACTACAAGATTTATCAGCTCTGCTCACAAAGCAGGTAACTATATACAAAATGAACGTCACAATGTTTTTAACATATTCAAAAAGTATGCATTTAGAAACTACGACTGAATGATTCAAAATGGTTGTTCCGATCAGCTAAAAGATTAAATGATTGTAGTTTTGATGTGCATTTTTATTTCTCTTTTAATTCAAATTTTAATTAATTAATTTTTGATAAAGCAGTTTAGTTTTGCCACATGTTAGCATTATTACATGTTTATGTGAAACATGGTTAAATTTTTGTGCCAGTTTGTTCCTTGTAATGCCGAAGACCGAAGAGACAGGTCAGTGGCTTGACATTAAAAAGAAAGGTTTTGCAGGACGGGATCCAGAACTAACAAATATTATACATTGCAAAGAATTTAAGGAGAACCTTTGATGAATTATATCGTTGGCTTACAAGTGAAATACACTATGCAGAAAACAGTTCGGAGAAATCCGAGTAGAAAAATTCTATTCACTAAACTCATTAAGTATGTTTCTCAAGAAATCTCACCTTCATGCAATGAAAAATGTCATAGTAGGCTTCACCAGTCCAACATCACCCCATTCATGGTCTAGAAAAGCTAAGAAACTCGCATCTTGAAAATTCTGACTTGGGTATTTCACTTGTAAGTATATTTTACCTCCTATAACAAAAGAAAATTACCCTACAAAGGCAAATCAAATATTACACAGTAATTAAATCATTTTTATATTTGAATATGCGGAATCGAATTTTTTCGTATTAAAACAATGTTTCTAAGATGTGATATTATTTGGTTGTTGAAAAAATTTGATTTATCACCAATTGGTGATAGCCACAGTTAACTACAAAGGAAGTACAAGTAATACCATTGGATGCAATGTGTCTACTGACGGACATCTAGTAGTAGGTCATTGATTTGTTGTATTCCATGGTATTCGAGCATTGTGTATTGTAACTTCTTTGCTACTAACGCAACAAGTAATTTCTCTACAACACTGCTCAGTCGACGATATGATTTCCATTTTAACTAATTAGTAAGATAATATGTATTACTAAAAAGATGAACTAAAAGCTAAGTTCCACCCTTTCGTTTCATATGACAGACCCAAGACCTCGAAGAGACCTTATCTCATAAGACCCGCCAGATCTGTCAGCTGAAATGGGAGCTCCTAAACAGAGATCTATCTAGCGTAAAGAAAGAGACAGAGCAACATACTCACACAGCTCACAAGAAAAGATCGAAGTACGCACAGTGGAGGTCTCGATCATCTGAAGAAGCACCTGCCACGACATGCACGCCGGTAAGTCATTTCTCACAAGTAGCACATGCGATGCATTTAGTTCTGAATTCTATTTCCGCATGTGCCGATGTCCGGTTTTTACTTGATCCGGTTTCCTAAATTCTTCATGAACTGGTCCTACGAGCCTAATTGTTAGAACACTTTTAGAGAACGGTTGACAAGCGCTTGGATGCGAATTCGGTCCGTTCATGTGCCAATGTCGGACTACTGGAAGTCAATCGACGTTCCAGTCATTTCCGACAGAATGTTGGGTAGGTAGTTGAATTAACGACGCACTGTAATAACACAACGATGCCATTGGTGACGGTCCGGGATCAATACCGTGGGGGAAAATACGAAGACAACACTTTGTTATTTTGAACCACGGTCAGAGGACAGGGTCACACCTGTGCTGACACCCAACTCTCCAAACACAGTTAGGAAGTTTATTATGGAAACCTGGCAAAATGAATGGAATGGGAGTACCATGAGATGCCTTCTTTATGAATGTATACCATACCGCTCATTAAAGATAGAAGAATGCTGCAGTTCACAGGTCATGAACCCTTTCCAGTCTACCTCAGTAAATTTGGACTGAAGGGCTCACCGTGTGTATGTGGACATGAAGGCACTCCTCTTCTCCATTACACAACCCAATGTGAAATCATAAGTCTTCCGTCAGACATCTTTCAGGTCCTTTAGGCCTGGACTGGAGGAGATTTATCTTCAAACGTAAGGATTGCGTAAGACGTATAGGTCAACTACTGGACTTCTTATACAGCCATGACCGCGAGATGAAAACGGCACTTTAACCAGGACTTTCCAAGTGAACAGGCCGCCTGCGAGAGAGCATGCAGTACTACAGTGCACCCATTAAGATCCACTTTGTTAACTGCGAGCGCTTTATCCTTCTTATTTTCTAATAAAATCACCAGTGGTGCCCACCAATCTAATCGATATAGGCACAAAGATACTCCTGGTGTTATGTTATGTCGGGATGAATGCACGGAGTTTCATAATTTCTCAGGCGATTTCTTCAGGTAGTGCAGGTAAGCTTCTCCAAGACTTCGAGTGAAATAGTGTTTAGGAAACGGTAAGCCAATTTGAATGCAAAATATTCTCCGGATCTAATCAATATGTTTAAAATAACCGAATTGGGATGATGCCAAACTAGAGACCTGTAATGTATTAACACGGAGCAGTGGATTAGATTAGACGCGTTTTAGTCCCTCTTATTCAAACGAGCGAACTATCCATAGGGACTAACTAGTTGTTTGTCTTGTGCTTGACGCAGCTTGGCCATGTATGGCCTTGATGTCATAAAACCCCAACCAACTAATTCAACAGGGACCGAAGAGAGTGCTGGTAGGTTTTGTCGTATCGACCATGCAAACGATGGCAAATTTATCCAGTTCAAACAGAAATATCCGAGACTTGCAAGCCAGACGATTGCAAGCGGATTTGAACCCCCTGATTCAGTGGGTTTGTCCACTGCGCTAGCTACCTGAGAGTTATAGGCAGTATAAGTTCCATTACTGTAACTTACGCTGGATGCATTTTTATCTTGTTTCAGTAAAATTTTTCTTTATATGGTTGTGTGTTCATGTCCATTACTTGACGTGGTCTGTCTTGTCTCGTGAAATATGGCCAAATATATCCCTTGTGCCATAAAAACCCAACCAACCGCATTTGGTTGGTGTCGAATTCCTTCAGGATTTTAATCTAAGGTAGAGGGCTTGGGAATTAAGCTCGTTTTGGTCGTTTCTCCTTTTTTAAAACTGGGATCTCCTTGGTTCAATGGGTTTGATCACTGTGCTAGCAACCCACAAGCTGTAGACGGCTCGGATTCGACTTGTGTAATTTACCATGTACATATTTCTCTCTTCTATGTCAGCAGAACTTTCCATTTCTTGACTTGTTTGTCTTGTGTTTGGCACAGCTCGGCCAAATATGGAACTTGTGTAATAAAACCCAAGCCACCACTCAACTTTTCTTGAATCTAAAAGTAAGAATTCAATTTAAAATCGTCTAAGTGTCACGAGAGAAGTATAATATTAGATCTTTCGAAGTATTACCTGAAACATTCGTCAAATATTTTTATTTAGTCATAATTATTGTTTTCATGTGGATTTCGAGTTATATTGTCAGTTGGAATGTGTTACTTATGTATTCAAGTCAGTCTGAAAACTTTTTATGTGTTTCTAAATATATAAAAATTAAAGTAATTCAAGTGAAATAATTTTATTGTAGAAAACTGACGATCCTGACTATGTTGTAATAGCAACTAAGTTTTATTGTAATGCATCACCTGAAAATGAATTCAAAGCTACTCATCTTGCAAATACTGTTCAAGAACTAAACAGAGAGGTACTAAAGCTGACGTCTGGGACAAGTGTTTCATCTTTTACTAGTAAGTTTGTTCTATTTAAGCTCTCAATTAATTGAAAACTACCTAGAAAATACGTATAATTGAAAGATGCATACACTGAGGTAGTTTAAAAAATTTGTTCAATGAAAAATAGTTTTTTATGTAACTTGGTTATGCTGATAAATACTCCCTTGGACACGTGAAACGAAACGCAGAACTACGAGTTGTAGGATCTATTGGACGTATCGATGTACTGTCAAACTATCTGGACTAGACTGGATACATAGTTTACGGAGCACCCGCTGCGTTTCATCATGGTATCTCTTCATCTTAAGAAGAGAAAAATCAGGAACATAAAATACTCAAATGGAAACATTTTACTAAAATTTATGGTAAAAGGGTCTGAATAACAATTAATCAGCGAAACAAAAGTTAAATGCACACTTTCGAGTCTGAGCAGATCCAAGTGGTCGCCCCAAATACTGCTCCCAAATGAAGGTGCTTTAAGTTTGGTGATAGATTGGGGGTGAATGATATCTCCTGAATCACTGTTTCTCTTGCATAAAAAGTAAGTTTAAATTTAAAGATTAGACTTTGAGTGGAGGGCGAAGTGAGTAAGATTCGGAACTAATATTACAATTATTGGATTACTTCAAAAGTTGTGATATAATTAATAGTCCAGTCAAGTACTGTCCCAAGTTACTGGTGCAGAATGTGGTCCTTTTCTAGGGGATCGGCTAGCGTAAGTGATAGATAGCTCCTCACGCTTTTATACTAGAGTCACAGCAGTTGCAGCAAGAAACTGATAATGGCTACCGAACATCGTTGACTGTGTCTGGAGTGGTGCGATGCCCGAGAGCAGTGGCCAGGCATGGAATGGCTACTTATCATGTTTAGTGACGAATTCCGCTTCTGCCTTGGGGCAAATGATTGGCGCACTCACGTCTGGCGGAGACCCGACCAACACTTCTATTCTAAGTTTACTATCGTTTGGCACAATAACGCCCGATCATTAACCTCTCCCAATGTGCCTCGGGGATGTTGTAACGCTTCCTTGGTCAAATAGGTCCCTAGATATCTCTACTACTGAGCACGTCTGGGGTATACCAGGCCTCCCAAGGTAGGTAGATAGTTAATTAACGTCGCACTGGAGCAACACAACTGGCTATCGGCGACGGTCCGGAATCAATACCGAAGGGAAAGATCGAAGACAACACCACGAAATTTTGAATCATGGTCGGATGACACCTGAGCTGGCACCCCATTCCCCAAACTTCCACACCACGTCAATGTGAGGACATTTGAGGCTATGACAGATGTAACGTGCACCAGCTCCCGTGCACACGACGGTCTTTGACTGGACCTAGTTTCGAATTCGCAACCCTCCGGTTGCTAATCTGTTGCTTTTCCAGTTGTGCTACCGCTGCTCAAGCATATCCTAGACTTGCCCTCATAGGCCGTCAATTGCACCACATCTGGAATATAAGGAATCTGGAACATCAGCTGCAGGATGCGTGGCATAATTTGCCACAGGATAGCATAGGACTCCATTTCCATGCTACATGGCATATCGGCATGTATCGCCAACAGAGGAGTCATATGACCTTTCTGATGTAATTCTGCATTAAGGGTCCTCTAGCTTTGATATTGAGTTCATTTCCTTATGGTGTATACCACGCGTGCTGTGTTAGTTAGATCGAACTTTTTCTTAGGATGTTTCCATTTCTTTTGAGGCAGAATGTATTTTCGTTGCTATTTCGTTGTTACGTATTGGCCAAACTTCCAATTATTTAAAATATAACGCAAACAATTCAAGGGTTTTAAAAGTAATGAGCGCTAGAACAAATAATTTTATAAACTAGATTTTAAGCATTTAAACGTATATAACTTTGTGTCTTAAATTTTCAGTTTAAAATAAATGTTTTACTCTTCAGAATATCTGGAAGACAAAGGCGTGTATCCAAGTTCTCCAACCTCTACAAAAAATTCAGAGGTTTGTAAAAAACTTTTTGTTCTTTGAATGAAACTCGTCACTATTTACTCTGAATGCATTTTCCCCCCTCTGAATAATTTATTATCTAAATAAAGTTCTAAAATAGAGTAAATTTTTAGAAATTCAACGTAGTTTCAGTCGTCATATTTCTTGTTATGAAAATAAATTTACAAATGTAAATAAATATTTACATTTATAATTATTTTTTGCCAATATTTATATTGAAATAATTGTCAAGGAATGTACTACTTTTTATTTACAGAATTTATGGAGCACTTAGTTTTAATTTTAAAATGATGACTGAGTGTGATGTACTTATAACATTATTGGGGGAGGGTAATTCGTTAATAAGGTTTTTTAATTTAAAGAATTAAAATTGCTTTTTAAATATAAACTAAAACTATATTTAATGAAATGTAGAATGTTCTATAAACAAGCCTTACATTTAGCAATCATTTATACTTGTACTAGCAGAATTACCCGGAGTTGCTATGACATTTCGGTAAAAATTGTTTTTCGAGCAATACTTGTAAAACAATTTTATTAGAAAAATTGATTTTCGATCAATACTGGTAAAACACACTGAGTTGCGTACCGCAATCATTTTATGCTCAATGTTTTCCTATGGCAATTTCGAATTGATTTAGCCCCCTCTGCAACCTAGGTTAAAGAGAACGGGGTTAATATGTAGCTTGCGTTACTCGCAGGGTTCCAAAGTATAAGTGTAAATTTGGTGTGGATTGGTCAAACGGTGTAGGTTTGTATAGAGAACATACAGACTGACGCCAACTCTGCTTCATATGTATAGATATAGATAGATTACACAATGGAGGAAATATTGTATCTCGATAAACGAATAAAATAAAAAAAATAAAATAAAAACCTTTTAAAGTAAATAAATTGATAATCCAGTAATTCTTGGAATTATGTTTTAGGATTCTAGGAATTCTTGGAATTATAATAACATAATATAGTCAGGATCATCAGTTTTCTATTCATAGTCGGATTTTCGAGTCAGTCACCATAGTCTATTTTCCTTGTTTCTACAAAAATGAAAATATTTCACATGAATATGAAATATTTTTATTTTATATGCATGGATATATATATATATATGGATAATACGTGACTACTTCCAATCAACGATGTCAATTACCATATTATTTACTTTAGTTTCTCATGAAGTTCGCATATAATTTACGAAAACATTTTCTACTGAAGAGTCAAAATACTTCTCGTCCCAGACTGAAAAAGTAGTTTTGATTTTGTTTGATACATATTTTCAAGATTATTTCACATGAGTGGTTTTGATACTTTTAATGATGAGAATAAGTTAGCCAAAGTGAACGCATAAAACTCTTAAATGTAGTGAAAGTACCGGATCATTTAAAATATATTTGGTTCTTAGACGCTGAGTTGATCTTTACATCTCTATATTGTCAAAAACATTCGAGTAAAATGTCATAAGTCATAAAACATGTTTATTTCTGAGTAAAGTAGTAGCATAATTGTTGATTCTGCAACAAATACAGTATGGCACCTTAATCTGGGGTAATTTATGGGTGTTTGCTTGTCCATAGTCTTGACCCATTGCTCTTGTTACAGGCATTACATGTACTCAAATCAGCAATAAGTATAAATTTAACTAAAGTTTTAGGTGAGTTGGTTTGGTCGCTCAAGATCAGTTTTTGATAAAGGAATTAAATCTTTTGGAATGTCTTTAAACATTGTCCTAACGTAAAGTGTTTCGAGGTGATGCTTGATTTGATATATGAAGTGACAAAAAAGCAATAACAGTAAGTGTTCCGACGTGACAAATAACATTCTGCGAAGAAATTTGAACAATAAATGAAACATTTTGGTCTTAAGTTAGCACTACTGTGTAATGCATCAGCGAAAAATGTTTTTGTAAGCAAAAATAGTATAAGAATATATTAGATTTGAACGTTCTGTGCAGCTTTAATAAACATGACACGATCGAGAAAAGTTTCAACTACTTTGAAAGCAGTTAAATTAATTCGCTTTATAAATTAAGAGTACTGTCTGTCTACAACAACTACTCCCAACACCAATTTGGGGGGGGGGGAACGGTAGCTACTCAAACATGGCTCTTTCATTTTATGTAGCGTGATTCTCGGAGGTTACTTAATTTTATTTATTTCTTCTCGAATGTTAGCATCGGAAAGGCGTAGTTTAACTAGTATTGATCTTCTGGCCGACAGGTAAATATTTTAAACAATATTTTTCAAAACTGTCATTGAGTGCGCCAATGTGACAATACATTTTCTCAAGCACCCCTTTGGGAAATATAATAAGGTCGGTTTCTATGGCAACAGACAGGGGCAGACTTTATGCCTGGAGCAGTTCTCGTGGTAGAGTGATAGTATAACAGTTAATATTCACCAATATTATTGGCGTAAATATAGAGCACATCTGATTTCAGAGTAACATATCTCATTTTAGAAATATTTTCTGATTTGTTTGATGAAAAAGGTTTCGCATTTCTTAAAGTAAAAATATTTTTAGAAGACATTAAATGATTATCCAGCTGGTTTGCACGCTTCTTACTGCTGGAGTATGCGTGGGCTGGAGTTAGCGTTTTGTGACTGATTATTATTTTGACTTTTAAGTTGTTACATACAAACTGTCTAAAGTTTTATTTCCCTCCACAGAACCAGAGGGCTTACAAGAAATTTCAAACCCCAGGAAAAGAGCACCTGAAAAAAATCACCGTCAGACGGAGCTCAGCTGATAATTTGAGCCTTGGGTCTTCTAACGAGATTAGACCTAAAAAAGAAGCTTCATCAACAACACATTCCGACGATTCATCCGACGACTACTATTCTTTGGTCTGTTACAACTCTGGTGTCAAAACAAATTCACACAAAACTTCAGATTCGGAAAGACTCTTGATGTCGTACGGAGAAATCCCTCCAAGAGGGTATGCTCCAAGGAAGAAAAAGGCACAAAAAATATCAAAATTCTTGGGAAGGAAGAGATCAAACACGTTTCACACCAATAGAGATTTACAGAAACCTATAATTACGGACAATATACCACAAAAATGCCAGTCTTTCCGCGAAACCAGAGAAAAGTTCACTGAAAGCTCTGTGACAGGTAAGACGCCGCCTAACTTACGCCAAAAACTTCAAAACTCTCCGATAACCATCAGAAATCAAGATGAGATTAATCGTAAAATTAGCGAGGAGCGAATTCTTCAACAGGTGATTTCCTTGGGGAATCTTGAACTTTTAAGAAATTATGATAATAATTGGCTGAGAGAGGTTTCATCTGATTCCAAAATACCTTTTCTAATGCAAGCACAAAATTATACAAAAGATGGCACTCACGACTACAAACATGTTGGGAAATCACCGATAAGGTCTATGAGTGAGAAGACCAAAAAAGAAACAGCTGCCGAAAGGAGGGAACACATGCAAAAGAAACGGTCGAAAAAGCGATTGAAATCTCCCGATTCATTATTTACAACAAAGTTGCCTACCAATGCAATATCAAACTCTACATCCACAGACTCTTTGAACTCTAAAATGGTGGAAGACATTTCAAAGCAGGCTGTTCCTAAAACCACAGTTCATAAATCTTCGACTTTGGATTCTTCGGGTCAAAGATTTTGTTCAGAAAAAGAAAACTACAAGTCATCTCGAAAGGCAGACCTAGATGGTTCACAGACAAATATCCCCTCCCCTACTTCTGAGGTTCCAACCATAACTATTCAGCTTCCAAAGCGAAAGCAGAGGAAGACATCGTGCAAAGACTCTAACGCAATTGCAAATGAGGAACAAAGTGTTACAATTTATATGCCGAAAAAACGAAGCTTAAGTTCTGAACAAGAGTCCAGCATTTCAGATAACTCTGCGAGAGAAGTTACAAAGATATCACATTCCGATCAAACTGACGAATATTTTGATAAATCGATGCCTTGTTCGCCTACAAACAATACAAATCCAATACTTATTTCAAACAATGGAAACATACGACTGATGAGATTGGTATCGCTGGATAATTTTGATACACCCTTCTCAAACAATGACCGAAACATCGACCAGCAACCCCGTAAACGCAAGGCAGTGGATGAGGGATTCAGTGGCACAAATACACCAACCGAGGAAATGATAGACATGCTTTCAACAAGGGCTCTAAGTAAAAGTTCTACCACAGACGTTGAGCACAATGGCTCGGGGAGTACCGCCCCATCAAAATATATAAAATCGCCGTCTGCTCCTCAACTGGAGTGGAGAAAGGTATGTGCGAAGAAAGTTTCCAAGGAAGGAGCTCCAAATGTGAGAACTCTAATAGCAAAATACAATCAAAAATTAGCAGAGAGCCAAACTTGTAAGAGTCCACTATCCAGTAACGTCAGTTCTCCAGCATCAACAAGAAAAATTTCAACTCCTGTAAGTGGTTACACAACTCCTGATTTTGTACCACGTTTCTGTAGCACTCCAAATACGCCAACTGCCAATTCTCCATATAACTCTCCACTGTGTTTTAAAACATCGAATCCAAGCTTTTCTAAAACTCCACCGCCGAGTCCCTTGTCCTTAGCCCGAAGTGAAGCTTTACGAATAGCGAAGGAAAATTTCATTTCTTCGCAAAGTTCAGTGTCCAATACCTCCACAAATTTCCCAACAATTGATTCTTCGCAACCAACTTCTCCTAGTTTCAGTAAAACGAGGAAGGCAGATGTGAATCATCCCGAAAAGCCACTTGCGGAGTCCCGAACATGGTCAAACCTGGCCAGATCAAGGGATGACAGAATGTCTAACAGCTCGATGGATTCCATGAACATTGTCATGTTGAGAGCAGGGGAGAATTGCAGGGAATCTCGTATGCCGAAGAAAGTATCTGACGTTCAAAAACCAGACGTCCCCACAGCTGATGGTAGCAAATTAAAAACTTCAAAATCCTTATCGAGCTCGTCGTTGTTCAAAGCAGTTCTCAACACGGACTTTAAAATGCCGACGAATCTGCTTAAATTGAAGCGCAGTAAACGTAAAAAAGACATGTCTACGGTCACCGAATTGTGTCGGCAAAGTTTATTGTTAACTACGGAAGATGTAAAAAACATACCAACTACAGCAACGCATAAGAGTTGTCCGTCATCCCCGGAACTGAAGTCGAAAAACGTTGTCAAATCCAGTTGGTTACACAGAAATATCTTCCGTCACAAATAGCGGAAATGCACCAATTGAACACTTTTGTAATAAAATTCTATTCTTTTGAAAGTCTTTTTTAAAACTTACTTGAGTTCCCCCTTTGTAAAATATATCACCACCTGAAAGCAAGCACTAGGTAACTCAATTTTTTGGTTCTTGTGATAAAGGGGAAAATAGTGTAGGCTGTGTCGAAGAACTGACGCAAGGTCTTACGTGAATATGTCTCGTTAACGTATAGTATTTATTTGGGTGTAGAAAAGGAAAGACGTATTCAGTAGTCGATTCAGTGTTTATCGAAAGCTGTTGCTCTTCCGTGTAGACTACTTTCGATGTATTTCTACTTGGCTTTACGACAAGTATGTGCCGACATTGTGAAATTTTTAAATCTTCAACTGGCGATCCAAAGTTTCACAACCAACGCTGTATGCGCTTTCACTTCTAATGTCTTAAATAGACAGATTTTGGCGTTATTTTTTTTTTGTTTAAGAGCAATTTTGACGTTATAGCGCTTTGCAGTCCCGAGTTATACTGATTTGAAGTTTGCGCGGCGCATCGGAAAGTTCTCAAAATGCCACCCCTCCATATCCTACCTGCTTATTACGGCCTGCGAACTCAATGCCCCTAATAAGTCTTTATATCCTCAGTTGTCAAATGACACTATGCTGGTTTAGTTCGTGTTGATAGTATGGAAATTCCTTTGGACCAAACTCTCTTCATTTTGTCGTAACCCTCAACTTTTCGTACTGGCAATTTAGTACTGGTCTGATTTTAAAGATGTATTCACGTCAAAAACAGTTTCTATGCAAATGCCTGTTTCATATATACCTGGAATGTTTCATCAGTAATTAGACAGCTTAAGTAGTCAAAAAGTTACCTAGTTCTTGTATTAAACTCTGTACGGTCTCAGTTTTACTAATTTAAGTATTACTCAAAGTACCCATTTTTAGTTACCTAGTCCTTGCAGTCAGGTGATGATATTTTAGTTTAAAATGGCACGAGTTATTTTCCCTAATTTCAAATTTATCAATTCATATATTTCAACATTTAAGTCACTAAATTATAAATATCTTTAGTAAAGTAATTTATAAGAATATTACTCTCCTGATGGGTTGTCTCGACGTCATCTAGTCATCATCAGAAACTAACCAGATCTTGATGTACGAGTTATATCGTCATTAGAAGAAAAATTATCAGATCTTGATATCAAAATATTGACAATATCTTGATTACGAGCTATCTCGTATTAGCGAAATTGGTCAGATCTTGATGGACGAGGTATCTCGTGGAAACCACTTGGAGAGTTTTTATATATAATGGTACAAGGTCACGTATTGCCCAACATATATATTAAAATAGTAATATATTTTAATTCTGTTTTCTTTGAAGTACATTTTGAGCGACCCATTTTTATTAAACTTTGCAAATCTTTCATTCATCCAGTTAATTTTTCTCATAGCAGAACTACGATGCCTCTGAAGTTTTATAAACAAGTAGAATTATAAAATAAACTGTATGATATTAAGAACACATTCACCATTTTCGTAATAAATTAAAAACAGTTTATTCATGAAATAAAAGTATGTACACAAATATTTTCTATTTACATGACGACACATAAGTATAAAAAAAGCGTCACACATATAAGTATTTATAAAATGTTCTACGCACATTCACGTGCTTGCTTCAATTTTTCTTTCCTTTTGTCTCTGAAATTAGCCACTTTCGGTGTCAAATATGATGTGATTCCGCAAAAGACAGAGACCATTGTCACTATATAGAAGATCGAGTCATAAGATCCCAAATGACCTCTAAAGAACCCTGAAAGAAAATTTTAAAATAAAAATGTGATGCGATCTGAATTACTACGTCGACCTTGTAATAAAATAGATGGAGCATGCGTGCGCAGTTTCATGTTATTTCTGCCAATCGCTTGGTTTGAAGATCTGTCATCTGGTTGTAGGAAAAAGCATGAAATGTATGACAGATTATTGATTGGTTTAAGTGATTATTCACAGCGCTATTAAAAACATTAGTCTGAGCTTTTTGATAACCAATCGGCACAAGTCGATTCGTAAGCCCACGGGATTTACCCTTCTGCGATCTCGACATCTACTCCATGCTCTGTCTATTTCATTAGAAGTTTGATGACTTACTCTAACTTATGCATCCATATTACACATATATGTTTCCACCTTATTGCGTAGCTAACATTAGTCTGGCAATGAAACATGAAAAAAACATGAAAACAAAAATATATAGTTAACGAACCAAAGAGTGCCCAAAACCTGTTGTCAAAATTGTGATGATTGAATTGAAAAAAGTAATAAAAAAATTCGACGATTTTAAATGGATGAAGGTTGGATTAATGTGTAAATGCTAAGATGTTATGAGGTGTATTGGTTATACTGTATCTACCACGAGAGCTGTTTCCGGGTGTTGAAGGTCACTATAGAAACAGGGCTCGTTCATATTGAGTAGGGTTTGTTTTTCACGAAAATCACGGTCGGGGGAAAGAAATACTTTACAAGTATGATAGGGATTTTCAGTGTACACAAACAAATCAGAGGGGGGGCAGCGAAATTTTTCGAGTTGCAAGTTCTTGCATTCACACATACACTTGACGCGATATGTAATATTACATTAAGGTATAATTGAATACCTTATTAAAATCTGAACAGCGTCTTTTTTTTGAATAGTATCGGTCTTCACCTATACTTTAAAATGTAGTTTAGGAAGTTTAAGGCTCATTCGAAAAATTTAAGAAAGGCTATGTGTATTTAGAGTATAAATATTGATCAGAAATAATCACAATCAATAAATACACGCAATTTTCTTGCTAATTAAGTGTTGTAATCAAACTCAATAGGGAATTGAACATAGTCCCTGACGCCATAGCTGTTGTCTTCATATCTTTGCTAATAATAATTTAATACATTTACTTAGCTCTACTTGTCTCTACAAAAGTGAAAATGAAAAGCAGAAATATGTGCTACAATGATATTTAAAAATTAATGTCAAAATATAAATACATATCTATACTTATATATATGATATTAAATTACGATATAATCTATTACATTATTAAAATATCAAAAAGTGCCTTTCTCCGAGCATAATTTCGGTCTCCACTAAATGTAGTTTAGGAAGTTTAAGGTGTGTGTCACAGTTGAAAAATTTGAAAAGGTTATGTATATTTTAATAATAAAAAGCCTCTATCTGAAATATAATCAACAAAATACACACAATATTCTTACCAATTAAAGGGGATATCATCAAACTCATCGGGGCATTTAACAGAGTCCTGGACGCCATGGCCATTGTCCTCATATCTTTGCTAATGAACTGCGTAACCATACCCGGGAAGATAATCATGATTCCACCCGATATGAATCCATAAAGGAATACTACTACCAGAGTCACAGTAAAACCAGATGTCCATGGGAGTAACAGTGACAGAGCTCCCATGCCGAAGAAGCATACAGCGCTGTAGTTTGGTTTAGTCATGAGACCGCTGTCAGTAACGAATCCGAGACCTAGGCGGCCTAAGGTGTCCGAGAGGGACAAGCTCATCACAAAATAGACTTCTTCGTTCTGAGGGATTCCTTTGTCTCTGACGAAGTCAACAATGATTGTCCAGATTAAGAACATCATGAAAAAGTATGAGCTTTGTGTGAGAGTTATGAGGAAGAATGCAGGATCCAAGAATACACGAAACGAGTGTGATGCAGTCTTTGGTTTCTGCTTTTTGAATGATATATCTGAGGAGTCCACCAATTTTTTCGTCATCTCTTCTTTCTTACCAATATACTTCCTCAAATCTAGGTTTAAATCAGCTGGAGTCAAGCTGTTTCTGAGGTTGCGTATGGTGAGAAGTAGTGGTGTCCCAGTTTCTTTAGTTCGTTGTGAAGAATGGGCGGAATAAGCTTCTTGTGCTTGGTTTACGGTATAATGATTACACGATCCAGTTCTTGCAGCAATTTTATTTTGATCTTCAACTATTGTGGAAAGAGGATTGGCTTCGCGATTTTTTTTAAGACTTATTTCAGAACAAACTATTATTTTCCTCGAATTTGCTTTGTGAGGAAGTGTGATGGGATCTTCGGGACTCTGATTCAAAATATCATCAGGAATCCCAAGAGTTGAACCCTCTGAGGCCTTGTCAGGAATTTTTGTAACATTCAAAATTTGTTGTGACTGCTTTGAATTTTCATCGTATTCAATGGAGGTTGTGACGATTTTCGAATTTGATGTAGCCGTCGGTATTTCGTTCAGCATCTCCAAGCTGTTCTTTTCAGGGGATGGAGCGTCTGCTATTGCTCCTTTCTTTGTGAAATTTGCCACCCTCAAAAGCATGGTCGCTGGTACACTGTGCAGCACCATTCCACCAAAAATCAAAAGCATCCCAGAACATCCATACATACTTATGAGAACCTCAACGACAGGTGGTAATAGAAAGGCTCCTAGACCAGCTCCTCCCATTGTGAAACCATTCGCTTGCGCTAGATGCTTATCAAAGTATTGGTTCAGAAATTCTGGTATCAAAGAACAGACGAATCCATAACCAAGACCTAGAAGAAGAAAAAAGATAGTCTGATACTAAAAATATAAACATTTCTAATAGAGCATTCGCAGGTGACGTCACGATCAGTTATTTTTCTTAACTGTTAACTGCTGTAGGACAAACAAATTGTTATGCATTGGAAAGTTTTATGTAGTGGGAAGTTTTGAAAACTAAATAATGTCCAATACACCATAAATTGATCTTTGGAAAATCTTCAGGATTCGAAGAGGCGTTTGGATTGTCCAAATCATACGGATCCATTCCGTTAATGATAGATATTTTTTGATCGTAGCGATTTCGCACTGAAACATCCATGCTTACTAATGGAACAGAAGCCATTGCTTGTCCTACAGCAACGGTTGCTAAGGACGTCATTCCGGCGTTGCTATGGTCAGACCACGTGGTTGCGAGTGCTCTATAGATTGCATCAATGTCTGTATTTCTTACTATGGGGCCTACACCCCACAAAGGGGACAATTTGAGTATAGATGCTTCTCACTTAAAGACCTGCTTGTATAACGACAGTTGGGACATACGGCTAGTTCTCTATCATGATGAATCCCTTTTCTTAGTCTTATGCCTTTTGTACACACATTGGCAAAGTCGATGCCAACGTCGGCCCCGGATGCTATGTTCACACATAGCCGGATACTTAAGATTTGTCTCTCCGGCTGCCGACACAGACAAATGCATCCGGTGTGGAACTCAATAAATCAGATGTCGGAATGTTGTCAATGTTTCGTTGGTGATCGGAGGACCTCTCTTACTCTGCACCTATCATTTCCTTTTTCGATTACTCAGGGGCATCACATTTCTGGATAATCCACTAAATTAAACTCGTTGTCGATGCCGTCAATGCCGATGTGTGTGAAAACCATTTCTTTTCTTTATTCAGAATAAATAACATAGATTAAGCTCCTCATTAATCGACCAATTCGCTTAACGACCTAGTCATGGGAACGGAACTCGGTAGTTAAGTGCAATACGGGTTTCTTGTATATATGGGGACAATTTTAAAATAGTGCAACAAGGAAACTTAAAAAAGTTGAGAAGAGAGAAAAATTGAAAATTGAGTTGTTTGACTCGTCATTTAATGCCATTAATTGCTAGATTCTAATTAGTTCAATTTATATTTCTTAAGACTGAAGCTATAACTAAATTGATCCATGAAATCACGCACAAACTATTTGAATTAAACATTAATTAAGGATCTCACTAACTTGAGATAACGAAAATTGACAGATTTTATCTTAAGTTTAAAGAGCTAGATCTACTAGACATAAAAAGGCTGATTTACGAATTTTTACCTTGTATTCAAGTCTTAACATTATTTAAGTTAGTTAATCTAATTTAAAGTACCTAACACAAGAAAAGTGTTATTATTAATCGAATTAGTTGAATTTTTTAAATTTGTAAACTCTCTTGTGACCCTTTTGCATTACATTAGATTTTATATTATTGGAATTCATAAATGTTTTTGAAGTATTGAGGAAAGGCATGGCACAATAAAGGTTGAGAACAACTGATTCATATTTTGATATTTAATGGTATTATGAATTTAGCATTGGATGTAAATAAAACGAATGAACATATTACCATAACAGCCACCCAAAAAGATGGTCACCGTAATGATGTCTTCCGCAAAATAGCAAACAGTTACACCCAATGTTGACAGAACGCATCCTAATATAGACATCTCTTTTAATCCAAATCTTTGACCTAAATAGCCTGCAAGGGGACCTGCAAGATATGCAACGAGAATTTATAAATGAAACGGCACTCGAATGAACACAAAAAGATAATAAGATAATTGCACTTATATTAGATCACTTTAACTGATTCTGTAATGGATGAGAAACCTATTCTTTATTCACGATCATAAACAACCCAAGAAACACTCAGAGTTACGTGATTAAACTAGGAGAAAATGTGTGTTCTACGAATATAGTCAGTAGTATTTGAATTTTAAAATGCTATTCTAGAACATTTAAAAGAAAGTTTCAAAACGGTAAATTAGTTACTGCTTTTTTTACTTTGAACTCAAATATTCACGCATTTCTCAACATATTTCATCAATGCGGTTCATAAATGAAGTAATTTTAATATTGTACTTTACCTGGTAGAGTTCTCAATACGTAGCATATTGTAAAAGGGAGAGATGCTTCTTTTCGATTGGCATTATATCGGTCCATGAATGCTACAAACAACACTCCAGACAACCTTGCTGGAGCAAGAATCAGGAAGTTGATCACAATGCTAGCTGCAGCGATTGCCCAACTTTCCGAGCTGTCCAACCCGTGGCTCTTCATTTCTATGCCACTTATTTCTGAAACAAAATATAGAGCTATATTTTCTTAGTGGAAAAATGAATTGGAGGTGCCGTAAAACAGACAGGGCATTGCATGAGATGTTGCCGAATGTATCACTGAAATCAGCAGGTTGGATCAGGGTAGACATTCTTCAGAGGACATGGTCCATGTCCATTCTACCAGAATAAGTTTAAAAAATCAATGCGGGACAATTTCTTCTCTGGTGAAATTGGCACACCTATGCACTATACATCACACTAGTCCCCCTTACACGACCTGGCATAGCATCTGGCATATGAAGATACCTACCAACTTAAAATCACCTGGCTTGGGAACATTGTTTCTAACAAGGGCTCGATGGTCAAAATTATTGGCCTGGTGAAATTCATAAACTCGTTAGGACCCCTTAGGAATTGACTTTAATATGCATGTTGTATTAAGAACATTCTAGATAGATATGTCTCTCAGTGGCGTGATCTATTCATCCTAACCACAGTAATTTAAACTGGCAGTAACAGTAATTTAACCTCGTGACACTAGACACGAGAGTGTGTGACAGTTAGTTAGCTGGAGATTCTATAGTTCTGTAGAGTCGTGCAATTGATGGCATTAGTTGGAAGACGTATGTTTTTGGCGCCAAGACAAGACAAAGTGAGGCAATCAAACAGTATTGTATAATGTTACTGCATAACAAAGAGCTGTGAAAGTCAATTTTGTAACAGTGTATTCAATATTTTAGTTTCAGTGTTATTTTGTGATACTGAAGTTATATCGAAAGTAATTGTCTCTTCGGGTTTGAAGACTTGAAATGCTAAATGAATGGAAAACTATCGTTACATAAATATGCGTTTCTTTAAAGGTAAAAATGTTAACAATAAAAATACACATCATACATGAAAAGCAGGTAGTGAGGGATGCTCAATATTGAACTTGAAAACTCTTTTTTCCACTATAAAACATGGTGATGGTAGATTTGCCAGGGGCTATATATGAGTATATTTCTTGGTGTTAGAAATTGCTACTTAATTAACCATAAAAAAGATTAAATTCGAATGCTTCAATATTCTGAAAACTTAATAAAAGTGCTCAAATGGCAAGTTTATACTTTATCAGGATAATGATCCGAAGCAAAATGGCCATATTTGAAGATTGTTAGGCCTTATACTACATCAATAGTCATCAAATCTCTTGAACTATGTCTAGACTTAATAGTATTAAGAATATTTGGTATTATTTGTAATGTATGATTAATATCTTTAAAATTTCTTAATATAAATTAATTTTGAAAACTACTCCTTGAAAATGAAAAAAATAGAACAAATATTTTGTTAAAATCAATTTAATCAGTACGTAACTCATGTCCAGATTTATTATAGAATTATCACAATCAATACACACTGACACAAATCCGAGTGTTGATTATTTTTAATTCTAGAATGAATCTCCGAATTGCAGCAGTAGTAAGAAAAGTAGTACAGTAAATTTTTTCTGTATTTCGAATAGGCTGTTTTGTATTACTATGTTTCTGGCTACCCGAGGTATCATTTTGTAACATTATCCTTTGCAAAAAAAACTATAATTTCCTGTACCGAAGACTGATTTCTATTTTGTGGTTTTCGTTTTAAATAAAGTATATTTAAATAAAAGGAAAGTAATTTGGCGACTCACAACCGTTTTTACTGTTTGTTTTGTACGAGAAAAACAGTCGTTCACTTCATTTTGAAACCCACTGTAGAATGTTCTAATGGAAGACTTAACTGAGTAGTTAATAAATCCGTTTTATATATTTGTTATAGCTGTTTGGATAGAAATAAAATGTACACACTCATAAAGTGACTTAGATCGCTAAAATCCTGAATCATTTTCATGTAGAGCAATTTTTAAAAGTATAAGGTTTGATGGGAATCACATCAATCGATTAATAGCTAAGTTGAATCACCTCTGAAAATGAACACTAAAAATTTTATAGCACTATTTATAGAATCATAAAGTCTTTCATTGAGGCTGATTCATCTAATAGAGGATTTTAATTAGTAGTAGTTAATAAATCCGTTTTATATATTTGTTAATAGCTGTTTGGATAGAAATAAAATGTACACACTCATAAAGTGACTTAGATCGCTAAAATCCTGAATCATTTTCATGTAGAGCAATTTTTAAAAGTATAAGGTTTGATGGGAATCACATCAATCGATTAATAGCTAAGTTGAATCACCTCTGAAAATGAACACTAAAAATTTTATAGCACTATTTATAGAATCATAAAGTCTTTCATTGAGGCTGATTCATCTAATAGAGGATTTTAATTGAATAATAAATATCTTAACACACAAAACTGATGATATTACGTTTAGTTAGAATTTCGTATCCCATAGCGTAAAATGTGAAATCGACACTAACAGTAGATTTTTATTAACTTTAAGCGCCGTAAAGTTTTTATTCTAATTGACAAATTGTTAAATTTTACCGTATACTTTAACCTTAACATTATCGTTGAAATTTGAACCTGATTTAAACTCAATTTCTGTATCCGCAAAGAAAAACGTGTTATCACTTTTATAAAGAATTTGGAGCATAAAAGATTTTACAGTCTATAACTCTCTCTTGTATATCACGTGGTATGAAATAGGTACGGAAGTTAAGAGTATGAGGAAAGAGATTGACAAAAAAGTTAAAATACAGATCTCTGAATCCCTATGTTCCATTTGGTTTAGTTTTTACATTTGTACGAGTTTCTAGGGAATTCAAATGACTTGAAACCATCCAATCATCGAACCATGTAAATAGCACATAAATTGGGTAAAGATAATTGGGTAAATTGGGTTAAGTTGGGTAAATTGGGTATTGCTAGTAAAACGGCAACAATTTTCAGGTGACACGAAAGCATGGAAGTAACGAATAATACGACCTTTTTCAAACATGTGAAATGATTAAAATGGACGGAAGACAACGAATACTCAAAGAATTATTACCATTGAAGAGCTTTGGGGTTAATGCAATGATAAGCTACTTTTCAAATTTTTCTATAGAAAAAATTGTCAAGTTTTGAAAACTTCCAAATTTATAATGGTTTATGTACTATTCAAGAGGTCATGTTATCTTAAACTTTCAAGTAGAAAGCACTCATTCAAACAATCAGAAATTTCTGAAACTCTTGAATGTTTCGTTTAAATTTTTTTTCATTACGGATATATATTTTTGTGGCTCATTAAAATGTTGTCCAGAGCCCTTCAATTATTCTGAGAAATAGATAAGTTCTACTTAAAATTTAAAATTAAAGAAATTCATAATTAACAAATGAAAATGAGTTTCTAAACGTGATATAAATACATCATAAAGGGATGAAAAATTAAGCAGAATTTTCAAAGCAATTTTGATTTGTTAAATAATTTCTTTTGGAAAGACAAATTGAATTCTTATTTGAGCACTCGTCGTTCAAAACTAAATTCTTAGGTATCAAGATATATCAGTTTTCGTTAACAGACAATACTATACCTTATTAAACTAAAAGGTGAATATTCCGAATAAGTTTACGCACTTTTCTGAATTAATATTAAAAACACTTTGATTAGATTTCCCACAAGTGTAACGTAGTATTTTCCTTTCTGAGCTTTGATCGATTTAGAAAACTTTAATTTCAGTTCTAATTTCTTTCACGCAACCGTTGCTAAGAAATTTAAATACAAAACACTGCCCGTATAAAATTTATCTAAATTTTCTTACAGCTTTCTAACCAGAAAATAATTTTCAATTAATACTTAGCTTTTGGGTATAGTTCCTCTTTTCTTGCAAACATTTATTTCCAGCTACTGAAGTAATTCAAATTTAGTCTCCCTTTCACCAAATTTTAGAGCTCTGGTTAGAACGATGAAATTCAACAGAACATTTTCAAATTGCATATATATGTTCGTTGCAATTGAAAAGAAAATTTTGGAAATTGTTCAACGGTGATTTGTGTGGAGTAAAAAGTAAATAAAAAATCTTCAGGGTCACAAAAGGTTTGACATCACAAATTACCTTTAATAGGGAATATCTATATGGACCTATAATTAAGGAGAACCATTTGAACAATAATTATTTTTGATTTTGTACTTGCAACAAAATGTTTTAGTGTATCATCCTAATACATATCAAATATACACTACAAAAGAAAACAATAATTTTTCAAACGCAATAATTATAGCCCGTTGTGTTGCTCTAGTCAGGTGTTGCTTAATTACCATTAACAAACACAATAATTAAAAATTCCATTATAAATATTTACGTACATTACGAAATTCTAACTCCTACAAAATTTAATTTTTTGTCAAATGCTTTATTTAGCGTTTATTTTCCTTGAAGTGTTTCCCAAAACTTTGTGCATGAGTTTGCATGTAATAATGTGTTTTATTTTTTACAAATATTTTTATAACAGTTGCTATGACAGCAGTCAGAATTGATTTAATAATTTTTTAAAAGTAAACAATTCTTCTAAATCCTTATCTCTTGCACAAATTAATTTAACAAATACATCATAAAAACAACCACAAAAAGTTTAAAATCTCTATTTAAACTGAAAGAAATTCCTTACCATTTTAAAAATATTGCAATCATGAAAAATGGAATATATATAACAAACACAAAGGAAATAGAGCAAAAGCATAAACATAAAAGCATAAAGCGTCTTCAAAGACTAATACTTTAAAAAAAAAGCAGAATTTTAAAGAACCTTGCTAACAATCCCGGTCTGGGTATGGAGTTCGTAGTAGTTTGGTAGGTAGGTAGAGTTGAATTTTTTTAACGTAGCATTGGAGCAACATAGCGGGACGCATAGCTTATTGGCGGCGGTTCGGGATTCATCCTGAGAAGTTTGGAATCTTCTTTAAACCTAACGTCCCTATCGTGTTAGTCCTCGTGTAGAAAACAAGTCAATTATCAATGAGTGATGGTTCCAGCGTGTATACAGTTCCAGCGCGACATTACATATAGTCTAATTTTAGGTACTGTCAAAATCCATTAATTCAGAAATAAATTGAAATCCATGGGAAAAAACTTTTCCCATCGATTTCTTGGAAGTGACTGCTTAAAGCAAGATGGAAGTTCCTAAGAAATGCAGAATACTGAGAGAAAAAGTGTTTTTCCAATGAATTTCTCTAACTGTACCATATCTGAAAATTTTTGATGGGTAAATAAGTGTCAGTTTCCACAGTTGTATGTCTGCTAGTTATATTAAATATAATTAGATACATTAAATCAATTTTGATTAAATCTAAATATAGTATCATTTCTTTTAATCATTAAATGTATGCATGGTTTTCTGACTTTATACTTTTCTGTAATTTAGAGCATACTACATTTAAACAAATTACAATTCCGTTTAGTGAACTTAGTATTTCACAAACTATGCTAACGGTCATGAGGGGTTCGCAAAAGTGAGCGTCAACAGTAATTCGTATATCAATTTACTGTACTAATAAAGCTAGGTAGGTATTTAATTAACGTCACATTGGAGCAACACAACGGGCTATTGGTGGCGGTCCGGGATCAAACCCGAAGGGAAAGATCCGATGACAGCACCACGTAATTTTGAACCACGGTCAGATGACGAAGTCACATTTGAGCTGGCACCCCACTAAATATTTTTGAAGTGGGAGATGCAGCCTATATTGAAAATCATACTTACTAATTCCTAAGTTGATAAATATACTGTTTCATGTAAGTAAGATTAGCCGATTTATTTTTGACTTGTGTCAAGTCTTCACTTGCAGGCAATCAGCTTCGAGTTGCAAGTCTAATGGTACGTCCCGATAAGTTGCAGAATATTATACGTAGGAGAAAAAAGTTATGGATACCTTCCCTATTTATCACGCTTTTAGCAGACTGTGAGAATAAATCTGTTTAAACAGCTCTCCGTTTTACGTCATGTTTTCTTGCCCAAAAAGGTTTATACGAAAGGTGGAAGTTTTATGTATTTTTCCATCGAATTAGAACGTCTACGCATGGTCTAATATCGAAAAATGCGTGACTCTTCATTTTTGATTTCCCCATAACTTTTTTTACTGGCTGAGGGATTAAGGAGAGACTGAATGGTGTCTTGAGAAATGTATGTTATTCCTTTTCTGATGTATCTCGTACCAAATTTTGATCTGAGGATTCATCTCCTGTTCACTGGTGGAGCCACGGTTGTCCGGTTGGAAGACTAACGGATTAGCAATCGGAGGGTTGAGAATTCAAAACTAGGTCCGACCAAAGACACACGGAGGTTGGCGCGTGTTAAATATATTTTGGCCTCAATTGTCTGCACGTTGACTTGGTGTGGAAATTTGGACAGCGAGGCACCAGTTCAGGTGTTATCTCGTCATCTGACCGTGGTTCAAAATTACGTGTTGTTGTCCTCGGATCTTTTCCGTAGGGATTGTCCCGGATTGTCACCAATAGCCCGTAGTGTTGCTCCAGAGCCACGTTAATTAATTACCATTGCCTGTTCATAGGTGTCATTTTCAGTTTTTTCTTAGTGTGGTCAAACTTTTTTAGAGAAAATATGCTTGATTCAGTTGATCACGTGGCGGCGGGAGGAGTATGGTACATGTGCACCTTTAGTGTTTGAATATGGTACCTATATACTTGAGGTATGGTACTTCTAACATCAGATAAGAAGTGATAACATAAATTGACCCTAAAAATAGTTTCGTCCGTCAAGATATGATCAAATTTGCTAATTTAACGAAATACTTCGTCATCAATATACTTTTTCCAATTTTGTCATTATGACGAGATCAAGACCTGGTGAATTTTATTGAAATGACGAGATATCGTGTCCATCTTGCTGATCTTTCCTTTCGGGTTTGATCCGGACCGTTACCAATAGACCGCTGTGTTGCTCCCAGTGCGATGCTAGTTCAACTTCCTATCTTCAACCCTACCCATCAAGATCTGCTCAATTTTACTAATGAGATGAGAAGCCTCGTCAAGACAACCATCAGAAGGGCTATGGAACACAGACAAGTGTTTCTAATCACATTGGATAATCGCTTTTACCAATCAGTAACTTGTCCCACGTTAAGGTGTCCGCATTTCATGCTTTTTAGCACAGCCACGTGACAGATCTTGAAACCGAGCGAACCGAAGAAATAGCAAGAGGTTACGAGCGCGTGCTCCATCTATTTCAGTAGGTCAGTGCTGATTGCCATCGACTTCTAATGAAATAGACGGATCATGTGGGCGGAGTGGTTGTCGTAAAAGGGTAAATCAGAAATCGACTTAGCCGATTGGCTGTCGGATCGTAGACTAGCGTTTTTGATCAAGTGGATAATCAGTTGAACCAATCAATAATTTAGGATTCATGCTTTAACCCACAATCACGTGACAGATCTTCAAACCGAGCAACTGGAAGAAATAACATGAAACTGCGGGAACATGCTCCATTTATTTCATTTTAAGGTCGATGCTGATTGCTGAGTGACGTCATTGCTTCACGCTTTCATGAATTTTCTTCTTCATTCTAAACGGGACATTTAGCGATAACAAATCTTTGATGGGCTGAAATAACAGTACAAGTAAGAAAAGACATTTTTTAGAATAAAAAACCATTTAATATTCCATATTGTAAATGAATAAATTTGTAAAATCAGTTCTGCACCTTATGTCTGACAACTTTAAAGGGGAAATTAGGAGAAATTTTGGATGTGGCCCTGTGACAAAATTAAGTTACTTGTACTGTTCGTACTAAGAAAATTGTGCACATTATAACTGACTTGTACTGTTATTCCCACCCATCAAAGAAATTTCGTCTTTTACTTCTTAAGTGTTTATGAAAGTGGAATATTTTAATATTAAAAGTTCAGTTATCTTTCGTTAAAGTGTTGACTCCACAGGCGGACTTCGACATATACTAGAGTGGAATAATCAAAACAAATATCAGTCTGTCGATATCTATCTCCGATATGTTCCTTTGGGCTAGGCAGTACTATATTGAGTATAATTGCGTATTTTAAGAGAAAGGTTATCATATTTTAAATAATCTTTTGAATGAGATACATAAAATCATGTATCTCATTCAATAGATTAGTCAATAGACACGTTCTACAGTGTTACTACTTAATTTATTGGAAAAGTTTGTCGCGTATTTAGAATAAGAGGAAGTCCTTTTTAATCAATACAATTTAAAATAGTGTTTGTACGTTTTATATTTTCGTCCCGTTTCAAGTTATTTATCCGTTAGGGGCCATTTGAAAACAAAATTAGTGGTTTTTGCGTTTCTTGTATGTGTTTGCCTACACTGTTCAAACAGGTGTATATTTTTTCATGAAATTTTCTATTATATTACTTAGCAGCAACTTAGAGACTTAAGTTCACTGTTTCAATCTGTATTCTCGTTTTATTTCTGTGTGTGTGTTTGTATGTATATGGAAGTCTTAGATCACACCAATTCAATATATTTTCATAAAATGTAACGCATTTTATAAAATGTATTCAAACAAGTAAATTATTTAGCCCATTCTTATGTCAGCATTTGTGTAGAAGTTTCACTCTAAAATGATGAATACCCATACGCCTTACCATACTTGAATCAACCTTAACCTATCAGTGTTGGAAAAGCTGAGATATAAATTGACCATTGCGATGGCGGCTGAAACTCAGATTGTTTTGCCAATGCTGCTAGAAAAGCAAGTATTTCACCAGAAATTATTTTTGAATTAAAATTATTCTAATTCTTCATGTGTTGAACTCATTTTTTCTTTGCGAAAACTAAGTAATTTCCGAATATTTGGGACAAGTGATATCAGGTTGTATGATAGTTAATTAACGCTACACTGGGGAGACATAACGGGTTATTGGCGAAGATCTGGATCAATCCCGAAGGAAAATATTCAAGGACGAATCCTCGTAATCTTGAACCACGGTCAGATGACGAGAACATCTGAGCTGGCAGCCCACTCTCCAAAGTTCCACACACCACCATTGTGAAGACATTTGAGGCCACTACATATTTAACATTGCAGCAGCCCCATGTACACTGTGGTCTTTGGCTGGACCGAGTTTCGAACTCGCAACCCTGCGGTTGCTAATCCGTTGTTCTTTGATATCAGGAGAAACAAACATTTAATTTTGCATAATTTATTTATGTCCACTACAACGTGACGACTAGAACCTTAGTAGTAATTATTTGTTTTGTGTGTGTCTAGATGTGAGTTCATTTCTTGACGGTATGTGTATATTTCGACGACCAACTTTCTTTAAACGTAATTGGTTTGATACGTGGTTGTAGAATTCCTTTTATGAAAAGAAGTAAAACATACAGCTCAAAACCTTTTAAAACAAGACTGGTAGCTTATTGAATTTTTAATTAGTCAAAGTATTTTAAAACATTTCAACATGTTTCTCTAAAAAAACCCGATTAATTTCATTAAAATATACTTTTTCCCATGCTTCAAATTAAATTACTTGGTTTTAATAGAGATGTTCTCAATAGGCGAATAATATCATTATGCGCAAGAGGAGTGGTTTCTATTCAGAAACTGAATATTTCAATTGAAAACAAGTGCTCGACGCTCAAATATATATTCTATTACTCTAAAAAAAGGTGGAGACAGTGTTTTTGTGATGGAAAGTTCTGTACCTATGGATGGTTCTGTACCTATATTCCAGGCTTGACATCACATCATTTTTCAAATACGATTTCAGCACGTCACCAATAGGAAATCCACAAACTGCTTTTCGAATTTATATATAATAGTTGATTGGTCAACTCGTATTAGATTAAACACCAAACCTCGCCAACATAGCTATCAACTACTTGTTAAAGTCACCCCATATAGGCTTAATAGAGGACAAGAACGATGAACAAGAACGATGACGGCCAGTGATAATAAGCGCAGCGTAAGTCTACTCTTTCTAAATTCTCTAAATCACTCTTGGAAGCAGACTGGTATATTTGGAAGCTATATTCTAAAATGGGCCTAATAGTTGTAATATAAATCAATCTCAAGTTGCATCAGGACCCCAATCTCTGTTTGAAAAGTATTTTTCTGCATTTTGTTATTAGATGATCAATATGCTTGTTACTAATAAGGATCCTGGATCCCCAAATACTTCGGATATTTCAATAGTTCAAATTTTGCCGATTAAGAAATGATGCTGGTTTTATAATTGTACAAATGTTTATTTGTTGTAAAGCCAGTCACGGATTTTGAAGTATTAAAATTTGTTTATGCAGATAGGTACACAAACTTCTGAATATTGGATATAGAAGTGTTTATTGAAGATTCTACCGACACTCTGTGCGAGCCATTCTATGGAGTCACTGCTCCATAGTACAATATCATCAGAAAAAAGACCTATCCTACACTGCGTAGAAACTTCCTGCTCAACTCCCTCGAAGAGCGAGAACAAAGTTTGGTTAAATACTGAGCCCTGAGGAATGCCCTGGCCAAGTCTAAAACCATTGGTGACAACATTTTTACATTTAACTTTGAAAAATCTTCTCAAAAATTCATAAAGCCAGTGTAGAGCTTTACCATCAACTTTAAATTTATGAAACAGCTTTTATTTCTCCATACCCTATCAAAAACTTTTGACAGATCTAGTATCGTACGATTAATTGGAACTTTGATTAGGGCATCCCTCACCTGCTGGCAAAAGAACAAGATTTGTCCAATGGTGCGTTGTCAGCTTTGAAAACGATATTTATCTGGTGGAAGCAAGTTTGAGGCAGGTCAAAGTCTTGTAAGAATACATTTTTCAAGAAGTTTACAGGGAATGCGAGTGCTATCGATCTTAAATTACTTGGTATCTTTGCCTGGTTTTGGGATTGGAAGAATTGATGCCTTCTTCTAGTCTTTAGAAGTGTGACCTTATTCCATAATAAGTTGAAAAATTCAGTAGTCATTGTTTTCCCTTTCATGATAAGTTGAGGTTTAATATCAAATGTCCATAATACCATCTGAGCCGGGTGATTCAGTTGGATGAATATCCACACTGACCGTCTCCAGCTCCTCGAGGAGATGTTATAAAATCATGGATTTCTAGTGCCAGAGTTTCCGCATCGATGAAAATAATTTCTGGCTCGACTTGCAGAAAATACGTCTTTCTTTTTAAAGTTTAAAATGCTCCCTTTGTGGTAGTAGTTACCCAAAGCGTTTGCACATCAATGTCATACACTGTCAGAGAATTATTCCGGATCCACAAAAATGTTTGACTCCTTGGATTGAAGTTGTTCCTTACTAATTGTTTCAACAATTTTCCATAGTCTAGAGACTGAAGTCCTGTAATCAGGACTTCAGTCTCCCTTAAAAGTCCTTCCATTTATTTCTCTTGATCTTAAAATAATGACTTTTAATGATTGAGTTAAATTGTTTTATGTAAATATAAAACGATCTCTGATTAGTAATCTAAAAGCCCTTTAATAAAATTAGTACCTTTGCCTGGTTTTTAGATTGGAAGAATGGATGCCTTCTTCCAGTCTTTGGGAAGTCTGCCCTTATTCCATGACAAGTTGAAAATGTTTAAAAAGTGCGTCGAGAGTTACCAAACTGATGAGCAGAAACAAAACCATAACAAGAACAGAAGCGAACAGTAAAAAATTTTGAACTGAATGGTGATACTGAAATAGATGCCATGAGACAGAAAGATAACTGACAACTCAAAAAAGAGAGAAGACCGAGAAAATAGTCCACTGTGCTACAAAGTAAATTGAGGGTGATTTTCTTTTTACTTTCGCTAAAATTAACGCTCTTGGGTGGGGGAATTTTACTAATGAAACTATACAATCAAATAATTTCAAACCTTATTTTGTCCATTTATTATATTTTTAAGCATTAAAAAATTCTTAAATCATTTTCATGAAGCATCATGGCTGCTAACCCTTCTCAACCATGACGCCGCTGTGGTCGAAAATTGTGATAATTTCTCAACTCCAAGTGATCTTAAGCAAAAAAAATTGACTTCATACATTTATAGGTATCGTTTGACTAATCAGATATTAAAAAATATATTTGAGGAAATGGTGGCTTGTCAAATCCAAAATCATCGATTTAGATCTTAACCAAAGACTAGTTTTTTTGCTATAAAATATAAAAAAGTAACATCCATTTTCTGACTCATTAAGCGATAAAAGGATGTTTGCTAGACATGATATAAACCTTTCAAAACGACCAATACGATAGTTTTATAGATATGTCATCCACTCGCGAGAAGTTGTTCCAAGAAGAACACGTTTAAGCTCTACATCTGCTCGCGTCTGTTAATGGCTTATAACATGGCAAATTTTGCGAATTTCGACGATTTGAAATTCGGCACATATGTTTTTCAGACCCTAAAAATACAATTGGGAAAACACAAAGAAAAATAGATTCGTTTCGCTGAGACAAAGAAACCCCTCTTAACGGTCTATTTGTCTTTGAAAATAAGATCCTCTAATAGGGAAACATTGTTTTTGGAAGCTGAAGATTTATAACTATATGCTAAACGTGTATCACAATATAGATTCGAAATTGAAATATATTCAAAATACTTAAATTATTTGCAGTTTTTCAATTTCATTTTTGTGTGGGACAGTGAGGCTTGACTCTACATTGATGAAGATCAATGATTTTTTTGTGAGCACTATAGGATATCTTAACAACTTTATCGCTAGCACAAATTAAGGTTAAATAATGTTAAAATATTTTTCAAATACATTTCTTACAACTTAAGATAATTTCAAGGCTAGAATAGGCTTAGATTTCTGGAATATTTTGGAGTACATAAGGTTCTCATTCGTCAAATGTTTCGCACGATTACTAATTCATTGAAAATTGCTTTTAATTTTGTCTATATTCCCAATGTTTTCTGACTTTCGATTTTTGATTTTTTTCAAGGACAGAGATGAACGACTAGATACTTTTTAAATCGTTGAAATTTGTTATCAGATCTATATGACTACTAGCCAATGTTTCCACACTAGGACTAAATCTGCTTTTATAAAAGGAAATAAAATTTCGCATTAATCAATCGTATTCAAAGATGAAATAAAAATGTTTGACATAGGTTTCCCTTACAAGACGATTCAACCCATTAGAACTTAAATTTGTTTTTTTCTTTAAAATCAAATTATTTGATTTTATTGAGAGCCATTTCCATAGGAGAATTAGCATCATCATTCTCATTATAATCAGTTGCGTAGTTTCCATTCAGAAGCTGAATATCTGAATTGAAAAAGAAGTGCTAAAAGGATTCGACCTGAAACTGTAAGTTATAGTAAATCAACTTTTAAATGGAACTTTGCATGTATTGGATGAATATTAATGTTAGAAAATATCCGAACTAGGATTGCTGAAAAATGGAACATTTTTTTTTGTCGCAGTGACAGAAAGTCGAAGTTGTTTACTTTACGAGTTGAAGATTTTCTAAACTCTCTTGGTGGTTATCTTCGCATCGAAAACCACCCTATAATGACCAGCTTCTGATGCAAACCCTGTTCTAAACTATCATCAGTTCTAGGCAAGGAACAATTTGTTTTTCCAACGTGCATCTTCATCTCCCTAGGGCAGTTTTGCCTCTGCGAAGTATCTCTTCATTAGCAAAATTGACCACATCTTGGACGAGATATCTCTTCGAAACCACTTGGAGGGATCAGCGACTAATGTACCTGCTAAAAAGTTTGTTTGAAACAATCATTTACTCTTAAAAGAACCGCTGTCAAATCGTCCTAAATTTTTTTGAAGAATGGTAATCGGTTACCTTTGTTTGCCAATACTAAAGACATTTAATTTTAAAGAAAATATTTGTTATTCTATGTGAAGCTAAATGGAATGGTCACGAAAAAAATTTATTCGCTTTAGTAGAAATTAATAGTGAATATCGTTTCAAAATTATGTGTCATCCTTCCTTGGACGATGATAAAATTTGGAAATATCTCATACCTGATTCAAGAGTGCCAAGGGTAAAGAAATATTGATAGGAAACTGAGTGTGCTAAACTTCCATTGTAGATTAGTCATTTCTGCGATTTGATCTACGACAACTTTACAAGAAATTAACACAAAACTCAAACTCAAAACATCGAAACTCAAAATAGTCTTTAGAAGTAGTCACCTCCTCAGTATTATATTTTGTAATTTTCTTCACTGAGGTATCTTACTAAGTTAACCAATTAAACCCGGATAAATCTGTTTGTAGTTTAATAAAATAACAAAGTAATAATAATTGAATAGCAGAAACTAAAAATTTGTACTTAAATGCAACAAGAATGTGAAAAGCAACAGAACAAAGAAAAACATTTACATTTCAAATCAAACAAACGAGATAATATTTTGCAATGAAGTCAAGTCAACTACATGGTATTACACTGCTGGCCACCGTAAATGCAACACCCCGAAGGAAGCATGCAAATAATATGAAATTTACAACATGCATTAGCGGAGGTGAGATATGCAAATGATTAGAATTTCAGCGCAGACGCACATCACGCGCGCCTGTGGCGCCACTTCAAAGCGCTATTTAAGGCTTGGAGATTTCGACGATTTCAAGTAGGGCAATTGTGTTTTTCTTGTGGTTTTTTCAAAAAAACGATCAATTATGCCTCGTAGAAAACAGCGATCATCTTTTGATCAAGTATCCGAGTTCGACAGAGGAAGGATAGTGGCCTACCGAGATTGTGGATTATCTTTCAGGGAAATCGGTAGTCGTGTTGGACGAAACCAAACAACTGTAATGCGGATATGTGATCGTTGGATGCAGGAGGGTACGACGGACCGACGTGTTCGATCGCATCCACCTCAGTGCACCACTTCACGTGATGACAGGCATATTGTGCGTATGGCAGTGACGGATCGCTCAGCCACATCACGAACCATAGCACAGCACATTCAGTCTGTACCGCATCATCCAGTGTCTGCGCGTACCATTCGACGCCGTTTACAGCAGAGTGGTCTGTCCGCAAGACGTCCATTGCTTCGTCTACCCTTGACCCAGAACCACAGACGTTTCCGCCGCCAATGGTGCGATGAAAGAAGGATGTGGACGGCAGAATGGAATGAAATTGTCTTTACTGACGAGCCACGCTTCTGTCTGCAACACCACGATGGTCGGATTCGAGTCTGGAGACACCGTGGAGAGAGGATGCTGAACAGCTGCGTTATGCACCGCCACACTAGTCCTGCACCGGGTATTATGGTATGGGGCGGTATTGGATATCACTCTCGCACTCCTCTAGTACGCATTGCCGGTACTTTAAACAGCCAGCGCTACATCTCCGAGGTGTTTGAGCCAGTTGTCCTTCCTTACCTTCAGGGCTTGCCCACAGCCATATTTCAACAAGATAATGAGCGACCACACGTGGCACGCATTGTCCAAGGGTTCTTCGTCAATCGCCAGATTGAATTGCTTCCCTGGCCAGCTCGCTCTCCGGATCTTTCGCCGATAGAAAACATGTGGTCCATGGTCGCTCAACGATTGACCCAGAATACATCCCCAGCTGCCACACCAGATCAACTTTGGCAACGTGTGGAAGCTGCTTGGTCTGCTGTACCCCAAGAACACATCCAAAGTCTCTTTGAATCAATGCCGAGGCGTGTGGCAGCGGTGATCTCCAACAATGGTGGCTACTCTGGCTACTGATTTTGGCAGGAACCACACTTCACAGAAGTCTATAAATTTAATCATTTGATACTTGGTCAACATGTTATCTACAAAATAAATTTTGTTGTGATATCTCTTGTCTTTCTTGGTGTTGCAATTTGGGTGGCCAGCAGTGTATTTTGCAATAATTGAGTAGAATAGAAGGTAATACAAGTTTTCTGCGAAGTCCGCTTAAAAGTAGCTTCACTTCCTTTACATTGTCACAATTAATTAACGGAGGAAATGATACATACTTTACCTTGATAATCAAAAGAAATTTCCTTAGTTAAGAATATTATAGAAATGATCAAAAGTTAAAACAACCATACTTCATTTCCTGGATCTATTTATATAAAATATGAAACAAATGCTTGGTTCATCTACGGTTGTTAGAAGAATTCGTCTCTGATTTTAATACCATGGGTATATACGCCTTAAGTACCCATAAATATACGTTACGTATATCATTAAAACATGAAACATGTGTCTCATTATTGCAAAAAATACTTTTCCATTAATTAGAGTGGAATGTTATTAAAATTACCATGTACGATTGCCGTATTCCCATTAATTATTTCCCAAATATTGACAACGCAGATTTTCGAATATTTGTGATGTCGAAATTGATGTATTTCCACATGTGATTGTATCTCCCTGAATATTACCCAGCTTATTTTCCCTTAAAAACTTTTTACACGGTTTAATAACCTTGTTCTAAGATAACAATTTCCTTAAGGAGTTCTTAAAATAAAAATATTTTAGGAAAATTCAAAGTTCGAAAACTTATTCATTTGCGTCTGATAATGGATGGATGCGAGGACGAAGGATGATTGTAAGACTAGATCATGTGATTGTGAATTCATTGAGATTAAACTATATTTTCTATTATATCAGAAATAACGGATTTCTGCTGAAAAATTTGATTTATTTACCTTGTTTTCAAAAGCATTTTAAATAATCTAAAGAAATATTGAAAATTTAAAGAACACCCATGCTGCACAGACCCATGGAAAAAAGCAAGCTAGTGCCTATCACCAATGACTCCTTTTGATTAATGTAACGCTGCCTTTACTTCACAACACACACTTAAAGACTAAATAACCACATCTTTCTAAAGAATCTATAGATTCTTCCAACCTTTTAAGTGTGTGTGTGTGTGAAAGAGAGATTACTATTAGTCCTTTCCTTTGAATAATCTTTTGGAACGATTCTATTGATCCTTTCCTTGGAATAGAATTATTTTGTGCAATTATATTGGCGTAATCTGAAAAATAGAATCATTTGGAAAAATTCTATTACTCATTTCCTTTGAATAAAATTCTTTTGAAAGATTCTATTGCTCCTTTCCTTACAATAGAATCCTTTGGAAAACTTTTATTGCTACTTTCCTTAGAAAAGAATTTCTGGAAATATTCTTTGCTCCTTTTCTCAGAATATAATAATTTGGAAAGATTGTTTTGCTCGAGAAGATCAAAACTGGTTAGAAGTCACGAATGGAGGACTGCAGGTTGCAAGATGGAGTTGTGCCCTGCGAGGTTTAAACGAATTCTCATTTTTAATTTCGATACATTCTTGTCAACAGTAAAAATTAAAGCACAAAACTAAAGTCTAAACTTTCAAGGGAACAAGTAACTGAAAAGTGTGTATTTTTTAAATTTAACCTCATAATTCAAATGTTGAAAACGATATTAAAAGATATTTTTGGTGCTTACACACTGATAAGAACAAATAGTTCGCAGCACATGTGGACTAATATTGAGTTGTTTTATATCCTCCTTTAGAAAGGTGTTTATGTACTCTGCTTGGTTGGTATAGCTAAAATGATGATAGCGAAAGCAATTTGCTTGGAGTCATAACTTTTTATTTGTGTCACGATCCTTCTATCTTAACGACTACTGGAATTTCCAGATCTTCTGCAGTTCTTATCGTTTAATGCTCCTAAAGTAGAGACAAGATTTACCGTTATTGAAACTCAAATATTAATCGTGTAAAATATTCGAGGAAACGATAGCTCGAGCGGTATATGCGAATTTCTCAATTTAACTCTTAGGAGATCACTATGCTCAAAAGGCCACGGTAGCCAAGTTGGAAGAGTAACGGATTAACAAACGGAAGGTTGCAAGTTCGAAACTCGGTATGCGGGGCTGGTGCACTTTACATCTGTCGGAGTCTCAAATGTCCTCATGTTGGCGTGATGTGGAATTTTGGAGAGTGGGGACCAGCTCAGGTGTTGACCACGACATCTGAACGTGGTTCAAAACAATGAGGTGTTGTCCACGGAAACTTGATTTTGCTTTGGAGTACGAAACAACAACGTATTTTTTACCTAGTTGTAAATGTGATTGAAGGATTAGCCAAATTAAAAATAACTAATAATCACTAAGGAAGAATCTATATAAATAAGAATGGAGTGTTTCTTTATGCATCGAATATTTTCGATTCATTTCAAGTTTTCTATCCGCTTTGGGTCCTTCTGATGCAAAATCCGTCTCTTGCGCATTTGTTGTCTGTTTGTCTGTCCATCTGTCTGTCTGTATGTGTGTGGCCGTGCCATGTTTTCTATCTGTTTTGGACCCTTCTGACGCAAAATCCGTCTCTTGCGCGTTAGTTATCTGTCTGTCTGTCCATCTGTCTGTATGTGCGTGTCCGTGCTACGTCCAAACGGTTGAATATATTTTCATGAAACTGCATACTGTGGGTACTTACATTCATTTAGTGACTGAACTTGGTCTATCTGTCTGTCTTCCCGTTCTATGTTTGATTTTGCGTTTGCGTGTTTGTACATGTATCACATATAGTTTATTCTAAACATTTTAATGCAATCTCTTATATTTGATAAACCATATTTTAGTGTAGTGAATGCATTACATTAAATTCCTTTGCTTACGTATTTAAGCAAGTTTCATGTTAAAACATCTAAGTAACTCTACTTATATCAACCATAATTTGGTAGTTTTGGAGAAGCTGGGATGCATATTGAGCATTGCAATTACTTAAATTGTTTTACCAGTACTGCTGGAAAAATCAATTATTTTTTTAAACTATTTTTTGCAGAATTTTAATTAAAATACTTTTTATTTTGAGCCTTATTTTTTTTTGCAAAATATAAACTATTTCCGAACATTTGGGACTTACGGTATTTTGCAACGAAGCGGAAACTCGTGTTTGTTTGCCACGGACAGTGATATTTTTTCGCCCCGAATAAATTTCGTATTTTGAAATTCTATCTAATTTTTAGTTATAAGTTGTGGCAACTGTGTGAGATTAAGATATAAAAATATCTGTTTTAAATGTTTATTATTTTACTAAATTGTAATTCTTTTTCATCACACTTAACACCTCCGCAAAGTATTCTGTTTTTAGCGGTATGTAAGTTAGAATAAAGTAAATTTTAAGTGGATTTTTGTCATTATTGGAAGAACGCTAATGTTAAAAACATCCGAACTAGGAATTTTGAAATATTACAAATTCTTTGTCATAGCGACAGATGGCCAAGGTGGCTTATTTTACGAATTGAAGCTATATTTAAACAACGTATATAGGGAAGTTTGTTTAAAACAATGATTTTCTTTAGAAGAAAAGCTGTAAAAATGATTTATCATTTAAAAGAAATGGTAATAGGTTAACTTTGCTTTATCACTACTGAATATATTAAATTTTGAAACAAGTTCTTTTTTTTATTGCACGTGCCACGAAACGGAATTTTCAAGAAAAATGTATTTGCTTTTAACACAACTTTGGCGATAAATATATTATCAAATTAGTCATATTTTCCTTAATGGTAGCGAAATTCGAAGAGTGCCACAAATAAAAATATATTGGCAGGTAAATTATGTGAGATAGCATCTACAGTGGATTCGTCATTTTTACGAATTGAATTGCGCAATTTTATAGGAATATAACTTAAGAAAGAGAATTCCTAATCCTCCCTCAAAATCGACTTTTGTAGCAGTTACCTTAGTGTCTCACCTTTCGCCAATTTGTGCCTTTAGCAGGGGTGCGGTATATATCAAATGCATTACATGGATGGATTTGCGTATATAGAATTTGTGTCCAAAGTAGGTTACAGAAATTATAAAAATGTCGAAAAGGTGTTAAAATTATTTTACTCACACTTAAATGATTTAGAATTTTTCTACGAAAGAGGAAAGTGATTATTTTCTGGTAACTTTTAATATATAGTTAACCAATTCAGCTAGGTCGGGAAATTTTGCTAGTACTTTGCTAAAATTAAAAATAGATGTATCTACTCGATCAAAACTTGCAGTTTATATGGTTAAAATTGAACTTTTCTTGATTTTATGGTTGCAAGTCATTTATAATATAATAATCTATGGAATCAACTACATCATTCTCAATCAAAAGTTTAATCTATACATTATTGATACATAAAGTTAATAATCTGAATATAATTTTATATATGACTTTAAATTCTCCATTTAAATTATTATTTAAAATCTCTTCACCAGGAATAGGTTATTAAAAGTATGATATATACAAGTCTCAAAACTTCAGGGAATTAGCATTGAAGTCAGCAGTTGGGAACATAATTCCATACTGCACCCAAAAATATAAACATCTTTATCGTGTAGGTATAAAAAATACAGTGCTGAAATTCATGCAGTTATTCAGTGCTTAAAAATTTTGAATTATCCATAGTTCATGTTATCCGAATTAAAGAAACCCATTACTTCAACAATAAAACAAAATATTAATGATAAAATATTTACCATACTGTACAATTCTTCGTTCACAGATAAATGGTATTTGTCACAAAGATTATGCACATAATTCTTAATTACACAGTTAATTCTTCATTAAACAGAATACATGTTATTGCATATTTCCTGATTACGCAATTTTCGTCTTTCAATAATTCTGTTATTCATTTTTGTGTTTTGTGTTATTCGTGACATTCTTTAAGAAAATCTTGAAACAGGTCAACGCTGTTTAATTGAGCAGATGAATTTTCACTGCCTAACAAAAAGTGGTGAGCAAATTCCGAAGAAGGCACGTTTATTCCTTTGTCTTCTACAGAATCTTAATTTATTCTTTCTTCTTCGCTCTCTTCCACGAATAAATCTTCTACAATTTAGGAGACACTTAATGTTTCTGATAGTACAATTTAAAATAATCCGTTTGCCCTAAAGTTCCGAAAATTTGTTCTTAAACGAATTTTCTTAATCTTCCGAATTCTTAAACGAATGAGTTCGTTCTAAACGAGTTCGTTCTAAACGAGTTCGTTTTAGTGAGGTTTGACTGTAGAAGCATTAGTAGCATAAATTTTTAAAAATAATACCAGTCTTCTTAAACCTATAGACGTGAAATATAAGTAGACTGAGAATCGCTATTGAGAAGGGCTTCAAAGAGTAGGACCAACATGTCGTTACGTTTTAACATTGTTAACCATGCGAATGTGCCTACTACTGAATATTTCTTGAATTTGTGATACTTTTTAATGTTTTTAGCTATTTGAGCTGTTATAAAATTAGCTGAAGTTCTCGTTGGGATGAACTTTAAATAACATTATGTACAAAAAAACCTTAAATGAAGGATAAATAAATTATAGTGAATACATTGATCTCAGGCCCGGAGTCCAGACATGGCCCTCCGAACAGGTTTAACCGACCCTCGAGCCCAATACGGATATGTCTACCCAGCTCGCAGACTAGATACGGCCCACTAAATATTTTTATCAGGCCCGCAGACCAGGCCAGGCCCTTCAAATCAGTTTAACCAACCCGCAGTTCAGATACGGTCCTACTGACAGATTTACCCGGATTGCGTACCAGATACGGCCCTTTAAATTTTTATCAGGACGACAGTTCAGATACGATTCTACGGACAGATTTACTCGACCCACAATCCATATACGTTCCACTAAATATTTTTATTAGGTCAGCAGATCAGATTCTCCGGACAGATTTACTCGACCCACAATCCATATACGGTCCACCAAATATTTTTATTAGGTCAGCAGACCAGATACCGGAAAGGTTTACCCTTCTTACTGTCCAGATATGGCCCTCAGGACAGTTTTACCTAGCCCGCAATCCAAATACAGTCCTTCAAATATTTTTTATCGGGCCCGGCACTCTGAATCGGTTTAACCAGCCTGCAGTCCAGGTACGATCCTCCGCACAGGTTTTCTAGGCCCACAGTCGAAATCGGCCTTGTAGTAGTGCTAGTTTTATTTATCACTCGACTGTTACCGTTTGCTATTTGTATATTAAGAGAACATATCAAAGGGGATAGAGGATGTTCACAAGTATTTGTCACTGGTTGAAATTTGGTAAAGGTTGTCCTTAAACCTGACGTTCTTTAGTTAATTGAATACATTAAATATTTTTCTTTAACACTGTATTATGTGTAGGGGAAATTATCATAAAGATTTAGTACCAAAAAATAATTCAAACTTCCTTTTTTAAATTTAATAAGGTTAACACGAGTTGGAATAAATTGAAAAATGCACATGTTTGGAAATGACAGCTTCAATAAATATTTTACTGATGCATACAATAAAAATGGTGAAAACAGATAAGAAGTTTGCGTGCTCCAATCACGTCCGGGTCACCACTGAAAACTTTCATTTATATTATGGATCCTTAATCACTTATGTCGTCGTAAACACAAATTTATTTTAAGACAATCACGCATAAAAATATTATTATCATGAAAAGTTTACATATGATCTTTACAAGATGGAAGGTAACTTTTTTTAACCACATACATGAAGTTAGCTATTATACCCAATTTTAGATTTCTGATTCATAAACTAAATAAGTTACACCTGTGTGTCTATATCTGCATTTTAAATTTATCGAAGTGATCATGTAAGTAACTTGACAATTTTTATGATTTTAAGTATAATTTGTATTACTTATATAATTTGTATTACTTATTGTGTGCGTGTGTGGAATCAATATTTTATAAATACGGAAAATAAATAAGAAACAGTAAACATAAACTTTAGTGTCACATTCATCACATTTTAAATCCACTGAATAAAATTCATATAGAAACATATAGCCATTTACTGACCCTTAAATATTGTGGTTTTATAACAAGCAGATGCTTTTAGAAAAGGAACTTTTCCAACTGCGCGGATTGTTTGGAATTAGTACGAAAGTTTTTGTTCTCTGATTATTTGCTTTTACACAATTTGGTATATTGTATGCTTCATTAAGAATAAAAATACCTCAAAACAGGTAGACAGTATTTCAATTTTCGTTCAAGTACTGTTTTAGTTTTCACATAAGAGAATGGCACTTTGTTTTTTGTCTTTCCAGTAGAAAGATATAGATTCAAGGGAAATTATTTGAAAGTAAAGCTCTTTCGTCAAATGCAATCTTTTAATAAAAGATTTTACATGCATTTTTTATACATGAGCAAAAAGGTTCCTTAAAGCACATAAATGTGATTCACATTTATAATACCGTATACGAAACACTTTAATTCTATTTTTAACAAATCAATTTTATTTAATATAATTCTTAAAATTTTCAAAATTTATTTTTTATTTTGATTATTGTTCTTGTGTAATTCCACAGTGGATGGATACAGAACAATTTTGTTCAGCAAAAAATAACAATTTAAAAGTACGCAATGTCATGTTATCAATTAATGACTTTTCTATCGTATAAGACAGGAGAGAAATAGTGGGCCTAGTAGGCGCCAAAAAATCATCGCCAAGGCAGATAGAGATTTCACACGTTTTTAAAGTTCGGCTTATAATTTTTAATATTTTAAGATATATTTAATATAGATGTACAGTTTACAATAGCAAACATGCTCGAACATTAGTTATTTTATTTTAAACATTATTTTAAGAATATATTGATTGCAAATCTATGAAATCTTTCCTTATAGAACGGGAAATGTCCGAGGTTGTATTTATTAATTCCACAATTAGAACATCTATTTTTTATTGCTCAACTTCAAAATGTAATGTTTTCACCTTAGATAAATTTGGAATTACATCCATATACACAGCAGGATAGAACCATGTTAGCTTTCACCTCCATTGCATTTGCTATGGAAGAAGGAATGCGCAAACTATACGCACGTTGGAGATAAAAGTCTAAGGATCACGTTACTACTGGTTTTGGTCACATGATCATGGGGACATAAAAAGGTTTCCATAGCTCTACTTTTATATCTCCTCTATGCTTAAATCCAATTTTAGTAACTCAGATACAAAATCAATCGGATAAAGCACAGAATGTGCAAATTAATCATGAAACGAATGTTGAAGATCTCGCCAAGAAATTTAAATTTTAAAATAAAAAAAACCTAGATATTTTAATAAGGTTTTCAGACAAACTAGTAGCCACAGATTCCGATGTTTTCTTTTATGTTTGCCACGGCTTGTCGCAAAAACTTCGAAATTACATTCCTCTCGGAAAATTTTCTGACGTCTAAAAATTTGTATTTAAACAGGGGAGTTGAGACAAAAGTTTAGGAAACTGAATTAAAATCTATATTTATATTGGTTTTAAAGAAACAGACAGGTTAACCAAACGGTGACTATGAAATCCCATCTGCGATCCAATACTGAATCACGTGAACCACAGATTGAAAACAACTGTAAGCGATCAATCTTGGCTATAAAGCTACGATAGCCACTAACCTTGATATTACTCTCAATTAACCATCGCCGATTTATTCTGGTTCTTTCTGCTTCATTTATGTCGTTTTCAGGACTTTTTAGAGTCAATGTATGAATCGTGGTCCATAGGAAATTTTGACTTCCTATAACATTACTTTGTTTTAGGATGTTTGATATATATGCTATTACTACAAAATTGATCTGCTTTGGTTTTTATCGGTGCAAAAACGATTCATAAGTAGAATCTCTCCTATAAAAATATGTCTTTAAAATATCGGACTTGAAAACACAAGAATTCATAAATGTGGATCAGGCATATTTTGTTTGTACTAAAACGTAGAGGATATGATTTTTTGTGTGGAATTTTTGTATTCTAGAATGAAATGTCTCCTATAGATTTTGAATATTTGATTGAATAAATATAGATATGAATTAGGTTTTTTGCTTTGAGCAGTTGTTTCCCATACTATTTACAAAACTATATTGCTGTATATCTAGTTAATATCAACATAAATATTTTATGGTTAGAGCATTCTAAGGCAAACTGTGAATTGTGTCAAACACAAAAATATCTTTTAGGCTACCATGAATGATCATCGACCTCCTAATAAAATAGAAAAAGCACATGGACGGAGACTCTGTTGTAGGATGTCAGAAGGAAGGAAGAAACTATTAAGGAAGCGTAGACTATTGTTTTCAATCACGTTGGATAATTACTTGAACAAATCAATAATTTGTCTCACATTAGGATTCATGTTTCTTCCCACAACCTTGACAGGCGAATATCATATATCAACCACGAATATCATAGCCACACATGTTATCAGTTGCAATGCAATATGTAGCTAATTGTTTGTTTACTGTTGGATCAAAAGGGACGGTAAGGATAATGAGAGAAGGCGAGATTAAAGAGTGAGCTTTTTCTATTCAAAAATGATATTTATTTATTTACAAACTATGACACCAAGTTACGTAAACATACCCCAACAAAAAGCTGAACTTCATTGGACTCAAGCGATAGAAATGCTACCTTTAAAAGAAATTTCAAAATTCAATTCAGTTTATAAGGGACACTCATATTATACCAAGTGATAAAATCACATGTCATTTTTTCAGCAAAGAAACAAGCTCCAACGACTAAGAAACTTAATATTGATCTTTTCCTTCAGTGGGAGTCATGGTCTGGGCAGGTATCATGCTGGACGGCCGCACAGACCTCCACTTTCTTTGATACGGGGTCTGTTACCGGTCAAAGATACAGAGACGAAGTCCTTGAGCCTACCGTTTCGAGGTGCTGTCGGTCATGGTTTCATATTCATGGATGATAACGCGCCTCCTCACGGTGCAGCCCTGGTCGACGACTTCCTTCAAAGTGAAGATATCCACCGCATGCAGTGGCCTGCCAACTCTCCTGATCTGAATCCTATAGAGCATGTGTGGGATATGCTCGGAAGACATATTGCAGCCCTCCGCCACCCACCAAGCTCCGTTCCGGAATTGAAAACTGCTTTCCGTGAGGCTTAGAACTCTTTGAGCACACAACTCATCCATACCCTCATCGAAAGTATGGGAAATCGTTGTGCAGCATGCGTGACTACCAGAGGTTCTCACACACCGTATTAAAATTCAGCATCACATTGTTTTAATCATTCTGTTTCACTAAAGTTGACACTCGTATTGTGAACCTTTTTCTTTCAACCCTTTTGGATAATAAAAATCATTATCCTTGTTTTGCATTTTCTTCTATAACTCTATTACACCCGCATACCGCGTTTCCTTCCATTCCGATGTAGATTTTCTGAAGTATTAACATAAACAGCAATTATGCTTAACTTTTGGACATGAGTGTACTTATACCGTCAATTTGATTATGTGTCACCATGTCAGATGGATTTTGCATGATCGCACCTGTGACCAATATTTGCTTAAATATTTATGGGTTTCTAATTCATTGGTCAGTGTTTATATCATAAAAGTCTAAATATATCTCCATAAATTTTTGTGTTCAGTAAAATATATTCTGACTTAGTGAATGAGTTATTCAACGTTATATCCTTGCATTTTTGTGAACTTTTCATTCTAAACGACTGAATATCAATACCACTTATACTAGAATCAGCCTTAACTTTCGGCAGTGTTGGAGAATCTGAGATGTAAGCAACCGCCAGGAAAATGGAGTGCAAGTCAAATATTCACACACACACATACACACATACACATACACACATACACTTAAGACACAAACAACTTTAATGATCTACAACTCTCTACAAATGTGCTTTAGAAAAGTGCATATAAACTGTGTCAGAAAAAATAAGGAAAGGAAAAACGAATTTTTAGATTTTCATTAATTATTTTTATATCACGCAGTTGTATCAACCCTTGTAGCCCAGGTGGAAGAGTAACGGATTAGTAACAGCAGTTTTGCGAGTTCGAAACTCGATTCAACCGACCGAAGATCATCTTGTACGCGGGGCTGATGGATGTTAAATCTGTCATGGCCTCAAATATCCTCTCGTTGATAGGTAGGTATTTTAATTAACGTCGTACTGGAGCAACACAGCGGGCTATTTGAGACGGTCCCGAATCAATCCCAAAAGCAATAATCCAAGGACAACACCACGTAATTTTGAACCACGGTCAGATGACAAAACAATTCCTGAGCTGGCACCCTACTCTCTAAACTTCCACACAACGCCAACGCAAGGACATTTGAGGACACGACAGATTCAAAGTGCACCAGCTCCCTTTGTACACGACGGTCTTTGATTGGATTCGAGCCCTCCGATTGCTAGGCCGTTACTTTTCCAACCGAGCTACGACGGCACCGTCCTCACGTTGGTGCGGTGTGGAAGTTTGGAGAGTGAAGTGCCCGCTCAGGGGTGTTGACCTCGTCATCTGACCCTGGTTCAAAATTATGAGGCCTTGTCATTGGATCTTCCCTTCGGGATTGATTCCGGACTGTCGCCAATAGCCCGTTGTATTACTCTAGTGGGACGTTAATTAACTACGTACGTACATTAACCCGCGTCCCACAAGAATGCACTGGCATGCCGCACGGATGGTGAAACGGCTTAAATTGAGCACGATTTCAACTGTTTAATTTTAAACTTTGGATAAATGTGTTCATACACATAACTTCAAGTTATTTCCTCATAAGTAATTGTTTATTTTTTACAAAGCATCATAAATAAATAGATCCAAAAATAATTTTTAAAGAGTCACCTTTAGAGCAAAAGGTGTAACTTATTACTATCATTGTTTTTGTAAATGAATGAAAAATATGTCATATTTTTTGGATTGCCGTAGAATCTATATATTAATACGTGATGAAAAAACTTTGTACCCCTTTTTAAGCACATTGCGCGCACGGAGGAGTATGAGATTTGGTATAATTTGCCACCACATAAGTTAGTATTGAAAGTTAATTGCATCGTTTTGCTGATCAGAAACTTAAATACAAAGGAAGCATTAGTCAATGGAACAAGAATGCGCATCAAATGTATGCATCGTAATACTATTGATTGCGAAGTTTTAACTGGAACCTCACGCAATAAGAGAATTTTGATTCCACGTATAAATTTTACATATTCCTGAACTATTTTACCATTTAACTTTCAAAGAACTCAATTTCTAATTATACCTGTATTTGCGATGACAATAAATAAGTCTCAAGGACAAACATTCGAAAAAATTGGAATTTTATTGAGGCAGCCAGTTTTTACACATGGTCAATTGTACGTCACAGTAAGTAGAGTTCGATCATTCGATGGTTTGAGATTTTATGTTTCGGAATATAACGGTCAAGGGCATTTAGCAAACGATGAAAGAGTTTTTACAAAAAACATCGTCTACACAGAAGTTTTGAATCATTAAATTCATTGTCGAACTATTTCAAGTTCAATGGACAACATTTATTTTTTTAACCACTTGGTTTTTTTTGTTTCAATAAAAAATATATAAAAAAATACGAAGCACGTATTCCTTATTTCATTTTTCATTTTTTGGATTTATTTTTTATTTAAATTTGATATAATTTGAAAAAGATAGACAAATTAACTGTGTAGCCTTGGCGAAACCTGTGGCCAGTATAGCAATAAAAAAAACCCAAGAAAATGTCAAACAACGCGTTATTGTTTTTTAGATATGGCTTAACCAAGCTATACCGCATTTTTCCTATGACGTATTTGTACATGCTCGCAGCTTACGTAATAGAACAAAATTCAAAAAAATTATATGCAATGAATATAGAGGTATACTCTTTGACAAAAGAACCTTATTAACGTTCAAACTTAAAAATTAAATGAATTATGGTCGAATTTCGACCACTGGGCGACCACTAGTTTTAGTAATTAGGTATGTTTGCCACGTGATGTAAAAGCTTGGAAATCTCTGATCTAATGAGTGGAATTCGTTTTGGTGCATGCGACAAAATAACTATACTGGCAACCAGTATAAACTTAAGCAGTTTCGTCTTTTACTTAATATTTAATTTAATAATAAATCCTTGCGATGAATTTATTGATTTTATTACTTTAAAAAGCAAATAAGTGGATAATAAAAATTAATTACTTATGGATGCAGTGAAATGTGTAGAAAAGATATGCAAATTGATGTCTTTGAAATGAATTACAAAATAAATCTCACGTAATAATTCCGACTGGCGACTAAAATAAACTGCCAAAAAATACAAAAAGGACTGAAACAGCATTTGCAATGTGCATGAAGAATAATCACACTATCAAATCTAGAGAACTCTATTAATGTAGAATTACATCAGAAAAGTCATAAATTAGAAATTGGTAAAGCCCCATCTAGTGGCGATAGATGTGGATATAAGGCGTGGCATGGAGTCAAAGGAATCCTTATGTTATTCTGTGACAAATTATGCCAAGAATTCTGCAACGGCAGCTTCAAATCCCAAATATTCCTTAGCGTTGCAATTGACGGCAAACATATCCATATGTGCTCAATGGGAGGCAGATCTGGGTATCTGGCAGGGCAAGGAAAGGTTTCAACACCAATAAGGCACTCCTTGGAGAGGGAAAAGAGGGTGGGTGGGCATTGTCATGCTGGTAAATAGTTTCTTGGATACGTGACAAAACAAAGGAACAGTTCACAGTACCTGCTGGACGTATCGCTGTATCAAACCGCCTTGTCCGGCTGTATTAAGTGATGGGTATACACGATACAACATATACTCACATCGTACATCGTCATGTATCGACGCCAGGGAGTTTTTACAGTTTAGAAATTTATTACATTTCTGATGTATTTTTATTGTTAATGTGGTGTCTGTCAGTCGCATTACAAATCAAGCAACCGCTTTAAACAGCAACTATACCAAATCATAATCACAGGAATGAACTCAATGGACATGAAAATATGTGGTCCTAATAGGAAAAATTTCTTAAAAATCGTAATATTCAGAGCACAGAACAAGAATTTTTCTGAGGGAAATGGGGAAAAATATTCAGAAAAACAACAGAAACTCTTTAATTCAGTGTTTCTAGGTTTAGAGTCTGTTCGACGCGCACAAAAACATATGTAACAAAACTTTATTTCAACTTTGAGACAGAATTTGATAAATTTGATATTTAAAATATATTTTAAAACATGGCAAACACAGGGAATTATTTTTTAGCTTTAACCTAAAAACTTCATCAGGCAGTTTTGGACCGCTGAACGTTGTTTTTATTGCATTCTTTTTACAACTCGACGATCCTCCGCATTATAGAAACATATTCAGAGGCTTTTCTTCGCATTTCTCTCAATTTTATTTATTTTTAAATATGTAGACTTCAAATCCATTAGGTGGGTTCTATAAGTAATTTTATTTATAATTTGATTTTTTTTCTCAGATTATAATGAAATTTAATGAAGCTACAGATATCAGTGTGGTACAAAGAACTATCGTATGTGATGTTATTCAGTCAAGCTAAATGTAGGTAGCAATAGTGTTTCTGAGTCGGAGCATGTTTCCTGTATGCATTCTGAAAGTGATGTTATTTGTCTTTTTCTTCGAACACGATTTTAGTACATCGACAATAAAAACTACAAAGAATGAATCCCGAATTGATTTCTGATAGTTGATTTCCCCACCCCCAAATGCCAAGTAGATTAAACTCGAAACAACACCAAAACAGTCATAAGCTATACTCAAGGTAACCCTGATATGGTATCATGCGAGAACATTTGAGTAGTGGAAGTAAATTCTTCGCTTTCTGTCTGGTTTGTTTGTTCACGCTGAAATTTCCTCTTGCATGTTGTTGCCTATGTATGCTAATAACTTTTGTATTTTAGAACTGAAAAGAAATTTTTCTAAAGCGTATTTTATTTAGTAAAACGGCTCGGTCGGTTTGGTGAACTGGCAGATATGATAGTGATTTTTAATCTCTAAAGGCGTCATGAGATTTCCTAGTAGTGTAGCCTTCCTTTTACCTCACAACAAACTAAATGACTAAACAACCAAATCTGTTGGGTGAAAGAATCCATGGATTCTTCAACCTTTAGAAAGATTCTATTATTCATTTCCAGAGAATAGAATACTTTGGAAATATTCTATTGCTCATTTCCTTAGACTAGAAATTTATGGAAATAGTCTCTTGCTCTTTTCCTTAGAATATAGGACCGCGTTGGCCCGTTTGGAAGAGTAACAGATTAGCAACCGGAGGGTTGCGAGTTCGAATCCAACTAAACACCTTCGTGTACAAAGGGGGCTGGTACACGTTAAATCTATCGTGGCCTCAAATGTCCTCACGTTGGCGTAGTGTGGAAGTTTGGAGAGTGGGGTGCCAGCGCAGGTGTTGCCTCGTCATCTGACCATGGTTCAAAATTACGTGGGGTTGTCCTTGGATCTTTCATTTTGGGATTGATCCCGGACAGTCACCAATAGCCCGTTGTGTTGCTCCAGTGTGGCGTTAATTAAAATACCTACCTACTTTAGAATATAATCCGTTGAAGGATTAAATTGGCCAAGAACAGTGGTTCTTAACCTGGGGTGTGTGCACCCCTGGGGGTACAATTCTGGTGTACGTAGTTAGAACCTTATACACAGCTGGCAAAAGCAGCATTGTAGACGCTTTTACCATTTACCACCACCTACCTGTGTGAAATGGGATTTTATCACTTTTTCACATAAAAATAAAAGCCAGAAATCGCTTAAATGCAAGTGATGACTTAACGCGTGGCTCTTTCAAAAAAGGAGCCTAGCTTCAAAAGTATTATCATGAAAAACAACAACGTAGAAATTGAAAATTGAGATATTGTTTTTACATATGTAAATGAATGTGTGTGTTTTAATAAATAAATTATCTTGCAATATAGAAGTAATTTCCTAAATAAAAAAAATAGAAACACATTTTTCAAAGGGGTGCTAGAATTTATTTTTAGATTCAAAGGGGTGCCGATCACTAAAAGAGTTAAGAACCACTGGCCAAGAAAGTCAAAACTAGTTAGAAGGCGTGCAGGAAAGACTGCAGGTTGCAGGATGGAATTATGCGTATGAACCCCTTAGAGGTTTAAGTATGAATGACTGGTTACTCAGGATAATTCGCAGGCGATGAGGATACCTGAAATTCTCCTTAATAATGACTGGCTTCGAAAGAATCGAATAATTTGTTCCGGGAAGAGATGAGGTGTATTACTCGTATTTACCACAGTTAAAACATTTCTTTGAAGTAAATGATAAGAAAGTGTATATTGTATTTCTTTTGTGGGCTCTAGCCTCGATTTTCTTATGCTCTGGTTTTCGTATGCTCTGTCCCGGATATTTTGGGCTTTTTCTATTCATTTTGACTCATTCTTTCTTGTTAACGGTAGGCTTGAACTTTCTATAAGTTAAGATATTGGGACATTTCGGAAATTTTCACAAAATTCTCAAATATTTCACAATTTCTCACACCTCAAATCAAGTTTTCTCACAAATATTATTACAGATATCGATAGATCTTGCATAGACGAAATGAATGACAACTCGCGGTACGGGATATCAAGTCGCGGTCCCGAGTTATACTAATTTTACGGCTCCCTCGACGAGAGTAGATTTTACAACAAATTGAAGACGCAAGAGTTACTCACTATTGCGTCATCTGACATTGAGCACTATTTCGGTAGACTCTTTGGACCTTCCTCTCTTCAATTCAGTTATACTATTTTTGCTAGCTTTTACAGTTTTCAAATTATTGAAGGAAGTCTGGTGTACACCTTTTTGGGACACACGGATTTTTATCGAGGGACTCAGTAATGCAATGAAACGACAGACGTATTATACGTCAAAATGTAATTACCTATACCTTTTCGCACCAAAGTGGCCATTAAAAAAATCTTGTTGAACAATTTATTTCTTTTCCTTTTTTTATAAAAATAATACTCAAAAGTATTTTTACGGGTATTGTTGAAAATTATTTGTGAACACAATTGTCAAAAGTTCAGAACTCAACTGTTGAAGCCAAATTAATCTTACATATTTAAACTGTTTCCCCGTCTGTATCTTTGGTTGGATTCGAACTCTCGCAACCCTTCGGGCGCTAACCCGTTACTCTTCCAACCGGCCATCCTTAAGGCAGACTGCACGATGTGTCATAGCAATCTAGGAGGAAAAAACTATTGCTCTGGTTTTTGGGTTGTTTTAAGAGGCTGTGAGTGATAATTACTGATTTGAATACATATTTATAAATTTTTAGTCAGTATTTGAATGCAAAATATGATAAAAACAAAGGAAATTCGCCAACTTGCACCATTTATAGATATACTTAAATGCTATACGTTTTTGTGCAATTTTATACTAATGCACAGGTGAATAATGATCAGATATACCTAAAACAATTTTGCTTTATTATGAAGTAGATCTATGTAATATGGAAAAACTAAAAGAAAATATTTATCTGAAAAATATTTGCAAGATTATTAACTCGAAATCACAACTGCCCAAATAATCTATTGATGTATTTTAGTCAAGTGGTAGTTCTTTCCAACAAGTTCAACCTTTTTAGAAACATTTGGATGCGTTAAATCAGGCCTAACTCGTAAACTTGCAATGAGTGGATATGAGGTGTAAAATTTATTTATTGCCATATATTCTCTTATTCTTTTCTTATTGTGTTCAATACTCTTTCAACTAATTGAAAGAACATAAAACAAAATAATATTCTTTCCATGAACCAGTATTTTATGTGTCGTTACAGCATTGAATACCAAGAATATTTTCTGGTATTTTGTACTTGCTTCGTGTACTCAGCAAACTCATCTAGGCTTATCTGGAAACACGAATCTAAACATTCTAATATGGCAGGGTAATGTTTCATTAATTCTTTATTAACCCCAGTTATTTCAGCAGATCTTTCAGCATTTCTAAAACATCTGCGAGTGGTATTATTATTCCCTGTTCGATGCTAGGATCATTTATCAAAGCTTTAAATTTATCTTGCTCATTATTAACTTCCATTTGAGTTAAATGTACTAATTCCTTGTCAAAAAGAAATTTGATGAAACGCAGTGTTTTGTTGAAGATGGTTTAGGATTTTCCCAAATGATATGTTTACCCTTGTGCAAGCATAGATTTGCAAAGGTGCTATAGAAACACACACTAAACAAACTTTGCTGATAAATGTTCTTCAGAAAACAAATTGTTGATATCTATTCCTTTCATCGCCATCACAACCCCACTTTGTAATTATGTTTGTGGTTATATATCTTTTGACAAAACCCAAGTCTCAAGAATTTCTTGAATTGCCCATAACAGTATAACAGAGCGGTTGATGAGTGACTAGCTGTGCTTCAGCTGAAGTTTCCGTGATAATGCTTCCAGAAGGGTAACAATCGTTTAGTATATTTGACTTTATTATACGGAGTATATGAATCAGAGTTAATGTCCTTTACGTTATTGATAAATACTTTTGTATATTGGTGCATAGAAAGATTTGCATCAACTGTAGCGCAAGCACTTGATTTGAAGAAAATTTTACTGACTCTTTAATAAGGTAGATAGGTAGTCAATTAACGCCGCACTGGAGCGACACAATGGGCTATTGGCGATGGTCCGGGATCAATCCCAAATTGAAAGCTTCGAGGACAACACCTCAAAATTTTGAACCACAGTCAGATGACGAGGTCAACACCTGAGCTGGCATTCCACTCTCTAAACTTCCACACCACGCCAACGACTTTTTAATGCAAGGCACGAGCCATTTTCATAATTGCACCTCTTCTGGAAAAGCAATAGATGTATCTCACGATTGAAGTAGAATATCTTTTCCCTGTCTTGGTAATTTACTTCATTTGCCATCAGCAATTCTTTTTAACTAGTTGTTTCTACAAGGTTTGCAACTCTTCGTTTTTTAGACTTGGAACTACAGGCCTGAAAATCTTTTTGAGGCTTTCCAGGCCTGTTTTTCAAATCATTTTGTGAATTACTCGGTAGATCTTGAATCACAGATTGAGAAAACGAAAGACTTCCTTAAAGTCAAAATGAATTATTTCTCAGGAATAATTCTCTGCGCCTGCTCGTTTTACTCCTCTTTTGATAAATTATTTCGCAGTGAATTCGAGAATATCACTTTAATACTATTTAAAACATTCAAAACAGTACCTGGTAACAAATGTCCGCCCATTTCTTAAAAATATATTTTATAATAGCCTCAATTTTTGTTTTCTTCGCATTTATCACCCAAATGTAAAAAGGGGACATGCAAAACATTTCCATAGTTATTCTCAAATTTAAGAAAAATCTATCAGTTGCGCAAACTTTCGCTAGAAGTTTTTTGTTTTGCACACACCACATGAGTCAGGCTAGAAAGATTAATACATTAGAACGGTCATAAATTTTATAGCCGACGGCAGAAGCAAGGAGAAAGTATTTCGCACTTCCTAGTAGTATTGGAACACCTGGCCTTCATATGCAGACTCGAAAATTTTGAGAGGTTGCATTGCATTACCTAGTGATTAGCGATGTCTTGTAAGAATTAAGGCAAAACCTAGAGAGAGGGATTTTCAGTGTTAAAAAAAGAACCAAAGATTTTTTACTTTAGATGTTCAAATGCTTTTACGTTATACACATCGGGATGACCTTGAAAAGCAGTTTCTCACCATTTTGTGATGTTAGGCGTTTAATCCAATTGGTACCGATCAAATATCGAACATCGATTCAATATTCATTCTATGGAATTTTTATCGGCGAAGTGATGAAATCGTATTCATGGAACAAACCAAATGACATGTTCGGAATATGTACAGGAATACGTACATGAACCAGGAATACTTAAACATAAGAAACACTATCACCACCAACATTTAGCTTGACAGAAAATGTCTCTCATAAGTGAGGAACTGATTTCTTCAAAAGTGTATGAAATAATTTTGAAATTCTAGAGGCAGACAACAAAAAGTGTTCTTGGTTGCCGATATTCGTTGTTAATGTAATTAGGAAAAGCGAAATTTCATAATCACAAAATTTTAAGTAAGTAATTTCAGACTTACGTTAGAAAACTATCAGTTGCACGGTTATAGAGTAGGAGCATATATAAGCAATTTTCTCGTCCTATTTATGTCCACTACCGTAAGAGCACCATATAAAATTTTTTACATATTATTTACTCAATTGATATTATTTATGGAATATGACATCGGTCAAATGACCGTCTCTGACTGCGTTACAAATAGACTCTTTTGACCCCATTTTCATCTACGTTTGGGCATATATCCGGGTTCATTTGTTCCATCTCTTCCCAAATCTTTTGCTTAAGCTGTTGAATCGTTGCCGGCTTGTTAGCGTAGACTCCTTCCTTTGGAAAGACGGAATTAATATTTTTTAATTTCAATTTCCTCTTAGTATATTATTCTTATGATGTTATTAATGCAACAAAATCTAATTTTTGCTGTGAATTGTAATAAATGCGTAGTACCAAATGGTACCGCTAGTCTTTTAAGAGAGAAAAATCATAGGGGGTACTATATATTTACCGGTTTGTAGACTGGAAAATGTTTCAAATTATAATTGTATAGTTTTGTATATACTTATACAGACAACAAACATCAAATTTAAGAATTATGTGGAAATAAATAATAATAATACAGTGTCCTAAAAGTTCCCGTACTGACGATTCGTGAATTTACTATACAAAAACTACAAACTTTAAAACAATTATTTTTATGCTAATAGTGAAAAGCACTTTTAACATAACGTAGGAAAAAAATTTGAACTCACATTTATAATAAATGTTCAAAATGTCCGCCCCTTTCTTGGAGGCAAAGCTGAAGTCGTTTGCGCATATTTTTAGAAACGCGTTTCAAGATGCTGGGAGGGACTTCTTGTATCCTTTGAGTAATGGCAATTTTAAGATCATCTATTGTTTGGGGATTATCTTCATAAACTTTGTAAATCAGGGGAACAAGGTGGTCAAAGATTTCTGGAGATGAGTCGATCGACAAAAAAATCTTGAAGCATGCCCAGGGTTCATAACTTGTATGGCAGGTTGCACCGTCTTGTTGGAACCAAGAATCTCGTTCATTCACTTCTAATAATGCAACAAATTGTTGGATGAGTTCCCTGTATACAGTGCCATCAACAGTTGACTGGAAAAACAGAAGCCCAACAATCCTTTTGCGTGATACGGCACACCAAACGCCAATTTTTTGAGAATATAAAGTTTTTTGCATTAATGAATGGGGATTTGTGGTCGCTAAAATGCGGGAGTTTTGCGCGTTCACATAACCGCTGTCGGCAAAATTCTTTACATCTTTCATATGATTTATATTCAAAGTAAGCCTCAAGCAGCGCAATTCTCTGAATGCGTGATAAACTCATTTTGCAATGAAGAACAAAATGACATGGAACTTTATTATCGCACAACTTGGGCGAGAAGAAAACCAAACGATAAAAATTAAAGAATCCATAAAATTATAAGCAGACGAAAAAATTCAATAATTAAAAAAAAACACAGGCAAATGATTTTTTTAAAGTTGGAGTACGGGAACTTTTAGGACACTGTATAATATCAAAATATTTTATTCTACAACAGAAAGAAATTTATTGTACAGAAAAAAATACTAACTATACTAGTCTAACTATCTAAGCTTTTATTTCATTCCATTACTAGTTTAGTGTGAAAGTCAACAAAGCAATTCACACAAAAGTATTGTATCATGCACTCGTATAATCCAAACACTGTTCTACCATGCAGTTCTAAAACAATTTCTGCTTCAGCATATAATTAGAGGAAGCAACTTGTACATTTTGTTGTTAGGATCAAGGTTAGTTTCAAGGGTTAAGGGGGGTGGGGTAGTCCTATAGGAAAAATCCTGCATGCTTATATCCAGGAAAAGGGAGTGCCAATCGACATCACTAGATTTTGACCTTATTCGGTCAGGAAATGCGACCTTGAGAATTCTCATGGTTGCACGAGCTGTATGATATGTTGCTCCTTCTGTTGAAACTACATGTGCTGTGTCGATCAATTTCATGCAGAATGAAATCTTGCAACATCATATCACAGTACTGTTCACAATTGACACTAACCGTATTTTCATTAGCATTCTCGAAAAAATGTTGCAATAATGCTTCCACTCCAAATTGCACACCAAGCAGTTATTCAATGGGGATGAAGAGATGGGTTCATGAACTGTCTTTGGTTTTTCATACTCAAAAGAGGCTGTTCTCTTTGTTTTACCTATCCACCGATGTCAAAATGAAAAGCGAAGACATTGAACAAATCACGTCGTTGAAAGAGTCCGTATGAGAGGCATTTTTTGCCAAGTCAGATGTAGGAGGCGGCAGTGTTTCTTGTAGGTATTCTGAACATGGTGTCAATTAGTTTGTTTTTTGAATACGATTTAAGCTCGTAATCCCTAAAAATTCCAAAGAATGGGTTCCGAATGATATATGATAGTTGATTGGCCAATTAATTATTAATTGCCAAACGGCGTCAAACTATATTTTAAGGTAACCCCGATATATGTCATGAGAGAGCATTAAGGTACATAAGTATGATTTTCACTTTCCATCTGGTTTGTTTGTGAACGCTGAAAATCTTTCTCATTTGCAGTGAGACCAGAGGAGGTTATTTGGTAGATGCCATATTCCACAAACAATGCCATTAATTGAGTAAGCAATATAATTTTTTTTATTAAAATCGTTTTATTAAAATCAGGGTTGGAATTCCGAGTCGGGGTTCCGTGTCGGAATTGCGGTTCCAATTTCTCATCTGTTGATTTTTCGGCGTTGTGAATGGCATTTGTTGGCGGTCCTCATGTAGTTTGCGGCGGGTTGTTATCGAGCTTAGGTCAATCAATGTGGGTAAGTTTGTTTTCTCCTTTTTAATTTTGTATTATACTTATCTTTGGTATGTGTCCTTGGTTGTCCCTGGTTTTGTTTTTCTAATTTTTGTTTTTCTAATTTGTATTTATTTTCTAATTTTGCCTTTCTTCTTATGGTGTTTGGAGGGGTGTGTGGGCTCTTTTGGTGTACTGCCGCTCACACGCAGAAAACACCATATTGTGTTGACTGGGTGGGGCTCCTCCCTGATGACGCCATCATCCACCAACACTTCATCATTTTTTTCTAAATTTTCTTAAATTATATATATATCCACCATTATATATATATATATATATATATATATATATATATATATATATATATATATATATATATATATATATATATAATGGTGGTGTAAACGCGTAAGTCATTTGGCTAGAGATTGTAAAACCAAGATAAACGAGTCAGACAAAGTAGTAATTTCATTTCGTATCCGAAGTCGTGACTAGGTATGCTGATAGAGAAATTTTTATGGTAGAAACGTCGCACTCAGGAAAAGAAGGTATATATTAAATATTGAAGGTCAAATACTGAAGGTTGATATATACTGGTGTTTGCGTATCTATATTTCAGAATATATTACCGAAGTAATCGCAAATTGTTTAATCTAAAATTAATGCCAAACGCAATACAATTCTCAACAAGGCAGCGTAACTGGCCGAGTAGTGTGAAAATTAACACAGCGATGCAGCCTAAATTCCAAATAAACTTCCGCTTATTTCACAATACGATATGTTACAGTATGTACAATCAGGGATTTGTATCCCTAGATCGTGAGAGCTGCAAACAGGGGAAAATGGGATTTACTCAAGCGGCAATCTCGAACGAGCACCAGAAACCATCTTGCTCAGCTCGAGCTCTGAAACAGTTCTCTGTCTTGTCCCGCCAGTTTCACTGGGAGACAGTTCAACCCCAAGGGTGTGTCGGGCACTCCCGAAGATCACCTGGATGGCAATTGGACCACCATGGAAGACCATCCCGATAGATGTTACGGGATTTTCGGCCGGAGATCAGTGGTGTTGACCTCTGATCAAGAGCTTGTTGCTAGGGACGTTACTGCAGATCACTGTATACATTGGGTAACATTTTTTGTAAATCTGAATCATAAGAATCAATCTTACGAACTATCCTTAACATAACTTCTTGATATATATAATTATTTTAAATTTTTCCAATGGCCGGTATGAAAAGTACACAATACAAATTTCTTTACAAAAGTAACCTTAAAGAATACATAAAATTGATGAATCAAAAGTTAAGAAAGAGAAAAATTAGCTGCCACCCGTCGAGAAGTCTATAAATTTATATGCTTAAAATTTGCTTAAAGCAATCGCTATTTCGGTCTTCATATCGTTTCTTTCTTTTAAATAGCAATATCGAAATTTGTAGATAAATTACGAATATACATAAAATCTATTGAATCCATCCGAGATTAAACTTTGAAATTAAACGTCAAAATTGGTGGTCGATAGTTGAATTTACTTCGCACTGAAGCAACACAATGGGCTATTGACAACGTTTCGGGATCAATTCCGATGGGATTTTGTCTATTATGAAAGATGCAGTAATGAAGAGGGGTGGTTCGATATTTTTACGTGGGGCTACGATATAAATTTCAACTCTATAATTTCTCAAGACTCGCAATAATTCCTGGGTTATTGGGGTCGTGTCAACGGCGCTAGTATCATTTGATAGCGCATAAATGATATGTAGAGAGTATATGGGGAGGGGGATCATAGGCAGCGCGCCGAAGTATATGGTCATTTTTGTGCTTTGCACCACGAATAATAATTTTGTTTTCGTTTCCAATACTCCTCTGAACCAAAGGCGTTTGAATTTTGGGATTTTGGTATATTTTTTCTAGTTCTAATGGCAGGCAGAAGAAACAAAATACACAATAGAAAAGTAACAAAGTACGCTCAAAACATAATTAAAAAAATAGTGTAAGACAAGAGAAATTGAAGAATTAACTGCTCATCGTCCTCTAGCCTTCCAGTTTAGGCCACAGGGGTCCCAACTAGAGCGCTGTACAAATTTACAGACGGCGAATGTCCATTTCTTGGAACTGGAACAAAGGGGGAGCAAGTGCTATGCAGAATTTTTAGGCTGTACAGATGTTTAGCTAAACAATCGCGACCAGTCAGATGCTTCAGTTATTGCAACAGCCTCTGTCCTTGGGACATGTGGGATATATTTATGATTGATCCTCCTAGTTGTTTCGATGAGATATCTCGGTCATCAAGATCTGACCAATTTTGCCAATGACGAGATATCTCGTCAATAAAAAAGTGCCGATTTTTTTATGATGATGCGATCAAGATCGGGTTAGATTTTTCTAATGTCGAGATAACTTGTTCATCAAGATCTGGTCAGTTTTGCTAGACACCTCGTAGAGACAGCCACCATGAGGATTAATAAGTAAAGCTTTATTTGAGATTCTAGTTACTTGCACTTTGTAGAAAAGCTTCTACGATTTTTCCTGGATATGAATTTTTATTGAATTATAGGCTTACTTGGAATCTGCACAACTGTAGTACCCTCTTTATTTTGGTATGTAATGAATGGCATCATGGTGAACTACTCATATGAATTGAAAATATTGCAATAATAAAAGAATTGCGATAAAATAAACATTACCAACCTCTGTATTTTATTCACGACCTTACCGTTGGCACAAGATGGCATATGTAATTTTACGTTTAAACAGAACGGGTGAATCCACTTCGGCTCCATCATAATATTGTATATATTATGATTTAATTGTCCTGTTTTTATGTTTTGTTTCTATTTTGATTATATTATTCGGTTTTGGGTGCTGCCTGCTGTTACGGACTCCATTAGCTCATAGACTTCCTTTTGGATCCTGTGATAACTTTTTAACATCAACTATCTAATCTGTTATCTGTACAGCATGGCATTGCCCTCAAAATTGTTAAAATTCTAAATTGCGTTTTGTTTGTTGATGTTCTAATTAGTCGCTAAATGTAAAGCGAGATGTATTTATATTGTAATTTAATTGTATATTATACTCAATAATTGCCGTACGTGACCCCTGTTGCGTGGGCGTGTGCTGGCCCGTTGCCTCTTCTGCTGAGAATCACTTTCCCCGCCCCCCTAAACTGGGCTCTAAACCTCGTGGTGAGCCGGGTGGGGCGGGGGTCACAAAAAAAAAAACTCATCCGTTCATACCTTTCAAGGACACATTACAACAGAAGAATCATGTTCAATTTACCATAAACTGCAATCATTTGCTGATATCTTTATTATGTACATTAAAGAATATTCTTCAGCATATTCCTTACATTTGACTCATGCACACGTCTTTACTACTTTGAATGAGGGTTATAGCTTTACTTTCGCAGTGGCGCACTGACTTGTTGGAACGGCCCAATCGGCCGGAAATGCGACCTACCCTTCTCCGGGGAGAGAATGGGCCTCTAGCGCTGCAAAAGAAATCGGGTAGGCACAGTCCCCACTGTACCGTAAGGTTTAGTTCGTGAATACTTTTGCGCTGAATACCTGGTAAGTGGGCGCTGGTGAAATGTAGACGGCGGGTATTTGTTTGACATTTATTTATTTAGCCAGTTTTGGTGGATACATAACAGTGGTGTTAGAGTGTGGGCAATGGTTTGAATACTCGTTAGATGGTCCAGCGACGTCGCTGCGTACGCGCGCCTGCTCCTTCTTGTGTCTCCGGTAAGCTCTAGATCTCTCCGAACTCCTATGCCACAATTGAACTTTAGTGTGAAATCTTCATAGACAAATCGTCACTTTCCACTGCGCACAATTTTCACACAAATGGTTTAAACTACCAACTAGTCAAATGGAATTTTAGAACTCGTCGTTCTCTTCAATTTAAGCACGCACTCGCCACGACCTGTCGATTAGAACTGAAGTCTACAGCGGTTAAATAGGTCAGCATATGTCCGAAATGTGACTCATTTCACCTACCACGTGGTACAAAGGTCAGAGGGGGAATGGATTAGTGGCCGACCTGTTTGACTCGACCCACCTTCCTCTACCTGATGGTAGGTCATTTATACCCATAGGCTGATTCCCCTGGAGTTATGGGGCTTTGAGATATCAACACTTTTTGTGACGTGCAAGTTTCTGCTGATGACCCCCATGCATACACCTTAGAACCCCGGAGTGATTTAAAGACGTATTCACGTCAAAATGGTTCTTTCAAGGCTGCGAAATATTCAATTCGAATGATTTTACATTTAATAAAACCGCTTAAAGCAAAGGAGTGTAAAATAAAGCAAAGTAGGGCTTAAGCCCTTCCCAGGTGGGTGCGCCCGTCAATTAAATAGGGTATATTTGCCTTTTCGGCTGAGGGAGGCTTTGACCCCCTCAAAGTGGGTGCACCCATGGATTCGATTCGATTATTTCGTAACTTGGCTCGACTTAGCGCTTTAATTCTAAGTAGAGTATTTGTAATTGCTGATTAACTTGTGTCGGATGTCTGTGGGCCGCGGTAACCAGGTTGGAAGAGTAACGGATTAGCAGCCGGAGGGATGCGAGTTTGAATTCAACCAAGGACCGTCAAAGGTTAAATCCGTCGTGGCCTCAAATGTCATCAAGTTGGCGTGGTGTGGAAGTTAGGGGAGTGGCCGTGGTTTAGTTTTAAGTTTTTCACTTAAAACTGAAATAATAGCATCAACAGCTTCAGTGCGAAAGTACAGCAGCATAGTTACTTCCCAGTAACTGTACCCATGGAAACGCACTTTTATAGAAACAAAGCTCGTTTATTTTGATTGGGGTGATTCTCGGAAGGGCTTAATTTTCATTATTTTGGGACGTTGGTGGCGGAAAGAGGTAGTTCACTAGTATACATCATCTCAGCGACAAGTGAAAATATCAGCAAATGCTTCTCCAATTTGTCATCGAGTGTGACAAACTTTCTTCAAGCCTCCCTTGTGGAAAGTAGGATGAGGTCCGTTTCGATGCAACAGATAGGGGCAGACTTTGTCTGGAGAAGTTCTCGTGATAGGCAAGTAGTAGTACTGGAGATCGAAGGGAATATGTACAAACCTCTCTAGGCTTCTCTTGAATCAATTTCTTAAATTTTCAGTATGCATATTTACAAAACAAATTTTTTTATTATGCATATTTACAAAACAAATTTTTTTATTATGCATATTTACAAAACAAAAATACATTCAAATAATTTCAGCTGCACCTAAATATTATGGACAGACTTATTGGTATTTTATTTGATACATTGCCGTTACTTATAGGATAATAAAGCAACTTACACCATGTCAAAATGTTTGGAAACAAAGTAGCAGCACACTTTCAAACTTGTTATACGTTCGATAACTTTCAGACAACTAAAACTTCCATAACAAATACCCAATACCCCTAAAAAGGAAACGAAACACTTGAACAAAAAAAGTAGATAAAAGACCTTGACCTTCACATTGTTTGCTTTCAGTATTGATGCATAACTAAACATTCTAAAAATCGAAAAAATAGATTTTGTCTAAGAAATCGGATCTCAGAAACTATAGAAGAATGGAAAAAAATTTAAAGTAACGTTCAGAATCTAACTGTAGTAACATGATTGAGGTGTGCTTTTTGACATGCATTTTTCGGAAATAAGAATTTACATCAGTAGAAGTAAAAAAAAAAATGCTGTTTTTTTATTTATGGGATAAATTTATTTTATTTAGAAGTATTAAATCCACATTTATGTGAGTATGGATGCTATATTAATTATAAATGGATTGAAATAAGATATGAAAAATGCGAGCAACTACTCTAACTTAATAGATGTAGGGTTTGTTTCGTGTGATTCCACATAAGAGAACAGTCAGTGAAAATGACAATCACCGTTTGTTTGGACGGACACAACGAAGAGACATAAAATACAAATTACATTGAGAAAAAGGCACAGCGCAGTTTCACGTCCGCACTCACGAACGTTCCATACTCCTCTCCGTCTCTCATCCCGCACAAATCGCGTTACGTCACAGTATCATGATGTCATGGGGAGTCATGAGTATCGTGCTGCCATCTGGAGTCAGTCCATTTCCAACAATCCTACAGATTCGGCCATCCTGCAAGTCACTGGCCTCAGGGATCTAGAATACAAAATAAGAACACTGTTACAACAAATAAAACTACCCTACTTAATTTTTGATCACATTATTTCGCATCATTTAACAAAAGAAAACGAGTATAAAAGGAATGCAATATGAGAATATGTATAAATCAAAAATAAATCATAACTATAAAGCGTCACATTTTCGAAAAGTATTTTATGTTCAAACTCTAATTCCACATGCTCTTTATTTTCTTTAGCTTCGAATTCCATACGTTCTTTTTCTTTTCTTTAGGTTTCTTCTTCAATTCTAGTTTTAATTGACAAATGTTGTGAACAATTGTCTCCAATAATTCATTCTTCCTCATATGACTCACTACCCGCAATTAAGTTTTTTAATCCAATAATTTTCCAATAATCATAAAAACAAAGGAGCAAAGTTTAGCTTTTATTAACATATAATAAAAATTGCAAAACATTTTAAATGATTTTTAATTTTCGTGCAAAACGAAACTATTTATATATGTAAATATTATCAATGAATCTACAGACATTTTCTTTTTCTCAAAGTTCAAATTACACCAAAATGTGTCTGCAATGTTAACAATAATTGCAAACACTTTCCCTTTTTATTAGCATTAAATGCACACTATCGTTGATTCGTATCAACATTAACACAATCCAAAATACGTTATGAACACTGTCGTGTTTCTAATACTCTCTTTTTCAACTCAAATTGATTTTAAGTAGATGAATCTTATTTTAAGAACATAGGAGTGTTCAAAAATCGAAATTTATCATATGTGTATATCAGATTATTTCACTTTTATAGTACTAACCTTTATAAAGCTTAATACATTAATACTGATGTATTCTGAACTATTTTTATTTATCACAACATGTGTATATCGGATTATTTCACTTCTACAGTTCTAACCTTGATAAAGCTTAATACACGAATACTGATGTATTCTGAACGATTCTTTCGCACTGACGTACTATTTTTTAAATATCTGATTACTGACGTATCCTTAACAATTCTTTAGCACTGCACTGCTACTTTCAAAAACATGAATACTGATGTATTCTAAACAATTCTTTGGACACTTGGTGTGTCTGTAATAACATATCAAAACGCAAACACACCTTCATTTCTTTTCGTTATGATACTAACATGCAACATTATAGCGTTCACCCATTTCATCTGCAAGCCGTTGCATATCTACTTTCTTGTATTTTGCAAGGAAAGCCATTATGGTCAATCTTAAATCCAATGTCGCAACACAATCGTATTTTTAAAATTTCTCACAATTCGTAATATATTACTCAATTGTAAATTAATACATGTATTAACACACTTTTGCTCCTAAGCGTTAATATTCATCTTAAAATTATTTAAATGAAATTAACAAGTATAACATGTAGCACATAACCTTTGACGCTAATATGGTATTTAAGTACACAAACATAAACAACAGTATCAAACTATTACGCCGTCTCTATCAAAGAATCACTAAGGAAGAAAAAAATTACTGCACGTGGTATTTCCAACAAAACAAGATCAAAATATCACTTATGTTTAAAAAAGATTTTTTTTCTTTCTCTGTTCGTTTTGAAAACGGAAATGTGCAGAGAAGCGATAGAAACAAATTTTTTGTGTGTTGCAGTACTTTCGATTCAAACTTTCATGAACTGAAATATTTGTACCAGTTTCTTTTTCGAAACTTAAAAGAACACACTTGAAGGAAATAACGTTACTCTTCCATAGTAGCACATGGAAATTAATACAGAATAACAAATTAATTTAAATATGTTGATAAGAGTTTTGCTTATCTGCGTTCTTGACGACGAGGGCAGGGAGCCTCCAACAAGCAACGAGGGCAGGATTCCTCCAACACGGGACAAGGGTAGGATACCTTTAACACGGATGAGGATTGGATTCCTCCAACAGGCACGAGGACTGGATTGCTCCAACAGGCACGTCAGTCGAAAAACTAGAAGACTTTAATGTGTCTTGGCGACACTCCACAATATCCGATGGGTCTGGATGACGCCACAAAACAGAACCCGGGTGTGGTTCAAGCACTGTGCTTTCGGTTTTTCTCTATATCCAAAGGACGAGCCCCTATATTCTGTAGTGTTTGTTTCGTGTGATTCCACATAAGGGAAAGTCAGTGAAAATGACAATCATCGTTTATTTGGACGGACAACGAAGAGACATAAAATGCAAATTACATTTAGAAAAAGGCACAGCGCAGTTTCACGTCCGCACACACGAACATTCCATACTCCTCTCCGTCTCTCATCCCTCGCAGATCGCGTTACATCACAGTATCATGATGTCATCTAGAGTCACGAGTATCGTGCTGCCATCTGGAGTCAGTCCATTTACAACAATCCTACGTAGATATAAGCAGTTACGAAAGTTGAACACGTTTGCCATGCGAGAGTGTTAGTGCTCCGGTCTCTTAGCGCTTAAGCTCTGGTGATATGGTAGAGATAACACATTTCCTTATGGCAGAGCATATATGATTTTGAGCCATTCCGAATTATTATACTAAAATTTTGTTCCGATGTTTAAATTAGTTTAGTAGTAGCAAATTGAGACTTTCACCAAGCACACTGGAATGAAATGAATAGACATATCTATAATCGAAAGATATCAGTAATCGAAGTACTCCTTTGACATTCTGCCAATTTCATAGGAATAGAAATGCAGAAAATACAGACTGGGACACTCCCATATCTTCCCCGAAATGATTTCTGAATACGTGCTTAAATTCTAGTACTATTAGGGTTAACAGTTGTAAAAATAAAAAAGGAAGAAAATTTATTCTCAAATGAATTTAAACTGAGGGCATTTCAAAAATAAGAAAACTTCTGATTTAAACTTTCAATGCAATTTTAAAATTAGAATATACAAATCATATGCAAATATAAGCTACTAAAATATCTAAAATAGAGGTCATGTAACTGTAAGACACTCACTAGTTTTGCCATCCAAGTAGAATAGAATGATAAGCCAGAGTATAATTGACAAACCAAACAACCACTCACGGACGATGAACGTAAAATCTAGATATGGGCAACTACGCCATCCTTAAAACACAAAAATAAAATTAATGATTGTATTCATTACACACACGTGAATGATGGCAAAAACAAATAAGTGAATGAATGACTCTTTCCTCATTCAAGGTCATATTCCTTACATAGCTTGACTTCTACAATCTTCTGTGTGCTACGTTACTTACGAATGCCCCCGCAAGTTCATTTTTAGGAAAAATGACGAACTTCCGGAATCCAGTCCTGCACTCAGATTTATTAAAATTTGAGCGCTCTTGCATCAGGGAGGGGTGTTTTCGAATTTCTTCTTCCTTATGAGAGGATGGCAAATTAAATTCTTACGGCATTCGTGATTAATTTATTTTGAAGCAAACACACATTTTTTTCATGAAAATTTCATTCAGCGAAACGTGGAATAGCGGAGCTTGTTTTTAAAATAAATGTCATCAGAGTAGACAAAGCAAACTCAATGGATTATAATTTTTCAAAAAACAGAAGATCGATTTTACAGCAGTTTTTTTTAAATCACTGCTTTCAACGAATGTTTCACAGGTATCTAAGTTGCATAAGAACAGCTTCAACTGGTAAAGTAAGCAAACCTTGGCCTTCTGTCACTAAGATAAAAATTTCAATTTTTCAAAAGTCCGAGTTCAAATAGTTTCTGTGATATTATTCCAAGCTCACCAGTCTTATTTGAAATTCGCATTGCCCCAATAGATATTCAGTTTTAAATCGAATCCTTATAGCACTTTTTTCAATTTAGAGATTCGGTTTCTAAATGGAAACCACGTACCTATTTCGAATGGTTGGTGTAGTTACTTGAGTATGGAATACAGCTTTCAACAATACCCACGAAACAAGAAAAATTAAAGGAAGTTTAATTGATTTTAATTATCATTAATGAATAGTGATATTTTGAAGAAAATAAATAAAATAATTCATTAAAATCTAACTCCTAAATAATATATCTACAATATGTAAAATACTGGAACATATAAATACAAACAGAAATGAAATTCCGGTCATTGCAAAATACAGAATCAAAAACGAAAGGTCGGCAAGCTTGTCGAATTTCGATTTCCTGAATATATTCCTAATCATCTGACCGTAGTTCAAAATTATTAGGCCTTGTCCTCGAATCTTTCCCTTCTGGATTGATCCCGGACCATCCTCAATGCGATGTTAATTAACTACCTGCCTACCTGAATATATTCAGAAAGAGAACAATTCCAAAAAAACCCTTTAGAACAATATTTTGATAAAGACAATATTTATTTTTGACAATTTCCATCAGAGACAATTTCATCAGATTTTCTGTACCAACAAAATTGTTTCCTTTATCATTATATATAATTTTCGGAAAATCTCTTCTTGCAGTGAATCGTCGTAAATCCTAAAATGAAGCAATTTGTCGAAAGACTATCAATTCGAGATGAATTGCACGGTATACGGTGCAAGTGAACTAAAATCCATGCTTTTATCCCATCTTTCAAGTACAATGGCCCTGCAAAATCCACTCCAGTAACTTCAAAGACTAAAGCCTCCCTAATTCTATCTTCTGAAAGAGGCGTAGGGCTAGTCTCAATTCCTTTCGCTGCATGTCTTCTACATGGAACGCATTTTGCAATTACTCGTTGGATGGCTTTTCTACCTCATAAAATCCAAAATTGTTGTCTTATGAGCTAACACACCTTGAGTTCCAGCATGCAAAGATCGCAAATGTTGTTCTTGAATTAACTTATCAACTATCTCATGATTTGCAGGGAGTATAATAGGACAAAGGAAATTCTCATCATCTCTTCTGGTATTTTAGTTTTTAATTTAATAAGAACCTCATTGTCTATAAAAGTGCAAAGAGTTTTGAGCTTGAGATTCAAGTCATCTTCCTTAAATGCCTCGTATTGGACAATTTTCATTAGTTTCTTATCAGCAACTTCCAGTTCAGTGATTGTCAGTTCTCCCTTAGTGTGACTGTTGGATCTGAGACTATTATTGACAAATCGAAACAACCAAGCAATCATTCTTAAGATCTGTGAAAACTTTGAAAAATGCTTACTATACCAATGTTCATCAACTGGTGTACATAAACGAGACAAAATAATTCCCTTCCTCTTCTCCCCAGAAACATCTTCCTCATTAACTTTTAACCTTTGTAACCGACCCCTCCTCTTCATTCTGTTTTAACCATTGAGGTCCCTCCCACCATCTGGAGCTCCTCGTCTGTAGTTTTCTCATTGCCAGCAAACGTTCCAACATTTCTTGATCCAGTCTTTGCAGTTCTGAGAACTTCACGTTTAAGTTTTCGAACTTTCCTCCAATTTCCAAAAGTTCATCTGCGTCCTCTGAGTCGATGCCTGCCGTTATCTGGTTACAAAGCCGCGTAAATGAGCTCCGCACCACTTTCCAATGCTTATGTGCATTATCCATTGAGAAAACGAACTTGAGTCAAAATGACAGTAGCGTACCTTTAAATATCACGTCCGTTGTCGCCACTTGTTGCGAGGCTCTCCCTGGATCAAAATGTGTTTTTATTCAGTCGTTCTTTACAATAATATACTTTATTTATCTGACTCCATAAATGCTACATACAGATATTTACACGACTGCCTTATCTAGGGATGGGGAAAAAAGAGCGAACTGTTCTTTTTCACCTGTTCTTCAAAAAGAACGGGAACAACCTGTTCTCACTTTTTACAAAAACCTGTTCTCACTTTTTACAAAAACCTGTTCTCGGTTCTTTTTGTTAAAAGAAACATTGCTATTTTTTTATACTTCGATTTTAAACAGGTGGGAATTTTGCAAAGTTACCTTTTCTCGAATTTTCTAAGTACGCAAAAATTTTCGTATATTCTAAATTATGGTAAGTCCGAAAAACAGCTGTTGATCCTATAGTTCGTGACTCACTGTTTCCTGTTGATTCATTCATCCGTTCTCTGTCCATAAACCTACTCCCTGCTCTGAGACTACTTCCTGTTTGAGAGCAGGAATCAAATTTACCGAAGGAATCGATTCCTGCTCTCAAACTGATCCGACCCTGTTCTCCGTTCTCGGAGCTCTTTTACTTCCTGTTCGGAAAATGATTCCTGCTCTCAAATTGTTCCGACCCTGTTCTCCGTTCTCGGAGTTGTTCTCCGTTCTCAGAGCAGTTCTCTGATCTCGATGACTGCTCCAGGAACTGTTCTCGACTGAACCAAGGCCCGACGTCTGATGAATTTGCGAGGAGATTAGCGTGATAATTGTGAAATTTTATAATTGTTAGGCAATGACATAATGATGAATTTTTAGTTTTAAACAAATTTAAAAATTTTTTTAGATATTGCTGATCAAGATTTTGCTGTCCAGCTTTCTCTCTGGCGGTGTCACCTCTACTCGTTCTTAGGATTTGCAATGCTTTTAACTTTATTTTAAAACCAAATTTTACAAAATGGAAAGTAAAATTTCAAATGTGTGTACATATTTCACTGTGAAAAGGAAATTCGGATCAGGTGTCATGCTCTCTATAAGTTGAAAAGGGATCTCATTAAGTCAGGTATTACGATTTTAAAGACATCTCGGAAATAAGAATCCCACCGTAAAACTAATGAGTTGAAAAGCGAAAGTGATTTTTTGACATACATTTTTTATGTTTTAAACGTGTTTAGATAGATCATATAATATTAACCTGTTTTTCAAACCAATTTTACTTTCCAAGTGGTAATCCCGGTATGCGTTTTTTGTGTTTATAATCTTTTATAAAGGGCAACTCCCTATTGCATAACGTGATTCAAAATTACCTGGTGTTGTCCTCGGATCTTTCTCTTCAGGATGGATCATAGACCTTAGTTTTATTGACTTAAATGACCATTTTATTGACTTAAAAATGACATTAAAATCTAAAAAAATATTACTTTCGCTTGCGTATTTGTTTTATCCTAGGCACCTCATATTTGTTTAGGAAACTACTTGAGATGGTTCAGATGTGGGACATTATTAGTTGCCACTGGGGAGAGAATTTAAACGTTTCGATTTGCAAGAACGTTTTCCAATTTACGGGAAAATTCTGATTTTCTTTTCTCTAATTGAGATAGTTTGGCGCAGCTTGAATCGACTTGCCCCTTGCGCCATAAAAAAATCAATCAACCGATAACAATACAGACTCCGAGTCTTTTGTATTTTTTTATATATGCACGCCTATACAAAGTACTAACAAAGATGACGTCAACAAAATTTAGTCCCTGTCAATCGGAAAACTGCTGGCGCCACATAGTCTACGAGGAGGAACAGGGCTTGCACATTTCGAATAGAGACATTTGAGAACAAAAGAACAGGTTAAAGAACAGTTCTTTTAAAAAGAACGGAATATCAAAGAACTGTTCGCCGAAAAGAACAGTATTTCCCATCCCTAGCCTTTCAGACATCCTTTTTAGAAAATAAAGATAATCTTGGCTCCTTGCCAAGAGCAGAAGCTGTGTGATCTCTCTTACACTGTTGCCATTCTTAGGAAACCAAATAATACAAAAATATACCAATAACTAAAATGCAAACGATAATTCGAACTACTTTTAACATAAATTATTAAAAAATAATATTTTAAACACTTTCTCCATTTATACTACAATGAAAATGTTTTTGAAATCCTGATTTGTTAAAATGAAGCTTGCAGACCAAGATACCCCAATAACTTCCCCTTTACTTTCATTTAACTTTTCATCTTTTCCATGAAGTAATTGTATTTTATCTTCTAACTCAGCGATTTTCAACCTTTTCATCTCAGGGCAAATTAATGACTCAAATTCTGCGCCACACCCAAAAAACAATTTTTTTGCCAATCTGACAAAAAAATTAGGTATAATTTTAATTGATTAAAAAATATATATACCCTTTTGGCTTCAAATATTTTTTTTAAATTCTTTTCGAAGCTATTTACTTATGATACTTAGCAATAAAAATAACACACAAATTTATTTATACGGATATTACTTGAAATTATTTATCGTAAGTTCAAAACTTAACCGAATCGTTGAAATAAATATTACACAATTTAAAGTTTCACTATCCGTGAGGCACATCAGTGACATTCTTGCGGCACACCAATGTGCTTAGGCACACCGGATGAAAATTGTTGTTCCAGTAATAAAAGTCAGAGGGCCATCATGCTTCTTTCACATTCTGGGTTTATATTGCAAATTGGAAAATTGTGAAATAAAACAAAATCTTAAACCCACAAAATCCTGTTTTATTTTGTGCTGCCATCTTTTGAGATTATGGAGAACTGAATTTTTGAACTAGCAGTTCCGATTGACGTCAGTTCAAATGTGATCCCAACCACATTTATTTAAACTGGTACAGTGTCTCACGACACTAGGCATGGGAATGTGTGTTGGTGTTAGTTAGTTAGATACGACAATTAATTCCTAATGAATACTGGATACTCGTAAACCACAGTGTTTTATGCTATCCAAGGGGTTTTAAAAAGAAAACTAACCACACATAGTCCCGGATCGTCGCCAATAACCCGACGTGTTGCTCCAGTACGACGTTTAATTACACTACCTACCTACCATTACCTTATTCAAAAATGAATGAGGTATCCGGAAACAGATGAATTTTGGAAAATCGAGATTAGTTTAGCAACTGAAAGTCAGGCTAATATAAGGTTAGCCATCCCTAGAAATGGGAACATCTAAGTTGCTGATTTCCAGGGTCCATATGACATATTAATACTTTTCTTTCGCACAATTACAGAATTTTAAAGCGGCCAAAAATCATTCAAGTACAGATTTGTTTTAATATTTCCCTATATCTTTGGTTAGCAATGAGTGCAAACTGTCTCTATGCAGAGGTGATTCCCTTTCTTTACTTATTGTTGTTTCTTATCCCTAAGGTTCAGAATAAGCCTAAACCAGGTCCATAAGGCCATGTCTAAAAGAAAGGCAACTTTCTCCTGATCCAAGACAAGCTGGCCCACAGAAACACTTATGCAATCGATAAGGTGGGCAGGGGTTGTAAGGGTTGTGGAACAGGGACATCTGGAGAAAATCTTAACGCAATCCTCGAATCTCAAGTCCTTAGTGTGGCCACTTTTGAATCTCGCTAGAGAAGTTTAGAAAACTCCAGACAACTTGCAATTTAGTGACACTCCGGGAAAGCTTGCCCAATACCATGCATGTTCAGGGGAAACATGCCAAGTCCCTTTGGGTTTTGTCCCTTTACTTATTGATGACCGTATCAAGTAACACAATTAAACACAGATGTTTCTATGTTTTCTACTACTATAATCCCGTATCTACATTGTTAAAATACAATCACATTTAATTTTATTTTGAACAATAGAAACATGCAGAATTTGAACAATACATTATGTGATTAAAGTTCTGATGATGTTTCCCTCAAAATGGAATCATTATAATAGCAAGGACTTCCTTTTTCTCGCTTTATACAAGACTGTACGGCATAAACATATATAAAAAACAACAAAATAGTGAAATAATAGCTAATAAATAGAGCAACCAATCGTAGGATCCTAAATTTTCTCTGAAGTACCCTAAAATATAAAAGTATGGTTATAAATTTTTCAAATATATATATATATATATATACACCGAAAATTCTGAAATGAATTGACACTAAAAACCAAAGTGATTGGAATCCCTATTTTAAATCACTTAGGAAAGTAAGCGTGTTAAAATTGATAATTGTTATAAATCTAACGAATAATTTTTTTGTTTCCTCTTTTAATATATATTATTTTTCACTTTATTTGTTCTTAAACTCTTATTCTTCCCCTCAAAATACAAATCCCCTAAAAAAGCTATTTTTATGATGTAATTTAAGTAATATTTAGAAGTTAAAAATAAATATGGTTTTGAAACAAAATAAAGTGGACTTACAGTTTCAGATTCCAAGCAACATTTGAGAAATATAGTTTTATAAAGGAGTGATTAAAGAAATAGCAATACCGCCTATTAGTTCTTATACTTTACAATTTAAATTGTTATATTTCCAAAATTCACTTCATTCAAGAACAGTGAAGTTTCTGTGAACATTCTGGCATCGAGCTTTGCCCTTAAAACATGGGAAAAACTATTACAAATTAACAACCTTACATATAAAGTGGGGCATCGTTAAGTCTAATGGAATGAAAAGCACAAAATGGGATTTCATAGCCATATCATTTTCTCTTTCATCAATAAACTCGTATATTATAGCAGGGGCGATCGTAGATATTGAAGCAGTAAAAAAACTAAAATTCAATAGAGCGATCACCAGAGTCGCAAACTCGTAAGACCACACTAAGCCTCCACAGCTGACAGCTATGCAGACAAGCGACGCAAAACTTCCATGATTACAAATAGCCGCCGTCTGTAACCCATGTCAAACCTACAGCACCGAAAAGCTCTGCTACTGGAAGGAGCATGAGAAAATATATTTCTTGGCTACCTGGTATGGCCTTTGTGAGACAGATCAACAACTATGGTCCAAACTGTTGTAAGGAAGTTAACACCTTGCGGGATAAGAATAATCAAGTATGATGGATCTTTAAATACTTTGAAGGATGGGCACAATGTTTTACGTTTATTAACTTTATTGCATGGCAATTTCAGTTGAGATAAACTTAATTGGCATCTCTCTTCACCAATACTGTTCTCATATTCATGTTTTAGGTTTGTGTTTTCATCGTCACTTTCACATACAGCATCACTAACCTGGTATATTTGTCTGCTGATGACTCGTTCAGATCTAAATGTTCTGACATACTATCGTGGTTTTCATTCAAGTTTGTCAGGGAGGACGGTTCATGTGTTGAATCACATGTTGTATGAGTAAAATTATCAAGACTCACAGGAATGGTATATTTCTCCATTTCACGTATATTAGAAGCACCATCACTACAAAGTTCTGGAGTATCGTTCGAAGAAAGGTATTCATTGGGTTCGTTTCTCGTCTGTGGCATCCTGGCATAATGCGGATTTTTCAAAAGCATGGCCGCTGGAAGTCCATTCAACATTACACCAGATATGATTAGAAATGCTCCGGCAGTGTCATATTTCATCAATAAATATTCGAAGAAAGGAGGAACAGCAATAGCACTTAAGCTAATCCCAATAAATGTTAGTCCATTCGCTCTTGATACATGCTTGTCGAAATGTTGCTTTATTTATGAAATGTTATTGGTAGCAGCAAATTTCCAAAAGTCATCCCCACACCTGCAGAATAACCAAAAGAAAAAGTGAATCCTCTGCTATTAAAATCAACATCGATGAATCAATTTAATTGGTTTTTCTCCATTGAACATTATTTTTAATAACAGTCATTCATTAGTTAAGATCCTTGATTTGAAAGTAATTTTTAAACTACAAAAAATCTTTAATGTGCTTACAGTGACTTTAAGGGATATGCACTATCAGTGCAACTAAATTAGAGAAATGATATCTTAGATTTTGAATATTTTATTTATTTCCTAACATGTTTATAAATATAGGAGTTCGAGAAACTAAATTTCTAATATCTTATATTTAAATGAATTCAGTTTAAGTCTGACGTTGAAAATTAAAATTTCATTTCATGTTAATTTGTTTAGAATGTTCTATAACCATAAAATATTAAAAACACAACATAGTAATATTAAATACATAAACATAAAATATCTTAGTTTCATAAGAATTTTACGTTACCGTATATTAAACCAAGTGATAAAATCACATAAGTTATTTCTTCTATAAAGGAACAAGCTCCAACGCCTAAGAAGCTTAATATTACTCCCCAAATAATGATAGTTCGGCATTCAAATACCCCTCATAGATAACCAACGAAAGGTCCTGTGAAACATGATTCTAATTTTAGTATTTAAAACCAATAAAACTTATTTTGCATGAAAGTACTTTAAAAATAACGTGTAAAAATGTGGAGTAATAAAAAATAATTAAACATAAAGTTTAAATAACATGTTAAACTACTAGTTTCATTCAGATAAATGAAAATTAATGAGAAAACCGTTGACTTCAAATTTGTGACCTTCAAATTACAAATATTAGCAAATAATCTAAAGGGGTTATGAAATAAAAGCAAAAAAGTTTCAAATTTAATTCTTTTGAGGTACTTTAATCTTTATTTTAAGTTTTCATTACATGGGATTATAAGCTTATAGACAACCAGCAATCATTTCACTTTGAAAATCTTAAAACATCGTTTTGATTGAAGGGGAATGTATGTATAAGTGGAGCGCAAGATAGATTTTTAGAAATAAAACTGCTTTTCAATTTTTTAAAATGAGTTTTTGCATTCCTGTGTTCGAATTCATCTGACAACTTCAATTATCCATTTGCAACAGCAAACATTAGTCTTCAAATTTTTAAATAGTTTCTCGATTGTCTTAGTACAACTCGAAGTAAAGGGTTGTTATAAAGATAAAAAAGTAGGGCATCAATTCGAAATTTTTGAAATTGGTTAACTATTCAAAATCCTGTGATCTCGATTCTTTACATAATTCTAAAGCGCATACCTTGAAGTATCTGAATCTCAAGTGGCATTCCGATTCGTTGAAAATTGTGTTCACTAGGGACTCGTATATGGGGGAAGTTGCATTATGACCTCCCGGTATATTCCCTTTTGAATTTTGAATTGAAAATTTATTTTACTATCTGAAAACGTGTACTTAGAGAGTTTAAGTTTAGTTTTTTTATCCATAAATAGTATATTACTTGTCTATTTCTCCCATAGGTTCCTTACCACCAATAACAACCAACCACAGACAACTCGTCTCTCATAGGAGTACCTCAGTGGTGTTAAAACCCTTCCTAGGCCAGCGAGGTATACAGATCTGCCTACGATTGATCATATCTGGGATATTCTAAACCGTCAATTGCACCACTGTGGAGCATAAGGGATCTGGAGCAGCAGTTGCAGAATACTGGTCACATTTGGTCATAGGATAGCATTTGGTTTTTTGACTCCATGGCTCCATATCTACCTATGTAGCCACAAGAGGTAGCTTTGCAATTTATAATTTTATGACCGTTCTGATGCAATTCTATAAAAATAAAAGAGTATCCTAGATTTGGTATTGTGATAACTTTAGCACTGAGTGTAGATCACACATGCTAAGTTTCATTTCGATCGAAAACTAATTGCGTGTTGTTGTGGTGGGTGTTGTGGTGTCTCATCCCAACACTCACCCTCCAGAATTTATCAGAGGCGGAATTCGCTAAATGCTACCACTAGTTGATAGCTTGCCAAATGCGTGAAATCGCGAGAGCTGTAATAAGATCACGGTTGTACTTCTATATGCGTGATCATTTAATGGATGATTGAGACCGTTTGATTGTCCTGTGTTGCCTTTAGCAGCCAATGTGATGCACCGTGTGAAGGGAAAGCTGAGTGACATTGTAGGTTGAAGCAGTGATAGGAATACAAGCAGTGTCTTATCACATGGCTTCAGAGAGTTAGAAGTGATTGGAATCCCGCTGGCAATTCAACTGTTCGCAGTGGACCATCAATCGAAGTGCGCGATGAATGATTCTAACGCTTTCAGGGCTTGTCTTCTTTAAGTGTGAGTAATCACGTCTAGGTAACCAATTTAGCAAGACCTGTGCATAGTAGAGCAATTTTATCTACCAAAAAGTACATGATGGGGAAGATAGGTTACACTGCTAATTATACTGCTGCATTGTTGTGTCAATTTTTGTTGTCGTGGCCAAGTTCCACACGAACTGTCCCATTTGTCTGGGAATTTATGTATTTTAACGAATTTATAGAAACTGTTTTAAGCTGTGTAGGTTTCGTTTTAACATTGTGATAACCCGACAAACAGTGTTATCCTTTACTGGTCTGTTGAAAAGAAGTTTGTTATTAGCTTCCGAACAAAAAGTCTGAACTTTGAAATTATTTTGCTAACAGGAAATTGTTCCATCTTACCAATATGCAGAGTACCATGGCGGTCACTACGAGAGGCTGCGCTGCTGTGTTTCTACTTATGTTAAAGCTCTCCATCAAAGCTACGAACACCAGTCCATCCAGTTGCTAATCCATTAGTCTTCCAACCGGGCTAACGCGGCCTAACCGCCACCAGAAACAAGAAGAACGTATTTCGTAGAATTTAGTAATATTGAAATACCTGGCCTCCATATGCAATAGTAGATGCCATATAAATACCATAAATAATGTCATTAATTGAGTAAATATGCAAAATAATTTATCTAAAAGTTATTCTAAAACCGAAGGGTGCCTCTACATGAAAAACCTTGTACATCATCGAGTTCTTATAAAAGGCATAAATGTTGGTGGTGTAAATGCATAAGACATTTATCTAGAGCTCGTAAAACCAAGATAAACGTGTCAAAAAAATTTCGGAGGAAATTCCTTTCGTATCCGAAGTCGTGACTAGGTATGCTGGTAGCGAAATATGTAAGGTAGAAACGTCACACTCGTAAAAAGAATGGTATAAATTAAATATAGAAGGTCAAATAACTAAAGATTGATCGATACCGGTGCTTGCGTATCGACTCGAGAATATTTTTACCGAAGTAATAGTAAATCGTAATGCCAGACAAGGCAATTAATTCATAACACGTTTCAAGGCATATCACTGTATACCAGGGATAGTCAACCTTTTTATACCTACCGCCCACTTTTGTATCTATGTTGGTAGTAAAATTTTCCTACCGCCCACACCGGTTCCGCAGTAACTTAATTTAGCGCAACTGAAAAATACTCGTAATTTTTGAGTGGAGGTTTAGTTAAAATATGTAGTTAAATTTATCTTTTTATTTATACTTTTTATATGTTTATAATACACAGAAAATTTAATTTGATGCTGCATTTCTGCATCTCCATCGATAGAGCGCCTACTAGTGCGGAAGCTGCTTAAATTGAAGAAAAATAAAATTAAATATAAAAACTATAAAAGTATAAAGTCTATTAGATGACGTTTAATTAATTATTAATGAAATCTTTGAGTCTGATGCTGCGAAACTAAATATTTGATATCTGGTTCAATTTTCGTAAGGAACAAACGAAGGTCTCCTCTTTCGTAAATATTCGGACGGTTTCTCTGTTTGATGATAATATGATTAACAGCACTAAGCCTGATTCTACAAGATATGAGGTAGTGAAAGGTATCAATAAATTGAATATCGTTTTCCACATATTTGGATATAACGCAGGCATTTTTTTAGTTAGCCATAGGTTTTCATATCCACCACTATCGAAATTATATATACTCTCTTCATCATATCTACGTTCTAACAGTTCTTCTTGGCAAGTTGTACCCGCCTCCTCAATATTTGCAGTAAAAGGATTTTTCATCCAGTCATACACCTTCAAGTTCAAAATATCTTCAAATCGTTTTTCCATATCCAATTTTTCGTTAAGGTGGCTACTAAATCTTTCAATCTCCTCTGGAGTTACATCATCTTTTATAGATGATAATTAGGGAAACTGATGAAATTCTCTTTTCAGTAGATTATAACGAAGATCAAGTTGTCGATAAATAATGACACAATATTTTGGCAGTTGATAAGAGATTTATTAGCTCTTTGAAACTACAAATTGATTTCATTAAATCTCTTGAAAATATCTGCCAAATAAAAGACATCATTTTTTACTGCTTTTAATTGTTGACAGAGATTGGTCTCATTAATACTTTCAAAAAAATGTATGACACTGTCATAATGCTACAAAACGAGACAAGCATGTACTCTTTGACAGCCACTGAACTTCTGTGTGTAAAAGTAACTTAATAAATTCCTCATTATTGTCCTGGCACAGCTGTCGAAGCATTCTTTCATGTTTGGCATTGGATTTGATCTTATTTACAGCTCTAATTATTATAGTTAATGATGAATGGAGACTTGTGTACTTAAATGTTTCCTACAAGATGTTTGTGCACCACACAATGAATACATAAAACATTTGGCACTTCTTTCAAATAAGCAACAAATCCACTACAGCGACCTACTATTGATGGTGATCCATCAGTAGCGCATGCAACCATATTGTTCAAAGGTATATTATTTTTTACAAAGTATGATTTCACAGTCTTAAATATTGATAATTCTCTTGTATCTGTAATGAAATTTATTGCGAATAGCATTTTTTCTCGTAATGTATTGTTTTCATCAAAATAACGCACATATGTCATCAATAAAACATTATCTTCAATGGTAGACTCGTCCAATTGCATAGAAAATGAAGAGTTTTGGAGAATACCTATAAGTTTATTTTCAACATCAACTGCCATTTCTTCAATTTGTCACTTTACCGTGCTATTGCTTAGGGGCAACGTTTTTAAAGATTCAGGTATATCCTGATGTATTACTGTTGAGATAAATTCTTTTATGGAGGGTATTATTAAAGTTTCACCAATATTATAGCTTTTACCACTTTTTGCAATTAATTGTGAAATGCGATAAGCGGCAGCTAATTCATCTACGTTCGTTGAATGTTATTTCTTGAATGATGCAAGGATTGTTGGATGATTTTGAAATTTTTTATATATTTCCTGAAAATATTCAACGGACTTGCCTTTATCTTTTGGATGATTTGTAGCAAGATGGTCTCGCAATCGACTTGGCTTCATTGCTTCATTGGATAATGTTTTAAACACATTGGGAGTTGTTTATTTACAACAGATTCGATGAAACCCATCTTCAGATACTCCGGTAAATAGCCACGAGCGTATTTCTTTTTTTGAGACATGGGCTCAAAACAGAACAATATTTCACACTATTTATAAAATTTAATTGAAGTCGTAGGCACGTGCTTACTTTCACAAATCTATGTACTGGCCCCACCATGAAACGAACTCAACTTGAGTGATGGCCACTGGTACACCCCGCCCTCGTCATGCGCACTACAGTGCAGTACAACCTGCTCTGTCATTGTGCCATAGATGCGCGGTGATAAGGTAAAGGAGCTTCAGCATCTGACAAAATCCCTACCGTCCACCATGAAAGCTTGAATCGCCCACTAGTGGGCGGTAGGGACCAGGTTGAATACCACTGCTGTATACATTGGGTAACATATTTGTAAATGCGAATCATAATAATGAATTCTGCAAACTATCCTTAATATAAGTAGGTAGGTATTTTAATTAACGTCACACTGGAGCTACACAACGGGCTATTACCTTAACATAAATTCATTGTCATTATTTAATTATAATGACTACCAGAAACCATACAACCTAATACAAAAGTTAGTAAAAAAAGTAAGCACAAACAATACATGTCGGAATGTCTAGGCGCCAACCTGCCCCCGTTCCAAAAAGCGCGGGAAACATTTCCCAAAGACCAATCGGAGCACTTCCCGCCAGAAGGCGCGAACCCCGCAGACTGACTCCGAGCGATTTGATGTTAAGACGTGGCTTTGCACGGACGTGCCACCAGGATGTTAATCCCACTATGATTTGATGTTTAATCTGATATTTGTACATAATTGACCCCTGTAATTAACCCCCCTTTTCCCCTAGATTTTATTAAAACAATATTTAATAATAATGATGCTCTCCTCAATTCACTTCTAACATATTAATCCACAACATGGGGGCTCAGGCCTCCCGTTGCCTCTCAATCGTAAGCTAGGTAGCTGTAAAGCTAAGTTGTGCAACGCCAAGTGTTAAGAAGATACGACGATCCGAATGGATAACGACGATGCCACTTTGCGATGCCTACAAATGGATACATTCTGTCTATGGTGCCTACAAGTGAACGCGATTTGACGAGCCAAAAACTACGGAGATTCTAACCAGGACTATATGTGAGTGTTTTCTGTTCACATTTTTTAGATTTCATTGCATTTACATTGAAAATGACGACTCTTGGAACAATTCCACATGTTGCTTCATCCATAAAAACGTCGAGCACGAAAAACGTGCAAATGCTGCATAAAATTCTATTTCCGAATACAGAACTTGACAGAAAATGTCGACAAAATCTTCGTAATTTTTCTGGTTTTTCTGATGATACAGATTTTGACTCTATCAAGAGTAAAATTCTGGAAGATTTCTCACTTCCACAACTGATTACAATTTGCAATATTTTGCACATTGAAATTTTAGAAGACAAATCCCTTTGCTGCGACGCGATAATTACTTCTTTAAAAGATTTTTCGCTTCTAACTTCGAATGATGATTCAGGCGGTGAAAGCGAAACGGAACAAGAAAATCAAAGTTCTTTTTCCCAGCGTGAAAGTTCTGCATTCACGAATTTAAATGTGTCAGCAATTGGTCAAGGCCACGAGCAAATGCAGCGCTCATCGAAAGAAACAAAACACATATACGAAACCGCTTTTGATTTTGAACCAATGCGGAATCCTTTTTCCAACGATTTGCGGTCTCGCAAAAAAGAAGAAACTGTTTATCCTTTTGCGTCTGAAAATAAACAGAGTTTCAGCATTAATTTTTCTCTGAAGGATTTAGTTGAAACAATTCGACCTTTTTCATCCGAAGATAATTACCCCATTGAATTGTTTATCCAAGAACTCGAAGAACTGTTTTTATTTCATAATTTATCTAATGACATGCAAAAAATTGTTTTTACTAAGCATTGTCTATTGCATTCTGCAAAATTATATGCACAAACATTAAGAGGTATTGATACATTTGAAGCATTAAAACATTCTTTATTAGATGAATTTAAAGCATGTATTTCAAGTGTTGACTTACATAATCTTTTGCGTTCCCGTAAATTAAAACCCGGAGAAAATTTATTTGCATATCTAATAGCTATTCGAGAAATTGCAAGTCGTGGTAATATTGATTGTGCTTCAACCCTTGAATATTTTATAAATGGTATACCTGATAATTCACATAACAAAATTATTTTATATGGTTGCAAGTCTTTTGGTGAATTTAAAGAAAAATTAAAAGTGTATGAGAAGTTGTTTAATGTAAGCAACCATAAAAAAGATTTTATTGATCACTCTTATCGCCCAAGGTATGATTCTAATAAAAGTCAAAATTATCAAAGATCCAAGCAATCTTCTAATGTTGCAAAGTCCACTAATCACTGTTATATATGTGGTAGTAAATTTCATATTTCTAATGAGTGTACACATAAAAGTAAAGGTTACAAATGTTTCTCCTGTAATGTATTTGGTCACCGTTCTGCAGAATGTCCCAAAAAAGCTGCTCAAACGCCAAAATTTACAAACTATTCCAGTGAACCAAAAGCTCAAGTTCATTCACTTGCTATTGAAGAACATTATCCCATAAGTCCCATGGAAATTGAAGTTACCCTTGGAACTGTCACATTTCGTAGTCTAATTGACACTGGAGCACAAGCTAGTTTAATAAACACTGATGTACACAAAGAAATTGGATCCCCACCACTTGAAAAATCCCAAATCACATTTTCTGGAATTGGTAACACCAAAGTTCACCCTCTTGGTTTTTTTCATGGTGATATCAAAATTGAAAACAGCAATTTTCCTTGCAAAATTCACGTTGTTCCAACTCATTCAATTCCCTACAAGGCAATCTTAGGAACTGACTGTATCCAACAAGCTGAATTTAAAGTGGGTAAAAATGGTATTTCTCTTATCAACGATGAACCAAATTTCCTTCTTAATGTTGTTAATGTAGTAGAAGATGTCAACTCCTTAGATCTTCAACATATAAAAAACAAAACAATCCGACAGAAGGTTGAACACTTAGTTTCAAATTACAAACCAAACAAAACCGAAAGTACCGACTTACAAATGAAAATCATTTTGACGGATGAAACACCCATTGCACAGCGTCCACGAAGGTTGTCTATCGCTGAAAAACAAGAGGTAGACAAACAAATCGAACAATGGTTGAAGGACCAGATAATTTCTGAAAGTACATCCGACTTTAGTGCACCTATGGTTTTATGCAAAAAACCTGATGGATCAACGCGTATTTGCATTGATTACAGACTTTTGAATTCCAAAATAATCCGAGACAGACAGCCCTTACCGTTGATAGAAGACATCTTTGACAGCTTACAAAATGCTCAAATTTTTTCTACATTAGATCTCCGGAATGCTTTCCATCATGTTGGCATACATCCAGATAGCCGTAAGTACACTAGTTTTGTAACTCACTCCAATCAATACGAGTTCAACAAGGTCCCATTTGGATTAAACAAAAGCCCTTTAATTTTCCAGCGATATATCCAAATTGTATTTCGTGAACTGTTAAAACAAGGAACTGTCATAATATACCTGGATGATATTGTTATTCCTGCTTCTGATGAAGAGGATGGTCTTCGTAAACTCAAACAAGTTTTCAATACCGCCTCAAAGTTTGGTCTTGAATTTAACTTCAAAAAGTGTAGTTTTCTCCAAAGAAAAATTGAATTCCTAGGTCATGTAATAGAAGATGGTACCATTCGACCCTCTGTAAACAAAACACGTGCAGTTCAAAATTTCCCTACCCCGAAAACTCAGAAACAAGTTCAAAGCTTTCTTGGTTTATCGGGATATTTCCGAAAATTTATTAAAGATTATTCACTAAGCTAGACCCTTAAGTGACTTGTTAAGAAATTCTACTCCATTTCATTTTGGCCCCGAACAACGAAAAGCTTTTTTAATGTTGAAACAAGCTTTATCCTCCGATCCTGTATTACACCTATATCAACAAGGCTCACCTCTCCAACTGCATTGTGATGCAAGCAAACTAGGTTTTGGATCAATCCTACTACAAAAAGATTCTGATGAACACTTCCACCCCATTCAATATATGAGTATGAAAACATCACCTCAACAGGAAAAATACTCCAGTTATGAACTCGAAGTATTAGCAATTATAGAATCCCTTAAGAAGTTTCGACACTATTTAACGGGCACTAAATTCCAAATATTCACAGATTGTCAAGCGTTTCAGAAAACAATGACCAAGAAAGATTTAACCCCCAAAATTGCACGATGGGCTTTATTCCTTCAAGGATTTGATTACGAACTATTACACAGATCAGGGCAACAAATGCAACATGTAGATGCGTTAAGTCGCTACCCCGTTCTTGTGATCACACCTGACGAACTAACCCAAAAAATTAAAGAAACACAAGATAATGATGAGTTTATATCAGAAATTAAGAAAATGATAACAACAACCCCTTCAACTGAATTTTTCTTAAAAAATGGTATTTTGTTCAAAATGAACAAAGATTATGAACTCTTAGTTGTGCCACAAAGCATGCAAAAAGAAATAATTAAAAATGCACATTTAAAAGGACATTTCGCCTCACGCAAAACTGAATCAATTGTTTCACAAGACTTTTACATCCCAAATCTTACACATCAAGTGCAAGAAGTAATTTCGAATTGCATCCCTTGCATTCTATCCTCACGCAAAACCGGTAAACCGGAAGGACTGCTCAATCCCATTCCGAAAGGTGACGAACCCTTAAGCTGTTACCACTGTGATTTTCTAGGTCCCTTACCATCAACAAATAAAAATTACAAATACATTTTTGCAGTTATTGATGCATTTACAAAGTTTTTATGGCTTTATCCAACTAACTCTACTTCTGCTCAAGATGCACTTCAAAAGCTAACTCTTCAACTAACAACTTTTGGCAACCCCTCAAGAATCATAACAGATAAAGGTAGTGCTTTTAAGTCAACCGACTTTAAGAATTATTGCAACGAACAATCAATCGAACATATACAAATTACAACAGGAGTGCCACGTGGTAATGGTCAAATAGAACGAATGTTCGGTACATTAATCCCGATTTTCACAAAATTATCACTTAACGAACCCGAAAAATGGTTCAAATTTGCCCCACATATCCAGCGTATAATGAACAGTACAGCTCCCAGAAGCACAAAATTCACACCCTTTGAACTTTTGATCGGAATAAGAATGAAACAAAAAGAAGACCTACACATGAAACAAATTTTGGACGAAGAACACTTATATGCTCCACAATAACAGAAAAACAAATTCTCAGAAACGAAGCTAAAACAAACATCTTCAAAATGCAAGAAGAAAGCCGACGACAGTACAATAAACACAGAAAAAAGGCCCACATTTACAAAGTTGGTGACCGTGTCGCCATAAAACGTACTCAGTTTGGAACACTCCTTAAGTTACGACTCAAATTTTTCGGACCCTACGAAGTTACAGCAACACACCCTCATGATCGTTATGATGTTAAAAAAATTGGTCAACACGAAGGACCAAATGTAACTTCCACGTCAGCTGATAACATGAAACTGTGGTCAAGAAACTGATTTTGAACTTTAACTTTATTATCTTTGTCATTTTATTTGTATTATTTTTTATTTTTGTGTCTACTTTTGAAAATGAAAAACTTTTTCTGAAAATTGTCAGCAAATCTATTGTGTGCAAATCTATTGTGCAACAAGCCAACGAACTGTCACGTGAACATGTTTGCAAACAATTAGCATTTCCTTTGTAAATATTGACTGATGTCCACTCCTGTAAACGCCATCTACGATGTCCCATGGCAACAATGTATAGCTAAATTAGCTATTAACCATGACCAATGGTTAAGATATTATTACGATGAAAAGCATACACGATGAGCAGACCACGATGTTCTCTTTGCTACACCAGTGCATTTATCAGTCCTTGAAAATTTCCCACAATGGAAGGCCGAAGCATCCCCAACATGCTCAATGTTGACAATCTACAAATGCTGACATTGACAGATATTTTTTTCGAACTTTTCCTCTTTTGTTTTTGCTTCTCGTTTCAGGTTTCTTCACTGCCCAGCGTGTCAGGAGGACCTGACATGTCAAGATGGACGAGTGTTGGAATGTCTAGGCGCCAACCTGCCCCCGTTCCAAAAAGCGCGGGAAACATTTCCCAAAGACCAATCGGAGCACTTCCCGCCAGAAGGCGCGAACCCCGCAGACTGACTCCGAGCGATTTGATGTTAAGACGTGGCTTTGCACGGACGTGCCACCAGGATGTTAATCCCACTATGATTTGATGTTTAATCTGATATTTGTACATAATTGACCCCTGTAATTAATCCCCCTTTTCCCCTAGATTTTATTAAAACAATATTTAATAGTAATGATGCTCTCCTCAATTCACTTCTAACATATTAATCCACAACATACATAAAATTTATTTTGAAAAAGAAAACTAGAAAAACTATCCGTCTAATCTTTTATAAATTTATAAGCATACAATTTGCTCATACATTTGCTAATTTCATGTCTTCATATCGTTTTATAATTTTAAACCTCAATGTCCAAATTTGAAGATAAATTGCAAATCTACATAAAATCTAATGAATTATCTGAGATTAAATTTTAATAGATTTATATTTTGCATCAGTATTGGATGTTGCTATTGAAAATTTTCAAGTTTGTGCGGAATTGAAGATCGGATTGGATTTTATGGGGCAAGATCTGAAAACGGACAAGCCGCGCTCAATTTGACATGAAGACAGTTTCTTTTAAATATTTTATGGATATGTATGCGTAGGTTATATTGTATAGGTTTTAATTCCTATAGAATAGTACCGTTGAATTTTGTCTATTATGAAATATATACAGGAATAAAAAGGGGTGGTCCGATTTTTTGACATCGAACTACGATATATATGTATTAGCTCTAAACGCGACATAATTGGAAGTGCCTTGCTGAATCAAAGTGTCCAATTACAAGTTTTCTTCTTGGTTCAGCAATAGCTTTATTTTTTTAACTGGACAGACTTGCCTCAATTATTTAGAATTAGATTTTGGAATTCAAGTAATTGTACTTTATGTAATTCTGAACGACCAATGAATAGCGAGCATTAGGACCCGTCTACTGCACTAGTAGTTGGTTTGGATTGTATTTTGTTTAGAAAAATAATGAGAAGCAAGAAGGCTGGTGGCTTAGTTATCAAACGCAAGACACCTATAAATAAATAGTAGTTTGTCAATAAGAAATACTTTGTTACTGTTTAAATCATCATATTTAAAGAGAGACATTTCGTTCACGACTCAGAATTTTCCCGGAACTTAACGTGTCAAAATCAACTTGGTTGCTTATATCACTCTTTTTTGACAGATATTTTGTTTACTCTAGTTTCAAAAGGCATTAACAACTACTTACAATTGGGCATTCCACGTTTTTTGTCTAGTATTCTCTCTGCTAAATATGGACTGTAGTCTAGAACACAGATATTCTTTCCTCTTCCTTTTACACTTTATCGTAGTAAGTGTTTTATGATAAGTGCAACAATAGAAATGTAAATTCAAGGAAAGAGAAATTTTGCAATGTTTTGTTTGAATAAGCTGAGATCCTAGTTTAATTTTGCCTCTAATGACCAAATCGCATCTGATTGCACTCTCGTTGGTAATCTGTGATCCACATAGTGATTCTCAGCCTTTGTGAAATCACGTCCCGGTAAATTCTTTTTCAAAAGATGTACTCGAAAATACCTTTACAATTTTTTCAAACTCGTATATTAAGCTAATACGTCGCCACACGTTGCCGTATTATGGAAATTTGGAAAGTGGTTAGTCCGCTTTGTCAACAAGTGATCGTGATTCAAAATTACGAGGTGTTGTCTTCGGATCTTTCATTTCGGAATTGATCCTGGACCTTCGCCGATAGCCCAATGTGTTGCGCCAGTGCGACTTAAATTCAACTTCCTATCTACCATTAAGCTAAAGTAAGTATTTATAATTAAGTAATAATAACTATTTTAAAAGTAATAATTTCATTACTTTTAAAATAGCTATTAATCGATGGATCAATGAAAATATGTTACATATTGTCATACCCTCAGGCTAGCATCATTAAATTGATCTATGCTGATTTTCATTGACAATCCCATTCTTATCATCAAAACTATATAATTCAGCAAAATATTATGTATTATTAAATTGCATTGTAACTCACCATACCATCTGATCAAAGGAAGCAGCAGAAGGACGTGTTAAATTTTTCACAGTGAAACAATTTTCGCATACCCCAGCCAAATATTTATGTATGTAATCTATATAAATAAAAATAGAGTGTACATTGAATATCTACCATTTCAAGTTATTTGTTCGTTTTGGGTCCTTCTAGTGCAAAATCAGTGGTTTCGGCGTTTGGTGTCTGTATGCGTGTGCTCGCACTAATTTTTTCAATCAACCAATTTCGCATTTTCCAATTTGTTCTGTTTTTAGTTGTAAGTTTTGGCAACTAAAGTTGATGACAGTAAACTATATTGTTTTAAACATGGTGCACAGTGGTTTAAGCAAAATATACACTACCTGACATTGAAAATGCAACACCAAGAAGGAATTGGCAGAAAGTGATGAAATTTGGCAAACAGAGAGAGAGACAGCAACGAGCAATAAGTGATCTTTATCGCAACATTATACACCTTGCCACTGAGCAGCAAGAACGTCTGATCAGTAGGTTGTAGGACCACCGCGAGCGGCGATACAGGCAGCAACACGTCTAGGTACAGACGCAATGAGCGTGTGGATGATGTCCTGAGGGATGGCTGCCCATTCCCTATAACGATATGGGAGCATCAAGGGTGTCCTGCACATGCTGCAAAAGGGCGACAGACGTGGCTTGCGGGGCCGCCGATGCTTGCCGGCAGATACGTCGGTCCACGCGTGCTGACGTCACTCTGGCTGCACTTTGAACCCCTCAAACGTGCCACATTCCCTTGGTCCAACCATCTGAGCCACAACCAGTGCACCGTGGACGCGCGTAGGTGGGTATCTGCTGAGATTTGACGTATGGACCAACCTGCCCTTCTGAGGCCAATCACCATACCCCTCGTGAAGTCGTCTGTTTACTGGAACTGTCTTGATTAGCGGCGTCCTGGCATTCTCCGTTACTAGACGTTTCCTCTGAGACACAAAAACAAATTGCAACTTGATTTACCTGGCAAACAGAGCGGCGCGAAACTGATCACCTTTGCAGGTTCCTTCCCTGGTTTTTCACTCGCCGTGCGCGGGACAGCTGCGTTGTTTGCATCATTTACATATCTCGGTGAACTGCGTCTACCCTGTAAATTTCATCCAGTTTTGCGCACTCCTTCTGGGTGTTGCATTTTCAATGTCAGGTAGTGTAGTTTCACAAAGATATATAATGGAATAATAAAGAAATATCATTGATATATTATGTAAATTTGGATATTCATTTGTCATTCTTATACCGAATTATTCATTGTTACTATTATTTTCCAATCTTTTATTCGATGATAAACCGTTCAAGGGTTTCTTCATGGAAAAGGGCTGTCTCTGTGTTCAACAAAGGGGTTCACATGCTACATATTTTACCTCCGAGTGTCCACTTGTTCAGGATAATTTTCAAACAACAACTTCCTCAGACAGTACTGCAATATTAGAAATATTGGAAAGTCAACTGTGAATTTCAAACTGAATAGAAATCATCTGCTTTCATAAAATAATACGAGTACGACTGAAACATTTCATTATTTCCTCTCTGTTTCACCAGAGTTAAGCCAGCCTCTTCGAATGATTGGATTTTGTTCCACAGAAGCATTGAATATTGATGTATCTGGACCTTGAAGTCTAAAGTTAAACTCGGCGGATGAGAAACACTGTCTTAGAGCACCTATACTTAACGAAACTGTAATTAAACATTCAAAAAATCATATAACAATTTATTTCTTACTCAATCGAACTAGAATAATTCTAAAAATTAAACGAATTATCAAAATATTAAACGTTTAAATTTTACTTTCTCCATTTGTGATACAGTAAAAATGTTTTTAGAAAATTTAAGTTTTTAAAACAAAGTTTGCAGACCACGATACCCCAATAACTTCGCCATTTACATTTAACATTTCACCCTTCCTATGAAGTGATTATATTTTATTTTCAAGCTAGTGATTTTTTCAACCTATTTCATTTCAAGGCACGCAAACTAATTACAAAAATTTTACGTTACATTACACCCAAAAAATTATATTTATTACCAAACTGACAAAAATTAGGTACCATTTTAATTTAAAAAAAATAATGATAATTATATACCCTATTTGCTTCAAGGTTTTGCTTAAATTTTTAAGCTATTTATTTGTGATACTGTGCAGTAAAAATTTCACACACTTCGTTTTTTCTTGAAATTATTTGTTGTAAATTATAAACTTTATTGAACCGTCGAATTAAAATAAAGCTTACACCCAATTTAAACCGTTTCACCATCTTTTATTGCACATCAAGTGGCATTTGCCATAACCGTAGCGCTGTGTTATATCGTGCTGCCATCTCTTGAGAGTATGGGGAACTGAAGTTTTGAAGTTTCTAGCTCGTAGCAGTCGGGTAAAATTTGGATGGTGTTTGACAATCTAGATACGAATATTCATTTCGAAAGACTCATATATTCATTTCGAAAGACTCATAGTGCTCGTCACTGATAGTGTATCGTGCTATCCACTAACAAGGGTTTATAAAAAAGAAGGGAGCCACGCATACAGCACTACATTCACTTCTTGATCCATTGTGATATAAATCGTTAAACTAGCATGTAAGATAGATGTAGAGATAGATTCTAAAAATATTAATATTTCAGATAATTTTATTATTACATTTACGTTACTGTAGGCATTACTAGTATGGAATTTAAATTTTTGTATCGTTGAGAAATTTTAAAATGTGGTATGAGAAAACATTAAAATAAATTAATGATTTTTAATTTGGGTAATTCCCTGTAAAATCGATAAAAAAAAGTGTTGAAGACAAGCAGTGTACCTTTTACAAATATTTATTAGAAAAATATTAATTACACTTTTACAATATTCAAGGTCAGAGGACAAATTGAATGACCTTGAAATCAAAAATATCTCCACTGAGAGTTGTAAAGTATATTATTAGAAATTATTTTCAATTATCTATAAAATTAGTTTGATTTAAGCCCAATCAGACTATTATATCAAGATATGCAATCGTTTCAGTGAGTCTAGAATTCTGAAATGCACTATTTTTCACATTGTAAGTAGGTTAAAATTTCCCAGATATCCTCCACTTGAATGAGAAATAAAATAACTAATAAAATAACTAAGTTTAAAGACAAATGGAGGAAGAAATTTGTTGTAGGCTGTGTCGATTTGGCATGGAATGATGTATTAGAGATCTACTTTCCCTGATTTTTTTGTTAAACGTATCCGAATAATTATTATTTTGCTTGTACCGACAAACTAAAAATTGTACACTGAAGTGCCAGAAAAGCTGGTACACCAGTCTAATACTTGGTAGACCTCCCACTGGAGCGTAGAACTGCAGAAATACAGCGGGCTTGAGGAAGTATTCTGTAGGCATTTTACACCATACTTTCTGCAGAGCGGTCCACAATACTTTTGTTTTCCGAGTTATAGGATATCTGTGTTCCACAGCACATTGCATGACCTCCCAGATGTGTTCGATAGCGTTGTGATCTCGTGACTTAGGCAAGAATCCAAACTCAGATTGGTGTTCCTCTTGTGAGCTGGTTTATTTATAATTTGATTGTCGCGAGAGGTCGCCACGGTGAGTCTGGTATATATAGACGTTTTTTGTTTTTGTTGTGGTGTGTGAAGAGAACGGTTGAGTAAGTGATGAAAGAAGACGTCTGGGACCGTCCGTTGCGAATGTTATTACGGAGGGCCAGTGGGTCGATTGATATGTGAAAGAGGCACAGGGTGCCATGTATATCTATTAACTGCCATAAAGTTGTATATAAAGATTATTAGATTGAGTTTCCGTGTTGCCATCCATCGAGACGCCTACATAGAAGTTTGCCAGTTGGAAATAAGCAACAACACTTTAACCTTAATATGACTAAACAAGAATTGTACAGTTGCGAATTGCATGTTGAAAGAGGACGGACCCATCAAAATGAACGCAGGACGTGAACGGCTGTATCTCGTCAGAAAGACAAAGAACAAATTTGTCAGATCTTGATGGACGAGATATATCGTCGAAAGTACTTGGAGGGTAAAGACCTCTCCTCCCTTCCTCAATCTGAATTTCAGGAATTCCCCTTTCTTAGGGCCGTTTTCTCACTCACTGGCAAAACTGATCCCAATGTCGGCCCCGAATGCAATTTTATGTAATAGAATGGAAGATTTCATACATAGCTCGATCCGGTAAATCTGTCAGCCCGGCTGCCGACACCGGCAAATGCAGCCAGACGAGTGGAAAGCGACAAATCGGATGTCTCAATGTTTCCATTACTTGTTCTGTTGCTGATTGGCACGCCTCGCTTACCCTGCAGCTTATCATTTCTTGTTATGATTATTCAAAACCGGCAAAGTTATACATAGTCGTCTAAAATAAACTTGCTATGGCCTTCATCAATGCCTTTTTGTGTGGGGAAACTTTTTCTTTATTCAGAATAAATAAAAGCGATTAAGCTCCTATCTTGTCGACCAAATTCGTGGGACGGAACTAGGTCACTAAGTGATAAGTGCCAGTGTAAGGCCCCGTTCACATGGACTTTTTGCAACGCGCGTTTGAAAAGAATTTTCGAGTGTTACCATGTGAACAGCACTTGGGCGCTTTTCAAGGTCAGTTTCCGTTATGCATTAAATTGTTTTTTTATTCCCTTAATCCAAGTTTCTATCTTTTGAATGGTTAAAGATAGAGTCAAAATTTCAACAGATTTCAAATCAGCGTAAAATTTTACGTTAGATCCATACCAAAATCATGATTTTCTTTGAAAAACTTATTTTTTTGTCAATAGTCGCAACTAATCATTTTTCAGATATTCCTTTTATACTTAGCGTAAGCGGAAGTATTGCCTTGTTTTTAAAGGGAATGTCACTTTAATACGATATTTTGTTGCCTCTTATCAACTGTTTTAATTTTACAGCCATTAAAAGTAGGATGAAAATCTTTCTTTCCCAACCTAAAAAATTGATTACTCTGTATTCACAAGAGCCTGTATTTGGTTAACTTAGAAATGTATAATGACCAATAAAATGCCTAAAATAATCTAAAAATATTGAAAATGATGTAAAAATTTGATATTCTTTCGATTTGTAAAACATCCGTTCCCTAATTGCCTGTGAATAAAGTATTTTTGAACTTCAACCTTTATACATAAATAAATGCAATATAATCGACTTGCTGACTAGAAGTGACAACCTAAACAGGTAAATCTTTCGTAACGTATAGTATACGATTCCAATGCTATCAACTTCGGTTGTAAATTTTTGAACGTTAGCTTTTCGTACATTTTTAAAAAATTTTCGAATGACGGGATATTTTGGACCTATTAACCGGTAAGAGACAGCGGATCACAGAGAAGCAGTGCTTTATGTAGTTCATTAACTCTAAAATCTTAAAGTATTCGTTTTTTACTGTCAAGACTAGAGGAAGAAACCCTATAACCTTCACAATCCAGTGTCGATGATTCACCCACCAATAAAAATAGTAGGATTTGTTTTGTGTTAAGGGGTGATCACGGATTTTTTGGGCTCAAGAAGCTAGCAGATGAGTCATTTGTAATGCGTTTTATCGTAAAAGCGAAACTGCGTATGAAAAATTGGAATATTTCTGTAAAACTTTGATTAAAAACGAAACTAACTGGAAAATGACCAAACAAGTTCCTTAAAATTTTAAAATTGAGTGTAAAGTAAAAATATATCCCCACAAAATTTTATTTCTAGGACCAGGAAATTGGAAACGGAATTTCTGTTTATATGGCATTGTCTACGAAGTACTATCAAAAGATGACACGCAAACAAAATCCGGCACTGGTGATAACTTTTCTTTTTTTTATGGTATTTTTGCAGGTTTTATCGTGTTTCCTACGATCTATAGCTAATTTTTATTTAATTTTTCTTCAAATAAATCTCTATACTTCTTTAAAACCTATCTCTAAACATTTTAATGTATCAGCACAAATAACACATATATAACAATAATTAGTTTTTTAATTTTTAAACACAATTTTCCCTGAGTTCCAACTATCCGAAACGAATACTAACCCTCCAACCTACCCTCTTTCATGGGTTTTGTAGCACAAATGGAACCACGAATGGAATAATGACTTGGAAATATTTCAACTAAAATTTGATTAAACCCCACGATGAAACGAGAAAATTTTGTTAAAACTAAAAAAATCTCAAAGAAAAACCAAAAAACAGTATATATCGAAAACCAGGAGATTGCTAATAGAATTTGCGTTTGCACGTATATATAATATAAAAATTTTGATTAAAGTAGTAATAACACTAACTGCAAGATTAAAATATAAATTCTATGAAAAATAAGCGCACAGTAAATTAAGTTCATTTTCAAAAGTGATATAAACTGTCACATTTTTACAAGTTTTGTGTGAAAGCAGGGTAAATTTCTTCAATAAATCGAATACGATTCAATTTTCTCATCCTATTTTTAATGGCCATAAGTATAAAGCAGTGGATTAAGACAAAATACTCCAATCAAGTTATATCTTTTCTATAAAAACGAGAAGAATACTCCCTTTTGTGTTCGTAATGAATATATTCGTCAAATCCGTATCGCGAAAATAATAAAATTACAATTGAAAATTTATTTATGTAAAGAAAATCAAATTTAATGTATCTATCTGATGTAAAATTTTCCGCAGATTTGAAATCCGTTGAAATTTTCACTCTATCTTTAACGATCGCGAAGATAGAAACTTGGACTAGAGGAATAAAAAAGCCCTAACGCCCGTCAAAACGCGTGTCATGTGAACGCAGTAGAAGAAACCTATGCTTCTTCAAACGCGTTCAAATCGCGAGAACGACCGGAGATTGTTGAAGCGCCGAAGCTGTCTAGCGCTTGGATTCTCGCGATTTCTGCATGTGAACACTCCAGTAGAACTCTATGTACTTTGGCTACCCGCGTTTTGTTTAGACGTAAAACGCGCGTTGGAAAACGCCTCTTTTTTTCTCCTCCGCGTTTTACGTCTAAACAAAACGCGGGTAGCCAAAGTACATAGAGTTCTACTGGAGTGTTCACATGCAGAAATCGCGAGAATCCAAGCGCTAGACTGCTTCGGCGCTTCAACAATCTCCGGTCGTTCTCGCGATTTGAAGGCGTTCGAAGAAGCATAGGTTTCTTCTGCTGCGTTCACATGACACGCGTTTTGACAGGCGTTAGGGCTTTTTTATTCCTCTAGTCCAAGTTTCTATCTTCGCGATCGTTAAAGATAGAGTGAAAATTTCAACGGATTTGAAATCTGCGGAAAATTTTACACCAGATCGATACCTTAAATTTGATTTTCTTTAAATAAATACTTTTTCAACTGTAATTTTACTATTTTCGCGATACGGATTTGACAAATATATTCATTACGAACACAAAAGGGAGTATTCATCTCGTTTTTATAGAAAAGATATAACTTGATTGGAGTATTTTGTCTTAATCCACTGCTTTATGTTTATGGCCATTAAAAATAGGATGAGAAAATTTAATCGCATTCGACTTATTGAAGAAATTTTCCCTGCTTTCACACAAAACTTGTAAAAAGGTGACAATTTATAACTAAAGGGTATAGTGGGTAATTTTATTTCTGAGAATAACGAATACTGACAACTGCCCGTTCTAGTTTTCATGTGCGATAAACGTCTTTAAAATAAAGCTTAAATTAAATATTCAATTTAAAAGCTAAACTTTAGTTATTTTTTATTTGTCCTCAACGGGTGAAATGCGTAATATAAATTTCAATTTTCATTCATTTTTCACATCCTCGTGTTACAGTGAACTTGATATCACTTTTGAAAATGAACTTAAGTTACTGTGAGCTTATTTTTCATAGAATTTATATTTTAATCTTGCAGTTAGTGTTATTACTACTTTAATCGAAATTTTTATATTATATATACGTGTAGACGCAAATTCTATTAGCAATCTCCTGGTTTTCGATTTGTATACTGCTTTTTGTTTTTCTTTGAGATTTTTTTAGTTTCAACATAATTTTCTCGTTTCATCGTGGGGTTTAATCAAATTTTAGGTGAAATATTTCCCAGTCATTCTATTCGTGGTTCCATTTGGCTACAAAACCCCTGAAAGAGGGTAGGTTGGAGGGTTAGTTTTCGTTTCGGATAGTCGGAACTCAAGGAAAATTGTGTTTAAAAATTAAAAACTAATTATTGTTATATATGTGTTATTTAAGCTGATACATTAAAATGTTTAGAGATAGTTTTTAAAGAAGTATAGAGATTTATTTGAAGGAAAATTAAATAAAAATTAGCTATAGATCGTAGGAAACACGATAAAACTTGCAAAAATAGCATAAAAAATGAAAGGTTATCATCAGTGCTGGATTTTGTTTGCGTGTCATCTTTTGATATTACTTCGTAGACAATGCCATATGAACAGAAATTCCGTTTCCAATTTCCTGGTTCTAAAAGTAAAGTTTTTGGGGGACATATTTTTACTTTACACTGTCAATTTTAAAATTTTAAGGAAATTGTTTGGTCATTTTCCAGTTAGTTTCGTTCTTAATCAAAGTTTTACAGAAATATTCCAATTTTTCTTACGCAGTTTCACTTTTACGATAAAACGCATTACAAATAACTCATCTGCTAGCTTCTTGAGCCCAAAAAATCCGTGATCACCCCTTAACACAAAACAAATCCTACTGTTTTTATTGGTGGGTGAATCATCGACACTGGAGAGTGAAGGTATAGGGTTTCTTTCTCTAGTCTTGACAGTAAAAAACGAATACTTTAAGATTTTAGAGTTAATGAAAATGTTTAATAATGCCACAATTTGAACTACATAAAACACTGATTCTCTGATCCGCTGGCTCTTACCGGTTCCTAGGTTCAAAATATCCCGTCATTCGAAAAATTTGGAAAAACGTACGAAAAGCTAACGTTCAAAAATTTACAACCGAGGTTGATGGCATTGGCACCGTATACTATACGTTACTAAAGATTTACCTGTTTAGGTTGTCACTTCTGGTCATCAAGTCGATTATATTGCATTTATTTATGTATAAAGGTTGAAGTTCAAAAACATTTTATTCACAGGCAATTAGGGAACGGATGTTTTACAAAGCGAAAGAATATTAAATTTTTACGTCGCTTTGAATATTTTTTAGATTATTTTAGGCATTTTATTGCTCATTATACATTTCTAAGTTAACCAAATACAGGCTCTTGTGAATACAGAGAAATCAATTTTAGGTTGGGAAAGAAAGATTTTCATCCTACTTTTAATGGCTGTAAAATTAAAACAGTTGATAAGGGGCAACAAAATATCTTATTAAAGTGACATTCCCTTTAAAAACAAGGCAATACTTTCGCTTACGCTTAGTATAAAAGGAATATCTGAAAAAAGATTAGTTGCGACTATTGACAAAAAAATAATTTTTTCAAAGAAAAGCATGATTTTGGTATCGATCTAACGTAAAATTTTACGCTGATTTGAAATCCTTTGAAATTTTGACTATCTTTAACCATTCAAAAGATAGCAACTTGGATTGAGGGAATAAAAAAAACAATTTAAGGCATAACGGAAACCGACCTTGAAAAGCGCCCAAGTGCTGTTCACATGGTAACGCTCGAAAATTCTTATCTAACGCGCGTTGCAAAAAGTCCATGTGAACGGGGCCTTCGGCCCCGTTCACGTGAGGCGTTTTCTAACGCGCTTTTTACGTCAAAACAAAACGAGGGTAGACAAAGTACTTTGAGTTCTACTGGAGTGTTTACATGCAGAAATCGCGAGAATCCACGCGCTAGATAGCTTCGGCGCTTCAACAATCTGCGGCAACACTTCCGCTTACGCTTAGTATAAAAGGAATTAGTTGCGACTATTGACAAAAAATAATTTTTTCAAAAATCATATTTGTGGTTTCGATCTGACGTAAAATTTCACGCTGATTTGAAATCCTTTGAAGTTTTGATTCTATCTTTAACCATTCAAAAGATAGAAACTTGGATTAGGGGGGATAAAAAACACAATTTAATGCATAATAGAAACTGACCTCGAAAAACGCCCAAGTGGTGTTCACATGGTAACGCTCGAAAATTCTTATCAAACGCTCGTTGGAAAAAGTCCATGTGAACGGGGCCTAAGCTATCACAAAAATTGGTCTGGTTTGGATTTTCTTTGACGCATAACCTTAACAAAAATTCGGGATGGAAACTTCTATTCATGTATCGTTTACGAAACACAAAAAATTATAAATTTGGACGCGTTCCATTTTTTTCGTGTTCTGAAACTCAGAGGATTAAATACCTTTTAGTGGAATTTTTGAATTCGAGTGAAATGCATTGATACTAATTTACCCACGCAGACAACAGCGCTGAAAGGTTCATTTCCAGCATGTATTCATGTCGATTCTTAAACTCATTTCATTTTAGTTAGTTTTGGATTTAGTTGAAAGAATAATGGAAATCAATCTCTCTCCTGAGATCATAGTAATTCTTCTGTTTTCATTATAATTACTGCGAATTGCATACGTATAAAGTGACTAAATGCGTATGCAATTCGCAGTTGTAAATCTCATGAGAAATGCCGAACTATGAACTAAGCCAAAATATTAGGTACAGAAGCAGAAGAAAAATTTAAATCTACACATATAAACAGTTGATTACAGCCAATCAAACCACCTTACCATACACGAATGTTTCAATTCATAGTTTTTAATGCAGATGTAGTTCATTTTAGTTGATAGGTAGGTATTTTAATTAACGCCACACTGGAGCAACACAACGTTCTATTGGTGACCGGTCAGGGATCCATCCCACAGGAAAAGATCCGAGGACAACATCACGTAATTTTGAACCACGGTCAGATGACGAGGCAACACCTGAGCTTGCACCCCACTCTCCAAATTCCAAACCACGCCAACGTGAGGACATTTGAGGCCACGATGGATTTAACGTGTACCAGACCCCTTTGTACACGGCGGTTTTTGGTTGGATTCGAACTAGCAACCGTCCGGTTGTGCTAGTCCATTACTCTTCCAACCGGACTAATCCGGCCCTAATTTTAGTTGGAATTGCTTATCTGCTGTGGGATCAAAAGTGTTGGTTGGAAGAATGATAGGTATGCTGTCGAATTAATGTCTTACTGGGGCAACAATGTGCTATTGGCGACTGTCCGATAACAATTCCGAAAGGAAAGATTCGAGGACAATATCTCGCAATTTTGGACCACGGAATTGATGACGAGATCAACACCTGAGTTGGAACCCCATTCTACAAACTTCCACACCGCGTCACCGTGAGGACATTTAAGGCCACAATAGATTTAACTTACTTCAAATGTCCTCAAGTTGACAGTATCAACCCCACGCACACATGTCATGTAAGGATAAAATGTGCTGAAGAATATACTTTAACATCATAAAGATGTAAGAAAATAATTGTAGTTTTTGGAAAATCAAACATGGTTCTATTGAAATCGGTTTCATATTTAATGTATCCATGGAAGGATGAATTTATTTTAATGGTACTTTTGTAGTACCAATCGATCAAGCCGAAATGCATTTTTCCGTTGTTTTTAAACGTAAAATTAAATAAGCCGTCTTGTGTCAGTGGTAAGTTCGTGATTAAAATACACAGAGGGGGTTGGTAATGTTTATTTTATAGCAATTGTTTTATTCTAGCGTTTCCAATTCACACTAGGCTCACCTACGGTCCATGGAGTTTCGAATTCGCAATCCTCCGGTAATCCTCTACTCTTCAACCGGGCTACTGAGGCCCTTATACTGATTTGGAAACCATTAATAAACTACACCTCAACACAAATAAAAGAGATTTTTTTATTGACATCACAAATGCCTACAAAAATTCAAGGAATACTGCATGTAACAGAGATTAATTTTTGTTTTATTGATATTTTACATGAATATCTCGTTCTTGCAAGTCGATTAGGTCTTATCCCAAACAAAAATGTAAGTAGACGCATTTTCAATGCAAATAAACAAACCAGATAGTCAGCGATTTTACTTCTGCTGTCCAAATGCTCTCGCATTATACACGTCGGGATTTCCTTAAAATGTCGTTTGTCGACTTTTTAGCAACGTTTTGTGTTTAATCTAATTGGTACTGAGCAATGAACTATCATATATCAATTCGAAATCTGTTCTTTTAAATTTTTATTGACGAAGTGCTGAAATTGTATTCGAAAAATAACTCAACTGTCCAACTGGTTTCACGTTCAGAATACTTACAGGAAACACGTATCGCTGCAGAAACACTGACGTTACCTATATTTATCTTGACGGATAATACTTCTCATAGGTGTTCAAAAGATATATTTTTGAAAATTAACAAAACTAGTATAATAATTGAAAATAAGATAAATATCAGGTTAGTCATCCATACAAATGGGGGCATTAAATTGCTAAAAGTCAGAGTTCACACAACATATGAATGCTTGTCTTTCATACAATTGTACAATTTTAATTGGTCACACAGCAGTCAAGAAATTTTTTTAATTTTGTCTGAACATCACTCCATATATCAGGTTAGTAATAAGTGCGAAACTGTCTCTATGAAAAAGATGATTCACTTCCTCAATAAACATCATTATCAAGATTGAGAACTGACCGCACCAAAGCTATTAAATATGTAGCAGGAAATAAATTTTAACCTGTTAGAACTGTGAGGATAACATAATGGCTACTTCTGACCACGTACTGCAGTGTTGTCATGGAAGGACATTTATGGTGCTCCAGGACATACATCTTTTGGACATTATTCGCAGGAAGGACATCGTAGAACAGATCTAATTTTGATCCGGAGCAAAAGAATTTTTTTTAACGATACTAATAATAATAAATTAAAGACCGATTCTTTTGTTTTGTACTACTACAGTTCTGTATTTCATTTTTGAAATTCATGCAAATTCACTTTGATTCTAAACAATAAAAACATGCCGAATCTGACCAATGTGTATGTGATTCAAGTTCTGATGATGTTTTCCCTCAAAATAGAATCTTATAATTGTGAGGACTTCCTCTTCCTCGCTTTATACAAGACTGTGTACGGCATAAGTAAGTATAAAAAACTACATAGTAGTGAACAGATAGCTAATAAATACAGCAACCAATCGTAGGATCCCAAATTTTCTCTGAAGTATCCTAAAATATGAAAAAATAATTATGAATATCTTAAATATTATTTATAAATTTCTGAAGGAATAACATTTAGAACCTCAAAATATGTAAGAAATCTTATCTACAATAATATTAATCGATGAAGTGCTTGGAATCGGAAATCTTTTGGGAAATTAGTAGATAATATTAATTTTTATAAGAATTTTCTAGAATAATTTTTCTCTACCCACTTTTCTAGATTTTTTCCTCTCACTTTATTTGTTCTTAAACTTTTAAAGAAATAAATGAGCTTAAGTTGCGGTAAAAGAAATTTTTATCTTCTAATTTGAATTCACGAACCGGTTAACAAATGTTATCGGAAAAATACCTCACCCCGAAGATCAACCAATTCCTGTAGGAAAATTGCATGGTTGGCAAATGGCAATCATACTAGATTTGGTTTCATTTGATTTGTCTCTCTGAGATTACTTGTTTGATGCTTGTGGGCTGAATAGACCATTAATCAAACTAGGAGAGGAATCAATTTCATTTACTTGAATAATCTATCTATCTCATCTTTCCCTATGCCGCCACCAGAGGTCGCGTCCAGCGCGCGGAGTAGAACTGTAAAGCCGGGTCCACGCCGGCCGCGCAGAACTGCGCCGCGCCAAATGTTCTGTTCGTCGCTGCACGAAAATGTGCAAAACCGCGCGGAACAGAGAAGGACGAACCATGGAGCGAGGTGTTTGTGGTGGGACGGCTCGTGCTCAGCTTGTTCCATTGTGCTCGTGTACGTGCTGGAGGTTGTGTGTACGAAATTAAACTGAAAACTTATTGTTTAAAACAAATTGTTTAAATGTCCCGTTCTTTACAAAGTCTGCGCATTATCGCGAGTGCTACGTATATTGTCATTGGTGATTTATTGAAGAGAAAGGGGAATAGGCCCCAAGCATATTTTTTTTTGATTCTTAATATGGTAATTTTTGTTGGTTGGGTCCCACAACGCCGGTTGTTGTCTATATAGGTGAATCATCTTTTCAGTGTTGCTGTGGTTCCAATACATTTTCTCCTGCTAAAACAACTTAGTAGGTAGGAACGAAAAAACAACAGTAGGAATGAAATAATGATATTAGCAGAGTGAATACGAACCGGGGATCGTACGGCGTGTGCGAGTGAACTGAAATGCCGGCCAAATACAACATTGCACAACAGTGCGCAGTTCGACCTGAGAAAACTCACTCAATCCCGCTCTGCTAGCTTGTGTTTAGTTCGGGGCAGTTTTGCGCGGCCGGTGTGGACGCGGCTTTACTGTGACTTTATTTTCCTGACTCAGTTCGAGTTTAGAGTTGGACTTGTGACTGTGAACGCTTCCACGCGCAGGTGGAACGCCGTTTATACAATTTATGCATGTGCTAGCGTGTAAGGCTGTGCCGGCATCCATGTAACCTTTCATGTATATAGTTCGTGGAATAATTAAATGTTGTGTTAGTCCTAATCTCCGTGTCATCCAGCTTCACTTCATCACACCCTAGACACCGTACTACAAGTGGGAGCTGGAGGCGTGATTTGTACCTTCATCAGGCCACAGGTTTGGGAATTTGGAGGTAGGACTATTTAATTATAATCATGAGCATGTTAAATAAGTGTAGAAAGGAGGACTTAAAACCTTCATCGCTGAAGAGATTAGTGAAACTGTACCTTCTGGTGCTAAAGTTATTGATTTGAAAGTAGTGAAATTTACAAGAGTGACCCCGATTTCGTTTGTTCTCTTACAGACTGAGGATAGAAAGTCTAAAGATCGAACCGAGCAAACGAAACTTGAGTTAGAAAAAATAAAACTTGCGCAGTTAGAAAAGGAGTTCGAAATCGAAACTTTAAGAGGACAATCTCCTCTCAATATTCCCCATCGGAAGTGAGTTACCGTCCCGTAATCTAGAGAATTTGATCAAGAGTATCAAAACTTTAACTATTCCCGTACCATCTAAGCCAGAAACTTTCAATTTGCTTTTTCAATCTTTGGAGAAGGCGTTTAGTATTAAAAACGTCCCAGACGATTTGAAAACGGAAATTTTGATTAACATTCTTGGGGAGGAAGCTAACAATGTTTTGATAAACGAGACTGAAAAAGATGTGTGTGATTACGAGAAACTTAAATCATTAATGTTGAAAGAGTATCAACCAACTCCGCAAGAATGTCTTAATAACTTTAAAAAAGCGAAGAGTTGAAAACGAATCGCATGTACAGTTTGCATCGCGATTGGCAGCTACGAAACAAAAGCTCACATAGGCATACGACAAGGTGAAGATTGGTTTAAACCACATGAACTGGGCAGGGAATGTGATGTTTTCTTTTCATCGAAAGGTAAAGCGCTAAACGAAACTAATCAGATGCGAGCTCAGACAAACGAATGTTTCTTTCTCTGAAAGAAAAAACAAAAATGCAACTGATTCTGTTTTATTTCCCAAACTGAACTTCGACCTTGAACAGTCGAATTTTTGTCTTTCCGCTGGGATAAAAATAATAATGAGATGGATTCTTTCTTGTTTCACATAGCTTGTATTTTGGAACAAGAGAACACTTTAGATCTGAGTCACATCATTGACAGAAGATTGCGTAAGGAGATTTCCGATTTGATAGGAGCATATAAACCGCAAAAAACTGAGAGTAGTAATTTAAAAAGGACCATCGTTTTAACCGACGATATTCCGGTCTGCCAAAGACCTCGTAGATTGTCATTTCCGGAGAAATTGGTAGTCGAAGAGCAAATAAAAGAATGGCTTCAGACAGGTATCAACGCTTCTTGCTCCGACTATGCATCCCCTGTGGTGCTTTGTCGCAAAAAGGATGGCTCAATGAGACTGTGTAGATTGCAGGAAATTAAATAAAAAATGGTTAAAGATAGGTAGACCCATTACCACTAATTTCTGATGTTCTCGACAAGTTGCAACCACCAGCCCAGGTTTTCAGTTGTACTGATTTAAAGAATGGTTTATTCCAAGTAGATGTCGATAAGGATAGTACCAGACTGACCTCGTTTATTACATATGAAGATCAGTACGAATTTTTCAAAGTTCCCTTCGGCTTGTCAGAGAGCCCCAGCGTTTTTCAGAGATACATTCATCACGTATTTCGTGACCTTATCAATGATGGTATTTTAGCTCTGTATCTTGATGATTTAGTTATCCCATCCGTTGATGAAAAGGATGGGGTAAAACATCTAAAACGTGTATTAGAGACTGCTTCAAAATTTGGAATTGAACTAAACTTTAAAAAGTGTCAATTCTTAAAGAGAAAAATTGAATTCTTGGGACATATTATCGAAAATGGTACCATTCGGCCTTCGCCAACAAAAACAGCTGCTGTTCGTAACTTCCCAAAGCCTAAAACGCCCAAACAAGTTCAGTTTCCTTGGACTCACGGGTTACTTTCGGAAGTATATTCCTGGTTATTCGGTTGTCGGCTAAGCCACTAAGCGATTTGCTGCACGGTTCAACATTTTGTTTCGGTCCAGAGCAGCTTTTGAAACTCTCAAAAATGCACTGTCCACTAATCCGGTTCTACATATCTTTAAACAAGGTGCTAAGTTAGAACTTCACACAGACGCTAGTAAACATGGTTACACCGCAATTTTACTTCAATATGATGACGAAGGTAAAACTCATCTTATCTATTACTTTAGTAAGAAAACGACGGTGCCAGAAGAAAAATATTCTAGTTATGAGTTGGAAGTATTAGCTATTATAGAGACATTAAAAAGTTTAGGAACTACTTATTGGGGATCTAGATTTCAAATCCGACTGTTCTGCGTTTCAGAAAACCATGGATAAAAAGGATTTGACTCCCAAAATCGCTAGATGGGTCCTCTTCCTCTAGGATTTTGACTATGAGATAAAACATCCCTCGGGTAGTCAAATGAAACACGTTGATGCACTTAGTAGGAATCTCATTATGTTGGTTGTACGTGATGAAGTAACTCAAAAAATTGCCGCCTTACAATTGAAAGATGAATACGTCTCCGCAATCAAAAAACTGTTAGAAGACGGTAAAGAAAGTGAGCTTATCTTAAAAAATGGTGTTTTGTACAAAATTGTTAATGACAAGGATGCACTCGTGGTCCCACATTCTATGCAAACCGAGGTAGTTAGAGAAGCACATCTTCGAGGTCATTTTGCAGTTGCAAAGACTGAAAATATCGTGAAACAAGATTTTTATTTCCCTAACATTGGGAAGTGTGTAGAAAACGTTGTATCCAACTGGGTTGAGCGTATACTAGTGAACAGAAAGCAAGGAAAAGCAGGACTCTTGAATCCAATACCAAAGGAAAATACCCCTTTCAGTACTTTCACATTGATTTTATTGGTCCGTTTCCTTTTACGATCAAACGCTACAATCACATTTTCACGGTAGTTGGCGCTTTTTCAAAATTTGTGTGGCTGTACCCAGTGAAATCAACATCCGCTCGGGACGCATTACAGAAGTTGAAACAGCAACAAACTACATTTGGAAATCCTTTGAGAATAATTTCATATAGAGGTGCTAAATTCACTTCAAAGGAATTCGAAGAGTATTGCAGGAAAGAAGATATAAAACACGTCAGAATAACCACCGGAATTCCAAGAGGAAATGGTCAGGTTGAGAGAATGCATAGACACTGATCCCTGTATTGGCAAATGTGTCCATTTAGTACCCAGCGAAGTGGTACAAGCATGTAGATGCCATCCAGCGAGCAATCAACAGCACGTACGAGCAGAAGCACCAAATGGTCTCCATTCGAGTTGCTTACAGGTGTGAAGATGAAGAGTCCGGACGACTCAAGAATTTTGCAAGCGATCGAAGAAGAATAAATCACCTCAATGATGGAGAATCGTGAAAAGCTACGAGATGAGGCAAAGCGAAATATCCTGAAAATTCAAGAGAATCGCAAGAGCTTCAACCGGAAAAGAAAAAAAAGCTAGTTGTTACAAGATAGGTGACCTGGTGGCCGTCCAAAGAACCCAGTTTGGATCTGGTCTGAAGCTTCGTCCAAAGTTCTTTGGCCCCTATCGTGTGAAAACAAGCAGAGCGAATGACCAGTACGATGTGGAGAAAGTTGGCCACCATAAAGGACCAGGTCTCACGATCACTGCTGCCGATCACATGAAGCCTTAAACTATTGAAACGTGTTAGAGAAATCCAGTCTTCAGTACTATGAAATTTTCTTTTTATTGTTTACTTTTAATTCCCTTTTTCGAATTTTTTAGATATACAGTTCTGGTGAGATTTCGAGGACGGAATGGTTTTCAGGAATGGCCGAATTGTGGAATCCATCCTTATACCTCCATCAGAGGTCGCGTCCAGCGCGCGGAGTTAGAACTGTAACTGTGACTTTATTTTCCTGACTCAGTTCGAGTTTAGAGTTGGACTTGTGACTGAACGCTTCCACGCGCAGGTGGAGCGCCGTTTATACAATTCATGCATGTGCCAGCGTGTAGGCTGTGCCGGCATCCATGTAACCTTTCATGTATATAGTTCTATATGCGTTTTATGTAACAGTAAAGTTCAAACAGCTTGGCAAAATTAAATATAACAAGCGTCATTCCAAATGTTTACGACACTCAAGTTTTCTACCAACATTTTTCTCCCAACCAGCATTTGAGAAATATAGCTATTGAACACTTCTGAGTGTTGTGTCAGTAGTATTAATACCTGTCGTTTAAACATCATATTTTACGATATCATTTCTTCTACTTAGAAAATCAACTGAACTAAAAAGCTGTACCCTATTTATGAACATGTCTGTATTGAATATTGCTCTTAAAACATGGAAATTAACTGATAAATAATAAAAACCTTACCTATAAACGATGGTGTAGCTAAGCCTAATGGAACAAAAAGCAGATAACGGGACGCAATGGCCATAGATTGTTCGCTCTCTTCAACGTACTCCAGTATTATAACAGGGGATATAGTAGAAATTGCTGCACCGAAAAAACTGAAACTCAATATTGCGATCATCATAGTAACAAACTCGTAAGACCACACCAGACTTCCACAGCTGAGAGCCATGCAGATATAACAAACGACGCAAAATTTTGATGATGAAAAATAGCCGTTGTCTGTCGTCCAAGACAATCCTATGTAACCAAAAAGCTCTGCTACTGGAAGAAGCATAAGAAAATACATTTCTTGACTTCCCTGTATGCCTTTGTCTCTAGATAGGTCAATAATTATTGTCCAAACTGTGGTCATAAGAAAAGGCTGATAACCTTGCGAGATAAGAATAATCAAGTATGATGGATCTTTAAAAACTTTCAAAGATTGGCACAGTGATTTATGTTTACTACCTTTATTATATGACGATTTCAGTTCAGGTAAACCTAATTTGTATTCTTCTTCACCAATATCGCCCAATTTTTCATGTTTTAGGTTTACTAACTGTTCCTCGCAACTTTTGGCGACAGCGTCACTTACTTTATTTGAGTAGTTGTCATTTGCTGATGACACGTTCAGATCTAAATGTTCAGACGTCATTACGTGTTTTCCATTACCATTTGTCAGAGAAGACATCTCGTTTGTTGAAGTACAGTCATGAACCGTTTTAGGAGTAAAATTCTCAAGTTTCACATAGGTGACAAGTTTCTCCCTTTGGTTAATAGAAGCATCATCGTCATGTATTTGGGGAGTTTCATTTAAACAAGGGTATTCTTTGGGTTTATTTTTCGTTAGTGGTATCTTGGCATAATTCGGATTTTTCAAAAGAAGTGCTGCTGGTAATCCGTTCAACATTATACCAGACGTGATCAAAAATGCTCCTGCAGTTCCATATTTTATCAATAAATATTCGTAGAAAGGTGAAATAACAATTGCACTTAAGCTAATCCCAATAAGTGATAGTCCATTGGCTTTTGATGCATGCTTGTCGAAATGCTGCTTTAGAACTATTGGTACCAGGGTGTTTCCAAACGCCATCCCGAGACCTGTAGGATAATTAATAGACAAAAGTTAATTTTCCAAATTAAAATCAACATCGGTAAAGCAATTAAATTTGTTTTCAACTATTAAAAATTTATTTTTAAAGCAGTTGAACATTAGCAAAGAACACTTGATTTTAAAAATATTTTTGATGTACTATCTTTAATGTGTTTAGAATAACTTTTAGGAATGTAATAAGGGAAGAAGAGTGTAGGAAGGAGTGTAATAATGTTAGAGACATTTGTTCTTTGCCTTAAGATTTCACTGATTATCATTTCATGTTTATAAAGATACTAGTTTGAGGAAAATGAAGATTTTATGTTTGAGTGGCCTTTGTGTAAGGCCAATTTTCGAAATTCTGAAATTGTTTACATTAATTTTACTAGTTATTTCTATTTTATAAAGAACAAAAACACCATAAAATATTAAAGACACAATAAAATGATAATAATTGGAGAAACACAAAATGTCTTATTTACATAAAAAGTTCAATTTACCGTTTATTAAACCAAGTGATATAATAACAAAAGTTATTTCTTCTGCATAGAAGCAAGCTCCAACACCAAAGGAACTTAATATCGCTCCAATAGTAATCAAACTTCGGCATTCAAATATTCTGCATAAATATCCAACAAAGGGTCCTGTGAAACATGATTTCAAGGTTAGTGTTTGAGTACAAATAACTAACTTTTCTCATATAAAATACAAATTATGAGCAAAAGTAGAGTAACCAAAAGCAGTTCTTCACAAAATTAAAAAAATGTTTAAGAAACTTATAATTTCATTCACTTAAATTCAAATTAAAGAGATGTCTTTAAACTTTTTGATCCTCATACAAATTTTAGCAAACAATTTAAAGTGATTTATGAGCTATTAGTTTATTAAGATACTTAAAATGTAAACAAAAAGTCTTCAATTTATTACTAAAGAGGTATTACACAATTATTACCTCCATTAGAATTAGTTTTGATTTTGACAGTCAGTTATTCACTTAAGAGCAGATGTCCAATTGCAGACTGACGAAAGATAAGAACATTTTCTTATAAACATTTCTATAGTAAGAATAGTTTACTTTGAGATCAGGATACGTTTTTCCCACAAATCCTGCGTAATAGTGATTGCAAGATGTTTTCTCAATGTCTTTAGATGTGTAATGAGCCAGTTTTACACGAAATGATGAAATATGTTCTAGTATGTTATCCGTTATAAAGCTTCGAAAGCATTTCCAGAGGTTGAGAATTCTATCATCGGGAATGACTCCTTCAGTCATTAGCGTGAACAAAATCTCATTACCCTGTCAGGTGATAAATGTTTTTAAATCCATTTTTTTTTGTTTTCGAGGGATTTCATTGTCATTTATTTCCCAACTGGAATCAACGACAAACAATAGCACAAATGAAGTGCAGCATCTATCACCGGTAACAAGGAATACGACAGACAAATGTTTACTAAAAACATGCATTCAATGACAAGCAGTACTATATTCGCAGTCGTGTAGTGGAGATATCTCACAAGTCCGTGACATTTTGGGGTTTCTCAAATAAACAAAATCTTCAATATGGCCCAATACCCAACAAGCAACATTCCTTTTCTAAACTATGCGTCTACCCCTATAGGATCGATTATTACTGAAAACTTGATTTCGACGAAAATGTGAATAATGGTAGGCATTGATGTGTTGCTCCGGCATAACGCAGTTTAATTTACGGCTCACCGGTGCTACACATTCTGCTATTGGAGACGATACGGGATCAATCCCGAATGAAAAGATTCGAGGACAACGCCTTGTAATTTGGATTCAAGGTCAGATGACGAGATCAACACCTGAGCTTGCACCCCACTCTCCTAACTTCCACAAGATGCCAACGTGAGGGCATTTGAGGCCAAGACAGATATAACTTGCACCAGCCCCCCACGTATCCGACGGGTCTTTGGCTGGAACGAGTCTCGAACTCCCAACCCTCCGATTTCTAATCTGCGACTCTTGAAACTGAGGTAATGAAGTTTCTCAAATAAGTGATTAAAATGAGGTACAGTCAAACGTCATAAAGGCGAACTCGCTTAATACGAATTACAGATAATACGAGTTAAATTCCAATTCTCATCAAATGTATATTTCAATAATATGTTAACTCATTCGTTTAATAAGAATTCGGGTTATACTAATCTCCGGTTGAAACGAACAAATTTTCGAAACTTAAGGGCAAACTGGTTCTTTTCAATCTTATTATCAGAAACATTAAGTGACTCCGAAATTGTAGAGTATTTTATTTGCGGAAGAGAGCGAAGAAGAATTAATGAAGATTCCGAAGAAGACGAAGGAACAAGTGTGCCTTCTTCCAAAGAAGCTGCTGCTGGTTTAGAAATTGTTCTCCGCTTTTTGTTAGGCAGTGGAAATTCATCTGCTCAATTAAACAGCGTTAACCACTTCAAAGATATTTAAAAAGAATGTTACGATAAACTCAAAACACAAAAAGCGATAACAGAACTATTTCAAGACAAAAATTGCGTAATCAGGAAATATCTGTGTAAACAGGAAATATCTGTGTAATCAAGAATCACACGTATAATCAAGAATCATCTGTATAATCTTTGTGATGAAGAATACCATTTATCTGCGAACCAAGAATTGTAAGTAATGGAAAATGCGTTAATACACTGCTGGCCACCGTAAATGCAACACCCTGAAGGAAGCATGCAAATAGTATGAAATTTACAACATGCATTAGCGGAGGTGAGATATGCAAATGATTAGAATTTCAGCGCAGACGCACATCACGCGCGCCTGTGGCGCCACTTCAAAGCGCTATTTAAGGCTTGGAGATTTCGGCGATTTCAAGTACGGCAATTGTGTTTTTCTTGTGGTTTTTTAAAAAAAACGATCAATTATGCCTCGTAGAAAACAGCGATCATCTTTTGATCAAGTATCCGAGTTCGACAGAGCAAGGATAGTGGCCTACCGAGATTGTGGATTATCTTTCAGGGAAATCGGTAGTCGTGTTGGACGAAACCAAACAACTGTAATGCGGATATGTGATCGTTGGATGCAGGAGGGTACGACGGACCGACGTGATCGATCGCATCCACCTCAGTGCACCACTTCACGTGATGACAGGCATATTGTGCGTATGGCAGTGACGGATCGCTCAGCCACATCACGAACCATAGCACAGCACATTCAGTCTGTACCGCATCATCCAGTGTCTGCGCGTACCATTCGACGCCGTTTACAGCAGAGTGGTCTGTCCGCAAGACGTCCATTGCTTCGTCTACCCTTGACGCAGAACCACAGACGTTTCCGCCGCCAATGGTGCGATAAAAGAAGGATGTGGACGGCAGAATGGAATGAAATTGTCTTTACTGACGAGTCACGCTTCTGTCTGCAACACCACGATGGTCGGATTCGAGTCTGGAGACACCGTGGAGAGAGGATGCTGAACAGCTGCGTTATGCACCGCCACACTGGTCCTGCACCGGGTATTATGGTATGGGGCGGTATTGGATATCACTCTCGCACTCCTCTAGTACGCATTGCCGGTACTTTAAACAGCCAGCGCCACATCTCCGAGGTGTTGGAACCAGTTGTCCTTCCTTACCTTCAGGGCTTGCCCACAGCCATATTTCAACAGGATAATGCGCGACCACACGTGGCATGCATTCTCCAAGGGTTCTTCGTCAATCGCCAGATTGAATTGCTTCCCTGGCCAGCTCGCTCTCCGGATCTTTCGCCGATAGAAAACATGTGGTCCATGGTTGCTCAACGATTGACCCAGAATACATCCCCAGCTGCCACACCAGATCAACTTTGGCAACGTGTGGAAGCTGCTTGGTCTGCTGTACCCCAAGAACACATCCAAAGTCTCTTTGAATCAATGCCGAGGCGTGTGGCAGCGGTGATCTCCAACAATGGCGGCTACTCTGGCTACTGATTTTGGCAGGAACCACACTTCACAGAAGTCTATAAATTTAATCATTTGATACTTGGTCAACATGTTATCTACAAAACAAATTTTGTTGTGATATCTCTTGTCTTTCTTGGTGTTGCAATTTGGGTGGCCAGCAGTGTATTTTGTTTTATTATTAAAATAATGCTTTTTCTGAATTCAAATAACACGAACTACGGATAGTGCGAATGTTTTTACGGGTCCTTGAAATTCGTCTTAACGAGATTTGACTGTATATCAATAGCTCCGAAACAAGATTCGCCACCCTTTCTTTACTTTTAAATCTATACATATAAAGCAGAGCTGGCATCTGTCTGTTTGCAACACCGTTTGATGGCACTGTCAAATCTACACCGTCTGATCAATTTACACCAAATTTGGTACACTTATTCTTTGGAACCCTGTGGGTAACGTAGGCTGCATATTTACCCTCGTTCTATTTGTCTTGGGTGTGCAGAGGGGTCTAACAGAGCACTTGCTAAGGAGCGCTCTCTCCCGGTCTGGCTGTGCAGATGACGTCAGAACATCTACAGGAGTCGCCTCTCAAGATGAATTTAGAGTTTTTTAGAATCTTCTTTTCTGAAAATCGCTCAGTATCATATCTTTTATGCATCCCGTCTGTAAACTATTAAACTGTAGCTTTATTATTGGAATGTAAATTTGTATGATAATATAAGATTATTTTCATAGAAAGTGGTCTTTCTTATCATCGATATGGTACAGGGGGCTAAAGACAATTCGAAATCCTCATAGGAATAACTTTGCGTATTTATACGATAAATGTCAGACCAATTCACACTGCATTCATCCTGTAGAATTCTGCGGGACACATAGGCTATATATTAACCCCATTCGATTTGTCTTGGGTCTGCAGGGGCTAAACACAATTCGAAATTTCTGTAGGAATAATATGGAGTAATATTACGATGAATTATAAACAATTCAACCCGAGAAACTCCGGGTAATTCAGCTAGTAATTTTATAGAGGAAATTGTTTGATCTTACCAATCATGCAGCGCACCATGGTGGCCACTATGATGGGCGATGACGCTGCTTTCCTACTTATGTTGTAGCGCTCCATCAAGTCTACGTACACCAGTCCAGCTATTCGAACAGGCAATATAGAAATGAAGTTTACAAAAGTGCATATTACTGCTATGCCCCAACTCTTCCAGCTATTAAGTCCTATTGTCTTCATTTAGATGTTGGTGTGGTTCCTACAACATTTACAACACTAAATGGTGATGTATCCTTTTGGAGACAGAACAGTAACAAAATTACATTAACTAAACACTCTGTATGCTATCAACTTTCAAGAAGTCTTTACATGTATGAATAAAATTGCTGAGCAATTAGTTTCATTTCTAAGAACTGCACGTGAAAACATGCTACAATATGTAAATATGCTAGCTATTATAAAAAAGAATACCTTCGACAACTATTATTCCTAAATTTAGAAATGTAATAATCAAGACGTTAAAATCTCAAGAAAAGAAATTTAGAAATAAAAATTTTAAAAGCTATAAAACATCAATTAGATAAAACAAATGTTTTAAAATTTAACATAAAACACTTGAAATATAGAGTTCGAAAATATATCTAAAAATATTTCATTAAAATGAATTAGAGATGGAAAAGTTGTCCACTGAATTAACAAGCGAATGAAATGTTGTTCACTTACGTTGTGAAGTTAAAAACACAAGTCATTAGATATAAAATTTATTATAAAACATTGTTATTCGTTGAGGTATACTTTATATAGTAAGCTTTAGACAGGAAGATATGTCCTAAGGAGGTTAAATTTTAAAATAGTAAATTTGTGATACTCGTGTTTAAGTTCATTCTAAACAACCAGAAAATCTTTCATCTCCTTATAAAATGTGTTACTACAATTGGAGCAATTAAAATTGATGAAAGGAGAGAATAGGCAAACATTACATCCTCAGTTGGTATGTGGCATAGTTTAAATTTGTCATATAATCGTCGAGACGTGTTCTAAGTGATAGTGTGTCTCCCTAACAACTAATAACTAACGTAGACAGTTAAACACATGGAAAAATTATTCCGTTAACAGACACCCGCTTTAGCTTTTATCTTATCTTAGCAATCTTGAGTTATATGAATCTAAATATGTTAATTGTGGTCAACCAATCGGTCGTTTCTTTTTGTAACCGTCAGTGATTTTTCGCTACGAAAGATCAAGTTTCGCGTCCGCAAATTTGATAAAGTATCTGACGCTTTATTTATGAACATCAGTATACCTATACAGAACACATAAATTAAAATTTAGGTCCCTAATAATAATCATTTTAGAAGTTGTTACTTCGAAACAGTATAACTTTTATAGAAAATAAATACAGATAGAAAAGAAACACAATGCACTTTAAGATGTTTAGAATTTAAGCACAATATATACTAAATAATAGAGAGGTAATAGTGTTATGTATTTAAGAGCAAAATAATAAATAGTAGAGGAATGAAAGATTTTACATTTTACAAAATATACTAAGTAATAGAAATAAAAGGCTATTGTATTCAAGAACAAAATACTAAATAATAGAGAGATAAAAGGCTTTTGTATCAAAGTACAAAATATTTGAATACAAAATCCTTTTTAAAGTGACTCACAAACCATAATAATAAAAACAACATTTGTACTTACAAATTGATGTCACTTACTTGATAAATTAGAAGTGCATTAGAAGTAAGGATAAAAATTCTACCATTTAAATAACTTAAATCCTCTCATTCCTAAACCATTTTAAGTAAACTGATAGTTGCAGAGAAGTGTACATGCGAAGCATCTTAAAAAAGACACAATTCTGATAATTTGGATTTTACCCTTATCTTTATTTCTAACATTTTCCCAAAATGAAAAAAAATCGTTGCCTGTTTATCAGGTTCTCCACAAATTCACATTGCGAGATTCTGATTGAACGCGATGAAAAGGGTTCAAGGTAAGGTTCAAATTCTGAAAGGAATCAACAGCGTATATAAATGAAATCGGAGTATGTCGTCAACTTATTTATGAGTTTTGTGCTGTTTTAAAGCAGTCGATTTCATGTCTACGAATGTGGCTGTCCATACGGATGCATACATTTTCATGAAATTTTGTATACTGCGAGTACTCACTCTAAGTGAGAGCTACTCTGCACCAGTCCCTGTATTCACATTTTGAGGTTGTATTTCCTTTAAACGAAATAGACGAAGCACGTGCTCGAAGCTTCATCTCATTTCTGCCGATCGCTTTGTTTGATGACATTGACCTTCTAATCAAATAGAAGGAGCATGTGCACGCTGCTTTATCTTGTTTGCGCTCGGTTAGAAGATGTCACGTGCCTGGGGAAAAGCATGAATCCTAAATTATTGATTGGTTTAAGTGATTATCTGCTGTGATCATAAACACTAGTCTGCGCTTCGATAGCCAATCGGCTTAGTCGAGCCCACGTGATTTACCCTTCAGAGATCTTACGGAAGCGTCTCCGTCCACATGCTCTGTCTATTTCATTTGGAGGTCGATATTTGATTATCTGTTACGTGGTTATGGCGTAGAGCATGAATCCTAATGTGAGGCAGATTATCGATTGATTAAAATGATAATCCGTCGTGATTATAAACAGTAGTCTGCGATTCGATATCTAATCGGTCAAAGTTGATTTGTAAACCCACGTGACTTACCCTTCTGAGATTTTGCAACTGCGATTCCTCTCATGCTCTATCCGGTATTTCGTATGTTGGTGGAAGGGTAACAAAAAAGAATCTAAGACGTCTTCACAAAATTTTGTGTTTTGTAATACAAAACATATTTAGTAAATAATTATAAAATGTTACTCTGTAGTTTTTATCTTTTCATACAAAAATGGCTTAATACCATACACGAATTAACTCTAACCTGGCAGCATCGGAGAAGCTCAAATGTAAACAACCGCCAAGTCAATAGAGTTGTACTGTATTGACTTGGCTGTCGTTTACAAATATTGATAAAAAATTTTAGTGCTCAATGTTTATGATCCGAAACTCTAAAAATATCGATAGCCTTTGCTTTTTTAGAAAAGTTCATGTTAAACTTGTCACACATATGTGAATTTCAAAATAATTTTTTATAGATTTGCATTAATGATAAAACTATAAGGCGTGGAATTCGCTTTGGAGCTGGATTTTGGCAAAATAACTCTTCTGGCAATCGTGAAGACCTTTAACAATTTTGTTTTTGTTGAACAACTATTGGCTTTTATCGAATTGAATTTTGTTAACAAGTAGAATAACAAGGTGGGTTAAATTAATACAATGTACTAGACACAATGTTTGAGATTTGCTTTTTGAAACCTTTTATATCTTTCGAGTCACATTTCATCCTCTATTGTACGCATCCGATTCGCACACTCATTTGATGCTTCAATCTCATTACATTTACCATTCTAAACTACCCGCTGACAAATTTTCGGTCAACCCAATAACTCTTGTTGCCGCATCTTAAATGAACACCAGTATATATTAAGGACATTAACCTCCTGAGCGAGTACCGTAGTATTGCTTTTATCCCATAGCACACACACACACCTTAATGATTATATAACCACTTCTTTCTAAAGAATCCATGTATTCTTTCAACGTTTAGAAATATTCTATTGGGTCTTTAAAATATAATCTTTCTTTGGAACGATTCTTCAGGTCCTATCCTTGAGATAGAATCCTTTGAAGCGATTCTATTGGCTCATTCTGTAGAATGATCCTCGGAAAGTTTCAATTGCTCCTTTCCTTAGAATTCTTTGGAAACGTTCTCTTGCTCGTTTCCTTAGAATAGAATTCTTTGGCTGATACGATACTTAGAATAGAATTCTTTGGAAAGGTTCTATATTCTCTTTTGAGCGTCAATCTAAAATCTGTTTTTTAAATAAGGATATTTTGTGTTTCTAGGCTTTGAAAATATTTTAGAGGCTCCTTTAAAAAGTCAATTATTTAAGAGAAAATTTAAGAGTTCAAAAATATCTCTGTTGAGTGCTTTATCATAAGTAACTTTTGTTTGAGAATATTCTACTCTATCTTTCAGTTAAATTTGTTTTTCTTTAAACGAGCATAACTTTTCCGTCGAAACACGTGTGAGTAATATGGAACACCTACACTGCACACAATATGGAACATGTTCCGTATTGCGAGTATTTCCTATACTATGAAACATATTTTGAAAACGATAGAATGTTCATATTATAGAAAATATTCTTTATGATAAATGAATGTTTCTAATTAATAGAAAATTAACTAATCCATATTTTGTGTGCAAACTGGAAGAATTGGCTTTGGTTGAAATATGATATCCATAAGAAAATTTTAAAACTCAGTCGACCAATAGTTTATTCTGTTGACTTCACAGGTGAAGCACATGCAGTGCTTTTGAGTAATATAATTATGCTGTGTGGTATTGAATTATGGTATATTTAGCATTAGTTTTGTTATAGATTACACATATGAAAGCTCAAACAGCACATTTGAAAAGAAATTGTGAGATAGAATGATTTACGTGATATAGGCTGATGTCGACCAAGATAATTGAACAACCAAATCGGTAAATGCACCATTTGGTAGGAAATCCAAATTGCCTGAGAGTTTAGAAGCAAAACTGGTTGAATATAAGTAACATTTATGGATATCAGGAAATTTGGGTTTGTAGAGTAAAAATTTATTGTGAGAATGAGATGCAAAAGCAATTCGGAACCTTTTCCAATTTTAATGTAATAAAATCAATGAAACAACATGAAAGGTATTCATGTCTTTGCACTAATTCAAAATACAATTTTTATGTAAAAAAAATAAGTTTTTTAGTGCTTGTGACTAATTCTTTAAGTGTCGTCGTACTTCATTTCTTTCATATCAAAATTTAATGAAACAAGGTGAAAAGTTTTTCAAAAATCTGGTTGTTTCGTTGCATAAAAGTTGCCTCATTGAAAACTCCGCAGATCGGAAATAAAATCTCTGTTAATCAAATACCAGTCAGCAGATTGACTTCTGAATCAGCATTATCTTTCATCTCAATGAACTTCATCCTGTGATACGATGCTTTCCATCTGCAGATTTGATGGGAGTTAGTAAAATCCTCAACGTAAAGCAACATTCCATTTTTATATCAGATTCGTTGTCCTAGTGATTTTAAACTTTCTGTTCAATAACGTTAAATGCAGAAGTCCACATTTAAAAGCAGCTACAATTTGTTTTGGGATTGACTTGGAAAGGGGTGAAGTTATATGTTACAACAAAATTAAGTAATCTTATTTCTGTCATATTATTTTATATCATGTTGTATTTGTAGTTTCATTATTATGTTACGGAAAATCTTGTTATATTATGTTACTTGTGTTTTATTGTGTTAAGTTACTATTACAGTTATATCTACTAAGTTTATAGATTGAGATATTGCTTTTAAATTTTTATAAAAGGTGTTAAAATTTCACGCATTTGCGTCACTTGTAATTAATCTCTTATGGCTCATTTTTTGCAAATTTTAATGTTCGTTCAAAATAGGCTTAGCTAATTTATTGGAAATCAAGAAAAAATGCACGAGAACTAGAAATTAAAAGTATATTTTATGACCAGATTAGTGGTATTTTATTTATGAATTTTATGACCAGATTTATGGTGAATCAGTCGACTGGTTAAAAGCAGGAAAAACGAAGCCATACAAAACATATTGTTTGTATTATAAGCTATATATTAGATATAGCCTATTTTAAACTTCTACACTCATTTATTGGTAAAGATAATGCGTAGTATTTTAAATCTCTCTCTCTCTCTCTCTCTCTCTCTATATATATATATATATAAATGGATGTGTGTATGTATGTTCTCTATACAAATCTACACCGTTTGACCAATCTGCACTAAATTTGGTACACTTATACTTTAGAACCCTGCGAGTAACGCAAGCTACGTATTAACCTACGTTCTCTTTAACCTAGGTGTGCAGAGGGGGCTAAATCAATTTGAAATTGCCACAGGAAAAACATTGCGCATAAAACAATTGCGGTACGCGAGTTTGTTTTACCAGTATTAATCGAAAATCAAATTTTCTACTAAAATTGTTTTACCAGTATTGCTCGAAAAACAATTTTTTCCGAAACGTTATATTTAAACAATATAAAATTCTAATTATGTTTGAACCTATTTTTTATTTCTTTCCACAATATAAATAATTTAGGAATATTTGAATGATTAAAAATGGATAGTTAAAATACTTAATTTTACACAACTTGCATTTTGTAATGGTACACGAAAAGCCAAAACAAAAAACTCATTGATGATAAAAGCGTAATTTTGCAATTCAGTATCTGGTAACGCCAGAATTAATGTTTTATTTTATAAATTAGATATAGAATTCCGTATTTGTGTATTTGGGTTAAGACAGAAAGGTTGCGGTCATATTTGAGCATTTCTAAGTTTTGTAAATTTGTGTTCTTTTTGTAAATAATTCATTTTCTATCAATATTTTTCAAGCGTTTTTTTTTCGAATTTCTCTATTTCGGATTATTCTCATGACGTCGAAACATTTGCTCAGATCTTTCGTTTTTCAGAATTCCATATTTTTTAATGACCAGAATTTCGTTTCTGTTTGTATTCATGTGTTCCATTCCTTTCCATATTACAGATATATTATTTAGGAGTTAAATTGTAATGATTTATTTTTATTTTCTGCCAAATACCACTAGACATGAGTAATTTCTTGGTGCTAAATGTATATTTCGACGAACTTTCCTTAAGTCTTTGGTTAAATACGTTATAGTTTGTAGAATTCTGTATAAAAAATAAATGGAAACCTTTTTAAGTAAGGTGATAAATTCTTATTTTAAAATTACTGGTAAAGTTAAAATAAAGTTATTCTAAAATAGGATATGTTACGTTAAATCAAAACGGGTACCATACGTTGTAGTTCAAAGATATTTCTAAATTTTGACATATTTTCATTACAAGACGATTAAAATCAATTCAATTTACATTTGTTTTCCATGTTCCATAGGTAATATTGAAAGGTGTACTCTATAGTCAAGTAACTATATCTATCAATCTAAATAGGTACGTGGTTTCCATAGAAACTGAGTCTCTCAATTGAAAAAAGTACCTTACGGATTCAATTTAAAACTAAATTTTCCTGTTGGAGGAAAACGAGTTTTAAGTAAGACTCTGCTGATCTTGGAATAATATCATAGTAAGGAAGTATGTAAACTAGGACTGTTGAAAAATATAAATTTTTTGCCTTAAGTGGCAGACAGTTGAGATTGCTTATTTGAAGTTGAAACTGTTCGTACACAACTTAGGTACCTGTGAAACATTCATTGAAAGCAGTGATTTTGTAAAAATTGTAATCGATTGAGTTTGCTATGTCTACACTGATGATATTTGTTTTAAACAAGCTCCGTTATTCTACGTGCGGCTGAATAGAATTTTGAGAAAAAAATGTGTGCTTCAAAATAAATTAACCACGATGCCATAACAGATTAATTTGATTAATTTGCTATCCTCACACAATGATAATGTAATTCAAAAACATCGAATTCATGGTGCAAGGGTACCACAAATAATAAATATTGATTTGAAAACTGAGTGCAAGACTATACGCTGAAAGTTCCTCATTTTTACTGAAAATGAACTTAATTGGCATTCGTAATCACTCCAAAACTCAAAATTGACTTCTGAAGAAGTAATCTCAGAAAAAGCTTTCGTAGTTTGTCTCACAGCAAGAGTGTGATGAATATGTAATGGATTATGTGGATAGCTATATTATGTATACATATTTGCGTCCGAAGTAAATTGTAGAAGCTATGAAAAAGTTAAAACGATGTTAAAAAATATTTTCTGTAAATGCTGCTTGCATTTTCCTATGAAATAGAATCAACATTTAACCAATTCAACCCGAGCATCGCCAGGTAATTCTGGTAGTTCTAATTATATTAGCGAAGTCCTTAAAAATGATCTGAACATAATTTTTTCCGGTAGGTTTGCCTCTTCTTGTTAACATTACAGCGGCAGCAAGGACGATAAAACGAATCGATTTTTTACTTCTGTACAAATTCTAATTCCTAGGTACATTTGTGAATGGATGAGAAATAACGAGTAAAATTTGAATAAAATAAATGCATATTATGTATAAAATTCAATTGTTAGAAATGAAATAAACACAGACGATCCTTTAATTTTATACTCGATATAGAAAACGAATCCGTGTGGGCTTAAGGAAAATTGTATGAAAATATTAAACTAAAATGCATGAAAAATTTTTCACATTCTCAAAATTATTTTCGATGTACGAGGGTGAGTAAATAATTATCTCCAATGTAGGTAGCTATAAATTGTAGTTAGATAAAAATAGACGTACTCACTTTTCAGTAGAGCCTCCTTGCTTTCCAACACACTTGTTCCATCGTCGCACAATATTTTTTAAATCCTCAGAAAAAGGTTTTCAAGAAGGATCGAAGTACTCACACACCTTCTTTCACCATTTCTTCCATTATGAATGAATAATTAGTCACTTTAATTATTGCCACTCGCTTGCATAAGAGAACTATGTTACTCATACCAATCGTCAAATGTAGTGGCAAACTGTCGTCAGACTTCCTCTTGCGTAACACTGGTACAGCCATTTTTGAACTTTTCTATCCATTCGTGGAAGCCAGGTGTTGACCTCGTCATCTGACCGTGGTTTAAAATTACGAAGTAGTCTGTCTTCTTGGATCTTTACCTTTTGTTCCAGTGCAACGTTAATTGACTACTATTACTACTACTACCATTCGTGGAATCTTTGTTACTGTAAAACACTACTGTGAATGGATTTAGGCTACTGAAATACCTTCCTATTGAAAAACCGGATCACGGGACACTTATTTGCTGTTAACGGAAAGCGGAGCATTAATGCTAACTACAATGAAACCGGCCTGGCATCTTCGAACCTGTGCAGCGACAAACACAAGTACAATTGCATTGTGATTAATTATTGACTTATCTTCGTAGTATGTAAATGTGAATGGTCTTTGACTTTCAGATTCGAAGATTAATTTCTAATGCATTCTAGGATGTCCGTCACTGATAGTATATGGTACTACCCACTGGTCTGCAGCGTAATACTAAGTCTTCACATGGGAACCTTCAAAATAACGCCCTTGTTGTTTATGGCTTCGATAGAGCGATACGGTGTTAACAGAAAGCAAGCATCGTTCCCTTACGTATTGAGGATTCTCACGGAACATACAGTAGGTACATGGAATCTTTTTCTTCACCTTTCAGAATGATATGTAAATACTTTTGTGGAAACAAATACACAACAATACTGTAATTTGTATGAAAGGCCAACCGTTAATCAAATCACTGGTTTATAAAATCAATCGCTTAAGGTACTCAAGTTCCCAGGGTGGAACCAAATCCGTACCATTGCGAGCAGTCTCTTTTAATGACATCAAGACGTCCACAAATGAGTTCATAAACTAATCGTAGAAAAGTCGTGGAATATCTGAAAGTCATCAATAAATTATTTTCCATCACTTCATCAGTGGCATCAGTATTTTTCATCAATCTATCAGTGGCATCGGTATTTTCCATCAATACATCAATATATTCCAAGCGATGGACATATGTTAAGCTATCCAAAGACATACTCGCCTAACTCATCGCCATTAGTTGGGAGTCTCCGAATGTGTCAATCATGCTCTACTTCCTTAAGGGTTCATAATATTTTAATGTCCTGTCCATCTTTCAATCATTATCGTTCAATTTGTTTTCAAAAATACAATTTTAAATTTACAATATTTGATTGAGAAAAATCTCCATTCAAATCTTTTTGCATTTTTACACACAATTGGCTTTTTAAATCTAATCTAAATTTAATACAAATTCAACCAAATTTATAAGTACCTTTTCAAAAAATTTGAAATTTCGAAATCTTTTTCAAAATGTTTATGCATTTTCATTAAAAATGTTTGTATATCATTTAGTATTCGATTTTCCATTTTTAGATTTCAGCTTAACAGCTTTCGGTAGATTAATTTGAATAACGTTGCGTTTGATGCAGCTTGTACGTTTTCAAACACTGCGTCATAAAACCCTAAAATCCAATCCAATCCGAAATCAAATCAATGCCATATTGTCGGAAGGTAGCGTGATGATCAGTCTAATTTAACTTCAAGATAAGACTTGCTCAATTCACTTTTTGGATGATCAGAATATCAGCTCGATTGCATCAAATAGTTTTAGATAAGCTTTCCGGATGCATTATATGGAGACGAACGCTTGTTAAGGTGTGCGTATACACTAGAAGACTTTTTTAAATTTTGATTTAAAAATACAGTTTTTTCCCAACAAGTCATTGGCTTCTGCTTAAAATAAATTCAGTGAGAAAAAATCAGATTAAGCTAATTATTAATTATCTAATTTAGATATAATTATCTAATTAGCATGTTTATTAACAGTGATATCTCAAATTCTAATGTGTTCAGAAAGGCAATTCCTGTTGGAAATTATTCCTAATATTATTCTTCATGTTTAGACCTTCCATCAAGTTGATAGAGGGAATAGGTTATTTTTTAGAATTGTTTTCACCACTAAAAAATTAAGACTTTTTCAGGAATTTTAACATTTAAAAATCAACTAAAAATTCATTTCTTAACTAAAAGCTCTGATTGAGGTTCAGAACATCCACTGTATTATAGAGATTCTAATGACACAAACATAATTATAATAAATAAATTCATTGTTAAGTTATCACTGTTTGGAAAAAGCATCGTATTGCAGAAACACAGTTCTTCAGAAATTGAGTTTAAAGTTATGGAAACATGTTTGTACTGGTGACAATACCTAACGAAAAACTCTTGTTACTAGAAAAGTACTCCTAATAGTTACAAAATCTTGATACTGTTTAGAAGCTCAGAAATTGGGAAATATTTTGTAGCAATAAAAACACAATCAATATTTTGGTCAATTTTCGTGATATTTCTAGTGTATATACACCGGTGAGGGTCCGAATGTACAAGAATGTAATGAAATATTCGATCTTTCACCGACGTATTTGGTATGTGTCGACATTCACCGGTGAAAGTCGACATTCTCCAATTTCGGTCTTTCACGGTAACATATATACACGTTAGATCGTTTAGTGTTCACATTATCATTTAGGGTTGGATTGATGCATTGAAAAGCCAAATTTAAATAATATCTAGTTAAATAAGAAATTTTTTAAATTCAATGAAAAAGTAATTGCTTTCTATATTCTTGTTGTTTTTGCAGGGCCTTTCGTCGGTTTGCTTGGCTGTAGATTCGACATAGTTCATATTACCATAGCTGGATGCGTTTTATCTGCCATTAGTATGGGTGCCTGTTTCTTTGCTGAAAGCATTCATGTCGTCACTGTGCTCTGGGGAATAGTTTATGGTAATTTTGTGTATTATGTGTGTCTTTAAAGAGAATACTTATAAAACCAAATTTAACGTTACTATATATAGAGCGCGTTTTAATTCATTCATTCTTCAGAGGAGTTTCAAAGTATCCAATTAACTTTGATGTAAAATAAGCCTAGCAATATCTTTTTAGCATTGATCGAATACCACAATATCGAGCCCTCAGGGGCATATATCCTTTAGGTGTGTACGGGCTTCTAGGACCCGAGGTACTCTAGTGATCTTTCCTTTTCCCATGGGGTTTAATGTCTTCAGTAAACACAGGGGTCGTACTCTAAGCGATCTTTTCTGCTTTCATCCCATTATTCTTCCCCAATCCCTCTTTTTTCCCTTTCATGACTTTTTGTACTTGGCGTTGTATTGTGGTACAGCTTGGTCAAATATGTCCCTTGCACCATAAAACCCAAAACGACCACAACATTGAAAAATACGAATATTTTGCGAATACTGGTTTTTGGTTATCTTTGGTATACTTAAAACATCGAAAGTCATGAAGGTAAATAAAAATTGACTAAAATTTTTCAGTCTCATTTTTTTAAATTGAAAATTTTCAAGACGTGATCAATCGAAATGACATTTTTATTTGTTTTAGCACGTGAATTTTAGTAATAATGTTGATTAGTATGAGAACTATTTTCAGTGTAAACAAACCAGACTGCGAAAATTTTACTTCTGTCCAAATGCTCTCGCATTATGCATATCAGAGTAGCCTTAAAATGGAGTTTATTTCCGTTTTAGCAATGTTTGGCATTTCATCTAATTGGTATTGATCAATCAAATCATCGCCGTCCATATAATCTACCATATATCAATTTGGAATTTTTATTGGGAAATGCGGAAATTGTATTCGATAAACAAGTCAAGTGACGTCACATTTGGATTACTTATAGGAAACATCGACCTTAAAATGACGGAACATGTGCCCGCAGTTTCATGTTATTTCTTCCAATAGCTGGGTTTGAAGATTTGTCCCATGGTTATGGGTAAAAGCATGAATCCTAAATTATTGATTGGTTAAAGTGATTATCCACCGTGATCAAAAACACAAGTCTGCGCTTCCATAGCCAATCGGCTAAGTCTATTTGTGATTTACCTTTCTTACGACAGTGACTCCGCCCACATGATCCGTCTGTTTCATTAGAAGGTCGATGACAGAAGTTACGTCACAGAAACGCTACTGCCACCTTCATTTAGCTTGACTGAAAATGTCTCATAAATGAAACATTTTTCTCACAAAAAACGTTGAATTGTCTTTTTGTGCCTACATGGCTTCATTTCTTTCTAATCAAAGTTCCATTTTTTAATCAGTTATAAGTAATTTGCATGAGTTAGCTGTTAAAAAAATCATTCCCGGTAAGTTTCAAATTAATTCAGTATCACTGCTGAATCGCCGTTTGATGAAATCAACATCGCCGTTAACGAAAATCAAATTTCCAGAGAGGAAGTCAGTAGCATAGCAAATGAATAAAATGATCATAATTAAAAGCATATTCTTCATTTCTTGGAATTTCTTTGATTATTTAGCTAAAGGTAGGGTTAATTTGGAAGGCCGAAAAAGTCATGCATTGTTCAATGTTGAAGCGACCCCTACAAACAGTAGCCGACACCCTGTGTCCTATAGGGTCTTTCTACGTCAAAATACAAAAAAAGTGGCATTTTCAATCCAACCCTCTCCACAAATAAGACAATGTGGAAAATGTTAGAATCCTTCTCGTGTGTGTGCAATAGTGTTTTTTACAATAATTTCAAATTTGAAAAATTGGCAATTTTTCATGATTGTTGACTTTTTCAATCGTCAGTATCTCTGGATCTGATGGTCGGATCGGACTGTATTAGGGTAGTGTTTTGTAGATAAATACATAACTTTTCTAATAGTGTTTATTGTTGGTTTTTGAAGCGATATAATAAATATTAAATATAAATACAGCAGTAATTGCTTTAGAAAAATAAAATATATGTTTTTTTTTTTCAAAATTCAGAGAAACTGAATTCTTTGAACTTAAAAGGTCATGCACAAGGTCATGTATTCCATCATCAGAAAGATTTTGCATTTATCTACAAAATACGCCGTATTTATTCTCTATTGGATAATAAGGTCAAAAATACTGGTGTTTATGGGTATTGTTTACACAATAATATTACTTGGAGTACTGTTTTACTATGATCATATGAGTGCCCCAATTTGAAAACCAAGATGAGTAGTGTACCCCTTTAACAAATGTTTTTTAGAAAAAAAATTAAATATACTTCTTCGTAATTGAAGTACAAATTGAGTAACCTTAAATCAGAGGTTATTCACAGTATCGTGTTATGAGTCGTCAAAAAGGTTAGACTTTTATCTACAAAATGTATTATATGAGTCCGGTTGGACAATTAGGTCAAACGAAACAGTTGTTTAGGGTTACTGATTACTTGACTTTTTATTTAGAATTTTTAAAACTATAAACCCAAGCGTGTTCCAACTTGAAGCTTTCAAAAAGCAAAGATTAACGTACCTTTAACATATTTTTATAACAAATTTAATGACATATATTTAGTAATTCAAGGAGAAATGTCAACTTAAATGACCTTGTAGATCAAATGATCACTCACAAGGCGATTTATTATCAAAACATTTGTGCATTTCATCTACAAAATAAGCCCTAATTCAGTCCGATAGGACCATGAAATTCGAAGATCAGGTCGATTTAGCGAGTTCAGTATCGTAAAACAATGCCTAATTTTTAAGATTTAAAATTAATATAAATAAAAAAAACTATTGTAAATAGGAAGTTCAGTTTGTACATATTTTCTTATATGTGGCTTGGCTTTGTGTATGTCGCTAACAAAGTCGTTGTAAAAACGTCGGAGGAGGTTTGTTTGCGGGCTGAGTTGATTTGACATGGAATGACCCTTTAAGTATTCTCAGAACATCTGAAGGTAGGTTAAGGAAATTACAATAATAGAAATATTACTAAATTCAAAACTGCAATCTTTTTAAGAAAGCTGTATTGCTGCGCGCAAAAATTTTTAGCTATAATTAATGACTCAAATAAGTCTGTTATGTAATTAAGAAAGTTCTTATTTAGATTTAAAAACATTTAATCACTTTGAGTTTACTTATGCTGTTAATCACTGATTTTTCTTATGGGTCATTGAAAGTAGTATTTGATTACATAGCAAGTGTACATTTCATGTATCGCCATTTATAAGAAATCAGTCACTTAATAAAATAAAATTTGGTAAAAAGAAGTATTTTAAGGGGGAGGAACTGTAATCAAAAAGAATATTAATGATACTGCTCATATATTTTCAGGAATTGGTACTGGAATGTCACGCCATCTACTGGGAGAGTTTTTGTCAAGACTTTTCAGAGACAATTTAGCACGGGCCAGTGGAATAGCTTTAACGGGAGTTGCAATCGCAGGTGTGATCTTCCCACCAATATTTGATGTTCTGCTGTTAAACTATGGCTTATCCGGAGCATTTTTGATATATTCTGCTGCAAGCCTCAATGCGATTCCTGCGTGTATGCTTTTGCTCAGAAAGAGACCAGTTCAAGTGGTCTCAGAAGGCAAATATATACACGAGGAAGACGTTCTTTTAGTTAAGTGTGTTCCAGAAAATATGTATAAAGACTCTATTATCCATGAAAGTGTTTGCAAATCGAAAGATATTTTAATGGAAAGAAGCAATGCACATATATCTCCGAAATCCAAGTTAGATTATATACCCTTGCCACTATCAGAATGTGAAGGAACTCAAGATTTAGCAACTGGAACAGAACAGAAAATGGCTGTAGATAGAAAATCTAAGAAATCAGGCAGCGAAGACAAATACTGTCCACTAAACGATTCTGAGTTTGTAATCAATGAGAAAAGCTCAACAACTGAAATTTCAGATGTATCCTCTGAGAGAACCAATCAAGAACCTTTCCAATTACCTCCGGCGAATGCTAGCAAAAATACAAATATATGGAAAGTTTTCATTATATTTTTGGATCCACTGTTCCAACTAATAGCATTAACGCAAAGTTTGTACTTTTATACACTTAGCATCTTACTTCTTATTATCACCGATTATGCAAGAGATATTGGAATCCATGCAACCAAATTAATATACGTATTGATATGCTTCGCTGTGGGAGATTTCATTTCCCTCATTGGACTAGGCTGGGTGACTGAAAAAGGGTACATGACAATCTCAAATTTCTCTGCACTTAGTTTCTTTGGTTTTGGCATCACGTTTTCATCAATAACGTTCTCGAATCATTACTTTGTAGTCTTGATTTTAACTTTCTTTTCGGGGCTCCTGACAGGATGTCAACTAATAATTCAGCCTGGAATAGTCGCGGAGTTTTTCGATGGTCAAAAGAAGATAATGGCTATGGCATCCAGAACTGTTTATTCAGTGCCTCTTTCATTGACAATACCACTTGTTATCGGTAAGTAAATAGGTTATTGAGTATCTCGAAAAGACGTTACAACTGTTAACAGATATAACAAACGACGAAGCAAACAAACTTGTGTTGATTGCCTATTGGGACAATAGAATTATCTAACTACAAAGTCTTGAGATGGTTCCTCTCCTAGTTTTATTTTTTGTTGAATTTTTATTTGTTCGATCGTAACAGAATGAGAAGAGGTCAGAGTGGAAAATTAAAAAACCGGTATTTGAATGGATTGGATTTGGCATTTTATGGCGCAAAGTCTTAAGCAGCACAAGATGCGCCGAAATCGGTATTTGAATCTCTTTTTTTGAATATTAATGTGCTGTACCGTTACCGATTCGTAAATGCCGGTCTTATAAGAGTTTTCAGAACTTATTTGAAAAGTTCCATTCCGTTTCTGAACATAAAGTAGTTGGTCAAATAAAAGTAACCTTTGTAGTTATTTTATTTCAAATTAGTTCTTCGTTAAAGGTTTGAAATAAATTTGTCAAATTGTAAATTGGTTATATTAGAAATTGTTGAAGTTGTTTTCATGGTAAACACTTCTAAAGGTGTCCTTAACTGGTTCACCTCAATAATGTAACCATATTATTGTAAGCATTTTTCAAGAATAGAACTAACTATAACTAGTATTGATATTTTCCCACTTCTTTTGTTATTACTTTTATAGAGCATTCAATGTAAGTTCAACAACATTCAATTCGAGATCAATCAGGCTCTGTCAGGCTAAAGGAAAAATAGAACCAAAACCCAGCATTTAAAACTTCGGGAGTTAATTTTCACTTTTTAGAATTTTATCACTGCTTTGCTGCTCACTTTTGGTATGATTTTGTGGAGAAGGCATCTCGTCGTATCCTGGTCTTATTCGTTTTGACAGGATGCCATAATGAACTTCCTAACTCATTGTCGTAAGTGACAGGAGGGTCGTTTGACTTTTCAGTTATCACTGCTCTATCTTCGATGAGCAGTGATAACTACTGTACTCTTTTGGTAGGGTGAAGGTATCCCGTGTTATCCTCGTCCTATTCTTTTTGCCAGGGTGCCATAATGAACTTCTTAACTTGCTGTTGGAAGTGAATGTAGGGTAGCTTGACTTTCAGTTTGTTGCATTAGTTGGAAAAAAGATGGAATCTGAATTATGTCATTGAACTAAGCTACATGATTCTGTGGACGTCGAGAATATTGAGAGCAATTGAAAGGTCAATCCTTTCTGTCTACGCAAGTTAACAAGACATAGAGTTATAGAAGTTATAAATGACTTAGAAGTTTGATTTGAATTTCCGTGATAGGCATTTCCAGAGATAGCCTATAAATATGATTTAGCATAATATTTCTTTCCAATTTCATTATTTCTTTTGAAATGGCAATTCTGTCACGGTTGACCTTGAAATATTTTAAAATTACTTAGCTAAAACCATTAATACTTTTGACTATCACTCACTATTTTAAAGAACTGATTTTCTATAAAAGTATTATATATATAATAACTAATTATCAAACATTTTTGGCTACATTTCTCTCTTTTCGCTTGAATTATTTCAATTAAAAATTTATCTATCTATAGTGTGTGTGACCATAGTACTTGGTCTTTCATCTCTGGCTTTCGGAAGTACCAACTCAAAAACTGTCAAGCAGCAATCATCAATTTCCCGATGTTGTTTATTCGGGTTCTCAACTGAGCAAAAAGCATCTCAGGTTAACAAGGAAATATAATTTATTCAAACATAACAATCTACAACGATAAATAATAAAAATCAGATGCTTACAAATCTTTTAACGTTTATGCACTTGGACTTTCAAAAAGATATTGAACTGAGAATTCAAATTTAAAAAATATGGTGAGAAACAGTACACGAACAGTTTCACGCAGAACTGTTCGAAGACAGTGTCAGTGACAGTCCGGCGTGTATACTTGCTTGAATTTGCATAAAAATGTTGCCACATTACTATTACTTTGGCAGGTTAGGTAGTTAATTAACGTCGCACTGGAGCATCGGGCTATTGGCGACGGTCCGGGATCAATCAATAAGGGAAAGATCCAAGGACAACGCCTCGTAATTTTGAAGCACGGTCAGGTGACGAGGTCAACTATTACTTTGGCATTCAAATTAAAGCTATCTTTTCTTTTATTTATACTAAATTAATTCTTTAATAATTTCTTTATCTGGTAAAAAGCATTTCCTATCCGATTGAAAATGTTTCACTAAAAAAATTTAGATCGAAAAGTAAAGTTTACTTTATACATTTTCCCCACCATTTAAGTTAGCTAAGCCTCAAATTATTTTACAAGTTTAATTCACGGCAACTAATTGGGTTAAGAGTATCAATCTTTGTTAATTTTATTATTTTATTATAACTTTTTATTATAATTTATTTTATTTAAGAGCTACTCTTGTACTTTTCCATCGAAGGCAGAACAGTTTATGACTATCTTGCTTTTTTTGCAACAATGTAACTGATGTTTCGATATTGTTGAAACAACTGCGAACTGGTTTTAGTACGCAGCTGTTTCAACAATTGTATATTACATGTTTTATTCTTCCAAATTATTGAAAACTACCTTTTATTAATTTTTCCTATGTAAAATTTTTTAAGGCCTCTTCATTCTGTATTTGAAATTATCTCTTTTAGGTTTCTTCAGAGAAGGTCTTGGTTCTTATGTATGGTTAATACATTTTTGTAGCTCTTTGTCTATTGCTTGTGGGATTATTTCCGTATTGCTACCATGTATTTACAGATGTAGATGCAGAATAAAATTATCAAGATAGTAAACCGTCGAAGCAGTGATCTTTTGAATACATTTAAATAAAAAAAAATGTGTATTACTTGATAAATTATTTGTTCGGATATATATATATATATATATATATATATATATATATATATATATATATATATATATATATATATATATATCTATATCAGTCTCTTATCCTGAAGAAGCAATACCTACTGTATCATTTCATGTGGGGAATATGTTGTGATAAATAAAAATGAATTGTGGTCATAAAGTAACTTCTCCTATGCACAAGCCCCTAGCTACCCAATTATAAACGAATCGAATTAAAAGTTGAAGTTTACAAATTTCAAGGCATGCCTCGGAAATTATGTAAATTGCAAGAATCGAGAACTAACGGTAATGGATACACTGAACGAATTTCAAATAGCAACACCTACTTCTTTTTACAGCAATTTGATTAGAACAGTGGAATAACAAAAGTGGAGTTTAAATTGAACCTTTAACTCTAAAAACGACAATGCAGGAGCATTGTCAAAAAAGATGAATGTGAATAACGAAAGAGGAGAGGACAAAAGCAGCAGTGATAAAGTACGTAATCTGCATAAATTATAGCACCTATTACTAAATTGCACCTTTAAATCTAAACACGACTACGCAAGGGCACTTTTAAAAAAGACAAGTACGAATGACAGAAGAAAGAGGCCAAAAGAGCAGCAGTGATTTTATAAGCAATCTAAATCATAAGCACGTATTACAAAACGCCAATTGGTAACCACTGTTTTTGGTACGTCATCGCAACCACTTCCTATTAATAGCATTTACTGCTGGAAGTTTAATAAGTAGGGTTTCTTCGCCTGAAGAATAAAATGAGCGTTTTCTCTAAACAGCGTGGTGATCTGGTTAAGCACTTGCATTGTGACACTGACATAACTATCCAAATTATTTATCAAATAATATTTTCATTCTGAATCCATAGTATCTGGATACTCTGGTCATGTAAGATAAATTTCGCGAAATAGATTAATTTCTATTGATGCAAAATAAGAGAGGAAATGTCTACTTACTTATCACGGTGTGTCATTGCAAGGCCTATACTAGCTGCATACTTTTAGAGCTCAAACCCACACCGACACCTTTCATGACTCAGCAAACACCAGGTGCTCCTTTATTCTCTTATAAAATGCCATTGGATGTCAAACATTAAAACAATTGATGTTCGTAGAGGAAATCGTAAATTTACGAACCCATTTGTAATAGTAACAAAAGGTTTCCCACCGCTTTCTTGGGTTAAATGTTTATCGCATTATAACATCATCATTTGAAGTTCAATAGATTTTTCTAATTGACAACCTATTCTACATTAGTTTTATTGTCTAGTGGTTTTTAACGCTATCTTTAGATGTTTGTTCAATAGGAAAATAAAAAATATATGTGTGTATAAATATTATCGTAAGAAGACAAATTACCACCATAAATGGTCACTTACCAGTTCTCTAGAGGAGTTCTCTATTTCCGTAAAGTAACACTAAAACTGACAGTGGGATAGGAATGACTGATTAGCTTTATGCTACCAAATTAAGGCGTATAAAACAAAAAGTAAAGTAAGTCATAAAAGTATCCGAAAACCTCCTGTTATTCTCGCCGGAGTCACAAATTCAGTCATTAGATTTGAAATTATGTCTACTATAAATAAAACCTCATTTATTTTTCATAAAAGTCTGTCTTCATATCAAAACTTGTATTAACTCAACTCTTTAAAAAGATAGCCCCTATCTTTAATAGCAGATCCTGAATTTTTTTGATCAAAATAGTCAGAAAATTCATATAAAATATTAACACTTTATTAAAATCCCAGACGGAGTTATGAGTGGTTTAAATTCAGAGCTCTTATTGTTAAATGAGTGTTAAAGATGAAACACACAAATAACGATAAGGGACATACACTACCTGACATTGAAAATGCAACACCCAGAAGGAGTGCGCAGAACTGGATGAAATTTACAGGGTAGACGCAGCTCACCGAGATATGCAAATGATGCGAACTGCGCAGCTGTCCCGCGCACGGCGAGTGAAAAACCAGGGAAGGAACCTGCAAAAGTGGTCAGTTTCGCGGCGCTCTGTTTGCCAGGTAAATCAAGTTGCAATTTGTTTTTGTGTCTCAGAGGAAACGTCTAGCAGCGGAGAATGCCAGGACAACGCCAATCAAGACAGTTCCAGCAAACAGACGACTTCACGAGGGGTATGGTGATTGGCCTCAGAAGGGCAGGTTGGTCCATACGTCAAATCTCAGCAGATACCCACCTACGCGCGTCCACGGTGCACCGGTTGTGGCACAGATGGTTGGACCAAGGGAATGTGGCACGTTTGAGGGGTTCCGGTGCAGCCAGAGTGACGTCAGCACGCGTGGACCGACGCATCTGCCGGCAAGCATCGGCGGCCCCGCAAGCCACGTCTGTCGCCCTTTTGCAGCATGTGCAGGACACCCTTGATGCTCCCATATCGTCCAGGACCATTAGCCGCCGATTGATCGCTGGCGGCCTGCACTCATGGAGCCCGTTGAGACGACTACCATTGACCCAACAGCACAGACGTCTCCGTTTGCAATGGTGTCGGGATAGAGCCACGTGGACGACTGAATGGCACAGGGTGGTGTTCTCAGACGAGTCACGCTTCTGTTTTAGCAATGACAGTTGCCGTGTACGAGTCTGGCGCCGACGTGGTGACAGGGCCAATCCGGCCGCATCTGTGGAACGCCATACCGCGAGACAACGCGGTATAATGGTTTGGGGCGCCATCGCCTACGATAGCAGGTCACCTCTGGTCCGTATTCAGGGCACTATGACGGCCCGACGATACGTGGATGACGTGCTGCAGTCGGTGACACTACCTTTCCTTCAGGGGGTGCCCAATGCCATTTTCCAGCAGGATAACGCCCGGCCGCACACATCAGCCAACGTGCCCTGCAAGGTACCCAGGTGCTTCCCTGGGCAGCTGTCTCCCCTGATCTCTCACCTATCGAACATTTCTGGGACGTCATTGCACGTCGCTTGCATGCGTTGCCACCGGCCCGTTCCGAAGACGAACTATGGCAAATGGTTGACAGGGAATGGGCAGCCATTCCTCAGGACATCATCCGTACGCTCATTGCGTCTGTACCTAGACGTGTTACTGATCAGACGTTCTTGCTGCTCAGTGGCAAAGTGTATAATGTTGCAATAAGGATCACTTATTGCTCGTTGCTGTCTCTCTGTTTGCCAAATTTCATCACTTTCTACCAACTCCTTCTTGGTGTTGCATTTTCAATGTCAGGTAGTGTATATGTCTTTTTTATTTTCAAAGCATCACTTTCTAATTATTATTATTTATTTAATTCGGAATTGAAAAGTTTAAATTCCGAGTGAAATATTCTGAACGGTTTCTCAAAAAGTGGTGTGAAAAGTTTAGTCAATTCCTTTCTTTAGTTCTTGAGATTCTGTCCTTCATTCAAAACTTCATTTTGACGCGTTTTGGGGCCTTTAGCCAAATAAGTCGTGTATTTCAAATTAAAAAATCCTTAAAGTCATTGAGTCATCAAGTTCTTGTGGATTGATTTAAGGACTTGTCACGGTCGGTTCTTTCCCTTCGGGATTGATCCCGGACCGTGGCCAATAGCCCGTTGTGTTGCTACTTGAATTCAACAACGTACCACTCTCTTTTTCACAACTTTAAATAGTAACCTTAACCCTCCAAGTGGTTTCGACGGGATATCATAATCTGACCAATTTTGCTAATGACAAGATACTTCTTCGAGACAACCATCAGGAGGGTTAACCGTAGGCATATGTTTTGAGCTCACATCATCAGGCGGACGACATCAACACGATGTTTTACAAGGTATTTCCCATTTTTAATTCTTTTTTTACATAATATTTTGGTTTACCTTTATTATGTCCTTAGTCTGTTAATCTTTCAATTGCAATTTTAAATTCTGCGTCTAATAATCTTTTTAAATTATCATTTTCTATTTCGAGTATAGTATAATTTCATTTTTTCTTCATCGATCACTGTGGTGTTTGGGGAGAGTAAAGGGCAATTTTCAGCAACTTCGCTGCTCATACATAGGAAACCACTTTGTTGTCTGGGTTGGTGGTTCTTTAAAAGGCTAAAACATTTTTAAAAGCAATTTTATCAGTCGTATCCACCAAAGTGGTTCCTTTTGAGTAAAAACTAAATAATATGAAGTTCAAACAAAAAATATAAAAATTAAGAGGTAGCTCAAGATTCCCCAAGTTTCGTGTTTTGGCATTGAAGAGCATTACGAGGCTCGTAAACAATAAGAATAGAAAAATATTTATTGAAATTTATTTTTATCTGGGAACTGGAACATTAGAATAACATGACACGTCTAACGATATTAATTAAACATCAATTGAACCAGAGGATGTGCCTGCCACATTCTATTTTTTGCAGTCTGGATATGTGCGTCGATTCTCGTCAACTACATGTAGTGAGAATTGCAGTTGTGACTAATTTTGTGTTAATATTCCATTGAATTATGGAATAAGGGCTTTACCCCTTTCAGAATTATCATTAATTACTCTAAGCGCTCGAATAACTTACAGTTCTTCAGGTTAATTTTTCCGATCATCCCATCCTTCTGGGTTAACTTGTAAAAATCCATTTGAGGAGGGAATTGTTCAAATAACTATTGATTTTTATGACACATAAGTACTCCAATTAAATCTTCATTAAGTTCTATTGCAATACGCTTCATGGAAAAATCTCTTGCTTTTGTCTTATAATAACTGCCATTATAATTTTCTTTATCAAAAAACCCCTAGTCGGCTTGAAAGCATTTGGACGTTGCAACCTCTGGGACTAAATAAAATCCTAAGCCGTTAAAAGCAGTACCTACAGTGAGTTATGTAATATGATGTCATGGTAAGTAAAGAATTCCTCTTATTCATTTCCAGTTCCAGGACACACACTACATTCATGTGACCAGTATTTGAGCTAGTTGTTTTAAAGCACATGTTATGCGCTTTCTACAACTTGTATTTTTGATTTAAAAGATACTTAACTACCCGCATAATCTACATCAATAAAACATTTATCGCTCATATTTAGGGGTCCAAAAGGTTTCTACCTTTAGAAGTTGATGCTCCTGTCTCCTGATGTAGCGACTATACGACAGATTTAGTCAGTTCGGGTCACGTTGTTTATTTGTCTATCGTGTGTGTTTTTAATATTTATCTCCTATATCAACCCAAGTGGTTGCGATGAGATATCTCGTCCATGAAAATCTGACCAATTTTGCTGATGACGAGATATATCGTCATCAAGACATTGCCGTTTTTTTATGATGATCATCAAGATCTGGTCATCTTTTCAAAGACGATATATCTCGTCCATTAAGATCTGGTCAGCTATGCTAATGACGAGGTACCTTGCCGAGACAACCACCACGAAGGTTAAGGTAGGTGCTTAATTAACCTCGCACTGGAGCAACATAACGGGCTATTGGCGAAGGTCCGGGATCAATCCCGAGAAGATAGATCCAAGGACAACACCACGTTATTTTGAACCACGGTCAAATGACGAGGTGATACCTGAGCTGGCACCCCACTCTCCAAACTTCCACACCACGCCAACAAGGAGGGTTAAGAGGCCGGGCTTTAAGAATAAAAATATTGGGATACTCAAGTGCTTCGGGCATCTAGGAATTAGTCCTCGCTTTACACGAATCCTTTTAACAAAAGTTTTTATACATGAATATGAAATTATAAGAAAAACCACTTTATTCACATCAAAAAATTAATTTTATATCAAAAATAAGATTTAAAATTTTTGCATTACTTAACATGTGATTCGCAGATTTTGTTTCGTAGCATGAAACTTGCCACATCGGCAACTCCCCTGATCCAAAATAAGATCAGATTATCAGAATTTAATCAGTTAGACTTTCATGAGACTTCTTAATCAGCATTTTCTTTCATCTAAACAAACTCCACCCCGTATCAAGAATACTATACTTTCCACAACTACAAATTCCATGCGAATAGGTAAAGTCATTGAAAATATGCAGCATTCCATTTTAAATAACAGATTCGTTGTCCAAGTGATTTCCAAACTTTTGTTTAAAATAGCATTAGAGACAGAATTCCATTTTTCAAAGCAACTGTAAATTTTGGGAATAACTTGGAGGCGGTGAAGTTAGACTTTTATATTATATTAAATAATGTCATTGTTGTCGTATAATATTGCATTATTTTACATCAGAGTGTTTATGTTGTTTCATTATTATGGAAAATCTTGTTATGTCATATTATGTTAGTTGTGTTTTACTGTATTATGTTACCATTTCATGGTTATATATCATATATAGAGATATTTTTTGCATTTTTATTAAAGGTTAAAATTTAAAGTATTTGCATTACTCTTAATTAATCTATATTGCTCGTTTCAGAAAATTGAAATGCTTACTCAAAACATACTTAGTAAATTTATTGGAAATCAAAATAAATCTATGCGAGGATGATTAAAATCTGAAATTCTTCGTATTTTATAACGATTTATGACAAATCATACGTTGACTGTTAAAGAACTATAGAAAAGTCATAAAAACATATTTAATGTTTGTTACCTCTATCATCTAAAATATTTTAAATTTTAAAGTTATTTATTATTAAATGTGATACTTTTAGAATTTTCAACTCTAATTATATTATTGAATTGCTGAAAGATGATCATGAAGTATTTTTCCGTAGATTTACACTTTTGGAAAATGTTATATCTGCAACATCAACGTATAAGCCACCTTTCGACTTGATTTGATACTTTGCTTACAAAGCCTCATTCCCTAGAAATAGCAAATTCAATCGATGAGATATTACATTTAAAATATGAATAAAATAAATGGATCAATATGAAAAAATTTTCAATTTTTGCAAGAAAAGAAATAAACACAGGTATATCTTTATTTTTTATTTTCGGTCTATTTGGTAAGTACTTGAATTTAATTCTCACTGGAGCAACATAATGGATCATTATTTCCGGAATGGAAAACAAGTTTTCGTAGGTTTAAATAAAATTGTACAGATATATTAAACCAGGAATGGCACAGACCGCTGCCTTCCATTGATTTGATGGCGGCCCGCCGCCTCAGCATGTGTTATTTTAACTTTAACAAGTTACACGATAGATAATTTTTAAAAATTGCATATGCGCACAAGCCAGGTGGCTTTATGTCCACATTTTATCGTTTCAGTGCAAGTTAAATCTATTTCATACCCAATTAAAGTCTGGGAATTACGTCCATTTTCCTAATTACAAGAAAGTTTCTGAAAAATTCAATGCCAACTTCAAGAATGTATATGTTTAAAAGATTGATAATTTGATATCAGCCTTCAAGGATCGTTTTTCAGATTTTCAAAGAGTAAAACTGTTGCTAGATTTATTTAGCAACCCTTTTGCCATTTGCCTAAAAATGTACCCGAATTAGTACAGCTTGAACTCATCGAGATACAAAATGATGAGACTACGAAATAAATTTAATGAAGATAATTTATTAAACTTCTAAATGTTGTGTCAGGGATAAAAGCAATTGTAAATTGTAGCTAGATAATGCATTCAAATGCCCAAGTCTCTTTGTGTCAACATATCGTTACCACCAAGCCAAACGCATGAATCTGCAAAATTGACGTTTCTACAAAAATGCGTTCAGTTTTGATGCTTTGGAAAAATCGAGTTCTGACTCAAAGGTTATTTTCTCATGAAAATCGGCTTTTCCATAAGAAGATGATTCGTAGCTTTGTCATAGTATAAGACATGAAATGGTGAATCGAAAAATGCAGTTAGGTGAAAATTGCCCAAATACAGATTCGTGCCTATGGCGTGGTAGTAACGATATATCTGTGAACAAACTTTTTCAGTCATGAATATAAAATCGAAAAATAGGAACCGCTTGACTAATGAAAATTTGGAATCAATATGCGCTTGGCTACTACAAAAATCTAAGTAAGATTAAAACAATTGTTAAATTACTACAATCTCACGCATTAAATTAAATTATTTGTATTTAATTTTAATTATCCCCCATAAAGTAACAGTGAATCTAATTGGCCCTTGGTCTTAACAAGTCTGAGCATCCCTGTATATTAAATTAAAGTGTATCAAAAATCATGCAAAAGTCATGCAAAAATGTCGATTTACGTGGGTGAGACAATAACTATTTTAAATGTGGCTGTATACTTTATTTCAATGAAAATAGACAGCGAGAAATAATATCACTTTTCAACATAGTCCCCATGCTTTTCATATCACTTGCTCTATCATTACACAAGCTTTATTAGGCCCTCGAAAAAGGCTTTAAAATAAAGAGGGCTTACACCACTACTTTTACTACTTGATCCATTGTGAATGACTAATTCTTCCCTTCAACAAGTCACTGATCTGTGTCACGCTATACATCGCTGTTGTTGTCAGATGTAGTAGCGAACTAGACATCATGCGCAACATTTGTGCGACCACTTTCGAACTTTCCAATCCATTCGGGAGGCTTTGTTGGAGCAAAACTGCTGAACGTTTATGATAGATTTGGGTTCCTGATACACCTTCGGATTGAAAAAGCGGATAACTGAACTTTGTTCTTATTTGATGTAACAGAAAGCGAAGCGGTAATTGTAACGACAATGGAATTGTGATATAGAGTTTTTGAACCTGGAACAGAAAAACAGATAAGATAGAAACCTAGTCTAGTAATGATCGTGAAAATGACAATATTTTTATAAGAAACACTACTACAATTACATCTTCCATAATTATTGGCTCATCCTCGTAGTATTCAAATGTGAATGGGGTTTGAGTTCAATATACCAAGATTTATTTCTATTGTATTCTAGGATGTCCGTCACTTACAGTATATGGTACTACCCAGTGGCCTGCAGCATAATACTAGGTCTTCACATGGGAACCTACAGAGCAATATCTGTGTTGTTTGCTGCTTCAATGGAGCGATACATAGTGAACAGAAAGCAAGCATCGTTCCCTTACGTATTGAGAATTGCAATAGATAATATTTCAGGTATATGGTATCTTTCACTTCAGCTTAAAGTGTATGTATACACTAGAATCACGAAAATCTACCAGAATATCAATCTTTTATTGCTCCAAACATTTTCAAACTCCTTAGTTTTCAAACCATACCAAGTTCTTGTAAATATTCGGAATATTTGTCTAGTTACAAGGGTTTTTAATTTCTTTTTCAAACGTGTAGAAACATGTTTCCAAAACTATAAACTCAATTTCTGAAGAACTGTGTTTTTGCAATATGATGCTTTGCTTAAACGGTGATAACTCACCAATGAGGTAGGTAGGTATCTCTCAATTAACGTCACACTGGAGCAACACAACGGGCTGTTGGTGACGTTCCGGGATCAATCCCAAAGGGAAAGATCAAGGACAACCCCACGTAATTTTGAACCACTGTCAGATGACGTGACTCAACAATGAATTATTGATCGATTATTAATATTTTTGTATTATTATAATCTATATAATACAGTGCATGTTTTGACTCTCAATCAGAGTTATTAGTTAGGAAATGAATATTTAGTTGATTTTTAAATGTCGAAATTCCTGAAAATGTTTTGATTCTCCATACTTTGGTGAAAGATTTAAAAAAAATTATTCCCTCTAGCCACTCTATTGAGGGACAAAACATGACGAATAATATTATAGAAATAATTTCCAACAGGAATTGTCTTTCTGAACAAATTAGAATTTTAGATATCACTGTTAAAACATGCTAAATAACTAATTATATCTAAATTAGATAATTAATTATTTGCTCAATCTGATTTTTTCACACTGATTTTAAGCATACACCAATGACCTATTGTAAAAAAACTGTTTTTCAGTCAAAATTTAAAAAACAATCTTCTAATGTATACGTACACCTTAAGAATAAAATAACAGTTTCGTAGAAAACGAACATGAAAATACATGCGTATTTTCATGTTTTTCCATGCCTTTAATAAAGTCAGGTCAAGGAAATCAATCGCTTAATGTAAACAAGATCCCAGGGAATCATTGTAGTGCCATTGCAAAATTGACATTGATTAACTAAATTCCCATTGCTGCTTATAAAAATTCAAACTAATCCGTAGCAACGTCTAATAAATCGTCAGTCAAGAGCATTATGTTAATGCCCTGAAACTGAGAAACTGAGTAAAAGGTTATAGAAATTATTTCTACAATTCGTCAGTAAGAGGATCTCGTCTTGGACTCCTCAAGAGCTGAGATCGTTTCCGATTTTAGACTGCAAAAGGGTCATGACTGAATGACTCTCCTTTCTGTTTTTTATGTGACAAATTTGGTGGTATGTGACAGGTTGTTGCGAATTCTAATCTTTTGGATGCGTGCACAGTACTTACATACAGTAATTCAATTGACTGATTGACTGGGTTTTATTGCGCAAGGGCCAAATTTGGCCAATTTGCGCCAGACAACTATGTTTACAACGCCGGCAAATGTGATCTTATGCGACAGGTTGTTGTGAATGCTAATCGTTTGGACGAATGCACAGTACTTACATACCGTAAATTTAATTGATTGATTGGCTGGGTTTTATAGCGCAAAGGCCACATTTGGGGAAGCTGCTCCAAAACAAAGGTCGAGTAAAGAGACACATACAAGGAAAGTTTTAATAAAGGAGAAAAATTTGGCCAATTTGCGCCAGACTACTATGTTTACAACGCCGGCAAATGTGATATGCGAGAGGTTGATGTGAATGCTAATCGTTTGGACGAATGCACAGTACTTACATACCGTAAATTTAATTGATTGATTGGCTGGGTTTTATAGCGCAAAGGCCACATTTGGGGAAGCTGCTCCAAAACAAAGGTCGAGTAAAGAGACACATACAAGGAAAGTTTTAATAAAGGAGAAAAATTTGGCCAATTTGCGCCAGACTACTATGTTTACAACGCCGGCAAATGTGATATGCGAGAGGTTGTTGTGAATGCTAATCGTTTGGACGAATGCACAGTACTTACATACCGTAAATTTAATTGATTGATTGGCTGGGTTTTATAGCGCAAAGGCCACATTTGGGGAAGCTGCTCCAAAACAAAGGTCGAGTAAAGATACACATACAAGGAAAGTTTTAATGAAGGAGAAGGGAGAAATGCACCCAGGGAAGAATTGAACCAGTTCCGCCTACAACTAATAATTTAATTGAACAAAAGTATCCCACAGACCGTTAGCTAATAGCATCATAGCAAACGTTTCGCATTTGTCAAACTTGTTTTCTACAATGGGTCCTCTATGCATTTCGCATAGGTAAGGAGGAGAAACGACATCGTGACATCAGAACAATAAATTAACATATCACAATAATCAACTTCTTAACTAGGTTGTTTGAGTTCATGGAGCATTTGGTCAACCTACGTCAAGTAATTGGATATGCACAAAAGGAATGTTTAACTGACACAGAAGAGAGAAATACATTCAGGAAGGAATAAAACCTACAACTTGCAGGTCGCTAGCGCAGTAGGAAACCCACTGAGCCACGGCCATCCCTTTCATAATTAGGAGATTTATTCTATTTGATAAAACTTAATTTTTCATAAAAAGTCTAAATTTCGGAATTCCGGTTATAGAAATCAGCCACTTAATCAAATCAAGTTTGAACAGAAGGGGATTTATTAGGAGGAAGTCATTATATATGTTATGTCATTTGAGATGGACGTAATATCCTTCGAGATTAGATTGATGCACTGAGCAGTCATATTTGAATTATATCTACTCAAAATTAGGATAATTTTACTTGCAAATTCAATGAAAAACGAATTTTTTAATTTATTCTCATTGCTCTTACAGGACCTTTCGTAGGTTTCCTTGGATGTAGGTTTGATATAATTCATATTACCATTGTTGGATGCGTTCTATGTGCCATCAGTGCGGGATCCTGTTTCTTTGCTGAAAGTATTCATACAGTCACTGTACTGTGGGGAATAGCTTGTGGTAATTTTATGTCATTTTTGTTTTTAAAGAATAATATATGAGTAGTATTTGGAGGAGTATTTCAATTAACGTCACACTGGAGCAACACAATGGGCTATTGGTGACGGTCCGGGATCAATCCCAAAGGGAAAGATCCGAGGACAACACCACGTAATTTTGAACCACGGTCAGATGACGAGGCAACACCTGAGCTGGCACCCCACTCTCCAAACTTCCACACCACGCCAACGTGAGGACATTTGAGGCCACGACAGATTTAACGTGCACCAGCCCCCTTTGTACACGACGAATAATATATGAAATCGATCTAACGCTAAATGTAACGCTCTAATTTATTCGGTCCGCGGATCTATCGCGGTCAGGAGAGTTATGGATTCGCAACTAGAGAGTTGCGAATTCGAAACTCGGTCTAATCACAGACGGTCGTGTACACGTGGACTGATGCACGTTAAATCTGCAGTGGCCTCAAATGTCCTCACGTTGGCGCGGTGTAGAAATTTGGAGAGTGGGGTGACAACTCAGATGTTAACCTCGTCATCTGACCTTGACCATCAAAATTACGTGGTGTTGTCCTCGAATCTTTCCGAATATATTTCAGTGAAATATAGAAATATATGAACAAAAAGGATGAATGTTAAGCATGTTCATTTATTGTCATTTCTATGATTATTCATCTAAAAATAGGTGTATTTTGGAAAACCGTAAAAATGACGATTTGTTCGATGCTGAAGAGCCTTACTATCGGCAGCCGACACCCGAAGAACTCACACTTCGCGTGAAAATGTCTGAGGTGTTAGACTGTTAGGAGATTAATTCGAATACAAACCGCAATTTCTTAACCTTTCGAGTGGATTCGACTAGACATCTTGTTCATCACGATCTGACCAATGGTATTGATAACGAGATATCTCGTTATCAACATATTTTTTACTTCTTTATTATGACGAGAACAAGACCTGGTCAGTTGTCCTCTAATCACGAGGTATCTCATGTATTAAGATCTGGTCAGTATTTTTCTAATGACGAGATACCTAGTCGAGACAACCACCAGGAGGGTTAAATAAATATTCATTCGTGTTCCTAAAATTGTAGTCATGATTAATGTGTGTATACCAAATCAATCTGTTATTTAATTAGGTAATTTCATATAATAAGGAGAGTTAAAAACCTTTAATGGGACACAGTACCCTAAAAATGACAAAAATAATGATTTTTTTTTCTGATTTTATTTGCAGTTTTAAAGAATATCTATGCAAGATTGCATAGTTGTAGTTACATTATTTAGTGAGTTATTTCAGTTTTTCTATCCAATGTCTAAGAGTGAAATTGACTAGTTTGTAAACTTTGAAGTCCCCAGTTTCTTGTTTTTCATGAATGCAATGAATGCTAAGGCTTTTTGTGTAATAAACATAAATATTTGAAACTTTTTGAGAGGTTGTTTTCTATGATGTATTTGTTAAAATTGTACATGAGAAGGATTGAGAAACAAATTATTTAAAAAAATTGATCTATGACCGATTTTTTACTGTTTTTCAAAGTGACTATTATAAAAATATTTGTAAAAAATGAATCACGGTAGCACATGCAAATCCATGTAGTACAAAGCTATGAGAAACATTTCGAGGGAAATAAATAAAAAAAAAACATTAAAAAATTAAATTTAGAAGTAGGAGGAATTTTAAAATCTTGATAAATTATTTTTAATTTAAATTTCATAATTTTTGTTTATGCAAAAATAATTTTTTCGTTTGTAATGTTTATTTCATGTGCATTGAAGTAAAGCAAGCCAATACATTTTGTTGCAAATGTAAAATGAAAAATTGTTCAAAGAGTACTGTGTCCCCTTGAGAAATTTAAGTTTACAAACTCTGCTATTCAATGATATTTTTATGGTGGCATTGAAAGTAGTACTTGATTTCATAGCCAGCGTATCTTTTGTATACATCATAGTTCACAACAAATCAAACACTTAATAACATCATAAAACATAAGAGAAATGGTTTCATTAATCCTCCAAGTGGTTTCGACGATATATCTCGTACATCAAGATGTGACCAATTTTGCTAATGATATATCTCGTCATCAAGATATTGCCGTCTATTGATGATGACGAAATCCCGATTTGGGCAGTTTTTCTGATGAGATCATTGATGACACATCTCGTCCATCATGATCTGGCCAGTTTTGCTGAATATGAGATACCTCGTCTAGACAACCACCAAGAGGTTTAAGTGGTGGGTATTGTAAAAACACGCATATTAGTGATATTTCTCATATACTTTCAGGAATTGGTACTGCAATGGCACGCCACCTACAGCCAGAGTTTTTATCAAGACATTTCAGAGGAAATTTAGCACAAGTCAACGGAATAGCTTTCATGGGTATTTCAATCTCAGGTGTGATCCTTCCAGCAGTATTTGAAGTTTTACTGTTACACTATGGCTTATCTGGAGCATTTTTGATTTATTCTGCTATAAGCCTGAACTCGATTCCTGTGGGTATGCTCATGCTTAGAAAGAGACCACCAGTTCATGTGGTTTCGGAATTCAAACACATAAACGAGGAAGACGCTCTTTTTGTTAGAAGTGTTACAGAAAATGTATGTAAAGACATCTTTATTCATGAAAATGTTAGCAAATCGAAAGATAATGTACTGGAACTAAGACCGAAGTCCATGTTGGAACATGCACACTTGCCAGTATTAGGATGTGACGGAACAAAGGATTCAGTAAATGGAACAGAACAGAAAATGTCCATAGGAGGCAAATATGAAAATGCAGACAGGGATGACACATACTCCCCAGGAAGCTATTCTGAATTTGTAATCAGTGAGAAAAGCTCACCAACTGAAATTTCAGATACATTCATTGAGAAAACCAACCAAGAATCCTTCCAATTATCTATGGCGAATGCGAGCAAAAATACAAATAAATGGAAACCTTTCCTTATATTTTTGGATCCACTGTTCCAACTAATAGCATTATCACAAAGCATGAGCTTTTTTGGACTGGCCATATTCATGATTATTGTCACCGATTATACAAGAGATGTTGGAATTGATGAAATTAAATCTCTGTACATATTGATATCCTTTGCAGTAGGAGATATGGTCTCCCGCCTTGGACTAGGTTGGGTGACCGATAAAGGTTACATGACAGTCTCAAATTTTTCTGCACTTTGTTACTTTGGTTCTGGCATCGGTTTTTCAGCAATGACGTTGACAGATCATTTCTATACAATTGCGATTTCATCTTTTTTCTTGGGAGTCATGAATGGAAGTCAAATGATAGTACAGCCTGGAATAATCGTTGAGTTTTTCGAAGGTCAAAGGAAGATAATGGCTATGGCATCCAGAATGGTTTATTTAGCGCCTCTTTCATTGACAATTCCACTTTTTATCGGTAAGTAAATAGGTTAGAGAAGTCTCTCGAAAATTATCATTACAACTGTTAAATATCTAACAAAAGAAGAGGCAAACAAATTTTTGTTAGGATTCCATTAAGACAAAGGAATTGTCTTACTACAAAGTCTTGAGATGGTTCCTTTCAGTCAGAAAGACAAGATATAATTAACTAATTACCATGGTTCTGAACAGTGATATCGCAAATTCTAACTTATCAGAAAGATAATTTCTGTTGGAAATTATTCCTAAAATTATTCTTCAAATTTTGACCCTCCATCAAATTGCTAGAGAGAATAGGTTTTCTGACGATTTTTTACAGAGAATGTCTAAAAATCAAGATTTTTTCTGGAATTTCAACATTTAAAAATCAACTAAAAATTCATTTCTTAACTAATAATTTTGTCTTAGGGTCAAAACATCCACTGTATTATATAGATTATGACACAAAATAATTATAATAGATAATTTCATTGCTGAGTTACCACTGTTTGAACAAAGCATCATATTGCAAAAACACAGTTCCTCAGAAATTGAGTTTAAAGCTTTGTAAACATGTTTGTATATGGTGACAGTACCTAACGAAACCCCTTGAAACTTGAAAATTTTAAATTATTTTCAAGACCTTGGTATCGTTTGAAAGTTAAGGAGTTGGACAATATTTTGAACTAATAAAAAATTATCGATATTCTGGTCAATTTTCGTGATTTCTAGTGTATACATTCACTTAACAAAATTTATCGATAATAATTTAGTTCTGTCGTGTTCAGAATACTGGTGGTTGTCAAGACGAGGTATCTCGTCGTTTGAACAAAGTTGACCAGATCTTGATGGAGGGATACCTCGTCATTAGAAGAAATTTGACAAGTATTCATCATCATAAAAAAAAACGGCAATATCGTGATGACGCGATATCTCGTCGAAACCATTTGGAGGGTTAAAGATTTCTAGTAAAATTGGGTTATCTTGAATTGTTCAGATTTGCAACGTGCAATCGCATACATTAAAGTTCTAATAAAATTATGTTAAAAATCAAAAAACGTATTAAGAAAATGAATTTTAAGATATAATTTTTAAAACTCCACATTACATCTCCAAATTTATTATAAAATAAATTGTATTACTTTTTGCTTTTTTCAAACCCTTATGAGGTTTTTTCATTCTTAATTTTCTTTTTTAGGTTTCTTCAGAGAAAATCTTGGTTCTTATATATGGTTAATACATTTTTGTAGCTTTTCGTCTACTGCTTGTGGAATTATTTCCTTATTGTTACCATCCATTTACAGATGCAGCTGTAGAATAAGATTATCAAGATAATAAAACACCACCAACAAGCCAAATTAGTGATCTTTTAAATATATCTAAATAAGAAAAATTGTATTAATTGATAAATTATATTTTCGGACACATCAGTCTCTCCTAAAGTAATAATTCCCACTACTGGTTAATTTCATGTGATGAATAAATTGTAATAAATATGAATACATGTGGATGTTTGCCAAAAAAGTGAGACTTTATGTTCCCGCTTTTATCTTTAGAAAATTACTTTATTGTGTACTTAAGTGAAAATTAGGATATAGTCGGAAAAGCCATTGTTCCTGTTTTACGGAACTGAATGGAACGAAATTTTTTCGAAACGGGTCTGATTTTAGTTTCGAAACTAATTCAACCAATAATTCTCTATTTTGAAAAGTATATTCGTAAATTTTCAAATTAGAAAATCGATTTTACTAAATGTTTAATTATTTTTAACTAAAACAGAAATCGTATTATTAGTAAACAAAATTATTGATTTCGTCGTGTTAAGAACTGAATATCTAGGTTTTAAGTAGAATGGATTTTTATAACTCGTAATCATTGTATTTATATCAGCTATTTCTTCAAGATATTTTTCTTTCACTACAAACCAAAATGCAAAAGTCAAGTAAAATATTTTTAACCAATATCAAACATTACTTTTATTGATAGATGAAAATAACTTGGCTACTACTAATAATAAATGAACACTGGAATTATTTGAATACAAAGTAAGTCTGTTCTGTGTCACAACACCATAAGCTAGTAATTTTATAACCAAATGCTTAGTTCTTCTCTGTTCTGAAAGTATGTTAGACTTCTTGGATTTCTTATAGTTTCTGCGTTGTAAGGCAGATGATTTATTATCTTCTTAACGATTGTTTCCATCTTTTTACCATTTACGTTGTACTAGAAAAATGAAAGTACATTACTATGCATATAAACACAATTGTCTGGAACAGAATTTTCAAAAATCAGTTGGAAACATTTTCATTTTTATATATTGTATAATCATGTTTATACGATATTTTCATGACGAATTTCATTTCAAGAGTACAATTTTTATCTTGAAAATTCCATTCCATATGAGAAATTACTGCTTGTTTAGAAATTAACTGTCTTTAGCACAGACGAAATAAATTTAATCGATTAATAAATTTTCAATCATAATAATTCATAATTATATTTAATCGATCATAAATTTTCAAAATACCGAATGTCAATTTTACAGCGTTTTTAAAAACGAAAATCGATGTTTTCAACGAATGTTTGAGATAGCAAAGTTGCATCAGAAAAGCTTCAGCTCGAAAACAACCTCCATCTTCTGTCACTTAAGATATAAACTTTCAGCTTTTAAAGTCCTAGTTAGAATATTTTATAACCATGGTATTATTCCAAGATCAGCAAAGTTTAATATAAAATTTGCTTTAATCCAATTGGCGTGCAGTTTTAAATCGATTCTTTGTGGCACTTTTTTGTTAATTCAGGTACTTAAATGGAAACTACGTATCCATTTAGAATGATCGCTGTTGTTTCTTGACTATTGAGTACAGCTTTCAGTACCATCCAAATAATAAAATTTAAAACTTGAGAAACAAATGCAAGTTTCACTAAATTTAATTGGCTTGTAATGGAAACCTGCGTCAAAATTTTAAAAAAACTTTGAATTACTATGTACACTTCTGTTTTAATGTTAACTATTTTGTTTAAAAATTTCATTTTAGCGTTACCATCTATTTCAAGACATTACCGTCTTATTACATTAAGACGTATAACAATACCGTGTTATTACATAAGGCGTAGAACATAACCGTCTTACTTTAAAAGGCTGTGTTTTGTGCGCTTAATTAATTTTTATGAAACGGAATTCTACAAATCATTATGTATCAATGACTTTTATGGATATGGATAGTTGGTAGAAATATACATGTTACCACTAAAGTACGGAAATCAGGTAATCTGCAGATACCTAGGTAATGTGCAGATTAACTACGCCGAACCGTTTTTTCAAAGAATTACGCCGAAACAATTTTCCGAGTGCGGAAAATTGCTTCATTTCTCAAATTACCTAGGTAATCTGCAGATCACCTAGATAATCTGCACATTACCTACTAGGCACTCGTTAAAGTGAAAATAAGATCTTTGCTCGAATAATAGCAACGTTTTTGTACGCTTAAATTAATACTCAGACAAACAATTCAGTAATACTAGGTACTACTAATTGAAAAACACGCTATACATTTATCCCATAAAGTTATAAGTAATTTCATATAATAATCAGCAGATGTAAATAAAATATTCTGACAATTGTTGAAACAATGTTATTTATTTATTTTTCGATATCTAAAGAATCAAGTTGATAGAATCAATCAATCAACAGAATAGTTGAAGCGTAAGGAGAAAGGGAAGGAGGAGGAAATCAGAGAAACAAATTTTTGCACTTTAACGATTCAAAAGTGCGAAAACTCTTATTTTGTAGATGATTCCGCACTTTAACGGAACAAATAAGCTAATCTGCAGATTACCTAGGTAATGTGCACATTAACGGCTTTCGAGATTTAACGGTAACATATATATTATGTCAAGGACGAGGAGTCCCAGCAACGCGAACACTGTACGACAATCTAATTTTTCAACCGTTGAAACAGTTGTTGCCCCAACTGTACCCTGCATCCTCTCTAACAGGAAAACTGGGAAAGCTGAAGGTTTTCTCCATACAATTCAAAAGGCGACACACCTTTACACACATATCATGTTGATTTCCTAGGCCCCTTTGCCTTCAACAAATCTCTACTATTATAAAAGGAAGTGTTTGTGTGTCTGAGTGTGTGCGGTGTTCAGACGAATCTATAGCACTTACAGCCATGAAATTTGGCACACAGGTAGTCCTAAATGTGACGGAATGTACCCCGAAGCCCGAATTTTAAAATTTAATCTAAAATTTTTTTAAATTAATTTATTGGCATATTTTTGTATTATTTGGTTTCCTAAGAATGGCAACCGTGTGAGAGAGATCACACAGCTTTTGCTCTTGGCAATAAGCCAAGGCTCTCTGTTTACTTTTTAAAAAGGATGTCTGATTAAGTAGTCGTAAATATCTGTATGCAGCTGCGGACCATCAAACGTATTCAAAGCGCTTTTAATTAACTTTGTTAATTTTTTGTATTGCTTTCTGTTTTTATTTGGATATTTTTCGCAAATATATATAGTGGTTATTTCATAACTTGCTTTTGAATTTGTACCATTTCTGCAATTTTGTTTATTACTGTTTAATTTGGATTTGATTTCGCTGGCATTGTGATTTATTTAGGTTTAGCTCCTATTTGATTTTTGGTGATGGTCTATATATATAGTATATAATATATATGTATATACACTATCTACCAATAAGTATTTGGACACCCATGCAAATGACGATATCTGCGGTCCTGATATACGTCACGCCCTCCGCCGTTAAATATCGTGTAGGAGACAACATTGGCATTAGTCGCATGCAAGATGCCACGAAGTGCAGAGTTATCTGATTTCGAGAAAGGTGTAATCGTCGGGTATCACAGAAATGGCCGATCCTTAAGGGACATATCTAGCGAGCTGAATTACCCAAAAGACAGTGGCCTATATGATTCAGAAGTGGAAGGTGAGCGGTGATTGTCGGAATGTGCTCCGAGTCGGCAGACCCACGAAACTGGGAGATAGAGACCGACGGGTGCTGTCCAGAGAAATTTAGAAGAACCGCACCCAACCGATGGCCCACATACACATTCCAGGAGTTTCAACAGGCATCCGGGAGAAATTAAAGACGATAGTGACGAAACACAAAGATTACGATGAGGAGTATACGAAAACACTTCTGGATACGATAATAAGTGAGAGTCGAAACAGAATTGCGTCAATTAGAAAAGGAAAAATAATTGCATCAATTAGAAAGAGAATTGCGCGAATTCGAATTAGAGAAATTGAAACTGCAAAATGCGACACCAATAGTTTGGGAAAATCGCATGACAGAATCAAACATTGCATGGGATAGAGGAAAGGAACTATCGAAGATAATAAAAAGTTTTGATTCGAATGAATCTAACGATATAAGTACATACTTAGCGCTGTTCGAGAGACAAGCGACGAAGATCAAAATCGAGAAAGAAGATTTCGTACCACATTTATTGGGTTTATTACCCTTAGAGATAGCACAAATAATAACCCGCGAACCGGAGGAAAAATCGAACGACTACGAATACGTCAAAGAAATTTTACTTAAAAGATTTAAACTAACGTCTGAGCAATTTAAACAAAAATTCCTAAATCATAAAAAGGAAAGTACAGCCACTTGGCGAGATTTTGCGTTCGAGATAAGCCCTTATTTTGAGGAATGGATAAGAGGACTCAAAATAAATTTTGACGAGCTCAAGGAACTAATCGTATCTGAGAAGATAAAACGTGAGCGCCGTTCGAAATCAAAACACACTTCATAGATGATTGGCATCAATTAAAAAGCGCAGAAGTTATAGTGAAAAAATTAGAGGAATACGAGAGCGCGAGGTTGCAATTAGAAAAGGGTGAGATGCGGAATGTAAATAAATTCAGAAAAAATGCTTCGCAAGATGGAACCCGATATAAAGGTGAATCGTCGAACTTTCATGCTTACCAGGATAGTAGAAATGTTGATAATTATAACAAAACTGTTGGTTATAGTACAAATGTCAATAAGTATGGTAATAAGGTGATTATGATATACAAAGTAGAGATCTATATAGAGGTAATAAAATTAAATGTTATGCATGTGGAAATTATGGGCATAAGAGCAATGCTTATACATATAATTTTAAAGGTGAAAATGCGAGTGTGAATAATACTGTAAATCAAATATATGTTGTAACGCCCAAAAAAATTGAAAAGTGTATTTATATTGAAAAATGTTATATTAGTGCTGTAATAGACACTGGATCTGAAATAACCCTAATTAATGAGAAATGTTATCATAAAATAGGATCTCCTATATTGAATGGTAGCAAGATATATTTAAATGGAATAAGTCAACACAGAATATGTACCGATGGGTTTTTCCGTTCAGAAATTATTAATGATAATATTTCTTTATGTTCTGATGTGCATGTCGTTAAAATTTGCAATTTGAAGCAATAACCGGTATGGACGTATTATCAAGGGTAAAGATTGCATTTTCTGAGGGAACATTAAACGTTACCGATATGGATATAAAAGAACCATCTCGATTTGATGCAATTGGCGATAATGGGAACGAAATAAAAAACAAAGCGTCAGCAATTCCAGGCGTTACTATAAATAACGGGGAAAGAGTACGCGTGAGTTCCCCTCCACTCCCCCACATCAACTTTCAAGTAACAGAGACGAAAGAAAATGACTCATCAGCAGATGCCTTTGTATACACTTTAGGCGCCATAGAGTTGAATATGTCTAGCGAAGAGATAGATGCAAGCTCACAGGGATTCGGAGCAGCACTGTTTCAACAGGCCGATGACGGGAAGATGTATCCAATCCAATACATGTGCAAGACAACAGTACAACAAGAAAAATACGGTAGCTACGAACTAGTTATTCTATCAGTGATCGAAGCTTTGAGAAAATTTCGGAATTACTAACTCGGAACAAAATTTTAAATAATGACCGATTGCTCAGCCTTTCAACAAACCATGGACTAATTAACTTAAAAAAAAAGCAAGTTCAAAGAACATTGAGAAAGGGAAATTAATGTGGAGTCACGAGAGAAAAATGTTTATGTTCAGCGGTACTCAAAAGAAAAATAGATACTTTTTTATTTTTTTTTTATTTTTCAGATCTCATGATAGAGACGCCTGTATGAGAACGGTGATGTTCGGGTCGAACATCGTCAGGATGGACAAGTGTCAAGACTGAATCGTTTCCTTTCCCCATTCGTCTTAGAACACTCAATCATATTCGCATTCCGAGAGCGATCTTCTATTTGGTTGGAGCTCCATGTTTTCTCGTCACTATGCTCTGATTGGTTGGAGTTCCGTGCGTTCTGGTCGCGATAGAAACGCTCAAAGCAGAGTGGGAAAATAATTCATTCTAACTGGAGAACATGGGAATTTTCGTATGTAGTTTGCAGCGAGAGTGAAATGGCGCAAGACCTGTGTGGCTGATCGTACATCTTAAGAACGGGAGACCTTAGTGGCTCCATATTAATCCTCTGTGGATAAAAATTGTTACTTCTTCTGAATGTGGACTCCTGAACATCAATGTTATATATATATATATATATATATATATACAGGTGGCCCTCGACTTTCGTACAATTCGCTATTTCGCACATTTTAAAAAATTCAATTTTTTTAAGACTTGTGTCGATAATGCAAAAATTGTTCGCTTCCATGCAGTCCCTCGTGCTCACTCACACATTACTGCCTAGAGTAGCGGACTTCTCGGAATCGTTGTGACGTCACTAGGGTTCCGAACCGCGGTGGCGGGGGCCGAATGTCAAATATATACAATGTATTAAACAGGTTTAGTCTTGAATTAGGGCGCGTGTCGATGCGTTGTGTGTTTTGCCAATTTATTTGTTTATGTTTAAATATTTCGCCCTTATAAATTTATAAACATGAGTGAGAAAAGGAGAAACTGCAGTGTTGATACGAATAAAAAGAAATTAAGGATTCATAAACTTCATACGATCGAGACAAAGATGGAAATAATTAAACGTTCTGAAGGCGGTGAATCTCTTGCTTCAATCGGCCGTTCGTGTGACATAAACAGGTCTACGATATGTTCAATTTTGAAAAACAAGAATAAAATTAAGGAATACGTTCAAAGTTGTTGAAATATACCTTGAACGATTGTTTCCAAAAGACACGGCATAGTGATGGATGAAATGGAAAGATCTTTGTCATCATGGATTGATGACCAACATCAAAACGATATTCCTCTGAGTTTTTTCATTATTCAAGCTAAGGCTCTTAGTTTGCATGAAGATTGGAAGACAAGATTAAAAGACGATTCTAACACGGTGTTTCAAGCAAGTAATGGCTGGTTCGACACATTTAAAATGAGGTATTTTTGCATAATATTAAATTCACTGGAGAATCGGCTGATGCAGATAAAGTTGCTGCAAAAGAATTTATTTCTTCATTGCCCAAAATTATTGTAGATGGAGAATATTCTCCTAGCCAAATATTCAATGTAGACGAAACGGGTTTATTTTGGAAGAAAAATGCCTAATCGTACATTCTTGTCGAAGGAAGAATCAGTTGCCCCTGGACATCAACCTTCTAAAAACCGATTGACATTGCTTCTTGGCGATTGAGAAAGACACTGCATGTTATAGAACTCTTTATCAAGAAAAGAAAAAAAGGGTGGTATTCCACTCTCTTGACAAGTTTATAAAGAAAACACCTGAAAGCACTTAATCACGCCTCGTTAACTTAATCATGTATATTGATAAATAAATTTTTAAATATATTATTGATAAATAAGTATTATTATTGATAAATAAGTATTATTATTGATAAATAAGTATTATTATTGATAAATAAGTATTATTATTGATAAATAAATATTTAAAAATATAATTTTTGATGTTTTTTTTACATCCCTCTACTTTCGAACATTCGCACACATTTTCAGGAACCAATTATGTGCGAAAGTCGAGGGCCACCTGTATATATATACAGGGTGAGTCCAAATGGTTTTTACAAAATAGGAGGGGTGATAATACCCAACCAGACGAGCAATAATTACCATGGAACATAGGGTCGCATTCCACTCTGAGAGGCAGACAAGAGTAAAGTCGAAGCGCGTCGAGCATGAACAAGTCATCGCCTCTGACGTCGTTTTGTACCTGCTTACGTACCATATCTCCTAAGCAAGATGGCCTGGTCGGTAGCGCACGATGGATCGGACGTGGCGAACCTGTGGCTTGGCCTCTTCGCTCACCGGACCTCAACCCACTGGACTTTTTCTTCTGGGGCACATGAAATCTTTAGTGTACCAGACGCCTGTGAACTCAGCTGAAGATCTCGTAGCGAGAATCGGTGTTGCCGCACACAAAATTAACGCAACACCAGGAATCTTCGAGAGGGTGCGCCAGTCATTCCTTCGCCTGTGTGAACAGTGCAACGACACGCGTGGCCGCCACTTGAGCACTTGCTGTGAGTTTTTCTCTGATCAATAAATCAGATTGTGCAACTTTTGGTATCGTTCATCCGCTTTCCCAACACTGTTGTAAGTTCATGTTGAAATTCTAATTTTACTCTTTCCTGGCTCTCAGAGTGGAATGCGACCCTATGTTCCATGGTAATTATTGCTCGTCTGGATGGGTACTATCACCCCTCTTATTTTGTAAAAACAATTTAGATTCACCCTGCATATATATATATATATATATATATATATATATATGTTTATGACTGAATGTTTGATTTTAGTCCGACGTCGAGTGTTGTTATGATAAAAGGCAGCAATTTAACGTGAAGACGACTTCTTATGCAAAAGCTTTATTTCTAAATTCATTTATTATATATTGTATTTATCGTAGATGTTAATGCGTATAGCAATTTTTTTACTTTGTTTTACTATGAACGCGATTCACGATCAAAGGTATTCAGTTATTTCCTCTCAGATACATTACGAATCGCAAAGCATCCTTATTCGTGGCGTACTGTGTAGTTTCAAACAAGCATTCCAGTACAGTACTAAATTCCGATTTAGGAAACATCTTGATTTGTGACCTATTATTGAGATTGAGCTTTTAAAGATACTTACTGGAATGTCACTAACTCCAGTAATTATAGCAGGTACATGACGTGCTGTTAGTTCCGTTGTTATGGCTTCTTTAACTTTTCTCTGTAGCTCAGTGCTGAGAAAACCGAATTTATCTATAGTTTTCAGAAACAGAACTGCTCTTTCGTCCATGTCTGCATTGTACTGTGAAACACAGATACTGTCAAGCACTTCAGGGATATTCCCCACTATAAATTTAAGACAGATTTAATATATATATATTAAAAAATCAAACATACAAAATATTAAAACGCTATAGTACCAAGAAGGCAGGCAATTATATTATATACTTGTATACAAGCAGCAGTATACAGGGTGTCCCAAAAAGGTTGTTCCGCAATTTATCTTTTTACCATTTGGAGATAGGTAGGCAATGCAAATTGCAAAAGTGCACCAAATAAGGTAAGTAATTAAGATATGTGAATAAAATTATCACGTGATAACAATTTAAGCGGATAAGTTTTGAATTTTTATACAACCCCTCTAGATAAAAATCCGAGATAGCAAAGCCTGTATATATATATATATATATATATATATATATATATATATATATATATATATATATATATATATATATATATATCTATCGTTAGTAAAAAAACATATTTCCGTAGGTTGAATAGTAACGGAGATACAAGAGTTTCCATTTTAAGGGGGCCGTATCTAATTTAGAACGATGGCCAAAAATGAAGAGCGAAGTTCTGCATTGCTGCAGATGGAAAACATTTTGAACATGCGTTGTAAATTTCCTTTTATTTTTATTTAATCCATTTTTTCTACAATATTTTTATTGATGATTACATTGTCTACTATAATTCAGTGCGATTTTCATCTGCAGTTGCAATACTACATTACTTTGCACAATGTTGCACTTTCTGACCGAAAAAAAAATGCTTTTTAGCATTGTGTATATGGTCCCTAATCTGACTGCTTGAACAGCTGTGCACAAGCGATATAAGTCAACTTTTTTGCGTCATTATGCCTCCGTTACTGTTCAACCTACAGAGATGCAGCTTTTTGCTAACGATAGGGATGCAGGTAAGGAACATTTTTGCTATCTCGGATTTTTATCTAGAGGGGTTGTATAAAAATTAAAAACTGTATCCGCTTAAATTGTTATCACGTGATAATTTTATTCACATATCTTAATTACTTACCTTATTTGGTGCACTTTTGCAATTTATATTGTTTACCTATCTCCAAATGGTAAAAAGATAAATTGCGGAACAACCTTTTTGGGACACCCTGTATACGTATATATATATATATATATATATATATAAACACTCCAGTTCTTAATTTTCTTTCTTCTAATAACAATATCTCAAAAATTGACTCCTTCGATTTTAACGACCTCTTCACTAGCATCCCGTTCCATAACCTTATAGATGTAACCTCCTACTGCACTGAATTTAACCTTCTTAATATTTCTCCCCAATATTGGAATAGCCTTATCAATATTTGTGTCCTCAATAATTTTATCTTTAATGGTAAACATCTATTCCAACAAGTACAAGGAATACCACAAGGTACCACTTTCTCCAACATTCTAGCTAACCTCTATTTCCATTTTTATGAAAGATCGCACACTTCTAAATTGGTTAACTCCTATCGCTACATAGATGATTTAATCATTGTTAAGTCACCAGAGTTCACTGACTTTTGGAAAAATATCTATCCCACTGAACTCATCCTCAAAAAAAAACAAATAGCTCACCTTTATCTACTAACTTCCTTGACATTCATATTAATGTCAGTTTTAAATCTACAACCGATATCTATGACAAAAGAAATGACTTTCAATTTAATATTAACAAGCTTATGTTCCCTTGGGACTCTAATATCTCTTTCAGTATCTACAGAAACTTAATTTATAATCAAATCTATAGAATTAATCATATTTGAATGAACCAAACTATTATTGATAGTCATCTCAAAACTCTAAAAACTACCTTCTTTCATAACAACTTCCCAACAGTTTTCTTTAATCCCTTTTTCAACCTCATTTAAAATAGTTTTTATCTTTACAACCATGTGGAGCCATGATACAATTTCATAACTATTTTTTTCATTTTGCTCTCTTTTTTCCTTCAATTTCACCCCTGCTACAATCTTAATTTCTTGTCATAATTTTAATTTCTTGTTAAAATTTACCTTTTTCCCCTCCCTTTCACTTGTACAAATCTTTCATATTTTCTCCAAGCCACCCTCTTGCTCTTTTTTTAAATCCGCTGTTCTAGATAGGACGGATCTGGCAGTATTCTGCCAGATCCGTCAAATATATATATTTGATATTCATCTATTTCTCACTGATCTTCTTGTTCTTGTATCTAATTAAATAAATTGCAAGATGTGCTCAGTGAAGAAGTTAGCTCACGCTGACGAGCGAATCGACTGAAAGAAATTCGAAAGATGAAAATGGCCGATAAGTAGAGGTTGCTTTTGCATAAGTAGAAATAAATGTTTGTGCTTCGTCTTATGTTCCTGCTGTTCTCGTTTATTGTAAAAAATAACATAAATCCTCTAGACGACATTACCGAAGAAACATACAAAAGGGGGCTCGTCCGAAACGAAGACGTATATAAAGACGAAGACGATTCAATGACGACTGTTCTGAATTCAAGGATTACGGAGACGCATCAAGACGCTGATGATTCTAAGTAAGAAAGAGGATAAGAAAATGACGAACCTGTGAGTACAAATGCAATTCTAATATGGCTTACTTAATAAGAGTACGGAAAGCAGACTTAATATTGTAGACAGAAGTTAAGCCTAATTACACTTGGGAACCCTAAGTTCGAGCAATTGGCAAAGATAATAACAGAAAGTGTTTCCAATGACATGGAATTTGCAAAGAATTTACTTAGCTCTATTACAGCTGAAAATTCAAAGAAAATCGAAAATGAAAAATTAAATTCGATGAGCTCGAAAGATTAGAGAATTGAAAGAGAGAACTTGAAAGTGAAGAGTGAATTTATCTTAAGGAAATTAGGACAGACGTGTCATGCTCCAAAAGAACATAAAACACGAATGAAGGCTGGAGAACAGAAACGTATGATGAAAGAATTTCAAAGGTCAGCTCTTGAGGAGCAAAGGTACAGTCACGGAAAAAAAGAACCACCTCTCCTCATTCGAGCAATTTTAACAGTAGAGAAAATTCAAAGATGGCATTTGACAGGAACTAACGTCTATAAATTCAAATGCATAATATTTGCATAAGGGGCCGTATTCATATTAAATCGAACACCAACTTCATAATTTATAATGGAAACCCCTACTTCGACACACAATTTCGAATCTATATCAAAATTTAACTTCAGATACCAAATTTCATGTCATTAAGTCTTACCGTTTTGAAGTTATGAGTACAGAAAGATTGGAGCTCCTAATATTAAATCAGTTTCTCAGACTTTTATGGATATCTTCATAAATAATATTCCTATAGCGCTGATATTTTGTACCATGTTACTGTTAAACATCCCAAACAAAATCCACCTAATATTTTACTTTAAAAATAGTATTTAGTATGCAATAATAATGATTAAATTAATGTTTGAAATAATTATGAATTGGAACCTTACTATATTTTGATGGGAATCGATTTAAGACTTCTAATATGACCATGCAAAATTTCAGCTCATTCCAGTCGTAATTTTTGAGTTACATTAAATTTTCCTCATTATTGCGATTTTAGGGGGGGGGAAATCAAAGGTTTAAAAAACGTCTGACCAGCCTCGGAAAATAATTCTCGAATCATTTGCACATGCTATTCTCCAATCGTTTTCACTTCCATATTAAATATAATTCTCGGAACGTTTGCACGCGCTGACAAATGCGTTTGAAATAGTGTTCAAATTCGAAATTCCGGTTAACTATAGAGTGTCCTAAAAGTTCCGGTTCTCCAGCTTTAAAAAATCATTTGACCGTGATGTTTTTTAATTATTGAATTTTATCGTCTGTTTATAATGTTATGGATTCTTTAATTTTTATCGTTTGGTTTTCTTCTCGCTCAAGTTGTGCGATAATAAAGTTCCATGTCATTTTGTTCTTCATTGTAAAATGAGTTTATCACGCATTCAGAGAATTGCGCTGCTTGAGGCTTATTTTGAATGTAAATCATATGAAAGATGTAAAGAATTTTGGCGACATAAATATCCAGATGATGCAATACCGAGTAAATATACGATATATCAACTCGTTCGGCGATTTCGTGAGACAGTTTTGGTGGAAGACAAACACAAGAGTGAAAGACCGAAAGTCTTTACACCAGACTTTGTGCAAGAAACTGAACGAAGGATATTGCAATCTCCTCATCAATCCGTGAGGCGTTTGTCGCATAAATGGGCACATCACGTAGATCGACACATAAGGCTTTAAGAGCTTTGCATTTTGGGGCTTATTGTGTAAAAATGTTACAGGAGCTAAAGCCATCGGACAATGAGAAGCGGCTTTATTATTTCCAATGGTTCAGGAGATTTATTCGCAACAACATCAATATTTTGAACAAAACATTTTTCTCCGATGAGGCATGGTTTCATTTAAGCGGTTATGTGAACGCGCAAAACTCCCGCATTTGAGCGACGACAAATCCCCATTCATTAATGCAGAAACCTTTACATTCTCAAAAAATTGGCGTTTGGTGTGCCGTATCACGCAAAAGGATTGTTGGGTCTCTATTTTTCGAGTCAACTGTTGATGGCACTGTATACAGAGAACTTATCCAACAATTTGTTGCATTATTAGAAGTGAATGAACGAGATTCTTGGTTTCAACAAAACGGTGCAAAATGCCATACAAGTTATGAAACCATGGGCATGATTCAAGATTTTTTTGTCGTCGACATCTCAAGAAATCTTTGGCCACTTCGTTCCCCTGATCTGAGCACCCCTGACTTTTTCAGTGGGGATATTTAAAGAACAAAGTTTATGAAGATAATCCCCAAACAATAGATGATCTGAAAATTGCCATTACTCAAAGGATACAAGAAGTCACTCTCAGCATCTTGAAACGCGTTTCTAAAAATATGCGCAAACGACTTCAGCTTTGCCTCCAAGAAAGGGGCGGACATTTTGAACATTTATTATAAATATGAGTTCACATTTTTTTCCTACGTTATGTTAAAAGTGCTTTTCACTATTAGCATAAAAATAATTGTTTTAAAGTTTTTTTTGTATAGTAAAAATATTCACGAATCGTCAGTACGGGAACTTTTAAGACACTCTGTATAACTACAATTAATCTCGATCTACGAATAGCGATTTTCAATGCGGAGATGACCCCTGAAACTACTTTGACATTGAATATCTCCGGATATAAGGATAGTAGTCATGGAATTTTATATTTAGACTAATTTAACGATGCCGAATCTGATTAAGGCATCAAAGCAGAGTGTTTCCATTGGAAATTTTGTTGTTTGTACAAAATTTGATATGAAGACGGCCCCTAATGCAATGTTTTTGAAATTGAATTTGCAAAGGACGTTATTCCCTATTGAATGATATCTTTCAATTCGCTCTACTATGAATAGTGCTCGAAATAAAGGGGGGAGTTCGTAAGCAGCTGAAAGGAAGCAGATGAGAAAGAACTAATGAGGTCTGAATAACTACAGAGAATGTTAACTCAAGAACAAATCTGGTTACCTCAAACAATTGAAAAACTACTGGTGATGAAAAGTGAAAGAGCACATCTTTTAGGCACAGATCCTAATACTGGAATACAGTTAGTCCCTGAGTGAATAATCTATGACAAAAACTTGCTCAAAAAACAACTGCTGTGACTTTAGTTTCAGTTGACGAAGACGATGCATAGAGTGAAGAGGAGTTTTTGGTCAAACTCAGGGAATCTAAAAGTAGATGTACAAAGAAAAAGAAGAAAAGTGCCTCTAATTTGTAAAAGAAAGAAATCTCTAAGCATACATTTTTAAGAACTAAGTGTAGATATAGATGTTGAATATGTTCGAGAAGTTATTGAGATATATGTGATCCTATATATTTTAAATTTATGAAAATCTCTGAGATTCAAATTGACTGATAGATATACAAAGATAAGAGCAGCTGCCAATGCATTAAAAGATGCAGCAAGAGAAGAAAGCATCAATGAATCAGTGGATAAAGAGAATAAAGCATCAAGGTCGAAGATTGTTCAAGAAGCAAAATTTTTTCTAAGTCTTCTGTTGTCGAGAAACATGATGACGACAGCCAAGATGTCGATATGTTTGAAAAATTGGAGTGTACTTGAAAAGTTCATTTCTGAGAATAAAATCTTGAAATTAGATTTACACACTCTAAAGATTGAGTTTGTCTGTATCAACAAACAGCTGCAGAAGTATACTATTATGGCAGTTTATCTACAAAATGAAATAAAACAGTATGAAGAAAAATCAACTACAAAGACTGACTCAATGCATGTCAACAAAAAGGCAGACTGACGTCGACCACAACATACCACATGAAGATATGGTCCATTGACTTCCACTAAAATGTGTAAAAGGTGTATATAATTCTTTCAGATACTTTTTTTGTTTATTTAATTTTAGATGACGGATTTGACTTGCCAGTCAGACAGATTTTGACATTCGATGCATCTTCCAAGGGCGGAAGAATGTCAAGACGTTCTACTTAAAGTTATTTGCTGATACCCTGTCAGCAAATAACTTTAAGTAGAATCAAAATATCGATAGATAAATAAAATATCGTAAAAAAGATTTATTGTATTTTAAGTGTTCAGCTTTAAGTAATATGTGTGCAGAATTTCACAGCTGCACCTACAATATTTTGCGAGTTATCAAAGTTTTTCCATCGAATGTCATCGACCATAATATTTTTCTGCTTTCTGTTTATCAAGGCAACAATGCATATAAAATGCTAGGTTGGTTTTCTAAATTAATATAGAGATTTGAAACTTTCTGTTGTTTTGTATGCAGTAACTTTATGCATGGAATACGAATTTAGAATAATCATTATTTTTTTTAAATATTTATAAAATAAATTATGAGATTTTTACTGTTTTATATTAAGTCTGTTATGAAATTTTTTTATATATTTGTAAAAAAATAAATAACAGTAGAACACACAAAACGATGCACAAAATTGTTGGAAACTCTTCAAAGAAAGTTTTTAAAAATGATCGAAAAAATAAAATTTACAGGAGTAAGAATTTTAAAATATTGAAATATTTTTTTAAATTGAAAATTTTAATTATTGTAATGTAAAATGTTTTTTAATTTTGTAATGTATATCCCATGGGTCTTGGAGCACTGTTGTTTGAGAGCACTGTCCTATTATTAAAGCAAATAATCCCACAAGGATATTTTTATTACTAATGTAAATAATAAATTTTCGTCTTTCATTTTTTAAAACCAGTGATACTTTATCACTTTCATAAGAAAAATCATTAAAATGTTACATATAGTAGCCTTACCCACATTATAAATTTCTGAGCTTCCAAATCTGCAACCTCTTTGTTTTAAAGTCTCGTCACTGAAATATTGTATTGCATTATTAATGTAAGTACATTATAATGAAGATACTATTATAGAAATATACTTTACCAAAAGTGAATGATGTGAACTGTACGGAAGTAATACGATGACATGTTTGTTAACATATTGTAAAGGTTCACTGTAAATTATATTTGAATTTATGAAACGCACTGGAAACTGTTATGTATCTCAATAGGAAAACTAAATGAAGGATATTGAGAAAGCTCTTAACAAATGCATAAAATCATGTACATATAATAAAAAATCTAAATGAATTCTCTCAACTACACATAGTAGCTTCAAAATAAAGAATGTAATTGGTTTCTTATTAATGGAGTAATTTTCAAAAGTATTTTCAGAATAGAAAAGAGATCAATTTTTGATATCAGTTTAATTTTTAGTACTTAATACGATGAAGGGGCCGTGGTAACACCGTTGGAAGAGCAACGGATTAGCAACCGGAGGATTGCGAGTTCGGTCCAGTCAAAGACCTTTGTGTGCACGTGGTTTGGTTCACGTTAAATCTGACATGGCCTCAAATGTCCTCACGTTGCGTGGTGTGGAAGTTTGGAGAGTGGGGTGCCAGCTCAATTGTTATTCTCGTCATCTGACCGTGATTCGAAATTACGAAGCGTTGTCCCTGGATCCCTTCGGGATTGATCCCAGACCGCCGCCTATAGGCCCGTTGTGTGGCTTCAGTGTGACGTTAATTAACTACCTACCTACCTACCTTAATACAATGTATTAAATTTATATTATTCCTATTATTAATCGAATTAAAAACACACCTATAGTTTACAATCTTTTCTTTTTGCCACACTTCAATAATTAAAACTACTGTTAGAATAGAAGTAAATTTAAATTTAATAGACTTGTACGTGCAGACTTGCACGCTTTTAAAAATAATATATTACAGATTTGACATCAAAATGCAATGTTATGTATAATTTGCATTAGTTTATGTATATCGTTTTATTAAACAGTCTAAAATAGTAAAATGTCCAGATTTTATAAACAGAATTTAAGAGGCGTAGTTAGGATTTTTCAACTTCGTATCAAATCTATATAAATGAGAATGGAGTGTTTGTTTGGACATTTAATATTTTCGACCCATTTCAAGTTTTCTATCCGTTTAGGACCCTTCTGAAGCAAAATACGTCTCTTGCGCGTTTGGTGTCTGTCTGTTCATCTGTCTGTATGTGTATGCCCGTGCTACGTCCAAACGGTTGAATATATTTTCATGAAACTTTGCATACTGTGAGTTCTTACATTCATTTAGTTACTGAACTTGGTCGAGTAAGTCTGTCCGTCTTCCCGTTCTGTTTGATTTTACGTCTGGGTGTTTGTACAAGTATCACATACGATTTGCTCAACATATTTTAATTTAATGTTTTATATTTGATACATCAAATTTTAGTTTAGTGAATGAATTTGAAATATCTTTGCTTACATATTTAGGCAAGTTTCAAGTTAAAACATCTGAGTAACTATAATTAAATCAACCATAGTCTGGTAGTTTTGGAGTAGCTGGAAGGTATATTGAGCATTGCAATTACTGGGTTGTTGACCAGTGCTGCTAAAATATCAATTATTTTCCAAAACTATTTTGACGAAATTTAAATTCTAATAGTTTATTTATTTCGAGCCTTATTTTTCTTTACGAAATTTAAAAAACAAATTCTGAATATTTTTGTCAGGCGATAAAGAGAATAAAACTATGCAGAATAGAAAGTTTTAAAATAGGACCGGTAGCTAATATGGCAACCTTGGTACTTTTTTAATCGTTTGCTTTATGAAATTTGTGTCCGTTATATTCCAAAAATCTATTTTGTAGTGAAAAAATAGATACATTCATTGCTTTTCGTTCGAAGCTTTTTTAAAATCAGTTTCAAGATGTATTTCTGCACTTTCAATTTGATGTTTTCGTACAGTAATTATAATGAAGGTAAATAATGGTTTAATTAGTTTTAAAAACATTTTTAATCATTGTATGGTAATTTTGGGAAACACTTGTTTTTTAAATGATATACAAGGCATTTTTATATTCATACTCTGAACTATTCTATGCATTCTGGGTAGCTCTATTTCTTACTAAAAATTCAAATTCTACAAAAATGTAAAATGTTAAATATGACATCTATTTACATTTGTGAAATTGGGTATTTAAAGTTTGTGTACCTTTATTAGAGTGTGGTAGTTGTTACATGGAATGAATGGGAATTACAATTTATTAAAGAATACGGAAATTAGTTAATCAATTCAACCCGAGTAACGCCGGGTTATTCTGCTTGTATAAACTATTTTTGAACATTTGGGACAGACGATATTTTGGAACAAAACTTAAACTCGTATCTCGTATTTGCCATGTGCAGTGATATTTTGTCTCGTTTCGAATTAATTACCTATTTTTAAATTCTATCTAATTTTTTGTTGTAAGTTGTGGCAACTGTGCGAGATCAAGTGATAAAAAGGAATCATGAATTTATATCTTTAGAACGTTTTCCCGCCAACTTTTATTTTGTTTTAATTCTGTTTTCTATTGTTTTGTGTTTTAAATATTTATTATTTTAATAAATTGTAATACCTTTTCATTACACGCAACACCACCGCAAAGTATTCTGTTTACAGCGGAATGTAAGTTTGAATAAAGCAAATTTTAAGTGGATTTTTACCATTATTGGAAGAACGTTAATGTTAAAAATATACGAACTAGGACTTTTGAAATATTAGAAATTCTTTGTCATAGTACCAGATGGCCAAGGTGGCTTATTTTACGAATTGAAGCTATATTTAAGTAACTTATATAGGGAAAGTTTCTTTAAAACAATGATTTTCTTTAGAAGAAAAGCTGTCAAATTGATTTACCATTTAAAAAATGGTAATAGGTTACCTTAGCTTTATCACTACTGAAAATATTAAATTTTAAAACAAATTAATTTATTATTGCATGTGCAACGAAACGGAATTTTCAAGAAAAAAAGTATTTGCTTTTAAAACAAACTTAGTGATAGATATCTTATCAAATTAGTCATATTTCCCTTAATGGTAGCGAATTTCGAAAAGAGTGCTATAAATAAAAAATATTGGCAGGTAAATCATGTGAGAGAGTATCTGCTGTAGATTCGTCATTTTTACGAATTGAGTCGAGCAATTTTACAGAAATAGAACTTAAGAAAGGAATCTTCCCTCAAATCGTCTTTTGTAGTAGTTTACCTTAGTGTCTCACCTTTTGCCAATTTGTACCTTAGCAGAGGTGCGATATATGTGAAATGTATTACCTGGATGGATATGCATGCATAGGATTTGTGTCCAAAGTAGGTTGTAGAAATTGTAAAAAATGTCGAAAAGGTGTTAAAAAATTATTTTACTCACACTTAAATGATTTGGCATTTTTCTACAAAAGAGGAAAGTGATTATTTTCTGGTCACTTTCAATATATAGTTAATCAATTCAACCCAAGTGAGGTCGGGTAATTTTGCTAGTATTTTTAAAAAGTGAAAACCAATTAGTCTTATTTATAAAAAAAATATTGGCAAAAAATATTTCTCACCTTCTACAACAAACAACGATACCTTTTGTGATCGGATTAACAATGGCTACATCGTTAAGAGCAAACATTCCTAAAACAAAAATATAAATTTAGAAAGTATTTCTTTTAAGTTTAAAACTTGTAATTGTCTTTAAGACTTTGTAGTAGAGAAGTGTATAGAAAATATGTGATGAATGAAATCACAAAATGCAAATAGAAAACAACGGTAATTAACGTTAAAAATCTTTTAATTTAGGAAAAACTCATCAGTTCACTGATAAAACATTGAGAGCATAACATCAATTATGATTTTAATATAATGTAAAATAATAAGTTTTAAGTTTTTTATGTATCTGTTGCATCTTACTGGAATATATGGAGCCTAACATTGAATTGCTTATTTTATAAGACAAAGTATTAATTAAGTAAACTTAAGGAATAAATTATTAAAAAGGTGCAGACAAACGAAACACTGAAGAAATAATTTTCGTAATTAAAAGTTTCTATATGAAAACTATCATACTAAGAGTATGAGATTTTATTAACACTCCAAGCGGTTTCGACTAGATATTTCATCCATCAAGATCTCCAATGATGAAGAGATATCTCGTCATCAAGGTAGTGTCGATATTTTAATGATGATTATGCGATTTGATCAGGTTTCTTCAAAATACGAGGTATCTCGGTCATAAATATCTGGTCAGTTTTCTTCAAAGAACGAGATATCTCGTCCATTAAGATCTGGTAGGTTTTTCTGAGATACCTCGGTGGGACAACCACCAGGAAGGTTAAGTGAAAAAAAGGTCTAATAATATGAATTCTTATAAGATTTAGACTTAAATCTGTAACTTTATCCACTTTAGTGCAGCGTAAAGGTTCAGAACAATAGAATTTATTTCCATTAGAAGAGACGCTATCATAAATTATAGAGATGTTGAATTGTTGTGAAAAATTCATCAACTAAGTTGAGAAAAAAAATTAAAAATAAGAGTGAGTTGCTGAAAAAGGTATTTTGTTATACAGTCAATTATTAGGTAGTGTAAGTTGAGTATGGATGACCTGTCTTTCTGAAATTCCACTCTTACTAATATACAGTGAGAAAAAAAGGTTCCGTACGCACTTACTATTTGAAATAAATTGCTTTATTATTTGCAGAATATAAATATTGAAGAAATAAAAATGGAAAAATAGGTGAGCATAATTGCATAGAAAGCTTCTATTGCATTTAAACAAAAAATATTTATAATTTACCTCATAATTCATAATAACACAAAAATGAGATATATATAAAGCAACAAAATTCTCCGTACGGTGAAAAATATTTCATTGAATGTTATTTCCTCCCCCATGTTTCATCATTTAATGGTAAGTTGAACCTGCTTTTGCTTCAATGATCTCTCTCAGAAGTTTAGGCATGACTCCCACAAGTTTCTTTGTTGTTTCTGGTGTAATTTTGTTCCAGACGTCCAGAATGGCACTTTTCAGGTTATCTTTGCTGCCGGTATACTTTTTCAGTTCACGATCGATTTCTTCCCATAAGTGTTCCCTGGGGTTTAAATCAGGTAGGTATTTAAATTAACGTCACACTGGAGCAACATAACGGGCTATTGGTGACGGTCCGGTATCAATCCCAAAGGGGAAAGCTCCGAGGACAACACCACGTAATTTTGAACCACTGTCAGATGACGAGGCAACACCTGAACTTTTGCACCCCACTCTCCAAATTCCACACCACGCCAACGTGAGGACATTTGAGGCCATGACGGATTTAACGTGCACCAGATCCCTTCGTATACGACGATCTTTGGAAGGATACGAACTCGCAACTCTCCGGTTGCTAATCCATTGCTCTTCCAACCGGGCTACCGCGGCCCGTTTAAATCAGGAGACTGGTGGTGTGTGAAGATGCTGCGACATATGGTAAAGGCGTCATTCTTTACAGAACGTTGCAGTATGTTTCGAATCATTGTCCTGTTGGAAGATAAATGGTCTTCCAATAGACAGTTTCGTAGCACTAACAAAGACACCTTGTTTCAAAATGTCTAGGTTTACGTAGCTATCCATGTTACCTTCAACAAAACATAAATTATTCACACCAGAACTCATGCAACCCCATACCTTTACATTTCTTCCGTCGTGTTTTACAGTTTTACAAGTTTTTTTTGTTTGCATTTGACGTTTTGGTTTTCTCCATGCCATAACTCGTCCATCTGAACCAGAGACAAAATTTTGATTCATCCCTGAAAAGTACAGAATCCCAGAAAGTTGAGGTGTTACATGCTTTCTTGAAAACTCATGACGCTTTCTTCTCATTTTAGGCTATCCATTGGTATAAAAGTCGTTTGAAATTATTACTTACACAATATTGAAGTTATTTTTCATTCGATAGTTATGATAATTGATTGCGGGACAGCTGGACTGTACGTTCTATTAAATTTCCATAGCACGCACGGAAACTTTTGCCTTTCATTTTGCTTGTTTTTCTCAAAGTTTTAATTAATTACTTTTTATTTGTGGAAATTAATCAAGGAACTTTTGTTGCGAACACATTCTCTAGTATGAGAGAAGTTTCTTGTGCAATTTCTGAATCTTTGTTGAGATTCCTTTAGAAACTATAATAATTTATACGCCATTTTCGTTTCCGTACGGAATTTTTTTTTATTCACTGTACATGGAAATAAAAATTGAAGTACATGGAGAAAACTTAAAAAAGTAGAAAAAATTTCCAATACCTTTGTACTTGGAAAAATAATTTTCTCTGTATTTAGATCCATCTGCATCATTCAATAATCCTAATGGTAAACTAGGCATTGGTTTTGTTATCACCAATTCTCCCATATCACCTGTAATCGGTTTTCCTAGGCAACATATAAATAATATTCTGTTACAATATCAAAATAATATTTCACAATATTTATAGAAAAGTTTATGACTTTGGTAGACGTGTATGACAGACGAATACAAAATTGACACAATATTTTAAGTTCGAATGTTTTGATCCACAGAATTTCTGTTTCAGTTCTTATAAGCAAGCGGAATAACCCGGCATTTCGGGTTCAATTGGTTAAGTAATTTCCGTTTTCGTTAATAAATTGTAATTCCTATTCATCCCATGTAACAACTACCACACTCTAATAAAGGTACACAATTGTTAAATACCCAATTTTACAAAGGTAAATAAATGTCATATTTAACATTTTACATTTTTGTAGAATTTAAATTTTTAGTTAGGAAGAAAGTATCTAGTGAACAAATGTTACCCAGAAGGCATAGAATAGTTCAGAGGATGCATTTAAATGCTTTGTATGTCATTTAAAAACAAAAGCGTTTCGTAAAATTATCATGCAATAATTAAAAATGTTTTTGAAACTAATTAAACCACTTACCTTAATTACAGTTATTGAACGAAAAATATCAAATTGAAAATTCATAAATACATCTTAAAAGAGATTTTAAAAAAGACATCGAACGAGAAGTAATGGATGTATCTGTTTTTTCACTACAAAATAGATTCTTGGAATATAACGGACAAAAATTTCAAAAAGCAAACGATTAAAAAAATACCAAGGTTGCCATATTAGCTACCAGTCCTACTTAAAAGGTTTTGTTCTTTATAGTTTTATTCTCTTTATCGTCTGTTACAAATATTCAGAATTTTTTATATTTCGTAAAGAAAAAATAAGGCTCTAAATAAACTATTAAAATTTAAAATCCATAAAAATAGTTTTGGAAAAATAATTGATATTTCAGCAGCAAAACAATCCAAGTAATTACATGCTCAATATACCTTCCAGCTACTCGAAAACTACCAAATTATGGTTGATTTAAGCATAGTTACTCAGATGTTTTAGCGTGAAACTTGTCTAAATATGTAAGCAAAGGAATTAAAAATAATGTATTCACTAAACTAAAATATCTTTTATAGAATATAGAACATTACATAAAAATATCTTCGATAAATGTTATGTGATACGTATACAAACACACATACACAAAATCAGAGATAGAAATGTAAGACGGAGAGACAGACTAACTCAACCAAGTTCAGTCCCTAAATGAATGTAAATACTCACAGTATACAAAGTTCATGAAAATATATTCAACCGTTTGGACGTAGCACGGGCACACTCATACAGACAGACAGATGTACTTACAAACAGATACGAAACGCGCAAGAGACGGATACACGATTATATTAGTGTTCAGCCCCTTGAAATAATTCCGAATCCGACACTTTTTTATCTCAGAAGTTTTATCATTGTAAATTTAATCATTAAATTATCATTAATCATTCCCAATATCTCTCTCACATTGAAGTAGAAAAGAGCACAGGACATCGAAGCAGGTATTTAAGGTCCATATTCTCCTGAAGATCGGAGGGCTTGAAAAAGGATTGTTTAGTATTGATATTTGATGTAGGTGTTTAGCAAGGCAGTAGGTTACAGCTCTCTTTGGAGGATATGAATATTGAATGAAGAATTTAATGAATGTATGAAAGAATGAATTTTTTATCTGAACATAGCTATATGTGTATATTAAAGGAACAGCGTGATGTGTGAAATGCAATGAGCTAAAAAAATCCTCTGATGGTTACCTGTTTTATCGACAACTTCGATGCTATCACCCAAACATATAGCAGGAATTTCTCCCTTGTAGATTGGCAATGTCGAATCTGAAGCTAAACAAAATCCTAGCAATTCAGTTGCACCTAAAATAAAATGTATCTTAAATCAATCAGAAAAATGTATGTAACTATTGGTTAATACAGGATTACTTTACCGAATCAATTACATTGTGATTGAAGGACTTATAAATTTTTAAAGACCTGAAAGATTTTAGAGACATTTCCCCTAAACGAAAATTCTATCATACAGGAAATACGAATTCAAACATTGTTTCTACTTTGGAAAAGTAAACAAATAGTATTTAGCGAATTCATTCATACTTTGAATTATAAATATTTCAAGAATGTGTATCCACATTCTTTTAATCATAATACACACATATCTGACATCCATTTATTGCAGAGAGGAATTTTTCAGACGTGTTTAGAGTCACGAGATTTCCAAACTGTGTATCTTTTCCCCTACAATACACATATAGACTAAATAATCACATTTATTGGATGGAAGAATCCTAGGAAAGAATCTACTGGTCAAGGAGGTCAAAAGTAATTAGAAGTAGCGCTGGGAAGACTGCAGGTTGCACAATTTATATATGTGTCTCAACCCCTAGGAGGGTTAAGAATACAAAGTGTTGTATTGCTCAAATTATTTCCCCTGATAAATACGAAATTAAGATCTGAAATCTCTGTTTATGAGTTTTAACAGGGGCCCCTTGCTCAATGGGATTGCCAAATGCTCTAACAGTCTAAGAGTTGTAGGCAGCGAAGGTTAGATTACTTTAACTTCAATAACCCTGGGAGTATTTCTCTCTTCTGTATCAATAAAACTTTCCTTTTGTATGTCCGTTTACTTGACGAAAAAATAGTGCTTGGTGCTAGTGGCCTCATCTGGCCCTTGCACTATAAAAATCAACCTACCATTAGTAATTATATATTAACCTACCAGGTGGTTGACTAGACGAGGTATCTTGTCATAAGCAAGATTGACCAGATCTTGCTGGATGTGATACCTCGTCATTAGGAAAAATGACCGAATCTTGTTCTCATAAAAAATTGGCAATATCTTGATGAAAAGTTATTTCGTCATTAGCAAAATTTGTTCGATCTTGATGGACGAGATACACTATCGAAACCACTTGGAGGGTTAAACGTATGGGTAATTTAATTCGAACCAGCTCTTCACTATCTGCTTTTGGAGACAATCCTATTGGTCAGGGTTATACCTTAACCAAGGGGATTAGTAACAACAACAAATAATGGGGTCAAAGTATAACCTCGATCGAGTCCAAAACACCCTTTCGAACAAGTCGTAAAGCAGTCTGATGCAGTCTTTTCATCATTTATATGACAGATTTTGTGAACACAAAGAGGCTTTTTCTGTCTAGCTAAATATAGGTGGCCGTAGTGTTTATGCGAAGGAACGTGTGCCCTGTACGTATTCTGAACGTGAAATCACTTGGCTTGATTTTAGAAAATGATTTCAACAGTTTGCCAATGAAAATTCTTAAGTGACAAATGAATTCCCAATTGATATATGGTACTTAATTAGTCAGCGCCAATTACATTAAACGGCAATAAATTGCATTTTAAGGTAATTCCGATACGTTTCATGCGAGAGCATTTGGGTAGCAAAAGTAAAATATTCCCTTTCCGTCTAACTCGTATACACTGAAAATCAAGTCATCTTGTAAAACTAAAGTAAGAAAATAATGAATATAGCATACACAAAAACAAGAATAATCTAAAAGGAAACTTACCATAAGAAGATGAGAATAAGACATCGCTTTTCACACTGTTATACACGAAATCAAAGTTTTTTGGCTTCACAATACTTCCAGCGGACATAAAAACTTTCAGATCAGGTAAATATTCCTCTGAAATATTTGAAGATGTTTCTTTAGGAACTGACTTAATGTTTTCATACTTCAGAATTTTTAAATTAAAAACGAAAGGAATGTAATCATAATTTCTAAACAGGAAAAATGAATTTTTTTACCAGATTATGAGGCCGTTAGATTCTTTCCAGATAAATTTTAGATTTAATTTTCTAAGAATCAATAAAGCAGACTGATGCAAATTCTATGTGTCGAAAACGTTTTCGTACGGTAAAACGAACTTCTTAGTTGGGGGCACATCCCCGATTGCAGAGTCACTACGGATTAACAGGGAAGGCCCCAGAGAGTACTGCAGTTGGTCTCTAGAATTACTAGACCCAGAATCGACAGTGTTCATCAGCCACTGGCTGGATAAAATATTGCATCTCACGTCCACTTCTGTTCGGAGGACAGATTGGCCTTCGGCGTAGTCATCCATCCAACTAGTATAGTCGGAGTTCAACAATATGGTGTATCGTGCGACCCATAAATGGGGTGGACGTCGCAAATATGCTCTTAGTAAAATAGAATTAACTATATGCAAAAATGCTTGCTGACTACTTATTGAATAAATTTGGAGCGAGATCACTGGTTAAGCATCTCTTAGTGCTTTATTTAACCATCTCCTGGGCGCCGCCTTTGCTGGAAGGACTTTTACACACCAACCTGCATTTGCACTACGTGGAAGGAAAAACCAGCAAAACCTTCCATGGTCGGGTGAGCAGGGACATAATGTATGCTCTGGTGCAAAGTCCACACCAACGCGCCAATAAAGAAATTTGGAGTCCGCCAAGGCGTCTCCCCACGCTTGATGTGACCGAACTTCAGGCTGGTCACAAGGTGCATACTTGCAACAGCACGAACCGGTATACGTACTCGACGCTCCGAGAACGAGAGCCTCTCTGACTTCGAAGCATTCTTCTCAAGGGGCTCAGTTTCTCGGTAAAGCAGACTATACTATACCCTTAAAAGTTTTACTATGACTTTCAGTGAATGATTTCAATATTCAAATTGCTCTTACAGTTTAGAACTTCATTATAACCTTAGCTTAGATTTTATATTAAATTACTTACAAATTTAACGAAATAAGGATTCTAAATTAGTTCAGAAAATAAAATTTGTTCTAATCACATCTTAGTTTAAGCAGATGTTCATCGATATACTCTTGCTTGATTCTACATATCAATCTGATCTGATGGAACAATTATTTTTGAAATATGATGATTAATTGAGCAAAAAATGAGCATGATCACTTTAAAATAAATTATTTTTGTCACTTTTAATTCTAGCAATTTTAGAAGCTATATACCATTTTCTTATTTAGCCATCTGTACCTTATTTATTACACAATTAATTGATCGACTATCTTACTTGGCACACATTTTATACGCTGAAACTCATCCAATATGCTAGAAGGTATCATCAAGTGAGAGATTTTGAAATCTCTCATTAAATCCCAGAAATAGGCTTTCTTACTAAAGTAAGGCGATCCTTCATACAAGAAAAGAGTGTATCCTAAGAAGTGAAGATTGGTCACCATTGTCCATGATACCCATCCTACCTGAAATCAGATACGTAATTAAAAATTAATACATGATTATAAACTAATCCTCTGAGAGTCATGCGATTTGAACGTAGTGTAGTGTTGCTTTTACCCCACAACAACACACACACTTAATGACTAAATAATCACATCTTTCTAAAGAATCAATGGATTCTTTTTACCCTTATAAAAAGAGAAAGATATATACTATTGGTCTTCTGCTTAGAATATGATCTTTCTTTGGAACAATTCTATTGGTCCTTTCCCTGGAACAATTATATTGGTCCTATCCTTGGAAAAGTATCCTTTGGAACAATTCTATTGGCCAATTCTGTAGAATAGAATCTCTTGGAAAGATTCTATCGCTCCTTTCCTAAGAACAGAATCCATAGGAAATATTCTATTGCTTCTGTCCTTAGAATATAATCCTTTGGAAAGATTATATCGATCAAGAAAGTCAACACTATTTAGAAATCGTGCAGGGAGGACTGCAGGTTTCATGGTGATATATATGACTTTCGCGGTAACTTCACAACCATGCAGCTTGAGAGAAAATCGAAGATACTATCGGATTTTCAATTAATTACCAGTATGAATCAAGATTATTCATACTGACAGTTAATTTTGAGTTTTTAAAATTTTGAAAGCAGCATTTAAGGAGTATGTATGTAGGATTGTTGTAAATGGACTCCAGATGGCAGCACGATACTTGTGACGTTGCGCGACTGCGTGACTTTGCGTCACTTCTGTAGGAAACATTCGTGTGGTGTGGACATGTGTTTTTCTCGATGTAACCTGTGTATCTCTTCGTTGTGTCCGTCCAAAATAAACAGTGATTGTCATTTTCATTGAATGTTCCTTTGTGAAATCACACGAAGCAAACCCTACATGCCCTACATGTATACACTAGAAAACACAAAAATCGACCAGAATATTGATTTTTTATTGCTCCAAAGTATTTTCCAATTTCTTAGCTTTCAAATGATACCAAGAGCTAGTAAATATTCGGAATATGTTTCTAGTTACAAGGGTTTTTAGTTAGGTATTGTCACCATGTACAAACATGTTTTCAAAACTCAATTTCTGAAGAAATGTGTTCCTGCAATATGATGCTTTGTTCAAACGGTGATAAATTGATCTACTATAATTATTTTGTATCATTGCAATCTATGTAATGCAGTAGATGTTTTGATTCTCAATTAGAGTAATTAATTAAGAAATAAATTTTTACTTGATTTTTAAATGTTAAAATTCCAGAAAAATCTTGAATTTTTTGTTTCTTTGATGAAAAAGTTGTAAAAATCCCCTATTCCCTCTACTAACTTGATTGAGGGTCAAAACATGAAAAATAATACTATAGGAATAATTTCCAACAGTGTACAGACACTTTAAAGTAAAATGATGATGTTATATCTAATTTATCCTAATTATGCCTGTAATCGTATCTTTTGGTGTTAAACTGAGTATTGTAATCAGAATCGTGCTTCCATTGTTATTATTTCGTTGCGTTTATTAAATAAAAAAAATTTAGTGTATTATGAATGAAACAGGACTACAATTAGTGTAAAAAAGCTAAATCTAAACCCCCTTACTATAATGCTATAGGCAATTTTCAATATATTTCGTACCAAAAATATATTTTATATGGGAGATTAACTCTTACCGGTGACACAGTGAACCAAACGCTGTTTCTATCGGCTTCCGTGTGCAATGAGAAATTAACGGCGTTTCTCAAAAGACCCTGTAAAGAAATTTATCATTCTAAAACAATAGAAAATTTTAAAAACGAAAATGATGAAACCTATCAATAATTAAAGTGTAAATAATTGAAAATATTCAAACTTATTTAGCGCTTTAAAACATCAATTGTACTTTCGTGTACTCAGGCTATTTATGAAAAAAGTTCAAGAGAATTATCTATAGTACACCTTTTATATTCAGAGCTTGACAACATAACTCTCATGTTATATACTGTTTATTGAATATTTTCTATTCTTATTCAGAGTAATTTAATCTCGCTGTAAACTATTTTATTCTTATTCAAAATAATTTAACCCCTCTTTAAACTATTTTATTCTTATTCAAAATAATCTAATCTCCCTCTGTAAATTACTTTATGCTTATTCAAAATAATTTAATCCCTCTGTAAACTCTTTTATTTTTATTCGAAACGATTTAATCCCGCGGTAAACTATTTTATTCTTTTATTCTCAAAATACTTTAATTCAGCTTTAAATTATTTTATTCTTAATCAAAATAATTTATTTCAGTTGTAAACTATTTTTTTCTTCAAAATAATTCAATCCAGCCATAAACTATTTTATTTTGAGAAAGGTTATTTAGAGAATCTCAGCGAGTGCTTAAAATATCAGATATGACAATTTGTGTGAGAAATAATTTATATTTGTAACTATTGTAGTATTTTCTTAACCTGAGACAAACTAGAAAAGGTAGTGCGATGAACTACTGTAATTAATCTTGATATCAGTATATCGATCAGATCGATGAAATATAACCTGCTGAGATTTTGATTAGATAGTACTTTTACTTTTTTTTTCACTTTTTACTTCAGTAAATTGAATCGTGTGGAGAAATTTAAAGGGTTTCAATGATGGAATTTTAGTATAAATAAACAAACCAGGCGGAAAATAAGAATTTTTATTCGTGTTACCAAATGCTTTTGCTTGATACATATCGGGGTTACCTCAAAATGTTGTTAAATGCCGTTTGGACAGCATTTTGCTTTTAATATATTTGAAATTGGACAATTAACTATCATAAATCAATTCAGTATTCATTCATTCTTTGAAATTTCTATTGGCGACGTGCTTAAATCGTATTCGAAAAACAAGTCAGGTGACGTCACGCACACTCCAACACAAAATACCTGCCACAATCTATATTTAGATTGATAGTAAAAGACTTATAAAATTTTTAATTGCTGAAACAATAATCTAATCCCTTAAAATCAGTTCCAGAAATCATTACGCAATTATGATGTATTATGGTTTTTCAGACACTCTAGTATTCTGTTTTAGTGTTGCCTTACCCCAGAGCCATGAATAATCGCCTTTGGTAGTCCTGTGGTACCTGATGTATAACTGATGAAAACAGGATGCGAAAAAGAAACTTGTTCGAATATCATTGGAGGAACAGTTCCATCATCCTTTATCCCTAATTTTAAGAAATCTTCCAAAAGACAACTGAAAGATAAATAATTTCATATCATACGCATGAGTTTAAATTCGTATTTATTGAAATAAGATTTATAAGTGTACTGTAAACTGCAGCCTCGAAGAGAGAGGAGATAATATAATGTATCTAATTTCTGTTACAAGATTAAAGACGCCTCTCCAAGAGAGAGGGGAAGAAGATATTGATGAACCACATCTATTCCCACTCATCTACCTTCTAATGAAATAGACGGAGCACGTGTGCGGAGTCGTTGTTGTAAAATCTCAGAAGTGCAGGTCACGTGGGCTTGGGAATCGACTAGGACCTATCGGGTATTTAAATCACGCTCATAAATTAGTCCCACTTTAAGTCTCGTGCTTTCTTCCAATACCGCGTGACCTTGGGCAGGAGAGATTTTTAGTCATTTTTAATGTTTTAATTTATTAAATTATCCATTAAATTCAATTTAAATCTTTTACAGTTCGTACACTTACATCGTGCTCCAATCAAAGTACGACTTTTTACTAGTGTATGTTGATGACTTGGGGCGTCATAGCTTATAAATAAATACATGTCATTTTCGTCTAGGGAAGCTTCAGTATTGATCCCGGATCGTCGCCAATAGCCCGTTATGTGGCTTTAGTGCGACGATAATTCAGCTAACTATATACCGTCTAGAAAAGATCCATCACTTTGTGTGCCGCCATGTCTGTGGGTTTGCCTTCTATATTGACAATCCCGCCTTAACCCTCCAAGTGGTTTCTATGAGATATCTAATCCATCATGATCTAACCAATTTTACTAATGACAATACATCTCGCCATCAAGAAATTGCCATTCGTTTTATGCCGTTCTATCGAGATCACGATGTAGTCACTTTTTCTGATGATGAGATATCTCATTCATTAGATCTGGTCAGTTTTGCTAATGGCGAGATACCTCAACCACCAAGAGGTCAAAGTTCAAAATTCTACCTGTCAATTTGAATAAAGTCTTCTTGTTACACACATATTTTTTTGCATGGGGGGGTATTTCAATTAACGTCACACTGGAGCAACACAATGGGCTATTGGTGACGGTCCGGGATCAATCCCAAAGGGAAAGATCCGAGGACAACACCACGTAATTTTGAACCACGGTCAGATGACGAGGCAACACCTGAGCTGGCACCCCACTCTCCAAACTTCCACACCACGCCAACGTGAGGACATTTGAGGCCACGACAGATTTAACGTGCACCAGCCCCCTTTGTACACGACGGTGTTTGGCTGGATTCGAACTCGCAACCCTTCGGTTGCTAGTTCGTTACTCTTCCAACCGGGCCACCGCGGCCCATTTTTTTTTTTTTTTTGCATGGAAATTACTACTGGGAGGACATACAGTAACTTTCCCTATATGCAAGACTGGAAGGTTGCAAGTTCGAAATTCGATCCAATCAAAGACAGTCGTATACATGGGGGCTGATGCACGTTAAATCGCTCGAGGCCTGAAATGTACTCACGTTGGCGTGATGTGGAAATCTGGAGAGTGGGGTGCCAGTTCAGGTGTTGCCTCGTCATCTGACCGTGGTTCAAAATTATGTGGTGTTGTCCTCGGATCTTTCCCTTTGGGATTGATCCCGGACCGTCACCAATAGCCCGTTGTATTGCTCCAGTGTGACGTTAATTGAAAATACAAATACCAATACCATAATAACAACTAGTCTCTAAATATGCTGTGGACATGATTATCGTTAAACAGGAAGTCAAATTAACTGTATGATGAGGCATCACCGGTATTCAGAATGCCTTAATTTGAAAACCCTCAATGCAGCATTTTCGAGTAATTATCTTGTTACAATTGAAAATATTCCATTTATAAATTTGTATTGCTTCTGTCCTGAGTATATTAAACACTAGTGGTGGGAGTATTCGAATACAAAAGTATTTGCGTACTCGATACTTAAAAGTATTCGTTACACTCAATTCTTTTTCAAAGTATTCAGGTACAAGTATTTAGATACAAGTATTCGGATACAAATTATTCGGATACAAGATATTCGGATACAAAAGTATTCGGATACGAGAGTATTCGGATACAAGAGTATTCGGATACAAGAGTACTTATCCTAGGTATTAGGATGCCAAAAGTACTCATCCTGTATTCAAATACCAAAGTATTCATCTGAAGTAGCAGTGTTATATTGAATGAATATCCATGTTGCTCGTTAGTGTTATGTTTCTAGTCTCGATTTTGCTTTTCCCAATTTTACATATTTTGAAAATGCACGTGCTGAATGTAACTTCTAAAATTTCATCGATTAAAAGATTGTATTTGGAATTTTCTGGAAGCAATTTCCCGAACGGCAGGCTTAATTATCAGTAAACTAGCAGTACCCGCACGGCGTTGCCCGTGACATCATTCTTATTGTGTCCTCACTCATACTGAAAACATTAAAAATAAAAACAATAATTTTAAGAATGAGTCCCACCACCACCCGACATGACACGGACATGTCGCCTCATTCCTTCCACCTCACTGATTATTGCTTCATGATACACTATGTTCAATGTTCTTTCATTGAAAACTAGGATGTAAAAATTCTCGGCTTTTCCAACTCTTGAACAACCCACATACAGTTGACCATGGGAGAAACACGGTTTAATGAGATCGAGTCCTACAACTTTCAGCGATTGTCCTTGTGCCTTGTTGATGCTCATGGCGAAACTTAAACAAAGAGGAACTGAATGGGAGATCCGAAGGGATGATTGGGATCCTAGGAATGAATACATCTTCGCCTGCGGCATGTCCAGTCACAATGGTGGTTTCAATAATATTCGGCATCAGTTTCTTGATAGAGTCCTGTTCCATTTCAGAGTGAAGGTGGATGCAGATTTCTGAGAAGCATAATCGGCGCCCCAATCTTCAGCTCTAATATGTGCGAGGATACTCCAGATGGCTCCAATGTGTTCAAAAACTCTGTTGTGTAGTTCACAGTCTCATCTGTGTCACACGTAGTGTCGATAGATTTGTAAATTTGAACACTACCTGGCAATTCTTGTAAAATTTACTTATTGATGACATTGACATCTTCGTTTCTTGGGGCAAGAATCGCTCTTCGGCACAGCCATGCGTGATCAGTAAAGTGCTGCGCCACATTTGAAAACACCGCCTCTTGCAGCTCTCGTCAAATTTTCACAATCGTTCCAATTGCTTTGCATTGCTATACATCCATCTTGATTATCCGAAGTAACGGCACCATTTCCTAGTTGAAGTAGGTTATCTGCAAATTGCTGGGCAGAGGGATCACCGTTGACATGAACTCGCATGTTTGTTGATAGTCCAAATCTATGAATGTCATTCCAAATGTAAGATGATTTTAAACAGGCCTGCATTTTATCCGCCCTGGTTCCACTGAGAATAACCGGAAGTGTCTGTCGAAAGTCGCCAGCCAACACCATTGTGACACTCACATTCTGTCATTGTTGCGTCTGATGTCTTCCAACGTGCATCAAGTGCTTCGAATGCGGCTTTATTGGACATAGTACATTCATCCCAGACAATGAGCTTGCAATCCTGTAGAACCTTTGCCTTTCCAGAATTTCTTAAAATGTTATATGTAGGAGTCTCCACGTTTGCCAGATTTGAGGGTAAATTGAAAGCCGAGTGAGCTGTCCTCCCTCCTGTCAATAGAGTTGCGGCAATGCCTGATGAAGCAACAGTCAGAGCAATATCGTTTCTCTGTCGCACTTTAGCCAAAAGAAGATTGACGAGAAAAGTCTTCCCCGCACTGCCAGGAGCATCCAAAAAGAATATGCCACCGCGCCTATCAAAAACTGCTCTTGTAATCTTGTCAAACGCTTCCTTTTGATCTTGGGCAATTTTTGGCTCATTCTCCTCTGTGTATGTTGCGAGTACATAGTTTCTTTCCATAAGTTCTTCACTCGGTAGGACTGAATTGCAGTTTTAATTGGGTTGCGGTAGTCCAAAGCTTTTTAGGTCCGATCCACCCAACAATATAATCTTATCCTCAATGTAAATTAGAGCTATGTTGAAGATGTCATCACTGTAGTCCAGATCCATATTCTGCTGCTGTACACGTGCTTGGTGCAGTATGTCTTCAGAGAGGTTCTCCTTGTGGTTCATCCATAACTGATCGGGAGAAGACATCGAGCATGTTTGTAATAAAACAGCAAACAGATTACGTAAAATCTTTGTCAATCGAGATGCAGCTGCTTCTTCCAATGCTTTGTTCCAGTGTTCATCGTTCTCCAGAAGTCCTCTAAGCTGACAAGCCTCTTTGTAAGTTCCGCAGACCTTTCCTTCAAATGTTCTCAAATCTATAAACGATATCGGGCTTCGTACTTTATGCAACAAGAGTCGCAGGTGAAAGCATTCCGAGTTGGTCAGATAGACGGTGTACACACGGCCTAGTGCATCGCTGAACCTTATTCCTGTTTGTTCTGGTACAACTTGTTCTTGTTTTCGACGGTTCCATGTCCTGTTTCTGTTGCTCCAAGTGTAGTACTTTGGTACTTGGTTGTACAATATGGTGCGTGCAAACTCATCTTGGGTGCAAAGTCTGAAGAAAGACGCCAGTGTTGTTTCCTGAGGTGCTTGCGCACGTTGAGCAGCATTTTCTGTCGTGAAGTTGACTCTCTGGCCATTCTCAAGGTGGACGCTTAGATAAATCACTGTGAGGTGCAGTGATTCATCTAAGCGTCCTCATGCTTATGCATCCGCAGGGACCGTGCACCATCTGCTTCGTTACAATGCAAAAATGTTCTGGGTCTTCTTGTGGATTAGGGATTTCTGCACTGATAAGTCATCCACTCTGTGAACGCGTAATGAGTGTTTGAGTCAAATCAGAATGTGGGCATGAGGAAGTCCTCGCTTCTGCCACTCTATCGTGTACATGACACTTAACTTCTCCAAAAATCTTTGCCCTTGTGATGAGAATCATGAATGTGTTTTGCTTTTCATGAAAGTCTCTTGCCAACAAATCATGACGATCCTGTGGTTTTTGCCCAGCAAATAATTATTGCTGTATCTCTGTCCAGTTTGGATTGCATGTACAGGTGATGAAGAGGTCCGGTCTACCATAGTTTCTCACGTAGGTCATGGCATCTTGAGTACGCTCGTGCATGTACGTGGGATCCCAGTAAAGCTGAAAGACAAGATGATGAACTGGCCAATGTCTGAAACATTTTCAGCGTTCATGACCGTATCCCTCAAATGTGCATATTGTTCCACTCTCAGCGTCCTCTGATGTAGTCGTATGCACAACAGCCTTTCGGATTCAATCTTGGTATACATGTCAACGATAAATTAATGGAACAGGTCTTTGCTTCCCAGTAAAATGTTGAAATTTGAAGAGAGTATCATCATCCTGTGAGCATAGAACTGCATAGCAGAAATCTTAGTTTGCGGCATTCCTATAGTTGGGTTTGTTTGTCGCAGTTGAATTTATAGCCATGCTCCCCCTGCCAAAACATGAGTGGATACTGTAGCGCATTGTAGTACCTGTGCTTCTCGGGAATTCTCTTGATGGTGCCATTTCTTTCTTCTAAAACTCTCCCACTTCGATTAAAGCCACTTCTGTTGTCGGTACACTGAACCGCCTATCATGTTCATCATGTGGGGCGCTAAGATTACCACTTTGAATTCAGGGCTGATCTTATCCATGGCCGATTTGAAGCTGTGGATGTAACAGTTGTGATGATCCAGCATATATTGCAACTGAAGTACTATCTTTTGTCTTGCGGAAAGTGTTTGCAACGCTGCTCTGCTTGTTGTGTACCATCTCCAATAAAATATATTTTCAGAAATATAGGATCTTTGTTTGGTAGAGGGTGTAGACTCCCGATGGCGGTGATAAACTTGACCCTGAACCTTGTCGGCATGTATCCGGACTCTAATTTCTTTTGTCGTGCCGAAAGAGGTCATCTGGAAACATGAATTGCACCTTCTAATATTTGCCAGGAAATGTTTAGCTTCCGCTGAATCTTCAATCGGTGAAGTACGTAGAGGCTCGGCTGGATCTATTGACCCTGGCAGTTGAACCTTTCCTCCGTTGCAGCACATACCTGGGACTGCACCTTTCCACTTCTTTGTTTCAGTGTTGACATGTTACAGACATTGATCCAATGACGCACGAAGGATCAGATACATAATCTGCTGATGGGTCGTAATTAAAAGCTACATTCTCTAAATTTCTACAGATGTGCATTAGAGCATCACTTCTTCCGGTTCTAACATGCTGTAGTCTTGTTTCTCTTTTTGGGGTGGATTCAGCTTCTCTTCTTTGATTTCTTTCTCTGTTCTCTCGCTGTTTTGTTCGAAGACGTTTCTTTTTCCGGGAGGCTGTGGCATCTTTAAATATAACGCTAAATCAAAATAATGTAGTTATTTACCTGAAATAAAAATGATATTAAAATTGCTGAAATTATACAAATTCAAAAGTTATGAAGAAATCATTACTGAAATAAAAATGCGATTGAATCTTTAAATATAACGCTATACTTTTAAAAAGTCTTATGTCACCTCACTGATTCCGAAAAACAACCTAAAGGAACCACAATGTCATCGAAATCAAAACCAACTTAAACAGTAATAAACACTGTTACTTTATTTCATGTAATTTATTAACACAAACATTATACTATTTGCGAAAAATACCCAAACAAAAACAGAAAGCAAAAATACAATTTGTCTACAATTCATATTAAATTATATTATTATTAAATAGTAGTGTTTTCATAAATTTTTTATTTTTTAAACTTTGCATTAATGATTTAGAAAAGAAAGAAGTGCGTAAATATAATTTAGATTTAAAATTTCAGTTTTGTGAAAAATAAATTCCTTTTTTTAAGCACAGCTTGGTCAAGATATTTAAGAAAAATGGAATAAATTTGATTGTCTTATCAAAAATTATCATTCGCATAAAAGAAACAATCCATCAAATTCCTCTTGCAGCGGATTCGAATCTTGAACCGGTTTATTACAATTCCAGTGCTCTAAATATGCTAGGGAGGACACGATAACAAGGTGCTATTTTTAAATAACATCCTTATATCGTAGTTCTTTGATTCTTACTTTCAATTAATCGTTTTTGTATATGTATTTGAATACTTACTCGATACTTGAAAGTACTCGAATACCAAGTATTCGAATCTTAAAAGTACACGATTCTGCCCATCACAATCAAACACTGAACGTATTAGTTATAAACAGTAAGGATGCATTCTGGAGTCATTTTAAAGCCCCATAAGGATACTAATTGTATTAAGTGTAAAATAAATGTGATGAAGCTACTCACCACATTTATTTTACACTTAATGAAACAATACTTCCTTTCAGATAATCAATTCAGAACCTCATTTTCTTGCCAATGACTCATCCAAAAATCTTTTGATACCAAAATGTGTTGATATCGTGCAGGTGTTTTCATACTTGTCTCCTCGCATACATTTAAACATGTTTCGATTCCATTCAACCAATTGAAATCACAATGCCTGTCCCGCCAAAGCTGTTCATGGCTGAAATTATATATATTAGGACTTTGGAGGAAACGTGGAGTTAAGATTTAAAAAGTGCGTCTTTCGCATTTCGGAATCGAGCGTGCTTGACCATGTGCCATGTAAAGCCAAAAATATGTGAGTACCAAAAGAAATGTGTTTTTTAATTCAGTATTGTGATTTTATCAAATTAAAATTTTAGGGAAATCTCATTTCAGTTCAACAGATATTCTTGTGTTAAAGTAAAAATCTGAATTAGATACTGCGTATTACTTTTTATAATAGTCTGAATATTGTTATTTTACATGTCCCTTTAATTGAAATATTTTTTTGTTTTATAATAGTTCCACATCAAACCTTATTAATTTCTATTTGTTTGAGTCAAAGCATGAAAGGTTAATAAATTCTGCTTTTTATTAATATGTTTTTACTTGTAAATGCACAAATAATTACATATGTACATTTGTACTAACCACTATGATCATTATTATTATTGCAACCCTCATCATCTAATTGATACCTCATCATAGGATCTTTATTTTATATAAGTGTTCTTTTGATAAAATCATTTCCCCTCCATTCGTCTTAAACGTCTTATAGAAGTTTTATTTATGTTCCGATCTTTATAGTCTTGCGTTGCTTTAATTATGATGAGTTACTTAAGATTATTATTGAAGTTATGAATATTATTAATTAATTCGATGGTTTCTGAATATTTTAAATACAAAACAAAAGAAAAATGTCATTTATACAATCAGAATTTGTTTTAAAATGAATAAAGCTCTCTCTCTTTGCTCCTAACCAGAAATGTCCAACCAGCGGGTGGCATGTGGCCTGAATAGTCGTCATATGGTCCCATGAGACCGTAAATTTCTAATATTATTATGCAATTCTTATCTAAATTTTTCCTGACTCGAAGACATCTCTCCATCCAGAGAAAATACTCTTACCCAATACTTAATACTGTACTAATACCAAATACTTACGCAATACTAAATACCCAAAGCAATTACTTTTCACTCACTGCCACCAGGCAACCAAAAGGTTGGACACATCTGAATATTTCAAGGTAAGTGTTTAAGTATACTGGACATATTGATACCTGTTTCGGATTTTTGAAATACTTTTCACACTTGTTTCTCGTTTAGTTGATAAAATAATAACTTTCTGTAAGGAAGGTAAACCTGAAATAAAAATGTAATCTTTAAAACTGAAAAACATTAAAATGGAAATGAATGCATGCTTTTACTTTTATAACTCAAGAAATTTTTTCAAGCATTTTTTTACCATCGTTCTATATGTATTGTGCGATAATACCATTAACTGACATATTTTTAAGGATGTCTTTTACTTCTTCAACTCTTACCATGTTGAATTACAATATAATTTTCCAGTCATAATATATACAATCACAAAGTAAATACAAGTATAGAAATGTGTAATACATGCTTAAAAATAGGTTAGTGTTAGAATTGATTTTGTATAAAAATTATATTTTCATTTACAAAGTAAATTTTGTTTTTTACAAATGCCGGATTGTGTATACATAATTGAATACGACTACCATACCTTTGGCAATTGATTGAACTTTACTTAACATATCAATTTCTTCTCCCTCATGCTGAAATCTGTCCATTGTTATTAGAATCTTAGGTTTAACTTGTTGAAACCTAGTAAGAACCGCCTAAGAATGAAAAAGTAATATTTCGTATATAAATATCACTGAAATTTTTTCATATTATTTTAAATTATTAAAAACTAAAATACTTCATAAATATTTTTATATTGAGAAGGTTAAATATCCACATATCATATTCAGGTTTGCATGACCAGGAGGTAAATTGAAGACATTGCAAAATTAAAAATATCTCTAATAAGATATTAACTTTAAAGCACTAGACAGAAAGACGAAGCTTAAATTATTTTAAATGTGATTTTTTTTTTTCAAAAGCATAATTATTTGAGTTATGGAAATCTAGTTTAAATTAGATATTTATCTATCTAAAACTCTTAAATTATTACTGTTCGGATCAGAAGCAAAGTGAAAAATACTCTTCTGGATAAGGATATCTATTGAAAAAATTTCAATATCACTTGGATACAACTGCTAAAACTTCAAAATAATAAATTCACTAAACTTAAAAATTACTTTGTACACATAACCATAGCTTATTTGAATGACTTGTATTTAATATATAGCGTGACCCTTGGCCGAAATGCCAAATATTTTTAAGAAAGCAAATCTTTCTAGTACAATCCTACGTGTCGTAGGCACCAATCCTTATTTACCTTAGTTTTACTCTTTTAGGGAGCATTGCAACTAAGTGAACGAAAACTTTCCTCTTCACAAGGTACGGGCTTAGTGTGTTTATCCACTATGCTAGCAACCTGCGAATTGTAGGTAGCGCAGGTTCGATTGCTCTTACTTATCCTGGGTGTATCTCTCTTTTCTGTGTCAGAAATGTTCTTGTATGGGGGTTATGCTTATAACTTTATGTTGTACGTCTTATGTTTTGTGCATCTTGAATATGGCTTTCTTCCGTAAAATCCAACAAAGCACTACTACAATTTCTTCACTCACACTAATGAAGTTTTAGTTCACTTTAGAGAGATAGTTCACAAATATAATTGGTGTACTTCACTAGGTTAGTTCCAGCAGGTAATGCTGTTTTACCACTATGATTTGGCTCTTCAATAACCACTTCAGTTGAAATCACAAACACGTTTATTTAACAGAACACAACACGCACATAAGACATTTAAGAAAATTGAAATTAATTATATATCCACTATGGGATTTACAAATCACACACAGGTGACACGCCTGTGTTTTTCTTACACCGAGCGATCTACCTCGCTCCTCAGACCTCCTCGGTACTCTTCACTTATTGTCACTTCCTGTCGGAAGTTGGCGAACGTTTTTATTATTGGCGGTCGCCAATTATCTCTCTCCATTCTAAACAGTCTTACGGCACTCTTCACAAGATAAGAAATTTACTTTGAAGTAGATGAAATCTCGTTACACTTTTCCTTAACACACTATTTATATTCGCTATTCACTTCTATCGACTTCCAGGCCTGACCCACTATTAAATCATTTACATTATCTCTCGGAAGCCCGTAAATAAATTCCTAAATTTACTGATCATGCACCCTCCACGCATTCGGCTTGCTTTTTCGCACATACCTTACTCGCTTTTCTGACTTTGACCTCCACGCACCTCGGACGTCTTATTCCTAGATTCTCTATCCGCATAATGCACGTTCATAATATAATCGCTACATTATGTACTAATGCATCAAATTTTTTGTCTTATAACGACAAGGGCTATGACAACGTAATACATGAATCTACAAATGAATAGTTTACTCAAGTTTCTAGAGAATTTGGAAACAATATTTGCATATATTCTGAAAAAAAAGAAGAAAAAAGCTGTTATAGAAATATGGAACAGCGAATTGGAGTAATAGAAGGGATAAATATTTTTTACCCCATTCTAAATTGAAGATTTCACCGTTAGACTTTTACCTGAGATCCTAGGAGTGGAAGTGCGCCTGAAAAAATAGCTCCTATACTGACAACAGCTTGCATAGCGATGATTGCTTCTTTTTTATTTGACATATAACCTGAAAAAGAAACTGTTGTTGACTTCATATATGTAATAGCATCTTTATTCGTAATTTTTGGTTTTTGTCATTTTTAATTTTTGACTACCAGTTTGACTAATGCTTCATTTGTGTGTGTAACAACCTATATTCCTTAACATTTGTTTATAAATGCCAGTCGTTTGACAATCCAAACATAAGCCATCTTCTCTCTCTTCTTGCTTCCCAATATATCTCTGAACCTATATAAATAAGAATGGAGTGTTTGTACATTGAATATTTTCGACCCATTTCAGGTTTTCTATCCGTTTTAGATCCTTCCTATGCAAAATCCGTCTCGCTCGTTTGGTGTCTGCATGTGTGTGCCCGTACTACGTCCAAACGGTTGAATATATTTTCATGAAACTTTGCATACTGTGAGTTCTTACATTCCTTTAGTGACTGAACTTGGTTGCGTAAGTCTGTCTGTCCGTCTTCCCATTCTATGTTCGATTTTATGTCTGTGCGTTTGTACAAGTATCGTATTTGTTCAACATATTTTAATTTAATGTTTTATATTTGATACAGCATTATTGAAATTTCTTTGCTTACATATTTAGGCAAGTTTAACGTTAAAACATCTGGGTAACTATACTTAAATCAACCATAATTTGGTAGTTTTGGAGTAGCTGGGAGATATATTGAGTATTGCAATTACTTGGATTGTTTTACCAGTGCTGCTTAAATAACAATTATTTTCCAAAATTATTTTTATGGAATTCAAATTCTAATAGTTTATTTATTTAGAGCTTATTTTTTTACGAAATATAAAAAAAATTCTGGATATCTGGGACAGACGATAAAGAGAATTAAACTATAGAGAATAAAAGGTTTTAAAATACGACTGGTATCTAATATGGAAACCTTGGTACTTTTTTAATCGTTTGCTTTTTGAAATTTGTGTCCGTTATATTCCAAGAATCTATTTTGTAGTGAAAAAACAGATACTTTCATTACTTTTCGTACGAAGCTTTTTTTTAAATCTTTTTTAAGATGTATCTCTGGATTTTCAATTTGATTTTTTTCGTTCAATAACTGTAATGAAGGTAAATAATGGTTTAATTAGTTTTAAAAACATTTTTTATCATTGTGTGATAATTTTGGGAATAATTTTGTTAATGACATACAAGGCATTTATATGCATACTCTGAACTATTCTATGCATTCTGGGTAACATTGTCACTCTAGATACTTTTTTTCTTACTAAAAAATTAAATTCTATGTTAAACATGACATTTATTTACTTTTGTGAAATTGGGTATTTAACAATTGTGTACCTTTATTAGAGTGTGGTAGTCATATGGGATGAATAGGAATTACAATTTATTAACGAAAATGGAAATTATAGTTAACCAATTCAACCCGAGTAACGCCGGGTTACTCTGATAGTAATACAATAAAAACTATTAATTACAATACACTGTACAAATGTTTGCTATGCATTGGTCGTTCGGGATTATATAAAGACAATTAGGTTAATTTCCAAGATCCATTTTAAATACAAAGAGAAGCACAAGCTTTGTGATGGATTAAAATAATATATTTTAAAATGAAAGATGGATACCTTACATAACTAATTACTAACGTTTAATGTCACTGTAAGTATGCTGTTTTAACTAAGCCGACTGAAAAATTTACTTGAGTATTAGCATTGTATATTTCATATTAAGGTAAGGTAAAATAAATTTTAATATCATAAAGTACTGTGAATTCATAGACAAAAAATACAACTGCTCAAAAAAATTAGTCGACCACGTATTTTTAACGATATTATGCAAATAAATCCACTGATAACGAATAGAAATCGAAAATATGACAGTATAGAATTCTTCACTACCTTCAAACAAGATTTTTCTTGATTTACAGGAACGCATATTTATGAATTGAAATTTCTCATACCTCAGACATCATACTATAGCATTAAAATTCACTAAAGTGATTGTTTTTGTCTATTGTGCATTAATATACGTATGTATATTTTCTATTTAATGCTCATTCATGGCTGTCTCATGATTTTCTTCTCTTTAACCAATTGTTCGCCTAAAGTTTTTGAACAGTGTATTTATAAAGAGAAATAAGAAAAGTTTTCTGAAAATTATTTCATTAAAACGATTTTTGAAACTGCCATTGCACTTAAAAAATCGAACTTATCGATCCTTTAATAGTATTCATTTCTTTCGATACTCAGCAAAGAAACTTGTGTTAGTATAGCAGGCCTGCTACATGTTTTCTTTAAAAAAAGCAAATACTATTAAAAATAAGAACCTACTTCATTAGTTCTACTTCTACATCATGTGGTAAATTTAAGATTGTGCCTCCTTTGCTTGCAACATAATCAGAACTTATCAAAGTAGACATAATTTAAATGGAAATTATGTGAACATGTGTCGTATGTTACTAATTTTTTGAATTAACATATTTAAAATGGGACAGCGTTCTCCGCTATTCCCATATTTACAACTATAACTAATATATTGAACTAGAAAACTGTCTGTGGACGACTGAGGTCCTGTAGAATCAGACAAATGAGTACGTTTGGGGAAACTCAAACAAACAGATATATTTAACAAGGCGATTATAGCAGTGACGACAACAGACATAAACGTCCAGCGACGCTAAGAGCGGATGATCAGATTTGAGAGACGTTTATCCTTTCCGTAATCAAAGATTATGTTCTAAAGATTAATTCTAGTTAGTATCTACTGTTTAGTGCTTCAGCTTTGCTGAATTATCTTTGCCTCACTTGCACCATTTATTCTAAAAATTCACTTATGGGTAGTTGGATCACGAATAAATCAACGACGAAAATCACAAGCTATGGAAACTAGCGACGTGCTGTCAGCACGTGCGTAGACATTGGTGCGATGCCAGTCATTCGGAAATAAGCTAATCCTTCTCATGGAAATAGAATACAATTTTCGATCGCGATGCAATAAAAATGAACCAAAAGTTGTAATTTCGTATTCTAGCTTATTCTTGGCACCTGAAAAAGTGATAAAAATAGCAAGTGTTTGAAAAACATCAAATGAAATCTTAGGTATGTATTGATCGATACATATTTAAGTAAGCGAGTGTCTGAATCGAAAACCCCACAAATATTAATCGATAACCATGAAATATGGTTTGTAAAATATTCAGCACCAGACATGCAAATGATTAAATTTTGAGGCCGACAAAGGTCAAGAACGTTCCCTCCAACATTCGAAGAGCTCATCCTGAGGCTTATTCAAGATATGGCACAAACTTTCTGGGAATATTCTGGTTTGATTGCTGTCGGACCAAAAATGACTGGATTATGAACTGAACGCCACAAACTCAACCGAATGACTGGGATGCAGACTGTTCTTGTCGTCAAATATTCCATCATCTGGGACGTGCACTGACTGCCATGCCAAGATACTGGTCAGAGAAGCTACACAAAAATGTCAACGTCTCTGGTCGACCCAGAAGGACAAAAGTGACAGGGGATAGTCTGATAGTTAGAAAAGTTCTAAGTGCATCGACAGCTTCCTTGTGGAATTTCCAACGATGCATATCGCCTTTTATGCAGTCTGTAGTAGCATTACGAACCATTTCTAGGCGACAGGCACGTCTCCCGTTAAGGCATCTGTCATTAACTACTGAATATAGTCGGCTGTATCTTTAGTGGTGCCGTGCCCGAGAGTTATGGACAAGCATTCCAGAAGAAAAAAGCGACAGAAGCTAGTCTGATAGTGAGACAAGCTGTAAGTGCACCAACAGCTACCTTGTCGAGCTTACAACGATGCATATCGCCCTTTATACCAGCCAGTTGTAGCATTAAAAACCATTTCCAGGTCAGGCATGTCTTCCGTTAAGGCATCTGCCATTGACTACTGAACATCGTCGGCTGTGTCTTTAGTGGTGCTATGCCCTAGAGTTATGGACAAGCATTCTATAAGGACAAAAGCGACAGAGGATAGTCTGATAGTAAAACAAGCTGAAACTGTATCAAAAGATTCCTTGTCGAGCTTACAACGATGAATATCGCCCACTATACAGCCTGTTGTAGCAATACGAATCATTCTAGGTGTCTGGCAGAGGAAGGACTACAGGCACGTCTCCCGTTAAAATATCTGCCTTTGACTGTTGAACATCGTTGGTTGCGTGTTTAGTGGTAGCATAATTTGCCGTAGGATAGCGTAAGGGTTTTATTTGATTACATGGCACGCCATATATCGCCACGTATCGGTGCTAGAGGCGGCTTTACAACTTACTAATTAATGCGAAGAAAATTGTTCACTTACATACTACTATGTCTCCCTTCTTCAGACCAAATTTTCGTAGAGCTGCTGCGTATAACGATGCTGTTTCATACATATCTCGAAAGGAGACATATACTACATTTCCATCTTCACCTAAATAGAAACAAACACGTGGATTAAACAAAATATCTCACATATAAGTAAACTTTGCTTTCGTTTTGAATATAGCTTTAGAATTAAACTACTATTATAATCACAAAATTGTAGTACACAACGATTTCCAATCGTCATCTCCCCATGGAGCAGATAAACTAATTCTAAAATTTTGCAGAACACAAAAAAAATTTTTGCTCGCCTTCTGATGAAAAGAGTAGATATAATTTTGTAACTCAATATCAAGTAATTACCAAAATTTTTTGTTCCAAAGTGGCTTTTGAGGGACCGCGGTCACCTAGTTGGAAGAGCAACGGATAATCAACCGGAGGGTTGCGAGTTCGAAACTCGATCCAACCAAACACCATTGTGTAGGTGTGGGCTGGTGAATGTTAAAATTATCGTGACCTCAAATGCCCCCACTTTGGCGTGATATGGAAATTGCGAGAGTGGGGTTCCAGCTCAAGTATTGTTCTCGTCATCCGACCGTGGTTCAAAATTATGAGGCGTTGTTTTGAATCTTTCCCTTCGGGATTGATCCCGCACCGTCGTGAATAACACGTTGTGTTGCACCAGTGCAACCTTAATTAACTACCTACATACCTACCAAAGCGGATTCTGAAAAAATAGTTTTGGAACAATTTATTTATGAAACGTTGATAAAAAATGAATACGAAAAATTATTTATTTGCATATATTAACCCTCCGAGGGGTTTAATATATGCAAATAAATAATTTTGCCTATATTACATCCGTTCTGTAACTTGTAGTTTTCCCTCCGTTATTTCTAATAAGTTTGATTCTTAACCAATATAATTTTTCCTAGGATACTTTTAACGAATAGATGTGGTAATTTTGTACTGTGGGTTATGGGAGAAAAGCAACTCCATACTACTTGGAAACTTTTTGATACTCAGAAGGTTTAAAATTCAGGTATTACTTAAAGTTATTTGTGAAAAAAGTAAACCTTTGACATGAAATAAATCTTACAAAATTTAAACCATTTCACACCATCTGTAAGACACACCAGTGCTATTCTTTGGGAACACCGGTTGAAAAAATCGCTGCACTAATATATCTATTTAATAAAGTAAAAGCTACTTTTTTGTCGTACTAAAGTGCGTTCAGAATAAAACTACTGAATTAAAGTAATTCAACAATTATATAAACGTTTAAATAAAATACTCAGATTCCAAACAAAAATATATACATCTTAATGTAATTGGATTAAATAAGTTCTATGATTTTACTTATCATTTTGGTATGTTTTTTTAATTTATGTAAAATTATATCGAATAAAAATTTCAATTTATAACATCAAAAGTAAGATGAATAACGATCTATTTCTTATTGGTAGGTAGTAAATTAACGTCTGTCTGGAGCAACACAATGGGTTAGTGGCGACGGTCCAGGATCATCCGGGGTAATTAATCTATTCTTTATAATGTTTTTAAATAAGATTAATCGTGATTTATTTTAAATTTTTGGCATATACATTCTTTGACAAAAAATCGAAACACCAAGAAAAATAATCTGAACACGAGATTGGGTATTTTAATTTCTCTCTGCTAAGGATGCAGATCATTAAATTTTGTGGTCAATGAATAAATAGCTATAACTACAGGGCATCGGAATTGCGCATTGTGATGGTATATATATATATATATATATATATATATATATATATATATATATATATATATATATATATATATATATATATATATATATATATATATATATATATATATATATATATATATATATATATATATATATATATATTGTAACAGAGTATCTATTCTGGGCCCGGTGGGATAGCGTTCGATTCCAGTTCGAACCTTTAGTTTAGTGTTCGATTCCAGTCTACAGTGCCGCAGAGGAGTTAAATAGCTAATACATTTAAAAGAAGAAGATAGACCAAACCATTTGTGATTAATGCCGTATAAATAGTAGCAAGTGGCCATGTGGCGCTCTCGCCCTCTCACGTGTTTCTCATTAATTGCTTTCTAGTTTATCATGTTGTGTTGTTCATCGTTTCTCGTCAATTAACTAACTTAATCAAGTGTTTAAATAAATTCATATTTTAACTTAATCATTGTTTTATACTTCGTTCCATTTTTACACGTGACATTTTGGTGGAGGCGCCGGGTACTACCACGGAACCCCGACGTAGTTCGCGCCTTCTGGGACTGCCGCCTGCTTTTGGATTGCTGCCGAACAGGTTAAAAACCCGAATGATGAAGGAAGAAGCCTCGACCATGACTTCTCCTCTTTTTGTTACTTACCAGATGCCACGGGAACCCTATATGTTCTTAGCCATACCAAATGAGGATCCTCAACGGTGGAAAAAGAACTATGAGAGAATTTCGAAATGCAACGGATGGGATGACATGGTCCGCCTCGCAAACGTGAGCTTTTATCTCGGAGGCACAGCACTTAAGTGGTTTGAAAACAACGAAGACTCCTTTTTAAGCTGGACTGATTTCGAAAAAACATTTACCGAAACTTTTGGTCCTACCGACGACGTCAAACGGCGAGCGGAAGAAGCATTGAGAACAAGAGCGCAGCACCCGGGCAAATCTTCAGAATCCTATAATCAAGATGTCTTAGCTCTGTGTCGTGAGGCTGACGCCAGAATGTCTGATTTAGAGAAAATACAACATCTTATGAAAGGAATCGCCGAAGACTTTTACCAAATTTTACTCATGAAAGACAATAAGACTGTAGCAGATTTTATCACCCATTGCGGAGACATTGAAACCATGAAACGTAAACGTGTACAAAGGCAATTTGAACTATTACCAAACGTTGCAACTGTGTCCTCCTTCAGTGAGGAAAGTGACATTTCTTCATTAGTTCGGAGAATCGTACAAGAGGAGATTCAAAAGGTCCTTCCAGGAATGTTGAAAATACACGATGTTAATACTCTTGAATCAATACACAGAGAAGTGCAACATAACTTAGCACCAATTGCCCGTACTGATTTTATGCCGGAGGACCAATTTTCTAGGAAATTCACGTCCGCCAGAAGGCCACAACCAAGAAATCCACATCAAACCCCTAGGAATGCAGAGCATCGAGATCGGGGCAGTTGGTCACCTTCGGCTCGAAAGACTGATCTTTGGCGAACTCCTCAAAATGTTCCAGTCTGCTTCCACTGTGGACGCCCGGGACATGTTACCAAATACTGTCGTGACCGACGACGTGCGTTTGCAGATATTAGGTCCCAAGCCGACTTAGGTCAACATCGGCCATCAGACAATGACTCCATTATCGATGCTGACAGAACCTATAACATCAACCAGTCTGGATCGTATCGCAGTGGCTCACCGTATCCTCGACGCTATCAGGCTCGCCGACAGTCTTTGTCGCCCATCGAGTCGTTCACCACGCCGTATCACTGAGGAAAACTGATCAATGCGGCCTATGACGGAGGTGAGGCCGCTCTGACCAGAAAGCCTCCATGTTGCGCTGCTGTGAAATTGAATAAGAACTTTGTTCAAGTGGTTTTAGGAAAAAAATACCATGCTAGAGCCCTGGTAGACTCTGGTGCCGATTATTCAGTGATTTCAGAAGGTCTTCGACGTAAGTTAAGAGTGCCAATGTTCGTAGAACATAAACCGGTTCTGCGAACTGCCAGTGGTAAGGTTGTGATTCCTAAAGGACGATGCGTGTTGAGGATTGGTCTTGACGACAAAGTGAGTAGTTTTGAATTTTTAGTGTTTTCCAGCTGCAGCCATGAAATAATCCTCGGCTGGGACTTTTTCAGAGCTACTGAAGCCGTGATTGATTGTGGTCGGGAGGAAATCCAACTGAGAGAAATTTTGCCCCAGGATATAGAGCCGAAAAATAAGAACTGTTTTCTATATGCTGATAGTGATTATATCATTCCCGCCAAGTCTACAATTCAGATCTCCGCCGTAAATGAGAATCATGAACCGTGTGAAGTTATGATCACAGGTGTTAATGACCTGGTATTTGAGAAAGAACTTTGTGTCCCTGCTTCTATTATCGATTTCGGAGAAGGATATGGGAAAATATGGGTAACCAACTACTCCACAAAACCTCAATTGATCCCGAGTGGAATGCGCATAGCCGAAATGACTGACGTTCAAACCAGTAGTACTTGTACATTGGACCTTAAGCCCTCGAATACTGACACACTGCATCGTAACATAGAGCTTACGGAAAAATTTAAAACCCTCATCAATCCGGAGCTTAACGATCATCAAAAAATGGAGTTATTGGATTTGCTGCTAGAGTTCGAAGACATTTTTGACCTGGGAAACAAGCCTCTACAAACGACGAATACTGTGGAGCACAAAATTGATACCGGAAACAACGCACCGCTCAAACACAGACCCTATCGAGTTTCACTGGCAGAACGACATATCATTCAAAATGAAGTAGATCGTATGACGAATCTTGGAATCGTGCAGCCCTCGGAAAGCCCTTGGTCTTCACCTGTAGTTCTAGTAAAGAAAAAGAATGGTACGTGGCGTTTCTGTGTAGACTACCGTCGCTTAAACAAAATAACAAAAAAGATGTGTATCCTTTGCCAAGAATTGACGATGCACTGGATAGTCTTTCAGGAGCCAATATTTACTCATCATTGGACATGAAGTCCGGATATTGGCAAATATCTGTCGATGAGAAAGATAGAGAAAAAACAGCTTTTGTAACACCCGACGGCTTATATGAATTTAAGGTCATGCCCTTCGGCCTGTGCAATGCTCCGGCAACTTTTGAAAGGATGATGGACAGCCTGCTAAAGGGACTCAAGTGGAAGATCTGTTTATGCTACTTGGATGACGTCATTGTATACGCCTGTTCATTTAAAGATCACATTGAACGATTAAGACAAGTTCTGGGATGCATGCGTAATGCCAGACTCACCCTGAATTCGGAAAAATGTCACTTTGGAAAAACGAAACTTACAGTTTTGGGTCACCGGGTTGATAAAGAAGGAATTCACCCCGACCCTGATAAGATAGAAGCCGTTTCGAAATTCCCAGTACCAGAGACAATAACTGACGTTAGAAGTTTCCTGGGACTTTGTTCATTCTATCGCCGCTTTGTGAAGGGATTCTCGGAATTGGCCAGGCCCTTAAATGATCTTTTGAAAAAGGACGCAAAGTTCGAGTGGCATGAAGATCAACAAATATCTTTTGCCAAGTTAAAACTTGCCCTCACGACCTCACCTGTTCTTGGTCATTTCAAACCAGAAGCGGACACTAGGATCCATACTGATGCCAGCGGATATGGAATCGGAGCGGTTCTTGTACAAGTACAGGAAGGAATGGAGAGACCGATAGCCTATGCATCTCGATCTCTGACAATGGCGGAGAAAAATTATTCGACCACTGAAAGAGAATGCCTTGCTGTCGTGTGGGCCATCAACAAATTTAGACCTTACCTCTTTGGACGACCTCTTACTGTTGTCACGGACCATCATTCTCTTTGCTGGTTGACTAATCTTAAAGACCCTTCGGGAAGATTGGCAAGGTGGTCATTAAAATTACAGGATTGCGATTTTTCGGTGGAATTCAAGAATGGAAGGAAACATAAGGATGCAAATTGCCTGTCAAGAAACCCACTGCCGAACCTGGACACGGATTCTCTTGACGAAATTCCCTGTTTGTTATCTCTAACGTCATTTGAAGCGGAACAAAGAAAAGATCCTAAACTTGCAGACATAAGAATTACTGTCGCAGAAAAAGGCAATGACAGGAATTTCAGTATAATGGGTGGGATATTGTACAGAAGAAATTACGATCCTATGGGTAAGACTTGGCTTCTGGTAGTTCCTAAAACCATCAGAAAGGATATTCTTCGAACCCTTCATGACGCTCCTACGGCTGGTCATCTGGGATTTGCAAAGACTTACGATAGGGTAAGGCATAAATTCTACTGGCCTGGATTATATCGTAGTGTTCGGCAGTATGTCTCTCATTGTAATGAATGCCAAAGGAGAAAATCGCCACCCAACCTTCCAGCGGGACAATTACAACCTATAGAACCTCCAACAGTACCATTTCATAAAGTGGGAATAGATTTACTTGGTCGATTTCCCCTGACAAGGGACGGTAATAAGTGGATTCTTGTATGTACTGATTATTTGACGAGATTCGCTATAACCAAAGCAATCCCGAATGCAGAATCTAAAGAAATAGCTCAGTTTCTAGTTGAAGATATATATATATATATATATATATATATATATATATATTCCGTGTCGGAATAGCTGTTCTGATTTCTCATATGTTGATTTTTCGGCGTTGTAAATGGCATTTGTTGGCGGTCCTCATGTAGTTTGCGGCGGGTTGTTGTCGAGCTTAGGTCAATCTATGTGGGTAAGTTTGCTTTCTCCTTTTTAATTTTAATTTTGTATTATACTTATTTTTGGTATGTGTCCTTGGTTGTCCCTGGTTTTGTTTTTCTAATTTTTGTTTTTCTAATTTATTTTCTTATGGTGTTTGGAGAAGTGTGTGAGCTACTTTTGGTGTACTGCCGCTCACACGCAGAAAACACCATATTGTGTTGACTGGGTGAGGCTCCTTCCTGATGACGCCCTGATCCACCAACACTTCCATCATTTTTTTCAAAATTTTCTTAAATTTCTTGATTTTAAAATTTTTGGATTTCTCTTTGTTTTGGTTTGTAATTTTGAATTATATATATATATATGTATATATATATGTATATATATATATATATATACATATACATATATATGTATATATATGTATATATATATATATATATATATATATATATATATATATATATATATGAAACGATACCTAAAAATAACCCCCTAAGTACAATTTTCACTACAGATCACCCCTTAGCGGTTCCCTTTTATCCCAGTCTTTGTCTCCCTATCTAAGTGGTCAATATCTTGCCTTTCACTTTTGAACTCAAGCCGTCTCGTTAACTGGACCTCCCACGGACCTCGTGACTCCCTTTCACCTTTGAACTCAAGCCGCCTCGTTAGCTTAGACCTCCCAAGGACTCTCCTGCTTTCAAATCGCATATGTAAGATCACATTCCCCCTTCGTAAAACCACCGACTTCTACCAATGAAATTTCGTGTTAAATCCCCTGGTCCAATAATATTTTTCTTAATCCTAATCCCTCTAGCGAGATCTTTGTAAACTATTTATTTTTTCACGAGTCTCTTGGGCTAAGGAGCCCTCAGAGCCGTTCCAAACTCCAAACCCTCAACAACCTCATGATGTAATTACTTGTCTACTGAAATAATAAAGAATTGTTGTGGAATCTGCATTACACTCAATATCAATGGATCATTCTCTCCGGTTGCCTTACACCACTCTTGCCACTCTCGTCACGACTGCAGGCTTATAAGATCTGTTATTATGACAGATTTTTAAGTCGACAGGATAGCAACTTGTGGTTTGGGAACCTCACCGTGAAGTCTCATTTTGGAAGTTTTAAGAAATTGAACGGACTCTCATCACTACACCAAAATGATGTCTAATAGAGATGATTCTACTGCCAGCTACCCAGTTTCTGAAGAGTTTTCGGAAAGAATACTTTCAAAAATAATAGCATTTGATCCCAAAGAAAATTTCGACGTTGAAGCGTGGATCAAGTATTTTGAGTTAAAAACAACCAACTATGCAACCTCAAGAATCGAACTAATCTCACAATGCTTAAAAGGCGAAGCGTTGAACTATTATTTAAATCATTGTATCGTCGAAACCGAATGGGCTAATTTACGTCAAGGACTTATCAACTATTTTTCAAGGACCTCTCTGATATCTTTTGATACCTTCATCTCTACAACGTGCGACAAACCTGGAGACATTGATGAGTACTTCAAAAAGAAATTTGACATTGGTCAACGATTACACCTTTCTGACCAAATACTACTCCAAGGACTAACAAATGGTTTGCCTCGGAATATTAAGGAGCTCATCATTGTAAAAGAACCATCAACCATTACGGAATGGTTAAGAGTTGCCCGCACGTTATGCAGTCAATTACCTGATGACAATCAACAAGGAAATAGCAGAATGGACCGAGTACCCGTTCCCGCAGCAATTCCCCGTCCAGAATTTCGACCCCGGCAAAGATTTCCGATGCGGCCGAGATTTTGGATGCCTCCCGTGCACAGAGAGCCCTTCAACTACCGTGACCGACGTTTACAGGACCGGAATCCCCCTTGGAGAACTTTCCCTCAGCGAAGTCTTCCTCCACTACCTCAGCTCGCGTATCAACCAGCTACTCAATATGGACAAACTCCTGATTTTGAATGACCATTCCTAAAAGTGACTATTTTTTGTGGTCACAAAACATTCATTGGATTGTTGGACACTGGCACGAGTGCAAATATCATTCCTGAACATTTACTCAGACATTTGAAATATGAGACAATAACAGTGAACCCTAAGATACAAATTCAACAAGCAGTTGGTGCTATTCGGGTAAGTGAAATTGTTTTGATCAGTATTACAATTGGTTGCATTACAAAACAACTTGAATTTTTGGCCATCAACTCTGCTTTAAATTATGCATTGCTAAATTTAGAAACTGTGAATCTATTTAATTTGAAGATCAATTGCAAAAGCAGACAAATATTTCAATTCAATCATAATGTAACTTCAAATGCTCCTATAAGTTGTGCACAAATTTCCCATCATTTTTACAATCAAGGTTATTCACAATATTCTAATAGTGTTCAACATAATAATCTTGGATCATGTGAGAATACTACTAGTAAGAATACTTATGATGAACAATGTTCAAAAATTGAAAATATGAAATGTGAAAATATGTACTCTTTTGATAAAAATGATAGTATTGGGAATTGTACTGATAGTAATAACATTAAGGACTGTACTATTTCTAGTGTTAATTCAAATAATGTGAATAATATCAATTATGGTATTAACTCTGGTGGCAAATTAACTGCTCTAATTAATAAATACAAAAAGGTTTTTGCCAACAATAAATATGATGTAGGCTCAATTAATTTAGAACCTCAACGAGTTATTCTAAACTCGGAACTGCCAATTGCTTGTCGCCCATATAGAGCCTCGCCTAAGGATAATGCAGAAATCAAAAAACAAATTGACGAACTTTTGAAGGCAGACATTATCAAACCTTCTTACAGCCCTTATGCTGCTCCTGTAACATTAGCTTACAAACGAGATGAAAACTCCAAAACTCGTTTATGCATCGATTATCGAAAACTAAATGAAATTACTAAAACAGATTCCGAACCCATTCCTCGTATCGATGCTGTATTGGATCAATTGTCCCATGCAAAAATATTTTCAACACTAGATTTAGCCTCTGGATACTGGCACATCAAAATTAAGGATCAAGACACAGAAAAACTTGCATTTACCTCAAATTTTGGTTTGTACGAATGGAAAAGATTACCTTTTGGATGGAAAAACGCCCCTGCAATATTTCAACGTGCTATAAGGCAAATTCTAAATAAGCATCAAATTAAATTTGCCCTAAATTATTTTGATGACATAATTGTATTTTCCCAAAATTATGAAGAACACCTGAAACATTTAAAAATCATCTTTGAGATATGTGAGAAAGAGAACGTGAAACTCAAACTTTCAAAATGCAACTTTGCAAAAACGAAAATAAATTTCTTGGGATATGAAATTGAGAACAGTACTTACAAACCAAGTAATATTAACGTTGAAACTATCAAAAAACTTCAACCACCCAGAAACACCAAAGAGTTGCAAAGATTTCTTGGAAGTGTTAATGTCTATAACAAATTCATTCCAGATTATGCGAAAATTCGAGCCCCTTTGAATAACCTTCTTAAAAAAGATGTAAAATATCAATGGTCAGAAGAATGTCAGGCCTCATTTAAGAAACTCAAAGATATCTTAATCTCTAAGCCTGTGTTAAGTTTATTTAACCCGAATTATCCCTGCCATTTATACACCGATGCCTCAGGAGAAGCAATTTCAGGAATTTTAAAACAGGAACATCCAGATGGTTCCTTACACCCAGTTTCCTTTTACTCTAGAAAATTACGACCTTACGAGAAAAATTACGCGATAACAGAACTTGAATGTTTGGCTATAATAGATTCCGTCGAAAAATTTTACTGCTATCTTCATGGAAATCACTTTACTATTTATACCGATCATGCTGCCCTGGTTTGGCTCAAAAATATTAAACACCCAACCGGTAGGCTTTTTAGATGGTCATTGAAATTGTCTATGTACAATTTTACAATTAAATACAAAAAGGGATCTACTAATGTAGAAGCTGACATGTTAACTAGAAACCCCATAAATCATCACGTGCTGCCAAGAGCACAATTATTAACTCATTCTGAGCTCAAAGAAAGTCAAGAAAATGATAATGTTTGTAATCGCAAATACAAAAAATTGGATAATCTTTGGACAATTAGAAAACAAGGTTTGAATAAAGTTGTTGTCCCATTTTCACTTCGTTCAAAATTGTTAGAGAAAGCACATATTGAGTATGGGCACCTAGGAGTGTCATCAATGTTAAATTTATTATCGCCACAATATTATTGGCCTGGTATAGTAAATGATGTTAGAAATTATGTCCGACACTGTGAAGTTTGTCAATTGAATAAAAGGAAAAAGCAAAAGAAATATGGCTTGTTAAAATCCCTTCCCACAAGTCATGAGCCTTTCGAATTAATTTCCGTGGATACAGTTGGCGGATTAAGCTATTATGGCTCTCCAAAAAAGTACCTACATATTTTAATAGATCATGCAACAAGATATATTTGGACATTCCCTTCAAAAAGTGTGACATCAGATGCTTATATTAACTGTCTTAAACAGGTATTCCAAATTCAAGTTCCAAAGAAAATTCTAAGTGACAGACATGCAGCCTTCACGTCACCCAAATTCAAGCATTTCTTGCAAAAATATAACGTCACTCAATTACTAACTTCTGCACACAGACCTCAAACTAATGGTAAAGTTGAGCGCGTCAACCAAACCCTCATAACTAGGTTGAAATGTAAAATTAATGCTCAAACAAATAGTACTCCTTGGACCCAATTACTTAAACAAGTCACGGAAGAATACAACAACACTCCTCATTCGATTACTACATTCCCACCTACTTATTTAATGTATGGAAAACTTCCTTATGAACCTATAGTTGAACCAAATTTGTATCCGCCCATTGAAGAGGCCCGAAAAATTGCCGAAGAAAAAACTAAGAAATTCCATGAGATTTCAAAAAAGAGATATGACACCCGTTTTACTAAAAGTGATTTTAACATTGGAGACTCTGTAATGTATGAAGAATTTGTTTATCCCAATAGTCGAAAATTAAATCCAACTTTCACAGGACCATACGTTATCCTGAAGAAACTTTCTGACGTAAATTATGAAATAAATAGGCCTAACCCTCTCCACAAAAAGGATTCTGAAGTAGTGCATTCGACTAGATTACGTCATTTTTACCCAGCATCTGATTATCAAATTTCTCCTCTTCCAGTTAGAAAAAGTAAAATTCCCATTCGAGTTGCTAATAACACCAAAGTGTCTGTTTCGAAAATACCAGTTCTTAAGGGAAATCAGAGTACCCTCGCTTCACATCTTCGCGTAAAACCAAGTAGCCCTAGTTCTCGTTCAAAGAGAATATAATGCGCATGGAATTTACGACTTTCGGACAAAGAGGGAGAATTTTCTCCCCCCAAAGCTTCGCTTTTCATTCTTTCTTCATCCCAACTGGTTGTGACCCCCGTCGAAAGCCTTCCTTATCTCTTCCCATCTCCAATTCAATACAAACCCGTCGTCCAATTATTTTTCCTGTTTGTGCATTGTCGCTACTGACAAGGCTCTGAAAAAGTTTTGCCTTTAATTATTTACTTTTGTTTCAAACGGTTTTAAAATTCAAACATTAGATGTGAAGTAATTACAAACATCATATAAATGAAACTTACATGATGCATGAAATGTGTTCAATGAAGAATTAGCAATGTGTCGAATAATGTAAATAATTTATTTTTATATTGAATAATGTTTATTATGCATTGCAATTTATTTGAATAACCGTCATTGTTCATTGAATTATTTTATTGTGTTAGTATGGGATGAACCGACTAAAGTATCTATTTCTCTTTTGTATTACTTGTAACATGTCCTAATCTTTCTACCTAATAATATAGAAAGTTTTTAGGGTAGTTCTTTAAATTTTTATCGTACGAGGACACTGATGAAAAATACTTTTCCTCAACATTCCAGTCTCTCATTACGTATTTTTATTTTTGTACTGTTTGATAATGAAATGATTGTACTGATAAGGATTTTATACTGATGAATGAACGAAATTTCACACACATATTGATCACAAAATACATTGATTTTGAAGTTAACGAATGATTAAACAAAACTTCATTATACAACACGGCACACACATTTTCAACGTTTCAGGACACTTGACGTGAATTAGTAGCTTACAATGAGCAGTTACTCATTTAGAATATACGGAGCTCATTTCTAGCCTACTTACAGTAACGCTCTCGTAGATACAGACACCACTGACATGTCGGTACTGCTACAGAGAAGTCGTCTCCATTGCACATCTAAGTTCCTGAGTTATTTTTTTTTATTTTCCTTTTCACAGATTTTGTTGCGTCAAATTAATGAATAAGATTGTTTAGTGATGTGATTATAATGTCGTATATGGTTCATCACCAAAACTTACAATACTGTATATTTTTTCAGTCACCATGCATAGGAAATTTTGATAAAATACATGAAAAATGTTTGAATATTTTGGGAATTGTCACTAAGTAGAGGACATATGGAAGCTTTTATGAAGGTGTAAGGATAAATTTTGAAGTCCTTATGCTAGATGTTTTTTACTTTCATTAATCATCTACTAGTTGATATTTGTAAATTAATATTGTATTATTTGTGTATCAAGTGTTTATGTATCATATTTGTTTTGAAATGTCATTTTGTATCTTTGTTATATTGTATGTTTTGTACTGTTGATAATTTAGTGAAAGCCTTTCTGGAACGGTAAGACTTTCCCTTCTAAATGGGGGGGATATGAAACGATACCTAAAAATAACCCCCTAAGTACAATTTTCACTACAGATCACCCCTTAGCGGTTCCCTTTTATCCCAGTCTTTGTCTCCCTATCTAAGTGGTCAATATCTTGCCTTTCACTTTTGAACTCAAGCCGTCTCGTTAACTGGACCTCCCACGGACCTCGTGACTCCCTTTCACCTTTGAACTCAAGCCGCCTCGTTAGCTTAGACCTCCCAAGGACTCTCCTGCTTTCAAATCGCATATGTAAGATCACATTCCCCCTTCGTAAAACCACCGACTTCTACCAATGAAATTTCGTGTTAAATCCCCTGGTCCAATAATATTTTTCTTAATCCTAATCCCTCTAGCGAGATCTTTGTAAACTATTTATTTTTTCACGAGTCTCTTGGGCTAAGGAGCCCTCAGAGCCGTTCCAAACTCCAAACCCTCAACAACCTCATGATGTAATTACTTGTCTACTGAAATAATAAAGAATTGTTGTGGAATCTGCATTACACTCAATATCAATGGATCATTCTCTCCGGTTGCCTTACACCACTCTTGCCACTCTCGTCACGACTGCAGGCTTATAAGATCTGTTATTATGACATATATATATATATATATATATATATATATATATATATATATATATATATATATATATATATATATATATATATACAGTTGATTTTGAACGTGTGGATCTTCATTGACTGTGGCTATCTATACCTTGGTGCCAAATTCGCGCGCACTACGACCAAATGGGGGAGGTTGAAGGAGGACGTATCATCGCCCTGAAAGAGGGTGGGTGATCCAATCGCCGTATCCCTCAAAAGTGTCAAAATCAAAGAGAGTATTCAACATCTTAGGTATGCTGTAAAACTCATTTTACAGAGTCCAGGGTTGAGCATTAACATATAAGAGCTATTTTATATAATTGTATGAAAGGAATACCTTTCTATATATATGCTACATTTTTCTTAATTTTTCACATACCATTTGTTCACATAATCGTTAGAATACACCTTTGTTCATCGTAGAAATCGTATCTACTCTTATTACCTGTTACGATCATAGATAAATGTTCGTCTTTGTATTTCAGCAAATTTTCAGCCAAATTGAGTTTTGCTCCTTGAAACCATTGGGAGGATTCATAAATAGGAATGCTCAGGTCTATCACCTGAAATATATTCAGTCATTCAAGTTCCACAAAAGTAAACTAAGTCCCTACAAACATCAGAAAGTTTCTAACATTTTCTCTTATTATACCGTTAAGAAAGATCATAATACACATATGTTCAAAAATTAAGGATAATACTGATTTCACATCAAGCAAGGTTACCTGATCTCAATCCAATAGGACATGCTTGGTATGCTTTCCGACATTGCATTGCAGCCTGCAATACCAAGAACTGCACCAGACATTGGTTTTCTCAAATGGGACTCTGCTGCACGAACTCTTGGACAGCCTTGTGGAAAGTATGTTGCGAGGCCTGTATTAGGGTTCGTGGCCAGCATATTCTTTATTAAGTTCATCTTTTAACAGAGCAAACAAATGTTTTCCCACAAAAACCAAACCCTACAATGTGTTCACCTAAGCATTTTTTTTTTCTTTTCTTTAGTTCCCAGTAGTATCAAGAGGGCTGTGAGTGTTCTTATTTTATTTCACATAGCCTATGGAATATCCATTTGTCATTTAAGGTACGTATGTACAGGTACTGGGGCACGGGATTCATCTTCGATTGCATTATACTTAATTTTTGGATAGGTAGTAACAAAAGTAAACTTACAACCAGAGTATTAAAGAACTGAATACACTTCTGAATCTATCGAAACAGAAGAAAAAAGCATGAGAATCTTAAGTAGATAAACTTTCCACTTAATGGAAATGCCATACCTTTTCAAATCTGGAAGAGCTGATAACTCCAATGAAATCCCATATTTCAGCCCAAAAGTCTTCAAGATTATCAATGGACCATTTGTGAAGATCCCAGAACTCATCTAAAGACGAATATTAATACCTGATTATTATTTTTAAAACTGATGCAAGGCTTGATATCACTACTATAATTTACGTCTAATGACTACAAATTAAAAACTATGGATTCGTATGCATATCGTATTATTTTGTATACAAGAAATTTGTTTCTTATAGCGTGCATCGTTCATACCTTTTAGTATTTTTGCAAACGCTTATATTGTTCACGTGATGAAAGTAGTACGTATAGGAATATAATGTTAGTAATCTATCGTCGGATCACAAGTGAAACACACTGTCAAAATTCTCAAGATGAGATTTTTAGTTCTTCTAGCCCCAGGTGTTTACACGCATAATTCCACCTTGTAACCTGAAGTTTTTCCTGCATGACTTCTAGCCCAGTTTTAACCTTCTTAGACAATATAATCTATCCTAGGGTTCTACCAACCAAAAGATGTGATTATTTAGTAATTATGTGTGTTGAGTAAAAGGAAATACTACATTACTCAGAAATCTCCTGATGCTCTAAGAGCAGGACCAGAATGTACTGATTTTTAGACTGGTGAAGTATGCCTGTCCACTGCCATTTATTCTTTGTATGAACGTCAGATTCCTTGAGAAACACGCTTAATGAGTTTAGCTACTGAGTATCATTTTTCCCTAACGTTTTCTAAGAACTGTTTTTTGATTTATAGCGTGTTATACTTGTAACCAAGAGATATAATAATAATAATCTTAATCGTGATTCCTGAATTTTTGTTTAGAAAAAATTATTTCAAACATTAATACTCGTATATAAAGGTAGGTAGTTAATTAACGTTGCACTGGACGGTGACAATACGGATCAATCCCGAAGGGAAAGACCAAGGAGAACTCGTAATTTTGGACTAAGGACAGCTGACGAGGTCAACATCTGAGCTAATAATCGTACAAATTAGCGTTATTTAATTAGTGAAATAAAAAAGTGAATATAAAAGATTAGATATAATATATGAAATAGATGTAAGAGTGAGTTAAATGTTTATGAAAGAGAATATTCTTTTAGAACTGATATATGTTTTAACAGTAATACGCAAACTTTCGTTTTCCTCTATAAATTTCCATAAATTACGATTTATTCTGAAAACGTCATTATTTCAGCATGCTGAATCAATTCGGTTCAAGACGATAAACACAATTCATTAACTTACTGAATTTTGCTCCGTATTTTTCTTCAATAATTTTCTTGAATTTCTCTAGCTGTTTTCCACTATCTTTAGTTGGTCTCCGTAACACAGGAACATCAAACTTTCTGTGATCCATAATACCTAGAAAGGCTTAATCAGATATAAAAATAACTTATCTTATGTTGTTGCCTTAAGAAAAACGAGTAGAATCCGAAAAGGTACAACACTAGATCAGGTAGGTAGGTAGTTAAATCAATGGCGCACTGGAACAACGCTAAGGGCTACTGGCGACGTTCTAGTATCAATCTCGAAGGGAAAATTTCGAGGACAACACCTCGTCATTTGCACCACGGTCAGATGACGAGGCAACATTTGAGCTGGAACACCACGCTAAAGTGATGACATTTTAGGCCAAGACAAATTTTACTTGTACAAGTCCCCATGTACACAATGGCCTTTAGTTGGATAGAGTTACAAACTCGTGACTCCGGTTGCTAATCCTCTACACTTCCAACTGGGCTACCACGGTCCCACACGATACCAGGATTTCCATAGAGATCCTTCGTTGCCAGACCGATGCATGTCGCAAAATGACTTACGAAGGCGTATCCAGGGTTACATTTTAGGCAAGTTGAAAATGCCTCATGACCCTGAACGAAAATCGGATGTGCGAAACCCATAAGTCTAGAAAGGGAGGTCTGATTTTTTCTATCACTCTTATATTTGAGCAAGACACCAGGGTGATCTACATGGTATCAGATATCAGTTATTGAGATTATCTAAACATTATTATTTGAGATATTTTTTATGAATGGCGAATTCTCTCTATAAGTTTATTTTATAAAAATATATAAGTTTATTTATAAAAATATATAGGTTTATTTAATAAAAATATATAGGTTTATTTTATAAAAATATATAGGTTTATTTAATAAAAATATATAGGTTTATTTTATAAAAATATGGATTAAGCAATGAATCATTTAAGAAAACTCTAGCAAATAATCTCCAGTTGCAATAAATAAAATTATCTTACTGTAATTCTAAAAGTGCAACAGTTTGAAAAGAACATATTTTTACTAACCTCGATTCTTCTAACGAATACTTGATTTATAAAATAGAAATTCTGAGTTTTATACTTCGAATTATATCTTGAAATGATAACAGGATTTTACATAACGATAAACACAGTAAATATGCAGAACAAATAAGTAATGAAAATTTTGTCAACAGGATATTTGTAGAAAAGCTAGGTAGGTAAATTCTATATCTCAAGCACGAAAGATAACATCGCGATCCTGTTTTATCATCTACAAAATTATCTATAGAAGGTCATTGTTGCTTGCAAGATATTCCTTTATAAATTCCAAATTCCAATATTGCTTCAAAAATCTTTTCGAATATGCCAGTCCTTAGTATTTGGTTAAAATTTTTGATTCAGTTTAATGAAATCAATGAACTTTCATAACCTTCCATACAAATATCGTTCCACACATTTTAATTCCCTTTTAACCCTCCACACGCATAATTCTACCATGCAACTTGCAGTAAGTTTTTACTTTCTTGACCAGTGGAATCTTTACAAAGAATTATATTCTAAGGAAAGGAGCAAAATACAATAATTCCAAAGGATTCTATTTAAGGAAAGGATCAATAGAATCTTTCTAAAGATTGAAATAATATATGGTTTTATATAAAGAATAAATTTCTCTAATAGATATATAATAGTTCTTTGGTAAATACCAATCAGATAAAACACCAAACGTTCCCCAAACGACAATAAATTACATTTTAAGGTAATCCCGATATGTATCATGTTATAGCATTTGGACAACAGAAGTAAAATCTTTGTAAACCGTCTGGTTTGTTATTACGCTTAAAATCCCTCTTATATAAACTATTATTTTGTCTAAATTAATTTTTGTAGTGATGCCTCCCAAGTTCACAAATCTAATAATATTGTGCTAGTAGTAGATAAATAGTTAATACTACGATAAAGCATAATGCTAAGATTATATAATATTTACTTCGATTATGTATAATATTAAAAAATAACTTTGAATAGATTTGTTTACCAGAATTATAGGATTTCCATCGTTTTCTTATTTTAAGACTTCTACAAAAACGAATTATTCCTAAAACTTCTTTAATGAATTTTTAGCGACCAACTTAAAGTTTAAAATTATGTTATTGAACATAATCATATAAGAAATTTCAGATCAATGTCCTTCATAAAATTCAATATTAAACAGAGCTTATTTCATTTTTCTTAATCTTCCAAGTGATTCCGACGAGATATCTCTTCCATCAAGATTTGGTCAGTTTTGATTAAAGACTAGATACCTCGTCAGGACAACCACCAAGAGGGTTAAACACATTAATCAAAATATTTAATGAGAATCGGGAGCAAATATTCCATGTGGTTTTAAAAAATGAATTTCATTATCACTCTTTTAAAGATATGAAACATTTATCTCAATTTGTAGTATTTATAAAATTAATGGCACGAAAGTCAACATTAAAATTCTCATTTTCCCGATTTTTTCTAGATTTTGAGGCCATAGAACCCCAAATCTAATTTAATTAACATTTTCCTTAAAAATTTAATTACTATTTTTGACACTTTATGAAAACTGAAAGAGAATTGCAGCCTCTCCGTCATATTAGTTTTTGAACAGGAATATCATTCATGAAATTGTTTAAACTTGTTTCGCACGTTCTGCGGAATAGCGAAATCAATGTTAGTTGGACATACAAATACCTTAGATAAACAGATTAAACCTTGGCAAAACTGATAGTAAAATTGTAAAACTGTAAACTATGACTAATAAATAGTAAAAACCTTTCAAATGAACAAACCTGTCATCGCTCAAAACGAGAACTTTCTCATCAGTTTGATTTCAAACAAGCGTAAATGGTCCAATCTCTGAGGTCTATTTATTCTTCAGCTGAATGTTAGAGAAATCTATTTTTACTTAATCCAATACGCAAGTGAATGACACTTGTGCTCAGCGCTTTAACACGAGGTCTGGAAAATCCTAATTAAAAAAAGTGAATTATGGCAACACTATTCCTAGAATAATATATTTAAACTCGTATTTTCCTTTTTATTTTTTGACTTTGTCCTGATTATAGTGCATGTTTTGTTCCACTGAAATATCCATTGACTATTTTCACAGGTTTTTAATCTTTATTAGTCATATTTTTAAGTTTTACATTTTTAATTCAAATACCGTGGCAACATTCCATCTCGTTTGGAACTTACTAGATGGTTTTTAGGAGTTAGAAATATATTAAAATTCGATATATATCAATAGTCACTTTTACTACCGGATACTTAACCAAAAACCTGCTGTTTTGTAAAATTAACAATAATGCAAAAATTCAGGATTTCGTAGACTAAAATAAATCAATAATTTGTGATTTCGCAGTTCATCAAAACAAGGTACGAGACTTGTCTGTCTGACTTCTCCCATTACAAATTATCTCAGAAATTGATATTTTCACAAAGTTACTGTAGTGAGTTGGAATATTTTACAAATTAAGTTTGATTGGTTTCGGGTTTTATGGCGCAAGGGTCATATTTGTCCAGCTACGCCAAACACTAGACAACGTCGTGAAAGGGGGAAAAGAAGGATTGGGGAATAGAAAAGTGGTATGAAAGCATAAAAAGGTTGCTTGGGTATCCCGGGAGCACGACTCCCGAGTTTACCAAACACAGGGAAAAAAAGACCACTAGAGTATCGGTCCTTGAAGTCCATACACACCTTAAGGAAGTATGTCCATGAGGGCCACAAATTAAGGACTGACTGTACTTTGTACAAGTTACTTTTAAGTGAACTGTTTGATATAAAGTGATTAACTGTACTTAAAAATGTAAAAATAAAGGCGAATATATTAAATTAAGAAATCAGACAGGAAATTAAATGTTTGGTTTATTTTTACGTGCACGTCGTTTAAGAATAGAGTAGATATAATTATCTTAACGACAGATTGTAGCTGAATTTTTTTACTAGATATTAGCTCGACTCAAAGATAAGATAGAAAACTTTGTTTAGTGAAACATTACAAGAGAGAAAGGTCATTAGACATTTAGCTCTTACCTTCGATAACGTACACACAACTGCAAATGTAAGTTCCCTTTTTACAAAAAGCTATTTATTTTTTCATATATTTGGATTTTTGAGATTTAATCGACTAAAATTTGATGCCAAATTACTCACATTTTAGCTGTATTAGTTTTTTAAATGAAATTACTTTCTGTAATATCTTTAAATGGTTTTACAAGAAACTATTTCTTAAATATTTGTTAATGCAATAATGGCTCCAAAACTACTTAATTTCTTTCATCTTTTTCGATTATATGTTATGTTACCGTTTTGCATTATTTTACGTTTCCATTTTCGCTTATCTTCAAAAGGTTTTGTTTTGAGTTTTGGGGGAGGGTAACTAGTGTTTATTTCTTAGTTTAAGCCTCAGACAAGTACAGAAAAAAATAAAAGTGTTTCCCTTTTTAAAGTTATTCCCACTTTACTTCCCCTTGATAAATTAAACAGGCTCATCTCATTTGCGTAACTCTGTATTTGTGTTTCTTCTAAAACACTTATAGAGAGCCTCGGTAGCCGGGTTGCTGGAGTAGGGGATTGGCAACCGGAGGGTTGGGAGTACGATACTCTATCCTATTAAAAATGTCGTGTGCGTGAGGACTGGTGCATGTTAAATTTGTAGTGGCTTCAAATTTCCTCACATTGGCGTAGCGTGGAAGTGTGGAGAATGGGGTGCCAGATTAGGTGTTGTCCTCATCATCTGACAATGGTTCAAAATTACATGGTGTTGTCCTCGAAATGAAATGAAAAGGGCATAAAGAAAAAGTTACCTATATAAAAAAGGAAATATGCAAATATACTCATTTATGGTACGATTAAGGTGTCAAATTTCCAGTCGGTGATTATTTTAGAACCATCGTAATTACGTGTAAAAAAACGCTCCTTTATATTGCATCAATGTACGAGATATTATAAGGTACAAATTTAGTGAGATTGAATTCAAGCACTATTCAAGAACTATGTTCCTATTTTCAAGAACTAAGAGAGGGATATTCAATGTCAACAAACAAATGAGACGGACAACGAAGTTCTTACTTCTGATGTCCAAATGCTCTCGCATGATACATATCGGGTCACCTTAAAATGTAGTTAATCGCCATTTTGATGGCTAATCTAATTGGTGTTGACCTCCTATCAATTAATATACATTCGGAATTTATTCTTGATAATTTTAATGGTGAAGTCCTAAAAATGGTATTCGAAAATAAAGCCTACTGATGTCAAGTTCAGAATACGGGAAACACATATATCGGCTGTAACACCACTGCCACCTATATTTAGCTTGACTGAAAGTGCCTCTAATAAAAACAGTAACCAAGGAATGAAACCATAAGCATCTATATCCCTCAACACATTCCATTCATCACATTTGGGCTAGTGCTTCTTGGTAATCAAGCAGTCTGAAATTATGCGATCTGCTTTTTGTCTTCACAGAGACCACACTCTGCTTATGAAAAATATTATGGCGCAGTTGTGTTCTCTTTCCACGTTGCGAGTCAGATTGCAAATCGCAGATGAAATAGTGAAAAGGCCTAATAGGCTTTCAACTCATTTGATTCTGTCTTCTACTTCAATCGGATATTACTAAGCATGTTAGAACGAGCTCCAATATGAGACGAATTTTCCAGTCATAATTACAAGTTACGTTTATGTTTAGCAATGATTGAGGGTGCCTGTTTTGGGTGGTTTTGACTACTTTCAACTGCAATTCAAATTGGGTTTACCACGAAGGTATTAAGCAAGATGCATTAATGAATACATTCTTGTTTTTTCCTTTCCTGTATTAGAATGACTTATATCACAATCATGACATAATTAATTTATTTGAGGACGAATGACTTGCTGGACATGATCTAGCAGATCTTGATCTTGAGCAGTTAGCTAGACCAAGAGGAATATGTAGGTAGGTAGTTAAATTAACGTCGCACTGGAGCAACACGCTGGGCTATTCACGACGGTAAGGGATAAATACCTATGTGAAAAGTCCGAAGACAACACCCCGTAATTTTGAACCACGGTCAGGTGAAGGCAACAACTGAGCAGACATCCCACTCTCCAAATTTTCACCCCACTGCAACGTGAGGACATTTGAGACCAAGATAAATTTAACGAGCCCCAGCCCTCACGTATACGACGGTCTTTGGTTGGATCGAGTTTTCGGTTGCTAATCCATTATTTTCCAACTGTGCTACCGTGGTCCCCAGGAGGAATAAGCAAGAATAATGTATCCCTAATGAATAAGGAATATAGTAGATTAGCGGTGGTTTATGAAAACAGACGGTAACAAGGGAATCGAAAAAAGTTTCACTATGTAAATTTAGAAAGAAGAAATTCAAGAACTTTTGAAGGATGATTTTCCATCTTCGAGTACTTTTAACAACCGGGAAAATCCAAAATTTTCCCCCGGGACTTTAAAAGGTTTTAAGCACTTGCATGAAACGCACATGTTGAAATTTCTTTTGAATTATGCAATCAACTCCATTTTGTACGCAGATAACAGAAATAGAACGATGACTGATATGATGTAACGGTCATAAGCCAAGTAGCCAACAGATAAGAATATCACAACAGAGCTGAATGCGTGCAGTAAAAACGTAGCAATTTCATAAATGAGAATGTTTTCTCATCTCTAAATTATGTGTTAAAAATTGATATACGCCAACAATAATTGAAGTTCTTCTAGTGGTTCGTGATTGTCTCTTTAAAAGAAATTTAAGCATGACTCATTTATGTTTGTTTATTAAATTAATGGAAAAGAAATTTAATTTTAATTTAGTTTTTCATTAGTTTGGTAATCAAACATAAATGTAATTCATTCATCACCATCTTGAAACTACATTGACTATTACATAGCAAAGATGGTAATTGATTTTCAGTTTTACACATTGATTAATTTTATACTCGCATAAACTTAACTCCAGCATGAATTGTTGGCGTGTTGTGGAAGTTTGGAGAGTTGGTACCAGCTCAGGTCTTTCCCTTCGGGATTGATCCCGGACCGTCGCCAATAGCCCATTGCGTTGCTCCAGTGCTACATTAATTAACTATGCACCTATCCATCCATAATTTTCACTTTTCAATTACAGTATAATTTTATTTCATGATTCCGAAGCTCATAGCTCTGATTTCATGGTGTTTTCTGCGCATGAGAAATGCAATGGTCATAAAATAAGAATTAGATTAACTAGAAACAATAGACTGAATTGCACAATATCTTGTCCAATATCCTCTGTAAAAGTTCCCTCGGGTATAGAAAAATAAAATATACTCAATGTATCCTAGTATCTTTTCAATCAAAAGACTAAGGGGACTGATTTTGTTCTTTATTTTCTTGCACAATTGATGCAAAATCTAAGAGAACGTATTATTTATGAAGATTTTAAATCTTAAAATACACTTAATGGAAATCAAAGTCAAATAATAACGAATTAAAAAATTATTACAGATTCATTATGAGCACTAGAAATTTTGAGAGCTTGCCAATAATGCATTACCCAGACGAGAAATCAGGGTCGGTACTGAAGAAATTAATGAAATCTATAGAAGATAAATACAAGATCGAATTTGGTAAGTTGTCTCATTTTTTTAAAGTCAAATTCACTATTTAAAACGTTATTGGATAGATGAATTTTCATTTTGAGGTTTCCATGGAATTATAATGAATACAGTGCTATTAAATATGTCAAACTATGTATTGGTTCTTTTATTAGATCTTTATAACTGCATATTAGAAATCATAGATCAGGCTACATGCGTGAGCAATTTGACTCCCTGAATGTTTAGAGCATCACACTCACTTGTTTGTTTAAAAACTAGACTGAACTCGATTGAATGCCAACTCTACAAAGAGTTTGCTATAAAACTTTTCTCCTATTGAATTATGTGTGTTTGCATTGTGATGTCCTCGTCCATCTCTACTATTATAAAAGGAAGTGTTTGTGTGTCTGAGTGTGTGCGGTGTCCAGACGAATCTATAGGACTTACAGCCATGAAATTTGGCACACAGGTAGTCCTAAAGGTGACTGAATGTCAATCGAAGCCCGAATTTTAAAATTCAATCTAGAAAATGTTTTAATTAATATTGTGTGCTGCTCGTGTTGCCTCCTCCTCCACTATGACGTATCTGCGCAGACAGATCTGACATACTTATCGCGCATGCTATCTCTACATTAAAAAACACCCCGCTTCGCATTGGAATGATGGTGTAGTGGGTAATGAGACGTATCGAACTTGAGGTAAATGCTGTGGAGGGAGACTTCATGAGTTCGAACCCGACGGATGGTTTTTATTTTTCGCCTCTACATTTTTAAAAATAGTAAATATACTGTAAACCCTCCAATTTTTTCTGTACTTACTTTTACTTTATCCTTTTATTTTTTGAATTCAATACAATTATTTTTAAAAATTTAATTGATTTTATGCAGCTTTTTCAATTCTGGCTGGTCTGGCTTGCTATGCACGGAGAGCATGACCACGAAGCGGCCTTAACCTCCGCAGAATAAGATCAGTGAGTAGCTTAATTCGAAGATTAATGTGCCCAGAATTTAAGAAATAATATTTAAGAGTAAATTAGTTAGAGACTGAATATAATTAAAGTTAAGATGTAGAATATATAAAATAAAAATAAAAATAGTAGGAGAGATATCCGATCACGGGAGCTGAAACTCTGGTTTCTCTGCATTGTCAGTGTTTTGTCCTTTTTCGTACCACCAATGAAAAGCAAACCACTGAAGCTCCACCCCCCTACATGTTCTACGCCAAGTTCATACCATCAAGAAATTTTCTGCAACTCAGTTAATAAATTACATAAAATGAAGTAATAGCGTTTATTACTGTTTACTTTGGTTTTGATTTTTTTAAATAGCATCTCCGTTGTATCTGCACATGCTTACGATTTTTCGGTTTCTGTATATACTAGTCCCGAGTAATGCCTTATTTTGTGATAATTTTCTTTAAAGCTTGCGACATTTTCCGTGAGTGAGTTTCTGTAGTGCATAAGATACTTATCTTTTAATTACATTGAGATTCTGAGTTGAAGATGCTCAAGAGTTCCCTAAATAGCAAACTGACATCGTTAATGCTCATTCAATGGGCTGTTAAGGTTTTCGTTTAGGCAAGATTGGGCGAAAGCATAGGACTTATGAAATTGTATTCGAAGTTTTGGGGGCAGAAGTAGAGGAATGAGATTTAGTTATCTGTGTATAGAAATATCTTTATTGCCTGGTTTACTTGGGTGTGATTTTCAAATAGTGAATGGGGTCTTTGGATTAGATTTATTACGGAATTTTTCACAAACCCTCCAGGATAATGCATGGCCGATTTCGTTACAATTAATGTATTTTGGTTTTTCCTGTCCGGACGTAAGACATCGTGTAGGGCGGTGATCATCTCCACATATAAAACATCTAGTCTTCATGAGACGTTGCAATCGAAGTTTTGGGTGAGTCTCTTACTGTTTTGGATCTATGAGATTGACTACAAAAATCGGAAGTTTTTGCCACAAACTGTTTTACACTGCTGGCCACCCAAATTGCAACACCAAGAAAGACAAGAGATATCACAACAAAATTTATTTTGTAGATAACATGTTGACCAAGTATCAAATGATTAAATTTATAGACTTCTGTGAAGTGTGGTTCCTGCCAAAATCAGTAGCCAGAGTAGCCGCCATTGTTGGAGATCACCGCTGTCACACGCCTCGGCATTGATTCAAAGAGACTTTGGATATGTTCTTGGGGTACAGCAGACCAAGCAGCTTCCACACGTTGCCAAAGTTGATCTGGTGTGGCAGCTGGGGATGTATTCTGGCTCAATCGTTGAGCAACCATGGACCACATGTTTTCTATCGGCGAAAGATCCGGAGAGCGAGCTGGCCAGGGAAGCAATTCAATCTGGCGATTGACGAAGAACCCCTGGACAATGCGTGCCACGTGTGGTCGCGCATTATCCTGTTGAAATATGGCTGTGGGCAAGCCCTGAAGGTAAGGAAGGACAACTGTCTCCAACACCTCGGAGATGTAGCGCTGGCTGTTTAAAGTACCGGCAATGCGTACTAGAGGAGTGAGAGAGTGATATCCAATACCGCCCCATACCATAATACCCGGTGCAGGACCAGTGTGGCGGTGCATAACGCAGCTGTTCAGCATCCTCTCTCCACGGTGTCTCCAGACTCGAATCCGACCATCGTGGTGTTGCAGAAAGAAGCGTGACTCCAGTAAAGACAATTTCATTCCATTCTGCCGTCCACATCCCTCTTTCATCGCACCATTGGCGGCGGAAACGTCTGTGGTTCTGCGTCAAGGGTAGACGAAGCAATGGACGTCTTGCGGACAGACCACTCTGCTGTAAACGGCGTCGAATGGTACGCGCAGACACTGGATGATGCGGTACAGACTGAATGTGCTGTGCTATGGTTCGTGATGTGGCTGAGCGATCCGTCACTGCCATACGCACAATATGCCTGTCATCACGTGAAGTGGTGCACTGAGGTGGATGCGATCGAACACGTCGGTCCGTCGTACCCTCCTGCATCCAACGATCACATATCCGCATTACAGTTGTTTGGTTTCGTCCAACACGACTAACGATTTCCCTGAAAGATAATCCACAATCTCGGTAGGCCACTATCCTTCCTCTGTCGAACTCGGATACTTGATCAAAAGATGATCGCTGTTTTCTACGAGGCATAATTGATCGTTTTTTTGAAAAAACCACAAGAAAAACACAATTGCCGTACTTGAAATCGTCGAAATCTCCAAGCCTTAAATAGCGCTTTGAAGTGGCGCCACAGGCGCGCGTGATGTGCGTCTGCTCTGAAATTCTAATCATTTGCATATCTCACCTCCGCTAATGCATGTTGTAAATTTCATATTATTTGCATGCTTCCTTCAGGGTGTTGCATTTACGGTGGCCAGCAGTGTAGAATACAACCATCTCTTTTGTGAAAGGTAGGAACGTTTTTAAGCTCACCATAGAGGACATATAAAATTAGAGTTAATTTATGGTAACCATTTTATGTGCCCAAGAACATGTAACCAAAACTAATAGTAACGTGACCGTTAGATTATACTTTCATCTGCAGGGGGAAACATACATTTGTCAACTGATTTGTCCACGAGACGGGAGAAGATACCCGTCCATTAATTCATCATCTGATTGGTCAGCGCGCCTTAGTAGACTTCGATGATTTCGCCATTTTTGTCACCACTCTAGAAAAATGTGCATTCACACATCCACCCTGTCATAAGGTGTTATATTTCCAAATGAGGTGATAAGATATCAAATCGGTCAACCAAGTCAATATTTCAACAAGCAGTCACATGACTACTAGTTGATATGTTGTTTACACTTTTTGAAGCCCCTCTTAATAGTAATGCTACCCAGTTTACTTATGTTTTACGTCTATGAAGTTCACCACGTGGTGAAATTTTATTCGTTGGTTGATTATTCGGGTTTTATGGTGGAAAGTTTAGTGCAGGACAAAGTGCGTCAAACGCCAGATGAAAAAGTAGAAATTCAATATAAAAGCATATCACAATGTAACGTGATTATTATTTTTGTTACGTGGGTGTCAAAATTTAACTAGTGGTCACATGGAGGTGGTATTCGATCCAGTAATTCCACAAAACAATTAGAAGAAGAAAAAGAATTTTGAAATATTAATATGCTTTCCGTCGTAGGATTTAATTTTCGAACTCCGTGTTGCAGATTGTTTTTTAATGGATGTCGTAGTTATTGTGTGGCATCTCTATAAACACGTGTTGGATATCTTATAAAGAGAATTCAAGATTTATTTGTAAATTTCGCAAAAAACCGTAAGATCATACCATACAACAGTACAATTTAGCAAAAATCCGTACATTGTAAGAGCAAACCATACTAGTTGGCTGGTATGAAAAAAACATGACTTGCTTCTGTTAGTTAAGAAGAGCTGAAATTTTGTATAATATAAAGAAGTTCTAAATTGATTTTCATCAAAATATATAAAATTCATAATTGTTTCGAATACTGATTTCATAATTAATATTGCACACTAAAAATAAGCTTAATAAATAAATATTACGTAGATTGTGTTTTTGTCCTTTGATAGTAACATAATAAAAAATTTTCTGCATGATAGAAAAATTAAATTGGAAGATTTCAATGAAAGTCTGGGAGACTAATTTAACCCTTCAAATGGTTTCGATTTCTTGATGGCGAAATATTTCGTCATCAAGATATCGCCGATTGGATACATCAAGATATGGTCAGTTTTCTTCTAATTACGTGATATATCGTCCATCAAGATCTGACCGGTTTTACTAATGACCAGATACTTCGTTGAGACAACCACCAGGTGGGAAAACATTAAGAGCTCCAAGTTCTATATTCGTAATCTCAAACCACAAACCAATTACCTAGAACTTGGTGATCAGCGATGAATTTTGATATGAATTTCGAAATTTGACATTAAAATTGTGGGCCGTCATTGGAAAGTATGAAATATATACTCAATTTAATATGAACACGATTCCTTAACAAAATTCTAAGCATATAAATTTATGGGAATGTTATTCCAAATTGAATAATAACTTTGAATCTGCTCTAGAGTCGTTTGATAAGTATGTTAAAAAACAAGTTAAATACCGTTTTATGGAGAAAAAGAGGTTTCGTTTTTCAACATAATCACCATCGAGGGCTGAACACTCGGTCTAGGAGAGTTTCTAATTTTTTCATCTCGTCGGAAATATGTTTAGTAGGTTGCACTAACACCTTAATGACAATGACAAAAGTAACTGTCGGAGGCAATGATATTCGACAGGAATTTCTTCCCAATGAGCAAAATTTTCAATTTTGAAAACAAGGAGGTCTCATAGAAGCAAATCGGGAGAATGTGGCTTTCCACTTCCTTAAATAAAAATGTTTTATCACTGCTCAGAACTCTTTTTTTTCTTTCCATTTACATGACAGCTGCTATAATGCTCGCTTAAAACGTCTGTAGAACGCAAACTAAGTGTCGCATCTGACTAAAATTTGACCTGAACTAGTTCGAAGACTGACCCCTGCCAACCTTGACGTAACCAAATTAATCGTGTCGCCATCTCTTAGAAATTTACTAAACTTGTCAAACGACTCTCGTATTATAAACGACGCTGGATAAAGAGGGTTTCGATTTTTTTCTCAATTGAGGGAACTGTTCCAAAATAAAATGTCTTGTCAATGGTGAATTTAGTCTTCAGAATGGCAGACGAGTTAAACCTATTTTTAGACTTCACTTCATACAGATTCAAATAATTCTACATTTTAGAGAAATCGGATATTTCCTTTTACTCACCTGATTGAATTTCTGGGAACAAATAATGCCAGCAAAGTCCCACATTTCAGCCCAAAATTCAGGGATGTGTTGAACGGACCATTTATGAATATCCCAATAGTTATCTGTTCATTTGTAAAAGATCTGGTAAATAAAAGCATCAACTAAAAATGTAACAATATATCCTAGCTATTTAGTACGTTTACGTATCTGTTTCACTTAGGTTGTCAATCTCTACGTACTTTTTGACGTCTTAAAAGTCGGAACAGTACTGGGGGCACGCATGAAAAGTCAACCGTTACAACTGTTTTGTCTTTGTTGTGATTTCACAACTGGAGGAAACATCCTGAAGATAAATATAGCGTCGTATAGACAAAGAATGTCCGTACCTGATATGACCTTCGGTCCGAGTGTACAGACACACTGAGCGTGGAAAGTGGGTCCGCAATATGTTTAAATTCTATGATACTGGGCAAACTTTGGATTGTAAGGAGTGAAGACTGCGTAAGTGTGTGTCAAAGCTACCAAACTAAGCGACAATAACAACACTTTAATCAATCAAATTATCCTTCAATATTAGTATCAAAATTTTACTTCACTACACTTTAATCGTTCGAACTGTAAATTAATTGTTTAATATTCACACACAATAAATAATCGTCCTACGTTTGCTTCATTCACTCCACAATCCAACATCAGCCAGAGTAGCCGCCATTGTTGGAGATCACCGCTGCCACACGCCTCGGCATTGATTCAAAGAGACTTTGGATGTGTTCTTGGGGTACAGCAGACCAAGCAGCTTCCACACGTTGCCAAAGTTGATGTGGTGTGGCAGCTGGGGATGTATTCTGGGTCAATCGTTGAGCAACCATGGACCACATGTTTTCTATCGGCGAAAGATCCGGAGAGCGAGCTGGCCAGGGAAGCAATTCAATCTGGCGATTGACGAAGAACCCTTGGACAATGCGTGCCACGTGTGGTCGCGCATTATCCTGTTGAAATATGGCTGTGGGCAAGCCCTGAAGGTAAGGAAGGACAACTGGCTCCAACACCTCGGAGATGTAGCGCTGGCTGTTTAAAATACCGGCAATGCGTACTAGAGGAGTGCGAGAGTGATATCCAATACCGTCCCATACCATAATACCCGGTGCAGGACCAGTGTGGCGGTGCATAACGCAGCTGTTCAGCATCCTCTCTCCACGGTGTCTCCAGACTCGAATCCGACCATCGTGGTGTTGCAGACAGAAGCGTGACTCGTCAGTAAAGACAATTTCATTCCATTCTGCCGTCCACATCCTTCTTTCATCGCACCATTGGCGGCGGAAACGTCTGTGGTTCTGCGTCAAGGGTAGACGAAGCAATGGACGTCTTGCGGACAGACCACTCTGCTGTAAACGGCGTCGAATGGTACGCGCAGACACTGGATGATGCGGTACAGACTGAATGTGCTGTGCTATGGTTCGTGATGTGGCTGAGCGATCCGTCACTGCCATACGCACAATATGCCTGTCATCACGTGAAGTGGTGCACTGAGGTGGATGCGATCGAACACGTCGGTCCGTCGTACCCTCCTGCATCCAACGATCACATATCCGCATTACAGTTGTTTGGTTTCGTCCAACACGACTACCGATTTCCCTGAAAGATAATCCACAATCTCGGTATGCCACTATCCTTCCTCTGTCGAACTCGGATACTTGATCAAAAGATGATCGCTGTTTTCTACGAGGCATAATTGATCGTTTTTTTGAAAAAACCACAAGAAAAACACAATTGCCGTACTTGAAATCGTCGAAATCTCCAAGCCTTAAATAGCGCTTTGAAGTGGCGCCACAGGCGCGCGTGATGTGCGTCTGCGCTGAAATTCTAATCATTTGCATATCTCACCTCCGCTAATGCATGTTGTAAATTTCATATTATTTGCATGCTTCCTTCAGGGTGTTGCATTTACGGTGGCCAGCAGTGTAGTTGCGCTATTTTAAATTTGAAAAATGGTACTCATGATATGTTTTTTGCACTTGCCCGGGGTGGTCGTGACTCAAAGGGTTTACCCACTACTTTTAGAGACCTGAGAGTTGTAGACGGCGCATGTTCGATTTTCTCCCTGGGTGTATTTCCCTTTTTTGTGTCAGTAAAACTTTCCTAGGGTGTGTATGTATATTTACTTGACGTTATTCGGTGAATAGACGTAACATATAAATAGACTGGGCTGTACATATAAGTTGACTGAGAACTGTATTAGTGTGACCAACATATCGACTAGAAGTCATGTAACTGCTCTGTGAAATATTTACTTGGTTGGCCTATTTGGCTTTTTATCTCCTCGTTTGGCGATAGAACAACTTATGATAGGGTAGGTGTGGGAATGTGCATTTCTATAGAGTGGCGTGGTGACAAAATGGTTAAAATCACCAAAGTCTACTACCATATATCTTACTAGGACCAATCTGATGATGAATCAATGGGTGGTCCTCTTCTCCTGTACCGTGGACCCTTCAGATGATGAATGTTCGTTTCCTACTGGCAGACAAAAATATTCTTAGGTTCACGTTACTACTAATTTTGGTCACATCATTCTGAGCACATAAATATATTAATATTAATCATTCTACTATATATCCTCTATGGTTTGGCGCAGTTTGGCCAAACATAGCCCTTGCGCGATTTAACCTAATCCAATCATCAGCATTCATCGATTCAATCGTTCACTTGATGTGTTAATGACTCAGAAATGTCAATTGTTACAAATATGCTTATCTCTTATTTTAATAGGATCGTTTTTATTGTAGAATTAATTCATAACACCCTAGCATAATTCTGTATCCGTCATGTCACATAACCCAACTAATTTATTAAACTATATATTATACATCTCTTTTCATTCTATTTAGAGGATTTCTGGGCATTTAATAAGTGGTCTGTGGATCACTTTTCTGAATTTTGGGCTGAAATCTGGGATTTCAGTGAAGTGATTTTTTCCAAGAACTATGAAAAGGTAAGAAGTTGATCTGGACGGGGGAGATATTGAAAGTTTGAGGAATAATGGATTATTTTAATGGAATTATGTCTCAGGTGATTGATACAAATGTGCCGATGGAGGACAACCCAGAATGGTTCCAAGGTGCAAGGTTGAATTTTGCTGAAAATCTTTTGAAGTACAGAGATAACGAAATTGCTCTGATCCTGACAGGTAAAAGTTAATATAATTTTGAGTATTGTGGCAACCGCTTTTAAACTATCAAAACGTTGTGTTAATAACACAAATTCTAAAGGATAAATATATTTGTTGTTTTAATACTAAAATATTCATTCATGTTTAAGAAGTTAAACATGGATGAAACTACATAAATTGAAAAATATATTTTTTTATTCTTGTATTAATTTTAAAAATCCATATAGATCTTTAATTGAATATAGTTACGATGTATAGTCGAGTAAAAAAACGATCCCCCTCCTTTATTTTGAGGAATATTCATAGTAGAGCTAATTAAAGGTATCGTTCATTAGGGAATAACGTCCTATACAAATTCAGACGCAAAAACCATTGTTTAAGGGGCTGTTTTCATATCAAATTTTGCATAAACAACAATATCTCCAAAAGCAACACCGTATTTTGATGCCTTAATCAGATCCTATATAATCAGATTAGTCTAAGTATGAAATTTCACGAATTTATTATAGTTATACCCAGAGATATTCAATGTTAAAGTCGGTATCTCGGGGATCTTCTCCACAATGAAAGTCGCTATTCGTAGAATGAGATTATTTGCAGTTAATCGGGAACTGTTCATTTTTTGCTTGACTACAAAGAACCTTAACCTTCACAGTGGTTGTCTCTACGAGGTATCTCGTCATTATCAAAATTGACCAGATCTTGATGGACGAGAAATTTGGAGAGAGTGGTAATCAATATTGATTGTTTAATTTTACCGTCTTCAATTTTTAACAGTTAATAATAATAGTTAAACTTATTCACTAACTGCTATTTTTAGTAACAATTAAATAAGCTTTCCATAATAGTTAATAATAACTGTTATCGCAAGTTAGCAACAGTCGTTAGAACTGTTATCATAAAATCACAATTTCGCCCATCTCTACTATTAGATTGATCATTGTTCAGCTGTAGAACACATGACAGGAGAAGGCAATGATCGTTAGATTACATAAATGATGTTGCCAAACATTTTTCAAAAATTTACACATTCCTCAGGTTTGTCATAATTTTTTTCACCTTTTCACCCTAAAATCACCATAAATTTCAGTGTAGCGCACAAACTATCCAAAGGAAAGAGCTGAATTTTTGTATGGTAATATTAAGTCTTCCTGAATGGATTTCTGTCAAAATATATTAAGGTTCCTATTCATAATTTTTTCGAATATTGATTTAATAATTAGTATTGTAAACTAAAACATTATGTATGTTTTGTTTGGGTACTGTAATATCAGCATGCTACAAAATATCACGTTATATGAATATTATTTAGGAAGATATCCATATGTCTGGGAAATTGATTTTACATTAGGATCACCAAACTGTCTGCACTCATAATTCCAAAACGGCTTCTCCGAATGACATGAAACTTAGTATCTGAAGTTAAATTATGATATAGATTCGAAACTGTTTTTTATTGGCAATTATGAAGTTGGTACTCAATTTAATATGTACACAGCCTCCCATGCAAATTTCGTGCACATGAATTTATAGATGTTATTCCCTGTCGAATGCGATCTTTGAATTTGCTCTTAAAATTGTTTGAATGGAGAAGGGTGGTTCGTTTTTTCTTCCGTGACAGTACATATTATTCACAATTATAAACCAAATTTTTTATATAAAGGCTTTTTATTTTGTGTTTATGTATGTATAACATTGATTTTTAATATCAATGAACGATTTATAACAATAACAATTTGCATTGACATTAATAACAGCTATGATAATTTATGATTGCATTCATGTCTGTTTTTGAAAATTCTTGAACGAAGTACTTCTCAATGCTTTAAAAACATACGTATTTGAAATAATTGAAAGTCAAACCTGAACTTTCTACTATTACTGCCTAAATCTATTTTAAATTAAAACTTATTAGACACAGGTAATGACTTTTATATTTCAGGCGAGGACAGAGAGCCTGAAAGTATCACTTTTGCCCAAATGTATGAAGAAGCAAAGCTGTACGCAGCGGCATTCCGGAAATTTGGCTTGAAGAAAGGTGATGTGGTCGTCTGTAAGTGTAATTTATTTTTATTAGTGGACAAACACATGTGTATATTTAACAAATATTCAAATAACATTTTTAGAAAATAATTCGTAGATAGATATTTGTAATATTTCGCTGATCGTCCTCGGTTTGTATCTTCAAGTTGTAGGAGGCGCAGGTTTCAAAAGCCATATCAATATACTTCGAACCATATTAATGTGATTCAATCGGTAAATTTTTTGCAGGTTACATGCCGAACAGGAAAGAACCTGTATTTGCAATGCAGGCTGTAGCCAGCATTGGAGCTATCTGGAGTGGAACTTTGCCAATATTGGGACCAAAGGTGAAATATTAAACTTTTTTATTACATTTACATTACTTTTATTGCATAAAATAAAAAAAAATGTTTTATGTACTGTAAATTTCTGTACATTTTATGTGGTGAGTAATTTTTTACTCTTTTTTGGCCTCAGACAAGATTTGTTTGACTCCCGATCAGTACCCATTGATTTACATTTTGATTGTTCATTGAAACCTTCCGCTCTGTGCACAACGTAAAATATGTCCAAATATAGTTAGAAAATGTAGGTTGCAGGCTTTATACGTGAATAAATACAAGGTCAAATAAATTTTAAGATTTATAATAGAAAAATGGAGAAAAAAGTATATAAATTGGCTGAAATTTTACAAAACTTGAGCAGAAAGGAACAGGGCAGTAATAAATTGAAAGTTGGTTGGTTTTGAGTTTTATGGCGCAAGGGTCATATTTGGTCAAGCTGCTACAAACACAATACAACGAGGTAAGAAGAAAGGAAAAAAGTAGAAGGGTAGGGCATGATAAAATAGAAGGGAGGACAGATCTCACAACGTGAGGTTCTGATGCCCGTACACACCTCAAGAAGATATGCCCCTGAGGGCAAAGAATTGAACGTAAAACTGAACATAATTTAATAAACATAACATATTTCGATACCTATAACTGGGTAATACTTCACTGGCCACTGGTGGTTTGTGCTGTGTACCAAGTTGAAAATCGAGCTCTATATTTTGTACTCAAATGTAATTATACATAATGTCTGTCTACCACAAGAACCTCTCCAGACAGAAAGTCTCTACTTGCCTGTTGCTGTAGAAACGAGCCCATTTTCTATAAATAATTCTTGAAGCATTCGAGTTTGTCACATTGGGGCACTTGGCAACAGTTTGTTCTCCAAGATTATGTCAGATGAGAGGATGTCACAAAACTTACCACTGCCAAAACCTCATCTAACTCATCCCCACTCAAAATGTACGAGACCTGTTTCTATAGTGACCGTGAATATCTAAACTTTATGCCTGGAGAAGTTTCCCTGATAGACAGACAATTACTTTTATACTCTAATGCAACCCCGATTTTTTCCAGGCAGTTCTAAACAGATTCACACAGGTGAATCCGAAGGTATTGCTGACTGTTGACAGATTTGTTAATGAAGGACAAGAGGTTGAAATGCTACATAAAGTCAAAGAAATAGTTGAAGGTATTTTTTCCAAAATGCAATGGGCGTTTTTAGTTGTCCAATATAAAAGCACCTTTTAATTTTTTATTCTGTTTATTGAGTGAATTATCTTTTATTCATTGCCAAATTGTTTTTGTTATAGGCTTACCTATGCTGGAAAAAGTTATCATTGCTGCTTCCAATGAAAGATCTGTATTAAAAGATATAGGCCAAATCAAGAACAGGTATTCATACTAATATTTCACTTAATTTATTTTTAACAAAATTTTTCTGCGTTAGATTCAAATTTTTGAATAAAGCATACTTCCGTATACCTTATTTTGAAGCTCTAATGATAATTCAACTTCTCACATTCCAAATTTTTATGTGTCTAAGTTTCAATAGTTTAAGAGTTATAATATTGTTGAAAAGTTCTCATTCTGAGAAAAATACTATTAAAGTTCAGTTAAAAGGATTAAAACTCAAATAAGGGTTTTATAAAAATCTTAATTGTTAACGAACTATTGCGAATTTTTATGCAGTGGTTTACCAGAATTAGAACAATTTAGACATTCTAACTTAATGGAAATAGAATAAATTGTTTTTTTAGTTCTAAATGTATTGTTACCCCTTAAATGAAACAAAATGCGAAATAACTCGTTTGTGCATCAGTAATTATTTTTATTATTAAATAATAGGTATTTGAAATAGGTAAATTTTGTCGATTTCAATAGTCATTATCATGTGTAGCTGTAGTTTGTTTCATTGAGCAGATATTTATATTGTAATCGATACTTAAGTGTAAAAAAATGTTTTCATGAAATCGAAATAAAGTTTTTCAAAACATCAAATAAACACGGTATATCATTTTTAAAGTCTGCGCATTTGATCACTTTGTTATGCTTTCCAAACAATACAAATAAAATTATACTTTCTTAATCGACCATGGTAATAATTAACTTTAAAATATAAATGAGTTGCTTTAGTTTAAAATGAATATCAAACACTATTTTTATTGCGTAGTATCCCTCGTAAATATTATTCAGCAAAGAAGCATAGTGTATTCTTGATTACAAAACGCGTTATAATGCAGTGAACAGTTTAGAATAATGCTATAAGATATGTTACGATAGTAGTATTTTATTATTTTTTTAATTGCCATTAGACATGTATTGATAAGGTGTGATCCAATTCTCAGTTCAACCCAATCGAAAAAAGTTACAGGCGGCCCTCGACTTTCGCACATTCTACTTTCGCACAATTCGCTATTTCGCACATTTTTAAAAATTCAATTTTTTAAAGATTTTTGTCGATAATGCAAAAATTGTTCACTTCCATGCAGTCGCACCCACGGAAGCGCGGTAGCTCGCGCTCACTCACACATTGCCGCCTAGAGTAGCGGACTTCTCGGAATCGTTGTGACGTCACTAGAGTTCCGAGCCGAATGTCAAACACAAACAATGTATTAAACAGGAGAAAACGGAGAAACTGCAGTGTTGATACGAACAAAAAGAAATTAAGGACTCATAACTTCATGCGATCGAGACAAAGATGGAAATAGTTAGACGTTCTGAAGGCGGTGAATTTTTCGCTTCAATCGGCCGTTCGTACGACATAAACAGGTCTACGATATGTTCAATTTTGAAAAACAAGAATAAAATTAAGGAATACGTTCAAAGTTGTTGAAATATACCTTCAACGATTGTTTCCAAAAGACACGGCATAGTGATGGATGAAATGGAAATATCTTTATCATCATGTATTGATGATCAACATCAAAACGATGTTCCTCTGAGTTTTTTCATTATTCAAGCTAAGGCTTAGTCTGCATGAAGATTGGAAGACTAGATTGAAAGAAGATTCTAACACGGTGTTTCAAGCAAGTAATGGCTGGTTCGACACATTTAAAATGAGGTATTCTTTACATAATATTAAATTCAGTGGAGAATCGGCTGATGCAGATAAAGATGCTGCAAAAGAATTTATTTCTTCATTGTCCAAAATTATTGTAGATGGAGAATATTCTCCTAACCAAATATTCAATTTAGACGAGACGGGTTTATTTTTAAAAAAATGCCTAATCGTACATTCTTATCGAAGGAAGAATCAGATGGCCCTGAACATAAACCTTCTAAAAACCGTTTGACATTGCTTCTTGGTGGAAACCTAGCTGGTAATTTAAAATTGAAACCAATGTTAAAGTTTATGAAGCAGAAAATCCCAGAGCATTGAAAGGGGAAAGATAAAGAATTGCTTCCAGTCATTTGGAAATCAAATAAAAAAGCCTGGGTTACTGCTTTAATATTTAAAGATTGATTCACTTTTCATTTCGTGCCGGTAGTTAAGCAATATTGAAAGATAAAAATTTACAATTTAAAGCATTATTAATCTTATCCAATGCTCCAGGACACCCAAAATCTCTGCAGAATTTATACCCGGAAATCAATGTTGTGTTTCTTCCTCCCAATACTACCTGCCTCATACAGCCCATGGACAAAACAGTAATAGCTACGTTTAAACGATTTTATATGAGGACAATAATGAATCAGGCCATCAAGGTAACTGGCAGGGAAGGTTGGCCTACATTAAGAGATTTTTGGAAGAACTATAATACATGGAACGCAATAATTGGAGACTCGTGGGCTGAAATAAAAGAGTCAACAATGAAAGGTTCCTGGAAACAATTATGCCCACAAATGATGAGTGATTTTATAAATTCCGAAGAAACTCGGGAAACTATCGCAGATGAAATAGTTATCCTAATGAATGAACTAAACTTGGACGTCAACGAAGATGTTAATGAGTTGATTGAATCTCACTCAGTACCTCTGTCAAATGAATACTTAATTGAGCAACAAGAGTTAAATGAAATACACAATGAAAGTGAGGAAGAAGAAGCTGATAAAATCATCAGGACTTTGACAGTCAAAAATATGAATGAAGCCTTCATGTATCCTGAAAATTTTTCTTCTATCATGGAAGAATGTGATCACAATGGAGAACGTATATCTCAAGTACGTAGGGCAAAGACACAGCATGTTATAGAACTCTTTATCAAGAAAAGAAAAAAAGGTGGTATTCAAGTAACTCTTGACAAGTTTATAAAGAAAACACCTGAAAGCACTTAAACAGGCCTCGCTAACTTAATTATGTATATTGATAAATAAATATTTTTAATATATTATTGATAAATAAATATTATTATTGATAAATAAATATTTTAAAATACAATTTTTGATGGTTTTTTTACATCCCTCTACTTTCGAAGATTCAACATTCGCACACATTTTCAGGAACCAATTATGTGCAAAAGTCGAGGCCCGCCTGTATTTTGAATGGGAAAAACTGAATTCGAAAAACTAATTAGGAATATTGATTCAGTATCTTAATAGAAGTTACTTTTCAGCTGCTTTTTGAATGATTTCTTACTGCTGGGCCGAGATTCGGAAGGTTGTGTGCCGGACATGGTTTTTGAACAAGTTTCATTCTCACATCCCGTCTTCATCAATTACACATCTGGAACCACTGGATTACCAAAAGCTGTAGTTCACGGATGTGGCGTAAGTTTAATTTGAGCATTTAGTTGAGCATACTTAAAACGTGAACATATCTGCTAATCCTTTCAGTTGTTATCAGAGGCTTATATAAGATGACTAATTTATAGGCGTATTTGACCAATTTCCGAAGAACACTGCCACAACACAGACAATAAAAACCCAATTCGACGTTTCTGTCGAAGTCTGAGTTGTCGAAGTCTTCTATTTAAGTCTGAAATAGGTGAAAGTAACTAGAAATTTCGGTGTTTCACAAACATGTGACACTATTCTTCTATGCACGGGGTGCACAACATATGGCCCGCGGGATAGATTCAGCCCCTTGAAGGTCTTCGATCGATTAGCACTTAACTAGACTAAAAGTAAGTAGATAGGTAGTTGAATTAACGTCTGGAACATTACAACGGGATATTATAGACGGTCCAGGATCAATCCCAAAGATATAAATCCGACAACACCCCAAAATTTTGAACACGGTCAGATGACGAAGTCAATACCTGAGCTGGCACTCCACTCCCCAAACTTCCACACCCCGCCAATGTGAGGACATTTTAGGCCTCGACATATTTAACATGCATCAGACCACACATGCACAACGGTCTTTGGTTGGATCGAGTTTCAAACTCGCAATCCTCAGGTTGCTATTCCCTACACTACCTGATAGAATACGACTCCACAACTCCATCTTTGGAAGAACACTTGTGCTAGCAAATGTTTTCAATTGTGAACCAAACCAAGTGTAAATTGCAGGATAAGTTTAAACACGAGAATTTGAGGGATATCTTGAGGATTGCTATAACATGATTAACTCTTGAAAAATCGTGTTATGGAAAGAAGGGCAATGTGTCACATTGATATAAAATTAAACATCCCTTAAAAATATACGTTGTAAGTTTCTTCTCTCCTCACTTAACACCAACACCTCTTCTTCAAACTAATACATTTGGCCTGTTTTCTTTGCAATATAGAACCCGCAGCACTCATGACGTGCACCCCTGTTCTAGGTATATATTGCTTCAGTCATGCCTCCAATGGGATCAACTTAACCATGTGAGCGTCACAAGATTTCCGAGTAGTGTATTATTGTTTATACCCCACAATACACAAAATGACTGGATAACCACATCAATTGGTTGGAAGAATGGGATAACTTAACCCTACGAGTTTCACAAGATTTCCGAGTGGTTTTAACTCCTCAATAGTCATAATGACTAGATAACCACATATATTGGTTGAAAGAATCCTAGGAAAGATTCTAATGGTCAATGAGATCAAAATTGATTAGAAGTCATGCATGTACGATTGCAGGTGGCAGAACGGATACATGCGTGAGTCCTTCAGATAATTAATAGCCCGTTGTGTTGCTCCAGTATTAATTAAAATACCTACCCACTTACCCTCAGATAATTAAAATATGCGCTTTTTGAGTTGTAACCATTTTGTTCTGAAAGTGCTCTTTATTACTTTTCCGGTTATCAATTTTTTCAATATATTGGATTCTTCGAATTCAATTTATCATTCATTTTACAAACTTACTTAGTCACAATCTAATTTTTATATGTTATCTTTTTTCTTCCTTTATTATTACATTTTGTGTATAAATATTTAGATCATTCTTCTTGTGAATTCTCATATGGTGCGAGAGCTAGTTAAAAATATTGTATAAATGTTTTACAGGGCTTGATGTCTATGGCCAGAGACTTTTCTGTTCACACCGATTCAACCAGGGGAAGTGTATGGCTTTCCGTATCGTCGGTATACTTGAATTTTTATTTAATTACAGTTGTATAGTACCACCTGTTTATCAAATTCCGAAATCATCACATGCGAATACATTTTTCCTTCTCAATGATACGCTCTTAAATTACTTTTTTAAAGCGAGGAATAAAAGAAAAGCAGTGTGAAAAGAAAAATTGCAAATCAATCAACAGTATATAGATATACATTAACCCTCTTGATAGTTTATCTTCGCCTCGAAATTACCTTGTATTGTCTAGTCTCTGGTGAAAAATCCTGTTTTCCAATCTGTCACCAGTTATGGGCAAAGGACAATTTGATTTTCCTACTTGGATCTTCATTCCCTACCGAGTAATAGGAAAATTTGTTTTAATGAACTATCTCGTCTTGACCTTACCTTATTAACCAGTTCTTAGGAAATGCATCTCATCGAAATACTCATACTTGGAGGGCTAAAATTACAAATATTAACTTTGAAAATTGAAAGAAATAGTCGGTCAAAAGGTACACGAACAATCCTTGAATCAAACAAATCATCGACTGAAGTATACCAACATAATTTGGTCACTTGCTTAACATGGCTAGCCAACAAGCGCGCCAGTAAGGCGATTGCTTTAACAAAAATATTTCTCCTTACATTCACACTCATGTATAGCATCTTGATCTCTGTGAACGTACAAGCGTGCTCCCAAACCTCTTGTTGTTTATACGGTGAGTTACGGTGAAAATATGAATTACGGTACACAAATGAATTTATACGGTGAAAATATGAATTACGGTACACAAATGAATTTATACGGTGAAAAACAAAACAATAACAATACAAATAACGCCTAAAGAATGCCGAATCGAACCTGAATGGCCCACAATTTTCAAGTTGCTACTCAGTGAGACGGTAAGATTTCAAAGAAGGTAAAAAGCCGATAAATATGTTACAAAAAACCTAGAATCGAGAGCATATGCCAAACAATTCTAAATGCGTGATGTTTATTAAATATTTCTACATATTGAAACGACACTGAATGTTTTTTTGTTTCCGACAGTTTGCTCAGATTGGTGCAAAATGTATATTTAACGTGGTTATGATGAGGGAAATATTTTTATTGAAATAAAAGTGGTTGCTGATATTTGAAAGTTTGGAAATAATTTCAAAATAAATACGAAGACGGGCCTTTATCCGATTGAAATGCACATTTATTTATAGGAGTCATTATTCCAAGACAAATGACACTTTGAGTTTGATTGAATACCATGTATAATAGCAAGAAGTGTTTGGATGCTTTTTGACGCGTATTGTATAGCCTATTCTCAAAAGGGTTCATTAAACCCTGTAATAAACAGGTATCTGACTGGACGATTTTCGATCTTTTATTCTATTACTTGGCATGTTAACTGTCATTTTAACTAAACATAATCGTAACTGAAAATATTTATAAAATTAGTCCTCGTGCAGCAAAAATGACAGTTAAGCGAAAAATTCCCTAAAATATTGAAAATATTTATGTAACATTTCACACAATAAAACATTAGAATAACCTTAATTTGGAGGTAACCCATTATCAATCTGTACTCTGCTTTAAGAGGCACTTGATTTGCATTCAGGTGTGGACATGCATGCTCGTACTGTTTCAAAAATTTTAAGTCCCGGCTTAGATAGCTTTGATATGAGAGGCTTTTTCTGGCCAAGCTAAGTGCAGGTGGTGGTAGTGTTTCCAGGCAAAACGTACTTCGTGCACGTATTCTGGACGTAATGTCACTTAGCTTGATTTTCGAATACGATTTCAGCTCTTCTCCAGTAAAAATTCTAAAGAATGAAGTACGAACAGTGAATTGGCCAATGCCGTACCGATTAAGCACCAAACGTCGTCAAAATGGTGATAAACTACATTTTAAGGTAACACCGATACGTATCATGCGAGAGTATTTGAGTAGAGCAAGTAAAATCTTTGCTAAAACAGTTTTACATTGAAAACACCTTTCATACACTGGTGTTCAAAATTAAGAGAATTTTCACTTTTGAGCGATTATCTCCAGAAATACTGGACATATTTTAATGAAATTAGTTATGTACATAAGTTGACATAATACAAAAAGCACAATACAACAACTATGATACACACGCATGATCGTGCAGAACACATCAGTGCAGGAAGATCTGAAACAGAGGTTACAAAATCGACACAAAAAATGGGTTAATAAAGGGTATAGTCCTCTCACAACGTGAATTATAACGTGAACACTGGAAATGAGGCAATTTATGAGTTCCTGTCGTAGTTGGTCCCACTCGTCCAGCAATGTGGTTTTCAGGTCCTAGATGGTTCTGGGAGGGGGAAGGCGAGATGCAATTGCACTCCGAAGAATGTCCCAGATATGCTCTAGAGCAGTGTGTCCCAACCTTTTTTCTCTCCCATACCCCTTGATAAAACTTTTTATTTATGAGTACCCCCTTCTCTCATATCCCTCTACACTACGCAAAAAAGTTTGTTTTGTTAGGTAGTATGTTCTTAGGTTAGATAGCATATTAATCAAACGACTCAAATTGATGACACTTATAGGCTTTTATTTTTGTTTTAACATTTTACAATTTTTTAAAATAGCAGTCTAACATCAAAACAAATAGCATTATAGTAATTTTCAATCACATAACCTTACGATGAAAGTTCACAACAATTTTTCAACTTGATAGGCAAGTTTTCAAATGTGGCCTTCAAGAATTGCAATGCGATCGTTGAGCTGGTTTCACGGAGCTAAGTTTTTTAAAATCAGGTTCAAGTGAAGGCAGTTGAGTAATAGCTAAACACTCCAAATTAAGCACTTATAAAAAAGAACGAAGCTAGGCCTATTAATTCACGTTACTCTATTGGCACCCAATCGAACACTAAAATGATGGCGCTTTCCATCGCGTTTTAAATAAAAATAACGATGCCGGAAGCTCTGAGACGATTCGATATATTTCTAGAGAATAATTACTAGAAACAAAAGAAACAACAGAAGAGAGGGGAGGGCACATGCGTAATCTCGTGATGTGATTGGTGGTGGGCGGGGCAATGATTAATTAATTACGAGGTTTTAGCCTATTCCTTTTTCTTTTTAAAGGTGTTTTCCGCCATTACTAATATTATTTTCGCGTACCCCCAACCGGACCACCACGTACACCCAGGGGTACGCGTACCCCAGGTTGGGAACCGCTGCTCTAGAGCAGCGTTTCCCAAAAAGTGCTCCGCGGAGCCCTTGGGGCTCCTCGAGTGATTCTCAGGGGCTCCGTCCGCGGCAGTTATGGAAGATGACAAAAATTAAATTGCTGCTTCCATCTAGCGGGAAAAACGAAACTACTTCCCATCAAGCGAAAAGTACTTTCTCAGATAGTAGTTTGGATTCTTCTCGTTAGATGGAAGCAGTAATAATATATAGATCTACTCGTCACTGGAACCATCTCGATCTTGTTTGCCAAGTACAACTTATTCGATAATTCTCGAAATCTCTTATCTGTATATATAAAATACGATGTGTGTATGTATGTATATTTTCTATACAAATCTACACCGTTTGACCAATCCACACCAAATTTGGTACACTTATACTTTAGAACACTGTGGTTAGCATAGGCTAACTCTTAACCCCCGTTCTTTTTGCCCTAGGGGGCTAAAAACTATTCGAAATCGCAATAGAAATAACATTGAGCATAGATTGATTGCTTTAGGCAGCGATTGTTGCTTTACCAGTGTCGATCGAAAAACATTTTTTTCCGAAACAAATTAAATTACAGTATTTATGTTTGAACTGACTTTTTAGTTCTTCCCATGATGTAAATAAATTATAGATATTTTATTGATGAAGGGGAAAGAATATTTTAAAATATTTAAGTTTGCAAGGAAATTCAAGGAAAGGTTTTCAGGAGTTCAAAGATTATTTTCAAGGAAAGTTGGTGTATATTTCGAACAACTTTCCTTAAATAATTTATTGAATACGTAATGATTTGTAGAATTCTGTTTCACAAGGCTTTTTAGGTAAGGCGTGTAACTTATTTTAAAATGTCCGGAATAGATACATGTGAATCCTCCGTTGAAAGCAGTGATTTTCTTTCTGAAAAATTCTGTAAAATCGACCTTCTGCTTTTTGAAAATTTTTTATCTATTCAGTTTAATTTGTCTACACCGATTACATTTATTTCTAATCCAAGCACCGTTATTCCGAAAAGCACAAACGAAAAACTCATTGAAAGTTGGGGAAACAGAAACTTCCTTGGACTCATGGTGGAGAACATTCCAGCACCCACTCGATTCTTAGCTGGTCGTATTTAAAGGAAGCTAACTCGGTAAGTCTTCCAGTTTATCATCTTTCAGTGAATCTGGCAGTTTTATTTCGCTCTTTTGATTGTATAAGTGTTTCCTACTTTATTCGCCAGTGATAATGTACATTTTGGATTAATATTTAATTTTCGATTCGTGTTTTTTCGTTAATTTTAGCTTTTTATTGTATTCTATAATAGATTTCATTGCTCAGTGAGAGTGTGCCTTTTGCTTAATTTTTTAAATAAGTTTAATTGGGGATCAGAATTAATGCTTTTTTTACACCACAATAAAAGTTTATTTTTTAGTATGATTTAGAATTCTGTGTTTGAGTATTTTGATTCACAGCTTTTAAGTAAGGCATTAATATTTTTTATTTGGGTTAAAAATTTGATATTCCTAAACTGATGTAAGTACTTCGCAATTTTAAATTTGTTTTACCATTCAGTTTATATTAGATTTTTATTTTTATTGTATTCTATAATAGATTTCATTGCTCAGTGAGAGTGTGTATTTTGCTTTATTTATGTAATAGCTTTTTTTGTATTCTTTTACAGATTTCTTTCCTGTATCAATGCCTCCAAGGAAGCGGAAGGCGATCGGCCAAGTGCAGTCAACGGCTAAGATGATGAAAGATGAGCGCAGTCAAGAAACTTCCGAGGAGAGGAATAGAAGACTTGCGATTGCGAGAGAGCTACAACATCTAGAGCAACAGAGAAGGCACAGCAGCGTGAGGCCCGACTTCAGGATAAGAGAGATAGAGCCAAACGATCATGGACTGCGCACCATTTTAGCTTAGCATTGGAAGAATTCCACTACGATTCACATAAAGATTACTCGCTGCATGCAAGTGTTACCATCGGGAAAATGGAAATGGTTTGTAGCTACTGTCAAGCCGAAAAGTTTAAATCATAGTCTACTGGTATTTGCTGTAAAAATTGAAAAGTTAAACTCTACCAACTGGAACCACCACCATAAGAACTTTTGACTTACACATCATGAGATACGTCAGAGTCGAAGCATTTTCTTAGTAACATCAGAAAATACAACTTATGTTTCTAAATGACATCATTCGGCGCCACATCAGTTGTTGGACAGCCCGGATTTCCGTCGAAATTCAAGGTGCAAGGGCAGATTTACCATAGAACGGGATCGTTGCTTCCGCTGCCAGATCAACCATCAAAATTTCTACGAGTACAACTATATTTTATTCAAAACGAACAAATGGAAACTGGTCAGAGGTGCGCCTACATCTCGGGAACAAGATGTCAGATTGTGTTAAACTTTCAGAGAAGCAGATGAAGTCGCGGTGGTTATATCAGGAGATGAGTTTCATCAACGGGATATCATTATTCAACGACGAGGTGAATCATTGCAGCGTATTTCGGAAACACGTCGATCTTATGATGCTCTGCAGTACCCAATGATATTCCTCCATGGTGAAAATGGTTATCATTTTAATCTGAGGCAGATCAACCCAAGAACAGGTGAAACAACCAGCAAGAAAGTTTCAGCGATGGATTTCTATGCGTTCAGATTAATGGTTCGAGATACTGGGCAGAACCACGTATTGAACTGCAGGCAATTGTTTCATCAGTTCATCGTCGATATGTACGCAAAAGTCGAGAGTGAGCGTCTCCTTTACATTCGTCTAAATCAACGTAAACTGAAAGTTGATATATTCACCTGAGAGATGCTGTGTCAAATGACGGGAACGTTGAAAACCTCGGTGCCTTAGTCGTACTACCAGCTACATTTACAGGCAGTCCCAGACACATGCACGATTACACACCGCAAGATGCTATGACGAACGTGAGGACGTAAGGGAGATCAGACTTATTTATCACCTTCACCTGCAATCCGACTTTGACGGAGATCAAGGAGGTTCTCACCAATGGTCAATTACCCAGTGAGCGCCACGACTTGATTGCGAGAGTATTTAAACAGCAGTTGAAACTGCACTTTGCGCATTTTTCATTTTTTAGAATTCTGCATTTTTTCGTCGGAATTTCGTTTCTGTTTGTCTTTATGTCTTAATCTTTTACATATTGCAATATATTCAGGAATTAAATGTATATATTTGCGTCCGAAGTATAGTGTAGAAGCTATGAAAAAGTTAAAACGTATTTTCCGTACAACTTAAATGATTGCATTTTTCTGTGAAAGAAAAGTGCTTATTTAATTCACTTTTCAAGCAACATTTAACCATTTAAACCCCAGCAACGCCGGGTAATTCAGCTAGTGTTTTATATACCGGGCAGGCAGCGTTTATTATTCAGTTTCTTCAGTTAAAAACACGTGATACGTGGAATCTACAATCTACATCTGGTAAGTTGATTTACCGTTATTATTATTATGTATAATTTTATATTAATAAGGAGATAGTAATATATAAATTTAGGTTCACCATGGGATTTTTAATAGTATTATTAACCCTCCGACTGTTCACTCCAGTAACATAACCTAACTACCAGTGCCACGCCGTCTTCTGGTGAAATACATGCTTTCAGTTAAAAAATCGCCAGGCACTTATTTTTTGGTATAAACATAGATTATATATATATATATATATATATATATATATATCAATTTGCTCAGAAAATCACAAGAAATACTTTTGTGTGAGTGAAAAATATTTAAACTATAAAGTCAATTGTAGTAAATTGATAGACATTACAGGGGAAGGTACTAAAATTTCAAAAATTTCGAAAAAATCATGTAGGTTATCAAATTAATGCTAATTTTACACTAAATACAAATATGAAATTTTTCTAATTCAATTTAACCTGTAAAAATTATACCTACATGTTAATTTGATTTATTTCTTTGTTGCAGAAGTGTTAGATGCTAAACTTTCGTTGAAATGGAACTATGGCTTAAGAGGGGCTCCGTAAGACCTGAGAGTCGTCAGTCATCAACCACTGCTCAGTCAAAGGGGGATAACAATAGATGTAACCTTACTTTCGAAGAAGATAGTACAAATTCCTTGGGCTTGAGTTCGGAATATGCTGCTTCAGAGTCTACAATGCCTAGTGAAGGGGAACCGAAAGGAAGTAAGAAACGAAAATATTGCGATTCATATTTGGACATGGAATTCACTGAGTTTGCTGATGGACGTCCACAGTGTGTGATTTGTAACAAAGTTTTGCCCAATAGCTCTGTTCCCTACCAAGCTTAGACGGCATTTCGAAACTCATCCTGACTTCACAAATAAAACTTCAGATTATTTCAAAAAAAAAAGTGACGAACTCTATGAAGTTCAGACAAAATCTGTATCTCATGTAAAGATAAATAACGAGAAAGCACTGCAAACGTCGTACTTGGTTAGTCATGACCTGGCTCTTGCTGGTAAACCTTGCTGAAACTCTTATAAAACCACTATTAGTGAAGGTAGTGAAGTGCACGGTGGACGAAAAAACTGCAAACTTGATCTCCAGTGTGTCCTTATCAAATAACGCTGTGAGTAATCAAATCCAGGATCCATCAAACGATGTTAAAGATACCTTAATTTCCCGTATCAGTCAAACGAAATTTTCGCTACAACTTGACGAATCCACGGACGTTGTCGGATTAGTATTTAAAGTGTAATGTTTGTGTAATTAAAGTGTAATTAGTATTTATTATTGTGTTAATGATGTTTGTGTTGTATGAATTTTCAACTTCTTTTCATGAAGATATTCTGTTCTGCAAGCCACTTCCATCCTCTACAAGCGGTAGTGAATTTTTTTCCCTGTTTGATGCCTTCTACATTGAAAACTCGATACCGTGGGACAATTGCATTGACGTGTGCACTGATGGCGCAAAGGCCATGGTAGGTCATGTTGCTGGCGTTGTTACAAGAATCAAGAAAGTTTCAAAAACTGCACAAGTAATCATTGTGTACTACGCCGACATTCCCTCGCAACGAAAAAAATGCAAGCGTTATTAAAGCAGGTACTAGACAACGCCGTCAAAATTATCAATTTTGTTAAGGCACGCCCTTTGCAGTGTAGGCTGCTCAAAATAATGTGTGAAGATGTGGGAAGTATACACAAGTCATTGTTATTACAAACAGAAGTACGATGGTTGTTAAGAGGTAAAGCGTTGCCCCGTTTACTTGAACTTCGGACGGAAGTTTCTTCAGTTTGAATGACCAAAACAGTTTGCTAGCAGATTATTTGAATTATCAGGAATGGTTGTGCAAATTATGTTACTTGGCAGACATTTTTTCGAAAATGAGCGAATTCAGCATATCCATACAAGGGAAATAGAAGACAATATTCGATGCTAATAACAAAATTGCCGCGCTGAAGAAAAAGATAGCGTTCTACATGGAAAGAGTCGAGAATAAGGATCTGACATGTTTCTCATTGACTTCAAACTTTTTAGAAGAAAATAACATAACAATGAATGAATCATTGCCAGCAATAATAAAATACCTTAACAATTTGCTTCAAAATTTGAATTCATACTTTCCAAGGGACACCCAGGAATCGATTCGAAAGAATTCTGAGTGGATTGTAGATCCATTTTCAGTTACGTCAAAACCAGCAGCCCTCACTGCGGCAGAATGAGGTCCTTATAGACACGGTTTCGGACAGCCACTGTCAGGCACCATTTAAAAGCAAACCACTTCCCGAATTTTGGGCTCAGTTAAGGGAAGATCTTTCGATATTAAGTTCAAAAGCTAAATTGCTCTTACTGCCTTTTGGTACTACGTACCTCTGCGAAACGACCTTTTCGAAGTACACGGCTACAAAAACTAAATATCGAGCTCGTTTGGACGCAGAAAACGATATGCGTCTTCAACCTTCAACTGACTTCTGTGACACCGGACATTGACAAACTCTGCCGCAAGAAGCAGGCACATTATTCACATTAACTTCGGGTGTACATGTAACATTGTAACATTTTTCAAATATCTCAACTAGTTGTTATATCATTTTGTAGATTTAAATAATAAATAATATTGTCTCCAGTTCTTTTTTTACTATTGTTTCCTTTATTAATATATATACCTTATTATTCATACTTCCGTATACGTATCGTGTGTAAAATGCCTCATAGAACATAGACAAATAGAACAAAACACTAAACATTTCTTGGGGCTCCACGACAAAATTTTGCTTCGAAAAGGGATCCGTGGCTGAAAAAAGTTTGGGAACCGCTGCTCTAGAGGGTTTAGGTCTGGAGATCTGGCTGCCTAATCCATCCGGCGAATCTCACTTTTCAGATATTCGTCGACCAGATGAGCCCCATGTGGACGAGCTTTGTCGTCCATAAAAATGAAATTAGGCCCAACTGCACCCCTGAAAAGGCAAACATTGGGCTCCAAGATCTCATTCCTATACATCACAGCAGTCACAGAGCCTCTGTCAAAGACATGGAGGTCTGTGCGCACATCCAACATGATGCCCAGACCATCAAACCTCCGCTGCCATAGTGGTCTCTTTCTCGGATGTTGGAGGACAGGTAGCGGTTCTATCCAGATGAACTTACATCGAAAATCAGTGGTTAGACTGAACCGGTATTCATCAGTGAATAGAACGGTCCCCCACTGTTCCTTGGTCCAAAATCGATGTTCTCTACACCATGCTAAACGGGTATGTTCTCAGAAGTGAGCGGGACGCAAACAGCAGACCTCTCTCATGTAGCCTTCTGGAAACTGTAACCCTTGAAACTTGGCTTCCTGTGGCCACAGAACGGTCACGAGAGAGCTGAGAAGCTACTGCACTCCTGTTACACCCCGCTGTAATGGACAAATATCAATCTTCAATAGCCGTCGTGGCTCTTGGACGACCTTGCCCAGACTTTCTCTCTACGGATCCGGTATCCTTAAACTGTTTTCATAAGTTGGAAACGATGCTGGGCTTTACATTATTCAAGTCTCTAGCAATCTGCACTTGAGATTGCCCTGCTTCCAGTCTCCCGGCGATTCACCACCTCATTCCATCATCCAAACGTTGGTGGTTACTCATTTTAACTGTTTGCTTTGAATTTCACCGAATATTGCAAAAAAAAAACACCACGAAATTCACCGAGGTGTGCGAGCGAACGAAGAGCGGAAATTGTCACGTGAGCTTAGAAAACTTGTTCCTCTAAATACACCACTCACACGCACGTGTACGCTTACGTAATCGACACTAAAGATTTGCATCTTTGTTTGGAAGCATTAATTTTACCTTTCGTTCAGTATTTTTCGAGAAATTCGACAAAATATGCAACTTTTCTTAATTTTGAACACCAGTGTAGCAAAGGATGATGAAGAAACATAAACCAATAATATATTAGCTGTACAGAGAATGTCTGCAACCATTTTTGTAAAAATCGATAAAATAAAATTTAAAAATTAAAAATTGGTATTTTGACTCTTGAAATACGGGTAATTGGAACTTTAAAGAATTTTTTCATTTATCGAAGCTCGGTATATTTATGATAAGACCCACTTTCTTTGAAAGATCATTTACATCATTGATCGTTAACATACTGCAATTGAACGATGTTTAAAATGTTTGCTGTGCAACATATTAGTTTTCCTGTCTTAGTTTGCATATTTAATCTTCGATTCAACTCTTTTTTAGGTGGGTTGGGTCACATGGAATATGCTGAACACTCTGCTCTTCCTTGGATTCACACTAGTGTTATTTGAAGGAGTGCCTTATTTCATCAATCCAACCTTTTTTTGGAGTTTGATAGATGAGTTCAAAATCACGCACGCTTTTCTTCCAGCTAGCATAATCGATGAATTTATGAAACGAGGATATTTGCCAAGTAGGTTATAATTCCATAAACCTTTTTCATCAAAGCAATGTTTTTTTATCCCAGTTATTGTTAACTTTGGACTCTATAGTATTAACTTATAGGATGTAATATGAACTTAGTTACCATTACAGAAGTTAACTTTCAATACAATTGATAATCTACCAATTAGTGATAGTATATTTCGAATATATAGCAGTGTAATCCAACTCCTCATGAAGTACTTTTTGGTAGACAAAGTTGCATTTTCTTATACACGTCTCGCTGAATTGGTGACTGGTAGACGTGATGTGAATACTTGCACTTTCTAAAAACAAGCGCATCTGACAAATACTAGATGGTGCTCGCAGCAATAGGCTCGTACTTCGATAGATAGTCCACGATTAGCAGTTGAATTGCCGTTGCGATGCTAACCTCTTCCAACAACTATCTGAATCCCAGTGATAACAGTCACTGCTCGTATTCCTACCACTGCTTCATTCTTCTTTACTAATTAACTTCGAAGCCACACTTGGCTCAAAAGGCCACAAGCGCAATCATCCATTGCATGACCACACATACGGAAGTACACCCGTGATCTTAATACAGCTCTCACTGTCTCACGTAATTGGCAGCCTATTAACTAGTGGTAGCATCGATCGAATTCAGACACTGCTAAATTGCAGATTGAGAGTACTGTGGTGGACAGCCAGCCCTACAAAAAGTTAATTTACTATACAATAGTATATATTATACAGTGTAACCCATCTCCACCTTGAAGTACTTTTGATGTAGAACATGTCTTCCCTTTCGAAACCGGGGTACTGCGCTTAATTTGTGAGTGTCACGAAAAACGTTGATCCCGAAAAATTTAATAACTTAAAAACTATAAATGATACATAAATGAACGATATCGCGTTCAATAGAGCATTAAACAAACATGTTATAACTACCCATTGATCTTGCGTCGATCTCATGAACTGATGCAATCACCAGCGCAAAGTTGAGTCACGAAAATATGTGAACTGCCGCACATATTAATTTAGTCTAGCACCGGCCTCCTCTGTTCGAGCACGACGTTTGAAGTGTCATTTGTTTCGTCTATTTGGGCTTTATAAATAATAATATAAATGAAACTTAAATATTTAATACTTGTTTAGATATCGGATTTCGAAGTGTGGAAATTGGAAATTTTTCTAAAATGTCCAAATATATGCATAATAAACACCAGAAGAATTATAACAAACGTCTACAGGAAGAAAGATCGAAAGATGAGGAATACAAGAAGACCCAGATGTCTGATGCTGAGCTTCAACGGGCTCGACGGGAGCGCTTGAAAGCTGAGGAATTGCATCGTCAAGGTGGACATATGGTGATACGAGTGCGCCAAGTACTTCTGCCGCTCAGTTAGACGCAAATAGCATATCTGTTGACATAAACGTTTCATTATAGAGTGATGGTGTTGAACTCATGGAGGTAGGTAATGAGCCACAACCATCAACATCAACCGCGGGTGCACCAATTGTGATATATGTGCGGAACGATAAATATAAATATGAGAATTTGGGTAACGCTAATAGACATTTTTGTGCCGTATTAATAAACGATGGATATGGATATTCGTGTAATGTTTGTGATAGACTTTGGTTTGAGAAGGACCTGAGTCAGTCTACGGAACAGTGGAGTGATATTGTTCCACAACGAGTTACTTCAGTCCAATGTGAATGATTTCATGCTGTGTAGTCATTGTAGAACAAATTTATCAAGAAAAAAATACCACCGTTGTCAAAATCTAATAGCTTTCAATACCCACCGAAGGCAGAAATATCTTGTACATACTTTGTCATTTATTTTGTAAATGTAAAGTTGTATAAAATGTTAGAAAAGTAGATATTAGTAATTTAAGATAGGGCGGTATTGGTGAAATGTTGCATTTGTATTCGCTGTAAAGAATTATGAACATTTGATGTGTGAAATTAAATACTTTAAATTGTATTGTACGAAATTATTTCTTTAGCTCTCATTCGCCATGTGGCCGCACTGACGTATTCTACGCTTGAAACCTAGCGGCCGTGTCTCGACACAGCCCCGTCCGTTTTATTTGTTGACAAAGTTGTTCTGTCATTCACACGATTTGCTAAAGGGGAAAATCCAATTGATATCAAAGTGGCAACACAAATTAAATTACCACAGAAACGATATTATCGAGTGAACTAAACAGTTCTCACTACCACCTACATGCGGTATATCCAGACACACATTCTTTGACAAAAAATGATATTTTTGATCTATCTACCAACCTTTACAATTTGACTAGATATTTTCGAGAAACCCTGTACACAATAACACGTTATTGTCGTATATGTGCATTATCTATTTGTATTATCATTTTTATATTTATTGAAAACCATGTTTTAATATGACTATTTTTGTATTTTTTCTTTATTAATTTAGTAAAGAAGCACCACTTATCTTCCTTAAAGATGTGGTTGTCTGGAGGAAGTGTAAATAAACCTCACGTGTTTGATTTTATGTACAGTAAAATAAAGAAAGATATGATATTTGCTCCATCATATGGTAAGCAAAGATAACCATCTATATATCTTTTACTAGCAGAATTACCCGGTGATGCTCGGGTTGAATTGATTAAATGTTGATTCTATTTCATAGAAAAATGCAAGCAGCATTTAAGTGTACAGAAAATATTTTTTAACATCGTTTTAACTTTTTCATAGCTTCTACAATTTACTTCGGACGCAAATATGTATACATAATATATCCATCCATATAATCCATTTCATATTCATCACACTCTAGCTGTAAGACAAACTACGAAAGCTTTTTCTGAGATTACTTCTTCAGAAGTCGATTTTGTGTTTTGGAGTGATTACGAATGCCAATTAAGTTCATTTTCAGTAAAAATGAGAAACTTTCAGCGTGTAGTCTTGCACTCAGTTTTCCAATCAATATTTATTATTTGTGCTTTATTATATTTATTATCCCTTGCACCATGATGTTTTCGAATTACATTATCATTGTGAGAAGATGGCAAATTAAACTGCTACAGCATTCGTTAATTTATTTTGAAGCACTCATTTTTTTCTTGAAAATTCTATTCAGTCGCACCGTGGAATAACGGAGCTTGTTTTTTAAACAAATGTCATCAGTGTAGACAAAGCAAACTCAATCGATTACACTTTTTACAAAATCACTGCTTTCAATGAATGTTTCATAGGTACCTAAGTTGTATACGAACAGTTTCCACATCAAGTAAGCAACCTCGACCTACTGCCACTTAAGACAAAAAATTTCTATTTTTCAGCAGTCCTAGTTTACATACTTCCTTATTATGATATTATTCTAAGATCAGCAAAGTAATATTTAAAATTTACTTTCCTCCAACAGAAAAATTAAGTTTTAAATCGAATCAATCTTTAAGGTACTTTTTCAATTGAGAGACTCAATTACTATATGGAAACAACGTACCTATTTAGAATGATAGATGTAGTTACTTGACTATGGAGTACAGCTTTCAATAATACCCATGAAACATGAAAAACAAATGTAAATGAAATTGATTTTAATCCTCTTGTAATGAAAATATGTCAAAATTTAGAAATATCTTCGAATTACAACTTATGGCTTACCGTTTTGATTTAACGTAACATATCTTATTTTAAAATGACTTTATTTTAACTTTACCAATCATTTAAAATAAGAAGTTATACATCTTACTTAAAAAGATTTCCATTTATTTTTATGAAACATAATTCTACAAACTATAACGTATTTAACCAGACTTAAGGAAAGTTCGTCGTAACATACATATACCACCAAGAAATTACCCATGTCTAGTGGTATTTAGCAGAAAATAGAAATAATTCATTACAATTTAACTCCTAAATAATATAAAGAAATGAACACATAAATACAAACAGAAACGAAATTCTGGTCACTGAAACATGTAGAATTTTTTTTTCATTTTTATTGGTCTTTGAATATTTGATTAAGATTCTATCTACTTCATTTTACGTTGTGCTACAATTTTATTCTAAATTTAGGTCTTAGATTACATTACGTCTCTTTTAAAGTTTTATTTAAGAAAACTCTAAACTTTGATTGATACAGAATAAGTAAATTTAGTTTTGTATATGCAAATTTTATTTTCATACATCTATTATTTTATTTTCTATCTTAATCTGAAATGAAACAAAAAGTCGCATCTTTTGCACATATATCTCGAAAGGTTGTCCGTGTCTTGCAAAATAATAATTTAGAATTGTAAAATTAACTAGCTCAAAACTTGCTCCATTTAAATAACGAAAATTTTGATCGTCTTAAATAATTTTAAGTAAGAAGTTTAAGTAAATGAATCATATTTTTTGTATTTCTTCTAGGCTCTACTGAACTCATGGGCTCTCTTTCAGTTCCTGAAACCACATTACCTGTTTACAGAGGCGAACTTAATGCTGTATGTTTAGCAACAGATTTAAAAATCATGGACGAAAAAGGTTGATCATCTTTCATAGAATTTTGTTTTATTTATAATTGAAAATACAGTTTAAGGGGAAAGAGGAATATCTAGTGATACAACTATTAAAAATGCGTTCCAATTTCAACGTTTGTTCAGATTAAGAAGTTATGATCAGCATTTTTAAAGTAGTTTCTAATTTTACTGTAAATTATGCGAAGATTAAAAAACCTTTTTGAATCCTTCAAAACCTCCTTGTTTTAAGAATTCAAACAGAAAAACTGGTCTTAATACAGTAAAAATTTTAAACATCCTGTATTTAGGAAAATATACATCAAACCTAAATAAGCTTTAATGAATTAAATCAACCTAAATTTATAATTAAGAAAACTTCGGAGTAAATATAACTGTCGTAAAAATCTAGTACAAACCCACGAAAAGTATTTTTAAATTCAATATTTTGTAATGGGCAGTGAGTTGACTATTTATTTCTTAACTTTATCAGTGCTCGGAAGCAAAATTTCAGTAGCAATATTCGTAATATTTTCATAGTTAAAATTCAAAATATTTCCCCTTAAAGTCAAATTCAAAATTTTAAAAATTTAAAAAATTCAAATTATTTTCTCTTCAAATTCAAATTTTCAAATAAATATGTATTATTTGCGTTCTTTTTGTTCTTAGGTGATTCAGTACTTGGAGAAATCGGTGAAATTGTTCTGGCTAAGCCAATTCCAAGCCTACTAGTCGGTCTATGGGGTGATATAGATGGTTCACTGTGCCGAAAAACATATTTCTCCAACCATAAAGGTACTCCCTATATTTTTAAGTTGTCTTTCCAAATATAACACGCAATTATGTCTTCAAAATACTCTTGCATCAATAAATTAGATTCAGATTATCGCTGAATGAGCTACTAGGGAAATGTATTAATTTCAGGCGATTACTCATTGTGGAAATGCAATATTCAGCAGAATGTAATTGAAAGCATTTCTAAGAAAAAGCACATCTACAATGTACTACAGATTATGAATTTTAAGTGCCAACATTAATATTGGAAATTTTTATACCTGTGAAAGAGTATTGTGTACTGAAATATAAATTTATTTTTAATGGTCATGAGGAATGCTTGGGAATGCAAAATTTCATATTAAGAAGTTTGCAAGTGACATTTTATCATTTAACCCTCCAAGTTGTTTCGATGAGATATATCGTTCATAAAGAATCGACCAATTTTTATAATGACGAGATACATAATCATCCGATTGCCGAAAAATATTGCCGATTTTTTGATAATGACGATATCAAGATCTGGTCAGTTTTCTTCTAATGATGAGATATCTCGTCCATCAAAATCTGCTAATAGTTTTGCTAATGGCGAAGATTCAAAGCCTCGTCAAAACAACCACCAGTGTCGCATGAGCCAAGCATGAAAGGAAAACAAATGGAAGAAAAACAAGCATATTTGTGCAAAATGTAACTCTTAAAAAACATTATACACCACCTAAATTGTTATAGTGGCTGGCCAAAGCGTTTGTCTGCCACCCAGTAAGTTTGGATTCGAGTACCGACTTGTAAATGCATGTATGTTTGTATTTGTTTTTTCTGTTTGGTATTTCGGAGGGTTTCCCACAAGGGTGCTCTTTCACAAATAGCCTCCAGTTCGTCACCTTGTAGTATCGGAGGCCGAAAATACCAGTGATCGAGCATTAAAAAGAGAAACACTATATATTACCTGCTGAACTGATCAAACGATTTGTGGAGGAAATTATTTCTTATTTTGAAGTGTTCACTACGGGTACTAAAGATCTTGCCTATTGAGAAGGGTTTAATTTATAAAGCAATCTTTACATTAATGTTCTCATTATTTATGAAACGAAACCTATGTAGAAATCATCGATGTTTATGGCAGGAACGTTTCAAATGTGAAATTACATCTAAAATTATTTTATTATCATATAGATAATGTCCGTGTGGTGTATTGGTACAAATAAACGGACTGCACCAGTAAAACGTATTCTTGGAACAAATCTATGTGAATTAACAAAAGCCGCCACTTTAAAATAATTTCTCCATGTGTCAGTGGAAATGATTTAAGCAAAAACAGACGTCGACTGACGAACGATAGTTTCAAAAGATACTTATAAGCGTTGCCACAACTGGCGCCTAAAGAATGAAACAAAATGAATTAAAATGCAAGCTGACCCGAATTCATCCCGCGAGACAAGATAGCAGTGCGCTTGGCGTAAACAGATATTAGTTCATCGACCTTCTAATAAAATAGACAGAGCATGCGAGTGCAGCTTCGTGTTATTTTCACCGATCACTTGGTTTGAGGATATATCACGTGGTTGTGGGAAAAAGCATGCATTCTAATGTGCGACAAATTATTGATAGGTTAAAGTGATTATCCAGCGTAATTATGAAAACATCAGTTTCGCTTAGATAACCAATTGACCCAGTCTTAAGCCCACGTGATTTTCCCTTCTGAGATTTTACGACAGCGATCCGCCCACATGGTCTGTCTATTTCACTGGAAGGTTGATGAATTATTTGGCATGAACGTACAAAGTGATAACAAAAATATCCATCTGTTAATAGCGATACATCTGATTCTTTTTATTTTATGATATTTTAAACATAAAATGAATGACTAAACTTCGTTTACTCTTCAGTATGCGAGGTTCTATAGATACATCTTCAGCGTTTAAGGGGGACACAGTACTTTTCGAACAATTATTTTTGAGTTTATATTTACAACAAAATGTTATAACGTACCTTATTCCAGTACACATGAAATATGCATTACAAAAGAAAAAAATCATTTTCCATTTTCAATGAAAACTTTCAAATTTTTCAAAATATTTCACTATTTTAAAGATACTACTTCTTTTGCAGTTTTTTTTCAAATATTTGTTTCTTTGTTTTCCTTGCTGTGTCCTTCATCGTTTTACACGTACTACTGTTATTTAAGTTTGCACAAAAATGTTTATAGCAGACTATAAAACACACTAATAGCAGATAATTGATTTTTTTTAAATCAACTATTCTAAATCTTTATTCCATGCACAAAATTATCAAATACATAATAAAAACAATCACAAAATGCTCCAAATTTCGATATTAATAACAAAAATCTTATTTAAAAAACACTGTAGTCATTAAAAACAGAAATCTGAGAAAAAAGGGCTTTATAGTCTAAAAGTTTGTTGGTTTCACACCTGACATTCCATAAAACTTAAACAACTCCTAAAATAATGTAGTTTCAGGTAGTAGGTCATTCTATGCAAAATGAGCAAAGCAGCAATGAATGACCTATCACCGATTATTATGAAAATTAGTTTTCAAATACGTCACTTATAGTAACAAGGAACTGCAAAGTAATAGGTTTCAGGAAATGCATATTTTATTATTTACTGATATTAACAGTTGAATGTCGCTCAAATGTAGATTTTGTAGCACTAAAAAGCAACCCGTTTGAGACCCTATATTTCAATACGTTATAGACGCAAATTTAAAATTTTTATATTGTTCCATTCTTCAGAAAAAGTTCTCTTAGGAAAAGTCAGAATACCATTTAATAACAGTAACTGTTAATTCTGATAGATCGACGAAAAGACAAATTTTGTCGATTTACTACAAATTTCATGCTGTTGTATCTCTAGAAATGGAAAGACAATATTTAAAATTATTCTTAATGAGATTTTTAATATTGTCTTTCCATTTCTGTTTAACAAATAAACATGGTATAATTTAGTGATATTAGTATTTTTGTGTTTCTATATTCCTCAATAGAGAAAAAAAATAATTTAAAAAGTACAATTATGGAAAACTGCAATTTTTCAATTTTATTTAAATACATATTCAACTATGGCGGAAAACTCTGAAAACATCAAAACATTTCAACACTATATAGACTAAGATGTCTTGTATGTCCTGAAATTTCATTATTGCCTTTTGCTTATATTTACCCCAGAAACATTTATAATTTTATTAAAATTAGACTTTTTTTATCCAACCTGATGGCAGTTATACTCTTCGATAATATAAGAATGCGATGAAGACTGAAATAACTATTATTACTATATACTTTTAAAATTTCAGGTTAAATCACTTTTGTAAACCTTGTTTTTTCTTGCTTAATCAAAGAAGTGTTTATCAATGAAATAATCGTTTAGTCGGAGAAAAGTTCATTTTGTTAGTGAATTCTTATCGATTTGTTTATATCCTTGGGAATACTTTTTGTGAGTATTACATAATTTACTTGTTAGTTGAAAGCAATTTGGTATTCCAGTCTTGATTGGGATTCCATTGTGTTTCATTTCATTGTTGTAATTTAGAACACGAAATATGCATAAAGTTGGAGGCAAATGTTATGATTGTTTATAATAGCCATCGCCAGTAACTGCAACAATTTTGGAAAACGTTAGATTTATTTGATAGAACCAACGTTAGATTGTATCCACTGAGCCAATTCCGACAAGAGTAAAATAATAAAAAATGATGATAAGATAAAGAACGATGATAGATATATGAAGATTTTAAAGTATTTGAAATCAGTCTTTGGGTCGTCAATACGTTTTACTTCAGTTTTAATTCTTCAATGATTTGGTAATGTTTTATTGAGATAAAAGGTGACTGTTATCACTCAGAAGCAGTCAAAGTTTGGCCTCATTTACCAAAGGCTATTTTACAACGAATAAGATATTTTTAAACATAAACGTAAATAAGTTTTCAATGAAATGAATGAATCTAATGAAACGTATGTGTCAGAATGATCATTATGTTTTTCAGGAACGTTTTCAACCGGTGATTGTGGAATACTTAATCCAATGACAAAAGGTCTCACTGTGTGTTGCAGAAGGTAATTGTAAAATAACAAAGCGTAAAAACATTTGTAATCTATGTTAAGAAATTTATATGTTTTACGTTTAAAAGTTTGAAACATATAAGAGGATAACAAAAGTTCAGCAAAGGGATTAAATTCTAAATAAATTCCCCCCAGTTTATACAATTTCAAAATTAACATAATTTTTATCAGAGTAAAAGAATAATGCAGGATTATTGAGCTAGATTTACTATTTTACTTTATACCTCAATACCATTCACTAATTCAATAACCTTCTACAAAAGTAGAGCTTATTGCAATTCTTACGGATATAATTTGTCTCAAACTATTGTTGGTTATTTATGGTTGGATTACTTGGAAAGATAGAAAACATCCCCTTCCTAAAATGGTATCATAAGTCTAGAAAAAGGAAATTTTTGAAACAATTGCAACTTCTCTTGATGGCAAAAATTAACACCTACTATTGATCAAAATTAAACTTTGATTGCATGATGAATTGCAAATGTCATTTTAGTACACTTTTGTACTTTTAGTGACGAGACATTGAAACAACGGGGTTGGCGTTTTGGAAGCTCTGAAATTTATAATGTTGGTAAGTATTACACGAGCTATATTTAAGACTTGTTTACCACTCTACATTCTCATTTCCGACCTCTCTATTCCTTTTTGTTCCAATCCCACCTCTTTCAACTGACTATTTAATTTACTACAACCGTTCTTTGCAATTTACCATTACTCCGACCTTTCTTCACAATTCACCATTTAGTTTGCCTTCAACTTTACTCAAACATTTTCCACTTTGTTTTCCCTAATCTTTATCAACAATATACCCTTTATCCAACATTTCTCTACAATTTACAATTTAGTTTGGCTACATCCTTTCTCAACAATTTTCTATTTAGTTTGTTCCAACCGTTCTCTACAATTTCTAATTAAGTTTTCTACATCTTTTCTATATAGTCCATCATTTAGTTTACTCGAACCTATCGCAACAATTTGCCATTTAAATTTTTCCAACCTTCTCTGCAATTAACCATTTAGTTTGCCTTTAACTTTTCTCAAGAAATTTCCTTTTTGTTTGTTTCAATCTTTGTCAGCAATATACCATTAAAAGCTTAATACATTCTATACAAATTATCATTTAGATTTCTCTAACCATTCTCTACGATTTGCCACTTATTTTGCTCCAGCCTCTGTCAACGCTATACTATTTATTTTACTAAATGCTTTCTCAACAATATATCATTTTTCTAAAAGCTCTCTCTAGAATTTACCATTTAGTTTGCATTTAACCTTTCTCAACAACTTTCTTTTTATTTGCTTCAACAGTTCTCTACAATTTTCTATTTAGTTTCCCTAAGATTTCTCTACAATTTACCTTTTAGTTTGCTTTCAATCTTTCTAAACGATTTTCCATTGAACTTGCTCTAACCGTTCTCTTCAATTTATCATTTATTTTACTCCAACATTTCTCTACAATCACACTTCATGTAGATGGTACAGACACATCATTTATCATCCGCATTCTTCTTGAAAAAAAGTCCATTAGTAATAGAGCGACTAGTATGACAAAAACATCATAAGTCTCTTTTAGATAATCAGCAAGCTCATAAGTGGATTCATTTTAAAGTTTGTTTCCGAAGCTCTATCGTGACGACAAAAAAGTAAATATAAATTTTTAATGTAGTATACTAAGTTGTTTAAGATGAATATGGAAAAATATTTTAATTACGCGGACAAAAAATTGTGACAAAAGCATTAGAATTGGTTTGATCGCATACATTAAAATTGCAAGAAACCAAAAACTGTACTTATTCATTGCTTCGATCAAGTAATTGCATCAATAAAGTAGAGAAATGTTAAACTTTAAAAATTTAATTACATCAAAATAAAATAATACCACACCCTTTTTGTAAAATTCAAAATCTACTTTGGCTTGCTTTTAATGACAATCAATATGACAGTTGAATAACATAATTAAATTGTATTTAATATCGGGTACAATTATGCCTGCCAACATTTCAATTCCGGAAACCTTACAACTTTTACAGGATCATGGCATGCATAGGTAAGCAAAATGTACAAAAACTATTTAAAGCGCCATATGTGTACACATTCTAAAAAATAACTATTATTTTGTATTTTTAGAAGATTTTATATATTTATAATGGCTGATAAACTTTCCATAAAATGCTTTTCAGCACAGGGGTTGATGGTTTTTACAAACTTGATATCATCGACCCTTTTTCCATTTCTTGAAATTTTGATGACTTCAGTGAACTCATAAAAGTACAAACCCCCAAAAGAAATACAGCATTTTAATGCCAAAATTTGAAATCTTTTTTCTTTCAATGCTGAAAGTACTTTGTATCCAATCTAATCGACTAATTTTCTTACACCCAAGCACATTTTACAAATTTTCCTGCACTTGACCTTATCACACCTCAGATAATGTGCAAGCTATTTCGTTTCTCCAATGTTTATTATCAAACAGAAGTAGTCTGTCATATCAAGAACAGAGCCAAACACAATCATATACCTTTTCTTCACATCATCTTTCAGCGGCATTTTCTTCAGAATATGGCATAAAATTTTGATAGTCTGAAAAGATGCGTATTAGCTTAATCAGTCTAGTAATCACGACACCTGCCATGTTTATCATTAAAAACTTTAAACCAAATTTCTGTCAAAAGTTTAGTTTCAAGGAGAGGTGGCCTAAAATAGTTCAAGGAGGAAGCATTAAAAATCAAAAGGCGCTAGATCAGTAAAAGTGCAAAATAAGAATGTTTCGAAAGAAACCCTGCTCTGCTGTAGAGTTGTCTTCATCTTCAGTAATCACTTGGCGCTTCTTATTTGGCAATATTGTGGGTCGAAAGGGTGCCAAAAACGAACAAAAACGTACATTAATTTATGTATTTTTATTTACTTTCCGTAAGAAAGCAAGCTAATGAATTCTGCAAAAATCAGACCTCTTTAGACTTTATAACGTGTTTTTCGAATTAAATGTCAAAGTATTTGAGGGGTTGATGATAATCCCGCTTTTATTCCAGAAAGATAAGCATTTATTGCTTCAAATAAAGTAAACACATGATCAAGAACATCTTGTTGTGCAACTTTAAGAGAAGAAAAGAAAATCCCCTTTCCGACGTATCGATGTGAATTCCAATACCAGCAATATTGTCCTGTTTAGTCTAGCAGATTTATTTTGTTAAATATTCGGTTTATTTCTCTACGGTTCTTCGTCATGCAGCGCTTATTAGACCTAAACTTGGTTTATAACTGTCACCAATTGCAAAACGCAACCATATAGAAATGAGTTTGCTGATTCTTTCGGATGACACTTGTTAGCCATGTGGCCTAAAAACACGCCACGTCTTTGATGGAAGGTGATCCTGTAATTACACAAAACAGATAAAAGAAAAAATTAATTTAAATGCAAAATGTATCTTCTGTTGTAGAATTTATGTTTCACGTGGTCCGTAGTACAGATTTTTCTTAAGTACTAACTTCAAGACGTAGTAGTTGGAATCTGTAAACACCTATCGGATCCCTTTTAAAAACACAATTCGAGATTTATTTGTAAGTTTTACTAAAAACCGTACAATATTCCATATGCCCATACAACAATACAATTTACCCGAAATCCGCGCATGGTATAGCCAATTCGTACAAGTTGACAAGTATTCAGTACGTCCTGAACGCTTGCTTTATAGATTTATTAGAGTTCCTCGATGTACTACACGTAAATGAATACCGGAGGAAAATATACTTCCAGTTAAGAACAATTGGATTCAATTTTTGATGCTTGAAATTAATTTTTATAATTCATTATCTTTATTAATTCGATTTATTATATTATCTGTCAAATTAAATCTAAATGTCAGTGGCGTTTTAGTGGTAGTACCTCCTTCCTGTACGTATTCTAGATATGACGTCACTTGGCATACTTTTCGAATACAATTTCAGCACGTCACCAAAAACGATTCCAAATATTGTATTCCGAATTGATATGCGTTAGTTGATCGATGAACGCCAAAACGGCGATAAACTATATTTAATATAACCCCGATATAGATCGTGTGGTAGCATTTGGGTAACAGGAAGTAAAATCCCTTTCTGTTGATATTTTTTGAATCCATGAAATACTTTTCTGACATTTAATACGGCAAAATTAAGAAAAACTTAAATTATAATTTGTACGGATTCGTTGTTTCCTCAGTCGACAGCCTTCCTGAAGTTCGAGATAGCATTTGTGTGTCCAAGTACAACAAAAACATGGATGAGAGTGCTGTGCTTTTCCTAAAAATAAAAGATGGCTACAGCTTCAGTGATCAACTGGTCGAGAAAGTCCGGACATCTATTGAAAAAGAATTGACAGCTGGTCATATTCCAGATTTTATCCTAGAAACCAAAGACATACCGGTAAGTATTAATATCTTCTTAGTTTGGGGTACAGCCCCTACGCTCCGACTAGCTGAAGTCACTATGGATATATAGGGAAGGTACAGATGAATTCTGGCACAAGTATTGAAGTAAGTACCCTACAGATCAACCTTACATGAGCTCCAATCAATGTCTTTAAAGCGGGGACGGATAGAGTATAATCCCTATTTATTCGTCCCACCATTTACAGCCTGGATCGGGCTTAAGCTTGCAGAGCTAAGGAGAAATTTCTACGTATGCATATGCCTGATTTCAATGACCATCACAGGAGTTTTGACTTATGTGAGCCTACACGCCTTGTATTGGTTCTGATGCCTGAACCATCTTCCTAATTACTGGAGAGGGCTAAGTGTTGTATACCACACAAATTTACCCAAGCGGCTTATCACTTGGAGACACATCGTGTGATGCTTAATGTCACTAGGTTACGTTGGACATCTGTTTATGTGGCGAAGTAGGTGATTCTCTTCACTACATGTTAAACTGCGAGCTTACCGCGTACTTCCGAGAAGGACTTGAATTCATTAGAGATCAATCCAGTGACATTAAGCATCACCCGATGTGTCTCCGAGAGATAAGCCGCTTGGGCAAATTTGTTTGGCAAGCACTTCATTGTCAACTCTAAGGGTTCGGAGAATGGTTCAGGCATCAGAACCATGACAAGACGTGTAGATTCGCGTAAGTCGAATTTTATGACTGTCACTGAAATAAGGCATATATGCCTATATGGAAATTCCATCCAAGACCTGCAAGCCTAAGCCTGAGCCAGGCTATAAATTGTAGGACGAATAAATAGGGATAAGGCTCTATCCGACCCCCACTTTAAGGACACCAATTAACCACTTAAAGCACGAGTTTTTTTCGGAAAAACTGGTAAAAAATGATAGGTTTTTTTTTACAGAAAATGAATATATAGGTATAGTGTAAGTTATTTTTTGCAATTTCAGTTGTGGGGGGGCATTAGAAATAAAATAACGCGAGATACAAGAGCGTCCGTGTGAGACACGGGCTTGTGCAAATTTGCCGGTAACTTTCGCCCGCGTCAGACACGGGTAAATGCGTTAAGTGGTTAAATTCCATGTAAAGTTGACTTGAAGGGCACTTACCTGCGGACACCATACTTGTGACAAATATCGACAGTCTGCGGTTGGAGAGCGATGCCTAAATATTTGGTTTCACACCCTGTGAATAACGATTCCTGAGTGAATTGTAATCGTAAGAATTAGTGGAGATCTCTGCCATATTTTCTCCTTTCTACATCCGTAGTGACTTCAGCTAGGTGTAGCGAAGGGGCTGAGCCTCCAACTAAGATTATTGTCACTAGGTTGAACTGGTGATTTCAAGTCCTTCTCGGAGGTGAATTATAAGCCTACAGTCTAGCATGTAGTGGAGAGAATCACCTAGTCGATATGTGATTGGTCTTGATAAGTGTCCATGTATTTGTAATTTTAGTACATCCTAAGGAGAGCCGCCAATTCCAACAACCAATGTAATGTGGTCGAGTAGAAGGTCTGTGAATCCTTGAAGAAGGGTGTAACCCTGTCACTTGGATGTGCTAGTGCTACACCCTTCCTGAGTACAAGATGTCTTCCAATAAACTTTTTAAACGTTACCATATGTGCATCTTTTCCAGCTTTGAGATGACTATTGAAAACTGAGGGTGATGAGACTGATGTAAAAAAAATATTTTTTTTTAAAAAGTAGAACCTCAATTATAGCCGGGTGTCCGCGTTATCCGAGCCGATTCGATATCAATTTCTTTAATCTTCAAATAAAGCACGAGTGTGCCAACTTTGGTCAAAAAGAGAGGGGAAACAAAACCGTTAAAAATTTTTCCACGAGAGTTTAAAAGGTATATAACTCACGTCCAGATTTATTATAAAAGTGTCACAATAAATGCGTACTGTGGCACAAATACGAGCATAAATCATTCTTAAACATTGCTTTATGAATCTTTCAGTAGACATTACTAGTAATATGCATTCTGGATTTCATATTGTGGTGTGTTATTACGTCCGTATTATATGTTTCTGGTTAGCTGAGATTTACAAGTATCTTAATGCAAATGCTGCCTAGTTTTCCTAAAGACCTCCAGGGGGAATTTAGATTCAATATCTATCAGAAAGATTTGCGCAGATTGAAAAGAAATTGTCCGGGCTTACCTTGGCGAAACTAAGCGGATTAGTTGATGCCAAATAGGGGATATTAAACTGAGTTTGAGGGTTTGGTTATGACGATCTGGCTACGCCTATTGAAAATGATGTATTAATTACATGAGCAGGTTAGTTGGTTGGGTTCTATGACGCAATGGCCATCTTCGGCAAAGCTGCACTAAACACAAGACAGACAACGTCACATACACATATAAGACATACGTAATAGACATGCACGAATAAAGTAAGCATTACTGACACAGAAGAGAGAAATACACTCAGGGTAAGTAACAGGAAACGAACTTGCGCCTACAGCTCGCAGGCTGCCAGAGCAGTGGGTAAACCCACTAAGCTAAGTAAGCAAATATTGGGGGGATGCTATATGAGTATAAAATCTCATGTATTCACTGGTGAAAAGTTTGAATCATTAAGCCATAATACAAACTCAAATTTTTATTATTAATTTGACTAGTAATTTTATAGAGCATATACTATATTATAGTTTTTCATAAATTTAGAAATCGTTCATAGAGAAGTTTAAATTTATAATACATAGAAATCAATTAATTAAATGCATTAAATATATTGAAATGGCTACACAATTTGCTTTTTAAGAGTAATCTGGTTTTCAGAGTTATTAATCAATTAATTTATTTTGAAATAAAAGTGCTTTAAGGGATCCTTGTATTACTACATAATAATTGAGATTAAAGGAGTTTATTTTGCATAAGTTCACAGTAAACTAAAGTTTAAATAATTAAATTTTTACAAACTTCTTTTTAGGTTAATATGAATGGAAAGAAGATGGAGATAATTGTGAAAAAGATCCTGAACAAAAGACCTTACAATTCAGAAACAATAATTAATCCTGAATGTTTGAAAAATTTCTGTGATATAGCTGAACTACACGAAATTTAAATAAAGTGTATTTCTATTCTGTTTAATACTTTTATTCAAGTAAATTTGACTATCTGGCAATTTTAAATTAAAAAATTAAAGATTTCAATAAAAGATGTTAAAAGACTAATACATTAATTTGTTTTCTAATTAAATAAATAAACTTATGTCATTAAATAAACTTATCAAAATAGTTTGAAAAATCTAAAAAATATCTTGTTTTCCTTCCATATTACAATAATGTTTTTCTCTTTCACTAACAAGCAAATCTGTCAACAGTTGGAAATATCTATTAAAATTATACGCGCATAAAAACACATGATACTGGAAAAACAAGTTATAAAATCTTATAAAAGCAAATAATTTCTAAAATGGTGTAGAAGCTCGAAATTTGAAAAAAAAATGAACAACTTTAATATAAGTAGAAAACTTTGAGACAAAATATGTCCATAACTGTGAGTGCACATACTAAATACAGCTAAATTCATCCGCCAAAGGTATTGGTAGTAAAAATCAAAATTGTATGTCATGGGTATTCTACACTCACAAGAATTATGTCCAAACTGCACATAATAGTGATTCACGAATTAGCCGATCACAATACCCACTTACTACAAAAATCCACTTTTCCTATCATCATTTATGAATTCAGCATTTTGGTAGAGATGTTGCTGAAAAATCTTTCATTACAGAAAGCAACGCAGAAAAACTAAAAAGCTAGAGTCGTGTTCCAACCCCCTAATGAACTGAAAAGTTATCGACAGCTAATGACTTCCAAGGGCTATTTATCATTAATTATCATTATCATAAATCAGAAGAGGGGTATTTCATCAAGAACATCATCTGCCAACTGGGAGTATGTCTTGATATTTTCTGAGTTAAGATTATGAGAATCAGATTTTTCAAAAATTTCCCCAAATAAGATCCCGATTTCTAAGCTGATTTTGCACCCATACCAAAGTGATTCCAGAAGATTAATAACGACAAGACACCTACGAAGAATGACCTCCAATATCTGCCTTACGCTGCTTAATTACCTGTTCTAAACATCCCCAAATCGTTACGGGCACATTCGGAGAGCACTGAAATGCCTATTCTCATTGTCAACATCGTCGAGGCCAGTAACAAACGGTACAAGATTTCACATGAGAAATATTTGAACGTTGACGAGTCTTCCCTACATGCATAGAAGTTATAAAAGGGTGACCAGTGGCCCTTAAGGTAGCCGAACAAAAAATCTATCTACATATTTCACGAACATAGGTGGCACAATATTCGGCATTATTTGTACATTGGCGAATGGCAACAAACGGTGTGAACAGTATAAAATCAACCACTACGAAATTTTCTTGCAGTTTAAATATGTATGATTTGAACTAAATAGGTACTTGAATTAACGTCGCACTGAAGCAACGTAATGGGCTATTGGTGGCGGTCCAGGATCAATCCCGAAGGGAAAGATTTGAGAACAACATCTCGTCATTTTGAACCACGGTCAGATAACGAGGTTAACACCCGAACAAGCAGCCCACAGTTCAAATTTCCACACCAAGCCAACGTGAGGTCATTTGAGGCCTCGACAGATATAACGTGAACCAGTCCCCACGTGCACGAAGGGTTTGGTTGAATTTGAACTAGAAGCTGAATAGCATTGATAGAAATGCTTTCACTACTTCTAACGATATTCATTACTAAGAATAGGTAAGACCAGTACGAAATGATGCTTTCTATCTCGTTAATTTTGTTTCATTTGGATTTCGGAAATGCACATATGGATGCATATATTCATTGTATATGGATTTAAATACGGTATGAAATGTAAGAAACGACACTAACATCATGAACAATTAAATTAGGGTAGATGCTTCATGCCTTTAAATGTTCGTTTTACACTTAAACTCTCATGTTTCAATGAAAATAGGCAGAGGTTTTAAAATTCTTTAAAATATTAATGTTTTGGTGGATTCTTTTCAAATTTAGTGCTTTTATAGCATGAACAAAAATTTATAAGACCAATTTTAGCAGTGTTGTTTTGCGAACTACGCAATAACTCAAAACTAATTACCTCTACGGTAATGAAACTTTGCACACTTATACAACTCATTACCTATAAAAATGGCCTATTCTCAAAATCTTAGTTTCAAATTTTCTTATTTATTTGCAATAATATTACATTAATGAGGTGAGATTTAAACATTTCTAAATCTATAAATCAAGTAATTAAGAACTGATCATTATATAATTATAATGATTGGTTCCCAATTATTTTATTAATGATCTACAATTATTGCAACTCATTTGATTAGTAATGGATTCTATAAAAGGTGTGTACAGTTTCATTATTATAGCGTAATTAGTTTTTGAAATACTTTGAGGGCAGTAAAACAACTCAGCCAAGAACAAATTAGTTCGTATATTTCTGTTTATAAACATAAAAGTTTAAATAATAAAAGCTTTAAAGAATAATTTTCTTTTAAAAAATAATATCCATGTACTAAATGTGAAAAATCCCCTCCCCAAAATTTTTTTCGAGAACTTTGAAACTTATACCTTTATAGTAAAATTTGGCTTTTAAAGGTACCCGTTCTGAATGGAAAATCGTCATCTGACCGTGGTTCAAATTTACGTGGTGTTGTACTCGGATCTTTCCCTTCGGGTTTGATTCCGGACCGTCGCCAATAGTTGTGTTGCTCCAGTGCGGCGTTGATTAAATACCTACCTGGAAAATTATGTTGATAACTTACTGGATAATTATGTTGATACTTCTGTTCATGAACAATTGTAACCTTATATTCATGAAATCTGTCGAGAACGCGTATATTGGATAACATACAAGAGTTTATGAAAATATCGCAGGAAATTTCAGGCATTTGGCAAAAATCTAATTATAATGGCATTTCTTTTGTGTGTGAGAGAGGAACATCATCAATGTCGGAGCTGTGGAATTTAATCCTTCAGTGGTTTCGTAACGAATTAAGCGGTGTTAGGGCTTTTTGGAAATATTTAGATACACTGAAGAATGTGTAAAATTGCATCGTTAAGATTTCTTTCATAGATAAGACTCGAGGCCAACCGATAGTTTTGCTTCTCCAATCAGTTGCAATGTGTTCTGCAAATGATCTTGACATGTAGGAAATTATATGAAAAGGATAAATATTTTACTATGAGGTGGACAAGTACATTTTGAAGCTGCTGAAAACTAAGATTTTGGGTATAAATTAGATTTGCTAATATCATTTTAAATATTGGCGTTGTATAAAATGAGAGTAATAATGTTATTCAAAGGGTATAATGTGAATACATCACAGCCTACTAAGTAGGTAGATGGTTGATCAATTTAAGTCACATTGGTAGGTATTTAATTAACGTCGCACTAGAGCAACACAACGGGCTATTGGCGATAGTTCGGAATCAATCCCGAAGTGAAATATCCAAGGGCAATACCCCGTATTTTTGAGCCACGATCAGATGATGAGTCAACTCCTGAGATGGTACCTCACTCTCCAAACTTCCTCACCAGGCCAACGTCATAGTTGGTTAGTATAATTAATTAGTATAGTTGGTTAGTATAGTTGGTTAGCATAATTAACCACTTAAAGCACGATTTTTTTTCGGAAAAACTGGTAAAAAATGATCGAGTTTTTTTTTGACAGAAAATGAATATATATATATATATATATATATATATATATATAGGTATAGTGTAAGTTATTTTTTGCACTTTCAGTTGCGGGGGGTGGTGTAAAAGTTATAAAAAAATTATTAAACAAAGTGTAAACGATTTGATTACATGTTTATTTTGAATTTCAAAATATTAATAATAATAAAATATTAACTTCAGATTCACGTCCATCACTCAAGAGATCATCACTTTCATCGCTGAAACTTTCTGATAAATTGGCATATTCAAAATCGTCAGAGTCGCTCATTATCAGATAACTTTTTCTAAACAAGTTACAAAAACACTTAGTAAAAATTAATTTATGGTTAACTGTTTACTTTTATGATATTTAACGTAATAAAAATGGATATATTGCCTTTTCCACACCAAACAACTGCTTTATAACAAAGAATTCCTAACAAACTTATAGCTAATCATCAAAATGCACCACTTGGTTTACACAAGAAAAATGGTGCATAGTGGTGCCATCTACGGTAAATAAGTTTAATATCATCTATAAATAAGTGGTAAATCATCTATGATAAATAAGTTTATGCCATCTATGGTATAAGTTTAATCTAGCCTATCTATTTTTACTAGAACGAATCTCAGAAGGGCATTAGAAATAAAATAACGCGAGATACAAGAGCGCCCGTGTGAGACACGGGCATGTGCAAATTTGCCGGTAACTTTTGCCCGTGTCAAACACGGGTAAATGCGTTAAGTGGTTAATTAGTGTAATTGGTTAGTAGTTTCATTTACATTACACTAGAGAAACACAAGGGATGTTGTTGACGGTCCTGGATCAATTCCGAAGAGAAAAATCTGAGGACAATCTCGTAATTTTGAACCACGGTCAAATGACAAGGTTTGCAACTGAGCTGGCACCCCTCTCTCCAAACTTCCACCCCACTCAAACGTGAGAACATTTAAGGTACCGGCAGACTTAGACTGTACCATTCCCCACGTACACGATGGTCTTTAGTTAGACCGAGTTTGGAACTCGCAAACCCTCCAGTTACTAATCCGCGACTCTACAACTGGATTACCGCGGCCTATCTATTTTTACTAGAACTAATCTCAGAAGGGTATTAGAAATAAAATAACGCGAGATATACAAGAGCGCCCGTGTGAGACACGGGCATGTGCAAATTTGCCGGTAACTTTTGCCCGTGTCAAACACGGGTAAATGCGTTAAGTGGCCCCGACAGCTTACTAAGATATAACTTTCGTAAGAAATCTTTATAAATTACAACAATTTGTTACTACATGGATCCTATCCCTTTAAAACTGGTAGCAATACTTTGAAATTAGGACAAGTTTAAAAAGTATACATATTATTGTTGGGTTTTATATTGTGAAATCCCTTTAGATATTGCATCATCCTTTCCCTCGTATCTTGTAATCGCACGAAAGTGTTGCATCGTTCTTTAGTTCTCGAGGAGTCCACTACCATTAAATGGCGCTGTTGAAAATGATTGGATATCCACCATTCATTTGATTGGTGGATATCCAATGTATATATAAGAACCTTTGTACATTTTACCACTCTCTTCTCTTCTAATAAATAGACTTTGTAGCAATAAGATTGCTCCTCTTTTCTGTTATTCAACAATTATGGTTAGTGTGGCATTGAGAATAATTAATATTCACAGATAAAAAATTTTTACAGATAAGACGATTAGAAGCGATGAACGAGTACTTCTAATTTCTCATTCGAAAGACTTGTTCCGTCGATGCCAGACATGAGAAATTTGTTTATAACGGATAAGAACTTGGATATATGATTGACAAGTCCTTTCTTGAAGCATTTGAAAAGTAAGATAGTTTCATTTACTAGACATATTAGTTAAGATTATAATAAACTTTGATGCAGTTTTAAAGAATGTTAAGAGGGTATTTAGCGTTAGATCGATAGTAGGCAGATCAAAGCACGTCTTCCGTAGGCTTTTTGGACATTTTTATGCCCGATTTCCTTTAAAGAAAAACACTGTCTTTAATAAGAAAGTAGTGCTTATTATTGTGAAAGATTATATGAATGGTAAACTTATGAAGCAAAATTTGGTTTCTACCGCAATAAAAAAAAATCTTCATTTTGAAAATCAGGCTAATTATCAAGGGTGAGCTATTAACGATCGGTTCACAATTCCCGATTAGAGTAACCGCTTTATATTACATAAGCTAAGTAATAGTGTCAATTTAAAGTCACTATTATTCCATTTTCTTGTATCAACAACAATAGTAGAAAGAGATGAAAAAAAGCTTTAATCGTTCTTTTCTGTCAACCTAAATTAACCCTCTCGCTGCGTAATTTTTTTTATCAAAATAGGTTCAAAAATTGCGTATTTTTTTTATTACATATTTCAAATCTACATATATTTTAGAGTTAAAATATACAAAAATTTTTTGTAAAAGAGTTTTTTCTTCAATATAGAATTAGATCATAAAAACAGGTTGTCGGAATATTGAAATAGGAAGAATAATCATATAAAAGCAAAATTTTGAAAATTAATCTTGGTTAAATTATGATTTATTGTATGAAATACAAAGGTAAAACGTATATACTAATGGAAATATGCAAAATACTTACAAAACATTTATTAGAAATGAAGAATTATTAGAAATCACTATCCGCAGTGGAATCCGAGAAAATCTCATCAGTTTCGCTATAACTATCTTCAATATACTTGATATCAGAGTCAGAACTGCTATCAGTGTCGGAAATATTGTCAGGAATGCAGGTTCTATCACTCGCGAAACGCTTTCTGCCAGACATCTTTGAGCTTTGAAAAGAGCGCGCAAAATGCTGCAAAAAATGCTTGTATATTTCGCAGAAATGTGGACATCTAAAGCCATCTGTTAACCCAGATTTGGATAAACAATTAAACATCACAGAAAAGGCAAAATGAAACCATGAACTTGGAAAGAGCGGGTTGCACAGTTAAATAGACGGCAAAAATGCATCCCCGCGGAAATCGCGGGCTGTGCAAATTTTGCTACTTCTACGTTTCCCGCGGAAATCGCGGGATGCGCAGCGAGAGGGTTAATGAGTGGAATTTCTCTTTTCATATATATTTCACTTTTTCCTTTCTTTGGAATATATACAGGGTGACCTGTAAAGTCCCTTTAAGACCTTTAAATTTGAAACAGCGTCTCGTATAGTCAAGAAAGTAACGTGTACCTATAGTAAAGTGACCATGCTGATTTACTGAGACAGCTTACAGCGCTCCTAGCGGCAAAATAAGGAAGTTAAAAAAATAACTCGAAAACTAAAGGAGATCGGCCAAAAAGTTCAATTAGAAAAATGTGCGCAATACCATACTAAAAGCACAGGATAAAGTTCCATGGAGTTATCTATAAAATTCGCGGAGATATTCGTGATTGAAAGTTGAACTATTCCATACCTTGAAAAAGGGGTCCTCCAGAAATTCAAAAATGTGTTCTCCGGTGTTATACAGTTTTTCTGAGTTAAGCAACGATGAATTTAAATTCAAACAAAGAAAGTAAAAACGATAAATAAAAAAATATATGAAACGCCCTCCGGAAAATAAAAAAAAACTGACGATCCGAAATCACAAATTTCGCGCAACAACTCTCGGCTAAAACCTCTCGGCTATACAGTCACGAACACAGATTTACTATTTAATAATTTTATCTTGATAAACTTTGAGCAGATGCGAAAATGTCAGAAACAAATGCGCGTTATTCAGTGTGGCACACTGGAAAAGTAAAAGACACTGATGAGCAAAAGCAAGAAATTTATTGCTAAACAAAAACATGGCGAGTGTGTTCAAAAAGGTCACCATCGGCCACAATACACATTTATATTCGATCAAGCACGCCGGCATGCACATTCCTTATCTGCGGTGTGACAGTAGCGCAGGTATCGATGATACGCTGCCGCAGATACAGCAAAATTGTCGACGGAGCTCATACACCCGATCTTTAATGTAACCCAGTGGAAGAAATCGAGAGGGGTAAGTCTAGAAAGGAGTAAGAAAAACTGTATAACACCGGAGAACACGTTTTTGAATTTATGGATGACTCCTTTTTCAAGGCATGGTATAGTTCAAATTTCAATCACGAATATCTCCGTGAATTTTACAGATAACTCCGTGAAACTTTTTCCTGTGCTTTTATTATGGTATTAAGCACATTTTTCTAATTTAACTTTTTGGCCGATCTCCTTTAGTTTTCGAGTTATTTTTTTAACTTCCTTATTTCGCCACTAAGAGCGCTGTAAGCTGTCTCAATAAATTCAGCATGGTCACTTTACTATTGGTACATGTTACTTTCTTGACTATACGAGACGCTGTTTTAAATTTAAAGGGCTTAAAGGGACTTTACAGGTCACCCTGTTATTTCACTACTTTTGCCTTATCACCATGAATTATAATTTACAAATTTACACCAACTGATCTATTTTAAAAAATATATTATTTTGTTAATCCCATTGTATTGTGATTTAAACTCAACTATAAAGCATAATATCAATTATATAAAAATTATTTCATTTTTTTGATAAAAAATAAATTAATGCCTAATAAATTATCTGTGAATAAATTTGTTACATTAAAGATGTTTGATAGATGAAAGTAGTATTTTGCTCTTTAACCTTCCAAGTGTTTCTACTAGATATCTCGTCCATCAAGATATGACCATTTTTCTAATGACGAGATATTTCGTCATCAAGATACAGTTTTTTAATGATAACGAGGTCGTTTCAGTTTTTGATAATGAAATTAAGGATCAGTTTTCTTCTAAACACGAGATATCTCGTTCATCAAGATCTGGTCTGTTTTGCTTATGACAAAATACCTTGTCTAGAGAACTACCAGGAGGGTTAAAATGTAATCGGTATGGAAAATATTGCTTTAGTTGATTTGTTTGCAAAATAAATATTGAATTTCGTTCCGGTAATTAGAAGAATAACTTTAATAATGTTATTCTATAAATATTTTGCAATTTCGAATTTGAATTTTATTCTTAACTACAAATCAGAGAATTAAGAAATTGTAAGTCATCGATTTGAAGAAACAAACTCTTAAAAGCTTATTGACCTCTGAAACATTTGATAAATGATTTCATACATTTTTGTTATTTTGTAATAACAGAAAAATTTTTTTGAAATCATTATGTATTTTACAAAATACTTACAATCGAAACATCTAAACTACATAAAGGTGGAACGTCTAAAAAGTGCAGACAATAAAAGATTTCTTTATAAATTCTGGCACAATTTCAAACACACGGTTCACACGGTCACGGTCCCTTCTCACTGTAGGTCCCAAACTAATCTCCTCTTCATTTAACTTCTCAGCGTTCGGCATTCTGATAAAGTACGCAAGATAAACGCTTTAATTTTATACTAGTCGCTTATGACGCCAGCTCTCTTATGATGCAGTCTGTTCAAAATTCAAACATTCCTTGATGTGTGACTATGAAAGTCTTTCTGTCAAGCTAAATGGACGTGTTTGCTTTACGTATTCTGGGCGTGAAGTCACGTGGCTTGTTTTTCGAATATGATTTTAGCATTTCGCCATTAAATTCAAATCGTTATATAGGTTAAGGAGACTATTATGCAAGCGATAATATATATGATAAAATATTAGAAAGCGCAAGCGGTATTTACACATAAACTTAGTGAAAACGTGCATGAGATAATATACTTAAATCTATATGTAAAGAGAATTTGTTTGTACATTGAATATTTTCGACCCATTTCAAGTTATTTATCCGTTTTGTGCCCTTCTGATTCCAAATTCGTATCTTGCGAATTGGTGCCTGTCTGTCCATCTATCTCTCTGTGCGTGTGCCCGTACTACGTCCAAACGGCTGAATATATTTTCATGAAACTTTGCATGCTGTGAGTATTTACATTTATTTAGGCCCCGTTCACATGAAGCGTTTTCCAACGCGCGTTTTACGTCTAAACAAAACGCTGGTAGCCAAAGTACATAGAGTTCTACTGGAGTGTTCACATGCAGAAATCGCGAGAATCCAAGCGCTAGACTGCTTCGGCGCTTCAACAATCTCCGGTCGTTCTCGCGATTTGAAGGCGTTTTGAGAAGCATAGGTTTCTTCTGCAGCGTTCACATGACACGCGTTTTGATGGGCGTTAGGGCTTTTTTATTCCTCTAGTCCAAGTTTCTATCTTTGCGATCGTTAAAGATAGAGTGAAAATTTCAACGGATTTGAAATCTGCGGAAAATTTTACACCAGATCGATACCTGAAATGTGATTTTCTTTAAATAATTAATTTTTCAACTGTAATTTTACTATTTTCGCGATACGGATTTGACGAATATATTCATTATGAACACAAAAGGGAGTATTCATCTCGTATTTATAGAAAAGACATAACTTGATTGGAGTATTTTGTCTTAATCCACTGCTTTATGTTTATGGCCATTAAAAATAGGATGAGAAAATTTAATCGCATTCGATTTATTGAAGAAATTTTCCCTGCTTTCACACAAAACTTGTAAAAAGGTGACAGTTTATAACTAAAGGGTATAGTGGGTAATTTTATTTCTGGAATAACGAATACTGACAACTGCCCGTTCTAGTTTTCATGTGCGGTAAACGTCTTTAAAATAAAGCTTAAATTAAATATTCAATTTAAAAGCTAAACTTTAGTTATTTTTTTATTTGTCCTCAACGGGTGAAATGCGTAATATAAGTTTCAATTTTCATTCATTTTTCACAACCTCGAGTTACAGTGAGCTTGATATCACTTTTGAAAATGAACTTAAGTTACTGTGAGCTTATTTTTCATAGAATTTATATTTTAATCTTGCAGTTAGTGTATTACTACTTTAATCGAAATTTTTATATTATATATACATGTAGACAAATTCTATTAGCAATCTCCTGGTTTTCGATATGTACTGTTTTTTGGTTTCTCTTTGAGATTTTTTAGTTTCAACATAATTTTCTCGTTTCATCGTGGGGTTTAATCAAATTTTAGTTGAAATATTTCCCAGTCATTCTATTCGTGGTTCCATTTGTGCTACAAAACCCATGAAAGAGGGTAGGTTGGAGGGTTAGTTTTCGTTTCGGATAGTCGGAACTCAGGGAAAATTGTGTTTAAAAATTAAAAACTAATTATTGTTATATATGTGTTATTTGTGCTGATACATTAAAATGTTTAGAGATACGTTTTAAAGAAGTATAGAGATTTATTTGAAGGAAAATTAAATAAAAATTAGCTATAGATCGTAGGAAACACGATAAAACCTGCAAAAATAGCATAAAAAAAGAAAGGTTATCATCAGTGCTGGATTTTGTTTGCGTGTCATCTTTTGATATTACTTCGTAGACAATGCCATATGAACAGAAATTCCGTCTCCTATTTCCTGGTTCTAAAAATAAAGTTTTTTGGGGATATATTTTTACTTTACACTGTCAATTTTAAAATTTTAAAGAAATTGTTTGGTCATTTTCCAGTTAGTTTCGTTCTTAATCAAAGTTTTACAGAAATATTCCAATTTTTCATACGCAGTTTCGCTTTTACGATAAAGCGCATTACAAATAACTCATCTGCTAGCTTCTTGAATCCAAAAAATCCGTGATCACCCCTTAACACAAAACAAATCCTACTGTTTTTATTGGTGGGTGAATCATCGACACTGTAGAGTGAAGGTTATAGGGTTTCTTTCTCTAGTCTTGACAGTAAAAAACGAATACTTTAAGATTTTAGAGTTAATGAAAATGTTTAATAATGCCACAATTTGAACTACATAATGCAGTGATTCTCTGATCCGCTGGCTCTTACCGGTTCCTAGGTCCAAAATATCCCGTCATTCGAAAAATTTGGAAAAACGTACGAAAAGCTAACATTCAAAAATTTACAACCGAGGTTGATGGCATTGGCACCGTATACTATACGTTACTAAAGGGAAGTATTTGAATTAACGTCACACTGGAGCAACACAACGGGGTGACGGTCCGGGATCAATCCCAAAGGGAAAGATTCGAGGACAACACCACGTAATTTTGAACCACGGTCAGATGACGAGACAACACCTGAGCTGGCACCCCACTCTCCAAACTTCCACACCACGCCAACGTGAGGACATTTGAGGCCACGACAGATTTAACGTGCACCAGCCCCCTTTGTACACGGCGGTGTTTGGCTGGATTCGAACCCGCAGCCTTTCGGTTGCAAGTCCGTTACTCTTCCAACCGGGCCACCGCGGCCCCACGTTACTAAAGATTTACCTGTTTAGGTTGTCACTTCTGGTCAGCAAGTCGATTATACTGCATTTATTTATGTATAAAGGTTGAAGTTCAAAAACATTTTATTCACAGGTAATTAGGAAACGGATGTTTTACAAATCGAAAGAATATCAAATTTTTACGTTGTTTTGAATATTTTTTAGATTATTTTAGGCATTTTATTGCTCATTATACATTTCTAAGTTAACCAAATACATGCTCTTGTGAATACAGAGAAATCAATTTTAAGTTGGGAAAGAAAGATTTTCATCCTACTTTTAATGGCTGTAAAATTAAAACAGTTGATAAGGGGCAACAAAATATCTTAATAAAGTGACATTCCCTTTAAAAACAAGGCAATACTTCCGCATACGCTTTGTATAAAAGGAATATCTGAAAAAAAATTAGTTGCGACTATTGACAAAAAAATAATTTTTTCAAAGAAAATTATGATTTTGGTATCGATCTAACGTAAAATTTTACGCTGATTTGAAATCCGTTGAAATTTTGACTCTATCTCTAACCATTCAAAAGATAGCAACTTGGATTAAGGGAATAAAAAAAACAATTTAAGGCATAACGGAAACCGACCTTGAAAAGCGCCCAAGTGCTGTTCACATGGTAACGCTCGAAAATTCTTATCTAACGCGCGTTGCAAAAAGTCCATGTGAACAGGGCCTAACGCGCGTTCGAAAAAGTCCATGTGAACGGGGCCTTTAGGCCCCGTTCACATGAGGCGTTTTCCAACGCGCGTTTTACGTCTAAACAAAACGCGGGTAGCCAAAGTACATAGAGTTCTACTGGAGTGTTCACATGCAGAAATCGCGAGAATCCAAGCGCTAGACAGCTTCGGCGCTTCAACAATCTCCGGTCGTTCTCGCGATTTGAAGGCGTTCGAAGAAGCATAGGTTTCTTCTGCTGCGTTCACATGACACGCGTTTTGACAGGCGTTAGGGCTTTTTTATTCCTCTAGTCCAAGTTTCTATCTTCGCGATCGTTAAAGATAGAGTGAAAATTTCAACGGATTTGAAATCTGCGGAACATTTTACACCAGATCGATACCTTAAATTTGATTTTCTTTAAATAAATACTTTTTCAACTGTAATTTTACTATTTTCGCGATACGGATTTGACGAATATATTCATTACGAACACAAACGGGAGTATTAATCTCGTTTTTATAGAAAAGATATAACTTGATTGGAGTATTTTGTCTTAATCCACTGATTTATACTTATGGCCATTAAAAATAGGATGTGTAAAATTAATAGTATTCGATTTATTGAAGAAATCTACCTGCTTTCACACAAAACTTGTAAAAATGTGATAGTTTATAAATAAAAAGGATAGTGAGTAATTTTATTTCTGAGAAAAACGTTTACCGACAACTGTCCGTTCTAATTTTCATGTGCGGCAAACGTCTTTAAAATAAAGCTTAAATTAAATATTCAATTTAAAAGAGCTAAACTAATTATTTTTTTATTTTTCCTCAACGGGTGAAATGCGTAAGATAAGTTTCAATTTTCATTCATTTTTCACATTCTCGTGTTACATTGAACTCGAACTTAATTTACTGTGAATTTATTTTTCATAGAATTTATATTTTAATCTTGCAGTTAGTGTTATTACTACTTTAATCAAAATTTTTATATTATATATACGTGTAGACGCAAATTCTATTAACAATTTACTGGTTTTCGATATATACTGTTTTTTGGTTTTTCTTTGAGAATTTTTTAGTTTTAACAAAATTTTTTCGCTTCATCGTGGGGTTTAATCAAATTTTAGTTGAAATATTTCCCAGTCATTATTCCATTCGTGGTTCCATTTGTGCTACAAAACCACTGAAAGAGGGTAGGTTGGAGGGTTAGTATTCGTTTCGGATAGTTGCAACTCAGGGAAAATTGTGTTTAAAAATTAAAAAACTAATTATTGTTATATATGTATTATTTGTGCTGATACATTAAAATGTTTAGAGATAGGTTTTAAAGAAGTATAGAGATTTATTTGAAGGAAAATTATATAAAAATTAGCAATAGATCGTAGGAAACACGATAAAACCTGCAAAAATAGCATAATTAAAAAAAGGTTATCACCAGTGCCGGATTTTGTTTGCGTGTCATCTTTTGATAGTACTTCGTAGACAATGCCATATAAACAGAAATTCCGTTTCCAATTTCCTGGTTCTAGAAATAACGTTTTTTGGGGATATATTTTTACTTTACACTGTCAATTTTAAAATTTTAAGGAAATTGTTTGGTCATTTTCCAGTTTCGTTTTTAATCAAAGTTTTACAGAAATATTCCAATTTGTCTTACGCAGTTTCGCTTTTACGATAAAACGCATTACAAATGACTCATCTGCTAGCTTCTTGAGCCCAAAAATCCGTGATCACCCCTTAACACAAAACAAATCCTACTATTTTTATTGGTGGGTGAATAATCGACAATGGAGAGTGAAGGTTATAGGGTTTCTTCCTCTAGTCTTGACAGTAAAAAACGAATACTTGAAGATTTTAGAGTTAATGAAAATGTTTAATAATGCCACAATTTTAACTACATAAAGCACTGCTTCTCTGATCCGCTGGCTCTTACCGGTTCCTAGGTACAAAATATCCCGTCATTCGAAAAATTTTGAAAAACGTACGAAAAGCTAACGTTCAAAAATTTACAACCGAGGTTGATGGCATTGGAATCGTATACTATACGTTACAAAAGATTTATCTCTTTAGGTTGTCACTTCTGGTCAGCAAGTCGATTATATTGCATTTATTTATGTATAAAGGTTGAAGTTCAAAAACACTTTATTCACAGGCAATTAGGGAACGGATGTTTTACAAATCGAAAGAATATCAAATTTTTACGTCATTTTGAATATTTTTTAGATTATTTTAGGCATTTTATTGCTCATTATACATTTCTAAGTTAACCAAATACAGTCTTGTGAATACAGAGAGAAATCAATTTTAGGTTGGGAAAGATTTTCATCCTACTTTTAATGGCTGTAAAATTAAAACAGTTGATAAGGCGCAACACAAAATATCTTATTAAAGTGACATTCCCTTTAAAAACAAGGCAATACTTCCGCATACGCTTAGTATAAAAGGAATATCTGAAAAAAGATTAGTTGCGACTATTGACAAAAAAATAATTTTTTCAAAGAAAAGCATGATTTTGGTATCGATCTAACGTAAAATTTTACGCTGATTTGAAATCCGTTTAAATTTTGACTCTATCTTTAACCATTCAAAAGATAGAAACTTGGATTAAGGGAATAAAAAAACAATTTAATGCATAACGGAAACTGACCTTGAAAAGCGCCCAAATGCTGTTCACATGGTAACGCTCGAAAATTCTTATCTAACGCGCGTTGCAAAAAGTCCATGTGAACGGGGCCTTAGTGACTACTTGGTTGCGTTCGTCTGTCTGTCCGTCTTCCTGTTCTATGTTGAATTTGTGTCGGTATGTTTGTACTAGTATCACATAGATTTATTCTATTTTCATATCTCCTTGTCCACCATATTCAAAAGGGATCGGTTCGTGATTGGTTCCATGACTGAAAATTTTTGCAAATGTTTCAGTTTGTTCACTTGCTTGTGTAACAATTTTGTAATCGAGATTGAGTAAATTTTGTGAGGTTTGAATTGCTGAAGATCTATTTGAAACATTTTGAAGAGCAATTTTGAATATTTTGAGTTCGAAGAAGTTTTATACCAATATTGTCTTCATGCATTTTTCATTTCCATTTTAAGTTTGACTGATGTTCTTTTACATTGAATCCAATGTTCTTTTGAAGTATATTTTTTACTTGTTTGTGATGATATTTTCTTTTGCAAAGAGAGCGCTGCACTTCGAAGTCCACCAAATCGGAAAATCTTTGAGTGGAAAATGTTTTGAATTTTCTGGATTTTATTATTGACTTCTTTGCAAATTTAGTCCCATCTGTATCTTAATCTAATTTGATGATCTGTATTGGTTTTTCCACTTGTATCATAATCGGGTAGGGGTGACTTCCAAAGGTATGTTCTATTATTTCATTCTTAATTTGAGAAAAACATCAGGTGAGCATATCGAAAGATCGATAAGAGAAGTGGATCCGTTGGAGGAGATGCGAGTGGGAATATGATTATTGATGAGGCAAAGATCATTTATGAATATCCAATTTGCAAGACTTTCTCTTTCTCTAGTGTTGATTTGAACATTTCAAAGGTTATGGTGGGCATTGAAATCATTAGAATGAGGATAGGATTTAAAGTGCTAGTACAAAATGGGTCTAACTCTTTTGTTGACAATTTTCCTTTGGGACAATAAATATTGATGATGTTTAAGCATTGATTGTTTGAGTCGTGGACGGTAATTCCTAAAATTTCTACATTAATTGAAGGCGGAAAATTTGAAACATTTGTTCACAAATTTTTACTAACAGCGATGAGAAGTCCTCCTTCTTTGCTGTTAGGTCTGTCTTTTCTGAATATGGTTTTATTTTTAAGATGGAACTTCAGGTTTTAGATGTGTTTCTTGAAAAACGCATATATCTGTTGAATTAAAGAGTGAGTTCTATAGCCATATATTCTTATTGCGAACTCTTCTTGCATTCCACTGAACAATTTTCAGATTGAAAATAAAATAAAGGTAAATAAGAGAGAGGAAGTACTTGGGGGGCGGGGGAAATAAACTCATGACTACCGTTTTCTTAGGTTATTTCTTTGAATTTTGTTGGTTTTTCTGCTTCGCGTTATTGTGTCTTATAGGTCGGTATCGTTTTCCATTTCCAAGTCATCTTCAGTTTTATCTTTATTTTGATCACTTTTTCTAGGACTGGGGTGATTTTGGTTTTAACTTTTCTTTCCTTTCTGAACTTGTAACATTTTGGGATGTTTGAGAATCATCTTTAGATGATTTGCGTGTTTGCTTGGATGATTGTATTAATGATTTTCCGTATTCGTACACAAGGTTTCGATAAACTGTTGTGCTTGTTCTTCCAATGGCTTCAATTAGGATTGTTTCGAAGTTTGTTACTGTGTGTTTCTTGGATTACATTTTTATATTCTAAGTTAGTTGGTTTGCTTTCTTGATTATTTTGTATGATTTGTGGTATTGCTGGTTTGGAGGATATTGGCTTATAAGTTCTTGCTTCAGTGAACGATAGGTGATTCGACTGTATTCAAGAAATTTGCGTTCCTCTTGGCGTTTCGGACAATTAGGGTAGTCTGCTGAATGGTCTTGTTGGCAATTGCAGCATTGTGTACTGGGTTGTCGCACTTCGGGTTTTCATGATTTTAACCGCATTTTGCTTCGTTTCTGTAGTTGTCTACTGCATGCTCAAATTTAAAGCAATTTTGACATTGTCGTGGTTTATCGATAGAAATTGATATTTTTCAATATCGTACCATATTTTAATTTCAGGTGGTATTTTTGTTCCTATTTTTGTTACGTGGACCGTGCGGTAGGGATTCTGTTGTTTCCTATTCTTTTTTGAAATCTTCTGATTTCTACAACTTTTAAGTCGTTTTCTGTTTCTAGTTCCATTTCTTTTGCTGCGGCTCAATTGGAATATCATATAGGAGAAATCTGGAAAAAGTTTCTGTTCTTATTTCTGTAGTAATCGAGATGTTCAGTGTTTATTGCTATTTCCGTTCAATGGCTATTTCCGTAGCACATTTTCCGTCCTTACTTGTAATAATGATTTTGTTATGACGTGTGAAATGCTCTGTTTCAATTTGCTTGTGTACGTGAATTTTCTGAGTTAATTCTTCTTTCAGTTTTCTTGGATATTGCTGAGGTCTTCATTTCTATGGTCTTTTGAGCTGATGAACCAGCAATATTTTTCGGTTCCGCAGTCAGATGATGAGTTCGATGAGGTTAAATTCTTTTTCCACCATGAGTTGTTATCAGTTTCCATGTTGCGACTTGAGTCAGCTCTCACATCTTCCTTGATTCTGCCAGTTCCCATATCCTGGAGGTTGAAGAACGGCCAGCTTGGCCAAGTTATTAAAATGCTGTTGGATAATCTTTTATTAATTTATATTTACTTGCTTCAGCAAATAAAAAATGAGGGGAAATAATTTGAAGTAGAGCAAAATAGTTAATGATATAGAAATGCGTCAAATTTGTAATAAAAGTATCACAGTCTACCGCGAGGCCTAATTCCAAACTCTAAATCTAGATCAACCATAATTTGGCAGTTTTGGAGAAGCTATAATGCATATTGAGCATTGCGATTACTCGGATCGTTTTACCAGTACTGCTAAAAAAGCAATTATTTTCCACAAATTAACTCTGACACATTATTTATTTTGAATCTTGTTTTTTTCTTTGTGAAGTATAAACGATTTCTGTATATATTTAGGACAGACGATATTTTGCAACGAACGGAAACGAAAAGGAAACTTGTGCTCGTTGACCATGTGCAGTGATATTTTCTATTTCTTTTTCAATTTCGTATTTTTAAATTTTGTCCAAATTTTAGTTGTAAGTTGGGGCAACTATGCGAGATCACTACATAAAAAGAATCACAAATTAATATCTTCAGAACAATTTTTTCGTCAACTTCGCTTTAGTTTTATTTCGATGTTTTCTGTTGTATATTAATTAAATATTTTTTAATAAATTGGAAATCCTTTTTTATCACACTCAACAATGCCACAAAGTATTCGATTTAAAGTGGCATGAAAGTTAGAATAAAGCAAATTTTAGGAGCAATTTTGCCGTAATTGAAAGAATATTAATGTTAAATATATCCTGAACTAAGACTTTTTAAATATTAAAAATTCTTTGTCAAAGTGGCAGAAGGTCAAGGTGATTTATTTTTACAAGTTGGAGCTATATTTAAAAACTGATTAAATATGTTAAAAGTTTGTAGAAAACAATGATTTTCAATTTAAAAAAACGCTATCAAATCGATTTATCAATTTTTCAAAAATGGTAATATGCAGTTGCTTTGTCTGTACCGAAAACATTCAATTAAAAAACAAGTTATTTTACTATTGCACGTGCCACAAAATGGAATTTTCAAGAAAAAAATATATTCGCTTTTAAAAAACTTAATTTAGGAATATCTTAACAAAAAATTAATTTGCCTTAAAGATGTCGAAATTTGAAAATGTCGCATGCCTGTTACAAGCTATATTTAATTTATACACGTCAAAAAATATTGGTAGGTAAACCTATGAGTGCGAGAGTATTCACAGTAGATTTGCTATTTTTACAAATTGAGAAGAGCAAAGAAAAGAATTTAAGAAATGGCATTCCGAATTCTCCCAAAATCCCCCCAAAAATGTCTTATGTGTTACCTTAGTGTCACCTTTCATCACTTTGTAGTTTTGCCATACAGTAGGAGTGCGATATATGTGAAATGTATTACATGAATGGATATGCATGTATAGGATTTGTGTCCAAAGAAAGTTATAGAAATTATAAAAATGTCGAAAAATTGTAAAAATTGTTTTACCCACACTTATATGATTTAACAATTTCTACGAAAGAGAAAAGTGATTACTATAATCCTTTTTTAATCTACAGTTAATGAATTTAACCCGAGTAAGGTCGGGTAATTCTGCTAGTTATTAATAAGTATGTAATTTTCTATTTCTGGCAATGGCTGTAATGTGTTTAACTTTTTTAGTGTTGAGCTGCAAGTTAAATTAAATTCTAAGTGATAAGTATTTCTGTGTTTTTGTGAGATAATTACTGAGACTGAGGCTTATTTTTGACTTGAGAGATTTAATAACTGACTTACATTCTCTGAGAATTTTGAATTAATTTTCATTGAGTAAATGAATTCTTATTTCGTAATTAAATGATTTTTTAATTAGTTCTGAGTTCGAAGTTGAAAACCCGACAATAATGAAGCGAAAATGAAACTGCTCGAGAGTTTAAATTCGAGAATTGTGATCACAAGTCTAACTTAAGTTCAGAAGTCATCACAACTTCAGCGACATATTGTCTATTTTACATTTTGATAGGAAAAAGTTGGAAAACACATATAACCATAAAAACGTGGAGATGATGTGATTGGAAGAATGCATTCAATCAACCTTGGCTCTGACCTGGAAGACTACTTCTACTTTATATGTCTGGAGATAAAGTCTAGGAACAGTCAATGGAATTCTATGTAGTACTTTCCACACACAAGAGGCTGCAGCACAGAAGGTTTAAGCCCTCTGAGCGTCTGACAAATAACCCCAGTCATTGGTTGAAAAGATCCTATTGATCAAGGTAAAAACTGTTTAGAAGTCATGCAAGGAAGTCTGTTTGTTGTACAATGAATATATGTGTGTGATCCCTCCAGAGGGTTACGAATGAAGAAATATGGGAGAAAATCTTAGATAAAGCCTCAGTTTGCAGCATATCTCGACAACTACGAAATTTACATGAGTAAAGCCACTCCCGAAATGATGAATCAACAGATCGAACATTAATTTTCAGTCTTATAATCTCAAACTTGTCCAATGATTAGTTGAATTAAATGCTGAATTCGAATATTTTGGTTCCATAGCCATATTTGGCAACAGGGAGAGTTTATCTAAAGTATCTAAATAAAAGGACTTTGGCACCCAAAAGGCTTCTGATTTCTCATAATTTCTTTCAGTATTCGGTCCAACTGTAAGTAAGGCAGTACTGGAGTTCACGGTGTCTTCGTTCCAACGGATGGCTTTGGCAGATCGAATGGTTTCGAGACTTCGATGAAATTAATCTTTATATTCGACGTAAACGTTTCATTTAAAGGTGTCACTAATAAAAATTAGTTAAAGCATATTTTTCCATCTTCTAAGAAATTAGCAAAGGTTCCTATGAATGCAACAGGAAAAGCTATGTTTTTTAAGGATAGTGCTGGGGAGAAATTTATACAAATACTTTGAGGAGAGACATCTAAACATATAATTAATCTCTGATTCGATTGATGCTGATGGCGAGGAAAATACCGAATAGTATTATCCTAAACAAATTTTAGGGATCGTCGAGCTCAGTGGGTATTCCCATTGCGCTAGCAACCCGTGTGTTGTTCAATTCCTGTCAGGTTCGATTCTTCACTAGGTATATTTCTCTCTTCTGTGTCAGTAAAATTTTCATTAATTGTGTTTATCCATACTTGACGTTGTCTGTCTTGTATTTGAAGTAGCTTGGCTATATATGGCTCTTGAGTCATAAAACTCAATGCAACTAACCTAAAGAGTTTTTAAATGAGCAAACTCTATCAGAAATGCAACTTCACGGACTGAATTGTAGCCAGTATCATGTTCCAGAGAAATTTCAATACGCAACAGGTTCATGCAATGGAACTTGACTGATGGTTAATGACCTAAAACTTATTTTGATCATTACAGTAGTATTTAGCGTGCAGTAAAACTATTTTTATTCCGCGAATTGATCTCGGGCCATTCTCATTATCTTTTCTTATTATTCCACTCTCATTATCTTTCTTGGTGATTGCCTCACCGAGGTATCTCATTAAAAAGTCAATAGGTTCTAAGGTGGAGTTTATGCAGGTGATGTCCCATATCGCAACATGTGCATCAGATATTTACTTTTCTACACATGTTCATGAAACATATGAATAAAACACAAAGTTTGAGTCACACGTTAAACTTAAATCAGATCTTTTGTAATCTACTACGCATGAGACTTGCAAAGTCTACATATTTGAGCGAAAACTAGAAATTATTCTCAAATCTTACTTTAGTTATCACTAGCTGAATTACCCGGCGTTGCTGGGGTTGAAATGGTTAAATGTTGCTCGAAAATTGAATTAGAATAAGCACTTTTCTTTCACAGAAAAATACTATAATTTCAGTTGTACGGAAAATACGTTTTAACTTTTTCATAGTTTCTACTTCGGACGCAAATACAAACATTTAATTCCTGAATACATGGCAATATGTAAAAGATTAAGACATAAAAACAAACAGAAACGAAATTCCGACGAAAAAATGCAGAATTCTAAAAAAGGAAAGATGCGCAAAGTGCAGTTTTAACTGCTCCTGTTTAAATACTCTCGCAATCAAGTCGTAGCGCTCACTGGGTAATTGACCATTGGTAAGAACCTCCTTGATCTCCGTCCAATTCGGATTGCATGTGAAGGTGATAAATAAGTCTGGTCTCCCTTACGTCCTCACGTACGTCATAGCATCTTGCGACGTGTAATCGTGCATGTATCTGGGACTGCCTGTAAATGTAGCTGGTAGTACGACTAAGGCATCGAGGTTTTCAACGTCCCGTCATTTGACCCAGCATCTCTCAGGTGAATATACCAACTTTCAGTTTACGTTGATTTAGACGAATGTAAAGGAGACGCTGACTCTCGACTTTTGCGTACATATCGACGATGAACTGATGAAACAATTGCCTGCAGTTCCATACGTGGTTCTGCTCAGTATCTCGAACCATTAATCTGTAGGCATTGAAATCCATCGCTGAAACTTTCTTGCTGGTTGTTTCACCTGTTCTTGGGTTCATCTGCCTCAGATTAAATTGATATCCATCTTCACCATGGGGGAAAATTAGTGTTACCGAGAAGTAGGCGCACCTCTGACCAGTTTCCATTTGTTCGTTTTGAATAAAATATAGTTGTACTCGTAGAAATTTTGGTGGTTGATCTGGCAGCGGAAGCAACGATCCCGCTCTATGGTAAATCTGCCCTTGCACCTTGAATGTCGACGGAAATCCGGGCTGTCCAACAACTGATGTGGCGCCGAGTGATGTCATTTGGAAACATGAGTTGTATTTTCTGATGTTACTAAGAAAATGCTTCGACTCTGACGTATCTACTGATGTGTAAGTCAAAAGTTCTTGTGGTGGTGGTTCCAGTTGGCAGAGTTTAACTTTTACACTTTTACAGTAAATACCAGTAGACTGATTTAAACTTTTTGGCTTGACAGTAACTACAAACCATTTCCATTTTCCCGATGGTAACACTTGCATGCAGCGAGTTGTCTTTATGTGAATAGTAGTGGAATTCTTCCAATGCTAAGCTATAATGGTGCGCATTCCGTGATCGTTTGGCTCTATCTCTCTTATCCTGTAGTCGGGCCTCACGCTGCTGTGCCGTCTCTGTTGCTCTATATGTAGTAGCACTATCCCTCTTATCCTGAAGTCGGGACTCACGATGATGTGCCGTCTCTATTGCTCTAGATGTAGTAGCTCTCATATCCTGAGTCGGGCCTCACGCTGCTATGCCATCTCTGTTGCTCTAGATGTTGTAGCTCTCTCGCAATCGCAAGTCTTCTATTCCTCTCCTCGGAAGTTACTTGACTACGCTCATCTTTCATCATCTTAGCCGTTGACTGCACTTGGCCGATCGCCTTCTGCTTCCTTGGAGGCATTGCTACAGCAAAGAAATCTGTAAAAGAATACAAAGAAATGCTATTTTATAAAATAAGCAAAAGGCACACTCTCACTGAGCAATGAAATCTATTATAGAATGCACAATAAAAAGCTAAAATTAACGAAAAAACGAATTTAAAATTATGTAGTACTTATATCAGTTTAAAAATATTAATCCAAAATGTACACTATCACTGTCGAATAAAGTAGGAAACACTTATATAATCAACTAAAAGAGCGAAATAAAACTGCCAGATTCACTGAAAGATGATAAACTGGAAGACTTACCGAGTTAGCTTCCTTTAAATACGACCAGCTAAGAATCGAGTGGGTGCTGGAATGTTCTCCACCATGAGTCCAAGGAAGTTTCCGTTTTCCCAACTTTATAGATAGTTCTACAAAGTTTTATAAAAAAAAGTAAACATTAATTCTGGTGCTGCCAGATACCGAGTAGAAAAATTACGCTTTTATGATCAATGAGTTTTTCGTTTGTGCTTTTCAGAATAACGGTGCTTGGTTTAGAAATAAATGTAATCGGTGTAGACAAATTAAACTGAATAGATAAAATTTTTTCAAAAAGCAGAAGGTCGATTTTACAAACATTTTCAGAAAGAAAATCACTGCTTTCAACGGAGGATTCACATGTATCTATTCCGGATATTTTAAAATAAGTTACACGCCTTACCTAAAAAGCTTGTGAAACATAATTCGACAAATCATTACGTATTCTATAAATTATTTAAGGAAAGTTGGTCGAAATATATACCAACTTTCCTTGAAAATAATCCTTGAACTCCTGAAAACCTTTCCTTGAATTTCCTTGCAAAAATAAATATTTTAAAATATTCTTTCTTCATCAATAAAATATCTATAATTTATTTGCATCATGGGAAGAACTAAAAAGTCAGTTCAAACATAAATATTGTAATTTAATTTGTTTCGGAAAAAATTGTTTTTCGATCAACACTGATAAAGCAACCATCTCTGCCTAAAGCAATAAATCTATGCTCAATGTTATTTCTATGGCTATTTCGTATAGATTTTAGCCCCCCAGGGCCGGGGTTAAGAGTTAGCCTATGCTGACCGCAGTGTTCTAAAGTATAAGTGTACCAAATTTGGTATGGATTGGTCAAACGGTGTAGATTTGTATAGAAAATATGCATATATACATACATACATACACACATCCTATTTTATATATATACGTAGATAGGCAGGCCCACATTGTCTTTTGTTGAAGAAACAAATAGGTCGGCGTACAAGTGAAACGCTCTGTCAAAATTTTCAATTGAGTTTTTCAGTCTTGTGATCACCAGAATGAGGTAATCTTTAGATTGAAGTCCACACTAAGTTATATTTTCTTTTAATGATGGCTAGCTTTCTTCTTGAGAAACATTTAGTGAGTTTATCTTTGGGGAATAGAATTTTGTGATTTAGTGCGTTTCACTTATAAATAATTATTATATTCTGTATTATCATGGCTTATAATTATTATATTAGAGTATTTCACTTAAATTAGAGCGAATAATTGAATTTTCACATGAGATTTATTTTAGAAAACGGTGTACTGCAAAGCTCTTCCATTTATTTTTATTTTAAAGTTGAACTTATTTTGCAATGTTCATTTGAATTTATTTTTACTATGCCTTCCCTATTTTTAGTGTACCGAGGCGTCCTAGAAATTTCCAGGATTTTAAGCAATCATATGACCTGGGATTTGAAGACGAAAGCTGGGAAAATGGTCTAATAACTCAATTTGGCTGAGAAGAGATATTTATCGATTTAAATATTTTGTTTCAAAACCAAAACACTTTTTCATCTAAAATGGAGGAGAGATTTCTGAGCAACAACAGAAATCGAATTATAATGGTTTGTTGCTGTTTAATCGGAATTTTTATCCTCGGCACTGCCAGACTGTCCGGACAGTTGTTCGTAGCTTGTATGGTACGCTACAACACGAGACGAAAAGACGCTTCATTCCCATTTATCCTATGTTATACCATGAGGAATATGGCTGGTAAGTCATTTGCTATATTTTAATCTAAAATACATGGTTATTACAAATGATTCATCAGATTTTGAAGTCCTATTATTTTTAAGTTACAGATCGTACTTGTTTGTGTCAATCACTTAACGAAAGAGAATATCGCAATTTTTACATTAGATGGCGGCATGAGCTACATTTACAAAATGGTGATTATGCAGCAGAAAGCGTTTTGATGATTCCGGAAAATTTATGTTCCTGCAAGATGGGGCTCCTCCGCACTGTCACATCGAGGTGCGTGGCTACCTGAACGATGAACTCCCACACCGTTGGATTGGGCGATGTGGTGATTACTTAGTTCTGTTTAGATGGCCACCTAAGTCTGCGGACCTTACACTGTGAGTTTTTCTGTTGGGGTATGTTAAAGTCACTGTTAATGTGTCCCAATTGCCTGTAATATTTAATGAATTTCGAAACTGCTTTACCGCTGCTTTGATGATCATTAATGGGAAAATACTGCAACAGGTGTGGAAAAACTTCCCACTCTCGTAACTCTTCGAACGCTAGGCCTGTTTACCTGTCCTCTGGTAACATGGCTTCCTCTCGTATCACGACGTGTGTTTTCTGTTACGAGAGGAGCTATATCGAGTTTTTGTAGTGCTATGAATAAACCTTGGACAGTTTCTAGTTCTTTTCATGTAGCACTTATTGTTTTTGTGTAACATTTTACGAAATAAAGTGTTTTGAAACCCGATGAATCATTTATAAGGACCCTGTAAATTGCATCCTCCTCTCAATTTCATTTCGGGTGAATTAGTATAACTATCTTTAAAAACATAACAAATGTTATAAAATTTCATGTATTTTGAAGATCAGAAGTTGGAATGCATCTATTATAACTTCAAGTACAAACTTTAAGTAAATGTCAGTAATAATCTTATATGATTTTAGAATTAATTATTCCTACCCAAATGTTTTGCGTAAGGTTTATGTGACTGAATTATGGATGAATAGAAATGGATATCTAAAATTCATCGTGAAATTGCTGCATAGAGTGGACAGACTGCAAAAAGAGGGAACGAAAAAATACATATCCATTGAAGTGCCTGATGATTGTTATGAGTACTACCAGGCTTGTTTGAAAGCGCGTGTGTTGATTATTACGTCCACAAAAAGCCAATGTGACAGACGATGATAAAACAGTGCAATTTCAGTCCACCAGAAAGTACACTATGGTTGAGAATGTGAAATATACTATTATCTTGAAGTTAATAATTGTGGTGGTTAAGTTCACACCACAGTATAGCTATCTTGGAAAACTCAGAAAATTTGATAACATTTCATGTGTTTAGAAGATTAAATACATGTATTTTAAAATCGAGTACAAATTCTATACAAAATTTTAAAATATTTTATTTAGTTTTGGAGCTTCGAACTCCTACTTAAAATATTTTGCACAGACTTTGTGTGTCAAGCACCGTATGAATAGAAATCTAAACCTCAAATCAGGTGGGATACAGGTAAAAAGATAGAGGAAAGTGTATTCAAAACTTTCTCCTTCTCCCCTCTGTACATTTTCATAACTTTTAAACTTCATCGCTGATTTTTGATGGTTTCGTTTAAATCTGTTTTTATTTTTTAAATTACAGCTAATAGTTTATGGTCTCAATAGCAACTTTATTTTATTTTCGATTTGCACACGTGTTTCATAATTTTTTGTTGGTGTCAAATTGAGTGACGGTCGGGTACTTTTTTATCGGTACGAGTGTGTAGCTTCTATAATTAAGGTAGAGGTTGATATAAAGTAATTCTAGACCCACCGCTTCCCGGCTCGCCAAAACAAGGCTTAGAGCCTTTGGATGGGAAGCGGGGAGAGACGACCACCGTGAAAACGAAAGAGGGTAGCGAGCCACCTAGCCCCCCCCCCCCCGGTGGAAAACACCGTCGACTCCTAACCTGCGCCCCAAGCACCACCATTTATTAAATCTTAAAAGAAATACAAAACATTCCAAAAGGGCAAACAAAGAAATGCAGAATGACGACCGGCGGACAATTCGCCGGTTTACAGGGACGTTTCTCAGAACACAACAAAAATATAAAGATCAATATAAATATAAGCAGACATTTACATAGAATAAACGATAAGAAGACGACCGGCGTACAAATCATCGGTTTACAGGGACGATAACCTAGAACACAACGAAAAAAGACCAAACATTTATGATACGTAGTACAAAAATAAAAAGGACGACCGGCGTACAAATCACCGGTTTACAGGGACGAGCAATCAAATCACATAAATTATAAACTAATTGATAATAAATATAATTGACAGCGACGTGGAAGACCAATAATTATATTAATAAACATTAAATTTTAAAAATATTAAAATAGATGACTGACGATGAATTAAATATGGTGAAATGGGAAAATAATGATATTTACAGGAAAAGACATAAATCAAATAGTAAAAGTATACAGTGAAGCGAATTTGCATGAATACAATTAAAATATTAAAACTTAAAAAGCATAGAGGGAAACAAATAAGGCGCCAGGCTGCCTTCGAAAAGGAACTCAATCTGAGGGCGGGCGATTTGCCACCTCTCCAGCTGCCAACATACAAAATCTAATTTTGTTTAATGAAATAATATTTTTGAGAACACCAGAGAGCCAGGCGACAAATTAATTATCTATATATTAATACGTGAAGTAAAAACTTTGTACCCCTTTTTAAGCACAATGCGCGCACGGAGGAGTGTGAGATTTGGCATAATTAAAGTTCATATGGAGAAGGAGTGCAGAAAGATAAAATTAATGTATAATACGCGTTACAAATATATTAAATTAAACAAAATAAAACATACATTGTTTACGTTCATATACTGTAATCTATATATTAATTCGTGAAGAAAAACTTTGTACCCCTTTTTAAGCACATTGCGCGCACGGAGGAGTATGGGATTTGGCATAATTTGCCACCACATAAGTTAGTATTGAAAGTTAATTTCATCGTTTCGCTGATCAGAAACTTAAATACAAAGGAAGCATTAGTCAATGAACAAGAATGCGCATCAAATTTATGCATCGTAATTCTATGGATTTTAACTGAAACCGCACGCAATAAGAGAATTTTGATTCCACGTATAAATTTAACATATTCCAGAACTATTTTACCATTTTACTTTTCAAAGAACTCAATTTCTAATTATACCTGCATTTGCGATGACAATAAATAAGTCTCAAGGACAAACATTCGAAAAAATTGGAATTTTATTGAGGCAGCCAGTTTTTACACATGGTCAATTGTACGTCGCAGCAAGTAGAATTCGATCATTCGATGGTTTGAGATTTTATATTTCAGAATATAACGGTCAAGGGCATTTAGCAAACGATGAAAGAGGTTTTTCAAAAAACATCGTCTACACAGAAGTTTTGAATCACTAAATTCATTGTCGAACTATTTCAAGTTCAATGGACAACATTTATTTTTTTAACCAACCGGTTTTTTTTGTTTCAATAAAAAAATACGAAGCACGTATTCCTTATTTCATTTTTTGGATTTATTTTTTATTTAAATTTTATATAATTTGAAAAATATAGGCAAATTAACTGTGTAGCCTTGACGAAACCTGTGGCCAGTATAGCAATAAAAAAAATCCAAGAAAATGTTAAACAACGCGTTATTGTTTTTTATATATGGCTTAACCAAGCTATACCGCATTTTTCCTATGACATATTTGTACATTCTCGCAGCTTACGTAATAGAACAAAATTCAAAAAATTATATGCAGTGAATATAGTATACTCTTGACAAAAGAACCTTATTAACGTTCAAACTTAAAAATTAAATGAATTATGGTCGAATTTCGACCACTGGGCGACCACTAGTACGAAATAATTATACCATTAAATAAAGACAATATTTTGCTACAATAAGCAATATGCAACATTCATGTGGTACCGGTCTATGACGCCCGCTGTGAGTGGCGTCTCAGTCGCCACCTACCGCCACCAGACCTGATACAGCTTGCCAACGCTATTGTAGCAGACGGTGTTAGACTGTACGACGTAGAACTAACGACGGACAATTATGTTAAACGATGAGATAATAAATATAATCCTTCGTCTCAATATATGTTTGTGTTAAAAATTGAATCTGAGTGCTCTTTTTTGGATACTAAAATTCCTGGACTCGCGGTATTCTTCTACAAAAATTATGTCAGAAGCGGGATGGACTTAACGTTTGAACTGATCTATTAAAATAAGCTACAGTTGCAGATTTCCAGACGTCTCCGGTGAGTTAGCTTTTTTTCTTATTTCAAGATGAGGTTAAATGACATTTCTGAATTGGAGGTTGCACTGAAAATTGAAAAGCCATCGAAAATTCGATGTTTACATAAAATTATTTTTGGAACAGAAAATGATCGTCAAAACAGAAAGCGTATTAGAGAATTTGATGGTTTTGCTTGTAAACCAGAAGAACCCTCTTATAAACAGAAATTTGAGTTTATTGACAAAGAATTCTCTCTTGATAACCTCATAACAATTTGTAATTTGTTGTGTGTAAGTGATGCGGGAGGAGCAAAACCTGAAATAATAACTCGAATTCTTGCATTTCTTATTATATTACATTACTGAATAAAAATATCATTCGTGAAGATGAGGATAATGAAATTGATGATCAGAGGGATACTGATTCTTTAGAAGATTATGATCAATATATAAATAACAAACCAAATGAAAACAACAGTTCCGTTCAACTTCCAGTTCAAGACTTATTCAGGCCTAACATAAGTTTTTCTAATATTGAAAATGTTATTGTTCCATTAAATGGTGGTTCTTTTCAAAATATTGATAAATGGATTGATGATTTTGAAAATGTCACTGATTTATTTAAATTAAGTGATTTGCATAAATTATTGTTTGTTAAACGGTCCCTAACTGGAAAAGTAAAATTATTCATTCAAAGCGAAAGTAGTATAAATTCTTGGATTACACTTAAAGAACTGTTAATTTCTGAATTTGGTTCAATTTTTAACTCTGCTGAATCTCACGAAATGTTATTGAGTCGGAAAATGAGAGATAATGAATCACTCGATGAATATTTTTTAGTTATGCAAGAATTGGCTAACAAGGGGTAATATAGTAGATTTTCCATCGTTGATGCATTATGTAATAAATGGTATTAATGATTCTGCTAACAATAAATCTATTTTATATGGATGTAAGAATTTTAAAGAATTCAGAGAAAACTTAAAAATCTACGTTAAAATTAAATCGGATCAGAATTTTAAAGAAACCACTCGTTACAGTAACAAAGCTCGAAAAAGTCAGGATTCAATGCAACATCTGCCTACCCGTCATAAATTTTTATCTGCAAACAAAACTATCCGTTGTTACAATTGCGGCGAGCCCAGAAAACTAAATCTAGAGCAACCAAACCGCAGGAAGAGTACCTTAGACCTGAATGAAATATTCTACAATTAGCTTTAAGTATGAAAGGGTTTATCAATTTTCACAGAATACCTAATGAGTCTGGTGGAAAGTATTTTACGAAAAACAAATTTGATAGCAATTTGAATAATTAATCTCGTCAAAACATTCTGTTACAATATTCTTAATTTTCAAATCAAAAGGAAATTTTATCGTGGAGTAACAGTTAGCACTTTTTACATATTAGCAAAAGAATTAAGGAAGCGGTCAGTTTGACCGCAAAGTAATTTTAACGGTCTATAAATATATTATTTTTTCACCAAGGGCCGTGGTAGCCCGATTGGAAGAGCAGCGGATTAGCAACCAGAAGGTTGCGAGTTCGAAACTAGATCCAATCAAAGACCGTCGTGTACGTGGGGGGATTGTGCACGTTAAATCTGTCTTGGTCTCAAATGTCATCACGTTGGCGTGGTGTGGAAGTCTGGAGAAAGGGGTCAAGTGTCGCCTCGTCATCTGACCATGGTTCAAAATGACGAAGTATTGTCCTCGGATCTTTCCCTTTGGCTTGTTTCTGTTTGGGGACAGTCAGATATGAGAAAAATAAGGTATATCATAGTTATGCATTCTATTAAAAGGATCATGAGAAAATGTGAAAACAAAAACACTACGCAAAATATATTGGCATTAGGACTATCTTTTTTCCATCGAAGAATTTATTTGAAAGTTGGCTCCATTTTGCTTGAAATAATTATATTCCAGTGTCCAATACGTCACGATCATTTCTTCGCTCAGAACGAGTTTCGCGTTATTTGAGCAAACCTATTCCCTTTCTAGAAACCTTGCGATTACAGCACTTTTCAATACAGGAAGTGCTTTGACTTTGATTGGAGAGAATGTTTATAAGTTAAGAAGGCCTAGTTTGAATCCTTTTACTTCTGTTTTGTCTGGAATAGGAGAGAATAAAATCAAACCATTAGATTTTTTCACTGTTCGTTAAAAATAGATTATGAGATTTTCGATTCTAAAATATGTGTAGTATCTAATCGTATAATGGCCTACGAAGCTATAATAGGAATGGATGTTTTGAATCAGGTAGAGATTAAGATATACAAAAATGGTATAACTGTCACCAAATCGAAAATTGATGTGGTCTCTGATGAATTCGAAATTTTGAATATAAACATTTCAGACACACATGTAACGAATTAAATATTTGTAGTAATGTGAGTAAAACAGTTAGAAATGAAATAAGTAATTTAGTGTCAAATTTATAAACCTATTGAAAACAAAAAAATCAAATATTGAAATGAATATTGTTCTCAAACATGATGAACCTGTATTTCATAGACCTCGAAGATTACCGTTTACAGAACGCAAAATAGTTGATCAAATCCTGGAATGGTTACATATGAATATTATTGAACCTTGTTCTTCGGAATATTCTAGCCAAGTTGTAGTGGTTAAAAAAAGATGGTACCCGGCGTGTTTTGTATCGATTTTAGAAAGTTAAACAAGATTATAATAAAAAATAGGTATCCTTTGCCACTGATTGAAGATATTTTAGATAGCTTCAGTGTACACGGATTTTTAGCACATTAGACTTAAAAAATGATTTCTTTCACGTGAAGGTTTCAGAAAAGAGTAAAGCATACTCATCATTCGTAACGGACAAAGGACTATCAATTTTTACGTACTCCTTTCAGATTATGTAATTCACCTGCAATTTTTCAGTGGTTTATAAATGATATATTTCGTGATTTAATTAATAAAGATTTTGTGTTGCCTTATATCGACGATATTATAATTTTAGCAGATGATGAAAATGAGGCATTGAAATATTAAGTTAGTACTTGAAATTGCTCAAAACTATGAATTAGATATAAATTGGAAGAAAAGTCAATTCTTGTTTAGTAAAATTGAATATTTGGGACATATTATAGAAAACGGAAAACTTTATCCTTCCCCGCACAAAACGAAAGCTGTTATTAATTATCCTGAACCGAAAACGCTCAAAGAGGTTCATTCATTTTTTGGACTAACAAGTTATTTCCGAAAATTTATTCCCAATTTTGCTTTAATTGCCAAACCTCTCAGCGATTTGTTGAAAAAAGAAAATAAATTCCAATTTGATGAAAACGAAAGGAATTTTTTTAACACACTGAAACAATTACTCTGTGAAAAACCTGTTTTAAATATTTTCAATTTAGATAGCAAAACTGAAATTCACACTGACGAAAGCCAATTTGGTTTTGGTGCTATTTTAATGTAGCGCGACCCAAACGATAACCAGTTTCACCCAGTGTATTTTATGAGCAGAAAAACTACGGATCAGCAACAAAAATTTTCAAGTTATGAACTAGAAACTTTAGCGGTTTTTGAGGCTTTAAAAAAATTCAGAACGTTTGTTTTAGGTTTTCATTTCAAAATTGTTACCGATTGCAATGCATTCAAAATGACAATGAGCAAAGAGATATTTGTACAAAGATTGCTAGATGGGCTCTGTTACTCGAAGATTTCGACTATGAAATTGAACATAGGTCTGGAAAGCAAATGCGACACATTAACGCCTTGAGCAGAAATCCCGTTATGATGATAGATTCCGAAAATTACGTGACAGCTAAAATAGCAGCTGCCCAACAAGATGACGATTACATAAAAGTATTGCAAAATCTAGTTGAGAATGGGAAAGATGAAAATTATTTTATAAAGAACAACGTTTTGTATAAGTTTGATGCTGGTAGAAATGTATTAGTGATCCCTGAAGCCATGCAAACTGAAATTATTAAGGAAAATCATAACAAAGGTCATTTCTCTGTAAGAAAAACAGAAGAGCTGGTTAAGAGAAATTTTTAATACCTGGACTCAGGAAAAAGATAGAAAGCTTTATAGCACATTGTATAGACTGTATTTTGTATAAGAAGCGAGGAAAAGGAGGACTCTTAAACCATATACCGAAAGAGAATGTACCTTTAAGTACATATCACATTGATTTCATCGGACCTTTACCATCTACAAATAAAAATTGCCAACATATTTTCACTATAGTGGGTGCATTTTCAAAATTTATTTGGATTTACCCGGTTAAGTCGACGAGTGCCAAAGACGCTATAGACAAACTGAAAGTTCAACAAGCAACATTTGGTAACCCATCCAGAATTATCAGTGATCGTGGAAGTGCTTTTACCTCGAAAGATTTTGATGAATATTGCCAGGCCGAAGGTATTCAACATTTATTAATTACAGCTGGAATTCCGCGAGCAAATGGTCAAGTTGAAAGACTGCACGAAAGTCTAATACCAGTATTATCGAAATTATCCTCTAACGATCCTTCAAAATGGTTTAAATACACTGACGTTGTTCAACAGTACTGAACAGTACTATCGCACGAAGTACTAAAGTATCACCTTTTGAACTATTGATTGGTGTACGGATGAAAAATAAAGAAAACCGTAGAATAATAGACATTTTAGAAGATGAATATGAGAAAAGTTTCATGAAAAATGGAGAAGAACTTAGGGAAGAAGCAAAGCAAAACATTTTAAAAATTCAGGAGGAAAACAAAAAGACCTACAATCGGAAAAGAAAAGAATAGCGAAAATACAAAGAAGGACAACTTGTAGCTATTCAAAGAACTCAATTTGGGACAGGACTAAAATAGAAGCCTAAATATTTTGGTCCCTATAAAATAACGAGTCAAACCCAAAGATCGCTATGATGTTGAAAAGGTGGGAAAACATGAAGGTCCAAATTTTACATCTACAGCTGCCGATTACATGAAGTCTTGGAACCAAGTTTAAACAATATCATGATGTTCACATACCAAATAAGACCATTTCACCCCGATTTTGTCCAGAAAAAGTGTTACAATTTTTTTTTGTTTTACGATGAAAATTACGGAAATACTGAAGAAGACGAGGACGACATGGTCTTGATTTTAAAGATGACAACGATGAATAGGCCATAATAATGAAAACGACGATGACTTCATTTCCGACGAGGATAGCAACATCCCCAATGACGACGATTGTGGCGACATCAACGACGAGATGACCACAAAACAACGATGCCGTCCTAGAAAAATAATTATTACGATAACAGACAATAAAGTTTTTTTTTTTGAATAGATATTTTCTGCTTGTTTTCTTTCTTTTGCAGAGTTTGTTAAATCTTCTAGATGTTAGGATGCGGAGGACCGTCATCCGTCAGGAGGGCCGAGTTGTGGTACCGGCCTATGACACCCGCTGTGAATGGCGCCTCAGTCGCCACCAGACCTGATATAGCTGACCAACGCTAGAGTATCAGACGTTGTTAGACTGTGTACGACGTAGAACTAACGACGGACAATTATGTTAAACCATGAAATAATTAATGTCTATATTCTATGTTAAATGTAATCCTTCGTCTCAATATATGTTTGTTAAAAATTAGGTCTGAGTGCTTTTTTTTTGGATACTAAAATTCCTGGACTCGCGGTATTCTTCTACATACATGCTATGGTGAAAGATGCACTTGCCCTTCATATCTCTACTTTAGCTAAATGCAATATAAAAATAATTGTGATGCGATGCAAGTGAAACAAAGAAAAACAATGCGATTTTCAATTTCTACACTATGGAAATAGTTGTTATATAACTATTTTCACTTTTTAAATAATTTTATTTCTTCATGTATCACAAAATATTACACGTATAAAGAGGATTAATTAATAACAGTGGCAAAATTTTTTATTAAAAAAGTAATTTCAGAAACGAAGTTCTTAAATGTAGATATAATTATCAGTAAAGAGCAGATGTACTGGAGCGGCCAAGAGAAGCAGCAAGTTGAAAGATAAATCTTTCATGATTGCATATTGGACAATGAAAGAGGACGTGATCGATGTCTTGAAAACAACAGTTATTACAATCACAGAATGGTGAATCGTTGAGTGGAAGTAATGAAAGTAGAGATTGATTCTAACACGACTGGAGAAAATTTGTGAGTTCATAACACTGTATAAAGTTTTTTAAGACTCATTTGTATGGATGGAAATAATTTTTTGTTACTTGACCTTTATCAATTATGGTCCAGAGTTGTCACCAAGATATTAATGAATTACTATATTTATATTTTTTATTAGTTATTTTAGAAGGCCATCGAAACAGATGGGCATCTGATTTGGCAAATTTATCATCCAATTCTTTTCAGAAATACCAGAATGGCCTTTAATTCACCTTCATTCGGAACTTCCAATTTTTTCTATCCAAGCGCCATAAAGTGTTTAGAAGGTTTTAAATTATTGTGTAATGATTTTTATGTTAAAAAATGAGTTAAGTGTCACTTGGCTGTCTATATCAAAGGGATAGTATGAAAAGTTATAAATGTAAAAGGTAGTTGAACGGAGGATCAAATTGTCACATATAATTCTTTTTATATATGAATCAAATTTAGTGAAATTTAAAACAAAATGCATTGTTGCATACAAATTAACATCAGGAAATTTTCTTTCTAAGGTCCTTTAATAGGATATTTGGGTCGAAAATTTGGAGCAGAAGCAGTAACTGTCAGTGGCTGTCTACTATCCGCAGTCGGAGTTGGTGCGTGCTTCTTCGCTGAACACATTAAAACAGTTATCGTCTTATGGGGAGTTCTATATGGTAAGTTATTGAACAATTTATAAAGACATCAAAGACTTTATTGCTTTATAAACCACAATGATTGCGCATCCTGATTTTCAATGCATTTCGTACAATATGCGCTTCCACTAGCAGAAATATTTGTATGAATTGAAATGGAAACGAAAATAAAGCAATTCATTTCAAATTTTAATACATAGGGCGATTGATTACCCAATGGTGCATGCGATATACTTGTGTTTCCACTTTAGCTATAACAAAAATTTAACGAGTGGAAAAGTATTGTGAAAACGTAGATAAGGACTACCATTCTGTTTATTAATATGATAAAGAACATTTCAATTTATGTATAAATACTACCAAAATCTTTTAAGTTTTTGTTAATTGACTAGCTGAATTACCCGGCGTTGCTCGGGTTGAAATGGTTAAATGTTACTTGAAAAGTGAACTAGAATAATCACTTTTCTTTCACAGAAAAATGCAATCATTTAAGTTGTACCGTAAATACGTTTTAACTTTTTCATAGCTTCTACAATATACTTCGGACGAAAATATATACATTTAATTCCTGAATATATTGCAATATGTAAAAGATTAAGACATAAAGACAAAGAGAAACGAAATTCCGACGAAAAAATGCAGAATTCTAAAAAACGATAGATGCGCAAAGTGCAGTTTCAACCTGCTTCTGTTTAAATACTCTCGCAATCAAGTCGTGGCGCTCAATGGGTAATTGACCATTGGTAAGAACATCCGTGATCTCCGTCCAAGTCGGATTGCAGGTGAAGGTGATAAATAAGTATGGTCTCCCGTACGTCCTCAAGTACGTCACATCATCTTGCGTATATACGTGCATGTGTCTGGGACTGCCTTTAAATGTAGCTGGTAGTATGACTAAAGCACCGAGGTTTTCAACGTTCCTGTCATTTGCCACAGAATCTCTCAGGTGAATATATTCGTCAACTCTCGGTTTACGTTGATTTAGACGAATGTAAAAGAGACGCTCACTCTCGATTTTGCGTACATATCGACGATGAACTGATGAAACAATGGCCTGCAGTTCAATACGTGGTTCTGCTCATTATCTCGAACCATTAATATGTACGCATAGAAATCCATCGTTGAAAGTTTCTTGCTGGTTGTTTCACCTATTCTTGAGTTAATCTGCCTCAGATTAAAATGATATCCATCTTCACCATGGGGGAATATTACTGGGTACTGCAGAGCATCATAAGATCGATGTGTTTCCGAAATGCGCTGCAAAGATTCACCTCGTCGTTGAATAACGATATCCCGTTGATGAAACTCATCGCCTGATATAACCACTGCGACTTCATCTGCTTGAGGAGAGTTAAAGCGCCGCACGTATTCGTCTGCTGGTCTTAGGTCTGCTCTTATGACTATTTTCATCTATTGGCATACGTTCCAATGCTGTTTCAAACGTTTTAATAAGATTATTGTGCTCATGAAACATCCTCTGTAAGTTTAACACAATCTGACGTCTTGTTCTCGAGATGTAGGAGCACCTCTGATCAGTTTCCATTTGTTCGCTTTGAATAAAATATAGTTGTAGAAATTTTGGTGGTTGATCTGGCAGCGGAAGCAACGATCCCGCTCTATGGTAAATCTGCCCTTGCACCTTGAATGTCGACGGAAATCCGGGCTGTCCACTAACTGATGTGGCGTCGAATGATGTCATTTGGAAACATGAGTTGTATTTTCTGATGTTACTAAGAAAATGCTTCTACTCTGACGTATCTCCTGATGTGTGAGTCAAAAGTTCTTGTGGTGGTGGTGGTTCCAGTTGGCAGAGTTTAACTTTTCCATTTTTACACCAAATACCAGTAGACTGATTTAAACTTTTTGGCTTGACAGTAACTACAAACCATTTCCATTTTCCCGATGGTAACACTTGCATGCAGCGAGTAGTCTTTATGTGAATCGTAGTGAAATCCTTCCAATGCTAAGCTAAAATGGTGCGCAGTCCGTGATCTTTTGGCTCTATCTCTCTTATCCTGCAGTCGGGCCTCTCGTTGCTGTGCCGTCTCTGTTGCTCTAGATCTAGTAGCTCTCTCTCTTTCATATCCTGTAGTCGAGCCTCGCGCTGCTGTGCCGTCTCCGTTGCTCTAGATGTAATAGCTGTCTCTTTCATATCCTGTAGTCGGGCCTCAAATTGCTGTGCTGTCTATGTTGCTCTAGATGTTGTAGCTCTCTCTTTCATATCCTGTAGTCGAGCCTCGCGCTGCTGTGCCGTCTCTGTTGTTCTAGATGTAGTAGCTCTCTCTCTCTCATATCCTGTAGTCGGGCTTCACACTGCTGTGCCGCCTCTGTTGCTCTTGATATAGTAGCTGTCTTTCTCTCGCAATCGCAAGTCTTCTATTCCTCTCCTCGGAAGTTTTTTGACTACGCTCATTTTTCATCATCTTAGCCGTTGACTACACTTGGCCGATAGCCTTCCGTTTCCTTGGAGGCATTGCTACAGCAAAGAAATCTGTAGAAGAATACAAAAATCTATTTCATAAAATAAGCAAAAGGCACACTCTCACTGAGCAATGAAATCTATTATAGAATACAATAAAAAACTAATATAAACTGAATGGTAAAACAAATTTAAAATTGTGAAGTACACTGCTGGCCACCCAAATTGCAACACCAAGAAAGACAAGAGATATCACAACAAAATTTATTTTGTAGATAACATGTTGACCAAGTATCAAATGATTAAATTTATAGACTTCTGTGAAGTGTGGTTCCTGCCAAAATCAGTAGCCAGAGTAGCCGCCATTGTTGGAGATCACCGCTGCCACACGCCTCGGCATTGATTCAAAGAGACTTTGGATGTGTTCTTGGGATACAGCAGACCAAGCAGCTTCCACACGTTGCCAAAGTTGATCTGGTGTGGCAGCTGGGGATGTATTCTGGGTCAATCGTTGAGCAACCATGGACCACATGTTTTCTATCGGCGAAAGATCCGGAGAGCGAGCTGGCCAGGGAAGCAATTCAATCTGGCGATTGACGAAGAACCCTTGGACAATGCGTGCCACGTGTGGTCGCGCATTATCCTGTTGAAATATGGCTGTGGGCAAGCCCTGAAGGTAAGGAAGGACAACTGGCTCCAACACCTCGGAGATGTAGCGCTGGCTGTTTAAAGTACCGGCAATGCGTACTAGAGGAGTGCGAGAGTGATATCCAATACCGCCCCATACCAAAATACCCGGTGCAGGACCAGTGTGGCGGTGCATAACGCAGCTGTTCAGCATCCTCTCTCCACGGTGTCTCCAGACTCGAATCCGACCATCGTGGTGTTGCAGACAGAAGCGTGACTCGTCAGTAAAGACAATTTCATTCCATTCTGCCGTCCACATCCTTCTTTCATCGCACCATTGGCGGCGGAAACGTCTGTGGTTCTGCGTCAAGGGTAGACGAAGCAATGGACGTCTTGCGGACAGACCACTCTGCTGTAAAAGGCGTCGAATGGTACGCGCAGACACTGGATGATGCGGTACAGACTGAATGTGCTGTGCTATGGTTCGTGATGTGGCTGAGCGATCCGTCACTGCCATACGCACAATATGCCTGTCATCACGTGAAGTGGTGCACTGAGGTGGATGCGATCGAACACGTCGGTCCATCGTACCCTCCTGCATCCAACGATCACATATCCGCATTACAGTTGTTTGGTTTCGTCCAACACGACTACCGATTTCCCTGAAAGATAATCCACAATCTCGGTAGGCCACTATCCTTCCTCTGTCGAACTCGGATACTTGATCAAAAGATGATCGCTGTTTTCTACGAGGCATAATTGATCGTTTTTTTGAAAAAACCACAATAAAAACACAATTGCCGTACTTGAAATCGTCGAAATCTCCAAGCCTTAAATAGCGCTTTGAAGTGGCGCCACAGGCGTGCGTGATGTGCGTCTGCGCTGAAATTCTAATCATTTGCATATCTCACCTCCGCTAATGCATGTTGTAAATTTCATATTATTTGCATGCTTCCTTCAGGGTGTTGCATTTACGGTGGCCAGCAGTGTACTTACATCAGTTTAGGAATATCAAACTTTTAACACAAATAAAAAATATTAATGCCTTACTTAAAAGCTGTCAATCAAAATACTCAAAAACAGAATTCTAAATCATACTAAAAAATAAACTTTTATTCTGGTGTAAAAAAGCATTAATTCTGATCCCATTAAACTTATTTAAAAAATTAAGCAAAAGGCACACTATCACTGAGCAATGAAATCTATTATAGAATACAATAAAAAGCTAAAATTAACGAAAAAAAAGAATATAAAATTATGTACTATTATTAGTACTTACAACCGTATAGAAATATAAATCCAACATGTACACTATCACTGTCGAATAAAGTAGGAAACACTTATATAATCAAAAGAGCGAAATAAAACTGCCAGATTCACTGAAAGATGATAAACTGGAAGAGACTTACTAAGTTAGCTTCCTTTAAATACGACCAGCTAAGAATCGAGTGGGTGCTGGAATGTTCTCCACCATGAGTCCAAGGAAGTTTCCGTTTCCCCAACTTTCTAGAAAGTTCTACAAAGTTTTATGAAAAAGTAAGCATTAATTCTGGTGCTGCCAGATACCGAGTAGCAAAATTACGCTTTTATGATCAATCAGTTTTTCGTTTGTGCTTTTCGGAATAACGGTGCTTGGGTTAGAAATAAATGTAATCGGTGTAAACAAATTAAACTGAATAGATAAAAAATTTCCAAAAGCAGAAGGTCGATTTTACAGAATTTTTCAGAAAGAAAATCACTGCTTTCTACGGAGGATTCACATGTATCTATTCCGGATATTTTAAAATAAGTTACACGCCTTACCTAAAAAGCTTGTGAAACATAATTCGACAAATCATTACGTATTCTATAAATTATTTAAGGAAAGTTGGTCGAAATATATACCAACTTTCCTTGAAAATAATCCTTGAACTCCTGAAAACCTTTCCTTGAATTTCCTTGCAAAAATAAATATTTTAAAATATTCTTTCTTCATCAATAAAATATCTATAATTTATTTGCATCATGGGAAGAACTAAAAAGTCAGTTCAAACATAAATATTGTAATTTAATTTGTTTCGGAAAAAATTGTTTTTCGATCAACACTGGTAAAGCAACCGCAGCTGCCTAAAGCAATAAATCTATGCTCAATGTTATTTCTATGGCGATCTCGAATAGTTTTTAGTCCCCTAGGGCCAATAGAGCGGGGGTTAAGTGTTAGCCTATGCTGACCGCAGTGTTCTAAAGTATAAGTGTACCAAATTTGGTGTGGATTGGTCAAACGGTGTAGATTTGTATAGAAAATATACATACTATATACATACATATATACATACACTGGACTGATAACATATCTAAGCATCCATATGTATATTTTATACCTACAACTAGCAGAATTACCTGGCGATGCTCGGGTTGAATAGGTTAAATGTTGATTCTATTTCATAGGAAAATGCAAGCATTATTTAAGTGTACAGAAAATATTTTTTAACATCGTCTTAACTTTTTCATAGATTCTACAATTTACTTCGGACGCTAATATATATACATAATATAACCATCCATATAATCCATTTCATATTCATCACACTCTTGCTGTAAGACAAACTACAAAAGCTTTTTCTGAGATGACTTCTTCAGAAGTCGATTTTGAGTTTTGGAGTGATTACGAATGCCAATTAAATTCATTTTCAGTAAAAATGAGGAACTTTCAGCGTATAGACGCACTTGGTTTTCCAATCAATATTTATTATTTGTGGTATCCTTGTATCATGGATTCGATGTGTTCGAATTACATTATCATTGTGACAGGATGGCAAATTAAACTGTTAGGACATTCGTGATTAATTTATTTTGAAGCATACATTTTTTTCTTGAAAATTCTATTCAGCCGCACGTGGAGTAACGGAGCTTGTTTAAAACAAATGTCAAAAGTGTAGATAAAACAAACTCAATCGATTACACCTTTTACAAAATCACTGCTTTCAATAAATATTTCACAGGTACCTAGTTGTGTACGAACAGTTTCAACTTCAAGTAAGCAACCTCAACTGTCTGCCACTTAAGACAAAAAATTTATATTTTTCAACAGTCCTAGTTTACATAATTCCTTATTACGATATTATTCTAAGATCAGCAAAGTCTTACTTAAAATTCTTTTTCTTCCAACAGGAAAATTGAGTTTTAAATTGAATCCTTAAGGTACTTTTTTCATTTGAGAGACTCAGTTTCTATATGGAAACCACGTACCTATTTAGATTGATAGATGTAGTTACTTGACTATTGAGTACAGCTTTCAATATTACATATGAAACATGGAAAACAAATGTAAATTGAATTGATTTTAATAGTCTTGTAATGAAAATATGTCAAAATTTAGCTACATCTATTAGCTACAGAATTTAGCTACTATATGTCAATTTGAACTACAACGTATGGCTACCTGTTTTGATTTAACGTAACATATCTTATTTTAGAATAACTTTATTTTAACTTTACCAGTCATTTTAAAATAACAATTTATACATCTTACTTAAAAAGATTTCCATTTATTTTTATGAAACACAATTCTACAAAATACAACGCATTTAACCAAACTTAAGGAAAGTTCGTCGAAATATATATATAGCACCAGGAAATTACCCATGTCTAGTGTTATTTGGCAGAAAATAAAAATAATTCCTTACAATTTAACTTCTAAATAATATATCTATAATATGGAAAGTAATGGAACACAAATAGAAACAGAAACGAAATTCTGGTCATTGAAAAATGTAGAATTTTGTAAAGCGAAAGATCTGAGCAAGTGTGTCGAATTTCGACGTCATGAGAATATTCCGAAATAGAGAAATTCGAAAAAGGCGCTTGAAGGAAATCGATAGACGAAATGAATTATTTACAAAAAGAACACAAATTTACAAAACTTAGAAATGCTCAAATATGACCGCAACATTTCTGTCTTAACTCAAATACACAAACACGGAATTCTAAATCTAATTTATAAAATAAAGTATTAATTCTGGCGTTCCCAGATACCGAATTGCAAAATTACGCTTTTATCATCAATGAGTTTTTGTTTTGGCTTCTCGTGTTCCATTAAAAAGTGCAAGTTGTGTAAAATTAAGTATTTTAACTAACTATTTTTCATTATTCAAATATTCCTAACTTATTTATACTGTGGAAATAAATAAAAAATTATTTCAATCATAATTAGAACTTTAATTTGTTTAAATATAACGTTTCAGAAAAAATTGTTTTTCGAGCAATACTAGTAAAACAATTTTATTAGAAAATTTGATTTTCGATCAATACTGGTAAAATAAACTGAGTTGCGTACCGCAATCGTTTTAAGCTCAATCTTTTTCCTATGGCAATTTAGAATTGATTTAACCCCCTCTGCAAACCTAGGTTAAAGAGAACGGGGTTAATATGTAGCTTGCATTACTCGCAGGGTTCCAAAGTATGTATACCAAATTTGATGTGGATTGGTGAAACTGTAGATTTGAATAGAGAACATACATACAGACAGACAGGTGTCAACTATGATTTTTATGTATAGATTAAAGGAATTGATTAAAATGTAAGAAGCAGCATTTTGTGCTCTTCATATGTTGTTAATTCTTTTTACTCGTTGATCATTTTCTCACTGCTAGGCATACAGTCAATATAGCTTGTCAACTACTTTTACTTTTGAACATCGCCACACCTTGTTAATCTTGGCTTCAAACGGATTCGATTCCAACAGTTTCTAGACCTTAATTTAGTAAATTCTTCATTATAAATTTATCGGAGTTGTTTAGGAATATCTCATCGTGCTTCTCCCCTGAGAATACCGAAGATTCCAAAACGTGGTCACAGTCCATGTCAGCTATCACTCTGCATAGGGCTACCATAGATGACTAACGATCCAAGGTAGAAATAGATTTTATGAATGCGAAAACCATAAGGATATTCAATTTGCTCTGTGAGCTGGAAACAATGCAAAAAAGAACCTGCTTATAAGTCCCTTTTTAATTGTCAAACGTATTAATTTTTTCAAACACTCATAAGAAGTTTCAGCATTCATTGCAAGCTTTATAAATAGAGTGTATGGAAAATCGGAGCCCTGTAACAAATTACTTCTTGATCTAGAAGTTCCTGTCCGTAAAAAAAATTCAGAAATTAAGAATGAATTGATGCTTTGTTTCTTCGAAAGACAGTAATAAATACAAAAATCATTCTCTCTTGCAAGAACTCTGCTTTATGTCGGACAAAGGTGTCGCAGATGATATGAGACGTGCAAGGTCACTTGTATGCCGTAGTACAATGAGATATTCCTATAGAACTGCTATAAATTCAGAATAAAAAATTTGCTCAATTAAGCTTTCTTATATGAGATACATGAAATTATATACTCTATCTTTCGAAACAGAACAAATATCGTTGTTATGGGAAAACAATGACGCAAGTACAAAATATAGGTATTTTGAGTTAACGCGACGAATGTCTTTGACACGATTCATCCTTCCAATGGGACACGGACAGAATTGTAGTGACATTCAGTTCTGCTAAAGAGCATTGCGTCATTGTTCAAATTTCAATTTACCAATCATTCGGTCTAGTGGTCAGAGTGGTGGCTTTGGAATCGGAAGGTTCCTTATTTGAACCTAGGTTTAAGGCATGGATATTTATCCTTATAGAATGAATGTGTGGCCTCTATAAACGGGCTGTGACTAGAATGTGTGGATGTATGTGAGGTGTAAAGTGAATCCACCACCCGTAGTGCATCAGGATAACGCTAATTGGTTCACACATACACATTAATCATGAAAACGTCATTCTTAGTTTTCGTTTCTGAGCAAATTGATATGTTTCACTTGCGTCACTGTTGTTTCATTAAAGCAATATTATAAATGGACATAGTTACGAAAAACAGAATCTTCTCTATCGAAACAATCACTTATGTTTACGATGGAAACAAAAGAGGAAACCTTGAATGTTGACACTTTCAAACTTGATCTCTCTCTGCTTTGGGATGTAATCTGATGTGATGATATGCTAGATCCATGTGTGATAATCTAAAGAGCGATGTTATGAAATTGTTTAGAAAATCTCAGAGAATGATGGGGAAGTGATCAGTTAAGTAAGATAAAATCCTGCATTCCTCTAAAAATGTATTACAACCGGAGGCTTGGAGAATTCGAAACTCGGTCCAACCAAAGACCTTCATGTACACGGGAATAGGTGCACGTTAAATCTGTCGTGGCCCCAAATGTACTCATATTGGCGTGGTGTGGAAGTTTGGAGAGTGGGGTGCCAGTTCAGGTGTTGACCTCGTCATATGACAGTGGTTCAAAATTGCTTGCTGTTGTCCTCGAATCTCTCCTTTGGGGATTAACTTTGTCAATAGCCCGTTGTGTTGCTCCAGTGCGACTTCAATTAACTAACTACCTAAAAATGTTCAAAAGACTAACTAACCAGAAGCAAAAAGGTCGTAGACACTTCATGTTTGACTTGACTGCTAGTACGAATTAGAGAATTAACAATGTTAAAAATAATATATTTTTATTTTACAATCTGAAATAATATTTTATTTTATTCAGTAATCTACTCTCTTAATAAAATGAAGTGTATATGGTGTCTGTCAATCGCGATACAAAAAACACTACTTACCTAGAAAACTAGAAACCTGATTTTGCACTAAGGTAGCTTATAGCACCTCCGGCTTTGATTTTTGGATTTTTCAGTTTCAGATTTGAAAAATGTAAAACCTGAAACCCCTTCTGATAGAAGTTTAATTTTGCAACTCGGTATCTGATAATACCACAATTGTGGTTTTATTTTTAATTCCATTTATAATTCTGAGTTTTGCATCTGAATTAAAACAATGAAATACGTTCATATTATAGCATTTCTTAGTTATAAATGCTTTCGTTTTGTAAATAAATCGTTATTCATTTTATCAGTAGTTTATTCGGAGAATTTCTGGAATTACTCTACTCTTGAGTGTATTCGAAGTTGAAATCAGACGATCACTTCTTTCGTTTTTCAGAATTTTAAATTTTTTGAATAACAGAAATTTAATTTGTTTGTTAAGCTGCTACTGCTGCATTTTTGTGTCCCATTGTTTTATACGTTGCAAATAAATTATTTAAGAGTTAGATTTTAATAAATTATTTATTTTGTGTCCAATATCGCTAAGCGAGTTAATTTCTAGATTACATAGGTTCAATGAACTATTCATCCACCGCTCGTATTTTACTTAAAATTGTAATATTTTTAACCAAACTTTTTATGATTCTATTATTTTGACGGAAGTCTCAAATAGAAAGACATAGTTTTATGTGGCAAAATTTTAAATCTGAATTGTTTTAACTACATCCTAATAAAATTCATGAAAATAGTAAAAAACTTGAGATCGAGGAATACGTTTGTGACCCACTGCGTATTTCCACCAATCTTGGTTTAACATTATCTGGTTGTAGAAAATTTCGTTTCATAAAATTAAATAAATACAAAATAAAATATTTTAAAATAAGACTTAGCTAATCGTACGTTGTAATTATTCAGTTTTAAATTTTTATATAGATTCCTCTACAAGACGATTAAAATCAATAAAATGGTTTGGTTCAACCAAATGAGCTAATTGTATGTAATTAAACTTATGCGATGTTTGCTTATGTGTTTATATTAGCTTGGAAGTGTACACAACTCATTTCTGTGATTCGTTTTTCCTCTTTTCCAGGCTTAGGCTGTGGACTAGCAAGTGTTTTGGTACCCGAAATTTTAGGTACCTACTTCATGAAACATTATGACAAAGCCAACGGTTTTTATCTAGGTGGATCTAGTCTCTCAGCTATGCTATTGCCATTAATCACAGAGAAATTATTGTTTATGTATGGCACGTCCGGAACATTTCTGATATTATCTGGTTTAATGCTGCACTGTGTAGTAGCGGGGATTCTTCTATGGAATTTCAAACGCAGAATGAATCCCCTTGCAGCTAAACACGAGCCGCCCGTCATTCACAATAACTCGAAAGAGAATAAGGCATCACTTCAAGACATCGAACTAAATAAGGCGACTGTTGAATCCTTGAAAGAAACGTCAAAAGCTTCAGGTGATCATTTAGGATCTTGTGGACAAGATCCTATCGGAACGAAGCCACTCCATAATTATTGGCCTCCTAAGCATACTGGAACAACTAAAGCCTTACATGAGGCAACAGAAACACCTGAAAACAAAAAGCGCAAAAATATAATACTTGAAATGTTTCAGATGTTTCTTGATCCGGCATTCATCATCATTCTCATAACTCAGAGCGGTACGGTGTTTCTTTTTACTGTGATTTGGACAGTTATCATAGACTTTTCCAGAGACGCCGGTGTGTCTACAGATCACGAGGTTTACATTTTGATGGCACTTGCAATTACGGATTCTGTGGCGCGGTTTGTCTTAGGATGCATCACAGATGCCGGTTATATGTCAAAAATGAATTTCTCCGCTTTGTTTTTCGCATTATTAGGGGCAGCAATATTGTCGCTTGTTGCGATGGACGGTTTCATAATGATGACAATTGCTGCATGTGCGATTGGATTATTTAGCGGGGGACAAATAATGATAAGTTCTGGAATTCTTGTATCATTTATCGAGAAGGAAAAAGTAATACTTGCCCTGTCATGTAGATACACGCTGTATCCTATTATTGGATTTGCACAACCTTATCTTATTGGTAAGCCATATTCTTGATTTTTTATACAAAAGCACTGCACCTTTGACAGAATGTCGTTGATTAAAATTATTTTGCCAGTCACAGATTAATTGTGCTTAATTACTTAAATCAAACTTACGTTTATTAATGAAATTTGTAACTCTGGAGTTATTTAATTCGAGTCATAACCTTTTTGAAACTCATAAACATAAGTTTTCATATGGTCATCTGTAAGTAAAAGTCAAAAATTTACGATGAAAGTTTTTCAGTTAAATAGTTATTTTTTAATTTAATTTGAGAGAGAACTGTTTTTGAAGTGAGAATAAAAGTAATTTTCAAAACGTAATTTAACTAATTTTGTTGAGTTTCATTTCGACCAGATTAATTTTCGAGACACTCGTTTCGACCATTAGTTTTGAATTTTAAGGGTCTGTACGTGTTTAATTATTCTTATTTTTAACTGTATCTCCTTCCAATATATCTGTGTATGTTCATTTATTTGACATTGTTTGACGCAGCTTGGCCAAATATGGCACTATAAAACCGAATCCAATCTACCTTTAAACCATCTCTTTAACTGTAGACAATTTTAGAACTTTACTTAAATTGCGATTATTGAAAAACGGGTGATAAATTATTTTTTATGTAAAACATTTAATTTCTTCAAAATTACCTTAATTTCACTTCTTTTTCTAACTTCAACTTGTACAATACTCAATATTCTCAATAATAAGATTCATATTGAAATTTCTTTACCGAAGTGCTTGTCATGCATTTAACAAAAGTTAATCAATAATTCAACAGGTAAGTTGCGGAAAAGTAAAATGTCAGCATTTCTTAAAAAGGTATTGAAATATTTTGTAGATTAATTATTTCAAGAGTTTACTATTTAAGACTTCGTGTCGTTTTTCTTTGAATATTTTCTCACTATCATTCTTCTCATGATCATCCCTTCTCTCGTAATATTTATTCTTTTACTTCAGGTTTAAACCTTACATGAATAACAATCTCCCAGTATTCACTATAATACTTACAAGTATGAAAAATATTTAAATATTAGTTTCGGTGTTCCAAAATACCAATCTGAGATCATGAGCTACGATCCTGCTATCTAAAGTGTTGTCTATGGGTCATTCCATGTCAAACAGTAGAAAAAATGTCATTTTCAACCCGATCTTTCCCAGATTTTTTCCAACCTTATAAAAATATGAAAATTTTCAGCTTCCTACTGGTAATAGTTTTTTATTTATACTAATTTTAAATATTACAAATTGCTTTAATAAAGAGTATGTACAGCTTTCAGAGAGCAAAGAGAAGTAATGTACTTTTAACAGTTTTTAGAAAAGTAAGATCCGTTTTATAATTGAAGGTCAAACTGGATGACCTTGAAATCAGACAAATCACTCAGAAGTCACGCTAAACATCATTAGAAAGGTTGAGCATTTTTATCTAAAAAAGCTCCAGTTTAGTCCGATTGGACAATTAAATCCAGCGTCAGTGATTCTAGAATCAAGAAAAATTGCCCTTTTTTCAATTCAAAATTAATATAAATAAAACCCTATTACAAGTTTGCTGATTTTCCTCTATGTGTCTTAGCAACAAAATCACCCAGTTGTTAAAAAATCGGAGCATGCTGGGTTGTGGGCTACGTCGATTTGACATGGAATGACTTCTATATCACTTTTAAAAGCACTGTATTAACTCTCCAAGTGGTTTCGATGAGATATCTCGTCCATCAAGATCTGACCAATTTTGTTAATGGCAAGGTATCTCGTCATGAGGATGTTGTCGATTTTTTAATGATAACGAGATCCAGATCTGGTCAGTTTTTTCTAATGACGAGGTATCTCGTTCATCAAGATATGGTGATCAGTTTTTTCTAATGACGAGGTATCTCGTTCATCAAGATATGGTGGTCAGTTTTTTCTAATGACGAGGTATTTCGTCCCTCAAGATATGGTGGTCAGTTTTTTCTAATGACGAGGTATCTCGTCCATCAAGATATGGTGGTCAGTTTTACTGATGACGAGATACCTCATCGAGACAACGACCACCAGGAGTGTTAAATGAAAACAAAGATGTTAACAAAGATGTTATTTAAATATACGAGTTTTTGAGTTTTATACATTTTTAGTATAAAGTGCTTCTCTGCATAGCAACAATTGGGATTTTTTTCAATCATGTTAATCTGATACTCTGAATTTTCAGCATATTTTAGAGACACCATGGGATCCTACAATGGATTATTCTACTTTGCAACTGTATTAAGTTTGGTTTGCTGTTTATTGACTATGCTGTTACCTATGGCATCAAGAATCAGAAACAAGAGCAAACAGGATTTGGAAAAAGGATGAATGTAAAACCCCTCCAAATAACACAAGTACATACTATTGTAGATTTTCACCCCGAGAGAAATTGCGTACCTCATTCTTAATGCTGCACCGCAATTTATGAAATTGAATTAATTAACAAACTGAATTAATGGACTTACATTTTCCTTGTGTGCCATTTATTGTGTATTAACAATAAATTATTGATTGCTAGTATTAGTGGTTATTATTTCTTCAATTAAAAACCACGTATCTTTAGAATAAAATTTATCAAAGAAACTATTAAAAATCTAACTATTCTTTCGGTTAAATAGTAAATAACATATTTTACAGGTTTTCTTAATAGAAACCTAATTCAACATCTCAAATGGGATAGTACGTTGGCGTGGTGTGAAAGTTTGGAGAGTTGGGTGCCAGTTCAGGTGTGACCCCTCGTCATCTGACCGTGGTTCGAAATTAATTGATGTTGTTTTCGGATCTTTCCCTTGTGTTGCTCCAGTGCGACGTTAATTAAATACCTGCCAATTCAACATCTAAGTAATTGGCAGTGCCGACACAGCCAACGAACTTGTGAAATAGCAGCTTAAATTCTTAAAAATAGTAGCAAAATAATATCACCCCATTTTAGTAGCAATCTTAATTGTTCAGATGAAAAATGAATCGGCTTAAACACAAAATATGCTAATTAAGCATAACACACAGACGTTGAAGATCTATAAATGTATATATAGCCAAAAAATTTTAAATAAAAAAGTAAATTCTTTCTTAAGGTTTTTATGACTATCTAGCAACCAGATTCCGATATTTTTCTTTCATTGTTGGCGCCAAAACTTCGAAATTGGCGTCTCGGAAAACTTTCTCTCTAAAGAAAAATCCGAAAAATATAGGAAAGGCTGCGAGTTCGAAACTCGGATCAATCGAAGACCGTCGTGTACACGGGGGCTAGTGGACGTTAAATCTGTCGTGATCTCAAATATCTTTATGTTGGCGTGGTCAGGTGTTCTCGTCATCTGGCCATGGCTCAAAATTACGAGGCGTTGTTCTTGAACCTTTCCCCTCGAGATTGACCCCGAACCGTCGCCAATAACACGTTTTGTTGCTCCAGTGCGAAGTTAATTAACTACCTATCGAAAAATATACTTTTCTGTCTGCTAGTTAAAAAGGAACTAAATTTTCGTTGCCCTGGGGTGTATTTTCTAAAAAAAGTTGCCAACATTTTGAAAATAGAAGCCTTTGAGACGACTTCGTTTGTAAAGATACCCCTAGTCACCAAGGTTGAAAAATAGTAGCAAAAATCGCCTTTTGGTGGCCTGTGGCGGCCATGAACTGGTGAAGTGCTATCGACAAAACTAGTCGACACATAAAAACACTGAAGAAATTGTCGTCTCAAAACCGTTTCATGCATTCAGTGGATCCCTTCCCATGTTGCTGTCAAAGAAAATAAAACAGACGACGGAGTGGCATGTGTTGGGGGCCTAGAACCACTACCAGTGACTTGGTAAGTTAACTTTTGGCGGGATTTACACAAATAAAGGTTTCGTGGAATCCAAACTTGGAGGAGGCCTCTTTCCATGACTGGTATCTCAGACATCGTCCCGGCGCAACCCTCGATTCTCTGGGGACAGGGACGGATCAGACCACATTTTTAAGATTCAGAAGTGGGCTGTAAGTCCCCCATGAAGTATGTACGAGGAGAACAGAATTTGGCACCTTGTACATGATCCCTACTGCTTTACCTGAACACCTTCTCTCCTATATTGGAGTCGCTAGGGAGGATTTCTTAAAAGTCCGAACTTGGTGTAGCTCAGACTAGACCAAGTGAGATAAGTAAGACTAGGGATCAGCAATACAGAAGCGGGCATTTCAGACACATGAAGTTAGTACGGGGAGAAAAGAATTTTCTACTTTTACTCTAAGTACGCTGGCTTTTCGCCTGAGCATCTTTTTTTGTATTGGAGTCTCTAAAGAGGATTTCTCAAAAAGTTCGATACAAGCTCTCATTGAACTCATGGTTACTCAGTAGCATAGCCACGGATTCAAATTGTGTTGGTGATAATCGATGGGTATCACAGGTATCCGAAGACGCTGAGATGTCAATGGCGTACTACTTTTTTCTCCCTATCATATTTACACTGTTTACAACGCGAATGAGACGAACAGCTCAATTAGTGAGCAATGCAGCTCAATTAGGGAACATTGGAAGAGCTATGGTAAGCGCTGTTATCTATAAGTTATAAGTTAGTTAAGATATAAACATAAACGATGTATTTGCCATGCCTTTAGTGGTGGTGTTTTGTGACCACGCAATGTGTTTGCAGCACGTGGCATAAAGGATCTGATAAATACATGAGACAGCTCTTACCTAATGAAAAAAACCCTATTGTCCTATCTGGGTAACGGGGTTTTGGATTTGATCAAGCTCAGAGTTATCCTACTCAGCTAAGTAGGATAAGATGTAAGCAAGAGGCAGGTTTTCTTAGAAGAATCTTTTAATTCATTTTTGATCTACATAGTAATTAGTATTATAGCCTCCATCCGTCCCTTCTTTAAACTGCTTTGAGCACCATTTTCTGATAATAAATATTCGTTATAACTTTATTAACTGCAAAAAGTACGCTACTTTCATTCATCTGCTAACATTTCATCGATCATTTAATGATGTCAAATTTCGAAAGCCAAAACTATAAAGGAATCTTGTATTCGCTTCATCGCGTAAGAAAAGAAATCCAAACTTCTGTTCAGTTTTCAGAAGTGGCTCATTTCCATTGATGAAGGGCTTAACTGCATCATGTCTGTTCCGAACCCATAGGTCGTTTGGATTATGTCCGACAGTCGCAGCCCATTCCAACATCTATCTAATTGGCGCAGTGTGGGAGATAGACTGGCATAGAGATCCTTAACAACCTCAAGCATGTCTCATCTTTCTATGAGGTGGACCTGAAATGGATCCCTTCGCACGTGGACATCAGGGGAAACGAAGTAGAAGATGATTTGGCGAAGGAGGGTGTCGATGAGCCATTGTCCTATACCCACTCATTGACGTTTCTTGAGCTTTATTCTATTAGAAAAAATCTTGATAAGAAGGGATGGATCGTTTCCCCGGTACACTCTTAGTGTCGTGGGGATCACCCCGGAAGATCTCTTGCTCTCAATTGCAACAGACATAATCAGACACCGCTCTCCCGCTTTTTCAGTGGCCATCTGAGGTGTCTCACATTTTGCTGTGATCGCAGGATTCATCCAGTTTGCCATAAATGCCAGTCTAACCGGGCTTCCCCAGCACACATTCTTGAATGCCTGGGGTTGTCCCGAGACCACCTGTTTTCTGAACCTCTGTTGGTATATGACTTTGTACAGGTGAATGGACTTGTGGATTTGGTCTAGCTGGAGCTAGATGTGGAGATAAGCAACAACCACAACTGCCATCTTGACTATTAGATTATAATATAGGTAGATAGTAGGTAGTAGAATTTACGTTGCACAGCATCAACACATTGGCTATTGGTGACGGTCCGGGATCAATCCCAGAGGGAAAGATCCGAGGACAACACCACGTAATTTTGAACCACGGTCAGATGACGAGGCAACACCTGAGCTGGCACCCCACTCTCCAAACTTCCACACCACGCCAACGTGAGGACGTTTGGGGCCACGACAGATTTAACGTGCACCAGCCCCCTTTGTACACGACGGTGTTTGGCTGGATTCGAACTCGCAACCCTTCGGTTGCTAGTCCGTTACTCTTCCAACCGGGCAAAAAAGCTTTTGAAAAAGACATGTCATTGTATCATCTCTACGCAAGGGTTGGAGGTAAGATAGCGGACTTTTGAAAACTCATACCCCTGGTTAAATAATATAAATTTAAACAAAATGATGAGTCAACAGTAAAGTTTTAGTTCTAAAGTTTTTTCTTGCACTTTTTTACCACAACCATTACAATTCTTGCCATATAAGGTGCAGCATTCATGGAGCAATAATTTTCAATTTGCACATTCAATACAATCACGGATTTTTCAGTACAGCTATAACCTTCCCAACATGAAGTGCATCTCTTTGAGCCCACTTCATGTGAATTTTTATGGGTTCTTGATTCATCTTAAACTATCGTGATTGCTGTTTTCTTTAATTATAGCAGATTTTTTACATAATCAACAAGTCATTTTCCGTTCTTCTCTCCTAAGATACCTTGATAACCAAGGTGGGTTAGTTTAATTTTATACTCATATCAACCGCCACTAAAGCCCATTTGTAAGACAAGAGAAAAATAGAGCATTGGATTATCTTGGTCCTAATGAACCCTTGACAAAATGTCAATATTTCTTTCTTTGTCTGAGTGTGTTGTTTCTAGTGCACTTTAGATGCACTATGCTTCACGGATACAAATTTTCAAAGAATTTATACGAGAAACTTTTTGGTGTAAAGTTTCTTCAGTACCCGTAGTTCTAGGTAACTCGGAATATTTTCGAGAATAAGCTCGTGACAGGTTCAAATTGATTTAACGTAGGGAATTGAATTATTTCGTAAGTTCGAAATACGTTTGTCTAACAAAATAAGATCCAAAATAATGATTTTTGAACAATCAATAGAAATACTGCAATGCTTCTTTCTGCGGAAAATGAAACAAGCATCACTGCGTCATCTTACCCTGACAATCGGTGTGTCATATATCCCAAATACCAGGGAAACATGACGCACTCATTCATTTGATAGCAAAAAATGGTACTATGGTAATCGATCAGTTCTACAATCACACAGTTTACTTCTAAAAGAGACGATCTATTCCTCAACAGTAACAGACAACTGAAACAAGGACTCTAAAAGATATGCTAGTCACACACATATATACATGTTTTAAAATTGCAAGGACACTTTTTGAACTTAAAATTATTCAAATGATGGTAAAAGATGTGGCTTAAATGTGAACACGGCACAACTTTCACCATTAAGTCTTCGGAAGCTACTAAACGTAAAGAAAAAAATAATTTCAATAATTGTTCGTTCAGTTTCCGAGTGATAGCAACTGCGTCAATATCTCACTCCCAGAACCATATGTGCCTTACTTACCTATATATGCTGCTTATTAGACTAATATTTTAATTATTTTACACCTTTTTTAACAAGAAAAATATTCGAGTACGTAGAAATATGTTTTATAGCAAACTATTCTGACTTATGTGCCTTTATGCAATCGAAAATGAGCATTTCCATGCATCATTTACGATTTTCAGGGGTTATGGCAATTTGTCTTTCAATTTTTAAAGCACCATTAGTTATTTTTAAGTCATTATGTTGAATGATTTGATGTTTTCAAGAAAAAGGCTTGTTTGAATGAATTACTATATATCTCCATTTTTCCCAAATGAGGAAAAATTTTTTCCTTCATGAAATTGCAAGGTAATATAAGTGATGCAATTTATTGGTATACACTCTATAACATAAAAATCGACGCACCAAGAAGGACTTATCCGAATGGGACGAAATTGCGTATGCGCATACCTTACGATAGAATATGCAAATGATTAACTTTTGGCGGCCAATGACTGAATAGGTGGAACTCCAGCGCATTGCAACGGAGCATCCGAATCATGCATAAAACAGAGGACATTCCAATGCTATTGCATAACGTCCATGCGAATGTGGTTCCATGGACTGTACCAATGCCTCGCAGAAGGGTTCGCGAACAGTATGAGCAGATGTCACCATTTGAGAGAGGACGTGCAATTGGACTTAAGGCCTAATTCGGCCTTGCCTACACTATGGCAATATTACGGCGATGATGGTTGTTTCTTCCAACAGGATCCATGTCACACTGCAAAACGTGTGCTGAACTGGTTTCTTGAAAATGAGGTGAATTCGCTTGACTGGCCTACTCAGAGCGCCGATCGCAATCAGATAGAGCACTTGTGGGACGAACTGGAGCGACGGGTACGACACCGACACCGCACGCCCATCTTCAGAACAATCTTTTACAGCCTTGCAAGAGGCATGGCGAGCTATTCCTGCCCATACTTACAGAGAACTTGTGGAAAGTATGCCTCGACGTGCTGCAACTGTAATACAAGCAAAATTAGGGCCTACCCGTTACTAAATAGAATAATAAAGCACTTTTTCTGAAAAACATGCAGTGTCCAAATACTTTTGTCCATATAGTGTATATATATGAGAACAAACCGGAGTAAATATTGATACAATGATTCAAAATCCCTTGTGAAGAATCGTGGGACGAAGGTTAAACATTGTGCATATGCAAAACAGTTCAGTCGACGTTGACATGTGCAAAGTACTCGTTCAAGTCAGAACGAGTATAAAATGGCCTCGAGCGGCATGGCCAGTTTAGACAGAAATTTCGCAATTGCTGTGGCACGGAGCGTTGTTAATAGTCAACAAGGACGAAAGATGTCACAAAGATGCCAATTGGACATGTTCATGAAGGGACGAATTATTGGAATGCTGGAATCAGATCGATCCAAACCGAAGCGTCTCGAATTCTGAATGTTCCTCAGTGTGTGAACTCCAAACTGTGGCTGAGGTTTCAAACCACTGGAGATGCTACCGGACAACCAGTACCAGGTCGGCCAAGGGTAACAACATCTCGGCAAAACCGATATTTGGTGATAACTGCGTGACGTCAGAGGAACCGTTCTGTCAGACAACTGGGTTCAGCCCTGACAGCCGCCACAGTATTCATAGTTTCGAGACAAACTGTTTACAGGAGATTCAGACACGTTGGTCCCAATGCTAGACGAACAACAGTTTCCATCCCCCTGACATCTGCGCAGAAACGCGCACATTTACAGTGGAGTTTGGAACATCGGCAGTGGAGTCCTCAATAGTGGGGTAATGTCATGTTCAGTGACGAGTCCAGATTTAGTCTGCAAACTGATACTCGTCGTACCACGATCTGGAGAGAACGTGGAACGCGTTTTCACCCGGGAAACATCACGGAGACATCGTTTTCCTTCAGGGGAGTCATGGTCTGGACAGGAATCATGCTGGACAGCTGCACAGACCTCCACGTCTTTGACACGGGGTCTGTTACCGGTCAAAGATAGATACGAAGTTCTTGAGCCTACCATTCGCCCGTTTCGAGGTGCTGTCGGTTCTGGTTTCATATTCATGGATGATAACGCACCTCCTCACCGTGCAGCCCTGGTCGACTCCTTCCTTCAAAGTGAAGATATCCACCGCATACAGTGACCTGCCAACTCTCCTGATGTGAATCTTTAGAGCATGTGTGGGATATGCTCGGGAGACATATTACAGCCCTCTGCCATCCATCAAGTACCGTTCCGGAATTGAAAACTGCTCTCCGTGAGGCTTGAAACTCTTTGAGCACACAACTCATCCATACCCTCATCGAAAGTATGGGAAATCGTTGTGCAGCATGCGTGGCTACCAGAGATTCCCACACACCGTAATAAACTCCAGCATCATATTGTTTTAATCAATCTGTTTCACTAAAGTTGACACTCGTATTGTGTACCTTTTTCTTTCAATCCTTTACTTTGGATAATAAAAGTCATTATTATCCTTGATTTGCATTGTGTCCGCTATAATCCTATTATACCCGCACACCGCGTTTCCTTCCATTCCGATGTAGATTTTCTGAAATATTCGCATAAACAGCAATTATTCTTAATTTTGGGACATGAGTGTGTATATATGTATATACACTCTATGTTGAGTATTTTCCTACGAGATGGCGCACGGACAACCCGACCCCCCGGGGATGTCACCGCGCCTGCATGTTTATGTTCAAAGGGGCTGCTTAACCACCCCCCTGTTTTCTTGTTTATCTGTCACTTGCGAGGGGACTGCCTGCCGAGAACCAACCTCGCAGCTTCGCTCTCCGTTGTTACTTGTTAATAAATCTGTTATTTGTTAATTCTGAGTTCTATTCTGTTAACTCACAAAGCACAGAACGGGATCGATTGACGTGTCCAAACATTTGGTCCGTCGATTCGCCGCAGAAAGGTATTTTACTAAGTAAAAGTATCAGCGCTTCTTTGTCTTCAGCGACGCGTTCGTCGACGCCATTGCTGTGCCTCCCTTGTGAACTGCGACTACGCCGTAGTTCTTCGCTACTGACGCTTGGATACTTTCAACCGAGTTCCAGTTGGTTCATCGTGATGGCTCTTCTCAAGGTGCATTTGCGTAAAAAAACTGTTGAACGTTCGAATTTTCTCTTGTTGAAAACAAATATTGAACAAGAAATTTTGAACTGTGACATTTTCCAGGTCCAATTCTTCAAAGATGAGCTTGAAGTGACACGTAAGAGACTTACTGAACTTTATGATTCCATCTTTGAACTGATTAAAGAGACTGAATTAGATGCAATAGTCAAGGAGTTTAAAGAACTGAAACAAAACTTGAATAATCTGGCCGTTACTTTATTGCGTACGGAAAGAAAACTGAGTGAAAATACTCCCGAAATTAGTGCTCGTGAGTCTCGTCATGTTTTGAATCCGTACCATGAAGTTCGATTACCAACGCTAGAACTTCCAGTTTTCAGTGGTTCTATCGAACAGTGGATATCCTTTCGTGATTTGTTTAGAGCATCCGTTCATTCCAACAGACAACTTTCTGATGCGCAAAAGTTGCAATATTTGAAGGGTGCAGTCAAGGGTGATGCTTTGAAAATAATTCAGTCGATCCCATTAACTGATGCTAATTATAAAGTTGCATGGGATCTCTTGTCAGAACGCTTTTCAAACACCCGTGAACTTGTTTTTGCTCATATTCGAAAGCTGCTTTCTCAACAATTTGTGCAAACCGAAAGTGCTTCATCCCTTTTGAATTTGGTTGATGTTACAAGTGAATGCGTGCGTTCTCTTGAGGTGCTTGACCAAAAGATAGAGAACTTTGCCGACACCATTGTGATGTTCATAATTCAACAAAAACTAGATTCGTCAACAAGAGCCTGGTGGGAAAGATCGTTGAAAGATGACCGTGTTCCGTCCCTTAAAGAACTGCTGAGTTTCCCGAAAGATCATGCAAGAAGTCTTCAAGCTTCAAAAGAATCGGTGATTCCGCGGAAAGCTCAAAAGGTAACATCTTTGACTGCATCGTTTTCTACTTGTGAAATGTGCTGTTCAAATCACAAAATTTATAAGTGTTGCGAATTTCTGAAATTGTCCGCAAACAAGAAATTTCAGTTCGTGAAGAGCAAAAAATTGTGCTTTAATTGTTTGAATTCCAGCCATAGTGTGAATCAGTGCAAAACTAACCATAAGTGCAAGAAGTGTGGAAAAAGGCATCATACGCTTCTCCATTTCCAGTCGCCGAGCGAACGTTACAACTCCCCCAACTCTACAGGTCATGAACTCGGGCAATCCGACGGGGTCGAAGGAGAGGATCCTGACGAGCCAAATAGTTCTCCTTCGCACCCACCCATCTCCTCCTACTCTTGTGTTTCTCGAGGGGAGCGACGAAGTCCTGAGTGTCAACAAACATTGCTCGCTACCGCAGTCGTTAAGATTCGCGACTCAAGCGGGTTCTTTCAAAATTGCAGAGCTCTGATTGATCCGGGTTCTCAAGCAAATTTCATCACAGATTCTTGTGTTCAAAAACTTGGTCTTTCACGTTCTCGAGCGAATGTTGATATTTCCTGTTTAGGAAAAACATCTTTGGGAAAATCGGAAGGGGAAGTGAATTTAGTGTTTACCCCTCATTTCAAACAGACTCCTGTATATATAGAAAAGGCACATGTTTTACGCAAAATCACTGGCTGCTTGCCCAATTATCAGTGTACCAAAGATTTTGCTCATATCAAAAACTTATTGTTAGCAGATCCTAATTTTAACAATCCTGGTTCAGTAGAACTTCTACTTGGAGTGACAGCTGCTTTACCACTGTTTACTGGACAAACAAGACTCAGCGGTGACAAAATGCCGTTTGCTGTAAACTCTGAACTTGGTTGGCTAATAGGTGGGCCAATTACAGTTCATCCAAATGTTCGAAATGAAAGAGTTGCAGTAAATTTTGTGGAAACAAACGTTGATGATGTGTTGAAAAAATTCTGGGAATTAGAGACTGTTCCCACTGCTAGCTTGCTTTCCAAAGAAGAAAAGCGTTGTGAGGAGCATTTCGTTAATACTCATGTTAGAGACGAAACTGGTCGTTTCGTTGTACGATTGCCATTCAAATCTTCTCCTTGTCAACTTGGCGACACCAGGGAAATGGCTATTAGGCGTTTCAAGAACATGGAATGCAGATTGTGTCACCATCCTTCCTATGAGCAGTACAAGGCTTTCATGACAGAATACCTTTCAAACAATCACATGGAGATTGTTCCTGAATCAGAGGTGTTGAAATCACCCTCCTCTTGTTTTTACATGCCACACCATGCAGTTTTCAAGGAATCAAGCACTACTACAAGGTTAAGAGTGGTGTTTGATGCTTCAGCGAAATCATCATACAACACATCCCTGAATGACATTCTCATGGTGGGTCCCAGGTGCCAGCAAGACCTAGTGCCCATTTTGCTGAGATTTCGTATGCATCAGATTGCGGTAACTGCTGATGTAGCCAAAATGTTCCTCGACAAATCAGAGTTCATCCAGAAGATGCAGATTTTCAGCGTATTGTGTGGAGAAATGATTCCAGCGAGCCAATTCGTGATTTCCGACTGACAACTGTCACCTACGGAACTGCATCTGCCCCATATCTTGCAACAAGAGCCATTCGGCAGCTGGCTATTGAAGAAAGGGACAATTATCCCTTAGCATCTAAGAGAGCATCTCAGGATTTTTATGTTGATGATCTTCTGTCCGGTGCAGATACTCTGGAGGAGGCTTGTGAACTGTCTTCTCAACTTTTAATGATGATGAAAAACGGAGGTTTTGAGCTTCGCAAATGGGCTTCAAACGTTCCTGAAATTTTGAAAATCATTCCATCAGAGTTGAAAGAAAGTCATCTTCCCATGCAGATAGAGATTGATCAGTCAATCAAGGTACTTGGTGTCAACTGGCAGCCATCTAGTGATACATTTTCAGTCAGTGTTAGAAATTCTTCTGAAATAGTTGCTACAAAAAGAGCCATTCTGTCTGAAGTAGCTAGGATTTTCGATCCTTTGGGATGGCTTTCCCCCATAATTATCCTGGCGAAGATGTTCCTTCAAGAACTGTGGAAGACAAATGTGTCTTGGGATGATCCTGTTGATGAAAAGGTTCAGCAAAAGTGGTCCAAATTCCGGTCAGAGCTTCATCAACTAAAGCTCATCCATATTCCTCGATGTGTTGTGCTATCTAATGCATTGCAAACGCAATTGCATCTCTTTTGTGATGCATCTGAGAAAGGCTATTGTGCCGTGGTTTATTTACGAAGTGTTTCAGCTAATTCCGAAGTGAAAGTGAGCCTTCTAACAGCCAAGACAAGAGTCGCACCATTGAAAACCATTTCCCTTCCTAGACTTGAACTTTGTGCTGCATTATTGCTAGCACATCTGTTTGAAACAGTTCAAGAGTCCTTAGCGGGAAAATTTTGTGAAATTTATGCGTGGACCGATTCAACTGTTGTTTTGTCATGGCTTGCTTCTGAACCTCGACGTTGGCAAACGTTCGTTGCTAACCGTGTGTCAGAAATTCAAGGAATTTTGCCCAATCAACATTGGTACCATGTGCAAGGAAAAGAAAACCCTGCAGATTGTGCGTCACGTGGGTTTTATCCCTCTGATCTCCCTTCTTGTAACCTTTGATGGTTTGGGCCCCATTGGTTAAGTGATTCATCGTTTGAAATGCCAATGCGTACTGACATAAACACAATAACTGAAAATGTGCTTTGCGAAGAGAGGAAGCAAATTGTTTCCGCTGTTGCACGTTTGCAGGAAGAACCCCCTCTCATTCGAAAATTCTCTTCTCTCATGAAATTGTATCGTACCTTTGCATGGTGTTTACGTTTCATATATAATTGTCATGTTTCTGTTGAACAGAGAAAGCTCGATCTTTTGACAACTGAAGAACTTCAAAAATCTGAGACTTTTATTGTTACTATTGTTCAGGCTGCTGCGTTTCAAGAAGACATGCATTGTTTGTCGGAGAACAAGCCTCTGCCTAGTAAAAGTAAACTGTTGTTTCTAAATCCATTTCTAGATTCGAATGGTGTTATTCGAGTTGGTGGACGGTTGAACAACTCTAATTTTCCTGAGAGTCGAATGCATCCAATAATTTTGCCTAAAAAACATCACTTCACTGATTTAATTGTGAAATATTTTCATATTTTACATCTTCATGCTGGTCCTCAACTTCTGCTATCTACTATACGCCAAAAGTTTTGGATTTTGAGTGGCAGAGATGTTGTTAGGAGAATTGTTCGAGAATGCATTATTTGTTTTAGATTATGTGCCAAATCAGCTTCTCAAATGATGTCTGACCTACCAATTTCAAGAGTGACTCCTTCTCGAGCATTTTCAAAGGTAGGCATTGATTATGCTGGTCCTTTTCAAGTGAAATGCAATAAGGGACGTGGACAAAAATCGCTAAAATGTTATACAGTATTGTTTGTCTGTTTTTCCACGCGTGCTATCCATTTAGAGTTAGTAAGTGACCTTTCTACAAAAACTTTCCTTGCTGCTCTCAGGCGATTTGTTGGTCGTCGTGGAAAACCAGCTGAATTATTCACCGATTGTGCTACGAACTTTGTTGGTGCTAACAAAGAACTTAAAGAAATGTTGAGGTTTGTAGCTCCTTGTAAAAGTGATACTGAATTCAATAGTTTTGTTTTAAGTGAAGGACTGAAGTGGAAATTTAACCCTCCTGCTTCTCCCCATTTTGGTGGACTGTGGGAAGCAGGGGTTAAAAGTATGAAATTTCATTTGAAACGGGTTATTGGAGATTCGTTACTAACATATGAAGAATTTTTGACTTTATTGATACAAATCGAGGCGTGTCTCAACTCCCGCCCATTGTGCCCTCTTTCAGAGGATCCAAGTGATCTTACTGCTCTAACTCCTGGGCATTTCCTCATTGGTTCTCCTCTTACTGCAATTCCAGAGCCTAGCCTCACAGAAATTAAGCTCAATCACCTCGATAGATGGCAGTTACTGCAAAGATTGTTCCAGCATTTTTGGAAAAGGTGGAGCAATGAATATCTAGCAAGATTGCAACAACGACCAAAATGGGCTCGTCCGAAGGCCAATCTGAAGATAGGAGATTTGGTGCTTATTAAAAACAAACTCCTTTCTCCTCTCCGATGGAAGTTAGGGAGAATTAGTGCTACATTTCCTGGCTCTGATGGAAAGGTTCGTGTAGTGAATGTGACCACCTCGAGTGGAGAACTTAAGCGTTCCATTACAAAACTGTGTCCTTTACCATTAGACTATGATTGAATTTTAATTATTTCCATTTATGTTTAATTTGTCATTTTAAACGTGTCTTCATGTATTCTATTTCTAAGTATTTTCATTGAAATTCGTATTTGTTGTTTTCTGTTTTTTTTAAAATTGACTTTTTTATGTATCTGTTGAATCCCTGTGGGCTTCAAGGCCGGGAGAATGTTGAGTATTTTCCTACGAGATGGCGCACGGACAACCCGACCCCCCGGGGATGTCACCGCGCCTGCATGTTTATGTTCAAAGGGGCTGCTTAACCACCCCCCTGTTTTCTTGTTTATCTGTCACTTGCGAGGGGACTGCCTGCCGAGAACCAACCTCGCAGCTTCGCTCTCCGTTGTTACTTGTTAATAAATCTGTTATTTGTTAATTCTGAGTTCTATTCTGTTAACTCACAAAGCACAGAACTGGATCGATTGACGTGTCCAAACACTCTATAAAACATAAAAATCGACGCACCAACAAGGAGTTATCCGAATGGGACGAAATTGCGCATGCACATACGTACCTTACGATAAAATATGCAAATGATTAACTTTTGGCGGCCAATGACTGAATATTTGGAGCTCCAGCGCATTGCAACGGAACATCCGAATAGTGTATAAAACAGAGGACATTCCAATGCTAGGGCATAACTACCATGCGAATGTGGTTCCGTCGACTTACGTGGACTGTACCAATGCCTCCAGACGGGTTCGCGAACAGTATGAGCAGATGTCGCCATTTGAGAGAGGACGTGCAATTGGACTTAAGGAACCAGGATGGTCAAATCGCAGGATCGCTCGACATTTGGGTCAGAGCAATGCTACCATTCGACGAGGTTGGCAGGAATGGGTGAACCATGGCCGTACAGAGCGTCAAGAAGATAGCGGTCGACCAAGAGCGACGACAGAACGCGAGGACAGAGTGATCGTCCGATCGGCGATCACAGCACCTGATGCGTCCTTATCAACGATCCGACGTGTAACCGGACACCAATGAACATACAGGTTTTTCTTCCCGCCAATGCAACTTCAAAACTTCAGCCATTGGATCAAGGCATTATAAAAAAACTTAAAGTTCATTATCGAAAAAGAATCCTACAAAAAGTTATTCTTGCCTTGGAGAGCAGCCAGTGCCTAGACAATTGTATTAATTTAAGAATCTCCATATCAGAGATGACGAAAGCTTGGCAGTGTGATGTGACTGCATCAACTATAAAAAAATGTTTTGTTAAAGTTTCAAAAGTGATGCTGAATATGATGATGATGAATCCAAGTGCTTGGCAGATTTGAAAGAAAAATGGCAGCATCTGAAAGACATGGGAGCTGTTGATGAAGGTATAGAGCTGTCTAATTTTCTCCACGTTGATGAAAACATTGTGATTGCTGAATATCCTACAGAGCATGCCATATTGCAAAGTGTTAGGAAATGTACTGAATACACTACCGTGAGTGATGAAGATGATAATGAAGAGGCTATGTAAAAACCTTCACAAGAAGAAATGCTAACAACATTTGATACAATACGAAGGGGATTACAGTTTCAAGAAAATGTTACAGATAAAGTGTTTCAATCTTTACAAAAGTGTGAAAATTTTTATGAAAAATGAGTTCTTTATAATAAACCTGTACAAAGCAGGATTACAGACTTTTTTACAGTTTAGGATATGTGTTAAAGTCAATAAAGTGGATAGGTAAATTTCGGTCTTTATTTTTTTCTCGTTTTTAAAACTTAATTTACAAATTTCTATTTAACGAATTTCCTTTATAACGAAGTTTTTAAGTGGAACGATGAGTCTTCGTTAAATAGAGACTCGACTGTATTTGCAAAACATGTAAGCACAAAAATACAATATGACTTAAGAAAAGGATTCCAAAATTTGTTAAATTTACAGAGAACAAAATGATAATAAAAATGTAATCCATCAATAAATGAAAACAATACGCAATGAATAAAGATACGTATTCAGAACACAAAAAATTCTCAGAGCAAAACCTCTAAAAAGACAACTATAAAATACAGATATACTAATTTCATAAGAAAAGCTAGCTTATTTCGAGAACTTTCGACTTCTCATCTATCACAGATATAATCAATGTTGGAGCGAGAAATTCCATTACTTTAAGGATTTTGTGATGGCAGTGTCTATTCTTAGCAGTACTTTGACACCAATGAGAGTAATTTTGAAGAGAAGGTTTCGTCAAATGCCACGGACTTGTGAGATCAGTCACAAAGGTAGTGGATGGGATCATCTTCTCGGCCGCAGATGCACAGCCACTTGCATATTTGAAAGAGTGCGGGATATTTTTTTGATGCAGCATTCTGAATACTCCAAAAGACATTATTCCTCAAATGAAATCTGTTATCGCCGCTATATTTGACCATATTTCTTCTAAAATATCAGGCCTAGTAGGTTTCCTATATGCAATAATTATTTACTAATGTTGGTTGCTCAATTTTCCTTCGGATATTAGCCAGCACAAGTCATTCATATTTCGTTTCCTTTTCTTTTACTAGTGCATCTGCGTGGAACAAAAGTGGCGTTAATTATGTATTTGCGAATGGCAGCAAACGGATGTAAACCATAAAAAAATCAACCGTTATGAGACTGATTGGCTAATTTACCGCAAAGTTTAAGTATGCTTATTATGAGCTAGGAGCTGCATAATATTGCTAAAACATAACAGAAGAGCTCGCCACTCTAATGAAATTCTTCAGCAATATTCGTTTCTTCATATGTACTCGTTTAATGTTTATGTATGTAACATCCTATAATCGCATATCAGTTCAAAATGCTTCTAAACATTTTTGCACCTTTTATTTTCGCAAGTAGAAGTGAAGAATGTATCTTTATTTCCCTACTTACTTTCTTAACTGTAAAGTTTTAACCATGAATATCATGTCCACGGAAAAGTAAACAAACGCTAGACTGAAAATAACATATCTATATGGAGGATCAAGTAGTGTGATGTCATGAATCTTGCTGTGAGGTCCTTTTCTATCTAGGAAGTATTGACTGAAAAATATGATAAAAACTAACCAATAATAACTGATAATATGCAGAATATACTTGGGCGCGATAAGCCGGTGAGAGATGGTTTTTGATTAAAGGATTGAAGAGGCAGTAATCCTATATGGGAGTAACACGCAGGAACATAACGCGTGTGTGTGATGACATACATCTGAGCGCATTACTTAAATACATTTCATCCTGACCTATTTTGATGTGACGTGCCGGAATATGACGGAGAAGTGTGTGATGAACTTAACAGGAAGTTAAATCCCAGTCTTCCTTCTAGTTTGTTTCCACTGAAACTCCCTCTCATTCACTTAATTAAAATGCCAATCTAGTCTATATATACGTAAGAAAAATTCTATTCCAGTTGAATTGTCTATCCTATACTTCAATAAATAGTTCTGTGTTTTTTTCGCTTTCTATTTCAAGAAAGATAAGTAGCAGAGAAAGAGATCAAACTCTTTTTCCAGGGAACATGATATGTTCTGTTTTCAGGTGTATAGTCCATTTTCCCTAACGCCTCAAGGAGGGGAAACGCGCACTTTAGGAATTGCTGTCTTACATAAGCACTACAGTATTGACCACCTAAAGAGAAGTCTGATTTCAAAAATATAAGTTTTAACATGCAAACGCAAAAAAATATACTGATAGTTCCGACAGCTTATAACCATTTATACATATCTGATTGTGTGTGTGTGATTGGGGAGAAATATTTGAATTCCAACAATCGTATATACCTGGAAGTCTGATAAGGAGAACATCCACAAATTTTGTTTTACTAACGTTAATGCTTCTATGAAACTAAATGCTTTAACTTTGACAAACATTTCATTATAATATTCTAAAATATTTACAGATTCTCAATTATTTCAACGAGACACCTAATATCATCCGAGTTGGGATCGGACATAGGTTGGGAAAGTTCTCTACAGGGAGGAAGGTCAGTTCGTCCGCTTCTTTTTCTCTGATTCAAAACATTCTTAAATTACTCGTATTTTTTTGTACCATTTATTAATTTTTTTATATGCCTTCGGAATAGATAAATATGCCAGCGCGAATATGGCCCACGAATAGACAGTGTATGGATGGGGTGGTCCCCTGCTTTTTAAAACAATTTAAAATTCCCATTATTTTCAAGGAAATGCCGAGTTTATGTTTCATATACATTCATATGAGTGTCGGTCAAGAAAATTATGTTCCAACTGTCAAAAGTAGACTCCCGTATAATTTAACAATCTTTTTTCTTGCGCTGCTTAACCCTCCTGATGGTAGTCTCAATGATGGCCAGATCTTGATGGACAATATATCTCGTTTTAGAAAAAAATGAGCAGATCATGATATCGTCATCATAAAAATAAATCGGCAATATCTTGATGACGAGATATCTCGTCGTAAGTAAAATTGGTAATATCTTGATGGCATCTCGTCGAAATCAATTGGAGAATTAAAGGGACACATAATACTGAATAATTATTTTTGATTTTACATTCACAACAAAGTGGTTTAGTGTACCTTATCGCTAATGTGCATGAAATATACATCACTAAAGAAAAATATCATTGTCATGAGTACATGAACAGCAATTACAAAATTCAATTTTAAGAAAATATTTAAATGCTTTAAAATTCCCATTTCTGCAAATCTTTACTTTGACAAACCGCATTCTTTTGTGTGAACCAGTTTTTAGTCATGGTGCTTGCAGCCCGAAAAGCAGTGTTGAAATATCAAATTCGCTGTCTTACGGACTTTTAACTCAATAATATAAACATAGGTGTCTATAAGAAAAAGACCAGACACCCTTGTGTGCTTCTCTTGTTAGGCCTAACTAACTGGCAAGTATTAATATCCTTCACAACTAAAGTGTTCATAAATTTCTGTGCCGATCTGAGGACAATAGATTTTAGAGAAATATGTACAATAACGTCCAACACCGCATTTCTGCTCTACCTTTCCTAGGGAAAATATCAGAATTAAATTATGTAGCTTGATGCGATTTGCTTGCTAATTTTATGTAGTAAATCTGATAACATCAGATGGAAATTTTACAGGTATTTCTAATTTTTATCATGGTGTTTTATAACAAATTTTCCTACATTACATTTTTGACAATTACCAAGTTTTTCGGTAACTTCTGAAAATATATTGTTTGTAACATCCTATTGTCGCAAACTGAGGATAGGCTACAATAATGAGAAAATATGGGATGTTAATGATGTACATAAAGATCTTTGAGAATTGTAGAGCGACAAACCAAACATAAAATTATGCATACTACAAAACATCACACCAAACTCCATATAGCTTCGTGCTGCCATCTCCTGGGACTTACGTAAACTAAATAATGAATAAGTTGAATTTTGCATAGAAAAAATTCTGATCAGTAGAGTGTTTGGGAAATTTTTAATGAAATGCACAATTCCTAAATCAACGCACTCAAGAATAAAAACGAGTCGCTTATTGTTACATCACAGCGTAAAAACAACGTTTAACCCACTGAGGGGTTCACACGTACATATTGATTATGCAATGTGCAGCCTTCCCTGAGACATTTAACCAGTTTTGATCTTCTTGACCAACAGAATCTCACCTGGGATTTTTTCAACCAATATATGTGTTTATTTAGTCATTATGTGTGCTGTGGGGTTTACACTACTTGGAAATCTGGAGACATTCAGAGAGTTAATAATTAAATAACCCACACATCTATTGGTTGAAAGATTCCTTAGTAACACACTATTCGTTGAAAGATTCCTTAGTAACACACCCTATTGGTAGAAAGATTCCTCAGTAACACACTATTAGTTGAAAGATTCCTTAGTAACATACTATTGGTTGAAAGATTCCTTAGAACATACTATTTTTTATTGAATAAAAGCAAACTCCCCATGCACCACAGAAGTACAAACGGGGTTTACAGTTCATTTAATAAAGAAACAGTGGAAAACAATTTAACTAAAATTACAAGATTTGAGGAACTTGACAAATGAGTAGAAAAGCAGATTCGATTCAACAAAAACACTGAGTTTCACTGGCCATGTTTTACCTAATTTTCTCAAATCATTTTGAAGACACATTCTTGAATTTTCAAATGCACGACAACTAAAAAGTAAATGCTCAACATCTTGTAGCTGTTTTTAGAACACTCGCACATATCATTATTCCGAAGATGAAACCTATATAGATATTTCGGAAAATTTCCATGGCCAGATAAAAATTTTGTAATTTTGAAGTTCGTGAAGAAAAATAATTCTGAGTTCATGCCATACTATTGGCTGAAAGATTCCTTAGTAACATACTATTGGTTGAAAGATTCCTTAGTCAAAACTGGTTAAAAGTCATGCAGTGAAGGCTGAAGATTGTATTGACGCATAAAAAATATAAGCGTACAAGATTTGTTATCAAAATACGAGCCTTAATATAATCATATCTGTTTCAATTCAACAACTAATTGTTATCTATACATTTCAATGCTACAAAAAGAGTATACAAACAGAGATAGGAAAATTCGCCTCGTGTTATCAGGAAGCATAATTTGAAAACACTTCTTGAGATTTGAGAGTATCTTAGAATGGTGTAACTGCGTAATTGATTTCATACTTCGTCTTCATTCTCTAAAGAAAAGTAAGTTGAGTCGTTTCTATTGTGTATTGTTTTAACGGGGTTTTGAAAGTTGATGGAAGAATGTTTTGTTTTCTTGTTTTCTAAATAATATAACTTAGAAGTAGAGCAAAAACCTTGGTTAATTAAGCTTGGCTTCCTAACTGATTTAACGGTAAAATTGAAGGAATTAAATTTGAAACTGCAGGGTAGAAATAATCATTGCTTCTATGATACGTATGCATTTAAAGCTAAATTGGCGTTCTGGAAATCGCCATATGGAGAAAGATAATTTATCACATTTCCCAAATTTAAAAATGGTAATAGAAAATTATTGCGATGGAAATGCTACCACCAATCAATTTGCCAAACATTTTGATTCCCTTATTGGAAAAATTTAATACCAGATTTAAAGAGAGAGAGAGAGAATTCTACGAATTGGAGGCATTCTTAATGTTTTTTATTAATCCTTTCTCTCATACAGAGGACGATGTGATTAATAAAATTGCAACATATTTCGATATTTCCAATAAGGAGGACTTAGAATATAACAAATAAATATAACAAATGGCATTGAATTAAAATCACATCATAACGAAGAAAAATTCTGGAATTTAGTGAATGAAAATAGCTTCCCATTATTGAGAAAATGTGCTCTAAAATTGAACTCTATGCGCTTCGACATATGCTTCTGAATGTTTGTTTTCCAATATGAAATACTTAAAATCAAAGTACCGATCAATCCTCATTGACGCCATTTGGACCAATGCCTGAGAACTGGGAATTCAACTTATGTGAAACATTACAACGACTTGGCCGCAGATTTGAAATATCAAATATCGCATTAATTATCAATTTAAAGATTATGTTTTTCAATTAAAATTTGAATTTATGTATTAAAAATTTATGTGATAAATTTATGTTGCATTAATATTTTCATGTTTAAATATTACCCTCCCTCCTCTTCATCCCACGGTGTCCGCCGAACTCCCGCATTTCTAAAATATGCCCTCCTAGTAAAAAAGGTTGCCGACCCCTGCGCTAAAGCATAAATGACGATCGCGGGGGATATTTCCCTCTTGCCAACTCTGTATGAATGCTATCTTTTTGGTCACCGAACTATCAAATTAGAACCAGAATCCGCTCTATAGACACCAATTGTGGAAAGGATTTGTTTGTCACCAGTCCCCTAATTTTACTAGTAGACTCGTTCAAAACCACATGACTCAACTTTCTTCATCCGGGAACTACACTATACTGTCGTTGAATGAATTGATCAAGTAATTTAAGTATATCCTAAACAATTTAAGTATATCCTAAAAACATAATAAAACAATAATAAAATATCATAGATAAGAAAAACGATAAGTTTCAACAACGGTGATTCTTACCTTTCTCCAAAACTGGCCAGCTCATTACCGATTTTTAACCCTATTTAAAATTCAACTGAACAGAAATTCGACTAACCTATCATATTTGGCATGTTCGGCAACTAAGCTGTAAAAAGTCAGCAGGAATTTCATATAAAATATTCCTTATATTACAAATAAAATAGAAAACCTAAATTAGTATTCTACATGGTGAAGCACAAAAAAGCAGCCAGACTCATTCTCGTTACCGTACATGGAATATCACCCGAAATATGATTTAAAGACATAATCCCCACCTACCTTTTACAGAAGACGTTAAAAATATTCCCCTTGATCATCAATCTCTGTGCAGCATATTTTGAGACCTTCCCTGCAACTCTCTGAGTTCACTATTCCGTATAGCAACCCAAATGTTTCTTTCAGTTCGTCTATAGGATTGTTGGCATACAATTTCCCTTTCAAAATTTCCCACAGGTAAAAATCATACGTTCACAGGTCCGGCGAACAAGGAAGCCACAACCGTTGCTCACAGTCCATTGTTCAGTGAAGGCCTCGTGGATTCGAGTCAGGGATTCGTTTGACGACTACGAATCCACCTCACACCCACAGCAAGCTGGGATATAATTATGTCATACAGCACGTCTTTAGATCATATTTCGAGTGATACTCCACATACAGTAACAAGACCAAGACAGACTGCGTTTTCATGGTCCACCCTCTCCTTCTCAAGATCTTTTTCTTTCAGATGGAATCGAGAATGAAAAAGTTTGCCGATGTACCTGTGATGTGGAAACCATCAACGGAGGATAAAGAACACAAATCAAAATTTATTAAATTGATTGAAGACAAATATAAAGTAAAAATTGGTGAGAAAAGTTTTAATATAAACACATATATATCATAATACAACAGTTTGTATTTCTAATTACCTGCTTACATCAATTTACAAATAATATAATTTTATGTACGTATGTAGATGAAGAAATATAATAGTAAAATTTTAAAAAAGAGATGGAAAGGGAATATAATAGCTGGACTTATATCAAAACTGCATCTGGTCTGCAGGCCTGATAAAAAATGTTTGGAGAGCCGTATCTGATTTATCTTACGCATACGGTATATTATGGACGGTCTGATTAAACGATGACGAGAACAACAGCTATTTCTTTGGTAATTAAAAGATAAGTAAATGTACTGGGGTGAACATTTTAATAGAGCTAACTATGAATTCAGCATGTGCAAAATAATACATCTATAGATTTGTTTCTCTAACATAAGTGACACACAAATCGGAATTATTTGGATATAGGTACATAGTACTAGATGTTATAAGCAAATAAAACAAACGTACATATTTTCTATTTTTAAAACATTAAAATTCAAAAAATTGACTTAAATCAATCGTATAGGTTTTGTGTTTTTAAACTTTGTTTTCCCGATAGACCTTACTACAAAAAAAATAAAGCCCACGAGAATCATTAACTTTACTAATAAAAATGCTTAAATTACTTAACGGATACTAAATAATAAAAGGAAATTCCATTCAATTAATGCACGTATATGTAGATGTTTTCATTCACATATACACTTCGGCAGGAAATTATAATAAAAATAGTTTATATTTATTAATATACCTTTAACAAATTCCAAGAATCTTTTATTACCGACATATTTGTGGAACATCTACTATATATAATGAATTGCTTATCTCCATATTGTTGACGCAGCAAAATACTTCAGTAAATATAAACATATAAATTTAATTGTGAAACAAGGGGAATCAAAACATTAATAAAACCTCTTGCAGATCATAAATCAGATTTATAATCTGAAATGAATAATTAACGTGTGATAAAATATAAATAATAATTTTTACTTCAGAATAAGTATCATTTGGTAAACTTATTTCTGGTAGTTTACTCAGATGAGAGACTATTCTGTCATGCTCAATATTGGTGGTGGTGGTGTTTCTGTAGTGATACGTGTATCTTGTACGTATTCTGAACGTGACGTCACGGTTTGTTTTTCGAATACAATTTCAGCACTTTGCCAATAAAAATTCCAAAGGACAAATTTCGAATTGATACATGTTAGTTGGGATTGGTCAACACTAATTAGATTAAACGCCAAACGTTTCCAAAATGGCAATCAACTACATTTTAAGGTAACCCCAATATGTATTATGCGAGTGCATTTGGGCAGAAGAAAAATCTTCGCAAACGATCTTGTTTGTTGGTTTATACTGAAAATCCTTCTTAGACCTTTACAAGTAAACAGTACAAGAGATTTTCAGTGTATACAAACAAACCAGTAGGAACTCAAAGATTTTACTTCCGCTATCCAAATGCTCTCTTATGATACATATAGGAGTTATATCTTAAAATATAGTTCATCGCATTTAAGCTAATTGACGTTGACCTGTCAAATATCATACATTAGTTCGTAATTTTTATTTGCGAAATATTGAAATCGTATTCGAAAAACAAGCGAAGTGACCCCATGTTTGGAATACATACAGGAAACATGTTCCACTGCAGAAACACTACCGCCGTCTACATTTTGATTCACAGAAATAGCCTCTTATAATATTTCGAAATTGTAAAATAAATAAAACTAGTGGTCGCCCAGTGGTCGAAATTCGACCATAATTCATTTAATTTTTAAGTTTTAACGTTAATAAGGTTCTTTTGTCAAAGAGTATACCTCTATATTCATTGCATATAGTTTTTTTTAAATTTTGTTCTGTTACGTAAGCTGCGAGCATGTACAAATACGTCATAGGAAAAATGCGGTATAGCTTGGTTAAGCCATATCTAAAAAACAATAACGAGTTGTTTGACATTTTCTTCGGTTTTTTTTATTGCTATACTGGCCACAGGTTTCGCCAAGGGTACACAGTTAATTTGCCTATCTTTTTCAAATTATATAAAATTTAAATAAAAAATAAATCCAAAAAATGAAAAATGAAGTAAGGAATACGTGCTTCGTATTTTTTATATATTTTTTATTGAAACAAAAAAAACCCGGGTGGTTAAAAAAATAAATGTTGTCCATTGAACTTGAAATAGTTCGACAATGAATTTAATGATTCAAAACTTCTGTGTAGACGATGTTTTTTGTAAAAACTCTTTCATCGTTTGCTAAATGCCCTTGACCGTTATATTCCGAAACATAAAATCTCAAACCATCGAATGATCGAACTCTACTTACTGTGACGTACAAATGACCATGTGTAAAAACTGGCTGCCTCAATAAAATTCCAATTTTTTCGAATGTGTGTCCTTGAGACTTATTTATTGTCATCGCAAATGCAGGTATAATTAGAAATTGAGTTCTTTGAAAGTTAAATGGTAAAATAGTTCCGGAATATGTTAAATTTATACGTGGAATCGAAATTCTCTTATTGCGTGCGGTTCCAGTTAAAACTTCGCAATCAATAGTATTACGATGCATAAATTTGATGCGCATTCTTATTCCATTGACTAATGCTTCCTTTGTATTTAAGTTTCTGATCAGCAAAACTATGCAATTAACTTTCAATACTAACTTATGTGGTGGCAAATTATGCCAAATCTCATACTCCTTCGTGCGCGCAATGTGCATTAAAAAGGGGTACAAAGCTTTTTCTTCGCGTATTAATATACAGATTACAGTATATGAACGTAAACAATGAATGTTTTATTTTGTTTAATTTAATATATTTGTAACACATATTATACATTAATTTTATCTTTCTGCACTCCTTCTCCATATGAACTTTAATTATGCCAAATCTCATACTCCTCCGTTCACGCAATGTGCTTAAAAAGGGGTACAAAGTTTTATCTTCACGTATTAATATATAGAATTACAGTATATGAACGTAAACAATGAATGTTTTATTTTGTTTAATTAAATATATTTCTAACGCATATTAAACATTAATTTAATCTTTCTGCACTCCTTCTCCATATGAACTTTAATTATGCTAAATCTCATACTCCTCCGTGCGCTCAATGTGCTTAAAAAGGGGTACAAAGTTTTTTCTTCACGTATTAATATACAGATTACAGTATATGAACGTAAACAATGAATGTTTTATTTTGTTTAATGTAACACATATTATACATTAATTTTATCTTTCTGCACTCCTTCTCCATATGAACTTTAATTATGCCAAATCTCATACTCCTCCGCGCGCGCAATGTGCTTAAAAAGGGGTACAAAGCTTTTTCTTCGCGTATTAATCTATATATATAAAATAGGATGTGTGTGTGTGTGTATGTGGGTATATTTTCTATACAAATCTACACCGTTTGACCAATCCACACCAAATTTGGTACACTTATAATTTAGAACACTGCGGTCAGCATAGGCTAACTCTTAACCCCCGTTCTATTGGCCCTGGGGGGCTAAAAACTATTCGAAATCGCAATAGAAATAACATTGAGCATAGATTGATTGCTTTAGGCAGCGATGGTTGCTTTACCACTGTTGATCGAAAAACAATTTTTTCCGAAACAAATTAAATTACAGTATTTATGTTTGAACTGACTTTTTAATTCTTCCCATGATGTAAATAAATTATAGATATTTTATTGATGAAGGGGGAAAGAATATTTTAAAATATTTATGTTTGCAAGGAAATTCAAGGAAAGGTTTTCAGGAGTTCAAGGATTATTTTCAAGGAAAGTTGGTGTGTATTTCGACCAACTTTCCTTAAATAATTTATCGAATACGTAATGATTTGTAGAATTCTGTTTCACGAGGCTTTTTAGGTAAGGCGTGTAACTTATTTTAAAATGTCCGGAATAGATACATGTGAATCCTCCGTTGAAAGCAGTGATTTTCTTTCTGAAAAATTCTGTAAAATCGACCTTCTGCTTTTTGAAAAAATTTTATCTATTCAGTTTAATTTGTCTACACCGATTATATTTATTTCTAAACCAAGCACCGTTATTCCGAAAAGCACAAACGAAAAACTCATTGATCATAAAAGCGTAATTTTGCTACTCGGTATCTGGCAGCACCAGAATTAATGTTTACTTTTTTTATAAAACTTTGTAGAACTTTCTAGAAAGTTGGGGAAACGGAAACTTAATTGGACTCATGGTGGAGAACATTCCAGCACCCACTCGATTCTTAGCTGGTCGTATTTAAAGGAAGCTAACTCGGTAAGTCTTCCAGTTTATCATCTTTCAGTGAATCTGGCAGTTTTATTTCGCTCTTTTGATTGTATAAGTGTTTCCTACTTTATTCGACAGTGATAGTGTACATTTTGGATTTATATTTCTAAACGGATGTAAGTACTACATAATTTTAAATTCGTTTTTTCGTTAATTTTAGCTTTTTATTGTATTCTATAATAGATTTCATTGCTCAGTGAGATGTGCCTTTTGCTTAATTTTTTAAATAAGTTTAATGGGATCAGAATTAATGCTTTTTTTACACCAGAATAAAAGTTTATTTTTAACATGATTTAGAATTCTGTGTTTGAATATTTTGATTGACAGCTTTTAAGTAAGGCATTAATTTTTTTTATTTGTGTTAAAAGTTTGATATTCTCCTAAACTGATGTAAGTACTTCACAATTTTAAATTTGTTTTACCATTCAGTTTATATTAGTTTTTTATTGTATTCTATAATAGATTTCATTGTTCAGTGAGTGTGCCTTTTGCTTATTTTATGAAATAACTTTTTAATGACAGATTTCACTGCTCTGTGATAGTGTGCCTTTTGCTAATTTTATGAAATAGCTTTTCTTTGTATTCTATAATAGATTTCATTGCTCAGTGAGAGTGTGCCTTTTGCTTATTTTATGAAATAGCTTTTTGTATTCTTTTACAGATTTCTTTGCTGTAGCAATGCCTCCAAGGAAGCGGAAGGCAATCGGCCAAGTGCAGTCAACGGCTAAGATGATGAAAAATGAGCGTAGACAAGAAACTTCCGAGGAGAGGAATAGAAGACTTGCGATTGCGAGAGAGAGAGAGCTACTACATCTAGAGCAACAAAGACGGCACAACAGCGTGAGACCCTACTACAGGATAAGAGAGATAGAGCAACTACATCTAGAGCAACAGAGACGGCACAGCAGCGTGAGGCCCGACTACAGGATATGAAAGAGACAGCTACTACATCTAGAGCAACAGAGACGGCACAGCAGCGTGAGGCCCGACTACAGGATAAGAGAGATAGAGCTACTACATCTAGAACAACAGAGACGGCACAGCAGCGAGAGGCCCGACTACAGGATAAGAGAGATAGAGCTACTACATCAAGAGCAACAGAGACTGCACAGCAGCGTGAGGCCCGACTACAGGATAAGAGAGATAGAGCTACTACATCTAGAGCAACAGAGACGGCACAGCAGCGAGAGGCCCGACTACAGGATAAGAGAGATAGAGCCAAACGATCACGGACTGCGAGCCATTTTAGCTTAGCACTGGAAGGATTTCACTACGATTCACATAAAGACTACTCGATGCATGCAAGTGTTACGATCGGGAAAATGGAAATGGTTTGTACTTACTGTCAAGCCAAAAAATTTAAATCAGAGTCTACTGGTATTTGCTGCAAAAATGGAAAAGTTAAACTTTGCCAACTGGAACCACCACCACAAGACCTTTTGACTTACACATCAGGAGATACGTCAGAGTCGAAGCATTTTCTAAGTAACATCAGAAAATACAACTCATGTTTCCAAATGACATCATTCGGCGGCACATCAGTTGTTGGACAGCCCGGATTTCCGTCGACATTCAAGGTGCAAGGGCAGGTTTACCATAGAGCGGGATCGTTGCTTCCGCTGCCAGATCAACCACCAAAATTTCTACAACTATATTTTATTCAAAACGAACAAATGGAAACTGATCAGAGGTGCGCCTACATCTCGGGAACAAGACGTCAGATTGTGTTAAACTTACAGAGGATGTTTCATGAGCACAATAATCTTATTAAAACGTTTGAAACAGCATTGGAACATATGCCAACAGATGAATATAAAGTAGTCATAAGAGCAGACCGAAGACCAGCAGGCGAACACGAGCGGCGCTTTAACTCTCCTCAAGCAGATGAAGTCGCGGTGGTTCAGGAGATGAGTTTCATCAACGGGATATCGTTATTCAACGACGAGGTGAATCATTGCAGCGTATTTCGGAAACACATCGATCTTACGATGCTCTGCAGTACCCAGTAATATTCCCCCATGGTGAAGATGGATATCAATTTAATCTGAGGCAGATCAACCCAAGAACAGGTGAAACAACGAGCAAGAAAGTTTCAGCGATGGATTTCTATGCGTACAGATTAATGGTTCGAGATACTGGGCAGAACCACGTATTGAACTGCAGGCAATTGTTTCATCAGTTCATCGTCGATATGTACGCTAAAGTCGAGAGTGAACGTCTCCTTTACATTCGTCTAAATCAACGTAAACTGAGAGTTGACGAATATATTCACCTGAGAGATGCTGTGGCAAATGACGGGAACGTTGAAAACCTCGGTGCCTTAGTCATACTACCAGCTACATTTACAGGCAGTCCCAGACACATGCACGAATACACACAAGATGCTATGACGTACGTGAGGACGTACGGGAGACCAGACTTATTTATCACCTTCACCTGCAATCCCACTTGGACGGAGATCAAGGAGGTTCTTACCAATGGTCAATTACCCAGTGAGCGCCACGACTTGATTGCGAGAGTATTTAAACAGAAGCAGTTGAAACTGATTGACGTTATAACAAAGGGCCATGTATTTGGAGTGCCGAGATGCTGGATGTATACGATTGAATGGCAAAAAAGAGGGCTGCCACACTCGCACAATTTGATCTGGTTAGCGGACAAAATTCAGCCCACTCAAATCGATGACGTTATATCTGCCGAGTTGCCAAACCCGGAACAAGATCCCGAACTTTTTGAAGTGGTAACGAAAAACATGATCCACGGACCGTGTGGAAATCTCAATCCCATTTCTCCGTGTATGAAGGACGGAAACTGTACCAAGAAATACCCTAGAAAATTGATTAAAGAGACACAAACTGGAAATGACGGCTATCCCCTGTACAGACGGCGGGCTCCGGAAGATGGAGGGTTCACGGCGAAACTAACGATACGCAGCAACACGGAAATAGAAATCGACAATAGGTGGGTTGTGCCCTTTTCGCCGCTGCTGTCGAAAATGTTTCGGGCACACATCAACGTGGAGTACTGCAACAGTGTGAAATCGATTAAATATGTGTGCAAGTATGTCAACAAAGGTAGTGATATGGCTGTTTTCGGTATCAGCGACGAGAGATCGAACGATGAAGTGACGCGGTATCAATTGGGAAGATACCTCAGCAGTAACGAGGCAGTTTGGCGAATACTGGGTTTTTCGATTCACGAAAGACACCCTACTGTTGTTCACCTCAGCGTCCATTTAGAAAATGGTCAGAGAGTTTATTTCACAACAGAGAGCGCCCCTAGAGTGATTGATCAGCCACCAAACACGACTTTGACGGCATTCTTTCAACTGTGTCAGCAGGATTCTTTTGCGAGGACTTTGTTGTATCCTGAGATACCTCGATATTACACGTGGAATGCGTCGAGGAAAATTTTCTGTAGGAGAAAAGTTGGCCAGCCCGTCCCTGGACATGATGCAGTCGCGAGTGACGCCTTGGGTCGAGTGTACACTGTTCACCCCAACAACGCCGAATGCTATTTCCTTAGGATGCTTCTTCACTCGGTACGAGGACCTAGATCTTTCGCAGAGATGAGAACGGTAAACGACGAAGTATGCCAGACATTTAGAGAGGCCTGTCAGAAGTTGGGTTTGCTGGAAGGAGACCAGCACTGGGATGACACGTTGCGAGAAGCCGAATTGATCTCCCTACCAGAGCAAATCAGAAACCTGTTTGCTATAATATTGACTACATGCAGTCCATCGAATCCAAACACTTTATGGGAAAAGTATAAGGAGGCCCTGAGTGAGGATATACTCGCCAAAGTCCGGAGGGAAACCCCGACATTAGAAATCGCGTTTGGTCCGGACATTTTCAACGAGGCTTTGGTTATTCTTGAGGACAAATGTGTGGCCATGACAAATAAAACATTACTGCAATTGGGCCTGCCTGCACCAGTAAGAGATCGACGAGACGTACTTCGCGCAGATTACGTGCGAGAAACGAACTACGACGTCGAAGAGCTGAGTGCATACGTCGCGGACAAGAAGCCACTTCTGAATCGAGATCAGAAAAACGCATACCAAATTATCATGGATCAGGCAGCAAAACAACAAGGTGGTATCATTTTTCTTGATGCTTCTGGGGGCACAGGGAAAACATTCTTGATTAATATAATACTGGCCGAAATCAGGACTCGGGGAGAAGTTGCTCTTGCCATCGCCTCTTCGGGAATTGCGGCGACGTTAATGGAAGGAGGGAGGACGGCCCATTCTGCACTTAAGTTGCCACTTGACATCGCCAGGCAGGAAAATCCTACCTGCAACATAAGCAAGGCAAGTGGTCGGGCGCAGGTGCTCGAGACTTGCAAATTAATCGTGTGGGACGAATGCACCATGGCTCACAAGAAAGCTCTCGAGGCCCTCGACGTCACTCTGAGAGATCTGAGAGGAAACGACAACCTGATGGGAGGAGCTCTGGTACTCCTCTGTGGAGACTTTCGTCAAACTCTGCCCGTCATCCCGAAGTCGACGCCGGCCGATGAGATCCATGCATGTTTGAAACATTCGTTTTTGTGGAGACATGTGCGAAAGATAACTTTGAAGCAAAACATGAGAGTACATCTGGGGGATGAGAGTGCTCAAATTTTCTCAGACAAACTCCTGGAGATCGGAGAAGGCAGATTGGCAGTCGAGTCTTCTGGCAAGATTAAATTCCCATCCGATTTTTGTAATCTGGTGTCGTCCGTCTCAGAGCTGATAGATGCAGTCTATCCGTCTGTTTCCCAAAACTATCACGATTTGAACTGGTTGCGAGAGAGGGCCATTCTTTCTGCTAAAAATGAAGACGTCCACGACATAAACAATCAAATACTTGTCATGTTACCAGGCGTGGTCACTGAATACAAGTCCATCGATACCGTAGTAGATGCCGATGAGGTCGTCAATTTCCCGCCAGAGTTCCTGAACTCGCTTGATCCGGCTGGATTGCCACCACATCGTCTTTTACTTAAAGTGGGATCTCCGGTTATTTTACTGCGGAACCTCGACCCGCCAAAACTTTGCAACGGCACGAGGCTGTGTGTCAAGAAGCTGCTGGGCAATGTAATGGAAGCGACTATCTTGACAGGAAAGGGAGAGGGTGCAACAGTTTTTATCCCACGGATACCACTCATTCCGACGGATCTCCCTTTCGACTTTAAGAGATTGCAGTTTCCAGTAAGACTTGCGTTCTCGATCACGATCAACAAGTCGCAGGGGCTATCAAGTACTGCGGAGTGGATTTGAGATCGCCGTGTTTCTCCCACGGACAACTTTATGTTGGTTGCTCGAGGGTGGGTTCACCCAAGAATTTATTTATTCTTGCTCCCGGAGGTGAAACTAAAAATGTTGTGTATAATCAAGTTTTGTGTTAAATTTATATTGCAGTGAATTTGTAAAATATTTTACTTTATAATGCGTGTACTGTACTTATACTTTTAGAACCTGTTAATATAATTACTTTGATTTTACACTATACATTGATTTCATTCCTTTTCCTGTCCAATAGAAGATTGGGATAAATACCCGGGCAAAGCTATGTTGCCGTTGTTTGAGCATTACTAAATCTAACTTTTAGTTGATTGTATAAGTATTTCCTACTTTATTTGACAGGTGTAATGTGCATTATTGAATTAAAGTTTATTATTTTATTTCTATATGAATTTTATATTTTTACATGAATATTTGTTTGATAAAAAAAGGATATTTAAAATATTTCATTATTCATAATTTACATTTTGTAATGAAACACGAAAAACTTCAACTCATTAATCATAAAAGCGTAATTTTGTTATTTTAGATTTGGGAAACCAGAATTAATTTTTATTATTTTATAAATTTGATTTAGCATCCCGTGTTTGTCTATTTGAGTTAACACAGCGAAATGTTGCAGTCATATTTGAGCATTACTAAATTTCATTATCGTCTTTATCAATATTTTCAAATATCTTTTTTCGAATTGCTCTGTTTCAGAATACACTCAGGCAGTCGAAATTCGACACTGCGTATCATTCGTTTTTTAGAATTCTGCATTTTTTCGTCGGAATTTCGTTTCTGTTCGTATTTATGTCTTAATCTTTTAGATATTGCAATATATTCAGGAATTAAATGCATATATTTGCGTCCGAAGTATATAGTAGAAGTTATGGAAAAGTTAAAACGTATTTTCCGTACAACTTAAATGATTGCATTTTTCTGTGAAAGAAAAGTGATTATTCTAATTCACTTTTCAAGCAACATTTAACTATTTCAACCCGAGCAACGCCGGGTAATTCAGCTAGTCTATATATATAAAATAGGATGTGTGTGTGTGTGTATGTGGGTATATTTTCTATACAAATCTACACCGTTTGACCAATCCACACCAAATTTGGTACACTTATAATTTAGAACACTGCGGTCAGCATAGGCTAACTCTTAACCCCCGTTCTATTGGCCCTGGGGGGCTAAAAACTATTCGAAATCGCAATAGAAATAACATTGAGCATAGATTGATTGCTTTAGGCAGCGATGGTTGCTTTACCACTGTTGATCGAAAAACAATTTTTTCCGAAACAAATTAAATTACAGTATTTATGTTTGAACTGACTTTTTAGTTCTTCCCATGATGTAAATAAAGTATAGATATTTATTGATGAAGGGGGAAAGAATATTTTAAAATACTTATTTTTACAAGGAAATTCAAGAAAAATTTTCAGGAGTTCAAGGATTATTTTCAAGGAAAGTTGGTGTGTATTTCGACCAACTTTCCTTAAATAATTTATCGAATACGTAATGATTTGTAGAATTCTGTTTATATATATATGAACGTTATAATATATTTCTATATGAACGTTATGTTCTTTAATATATTTGTAACGCATATTATACATAAATTTTATCTTTCTGCACTCCTTCTCCATATGAACTTTAATTATGCCAAATCTCATACACCTCCGTGCGCGCAATGTGCTTAAAAAGGGGTACAAAGCTTTTTCTTCACGTATTAATATATAGATTAAAAAGGGGTACAAAGCTTTTTCTTCACGTATTAATATTATATATAGAGAGAAAAATTTTCAGGAGTTCAAGGATGATTTTCAAGGAAAGTTGGTGTATATATTTCTATATGAACGTTATGTTCTTTAATTTAATATATTTGTAACGCATATTATACATAAATTTTATCTTTCTGCACTCCTTCTCCATATGAACTTTAATTATGCCAAATCTCATACACCTCCGTGCGCGCAATGTGCTTAAAAAGGGGTACAAAGCTTTTTCTTCACGTATTAATATATAGATTAATAGGTTGTGTCGAGGACGCAAACCGTAGTTTTGAAGTGAATATTCGGGCCTGATGTTGGATTGTGGAGTGAATGAAGCAAACGTAGGACGATTATTTATTGTGTGTGAATATTAAACAATTAATTTACAGTTCGAACGATTAAAGTGTAGTGAAGTAAAATTTTGATACTAATATTGAAGGATAATTTGATTGATTAAAGTGTTGTTATTGTCGCTTAGTTTGGTAGCTTTGACACACACTTACGCAGTCTTCACTCCTTACAATCCAAAGTTTGCCCAGCATCATAGAATTTAAACATATTGCGGACCCACTTTCCACGCTCAGTGTGTCTGTACACTCGGACCGAAGGTCATATCAGGTACGGACATTCTTTGTCTATACGACGCTATATTTATCTTCAGGATGTTTCCTCCAGTTGTGAAATCACAACAAAGACAAAACAGTTGTAACGGTTGACTTTTCATGCGTGCCCCCAGTACTGTTCCGACTTTTAAGACGTCAAAAAGTACGTAGAGATTGACAACCTAAGTGAAACAGATACGTAAACGTACTAAATAGCTAGGATATATTGTTACATTTTTAGTTGATGCTTTTATTTACCAGATCTTTTACAAATGAACAGATAACTATTGGGATATTCATAAATGGTCCGTTCAACACATCCCTGAATTTTGGGCTGAAATGTGGGACTTTGCTGGCATTATTTGTTCCCAGAAATTCAATCAGGTGAGTAAAAGGAAATATCCGATTTCTCTAAAATGTAGAATTATTTGAATCTGTATGAAGTGAAGTCTAAAAATAGGTTTAACTCGTCTGCCATTCTGAAGACTAAATTCACCATTGACAAGACATTTTATTTTGGAACAGTTCCCTCAATTGAGAAAAAAATCGAAACCCTCTTTATCCAGCGTCGTTTATAATACGAGAGTCGTTTGACAAGTTTAGTAAATTTCTAAGAGATGGCGACACGATTAATTTGGTTACGTCAAGGTTGGCAGGGGTCAGTCTTCGAACTAGTTCAGGTCAAATTTTAGTCAGATGCGACACTTAGTTTGCGTTCTACAGACGTTTTAAGCGAGCATTATAGCAGCTGTCATGTAAATGGAAAGAAAAAAAAGAGTTCTGAGCAGTGATAAAACATTTTTATTTAAGGAAGTGGAAAGCCACATTCTCCCGATTTGCTTCTATGAGACCTCCTTGTTTTCAAAATTGAAAATTTTGCTCATTGGGAAGAAATTCCTGTCGAATATCATTGCCTCCGACAGTTACTTTTGTCATTGTCATTAAGGTGTTAGTGCAACCTACTAAACATATTTCCGACGAGATGAAAAAATTAGAAACTCTCCTAGACCGAGTGTTCAGCCCTCGATGGTGATTATGTTGAAAAACGAAACCTCTTTTTCTCCATAAAACGGTATTTAACTTGTTTTTTAACATACTTATCAAACGACTCTAGAGCAGATTCAAAGTTATTATTCAATTTGGAATAACATTCCCATAAATTTATATGCTTAGAATTTTGTTAAGGAATCGTGTTCATATTAAATTGAGTATATATTTCATACTTTCCAATGACGGCCCACAATTTTAATGTCAAATTTCGAAATTCATATCAAAATTCATCGCTGATCACCAAGTTCTAGGTAATTGGTTTGTGGTTTGAGATTACGAATATAGAACTTGGAGCTCTTAATGTTTTCCCACCTGGTGGTTGTCTCAACGAAGTATCTGGTCATTAGTAAAACCGGTCAGATCTTGATGGACGATATATCACGTAATTAGAAGAAAACTGACCATATCTTGATGTATCCAATCGGCGATATCTTGATGACGAAATATTTCGCCATCAAGAAATCGAAACCATTTGAAGGGTTAAATTAGTCTCCCAGACTTTCATTGAAATCTTCCAATTTAATTTTTCTATCATGCAGAAAATTTTTTATTATGTTACTATCAAAGGACAAAAACACAATCTACGTAATATTTATTTATTAAGCTTATTTTTAGTGTGAAATATTAATTATGAAAACAGTATTCGAAACAATTATGAATTTTATATATTTTGATGAAAATCAATTTAGAACTTCTTTATATTATACAAAATTTCAGCTCTTCTTAACTAACAGAAGCAAGTCATGTTTTTTTCATACCAGCCAACTAGTATGGTTTGCTCTTACAATGTACGGATTTTTGCTAAATTGTACTGTTGTATGGTATGATCTTACGGTTTTTTGCGAAATTTACAAATAAATCTCGAATTCTCTTTATAAGATATCCAACACGTGTTTATAGAGATGCCACACAATAACTACGACATCCATTAAAAAACAATCTGCAACACGGAGTTCGAAAATTAAATCCTACGACGGAAAGCATATTAATATTTCAAAATTCTTTTTCTTCTTCTAATTGTTTTGTGGAATTACTGGATCGAATACCACCTCCATGTGACCACTAGTTAAATTTTGACACCCACGTAACAAAAATAATAATCACGTTACATTGTGATATGCTTTTATATTGAATTTCTGCTTTTTCATCTGGCGTTTGACGCACTTTGTCCTGCACTAAACTTTCCACCATAAAACCCGAATAATCAACCAACGAATAAAATTTCACCACGTGGTGAACTTCATAGACGTAAAACATAAGTAAACTGGGTAGCATTACTATTAAGAGGGGCTTCAAAAAGTGTAAACAACATATCAACTAGTAGTCATGTGACTGCTTTTTGAAATATTGACTTGGTTGACCGATTTGATATCTTATCACCTCATTTGGAAATATAACACCTTATGACAGGGTGGATGTGTGAATGCACATTTTTCTAGAGTGGTGACAAAAATGGCGAAATCATCGAAGTCTACTAAGGCGCGCTGACCAATCAGATGATGAATTAATGGACGGGTATCTTCTCCCGTCTCGTGGACAAATCAGTTGACAAATGTATGTTTCCCTTTGCAGATGAAAGTATAATCTAACGGTCACGTTACTATTAATTTTGGTTACATGTTCTTGGGCACATAAAATGGTTACCATAAATTAACTCTAATTTTATATGTCCTCTATGGTGAGCTTAAAAACTTTCCTACCTTTCACAAAAGAGATGGTTGTATTCTATAACTATTTTTAACAACTTCTTTCTTAGAGCAATGTGTTTGATTGCTACTATCGAAAAATACATCAGCTATAACATGTGAACCTACTTATAAAAAACATATATTTCAGGTAATCGACCTGAAGATTCCTGTAAGTGAGAATCCAAAATGGTTTGAAGGTGCTAAACTAAACTATGCAGAAAATCTGTTGAAATATAGAACTGATAGTGTTGCTTTAATTACAGCAGGTAAATATACATACTAATGTTTTGCATTTATTTTAAAGTGTTTTGAATAATTGTGATGAAAACCTGTTATTTTTAGTATCAGATAAAATCTTGTCTCTGGATACCATAATATCTAGCATGCCTCGATGATGGTAATTCTGTTCACATGAAGCACTGTTCCAGAAGATATTAAATTGCTGTTATCTAACTTTATCATAGAATAGATGTATTGATTGACAGTGACATAACATTTCTTTTATCTTTAATGTATTTTTATTTAAAATGCAAAGCATTTGAAATGTTTTTAGTTATATATCTGTTTGTAGTATTTTCTCAAGTCTTAGAGCATTTATTGAAAAGGCAATAAAAATATACTATTATCAAGGTACGGAATCAGCTAATACAAACTCAGTTCCATAATATCTAGCTATCAATTACTGAATTTCGCAATACAAATTTAAGTAGAAAAAATGAGATGATTAGCAAGGTAAGTTATTTCACATAGGTTATCATATCTTACACAAGACATTTAGTATTCCGAAGACCTGCTCTTTTGTGCTAAACTTGTCAAAGTAATTTTACTGTTAGACACATTTTCACCGAATGTCACGCTTTCAACAACCACAGGGGAACTTCTGGTCCAAACTTAATACCCCTTACCTTCAAACCTTAGCCCTCAGGGGCGCAACTCTTTGCGTGTGTACGGGCTTCAAGGACCAAAGGACTTAGTGATATTTTCTTTTCCAATGGGGGTTTACTGATTTTAGTAAACACTGGTGTCGCGTTCCCAGGATATTCAAGCGATCTTTTTCTGCTTTCATCCTATTATTCTATTCTCCAATTCCTTTCCCCCTTTCTTGGCATTTTTTACTTGAAGCTGTCTCCTGCGTTAGGCGCAGCTAGGCCAAATATGGCACTTGTGCCACAAAACACCAAAATAACCAACGAACTTTAAAAGAACTTAACCTTAAAACCATGAAAAACAACCTTAAAAGACCAACGATTTGAGATATCCGAAAGAAAATGTTTTGATCACTGAATCCATTTTATAAATTTTATTTAGACTTTATACCTTGGCTATTTTCGACCTGAAAAGTTCATAATAAATAAATAACAAAACAAATACCTCAAAGTAAAATCAATATGTATTAATATCTTTAAAGGTTTATGGACGTTAAGGATTAATTGGAGATGAGAGATTAATTTATTGGAGATGAGAGAACATATTTCGTTGATTATATACACGGCAATTACTTAAGATTTTACTATACAGAAAATAGTACATAACAATTTATCAAACGAACTGATAAATGTAAATTGTAATTGGTACTCATTTTGCAATGTGTAAGTTTTTCAAAATGTGTTGATTTTCTTTATTAGGGGAAGACAAAGAACCGATAAAGATAACTTATGCAGAAATATACGAGAAATCGAAATTATATGCCGCTGCATTCCGAAAGTTTGGATTGAAGAAAGGAGATAGAGTTGCATGTGAGTAGATCTAAAGAAATTGAGAATTATATGGCCAAACTTTGGAACTCTAAATCAAAAAACTAATCTTAATAAAATATTCACACTTGGTTTAGAGTTCTCTCTTAACCCTCTATATTCAACTAAAACATAACTGGTTTGATATATGTCTGCCTTTACGTTTGGAAGGTATTTAAGTTGATTGTGATACCTCTCTTGGATAATTCATTAAAAAAATTTACTTTGTTTTTTCTCAATTGACAAGAATAAAACTACCTTTGCTATAAATGTCCTTACGATGGAGTGGTGTTTGAAGTTTGGAGAGTGGGATGCCAGCTCAAGTGTGTAGCTCGCCATCTGACCGTGATTCAAAATTACGAGATGTCCTCTATCTTTCCCTTCGGGATTGATCCCGGGCCGTCGCAAGTAGCCCGTTGCTCAAGTGAGACGTTCATTACCCTGCCTACCTACCATGTAATGTGTCATGGTTATCTAGGAATATTGAGGTAGTTATTTTAGATAACCTTGAATATTCCGCAGTACACAAAACATCTGAATTTGATTCAATAATCCAAATAAATATAATTCAAAGTTCAACAACTTATTACAAAATTAAAATTATAATATAGCCGAATTTTGGTAGATAACACCTTGAGGAATGGGGTTATTTCAACGCTGTCACGTGATCTTTTAATACATTTTTGCTCTGATTACTTTTTATTCCCACAACACTAAAATCTTTGAAGGAAATACACTCAGGAACATTGAAAATAGCGCACCAAGAAGGGAGCATCGGATTGAAATGAAATTTAATACATATAATGATACAGATGAGAGATTCACTCAAAATCAAGACAATTAAACAAATACAGTGTGTACAATTAGACAAATACAGTGCAACTTCAATAGCGCGTCGGACCGCCTCCTGCTGCAATACATGCCGCAACACGGTCCGGCATTGAGTTGATTAGACGTCTGATGTTATCCTGAGGCAGATGGGTCCACAAATCTTGAACAGCCACCTCCAAATCATGTACAGAGTGACACGGCGGCACCTGGCGTTTCAGCTGGTCCCACACATGCTCTATAGGGGACAAGTCAGGGAGCGGGCTGGCCATGGACGAGTCTGAACATGACGTAGGAAGTCTTGAGGAACTCGAGCTGTATGCGGACGAGCATTATCTTGCTGGAAAATTGCCCCTGGAAGACCATTTAGGAAAGGTCCCACGTGGGGTCGAAGAATGTCATCAACATAACACTGGCCCGTTAAGGTTCCACGTACCACAATTAGAGTGGACCGGCTATCATAGGCTATGGCCCCCCAGACCATTACGCCTGCTGTGCGGGCAGTGTGTCGGGCGACAACGTGGGTGGAATTGTACCGTTCACCAGGGCGCCTCCACACCCGTACGCGGTTATCATCTGTCCCCAAAACGAACCGGGACTCATCACTAAACACCACGTTTTGCCAATCTGTGACATTTCACGTCGCTCTGGCTTGGCACCACTGTAGACGGAGTCGCCGATGTTTCGGTGTTAAAGGCAGCACACGAAAAGGGCGCTTGGATTGCAGATTCGCTTCCGCAAGGCGTCTGGAAATGGTTTGTGGAACAACTGGCACCCCTGCATCTGCTTGTATCGTGGAACGAGTCACTGTGGGATCCACGAGCGCTTGCCGCACGATCCTTCGATCCTCTCGCCTCGTCGTCTTCCTGGTCGGAAGCTCCTCCCTGCCGCACGTGGGTACCACCTCGTATCTACGGCTCCCAACATGTTCTGACTGCACACTCCGAAAGATCGACCTGGCGAGCAACACGGCGCGTCGACCAGCCTGCGGTTTTCATGCCGATGATGAGGCCCCTCTCAAACTCGCTTAACTGTGAAAAATGTCTTCTCACACGTCTACCTGGCATTCTTCGCTTACTAAAATCCTCCTAGAGTCTGAATGTGATCGTCACGTTTATGAATCTTCCACTATGCGCCGGTCCCACTTCCTGATTGCAGCGCCACAGCAGGGTGTGTGGTCATGCGCATTGGCACCAAATTTGGATCATTTGCATATCGGATCTCACTGTACTTATTTACAAAGTTTCGCGATTGTACCTTTCTTCCTTCTTGGTGCGCTATTTTCAATGTTCCTGAGTGTATAATTTTAACATTGAACTTGTGTTTGCATTAAATTAAAAAACGCGTTATATGAAATATTTTATGTATAGGTTATATGTCCAATCGAGAAGAACCCATCTTTGCAATGCTTGGTGTTGTTAGCATTGGAGCTATCTGGACTGGGGCTTTGCCTCTGTTAGGAGCACAGGTTAGTTTTTCATTTAATTTAGAAACATTTGTAATTTTCAAGGTGCAAAGTTAACTTATCTCCCTTTAATGTATTTACTAACTTGATTCTAGTGAGAATCTCACTAGAATTACAAATATGGATACAAGGTATAATATCGACTCTTGGAATTTAATTTCGCTTAAAACACACAAACTGCTTTTTCATCGTTATAAATTTCAATCGTTTCAGGCTACATTGAATAGGCTTGAGCAAGTGAGACCCAGAATTATGATAACCATTGATAGATTTCAGCAAAAAGAAGAGGAAAAAGAAATGCTACATAAAGTAAAGTTAATTGCAGAGGGTAATATTTATATTTCATTTCGACTCATTATCTTGTACTTAAGAAAAGTTTGATTGCATTTTTCGAATAAATGGAAAATTTTGTTCCTTTGCAAATTATGTTTTAAGAAAATTCTTCATTCGCCCAATGCATGGGATGGGGAAGGGTTATACCATCTTTCATAAAAAACTATCACATGCACAGCCAATCAGGCGATTTTGCAGAATATTGATGAATTTCTTCGGGAAAAGCTTTGTCCTTGAGGGATTATAGTTACAATGGTATTGTCTGTTCATAGCTCAATTTGATTCCTGGGTTCGCACTCACTCATGCATTGCTGGCAACAAGACCTCAAATCACTTCTCCAAGTTAAATTATTCGTATGTTGAGGAGATCGTTTTTATCCGTGCACCATACTATTTTCATAGAAAGCGTTAATTCTCTAAGTGTTTCAACGAGATATCTCGTCCAATTACTCCAAGGGAATGAAGATCCAAGTAAGAAAAAAAAATTGTCCCTTGCCCAGAAGTGGTGACAGTTGGGAACAGGTTTCTGCACTAGAGATTGGCCAATAAAGGGCAGTTTTTGATGCTGAAATTAACGACCAAGAGGTTTAAAAATAACATTATAAATGATTGACCGCACTATAGGAACGATCTCCCCAGGCCTTTGAGACATAACTTTCATCCCATATGTCAACCTCACCACACAAATTACTAATAGACACATCTTATTTTTTCTTAATTCGTCATGGTCATTGCCTACAATAATTTCATCGTCTTAAACTAAAAAAAACACTGTCCATGTGGGAAGTTTGGAGATGCAGATCATTACCTGTTCGAGTGTAAATTAAATAGCACAAATACCATTTAGCTAAACTATCACCAAACAAAATCCAATGGCTCAAAGGGTTAACAGAAATACAACTTCTTTTATACTAAAAACACTTTAATATTTCATCAGAATTAGCGAACACCATCAGCTAAGTACTATCACATGCGATTTCTTCCTTTCACTGAAAAAATCCGCTATTATTTGAGCTTGCCTGTATGGTGTTGGGTAAAGTGAACCAATTCCCAGCCATTACTCGATACTTGTATAACAAAAAAATGACTAGAGAGAAAACCAAACGCATAACTTCAGAGTTGCATGATACAAATTATTTTTCTCAAAAGTAAAAAGACACAGGTATTTAAAATATAACTTGTAAATAACTCAATGTTCCAGTGTTTTTTAACATAACTAGAAATAAATATAGCAGAGGGATTTTTGCATGATAAAAACATACGTTTTTGAAACGAATACACAGATGTGCCACTTGCAAAGAAAGCTTTACAATAAAATTAGACGGAAAGGTCACTCTTATCAACGAATTATCTATAAAAGCACAGGTTTTAACACCAGTAGTCGCTTGATGAGATGAATGCTCACGTGGCCAATGACTAGTTAATATTGGTGCAAATTCAAGATTTCTAAACCTATTTAAATTTTTAGGTTTATCTTCATTAGAGAAAGTAATCATTGTACCATCGAAAGAAGCATCCAAGTTGAAAGATATCAGTGGGATTCCAAACAGGTAATAATGCAAAAAATCCTTTGGTGAATATGTTAAAGATTTTATTTTTCAAAAAGATAAGAAATTACATTTGTGTAATAATTTTTAAGGAGTATGGTAAAAATATGATATAAGATATGACTTACTATGTTCTATTACACGATAAATATTCAAATTTAAATTTCCACAATTTAATTACTTTATTTTATACTGCTTTTACTATTTGACAATTGTCTGAAAATCTTTGCAATTCCTCTAAGCGTTGAAATTTACTTACTGATATTAGTTATTTTGCATTCAATAATATTCCTCATATCACCTATTCATGCATTCTAACACAGAAAGAGACTTCATGAGTTGGAAAATGGAGATTTGTTTGGTACTTTCAAAAACTAGGGGGTTTCATTCCTCCTCGTCAAGCTTGGCCAAGTATGACCCTAGTACTATAAAGCCCAACCAACCTCCTCACCAACATTCGAAGATTGTTTGCCAATCATTGTTTCTGCTCACTTCTCCCTTTAAAAGGTGAGACCCATTGTGCCTTCGAATATGTTATGTTCTAAAACGCTGAAAACTGTCTACTTTTTGGCGATAATTTGATTTGACAGTGAAAGCACTCGAAGCTTTATTTAGTCGTTGTAGAACAACTAATAAAAAATCAGGTCTATCTTGACCACGTAAGAACTTTACGCATTGATACTTGTGCTTTTATAGACTAAATACAAAATCATGCTCTTATCCAACATACATTTCAAATCATGAATTTTTGTAGTAACACAAGTCTAATGTTTTTGCACATCAATAAAGCTAGTTCTTCCAGATATTCATCTCTATTTCATGTTTGTAAGGTCCCTTTTCTCCCGACCTTAACTCACATGTTATGGTGCGGCTCCTACGAAAAGGCGGTCGACCTTGAGTCAGTCGATTTTTGAAGAGGTGTGAAACCTTGTTTGGTGAAGGCTACCACACTCGTGCATTACCTCCTCGGTGCTAACACGCAATCACTGATATCGCTATCTGTACCGAACGATAAACTTAGAACCAGGATCTACGATAAAGGTTGTGGAAGCGATTTGTTTACGTTACTACCAGTCCCCTAATTTAACTTTAAATTTCGTTCAAAACCACATGACTCGATTGCCAACTCACGGTAGCCTGATTATACTTAACACATTACCTCCTTTGTGCTTTATAGGGAGTTTCAAACCTGCTTAAAGAACCTTAAAGGTAGGTTTGGGAACTTAAAATTAAATCGTATTCTCTTTGTCCGCTAGCGCCACCTGGAAACTCTAAGATACACTTGGGTTCAGAAAATGAAAGATAGCAAGTATGTGTGCAACATTTTTATTAGTCCTAATTCCACAGTTTGCGAGAGGATGCATACATACATGGAAGTGTTCAAAACTTTCTGGCAATTCACGGACACTTACAATCGCCACACAGTCTTTTGCTATGAGGTCAAATTCGGGTGGGTAGTAGCTGAATTTACTTCGCTCTGGAGCAATACAACGGACTAATGGCGATTGTCCGGAACCAATTTCGAAGGGAAAGATCCGTGAATAATTACTCGTAATTTCGAACCGCTGTCAAATGACTAGGTCAAGACCTGAGCTGACACCCCACGCTCCAAACTTCTTCACCACGCCAACGTGAGGACATTTGATAGTTGGTTAGTGGTTGAATTTAAGTCGCACTGGAACAACCAACGGACTATTGGTGATGGTCCGCATCAATCCTGAAGTGAAATATACGAAAATAACACCTCGTAATTCAAAATCACGGTCAGATGACGAGGTTTACGCCTGAACTGGAACCCAATCTCTAAACTTCCACACCACGCCAACGTGAGGACATATGAGGACTCGACAGATTTAACTTGCACGACAGATTTAACCCCACCGTACACGACGGTCTTTGGTTGGACCGAGTTTTGAAGTCGCAACCCTCCGGTTGCTAATCCTCTATCAACTAGGCTAGAGCAACATCGAGGTCAGCGGAGTCAATGAGACATCCACAGAGAAAGTATAGACATTCACAGAGAAATAAATCAATGCATGATAAATCGTGTGGTCGTTATTGCTGAACGTTTAATCCCTCGAATTCCAAAAATGCCCTTTGCGAGCCCCTTGTGGTCTCGCAAAGGGTACTTTCGAATGTATGAATATGGGTTTACTATGTGTACCTCCACCTACCCTTAAAGTTTGTACAGGTAGTTTTTAAATACCATGTATATTGAAATTTGCTGGGGTTTAATTGAGGTATTACCAATCTTCAATCATAAGTAGTTGAACTAAACTAAACAGTTTAAGAGGACACGGTACGCTTAAAATGACCAAAATATCGAAAAAAAATGTATTGCTTTATTTTAGATATACAACCCTTCTGAATATGTGTGCAAAATTTCATAGCTCTAGCAACATTATTTTAGGAGTTATTTAAGTTTTTTTCTCTTGGATGTAAATAACCGAAACCAAAAATTAAAACTTTAAATGGCTTTTTCTCAACTTTCTGTTTTTGATGACTATGAAGTACTCAAATTGCTAAGGCTTTTTTAAAATTTAATTTAGAGGTTTGAAACTTTTTGTAGTTGTTCACAATAGTATATTTGGACAATTCTGTGCATGGGATAAGAATTTGGATGAAAAGTTTTTTTTAAATTGTCAAACTAAAATTATCTTGTTTTTTACAGTATTTTTTAGAAAAAAAATTCTAGAAAAATGAATAATCAGAATATATGCAAACCCATGCACAGAATTGTGTAAAATACTGCAATGAATAGAAAAGTGTAAAAAAAAATTTAAAAGATGATATTTAAAAAAGTAGTAGGGATTTTAAAAATTGATTTTTTTTTTAAAAAAAATCAAATTTCTGAATTATTGCACTTGTAAAATTAAATTTTTTCGCCTTAAATATTCATTTTAAGTGCATTTTGCTACACATATGAAAACAAAAAAAATTGTTCAAAGGGTACCGTGTCCCCTTAATGGATATTGTTGTTTATGCGTTTCAGTTGCTTTTTAGAAGAATTCTTGAATCTAGGATATAATGAAGACGGCACAGTGCCAGAGATGCACTTCGAGCAAGTTTCGCTTGCCCACCCAGTTTTCATCAGCTTTACTTCCGGAACAACAGGAGTGCCGAAAGCTCTAATTCACGGATCGGGGGTGAGATAGTTTAACTGAATTGATTTTCATTATTTCATATCACATCTAACATATTAACCCTCTGAATCCGGACGCTCCCGAAAGCGCCTTTATCAGTGGAGTCCTGCTCGGGCGGATTTAGGCTGTTTTGTGCGCCATTGTAGGGGTGCAGATAGTTAAAAGAGGGTCGCTTCGTGGTTCCTTGGGGAAACGTTCCTTAGGGAGCGCCAGGAGCGTTCCTTAAGGTTTTCCATTCACAGCTAACATTGCCCATCCTTGAGTGATATCTTGTGTAGATTACGTTTCCTTAAGGAAGCTGTTTATATCTCTGTTGATCTGAAAACAAATTATTTGATATTTGACGCAAGGAGAGAATGAATTCTTAGATAATTTAATAGAGTTAATGATGTTATACCCATAGATTCAATCAGAGAGCGAATATGCAAAATGGTTCTTGACTGTGAAATAGTATCATAAAATTGGTGTTGGGAGATTAACCCATTATCAGTTCCTGCAGTACAAGTAACGTCACTGGTTGCTACAGGATGAGCAATTCCACTGGTCATTAGAGAATGAGAAGTGCCACTGGTCACTACAGTGTTAGCAACGCATCTGTCACAACGAAATGAGCAATGCTACTACAGTATGAGTATTGAAGTAGTATTACATATAATGCTTTAGAAAAAATTGTTTTCTAGCAATACTGGTAAAAAAAATCTGAGTTTCGTACCGCAATCGTAATAAACCCAATGTTTTTCCTATGGGGATTTCGAATTGTTTTAGCCCCTCTGCACACCTAGAACAAAGAGAACGGGGGTTAATATATGACCTATGTCATCTTCAGGGTTTTAAAGAATAAGTGTCCCAAATTTGGTGTGGATTGGTCAAACGGTGTAGATTTGTATAGAGAACAGGCATACACAGACGCCAACTCTTCTTTATATATGTAAATATTTACTCAGTAGTAATATTGCACTTTTCATTGATAGTTGATAAACTGTTAACCAAGGATTTAAATATGAACATTATTTTTGCATTCATGGATTATACTGACATGATGTCTAAATCATAAGTTGTATTTCCTGTTATTAAAGATGTAGTACATTTGTTTATTGCATTTTCAGCTACTTATATCAGGGAACAGAGATTTTTACTTGCATCATAACGAAGAAAGAGATCTAGTTTTACTGTCCATATCGCCTGTAAGTATAAAATTACTTAGACAATTTTGATATCAATTTAAGATTCTGAAATTACTTTCGAAATGTTGATATTTTTCATGAAATGGACAATACATTCAGGTAACAAATGGTTTGAGAGACAGGACTGTATGTAATAAATAAGAAATAACCTAAAACATTTTGAGCACTTAGATTTGAGGCACAGTTGAGTCAAATTTACTCAAAATTCATATTCGTTTCAGTTAATATTTTTTAAATTATAAACTAATCAATTACTAATAATTATAAAATACTGCTTTGAAAATAAAAATGCCTACTGTTTGGATTATAAAATAGTTTTGTATAACATGAGAAATACTTCGATCAGATGATAATTTTGAATGGCATAAGGAGAAGACTGAAACACTCATTTAATATAAGCTCTGAATTTCAACTATTCATAACTCATTATGGAGTTGACTCAAATAAATATATTTTGTATGAATTCTGGATATTTTGATCCAAAAAATTAGAAAATGCATTAAAAAAGAAATTATTTAAAATAAATTAAGTTAGATTCTAATTTTAATTATTTATTTTCATTACCCAAGTGAAATCCACATTTATTGTAGGCATTTCTCCAAGTGGGTCATTCCATGCTAAATCATACTATCAATAACATTTTATGGTTCCGGCTGACTAAACAAAAGTTTGATTAACAATAAGTTAGGGTTTGAACAATTAGCATTAAGTATTAATTAGTTCTAAATCTAGTAAGAATTCCAATTCCAAATTAACAAGAGCACATGTTGAGCATTCTTGGGCTTAATATATTTTTTTCAAAAATTTTAAAATGTAGGTTTTTTAAATTCCAAAGTAAAAAATACTGGCTTGACTGAACTTTTTTGTATCAAATTATGGTTGTAGCATAACAAGTAGAAGCTTGTTTCATGGAATTTAATGTAAGCCAAAGTTCGTCTTTCTAACATTAATGGAACTCAAGATTTTACGAAATTTGTTACCTAATGTAACCCAAATTTTATCGTTTTTCTCAAGTTTTCTATTAATATTTGTAAAAATGTTTTTAGTGTTTCAACGTGAAACTTTTAAAGTATATTAGGCTAATGTGAACTCGCAAAATTAAATTCTTTTAGAGTTTTTAAAATGTAGATGTTTGAAAACTAAAATTTTAATGTTTCAAAATTGAAGCATAAAAATTTTAATTTCTTAAATTTTTGAAAAATATTGTTTAACATAAAATGTTAAACCCTGTTTAATAATCCTTCAATTTGCACCAAAAGTAGCAAACTAGCAGATATATCGCAAGATGTTAAAAGTAGAGTTGTTGCAAAAGTTAAAAAAAATACACATAAATTCAAATTTTCAGTTTGTTACATTTTAAACAAATCAAATGATTGCTTCCAAAAACTTGTATTTCTACTCAAGTTTCTTCTCACTAATTTTTATTGAAATTATAAAGATCAAGGTTGAGTGTTGTGCTGAATTGGACATGGAATGGCCCTAGTCTAATGACACTTGTTTTGTCAATGTGACTCCAGATAGGGGAGATGTTCCGTTTTTTTCAACGCCTGTACCTTTGAATTTGCATAAAATAGAGAATAGAGGAGTGGTTCATTTCTTCTCCCGCAGCTGCACCGTTGGATTTTATTCTAAATAGAGAATACGAGGAGTGGCTCACTCTTTTTTCTCTCGCAGCTGTATCTTTGAAGTTACTGTAAATAGAGAGTAAAGAGGAGTGGTTCATTTTTTCTCCCGCAGCTATACCTTCGAATTTGCTCTAAATGGAGAAAAAAGAGGAGTGACTCATTTTTTTTCTCATGGCAGCTGTACCTTTGCTACAATTAGAGGATATGAGTTTCAGTAAAAAATGGAAATGTTAAATGACTAAATTTAACTATTACTTTTAGAAATACTTTTTACTTTTCTAAAATTCCTTACTTTATTTCACAGGTAGGTTGGGCCACGTGGGTCCTTTTCTCTGTTCACCTTTCTGTTGGAGTCACACTTGTAATCTTCGAGGGCTTCCCTTATTTACTTAGTCCCACATATTTGTGGGACCTTATTGATGAATTGAAGATAAAAACTATGTTTCTTACGCCAAGCACGTTGGATGATTTGGAAAAGAAAGGATACCTTCCGAGTAAGTTTCCGTTCATTTTTCATATTTAAATGAAAGGTTTTTCAAATTTAATATAAAAGGAATTGATTGGATTGGATTGGATGTTGGGGTTTTATTGCCCAAGGCCCGGATAAACTGCTCTCAAAAGGAGTTGGTGGTTTTGTGAAGATAATATCTATTTCGCTCCAGAAGTGGTCTAACTTGGCATGTTACTAGAATCTGCTTTCATCATGTCCCTTATGAATGAATAATAAGTTATGAATTTTTGAGTTTTCATTTTTTATTTAATTAAAAACCCCGAGGGTAATTTCGGTGTAAAAATAAACAATAGGAAGAAGAAAATATATCTGATTAAGAAATAATTAAATTTATCCACGTTTTGGAAATGCTTGGGGTTAGGTTTTAAATATATAAGCGACTTGCTGAAAAGTCACAAATCAAAAATTATGTCAAAAGTTACGAAACAGGTTTCCAAAACTTTAGCACCCTCTATATTTAGCTTTCCAGAAAGATGCATTGCTGCTCCATGAAATGTATGTAATTGTTCCACGCGGATAATTTAACATAGGAAGAAATTAACTCGAAACATCCCATTTAGTCCCAGAATGCGATAAATCTATTTCTTGACCTCAATTGTTTTAATTGACTTTTATTGTTAGTGTTTACGCCGAAAAATTTATTGTTTAAGAAAGTTTGAAAAATAGCATTAATTTGTATTCTGACTCACTGGGCACACGCGACTCCAGAATCTTGACTACCAATAACCCCCATAGTAGTCGCAGTTTCTTCGTAAACATTAGCAAACAATATTGATTCTTTTCATTCTTTTGTGTATATTTCTACACTGTGATGCTCAAACTTTTTGGTTCCTGTTTTCTGATGCATACTTTTCACGGTATTACAATTCGCATGAAAACATGTTACTATAATGTTACTATGCCACGAGATTTCTGAAATTAATAAATACGAATAAATTGTTGTCATAACACTAGAAATTCGATGTATTCAAATACTTCATTCATATTCGTTAAATATAAGTAGACTGACATGACTACTCTGAAAAATTGACTTGATTGGCCGATTTGGCATTTTATCGCGTCTATCCTTTTATAACATCTTATAACAGGATAGATGTGTGAATGTGCATTGATAGAGTCAAAAATTGTGAAATCGCAGTCTAATAATATGTAGCGTGAACCAATTAGATGATGATTCAAGGATGGTCGTTTTCTCCCCTATCTGTGGATCAGATGAATATTCGTTTTTTCTCGGCATATGAATGTAGTGTAAAGGTCATGTTACTACTAGTTTTGGTCACATGATCTTGGGCACATAAAGAAGTTACCATTCACTCAACAGAAGTTCATTACTCACTCAACTTTTATACCTCCTCTATGACTCCATCATGTCTTTTTCGGCAGTGATAGTGCGCCGTCTATCAGATTCGTTTTCCAAAATCGCCTAAGATTGGGCAAATCAATTTAAATTACAATTTAATTATTATAACCGATGAAACTTATTGGCTGTAATGCTGAAACCAGCTTCTGAAAAATTGTCATGGTGAATATATCATTCGTGTTGCAATAAATACCTTTCAATAATGAAATTTTATCAACAAGGTATCAAAACAAAAATAACATTGTAACTTCGGTTTAAATTATACTAACCGGAGTTTAAAAGTAAATCAGCTATCGCCATCTATTGCCAGAAATTATAACTAGGGTGCTAGAGTAAAGCTCTCTGCCCCTTCGTACTGCACATAAAGAGGCAGAACAAATTTGTCACAAAACAGTTGTCCGTATGCGATATCGAAACGAACAAGAAAGGACTGAGGCAGATTCTCATCGATAGAAGTTATATCTTTTAAATAAGTATCGAAAGAATAAGGACATTTAGTACATGAAGGAAACAGTTTTTATGGAAACCGAGGGCCTAAGTATTGTTTTAGATCTAAAACAAGCCACACATTGGTCCAACATCAGTCGTGTGTCACTGAATTGGCGTGCGTCACTGAAATAGGCATGCGCAACGACATGTTTTCTGTCACAAATGAAGTACACAAGCGCATAAAGTATGCTTTGTCGCATGTTGCTCCAGTATGTGAACGGACTTAAAGAAAGATCATAAAAAAGATCATAAAATATTGTAAAGTTTTAAAATGCATTATATTAATTTATTCTTAAAATAACTTAACTAAAGATGCTTTTTCTTTCTTTAATAATAAATAAAACTCCCCAATCTTCTAAAGAAAGGCTTCTTCAAATTACTCTAGTTTAAATAAGTGCGGTAGTAATTAAAGGACAAAGTATGAGTGAAGTTTAGTCTCTTCGACTAAACTATTGAATCAATCAATCCACACTAATCAAGCAAAATTTATATTTATTCATTTCAGGATTATTATTATTTATTCATTTCAGGATTATTATTATTTATTCATTTCAGGATTAATAGTTTGATTAAAAATATATAAATAAAGAATTATGTCAATTTTCATTTATTGATGTAATTTCATAATCATGACACGAAATTTATGTACCGCTAATATTCATCTATATCAGAGGCTTTTTCGGTCAAGCAAAATGTAAATGGTGTTAGTGTTTTTGTGGTGCAACATGCTTTATTAGGGAATGAAATCACTTGGCATGTTGTTCGAATACGTTTTGAGCATCTCGCCAAAAGAAATTCCAAAGAATGAATTCCGAATAGATGTATGATAGTTGATTGGTCAACTCCAATTAGATTAAATGTGATAAACTACAACTTAGATCACCCCTGTATTATAGGAAAACATTTGGATAGTAGAAGTAAAATCTTCGCGTTTTGTCTTGCTTGTTTGTTTATACTGAAAATCCTCATTGTTTAAACATTTTAACTAATGTTACATCCAATGTTGTATCAATTTAATAAATAAAAGATATTTTCAGTGTAAAAAAAACTAGATGTAAAGTGAAAATTTTGCTTCCGCAACGCAAATGCTCTCTTATGATACATATCAAGGTTACCTAAAATATAGTTTATTGCTATTTTTGCTTTTAATATAATGATTATTGTCCCATCAGACTATCATACATCAATTCTGTATTAATTATTTGGTATTTTTATTGATAAAGTGCTGAAATCGTATTCGAAATGCAAGTCAACTGGCGTCACGTTTAGAATACGTAAACACTTATCGCCGTAAAAACACTACCGACACCTTCATTTAGAAGACAGAAAATGTTCCCATCAAGCTCGTAATGCTTTACGTAATCATATTTTCACCTTATGGAACAGAATGTAAAAGCCGTTCATTTTTATTGAAATAACTTCGGAACAAATCTATTATCATCTGAAATAGTTCAATAATTTAAATTTCCTGATCAAGGCTTCAATATTTTATTGTGCTGGATTCCAGGCTATATGGGTATATCGGGAAATGAAGCAGCTGATGAAGCATCTCAAACAGTTGATATCATTAGATCCGTCCCCTTCCAAGACGTGGATCATTATTAAAACGTCCATCAAAAATTCATGGCAGAATAAATGGGATACACAAATTCAAAATAAATTGCATTCCATTCAATCATCTGTAGAAAGCTTTAAGTCGAATAATTTCAATACAAGACTTGAAGTAAAAGTGGCGAGACTTCGTATAGGTCACACATATAACTCACAGGCGTTTGCTACATTCAGAACCAGCTCTGATATGTATGACGTGTGATACAATCCTATCTGTTAGACATATTTTAAGTGAACGTCCTGATTTGCTACTAACCATAGTGTTAATGGTTTATTAATTGATCCTCATCCAAATCTGTTTTTATTTATATCAGGCATAGGTTTTTTTATTTAAAAATTGATTCAATCAATCAATCTCATCTGAAAATCGCATTTTGATTACCAAGTTATAAATTATTATTCGTACTCAAATGTCAATAACTCCCTGTAGCGGAAAACCACAGCTTAAGCTCATTGAAACAGGTGGTGAGCGGAGGGAGCGTAGTGAAGCCCCAAAACTACGATTTCGTCTACAACAAAGTGAAGAAAGATATCAAGTTCTTTTCTGGTTACGGTAAGTCTCGTGCGGTTTTATTAATTTGCAAGCTTTATTACCCTGCTTCGTAAATGAGTTTTTGTTCCACCACCTGACAAACTAAGTGGCACCTGTTTCCTCAGCAGTTTTGTTTAGGTTTAGGAGCTTAGTCCGCTTGACGTGTTCTGTCCTCTACCGATTGCTCGACTCCTGACAGCTTTTGACCTTTTGTATAGATTCAAGTTTGATTAAAAATCCGCCTCTCCAATTTTTTTCGCAATTTTCATTGGGAATATTCTGAGCGTCTCGAGATTTCTGAGTAGTGTCTTGCTGCTTTTACACTACAACACACGTAATGACTAAATAACTCCGTCTATTCTTGAAAGAATCATAGAAAATATTTTGTGATGTTCTCCAGCAAGGAGAGGAACTGAGGGATGCTGACCAGGTTGGTTGGTTCTGGATTTTTTGGCGCAAGGGCCATGTTTGGCCAAGCTGCACCAAACACAAGACAATGTTAAGTAATTGTGAAAAGAAAGGATGGAGGGAACGATCGCTTGGGAATCCTGGGGTCACGATCCCCCCCATGTTTGCCAGAGGCTGTAAAACCCATGGGAAAAGAACAATTCACTAGGGTTACTCGGGTTCGTGAAGCCGTACACGCCTATAGAAGATGTGCCCCCGAGGGGAATGCTGACCAGGAGGAACCACTGGATTTTTTTTCATCTGAAAAGAAGTGAGTGTGTCATCCGGGAATTAGATGGGGCGAGGAAGAATTTCGGAGGGGAAGAGAAGAAGAAAAAAGAGACACGAGACAGAGGTGGAAGGAAGTAAGGGTAAGAATGGGAGTGTCATGTTCAAAAGACTTGGAACGATCGATTTGTAATTGAAATGTAAATATATTATTCAAAGAATATATGAACTTTTCGAAATGTTAAAAAATATTTTTAACAAATGCACATTTGTAAAAGCGTCATTTTTAGTGAGAGGAAAGGAAAGAGCCGCCACAGATTCTATTGGTCAAGAGGGGTTCAAAGTGGTTAGAAGTCGTGCAGGGAAGACTGCAGTTTATAAAGGATACAAGCGTGAGAACCCCCACGGGGTTAAGGGCGATTTATTTGGAACATCAAGCGCATTTTTCCAGATAGAAGAGACGACGATTGACTTGTTTAGAAAGTCCGAAGGCGGTCAGGAACAGACCGATGGGAAAGCAGTCAAGTTTTTAATTTAAATTGATATATTTTGAGTGTGGATTGTATAGAGATTCAAAGCTTTTATTTTAAAGAGTCATCAAACTAAATTAGTAGAATTAGAATTTAATATATAACAATAGTTTTGAAACTTTTTATTAAGTCTGCTTAGTCCACATATTATATTTTGCAGGTTCTACTGAAGTAATGGCGTCTTGTACGACAATTGACAAAACTTTACCAATTTATAGAGGAGAGCTAACCTGTCCAGCTGCGGCTACTGATTTGGAGTGCCTCGATGACTCAGGTATGCATATATATATATATATATATATATATGTGTCATAACAGAAATTGTAAAACACTGCAGTCTTGACAAGAGTTTCGTGAGTGGTATAAGGCAACCAGAGAAGAATCCACTGGTGTTGAGTGTAATTTTGTTTCCACAAATGGAGAGGCAGAAAATTCCATAACAATAATTTATTACTTCAACAGACAAGCAGTAGCATCATAATGCATGGAAGTGTTGGGTGTTTGGGACGGCTCTGAGTTATTCTAGAGGGCTCATGAAAGAATGAATGGTTTACAATGAACTCACTAGAGGGATAATGATTAAGAAAAAGATTATTGGACCAGGCGATACCAATGAAGATCTGTCAAGAATCTTCATTGGTAGAAAGTCGATGTCTCAACGTGATCTTGCAAAAGCGATTTAAAAGGAAGAGATAAACATTTCGAGTGAGCGAGTCCGTCGGAAGTCAAGGTTAGTGAGATGGCTTGAGTTCAAAGGTGAAAGGGGGTGGCAAGATATATTGACCACATGGCTAGCGGAGAGACAAAGACTAAAGAGGTGAAAGAGAGAAGGGGAACGTTAAGGGACTTATCTGTGGTGAGAATTGGGTAAAGATGTAGAATCCGGGGCATGTTTGTCGCCAAGCAATTTTTGTCGTCAAATCAAGATGGCGTCCAAAGCCAGTATGTTCGTTAAAAAAAACGTGGACTTTCCTACGCGAAAAACCTTTTGCATAGGGTTGCCAAAGAGCTGGATCAAAACACAAGGTTACCATGTTTGGCGATAAATCGCTAGTGCCCCGGATTCGACATCTCCACCGAGAATTGTATTTAGGGGGTAAGTTTTAGTATTGTTTCATATATTCACACACACACATATGTATATATATATTTGGACACTGCAGAAAATCGGCAAATATGCAAATACTGAGTTTGCCGAACGGTACGCTGGGAAGGGCATGAGTAAAATAAAAGCAGCTCATTTGTATTAACTATTCATTCACTCTAGTGGAGCTATGCCGCATGGACCTGAACTTACCGAGTTCCAACGCGGGCTCGTCATAGGATGTCATTCGTGTAATCTTTCTGTACGAACCAAACTGGATATTCCAAAATCGAGTGTAGCGTATGTTATCAAGCGATGGCAGCAAGACGGAGCAAAAAACCGTCCCGGACGACCGTATAAACTGACAGAGCGTGACAAGAGATGCTTGATACGCCATGTCAGGAAGTCGCGCATTTCTCCTGCCGCTGCGATCGCTGTAGAGGTGGGAAATGCATCTGGGAGCTCCGTTAGTGTCAAAACTATCCGCAGAGAGCTGCACACGATCGGTTATCATGGTCGAGCAACTGCATACAAGCCATTGATTACACCTGTTAATGAGAGGCGTCGTTTGGCCTGGTGTGTCGCCCTTCGTTCCTGGACCGTTGAAGAATGAAAAATTGTTCTTTGGAGTGATGAATCTCGGTATTCACTCTTCCTGTCTGATGGACGTGTTTGGGTGTGGCGACAACCCGGAGAACGATTTCATTCAGATTGTGTTGTTCCAACAGCGAAGTTCAGAGGAGGATCCATCTTAGTGTGGGGTTGATTTTCCTGGTTAGGACTCGGCCCATTGTTTTATGTAAATGGTACCATGAACGCTGACGTGTACCTCGACGTTCTGGATAATTAGGCCTCGCCTACACTATGGCAATACTACGGCGATGATGGTTGTTTATTCCAACAGGATCCATATCACACTGCAAAACGTGTGCTGAACTGGTTTCTTGAAAATGAGGTGAATTTGCTTGACTGGCCTACTCAGAGCTCCGATCTCAATCAGATCGAGCACTTGTGGGACGAAATGGAGCGACGGGTACAACACCGCCACGGCACGCCCATCACAACAATCTCTTACAGCCTTGCAAGAGGCATGGCGAGCTATTCCTGCCCATACTTACCGAGAACTTGCGGAAAGTATGCCTCGAAGTGCTGCAGCTGTAATACAAGCAAAATGAGGACCTACCCGTTACTAAATAGAATAATAAAGCACTTTTTCTGAAAAGAATGCAGTGTCCAAATACTTTTGTCCATATAGTGTATATATATATATATATATATATATGAGAACAAACCGGAGTAAATATTGATACAATGATTCAAAATCCCTTGTGAAGAATCGTGGGACGAAGGTTAAACATTGTGCATATGCAAAACAGTTCAGTCGACATTGACATGTGCAAAGTACTCGCGCAAGTCAGAACGAGTATAAAATGGCCTCGAGCGGCATGGCCAGTTTAGACAGAAATTTCGCAATTGCTGTGGCACGGAGCGTTGTTAACAATCCACAAGGGCGAAAGATGTCACAAAGATGCCAATTGGGCATGTTCATGAAGGGACGAATTATTGGAATGCTGGAATCAGATCGATCCAAACCGAAGCGTCTCGAATTCTGAATGTGCCTCAGTGTGTGAACTCCAAACTGTGGCTGAGGTTTCAAACCACTGGAGATGTTACCGGACAACCAGTACCAGATCGGCAAAGGGTAACAGCATCTCGGCAAGACCGATATTTGGTGAAAACTGCGTGACGTCAGAGGAACCGTTCTGTCAGACAACTGGGTTCATCCCTGACAGCCGCAACCCTGACATTCATAGTTTCGAGACAAACTGTTTACAGGAGACTCAGACACGTTGGGCCCTATGCTAGACGAACAGCAGTTTCCATCCCCCTGATATCTGCACAGAAACGAGCACATTTACAGTGGAGTTTGGAACATCGGCAGTGGAGTCCACAATAGTGGGTTAATGTCATGTTCAGTGACGTCCAGATTTAGTCTGCAAACTGATACTCATCGTACCACGATCTGGAGAGAACGTGGAACGCGTTTTCACCCGGGAAACATCACGGAGGCATCGTTTTCCTTCAGGGGAGTCATGGTCTGGACAGGAATCATGCTGGACAGCTGCACAGACCTCCACGTCTTTGACACGGGGTCTGTTACCGGTCAAAGATACATACGAAGTTCTTGAGCCTACCATTCGCCCGTTTCGAGGTGCTGTCGGTTCTGGTTTCATATTCATGGATGATAACGCACCTCCTCACCGTGCAGCCCTGGTCGACTCCTTCCTTCAAAGTGAAGATATCCACCGCATACAGTGGCCTGCCAACTCTCCTGATGTGAATCTTTAGAGCATGTGTGGGATATGCTCGGGAGACATATTGCAGCCCTCTGTCATCCATTAAGTACCGTTCCGGAATTGAAAACTGCTCTCCGTGAGGCTTGAAACTCTTTGATCACACAACTCATCCATACCCTCATCGAAAGTATGGGAAATCGTTGTGCAGCATGCGTGGCTACCAGAGGTTCCCACACACCATAGTAAACTTCAGCATCACATTGTTTTAATCAATCTGTTTCACTAAAGTTTACCTTTTTCTTTCAATCCTTTACTTTGGCTAATAAAAGTCCTTGATTTGCATTGTGTCCGTCTATAATCCTATAATACCCGCACACCGCGTTTCCTTCCATTCCGATGTAGATTTTCTGAAATATTCGCATAAACAGCAATTATTCTTAATTTTGGGACATGAGTGTATATAGTATATATACACACTCTATAACATAAAAATCGACGCACCAAGAAGGAGTTATCCCAATGGGACGAAATTGCGTATGCACATACCTTACGATAGAATATGCAAATGATTAACTTTTGGCGGCCAATGACTGAATAGGTGGAGCTCCAGCGCATTGCAACGGAACATCCGAATAGTGTATAAAACAGAGGACATTCCAATGTTAGGGCATAACTACCATGCGAATGTGGCTCCAATGGGATGGACAATGTGGACTGTATCAATGCCTCGCAGACGTATTCGCGAACAGTATGAGCAGATGTCGCCATTTGAGAGAGGACGTGCAATTGGACTTAAGGAAGCAGGATGGTCAAATCGCAGGATCGCTCGACATTTGGGTCAGAGCAATGCTACCATTCGACGATGTTGGCAGGAATGGGTGAACCATGGCCGTACAGAGTGTCAAGAAGGTAGCTGTCGACCAAGAGCGACGACAGAACGCGAGGACAGAGTGATCGTCCTATCAGTTATCACAGCACCTGATGCGTCCTTATCAACGATCCGACGTGTAACCGGGATACCAGTGAGTGCAATAACCATTGATAGGCGAATCAGCGAACGGGGGCTGAGGCCACAGAGGCCATTGCGCCGACTGCCCCTCACCGTTGCACACCGCCAGGCGCGTTTGCAGTGGTGCCGGGTGCATTCGACCTGGAATCTCAAGGACTGGAGCAGAATTGTTTTCAGCGATGAGTCCCGCTTCGAATTGAGCCCCGATGACCAGCGAAGACGTGTCTGGAGACGTCAGGATCGAGGTATGATACTCACCTGACTGTCGTCCGCCACACAGCCCGACAACCAGGAGTTATGGTATGGGGTGCCATTTCATTTGATAGCCGGACCCCTTTTGTTGTCACCCGTGACACCGTTACAGCACGGCAGTACGTCGACGAGATTCTACGCCCCGTTGTGTTGCCCTTCCTTTCACGGGCCCCTGGACTTACATTCCAAAAGGATAATGCCCGGCCGCACACGGCATGCCTTTCTACAGATTGTCTTCGTGCTTCTCCAACACTTCCCTGGTCGGCGCGAACGCCAGATCTTTTCCCAATAGAGCACGTTTGGGCTCTGATGAGCAGACGTTTACGACCGTCCCTGGATCGCGCCGATCTAACTCGCCAATTGGAACGTGTATGGCAAGCAATCCCGCAGGAGGACATCCGCCAACTCTACGAGTCAATGCCCTGCCGGATAACAGTTTGCATCAGGGCCAGAGGTGGGCCAACGCATTGTTGACTTTTTTGCTCTCGTAGCTGTATTTCCTGAATAAAACATTCAATTCCCATGATACTGTTATCGTTTCGTTTTCAATACATGTACATCACATCTACCGATTTTCAACCCATTCGGATAACTCCTTCATGGTGCATCGATTTTTATGTTATAGAGTGTATATATACATATATAGACTATCACCAAAAATCAAGTAAGAGAATCCAAATAAAAACAAAATGTAAGTAATAAGAACAAAAAGGTGAAGCAAAATAACAATAATATTCAGTTATATACACTCATGCCCAAATTTATCTTTACATACACCAAAATAACGATATTCCATGAAATATCCAATCGATGTAATCCATTTTTGCAGGGAATGTGTGAAAGACAAGCCTAATTAGCATTATCCAATCAAAAGTGATCAAACGGTTTCTGATATGCAAATCAAGGCATTACGTCATCCGACGGTGAATCAAGCGCTTTGCGCAAAGTGAATATCCGAGTGAATTTCAGCAATACAGCCTTTGATTTCAGTGTGTAAGGACTCAAAACGGTTTGTTATGGCTTCGAAGTATCATTTGGAAGAATCTGTGAAGTGGCGAATTATCGGCCGTTTAGAAGCAGGGCAGACAATTATGGAAGCAGCGAGATATGTGAATATTTTAAGACAGTCTCTACGCTATGGAAACAATTTCAGAACTCTGGAACTGTTGTAAGGAGGCCTGGACAAGGTCGTAAACGAATAACAACTGATTCTCAAGATCGATATTTGGCAATAACTGCCCGTCGTAACAGGAAGTCTACTGCTCGGCAGTTAATATCAGAGGTTGCAGCCGCCACTGGAACTGTTGTATCACGGCAAACTGTATACAGAAGGCTTAATGAAAAAGGCCTTTATGCCAGAAAGCCAAGGGTATGTGTTTCACTGTCTTCATAGCTTTAATTGGTGCAAAGAACATCAGAACTGGAGTGAACACCAATGGACCCATGTCCTGTTTACTGATGAGTCGAGGTTTAGTTTAGCATCTGATTCTAAACGTGTTTACATCTGGAGGGAGTCAGGAATGCGAAATCTTCCTTCGAACATTATGGAACGTGACCGTTTCGGTAGTGCAGGTGTGATGGTATGGGGAGGAATAATGATCGATGGACGTACGCCCCTACACGTTTTCAGCAGCGGATCTGTGACCGGCTAGAGATATCGGGATGAAGTCTTAGAACCTTATGTAAGACTTTTCAGAGGTGCATATGGAATTGACCTTTTATTTATGGACGATAATAATCGTCCACATCGAACAAACCTCGTTGACGAATTCCTTGAAAGGGAAGCCATTGAGCGAATACCGTGGCCAGCAAAATCTCCTGATCTGAACCCGATAGAGAACTTATGGGACTACCTTGGAAAAGCAGTTGCACGGAGACATCCTCCTCCTAGATATAAATGCCCTGAAGACCCCATTGCTGGAGGAGTGGAACTTGATTCCCCAAATTGTGGTTGCAACATTATTGCCAGCATTAAAACACGTTGTGGTACACGTTAGGGGAGATCATATTCCATATTAAATTCACAAGCCTTAATTTTTTCTCAGTTATTCTTTTTTTCTGAACTCTCCTTGTCACATATTATTGTCATTTTTATTGTTTCATGCTACAGTTTTATATCATATGCAATGCTCTTAAATTTTTTTCCTTTGTATTGATGTGTTATGGTGTTATGTATCATTTCACACAAATTCATAAAATTATAGTTCGCAGTTTCCGAGAAATCCATGATTTTATGCATGTAAAGATAATTTTGGACATGAGTGTATATAATAATTAATATATATAATAATTAATGTATAATATATATTCAGTTCGATTTCACTAACACCAGCTTAAATCCCAATATGCCGTTTAACTATTAAAAAATTCAAAACATGTGAACGGGAGCGGTTGGTAAACGACAGATTACTTGGTTTTTTGCTAGTCAGTCTATTGACTAAGGAAATCCCTCTCTTGTTGCTGACGTCATCACTGTACTGTCCATTACTGCAAATTACACTGTCGACCTCGTCCCAGTTTGCACTTTAAAACGAAACGGTGTGCCCTCACAGTGCATGAGCACTCGTAGAAATATTTCTTTTTCTGTAACATATGTTCCATATATTTACGTTAACGTTTATTAAAAAAGTGAGCAATTCAATTACGTTGTAAGTAAAAGCATTACACGTTCATTCTGATTGTTTTCTCGAGCCGTCGAATTCACACCAATTAACAAATGTATTTATTTTATGGTTATATGAGAATACAAACAATAGAAGACTAGTGTAGCAGTGAAGTAATCAAAATATGTGTACGTTTATTGTCTCTTATTAGGAAATCCTGTCATTGGTGAACTCGGTGAACTTGTGATCGCGAAGCCAGTACCGTCATTGCCTTTAGGTTTGTGGGGAGACGAAGATGGTTCCATCTACAAGCAAACATACTTCTCTAAGTTTCCAGGTAATGCGCGTGTTAGTTGATTGAAGAAGCATATTTGACTCCAAAAATAGTCTAAGGAAACCTAAACATACACTGGACATGCAAAACTTAAGGAACACTATTATTTTTAAAGTTTACAACCTTAGTAGTATGCAGTGGTGTATATGCGGCGGAAGTGACGTCACACCACGTGACCGGAAGTGGGCGTGTCTGAATGACGTGACGTATTGTTTGTTTACATTTTGGACTTGGATTTTTTTCGTCATCGACTTCGTGCAGGTGAAACAACTCAACGCCTGCACGAAGTCGATGACAAAAAAAATCCAAGTCCAAAATGTAAACAAACAATACGTCACGTCCTCACGTCATTCAGACACGCCCACTTCCGGTCACGTGGTGTGACGTCACTTCCGCCGCATATACACCACTGCATACTACTAACCTTGAAATTAATTCTCTCGGTGGCTGTTTCGACGAAGTACCTCGTCATTAGCAAAACTGACCAGATTTTGATGGACGAGATATCTCGTCCATCACGATCTTGTCATCGCTCGTCATTAGAAGAAAACTGACCAGATCGCGATTTTATCATTAATAAAAAATCGCCAATATGGTTCGGTAACTCTCGACGCACCTTTTGTATCATTTTCGCATGGGGCCGCGGTGGCCCGGTTGGAAGAGTAACGGACTAGCAACCGAAGGGTTGCGAGTTCGAATCCAGCCAAACACCGTCGTGTACAAAGGGGGCTGGTGCACGTTAAATCTGTCGTGGCCTCAAATGTCCTCACGTTGGCGTGGTGTGGAAGTTTGGAGAGTGGGGTGCCAGCTCAGGTGTTGCCTCGTCATCTGACCGTGGTTCAAAATTACGTGGTGTTGTCCTCGGATCTTTCCCTTTGGGATTGATCCCGGACCGTCACCAATAGCCCGTTGTGTTGCTCCAGTGTGACGTTAATTGAAATACCCCCCCCACCCACCCATTTTCGCACATTCAGGTCACTTCAGTGCAAAGCAGCATCTGCAAACCGTACTGCTCCTTAAGTTTTTCACATGTGTACAAAGAACTTCATTTTAACAGTTTCTAAATCAATGATCTTTTACAACAAATAGAGAGAGAAATGAGATTCTGAAAATATCCAATAATAAAGCGTTTTTTTACTTTAGTTACATGTTTTGCATGTTTAACAGAGGAAATACATTTTAATGTTGCCAATTGAAAATGCAATGAAAAACAAAAAGCCACGTTTAGGATAAGATTTGAATTCGGATTTAATGGTGAAGATCCAAAAACGGACAATCTACACTAAAGACAAGAAATCCACGTTTACGTTGTATATTTGTACTCAATATACTAGAAAGGATAGAAAAAGATGGTATACAACATTGTTAAGTTTAGATAAGAAAATAATAGCGACAATTATATCATTGATATAAAAATAAGAAACGCCGTAGCACCATTAGAGACTAAATTTCTCTAAATCATTTTGTCTTGTTTGAAAAATTTACTATTTTGAAAAAAATTTATAAAGCAAAATACCTTGAAAATGTAAGTCATAAAGTTAATTTTAGCCCTATTTATTAGAGATGAAAATATATGCAGTGAATCAAATATGCTGTAATACAGTGCAACTTGGATAAAACGAACGTCTCTAATTCGAAATCGTCGTTGATTCGAACATTTCTCTTAGTCCCTTGAACTTCTCATTAAACCAATGTTAAAAAATCGTGGATAATTCGAAGTTCAACTTCCTTAATTCGAAGTTTAAGTACAGTGCATGTAAAGTTAAGTAAGCTACAGTACATGTAATATGTACTGTGAGGAATTAATCCAAACTTTTTTTGGGACATTGAAAAAAATAACATTTATTTTTACAGACAAAACATGGGTTTATAATGGACGCGCGAAACAAAATGCTTAATTTCATATTAAATTTTATCCGAATTGCTACGAAGACGTCTCAACTAGACGGAGTCCGTGAGCTGTTTTTTATCCTCTTCACATGCGCAAGCGCAGTAGTGAAGAACTCTTAACAGGAAACTTCCGGTCTGCAGCCCGCTATCCTAGACTCTTGGGCGCTAAGATGTCACAGTACTGTATTGTAAATCTTATTTTGTTTACATACATATAATGTTTAAGTCTTTCATACCATGATCTTTCTGAATAAATATTTACTTATTGACAGAATAATCTTTTCAAGCATTCAGTGGACCTGAAATTAAAGTTAAAAAATGTAACTTTTTTAATTCGAAGTTTTGGATAATTCGAATTTTTTTAGTGGTCCCTTCAGCTTCGAATTATCCAAGTTGCACTGTGCTAATATTATTTTACCATTAATTTTTTATTTGTTGACAGTTGTTTGAAAATAGAACCAAATGCATTTTATAATTTTTCATCCTAGGCAAATTTGCGGTTAGTGATTTAGTAGTTATCAATCCGATTACCAAGGGATACATTATATCTGGCAGAAGGTAAATATAAAGCTTGCAGTGTTTATGTATGTAGTCGTATCATCACAGTAGAGTATGAAGTTACAAATAAATATAGAAATAATTCAGTTTTAAAATTCATTCCATTATAGTTAAAAATATAAAACTCCTTAAGCTATTAAAATTATTTGAGAAATATCTATATGCTTATAAAGAAGATTGGGATTGATCCCGGACCGTCCCCAATAGCCCGTTGTGTTGCTCCAGTGTGACGTTAATTAAAATACCTACCTATAAAGATTTGATTTTCTTTTCTTTTCCAGTGATGAAACTATAAAACAGGGAGAAGTTAGATTCGGAAGCTCAGAAATATATAATGTTGGTGAGTAAAATTAAATATTGGAACTAATAATTAACCCTCCTGGTGGTTGTCTCGAAGAGATATCTCATCATTATCAAAATTAGTCAGATATTGATGGACGAGATATTTCGTCATTAGCATTGTTCAGGTCTTGATGGACGAGATATGTCGTCGAAACCACTTGGAGGGTTAATAGAAGGGATGAAAACCTGTATACTTAATGCAGGTTTTCTTTTTATAGAGAGTTCTGACGGTGCCTATTTATAGGACTTGTGTAGAACAGATACTAGTGGTGACATGTACTTAAAAATAAAAAAACGTTACATAAATAATATAGATTCTCTGTTTTAAAGGTTTCTTTTATTAAAAGGGTGACGTCCAGGTTGTCTAGTACTATTTTGAACTGTGAACACATGGTTCGTTGATCTTATGTTTGTTAGGAGTCAATTTGAACTATGAGCAGATGATACCGGTTTATATTTGTAGAATCCCATCACAATAAAGTTTTTACCGAGGAATTTCATCTATATCATGTAAAGCCGTCAGAATGGCTGTGCATGTGAAAATGTGTTCCGGGGTGAGTAGTTTAAGGCAAATTCTGCAGTTTTGAAAAGACCTTGGTCCATTCCTATCTGCATTCCTCTAAGATAGCAAATTTTCAATCTTTTTTATGATCCAGACTTCCCATCTCACCAACAAGTGTTAAGGCCGAACAAGGAGTGGCCGATAGGAGACTCATGATTCCAAAAGAGCCAGCACTAATATCTAGGTAGCATTTACGTACATTCATTCAAAGACTAGCTGTATGCCCCGCGTTGCGGAGGACAACGTGTTAGTAAATACCTCCGTCTTGGATTTTTTACTCTTTTTTGCATGCCTTCTTATAGATTAACTGTTATATAATTCTATAAATTTATCATTATTATTATTCAGATTCAAAAGTTTTATGGTTTAATGTGTCACGGGATAATTGATTGTTAGTAAACGACATATTAGATTTTTCGCCGTCTCATTGCAAGTCTTCTTCATGTAAATTTCCCAATTTCACCATGACGTTTAGCTTCGACCAGTCTTCTATGGGTAGCTTGTTCCTTAGATTAATTGTGACGTCTCTCACGTAGTTTATATTTAGCTGAATTGCTTGTTATGGAACGTTTTCTTTTTGGCATTGTCATTAAAAAGAGTAATTACAACGCAAAAAACAATCGCTATAAAAAAGGTAGCTGTAAACAACTTGAAATTCCAAATTACGATGGATTTAAGAGTTGAGTTGTACAGGTTTCCTGTATTAGATGTGAAATAATTATAAAAAATAATGCTCATTTAAAGAGGTAAAATATAAGGCTCGAAAAAGTAGTGTATTAAATGTTTATTTAAAGTAGTAAAATGTAAGACACGAAAAAGTATTGTATATTGAATTTTGAACATTTTCCACGTTTTTTTTTCTCGAATTTAACACGAATATTTAAGTCAAGTCTGACAAAAAAACATAATAAAAAAGTTGGTGAAAAAACCGCTACGGAAGCGTTACGGAATCAGCCAGTGACGTCACAGCACTCTGTCCAATCAGGTAATTTTTTGAACATTTTATGTTAAAATTTAAATTTTTGAAAATTTTAAAGGGGCGGAATAACTTTCCCAGTTTATTCTACGTATATTGACACCTCTCTCAGATCTCTACGTGCTGTGGTTGAGACGAAAATAGATTTCCAACAGACAAACTATCACACATTAATAGTATAGATGTTACATACATATATTTACAATTATCCGCTGCAACCCCCCAGGTACAAGATAATAACAAATTTTAAACTTGAGAAAAATACACTGCTGGCCACCCAAATTGCAACACCAAGAAAGACAAGAGATATGACAACAAAATTTATTTTGTAGATAACATGTTGACCAAGTATCAAATGATTAAATTTATAGACTTCTGTGAAGTGTGGTTCCTGCCAAAATCAGTAGCCAGAGTAGCCGCCATTGTTGGAGATCACCGCTGCCACACGCCTCGGCATTGATTCAAAGAGACTTTGGGTGTGTTCTTGGGGTACAGCAGACCAAGCACCTTCCACACGTTGCCAAAGTTGATCTGGTGTGGCAGCTGGGGATGTATTCTGGGTCAATCGTTGAGCAACCATGGACCACATGTTTTCTATCGGCGAAAGATCCGGAGAGCGAGCTGGCCAGGGAAGCAATTCAATCTGGCGATTGACGAAGAACCCTTGGACAATGCGTGCCACGTGTGGTCGCGCATTATCCTGTTGAAATATGGCTGTGGGCAAGCCCTGAAGGTAAGGAAGGACAACTGGCTCCAACACCTCGGAGATGTAGCGCTGGCTGTTTAAAGTACCGGCAATGCGTACTAGAGGAGTGCGAGAGTGATATCCAATACCGCCCCATACCATAATACCCGGTGCAGGACCAGTGTGGCGGTGCATAACACAGCTGTTCAGCATCCTCTCTCCACGGTGTCTCCAGACTCGAATCCGACCATCGTGGTGTTGCAGACAGAAGCGTGACTCGTCAGTAAAGACAATTTCATTCCATTCTGCCGTCCACATCCTTCTTTCATCGCACCATTGGCGGCGGAAACGTCTGTGGTTCTGCGTCAAGGGTAGACGAAGCAATGGACGTCTTGCGGACAGACCACTCTGCTGTAAACGGCGTCGAATGGTACGCGCAGACACTGGATGATGCGGTACAGACTGAATGTGCTGTGCTATGGTTCGTGATGTGGCTGAGCGATCCGTCACTGCCATACGCACAATATGCCTGTCATCACGTGAAGTGGTGCACTGAGGTGGATGCGATCGAACACGTCGGTCCGTCGTACCCTCCTGCATCCAACGATCACGTATCCGCATTACAGTTGTTTGGTTTCGTCCAACACGACTACCGATTTCCCTGAAAGATAATCCACAATCTCGGTAGGCCACTATCCTTCCTCTGTCGAACTCGGATACTTGATCAAAAGATGATCGCTGTTTTCTACGAGGCATAATGGATCGTTTTTTTGAAAAAACCACAAGAAAAACACAATTGCCGTACTTGAAATCGTCGAAATCTCCAAGCCTTAAATAGCGCTTTGAAGTGGTGCCACAGGCGCGCGTGATGTGCGTCTGCGCTGAAATTCTAATCATTTGCATATCTCACCTCCGTTAATGCATGTTGTAAATTTCATATTATTTGCATGCTTCCTTCAGGGTGTTGCATTTACGGTGGCCAGCAGTGTATATCTCTCTAGAAAAACAAATTCACAAATTTTGAATAAAGACGAGGATTTATATCAAAACTTAACTAATTACTACAGTCTTAAACATGCACATAAAAATTTTGAGGAGATACGAGGACAAATGTCGAAACGTAATTACTATATATTTAAAACATACAAACAAAAATTTTGAAGACGAACACGAAATTAAAGATTTTATTATAAATAAAAGTATTCTGACAGAGTGAATATACATTTAAATAAACGACCATTATTAAGAATTCACATATTAGATATACAGAAAAGATATCCTGAGATAAATATGTACAGGTCTTACATTAGTTTGACGATTGTATGGATGATACATTCTTCAATCTGTGTTCTTGAAACAAGTTTTGGAGACCACTCTTTCTACCCTGGCGACGAAAAATAATACCACCTTGAAGGCCATATCGTCAATTACAGATTTTACAGATTTACCGATGTTTTGGAAAAGCATTAAAAATACTGGTGTCTTTTTCTTTTACAGTGAATGCAATTTATGAAGTCTGTGACAGTTTGTGTGTATCTCAATACAGTAGCAAGAGCAAAGCGAGAGCAGTACTTTTCGTGAAGATGAGAAATGGTAATAGTTTCGATGAGAATTTTCTAAGAAGACTACGCTTAACTATTGCCAAAGAGTTAACGGATACTCACGTACCTGATCTCATATTAGAAACCACAGACATACCTGTATGGATAAGTATTAATATTATATACTAGCAAAATTGCCCGATCTCACTCGGGTTGAATTGGTTAATATATATTGAAAGTGACCAGAAAATAATCACTTTCCTCTTTCGTAGAAAAATGCCAAATCATTTAAGTAAGAGTAAAATAATTTTGTAACACCTTTTAGACATTTTTATAATTTCTACAACCTACTTTGGACACAAATTCTATACATGCAAATCCATCCATGTAATACATTTCATATACAGTGGCTCCCAAAAGTGGTCGTACACTTTAAAAATTTGTAGTAAAAGCGCTGTAGCGTGGAATTGAATACGAATATGAAGTCCAATATTTTTTCATATCATCTCCATGTGATTCTGAATAAACCCTAACATTCTTTAAAAAATATTCACTCATTTTCTTTTTATAAAAATGAAAATGCAGGGAGGCAGAGAAGGAACACGTCACAAAAGTGATCGTGCACCGAAACATTTTTGGATAAATTCATAAATAAAATTATCGTCTATCGCTTTTTTTATTTTTGAATTGTGGTGACATTTAAAAATCGTTTGGCTTTAATCTTTGCTTGCTTACTTCGTAATATTCAATTTATTATTTAAAAATGGCTCGTAGTCGTAAGGAAACAACGAACAGCATTCGAAGATTGATTATTTTTCATCATAGTAGTGGTAAATCAGTTCGGAATATCGCTAAATTAGTACATTTATCCCATTCTACGGTACAGTATGTGATAAAACGCTTTAAAGAAAATCGGATCGAAAACAAGGTAACGAAAAGTCGTCCGACAGTTAACTCAACGTTAACAGAGATTTATAGTTAGAAAATTTGTGAAAAATCCACGTTTGAGTGCTGCAAAAATTTCTACAGAATTTACTGAAAAATTTACTACTTCAATTTCATCTGAAACTGTTCGATGGGTGCTCAGATCAGCCGGATTAAATGGGCGTTCTGCCCAAAGAAATTTTTTCTAAGTGCGAAAAATAGAAAACTTAGGCTTTTCTTCGCAAAATCAATGATAAATAAGGCCGAAAAGTATTGGAATCATGTATTATTTGCAGATGAATGCAAATTTAACATGTTTGGTTCCGATGGGCGTATAATTGTATGGAGAAGAAACATGAGGAACTTAATCCCACAAGAACTTAGTTGGAACAGTAAAGTATGGCGGTGGAGGTGTCCTTGTGTGGGAGTGCATGTCAGCATCAGCACTAGGTAATTTGGTATTTATTGATGGCATAATGAATCATGCTCTTTATTTAAATATTTTAAAGGACAATTTAAATTATCAGTCCAAAATTTGGGTATTCGAAACGACTTTGTTTTTTTATCAAGATAACGATCCTAAGCACACGGCTCTCTCTACGTTCGCCTATAATTGTCCACAAGTTCTGAAAACACCACCTCAGTCGCCGGATTTAAACCCAATTGATCACATTTGGAGAGAACTGGAGGTTGGTGTACGAAGATACGACATTAAAACAAAAAGCGAACTAAAAACAGTAATGATTGAAGATGGAGGAACACTGATGCAAAAATTACAAAAAAATTAGTGAACTCTATTCCCAGACGTTTAAAAGCTGTTGTGGATGCTATAGGATATCCTACTAAGTACTAATTTACCGAAATATTACAATATTTACTAATATGTAGAGATTTTTTTAAAGTGTTCGAAGACTTTTGTGAGGTAACATTTTGATTATTGATTTTCCAAAAAAAAAGTTCTACTATGTTTTGAAAATATTTTATGAAGTTTTGTTAAGAACAAGTTATAGATGTTATTAAAAAATTCCCATTCTGAAATATTATTTTTATTAATGGATAGAGCAGTATTTCATTGAAATTCGTAAGTGTACGAACATTTTTGGGAGCCACTGTATATCGCACCTCTGCTAAAGGTACAAATTGGCGAAAGGTAAGACACGAAGGTAACTGCTACAAAAGACAGTTTTGAGGGAGGATTAGGAATTCTCTTTCTTAAGTTCTATTCCTGTAAAATTGCTCAACTCAATTCGTAAAAATGACAAATCTACTGCGGATAATCCCTAGCATAATTTACCTGCCAATATTTTTTTTATTTATGGCACTCCTTTCGAATTTCGCGACCATTTAGGGAAAGATGACAAATTAATTTAGTAAGATATTTATCAATAAGTTTGTTTTAAAAGCGAATACATTTTTTCTTGAAAATTCCGATTTGTGGCACGTGCAATAATAACAGAACTTGTTTTAAAATTTAATGTCTTCAGTAGTGATAAAGCAACGGTAACCTATTACCACTTTTTTAAATGGTAAATCAATTTGACAGCGTTTCTTCTAAAGAAAGTCATTGTTTTAAATAAAATTTCCCATTATAAGTTGCTTAAATATAGCTTCAATTCGTAAAATAAGCCACCTTGGCAATCTGTCGCTTTGACAAAGAATTTGTAATATTTCAAAAGTCCTAGTTCGGATATTTTTAACATTAACGTTATTTCAATAATGGCAAAATTCCACTTAAAATTTGCTTTATTCTAACTTACATGCCACTTTAAACAAAATACTTTGCGGTGGTGTTGCGTGTGATAAAAAGGAATTACAATTTATTAAAATAATAAATATTTAAAACAGAGTATTAAAACAAAATAAAATTTTGCAGGAAAAGTTATGAATTCGTGATTCTTTTTTATCTCTTAATCTCGCGCAGTTGCCACAACTTTCAACTAAAAATTAGATAGAATTTAAAAATACAAAATTAATTCGGAACGAAACAAATATCACTGCACGTGGCAAACGAACATGAGTTTCCATTTCGTTGCAAAATATCGTGTTTCAAATGTTTGGAAATATTTTATATTTTACAAAGAAAATAAATACGGCTCAAAATACAAAAGTATTTAAATTTAAATTCTGCAAAAATAGTTTTTTTTAAAAGTAATTGATTTTTTAGCAGTACTGGTAAAACAATTTAAGTAATTGCAATGCCCAATATGCATTCCAGCTTCTCCCAAACTACCAAATTATGGTTGATTTAAGATTATTAGATTCACTCAGATGTTTTAACATGAAATTTGCTTAAATACGTAAGCAAAGGAATTTAAAATAATGATTCACTAGACTAAAATATGGTTTATCAAATGTAGAACATTACATTTATATGTTTTGTACATAAATTATATGTGGATTGGATTAGATGTTTGGGTTTTATGGCGCAAGGTCCAAAAGCGGACAAACTGCGCCAATAAATTATATGTGATACTTGTACAAACACAAAATCAACATAGAACAGGAAGACGGACAGACAGACTAACGCAACCAAGTTCAGTTACTAAATGAATGTAAGCACTCACAGCATGAAAGTTTCATGAAAATATATTCAACCGTTTGGATGTAGCATGGGCACACACAGACAGACAGATGGACAGACACCAAACGCGCAAGAGACGGATTTTGCATAAGAAGAAAATTATTCCGTTTCTACTGAAGAATTCATAAAGCAAGGATAAAGAATGGTCTATACTCGGATTGTTTGCCACAATATGTATATGTATTTATTGTGATAATTTTAACTATAAATCTGTACGTGAGTTACGTACCTTTTTAAACTCTTTTGACAATCTTTAATGATATTATTTCTTGCAACACTTTCTCGCCTTTGGATAAAGGAATCACATTAGGCTCGGATAACACAGACACTCGGTTAATCGGAGTTCGGATAATCAAGATTGTACATAAATGAAATGCCTACAGAAAAATACAAGGAATACGTCTTTCCTTTTTGATCGGTTTCGCTCAAAATTTTATACATTCAAACATCCCTTTCTAATTCAATTGTGTTTTAATTTTATAATAATGTCAACTGCAACAGATTAACATATAGTAGCTCAGTTAGTTTAGTTTGTATGATGGTGAGCCGCAGATTTAATGAAATTCAAAAAAAGTTGAAATTATATATTTAAATCTGTGTTTAAATAAATAAGAATACTTAATTTTAAGCCTCCAAGTGATTTCGACGAGATATCTCGATCATCAAGATATTGCAAATTTTTTGATGATGACGAGATAGTTTTAATTTCTTTTATGATGACGAGATCAAAGGTTAGTTTGCTTCTAATGACGAGATATCTCGTCCATAAAGATCTGATCAGTTTTGCTAATGACGAGATACCTCGTTGAGACAACCATCAGGAGGATTAATAAATTAATTCATAAATATTAAGACGGAACTCTGTCTTAACGCAGTGCATGAAAATTAGTGAACCAAAGTACGTGGTATGAAATCGATGTTATTCTGTTTATTGTCGAATGGAAACACCGTATATAAAAAATATAAAATCTTTCGTTACGGCAGATGCTTTCGCCAATTTGTGCTTGGTTTGAGCTATTCAGCTGCAGAATATTGCTAAAATTGCACCTATGAGATCGTCGCTATAATGAAACTCTTCAGCAGCCTGATTACAGATGGCTAAGCGAAATCTGGAAAATAAAAACCAGCTCAAAAAGAAAATGTAAGCAAACGCGAAAATAGGGTTGAACGTAAAAATACCGAATCGTCTTTCAAGTAAATGGGATTAAAGCGAACGTTCAGAAGCTAATTGTAGTAACATGATTAATGTTTGAATTTTTTGCATGCATAGCATTGGATAGGTATGTAGATAGTTTAATTAACGTCGCACTGATGTAATACGAAGGTCTATTGGCGACGGTCCGGGATCAATCCCGAGGGGAAATGTCCAACGACAACAACTCGTAATTTAGAACCACGGTCAAATGGCGAGGTCAACACCTGAGCTGGCACCCACTCTTCAAACTTACACACCATACCAGCGTAAGGACATCTGAGGCCCCAAAAGATTTAAATTGCTCCAGCCCACTGGTTGGATCGAGTTTCAATCCTCAGGTTGCTAATCCGCAACTCTTCCTACCGGGGCCCTGCACAGTATTGGGAATAAGAATCAACATCAGTAACAAGTAGACGAAATGTTTCACATATTTTACTTTTATTTCGGTTGTAGGTATGAAATGGGATTATCATAGCTTATATTCATTATAATTGAATGTAAACAAGGTATGACTAACAACACTGTCATCAATAGATATAATCAATTAAATAGCTAGCCCAGATGGATATACGTAGAGTCTGCTAGTTTGACTAAATAGATGTTAGAACCATTTTGTGTAAATTATGATTATTTTTAATGTTCTTCAGTGGTAATTATAATTGAATGTAAACAAGGTATGACTAACAACACTGTCATCAATAGATATAATAAATTAAATAGCTAGCCCAGATACATAGAGTCTGCTAGTTTGACTAAATAGATTTAGAACCATTTTGTGTAAATTATGATTATTTTTAATGTTCTTCAGTGGTTTATAGATCATTATTATATTTGAAGCTGCGTGTTTATCTCTTATTCTACAAAGCTTTTTCGTAATAAAACATAAAACTCAAACAGTTTCTTTTTTTGGCGTAAACACGTTTCTGAGTGATTTAATAAATATAAAATGATGGTCGGTATTATCATCAGTGTAAAAAGTATACACAATGAATTATATGTATTTTTTGGAAATATTTAAATATAACGAAGTAGTAGAAAAATAGTATTTGTCCCTTTTATAATTTTACGTTCTCATTTTGATGAAGTGAATGCTCTAAGAAACTCCCGTAAATTTTTGTGATTTAAATGAATTCTTCATGTTTCAGTACAACATGAACGGAAAGAAAATGGAGATTACCGTGAAGAAAATTATCAATAATCTCCCATATAATGATGATACTGTAACGAATAAGGAGTGCCTAGACTATTTTCGACATATACCACCCTATGAAGACTGAACTTGTGTTTTTCAAATATTTGTATCCAATTGATGAAAATAAAATGTACTTTTTGACACAGCATATCTAGAAACTATATCTATTACTTGAATTCTTTCCGGATAAAAATGTTCTAATAAATAGGACTAGGTAGGTAGTTGAATTAACATCACACTGGAGCAACACAACGGGCTAACGGCGACTGTCCGGGATAAATCACGAAGGGAACGATACGAAGACAACTAACTCCGTAATTCAGAACCACGGTAAGATGACGAAGCCAACATCTGATCTGGTTCTACACTCTCCAAATTTCCACACCTCGTCAACATAAGGACATTTGAGGCCACGGCAGATTTAACGTGCACCAACCCCCTGATACACGACGATCTTACGTTGAATTGAGTTGTCGAACTCGCAACCCCTTAAGTCTCTAATAAGCTATTCTTCCAACCGGGCTATCGCGGTCAAGTTGGATTTAAATTACCTAAGAGTTGCATTGCATATTAAGAACCGAGTTATTCTCAGAGACTGGGCAAGGGTATTGCATTGGTGGGAGTACCTGTGCATAAGCTCTCTATCACCGGTTGAAGAACGTTGCTGAACTGAAAAAACTTGGGTTGCTGAAGGTACTTATAGGGTGGAGCAGGCTTGACGTTTCGTCCAATCAGAAGTGAGGGTGAGGTCACATGACGAACAACTTAACTATTGTGCCAGGGATGAACAGATGAGGGCGTGATAGAAAAAGAAAGCTAAACAGATGACGAAAACGAATTGGGCGGAGTTATGCAGTGAAAAAAGCTTGTAGGGTGCTAACCGAAAGCTTGATTTAACGGTTAAGGATGGCTCTTGGCAGCTTACTATTAATTCGTTGAAGAAAGTCATATCTGGGGATTTGCTGTATCGCGGTATTGTCAATTCAAAGAGACTGAAAGTAAGGTTCTCCTCAAACATACATAACATTCTTATATGTGCCAGAAATTAAATTAGCCGCAGAGAACCATGTTGAAAATAAGACTTATTAACAGATATCACTTTATACACTATTTACAAAAGTCATCCTTTCTCTAACGACCTATCTTTTTTTTTGAACACACCATCTGACTCTTTTCGACCAATAAAATTTAAGAAATAAAATCAGGTGAAGTATGATTCATCCCATCGGATATAATAAACAACCTTTCAAAACGGTAGTAAAGGAGCCAATACGTCTGGTAAAGCAATAAATATCCAAGACGGAAGGTGCCTAATCGTCTGAGAGCCTTAGACTGAGCTCCTTCAAACAAAAATCGAATACATAAATACTTTTTAAAATTGGTTACCAACCACAAAAAACGAATGCAATAAAAATAAAACCACTCCTTAAAGGAAATTAAATACTCAGATGAAAATAAAATATACAGCAACTTAAATGATGTTTCAAGTTATTAAATCGGCTGAAAGCGAATTAATGAGACGAGTAACGGAAGCGTAAAAGTTTAATTTCTCAAATGGATTGGAACTGCATTTTTTAAAATTAGTGATGTATCTTTATTTTAGATTTTCTGAATAGTTTAGTGTAGCTAAAAATTTATTTTATCAAGTGCAAATCAAAATTCTTTTGATGCAGTGTTTATTACAGTGCGCGGAAAGATTATCACCGAACCCCGAAACTGAACATTTAAAATAGAAAAAATTTCCGTTTCCTATTCTATAACTAAGTACACGGCACGCGTGTTGGTATTTTACATATTAAATAAATTGACATTTCGATAGATCCTAATAGATCACCGTGGCTCAACCTGTTCGTCCACTGAGCAAGCAACGTGCGAGTTGGCGGTCCATGTTCGATTCCATCCTGAGCGGAATCGTCCCCAAGTCACTGCGGTATATATGGCAATGAACAGGTAGACTAATTGGCTATGGCTGGAGCACTGTTGCCTGAACCTAAATCCCCTTTACTTCTACGTTACCTCGAGAGGCTTATATGCTCATCTTTAAAGACAAATGGACTTTCAACCTACAAAAAAATGACTACAGGAAAGAACTGGAATTTTTGTTTTATTGAGGAATAAAGCTCGTATTCCAGGTTCCTCGCCCAGAACTGTAAGAATCGCTTGCTTTCGACTTCTCATAGGATATGACTATCTAAAAGACACTCACATACCGTATCGGAGTAGCTAGATCAGCTGTCTGTCCCCTTTGCGAACTGGACGAAATGACTGGAGACCACCTCTAGGACTGCCTTAGAATTCCTGACGATAGAATTGCAAATACAGTCGATAGTTTAAATTTTATTTTCCTTATAATTTATCTCAGCACCGAAAACTGCCCTGAGTTACCAGACTCGGATGCCTGTTCCAAATCGTCACCATGACTGGGCAAGAGACAGTTTGTTTTTGCTACTTGGATCTCGATTCCCTTGGAATAATAGGACAGTTTTATCTCGACGAGATGCTTCCTTCATTAATATAAAGTCAGATCATCGGGATCAAACCCGAAGAAAAAGATCCGAGGATAGCACCATATAATTTTGAACGCCGATAGGCCAGAGGATACAAAAAAACGGAGTGTAGTTCTTTCTTATGAGTCAGTAAAGTTTAATTGGGAGTGCTTGTGTGCCCATTTGCTTTACATTATTTGGCTCAGCTTGTCCAAATGTGGCCCTTGTGCCATGAAACAATTCAACTATCTATAGATGTTGTAATTCTTTATAATTTATCTTAGCACCGAAAATTGCCCTGAGTGACCAGACTCGGATGCCTGTTCCAAATCGTCACCATGACTGGGCAAGAGACAGTTTGTTTGTGCTACTTGGATCTCGATTCCCTTGGAATAATAGGACAGTTTTATCTCGACGAGATGCTTTCTTCATTAATATAAAGTCAGATCATCGGGATCAAACCCGAAGAAAAAGATCACCATATAATTTTGAACGCCGATAGGCCAGAGGATAAAAAAAAACGGAGTGTAGTTCTTTCTTATGAGTCAGTAAAGTTTAATTGGGAGTGCTTGTGTGCCCATTTGCTTTACATTATTTGGCTCAGCTTGTCCAAATGTGGCCCTTGTGCCATGAAACAATTCAACTATCTATAGATGTTGTAATTCTTTATAATTTATCTTAGCACCGAAAATTGCCCTGAGTGACCAGACTCGGATGCCTGTTCCAAATCGTCACCATGACTGGGCAAGAGACAGTTTGTTTGTGCTACTTGGATCTCGATTCCCTTGGAATAATAGGACAGTTTTATCTCGACGAGATGCTTTCTTCATTAATATAAAGTCAGATCATCGGGATCAAACCCGAAGAAAAAGATCACCATATAATTTTGAACGCCGATAGGCCAGAGGATAAAAAAAAACGGAGTGTAGTTCTTTCTTATGAGTCAGTAAAGTTTAATTGGGAGTGCTTGTGTGCCCATTTGCTTTACATTATTTGGCTCAGCTTGTCCAAATGTGGCCCTTGTGCCATGAAACAATTCAACTATCTATAGATGTTGTAATTCTTTATAATTTATCTTAGCACCGAAAATTGCCCTGAGTGACAGACTCGGATGCCTGTTCCAAATCGTCACCATGACTGGGCAAGAGACAGTTTGTTTGTGCTACTTGGATCTCGATTCCCTTGGAATAATAGGACAGTTTTATCTCGACGAGATGCTTTCTTCATTAATATAAAGTCAGATCATCGGGATCAAACCCGAAGAAAAAGATCACCATATAATTTTGAACGCCGATAGGCCAGAGGATAAAAAAAAACGGAGTGTAGTTCTTTCTTATGAGTCAGTAAAGTTTAATTGGGAGTGCTTGTGTGCCCATTTGCTTTACATTATTTGGCTCAGCTTGTCCAAATGTGGCCCTTGTGCCATGAAACAATTCAACTATCTATAGATGTTGTAATTCTTTATAATTTATCTTAGCACCGAAAATTGCCCTGAGTGACCAGACTCGGATGCCTGTTCCAAATCGTCACCATGACTGGGCAAGAGACAGTTTGTTTGTGCTACTTGGATCTCGATTCCCTTGGAATAATAGGACAGTTTTATCTCGACGAGATGCTTTCTTCATTAATATAAAGTCAGATCATCGGGATCAAACCCGAAGAAAAAGATCACCATATAATTTTGAACGCCGATAGGCCAGAGGATAAAAAAAAACGGAGTGTAGTTCTTTCTTATGAGTCAGTAAAGTTTAATTGGGAGTGCTTGTGTGCCCATTTGCTTTACATTATTTGGCTCAGCTTGTCCAAATGTGGCCCTTGTGCCATGAAACAATTCAACTATCTATAGATGTTGTAATTCTTTATAATTTATCTTAGCACCGAAAATTGCCCTGAGTGACCAGACTCGGATGCCTGTTCCAAATCGTCACCATGACTGGGCAAGAGACAGTTTGTTTGTGCTACTTGGATCTCGATTCCCTTGGAATAATAGGACAGTTTTATCTCGACGAGATGCTTTCTTCATTAATATAAAGTCAGATCATCGGGATCAAACCCGAAGAAAAAGATCACCATATAATTTTGAACGCCGATAGGCCAGAGGATAAAAAAAAACGGAGTGTAGTTCTTTCTTATGAGTCAGTAAAGTTTAATTGGGAGTGCTTGTGTGCCCATTTGCTTTACATTATTTGGCTCAGCTTGTCCAAATGTGGCCCTTGTGCCATGAAACAATTCAACTATCTATAGATGTTGTAATTCTTTATAATTTATCTTAGCACCGAAAATTGCCCTGAGTGACCAGACTCGGATGCCTGTTCCAAATCGTCACCATGACTGGGCAAGAGACAGTTTGTTTGTGCTACTTGGATCTCGATTCCCTTGGAATAATAGGACAGTTTTATCTCGACGAGATGCTTTCTTCATTAATATAAAGTCAGATCATCGGGATCAAACCCGAAGAAAAAGATCACCATATAATTTTGAACGCCGATAGGCCAGAGGATAAAAAAAAACGGAGTGTAGTTCTTTCTTATGAGTCAGTAAAGTTTAATTGGGAGTGCTTGTGTGCCCATTTGCTTTACATTATTTGGCTCAGCTTGTCCAAATGTGGCCCTTGTGCCATGAAACAATTCAACTATCTATAGATGTTGTAATTCTTTATAATTTATCTTAGCACCGAAAATTGCCCTGAGTGACCAGACTCGGATGCCTGTTCCAAATCGTCACCATGACTGGGCAAGAGACAGTTTGTTTGTGCTACTTGGATCTCGATTCCCTTGGAATAATAGGACAGTTTTATCTCGACGAGATGCTTTCTTCATTAATATAAAGTCAGATCATCGGGATCAAACCCGAAGAAAAAGATCACCATATAATTTTGAACGCCGATAGGCCAGAGGATAAAAAAAAACGGAGTGTAGTTCTTTCTTATGAGTCAGTAAAGTTTAATTGGGAGTGCTTGTGTGCCCATTTGCTTTACATTATTTGGCTCAGCTTGTCCAAATGTGGCCCTTGTGCCATGAAACAATTCAACTATCTATAGATGTTGTAATTCTTTATAATTTATCTTAGCACCGAAAATTGCCCTGAGTGACCAGACTCGGATGCCTGTTCCAAATCGTCACCATGACTGGGCAAGAGACAGTTTGTTTGTGCTACTTGGATCTCGATTCCCTTGGAATAATAGGACAGTTTTATCTCGACGAGATGCTTTCTTCATTAATATAAAGTCAGATCATCGGGATCAAACCCGAAGAAAAAGATCACCATATAATTTTGAACGCCGATAGGCCAGAGGATAAAAAAAACGGAGTGTAGTTCTTTCTTATGAGTCAGTAAAGTTTAATTGGGAGTGCTTGTGTGCCCATTTGCTTTACATTATTTGGCTCAGCTTGTCCAAATGTGGCCCTTGTGCCATGAAACACAATTCAACTATCTATAGATGTTGTAGAAACAATATCTTTCGAATTACTAAAGGCTAATGAGAATTGTTCAACCTCATTTGTGTTCCGGGTGAGAAGCAGTCATCTTGAACATCGAAACTATCTGAAACTTGATAATCCTTCAAAACAGTAACAAAAAGAACAGAACACATAATTACACAGACGCAAACAAAAAAATTCACCATGAAAGCAAATTTTACATAGAAGTCCTTTTTCTCTTTTTCCTCCTGCGTGCGCATGCGCGGCAGTCCCGCATAACCAATATCAGGCTCGTATTCGAGACACATGGTGAGGTCCTAGTCCTAGTAACTGGAGGCAGTAAATATTTCCTAAGTATCCAAAAAATATGATGAAGACCCATGGAGAGCTCTTCAGTGAAGAACATGGTATCCGTCCATAGTGGAATCGCTTCCGTATGCGAATGTTTTTACTATTGCAATAATGAGATAAAGATAATAACCCTTTCGAAAAATTTCAATAGAATTCTATGTCAATTTCTATAGAATGTGGTCTATTATAATCCTATAGATTTATGTCTCGTTTTTCTGTAAGCTCTATAAAGTAACCTCTATGAAACTCTAGAAATCTCTGTAGAAACCTCTATAGGAGCTCATTTCTTCTGTTTCACAACTTTACACTTTTCTATAAAACCTCTCTTTAGAATTCTATAAAAATATGTATATATAGAATCTGAGATCTTTTCTCTAGGAAATCTCTATAGAATTCTTTTCTATAGAATTCTATGGAAATACATTTCTATAGAATCAGAGCTCGTTTACTTTATAGAAGTCTCTATATAATTGATTTCTATAGAAACGAAATTTATTTTCGTCATATAAATTTCTATTGAATTTATTTCTATAGGAAAGAAATTTATTTTCTCTATGGAACTCTAAAAAAATGATTTCGTAAGGGAATTAATCCATATGATCGAACAGTGAATTTACTGAAAACAGCCAACAAACATACATTGCAGTACCAAATATAAAAACGAAGTAGATTCATAAAAATATATTAAGGTATCGAAACTTGTTTCGCAAGTTCCCTAATTTGCTTATTTTTCGAATACAGTGAAACCAGTAATGGTAACAACCAAAAAAATAAGAGCCTCTACTTACAATAATAAAATACATGCTTCTAATAAATCGTTCTAACTTCAGAAAAGAGTTTTCAGCATTTAATTTGCTAAATATGCATTTTTATTCTACTTTTTTTCTGAAACAATCTCTCTCGGTAGAAACAAAATCCTCTTGGAAACAACTTCTTGCTTATCATTGATAACGCAAACTAGACAGTAAATCAGGGCCATTTCGGCCCCATCTCCAAATGTGCGAGGATGAATTTTAAAGTTTAGATTTTATCACCATCTATTGCATGTAGACGGTACAGCAGCAGCATAATGCCTAATATTAACATAAGATAACATCATATACAAAATGCTTTTACAATCAGTAAATACAATTTTCATTGCTAATCAGATTGTTTACAATGAAGTACTAACTGAAATTGTCATCAATGGAGCAAGTATAATTACTAGAAAGAATTGAATGGAATGGTTTATCTTAAATAATTTAGCCCATTTGGAAGAGTATCGGATTGGCAACCAGAGGGTTGTGAGTTCGAAACTAGGTCCAACCAAAGACCGTCGTTTACACAGTGTCTGGTGCACGTTAAATCTGTCGTAGCCTCAAATGCCCTCATGTTAGCTTGATTTGGATGTTTGGAGAATGGGGTGCCAGTTCAGGTGTTGACCTCGGCATCTGACAGTGGTTCAAATGTCTTTCTCTTCCGTGTTCCTTGATCTTTCCCTTGGGGATTGATCCCAGACTGTCGCCAATAGTCCTTTATGTTGCTCCAGTGCGATATTAATTAACTACCTACCTACCTTAAATAATCTTCATGGTTATTTATTTTTTCAAATTCCCGGCCAATTTTGAACGTTTCCATCATAATACTGAGGCTGATTTGTGAAACACTTTTCTTTATCTTGTTACACCAGAGGGGAGGGATTCACGTTACACCTCACATTCTTACCCTGCATACTAAGCACAGCCCGTTCATAGAGAGATTAGCACAAATTCGTCCAGAAAACATCCATGTCTTATCCCGATTCGAACCAAGAACATTTCGATTCAGAAGACAGCACCCTGACCTCCAGAACGATTGGAAAGGATTTTAACACAGGTATCTCATACTAGTAAAGAATTCAGCGATCTGCAATTAAATGTTTCCGGGCTCCTCTAATCATGGAAAAAAATCGAAAATAACAGAAAATTGAATATATTTCAATTACAAAATCTGCAATGTGTTAAGTATAATTTTAATACACCATTACAAAATATTACATAATTTGAATGAATTAGTAAGTGTACAGAGTACACTGTTGATGTAGCACAGCGTATGAATGATTTATAATAGTTTATATACATTTAGAAATATATCAACTTACTCAAAAAATTTGAAAATATTTTGAGCATATTTCAATTACGGTATGAATACAGATACCGTAATTGAATTATCTGTATTGTGATAAACTCCGAAGTGGAAGAAAAAATGGAACTGTGGTACAGACTAGCAAAATACATAGCAACATCACCTCTGCATGCCATTGTTTGAGTCTACCAGTGCATATATAAAGCGATAGACATCTGTAGAAGCATTTATAGATATTTCAGCCTTGAGAATGGAAATTTCCATGATTTAAGCGACTTTCAACACGGTTTAATCTCTAAAGCTCTTGAGATGGGCTGTAGCATTTCGGAGAAGTCTTGATTTTCACATACTGTGATTTCAAGGGTGTACCGTGACATAAGAATTCTGGAAAAACTTGTAACCTACAACTACAGCGGTATGGCCGTATAAATACTGGGTGAACGTGACCAGTTTCATCTGGCAAGAATCGTTCAAGAAGAATCGACCGAGATCAGTCATGGATCCTACAGGCTGGTGGTAGCTCAGTAATTGTAAGGTGTTGTTTATCTGGTATCTAATTAAACCCCTAGTACGTCTACAAACGTCTCTGACAGGTGAATGCTATATGTGCATCCTTTCTGATGTGTCACGGCCATTCATGTCCTGCATTTATTTACTCGCATATCTTTGACCTCTTCCAACAGGATAATATGCCACTACACAAGTCTAGATACGCCAAATTATGGTTAGAAGAACACTCGTCTCAGTCTGCCATTCACAACTATGCCACTATATCTCAAAGTTATCAAACACATCTGGGATGCCATTCAACGTATTGTGGAATACAGAAATCCTACATCTTGGAATACAACATAATTTTGCAGGAAGTATGGTGTTCAATGTCTACAGAATACTCCCGCAAGGTAAAGGAGTCCCTTCCCCGTTGAATGTTTGCAGTTGTTCGCTCCTTTGGGAGGATTACTAAGTATTAGACTGATGTACCTGTTTTGGGCACTTCAGTGTACATAATTTAAATTCAAAAATTACACTACAAAACAAAATTACACATTACAAAATATTACGTAATTCGAATGACATGACACAAGGACAAACGCCGTTGATATAACTACAATACATTATAAAGTAGTTTATAGAACAAATTATTTGGTTATTCGATAGTATGGACCCTTACCGTAAAAAGATGACGATTCTTTCCTTCCTTCTGCCTTGAATATAGCCATCTCTTACCATCTTTTCACAAGTTGCTTCTGACCAATACACTTTTCAACATCTTGAATATGACAGAGAAATTTTCAAAATTTAACCTAGGCACTTTTGCTTTAGCATTCGACATAGCTTTTCAGTTGATCAAATAATTATGAGAGGTGGTTCGGAGACAGATAATGTTTTTCAATTGATAAGGTCAATGTAGTGAAATGCATGAAACATTAAGGTAGGCAATTTGAATTCAATTTTTCTTCTCTTTTCTTGCATCAATGATTCCCTGAAATTCTGTCGAAGATCAGTAACCATTGCTAGTAGGTTTTCTGGATGAGTGAAAAAAACATTCCCGGCTTCGTAAATTACATCTTTAATCTGGATAGGTAAGTAGTTAATTCGTAATACAACGGGCTCTTTCTTTAATCTAGGAATTGCCTAAAAGTGTTATCACTTTCCACTGACGTAAATTACTAAGTATTTTGAATTTGAATTACTAAGTATTTGCATTGAATTATGCTTCTAAAAACAGATGGATGTACTACGCATCTTTTCCAGTTATGTTAAAGAGTGCAGCAGCAGAGTAAAAGCAGATGGATGCATTACGCATCTTTTACAGTTATGTTAAAGAGTGCATATCAAAATCTTTTTTGGTCATCTGTGATTTGTTTCTAGGCCAGAGGGCTCGGCTGGATATTTATATGTCGCTGAAATTTTTTGTACAGTATAAGGGTATCATTCATCAACTGTTTCGCACTATTACCATTATCAGAAATTTTCGTTTTTTCAAAGCCAGAGGGCCTGGCTAGGTGTTTTTTATACCACTGAAATTTTTTGTCAGATCGTTTTTACACATTAGCCAAGTAATAGTGCTTAGTAACATTATATGGACTCAAAGTTTTTCAAATGCACCATCCTACTTTAAATGAAAAAGCTTGTTTACCCTTCAAATGGTTCCAACGAGATATCTCGTCCATTACGATCTGACCAACTGTGCTAATGACGAGATATCACGTATTCGAAATTGCCGTTTTTTTAAGATGATGAGATCAAAACCTGGTCAGTTTTCTTCTAACGACGATATATCTCGTTCTACGAGATCTGGTCAATATTTTTCTGACAAGATACCTCGTCGGGACAAACAGCAGGAGGGTCAAAGTGAAAAAGCTCAGTAACTGAATATGAGATTTACCTAATCCGAACCCCATTGTTGACTCACATGAAAAGGTCCCTGGGCCCGAAGCGAGTGGGTGTCCCAAAAGAGGGACAATTTCAGTTTCAAATTTAAATGCCGATTGTAGAATTCAAAACGTATATTAGCTCTTGAGTCCAGAACTAATTTCTTACGTTGAAGACAAACGTTTTCTTTAACACACAAAAACAAAAGAATTTATTTGAAAATACTTAGCGGCTCGCTCTACAGTATCGTATTTTTGCATGCGTTTACATTCTTTTTTTTATCTTTCACTGCTGCCATCTATTGACCCTAATAACAAACATAGAAATTTGTTTACATTCGGGCATCCTGATTGAGAATTTCCCTCAATTCGCACATGGTTATAAAACTACAAAAGAATACAACTTAAACATTAGACACTTAAACAACCAACTTAAACATTTAGATATAAAACAATGTACAAGGAAACAAGGTTATAGTATTCAGTCTCTCCCTTTTTTTAACGTACTACGTGTGAGTCCTTTTTAAAGAGTTCAAGAGTTCTTAGGTAAAACTTAAAATTACATTATCTGATGTCATCTTCCGGAGTTGTTACCTGGTGACGACTTGGAACTTAGTTAAGGTGGTTCAGGAGGTTCTGTACTGGACACCTCGTTGTCTGAATCGTCGTCGTCTTCATATTTAGGCCATGGCTTGAGTTGACTGACGTGAGCTGTGGTTGTGTAGAATCGTCCTTTCTGTTTTTCCTCTAGCTGAGTCACCCTGTATGTGTCGCTGGTAGTGTTTCTGTAATTATCAGTGGTCCTCTATATTTCGCCTGCGTCTTTGTAGGTTCTCCTGTTGGTTTTGGTAGACGTCTGACAACTACAATTTCTCCTGGTTCGAATGTTGTAGTTCGACACCTTTTCTTGTCATAATCTTCCTTCATTTTTTGTTGCTTCTTTTCTATCTCTTTACGTGTTTCCTCTTGAATTTCCTTCGGGTCTTCCCATTTTTCTGCGTCTGCAACTTTCCTGAGGATACCATCATTGAATCTGGGCGAGTAGCCATGTAGAATTTCAAAAGGAGTATTATCTATGGTTTTGTTAACTACGTTGTTTAAATTTCTTTCGGTTTCTTTAATTCGTAAATCCCAGTCTTTATGACGTTGATCTTTCATTGATGCCGTTATTGTTGATAAGATGGTTCTATTAGCTCGCTCTACCATGCCATTACCTTGTGGATGCTGCGTAGAATTTAAGGTGTGATGAATTCCATTATCTAGGCAGTATTGTTCGAACTGACGAGAGGTAAAACACGTGCCTCTGTCGCTGACTTCTATCTGGTAATCCAAATTCTTCAACAAAATTTTTGAGAGCTTTTAAGACATGTTGCGATGAAGTATTCTTGACTGGAAAGAGTCGTGTGAATCTGGTGAAGTTATCAATTATTACTAGCAAGTCTTGATTTCTTCGAGAACTTTTCACAAATGGACCCAGATGATCCATGTGTATAAGAGAGAAAGGTCGTTTTCATGGCTTAATGGGGTGCAAATAGCCTTGTTGTTTCCCTCCTGGGACTTTGATCATCAGACATTCAAAGCATATAGCTATATGTCTTCGTAAGTAACGCTTCATATAAGGGAACCAATATAATTCTCTAATTTTGTTGGAAGTTCTGTCGACTGAGAAGTGTCCCATCAGATCATGGAACTTCACTGCGGTACTTTTTCTCATACTTTTAGGGATTACGTAAAGTATCTTTTCTTTTCCCTTCTCTTTAACTTTTCTATATAGCTTATTTCCTTTAAAAATATAATTGCATACTTTCTGTTTTTCGTCAGTTGTCCTTACATACTCATCTTCTCGAAAAATGTCTATTAATTTCCTTAATTCTGGATCTGCATGTTGGATTATTAAAACTTGTTCTTCTTCACTAAGTGTAAGGCAAACTTCTAAATTTCGTTCTATTATGCTTGTCAAAGTATCTTCTGGATCTAAAACTGGAACTCTGCTCATCGCATCGACGTGACTCATCTTTGTACCTGGTCTATGCTTCGTTGTTTTCTTTGAATTCATTTAAATTAGTGCTTGGCAGTCAGTAACAATTGTAAACCTAATTCCAAGGAGGTACTATCTTAATCTGTCAAGTGTCCATACAATGGCTATTAATTCTAGCTTGCTGGAGTAGTATTTCTTTTCTACATCAGTTGTCTTCTTACTTACGCAATACACCAAATGCCATTTTTCATCGTCTCCACGTTGAAGTAGCATTCCGCTTAATCCATCCGAACTTGCATCTGTGTGTACTTCTGTCTCGAATGTGGAGTTATAGTGAGCTAAAACTGGTTGATTACTAAGAACTAGTGGTCGCCCAGTGGTCGAAATTCGACCATAATTCATTTAATTTTTAAGTTTGAACGTTAATAAGGTTCTTTTGTCAAAGAGTATACCTCTATATTCATTGCATATAATTTTTTTGAATTTTGTTCTACTACGCAAGCTGCGAGCATGTACAAATACGTCATAGGACAAATGTGGTATAGCTCGGTTAAGCCATATCTAAAAAACAATAACGCGTTGTTTGACATTTTCTTGGGTTTTTTTTATTGCTATACTGGCCACAGGTTTCGCCAAGGCTACATCTATCTACATCTACTGCCTATCTTTTTCAAATTATATAAAATTTAAATAAAAAATAAAAATGAAATAAGGAATACGTGCTTCGTATTTTTTATTGAAACAAAAAAACTGGGTTGTTAAAAAATAAATGTTGTCAATTGAACTTGAAATAGTTCGACAATTAATTTAATGATTCAAAACTTCTGTGTAGAAGATGTTTTTTGTAAACACTCTTTCATCGTTTGCTAAATGCCCTTGACCGTTATATTCTGATATATAAAATCTCAAACCATCGAATGATCGAACTCTACTTGCTGCGACGTACAATTGACCATGTGTTAAAACTGGCTGCCTCAATAAAATTCCAATTTTTTCGAATGTTTGTCCTTGAGACTTATTTATTGTCATCGCAAATGCAGGTATAATTTGAAATTGAGTTCTTTGAAAGTTAAATGGTAAAATAGTTCCGGAATATGTTAAATTTATACGTGGAATCGAAATTCTCTTATTGCGTGCGGTTCCAGTTAAAACTTCGCAATCAATAGTATTACGATGCATAAATTTGATGCGCATTCTTATTCCATTGACTAATGCTTCCTTTGTATTTAAGTTTCTGATCAGCAAAACGATGCAATTAACTTTCAATACTAACTTATGTGGTGGCAAATTATGCCAAATCTCATACTCCTCCGTTCGCGCAATGTGCTTAAAAAGGGGTACAAAGTTTTTTCTTCACGTATTAATATATAGATTACAGTATATGAACGTAAACAATGAATGTTTTATTTTGTTTAATTTAATATATTTGTAACTCATATTATACATTAGTTTTATCTTTCTGCACTCCTCCATATGAACTTTAATTATGCCAAATCTCATACTCCTCCGTGCGCGCAATGTGCTTAAAAAGGGGGACAAAATTTTTTCTTCACGTATTAATATATAGATTCCATTCAAAGCTCTAAAGGCATTCTTCTGTTCTTCTTTCCACTCAAAATCTTGATTTTTCTTAGTTAATCTACTCAACGGTTCGTCCTTGTCAGCATACTTAGAAACAAAACGCCTAAAAACCCAGTAAGTCCTAAAAATCTCTTTATTTCATAAATATTCTTAGGTTCAACGTATTCTTCAATAGCTTTTATTTTCCTTAGACCTGGCTTTAAACCATTGGCATTGATAACAAAACCCAAGAATTGTACTTCGTTTTTACCAAATTCGCATTTAGTAAGTTCAAGAGTAAGTTTCGCTAATCGTAGACGTTCCAAAACTAATACTAATCTTTCAAGCATGTCCTTCCAAGAAAAAGAGGGATGAGGATATCATCCAAGTAACAAACGGCTTTGGTAAGAAATAACGGTCCTAATACTTGATACATTAATCGTTGAAACTCTGAGGGAGCATTAACCAATCCAAAAATCATTCTCTCGAACTGTCCGGTTTCTTCTTCGCTTTCTCCGACAATGGAATTTGCAAGTAACCGTGAGCTAAATCCAAGGTGGTAAATAATTTAGCACCGCTCAAACTTTCCAATAAATCATCTATTTTTGGCAGAGGGAATTTATCCTTTACTGTTTGATGAGGCGGCGAAAATCAATAACGAACTATATCTTGCCTTTGGTCTTCATTTAACGTCTCATCGAATTTAATTTGTACTCGTTATAAGGTTCTCGTTCTACGTTAGTATTGACGTCTAAAGGTTCTAATGATTGTGCTTCATTAATAAAAATATTATCCATATACGGCTTTAAATTAACATCGTCCACTAATTCCACTTTACCAACATTTTGATTTCTATTTTTTTATAATTTCGATCTGTAATTTTCCTATCCCTGGTTTCCTATAACTGGAACAACTGTTTCCCTTCCTTGACTTCCAATAATGAGTCTAAATTTTCACTTCCTCCCCTAATCATAATTAAACCATCATTTAAATCTTCAGTCTTCGCTTTGATAAAATTTATACTATTCACAATTTGTACTGTTTCAGTTACTTTTAATTTAACCGTTGGGTTTTCCTCAATACATTCTAAATTAACAAACGGATAATCTTTTGCATATCCAATATGTAAGTTTTCTCAGCCCTAGCATATGCTATATACGGTAAATCGAGGAATGCCCTTCCAATTAATAAATCAACCAGCTGTGTACTGTCTGACACGATCAAAACAGTAACGTCTTTAGCCATAACATCGTCTATCTCCAAATCCACAATTGTCACACCTAGACTTTGCGAAACAGGGTTAATTTGGTTTCCAAATGAATAAAGATCCTTTTTACACGGAGTAATGTTTAATCCCAACCTGTTAGCAAATGATAATTTCATTAAACAACTACTACTTCCTGTATTTAACAACACACTAACGCTTCTTTTATTATTGCTCGACGTAGATATTTGTCTGGCGCCATTGATTCACGTTTCCTATAAACATTCAGATTTTCGAATCGCGTCTTGTTAGCTTTGGTGCAATATTTTATCACGTGACCTCTTTCACCACATTTTTTACATAGATAAATACAGTCTCTGCTTATATGCCCGTATTCGTTACAAGAAAAACATTTCTGTTCTTCCTTTCTCACTACGTACTGAAGAACTAAATGCTTTATGAGTTGCAATTTCTTTTTCATTGGTCTTACTTTTGTTCACTCTCACGCTTTTGTTCTCAAACTTGGTGGAATCGAACCTATGTGAATTACGATTACTCATCCTATAATTTGAATGCGGGTAATATTTAGAATCGTCACAATAGTTAGCATGCTTTGTATTCCTGCTTTCGTTATTAGTTTTAATTCCCGATTGAACGATTTCATATTCGTCTAGTGCATGGGCTAAATCATTCGCTTTAACAAACTTAGGCCAAGAATCAATAAAATGTTCACGCATCATATTTGGAACTCGCTTTTTCAATTGATCAGTAATCATAAGTTCTTTTAGGGACTCCAAGTCATTTAAACTTAATCCTGTTAGCCACTCATTAAAATAGGTACGTAATTCAAAAACAAAATCAGTCCATGTGCCCTTTAAATCTTTAAAACGACAGACACATTTTTGTCTAAAACTTTCGGGGTTAGTTTATATCGCTTTAATAATAAATTCTCAACAAATATATATTCATTAGCTTCTTGTTCTGATTCTATCGCAATTAGCTGAGTAATTTCAAGAGGCAAAAGCCCTAATAAGTATGTCACATAGTCACTCTCCATAAGTCCTATTCGTTTAGCTTGCCTTTCAAATAATACCACAAATGAAGCTATATCCCCATCTTTTAAATCAAATTTCTGCATTAAGTTCCTCAAATCGATAGAGTTCTTGTTTACTTCTGGTACACGAACATTACTTTCCGTCTGAGGAATTATCTTATTCTGACTTTAGATTTTCAATTTTTCCAATTCAAAAGCTCTTTCACGTTCAATTATTTCTAATTCCTGTTGTTTAGCTAATTCGTCGCGTTTAACTTCTTCCTGTTTAATTCTTTCGTCAATTATTCCAGCCTAAACCTTCTTTAACAAACGGTTCATCATAATTTTTACTTTTGGTTATAATCTCCTTTAAATAAACTATTTTACTTTCGGCAGGGACAGTTTCGCTTAACTCTATAGCCAATTGAATTAAATCACACTTCTTACTTTTACCTAAATACGCCATTTTCTTAGAATATAACAGATATTCAAGCTTAAAACGTCAGCTTCAATTTCAATACAAACAAAACAGTTTCAATTTCTAAAACGAAACATTTACCTTGTCAACGTGAATGTCACATTTAACCTCAGGAGAACATATTTTTAGGTGAGTACGGGCTTCACGGACCCGAGGTACCCTAGTGATTTTTTACAGGGCACACGCTCCCGGGATATCCAAGCTACCTTTTTCTGTTCTCATTCCACTACTCTATTCCCCGAATCCCTCTTTTTTTCCCATAAACGACAACCCACAGGGGCACATCTTCTTAAGGTACGCACCGGCATTCCAACTCCAAGGTACGCGAGATCGTTCCTCCCTTTCATTTTTACCCTTACCTACATTTCTGCTTTTTGATTTTCTTCACTCATTGTGGTGTGTTTGGTGCAGCTAGGCCAAAAATGACCCTTGCGCCATAAAAACCCAAAACAACCAATTCATAAATGACATTTTTTACTTGACGTTGTCTTGTGTTGGGCACACCTTGGCCAAATATGGCCTTGCGCCATAAAACCTATAAATAACCTACCGTTCGTCGTCTTCACTTAGCTCTTGAAAAATTTCCAGTCTAAAAGGTTATAGTCACAGGGGCAGGTGCTAGTTTTATGAATCATCTGAATATATCTTCATTGAATGTTGGATAATAGAAATGTTTCTTTTTTCCAGGTTCTATCGTGGGATATCTTGGATGCAAATTTAGATTAGATCGTCTAATAAGGCTTGGTTGCTTTCTGTCATTACTCGGAATGACACTATCCTACTTTGCTGAGGACATCTCTATTGTAATTCTTTGTTGGGAAGTACTAGTATGTAATAAACTATTCCTATTAACGATGCTGTTTGGACATGTCAATCGATCCCGTTCTGTACTTGATGAGTTAACAGAATGGAACTCAGGATTAACAAATAACAGGTGTTTATTAATAAGTAACAACAGAGAGCGAAGCTGCGCGGTTGGTTCTCGGCAGGCAGTCCCCTCGCAAGTAGTAGATAAAACAAGATGGGTGATTGACTGGAATTCACATCATGAAAAAGAAAAATGCTTCTCAGCTTTAGGGATTTCAGCTTACTTCAATTCATAAAGCGAAAGCTATACACATCTCAAGCAACCAATTTGGAATGATTTGATTATTATTGTTTTGCATTATTTTGAACATAAGATCATTATTTACTTGAGTTATTACACTCTGTATATTACAACTGTATATTTACAGGAATTGGACATGGACTGAACACCCTGGTGACCATAATTGTAAGGTGCCATTTCGAAAATGATGGTACTGTTGCAAATGGAATTTCATTAGCAGGTGGATTTTTCGGAGGAATTGTGTATACCGTCATTTGTGAACCTTTAATTTATGAGTATAAACTATCAGGGACATTTCTACCTATTTCTGCCATTCCACTTAATTCTGTTCCAGCTGCAGTGCTCCTGACAGATTCAAGATCACGCACGAAAATATCAAGCAGGAAAAATGATTTTGAAAAAGAGTCAGTCATGAGAAATCAAAATGTAGGGGCTTTTCAACAGAAAAGTACTTTAGAAAGAAGTATTGAATGTAGAAAGGAAGGCTTCGATAACGATAATATATATAAATAATAGCACAACAGTCAACTATTTCATTCTCAATCAAAGACCAAATAAAACCATTAAAATCAGCATTGGTTGAAGCAACATGCAATCGTAAATTTGATCCAAATGATTGCAATGTGTCTATCACGAAGAGTTCACAAGAATTTTCCACGCCTATCGTAAAGAAGTAAAGTGGCAGAAAACTTAAAGGATGCTTTGAAAAGTTATAAATTGGAGGAGTTTTGGTCTGGGCATATCAAATGAAACTTAACAGAAAGCACGATTCGTGAAATTCCACCCAATTATAGAAATGAGTTAGAGGAATATCCAATTGCGAATTCAAAAAACACATTCCTTGTACTCCATCACTGATTTGTAAGAAGGAAAAAAATATTTGGGAGATTATTCGCGTTTTCTATGATTCTATATTTCTTATTACATTTGCACAGAGCTCATTTCTAGGGCTTTTATAATTTTAATGGGTACCACTATAGGAGGCTATATGATTGACAAAGGTTTCACTCTGAAAGAAGTTTCCTTTGTACTAGCTTTGGGATCAATCGGTGATCTGATTTAATTTTTCTTCTCAGTCTAGGTTGGTTGACCGATAGAGATTTCATTTCTCTATCAAATTTTGCAGATTCCTTATACACCTTGTTTGGATTATGTGTCTTGGTGATGGCCCTCAGCTTTGAAATGTTTGGACTGACAATTGTTTTTTTATCGACTTATATGTACTTGATGCTATCCATCCCTTGCTCTCAACTATGGTTTCTCAAAACTTTGATGGTGATATGAAGACAATAGCTTTGTCGTCAAGATTCATTTTGTTTCTTCCAATCAGCTGTACAATTTCGTCTTGCATAGGTGTTTATTATGTACCTAGCTCTAACTAAATTTGCATGACATTTTTTATTTAGAAACTGAATATATCGAGGAAAATGTAATAATTAATAGTATATTTATATTTTAGTGTATTATGCTATTTTGCCTTTTTCGGAAGAAAAACTGCTTCCAGTATTGCACTTGTAATTTTTGAAAAACTGTTTGTGCACGTTCCATACTGATTTCCAAGGTGCTTCTGAATTCGAACCTATAATGTAAATGCGAATAAAGGTGTTCGCAAGTAGTGAGTTGGAAAGCAGAGATTTTAACAGTCAGCATCCGCTCCTCATTTTTCGTCATCTGACCGTGGTTTAAAATTACATGGTATCGGATCTTTCCCTTTGGGATTGATCGCGTACCGTCACCAATAACCCATTGTGTTGCTCCAGTGTGACGTTAATTAAATACCTACCGCTCCTCATTTTCTGACCTTTAAACGCGAGTCTGGTAATATCCTATCTTAAAGTTTATCCGAAAGTATAACAGTTTTGCACTTATTTATCTTGAGTTATACCTTTCTGATAATTTAATCTAAAGACTAACCCTCTGAGGGCTCACATGCATAATTTCGCTTAGTAACCTGCTGTCTTCTATGCCAGCCTTCTAACCAGTTCAAACTTTCTTGACCAATATAATCGTTTCAAAGGATTTTATTCTAAGGAAAGAACCTATAGGATCTCTCCAAAGGATTCGATTCTAAAGATAGGACCACTAGAATATTTCCTAAGATAAATACTGAAGATAACAATAGGATATTTAGTCAAGTGGGTTGTGGGAGAAAAGCAATTATACACTAATCGGAAAACTGGGAAGGGTCAAGGGATTAGGGGGACAGTTGACTTTCAAAACAAGTTTTGAAGTTATTATTCGATTGTTATGAACTTGCACAAACTTTTTGATTTTAACTTAAAAGCGTATAGATAAAGTTTGTTCTAAAATATTGAATCATTCAAACGTTATTACGTAAAAAGTTGGTCAAACGTTTATTACATAAAACGTGGTTGCTAAATTAGCAAAAATTGATAGATCCCATACTCATTAATTTTTCATGTACTGTCAAGACTTTAATTCACATAATAGTGTGAAACATATCAATCAAATTAATTACATTAGGAAAGTGCATCGCTTAATTCTAAAGCAAACAAAATACACTAAAACACGTATAATTTTGCAAAAAAACGTAGGTTTAGCAACATTTAAACCAAAATTTCGAAATTTCTCATAAAAACAACAGATTTCAAGGATTATCGAAAAAAATGTCAAGTAAATCACTTCAAACCAAAGGCTCAGAGAACATTTTGAAATGGGAATGTCAACAAATCTCAAACGGAGAATAACGTATCTCTATAGTAGATTTACCAATACTTATCTATTATATCTTTCATGTTGTATATGTAATGATCGCAATTGAAAAATTCTTTTTGTATCTACAGAAATCCGTTGTCTCCTTAAACGATTTGAAAACAATAATTGAATATGTTCCTAATGTTTCTGAGTTATTGAATTTATGCCGTTAGAACTATTTGTCTTAAAAAAATTGCACCCATTTATTAACTTTAAAAGAGATTTGCATTTACATTATAACTAAAAACACCAAAGTATTTAATTGATTATATTAGGAACATTGATAAGCAATGTTAATCATAAAATAAATTTTTATCGCATTTAAGTGTTTTGAGTAACGTGTAAAAAAAGTAATGCATAAAAAATTCAATTTTCAGTGGTATTTCAATAGAAATGACAGATATATGCAAAGCTATTTATTTAAGTTTTTAATCACACTTATAACCTTTACTCTTAAAAAATCACAAACATTTTATACCTGTTGCATGTAGCTAAAATATAACTGAAAACACGGAAATATTTAATCATTAAGAACATTTTAATAATCAATATTAATCCCCCTTGTGGTTGTCTCGACGAGGTATCACATCATTAGCAAAGCTGAACAGATTTTGATGGACGAGATATCTCGTCATTTGACGAAAATTGAGTAGACATTGTTCTATAAATCATAAAAAATCAACAATATCTTGAAAAGATATCTCGTCTCGGTCGTTAGAAAAATTAGTCAGATCTTAGTGGATTATATGTCAACAAATCCATTTGGAGGATTAACCCTTCTGGTGGTTTATCTTTGTATGTAAAATAGCACTGTAGCTGTCAGCCTCTGATGAAAACTCCTGTTCAAAATTGTCACAAGTTTTCTGGGCAAGAGACAATTTGTTTTTTCAACTTGGATCTTCATTCCCTCTTGGAGTAAAAGAGCAGTTTTGTCTCAACGAGGTGTCTCGTCATTTGTAAAACTGGCCAAATTGTGATGAACAAGATGACTTGCATTAGCGAAAACGATCTTATCTTGATGGACGAGATATCTCGTGGAACCCACTTGGAGGGTTAATCATAAAATGGATATTCATTACATTGAAATATTTTGAGTTCACATTCAACAGCTTGCACCACAGACTTTTGATCGCCCAGAGCATGATAAAGGGCGTTTCCACGCAACAATACAGGGTAATTCAAAATGAATATAGCGATTACAAACGGCTATAACTATTTATTGAAAAAGAATTTATCGATAAGATTAACACATAATGTAGATGGAACTTCAAAATTTCTTTACGTAAGGCCCAGGTGCAGTGAAGCGGAAGCCTACGCATGAAGCATGTCTGCATAACTGCAGACATGCTTCAGAATGTATGGCGTAAAATGGACTATCGCCTAGATGTTGTCCGTGTGACCAAGGGAAGTCACATAGAATTTCTATGACGTATGTATACAAAATTTTGAAGTTCCGTCTACATTATGTGTTAATCTTATCGATAAATTCTTTTTCAATAAATAGTTATAGCCGTTTGTAATCGCTATATTCATTTTGAATTACCCTGTATATTTAACCCTCCAAGAGGTTTTGATGAGATATCTTTTCCCTAATTTGATAATGACGAGATATCTCGTCATCGGTTGTATAGATCTTGATGACGAGATATCTCGTCATCAAAATATATACAGCCGATTTTTTTTATTATAAGAAGATCACGATCCTGTCAGTTTACTTCTAATGACGAGCTATTTAGTCCATGGAGGTCTAGTTACTTTTGCTAATGACGATACTTCGCCAAAACGACTATCAGAAGGGTTAAGATTACTTCAAAAATACTGATAAAGCATTCTTACTACTTCACATTTTAAAATGTCTTTCAACTCCTGGCAAACGAATTACAATTCACAACGCTCAACTTCCTTTCATCTTTACCAATATAAAAATATCAATTTCGCTTGGTTCGCCTAACGAACCAACGAAACATCATTAGAAACCCCAAGAGCAACCATCCGAATAACGCGGTAAAAATTAATTAATTAAAACTTTGAGAAAAACGCACCAAATGAAAGGCAAAAAAGTTTCCGTATGCACTATGAAAATTGATTAAAACGTACAGTCCAGATGTCCCGCGTTCAATTATTCTAACTATCGAATGAAAAAGAACTTCAGTATAGTGTAAGTAATAATTTCAAACAATTTTTATACTAGTGGATCGCCTAAAATAGGAATTCCGAAAACTATTCGCGTGTTGGTGATAAAGTTGAGAAATAACGGTTTATCAACGAGGAAAATATTGGCGAAATTGCAATCTAAATCTACGGAAAAAATCACTGCAAAATGTAATTAGCTAGAAACTGGACAGATCCCGTAGACCGATCGGAAGACCTCAGAAATTGAGCCATATACACCAGGAATATTCTGAGAAAAATTTGCAATAATACACGAATTAGGCATCACAACTTGCATCCTTGTTGAAAACTGATTACAATCTTGAAATACGTATAACCTCAGACTGCAAGAAAAGTAATAAAAAAGGTGGCTACAGTGGTCATGTTGCACGTAAGAAGCCACTCATTAGCAAACTTACAGAAGAAAGCGTCTTGAGTTTGCAAAAAAGCATGTAAGCACTTAACTTCTTGTGATTCTGTACTTTTCAGGAATGAATCAAAATTCTGTCTTTATGGTTCAGATGGACGAGTTATGGTATAGAGAAAACCAAAACATCAAATCCAAACAAAAGAACTTATGTAGAATTGTGAAATACGGCGGAAAAAATGTAAAGGTATGGGGTTGCATGAGTTCTGGTGTGTATAATTTACGTTTTGTTGAAGCTAACATGGATAGCTATGTGTCCTAGCACTGGCAAGGACGTTTTGAAATAAAATGTCCTTGCTAGTGCTACGAAACTGACCGTTGGAAGATCATTCATCTTCCAACAGGACAACGATTCAAAACACACTGCAACGTTCTGTAAAGAATGATGCCATATGTCGCTGCAACTTCACACCACCAATCTCCTGATTTAAACCCAATGGAACACTTATGGGAAGAAATCGGTCCTGAAGTGAAAAATTATGATACCAGCAGCAAAGATAACCTGAAAATGCCATTCTGGACGACTGGAACAAAATTACCCCAGAAACAACAAAAAACTTGTGGGAGTCATGCCTAAACTTCTGAGAAAGGTCATTAATGGAAAAGCAGGTTCAACTTACCATTAAATGATGAAACAGGGGAGGGGGAATAACATTTAATGAAATATTTTTCACCGTACGGAGGACTTTTTTGCTTTATATTTGCCAAATTTTTGTGTTATTGTGAATTATGCGTTAAATTATATTAATATTGTTTGTTTAAATGCAAAAGAAACTTTCTATGCAATTACGCTCATCTGTTTTACCATTTTTATTTCTTCAAAATTTATATTCTGCATATAATAAAGCAATTTATTTCAAATAGTAAGTGCGTACGGAAACTTTTTTTACTCACTGTATAGTGGTTCAGTCACTCTAAGAAAACTCTTTTGTAATTTTGTTTTAAACAAGATTAAATTGTTATACAACGTGTAAATGTTTATTATATTGGAAATTCTGCTCAAACATTCATATAACTGTTGATTTAATTGTGGGTTCTTTATTTCTGTATATTATTTGAAAGTAAACTGAATAAGGAGGAAATAATATTAACTTTGGTATCACAGGGCTCCTATAAAACGTATCCGTAATACTGTGGAAAAGGAAATATGAATTGTATTTGTATTTTATACGGTCTACTTCTTTTGTTTAAAAAAGTTGAATCTTCAATGCATATGTAATAGTAAAGATGTAAGTCATAGAAAATATACTTTTGTATATGTTAAACAATTAGTTATATGAGGGGGAAAAACAGGTTGGCTCATCATATCATTCCAGTATGGGGCTAAGTCATCAAATACAGAACTAGAATACAGGTAGTGTTCGTTGGTAGTGTGGATATGAATATATACTTAATTTAATGCGGTGATGTATACGTCGGTTACCGTCATAAGTTTTTAGACTAAAGTGAGCCTACATGCCTTTTCTTCGTTCTGATGCCTGATCCGTTTTTCTAGTCCTGGATGGAGGGCTAGGTGTTTGCTATACTTCATAATATATAGTGACTCAAAGAATGCCACCAACAAAGCCCATACACAATTTGCATACATGTGCAAGCCTTCCGCGGACATTTCCTGCCTCTGTTTCTTGAGATGAGGTCAGCTTCTGAAGTATCCCAAAGAAAAAATGAAAACAGGATGTCGGATAGTTGGGATGGCCAGGCTACGGGCCAGAACAGTACCCTCTCTAGCCTGGCGGGCATGCATTCCCATGTGAAGGCTGTCTAATTTTGTCCTAAACCTTCCCTTAGAGTCTGTACATTAAATTTCGAAAAGCCATATATTGTCACAACCTATGTGCAGTAAGGAGCTTTGAAAGTCGAAGAAAGCATTTAGACGTGCCGGTTTGCTTGATCAAGCGTAAAGGGCGGTCTACTATGAGATGGTTTACTTTTGCCGCAAAGGTCATATTTGGTCTAGACGTGCCAAAAATTAGAGAGGGAACGTTAACTAAATGGATATGCACACATATAAAGTTTTACTGGCACAAAAGACACAAATACGCCCAGTGCGGAATCGAACCTGCGCCACCTACAACTACAGGTCGCTAGTGCATTGGCAAACAAACTGAGCCACGGTATCTTCGTCTCCTCTGTCTGGTCTTATCATAAGCTCAAGCAATGAGAGTACTGTGGGTGGTGGAGCAGTTTCGAGATGAAATGTCTACATAGGGACTATAACGACTTCTCTGGCTAGCGTGGTAGATTCAAATCTACAGAGAACAGTCTAGCTTAAATAACAAACGATAATTTTATTTGGAACAATTTCTTGACTATATTAGAATCTATTTACACGGCACTTTCACGAATTTCTATGCCTCTGCTAACTGGATGCGGCAGATTGTCGAAATCTCAGGTACGTACGAAAGTCTCTGAGTGGGAGAAAAGTCTCTCAATTATATCTGGGCGAGATCCTATGCGTCGGGTGACGATTACAACAGATCAGCACCGGATCTTCACGGGATGACGGGTCGATTCAGGTTCCCTGCCGGACGAGAAGTCAGCACCGGATTCTTCGCAGGTCGTCGGTTCGGCACAATCAGGGGTCGACTCCACTGGGGTCGTCGGGTCAGCACAAGACGGGCACGGCTCCGCTGGGGTCGTCAGGTCAGCACAAGACGGGAACTGTATCTTTCCGGAACTCCAGTACGTTCCTTCGGTTTCCCAGGGTGAGAAATTACCTGGCAGGTGGCCTTAATCACCTGACAGGTGGACTTAATCACTGGGGCGTTCCGGAACGAATTCTCTTTGTCCGTTTTCAGTACAAGTCCAGACCGTCTGGTGCCAGAGAGATGGAAACACATTGTCCGTGTTTTAACGACTGTCGAGGGTGAGAAAACAACTCCAAGCTAGCTATTTACTGGCTAAAGAGTTAGACCACTTGCAGGGTCGCTGGGTCGAGCCTCTCGGATGAGACCAAAGCAGGAACTCGAGATGGGCAGCCTACGCCAGGCTACAAGAACGCGTCCTCTCAGTGTGAGAGAACCGTCTTCCAAAAATAGATTAACTCCCTAAGGAGTTTGACCGCTCAAAGGGTCGCTGAGTCAAGCCGCTCGAACGAGAGAGAACACAAGCAAGAACTCCCGATTCGACTCTCTTCGTTTTCCTCCAAACCTCGGGGCACTCCACCCCCGGTTTCTGATTCGATGTGGATCCGGAGCCGGTTGTCTGACGTAAAATGGGATTATCTACTTAGCGCAGGTGGGCTTAATTACCTGGCAGGTGGCCTTAATCACCTGACAGGTGGACTTAATCACTTGGGCGTTCCGGAACGAATTCTCTTTGTCCGTTTTCAGTACAAGTCCAGACCGTCTGGTGCCAGAGAGATGGAAACACATTGTCCGTGTTTTAACGACTGTCGGTGAGTTTGCCTTAGGAGGGTTAATTTAGGGGTCCATCAATGAATCCTCACAGGATCTGTCTTATTTTGGTGATCTTCGACTTTGTGAACCTACACACCTGGTCTTGGTTCTGATGTATGGACCAATTTTCTAACCCTGGGCAGGGGCTAGGAGTTATTTGCCACACAAATTTACCCAAGCGGCTTATCACTTGGAGGCACATCGTGCGATGTTCCATGTCACTAGATTGATCTCATTAATTCTAGTCCTTCTCGGAGGTGCGCGTTAAGCCTGCAGTCTAGCATGTTGTAAAGAGAATCACCTACTACACCAAATAAACAGGTGTCCCTGACGTAGGGTATCCCATACTGAAAAAAAGTAATGCGCGAACCTTCCGTGGTTAATAAGCAGATAGTTTACAAAGGTGTCGCACAGATGCATCTTGACATGTGGTTTGGGGAAAAATTGAAGTGTGATACGCCCTTCTTCAGATGTTGTCCCCCTCATTTCCCACAATTTAGCCCCCCCCCCTAGTCTCATACTTCAAGAGACTCACTATTCCAACCGTAGAGTAGTAATAGAACCATAGTAGTATACCCGGAACACTCATGACATAGATCTCTCAACATACGATCTTTTCCGAACCACGGATACCCGAATCAAATATAGACGTTTATTTTACAGTGTGTTACTACGATCCATTACCCACTTTTCTCCTCAGATTCGGGTTATCTCAGATCAACTAATGATCCTGTGGGTTAGAGGAAACAACAATGCACTACACCTCAGAGTGTTCCCTCACCTCCTAGTCCTTTGCTTACTTCCAAGACCCAATCCCAGAATGGCTGAGCCTAGCTCTGAAAGGAATATTTACAAACTTATAGTGGCCGGGACACTATAGCAACAACATAAACACAGTTTCCATGTAACCATCAGATATCCCAAAAGAAAATCCACTAGTGATGCTACCTACCAATCTCCGGGATTTTTTTTTGTTTATTTATTGTAAATGTTAGCGAAGGAAAGAAGTAGTTCACTAGTATAGATATCCTCGGCGACACGTAAAATTCTTGAAAAATATATTTCCAATTTGCCATAACGTGCGCCAATGTGACAAGTTTGATTACAACTCTTCAAGCATCTTCTATGGAAAATAGAATTAGTTTCTACCGTCAACGGAACAAGGGAAGACTTTGTATCTGGAGCAGCTCTATAATGGTCGACATACAGTAATTTAATTTATCGCTGTTTCGGCAATGTTTGGCGTTGTTTTAATGGAAGCTACATGGTGAAATTGCATTTGACTAGCACACCAAGTTGTGCCGCAAGTTGGAATAAGATTACATGAACGCTAACACCATCTGTATTTAACAGGAGCGAAAAATTCTTTCATAAAAGGATAATTAATTACTCACCGTTGATCAGATTCAAATAATTCGATATAAGCTGAGAAAGCAATCAGAGTAATTTCATATTGCACATTTTATTGAAGGTGTTTTAAAATCTTAAGGGTTGTTGAGAAATTTGATGCTTTAGGTAAGTTTCGCAAAATTTTGGATGAAATGTATTATTTTTTGTTTTTGTAATAATTTTTCTGTTATTATCTTTAAAAAAAATTTACAATTCAGTGAATTACCCGGAAAACATGACTCTTCATGAAATTTACCATTGATGGCGGGTGGGAGAAAGGTAAACTCAAGTAACAACCATAGCAATGAATTTAATTTGTGAGCATTATAGGAGTCGAGATCGAATGAATTTATCACGACGCAATTCGGCGCATTGAGCAAACCGAGCAATTTAAGCAAACCGAGCAATTCCACTCAAATTCTTTTTTTTTCATTCTTCCAAAATCCGAATTCCAAATTACGGTTCGAAAATTAAAATACAGAAAAACATGTTGGGAAAACTTGGCACGCGTAATAAAAAATAAAGAAAATTTAAATGAAACGTTAATCAGGCTTTCGAACTCACATGCTCCAACAACCATCAATAAGGGATAAACGATTAATCCTTTTCACTTATCTTGGAGAGTCTGCTTTACGTGTACGAATTACAGTAATATAGATATTTTGCCAGCACAAAATAATATTTTACAAACAATGGAATTCGGTCTTTTATGCAAGAAAGCATAAAAGACTGAATTCCATTATTTTTCTATTATCGCGCTAATCACTTTGAATGAGAAGATGACTGTTACAAATTATTAAAATGTATTACAATCCATACTCAAATATTTGCACTAATTTATTGAAATTCGCTCAATGATTATTTGAATTTCACCGAGTATTTTACTTAAACAAAGATTATTCCAAAATCTCTTCGTTTGATTTGCACGTCCACTGCTATAAACTGTTGATTGTGCTCTCTTGAAACTAAAAATAAGAGCTTTCTTCTTTGAAGTCGGGAAGTCAAACGTATATCCATATTTTATAAAAATCCAAGAGATGGCAGCACCAAATCTTAAATCGATGAGAGAATCTAACCATTTCTCTAGTAGGATATAAATTTAAATACAGTGGACTCCCTCTTAACCGGCCATTTCGGGACCGGGACCCAGACGTTCCCTCAATAGCAATAAAATACACTCTCGAAATCGTTTTTATTAGAATAAAACTAAGCCTACTTTATTGTAATCTGATATGTATAATTAAGGAAACGTAACCTGGAAGAACTTGCTTTGTTGGAAAAAACTAAACACATGTTACTGTAGGCTACTGTATTTACAGTACATAATTGGTCAGTGGCGGCCGGTTAAAAGGTGGCTTGTTAAGAGGGAGTTCACTGAAACTCTATTTTTTACTTTCTGGAATGCTGTAAAGTCACTGGAATACTGAATGATTTAACTGTAATTATTGAAAGGTATTACAACAAACTGTAGTGTAATTATGAATAATTATTTATCTTACTAGTTAGATATTAGTGTAAACACATTTTAAAAATTACAATAGTGGCATTGCTAGGTCTATATTTGAGGGTTCTTACCACATATTTATTAGAATATAATCTATACAGTGAGTAAAGAAAGTTTCCGTACGCTCTTACTATATGAAATAAATGGCTTTATTACTTGAAGAATATAAATATTGAAGAAATAAAAGTGGAAAACTGACTGTTGAACATAATTGTATAGAAATTTTCTATTGCATTTAAACAAAATTTATTAATATAATTTAACTCATAATTCACAATAACACAAAAATGTGGCAAATGTAAAGCAAAAAGTCTCCGTACGGTGTACAATATTTCATTAAATGTCATTCCCCCACTTTTATTCATCATTTAATGGTCAGTTGAACCTGCTTTTGCTTTAATGACCTCTCTCAGAAGTTTAGGCATGACTCCCACAAGTTTTTTTGTTGTTTCTGGAGTAATTTTGTTGCAGACGTCCAGAATGGCACTTTTCAGGTTGTCTTTGCTTCTGGTATCATATTTTTCAATTATATACCGATATATTCCCATAAGTGTTCCATGGGGTTTAAATCAAGAGACTGGTGGTGTGTGAAGTTGCTGCGACATATGGTAAAGCCATCATTCTTTACAGAACGTTGCAGTGTGTTTTGAATCGTTCTCCTGTTGGAAGATAAATGGTCTTCCAAGAGACAGTTTCGTAGCACTAGCAAGTATTTTGTTTCAAAATGTCTAGGTACACATAGCTATCCATGTTAACTACAACAAAACATAATTACACACACCAGAACTCATGCAACCCTATACCTTTACATTTCCTCCGCCGTGTTTTACAGTTCTACATAAGTTTTTTTATTTGCGTTTTATGTTTTGGTTTTCTCCATGCCTTAACTGGGCCATCTGAATCATATAGACAAAATTTAGATTCATCCCTGAAAAGTATAGAATCCCAAAAAGTTAAGGACTTACATGCTTTTTTGCAAACTCAAGACGCTTTCTTCTGTTAAGTTTGCTGAATGGTTTCTAACTTGCAACAAACCCATTGTAGTCACCTTTTTTATTACTTTTCTTAATCTGAGGTTATATTTCAAGATTGTAATTAGTTTCCAACAAGGATGCAAGTTGTGATGCACTAATTCGTGGATTATCGCGATCTTTTATCAGAATATTCCTCGTGCATATGGCTCAATTCCTGAGGTCTTCCGGTTCGGTTCCTTTTTCCTAGTTTCTACCTAATTATATGTTTCAATGATTTTTATCGTGTATTTAGATTTGTATGCGATTTTGCCAATATTGTACTGATTGATAAATCATTATTTCCAACTTTATCATAAAACGCGAATAGCTTTCGGAATTCCCGTTTTAGGCGATGCACTGGTATAAAAATCGTTTGAAATGATTACTTACACTCTACTGAAGTTCTTTTTCATTCGATTATTATAATAATTTAATGCGGCACAGCTAGACTATACGTTCTAATCAATTTCCATAGTGCGTAAGGAAAGTTTTTTTTGCCTTTCATTTTATATGTTTTTCTCAAAGTTTTAATTAATTAATTTTCATTTGTGAAAATTAAGGAAGTTTCTGAATCTTTGGTGATATTTCTTAAGAAATTATAATAATTTATACCCCGGTTTCGTTTCCGTACGGTAACTTTTTTTATCCACTGTATAATATCCATATTATCAAACAGAGCTTTTGTTTTGAAAAAAGAATTAAAAAGTAAACTAATATTCATTTCAGCACTAAATATAAATATAATATAGATTCATGAAAGCTCATTAAAGTATCTAAAAAGTGTTTCACAAGTCTACTATGTTAATTATTTTTTTAACACAGTGAAACTTCAGCACTGGTAACCAACAAACAAAAAGAACCTATAAGAACAGAAATAAAATTCGTGTTTCTAATAATTTAGTCAGATGATGCAAAAAAGAGTTTTGCGCTTTAGATTTGTTACACATACATTTTATTCTAGCTTATTTTTCTGAAATTCAATCTTATGGTTGAAACAGAATTATTTGGGAAACAATTTCTTGCTTATCGCTTTTGGATAATTCAGACTCGACATTAAATAAGAGCCCTTCCATCTCCATTTTGAAATGTACGGAGTTGAACTTTGAAGATAGACTAGATTGCTTCACTATCTTCTGAGAACTAGAGCAGCATCTACTTCCTAATTTCCACAGAAAGGAATTTGTCATCAAAGAATCGTATCTTTAAAATCAGTAAGTACAGTTTTCTTTGATAACCAAAATTTTGAGGAATTAACTGAAATTGCCATCAATGGAGTGAGAATAGTTACTAGAAAATAATCGAATAGAATGGTTTGCCTTAAAGAATTTTTATGGTCAGTTATTTATTTATATAAGATTTTTCTGTGAAAGTCTTTTTAATAATATACACCGACTAGTTATTTCTTAAAGAGTTTTGTGTAAGGTATAGTGAGTTGTGTGTCGTCAGATATTTGTAGTATGAATTCAAGTCGATTTACTTTCAGGTGAATGGTCGAATTCTATGCAGTATAGTTGCTTAAATGGTGTAGAATAAAAATTCGAATGTTTTTAAACACAAATGCTGATGGGGATTGTTAAATCTATATTTATATTGATTCACTTTCGGTTGGCTACAGTGAGTTTTGTGGCGCAAGGGCCATATTTGGCCAAGCAAAGATTCATTTTCGAAAACTATCGAAAATCTAGATGATGTCGAATGACTATCGGAATGCTCAAGGCCAAATTGTTTACGAAAAATAAACGAAATAATTTCCATCAAGAAAATTTATTCAAAAAATTAGTTTTGTGTTACATAAAGTGCGCAGTGCACATATATAGTTTTAGAATATTTTCATGTCGATTCACTGTCGACAATAGTCGAATTCCATTCAGCAGCTTATATTGTGTTGAGTGAATACTGCAATACTTTACAATGGCAAAAACTATTGGGGATTGATTAAACTTACATTTATATATATACATAGGTTTAATTATAGAAACTATCAAAAGTCAGATGATATTGAATGACGATGGGAATGCTTAATGTGAAATTGTTCACTGAAAATAAATTGTCTCTGAGAAAATAGCTCTTCAGTAATAAATCATATATCTCTATCCCAGAAAATAACTTTTCTATAACAAACCATCTATCTCTTTATCTGATAAAATAGCTTTTAGTAGTATACTTCAAGAGTATCATTCATAAAAGATTTGTGTAATATATAGTGGATAGTCGACAAGTACAATATTTTTTTTAAATGTATCCATGTCGATAATAGCCGAATTCCATGTACTGCCTTAAAGGTATTAGAAAATGAATGAAACTCATTTAACATTAGAAGTTGAGAATTTTAACCACTCATAACTCATCACAGATTTGACCAAAATAAATATATTTTATATGAATTTTGGCTGCCATCTGGATGCCAATTTGGCATCCGGATGGCAGCCAAAGATTCTGATTCTCTGGATGCCAATTTGGCATCCAGAGAATCAGAATCTGAAATCAAAAATATGGATTATCATTTAAAAAATGAGTTGATACCAAATTTAACATGAAGACGTACTATTTAAAGAAGACGGCACATAAAATTCACGTTTATTTATAGTAGACATCATTCCTCAAATGACACTTTTGTTTTCGTAGTATTATTACGGGGGAAGTGAATAATATGAGGTGAATAACAGGAGGTGTTCGAATACTTTTTTGACCTTTGACCTACTGGACATTTGATTACTTGGGTCAGCCGTGGCTCAGTGGGTATATCCACTGCGCTAGCAACCTGCGAGTTGTAGGCGGAACAGGTTCGATTTCTGCCTGTTGCATTCCTCCCTGGGTGTATTTCTCTTTTCTGTGTCAGTAAAACTTTCATGTGTGTGTGTGTCTATTACTTGATGTTGTATGTCTTGTGTCTCAGCATGGCCCTTGTGCCATAAAACCCCAACCAGCCAATCAACTGTCGATAACTTACTATTGCCGAGCCAACACAGCTGCAGTATGCGAATAAACTAATCCGAAAGCTGATAACATCAGTAGTTTCATCGCACAAAACAAATTTCTCAAATTGGTATCAATCACATCTAACATCCTAATATATGAGAATTCTTAGTCTGAATGGTACGTAGCGAGGTATTTGAATTTACGTTGCACTGGATCAACTCTACTGGTTATTGGCGACGATCCAGTATCAATCCTGAAGGGAAATATCCGAAGACAACCCTCGCATCGGCTTGGGGTTCAGCTCAGGTGTTCTCGTCATCTGACAGTGGTTCAAAATTACAAGGCGTTGTCTTTGGATCTTTCCGGAATTAAACTCCGACTCTCGCCAATAGCCTGTTTTGTTGCTCCAGTGCAACGTTAATCGACTACCTAACGAGGACACCTCGCAATTTTGTACGACAGTCAGGTAGGTAGTTAATTAACGTCGCATTGGAGCAACACAACGTGCTATTGATGACAGTCCTGGATCAAACCCGTAGGGAAAGTGCGACAGTCAGATGAAGAGCTTTAGAATATTGTAGTGTAACGCAGAAAGAAGTTCATTTCGTTTGCTGGAGATCAGGTTCGCTTTCCTTTGCTTAAAGTACAGATGCACTAATCCTCAACCGAGTGTTAAACTACGGTTTAGGTTCGTGCACAGTTTCTTCTGTAATCGGGGAATTATCGTCGATAGGAATAACTTAGACTTGTGAATATAGTACTAAGTCGCCTGATGATAATTCAGAGTTGAATTGATCAGCAAAACACGATATAATTTGTTTCATTGTATGTTCAGAACCTACTGACCGTAAACAAACTGCTTATTAATAATTATTACGTATACTTTTAATAGAACAGATTATTCAACAATTTCAATCCTTCTGGTGTTTGTCTTGAAGTATCTCGTCATTATCAAAGCGGACCAGGTATAATTAGAAGGAAATACGATCACGATCATTAGAAGAAAACTGACCAGATCTTGATCTCATCATCATACAAAAATCGGCAATATTTTGATGACGCCATTAGCAAAGTTGGTCGGATCTTGATCTACGAGATATCTAGTCAAAATCACTTTGAGGGTTAACAAAAAATTAATACATTCTTCTTGAAAGGATCAGAAGTTATGTTTATCGGAACGTGCCAAGAATGTCAATTAGGTTTAAAAAAAACTTCAGAGGTAGTCTATTCTTTCTGATATCGTAAATTCGTTTGAATTGAAAAGCGCTAAATAAGAAATATACTCACTGAATTCTTAGCTTTCAGATATTTACATTTTTATCCATTAATACAGATTCTGATTTTAAACGACGTGATCACATATTTTTATGTTTAAACACAAAAAGCGTTTTGAAGTTGTTAACAGTAAATAATCTTACTCGAAAACAGTTATTGCAATAGAATGAGACGAATTTTAAAATTAACATCGCACTGGAGCAACACAACGGGCTATTGGCGACGGTCCGGAATCAAACCCGAAGGGAAAGATCCGAGAACACCTCGTAATTTTAAACCGAGGTCAGATGACGAGGGCACACCTGAGCTGGCACCCCACTCTCCAAACTTCCACACCTCGCCAACGTGAGGACATTTGAGGCTACGTCAGATTTAAACGTACACCAGACCCCTTCGTACACGACGGCTTTGGTTGGATTCGAACTCGCAACCCTACAATTGCTAATCCGTAGTAGATTCAGTAGTACAAGCACGAGATCATTAGAGTGAACTTGTTAGGATCTGTAAAATATGTCTCCAAATTGTTAATTGATGACTAAAACCATTTAGAAATGAAATAAATTTCATTAGGCTGAGGAACCATATATCGCCTGCTAATTTGTAACTTAAGTACAGTCAGTGTGTTGAAACCATGCAAATCATTGGTTGAGCAATTCACACTTCATAAAATTTTATAGAACTTGAGAGTTGGTTGGGTTTTACAGGTTATAGCGGATTCTCGTGGTTTAGTACATAAATTCTCTGCTAAAATGTATGAAACAATCATTTTTAAGGGAAAATTCGGTAATGACTTTGTTAGCTATCACATAATTTTGATTCGTAATATTTTCTTTCCAGAACGTTCGTAATATACTATTACGTAATATTTCATTACTACTACTTGAAATGGACACCTCAAGATCACGAGTTTATTAACTTAACATATTACGTATACATGGTAACGGCTCAATCGATGGACGTTCCGAAATAGTTTCCCCACTTCAGTTAAGGCTAGTGATTCGCTTGGAGAATATCATTGCGGTATCTAAATACAAAACGAAAGTAATGCGGATACGTAACCTTACCATTTGTACGATGGGTTTTCACGGTAAATGAAGAGAGCGTGATCTAGAGAACGCTTATTTAAAAGTAACGAGTATGATATTGTTTTGATGTCCAATTCTTACTAATTTTGTTTACTTTTCAGGATATTTCAGGGAGAATCTGGGGTCATATGTAGGGCTGTACTGCTCTATGGCAGTCTTTCGTGGAATGTGTGCCATTTTGTTCTTATTCATGCCAAGTATCCAGAAATGTAGAAGGATAAAAACTAATGTTTAACTATTCATTTAAGTTTGTTTCTAGAAATGGAATATGTTATTAGAATTACAGTTCTCCCCATTCGAATTAAGCTCTTCTGCAATCTGTTAAAAGGTGAACGATACATTTTAACTCTCCTAGTTGTTAATTTTACATTTGCATTGTTTTCATAAGCAAAACCATATTGAGTTTTTAAGGACGAAATATCTCGTCATTAGAAGTGACCAGATCTTCATCTCGACATCATAAAAAATTGGCAATATCTTAATGACGATATATCTCGTCACTAGTAAATTGGTCAGATCTTGAAGGACGATATATCTTATTGAAACTATTTGGAGGGTTAAAATAAGATAAAATAGTTCGAGATCAGCCCATAGCAGAAAATTTAAGTGATTCCAAAACTCGTGCACTCTATTCTTCGAATAAGTACATACAATGCAATCAGATGGATATCTGGGATCCCAATTGCAAAATATAACTGCATTTTGCTACTCCGCAAAATATGTGCGTATTACTCTTGAAATCTGTGATGAATAATCGAAGTGTTTTTCGCGCGGGACTCCCGTCCATATAGACTGCATTCTTCAACTTTTAAAATTGTAAGAATATTATATATTATTTCCAAAACTCTTTTGTGGCACAATGGAGATACTTTCCATAGAAGAGTGCGGAATGCCCACAAAGGAGTCAAATCTGTCAGAACTGCAGGTGTACTGTAAATTCGTCGTGCTGTATTATACTCATTTTGTATTTAATAACTCTATTTGTTAATGTATTTACTTGTAATTAGTTCAGGTTGACATTAAATTGCCATTTCGATAGATGTTAAGATCCTAGTCCTTGTGAGTACCTGGTGACAAAGAGAATATCCTAGTCCTAATTGGGTTTCCTAAATCAATTAGTTGTTTATAATTATTTTTCTGTGGTAATGACTGTCTAAAAAAACAGGGCCCACAAAAGCGTGAAATAAAGTAAAACTATGTCCATTTGTGTATTGTAATATGTTGTCAGTGTTTCATATGTGTGTGCTTAAAAACTAAAATCTTAATTGCATGAATAATAAATGGTAACGATGTGCAATAAATCTAAAAAAATATACATTTGCGTAAGTTAAGCAATGATCAACATGAGTGTAATTAAACAGGAGAGGCTCATCATCTCAACCTAATACTTCCCGTCCTACTAGACCCTTAATCAAAACTAGAACTGGCACCCGGAACGCAGAAATAGGATCTTGGACACGAATACCATTTGATGTGGTGATGTTTATTATGACACATAATTGAATTGAATAAAACAATTGAACAAGATTTCGCCATATATTTGTTTATATATACCTAAAATTTGTTTTATTAAATACAATTTTTATCCTCATTTAAGTAATTTATTTAAAACTAGACTCGTTTAGCTATACGCAAATGGAATTAAAATCGATGATCGATCAAGATAAATAAAATTTTAATTTTATTTAGTACACTTAAGGGCAAGGTGATATCTAATTGTTGTATAATGTAATCGCCCATAGAAGTCTTTGTATCTTTCTTTGTGCTGCTAGAGCTGAGTCACTCTTTACAGGCAGCATGTGTGAATGTTCTACAGCTTTCTTGGACGTCCGTCCATTTTAATGAATCTTATTGGTTGTGCTGCAATCCTATCTGTATATATATATATGTGTTGTGTTTTCAATAAACTAGCCTTTTCCCTTTTGCGATCCATATGGCCTGTGTCATTCCTTTCCTCCGAAGGAATCGTATTTAACACTAATTAAATTATAAAAATCTCCAAGAATATTTGAGAACATCCCCGAGTAACAGAAATCACTGTTTTTCGTCATTATTTGATATGCTGGGTACAAGATCTTCTGTTTTAATATCATTTATTTACTTCTATTAAAACTAATATAAAATAGACACACACACACACAAAGATAGCTAAATTCAATTTAACGCAAAATAAATCTACTTTATCCTAAAGGTACACTGCTGGCCACCGTAAATGCAACACCCTGAAGGAAGCATGCAAATAATATGAAATTTACAACATGCATTAGCGGAGGTGAGATATGCAAATGATTAGAATTTCAGCGCAGACGCACATCACGCGCGCCTGTGGCGCCACTTCAAAGCGCTATTTAAGGCTTGGAGATTTCGACGATTTCAAGTACGGCAATTGTGTTTTTCTTGTGGTTTTTTCAAAAAAACGATCAATTATGCCTCGTAGAAAACAGCGATCATCTTTTGATCAAGTATCCGAGTTCGACAGAGGAAGGATAGTGGCATACCGAGATTGTGGATTATCTTTCAGGGAAATCGGTAGTCGTGTTGGACGAAACCAAACAACTGTAATGCGGATATGTGATCGTTGGATGCAGGAGGGTACAACGGACCGACGTGTTCGATCGCATCCACCTCAGTGCACCACTTCACGTGATGACAGGCATATTGTGCGTATGGCAGTGACGGATCGCTCAGCCACATCACGAATCACATCACATTCAGTCTGTACCGCATCATCCAGTGTCTGCGCGTACCATTCGACGCCGTTTACAGCAGAGTGGTCTGTCCGCAAGACGTCCATTGCTTCGTCTACCCTTGACGCAGAACCACAGACGTTTCCGCCGCCAATGGTGCGATGAAAGAAGGATGTGGACGGCAGAATGGAATGAAATTGTCTTTACTGACGAGTCACGCTTCTGTCTGCAACACCACGATGGTCGGATTCGAGTCTGGAGACACCGTGGAGAGAGGATGCTGAAAAGCTGCGTTATGCACCGCTCACTGGTCCTGCATCGGGTATTATATTATGGGGCGGTATTGGATATCACTCTCGCACTCCTCTAGTACGCATTGCCGGTACTTTAAACAGCCAGCGCTACATCTCCGAGGTGTTGGAGCCAGTTGTCCTTCCTTACCTTCAGGGCTTGCCCACAGCCATATTTCAACAGGATAATGCGCGACCACACGTGGCACGCATTGTCCAAGGGTTCTTCGTCAATCGCCAGATTGAATTGCTTCCCTGTCCAGCTCGCTCTCCGGATCTTTCGCCGATAGAAAACATGTGGTCCATGGTTGCTCAACGATTGACCCAGAATACATCCCCAGCTGCCACACCAGATCAACTTTGGCAACGTGTGGAAGCTGCTTGGTCTGCTGTACCCCAAGAACACATCCAAAGTCTCTTTGAATCAATGCCGAGGCGTGTGGCAGCGGTGATCTCCCACAATGGCGGCTACTCTGGCTACTGATTTTGGCAGGAACCACACTTCACAGAAGTCTATAAATTTAATCATTTGATACTTGGTCAACATGTTATCTACAAAATAAATTTTGTTGTGATATCTCTTGTCTTTCTTGGTGTTGCAATTTGGGTGGCCAGCAGTGTATTTTGTTTATGAGGATTTGTGCTGTGCGTGAAACGTTTCCTTAATGAAGTTACATTTATTCTTTCTCAAAGTATGTTTGATCGTGGAAGGTTTTCATCCCACGCAAAAACAAATTTCATTCTGTGTGTATTGCTTTTAACCTATGATTAAATCTTTAGACGAGGTAGAAAGCTTTATTAAATTTGGAAATTCTACCCAAAGCGTTTTCACTTCTCGTGCGATTTACTTGCATGTTATATATTTCTTTAAATCATTTTGGAAGTAGATCGTATAACGAACTGAAAACCCCCTACCTTAATAGTGAGGAATATTATGGACCAAAAAGGTTAAAGTTTAATGAAAATTATTTTGAAAGGACTCTACGTTCAATTTTTAGGAGAATTTGTTGCATACCGAAAGATAAAGGTTTTCGTTTTTCGAAAGCAAACTTGAATTGCGAGTTTAACAAATGTAAATATAAGTATGGAAAATTGTACCTGTTTCGATCCCAATCTTCGCTGTTTTCGAAGATGTTTCGCTAGTTTTTTTCGCCTAAAAAAATGAAGCGCAACACTTATCTGCTTAAAAGATTTTATTTCTAAAAATTATTACTTACAGAATAATTAATTAGCAGATAGTTCGCCATAAATGTAAATGTATAGCTGTCTTTTTTACATTTATGGCGATGAAACCAAGTACAAATTCCTGTGAGTTAGTGTTTTAACAGTGTTGTGATGTACTCAGTCGAAACAGCAAGTAATGTGCAAATTGTTTTATTTAAGACATTACATAAAAAGAACACACCATCAAGAGATTAATTTTGAAGGTTACATATTTAAAACTCTACTGTCCGTTCCTTTAAGAACCAAGAAGAAATTACACACCTCTCTCACTTCTCAAAATCTCGCTATCCTTTTCTCTTCATTCCCACTCACGAATCTTACCCCTTGTTTCTGTCTAATCAAGAAAATGTATAAAGACATGACACCACGCACAGGCCACTATGGTCGAGAGTTTAAAATTAGGGGTGACCTTGGTAACTCAAAAATCTTTAACTAATACTTTTCTATGGTTACACGTACCCAATATGATCTACACACAACAGATATGCTGATACTATTGGTTAACAAATGCACTGGGTGACTTGACTTCGCACATTTGGTCATATACATAGCCACTATATTGGAAGACAGAGGTGCCATGTCCTTGGGGCTCGAACCATTGAGTTCCCATTCCTTTTATTTACAGGATCTTCTAATTACAACATGATCTGTTGGTTTTGGGTTTTATGACTCAAGAGCAATATTTGACCAATCTGTTACAAATATAAGACCAACATCAAGTAAGAAACCAACATGATCAGTATAAAACAAATATACACAAAATGTAGATTGCTATACATACAGTGTCGACTACGAGCATTAGATCGCATATGACCACTATATTGGAAGACTGAAGTGCCAATTCCTTGGTGGCCCCTTGAGCCTTTTTTGCTTTTATCTCCAGGATATCCCACTCCCAACATGATCTGTATAGTGAGACTTGCCTTCTCACATTAGGTCGTATATATGGCCACTATATTATAGGAAAGATGTCAAGTCCTTGGAGCCGGGCCCGTTGAACAACCATTACTGTTATTTAAGAATCTCTCTCTCTCTCAATGTGATATGTATAAAACAAATATGTAAGTAATATAGATTGGAAAACATACAAGAACTTCAATTCAATCATTAGATCGTATATATGGCCACTATATTGGAAGAAAGAGATGCCTAGTCCTAGGGGTCCTAACCCGACTCTGTTATGGACAGAAACAATTTTAATTGGGCGAAGAAACTAGGGTGTGAAAAGTAGGGGAAAAAATGGGAGAGAAAAACGGCATCCACTGTCCATGGAAAGGAGGTGAAAAGTCACATGTATGAGTGGTCAAGTTCGTTTACCCATCTAGAGGTGGTGAGATCCGAGACTGAAAACGTTAAAAAACGTTTTCAAAGGAAACGTATCAATCAAAGGGATCAAGATTGGTGACTGCCGTGGGAATTTCTTACTATCAAACAAATTTCAGCCTTCCTCGCACCATCGATCTAGTAACGGCAGGAACGTTATGAATGGTCATGCCTGTGGCCAGATGCCAGGAATTGACGGTCATGCTGGAGGGTGGAAGGGGGACCGTACCCGCCTTCAGTGGCAGGGGTGTAGTACTAACCCTGGGATAACACCCCGTGAGGGAATGCCCTTTGTAGGGAATCATCCCACAGCAAAAGTCAGAAGCTCAAAGGCTGGCATGAGAGGAATGGAACTGTTTGGTTGGTCTTATAGTATCAACCTCGCTGGCCAGGCGGATAGAAAGGATACAGTGGAGGAAGGGAAAGTGCCGAGGAATCCGCCCTGATGAAATGCCACCTGTGCGGGCGAACGGTGAGGTGAGCGAACGCAGGGTCATTCTTGAGGGGCCCGTGGAAGTGGGACCCCACGGTACGGACCCCGACCTGAGCTGTATTTCGGACAGGGCTGCCTCGTGTCCACCTGGCATACGAGTGCGGATCGTGGGTTTGCAGGTTGCCTACGTGACGTGAAACTGCTGTTTTGGGGGTGCCCCAGTCGGCCCTCAGCTGGATGTACTACCGATAAGTAGTACGATTGGGTCTTTGCAAATTGTTTTAGTCATGGTCACAACCATATGGAATCATATTTTCTATACTCGCAGCGATAATGTTTCTAATAGCTCTGGAACAAGTACTTCGTCCTCGGACGAAGGCACGTCACAAGCGACCTTGCCTGCAGTCAAGACCGACGGCTACACCTCCTCCTAAAAGACGCCAATGGCTCTTCGAAGTGGACCGTAAGAAGGAAGAGAACAGGAGGGCACGCAGGAAGAAATCTGTTGAGGCTGCATGTCGCAGTGATACAGACGACGAAGTGAGAGGCACTAATGATGAAACCTCGGAGAGAGTGTCGATACTGACGACGGTGATGAAGAGGAGTTTCCCCTCTACCAACTAAAGGTAAAAGAAGATTTCTCCAGGTGTCGTAGCCGAAACGACGAACCGCGGAAAAAGGATGTGAGAAAAAATAAAAAGGCAGAGTCAGTAAAGGAGACTCGTCCACGCTGACACCCCGACTATAGGGGAAATAGAAAAAAGGGCAGCGAAAACTGCGATAGGCATGGTCATGCAAATGACCATGCTCTTGGGGCAAATAGGACAAGTAGGTCCGGTGGACGAACTATCAAGTTTAATATAATAAAAATTTATCAGACGTTCTCAGAGGACCATACTCTCCTCACGACCGAAAATATGAGGTTAAGGGAGTGTTTTGACTAGACGAACTCTTCCTGCTAAGGTGAAACAGAAGATACCAACCAAGAAAGCCTCCCCCCCAGAAACCCAAAGAAACTTGGGAAATGGCGGCTCAGAAGGGATTGAAAGGCAAGAAAAATAACACACAAACTTCTCAAACCCAGAGTCTTCAGAAGGAAGGTCCTGCTCTTTGGAGGGGGAGGAAATCACAGACGGAAGGATTACCCTGGTTATAGTGGTAGAGAACGACGCACAAAAGAACCTCCTAACGGAAAAAATATCCAATACTGATGAGTTATTGGAACAATGTGAAATCAGGGAACGTCTTCCTCAAGTACGTGTTTCAACATACCCCGAGAAGTAGGGGATCATGATATTGATATTGAGAATTTCACGAGAAAACTCGAAAAGATGAATGACGTCCCTTGAGATAGTTTTGCATATCTCTGCTAAACCACAGCCGGCCCATACGCATTCAACTGGGTGATGCGGGTCTCAGTGTCACGTATAAGATTCTACAAGGGAAGAGACTTCTGCACGACTGGGCCTCCTTCCGAATCGCGGAACTATTCAATCCATGAAGATACTTTAAATGCTATCGCTTTGGACATGTTCAAAGTGAATGCAGAGCAGAAAAACAGTCGTGCTCCTTTTGTCTCGACAGCCACAGTTGGCGTACCTGCAAGAGTTAAGGAAGGCCAAAATACTGCGTATGCGTCTAGAACAACGGAAGTTACGGTGGCCAAGGTGGAGTAGCCCACGGAGTCCTGGACCGGAAATATCCAACTTTTCTCAGCGAGAGAGGTGCCCTGAAAAATGCGACTCATTATGAATAAGTCTTCAGACCAGAGAATCAGGGCAGAAAATGGAGTTTTCTCCAATGTAACGTCCGGCGTTCTAAAGTTGCCGTCAATTTTCTTCTCGTTGCTATGAGCACTAGGGTTGCAGATATCTTAATTTTGTCTGAGCCCTACCTCATTAAGGGAAGAATTGCAGGTCTTCCCTGGCACTGGCGCTTCTCTCATGCGGAGGGCAGTAGAGCGGCGGTTGCAATTACCAACCACAAAATTGGTATCTTTGTGTTCGCAAAAGCTGACAATATCGTTGCTGTCGAGCTCTCTGACGATCTAAAAGTTGTCGTGATTTCGGTCTACTTTCCCCCTCTTTCACCCGTAGGTCTATTCGTATCGGACCTTACCGAGATTTTGAGAAGGGCGAGAAATTCGAAGGTTATCTTGGGCGGAGATATCAACCTTAATCATCCTCTCTGGCATCATAACGAAAAGGACACGTCCAGTTCAAGAACATTTGTTGCTTTCCTGGCACACAACGACTTAAATTCCTTAACGATCCGGATTCTTCGCCGATGTTTGATAGTGGGTATGGGGAGAGCTGGATTGATGGCACGGCGGCAACTAGTGCGCTCTATGCACGGACGGAGGGGTGGAAAGTGGTCAAAAATACGCTCAGCGACTACATCACCTCCAATCTATGTAAGAGGGTCAGTGTCAATATTACTAGCAGGTACTCAAGAAACCCATCAAGGATTCGAAGGATGGTCAAAACTCTCGAACAAGATCTTGTGAGATCCACAGAGGAATTACCACAGAGGAATTACCACAGAGGAGTTCACTGTGGATATTGACTGTGGACATTGTGGATATTGATTGTGTGTGACCTCTCCACATGACTGTGTTCATGTGGAGAGGCTGACTCTGCAGATCAAGAGAGTCAGCATGGAGTACTGCTAGTGAAACATTTCGAACACAAAAGAAATCCGTGGTGGGACGATGAACTCACGGTAATGAGAAAACGAACGAGGGCTCTGCGCCGACGTTATCAGCATGCCAATTCCAAACTGGGCAAGTATAGTTGGTGTATGTAGTACCGGAGGGAAACTGCGCTCCATCGTCGTACCATACTCCTCAAAACATGGGAATCTTGGGAGGACTATCTTTACACAACCTCCCAAGGTGACCCCTGGACACTGACTTACAAACTGGCCACCAACAAACTTTGGAAGCACCAACATATTGGTAGCACCAGAAGGACGGATGGGACACTGACACAAATGCACTCTGAGACGGATGCTCCAACGCACTCTTTTCCCTTCTGATACCAATGGGGGATCTCTCTATCAGGGGAAGATAAGAAAAAGCAAAGCGCTTCCATACTCACTTCTCGAAGATGACCATCGGTTTACAGCGGACGAAATCGCATATGTCATCACGAAGATGAGGAAGAAGAAAGCAGCTGCTTGGATGGGATAACAGTGGAAGTTATCCAGGAATTGCACCAGCAGTACACCAGTCTCCCCCTCGAGCTTTTTAACAAATGTCTTAATCTGGGGTACGTACCAACTTGCTGGAAAGTCGCAAAGGTCGTCCTGCTAAGGAAACCAAACAGAGATGCCACTGACATTAGGTCCTACCGCCCTATCTGTCTACTCAACACCCTGGTAAGGCCTTTGATAAGGTAGTCACCCAAAGGGTTTATTATTGGCTTAAACGAAATGGTAAGTTACACCCAAATCATCATGGGTTTTGGGCTGGTAAATCTTGCGAAACTGCCCAGTATAACTTACAACAAACTATTGCTCAGAGTAAAAAGGACAAGCTACATGTTAGTCTAATTGCTCTTTGCTCTTGACGCGGAAGGTGGGTTCGATAATGTTTGGTGGCCAGTGATTTTCACAAGACTGGCTGAGGCCCGCTGTCCTGCAAATCTCTATAAGATCTTCCGCAACTACTTAAGCAACAGGACGGTGGTATTTTCCACACAAGGATACATGACGGAACGAAGAACAGAGAGAAGATGCCTGCAAGGCTCTTGCAGTGGCCCTCTGTTTTGGAATCTGGTCGCTGACGTTTTCTTGGAGCTTGCTTTGCCAAGTGGGTGCCAACTTATTGCCTATGCGGATGATTTTATGCTCACGGCCAGTGGGGGGGGGAACAAAATCCGAATTGGAGACAAAAGGAAATTACGTAATAGCGATAATTACGTTCTTAGGTCACAGAGTTAAAACTTCTTTTTAACCCTACCAAAATTCAGGCAATGACCATCTCCTTTTGGAACGCTCTGAAAAGGAGCGGTCCTTCTTTCGATTGTGAGGGAACAATCGTTACAACAATTGACGAAATCAAGTATCTGGGTGTCACTTGAGATCAGAACTTGAACTTTGCATATAATAACAACAAAATTGATTTACACAATCAATAGTGGCCCGAATACTATACGTTAGAATACCTTTGTTTTTAAAGCGTACTTACTTAAACGCAGTTGAACCAACTGTTCATACTGGATTGCAGGTTGACGGCGCATCTCAGAGATGGACTCGATTTCATCAGAGATCGACCCCAAGAATTCCTCAAGCTCCCAAAGTGTTTCCAAGCATTACATCTCTTGCGTAAACTTGTGTGGAAAATGACTCCTAGTCCTCCTCTGAGGTCTAGGAGTCATTTTGAAATTTTGATTATTTAAAAGAGGATTTATGTTCGTATCTGAATTGATTTGTAGTAGATGTGCGCAGCTTGAGGAGGGAGAGGTAGCATTTGTGCGTGAAAAATAAAACGGGACAACGCGCGGTGTTCGGGCAGCGAAGTTTTGAATTTCGAAAAGATAGGCCGATAAAATTGGTAGCTCAGGTGTTACCTCGTCATCTGACCGTGGTTCAAAATTACGTGGTATGTCCTCTTATCCTCCCTTGGGATTGATCCTGGACCGTCGTCAATAGCCCGTTGTATTGCTTCGACGTTAATTAAAATACCTAATACCTATGAAATTGGAGTCGATTTGTTGCCAATAAAGGATCTACATTATTATTAATAATAATCGATAATGTAAAATCTGCAAAGTTATAAGTTCGATATGTAGGCTGAAATTTTTCATAATGTTGAAAAAATTTGCATAGGAAATACAAACAGAAATTTAAGAAACGTTTATCATTGGGAAAAATTAAAAAGAATCATGAAAACCCAAATTGACTAATGCCGTACTATGCAGATAGCGTAAAGCCAAGCATGTCAACGACAACGCTAGTACTTCGAGTACTCAGTCGCCTGAACCGATGGATTATGACTTGGAATGGATTAACTAAGATTCTATCCGGAACATTTTTCCCAATATGATTCCAGATACCAATGTGCACATTATTCTTAGAGATGATTTCAATGTTGATGTTATTAAAAATATAGAGTACATGCAACACGAGTTCAACTTGAAATACATTTCTACATCGCCCCATATTTTGGATAACACTTCGTCGGTGTTATGTAAAAAGGGCGAATTAACCAATTCAGCATTTTTCAGCGTTTCAGTTTGAAACGTTTAACATTTCAAAAAAGTTAAAAAATACTTTTAAAAATTTATGAAACTTTTAATTTAGATTAATACCTTTTTGAATGTCTTCACCAAGTTTTAAATCTGTACGCAATTTCTTAAAAATATGATTATTATTTTTATAGATTGTTGTAGCATATTTGCCCTTTCTACATAGCTATAATAAAACATCAAGTTAGATATTTGCCTTTGTCAAACTAATAAAGCCTTTAAACCTTTTAAGCCTTTAAAGCCTTCAAACTAATAATGCCTTTAAAACTAATAAAGTTAATGTACAGACTAATATATGAATTGTGAATAATAATAATAATAATAATAAGTGAATTGTAGTTGGAAAGCAAGAAAAATAACTTCAAATAAGTAAAATTATTTTTTAATGTGAACAGAATTTCTCAAGACAGATTTTTTAATAAGGCAGAATTTCCTGAGTTGTTTTCCTTTCTAGTTTTATTTCCTTTTTGTTTTTTTTCTCTCCCATTTCCCCTTTTTCTAATTTAGATTAGTGACCTTTGACAGTTTCTCATAAAAACTATGGTGGTGTAATGGAATGACTCTAGTTTTACTAAGATCCATTAAGTCCTTGTGTTTTGGGGCCGATATTAGCAGACATTTTTTGTATGCCTTAGGGAGGTTGTCCACACTTAGCTGATGTGATCTGCCAACACTTCATTATTTTTATTTCATTAAATATCTCATCATCACATTGGTACTTGAAAAAAATAGAATTTGGTTCAAGCTTCATGTGTACCGAAACCATTTAATTTTGCTCCACTCAACAACATTGCCAGAAATATCATATCTTTGAGTGTCTGTGTTGCTACTTGCTAGTGAAACCCAATCAATAAAACACTCATGGTTCAAATGAACCACTTTGTAAAGTTTTGGTGATTTTTTTGCAGTCTGGCAAATGACATCCCATTCTGAAGGCATGTTAACCTGTATGTTTTTTGCCGCCCTTTCTATAGTAGAGTGCATTGCGTCACCTTCTTGTTGAGAATGGCCTGGTTCGTAAAAAATGCGATCTATAACTTTACAGCTTCTGAGTCGAACAGCATGCAGAAGCGCAGTTGAAAAATATTGATGTAAGTTTCTATTTCAGTTGATCCCTGTTTCCTTCCGTCTTTCATCCTACAAGTTACATATCCCTTCTTTATATATAAGATCAAATACTATTCGCCCTTTTAACACAGCTGATATTACGTTAGCCCTTTACTCACATGCTATTTCATTGGCAACCATCAATCCTACAGATACGCCGTTTTTACATACTGATAGCTCTTAATATTGGCAAGTCAAAAAGGCGAAAATCAGAAAATCATAAATATGGCGGATTCGCCCTTTTTACATAACACCCATGACTTGTATAGATTTAACCTTTGTAAGGTATATCGATGTAAACTGTAAACACTATACTATATGTATTTTTACTTCTCCTGTCATCGACCTTTTATAAATCAGATTATACTTCACTTATAACCACCAAAACTATTCATTTATATCACCCTTTTCAAATTCGGATTCACGTCACGATTTCTACAAAATACACCTTTTACCTCTAAGTGGTTTTGACGAGACATCTCGTTCATCAATAACTGATCAATTTTTCTAATGACGATATATCTCGTCATCAAGATACTCCCGATTTCTTTTATGATGACGCTATCAATATCTGGTCATTTTTTTCTAATGGTGAGATACCTCGTCCACCAATATCTGTCGTCAGTTTTGCTGATTACGAGAGATACCTCGTTGAGACAATCAGCAGAAGGGTTAAATGATTGCGGTTGTGTCCCGGTACACAACCCACTCCATTTTTTGTACTGTAAAGTGTAATCTGTTTTCGTGGGGAGTTCAAAAATGTATAAATATTTTTATTGTTTTTATAGCAATAAAGGTGCGGGCAACTTGTATAAAGCAAAAAAGTTATCTAACACATTGCTGCAAAATAAACATTGAATACGAGAGATGCATTTTTTCTTTCATACTGGGCCTGTCATCTCAATTGATACTGTAATCGAGAGTGCAGGGTAGCCTGCCCAATATACGAAAACACTAGACATAGTTACTGTTCCGAATTGTGACGGCAGAACGATTGATGGAAGAGTAAATGAGCCATCATTGGCGGATGACAGTTCATGCGATGACTTCATCCATCACCCGAGACACGAGAGTTGTCTTATTTGCTGTAAAAGACGTTGCCTTCAAAAACACCAGCAATAATAATGAAAGAACAACACAAACAAGGAGACGATCTCTCTCAAAGATTGTGGGGAGGATTGCCCATAAATCAGGCGATGATATAGTTGAGGAAAAGTATTTGACGGATCCTAGATCCTGGAGTGTATTGTTATACACAAGCATGTGAATGTCTTTTGTGATTTGAGTTGTCAACTTCATCCTTGCTTTTTGTCTTCGTGGTTGTTTTTTCGATTTCTTTTTCAGTTTTGTCGTTCTCTGGGATAGATCGCTCTGTTCCAAATGGATGGGGAACAAATGACGGGTCTTTACTGCTTGGAGCGGCTACTTTGTCAAGGTAATGAGGATAGGTGGTGTGTTGTCACTTTCGGTTATTAAATACTTTGGCTGTGGATTTTCGCGTATTAACTTTAAGCTCAAAACTTCTTGTCATAATTTTCGGTTTCCGGCTGGTATCACAAATGATTCACATTGGAGATTGTTTAACAAGTGTGATTCATTTTCACACGGTGCGTTTTTGGTGCGTTTTTTCAGCTTGGTTACTTGTTTATTAGATGGTTTATAATGGCAATTTGGATTCTTTCTGGTTTAAAAAATGTGTATCTAATTTCAGAATTTCAGTTGAAAGAAAAGAGAAGTATAATTTTAACCCTCCTGATGGTTGCCTCGAGTAGGAATCTCGTCATTTGCGAAACTGGCCAGATATTGATGAACGAGATATCTCGTCCTTAGAAAAAAACTGACCCATTATAAAAAAATCGGCAATATCCTGGTAACGAGATATCTCGTCACCAAATATTAAAATTGGTCAAATCTTTACTGATAAGATATCTCGTCGAAACCACTTAGGGATATAATTGAAGCAGCTTTGCTTTCATTTTGTTTCGAAACAATGTTTCATTTGGTTGGGTCTTGTGGCACAAAGGCCATACTTGGCCAATCTGAGTCAAACAAATCCAAGTAAATATAAGTACACACAATCCGAATGAATTTTAAGGTGAATTCTTCATTCAGAGTATAAATTATAAGCTATTTGTTGTTTTTGTATTGTTTTAATGAAAGCATGATACGTGAAATAACAATTTAAATGATCTGATAATCCTTTGTGTAGTCAAAAGTGACCAGAATGAAAAACCTAACATAATCTAGGCATAAATATTTTAAATTTATTGTTCTGCATGAAATTCATATGCTTTTGTAGCTATATAGATGATCATAGAATAAGAATAAGTTAAATACTTTAATAAAGTACAGAGATATGAAATGAACCATTCACTTTCAGAAATTCTTAACCTGGGTTTCCGAATGTGAATTCAAATACTTTGTTTTTATGAAGTCATACAATTGACTATGGAATAAGTTAAATACTTGTACTGAAGTACACAAATCTGAGGGGAAAACATTTTTTTTTCAGACTGTCAGGAACTCTTAACCACGTTTTTCTAGAATCAGATAACTTTTCTGAGTAACGGTTAAGAGTGTGGAGATTTAAAAACATTATATCTATATTTTTAAGTCAACACCATTCAACTGAAACTTCACACTTCAGTGGGAACTTTCTTATATGGCGCCTACAGAAAGGTAGAATGCTTCATATTAGAAAATTGGAGATATTTTTATAACGAGATCTACAAGTTATTTATTCCACTGTAGTGCTGACAAAGTTCAGTTTGAAAAGCATCTTAAATAATCTAATTTTAAAAAGTAACTTAGTAAAAATAACAAATTCATGTCATTAAATTAGAAAACTATACACATAATAAAATATATACACTTTGAAGTTAAAGTGCTTAGATGAGTTTAGGGGTTACTAAACATTAAATTCGTTGTATTTTTCTGAAAAATAGTAGACATGAATAAAATTCAATAAGCATATCTTGAACATTTACGTTTTCTATATCGCTAGTTGAACATAATTACGTATGATTAATATTAGCAGTTTACAAGGAGCTTATAAAATTGGGAAATCGAAATGAAAAATTGTATTATTTCAAGAATTGAAGTTAGGGTTTAAAAGAGTTTGAATTGTACTTTATTTTACAGTAGAAAGATAATAGAATTACATTTGCATAAATTATATTTTAAAAAAGATTTATTTTTAATCTCCCAATTTCTAAGATAACATTTTGATATACTTCAAAACATTTAAAAAAAACATTAAATACTCAATAGCTAAAAATTCATAAAATCGTTTCTATCAATTTTGTTTTCATTTACTTACTATTATTTAAAAACTCATAAGCATACTTATTACATATTACACATACAGTACTATATTCATAATATACATACTTAATAAAAATATGTTAGCATTACGTATGTATTATTCAAATATCGTCGGCTTAGAGCAGAAACTCATTAACTGACATTTTTGGAGACACTAAATGCTTAATTTCACAATGATGGGAAATGCATGTCATATTTATAATCTGTTTATAATATATAACAGTCTCAAAAGGTTATAATATTTAGTTTTGACTTAAAAACCGATAGTTTGGTCTTTAAACAGCTATTCAGTAAAAAAAATTGCTTTGTCAGTTAATGAGTTTCTGCTCTGAGCCGACGATATACATAAGTAAATTGCAATCTTAAAACAATGAGGATTCTACTCAGCGCTTTTACACACTTTCGGTGCACGTATGAAAGTACAATAGAACCGTGGTTATTTGAGTTCCGGCTCCGATTAACCGAGTGTCCGTGTACTTTTACGAGCAAGCTTTTTAAAAGCTTTGAATAAAGCTCCTGGCACGAGGGTACGAAATTTGTCCTTGATTGGTCTAGTTTAGTGGGTTAGTACTGTCTGTCACAACGTAAAATCCTTGCTTTTTGAATACATGTATTATAATGTTTTTTCTTTATTTCGTATTGGTTGTTTTGTGTTATTACGTCCGTATTATCCGAGGTGGCTTTGGTTCACATTACCTTTGTTAATCAAGGTTCTACTTTATTTGCATGAAGTGACAAAGTCTCAAAATATGGAGTAAAACAAAATAATAATGCCACAAAAATTTCATAACGAATTTATATAAATTTGAATGATAAAGTAAAACAACCAAATGATTATTTATAACTTTAGTCTAGAGTAATACCCCAAAATTATTATTTAATTTTAATCCAATGTTATTTGCAAGCGCCAATTTATCTCAGAACTTGTATAAAGATAATGCTGTACTTGATGGCTTTGTTTTAAATATACTTTCCCTTAGCCACCAATGTATCTTCATCTTTCTAAAACCTCTAATATTTCATCCAACATTCACTTTGATACCAACGCATCATGAAAAGGAGAAATTCAATTTCATGCAAATATTCAAAATAAAAAATGAGTAGCGATATATCTCCTTTCTTCATAGGCTGCTCATATTTAAAAGTTTCATATTTCTTTCAATGGATAGCTTTTTCTGAACCTACTTCTATGATTTATGGCAAATAACATTCAAAAACATTAATTATTTTTGGAATTTATACCACTGTGAAAGGAAAACTGGATCTGACGTTAATATTTTCCCATCTCAAATTACTTCAATAACAACAAAGTTTCTTGAGGCTTAAAATCAATATATGTGAGATGATATTGTCACGTAGAAATGATTAAAAATTCGTAAAAAAAAGAAAATTTATAGCTTGATTTAGAAAAAAGAGAAATCCTCAAAATGTCAGAAAAGAGATGGAAAATTAAATAAAAGATAATCAACGTTATATAAAATAGTAAACATAATTTGAAGTTTCATGACTCATTACAAGATGCTTTTAAAAAGTTCTACGATGTCATTATCAAAACCTACAAACTTTGATGAAAAAATAGTTAAAAATATATCGTCTGCCATTTAAATTTAACGCGATTTTTGAATCTGGAACTCTGTTTTCCCTCCGTTTTTTATGGTCTGCATAGCTCAGCCTTAGCATTATTTTTTCTACGAGTATAAAAAATCTACCTTGCCATGCATTTATTTCCTCCGACACATATAATTTAAAACCATTATTCATTTATTCTTGGAATTAGATATCTTTCACACTTCTAGGGAATTATCAATCGTATTGAATATATATGTAAGTGGATTTCGCAAGTTGTGTAAATTAATCATTTTCTACCAATACCCTTTATAATACAGTGTCGATTCTTCAGAGATAAATCGCTTTAAATGATATTCCCCAAACATTGAATTTAGCTTACGTTGTATTCATTATCGATTTTCTTCATTTTCCGTTGCAATTTGAGAAGTTTTACGTCTCTACAATGATGATTCTAATACTAAAATACTAACAGCTAGATTCGGCGTAAGGAGAAATGGAGAGTCAATTAGAGTGAATTTTTTATCTCTCATAATTCTTTTTTTCAAATAACCGTGAATTTAAAGTATATTTAATTAATATCAAGGTAATGTTATACTACAATTATTTTCGAGAACTCTGCAAATTAATGACTGATCTTAGACAGATGTGGGCCATTACTTACAAAAGTTTTAACTAATTCAACTTTACTTTAATTCTGTTGACTGTGCTAAGGGAAAATACATTATTTATAATATTTTTTAAACTGTTTACACCTAATCTTTTGCGTGTAGGTGATGATGAAGTGAATAAAAACAGCAGTTTCAACGTTTACTTCCCAATAATAATTTCTATTATAAGGCGCGATATGTCATTAGAAATAGGTTTTGGAAAATTCTTTTACAAAAGGATTGCATTATTCAGATGGTTGAAACAGCTTTTAGCGTGTATTTGTCTCTTATAATGCTATTATAGAGAGTTTTAAAATTTGATTTAAAATGTTAATGCATTATTTAAGTAGTTAGTCTGATATTTGTGCTCAATATTATTTTGCATTTTCAATTACCGTTGGTATTTTTTTAAATTTCACCTTTTTTGTGTCCTAAACTTTTTACATTGCAGAATATTCAAAATGCTTCTAAATTTTAAAGTAGAAATTTAGTATTCCTATTAAAGGTAAACATTTTAAATTTAAGACCCAGCTTAGTTTCCGTTAATTTGATATACTGCTTTACTAAAAATCATATTCGACTTTTAAAAAAATATGCTAGTTATGAAAATTGTTGTTTTCATTATTTTCGTGAAACTTTCTTTTCAAACATAATTCCATTATTAAAATAGTTGGAAAAGTTTTTTGCTTTTATTTCTTTTATTTATCTCTAACAATGCTGTTATAAAAAGTTTGAAAATTTGGTTTTATGTGTTAGTGCATTGCTTAAATAGTCTGATGTTTCATCAAATAAGCTTGCATAATCAATTACCTTTTTTGCATTTCAAAATCTAGTTGTTCCCTAAACTTCTCATAGATGGCAGAATACAATAAATGCTTTTAAATTTCAAAGTACTAATTTAGTATTCCTATTAAAAGGTAGACGTTTTAGATTTAAGAATTAAGTTTTATTGCTTAGCCTCAGTTAGTTTTACTGACTAAAGAGCCTTGACGCCTCAAAAAACTCAAGCAACTAACCAACCGTTAGTTTTACTGTTATCCGAAAACGTAGGCTTAACATTTAACCAAATTTGCTTGTTTTGCAAATTGATTTCTTCTATTTCCGTTACTCGGCAGATTTCTCACACATCAAATGCTGAGATCCCTATTATATTAATTTCAGTAATATCCTTGCAAAAGAGCTTCTACGAAGGGAATTCTAAGAACGAGAACACGGCGAAACATCTCAGACCTTCCTGATTGTTCAAGAAAGATAGCAAAGCTGAATTTTGTATTGTTGCTGGGCACGAATACCTTGCTAAACACCTGCATCGCAGATCTATACTAAACAATCTATTTTGCAAGCTCTGCGGTCTTGAAGAAGATATGGACCGTGCACACCTGCTTCATTTCACTTTTCTACTTGAATGTGGGAGAGATTGGGAAGAAGCAAGGGACAGAATGGGGTTCACAGACTTTTTTCTGTTGTCATTTGTTCATATTTGTCTTGCTTGGCTTAAGTGTCAGTCTTTTGTAATTATCAGCCACCATTGGAAACAAAATGCATTTCCGTTCCTAGAATCGAACATTTGAAGAAATGTTCTACATTTTGGAAAGTCGTAAATATAATTTCTTACGATTATTTACTGGTCTATAGACAGCGTTTTAACAGCTGATTCTTTATTTTTCATTACTAATAAGCAGAATCATCTGTATTCTTAACCCTACATAGTGGTTTGGACGAGATATCTAGTCCATCACGATATTGTCAGTTTTACCAATGGGGAGATATCGCGTCAAAAAGATATTGTCGATTTTTTATGATGAGATCAAGATCTGATCAGTTTTCTTCGAATGATCTTGATCGTGTTTCCTTCTAATGACGAGATACCTCGTTCAACAAGATCTGGTCAGTTTTGCTAATGACCAGATAATTCGTCAAGGCAACCACCAGGAGGGTTAAGAAGCATTGAGCATTCCGAATTATAAAAGACCTTGTCAGAATTCACTGTATGCGTTATCAATTTATTCATATTAATTTTAATGTTGAAATTTTGTAATTGAAGGATTTCGGGTTACGTAGTGATTAGTTATAAAATGAAAATTATTTTATGAAAAAAAGAAAACATAAAATAATCAAAGGAATTTCTGATTATTTACTGAGTGTGTAATGCTTGAAAGATTGAAATAACATGACTTCTTGAAGACTATTCTTGATTATTTAAAACTTGAAAATTGCTAGCCTGAAAAATTTGAAAAAAGGCTCATCACAATTTGCCCTGAGCCGCTTTAATTGCATAAAATATATATTAATTCTGTAAATTTTTGTACTCAGAAATAAAACATTTATTTCGAAATTACATGTTTAGCACAAAGCAAAATACGAAATATAGTGCTACATCTTTTAATAATATACAAATTCGCGTCAGCCACTTAAGCATGAAGCAAAGAATACGCCGCTCAAAATATCCGTTGTTTCAACCGTTTGAAACATATCTAGCTGCTATATGGCATTGAAATTACTATTCACAAATATTTATTTTCTATTTAAATACCAAAATACCTAATCTGATATGTTCCCTGCGATAGACATAGCTCAGATTATATTACAGTGGTTCAATTTTAATCCCTAGCACTGACCAAGGTATTACTTACACCAAATAAATCGCAGCAAATGGTTCTGCTATAGTAAATTGAATATTTTAAGTTATGCTCGCGTATTTAGTATTCGAGGTAGGTAGGTAATTAACGTCGCACTGGAGCAACACAACGGTCTTATTGGCGACGGTCCGGGATCAATCCCGAAGGGAAAGACCAAGGACAACGCCTCATAATTTTGAACCGCGGTCAGATGACGAGAACAACACCTGAGCTGGCACCCCACTCTTCAAACTTTCACACCACGGCAACATGAGGACATTTGAGGCTACATCAGATTTAACATCCACCATCCCCATGTACAAGACGGTTTTCGACTGGACCGAGTTTCAAACACATAACCTTCTGGTTGCTCTTCAAACTGGGCTACGGGGCCCTCAGTATTCGAGAAAGAGAGACATTTTGAAGTCAGCTTCAGGGAAAAAGATGTTTTGTTCCTCCCCCAAACACCATAATGAACAAAAGTGAAAAAATAAAGGTGAAAAATAAGACAAAAAGTTCATGCATTAAAATGCATAAGTAGCATATCAAAAGACAACACGGATTAAAAATCATAGATTAAAAAAAACCATAGACTGCACCGTAAAACACTACAAAAAGGAATATAAGATGGAAATAGCTTACCCATATCAGCAAAAACAGCACCAGCCAGAACAGCAGCTACACTCCGCACGAAGATCGCCATCAGATGCCATTTATTAACCCCTCCAAAATATTCAATATCTTGATGATGAGATATCTCGTCATCAAGATATCGAAAATTATGTGCTAAATAGTAATTAAAATTCGTCAATCGCCTTTAGTTTTAATCGCCCAAGTAGTTTCCACAAGATATCGCGTCATCAACATCAGACCAATTTTACTAATGACGAGATATCTCGTCATTAATAAAATTGCTCTGAAATCTCGTCACGAGACCAATTTTGCTAATGACAAGATATTTCATTAAGGTATTGCCAATTTTTTGATGATGACGAAATCAAGATCTGGTCAGTTTTCTTCTAATGACGAGATATCTCGTCCATCAAATCTGGTCAGTATTGTTAATAACGATATACCTCGTAGAGACAACCACCAGAAGGGTTAGCACAAGGAAAAATTGATTAATTTTTTTATTCCATTTCAGATACGAAATGTGCATTAGGGTGGGTCACCGTCGTATGGAGAAAATTTTTTTTTTCTGTTTTTATCCAGCACAGCAAGAAAAGGGTGCCAAATGATGTTTTTAGCTCACATATAAAATTTGATTAGAATGGGATATCATCTTCTGCCTCCGGATTGACTTTAGAGAACACATATTTTGAAAAAAAACCTTATTTTTGAGGAGTTGTCACAGCAAGGTTAAGAAAGTTTAAAAATGCGTCTATAAAACAAATTGAAATTGTATGAGTAAGATTTATTTATTAAAACAAAAGTTTACAAAAATGACATTTATAATATTATTATAATAATATTTCAAATAGCTCGAAAATCCTTCTTGCTATCGAATTTCAGCATGGCTTTTCGAGACTATGGTTTTTATTAAGCCTTCTCTCTCAAATTTTTTGCACAATGTGACTCAAGCTTCTGTCACAGTCTTGACTACCCTTTCAACAGCTTGTGAGTGACATTGCAGGCGTAGTAAAGACAGTTCTGCTTTTTGGGCGACAAACAGTTAGATGTCTTCGTCAGGTATGGATTTCAATATTGGTGGATCAGATATATTCTCTTGCCAGTTAATGAGATCGGTATAAGATGATGCATCAAATTTTACAGTAGGAAGTTGAAACAGTCGGAGTCTTTTGTCCTGAATGCTGCGGGCTTTCAAAATGCGACGGGCTGCCAGTTAACGGATGTGCGGTTCAGAGTCGGTCAGTATTGCGATCAATAAATTTTCAGGGTGTGCGAAGTAACTGTTTCTTTGAATTACGGAATCTATTTTGGCTTCAGTTCTGTGGGCAATCTTGTTGTAGCAATGAGTTTGAACAAGTGCCATGCTCCATCTTTACAGGAAGGGTGAATTTTGATAGCAAACCAGGTTGTAGCGTAAACCTTGACGACATACGTTGCAAGAATTACTAAGTTTTCAGAAGGAGATTCCATCGAAACGTACAAACGTAGAATTCGATTAGCCACGAATTAACTATCGGGCATGAGACATTTTGCCTGGGGATTTGTTTATTAAATCCTTAGGAAATGAGACTATTCTGTACTCTCATGAATGTTAGGTCTCTGTTAATGTTACTAATACCTTGAACAGAAACTTAGGATAACTGTTAATACTCTGCTAATACCTTGAACAGAAAACTCGGATAACTGTTGAAATAAGGTGAACAACGGGCCTTTTTCTAGATATTTGCCGATTCTCCCTGAAAATGTCTTGTGTCCCGATGTGCTGCCATCAATATGTAGAAACAAGTGTTGGAAGGGTAATTCGATCATATGCATTTGCAGAAAATCCACTGTAACGGTTTATCTAACCTTTTTTCAAGCATACGTATGACAAATCCATATTTACCAACGTTCACGTTAGTTCCATCACACCCAACTGCCACCAAAGACTCCATAGATATTTCTGATTCCAGGAAGAAATCAGTGATTACTTGTTCTATGCATTCAGATGTGCCAAAAGCTGGTGCAATATAACCCAAGAACTCCGACTCTGGTTCCATTATCAATGAAATATGCTCTTCAAGAATGCTCTGTCTATACATTATTCCGTCCTTCTCTGATATAATTGAAGTTTTATCGTTCGAAGTATAAAGCAGGTATTTGTAGGACTTTGTCTTCTTCCGCGGCCAATTTTCGTGCTACCTTATGTTTCCGGCGAAGCTATTTTTATCAATAATTTCCAAAGTGGAAGTGTGAAGAACAGCTGAAGCAATTGCTGCCCCAGCCCTGTCTGATACTTCGTATCTAGCACACGTTCTTGAAAGTAAAGTTTAGTCTACTGTACTGTTTGTAGCGGTAGGCTTATCGACAGGAGCCGCCGACGTTGAGGCTTGTGACTGGCTGGAATACATCGTCACTGTACGATTGACTAGATTCAGATGAAGTCGACACATTAAGCTTCTCTGCTTTCTTTTAGAGGCTGAAACTGATTTTTGCCTTAGCATTTTCCTTTTCAAAGTGTTCATTATTTTATTCGTTGTAACAATATTTACGGTTCCGATCACCATTCTTCTAGTGGTTCGTTGGTCGATTAGGAAGCTTTTCTCTCTGACAGGTAGTGTTTTGTGTCTGGGACAAATGCACTCATCGATGTTTTTACACTTGCAGGATGAAATGTCAAACAATACCCCTTTACTGGTACGCGAAACTCTTCTAATTTTTTCTTCGGTATTTTAGGATGAGATTTGAAAAGGTTTTTGCATTTCAGATGATACGCCTTCAACATCGCTTTCACTCGTTCATGTTGGACAGTAGGAATGGAAGCTCTTGGCCATATTTCTCCAATTTTTGCCACGACGATGTCCTCTATTTCTTTATACGTGGGTTCTTTATTAGCTTCATTATCACGTTTTATCTAATGCCGGTTCCACTCATAGAACTTCATAACATCTTCGTAGGTTGGTAACAAATTGCATATAATATCACTTGAATCACCAAACGGACATTTCCACTCCTGAACGAATACGATCCATGGTAAAAATGGAGCAAACGAGCGCAACACAACCTCACCTTATTGCAGCCGGAGCTATTCTGGAAACGTGGGAGGGGCGCGCGCACGTTCAGGGTGTTCCTCGATTCTCCCTCACTCGACCCACCCACCCCTCACACCTGCAATCATGACGCATTGTCCATGTATGAAGAAAGTAACGTTTATTGGTTGGAAGACTAACTGGAACTTACCTCGAAAAAAATCGAAACTTTGATATCAATCCGGAGGCAGTTAGACTTATGAGAATGTAATAATATTTCACACATGTTATTTTGAGACCATTTAGCACCTTTTTATCGCTGTGCCCCTTGAAAAAGGAGAAAAAAATAAAATGACCCACCCTAATGTGCATATCGGTGCTTATATTCATTATAATGGATTTAAATAAGGTATCAATTGTAAGTAACAACACTGCCATCATCACAGATATGAACAATTAAGAAACTGTAGAGTAGATGCTAGTAGTTAATAATTTTCTCTACTATACACACACACACACACGCACGCACGCACACGCACGCACGCACACGCGCGCACACACACACGCACGCACACACACACACACACACACACACGTCAATTTGAAGTCAAGCAGTTTCTTGCAGATCGGAGGAATGGGGAGCAAAATAAGGCGATTCTCTTCTTTAACATGATCCTAGATTTTCATTTGAATATGCAGATTTCGTGGGGAAGGAATTATTCTTCACGAGCGTACAGCAGTCTTCATTATTTCCTTCTTATCTCTGGTTTTACGTAAATAATAGAATAAACATGTTTCGTATGCTTTCTACGTCTTATGAGATATGAAAGAAATATGAAGGTATTTTCTTCGTTATTTTTGAAAAGCTTCTTTCATATTAGTATTTCCAAGAGACTTTAAAGCAGAAGTAGAATACTACATGGACTTGTTTGCAATGCGAAACTCCTTTTTTAATAATAAAAATATTTGCATATGAATTTCAAAATAGATTTAAATTGAAATGGTCCTTACTCTGTATCCAGTATAACGTCAAAATATTTGACGCATCCTTGCAATATCTATATTAAGTTGGATATTTTTATACAATTATTTATTTTGATTGATACGTTAATAGTATCAATCAAATTAGATATTAGGATAGATTGGCACGTTAATTGGTATCTACATTAGATTGGATATTTTAAAATAATTATTTATTTTTGTATAGTTATTTATAATAAATCCACTTACATGACATGGAACAAAGGATCACTAAATAGTAAGACAAAACAAAAAGCCAATATTATTCCTTAAACAAAATTTATATAGATTATTAATGATTGTAATTCGTACCTAATTCTCAAAACTAAAATCAAATAAATTAGTTCTGGGCAATAATTTATTTATGTATTTAAACACATATTCAACAAAAGCCTCTAAAAGACACATTTTTCGTGTTTATTTAAATACTTTTATGAAGTTCGGTCTAGTTGCTACTAGACTAGCGTTTGTTAGTTCGATCCTTCAATGTGTTTTAACTATTTTCAGAAACAGAGATTGTTAATGACCTACTGCATGACGATTATTCCTATCGTTACTTGAAGCTATAATAATCTCAAATTTTGACAAGAGAAACTTATTTAATTTGACCCTCCAAGTGGTTTTGATGAGATATCTCGTCCAAGACCTGATCAGATTTGCTAATGAAGAGATACCTCGTAAACACAAAACCGCCCTATTGGTCCAAGGAATGAATGGACAAGTAGGAAAAACAAAGAGTCTCTTTCCTAGTACTGGTGACGGTTTGCCACAAGTTTTTGTATCATCCTGGCCACTGCTGAGTGGTTTTCGACGCCAAGATAGACTCCAAGATATTGCCAGTTTTTATGACGAGATCAAGATATCGTCAGATTTTTTCTAATTGTAGGGTGAAGTAAAATTTCTTATAACAGCTTTTAGTATTCAAATTGTATCCATTCCCATGAAATAAGACACCAAGAACACTTGCAATTCGTTTATAATTTTTACATTTTATTTTTAAGTTCTTGCATCGGTTTTCACATTTCAACGAAACTAATTGCTAGATCTCATATTTTAAAACAAAAGAAATTAATCGTTATTTTTTACACTTCCACACACATCTGAAAACTATTCTTAGCATAAAAGCGGTCTTATGAGTAAAACTACATCATTGTCCTCGTGGAACTGAAGCCATAGAAGAGGGGATAGTTTTCTACTCTTCTCATGTGATAGTTTCTTATTTCATCTTTTTGCACATTAACCATTCAAGTTTCAACTAGACATTTGTCCATCAAGATGTGATCAATTTTGCTAATGACGAGATATCTTGTCCATCAAGATGTGATCAGTTTTGCTAATGACGAGATATCTTGTCCATCAAGATGTGATCAATTTTGCTAATGACGAGATATCTTGTCCATCAAGATGTGATCAATTTTGCTAATGACGAGATATCTTGTCCATCAAGATGTGATCAATTTTGCTAATGACGAGATATCTTGTCACCGAAATATTGCCAGTTTTTATGATGACCAGATCAAGATATCGTCAGTTTTTTCTAATTACGAAATATATCGTACATTAATCTGGCATAAATAAAAAAGCTAACTTCAAGAAAAAAAATTAGAAATTTATCTTTTGTATTATTACATTGTTCTTAACTCTTCAAGGTGGTGGAAGTTTAGAGAGTGAGATGCTAGCTCAGATGTGACCACGTCATCAGATCGTGGTTTACAATTACGTGGTGTTGTCCTCGGATGTTTCCCTTCGGGATTGATCTCGGGCCGTTACCAATTGTCCGTTGCTGTTGCTCCAATACCCGTTAATTAACTACTTACCTACCTTAACTCTCAAAGTGACCATCAAAATCTGACCAATTTTGATAATGACGAGATATTTCGTCAACAAGATATTGCCAATTTTTTTATGATGACGAGATGAAAATATGGTCAGATTTTCTAATTACGAAATACATCGTATATAAAGATCTAGGACAGAAATAAAATAGTTAATTTCAAAAAAACATTAGGAATTTATTTTATGTCATTACATTGTTCTTAATCTCCAAATGGTTTTTTCGAGATATTTCGTTCATTAAGATCTGAAAAAATTTATTAATAACGATATATCTCGTCATCAAGATATTACCAATTCGTTTATGATGAGATCAATTATCTGGTCAGTTTTGATAATGACGAGATACCTCGTCAAGACAACCAATAGGAGGATTAATATTTAGTGAACACAACCATTTTAAAATTATTGTTGTGCTTCTATTAACTGAGACATAGGTTTTTTAGGCTTATGTAATATGAAAAGGTTAGAATTAATCTAACGACATTATTTGTAAAAATAAAGACATACTGCTATTTTTAAAAATCTAATACACTCCAGATTCTTATATATGAAACAAAAATATGTTCGTCTGAAGCAACAAGAAATCTCGAACTCTGAAGTCATGGCATTAACACAGCTGAATTTCTAGGTTAACACAACTACACTGCTGGCCACTGTAAATGCAACACCCTGAAGGAAGCATGCAAATAATATGAAATTTACAACATGCATTAGCGGAGGTGAGATATGCAAATGATTAGAATTTCAGCGCAGACGCACATCACGCGCGCCTGTGGCGCCACTTCAAAGCGCTATTTAAGGCTTGGAGATTTCGACGATTTCAAGTACGGCAATTGTGTTTTTCTTGTGGTTTTTTCAAAAAAACGATCAATTATGCCTCGTAGAAAACAGCGATCATCTTTTGATCACGTATCCGAGTTCGACAGAGGAAGGATAGTGGCCTACCGAGATTGTGGATTATCTTTCAGGGAAATCGGTAGTCGTGTTGGACGAAACCAAACAACTGTAATGCGGATATGTGATCGTTGGATGCAGGAGGGTACGACGGACCGACGTGTTCGATCGCATCCACCTCAGTGCACCACTTCACGTGATGACAGGCATATTGTGCGTATGGCAGTGACGGATCGCTCCGCCACATCACGAACCATAGCACAGCACATTCAGTCTGTACCGCATCATCCAGTGTCTGCGCGTACCATTCGACGCCGTTTACAGCAGAGTGGTCTGTCCGCAAGACGTCCATTGCTTCGTCTACCCTTGACGCAGAACCACAGACGTTTCCGCCGCCAATGGTGCGATGAAAGAAGGATGTGGACGGCAGAATGGAATGAAATTGTCTTTACTGACGAGTCACGCTTCTGTCTGCAACACCACGATGGTCGGATTCGAGTCTGGAGACACCGTGGAGAGAGGATGCTGAACAGCTGCGTTATGCACCGCCACACTGGTCCTTCACCGGGTATTATGGTATGGGGCGGTATTGGATATCATTCTCGCACTCCTCTAGTACGCATTGCCGGTACTTTAAACAGCCAGCGCTACATCTCCGAGGTGTCGGAGCCAGTTGTCCTTCCTTACCTTCAGGGCTTGCCCACAGCCATATTTCAACAGGATAATGCGCGACCACACGTGGCACGCATTGTCCAAGGGTTCTTCGTCAATCGCCAGATTGAATTGCTTCCCTGGCCAGCTCGCTCTCCGGATCTTTCGCCGATAGAAAACATGTGGTCCATGGTTGCTCAACGATTGACCCAGAATACATCCCCAGCTGCCACACCAGATCAACTTTGGCAACGTGTGGAAGCGGCTTGGTCTTCTGTACCCCAATAACACATCCAAAGTCTCTTTGAATCAATGCCGAGGCGTGTGGCAGCGGTGATCTCCAACAATGGCGGCTACTCTGGTTACTGATTTTGGCAGGAACCACACTTCACAGAAGTCTATAAATTTAATCATTTGATACTTGGTCAACATGTTATCTACAAAATAAATTTTGTTGTGATATCTCTTGTCTTTCTTGGTGTTGCAACTTGGGTGGCCAGCAGTGTATGTTAGTAAAGCTAGTATGGCAATAAAAATGAATTTACAACTTTGAGCACACTCTGAAATGAATTTCTGGCTACAATCCTTCGACATGGATAAAAATTAGTAGACCTCAACACATTAAGGTGCAATGTACTTAGCCCCCTCAGTGTATATACGGATAGATGCTAACATTGCTATATGCTCTGACTTATTTACCATAAATTCTGCATGAGAAAAACATAACCAGTTGAAATAGAACAAACACATCAAAATATCTTTACTCATATTCTATACGAGGTCTATTGTTTAGAGTTTTCTTTCATTTTCAATTCAGTCAGAAATAAACATAAATTGTGCATAAAGTATCTCCATTCATCCAATTTTAAACATGTTTTTATATCCAAACAAGTTTGTATTGAAAAAATTGCATCAAAGCGTTAAACGTCAGCTTGATATCTTTTTCCTTCGACCCTTTGCATGTTTTTATCGTCTATCTCCTGTATTAGAGCTCATAAATAATTATATTGGGAAACTCTTATGCTTCTGCAAAGCTTAACAGAAGAGGGTTATGGAACCACTCACGTGATTAGAATGTTTTATAGTGTTCTTGACGAACAGATCAGTGTTATATAATATTTGTATGCTTGTGAATTTTGAAAGCAAGAAAAATGATCATTTTTAGTTTTAGTGTTCAGTGTTTTACTATGAACACATAAAAATCTTAAAATACTGGTGGTAAATATGCTTGTGACTATTATATCTCGTGATGGATACGTTTTAGGAGCAACATTTTTACATCGTTCAGGTTAATTTTATATGCGAATCCCGTAACAAATTGTAGCATTTTGTAACACTTTATAAAGTTACTAGCTTTACAACCCGGCTTCGCCCGATAGTTTTTCTCTGATTTAGACAAACTTAATCGCTCGTGATTCCTCAACAGTTACTTTGCGTATGTGAGCAGCTTTTTTAGCTATGTCCTACATCACGTGCTTGTGTTCTTTCCTCTTCCGTCTGCTCGGCTTGTGGCAGCTTTTGACATTTTGTGTTGATTCGAGTTTGAAAAAGAAATTGATATCGTAATACTCTATATTAAATTTTACTCCTATAGTTTTAAGGGAGCAACCTAGCGAGCTAAAATTGGATCGAGAAATTTCTGAACAAAATAAGCTGTACAATTTTCATGACTCTAGAAGTTCAGAACTTTAGATTTTTTGTTGCTTCAGACAAAGAGATTTTCTGCTTTAGAAGAAATCAGTGCAGTATCATTCATAGCAATATTGCACTGGCATTCGTAAATTAAGGGTAGGTTATATTTTAAGAGAACAACAAATTTCTAAAAGGAGGATGATGATAAATATAATAATTAGAAATGCAGACAGACTTCACAGAGATTTACAAGTATAAAGAAACAAACTTACGTGAATGTACCTGTACTACATGCTAAATTAGCAAAACGTATCATTTTTGGTCTTTGACGAAGTCTAGACTAGTGTTTTTTATCACGGTGGATAATCACCCAAGCAAATCAACAACTTGGGATTCATGCTTTTTCCTACAACCACGAGACAGATCTTCAAACCGAGAGACCAAAATAAATAACGTAAAGCAGGGCTCATATGCTCCGTCTATTTCATTAGAAGGTCGATGTATATACCGATGTGACGTAACATACCGTGCGACGACGTCATACATTACGTACCGGAATTACTTTCCAATACAAAAACTTCTGCCACCTATTTGCATGGTAGGAAAAGCATCTCATAATTCTTGAAACACTGCAAATTTATCTTAGAATACATGAATGCACAAATTGAATACGGAATATTTATTTCAAAATGAAATGCTTTGCTGTTTTGATTTTATTATTTTGTATTACTGTGACTGCCAACATCCATAATGCTTTCAACGAATACATCCCACGTGTGAAGTATGTAGCGCGTGATTTGTTTTTTTCGAATCAGTGACGCATTTACGCTCATAAACCTTTTTACCCGTCTGTATAATCAAGTTAAGTTGACCCAAGTATCAAAAGCATTTTCTGTCAAGTTAAATGTAGAGCTTGAAATGTGCTTCCCTTTCGTAGTGGCTTGTACTATTGGCTTGAGCGTACTTGTATCACGTATTCCAAACGTGACGTCAATTTGCTTGATTTTTGAATACGATTTCAGCACTTCACCAGTAGAATTTCAAAGAATGAATCCTGAATTAACACTAGAAAAAAGGGAGTTGCCTTATACCTATAAAGACGAGAGGGGCCAATTTGGTCCCTAGCTCTTATTGAGCGTTAGAGTATATTATACAGCTTATTTTGCGTTTCAAATGATAGATAATAAGTAATATAATATATACTAGTATTCAAATTGAAACTTTAATTCATCACAATGATTTCTGCTTTTTATATCTATTTATTTTGTTCATTCGTTGAAGCAATCAGCACATTTTACTTCTCTCGATGAGCATTTCCCGCATATTGCCCTTCGCGCAGCTATTTTTTGTGTGGTTTCCCATGCAAAATCTCTGCACTCTGCATTTCAATCTTTTTTGGTCATGTCTTCTTTTACAACTACTACATGCAATAAAATCTGAGTATTTGCTGCATTAATTTTAGATGCCACATATGGAGTACGACGCTGTTCATAAAGCTGCAGGATGAAATTTCTCCTTCTAAGTTTCTGCTTTCCGGTCACTTCTTTATACAAAACCCAAGCATTTACCGCAAACATGTCTAAAATATTAAAAAATACTTTCATAGGCTAGCGACAAGATTCGGATTTTGTAGTGTAAGGCATACCAGATGGTATACAATGTCGACGCTGTACTTAGTCGGGTTATAAAAATGTTGTTTCTGGTGTCTTGTTATCGACGGAGTTAGATGAAGAGAACTTAATAACAGAACATTTTTGCTCATCTTTCCCTGGCCTTTCTTAACAATATCGTGGAATGAAGAGTTTATTTCCCCAACGTTGCCGTTGGTGGCACCTCTGCGGCTTTTTCTCAGTGTTCCTACAAGGATTGTGCATTTTGATTTCAATTGTTCTTGTCACATTTTTATGGATGTAAAGTAGTTATCTGTGGTTATATTTCTCCTTTTACCCTAATTTTGTCGCCAAACCCTACTTAATCACATTAATTGTGTTACTAAACTTTGCTCTCAGCTGGGGAGCTGTTTGTAAACGGGATGTAAAGGAGATGACAAAATAAAACTACTTTCAATGTCGTTACGAGGTAATTATAGCCATCAATCAGGAAAAATTTCGCGCTATCACTGCGAAATGCGATAGGGGCCCTACCGTCTTTCTAGGTATACGGTTCATTATCTCCGCTTCTATGACAGCTAGGCCAAAGTGATTAAATACACACATTAAGTATGAGCTAAATAATTGAAAGTCATGAAATATCAACTTATTCAATCCATGGGCAAAGGAGTTACACGGCGGAAAACAACGCGAGAGGTCGAAAAGGCCGCGTGAACCAAATGCCCAAATAAAACTGCTGCAACACTTTAAGATTTATTATTTACGCAAGCAACACCATTTTCTAAGATAAAGAGACATCATTCCGAGCCATTATACACAAAGACACAAAGCACCTTTGCTACGGAATGGATTTACCTGTTCTATTTAGAACTGATGCGAATCGCCTGGGATTTAGATCAACGTGGCCAATTTGGAACGAAACCCATTTATCTCCAGGCAATCTCTTTCTTTGAAGACTTTCTTTACTCTTAAACTCGATTCAGAAAGAGATAAATATTAGAAGCATTATATGTATATACACTGCTGGCCACCCAAATTGCAACACCAAGAAAGGCAAGAGATATCACAACAAAATTTATTTTGTAGATAACATGTTGACCAAGTATCAAATGATTAAATTTATAGACTTCTGTGAAGTGTGGTTCCTGCCAAAATCAGTAGCCAGAGTAGCCGCCATTGTTGGAGATCACCGCTGCCACACGCCTCGGCATTGATTCAAAGAGACTTTGGATGTGTTCTTGGGGTACAGCAGACCAAGCAGCTTCCACACGTTGCCAAAGTTGATCTGGTGTGGCAGCTGGGGATGTATTCTGGGCCAATCGTTGAGCAACCATGGACCACATGTTTTCTATCGGCGAAAGATCCGGAGAGCGAGCTGGCCAGGGAAGCAATTCAATCTGGTGATTGACGAAGAACCCTTGGACAATGCGTGCCACGTGTGGTCGCGCATTATCCTGTTGAAATATGGCTGTGGGCAAGCCCTGAAGGTAAGGAAGGACAACTGGCTTCAACACCTCGGAGATGTAGCGCTGGCTGTTTAAAGTACCGGCAATGCGTACTAGAGGAGTGCGAGAGTGATATCCAATACCGCCCCATACCATAATACCCGGTGCAGGACCAGTGTGGCGGTGCATAACGCAGCTGTTCAGCATCCTCTCTCCACGGTGTCTCCAGACTCGATGATGCGCAGACACTGGATGATGCGGTACAGACTGAATGTGCTGTGCTATGGTTCGTGATGTGGCTGAGCGATCCGTCACTGCCATACGCACAATATGCCTGTCATCACGTGAAGTGGTGCACTGAGGTGGATGCGATCGAACACGTCGGTCCGTCGTACCCTCCTGCATCCAACGATCACATATCCGCATTACAGTTGTTTGGTTTCGTCCAACACGACTACCGATTTCCCTGAAAGATAATCCACAATCTCGGTAGGCCACTATCCTTCCTCTGTCGAACTCGGATACTTGATCAAAAGACGATCGCTGTTTTCTACGAGGCATAATTGATCGTTTTTTTGAATAAACCTCAAGAAAAACACAATTGCCGTACTTGAAATCGTCGAAATCTCCAAGCCTTAAATAGCGCTTTGAAGTGGCGCCACAGGCGCGCGTGATGTGCGTCTGCGCTGAAATTCTAATCATTTGCATATCTCACCTCCGCTAATGCATGTTGTAAATTTCATATTATTTGCATGCTTCCTTCAGGGTGTTGCATTTACGGTGGCCAGCAGTGTACATGAATGTTTCAAGCATTAAGGACAGATAACGAAGCATGTCATTTTCAAAATTTTATGGGTGTTGTATCAATACACAACCCCAACTGGGTTTATCAGGAGCAAATAAATGAAAAAACTCAAATTCAAAAGAAAAAATTCAACGAGATAAACTGTTTTCCTTTGATAAAAAACTCGCTCGTTTTTAAAAGGCTCATTTTTTGGATTTAGTAATAACTGTTGGTATACAAAATTGTATTCAAACGTTTTAGGACCAAAGATTATTTCGAGAAGAATAATCAAATTTGAATATATTCTCGTGGTTGATCTGTTATTTGAATAATTTCTTAAATTTTATTCGTCGTCTGACCGTGGTTCAAAATTACGTGATGCTGTCCTCGGATCTTTTCCTTCGGGTTTGATCCCGAACCTTCGCCAATAGCTCGTTATGTTGCTGCAGTGTGACGTTAATTAAATACCTACCTACCTTAAATTTTATTTTCAGTTTTGAAATTTTATTTTCAGTTTTGAAATTTTATTTTCAGTTTTGAAATTTTATTTTCAGTTTTCTATGGTGTCATTGGGCTTGACTCTAAACACAGTATGCAGGGTAAGTTTAAACTAATAATACAAAATTCAGGGGGTGATAGAATACAACGAAACAAACACTTTTCACCATAGAATGTATGGTCGCAAGTTCAGCGGTTGGCCGCTAGAGAGCGCTTTCCATTTCGACACAAACGCACGGTCCGATGCAAGTTGGAAAGGAGAAAAGGCATGAAATATGGAATGTTAAATAAACATCAATAACTGCTTGACAAAACGAAATAATACAATTAGATTTGTATAAATTAAAGATAAGTACATGGAACAACGGGTAAAAAAGAAATGACATGTACAAAACATGAGAAACTTTTCACATGGAAACGACATGTACAAACATCAGTCGGTAAGTACAACGCAAATGCACAATTACAGAAGCTGTTTAAAATGTCGACCACCACACCTGATGCAGGCATCACCGACGTAACGCTTTTATACAAGCGTTTGACTGCGCTCTCTAGCGGCCAACCGCTGCACTTGCGACCATACATTCTATGGTGAAAAGTGTGTGTTTCGTTGTGTTCTATCACCCCCTGAAGTTTGTATTATTAGTTTAGACTCACCCTGTATGTTCAGCGAACACAGAAAAATCATTGAAGTTCTCAAAGCGATACCATAAAGTTTTTAATGTCTCTAACAAATGAATTGGTTGGAAAATATATTGAATGAATGTCATCCTTGCCTAGTGAAAGCTGGCTACAATTTGATTTGTTACAACTGGTCCCAGATGTTAATGTGACTAAGCATTTCTTACAAATTCCTTTACCATCGCAAATCTACCCCCTTATATTTGTAAAATAAAATCCTTTCAAACGTAGAATCTGGATTGCACTGTTATTGTAAAATAATGTATATGATCTCATGAAGAACCACAATTGGAAACATCGACCTTCTAATGAAATAGGCGGAACATGTGACCGCAGCTTCATGTTATTTCTTCCAGTTGCTCGGTTTGAAGATTTGTCACGTGGTTATGGGTAAAATTATGAATACTATTGATTGGTTAAAGTGATAATCCACCGTGATCAAAAACACTAGTCAGCGATTTGACAGCCAATCGGCTTTGTCTATTTGTAAGCCCACGTAATTTACCCTTCGGATATCTAACGACAGCGACTGACTCCACCTACATGCTCCGTCTATTTCACTGGAAGGTCGATGATTTGAAATAGATGACGCACGTAGTAGTAAGATTGAAATATCAAATGTGTCGCGAGTTAAACTTCGTAACAGATCATTGCATGCATCCTTATGAATTTGTATGCTTCTATCCTGTTGGTTTTGAACAGAGATAAAATTCCAACTGCACTTTTCTACCGAGATATCCAATAATGCAATGCGAAGGTCGGATCTAAAAGTAGAAACGGGAAGTATATAACCGAGTTGAAAGTAATCTATATTTAAGTGGCTCGTACATGAATGTTTTTTTAGTTATAACATTTCAATTAAAGGGGTAGGTAGGTATTTTAATTAACGTGTCACACTGGAGCAACACAACGGGCTATTGGTGACGGTCCGGGATCAATCCCAAAGGGAAAGATTCGAGGACAACACCACGTGATTTTGAACCGCGGTCAGATGACTCAATTAAAGGGATTTTCTATGTACATAAGCAAACAAAATGGAAGACGTAGATTTTACTTCATGCAACCAAAGTACTCTGCATTATATCTATCGGGATTACATTAAAAATGTAGTTTATCATCGTTTTGGTGATATTGACTAAATCAGCTGTCATGTATCAATTTAGAATTCATTCTTTGAAATTTTTATTGGGGATGCGTGCTGAAATCGTATTCGAAAGCAAGCCGTGACGTTATATCCTTAATACGTACAGGAAGCACATCAGCCACAAAACACTACCGCCACCTACCTTTAGCTTGACAGAAAGTCTCTAATACATAATAATATGAATGATATCCATAGCACTCTTTTGTAATTTACCTTATTTGAAATTATATAGGAAATTATTTGTTGCTAGTGCTGAATGCATTTTGTGTTATCGTCTGTTTGTGGGGATTAAAAGTTAAAACCTCCCGCTTAGGTGTTTATATGGTAGGGAGGTAGGGAGTTGAATTTATATCGCACTAAGGGAGCAACACAAAGGGCTATTTTAATTTGTGTATGCAGATCGTATATGTGTCAAACTAGTTTCTACACACGCCAAACTATGGTTAGAGGAACATTCATTTGAGTTAGGGTCTTGCCATCACATCTAAGGCATCAGTTCGTTGTTTTAGGATTTTATGGCGCAATGACCATATTTGGCCACTCTTCACCAAACACAAGACAGACAACTTCAAGCAAAAAATGTCGTGAAAGGGGAAAATAAGGGGTTGGTTTTATGGCGCAAGCCATAAAACCAACCCCTTATTTGGCCCTTTATATTTGGCCATGCTGCGCCAGACACAAGTCATAATATCAAGTAATAGATAGACACATACAATGAAAGTTTTACTGATACAGAAGATATAAATACACTGAGGGAGGAATGCACCTGACAGGATTCGAGCCTTCGCAGCCTACAACTCAAAGGTTGCTAGAGCAATGGGCATACCCAATGAGCCACGACGACTCCGAAAAAAAGAAGGATTGAGGAAAAGAATAAAGGGATGAAAGCAGAAATAAATCGCTTGGGTATCCCGGAAACACGACATCCGTATTCACTAAAGACAGTAAATCCCACGGGAAAGGAAAAGATTTCTAGAATACCTTGGGTTCTTGAAGCCCTCAGATACCTAAAGGAGATGTGCCCCTGAGGGCTCTAAGTCATCAGATCTCAACTTACTGGAAAACATCTGGGGCGCCATACATGCCGTGGAACACAGACATTACACCTCGGAATGCCACAGAAGTGGACCTCACTGCAGAAAGTGGTGTTCAATGTCTACACAATACTTCAAGCTCGTAGAGTTCATTCCCCGTCGTATGTCTGCAAGGGTGCTACCAAGTATATACTGGTCTTCCAATTTTTCTGGCACTGCAGTGTAATCTCAGTGTCGATGTTCTCTGAATAATTACTCTATAATTGAAAATTAGATGGATGTTTTTAGAAATATGTTCTGCATTGATTCGCGGTGGCCTTATCATTCTTACAATCTTTTTTTATTTTAGAAATGCTTTACAAATTTATATTATCTTTCACTTTTGCGATGCACTTTCGATTCCTGTTTCTTTATTGGGTGCGTTTCTCTTCTGTCTCACTAAAAATATCTTTTGTGTGTACATTGGATAGAGTCGCCGTGGCTCAGTGGATTTGATCACTGAGTTAGCAACCGGCTACTTCTGGGCGGTGCAGGTTCGATTCCTCCGTGGGTGTATATCTCTCTTCTGTGTCAGTAAACTTTTCCTTGTGTGTGTGTCCATTACTTGACATTATCAGTCTTGTGTTAGACACAGCTTGACCAAATATGACCCTTGCTCTAAGATCCAAACTCTAATCAACCTTGTGTGTGTGTCCATTTCCGAGACAGAGAAAAGCTTATCGCAGCTTGAGATCCAGCCTTGCGCCATAAAATACCAACCCCTTACTCGCTTTCCAAATCGCTGGCAAATACCATTATCTGAACTTATTTTAACTCTCCTGGTAGTGGTCGACGAGGTATCTCGTCATTAGCAAAACTGACCAGATATTGATGGACGAGATTAGAAGAAAACTGACCAGATTTTATCTAGTCACCATTAACAAACGGCAATATCTTAATCATTCGGAATTCAATGGGAATTCTGGTTGACGAGATATTTCGTCATTAGTAGAAAACCGACCAGATCTTGATCAAGTCATCATTACAAAATTGCAGTATGTTCATCATTCGGAATTCATTCGGCATTCTTGATGTCGAAATACCTCGTCACTAGCAAAAGTGGTCAGATCGTGATAGTCGAGATATCTCGTCGAAACCACTCGGAGGGTTAAAAACCTATAAACGTAAAATGAAAAGAAAAACGATTATTTCTTGCTAGAGACGTAGTACTTGAAATCAAACCAGTTTATTTCCGAGTGGACAATTAAAAAATATATATTTATTTCAGTCAAATAAAATAGAGCTCATGGATAGAAAACTCCCCCGTTTCCGAATGCACAAGCAGAACCCATCTCCGAATAAAAGACTCCACAAAAACCTAAAGACCAAGGGTAAATCATCCGATTTAAGTGTTCTTATTCAACTTCAACTCCAACTCCTTCCAGGGCACCAGTCAAGTATATCCTCCTCAGGAAAAACCGCTTTTGTTGATAAGGCACGAGATTACGACCTGGAAATTCGCCATTTGGTCTCTCCCCGACATCAGATTCTGAAGAAAATCGGATTTCCGTTGTTTAATGCTCACTAGCGGGGAACTGTATATATACCACCCTTCCCTTTCCCTCTTCTGACTTTTATTTCATTTATGGTTTCTTCTTTCTCTGTTAAAGGATTAGAAAAGCTAGAAAACACACATCACAACGAAAGCTAGGGGGACTTGGGTTGTAGGTAAATGGAGATATGTTGTGATCTCAGATTAACGGATATAACTTTTCTATTGACGAAGCAGTTTCTTCTTGCAACTCGGATTAGGGTTGGAGTTTTGTCTGGAACGAGTAATGCGTGTGTTTCTTTCGTGATTTTTTGGGTTTGGTAGGTCCAATGAGGAAATATGAAGCGGAATCACTTTTTAGAAAGATTTCAAGAGTTATTGAACAAAAAGGAGTGTTTTTACGTAACAGTTTGAAGTGTTTGAAAGAAATGTCTTTCCATCTTGTTTTTTAATTCTTTTCGCGATTTTTCGTAGTGAACCTGATAAATGACTCGTTTGAAATATGACTTTCGAAAATGTGATGTAAAAAATAAAGTTGAAATTTTTATTCCGTGGATTTGCTATGCTGCTTTGTTATACCCCTGGGAATTTTCAGTTTAGAATGTTGTCCTTTTCAGTGTATTAGGCTTTCAGTCATTGGTTTTTCATATCAAATTAAGTGAAAAGTGTACATTAAGTAATGGAAAATATTTATATCTCAACATTCCTCGTCATCTGACCGTGGCTCATAATTACGAGGTGTTGTCGTCGGATTTTTCCTTTCGAGATTGATCTCAGACCGTCGCCAATAGCCCGCTGTGTTGTTCCAGAGCGATGTAAATCGAATTACCTTAACATTGCTATGAAAGGCTTTTTTGTCTAGCTAAATGTAGGTAACGGTAGTGTTTCTGTGGCGAAGTGACGTCACTTTCACGTGATTTTTTTTCGATTTGAGGGCACTTTTCTCGATTTTCTAATACGATTTCATCACTTTGCCAATAAAAATTCCAAAGAATGAATTCCGAATTGATATATGATGGTCGATTGGACAAAGCAAATTCGATTAAACGCCAAACTTCGCCAAAAGGGCGATAAAATGCATTTTTAGGTAAACCCAATATGTATCATGTGTGAGCATTTATGTTGTGGATGTCAAATCTTTGCGCTTTCCATCATGTTTATCTGTTTACACATAACCCTTCTCACAATAAATCTCATTTGAATCAGATACTATCAACATACGTTTAGAGAGTATTGACATCTACTAGTTTAACTGCCTAGCTAGGACCGATGTGATTGGTTACCACTTTTACTTACGCTCAGTGTTATGCTTTTGCATTCGGTCTGGAAACCGCGTGGTTGGTGCTCCAGCACTCGGAACAACAGACTCGGGGTTAGAACCTCCGTTTTGGCTGGAAGTTCGTAATGGTTCAGAGCTCAGTTTAACGCTCCTGGTGGTTCTCTCTACGAGGTATCTTGTCATTTGCAAAACTGACCAGATCTTGATGGAAGAGATATATCGTCATTTGACAAGATCTTGATCTCGTCATCATAAAAAAAATCGGCAATATATTGATGGCGAGATATCTCAACATTCGCAAGATTGGTAACATCTTGATGGACGAAATATCTCGTCGAAACCACTTGGATGGTTAAGCCGTAGATCCCGTTCCAATTAGCCCTCGTTTAGTAAAAACTATCGTAGAGCGATAAACCCAATTTTCTTCTGTAATCCTATATACGTATTACTGTTTTTTGTATGTTATCCTCAAGATTATTGATTACAGTTTGAAAGACTGAAAAGCTAAGAGAGTAATTCCTTTTTAAGAAAATAGAAGAAAAATCTATTCGAAACAGTAACCAGATGCAAGTTTTACACAGCGCCAGAATTATATTGTCCTTTCTTCAGTCTTGACTTGACTTCTCTTTAAAATGTAAATTAAATCTTCCACCTTAAAAGGAAATAAGATGTACTTATTTATACCAAAAGAACAATTTTTTCAACTTTATTTTTTACTTTTGTAAGTTTCACTTTTTAAGTTCTACATTCGATAATTGGATGTGATGTTACCTTACGTCTTCATGATTATTTGTCACCAAGAAGGTAAATTGATCCTCCCGTACTTCTGAGAACGAAAAAAGGATTGAATCCAAAGTTAACCTAAGAATTAAAATCAAACATCTTCCTTATATCCCGTTACACCTAGAGGAATGCTTATCTTGGCAGAATGTGTCAGTTAAAATATAAAATACTGAATGATGAACAAAATTTATAATTTGATTAGATATAACCAAAGGAAAGCAAGTTTCGAGAATAATGATGATGGTTCTGATAACTCGTAACATTTTTTTATTCCACGAATAAAAATAAAAATGATGTAACACGATTATGTATCATGCGTATATTCAGTTACTTATAAGACTCATAAAGCTGAAAGGAAATTCGATTTGAATACACCGTCAGAAATATCAATTGAAATTGCTTAACTCTCTTTAGGAAGGATATCTAAGCTTAAATTATTGCTAGCGATATTTTATTCATGTTTCCTTCACACTTCTACATCTTAAACCGATTTCGTGATAAAATTTTATTTATTTGTTCTGGAAATGCGATGAGATATCACTGGTAAGGGATCTTAGAATTAGATTGCCTCTGAAAAAGTGTCAGAGATGGGTTTTTCTTAGTCATAGAATTTGGTCGTAATTTCTTGCAGATCTCTAGATCTTGATTTAATTAAGTAATTTGAAAACAATGAGTTATAATTTGTTAAAGTAAAGTGAGTATCAGAACACAAGCACCAATGTGTTCTATCAAATTTTCAACAAGCACTTCTGTTCTTTTTATAAAAGAAAGCATAGATCGTTCAAATCTAATATAGGGATTCATTTTGTAATATAAGTAATAGTATCTCCAAATAGTGATTCCTTTTGTAATAGTAGTAATAGTATCTTCAAATAGTGATTCCTTTTGTAATTGGATAAAATCAATCCAGCTGTATAACAGAATGTTACTTTGTGTTATGTTCTTCATGTGGAATTTTGTTTTAATGATCCAAATACTTTATATCCCAGTTTATCTTCCTGGTGGTTGTCTCGAAGAGGTATCTCGTCATTAGCAGAACTTATCAGATCTTGATGGACGAGATATCTCGTCGAAACCACCTGGAGGGTTGAAATACCGAGTGGGAGCTGAATGATGGGGACGAATAGCTCATAAAACCATCAAATAACATTTCTTACATTCTTGGACTAACAATAAATCTGCACATATGTGAATTATTATTAGAATATATTTTCCAATGCTAACTTAAATGGTGATCATATTGTGACGAATTAATCCGAACTTTTGTTGGACATTAAAAAATAACATTTATTTTAACACAGACAAAACAATGGGTTTACAATGGACGCGCGAAACAAAAATGCTTATTTTCATATTAAAATTTACGAATTGCTACGAAGACGTCTCAACTAGACGGAGTCCGTGAGCTAACTGTTTCTCATTCTCCTCACATGCGCAAGCGCAGTATTGAAGGACTTTTTAACAGGAAACTTCCGGGTCTGCAGCTGTCATTCTAGACTCTTAGGCGCTAAGATGTCACAGTCTATTTCCTCCCTCCTCAAGATTCTTTTTCTGCAGAGACAGACACCTGCAAAAAAGATACAAAACAGCAGCAACAGAATTTTCGCGAAGGCAACAACTCATGCCCAAAGCAATATGCAAGTAGACCATACACCCTAAAGATCCTGGCTGTGTACCGCCTACTCTAAATTAAAAAAACATATCATAATTTTAACAAAGTATAATCAAAATTTTGCTCAGTGATAATCATCAAAGAAGAAATTCAATTTCAAAATATTTACAGATTTTCAATTCAAATTTAAAACTTTTTTGCAATTCAAATGTATCAATATACACTAGGAATAAAATATTTTTATATATGCAAGACATCACAAATACAAACACAAAAAAATAGCACTTTATTTTTGTACGTGAGGTGTACGACTTAAATTATCAGTGTTATATGCTGTTTTCCCTTTCTATGGACTACCTCGTAATCCTGGATCACAGTAAATTCAACTTTGTCTCGTAACTTTTATGCTTTCTTCAAACGACTTTTAGATTTGTCTAAGCATTCAGTTATTTCACCAACCAAACTTTCAGTTTCAACGTCCTCAAATATCACTGTCCCTAAGGGCAATTTAGTTACACTTACAGCAACTTCCTTGTTGTTTCGAGTCTGTATTCCAAATTCAACATCATCGCCAAGATTAAGATTTTTGAACACTTTGCATTCACTAGAGTGGAAAAACATATCCTTTACATCACCCCTTTTAATAAAACCAAATGTTCCTTTAAGAGCACAGATAACACCACGGTATCTCACAGGTAAGGGCTGTTCCGAACGCATTTTACAAGGTCTAAGGTTTCTTGTATTTTTGTCAATAGGAATACTAAAAGTAATCATTTTAGGAGGATGAAACTCTACACTACCATCAACATTTTCAGCAGAATAGGGCCGTTCACCACGATTTTCATAAGCAACTTTACCTTCAGTATTTTCCTTTTTTTCAGTGGTTTCAAATCCAGAAACTGTCTCTTTACACATTATTTTACAAACAGAACTAGCAATTGGTTTTCCAGTACGACGATTATGAGTAATTTTAAATTCAACTGCATCACCACGTTTTAAATTATCAATATTTCCAGAAAATTGACTGTAGTGAAAAAAATATATTGCTTGTCTTTCGCAACATTGTATAAAACCATATGAACGTAACAAATTTTCAACGATTCCAGTCTCTTTAGGAGTAACACTGCTAGAACTAAAACGGTTACTGTTACAAGGGCAGTCGTTTTTCGATGTTTCATTTAAATATGGAGAACTTTGGCACTTGGGCGTTGCAGAGTCTTTTACTTCAATATCAGAGCCTTTGTCTTTTTTCATATCTTCTATAAGTACAACGGTCTTGTTACTTAGTAAGTAGCGTTCTTTATCTAAGAAGTTATCCTTGACAGCAGCTTTGGTTATAACATGACCCAACTCACACACTAAATTTACTTCCGCTATAGGCAAGCAAATAGGGTTACCCGCTAAAGGAGATGCTACCCATACATGTTCACCCGTATACATGTGTGGCTTAACAAACTTCCTAGGAATTAGATCTATGCTGGCTCCTGTGTCTCGTAAGATGGAAATCTGAGACCCATTTACAGTCCCAACACTAGTGTAAGGAGACATCAAATCTATTAATCCCTTTCCCATTATTTCGTTAGCAGCTATGGTTTCATTTTTCTTCAACTTAGGACATTGAGGTCTAAGATGATCATAGGAATTGCATTCATAACATTGAAGTTGCTTTCTTTGTTCAAAATTTTTCTCTTTGTAATCTTCTCTGTTTACTTCTGTTTTCCCAAAGGGTTTGTTTTCTCCCTCAAACTTACGAAAACCAACGGATGTTTTCTTGATACCCTCTGTATTCTGGGAACCTTTAGTATTTCTGGGTGTAAGACTCTCCTTCAAGCTTTCAAATTGATCTATTTTTTTAGCTAATTCTAGCGGAGAATTTAAGTCCATCCACTCCTCCAGAAAATGTTCTTTTACTTCCGACGGCACTCGTCTCTTCATCTGCTCAGTGATATGCAAGTCTCTGAGTTCTTTAAAAGTTTTGATTTCCAAATCAGAAACCCATTCATCATAGTAGCTTGTAAGTTCATGAGCGTAACTTCTCCATGTTTTATCCGGGACTTTTTGATGACGGTAAAACATCTGCTTCAATTTCTCAGAACTCATTTTATACCTCTGAAGAATAATATCTTTCACATATTCGTAATTCTTTGCATCTTCAGGCGATTCTCTAGCCATCATGCTCGAAATTTCCGAAGGCAATACGCCTAGTAAATACGGCACCCAATCTTCTTTAGGCACACCTGCCATCTCAGCTCTTCTTTCAAAATTTATTAAATATAGACCCATTTCATCTTTCTTTTCCTCAAATTTCGGGGTAATTTTGATGAGCTCAATTTTATGATTTGGCATCCGTTCTCTATTAGATAGTCCTAGCTCACTTGCAGCTTGCATTTCTAGCTTTTTCTTCTCTAAAGCTATTTCTTCCATTCGAATATTACGGTCTTCCCTTTCTTTTGCTTCTTGTCTGGCAATTTCTTCTTTTGCTTCATGTCTGGCAATTTCTTCTTTTTCTTTTGCTTCTCGTCTGGCAATTTCTTCTTTTGCTTCTTGTCTGGCAATTTCTTCTTTTTCTTTTGCTTCTTTCTCTCTCTTTATCCTATCTTCCATAATACGAGTTAAAGAAATTTTAACTTCCTCTTCTTCATAGTTTTCACTGTTTAGGATTATTTTCCTTATCTCAACCAGTTTACAATTATCCGATACTTTTTCACAAAGTTCATCTGCGAGTTCGAGGAGGTCTTCTTTTCTCCCACGAGAAAGAAAAGCCATGATCGATGAATAACTTATTAGTAAACAATCCAATTTTGTTATCATAAATATAGTTACCAATATTTTCTAATAACTATATGATTCACAAAATATACTCAATGCCAAATATGCTTCAAATACTAGATAAGATTTAATATCAAACACAATTCTCAAATATAATAACAGAATCTTAAACTATATCGTAGCATATACAATACACAAGATGCAATATATATAGTTGCAATTAAATATTTGTTTTCTTTTACTAATGTGTAATTACCATATGTAATTCAAATTATCTGATTCTTTTCAAATCATTAAATGCACAAAACACAAAATTTCAGTAAAATCAAAACGAAATTTAAATTTTCGTTCACTTTCGATTTGGCACTTTTTGGCCGTGACTTTATCAACTTGATAATATCTACTTAGTAGAACATGCAAATTCACTTTATCATCAACTTCTATTAACTTTCATAAAGACAAAATTTAAATAACCACAAAATAAAATTGGATATGTAGTCATTTCTTTTTGTTTGTTTTTTTAACCAAAACTATTTAGGCTCTTTGCCTCACGAATTCCGGTAAGCCAGAACCTCAATAAATTTAATTTAATACAAGGGTGGGCCTACCTGCATTTCCTGCTTTCTTGCTTCCATCCCACTTCTGACACCAAAACTCTAGTCTGTGACGAATTAATCCGAACTTTTGTTGGACATTAAAAAATAACATTTATTTTAACACAGACAAAACAATGGGTTTACAATGGACGCGCGAAACAAAAATGCTTATTTTCATATTAAAATTTACGAATTGCTACGAAGACGTCTCAACTAGACGGAGTCCGTGAGCTAACTGTTTCTCATTCTCCTCACATGCGCAAGCGCAGTATTGAAGGACTTTTTAACAGGAAACTTCCGGGTCTGCAGCCGGCCATTCTAGACTCTTAGGCGCTAAGATGTCACAATATGATCCTTCAAGCTTTAATTGGCGAGAACGTGACATTTTCTAAACTACCCCGGACACCAACGGAGGTGATGCTATATTGCACCCACCCTGAATTGTTATGAAGGCTTTCCATCCTAGAGGGATGCTTAGGGGATGCTTGCGCACATATACGTCTCGTCTTGAAACCAGAAGAAATTCCAACAAGCAGCCCGAATTCGACACACACGAGATTTGAACTCGTAAATCAGTTCTTTCAGTCAACCAGTTATGTTCGAGCGACGCCTAAAACCGCTAAGTCACTGGTGGGTTACTTAAGAACATAGCAAGTAGAATGAATTTAGCCCAAACTTACTTCGTATAGAAGCTTCAAAAACGACAAATAAAGATTTAAAAAAAAAGTCGATGATAATTTCATAGGTATAGACAGACACTATCTTCAAGACCAAGATAAAACACGAATGTAAAGTTCAAGTTTAAAAATTAATTTTCTTTTCTCCATGTTGCAACAACTTTACCTTATAGAACATACTAATTCAGAATATAAGCTCTTTTTCGTCCTTGTACGTGGTTTGGAAGGCTTCATAGAAAACTAGTGAACGGTGGCAACCATGATGAAAGATGGCATATTTAAACCTTAATTTGTTTTTATGTCCTGGCCATAGTGAATGTAGACCCAACTACGCAAATGGTTACATTTATCAGTTGGTTTTCCAGTTTCTTTGTTAGTGTTCCTTATACAAGTATCCTTGGCTTATACAAGCTAGACTGTCTGTGAGTTCATACACTTTCAAAAAGTTCACGAATAACATAAGATTAAAATGCCACTTTGATACCACTTGGAGGGTTAATCTTTCTCTGTACCCTAGCCATTGGAAATAAAATTTATAGCACCAATTCCAAACCTATCCCCGATTTAGTTCCAGCTCTTTAAATATCGGATAGAGTTACTGCAATCAATTATAATAGCAACCATATGCTATTATAATTATGTAATGAAGCTTCTATACAGTTAATATATCAAGTATTAGCCCTCCTGGAGGTTATCTTGATAAGTTATCTCGTAATTAGCAAACCTGGCCGATCTTGATTTTGGCATCATAAAAAATAGTCATCAATATCTTGATTACGAGATACGTCGTCATTAGCATAATTAGTCAGATCATGATGGATGAGATATTTCGCCGAAACCACTTGGAAGGATAAGGAATTCAATGTGCTTTAGCGAATGCATGCCATCGACGTTGCGTGTACTTACATAAATGAAAACCATGTGTTACATGAGATAGATAATTCAAAAGACAGAATAAAGTTAATGTGAGTTAAGAGTATTTTTAAATAAGTAAAATGATGCAATAACATTAGCGCCTATGGAGATCTTAGAATACAACAAACCACTGACATTCAATCTGTTTGGCAAAAGTATTTCACTTTCTCTGGAAATCATTTGATAAAGATAAAATCTTACCACAACGAATAAAGCAGGATACAAGAACGCTCCCGATCGAATGTCAAACGGAATATTCGGAATCTTTTCTTTATCCTCCCGGGGCCTTTCTCCATTTCCTGAACACTTAGCGGTGACCTATTCTCATGCAAAACGCACCGGACACAGCCCCGATCTTTTGCAGCTTCTTTTGGAAACTCTCAATTTCTCTCTTTTAAAACAGGAGCTTTTGAAATTATATATGGGTCTAAGCTCTTTGTTGCTGTCACTGCAGATCAGTTCTTTTCTCCAGGGCATTTAATGTCTTTTTACAACTTTTCCAATAAGGACGATTTTTTTAAAAATAAGTTCGAAGTTTCCAAGGGATAAGTGTCGCTAATGTGACAAAGTATTTTTAATGAAACAGCTTATTGTTTTATTTCTGCTGGGAATTTTAACTCCTTTTGTCTGGAAGCAGCCTGGGTTTGGGTTAATTTTGGACGGTTTTCTAGGAGTTGATAGCTGGTTGGTTTTTTTCTTTTAGAGGGGCAGTCTTACTGAAGAATATTGGGATTTAAGGAACAGTAAGAATAAAGTCATGAAATACATTCTTTAGTTTTTCGTCTGTTTCGGTAATTAATTGTCTTTTGTTTTCTTTTGTTCATTGTTAAAGCCTTTTGGCTTAAGAGTGTCAAACTTAAAATCTTCCACATTTCAATGGGAGAAGAAAAATCTGAACTGTGCGAATAAAACAAGCAGCATTTCTCTTAAGGGCACAGTGGACTTTCAAAATCACCAAAATTGATCGAAAAATCAATTTTTTAATTTTATCATTAAACATTAATTGATATCAAATTCTCTACATAGCAAAAGACTTTTTCAATTACGATCGTTTGACGGAGTTACGTATACAACATAAAACAAATAGTGAATGTTTAGTAAGTCTACAACGAAAACGCTTTTTTCCCCGATTAAGATTTTTAAACATTCTCCTGATTTCGAAATGTTCCCTAAGCTAATGTACGCATTAATATGACTAATTTTGCAAATGACAAGATTTTTAGTCATATTGACTTTTTTTATGATGATGTGATCAAGAGATCTGGTCAGTTTTTTTCTAATGACGAGATATTTCTTCCATCAAGATCTGATCCGTTTTGCTAATGATGAGACACGTCGTAGAGAGAACCACCAGGAGGTTTAAACAGTTTTCCAATTTTATTAAATTAACTGTTCATATGCGTATGATAGAGCTGAAATGCAGTAAATAGGAGACGCCATATATCTCTAACAACTAAACCTAACAAAATGCAATATTATAAGCGACACAGGTTCGATCTGTAAATTACTCTGAGTGTATTTCTCTTTTCTGTGTCTCTAAAACATTCCGTGTGTGTCTATGTCCAAAACTCGATGTTGTTCGCTTTAAGCTTGTCACAACTTGACCAAATACCACTTTTGTAACATAAAAACCCGACCCAACCAACCGAATAAAAAATCTATTGATTTTCTTTTAAACTATAGTATCTAACCATTTTGAAATATTTATGTATGCTATAAAGTAATCAAAATGTAGCTAAAACTAATATTATTTCAGTAAGTTTTACGGTTATATTTTATTTACGAAGATGGGGTGGCTCAACACACTATCAGATTACTAATCAGATTATGCAGAAGCATAATCTGATTAAAATAAATTCTTGAGTATAGAAAACTTCAATCTACAGTAAGAAAAACAACTACTAACCTCCCGTTTGCAATTTGATCACAATACAACTCAACCTATCCCTCTTTTTCAAATTAAACAATTAAGGAAAACTTCTGGAATCATGCAATTAACGTTAGTTTTTCCATTTTTTTAAATTCTACTCCTGAATTTGACAAGGCTCAAGCCAACTGAAAGGACCAATATCGATCTTGTACCTGTCACTACATCGGCTCATCGAAAATTCCAAGAATATTTATAAATTTCTTCCTAAAATGAGAGTAGTGTAGGTCATTACAGTTCTCCAGTGCCTCAATCACTAAGTGCTAACAGCAGGATGGATCCCACGGGCTCAACCAATGGGGGTTAATGAATAAAACGAGCCTCCTGACATTGATTGTACTAGGGGATGAACCGTGAATTCGAATTAAGTGGAACTGGATCGGTAATTAACATGCTAATGCTAGAAGTAATTGTTAGACGAGACAGTAATGGAGTTTTTACTGTACAAATTACCGGGAACAAAGAAATTCTTTACTACCGCGAGCTGTAAAGTACTGTTCCTTTTCATACAATTGTCACATTAGGATATTAAGAGCTTGAATAAGAGAGTAATAAGTAATTAATGTTATGTGTGCAGTATTTCATTAGGGGAGATATGTGAAGATAGAAACACAATAGGATATACATGTTTATGGTGTAATAAAATCCGAGAATTGTTTTACTCCAAGTAATTTCTCGGCAATCTTAGACATAAAGACAAACTTCAGAATTAAGGGTTTTAGAGAACAGTAAAAAATGAGCATCTTCTATTCACAGTTGTACATCATGTTATATATGAATTTATACGAACTGATAAAAGACCAATCACACAAACCTTATTTATTAATTTAGTGACAATTCTGGTACCTCCAAAAGATCGGTAAAAGTTTTCAGGAGCTCCATAGAGCAGTGTTTGTTTACTGAACAAAAAATACTGTAACGTTGGATTGTATAACTATTTATAATATAAGTTGGAATTACGTAACTTGCAATTTTGGAAATACACCAAAAATTTAGAATAATGCAATCCAAGATGAATCCCGTGCCAATTATCTTCTAGGGAGTACCTCAAATGACAAATGAATATTCCACATGCTATATGGAATAAAATAAAAACACCATGCCTTTGGAAACTAAAGAAATGTAAAAAATATGCTTAGATGAACGAATTGTGTTTTAGTTATTGCGAATACATATTTTTTGTTCTATTAAAAGTAACTTAATTGGGAATGTGCTTGTCTCTGACCCTAATTCAGGCTTCATAACATGCAGGCATGCTTTTCACAAGGTTGTCCAAGAGTTATTGTGCAAGAAGTCCCTTTCACACTCTAAAACGTCCTTTTTGTGCGGTCCTTGGTGGATTTGTGTAGGCTGCAATGCAATGTTCCACAGCATCCCAATCATGGTCTATCGAATTGAGATCAGATGACCTTGTTTGATACAAATGCAGAATTATCTTTAACTTTTAAACATGAGTATGATTGAAAAGAGACAAAAGCTTAGATTCATAGGTCATGAAATGCCTTTTCCATAGGACAAAAATGAATTCTATTTTGAATTGAAGAAAACCATGGCAGCAAACTTATAAATTACATAACACTATCAAATAAAAAATTGTTAATTTTAAGCAGAAACAGCAGAAGGAAAACTTAGAAAACGTACGCTTGAATAAGTATTCATTATACAAGTTTACTCTAAGAAAGAAGAAAAATATGCTTTGACGCCGAGTACGATAGTTAAGTGCGGAATAACTGAAAAAACCCAATGAGTCAAATATAAATCATACATTTTTCAGACTGAATAATATTTAATAATCATCCCAGCAAAAAAAAGAAAAAGACAATTTCCAATTTAACGATGGAAAATATACTTTAACACCCAGTACGATAAAGTTTGGTTCGGAATAACTGAAGAAAACACACGCCATGGGTTAAATATAAATCATACATTTTTCAGACTGAATAATATTTAATAGTCATCCCATAATCAACAACCAATTTCCATTTTGTAATGATTGAAAAAAAGAAAACTACAGAATAAACCTACCACTGAAGATCAATATCAACTCAATCTACATGATCACACCACCAGCACACGGTCAAAACTAGATTCTTGCTTGCTCACGAGGAAAAGTATGTTCTGTACTGTATTGTCTCCACACCCATTGTGACAAATGAATAGAAACAGGTGCATTTACTTTCTCTTATCTTATATATTAATGACCTACCCCCAGGAAAAGATCCCGAAGCTCGAGCAAGTGGAAAATTCCGCCATGTCAGACAGACACAGGGAAAGAAATACCCCTTGTACCCTCAGGATAGATAATGACTGTATTTGTGCAGGCGGACGCTTAACAGTAAGGCAAATATTTGGAACCCTGTCTCTTTAGGAGGAACTGTCCCTTGGTCTTTCGCGGTCAATCTCATCGGACGTTATTAGATTGGGATATGATGAAGGGTTTCTATTTTCCCCAAAATGGTTCCTCTCAGATCCACAGACAAGCATGTCTTGGAAACTGGTCTCCAATTACTTTCTGCTAGAAGTTCGAAGTTACGCTGGTAATAAGTGGGCTCTAGAGGCACGAATACCCCCGAAATTATAGATTTCCTAATTTATTTTTTAAATGTTTCCATATAAAATAGTATAAAAGCCTAAAATACTGTTTACATTGAAATAAAATATGTTATTTTATCATTAAATAAAAATATACTCAATACCTTAGCCGTCTTATAGTGGTCTTGTCTACTTCCCAGTAGGTCCGGTTAGTTGGGTACTATGGCGTAAGGACCATATTTGGCCATTCTGCGGCAAACACAAAACAGACGACATTAAGTAATGGACATACACACAAGGAAAGTATGACTAACACAGAAGAGAGAAATGAATTAAATCGGGAGGAATCGAATTTGAACTGCCTACAACTCGGAGGTTGGTATTGCAGTGGGTAAACCCACTGAGCCACTGTAAGCACTTGGCTTGCCCATAGGATGATCCTTCCTAAAACCCGTCAGTTTTCTCCTAAGAAGTTAATAACTGGGCATTAAAATATTCATAGTTTTAGAACTAGTATTCATTACTATGAGAGCAATGACTATGGACTTATTATTATACTGTGGACTCAAAGACCTCGCATATCGACCGTATCGTATCAATCCCTCAGCAGTGGTACAAAAGTAAATTTCCAGTAAAGAAGGTTTGAATATTTGCATTATACTGTTTAATGTTATTCTTTTGGCAAATATTTCAGGAAATTGTATCAATCACTTGTGACTCGAATCAACCGAGGTGGTCATATCTATGAACTTCAGTAAGAAAATAACTAAACATTTTTAATTATGTGATAAGTTCTAACTGTAGATAAAAAAATTCCATTTTTGACTTTGGCCCCATACTAGAACTATTCCTCGCTACCCTAATGCTGGTTATTGTTGTTAAGGAGGATTTTTGAACCTCAATGAATTTTGATTGATATTTATCAATTCAATAGTTTATTTTCAAAAGACGGTGTATCGCATTTTCAAGAACATGAAAATCATCATTCACAAAGCACAAATTTGGGAATCAAGATAGGCAATTTCTAATTTTAGGAAAAATATTAATTTTAATAGTTTGTTTTACACAACATGCAAAACTTAAGGAACAGTACGGTTTTCAACTGTCATTTTGCAGAGACTTGACCTGGATGTGGGGAATTGATGCAAATGGTATTCCGAGAGTTATCGAACCTATGAGTAGAAACAAAACTATAACAAGAACGGAAGCGGACAGTAAAAAGTCTTCAAACTAAAGTGATGACATTGCACTGAAGCTGGCTGTATGACTCTAGGACCACCTCGAACACCGATGCAGGTTTTGCAAAGAGTTTTTATACAGAAAATATGGTTCCAGTAGTAAAACCAATTCCTATGTAAGATTCCAAATTTTGAATATTCACCAGCTTTCTACTGAATATCCTCGATTATGCAAATTTCCACATGCTGTTATCTTTAATTTTGAGGTTAGAACCCTTAAAACATTATAATGTTCCTTAAGTTTTGCCCGTCAGTGTATATAATGTTTATATAATATAATTTTAATCCTCCTGGTGATTGTCCTGATGAGGTATCTCATCATTAGGAGAACTGATCAGGTCTTGATGGACGAGATATCTCGTCATTAAAAAAACTGACCAGATCTTCATGGATGAGATATATCGTCATTAAAAACTGATCAAATCTTCATGGACGAAATATCTTGTCATTAAAAAAACTGACCAGATTTTGATGGACGAAATTCTCGTCATTAAACAAACTGACCAGATCTTGATATGAGTTATCTCGTCACTAAAAAATACTCACCAGACCTTGATCTCGTCATCAAAAAATCGGCAACATCTTGATGAAATACCTCGTCACTAGCAGAATTGGTTAGATGTTGATGGACGAGATGTCTTGTCGAAACAAATTGAAAGCTTAATCTTGCTGGTATGCCCTGTTTGGAATCGCTTGACTAATTCTGGCCCTGGCACCATTAAAAGCCAAAACAAACTTTATTCAACTATAATTGAGTTTCGCAACAAGAGTTGGAAATGTTGCCCATTTTGTAACAAGTCAGTTCAGTCTTCCACTAATAAAATTCATGTGGGAGGAAATCTTGAAAAATTTCTGTCCTCATTTTCCCAAAAGAAAAGGCTCTGTCCCTCCGAAAAATTTAAGGTACAGAGAATTATATTTTCCATGTACGTGATTGGGGAAGGGTTGAAAGTATCAGGTTAAAAAATATTCCGTAGCGCGAAATCTATGTAAATTCAATAACTCCCAAACCAGGAGCAATAGACGGAAAAGCGAACGCCCTCTCGAATAGAAAAAGATTAAAAAAAAACCGAAACCACTTTGCAAGTGGCAAGGGGGTGTCACCAGTGAGCTGACGACTCAATCTTTCGTTCCACTCTCTGCCTGTTACGGAGGGGAGAGATCGTTTTTCGAAAATTCGATTCCACTAAAATAGAGACCTAAATTTCCCTTTCTTCCTGGCGCCTTTTTATTTTTCGGGGCAGAATCGATCGGTGTAGACTTTTCCCAAGTTTTTTTTGTTCGGATATAGAGTAACTGAGGAATGAAAAAACGGTGACCTGTTTATAGAAGTTTCAATTTTTCAATTTTGTTTCCTCACAGAAAGTGGCTTATTTCACGGTTTGTAAAGAGAGGAGGGGAGAGGGGGAGGAGATAAATTTTGAGGCAATTTTCCCTCAGAAGTTGTACCAAATGGATAATCTATTGGGAAGGGAAAGGGAGGTGTTTTTAAGGAATAAAATAGCCACTGACGTTGGCGGAAAGTGAGTAGATAAGTTAGGTCCCAAAGAAGAGTTCTCATTATGACAGTGAAGTGTTTGCGAATTCCAGAGAAACTACCAGTCCTCAAAACTATATTTTTCTCCACCGATAGCAACAAAAAGACTGAAAGGAAACATCACAGTTTCAGACTAAAAACTAAGCGCTATTCGTGATATTATGATTTTTGCATGTTTGTATGGATGGTTTATTGTTTTGTCTTAAACTATTGAAAATCACCTCTCTCTGACCTCAGAGTTGTTTTTGTTTCCCTGAACCTCATAAATCACCTCTCTGACTACAGAACTGTTTCTCTGTACCTCCGAACTTAAAATCACCTCTTACCTCAGAACTGAAAATCACTTCTCTGTCCTCAAAGTTGTTTTTATTTCTCTGAACATCAGGACTTAAAATCACCTCTTTGATCTCAAAAATGTAAAATAATTTGTGGCCTAAAATAGTTGTCACAAATGGAACCCAATGTAGGCCCATTAGTGGCTCAATCCTTAATACCACACTCCACAAAGGAGAAAAGTCAATTACACACCGACTACAGAACATATTCGGCTATTCTCAGTTGTCATCCATAGTTCTGCTGTCGACTGTCTGTCAATATGAGAATAAACAATTAATACAGTCATGATAACAGTTACAAGCCATCTGGCGGCTTCACAGAATATCGACACAAAGTTAAAAAATCAGTTTTGTCTTATTAATAACAAATGTAACAACAGACAAACTGATTATTGATTCCTACATAAAACACCTCAAGACTAGTTATTCTATAAGAAGTTCTGTGTAAGATACAGTGAGTAGCCGACAGATATTTTTAGCATGTCAGATATTTTTAATAATAATTGCAGAACACAGTTTAATTTGCGAATTTGGAGATTTCAAAAACAGTACAATCGTTAATTTAGTATGAAAACAGTAATTGGCTATTGCTCTCTAAAACAAGTATATAGTACTTTTTTAAGTCGACATAACAATTTTTCCTTAAATTATCTCACTTAGTTTTACTGCCTCTTAAATACCTCCCAAAAAACTTCGAACCGTCCATTCTGAATATTTAAATAATGAACAAATTATGCTAATTTGATAGGTAATTTAACGACCTTAAACTGTACTAATGCAAATTGATGATGAAGGATAAAAACAAAAAGGAATCGGTCCCAAAAAATAGAGACAGCAATGATAGTCAACAGTAAGTCTTTAAGTTGAATAATGGAATCTTAGTTGAGATAAAGTAGGATTTATCTTTTAATGCTTAATTAGACAGTGTTAATGGAATAAAGAGCCGTAAACAAAATTAGATTCTCATTCAAGTGCATAAATACATAAGGTGTTTCTCTGCTGAGTTCAGCATAAGAATAAGGTTATAGACTCTTAAGATCAATTTCCTCTCCATGAGTACTTTCTTAATTACACTCTAAATATCAATATATGGAATAAAGGATGAAATTACTTTGCAAGCTAATTATTACTAAGCTTGAATCACAAATACATATTTGATAATAAACACGTATTTCGATCGTATTTCAGCGAATAGTTGTTAAGAATAATAGTCCTGAATAATTTTTGGATTTTATTAGAAGGATGAAACAAAAATAAACACATTTTTCAGGAGTTTTGATAGATTAATGAAGGCATTGAATTTCGAGAATGTAAAGTTACGCATAAAATTTTTAAATGTCTAATTTCCTTTTTTAAAAAAAATCTAAACATTTATTCTTAACTAGCAGAATTACCCAAACTTACTCGGGTTGAATTGGTTAAATATAGATTGAAGAAATAACCAGAATATATAATCACTTTGGTCTTTCGTATGATGTTAAAATCGCATTTTAATATCTTTTCGATATCTTTATAATTTCTACGATTTGCTTTGGACACAAATCATATACATGCACATCCATCCATGTAAACATTTCGCATACATCGCACCCCTGTTGAAGCTACAAACTGACGAAAGTTGGACTCGAATGTAACTACTACAAAAGACAATTTTGAGGGAGGATTAGGAATTCCCTTTCGTAAGTTTTTTCCTGTAAACTTGCTCAACTCAATTCATAAAAATGACGAATCTACGACGAATACTCTCGCACTCATAATTTACCTACCAATATTTTTGACTTGTGGCACTCTTGCACAATGCATGCGACATTATTGAATTTCGCCATCGTGAAGAAAAGGATGAAAAATTAATTTGATAAGATATTCATCAGTAAGTTTTTAAAAGAGAATACATTCTTTCTTGAAAATTCCATTTTGTGGGACTTCTAATAATAAGAGAACTTGTTTTAAAATTGAATGACTTCAGTACAGACCTACAAAGGTAAATTATTACCACTTTTTAAGAAATGATAAATCGATGTGACAGCGTTTGAAAAGAAAATCGTTGTTTTCGATAAACTTTTAACATATGCAATAAGTTTCTTAAATATAGCTTCAACTCGTAAAATAAGCCACCTTGACCTTATGTCAATATCACAACGAATTTTTAATATTTCAAAAGTTCTAGTTATTCAAAAGTTTATTCTGACTTGCATACAAATTAGAAATCGAATACTTTGTGATGTTGAGTGTGATGAAAAAGAATTGCAATTTGTTAAAAAATACAACATAAAACAGCGAAATAAAACCGAAGTAAAGTTGGCTGGAAAAGTGGTTCTGAAGATATTAATTCGTGATTGTGTTTTATCTCGGGATCTCGCACAGTTGTCAGAACTTACAACTAAAAGGTGGACAAAATTTAGAAATGAGAAATTAATTCCCAGTGAAAAAAACCTGAAAATATCACTGCACGTGATCAACCAACATGAGTTTCCGTTTCATTCCCGTTAGTTGAGAAATATCGTCTGTCCCAAACATTCGGAAATTGTTTATATTTCGCAAAGAAAAAATAAGACTCAAAAAAGAAGTATCAAAGCTAAAATTCTGTAAAAAATAAGTTTTGGAAAATTAATTGTTTTTTCAGCAGTACTGGTAAAATAATCCAAGTAATCGCGATGCTCAATATATCTTCTACATTCTCTAAAACTTCCAAATTATGGTTGATTTAAATATACTTACTCAGATGTTTTAGCATGCAACTTGTCTAAATTCTTAAGCAAAGAAAATTCAAACAATGTATCCATTAAACTAAAATATGATTTATAAAACATAGAACATTGTATTATGTGTATATTAAATACATTTTATGTGTACTTGCACAAACAACAGACACATAATTAAACAGAACGAGAAGACGGGCAAAAAAACTAACTCAACCTACTTCAGTCACTAAATGAATATACGTACTCACAGTATGCATAATTTCTACCGTTTGGACGTAGTACGGGCACACACACATATAGACGGACAGACAGAAACCAAACGCACAAGAGACGGACTTTGCAACAGAAGGACCCAAAACGGATATAAAAGTTGAAATGGGTCGAAAATATACAATTCACAAGCAAACACGCCATTTGTATTTATATAGATGTATTATCACCAAAACGAAATTTGTGAGAAAAATTGCAGTTGTTTTACAGAGTAATAATTAGATCCATTTTACTCTTTAAAAATTTAATAACATGTCTTCCGAAAAAAGTATTTAGTTTTTATACTGAATACATTCTTTGGAATTCTTTTTTGTCAAATTCTAATAATTAAATCTCCTTAGTGTTTCTCGCAGCTGCTTCTATGCAAAAACTCAAATGCTCTACATATTTCTACAGTGGACTGTATGGTGAACGGTGACTTAAGAAGCTATACTGGAATCCGAACTCAAAGAGTAATGACATATTCACATCTGCTGAACTAGAGTCCCTTCACTTCTAGATTGAAGTCACAAGCTTTAAGTGCGTAACTCGTATTACTAGTTCCGTGTTTTCAAATAGCCTATATATGAACTATGCGCAGTCCTATGCTGATAAATGATTTCGCGGACTGTTTGAGAAGGTTAAATTTACCAATTGAATACTGAAGTTACGTCTCCGCCTGAGAAGATCGAGTTTTCAAAAAGAAAATGACCTGAAGCTATTTTAAGCCAACAAAAATGCCCCCATTGGAGCCCACCAAATTTGGCAAGTCATCGCCTGAAGTTACAGTCTTAATTGAGAGAGGCGTTAACAAGTAACTATCTCCCACTTCACAATGATTGGCTCTTACCAGGGCCTTTGACATTACCATTCTGGTTTGAATGTTCCTGGGTCTAGGCAACTCATCGAATATTATCCTTTAAACTGCTGAAAGGTCTGGGCTTGTTCACTTGTATCCTATCTCTAAAGTAAGCCTACAGAAAAGTCTACAGCCGTCATAGCGTGAAGGTCAGTTGAATCTAGTGTTGCAGTAGATGATTAGTTCCCAGAAAATCTCTTCCAACTGGATTGTGGCTTTAGCTGTATATGGAGTGACCCCATCTTGCTGCCACCATTGCTCAGGCGTGTCCTCAACTTCAGGACATACAAAATATTCTTGAATGTCTGGATATCTCTCACCAGTAAGAGTAACTGTATTGTGGTCAGAGTCTTCAAATAAGTAAGGCCAGATGATCATTTCCGGCTCGTGGGAAATCAGTCAGATTCCAAAACGTAGGTGAAAATTGAGTACAGTCGGTTTGGGATAATGAAATCGTGACTCCATTATGACGACTGTATGCTCTCTGGGTGAGCATAATGGAACGTCGATGCTTAAAGTAAAATTCAATTTTTTGGACACATTGCTCGGTTCTTTATTTCTCCAAAGTTAATTACCAGCGTCTAATATTTAATAACCTGCAATAAAAATTTGAAAAAGTTATTGAATTTTTAAATGGCAAAGTGACTTATGAAACATTTCGTATTCTATACATGAGGTTAGAATTCAGGGTAAAAGGAATTGGACCCAAATCAACCAAATTTGGTGTACATAACTTCCTATGATCCAAACAGATTTCTCAAATAAAACTCGCCAAAGGAAAAATTGCCTCTAAAATCATTTCAATGTGCATATCTTGGGTGAATTGCAAGGAGAAAATAGGGCTTTAACCATTTGAATGAGTAACAAGGCACGGCGGTGTATTATCTAGTCACACATAACATGCTAAACTCTTGAAAATAAGCAGCAATGACAGGAAGGTAGGTAATTGAATTTACGTCGCACTAGAGTAACACAACAAGCTATTGGTAACGGTCCAGGATCAATCCCGAAGGGAAAGATACGAGTAGCAATGACACAGTCCATCATTAAAGAAGTTACGACATTAGAGCTCATGCGAAGAGGTGCTCTGACTGTTGGTAATCGTACGAAAACGATTCATTCTCGAAAAATGATTTAACACTGAACGTCGTTGGTGTCATTTAAAAAAAGGAGTGCGTTTGTCACTTCGTTTAACAAGAATTGACCATAGAATATAAAACCTAAGCAAATTTCTAACCACAATTCATTCCACATTCTTTATCTGGCCTTGTACGATAGTATAAATTGTAAATAATGAATGTGTATAACAAATTTGATAAAATAATGTTACAATATTTGTACTGTTAATATTATGTTAACGATCGATTTACTATACCTTTTTTGGGGCACAAATGTTTATAAGGTTATGAAAATGTTACAAAATTAACTAAACTGAAAAACAATAACGATTCAGATATAACTATTTTACCCAATGTATTTACTAGTGTCGAAACCAGAGGACGTTTTTAAGGTAACGGGAGTGCCGGAAGTTTTAGGGTAACCGGAATGCCGGAAGTTTTAGGGTAACCGGAATGCCGGACGTTCAAGTGTTAAGAATTTAAATTCTCATGTTCACATGAAAGTGTTTATTTGGTTCAATTGATCCTTCTAGAATTCTAAAAGCTTTCTGTTTGATAAAACCATGTATTTTGGATATTAATTTCAACATTTATTTGAGGTATATTCGTTTCGTTTTTTTAATGTTGCTTCCTAGTTGACCTCGATATGAGTGTTAGCAATGATTGATTCAACTCCTAATTAAATTATCAAATTATTTAAATATAAAATTAATCCATGTATTAAGATCTTGTAATCTATATAAATAAAAATGGGGTGTTTGTACATTGAATATTTTCGACCCATTTCAAGTTATTTATTCGGTTTGGGTCCTTCTAATGCAGAATCGAAATCTTGCGCGTTGGTGTCTGTCTGTATGTGTGTGCCCGTACTACGTTCAAATGGCTTTTTGTATTTTCATGAAACTTTGCATAATGTGGGTACTACTTACATTCTCCTGGTGACTGAACTTGGTTGCGTTGGTCTGTCTGTCTTCCTGTTTTACGTCTGTTTGTATATCTGTGTATTTGTTTAAGTGTCAAAATTTATCCAACATATTTGAATGAACTGTTCTGTATTTGATAAATCACATTTTAGTTTAGTGAACACTATATTTGAATGCTTAGGCAAGATGTATGCAAAACACTGAGCAACTATACTTAAATCAACCATAATTTGGTAGTTTTGGAGAAACTGGTAGGTATATTGAGCATTACGATTACTTGGACTGTTTTACCAGTAGTGCTGGACAATCAATTATTCTTCCAGAAACTACTTTTAAGGAATTTGAATTCTAATACTTTTTATTTTATTTTGAACTTCATTTTTTCTTTTCGAAATATAAACTATTTCCGAATATTTGGGATATACAATATTTTGCAATGAAAAGGAAACTCATGTCTCGTTTTTCACATTCAGTGGTATTTTCTAGTTTCTTTTGCTCGGAATTAATTTAACATTTCTAAACTTTGTACTACTTTTAGTTGTAAGTTGTGGCAACTATGCGAGATCATGAGATGAAAGAATCTTCAGAGCACCGATTCTTTCAGCCAACTTCGCTTTACTTTTATTTTACTGTTTTCTGTAGTAAATTTATTAGATATTTATTTTTCAACAAAATTTGTAATCCTTTTCATAATACGCATCACCACCTCAAAGTATTTATGTAAAGCGGCATGTAAGCTAGAATAAAACAAATTCTGTGGAATATTGCTGTTATTGAAAGAACAGTAAAATTAAAAAATCCTAACTAAGACTTGAAATATTAAAACTTCTTTGTCCTAGTGACAGAAGGTTAAGGTGGCTTCTTTTATGAGATGAAGCTATTCGTGTACAACTTTGCTACTTCAAACATTCGTTGCAAATATCGATTTTCTTTTCAAAACAAACAAATTTGCAAAATTGACCTTCCGGTTTTTAAAATATTTTGATCGATTAACTCTGTTTTGTCTGTACTGAAGACACTCAATTTCAAAACAAGTTCTTTTATTATTGCACTTGCCACCAAATAAATTTTCAAGAAACAATGTATTTTATTTTAAAAAATTAGTCATGAATACCTTATCAAATTGTTTTTTATCATTCCCTTACAGTGGCTATATTGGGAAATATTGCATTCCTGGTGCAAGAATATCACAAGTCAAAAAATATTTGTAAAAAAACTTACGATGGGGCTAGACTGTTCGCCGTAGATTCGTCCTTTTGACGAATTCAGCTGCTGAAATTTTACAGGAAACGAACTTCAGAAGGGGCATTCCTAACCTTTTCCAGTAGTCACCTTATTATCACCTTTGGTAGTTCTGTTATACAACAGGGGTGCGATGCATCATATGGATGGTGCAATTTTCAACGACAGAGAAAAATAATTATTCCTGGTCACTTTTTCAATAGTTAACCAATTTCAAACATTAAATTTGGGAAATTATGCTAGTTAAAAACAGGCTTATGATATAAACAGGCTATGGCAAATAAAGTCATAAAAATAAATTCATTGAGCTGAATAAATTGAAATTCGTCGTTATTCTAATGATTGAACTACACTGCTGGCCACCAAAATTGCAACACCAAGAAAGACAAGAGATATCACAACAAAATTTATTTTGTAGATAACATGTTGACCAAGTATCAAATGATTAAATTTATAGACTTCTGTGAAGTGTGGTTCCTGCCAAAATCAGTAGCCAGAGTAGCCGCCATTGTTGGAGATCACCGCTGCCACACGCCTCGGCATTGATTCAAAGAGACTTTGGATGTGTTCTTGGGGTACAGCAGACCAAGCAGCTTCCACACGTTGCCAAAGTTGATCTGGTGTGGCAGCTGGGGATGTATTCTGGGTCAATCGTTGAGCAACCATGGACCACATGTTTTCTATCGGCGAAAGATCCGGAGAGCGAGCTGGCCAGGGAAGCAATTCAATCTGGCGATTGACGAAGAACCCTTGGACAATGCGTGCCACGTGTGGTCGCGCATTATCCTGTTGAAATATGGCTGTGGGCAAGCCCTGAAGGTGAGGAAGGACAACTGGCTCCAACACCTCGGAGATGTAGCGCTGGCTGTTTAAAGTACCGGCAATGCGTACTAGAGGAGTGCGAGAGTGATATCCAATACCGCCCCATACCATAATACCCGGTGCAGGACCAGTGTGGCGGTGCATAACGCAGCTGTTCAGCATCCTCTCTCCACGGTGTCTCCAGACTCGAATCCGACCATCGTGGTGTTGCAGACAGAAGCGTGACTCGTCAGTAAAGACAATTTCATTCCATTCTGCCGTCCACATCCTTCTTTCATCGCACCATTGGCGGCGGAAACGTCTGTGGTTCTGCGTGAAGGGTAGACGAAGCAATGGACGTCTTGCGGACAGATCACTCTGCTGTAAACGGCGTCGAATGGTACGCGCAGACACTGGATGATGCGGTACAGACTATGAGGATTGATTGATAATTAAGATCTACCTCGTGGTGTCACTATTATTATGTCGCTGTTATTCATGAACAAAACTGATTTCACATTCGTTCAGTAACTCATATTTACGACATGAGCTCAGTTTCATTTTACGGTTTGACACCCGTCCTTGAGTAATAGCGTTCGTTAGTCCTAAACGCTACCTCCGAGTTTTGCATAAAAGCAGCGATCAGTAATAGAGTCAGTAATAGTCTCAGTAGCGATCATTAATTGTTTTCGGTTTTAAAGGAATTGGATGTAGTTTCTCTCTCATCAGTTTTAAACAATTTTAATTATTGTTGAGACGGGCAATTTGCAGATGGAGGACTATTTACAGATGGAAAAAGAAATACACTCAGAAAGTTTCCAGTTCCTGTGAACTCCAGTTGCCATTCATGACTTTCTTCATTGAATTCCCATCTCCTACTACACAGGTGTTTCGCCGCGATAGCTAACTTGACTCAATTAAACTAGAAGAGAAGTGTAGGGTATTGCACACAAATCTAGTTTAATTGAGTTTGTTTCACACTGCGATCACACACATAAACGCACTAATTCCGTAAATAGTTCATGTATATCAATCCGATGATCCTCCCGCGATACCATTACAACGGTCATCAACGGTCTCGATACCATTATGGTGAGGGGTCAAATATGAATTGGTGGGAAGTTCAAGAGAGTGTGACTCAATAACTGATCTCTGGCATTTGGGCGCTGGGGTGTCGCTGATTCAGCTACACCCTCAATATAATCCAGCTTCAAACCCAATATCCTGGCCAATGCGAACAAGTCCTATCATCCCATATTCCATCACTTCGGGCTGTTTGATCCTCCCTATTCTTTATGTTCACAATGATACAAGTCCTTCCATTTGGTATTGATTTATTGCCTTTATGAATGGTCCTCCAATTTTCATTTCGTCACGCTATGGTGTCAATTTGACAGAGACCATTAGTAAATCCCACACTTATGTTAAAGGAAAGTAAATTTCATTCATTTAAATCCAACTTTCATTATTTTGTTTTGTCGCAAATTTATTTAGTGCGATTGGAGACCTTACTTGCCAAATAATCCTGGTATCAAAATACCTTTCTTAAATACAGCAGTTTATAAATAAAAATAATTAATAAGTTAAATCAATTGATTTCTGTTCCCTTTTATGAATACTTGAAGAAAAACTCACCCTAGAGGTCACGTACTTAGACAAGCCCATTTCCTCCTATATGATTTATAAAACGGGACACAAATTGACGAATGACAGTTTCAGCCCAGCATCCATTGATTTCATTCCATAAGTGATGATTCAGAACGTGAAACAAATTCGGTACTCTACGTGGTACACAAATGGAATCGACCGAAAAAGCAAAACTTCCTCAAACGAATGAAAATTCGTCCACTGTCAACAGTTCAAGTAACAATTTTCTCCAAACCACAGTAAAGATTCCCCACAATGTGGACATGAACTAGCACGAGGGAAACTTTTCAAGAAACTTCTGTAGGCACTCTTGACTAAACAAACATTTAATTTTATTTCGAGTCCGCACAGAATCAATGGTAAAGGATTTCCAAACTAATTTCAAGTATTCCCACCATAAAATCATGTGTTTACGCTAGTCCCCATTGGGAAGAAGGTTAAGTAAATTCTCTGTTTCCCCTTGTGCAGGTTCTGCTTTTGATAGTGGCACAAGTCAAACCATTGAGACCGCTTAGGCAATAATATCCAGAAAGACTAAAAATTATTTTTATACACTTCATTTTTGAATGCCTAGCTAATGGAGCGCTATCAATGAAAATTATATTTTCAATAAAATATTTTTATAGTGAATAAAAAGAAAAAAATGTAAGTTAAGTTCTAAGAAAGCGCAGACAGGGCATATGCCTGAGAAAGCAATATTTCTTTTTCTAGGATAATGATCCAGCATTTTGCAGAACAGGTATGAACAGACCTCCAATTAGATCTTGATTGGCGAGGTATCTTGTCGAAACCACTTGGAGGGTTAATATATGTGTTCAGCTTTATTCACAATCGTTCACAATTAAGTCATCAGCATTCATGAAGTTGTGCACTTGTTCAATAGTCTAAGAAAACATTTAAAAAACTTCTGAAGCTGTATAGCTATGAATTTTTAAGAAAGCACTTAAGAATACTACTAGTTATAAATACAAATATTAATTTAATACTATAACCTCTCATAGTTGATTTCATATGTGAACGTTTTTTTCTTCAGTAAAAACCATTGATTATTTATCTAGTAACAACTTTCGTTTCAACTTCAGTGAATAATTTTACTCTGATTTGTTAAGGTGGTATACTTACGCTGTGTGATATAGACTCTTAAATCTTTATCCTATTGAATAGTTTGCCATTTTAATTTTTAATGAATGAATGTATTATTACATTTCTTCACATTAGTTCCCTTTGTACTCAATTTGCATGGTTGCAATCGGGAAGATTAGATTTATTAACAGTTTTTTGCAGTTTGCATGTTCAATGGAAATTTTGAAAATATGATTCCCTTCACTCATTTAATGTTATCAGGAAAGAATGTATTTATAGTCTATGTTTAATTGTTGCAAAGTGTCGAAGGTAAATTCCTGGCAGAAATTAGGAGAGTAGTTCTCACTGGAATGTGATCTCCTGATTTTCTAGTAGGATGACATTGGTCACGGCTACGTGATCCCAGAAAGTAGTTGCTTCCACACTTTGATAACTCGAGGAGTACACTCTTTAAAACATCCACACGCTCCAGTGGAAAAAAAATCTCCTTAATCCTTTTGGTGGTTGTCTCAACGAGGTATCTCGTCATTATCAAAACTGACCAGATCTTGATGGATGATACATCTCATTAGAAGAAAATCTCGTCAAAACAACTTGGAGTGTTAAGCATGAAAAATTGTAATTCTTCTGCCCAGCTCCACTCCGATTAAATCTTCAACATCGTAAGAAATGATCTGACAAATGCCAACAAGTTGCATTGCAACACCCCACAGTCAATTATTCTGTTTATTTAATCCCTCCCCACCTGTTTAGCAGACACCACGGTAGTTCAAGGTGACACTAATTAACACTCCAGACATCTCAAGATTTTCGAGTATTGTGGAATTGCTTTGACCCCATAACACACATAATGATTAAATAACCACATATTGTTGAAAGAATCATAGAAAAGTTTCTATTGGTCAAAAAATCAAAGCTCGTCAGAAGTCATACAGTATGCCTGCAGGTTGCTGAACTAACATATGCATGTGAACCCCTCTGGAGGTAAATAAATTTCCTGAAAAAAATCTGCAGACTCAACTAATTACATATTTTTAGTTACACATCTCATTTCGTAACAAAGTTCGATTCGATCAACTAATCTATAAATAAATTAAAACAAATATATATTTATGTGATTAGTCTAATTAGTCCTGTAGATTGGCAAATGTACCATCTATGTGGATGAGATTGTGGAGGATAAGGAAAACGTGTCCTCAAATATGCGTATAATAGGATCAATCCTTCCGTCCACCAATAGACGGCGCTCCCAACGCCGCAATTACTGTTTGCACTTTAGGATGTTAAGCAAAATCGAGGAGTCTATATTTTGTCCCCAACCCTTATTCAAAAATATTTCTTTGAAAACCCTACTTCGTGTCTCCTCACAATTAGTACTATCTACAAGGCTTCCTCTCATGATGGCATGCTTATTTCTTATAAAAATTACATAAATTTTGAGATAATACAATTTTGATCAAAAGGAATTAACATTCGAACACATTAAATTTTAAAAGAAAACACTTAGCCTCTGGTTCAATTAGCGGAAGCAGTAATGACTAGTGACGGGGTCAATTAATGAACTTTCGACTTCACTTCAGGCTCATTGATTGAATTACTATCACTAAGTAGTGATAACTTTAATTAATAGTAGCATATTAAGAGAAATTAAAACATCTCGTCAAGTTGTTGATTGTTTTCTAATTCAAAGAGCTAAAAGCCAGATTTTTTCAATTACTGTTACCATACTCCTCTTAGATTGATAAATTTCTTTTTACCCACTTGCATTTGTTTTTAAAATCTTTAATGTTGGTGTTTAATGTTCCTGCTGACGAGATAAGCGTTCAGTATCAATTTCTCAAGCGACGTCATTTCAATTAAATCTCAAGCTCGTTCCAATATAACAAGATATACACCTTCAGCCATATAAATTGTTACATTAGTTTAAATAGGATTTGGATGCGATCAATTGCATATAATTTATAAAGATATTTATCTTAATTTAAAAACTCACTTCAATAAATGTGTTCTTATAAATTTATTGTCATTAATATAAATTATTATGCTTAATTAAAACTTCAAATTGTAATTTACTATTTTTAGCAAGTTTCAGTTCAAGGAATTGGTTGGTTGGGTTTTATGGCGCAAGGGTCATATTTGGCCAAGCTCCTCTGAACGACATTGAGTAAAGTGACGTAAAAGATAATAAAAATAAGATACGCAAAGATAGTTTTACTGACATAGAACACAGTTCACCCAAAGGTAATTGAACCTGACAAGAATCTAACCTGTTCCATCTACAACCCTCAGATTACTTGCGCAGTCGGCAAATCCAGTGAGTCACGGCGACCTCTAGGGGAATTGAAATTTACCATTAAAACTTACTAGTATCACTTTTATTTGGGCACAAATTTACAAAATGAGAGAAATTTTTAAGTAGTTTTTCATTGTAGACAAACAAACCAGACGGAAGAGGGAGATTTTACTTCCAGTTACCCAAATTCTCTTGCCCTCAGGGACACATCTTATTTAGGTATGTACGGGCATCACAAACCAGAGGTACCCGAATTATCTGTCCTCCCATCTGTTTTACCTGGCCTACCCTTCCACTATTTTTTCTATCTCATTGTTGTCTCGTGTTTGGTGTGACGGCTAAATATAGCCCTTGTGCCATAAAATAGAAAACAACCAATGAAAGACAAATGCACTCGCATGATACATATCTAAATTACCTTAAAATGTAGTTTATCGCCGTTTTGACAACGTTCGGCGTTTAGTTAAATTGAAGTTGACCTATCAACTACCATTTATCAATTAGGAATCCATTCATTGAAGTTTTTATTGGTCACGTACTGAAATCTCATTCGAAAAACAAGAAAAATGACATCAGATCCGGAATACGTACAGGAAGCACGTAAAAACACTATTGCTACCTACATTTAGTTGGATAGAAAAAGCCTGTTATAAAATAACATGAAATTCAGGTACAATATGTTTGGTTTCATGCACTAATTCTTAAATTTTAAGAATAGAAATAAAGTAGCAAATCTAAATTACTATATCGTTACTTAGTCTATCCATTGTGTTATGAAAAATGACCGTAGAGCGACAAATCCAGTATCGTTACTTTCACTTGTAATATATTGCTTGTGGTCACTTATCGCAACAGTGAGGAAATTCAAAAAATGACACTTTGAGATAAAACGGGTTTAAAGTTTTCATTACTATGGAAAATACATAGCTGAAAAATTATTTTGTCATCTAGCCGTCCAGTATTGTAGTAAGAAATTTCCCACTTTACTGCTAGAAAGAATTTAGCTTTCCAAATTGAAACATTTTCGAAATCTTGTTTTTTGAACTGTGTCCCCATTGCAGTCCATGAGTGTGACATGGTTAGTTGAGTTCCACTTTCGAGTAATTGTAACGAATTGATATTCATTACGCTTTATTGTGAGAAGCACTAAACAACACTCCAACACAGAAGTAGAAATAAATGTTTGTTTTACATAAAATAGAATAATTTTCACTATTGCATCTTGCCTTTGTACTGTCCTTATCAGAATAACGTTGAAACTTCGTCTTATACAGTTCTAGCCCCTCCCATAAGATATTATTTTTAGTGGAAACAAAGAAACCAGACTAAAAGAAAATTTTACTACAGCGACCCAAATGTTATCAGATTATTCATATCAAGGTTACATTAAAATATAATTTATAGCTGTTTTGGCAACGTTTATCTAATTGGCATTGGCCAATCAACCATCATGCATCAATTCGGAATTCTTTCTTTTCAATTTTCATTAGCCACGTGAGCAAATTGTATACGGAAAACGAGATAAATGACGTCATGTTCAGAATATGTACATAAACATTACTGGTATCTGCATTTAGCTTGATACAAATGCCTCTCACACTGCATGAAACATTTGTAGAACAAAAATTCGTATATTTTTAGGGAACAAAAATTGTTTTAGTATTTATGGGACAACAATTCTCAATGTATTCAGAAAAATAAAAGTTCTTGAATACGTGACATCGTGCAACACTCCATATGGGACAGTGGCCTTGATCGATTCACCAACGGGTAACCCGAACATAGACTTGTAGAGGACTTTCCATGATTACACTATTTTAATTCGTGAATCAACTGCCCATAAGTGTCAATCAGCCTTCAAGCGTTAATAGAAATCAATAATAAACATTTAGAATAAACGGAGCGAGTGAAATGAAACCGAATCTGCAAGGGAAGAGCACTAAGTAGTAGATATTGACTAAATTAAAATAAATCTTAAGAACTATTTTTAAAGTCACAAACATCGTTTTATAACATAAAATCAAATGTCTCTCTAAAACTAAAAAAGATTTTTATCAAGTTGTTTTGTTTGACTAAGTACGTAACAAATCATTCACATCAGTAGCTCTTGCACCACATATGATTCAAAAATTATTTTAATATTCCTGATACGAAATTGCAAATAAATCATTAGGCACAAATAGTGAAGGAAAAGGAATCGTCTAATTTTCATTAAACCTTAAAGACAACACAGGCCGTCAATCAAAAAAAACTATTCCCTCTCAAAACAAAGCTATTCCTATCCTAGTGCAGACATATCCTTGCGCTGTCTTTATCGAGAAATTCAGTAAAAACTTTGCCAAATGTATTCCTAGCCACTATCTTGTACTTGCTCCCCGAGAACCAGAACATTCGTAGAAGAGAAATTCTTACATTTTTATGGAACAAAAATTATTGTACTATTTATGGACACAATGCCTTGAATAAGCAAAAGTTCTTGAACCACTCACACACAATTCCCCGAAGAGCTGTTGCACTATTCATAATGCAACAATTCTCTATATCGATGAAACAAAAATGCAAATAAATCATTAGACGGGAGTCATGAAAGAACATGAATCGTATCCAATTTGTATCAAACCTTAAAGGCACACAACGGATACCGTCAAAAATAAATACTATTCCCCCTCAAGACAAAGCATTTCATTCCCTTGTGCTGTCTTTATCGGAATTAGGTAACAAATTCGTCAATGGCACATTCCTAGCCACTCACCTTGTGCTTACTTCCTGAGAATTAGAATTTTCGTAGAAGAGAAATTCTTACATGTTTATGGAACACTAGTTATTGTACTACTTATGGAACAACAATTCGCAATGCATTCAAAGAACAGAAGTTATTGAACCATTCACACATAATTCATATGAGGAGATCTTACACTATTCATGATGCAACAATTCTCATGATATCAATACAACGAAAATGCAAATAAAGCATAGACAGAAGTCATGAAGGGACTTGCATCAGATAATAAGGATAGCTAAGACCGTCAAACAGAAAAACCATTCCTCTCAACACAAAACATTCCAATTGAAGGTAGAGATTATCACGAAAATTAATCATCACTCCTTCATCCCAGCATTCGCTATCTAAATCCATTGTAACTGAGCACACTTAAGCGATAATACTTTTCCTAAAACACTGACTAACGCCACTGGATTCCCGGCCGAAACAGCCCAAGTAAAATGTTCATTTCGAACCGTTAATTAGGACCTCGGGTGACTGTAACGGAATTAGGTCTTAGCGCTCCCTTTTAATTCATTAACTCGGAAACATCAGAAAGTTGCCCCGGCCCCGATGTTAGCAGTCTTAATTTCGGGAAGTTTTCTCAGATTAAGACGGGCAGATGCTGCCCGGGTATTCTTTTTGGGGGAAGGGATAGCATTGACCCTGGGCATCGTCTGTGTCTGAGTTACTCCTGGAGTAATCTGGTGACGTCAGAGACGATGAAATTCGCCTCTATCTTCCGATGGTAATTTAAACGAAATAAGTGTTCGTTTGTACAAAGCGACTGCAGTGATGCTACCGCACACTTTATAAATGAATGGATTCGGAGCACGTAAGATATAAATATATTGGGTTAACTTAAATTCCATTGGTACGCTGGGAAACGAGGTTGTGTAAATGATTTAACTAGCGAACTACCTTTTATTAGTTTGTTTGTACAAGCCATATAAGCGAATTCAGTGATAGTACGGAAAACTTTATAAATGGTCCGTTTTCTACAAAGTCATCAGTGATAATGCATTGGTGCTACCGCACACTTCATAAATGAACGGATTCCGAGCACAAAAGATATAAATGCATTAGGTTAACTTAAATTTCATTGGTACCATGATAAACAAAGTATCGTAGTTTGTTTAAGAAGCGAGGTACGTTTGATATGTTTGTACAATGCCCTGCAAGCGACTGCACTGATGCTACCGCGCACTTTATAAATGGACGAATTCCGAGCACACAAGATATAAATGTATTGGATTAACTTAAATTTCATTGGTACGCTGAGAAACAAAGTACTGTAATTGATTTAAGTTGCAAGATACATTTGATTGATTTGTTTGTACAAAGCCATACAAGTGTCTGCACTGATGCTAGCGCACACTTTATATATGGATAGATTCCGAGCAAGCAAGATATAAATGCGTTGATTTTTCCTTCAAGTAAATGTACGTACGCACAAGTAAATTTTTCTGACATAGAAAAGAGAAATACATCCAGGATAGTTACAAAAGTCGAACATGTGTGGCACCTACAGCTCGTAGTTTGCTAGTTCGTCAGTTTGGGTTTTATGGCGCAAGGTCCAGTATTGGACAAGCTGCGCCAATCGTCGGTTTGGAAAAGAGGTAACCGGTAAAAACCAGTATTGAGAATGTATTTTCTTCGGTATTTACCGGTTTCGAGAATGTAAATAATTCCTATGTAATGATCCCTTTTATTGGAAATTTATCAGATAGTAGTGATAGCCTAATCAACTATTTCCTCATGAGTACCCATTAAAGTCAACATTCTGCTTGTTTATCGAACTGGAATGCTGAAGAATGTAACGATTACAAAAGTTCAGAGGAAGAATTTAATAGCAAATTCTTTAAATAGGATAAATGGTTAATGATTAGAGGTTAAATGATGCAAATACGTTTAATAAATGAAGGTTTGCGTAGTTTCTTGAATGTCAAATAACTTACCGTAAAAGTGCATTGTACTCAGTGCCTCAGTGGAATGTGGTTGAATATCAAGTACTATCTAGGTTTAAAATCATTTTACAATTTATAAAGATTCTGAGGTAACATGGAAAGAATTTCTGGATAGATCAGTCATATTTCTATAAAATTAAAAATTAACCCAAAAGAACTTAGCAAAACCTGTATTGTTGTAAAAGATTTATTATTTTTTTATATTTTAATAATATTAAATATTTTCTTTTGGAAATGCAAATCAAAAGAGAAAATTTGACTAACGCATTTTTATATACATATCAGAAAAGATCATCGCATATGAAAAAATCAGCTACTCTAAATCATAGATGGGCATGTTGTAAATGTACATGTACATATAATTTTTCCCATTCGAAGCATAAAATGAATATTGAAGATGCCGTGGTAGGACAAACAGACACGTTTAAGAAAATTTTATAATTTTAGTAACATGCAATGCTGCAAGTATGAATCGTTATGTTTATAATTGTATTAAAAAGTATAATTAATGAGTATCGTGCAAAGATAAGTTTAGGTAATTTAAAATGATTTGCATATTTATCACTAAAAATCGCTGTTCTTTAACTATATTCTCTTCAAATATCCATTATTTCATTATTCTTGACTATTTGAGCCTGCAAAAAAATCATATATGCTCCATCGACATCAAACCCCATCACCTTGACTTCAATATACATATATATAGATATATATATAGATAGATAGATAGATAGATAGATACATAGATAGATGCTACATGGAGTATTCTTAAAGTAAACTCTATTACAATAAATGTTAATCATCATACCCAATGCATTTAGAAAGTTAATATAATATTTCGAAATGGATTGATTCCATATCTATCTTTTATTCAAAAATTGACCAGAAATAAATATATCAATGAAATAAGTCTTTCAATAACTAATGCCAGGTTAAAAAAAATATTTGCGTTTGAAATTAACCGATTTCATTTAAGGTTTGGTAGGTAGGTATTTAATTAACGTCGCACTGGAACAATATAACGGGCTATTGACGACGGACTGGGATCCATTCCAAAGGTAAAGATTCTATAACAGCGCCTCGTAACTTTGAACCGCACTCAGATGACGAGGTCACACCTGAGCTGGCATACCACTCTCCAAACTTCCACACCACGCCAACGTGAGGACGTTTGAGACTATGACGAATTTAACGAGCACCAGTCTCCTTTGTACACGACGGTTGCTAATTTGCTATTCTTCCAACCAGGCTACCGCTGCCATCTTTGAAGGTTACATTTGGTATTTTAAAAGCTTTTCCCACAACCTTTAATATTTTTATTACACTAATTCTATGTCGTTATCTCACCCTTTACTAAATAGTGCTAAATCATTTACTAACCAACCATCTTTAGTAAACTTAGCTATACTACAGAGATGTGTGTGTGTTCTCTTAATTTCATTTTAAGAAAAGATTAAAATCTACATAAATGTGAACTCTGAAGGTAGGTATATGGAGCACATTTTTTACATGACAAATGCAGAAAAAAGACCGGTTTTTGAGAGGGATGTTTTGAAACAATGGTAGCGATAAAAAGCAGCTCTTAAAATAATTTATAACTAATTGCATCGTGTCAAAAAGTTCGGGGCAAACATCCACGTTACTAGATATTTTTATCAATGAATCCATATCTAGAAATTGAAACATTCTAACTCAACGATTCAGTTAAGGCTTAATTGAAAAATTATATGCATCGATTTGTCTTTTCATTTTCCTGCTAATAAATATGCCAGTTCCCTAACTCCATTTACCATATCCGCTACGATATAAACATCGAGTATGGAACTCATAACACAATAACGAATTCACCCCCACCCCCAATCAATATATACAATCCTTCAACAAAACTCCAATAGCAGGATTTTCTGGAAGGAATTCAAACGAAAAACAAAACATTTCAAGCATTAAAACTATCGACTCGATTTCTTTCCGGGAGATAAAAGAACTCAAAAGCAGCCCTCTAATGCATAGAGCGAAACGACAGAGCTTCCATTCTGCATGTTACCATAGGTATTACGAATTCATTGGAATTCCAGCAAACATTTGCATTTTCTGGTGGTTTTATTCTACTGTGGTGTCACGTGGCTGGGAAAGAACAAAAGGAGGGGAATCACTGTGGGCTGGGAAAGTCAACCAAATAATAAGATTATCGTTTGGTGGAAAGCTCTTCCATTCTGTTACAATACATCCAGGATATGACATCATGAATATTCACAGGTCTCCCTTCTGCGTTCGCGGAAATTCACCCAGCGTTCCGATTCCCCCGAATAGAGTACAGAAAAGTTAGGTATACAAACACTCGAGTTTAAAAGTTTATTTCCAGTCAGTTTAATAAACAGTTGAGTAGGGAAGGGATTAGAATGTTCTGCGGCGCTTCGATTTAATTCCATTGTGGAAGCTATTTTTGCCTGGATTGCTTGTAGTTCCTCGCTCGAATGTGATGGCTGGTGTTTTAGAGCTTTAAAAGGCTCGCGGAATAGCACATGAATACTGATGTGGTCTCCTCACATATTAATTAAATATTTTTCTCGCTTTGTGTGCGGATGGAAAAGAGATTTTCAGGAAACTATTAAGCGTAGGGCTGTAGATCTATAGAAATGTAAGGTAAGTTTTATTAGTGCGACAATTCAATCAGAGCGAATTTTAATCAAAATAAGATGTAGAATGTTTTGCACTTGTACAATAAATTTGGACACACGTGTACATTTTGACTATTAATTAAGTTTTAGGTTTTTCTAATTAAGTTTTGTCATTCTATTGGCATATTTTACTATACGAGGAGGAAATTACTAGAACGACAATTTAATAAGAAAATTTTAAGCTAAATAAGATGTAGTCTGTTTTGCTCTTTTATAAAGTAAATTCCGACACGCGTGTACATTTTGAGTATTAGTTAGGTTTCAGAATTCCTTATTAGTTTGGTTAGTAATTCTATTGTCATCTTTCACTTTGCGCTAATTATTAGAACGAAAATTTAATCAGCTAATTTTAATCTAGTAAAAGATGCGGAATGCTTTTCTTTTTTCATGCAGTAAATTTCGATACACGTGTACATTTTGAATATTAGATAGGTTTCAGTGCTCTTTATTGGTTTGTTTTGTCATTCTATTGTCATATTTTGCTATAAGAGGAGTTCATTATTAGAACGACAATTTAATCAACGAATTTTAGCCTAAATGAGATGTAAGTTCTTTGCTGTTTTATAAAGTAAGTATAGACATACGTGCACCTGTGAATTTAGAATATTAATTAGGATTAAGAAATCCTTTCTGGTTTGATTTGTCATTCTATTGTCATATTTTGCTTTACAAGGGGCTAATTATTAGGATGGCAGTTCAATCAGCGAGTTTTATACTAAATAAGAGGTATGCAGATTTACCTTTTTTAAACTAAGTATAGACATACGTCTACCTGTATATTTATATTGAAGTCCTTGAAAAATGGCGACGGTCCGGGATCAATCCCGAAGGGAAAGATCCGACACTATACATAGGCAAATAAAGATTATTAAAACAATTAGTAAATAAATTTGTTACTTTTACAATCCAGTATTAGTTAGTAATGTAATTACAGTATTATATTAATTTAACTTACACACAAATGCACATCATAAGCACATACAAAAAATATCTGCTAAATAGGTACTAGATAACTTACAGCAAAGAGCGTTTAGCTGCCACCCAGTAGTTTCCGAGTTTGAATCCCGATTTGTAAGTGCATGGATGTTGGTGATTGTCCCTGTTAGGAGAAACGTTGACTGCCCACTGACTACTCCCTCACAAATAGCAGCTAGTTTCACCCCTTGTTATCCGAAGAGCAATATTCGTTTTTCAAAAAGATTCGTATCAAGATAACCATGCAATAAATATTAAAATAACTGGTTACAATCTTTTACTCTCAAAGTATAGCTGAAAACATTTTTCAAAGACAAACCTAGATACTTTGAAGAAATGTTCATAAGTTCCTTACTCTTGAGAGAAACAACACTACTAATTTAAAAGTCGTTGTAGAAATGACAATATACACAGTGACATACTTTATCACTCTAGGAGGGCATTATTACAGTGGAACATGACATCTCTTAATACGCACGAATCACAATAAAAACAGCAATCTTCATCTTCGAACAACTATATACAGGGTGTTTCAAAAATATCCAGCCAAATTATAAAGGATGGTAGAGGGGACTAAAATAAACATTTGTTATCAAAGAATGTGTCCAGAAATGCCACGTTTAGGTGGTCCAAGGCACTGCTTTGGTAAGTAAACATAACATCGTTTCTGGGTGTAAGATGATATTTCCTTGCTTGGATTTCAACGGCATGCATCACTACAGGAATTCGGAGCATGTCATTGAAAATCCGAGTGGTGAATGACAGAAATGATGTGATGCCACAGAAATGATGTGATCGACTGACATAAACAGCGTCCCTATCACCTAAACGCGGATCTTCTGGACATACAATCTGTGACAATGTTTGTTTTTGGATTCTCTACCACCCTTTACAATTTGACCAGATATTTTCGATAACCCTGTATAATTATTAAAAAATAAACCGAAATAAAAATTTTCGTCTTAGCGTTATTTTATACTTGAACTATAGCAAAATAACGAAGCTTCATGAACGGTCAAAATTACAATTGGAAAACAAAAAATCAATCTTTTTACGAATCCGGAACCTTATTTGAAATAACGGGTGAGGAAAGATAATTTTCGAATATGAAATCGAAAAGAAATGTCAAATCGGAGTAAGCATTGTTACTCCACAAGCTAATATAAAAGTTGTATAATTATTTCATTAATTGAAACATGACTACGATCTGTCCTGAAATTCAAATCCAATCAGCTTGGTACTGAGTGATACTACATTTAATTCAAGCAATTTTACCAAATAAAACATGATGGCCTTCCAAATGTAATGCTTAACGCGATTTCACCTTGTAAAAAGTTTGAAGAGAATGAACCTCATTATCTTACCTCAGTTAATCTCAAAGCATTAATCAATGAATGGGAGGAACGTACAATGGTGAGGATACTTAAAAATTGGCCTTGGTGGAATGGGGAGATGACATAATAGTCTGAAGGTTGTTCCCAGGTGCAGGTAATGATGTTAATCTCACAGTTAAAAATTTATAGGCACATAATTCTTATTGAAATAAGAATACGTAATCGTGTAATCGTGGTTTTAATCATCTTTAAGGTAGGAATGAATAATTAATCAATTTCAGTCCACCTCAATTTAGGAACTTGCATCCATTTATTATTCAGTTTTAGGGCATACGTTTTTATGACAATGGCAAAGAGGAAATACTAGGGTATGGCTTCAAATGTATGTTGAATTTTAAAAACAGTAGAATGTTATTGTTATAAGTGAGTAATATGTTGTGGCGTAAAAATAATTTTGAAAAATTCTGGAACGATGAGGGGTTTCCAGTGTGAACAACCAAACCATGTGGACTGCAAAGATCTTACTTCCACTACACAAATGCTCTCACGTGATGCATATTGGGATTACCTTAAAATATAGTTTATCGCCACTTTGCGCGACATACAGCGTTTTATTGTGCCTTTCATATCTTATGGATCCCGGATCTGGGGACAGGCTTTGGAGACTAAGACCAACAGACGCAGGTTGAGGAAGATTCAACGGAGAATTCTTCTGCGTCTTATCAGAGGTTATAAAACTTTAAGTTATAAAGCAACCTTTGTTATAGCTGGAGTTCCACCTTTAGACTTGGAAATTAAGTGCAAAAATGAATTGTATGCTTCGATTCTAAATGATTTTCCGACGGACTGTATTGATGGAAAATTGCCTCTTTGCGACATTCCTCATCCGGCTGTTTTGAACCAATTCATCTAATTAAGTACGCGAAAAATGTGGAGAAGCTTTTTCAGAAAGTCTGTTTTACGGACGGTAGTAAGATGAACAACAAGGTCGGCCTTGCTTTTGTTCTATTTGAGGACAACTTCGAATGCGGCTTTTATAAACATCGTATCCGGAATGAATGCACTATCTTTCAAGCAGAATTGCTTTGTATTAATCTCGCAGTTAAGTGGTTTAAAGAAAATGGAAATTTCTGTTCAAAGTACCTTATTTGTAGCGATTCTCTTTCCTCTTTACATTTACTGAAGAATGTTGCAAGCACAGAAAAATTGGTTGTTGAAACGCTTTTAACAATTAGTTCTCTAAAAAATAGAGGAACTGAGATTTTTTTTGCCTATGTGCGTGGACACTGTGGAATTTACGGGAATGAAAGAGCTGATTTTTTAGCCAAAGACGCTTTGAATTTAGCAATTGATATAAATTGTAACATTCCTAAGTGTTACTTGAAAGGCTCATATTATGAAAAGCTTGTTGCTAAGTGGAACGAAGAGTATGTCTCGTCTGAGAAAGCTGGCCACACCAAAAAATTTCTTCCTACTATTAAGCATAGATTGAACTCAGAATTATTTTTCTTGACAAACTTCCAAATTACACAATTTTTATCTGGCCATGGAAATTTTGCTAAATATCTATATAGGTTTCATATTCGGACTAATGATTTGTGCGAGTGTTTTAAAAAGCAGCCACAAGATGTAGAGCATTTGCTTTTTAGTTGTCCTGCATTTAAAACTTCAAGAATGTGCCTAAAAAATGATTTGAGAAAATTAGGTGAAACATGGCCAGTGAAACTCAATGTCTTTGTAAAATCTAATCTGCTTTTCTATTCATTTGTCAAGTTCATAAAATCTTGTAATTTCCGTTAAATTGTTTTCCACTGTTTCTTTGTTAAATCAACTTACTTCTGTAAGCCCCGTGTTGTACTTCTGTGGTGCACGGGGAGTTTGCTTTTGTTCAATAAAAAATACAGCGTTTAATCGAATTGGCATTGACCAATCGACTATCATTTATCGATTCGGAATTCATTTTTTTGAATTTTTATTGGCGGAGTACTGAAAATCGTATTATAAACACAAGTCAAGTGATATCACGTTTAGAATAAGCACAAGAATCGTTTTTCAGGGCAGAAACAGTACTGCCACCTACAATTAGCTTGATCAAGCTCAGATGAATTTAACTGGTTTCACAAACTCATCTAATTAATTGAAGTTTACTACTAATCAAAATCATATACAAATGTATAATCTAGAGAGAAGGAAGCAATTTTAAAGTAATTTGGAAACAAGAGGCACCCGTGTGTCTCTTGGAACAGAACAGAAATGAGTGGAAAGGTAAAGAAAGGATGGTAAAAGTTATATAATAAATATCGTTTGTTTTAGGATTTGGTTTAAGATGCTTTTTTAAAGTTATACGATGACATTATCATTAATACAAAATTAAAATATATAAATTTTAATTAAAAAAATAGCCACGAAAATATCGCCTATCACCAAAATCTAATGACGTTTTCAAAACCTGGAACCCCTTTTGTGTTCTTTCATTTATCATTTGCTCCATAGATGTGAAATATTTGTTGACTGATTGCTATTGAGAGAAGATTCAAAAAGGGTGACCATCATGTCGTCTAGTAGTCACATGACTGATCTGTGATCCGTTAGTTGGTTGGTCGATTGGGCATTTTATCGCTTCGTCTGGCGATACATCTTATGACAGATGTGTGAATGCTCATACGGATGAATATTTCTTGGGTTTGACCAAACCCATTTGCGTTGAAATTATATTATATTCAACCATTAATCATCCGTAAGTTTAAAAAAAATTAATTTCTTTATTAAATTATGGATACCAATACCCTATGTTTTATCAAATTGGCAAAACATTATGAAATTAATTAATTATTATCATCATTATAATTAAAATAATGATGATAATAATTAATTAATTATTATCATCATTATTTTAAACACAAATGCATAGATAGTTGTCCCAACAATTTAAAATTTTTCATTATAATTTGTTTTCTTAAAAAGGGTAAAGCCCATTGTGTTGCTCTAGAGCGACGTAAATTCAACAACCTACCTATCTTAAAAGGGGTATGGGGGTGACATAACATATCAAATATCCTAATGCATTAAATTGCAGCCAAACTTCAAGTTTTTATTTTTAATTTTGAGGATAAATATAGGTTTTGAAGTAACTTCAAAAATAACATATTTGGCCATGCCAGTATCAATAAACATTTTCGTATAACTAAATGCACAAAATTAAAAAACATTAGAAAAGCTTAAAATGTTAGATATAAGGTTTAGGATTATAGGGTTTCTAAGTAATAAATTTCAACATAGTGTGAAGCAATAATGGAAATCCATTTAACAGCTTTCTGAAGTACTTGTACTGACTTGTATACTTGAGATTGTTAAGCTGTTTTGTTCTTTGCTATATTTCTTGTTTAAAAAGTATGGAAATAAAAATAGTTAATATATACAGTGGCTCCCAAAAGTGTTCGTACACTTTAAAATTTTGTCGAAAAAGTGCTGTAACCTGGAATTGAATTAGAATATAAAGTCCAATATTTTTCATATCATCTCCATGTGATTCTGAATAAAACCTAACATTTTTTAAAAACATATTGACTCATTTTTTATAAAAATGAAAATGCAAGGAGGCAGAGAAAGAACACGTCACAAAAGTGATCGTACAACGAAAGATTTTCGGATAAATTTATAAATAAAATTATCGCTTATCGCTTTTTTTTATTTTTGCATTGTGGTGACATTTAAAAAATCGTTTGGCTTTAATCTTTGCTTGCTTACTTCGTAATATTCTATTAATTATTTAAAAATGGCTCGTAGTCGTAAGGAAACAACGAACAGCATTCGAAAATTGATTATTTTTCATCATAGTAGAGGTAAATCAGTTCGGAATATCGCTAAATTAGTGCATTTATCCCATTCTACGGTACGGAAGGTGATAAAAACGCTTTAAAGAAGAAAATCGGATCGAAAACAAGGCAAGGAAAGGTCGTCCGACAAAGTTAACTCAACGTTAACAGGGATTTATAGTTAGAAAATTTGTGAAAAATACACGTTTGAGTGCTGTAAAAATTTCTACAGAATTTACTGAAAAACTTTCTACTCCAATTTCATCTGAAACTGTTCAACGAGTGCTCAGATCAGCTGGATTAAATGGGCGTTCTGCCCGAAGAAAGTTTTATGTAAGTGCGAAAAATAGAAAGCTTAGGCTTTCCTTCGCAAAATCAATGATAAATAAGCCCGAAACGTACTGTAATCATGACTTATTTGCAGATGAAAGCAAATTTAACATGTTTGGTTCCGATGGGCATATAATTGTATGGAGAAGAAAAAATGAGGAACTTAATCCCACAAGAACTTAGTTGGAACAGTAAAGTATGGCGGTGGAGGTGTCCTTGTGTGGGAGTGCATGTCAGCATCAGGACTAGGTAATTTGGTATTTCTTGATGGCATAATGAATCATGCTCTTTATTTAAATATTTTAAAAGACAATTTAAAATTATCAGCCCAAAATTTGGGTATTGGAAACAACTTTGTTTTTTTATCAAGATAACGATCCTAAGCACACGGCTCTGAACGTTCGCCTCTGGTGTCTATAATTGTCCACAAGTTCTGAAAACACCACCTCAATCGCCGGATTTAAACTCAATAGTACACATTTGAAGAGAACTGGAGGTTAGAGTACAAAGACACGATATTAAACCGAAAAGCGAACTAAAAACAGTAATGATTGAAGAATGGAAGAATATTGATGCAAAAATTACAAAAAAACTAGTGATCTCTATTTCCAGACGTTTAAAAGCTGTTGTGGATGCTATAGGATATCCTACTAAGTACTAATTTACCGAAATATTACAATATTTACTATTGTAATATGTAGAGATTTTTTTTAAAGTGTACGAAAACTTTTGTGAGGTTACTTTTTGATTACTGATTTTCCAAAAAAAAGTTTTACTATGTTTTTAAAATATTTTATGTAGTTTTGTTAAGAACAAGTTATAGATATTAAAAAATTCCCATTCTGAAATATTAATTTTTAATAATGGATAGAGCAGTATTTCATTGAAATTTGTAAGTGTACGAACACTTTTGGGAGCCACTGTATATACACTCACTGCCAAAAGCCAAGCCCGAAGCGGTAAAATGCGAAAAAATCGACAGCTTTGATTGAACGAAAGTAGCAAATGTTTATGCATGAAACAAAACAAAGAATTACATACAAAGATGAAAACAATATTGAATTTTCATAAATTATAAGATGAAGTCAAATTGGAATCATTAACAAAATGATGTTTAAATCCAAAACAAACAAAACCGACATTAATAGGATATGCGACCACCCCTCATCCTCATACCAAGTTTGCAGCATGTGACCATTCTTTCCATGAGGTGATCAACCACCTCAGAGTACAGTAATCGCCATTCCTCCTGTAGAGCAGTTTGCAACTCTGTGAGTTTCTGGGGGTGGGAAACGTGAAGACACAGCACGGCCGAGGGCATCCCAAAGATTTTCAATGGGATTAAGGTTGGGCGAGTACGCCGTCCAATCCATACGCGCAATCCCCTCACTCTCCAGGTAGTCGTCGACGATGTTGGTTCGATGGGGACGCGCATTATCATCCATTAAAGCGAAAGCAGGACAAACTGCTGCAGCACACAATCTCACAGTGGGTTCTAGGACTTCATCCCGATACCGAACAGCCGTCACAGAACCCCGTCTATAGATATGCAGGTCAGTGCGATATCCCAACGAAATCCCTGCCCACACCATGATGCTTCCTACTCGGAATGCGTGATGCTCGATGATGTGCTGAGGCCGATTGCGAGTGCCTTGTTCTCTCCAGACCTTACACGCTTGTCACCTGACTCCTGGGCAAATCTCGACTCATCCGTGAACATAACGTTGGCCCAATCAGACACAGTTCAATTCACATGTTGCCGACACCACTTTAATCGTGCCCCTCATGTTTGGATTGATAGAGGAACACAAACACGTGGTACTCAGGTGTACAATCCATTCATGTGTAGCCTTCGGTGAACAGTAGTGGCAGATATCGTCTTACTAATGGACGCTGGAACCATAGATGTCGCACGTGTGGAGGTCTCACTTCGATTCCGCTTGGCTAAAACAGCAATATATTGATCTTCCGCGGGTGTCGTAACCCTTGGGCGACCGGCCACAGGTCTTCGGACAACTGTTTGGCTTGTTTGGAATTGTTTCCATAATCGTGAAATGACGGAATTATGAACGCCGAAGAAAAAAAAGAGCAATTGATTGTCCTGCTTCAAGGAGTCCCACAGAACGCCAGCGTTCACTATCTGCCATTCGTCTTATGGAAGCCATAGAAGCATGTCTGTCTTGAAAACTAATCGTACGAAAGTTCTAAACACTTTTTATCAGTACTTACATGAAACTCCTTTAAACCTTCACAATGCTGACTTCTTATACGACTGTCTTTTTTGCATATTTCTCGACACGAAACCGTGATTGGCTGTAACAGAACATATTTGCATACTTCCATCTACCTCTGCAGCGAAATGCAGCCTCTCAAATTCAGATTGGCTTCCAGAAATCAACATTTTCCTCTTCGTGCTTAACTTTTGACAGTGAGTGTATAAAGTAGGGATGGGAAATACTGTTCTTTTAGGTGAACAGTTCTTTGCTGTTCCTGCTCTTTCTAAAAGAACTGTTCTTTGCTGTTCCTGTTCTTTCTAAAAGAACGGTTCTTTGCTGTTCCTGTTCTTTCTATCTTTAGCCTGTTCTTCTGCTCACTACTGTTCTCACATTCAACTTGAGGCATACGAGCCTTGTTACTATAGCAACCGCCCTCTATGGCGGGAGTTTTCGTGGTAGACACCCAGGGCCCAGAATCTGTTGACACCTCATTTTTTGTAAGTACATACTTATTGTAGATAATACCGGAAAAGGCTAAGTACAAAAATACTATTGCTAGCGTTTTCGCGATCAGCGATTTTTTATTGGGGAAGATTTGTTTATCTTTTGTTTTCATAGAAGAAAACGAAAGGTATATATATCGCATAATTTTGGATTTTTGAGTTGATCAAGATGTTTCTTACGTCTACCTGAACCAACTACAGCATTGTTTCTGAAAATGTGATTCGTGGTGCATAGGACAAAAAATTTCGCCTCCCTTCGTTGTACATTTTGAGGAAATTTTTGGTCAAGAAAATTAGAGCCCTGATAATCACAGAACAGACGTCTAAATACATCTTTGAGCAACAGGGAACAGCCATTAAAAATTAAGCACTTAAGACATCTTGAGATTACCACTTTGAAATTAAAATTAATTTATTTATCAAAGGCCAGATTACTCATTATATGATATATCTCTACACGTTCAAAAACATGAAGAATGTAAATCAATAGAATTGAAATATACATTACAAAAATATACAATACGTAAAATATAAACACTACAACAATGAATACTAATTTATAAAAATAGTTAGCAAAGATAGAGCATGACGCCCGATCCGAATCTCCATCTTTCATATTGAAATATGTCCACGCATTTGAAAATTTGCATTCCATTGTGTGGTAAAATTCGGTTTTAAAAAGAAGTTAAAATAATTAAAAATCCTGAGAACGAGTAGAGGCAACACCACTAGAGGGAAATCTAGACAACAAAATCTTAATCATTAATGTTTTTTTAATTTGTTTAAAATTTTCTTCATCACCCTGTCATTGCCTAATTAAAAATTTTCACAATTATTAGGCTAGTCTTTTCACAAATTTGTCAAACGTCGGGGCCTTGGTTCAGTCAAGAACAGTTCTGCTAGAGCCTAGGGAGAACAGTTCCGGGTGCTGTCCAGTGAGCGCAGAGCGAGAGCGTTTCACCGAGAACAGCTCCGCGAGCAATTCATCAAGATCAGCTCCGAGAATGGAGAACAGTTTGAGAGCAGGAATAATTTTCCGAACCAGGAAGTAAAACAGCTCCGAGAACGGAGAACAAGGTCGGATCAATTTGAGAGCAGGAATCGATTCCTTCGTTAAATTTGATTCCTGCTTTCAAACAGGAAGTAGTCTCAGAGCATGGAGTAGATTTATGGACAGAGAACGGGTGATTGAATCAACAGGAAACAGTGAGTCACGAACTGTAGGATGAACAGCTGTGTTTCGGACTTAGCATAATTTAGAATATGCGAAAATGTTTAGCGAACTTAGAAAATTCGAGAAAAGATAAACTACTTTCTTTGCAAAATTCCCACCCATTTAAAATCGAAGTAGAAAAAAAATCCAATGTTTCTTTACAAAAAGAACGGAGAACAGGTTTTTGTGAAAAGTGGGAACAGGTTGTTCCCGTTCTTTTTGAAGAACAGGTGAAAAAGAACAGGTTGTTTTTTCTTTCCCCATCCCTAATATAAAGTATGTATGTTTATAAAGTATAAAGAATAATAAAGTATGGTTAAACGTGTGTACACCTAAAATTAGAAAATTTTCAAAGCAAAATTTGTTAAACTTCTAAATTGATTGTCTAAAGTTTTGTGAAAACGTTTTGTGTAGTTTTTAAGATTAAATTTGTATCCACTTAAAATCCTGTATATTATAAATAAAAAAGAAAAATAATAACTATTAGTTTTGTAAACGTTCTTTGCTATCACATTCACATTATACGTATAATCATCAATCTGTGTATTAAAATTTCGTAAGTGCATTAATTACATCACATATAAAATAAAAAATTACATTACATAAAATGCTGAAGTAATTTGAACAAAACATTTTTCATTTGAGTTCTGTTTTCCATAAATCTCTCCATTCTTCATCATTTGAAAAATTAATAAACAAAATATAATATAGTTCTAAATTCGAGTAAATTAAATTAAAGTGTATTCAGCAGGTGTACTTAATTTAATAAATTATCTTATCAGGTAAATATAAAGTTAAAATTTTTACTTTTGAATAAATATCGCGTTTGGTAAAATAGCCACCATCTAATCTTAAAATATAACTTAACATAAGCGAAATCAGTGTAACTAATAACACTGGTCTATACGATTTTCATAGCAGATAAGTCAATGAGTATTTTATAACGTATTTTTAATGCTGAAACAGAAAATGTAATCAAAAATGTTCTATCACATCACGTTTTTTAGTTATATAACTTTAAAGATCCCTATTATGTCATTTTCGGCACATAATAGAAACGATCCGCTATCTTAAAAAACAAAAAGTCACCCACACGGAACCAATAAATAATGACCATCCTCCCCGCACCAATGAACAACGCTTTAACTGATGAGTCATCCCCGCTGAAAGTGTTTGAAATCACACAGTCTCTCAGTGCAGCTAAAGCCATTGGCGGGTGTGGTTGTGTGTGGTAATCCGTTTTGAATTCTGCGAGAACAGAAAGTGTCCTATACTTCCAGTTATGCAAGTTTAGTTAATATTAAAATCAAGTATAAAAATAGTGTTTTGTGTTATAATTTTACGTCGGCTTTTATTTACATAATGAGTCGGGAAACACGTTCGTGTAAAAATTCTCCGAATTTATTTGCTATGTCTGTGGCGAATTCACAACAAAGAGTCAGCGTATGCCGATTTCAAAACTCATGAAAACTGCTTACATACATTATTTCGGTTGTCCACTAGGAGATCAGAATAAATTGTTGGTGCAGCATCTAACGTGTATTAGGTGTTATGTGAAGCTCACGCAGTGGTTAAAAGGGAAAAAAAGAGCATTTGGGGGGGCCTTTTGCTATACCTACGGTTTGGCACGAACCGAAAAATCATTATGACGACTGCTTCTTCAGTTTAACAAGTGTCAGTGGTTTCTCTGCAAAAAATAAAAGTAATATTGTGTACCCAGATGTTTCATCGGCTATGAGACCAGTTGCTCATGAAGATGATTTACCAATTCCCATAGCCCCAGCTTCGTGGCAGGAAATTTCTGATTCTGAAGAGGATTGTCCTAAAAATACTGCTTCAGCACAAGTTTCAAAAGACGTTGATTTCATACCAGAAAAATCAAATAGTAAACCTCATCTCATTTCACAAGTGGAACTGAACGATTTGGTTCGCGACTGGAATTTATCAAAACAAGCAGAAGTTCTTGGGTAACGCTTAAAGGAGTGGAATTTATGGCATAATGATACCAGTTTCATATTTCATGAACAGAAATAAAGAATTAATGCAATATTTCACTAAGACAGATATGCTGTGTTACTGCTGCAATATACAAGGTTTGATGTCTGCTCTGAGTATTCCTTATAAAACTGATGATTGGCGGTTATTCATAGATTCGTCCAAGACCAGCTTACAGGCAGTGCTACTGCATAATGCAAGCAAGCATCCTTCCAAACCAATAGCGCATGCTGTTGGAATGAAGGAGACATATGAAATTATGTCATTGATTTTAAAAGTAGTGAATTATGATGCTCATTTATGGCGTATCTGTGGCGATCTCAAAGTTATCGGTCTTCTTCTCGGCCTTAAAGGTGGCTTTATTCACCTTGAAGGCCGATATACTGCAACAAGTGAACATTATGTGGTTAAAGATTGGCCCAAAAGAGACACCTTCACTCCTGGGGGAAAATATTAAGTATGTTCCATTAGTCAACCCTCAGCATGTAATTTTGCTTCCTTTACATATCAAATTGGAATTGATGAAGAATTTTGTGAAAGCACTGGATAAAGAAGGACAAGGATTTAAATATTTAAGCCAAGTGTTTCCAAGGTTAAATGAAGCCAAATTAAAAGAAGGTATATTCGTTGGACCTCAGATTAGAAGATTACTCAATAATGAAGGTTTTGACAGCAAGTGAATAGAGCTAGCGGCATGGGAGTCATTTAAGGATGTAGTCCATGGTTTTCTTGGCAATAAAAAAGCACACAATTGGGATCTTTTAGTACAAAATCTTTTGTTGAACTATACAAATTTAGGCTGCCGGATGTCATTAAAAATTCATTTTTATCTGGACTTTTTCTCATAAAATTTGGGTGCAGTGACTAGCAGGGAGAACGCTTCCACCAGGACATATTGCAAATTGAGCAGCATTACTAAGGTAGATGGAACGAATCGATGATGAGTGATTACTGTTGGTTTCTCCAAAGAGAAGACCCTGCCGTACACAGAGGAAGAAGTAATTTATGTATTCTCCAACTCCAGTTATAATACATTGCAGGTACATTTTATCTCTTATAGCTATATTCTACAAGATTTTTCATGCAATATGCTAAATAAATTATGAGTATTGTGAATTTATTTAACATTTTGTGTAATTTCATATACTGATAAACTTAGTCACTGCTAATTTTATACTTTTCCAGCAATTACTCAAGGTTGTATAACAAAAAAGTGATGCGTGATGGAGAAAACTGACTTCATTTTTAGATTCAGCGTCGTCAAAAGCATAAAATTCAATTTTTGTGGGTTTTGTTCCGAAAATTATTTTTCAATTTGTAGACTAGTGTAATTATCGTCTGATAAAATAAAAATTCTAATTTTTACTTTTGAATAAATTTCGTTTGGTAAAATAACGCAATCTAATCGTATAACTTAACATAAGCGAAATCAGTGTAACTGAAATTTGTGTGATTGCTTCGAAGTCAATATTCCTTTTAAAAAAAACAGCAGTCAAGTGGAAGATTCGGGTGGGTATCGGAAATGTAAGAGATTCCCTCCCAGGGGTGCACAGATTAGAGCAAGGAAAACAACTCCTTCTTTTAGAGGTGAGAAAACAAGCGAAGGAGAGGAAAGAAAAGAAACAGGGCATGTCCATTGCTTTCGCCTTCCGAAACTTTCGTCAGAAGACAGCTCCTGATCCCTTTGCTGACATTGATTGAACTGGCATTCACCCGGCGATGCGAGGTAAAAAAAGGACTAAAATGGGCTTTTAATGTTCTTGTTCTTCACGAATCTCCTTTTTCGGATACATGACGTTCAATTCTTATTCTTAAGACCTCAAATTAACTTTAGCTTCAATGTTTTCAGAAACGGTTTGTTATGTGTGTGTTATAAATTTAAAAAAAACGTAGTAAAATCATTTAGTTTCCGAAGGAAATTTATGATTGGGTTTCTTGTTATGAGATGGATTTTAATTATGAACAAACAATCCGAATGGAAAGCGAAGATGTTACTTCCGCTACTCGTATACTCTCTGTGTATTCATCAAACCAATTTGTTCGCACAATAGATGTTGAAGTTTATGTATTATAAAAGTAAACAAATTGCTTTCTGTGTTTGGAGTATACACATTTCATTTGTATCCTACGTAGTTATTCTACGTAGCTATAAATAAATCACCACTCGGATGTAGAGTATACGGCTGGCAGAACAAGCGGAATATGAAAACAAGTGTATTGTCTATCAGTGATCACCGCTGTTTGGAAAATCGGTCATTCTGTTAACCGACGTTCCAATAATCGACGTCTTACCATACAAATAAAAAGGTCGTTTAAATTCTAGCAATTGCTTTTGTAAATTACTTTTGTACCGTAAATATTATTACCGATTGCGTTTAAGGTTACAAAAGATTTATACTGCACCTAATTTTACTTTTAACAAAATTGTTTTATTTTTGTTATCCTGGTTTAAGTGCGTCCCTTATACAGATTCAGACATCTCGTTGTTGCATTCCTAACTACACTTACCCACTTTGCTCATAAAATACCTAAAGATAATAATTTGTGAATGTAAAAAATAAAGCTTTAGTGATGGAAAAATATAGAGCACTTACTATCTCATACCTTTTTTAAACCAATTCTTCAAATGGTTAGCTACACTTAAAATCATTCTTTTCGTCTTCACAAATTCACAATTTCTTCAATCGTCTCATAACTAGCTTATTACTGTCAGATTTCATTTTATAAGGGATTTTATTTACATTAAACTCTTCAAAAATGTAAAAATTAATCTCATTGTAAGTTATAAAAATATTACCTCCTGAGATTTTAATAAAATGCATTTCATAACATCGTTTAAATAATGGAAGAACATTTTTATGAAACGGATATGACTTTATATTACTAATTTGATTACTGTAGATTTATAAATTGGATAATTATTGTTATAGAGGCGTACACAATGCGTTATAAATTTAGATATTAATTTATTTAATCATTTGAAACTGTGCATATGCATATATGTACAAAAAATTGTCATTACATAGAATAAAGATACCATATGCAAATCTGATTAGAATTTGCATTGATCACACAAGCTCGAAGTTCGTGAATATTTCATGCAATATGTAATATTGGTCTGGATGTAGCAGCATGTTTATCTCTACTATTATAAAGGGAAGTGTTTGTGTGTGGGTGTGTGTCTGTGCGCGCTGTCCAGGCGAATCTATGGCACTTACAGCCATGAAATTAGGTATACAGGTAGTCCTAAATGTGACTGAATGTCCCTCGAAGTCCAAATTTTAAAATTTAATCTAGAATTTTTTTAATTAATATTTCATGCTGCGCATGTAGCCCCCTCCTCCATTATGACGTATCTGCGCAGACGGATCTGACATACTTATCGCGCTTGCTATCTCTCTTCAGTAAAAACATCCCTATTCGCAATTGAAATGATGTGGAGTACGTAAAGCGACGTGTTGAAGTAGCGGTTAGTTCTTTGAAGGGAGACCTCACGAGTTCGAACCCGGCCTGCGGATAATTTTTATTTTTCTCTTCTATATTTTTTAAAAATAGTAAATATACTCTAATCCTTCCAATTTTTTTTGTACTTACTTTCACTTTATCCTTTTATTTTTTTTGAATTCGACACAATTATTTTTAAAGATTTAATTGATTTTATGCAGCTTTTTCAATTCTGAAACTCTAGTTTCTCTGTATTGTCAGTGTTTTGTCCTTTTTAGTACCACCAATGAAAAGCAAACCACCCCTACATGTTCGACTCCAAGTGCCAAGTTCCTACCATCAAGAAATTTTCTGTAACTCAGTTAATAAATTACATGAAATGAAGTAACAGTGTTTATTACTATTTAATTTGGTTTTGATTTAGCTGACATTGTGATTCATTTGTTTCAGGTTGTTTGTCGTAATCAGTGAGGTAACAAGACTTTTTAAAAGTATAGCGTTATATTTAAAGATTGAATCACATTTTTATTTCAATAGTGGTTTTTCATAACTTATTTTTGAATTTGTATAATTTCTGTATTTGTAATACAAATCTATCGACACTACATGTGACATAGATGAGGCTGTGAAATAAACAACAGAGTTTTTGAACACATTGGAGCCATCTGGATACCAGAGTTTTTGAACACATTGGAGCCATCTGGAGTACCCTCGCACATATTAGAGCTGAAGATTGGGGCATAGATTATGCTTCTCAGAAATTTGCATCCACCTCAATCTGCAATGGAACAAGACTCTCTACCAAGAAACTGATACCGAATATTATTGAAGCCACCATCATGACTGGACATGCCGCAGGCGAAGACGTATTCATTTCTAGGATCCCAATCATCCATTCGGATCTCCCATTCCAATTTAAATTACTTCAGTTCCCTGTTCTTTAAGTTTCGCCATGAGCAATAACAAGGCACAAGGACAATCGATGAAAGTTGTTGGACTCGATCTCATTAAGCCGTGTTTTTCCCATGGTCAACTGTATGTGGGTTGTTCAAGAGTTGGAAAAGCCGAGAATTTTTACATCCTAGCTCCAAATGGAAGAACATTGAACATAGTGTATCATGAAGCAATAATCAGTGAGGTGGAAGGAATGAGGCGACATGCCCGTGTCATGTCGGTGCTGGTGGGATTCATTCTTAAAATTATTGCTTTTTCTTTCTAATGTTTTCAGAATCAGTGAGGACAAACAAGAATGATGACACGGGCAACGCCGTGCGGGTACTGCTAGTACAGATATTGAGAGGTCAAGTATGAGTGTAGATGGGAAGTTCAAGAAAGTGGTACTGGTCTTTGGCATTGGGTGCTGGGGTGTCTGATGCAGGGCACGCTGAGATGAGGACGAAGCTGCAGGGCCAGGAATAACTTTTTAGCTTCCAATTTGGTTTGTCGAAGAGCTCGTTTTTTTTCCGTCATCCACTCTCAGCATTTTTAGACTGTCTTCCATCGAGAGATTCCCAGTTTCTGTCATTTGCAAATTGCTCCACCCCCAATAAAAATCCAGCTTCATTACCCAATGCTCTGACCAATGCCAGCAAGTCCACTCATCCCATATTCACTGTGGCTGATGACCCCTCCATATTCACTATGCAGTAAATCGTTCCATTTCGTAGTGTGTATTGCTTTCAACTTGTAACAGTATGGTGATAGTTATTTTATTTGTATGTTGATATTAAAACCAAAATTACACACAATTTGAGAAATATTTCTCTGCTATGGAAACCATTCTTGAATAAAAACATTTTTTAAAGAAGACCTCACATTTTTTAATACATCTTGCATTTGTAGATAAACATACTTTAGAACAAATAAACTGTAGTTGTAAGTCTTTTTGAAATTTATTGTAAAATTAGTTTTTAAATAGTCAAATCATGCCAACTGAATATACTTTTTATATCAATGACAAAAATGCTCTTATGTTGTTATTTGCAAACAAATTTTATTCACTAAATAAGTGAGTTAGAAAATAAATAATAATATAATAGAAATATTAGAGGTAGGAAGTAGTTAGTTAACATCATACTGGAATAACACAATGGGCTATTGGAGCCATCCCAAAGAGAAAGATATGAGGAATATTAGATACAGAATTGTTAAGAGGAAGATACAATTTCACGACCCTCGAATAAACATTAAGATTTAGTGACACTAGTTTTCGCAATATTATTGGTTCTTCCTTATATCCTATTGCAAAAATGTTTAAGTTTAATTTGAATTAAAAAATGGTAAGTTACTAATGGTATTAATTATTGAAATATTTTATTTTTATTTAAGTGTTATTAAGACTCACAACGTGAAGAGGTGTTGTTCCCACCTCTAGTGGTAGAGTCACGGTGGTTCCGAGTTCGATTCAACCAAATTCGATTCCACCAAGACCGTCGTGTACATGGGAGGCTGGTGACGTTGAAACTGTTATGACCTCAAATGTCCTCACGTTGGAGTGGTGAGGAAGTTTGGAGCGTGGAGTGCCAGTTCAGGTGACTTCGTCATCTGACCGTCGTTCATAAGTAGGAGGTGCTGTCATCGGACCATTCCATTCGGGATTGATCCCGGACCTTCGTCAATGTCCATTATGTTAACTAACTACCTTCCTACGCACCTGTAGAGAAATATTATCAGCCAAAGAACTATTTACCATTTATCCTAAATACACTACCTGACATTGAAAATGCAACACCCAGAAGGAGTGCGCAGAACTGGATGAAATTTACAGGGTAGACGCAGCTCACCGAGATATGTAAATGATGCAAACTGCGCAGTTGTCCCGCGCACGGCGAGTGAAAAACCAGGGAAGGAACCTGCAAAAGTGGTCAGTTTCGCGCCGCTCTGCTTGCCAGGTGAATCAAGTTGCAATTTGTTTTTGTGTCTCAGAGGAAACGTCTAGTAGCGGAGAATGCCAGGACGCCGCCAATCAAGACAGTTCCAGCAAACAGACGACTTCACGAGGGGTATGGTGATTGACCTCAGAAGGGCAGGTTGGTCCATACGTCAAATCTCAGCAGATACCCACCTACGCGCGTCCACGGTGCACAGATGGTTGTACTAAGGGAATGTGGCACGTTTGAGGGGTTCCGGTGCAGCCAGAGTGACGTCAGCACGCGTGGACCGACGCATCTGCCGGCAAGCGTCGGCGGCACCGCAAGCCACGTCTGTCGCCCTTTTGCAGCATGTGCAGGACACCCTTGATGCTCCCATATCGTCCAGAACCATTATCCGCCGATTGATCGCTGGCGGCCTGCACTCATGGCGCCCGTTGAGACGACTACCATTGACCCAACAGCACAGACATCTCCGTTACCACTGGTGTCGGGATAGAGCCACGTGGACGACGGAATGGCACAGGGTGGTGTTCTCAGACGAGTCACACTTCTGTTTTAGCAATGACAGTCGCCCTTGTACGAGTCTGGCGCCGACGTGGTGACATTGCCAATCAGGCCGCATCTGTGGGAACGCCATACCGTGAGACAACGCGGTATAATGGTTTGGGGCGCCATCGCCTACGATATCAGGTCACCTCTGGTCCGTATTCAGGGCACTATGACGGCCCAACGATACGTGGATGACGTGCTGCAGCCGGTGACACTACCTTTCCTTCAGGGGATGCCAAATGCCATTTTCCAGCAGGATAACGCCCGGCCGCACACGGCACGCATCAGCCAACATGCCCTGCAAGGTACCCAGGTGCTTCCCTGATCTCTTACCTATCGAACATTTCTGGGACGTCATTGGATGTGGCTTGCATGCGTTGCCACAGGCACGTTCAGAAGACGAACTCTGGCAAATGGTTGACAGGGAATGGGCAGCCATCCCTCAGGACACCATCCGCACTCTCATTGCGTCTGTACCTAGACGTGTTGCTGCCTGTATCGCCGCTCGCGGTGGTCCTATAACCTACTGATCAGACGTTCTTGCTGCTCAGTGGCAAGGTGTATAATGTTGCAATAGAGATCACTTATTGCTCTTTGCTGTCTCTCTCTGTTTGCCAAATTTCATCGCTTTCTGCCAACTCCTTCTTGGTGTTGCATTTTCAATGTCGTAGTGTAACTGGTCCTTACTAAAACAGTTCAGTTTCAAATATTAGTTGAAAGAAAAAAATCTTAGGTAATTATTGTTTTGTATGGAAACCACATGCAAAAATGCTCAGAAGCATGAGGAGGCGCAACAAAATTAATCTTTAAAGGCTTTCGAACAACTTCTATTCCTGCTCAATCAAACGAAAATCATCTGTTAATCAACGGCTTTAGGAAAGAGAACGGGGCACCTGCAGAACTGATTAGCTGCCCACTTTTGTAATCGCTTTCGAAAGAGGGGTGAAATGGAAAGCCTCGCAGTGAAACCTGCAGGCTGTTTCTCCGTGGGCTCGTCCTCAGGAAAATAGGGCAGTTATTTTTATTTCGACGAGATACCTCGTGATTAGCAAAATTGGACAAGGTATCTCGTGGAAACCACTTGGAGGGATAATGATTCCGAATCAACAATTAGTTAAAGGGATTTTCAATGGAAGAGGTCTGTACAACAGCTGTCCTTTCTTGAATAAAAAAGTATTTAATTATAGACATATAAGTAATTGTGAATCTGAGGTAAGGGGACACATTACCCTAAAATGACCCAATTGTCGAATCTTTTAAAACTATTCTGTATTAATTATAAAACTTTAAAGAATATGTGTGCAAAATTGTATAGCTGTAACTACATTATTTAACGAGTTATTAAAGTTTTTCTATCGAATGAAGGACTGAAAGCGAAAGCCACTTGAAACTTTAAAGTGCCTTTACTCAGTTTTCTTTTTTCCATGACTACAGTGTATTTAAAATGGAAAGGCTTTTTCTGTAATTGAAGTAGAATTGATATTTTTTGTGGTTGTTTATCATGATATATTTGATAACTTTGTGCACGGAATAAGGATTTGGAAGAATAGTTATTTTTTTCAAAAATTAATGAAATCAACTATGACTGTTGGAAAGGTACTGACTTTCCTGTTTTTACAGTGTTTATTACAAAAATATTTGTAATAAATAAATAATAGTGGTACATTTAATACCACGCACAAAATTGTAGGGAACACTTCATGGAAGGTAAATAAAAAAAAATATTTGAAAAAATAAACTTTGGAGACGGAGTAGAAATTTTAAAATATTGTAATATTTTTTTGATAAAAATTGAATTTTTTGATATTGTGAATGTAAAAATTACTTTTTCTTTTGTAATGTATATTTAATTTGTATTGAAATAAGGTGCACTAAAACAATTTGTTGTGAATATGAAAACAAAAAACAATGTTCACAGAGTACTGTGTCCCCTTCTTGCAGAATTTCAGACATTCATATTTCCACAACTCTTAAGACTCAAAACTTAAAAAATGGATGAACTGGAAATTGAAATTGAGTATTAGCTTAACTCCATTGTGAGTCAACCAATTATTTCTGATAGGTCTGTTACCCGTATACAACATAAAATGAGTTTGATTTGAAAGTTCAATTCACAAATTACTCTCACTGCAATCTAGGAAAGTATTCAAAGGAAGAATGAATCCAAAGTTGCTCGAAGAATATAATAATTAAGTTAAACAAGTTTAAGAGATATTTGCCGAACTTTTACGAAATTTCAATATAATACACCAATACCATTAAAGGTCCAATGATTTAGAAATCCACTGATGAAAGAGAATTCGAATAAAAAGCAATAGCATAAATGTCTAGAAAGTTTTAAAATCTAGTCGTTCGTAATGAGACCTCTAACGAAATACCGAATGAAGTTATATTATTTGTTAGGAAAACAAGATAAAAGTATTCAATACCTCGTTAGATAAATGAATAGATAAGTGCTTCCACTTTTTCTGTTAATTGATCACTTCTTTGAATATATTTGAAATAATCTCCTGGGTTTTCATGGAACTTAGGTTTTTGAGTTCTATTTTTATCTAAGACCACTTTAGAATGCAATTGGACTATCAAGACATTAATGATTTACATTTAAGGGTGATGAGTTTTTTAAGTTGAGAAAGTTTAAATGCGTATGTGATGAATTCACAGACTACTTTTTTCAGTGCCTTAAATTCTTAATAATTTTCCTATTTTCGCAATGATTAATTTAGAATTCAACATTATGTGAAAGGTTTGAATCCTGCGTGAATCTGTATTCTCTTGCATACTCTTTGACTCTTCAAGGCTCATGAAAGATACCTTAGATTGTACGTGTCATACATAATCCCCATATCTGTACTCTGGACTTAGATGATGGGCTCCACATGAGTGGAAATATGAATCCCTACAACTCAATATTTAACCTGAGCAAATCCATGAATGTTTCTGTTCTTTTCTTTCATACAAATACTACTTACTTTTAATGTAGGTAGATAGGTAGTTAAATTAACATAGCGCTGGAGAAACACAACTGGCTATTGGCGACGGTCAAAGATCAATCCCGAAAGGAAAGATTCGAGGACAACATCCCGTTATTTTGGACCATGGTCAGATGATGAGGTCAACACCTGAGTAGGCACTCCAATCTCCTAATTTCCACCTCACGCCAAAGTGAGGACATTTGAGGCCACGACAGATTTAACGTGTACAAGCCCCAGAGTACACTACGGTGTTTGATTGGACAGAGTTTCGAACTCGCAATCCACCTGTTGCCACTCTTACAACCGGGCTACCACAGCTTCCTCACTTTTAATGTAAATATACTTTCATTGCTGTAAGGTTTCGTTTGTTTTGTTACTATACAGTCATTATTGCACATTCGGGCTGATTAAACCCATCGACCTGTTAGGGAAATAAACGGAGCACATGCCCCCGGTTTCATGATATTTGTCCCGATAGCTCAGTTTGAAGGTAGGTAACTGAATTTATATCACACTGGAGCAACACAATGGGCTATTGGCGACGGTCCGGGAATAAATCCTAAGGAAAAGATCTGATGTTCGGTTTAAAGATTGAGGTATTGGGAAAAAGCACGAACACAATGTAGGAATAAATTATAGACGTTATTGCGTGATTCCACTAACAGGGCTACCGCGGCCCTTCAGAATCCAGTCTTCTTTCTCCCAGTTTCCTAAATACCAAAATATTAAGTGAGCATTGTGTTTAATGACTATTTTGACTGTCTATTGACGTATTTAGACGCATATTTTATACGTTGGATTTACGAGACTTCAATTTTCTCTGATGCAATTAGATTCTTGTGTCAACCTATTTTATTTAGAGCTCTTTAATTCCAAAATCATATTAAGAAGGAATCGAGATTCGTCGGCTCTCCTGAACAGATCGCAGCCCATGATGAGAGCTTTGTGAGCGTATTGAATTTGGATTTTAATGTGCAAGGTCCTAAATAGGATAATATTTAACTTGATTTATACGCAGAAGCAAGATTATAAAATTAAACAAATGGCAGGGATTATAAAAATCATATAAAATTATAAAAAGAAAATCAAGAATTGAAACAGAAGTTAGAAAATCTAATTTATGTACATAAAACTGAAAATATGAAATTTGAATTCTAAACAAAATTAAACTGATAAGTAATTTTGAATTAAATAAAACAGATGAGATTTAAAATATGAACAGTACGGTAAAAATGCGAAAAGGTTTGAATGGAGATTTTTTTAACCAAATCTTAGAAATTCAAAATAAAAAATTGTAAGACCTTGATTAAAGACAAGAATTGGCGATAAAAATATTAACAATAGGAGTTGAGTTTGAGTTACAATTGTGTGCGCTTTCATCAAGTAAAAGATGACGCTATGTGTGAAGTGCTTATTGAATATTCTAACGTAAGGAAGAAAATATACAGATTTTCATAAGTATATTTAAAAACAAACGCAAGAAGGCCCAGAAGAAATGAACTATTAACCCTCCAAGTGGTTTCGAAGAGATATCACTATCTGACCAATTTTGCTAATGACGAGATATCTCGTTATCAAGATATTGTCGATTTTTTTATGATGACATCAAGATCTCGTCAGTTTTGGTAATGACATGATACCTAATCGAAACAACCACCCAGAGGATTAATCGAAGTATATTACATCGAAAAATTTATTACTGGATACGTTTGTTTAAAATTGGTGGCATACTGCTCTGTCTTCTTCGACCGCCACATATTTTTTCTGACTTCATGCACGTTCAAGCCCAGCACACCACTCAGGAACAGCTCCGAGAACATATTGAAGAAACAAATCGAAACGAAAAGTCCAAAAAGTGCAATCCCAAAGAGGAAGAAAAGAGCCTTAGCGATTTGCCACATCAGTAAGACTAGAAAAGTCAATTTACCACCAGATTTCGGCGAGCAAAGAAATCTACATTCAGTCAGGCATTGTCTTGAAATCCACCCGCTTGAGCCGCTTTCTACGATAAGGGGAAAAGACTGAATATCTGTCGAACTCGATTCATGAGACAGTGAAGCAAGTTGTGGAACACGTATGGTTCCTTTAGATCATGGTTCCCAATTTTTTGGCTCAATGCGCCCTTTCCAAGGACAACTTTTATCGGCGCCCTCTCTGAAAAAATCAACATCAACTATTAATAAATTGCAAGTGTAGGGATGCTTATTATTTTTGAATTTCACCAAAATAATTACGTAGCTGTGTGTGTAATTTTAGAATTTCCTAAAGCTTCGAAACCGCGACTTATTGGGTGGCAGATGTGTTATGATTACTATACAATTTAGGTGGGGTATCATTACCAAATGTTAGTAGTAGTCTATACTTTTTCGTGGAAATAATTCAAAATTCGAAGGAAAAATTTAAGGGTTTATTTGGATAACAGAATCACAGCAAACAGCAAAGCATGAAAGAAAATGGAATCAAATAAATAATAATCGACATTATATTAAATAATAAATGTCGTTCGAAGTCCTACGAAGCTATTTATATAAAAGTTGTTTTAATTAAAATATTTGGTAATATCGCCTGCCATGAAAAGTCCAATGGCTGAACCCTTTGCGTTCTTCGAACTGCTGATCGTTTGCACATTTAGGAACGCAGCAATATACTGTAATATTTGCATCGATATTTGTGTATTTAGTACACATATTTTAAATTTGAACTACGAAGAACTAACTTCTATAAACAATAAAATAAATGTTTAGAAAAAATCCAAGTTTAGATCACTCAAATTTCCAGTTGATGAATTGTTTTTTATATTTTCATTAATACTAAAAGTGATATAGGAACCAATGCAATTTTCTGATACACACCTTCGTTTAATCTGTCTAAATTTAAGTTCATACAATATTTAACCCTCTGCGTGTCAAGATATTTCCGATTAGTGAAATACTGTTTTTATTACACAATACACATTTAATTACTAAATAACCACACATATTGGCCCTTTCCTTAGAATAGAATTCTTTGGACAATTCTTTTGGTCTTTTAATTAGAAAAAATATTTTACAGAAATACTATTAGTCCTTTCCTTCGAATGTATTCCTTTTGTAAAGCACTATTAGTCTTTTCCTTCAAATGTATTCCTTTTGAAAAATACTATTGCTCCTTTCCTTAGAATAGAATGCTCAGGAAAGATTTTGTTGGTTATTTTATTAGAATAGAATAATTTGGAAATATTCTGTTGGTGGTTTTTCCTTCTGTTGACCTTCCTTTGGAAAGATTCTATTGGTCCTTTAATTAGAAAAGAATCTTTTGGAAAGATATTATTGGTCCTTTTCTTAGAGTAGAATCCATTGGAAAGATTTTATTGCTCCTTTCCTTAGAATCGAATCCTTTGGAATTATTTGGAAATATTACTTTTAGTACTTACATTAAAGAAAATCCTTTGGAATTATTCTTTTACTTTCATTAAAGAGAATCCTCTGGAGAGATTCTATTGGTCAATGACAAAACTGTTTAGACGTCATGCAAGTGGAATTATATTGTAAGCAGGTTATAGGTTGTCGTAAGCAGATTGCAGGTTGTAAATTTGAATTATGCGTGTGAACCCCTCAGAGGGGGTAGGTCTGAACACGAGGAAGTTATAACTTTTCGTAAACGCACTTTTTTCAGAATGCTTTCGAGAAAACACATGTGACGCAAAATCTGTGCGTTAGTTATCCTCTAAATAAAGTGTTTTATTATCCTAAAAATGTAAGCGTGTGTGTCTATTTATCATTTACTAGTCTTTGTGATGTGATCAAAGTAAAACTATTTAGATGAAACGTTAATAAGTTATCAGTTTTCATATGTAACTTTCAATTAATGTAAAACAAATGACTCTCCAGTTAATAACATATATAGTTTAAAATCCCAACACAAATATAGTTAGTTTATGAAACATGAGTCATCCCATATTTATAATTGAAATAATGATATTTTCTTCAATTTGATTCAATGAATTAACATTAAACAAGCGTCCATCTTTAGTCGAGGAACCAAGTTGACTACAAATATATTTCAGGTAGTTAAATCCCTATTTAATGTGATGAAGTTTACTTGAGTAGTTTATTATGCAATATACTACTGAGTGCGCTATAATGCCTCCTGAATGTTCAAATAGAATCCCGTGCTTAATTATTTCCGCTTTCTCATTCCCAACAGGCTTTGAAATGATAGGATAATTAATTAAACCTTTAAGAATTTGAACACATATTTGCATTCTGAAAAATGAAGCTGCTTGTCGCTTTAAAACAGTTACACAATTGTAAGCAATGTAAAAATATTTCATTCCCATATGTTGAAAACCAACTACATTACAGTTTGAAAATTATTGATATTCTTAATAACGGTAAATTGCCGATGAAAATCCCTAATACCAATTTTTATACTTTATTCTCAGCTCGATCGCTGACTGGGGTAGATTATAAACCTTAAGACAAGTGCTTGTTGAATATTACATCATTCAATGACATGAATAGATACCAAGGTATTTTGCGTACAGCATGCATTACCACCAAATATGACAATATTTGTAGGGGTAACACAGCCGAAAACTACTTCTTAAGTACAGGATGAGCACGATACAGGAAATTTTACATTCGAAAAACGAGCCAAGTAATGTAAGCACTTGCTACGCCTCCTTGGCTCATATGATAAGTAGGTTCGTCACGTGACCATATCGCCTGCAATACATTGGATCTCCAGAAGAATGACAACCTCATCACCTCAACGTTCTGACAACACAAGTTCTTCAGTCCCCACGTTTTCAGCCGGAGATATAGAGCTGACAATCAGGATCTTCTGCGTCAAAACGCAACAACCCTTCTGGATCAAGTAACAAGTATGTCTGGATAATTTAACTTTCGGAATCGGAGGAATTTTTTTTTCAATATAAACAAACAAATCAGACGGAAAGGAAAGATTTTACTTCTGAACTCAAATGATCCTCCATGACACATATTCAGGTTACCTTAAAATGTTGCTTTTTGCCATTTTGGAGTCGTTTGGAATTTAATGTCATTAGCTCTGAGCAATCAATTATCATACATACTAAATTCGGAATGCATCCTTTCGAATTTTTTTAACAAAGTGCAGAAATCGTCAATCGTCATGCTGACATCCCATTCAGAATAGCTACAGAAAACACGTATCGCCGCACAAGCACTACCTCCACTTACATTTAGCTAGATAGAAAAACCTCTCATACGTACCTAAAATAGGTTGTGTCGAGGACACAAGCTGTAGTTTTGCAGTGAATTCTCGGGCCTGATATTGGATTATAAATTAAATGAAGCAGATATAGGAAGTTTGAACGATTGATTATTGTGAATATTCAACAATTAATTTAGCTTGAACGATTAAAAGGCAGTTTGAAATTAATAAGGAAGGATAATTTTATTGATTAAAGGCATGTGATTGTAGCGTAGTCTGATAGCTTTCGAATGGCACCACTTACATAGTCCTCACTGCACGCTATCCATAGTTACACTGGCCCAAAACTCACCCATCACCGTAGAATTGCTCATCACCGTGCTCACTGTATCTGCACACTCGGTCCGAAGGTATTGTCAGGTACGAACATATACATTGTCTACAAGACGCCATATTTATCTTCTGGGTGTTTCTTCTAGTTCTCAAATCATGAAATTTTATATTTATTAATTTATATTAATTTATATTTATTAATTTATTAATTCATATTTATTTTTATTTATTAATTTATTAATTCATATTTATTATTTATTCGTATTTATTTATTTATTAATATTTATTTATTATTTATTTATTCATATTTATTTATTATTTATTAATTTATATTTATTAATTTATTAATTCATATTTATCAATTCATGTTTATTAATTCATATTTATCAATTCATGTTTATTAATTTATTAATTCATATTTATTAATTTATTAATTCATATTTATTAATTTATTAATTCATATTTATTATATTATATTTATTTTTATTTATTAAATTATATTTATTTTTATTTATTAATTTATATTTATTTTTATTTATTAATTTTTATTTATTAATTCATGTTTATTTTTATTTATTAATTAATATTTATTTGTATTTATTAATTCATATTTATTTATATTTATTAATTTATATTTCTATTTCTATCCAATTATCACCAAGTTCTCGTGCACAAATGTTGTACAATATTAATCGCAGCGTAATTTGGTAGCTTTCGAATGATCCCACCCTACCTAATCCTCACTCTACACAATTCAAAGTTTCACTGCCCTTCGTGGGCTTCTGAGCGTGGGATGGGGTCCGCAATATATCCGAATTCTAATTGCTCGTTAAGCACCTTAGAATTCGGATATATTGCGGTCCCCATCCCACGCTCAGAAGCCCACGAAGGTCATGTCAAGTACGGACATTCTTTGTCTACAAGATGCTATATTTCCCTTCTGGGCATTTCTTCTAATTCTAAAATCATAAAACAAAACAGTTGTAATGTTTTTTTTGTAACGCTCTACTTTTCATGCATGCCCCTCAGTACTGTTCCAATTTTAAAGACGTATTCACTTAAAACCAGTATTTGCTCCTGTAAAGTATTGCTCAAAATAGTCGTGTAGTATAGAATTTCCTCATAATACCCATATACACAAATACACATGTGAATATAAATACACTGAGTCTCCCACTGACGTTACCGTAAGCTGTTTTCTCAAATTCCTAATCGTTGGGTAAGAGGTTCAGAAAAGCGAAAAACGCTTCCTTCAGCTCAAGAATGATCGTCATAAAAACTCATTTCTGGAACGTCAAAAAAGCTGTTCGTGAGGATGGATTATCCTGAGAAGAACGTGTTGTGAGGAAAGCTCCCACCGATGATTTTTCTGCTCTGTCAAGTGAAGAAACCAGCGTAGATAGATGTTTTGTCTTTACACGAATATGTCTGTCCTTAAGTTAGATGTTTGAGTTTTAGGTTATTGGCGTAATCAAATTTCGGAATTCGATATATTTGAACTTAATTGGGGAATCTAAGAGTTATATTTGTCCGGTAATAAGTAAATTTAATTATTGGTTTTCATGAAATTCGCGCAATTTTATCCAAATGTAAGTAGAATAGAAAGCGTCGGAATTACTGAAAAGCAAAGTACTGTGGAATTTACGTAGGAAATAGTACTAGATGAACTTTAACCCTCTGACGTCACTAGATTTCTTTGTAGTGTAGTATTGCTTTTAGCCCACAGCACACTTAATGACTGCATTTATTGGTTGAAAGAATCCATTGATTCTTTCAACCGTTAGAAATATTATATTGATCCTTTTCTTAGAATAGATGCGTTTGGAAGGATTCTACTGGTCCTTTCCTCAGAATGCAATCCTTTGAAATGATTCTACTGGATTTTTTCTTAGAATAGAATCGTTTGGAATGATTCCATTGATTCTTTTCTCAGAATACAATAATTTGAAATGACTCTATTGGTCATTTTCTTATAATAGAATCGTTTGGAAAAGTTTTATTTAATCATTTTCTTAGAATAGAAGTTTGGAAATATTTTATTGGTTCTTAACCAATAAAATCATTTTGAAATATTTTATTGGGGAAGATTAAAACTGATTAGACGAGCCGTCGTGGCTCAGAGGGTATGCCCACTGCGCTAGCATTCTTCGAGTTGTAGGCGGCGTAGGTTCAATTCTTGCTAGGTGCATTCCTCCCTGGGTATATTTCTCTTTTTTTCTGTGTTAGTAAAGCTTTCACTGTGTGGTGTCAATTACTTGATATTGTATCTGGCGCAGCATGGCCAAATATGGCCCTTATGCCATAAAACCCCAAAAAACCAAACCAAATCAAACCTAAAACTGATTAGAAGTCATGCATGGAAGACTAGTTTCTAAGGTGGAATTATGTGTGTGAACCCCTCAGAGGTTTAATGTTTGGAATGGAATCTGGCATAATAAGTAAAGATATCCAATAAAATGTAGTAGAATTGCTATTTAATGTTAGAAGATTCATCAAACGTGATTGAAATGTTATTACTTTGATATTATAGTGCTAAAACGCCAATTAATGGAAACAAGAAAAATAAATAGTTTCAGAGCTTCTGAACTACATTTATGGCAGGGTTATCATCGAAGGGTATCCAGTCGAAAGATAGGGGTGTTGCTCAATATGTAGATGACTTAATGTGAAAAATTCTCTTGAGATTTTGATTAAGTACAAAAGGGTCTCTCATCCGTTTTCTTTGCCGTGACGAGTTTCAGTACACCGGATAAGGTCCAGTAGGTGGTCGGTCTGCAAAAACAGACATTTGGAACATATTGACTTTTAAAAAATATCTACTCATAAAAGCTCATTTAAGTTCAATGAAGTAAATCTATTTGATATCTACGTAACTGAAGTCATCCATGAATTCCGAAGTTGCAAAAGACAAGAATTGGTAGAACTGTGGATGCAAAAACTCATGGAAGAAAAATAAAGAACGTTTAATTTAGTGTTGTGAAATAGAACGAATACTGAAATCTGCATCACCTAAGCTTCTTGATTTTGATATAGCACCTAAATTAATTGAAATTAACTGCTATTTTCAAAAACTAAATTTTGTGTTATTTTCATGAATACCTCCACATCTATCCTAGCTCCAGTTAAAAAAAACAAACGTTACTAAATAATGTATCTTGACACTTCTTGATATTACCCCATTAAAAGTTTTTACGACATATATTTTATACAATGTTATACTTTGCAGATAAAATTTGGAGACATTAATTACGTTTAGTACATTAATGTGCTAAAACGTAAGCGATCATAAATTCCAAATCTGTAACGTATATGTAACATTGGTATTGTAATTGTAAATTTTTCAAAATTGTAAAACTATTTCATCATATATATTATACTTGAAAATAATTATTTTGTTAAATATTTCCAACTAACAACAGTACACCACGCTTTATTCAATAATTATGAATGAAGTATTTTTCACAAAGACGAAAAGGTAAAAGTGAACACATTTTAATGCCCTGTTTCTTTTACCGGTTTTGATAGATATAAAAATTAAGATGAAACATTATACACATATAATTCTACTTTTTTCAATCTAACTGCAAAATATGAGGAATATATCTGTAAAAAATTAAATGTAATATGTAATAACATATTAATTAAAGGTGGGATTAATAACATATGCAATAAACAGATAAGAACATAATGCAATAAGCAGAAGTAAAAAAAAATCTTTAAATAATCCCACAAGTTTTTTCATTTCATTCAATCTCCATCCATCCTTAACGGAGTTTTGAAAAACTTGCCTTTTTATTAATAAATAGTTGTGATCATGTTGCTGGAAGACCTTTATAAGAGTATTTATTTTGATCAAAAGATCGTCTTTCAAAGGCAATAGTTTAGAGTACGAACAACATATTTCAATATGCAATCCAAACACAAATTAAGTAAATCGTTTTGGTACTTCTATACAAAATATCCCTAGAATCACTCATGCAAAACCACTGATTTCGTTTGAAATAACGCTCTTTATTTGCGTGAAAGAAGATACGGCTTCAAACAGCTTGTTCAATGGACCAATTGTTTTCTGAACAATGAGAACTGCTACCGATTGGTCATGGTTGTGGGGTCATTGAATTACAGAATGCTGCTGCAAACATCAAATCAATACGAATGATATGTTCGACCAGGATCATTACACTAAGCGCATACATTCAAATCCTTAGTACATTCATCAAATGGAGTGTTAATATATCAATAGAGTATTCCAATTGTATGAGTTCTTTTTAAGAGGTTTATCTATTTATTTAAATGCGTTTTTCATGTAGATTTGATTATCTAAGCGCTCAGAATGTTAAATCCAGAACAATATTCATGTTCTGAACATAGCAATATATGTAATTCAACGCGTTTTCATTTCGTTTTCAACAGTTCTAAACGCAACTATAGGAGTTGCTAATAATATATGACAAGGCCCTCTCATAGAGGAGTTATCGCTACCATGGTACCAGGAGGCCCAAATAATGTAAAATTTTTTGTAGATAGGAAATCTGTTTTCAAAGTTTAAAAATTCATTCTCGTAATCAGTAATTCTAATGGCCGTGTTCACAAGTCGAGTTAATCCGTATATCACTAAATCTGTGGATCAGAGTTAAACCACGAAATAACCTTTGAAAGCTGGAATTAATTTTTTTTTCAAATTTCAATTTTCCTTCAGTATATTGTTTTTATGTTATTAATGTAGTAAAAGCCAAATTTGTTGTGAATGCATTTTTAGGTCTTTCACTCCCTTATAAAACGACATCTATCAAACAAGAAAAAAATTAATATTCTTAGGAGGAAATTCCATTTTCACTGGTACAAACCAGTAACACACTGCTTTCCCGGGTTATGTGATTCACCTATTAAAGCAATTAGCTCGCTGTGATTGGTTCCTCCCCTGATCACGTGATATTGTCAACATTTCTTACGAAGTCCGAATCTATAACAGATCACGTATTCCACACTGGCTCAATACTTTGCCTTCAGAATTTATTCTTAATTTTAATTTTAATAATATATATATACAATATATATATATATATGTCAGAAGTGGGATAGAACAGGAACAGTTGATTGACAGGAAGAGTTCTACTTTTTACTAACACAATATTTATTACGAAAATATTTAATTTAACAGTGATGTTCAGAAGAAGTAACAATTTTTATCCACATAGGATTACTATGGAGCCACTAAGGTCTCCCGTTCTTAAGATGCACGATCAGCCACACAGGTCTTGTATCGTTTTAATCTCGTTTAGCACTCAAAAACTCAAGACTCTCCGCCGCAGGCTGGATCAAGCCTCTTCACTCCCTTCAGCGTTTGTGTCCTCCGCCGCCTCAAGTAAATAGATCCATCGCCTTTCGGTGGTAGGTGGGGAGGGGAAACGATTGAACGATTCAGTCTTGACATATATATACAATATATATATATATATATATATATATACAATATATATATATATACAATATATATATATATATATATATATACAATATATATATATATACAATATATATATATATATACACAATATATATATATATATACAATATATATATATATATACAATATATATATATATATATTGTTTTAATAATAATAAATTTTAATTCAGGTTAGAAAATAGAACACTATGCAATGTAAGGGTATTTAATTTAAGATTGTAATTTTAAGAAATTTAAATTAAGTAATTAAGTTAAAGAATTAACTCAATTCCTGAGTCAATGAAATCAGATGACTTTTATTCTCGTTAGTATTGGTGTGTAGGAGCAAAGAGCAATATAAAATATAATTTTTCTTTTAGACATGATAAATCAACAAATGTTCAATACCATTTTTTTACTATTTATGAAGTTGGAAAACAAGAAATACAAATTCCACAATTTTAATGACTAATTTCTTGTAGTAGACAAAAAAAATTCAGGAAGTTTGAATTTATTTTAAAATACAAATAACACACTGTTAATGCTATAATATTGCGAAGAAAAATTAAATTAAAACTTAATTTGAGAGATTATTCAAGTTAAATGTCAAAATAAATAATATAATAAGGTAGTTTCGATTCTGCGATTAACTTGCAGCTGCCGTGGTCACGCAGCTACACGAATTTACGAATAAACTATCCCTAGGCAATTCAGAAATCTAATAACATGAGCAAAGTTTAATCACACGAATAAATTTTATAAATTGGTGCTAATTTCAGCTATCATACCTAATATTTGTGAATTCTTAGTCAGAATACTGTAACTTAGCATAGAATGGAAATGTGTCGTCACTTTTTTACAACCTGCTTCTCTTTTTTCTTCGCAAAAAGCTAGTATTGCGCATACGTTAACCCTAGACCGAGTGTTAAGTCTCGGATTTCGAAGGATTAAAATTTAGCACCAAAACTGGGCTTAACCACCCATCAGATTTTCTGAATAAGGTTTGAATATTTCCCTTCGGGATTGATTACGGACAATCTGCATTAGCCAGTTGTAGTTCTCCAGTGCAATGTAAATTCAACTACCTACTTACCTATCTATCTAAATAAGGTTTCTTCGATAATCGGTAAATTATGGTTGATCCGTAGTTTAACTCGAATTTGTGGTTAGCAGGTAGTTGAATTTACGTCGCACTGGAGCAAACGGGCAACTGGCGATGATCTGGGATCAAAGGGAAAATTTGAGGATACCTCAAAACTTTGAAGCACTGTCAGATGACGAACTTGCGGATACGGCCGTAAGCGTTTTCATTTTGTTTTCAAATTCCTGAATGTAACCATAAATGTTCAAAGCAATGTATGGCAATGCTCACGCGTAGGGGTATCGTTAGTACAGGGGCCCTAATAATGTGAAACCTTTTTGTACTGAGATGGTCAATCTGTTTTCAAAGTTTAAAAGTTAGAAATATATATTCTGTTTTATATAAAGGTGTACGAGTGCACAAAGGATAAATGAAGGGGAAATTGCATGTGTGAATTAAATATAGAATTTTAAAAATATACAGTTTAATATTATGAGTGGATTGTCATCTAAAATAGTACTTATGTCCTTCATATGAACTGGTACAGGTGCCTGTCATTTAAACTGGTATTTAGTCCCGATATCTAACTGGCACCCTTCATCAAACAAGTTCTGGGGCAACCCACCAACTGGTACAGAAATTCTTCATTTAACTAGTTCTAGGACCAGTCACCAACTAGCACAGGAAACCTTCATATAACTAGTTATGGGACCCGTAACTGGTACACGAATCCTTCATTTAACTAGTTCTAGGACCAGTCACCAACTGGTACAGAGCTCTCCATCTAACTTGTGCTGGGATACACCACAAACTGCTACCATGGATCTTTCATTTAACTAGTTCTAGAACCAGTCACCAACTGGCACAGGAAACCTTCATCTAACTAGTTATAGGACCCACCACAAACTGGTACTTGGAAACGCCACCAACTGATACAGGCATCCCTGATTTAACTAGTTATAGCACCAGTCACCATATGGTACACGGCCCCTTCATCTAACAAGTTCTGAGACAAGCTACCAAGTGGTGCAGGGATCCTTCATTTAACTATTTCTAGGACCAGCCATCAACTTGTTCAGGGGCCCTGCATCTAACTAGATCTGGGTAGGTAGTTAATTAATGTCACACTGCAGCAACACAACGGGGTATTGGCGACGGAACTAGATATGGGACCCGTCACCAACTGATGCAGAGGCTTTACATATAACACATGGTACGGATATGCAGATTATTGATGAAGGGGGAGGTGTCTGGCGTACGGTCATTTAACGCCATTAAAAGCTCCTAAAGAATGTCCAAAATAAATACTTTTTGTTAAATTGAAACATTACCATGTAAATCTAAAGGCAGATTCTCTATGCGTCTTTGCATTAAGAAGGCATTTACATTAAAGGGGGGGGGGGTATTTCAATTAACGTCACACTGGAGCAACACAATGGGCTATTGGTGACGGTCCGGGATCAATCCCAAAGGGAAAGATCCGAGGACAACACCACGTAATTTTGAACCATGGTCAGATGACGAGGCAACACCTGAGCTGGCACCCCACTCTCCAAACTTCCACACCACGCCAACGTGAGGACATTTGAGGCCACGACAGATTTAACGTGCACCAGCCCCCTTTGTACACGACGGTGTTTGGCTGGATTCGAACTCGCAACCCTTCGGTTGCCAGTTCGTTACTCTTCCAACCGGGCCACCGCGGCCCTTACATTAAAGGATTAAACTATTTGCTTTTGCCTGCATTTTTTCCGTTTTTCATTAAAAAATGCCGTCAAGCCTAGTGATAAATGACATATATCTCAAGCTATTGACTACTGGATCGGCGAAGCGTATAATGAGTATAGTTGATGTGTATACCATGAGGAGGTCCTTTGTTGCGTCTAAATGACTTTATTGTGTAAGGGGCGTTCAAAACAAGTGATCACTTTGACAAATGACATCTAAGTTCGTTCGAAAATGGATTAAAACATAAAAAAAACAGTAAAAAATCCAACAAAAATACTGATGGTGTAGCATTTAGTTCATTATGTAGATAATTCAGTTCTAATTTTTAAAAATTACCCAACTAAAACAGAAATCTTTTTAATGTTTCATTTAAAAATTATTGTGTTTAACACAACATGCATCAATTTTTTCTCTTCCAAAATGAAATAAGATAAAAAGAAACAAAGAAGTATCTATTTAAATTGACATTTGCATTACGATAGTATAGCTTTTTTTCAGGCATCATATTATAACCCAAGGTAAAATTGCATTCAAAATTGAAACAAAACAATGAATTTAAATTGTATTGTATTATTTCCTTAAGTTTTACCACGACTAGAGGTAAGCAGAAAAAATACTCAGGAAGCCAGGATGCATAATTGAATTGGTGGCTGGAACAAAGTTGGATGTGGCTATTTTGTAACATGTAACGTCCAACGTTGTTCCAGCCAACAATTCAATTGTATCCGTCAAAGCTTTTATGTTCAAGAAAATATAATTTTCAATTTTAAAAATGCGTCAGCATCTCACTTTTTTCAAACTACTACTTGAATGTTTTTTTACCTTATTGTCCTAAAAAACTGATCAAGCCTAATTATATCATTTCCAGTATTTACATTAGAAGAGACATATCAGAATATTTTAACACTAGAAACCAGAGATAGTTTTTTTATGTCATTAAGTTTTAAGTGCCAAGCCTTAGTGCTTTTCTGTCAATATAGGAAACAAGACTCTGAAACAAAAATCTGTCATTTACTTCTTACAAAGTAACTAATTTTGACTCATGCTTAAAAAAACTGAAGGATAAGTATGATACGCGATGACAAAAATTTATATAAAAGCTCCAATAGAAATACTGTACTCCATGTTTTCTGAAATACTATATATAACAATCCAAGAATTTATGGGCTGTATTAGATTTTGACCTATATTACAGAATTTAACTAAATATTTTTAGATTAGATATCTTGTTTTCAAAACGTTACGGCATTTTCAGCTTAATGTATAAGTGAATATGTACTAATATCGTATCTATCCACAACTGGAAATATACGAAAGAAGTCAGTATATTATAAGCGAGAGAACTGGTAAATAATAAGTAATATAATTATAAATGTTACCTAACACAGGGTGTTTCATAAAATGTCACTTTATTGAAAATTCAGTGGACGGTTCACTCACCTTTGATCATAAATGCACTGCGCATTCTTTTAGGTAACCTGTGGACCATTTTTTGTTAACAAGCTGCTGGTATTTTACAAATATACAATTTGATTTAGTGATTTCAAAATTAATTTAGTAATTTTCATCCTGCACAGTTAAGGTGGGAAGCTGTAATTTGGCTACGATTTTACAAACATCTACGTTACTCAAATGGAATTCATGAGTGGATGAATAATAATATCGTACCACAAGTTTCTAAAGTCTTCGATCTCTTCGTCAGTTTTTGTAATCTGACCGATTATATACTGACTACTGTGACATCTTTACTTCCATTTAGTAATTACACCCTGCACGGTTGAAGTAGAATTCTGTAATTTCCCCAAATCTTACAAACACCTAAGTTACTCGTATCCTATGAGGACCTCTATGAAAACCCGTTAACTCAGCACGTTCATTGATTTTTCGGATCAACGCTATCCATGAAAACTATTCTCTGCCAACCGTCTTATGCCCCGCTAGTACTGATCACGGGACCGGAAATTACGTTTACTCTTTGCCTATAAGTTGTCCGGTGACTTTTTTCAACATAGTGTATTTGTCATACCTAAGACCTTACCCTTTTTATTCAGCTTAACTACTTTAATATTATAGGGATGATGAGGAGGACACTGATGAATTAATGATAAAAAGTGCTGGATAAAAAGTTATATACAAAATGGCTGATACAATCATTATCGTGGTGGGCACAATATCCTAGAGCTCATCATCTTTTTGAGCTGTCGTATATCTCTTGAAACGTCATCGTCTCTGCGTGTTCGTGGTGTAACATAGACCGGAAGTCCTGAGAATGTTCGCTCTTTCAGTCATTAGTCCTATGTGTATCTCTACAATTACTTGCACATCTCCCGCTCGTTCAGTCATTAGTCCAGTGTATCAATCCACAATTACATGAACGTATTCCGCTCGTTCAGGTATATCATGTGTACATTTCCACAATTACTTGCACATCTTCCGCTCGTTCAATCATTAGTCCTGTGAGTACATCTCCATAATTACTTGTACATCTTCCGCTCATTCAGGTATAAGTTATGTGCGTGCATTTCCACAGTATTATATTATATTAGACTTTCTCTCACATTTCCTTTTTCTCACACTTCCTTTCAACTTAAATGAGAGGTCATTAAGTATTACTGTCTCAGCTGCAATTGTCACTTCTCCATTGCCAAAAAGATACAATCACGATATCGAATCCATACCATAGACACTTTCCCAGTCTCCCTTCAATAGCGCCTCAGGTCCGTAGACACATCGTGTAAAAAATTTGTTCCTTTTAGTGATGATCACAGTCATGTAATATCAGACATGAGCTTCTCGTTGTAACGGAGAGTGAACTCACATTTCCATTGTTCGACCCACGACTGCAAAAATAATTTTTAAATCTTATTCATGGCTGCTTACGTGCTTAAACAAGATATGAGGGGGATTTTCAGTGCAAACAAACAAACCAGATGGATTACCAAGACTTTGCTAACAAAATGCTCTAGAATGATACATAACGGGGTGGTTGATAGTTTTGAGGTTTTATGGCGCATTTTTTATTTATGGCCATATTTTGCCAAGCTGTGCCAAACACAAGATAAAGCAAGTAAAAATTGTGTCGCGAAAGGAAAGAGAGGAATTGGGAAATAGAGTAGTGCGATGAAAGCAGAAACAGATCGCTTAGGTATTCCAGAAGCTTGATTCCTTTTCATATCGGAGTTATTTTAAACTGCAGTTGATCACCGATTGGCATTAATTTAATTAGCGTTGATCAATCAGCTGTAAGATATTAATTTGGAATTCACTCTGGAAATTTTACTAGCAACTTTCTGAAATCTTATTCGAAAAACAAGCCAAGTGACGTCACGTTCGAGAAACGCTCATGAAACACGTTCCGCCGCAGAAATTCTACCACCACCAACATACTGCTAGACAGAAAATGCCTCGCATATATTCTCAACGGACCCATAGACATGAGCTCATTTTCTAACGCACCTAGAAACGTTGCTCCATTTAATGAACGACATCCAAAAAATCAGTTTCTTTTATCAGCCACGAAAACGAATCTCCCGAGCAAAAGCTATGCAAGCGTGTAGGGAGGCTATTGCTTTTGAAGTGTTGGGAAATTGGTTTTCTTTACAAACAATGCTGCTTTTGGGAGGCTGGGGAGGATTTTTTGATATGTGGGGACACGAGACCATTGCCCATGAGCTTATATTCTAGCGGGAGATAAACGAGCAGTACTGTAATGAAAAGGTTTAAAAAGGGTTCCATCAAGAACTCTTCCATCCCAGTAACGTCTGGTTTATTATTACTTTTAAACACAAGATCTAAAGAATTCTTTTTTACTTTTTGGAACGCAGATGGAGTTCCTGTTTGCGTGTTGGATCAGGGAGGGTGTTCTTGAAGTTATTGGAAGTCATTTCCTCGGTTAATATTTTTCTCTTCTTCATGTATAAAACTTTTTATCCATGCCTTGACGCAAGTAAACATTCCTATTATAGTACCCGTAATGAAACGTGGCAAGTTTCATTCTTTTAGACCGTAGTGTATATGGAGGCTAAGGTACATTAAATCTGCCGTGGTCTCAAATGTTCTCACGTTCGTGTGGTGTGGAAGTTTAGAGAGTGGCATGCCAGCTCAGGTGTTAACTTCGTCATCGGACGTAGTTCAAAATTACGAGGTGTTGTCCTTGGGTCATTCCCTTCGGAGTTGATCCCGGACAGTCGCCAACAGCCGGTTGTTTTGATGCAATGCGACGTAAATTCAACTACTTACTATACTACCTACCCAAAGATGTTTATCGAAATTTTTAAAAACGATACTTTGGAGAATTAACTACCACTGCAATAGTTGACGTAAAGACACAGTGATTTTAATATAGCAATAATACTCATTAATACGTAAATACTTTACATATTGAAGTTTCTTGTTTTTAAGCGTTACGTCTAATTCACCACCTTAAAGTAAAAAATGAAGCAGTTGCTCCAGTTCAACGTAAATTCAACTACCTTCCTGAATTGTTAGACTTGATGACTTCTTGTAATCCCAGGAATATATTCCTTATTCCTCTTCATTCTGTAAGGAGACTGCTGAAGAGTTTCGTTAGAGAGGTGAACCCCTCCGTGTAGTTTAAGCAACATTTTTCAGCTCCATTGCTCAAATCAAGTATATTTAAACTAAACGCCGAAATCGGTTCTTGCCGTTCACAAATATACACCAAATCGTTTATCCTACTTTAAATGTATTTTTCATGCCAGTATCTTTTGAAAAATATTGTACTTCATGTGGTTTACGCACAGAATCCATTATAATTTTCCCCCGAAAAATCCTCCTTCTCAAATTTGTATAAAATTTATCCTCCAAAGCCAATTCCCTATTTACACTCAAAGAAAATATATTAGCCCAAAAACATACTTTGTCATCAGGATTCTCGGAAAATGAGAACCCTACTCCAGCAAGAGATCTACTGGAAAACAGTAATAATAAAATCCTCCCATTGGAGCTTGAGCGAAAAGGAAACATAACAAGTGAGATCTTCCTTTCCAATCGAGATGCCTAAAAACTCTAGGACGCATCGTACTAGGACGTATAAAAAGGATAGGAGGATTGAATAGGGAATGGAGCAATCGAGCCGGATCTAAATGATCCAAAAGCTCGTTTCACGGTTTTTGGAGGGGCTCAGATACGATCTGAAAAATCTCTATTCTTTTCGGTATAACCTTTTTTATATCTCGTTGCAGAGGTCTTATCAAAGAGGATTTTCTTTTCGTTTGGTTGTCTTTTACACGTCTATTATAATGCTGTTGTTTCCCGTCAAAAGGGTTTCGATTTTCAATTCAGTCGTTGCGTTCTCGTTGTTGTGTAAGCTGTAGTTTGTTTCAGAAGAAAGTCAAGAATGACAACAAGGCATCTTTTAGCCTTTTTCTTGCAATTTCTTTAATTTTTTGTTCGATTTCAAGCCTCTTTAAAAGCGCATTCCAACTGAATTCTTGAATCTTTAAAATGAAATCTAAAAATCCATGTCCCGTCAAAAGACACTCACGTTTGAGGTAAAATTGAAGTTTTATTGAAGGGTAAAAAATGGATTCAAATAAAATAATAAAAAAAATTACAGATCGCTCTATCACTTTCAAAAACAATCTACATCAGTTAATGTATGTAAATGAAAATGTATACATATAAACAAATCAGGAGAAACAAAATTTACTGATCCATCCATTACTATCAGAAGCGATCTACAGCTCATATACATAAATAAAAATTTATACAAATAAAGAAATTAGAAAAAGCAAAATTTACAAATCTATTCATTACTTAGACAAAAATCTTCATTAGATCATGTATCATTAGATAGAGTCAAATTCCAACCGAGATCCCAAGAGACTTTACCATAAAGTTTAGAATGATGAAAGGTCACACCAGTACTTGTAGGCATGTTTAAACAATATAGGAATAACGGATAACCTGTCCTCCATGTGACTCCAATGCAATTAGGGCCGATCATTTAACCCTCTGAGCTTCACAAGATTTTGGAATTGGGTAATATTGCTTTGACATTGCATCAAATTTAATGACTGAATAGCCACATATTGTTTGGCCACATATGTATTGGACCATATATATACATTATTTATTCCATATATTTATTCTTCGAAATTCCTATTGGCGACTTGCTTGAATCATATTCGAAAAACAAGCCAACTCACGTCTTGACTGGAATACCTACTGGAAGCATGTTCTGCCCCTAAACACTATTGCAACCTACATTTAGCTTGATAGAAAAAGTCTCATAATATATAATCTGTGACGAAAGAAATAAGAACACACTTCCGTGGGCTGGGTACCTAGCGCCTCCCTCTGGCTACACCACTGCTATATTTTAATTATTTAGCCTTACTTGTGGTTCTCGTCATTAGCAAAACTGACCGGATCTTGATGGACAAGACTCGTCATTAGAAGATAACTGACAGGATCTTGATCTCATCATCATAAAAAAAGACAATATCTTGATGACGAGCTATCTGGTCATTAGCAAAATTGGCCAAATCTGATGGATGAGATGTCTCGTCGAAACCACTTGGAGTGTTATAGCTACATATTGAAGAACAAGTATGAGCGTGAATTTCAGTGTAAAGAAACAAACCAGTCTCCCTTCCGCTACCCAACTACCCTATCATGATACATATAGGGTTACCTTAAAATGTTATTGATTGCCATTTTGAGAATTTTGAGCTTGTAATATAATTGACGTTGACCAATCAACTATCACACATCAATTCGTAATGTATTCTTTGCAGCTTTATGTTTTACTGAAATCGCATTCGAAACCCAAACCATGAAGACACGTTCAGTATACACATAGAAAACACTTCCGACTCAGAAACACTACCACCACCTGCATTTCGCTCATCATAAAATGTCTCTCATAACCCTGACGCATATATAATTTCTAGATTAATATGCCTAGGAGTTTGATATTTATCCTTTAAGTTTTTGAATTCCTAAAATTTCATAATATGTACCAAAGATTTTTCTCTTCTGAAAAGAATAATAATCCTGCCTATGACATAAGGACAGAATGAAAGGAAAGAAACATATTGCTTCAATTCTCGGAACAGGAAAATAATCTAGAGGAAGTTCTCCAACCATTCTTATTTCGCTTTGATATATGAGAGCATTATAAAGGAGAGGTATTGTACTAACTTGATGTATAGAGATTCGGTTAGCACACAAAGCAAGCATGTTTTTTTCTCGCAATGCAACATGGGGGCTTAGACTGTTTTACTCCCTGCTTACTTAAGGGATTTTTCTATTATTTCTAAAATAGTTGAACATGGAAAAGCAAAGTCGTAGTTTCTGGACTTTATATGGGAAATTTATTTTATTGAATCTCTGCAGAAAGAAGGATGTAGTATACCATTATTATGAACTATTCTGCTAAAGTTACGATTAATACCCGATAGCTATTTCTATTTCTTGTAAAATTTCAAAGCTCAGTCACCAGTATATGATATGGTCACCGTGAAATTCCTTGACACACATATCTGATATATCAGCAAAATGTCCCACTCAACCATTTGGTGGGGGGGGGGTCATGTCTGTACGCAACACTTTCCTGAGTAGCTTCTAATCAATTTTTACGTTCTTGATCAATGTTTCCTATCTCTTTCCTCGTCATCTGACCATGGTTCAAAATTACGTGGTGTTGTCCTTGGATCTCTACCTTCGGGATTGATCCCGGACCGTCGCCAATAGCCCATTGTGTTGCTCCAGTGTGACAAAAATCCAACGACCTTTCTAGCTACATAGAATTTTTCAATCATTAGATATGGCTATTTAGTCATTAAGTATGTTGTAGCGTAAAATCATTAGGTAAAATTCTCGAAAACCGATGGTCAAAGTTTTATTCAATTATTCTGAATGTGTTTCAATTAACTTTATATCACTCAATGAGCAATAATTTTATATCCTTATAAATCTGAAGTGTACATTTTCACATATGAAGGGTTCTGAGTATAGTGAATATAGTGATAAACCACAGAAACATTATAAGTAATGAAAAAATAAACAAAAATATTCAAGATCAAAAGTATTTGGATTGTTTTAATGAGTCTTTAATACTTAAAAGTTTAAGATAACAGGACCTAGTAAAAATTGTGGATAAACCATTATAATTTTGTAATTTTTAAAACTTGAAATTTGCTAGCCTGAAAAATTTGAAAAGTGGCTTATCATGTTTCCCGAAGCCATTTTTATGTAAGAATTAGAACAGATTTTCCTTTTATTGCTACTGTATTTATCTAGTTACCGTGCTAATTAAATTTAAGAATTTCATAAGAAAACACCTTACACTGGGTATACATCGGAACTGTAAAATTCCTTTTTAGATGCCAACACGCACAAATATAAAATCGTGTCGAATTAAATGTCTGCAACAACAGGTAAACAGAACCATGTATTGCTATTTTCCCGACCTGCAAGCTATAATTCTATATTGTGCATAAATAAATGCCAATTTAAAATTTAAGGGCTTCAGGCAACATAATGATAAGCAAATTACCAAATGTTTGTCTAGAAATTTTCAAGCTTTAAAAAATTCCAAAATTACAATGATTTATCCACACACTATTTCAAAGATTACGTTACCATAAACTTTTAAGTATTACGCCTGATCCTGTTGCATATTTGGTTTTTCATTCTGTTCCTATCACTATATTTATTACAATTTAACTGTTACTTTACGGTATACTCTAGAAATATTCAGTGTTGTTAAAACCTCTAAATGGGTGTAACAACTCCACAATTACCATTTAAGCCTGCATTATTTCTCAAGGTAAAAAATGTATTGAAATATTCATTAATCTAACATTAACAAACTCTTATGTGTTTAGAAAATAAGCTTCGGAAAGTAGCAAGAAGGCATGGCTAGAAGAGCTGCAAATTAGACCAAAAATATCACATTCGTTAAGTATGTTTTACATACGTATGGGGAATAATTGAGTGGGACTCGTTCAGACCCACTCCGTGTTGAGACCTGGGCTGCTTGGAAAAACACCAAAACAAAACAGAGCTACAAACTCCACACTCCACAAAGCATACCTCGAATGTGTTAGAACAATCATACAAACGTCAGTTTGTGGTTTGATAACTCTAGACAAAGGGTTATTTATACGAAAATCAAATAATCAAAACCATCAGCTGATCTTGATGGATGAGACGTCTGGTCAGATGAAAACTGACCATATTTTGATCTCGTCATCATAAAAATATCGGCAATATCTTGATGATGAAAATAGCTCGTCATTAGCAAAATTGGTCAGATCTTGAAGGACGAGATATTTTTTCGAAAACACTTGGAGGGTCAATGCTTAATACAATATTAAATGCCTAAGCTATTCTATGAGTGAAAACCAGTTGTAGGTAACTTTGATACAGCCCAAACGAAAAATCCTTGGCTGGATTGTTTTTGATAGTGTTGGTGGAACTGCTTGAACTCCTGAATTTAAGAACAACCTCCGGTCTTCATTAAGGTATTAATTATTCAATTGCAAAAAGTGAAATACTTCTTTTTATGTGTCTGCTAAACTGTTCTTACTATTAAAATTAGTTCCAACAAATTTCGCGTCAAATTAGCCTCAAATTAGTATACCAAAAATATGACAATAGAGCAACAAAGAGACCAATCTGACAAATTTCGTACTTACGTAAAATAAGGATAATGAACTTTTTTCTGCTTTTTTATAAAACCTAGCAAACAGTATTCACTAAAGTATTCTCGATTTTGAGAATTCTATGAAATAGTAAATTACTCCTGAAGGTGAGAAATATTTATTAAAAAAATACTAAAAATTAAAACCTTTACACCATGTTTTCATAGATGCAGATTCAAATAGAAGCAATTTTACCGCCAACTTAGGAATTAAAACAAAAACAACTATCAACTACACTCAAAAGTCTGATCCTAATAAACTAAATAGATCTCTATGCCAATTCTTAATCACAGCAAACCACACATCCATTTCTTTCTCACCCAAAAAGCAACACACATCGAATCAAGAGATTCCACATAGTTCTATGTGCTACTATTTCCCTTATTTTAAACCCAGAAACAGCACAAATCCAACATTGGGAATGATAACTTCATTATGCATCCTCAAAAATCTGATTCCAACAAATTGAATAGATCTATTATATATTTTTCTATACACTGCTGGGCACGAAAATCCTATAACTTTGAAATATGCACGATGCGTAGTTAAGGGAAGGATATGCAAATGATTAGCACCTCAGCGTATATGCAAATCATGTGTTCCAGTAACATCTAATGAATGAAGGATAAAAAAAGAACAGAAGGTGGTCTTAAGTATTAGAATTGTTTTCTCGCTGCTCCTGTTCATAGAAAACTTAATTATGCCGCATCTAAAATTACGACATTTATACGAGCACGCTTCTCAGTTTAACAGAACTGTGGCTTATCGAAACTGGAGATTTCCCTTCCGAGAGGTCGGTGCTCGAGTTGGACGAAATCAAGCCATAGTGATGCGAATATGGAATCGGTGGGTGCAGAAGGGACGAACTGATCGATTGCAGCAGCATTGTCACGCCACCGAACGAGAGGACAGACATTTTGTGTGAATGGCTATTACGGATCATCTGCAACATCAAAAGTCTTGAGTCCCAAATTAGGGTGTGCTGCACGTCAGCATATCCAATTGTCATCCGCAGCAGCGGGAAACCAACCTGTGTCAACACATCACATTTTTCAAGGTGCCCCCAATGGGACTACCTTTGACTCTACACCACAAACGGCTGCAATGGTGCTTAGAACGCATGACACAGTCATTTCAAACGAATCTCGATTTTGTCTATCACACCAAGATGGTCGCATCCAAATTTGGAGGCACCTCCTCGACAGACCGCATGACTCTTGAATTATACACAGACATACCGGTTCGTCACTTAGTCTTATGCTATGAGAAGCCTTTGGATTCTATTCCCTCATCCACATGATACGCATTGTTAGTACACTCACCAACCACCGCAACATCTCTGAAGTTTTCAAGCCGGTTGACCGCCTATATCTTCAGAGATTGTCTGCGGGCAGTTTTCAACAGGACAATGTGCTACAGTACGTGGCATGCAACTTTCGAAATTCCTCAATGTCTATCAGGCCTCATTTCTTCCAAGGCCCACCGTTCACGAGATCCGTTGACCACGTCTGGTCTATGATCTACCAACCAATGGCACATCAGAGACCACCCGTAATATTTTAATATCCTACGTTTCAGAATTAAATTTATGTAGTTATTTTTATTAATATTATTTTGCTATGCAGTAACGAAAAGCAGACAAAAAATGAATCATTAGATGTCGTTCCACAAAAATGCCAGTACGAAAGTATTCTTGGAGTTTGTTTATGGAATAGTAATAATGTTTAACCCTCCGAGTTCTCTGGACGAGATATCTCATCCGTCAAGATGTGTCCAATTTTGCTAACTACAGTCATCACGATATTGCAGACTTTTTGATGATGACGAGATCATGATCTTTTCAGTTTTTTTAATGACGAGATATCTCGTCCATAAAGATCTAGCCCGTTTTGCTAACGACAAGATACTCTGTCGAGACAACCACCAGGAGGGTTAAATAAAAATTATTAACCTTTACCACGCTTTTTTATTCCATTGCTAAATATAACGTATGCACACGAGCCTACAAATCTCTACGGCAATTTTTAACCTCAATAAACACATATCAATTTCCCCTCATACAAACAGCAATATATGGTGCAAATCTTTGAAGCCCCAAACAATTACCAGCGCTCTCACACGGGAAGGGGCGCCTCCGTCGAGCAGCCCCACTACCGCCCCTGTATCGGGTGAAAAGCTCTTCAACGTAATCCTGCTTCTTCAGTGTCGCTTCTGACATTCGGGTGAAAAGAGGCATTCCCTTAAGAGGTTCAGACGGGACGGTGGCTCTGCTGACACATGGTTCCTCTCTTTTCTCTATGCTACTAACTTTCCTGATTTCAATGGCCCTTCTGCCAAGTAAGTGATTAAGAACATTAGTATTAGTATGTTAGAGAATTAATATGTTAAATCAAAAATTGTCTTAGTGTGTAGTGTCGGAATTTTTGAATTTTGATACTTTAACTTTTTTAGAAAATTGATCTGAAATTATTGCATACTTTTATTTTTCTTGAGGTGTTCTCGTTGTAATGTGACCCGTGACGTATTCTATATCCATACTTGTTTCAGAATATTCTAATATTGTAGGACTAATGAATGCAGTCATTAATTAGTTCTATAACTATATTTCTATACATAAAAATATAGTAGAAATTTCTGGAACCACAATGCTTTTTCACACGTTTCCAATTCTTTACATAATAATCTTGATTGGATTCAAATCGCCACTATAAACTAATTTTAAAGCTTTCCTTTACAATGGTGTATTAAGTTCTTTTACGTAGGTTGGTTGATTCGGTTTTGTTGCCTATATAAGAAGAAAACTATTGATAACCTTTAAAAGTATTTAAGCATGCTTCTGCTATATTTTTAACCCTTGACCCCCTTTGCTCTTTATCTCCCTATTATATCTTAGAATTTGATTCTTATCTTATCAAGGTAATTAGTTCCGAGAACGACTCTCCGATTGGTGAAGGGCTGTCTGTCATGTTGGTGATATATTTATTAATATGTATTTATGTTGAAAAGTTAAGGCTAAATATTATAGTGGACTCTCATCACTTATAAAATCTCTGGTCTAATTAAAATCGTATGAAAATTTCTGATCAATAGTTCGTAAAAAAAGGTGTCGTAAATTGGTCGTCATTGCGATTAACTGTTCTAAGTCGTGAAACAGCTGCTTAACATTTTTTCGTCACAAGTACTTCCCCTCAAAACGACAACCGTTGTAGTATTTCAGTTTCGATCTAGTACTGTGTCCATGATAGAACATCGTATCTGTGTACTGTGTGTTAGTCACAAAAAAGTTCAAATCTTCTGCTCTACAAAATTACTTTAATGTGTTTTGTCTCTCCCCTTCATGCACAATTTGGCCAAGTAAAAACTCGACCCAACGAAACCTCTTTTTTCAAGTTCTTATTTATTACTGAACAATAACACATTAAGAGATTGTTTTCTCTACCCCAACGCATAATCCCTAGAAAATCTCAATAGTATATGCTGCAGTCAAATGTTAAACGCTATGGTGTAGATAAATTTGAACAATTGTGTAAGCGTATTTTAAGTCTTTCTTTTTTCTTCATTGAAGGTTTTGATAGGATTGATTTAGGTTTTACTATTAGGTTGAATTGCTAGGAACTTAATAATAAGGAGCAAGTAATAAACTTTAATGACTCACTTGCTTGAGTAAAAAACTATACACGCACATTTCCAAAAGCAGCATACTCTATTCGTAAGAACAATGAGCATTTGGTAGTATTGGATTTGTTTCAGATTTCAGAATTAACAAATTTGTATCAACACTCAAATCAATGTGTGCACATGGACATCAATTTCAAAATTAATAAAATGCAATGAAAAACCGAAATTAGTAAAATCAATAAGGTAGAATAAAGTGACAGCTTCTCATAAATAATGCCATAGCTTGTCCGTTTTTGGACTTTGTACCATAAAACCCCAACTACCTGCCTAACTATTTTAAATAATTTAATTTGTATCGTTAATTTAAACTGAATCCAAATTACTATGACCGCATATTCCTACATCGATATAATTATATTTTCATACCCAAGAACCTGTTGAATGAAGCGCCAGAGCCCTAACCTCTCGATATTTTGGTTAACTTTATATTGCATGAAATTAAACCCTTGATACATATCGTTGGCCTAGAGCAGAAACCCATAAACTGATATTTTTTGAGGCATTAAATACTTATTTTCATGATGAAAAATGGTTGTGTCGTATTGTAATTTGTTTGAAAAAATATAACACTAGATAATTTTTATTTCTGGACCATAAAACTAATAGTTTTTAAACAGCTGTACAGAAATTTGTTTTTCGTCAGTTAATTAATTTTTACTCCAAGGATACGATATATTGTTTGAAATACGATATACGATTTGTTACGATACATTGTTCATTTTTTGTCCGCGTTTAACTTTATAGACAGATTTATAAATACCGATTTCATAAATTTACAGTCATAAAATAGTTGAAATAATTAAAAACGTTTTTCTCAAAACGTCGATACAAATTACTTTTAAAAGGTATTCTGTTTCGCGAATTTTCAATTTTATGACACTTTTGTAGAATCTTGAAGTTTTGGTTCAAAAACATAAGTAGATGAATAAAAACAGAATGGCATTCCCAAACGCTGGATAATATCTAGCTTTTCCTCCGACGTCAAGATTATGGCTCTGTTGTTTTATCCATTGACCTTAAAGACTACCGTAAAGTGCAAGACTTTTTCTTTTTGTCTCTCTCTCTTAAGGTGAGATACAGGTACGGCATTTCCAACTTGTGCTATTATGAGCATAATAAGCTTGAGGATTTTCTCACAATATTTCATCACATACCAGCTGTAATGGGGGCTTTTCCTATGAATATATTTAAAGCAGTTGTACAGTAAACCTAATTTTTTTTCAATAGTTTTAAATATTATGTTCAAGAAGACTGTTGGACACTGCGCTAAAAGCAGTGCAATTGAGTTTCTCAGTTGGAATAGCAATCAATTCTACGTTTAAATTACTTTCTGATAAGTATTATTGATATATAATTTATTGATTGCACTTTATTTTGATCTATACTTATTATTGATTTCTGATTTAAGAAATGCTTGACTGCATATGGAAAACATGAAAAAAAAATGAAAAGTTAGAGAGAAAGAATAATAAAAGATAGATAGGAAGAATAATAAAAGTTAGATAAGAAGAATAATAAAAGTTAGATAGGAAGAATAATAAAAGTTAGATAGAAAGAATAGTAGAATAGAATAAAATAAAATAGAAAGAAGAATTTTAACTACTTTAGAGTGCAGAAGAATTCAATTAAAATGTAATCTGTTTCTAAATACACCATTATTAAATAATCGATTTACTAGTGAAACACCAAATTAAAACAAACATAGTTCTGAAAAAACGAAGGGAAAATATTGTATTCACTTAGCATAACTCCCGAAATCTGTTTCTCAAGAGAAATCTAACCTTCATGAAAAGAAGAAATTAATTCGTTACAATCTAGAGATCTCGTTCTGACCTATGAAAGCTAACAGGTAGGTAATTGAGTTAAAGTCGCACTGAAGCAAAACAACGGGCTATTGATAACCGTCTGGAATCAATCCCGAAGGGAAAGACCGAGGACAACATAATTTTGAACCACGGTCAGATGACGAGGTCAACACCTGGGCTGGCATCCCACTCTTCAAATTTCCCCACCACACCAACGTGAGAACATTAGAGTTCAGGACAGATTTAAAGTGCACCAGCCCACATGTACAAGATAGTCTTTGGTTGGATAGAGTTTCGAACTCGCAACCCTCCAGTTGCTAATCCGCTACTCTTCCAATCGGGCTATCGTGGCCCCAAGGAAAGCGAACAAAACTCATAGATTGAAAATTTTGATTTAGTGTACTTCACTTGTAAACCAATGAAATGGAGTAAAACATTCAAATACTTTCTCATCATTTTATAAAAAATGATGCATTTAGTGTATCTTAATTTGTATCCTTTAGATATAAGAAGGATTTAATTTATTCTTCATCATTATCAATCACATTTTGTTTTATTTCTAATTCCCTACCACTGACCTCTTGAGTCAATTATGAAATTGTTCCCAACTATTTTCTCGATTTCTTAAACAAATAAATACCGGTTACCTATTTATATGTCCAGTGCATTAGTTCATATATATGTCCCTACTTTCTGTCTAACTGCTGTTTTTCGATTATTTATCTCGATTCTATGAAATGTAAAAAGAAACCTCTGACCTACTTCATTTACATTTATTCAAATATTGTAGGCTTATAACAGAAACTCAACTGGCAAAACAAAGTTTTTACTTTACAGCTCTTTAAGGAGCAACTATTCGTTTTTAACTCGAAAATGAAATTCATAAGCATTTTAACAGTGTAATGTATCTTTTAAGAAGATTACAATGTGACAAAGTCTTGCTCATCATTATGAAAATAAGCTTTTAATGTGTCTCCGAAAAAAATGTCAGTTAATGAGTTTCAGCTCTAAGCCAAGGATATTAGAAATGTCTAAATCATTATACTGAAATAAATTTTTCTCATTCTAAGCTGGTTAAAATTTCCATTTTCTCTTAGTAAATTAACACGGGAGAATGATACTGATTCTTCTTTGAAATATTCAATTTTGTCTCTATTCTCTATTTTTCTGATAAAAATCTCTAGCTTGTTTATTCATGCGCAAATAGAATTGCCGGCACAAATAAAGGATTAGCTTCGACCTATTTTTCAAAGATTAAACATTCGGTTATTTTCACAGCTGCAGAACGCAATTAAATTTTCCTCTTTGCAATTTAAATCATGCAAGATTTCTCAGAGTAATGCATAAAATATTTCATAGTAAATTAAATGTACTCTTCATGACACAGTATGAGAGGATTTTCTATCATGCTAAATATATGTTATAGCAGCCTTTTTGTAGGGACCGTAATCCTGTACTTCGCGAAACTTGGCTTGTTTTTAATACAATTTCAGTGTTGCTTCAATGGGATTTATCATTAATTCTTAATATTTGTGTTTTTTTATTCAACAATATTTGATAGAATTCCACATAATTTGATAGAATTCCAAAGAATGAATATGATAGATTTACGGTTTACCTAATGACGTGTCAACGCCAATTAGATAAACCGGTTGACAGAGTAGCGGATTAGCAACTGGAGGGTAGCGAGTTTGAAACTCGATATAATCAAAGACCCGTCGTATTAGTGAGGGCTGGTGCATGTTAAATCTATCGTGGTCTCAAATGTACTCACGTTAGGAAGGAGTGGAAGTATGGAGAGTGGGGTGCCAGCTCAGATGTTGACCTCGTCATCTGACTGTGGTTCAAAATTACGAGTTGTTCTCGGATTCTTCCCTTGGGGATTAATCCCGGACCGTCACCAATAGTCCGTTGTGTTGCTCCAATGCGACGTTAATTCAGCTATCTACCTACCTATTGATTAGAGAAAGGTCAAACGTCGTCAAAACTGTGATAAACTACTGTTTAAGGTTTTAACAATATGTGAAGTGTAATCTGTCTTTCGACTGGTTTGTTTGCTTACACTGAAAAGTCCCGCCCCCTCTCTTAGATAAAATCTATATTTCTATCTTTCGTAACGCGAAAAAGAGTATTACCTGTATTTGTTGATTGGCAAAGACCAGATCACATTGTAGCGCAAAGGAATCAAATCTGCTGACGGATGTGAAAATTTCACCGGATTTAAATAAAAACCAATGCGTAGAGTGGATTAAAATTTGTGTTTTAAAAATCAGTTGTTCTTTCAAATATTATATTCATAACAAATGAATGCATAATAAATTAGCAAAGGGATTTTTAAAGGAAATTTGAGATGTGAAAATGTATTAATATTTAGAAAGCGAAACTGGGGTTCATCCGACGTGAAATTGATGAAACATGATTTGTGTGAGTTTGCTACTGAATTTAAAGGGATTTTTCTAAACTTCGTACTGCTGCTATGACGTGAATATTTCCAAAACAACTGGATTGTCCTGATTTGTGTAATCAATTCGATTTAACTGAAAGGAAAACTTACCAGCACTGTGTTAAGGAATGGAACGTAGTTCAGGGTTTAATCCCCATGTTCCTTCCATGAACAAACAGTTTCATACATATTAAGTTTAATAAACGGCCACTAGTCCAGAAGCCTTTAACCCTCTTGGATGTTTATCTTCGTGCTATCAAAAACTTCCCTGAGGTGACCAGCATGGTGCAACAACCTGTTCCAAATTGTCACACCAGACCTGGACAAGAGATCATCTGTTCTTACTTGGGTTTCCCTTCCTCTGTGAGTAATGGCCAGTTTTGTCCGAGAAGATATCTCATCCTTAGCAAAATTGGCACTTTTTTGAATGAGATATCTCATTGAAACACTTGAAAAGTTAAGTGTATCCTCACGTCCTAAAGGTGTTCTTTCTACACTTCCAAAAATATTAATTCTAATTGATATTAATCAAATAATATGTATATTTATATTTAAACAAGTGCAATCGGTAGAAATTAATATAACCCTCCCCGTGGTTGTCTCGACGAGGTATCTCTTCATTACTAAAACTGACCAGATCTTATTAGACGAGATATCTCGTCATTAGAAGAAAATACGATCACTATCATTAGAGGAAAACTGACCAGATCTTGATTTTGTAATCATAAAAAAATCGGCAATACCCTTATGACGAGATACCTCATCATAAGGGTATTTGTTATGAAGAGATAGCTCGTCCTTAACAAAATTGGTCAGATCTTAATGGACGAGATATCTCGTCGAAACCGCTTGGAAGGTTAAACATGAAACGTCCTGGTGCTGATTTGAATCATTATTATTTAAACTTCATTCAGCTGAAATAGATGCCATGTCAGGATTCCGTTAAGGTTTGTCCCAAAGAAAACTAATTATTTTAAACGCACTTCAAAATATAGGTTGTAGTAAAGTGCCTTAAAATAATTTGGGATCTAATGTTTTATCTATTAACGCTTTGTACTTTCTTTGAAAGAGTGACCCAATTGATTCTATTAAACTCGTGTAACAATGGAAAAATGAAATCAGGAACTATGCAGCTAATATTCACGACATGAATGAATTCTACGAAATATGCTTAAAAAGTGGTATGCTAATTAAAATTATAATCACAGATTTCCAATTATTTTTGATCCTCCAGAAACAATTTTTTTAGATGAACCACTTTTCTTGAGAAGATATTTGTATTCAATACGAACGAAATAAGAATTTAATTTTCGAGCTTAGGATAAATAATTAATGTATTGAAAGTAGAATTAAATTATTTAAAACCATTATGATCTTAAATGTTAATGATGTGTGTAGATGAAATACATTATATCGTCTTGAGTAACATAAACTAACATTTTAGGAAATGCGTTTTTGAAACTACATACTTCTTTTCATTGTAATGAGAAATACATTATCACGTTGTAATTTGTTTGAATAAAAATATAACACTATCAAAGTGCTTATAAATTGTATTTTTAACCTAAAAACTAATTACCTTTCAACAGATGCACTGTAATTTTTTTGTCAGTTAACGAGTTTCTGCTCCAAGCCAACAATATACGCAAATATTTTTTAAAGAATGGTTGATTGTGTCGAAAACACAAGCCTTAGTTTTAACTTGAATACCCGGATCTCATGTTGGATTTTGGAATGAATTAAGAAGACAGAAAGTTTGAGTGGTTGTTTATTGTGAATATTCAACAATTGATTTACAATTTGAACGATTAAATTGCAATTTGATATCAATTGTTGTTGGGGATTCTTGTTGTCCAATATTAATAGTAGCGTAATTCGGTAGCTTTTGAATGACACCTTTTAAACAATCCTCACCTCAACCAATTCAAAGATAAACTGATCCAAAGCTCGATCAGTAGCGTAGAATTTCTTCATATTTCGGAGCCCCTTCCCGAGCTCTGTGCACCTGCTCACTCGTTATGAAGGTGATATCAGATGCGGACATCCTTTGCCTATACGACGCTATATGTATCTACTGAATGTTTCTTCTGTTCTAAAATCACAAGACAAAACAGTTGTAACGTTTTTTTGTATTCCTCATAAAGTACGCATTTTTCTAAATGCTTGCAATATACTATAATAAGGCGATATAAATTTTTTAAAATAGGGTTATTTTAAAACATTGTATTGAATATTTAAAATAAAAAATATATATCACCTCATTTCTCATGATGATCAAATAAATTACAAATATATATCACCTCATTTCTCATGATGATCAAATAAATTGCAAATATATTTTTGAACTTCATTCAAAAGGGTTTTTACAACATAAAAACAAATGCTCTATGTTATGAAGTGTAAACGTATAATGCTGACTTCGAAGGCCATACAATCCTAAAAATTCGACAAAGCATATTTTATAAGTTTAAATAATTGTTTCGATCTTTAGAAATATTCGAGATATTTATCAAAATTTTAGAAGCTCTTTTTAGAAAGTTATTTTAAGGTTTTCGTATCTGATGACATCTGCCAAGTCCGCTTGAACGATCTGAGTGTAAAACTTTGAATTATTTTCTCTTTAGCAGAAAAATACAAGTTAATTTAAAATAAATGTTCCCTGTGACTTCATACGTTCGTTTTAGCTTGCTTGAACGTGTTTACCAAGTTTTTAAATTAATAGTCATTCAATTGTATTTATTACTACCATAATAACCCAACCTTACTCGGTTTGAACTAGATTGAAAAATGCCAACATAATTTAAATGTGAGGAAAATAACTTTTTAACTGTTTTTCGACATTTTTATAATTTCTCTATTTTACTTTGGACGCAAATCGTATACTTGTTTATTCATCCATGAAATACATTTCACATGCATCTCACACCTGTTGTATGCATAAACTACCGAAGGTAACTACGACAAAAGGTTAGGAATACATTTTAAGTTCGTTTCCTGTAAAACTGCAGTAACGCAATTCATAAAAATAACGGATCTACAGCGAACACTCTACCCCCAACTCAGAGTTTTTTAACAAATATTTTTTGAACTTGTGACATTCTTGCACCAGGAATGTGATATTTCCGAATATCACCATGTGTATGGGAAAAATATCAAAATAATTTTATAATATAGTCAACAATTTTTTTAAACGAATACATTTGTTCTTGAAAATTCATTTGGTGGCACATGTAATCATACAGACAAAGCAAAGTTAATCGAAATTCACGGAGGATCAATTTCACAGCGTTTCTAAAAAAGAAAATTCACTGTGCACAACGAATGTTTGGGATAGCAAAGTTGTATAAGAATAGCTTCAACTCGTAAAATAAGCAACCTTGACCTCCTGTCACCATGGCAAAGAATTTTTAATATTTCAAAAGTCCTATTTTGGATTTTTTAACGTTAGCTTTCTTTTATTAACGTCAAAATTCCACTTTAAATTTGCTTCATTCTAACTTATATGACCACTTTAAATCGAATGCTTTGTGGTGGTGTTGCGTGTGATGAAAAGGAAATGCAATTTATTAAAATAATTAATATTTAAAGCAGAAAATAAAAAAGAAAAGTTGGTGCGAAAAAAAGTCGTTCTATAGATATTATTTCGTGATTCTTTTTTATCTCTTGATCTCGAACAGTTGCCAGAACTTATAACTAAAAATTAGACATAATTTAAAAGTACCAAATTAATTCCGAGCGAAAAAGCAGAAAATATCACTGCACGTGGCGAACACGAGTTTCCTTTTCGTTGCAAAATATCGTCTATCCTAAATATTCGGAAAAAGTTTATATTCCGCAGAAAAAAAAATCTGACTCTAAACAAACAAAATATCAGTTAAAATTCTATAAGAATTGTTTTTTGAAAAATAATTGATTTTTCAACAATACTGGTAAAACAATCTAAGTAATCACAATCAATGTACCTTCCAGTTACTCCCAAACTGCCAAATTATGGTTGATTTAAGTATAGTTACTCAGATGTTTTAGCAGGCATGTTGCCTAAATATGTAAGCAAAGAAATTTAAAATAACGTACTTACTAAACAAATATATGATTTATCAAATATAGAACATTGCATTAAAATATGTTGAATAAATTTTTTGTGATACGTGTACACACAATCACAAAATCGAATCACAAATTGAAAATAGAACGGGAAAATGGACGGAGTAACGATACCAAGTTCAGTCACTATATGAATGTACACTCATGTACAAAAGTTAAGCATAATTGCTGTTTATATAAATATTTCAGAAAATCTACATCGGAATGGAAGGAAATGTGGTATGTGGGTGTAATACGGTTATAGAAGAAGAAAACAATGCAAAACAAGGAAAATAATGACTTATTATATAAAGAGAAGGGTTAAAAAAAGAAAAAGGTTCACAATACGAGTGTCAACAAGTGAAACAGAATGATTAAAACAATGTGATGCTGAAGTTGAATAAGGTGTGTGGGAACCTCTGGTAGCCACGCATGCTGCACAACGATTTCCAGACGTCTGCATGTGATTCTGTGTAGACATCAGGGGGATGCAAACTGCTAATCGTCTGCAATACAGACCAACGTGTCTGAGTCTCCTGTAAAGAGTTTGTCTCGAAACTATGACTACTGTGGTGGCTGTCAGAGCAGAACCCGATTGTCTGGCAGAATGGTTCCTCTGATATCGCGCAGTTATCGCCAAATATCGGTTTTGCCGAGCGGTTTTTACCCTTGGCCGACCTGGTACTGGTCATCGAGTAACATCTCAAGTGGTTTGAAAACTCTGCCACAGTCTGGAGATCACACACTGAAGCACATTCAGAATTCGAGACGCTTCGTTTTGGGATCAACCGGATTACAGCATTCCAATAATTTGTCCCTTCACTAACATGTCCATTTGGCATCATTGTGACATCTTTCGTCCTTATTGATTGTTAACAACGCTCCGTACCACAGCAATTGCGAAATTTCTGTCTAAACTGGCAGTGCCGCTCGAGGCCGTTTTATACTCGTTCCGACGTGCGCCGGTGCTTTGCGCATGTCGACGTCGATTGAACTGTTTTGTATATTCACAATGTTTTACCTTCGTCCCACGATTCTCCACAAGTGATTTTGAACCATTGTATCCGTATTTACACCGATTTTTTCGCATTTTACGAATTATGCTTAACTTTTGGACATGAGTGTAAGTACTCACAGTATGCAAAGTTCCATGAAAATATATTCAAACGTTTGGACGTGTACAGGCACACCCATGTAGACAGACAAATGGATAGACAGACACCAAATGCGCAAATAACGGATTTTATTAGCAGGACCCAAAACGGATAGAAAACTTGAAATGGGTTGCAAATATTCAATGTAGAACCCCAAACACTCCATTTTTATTAATATAAAGATTTATTTAGCACACTTGTATTTGATGTTGCATATTTAATGGAATTTTAATACTTTTTTGTAGCTTTACATTTTAAAATGATAAAATTATAAAGAATAATAATTCAATTTGGAGAATCGGTTTTGTAGAAAATATTTTTCAAGTTTTAAAAATGTAAATGCATCTCCTCTAGATGAGGCAGTCCTTTGTCGTAAAATGTATTTGTAAAATCACTGTTTAATATCGAAGACTCAGCTTATTGTGTAGGATTTCATCTTAATATGTCTATTAAACAGATATTTCATTCTAGCAAATTTATGAGACTGCAGTTATGTATGACTTGTTTAGTTTTGATATTGGGTTTATTGCATTTAAAATAATTTAGTATAAAGTATGTTATTTTCTATTTTAGCAAATCTCATTCGAATTTGTGTTTGACGTTGAACTTCAGATATCTTTTCTATCTCATAAGGTCCTACCATTGAGTTGTTTCTACCGTTTTTTCCTCTATTGAAAAAGCCATGCTAAAAAAACCTTGCAAATACAGCTCGTGACTGTTATAAATTAAGAGATGAACTAATATTCTTATCGTTAACCTTCCTGGTGATCGTCTCGACGAACTATCTTGTCATTATCAAAACTGACCACATCTTGATGGAAGAGATATATCGTCATTAGAAAAACAAACTGACCAAATCTTGATCTCATCATCATAAAAAATTCGCCAATACCTAGACGATGAGATATCTCGTCATTAGCAAAATTGATGAAACCGTGATGGATGAGATATATCGTCGAAACCACTTGGAGGGTTAACCTCCACAAGCATACATACGTTTCGCAAGATACTGTCTTCCATGCAATAACCTTCTTCACCTATAGAATCCTTCCTAGAATTATTTCAACCAATAGATGTGGTTATTTAGTCACTATGTGTGTTGGGTAAAAGCAATACTGAACTACTCGGAAATCTCGTACAAAGGATTGAAATATTTTTTACTCTACAGCGAAGGCAACGCAAGATGGATTATAAACGTACATCATGGGAAAGAGATTTTTAATAAAAATACAACTGAGTTATTTTCCCATAAAAAATAGAGAAAAAAATTTTCTTTTGCAATCTAGTAAAATAAAAATAAATTGCAGTACCCAGAAAAGCACACAAACAACTCATTTGAAATAAAATGCACATCATAACTCAAAACTCCAAATTTAACTTAACTTTTCAAACCTATATTTTCCCAAATAATTAATCGGTTGAAGTTGCGTCCTCCAAAGTGTGCTGAAAAATCTATAAAATCTATTTTCGCAATAGAAAAATAAAAAAAAAGATTTGGTATTGACGGAAAATAAGAAAGACTAGTTATTGATGGAAAATGAAATAAATAGCTTGGGGACAGAAATGGGGAGAAATCATTTTCATTTATTATTTCTGAATATTTGCCTAAAATAGATTTTCGTAGAGATTCAGAGGAAAATGCGATATGGATGAAGTAGCTATCGTTCTAATAGATCAGTAAATATACTCCCATAAATGTATTCATCAGAGAAAATGTGAGTTATTGTTGATGTCGTCGCAGTATCTCGCAGTTTACGTGTACTGATTCAGGATCAAACTATACCAAACATTTTACGCCTATAGCTTTTATTTGAGCTTTAAGGAAACAGTACTTATGATAGTCTTTTTCTGTCCAGTGTAGGTGTCAGTAGTGTTTCTATGGTGGAGTATATTTCCTGCACGTATTCCGAACGTGACGTGACTTGGATTTTTTTTCGAATACGATTTCAACAACGTCAAAGGCATTTTTTGACAATAAATGATTATTTTCGTGAAGAGAAATAAATTGTCACATTGTATTCGGTTTGAAAGAAAATACAATACTATCGAAATGTTTATAATTTTGTTCTTGTCCTAAAAACTAATAGTCATTTTTAATCTGACGTGATGTCAAATTTGTTTATTTTTGTCCGTTAATGGGCTTCTGCTCTAAGTCGACGGTATATGATAATCGATTTGTTAACACAGATCAAATTAAGCGTCTAACGTCGCCAAAATGGCGGCAAACTACATTTTAAGGTAACCCTGGTACGTGTCAAGGGAGAGCGTTTGGATAGCGGAAGTAAAATCTTCGCATTCCGTTTGTTCGCTACTGGTTTGTTTGTAAAGAAAATTCCTCTCACAGAGTGCAGCTATCACACATGTATAAATATGATTACTTACCTTGATCATTTTCTGTGAATAATTATTCATATTTTCATTCCTTATTCAAACTTTATTGTATAAAAACAGTCTATTATATTAATTTTAAATGTTGATTTGATTGCGTACTAATACATTGCGACTTGTGGGCTTGATCTCAAGGATCATTGTCAAGGAATGGATATACACAAGGTGAATAATTATTCATATTTTCATTCCTTATTCAAACTTTATTGTATAAAAACAGTCTATTATATTCATTTAAAATATTGATTTGATTGCGTACTAATACATTGCGACTTGTGGGCTTGATCTCAAGGATCATTGTCAAGGAATGGATATACACACAAAGACAACCTTTTACTAATACAGAAGAGAGAACACTGAGTGAGGAATTGAACCTTCGCCGCCTACTACTGGAAAGTTGCTAGCGCAGTGGTCCAACTCAAAGAGCCACGATGCCCCTCCATTTAACAATATATCCCTGAAATAATAATTATTAAAATAGCTTTTATTATCTAATGGAACTTCAGATTTTTAAACTTAGTCTATCAAAAAAGGTAGGTAGGTAAGTAATTAATTAACGTCGCACTGGAGCAACACAACGCGCTATTGAAGATGGTCCGTGATCAAGCCCGAAGATCAAAAAGTATAAAACTACATAGGTTATTTGAGGTAGAAAACAATTACAATGACAACTATTAACATTAAATCGATATTTGCACTTTTAGATTCATACGATATTTTTTATATTTTGAAAACTTTGTAATCAAATTTGACATAGACTTTATCTGTAGAAAAATATGAATATAAAATGTAATTGAAACATTACTTTTACTCAACCTTGATAAATAAAATACATTAAAAGTCATAACGAGACAATTGGGGCATAAAATTCTTTCATAATACATACATTTCTTTCATAATCAAAGCAAACGGATTTCATATCGAAAACATCTTTTCGTAATGTAGAGCATCCTGTTCGGTGTTTTTCGCATTCCCCAGTAACGCAATCTACTCAGATCTTTGTATCTCAATGCAATCCTTTCTAGATTATTCATGAAGCAGTGTTCGGCTTCCCAAATTCCACTAAGAGGGTTTAAATTAAGTTACATTCCACAGTTCTTTACGTGCTGTTCTTTAGAAACTCTAAATATGCAAGTTTGAAGGGAAAATATTGTTCTCTGAATGGCGAGAGAAACAATGGGTATTATCCTGTGTTTATAATACAGAGATGGATAGGCTGCAGTACAGTTCTGTATTCGCAGTTGACGCAAATACATTGAAGTGATAAGAAAACCGGCATTTGTTTCCAATCCTATCACCATATCATATTACATGGTATCTTTTACAATTGAAGTATATGCAGGGTGTTTCAAAACTTCCTGTTCAAACTTTAAAGGGAGTTTAGAGACATAAAATTAGACCTTATGAATGAGTCAGACCTTAAGAATACGTGTCCTCAAGCGTCACCTCGATGCGCCAGAGGCACAGAATGGAAAAACATCAAGTATATGAGCAATACTTGCACTATCCTAATTACACAGTTTGATGGTAGTCATACACTTACAGTTTATTAGTAGATGCTCAAAGTTGCATCAAACAACAATAATTCACACCCGACGCTTGGATTGCCTTATGTGTTCGAAATGTGTACGTTTTGCCGTATATGTACGCTTCTATTAGGTGTTCCAATGTGCTAGGAACATGTCAACTATCTTAGCATTAGAGAAACGATACATGTTACCCGTACGAAGTGAGTGTCTAAATTGATTGTGTACGTTACCGTATATGCACACTTATATTAGCTGTCACACATGCTAGGAGCATGTCAGCCGTCGTACTATTCGATAAATGATACATATTATACTAAGTCAGTGTGCAGACGACGGTCCAAACCAACGGCCAAAGAGTTCCCTTTGAAAAATTTCTCACATCTGCGCTGTTCTTTATTTCTGCGTCTTAGATATCCTTCAGTACATCATCTGGGATGCGCTTGTGGACATTCATGATTCGAATAAGGCTTTAGTTTTGTATTCCCAGCTCTCCTTAACCCTCCAGGTGGTTGTCGATGAGTAGACTTATCAAAAACGCAATAATAAGCAAAACTTACCAGATCTTGGTAGACGAGATAGCTCGTCATCAGGAGAAATCTAATCAGATCTAGATCTCGTCATCAGGAGAAAGCTAATCAGATCTAGATCTCGTCATCAGGAGAAAGCTAATCAGATTTAGATCTCGTCATCATAAAAGAATTGACCATATCTAGGTGACGAGATATCTTTTCTTTAGCAAAATTGGTCAGGTCTTGATGAAAGAGATATCTCGTCGAAACCACTTGGAGGGTTAACCTGGTTCAGAAGGGGAGGCTTGCACTTTCTTACGTGTTACTAAAAATGAAGTAGCTATTAAAGGTTTCTGATATACGAGTATCTCGAATGTTAGATCTTCTTTTAAAGATAATTCCAGTTAAAATATAATACAGGTATGAATAAGAAACATTCACTCTAAATTTAAGCTCATACCACCGTGGCTGTTTCACATTCAATCAATCGTTCAAAAAGTAGCACGATTCTCCCCTGCGTTTTCCAAAATTCAAGAGAAACAGCAATTAACCCTATCGAAGGCCGGAATCTCCATTCAAGTTTTGCCTTAAAACTCCAGCACGAAACCGAAACTTAATCAGCTTTAAATAAAACGCACACAATAGAGCGTACCTGAAATACACTACACGCAGGATATTTAAAAGGGTGTCGATAACAGTAAACACCGAGTTTCCTCGTGTAATTGAAACAGGCGAGCGAACCGTTCTCTGCAACAATGAAAACGAGTTAGAAAATTCTCGCGTTCGCTTCCCTTGTATCTAGCACACAGGATATTCCGTCTTCTTTTCTGAAGATAGGAGTATCCGTGGTTTCATTATAAGCGACGTAAAACGAAACTGCTTTACAGGCTTTTCTTAGGTGTGCATTCTTTAATATGCCTTTTATAAAAATATCGTGGTTAAAATGTATTTACGTTAAGGGTTGGGAAATATTTTGCGTAAGGGAAAATTACAAATAAAAAGAATGGGGGTTTGAAGTTGGAATAAGGCGAGAAGCTGTTATGCTTGTGACCTTCTGCCGGTGGTAATTATTCAAACAAATGGTTGTTTAGATTAATGGTTACTATTTACCCAAGAGGGAAAGTTACGCAGCAAGATGAAGTTCGCTTTACTCATCATGTTTTTACTTTTATTTTGCTACCATAGAAGTGGTTTTTGACTTTCGTGCTTTCCTGACTATAGCAATCACATGGTGTAGAAAGGAAGTTTGTGTAGTAAAATTTATAAAATTTCTTGTTTCAGTTTTGGGGAACTAAATTTCCTGAATTGTAGATTATCAATTTTAGAAAATTAGTGCGACATCCTTTAGAGGGAATATTTATTTACATGGCGTCCCCTAAATTTGATTTTTTTTTCTCCAAGATATACCATGAAAACTAAGAAAGAACGTGGTACAGAATTAATCTAAAATGGTTCGTTGGGATTTTATGGCGCAAAGGGCCATATTTAGCCATGCTGCGCCAGACACAAGACATACAATATCAAGTAATGGACACTCACACAATGAAACTTTTACTGACACAGAACAGAGAAATACACCCAGTTAGGAATTGCACTTGACACAAAACGAACCTGCACCACCTACAACTCTCGGGTTGCTAGAGCGGTGAGCATACCCATTGACCCACAACGGCTCAAGTCTAAAATGGAATTACTGTAAAGTGTATTTCGACTTTTACTACTAAGTGTATTTATTATTTTCATATTTAACTTTTTGGAATAGAGTCGTACGTTTCTCCCTGAATCTAGCACACTGGAAATCCCGTTTTCTTTTCCAAAGCTCGTAGTTTCCTTGGTTTTATTATAAACGAGGTAAACAGAAACTGCTTTCCGGTATTTTCTTACGAGTACATTCTTTACTATCCATTTTATAAAAATATCGTGTGTAAAATTTATTTACGTTAAAGATTAGGAAACATTTTGCGTAAGTGAAATTACAAGTAAAAAGAATGGTGGTTTGTAGTTCGAATAAGGCGAAAAGCTGTTATACTTGTCACCTTCTGCCTGGGGTAATTATTCAAACAAATGGTTGTTTAGATTAATGATTACTATTTCCTCTTGAGAGAGAGTTAGGGTAGCAAGAGTTCGCTCTATTCATGTTTTTTACTTTTATTCTATTACCATAGAAATAGATTTTAACTTTAAGTACCTACCACACTTTGGTACTTTCATGACTATAGCAATCACATGGTGAAGAAAGGAAGCTTGTGAAGAGGAATATAAAATTTAGAAAACTTTCTATCCTTGGTTTGAAAAATTTAATTATGAATTGCGTATTATCAATTTTAGTAAATGATTTATTTATATGACGCCTTTCAATCAATTAGATATTTTATATTTTACAAGGTATACAAAGGGAAAGAACATGGAACAGAATGAATCAACGAAGAAATTTTCGAAAAGTGGTAAACTGATTATTCGTGGATTTGATATTTAATCATTTTAAACACATTTATTCTACATTAATCTTTATAAATTCAAACTAAGAGTGTTGTGAAGAAGAAGAAATTCAACACATTTAAGCTAAAAGTAAGAATTAGGCAATTTTCTATATAAAACTGACATAAAAATGATCTTATCTCGTGATCATTAAACGAGTATGTTTAAAATAGTTCATAGTAAAACAATTTATACTAGTAGAGAAAAATAAGAGTCGCCCATTATTAAAAATATTCAAAAACATTTTACTAAGATGATAAAAAATTATTACAAACTAAATTTTCACATTGTCTTGTTTGGTACATGTTCATTTGTATTAAGATCGTAACCTACCTCTTAAAATTGTTTCTGAACGAAAAAAATATCGACATAGCAGTTTCAAATTAGTGAAATTATCACCAGATAATTTGTTTAGAACGATCTTCGATTTCACTTTTTAATGGCCGAAGGTCTTAAACGTTTGTAATGACGAGATATCTCGTTAAAGCCACGTGGAGGGTAAACATATTCTTGAACAATTAAACATGGCTTCTGTACATAACACAATGCATTGTTTCTAAGTACATTATTTTTAGAAGCAATTCATTTATTGAGAAGCCCTAAATCTAAATACTTTCTCATTAAAATTTGTTCAACTACGCCATCAAATTAGAAATCATGCTGAACTTTATGAAGTATTCTTCTTCCATACATAACTTTTGGTAGGTAAGACATTATTACATCCTTCTCCGATGATCAATGCCAAATTAAGATGAAGAGTTTCTTGAAATATCAAAATATTGCGAATGGCTTTTGATGAGAGTTGGCATTCCAAATATTTATCCTAATTAGAGGTAGTTTTGCGGAATATTCCAATGAAAGACGAACATTTGAATATATTCATTATTTCCTAATTAAGCAGTGAACGTACTGAGTCAGGGCAATTAAACACTTACACTTTTGTGTTTGTATAAGACTCTTCTTTTTGATAAAAAAAAGAACTACATTTTTCATTGGAGTTGTGTGTTTCTTATCTTCATAATAGGGTGCACAATATTCCGGTAAAATTAATATTTAATTATGAAGAGATGAAGCTGGTGAAATATTTACAAATGACAGCGTTCTTATTACAGGTGCAAAAATGATGAATGCCCGTCTGGCATCACAAACAGTTCCTGAGCACGTATTGCCCATTCGAGAATCGTTATCGAACATCAGAGGAACGTCTTTCCTTGTTCGATTTCAGCAACGGACTCTCTTCGCGCGCATTCATACTTTGCGCAGCCCATCGGAGGTAGAGGGCGCTGGTGATGAGAAGTGGGGGAGGTTTGTAGTTTTCATCCCTGCAATAATACGTGTGGCAACAATAGGGAGAGGTGTAAATTTTGCAGATTATCTTCTCCGTTTTCGGAATGCTACTGTTTCAGGAAATAAACTCAAAACCAATGGGAAATACCAGTTTCCAAAAAACACAGAGGAGCTATTGCAGAAGTAATTTCGTATTTTTATGAAAGTTGGTATACATTTTCGCAGTGGTATCCATATCAGTTAACTTTCTGAAAGTTGATACTAGATATCGTCGGCTTACAAGTGGTTACCAAGTCAAAATTTTTGAGATATGAATTTTTTAGGTTCTTTGGACCAGAATGTGGTGGTCTAGATTGGAGAAGTCCACTAAGTAATTTTTCTTTGCATGAAAGTTATATTTTTTCTTAAGAAACCCATTTACGGAGCTTACCTTAGTCCCATACGTGTGCATTTGTGAGAATAGAATTGATTAGTATCCATAACTCAGCATATTTGGTATCCTATCAAATCACATGAAAAGTCTTAAATCGTCACTTGGAAAGTTTTCGTCAATTAACTCAAAATGTTATAAGAGAAGACATTGAATATAATTTATAGGATATTATAACGCAATCAAATAAATAATTTCATATTTATTTAATATTGAATATGGAAGACTTGGTTTCTCCAGTACTCCGCTTTTCATTCATTCCGCTTTTCATTCATTCAAGAAAGTTAATAGAAAGGTTTAATGAAACATTAAAAAAGTTTCTATCATTTTTTACTTGTTTTATTACACCCCCATCCCCAGAAAAGACTGTATTTGGCAGGTAATAATTTTCATTTATTTGACCTGTTTGAATCAAGAAAAATGTTTCATAAACATTTTTACTGGGCAGTAAAATACATAAAAATAAATGTTTTGAACAATTATTTTCCTATTCAATAATTCAACTCTGCGTTAGCTTACTACTCTTATTTTGTCAAATGTTTTACTACTATATTGTCCTTAAAATTATTTAAATCTTGAACTTGACATACTATACTTGAACATCTCATATTTGAACTTTGAAAAATGCATTCAAAATCTGTATTTCTCTTTTTATGAATAGATTAATGATTTTTATTTCTGAAGAGCATTCTACCTATCGTCACCAAAACCTAGATATGGTTGGGTATTACGAGTTATACTTAAATTAGTAAAGCTGAGATGATTTTGAATTAAAAATGCAAGAAATAGGTAAATTTTATCACTTTGAATTTAGCTATCGGTAATAAAAATGTAGGGATATATGAAACAGGCACAAGCGTGAGAAACTGATTTTCCCTATATCCCCAAAACAAAAAAAATTGTGTTGCCGAGTTCTTCCATTCAGGTGACGATATAATCTAATTGAAAAATTCATTCAATATTGTATATTCGCTAAGACAAATTATGTACTAAATAATAATTAAAATTAGTCAATCGCCTTTACTTTTAATCCTCGAATCTTAATGACGAGATATCTCGTCATCAAGATCAAACCAATTTTACTAATGACGAGATATATCGTTAGCAAAATCAGACCAATTTTAATAATAACGAGATATCTCGTCATCAAAATCTGGTCAGTTTTCCTCTAAGGACGAGATATCTCATCCATTAAGATATGGTCAGTTTCGTTAATGACGAGATACCTCATTGAGATAACCACCAGTAGGGTTAATAATGAAAATAACGTACAAGGTTGACTGATGTGGAAGTAGAGGCTTTCATGCTTCATAAATTCTGTAATTCGTATATTTGTTAATTTTAAGAAACGTCCAAATTTGATAGATTGCATGGTGCAATTCAACGTTTAGACATCTGCATTGCAGAATAACGATTCTGGGATTCAGGATTTTCTAAGCCTGGACGGCTTTGAATAGGAAATTTTGTAAGCGTTGCATATTTGAAGAGTCCTCCTTACGTGATAAACAAGCGAGGGGACTTTGAAAGCATCATAATCAATTTGCATCAGAGAATCACGCTAGACCCAACACAAACTTTAATCTACAGTTTCCTTCTGGACTAGATTTAAATTAAATTTAAACATCGAAACTTTAAATAAAGAACCCAAACCTATTCATTTATTACGAAAGACTCAGTAATTAAAATGCCGGATGAGTTTAATATACTATTATCTTACTGTATATTTCGCACCAGTCAGTAATTTGTCTTTGGCACTTGTACAGAGATCCAGAAAAGGAGTCAGAAATCTGATCTGCAAGACCTGTCCTCGAACTATTTATATGTGGAGATCACATTAATGGAGTTGATTAAAATCTTAAAATTATGCTTTGCCTTACGAGTATACTGAGATCTTTATGGTTCTACACTGCTTATATATCCAGTATAAAGCAATATATTCTGGGATGTATCACTTCATGTTAGGTAACGACAACTAACAACCACTGGGCAGTAAGGAAATTTTTCATTTGCCGCGTTTAATTCAAGTACCCAAAACGTGCTTTATTAATTTAATAACACTAGTCTCTGTTGTCGGAACCAGACCAAAACACTGATCTCAAAAACCTTAGTCAACAAGAAAAACATATTTAGGTAGGTAGGTAGTTGAATTTACGTCGCACTGGGGAAAAACAACAGGCCATTAGCAGCGGTCCGAGATCAATCCCGAAGGGAAAGTTCCAAGGACAACACCTTGTAATTTTGAGCCACGGTTAGCTATCGTTTAAGACCAATTTCGATGTCGTAGCACTTGGCAGTTATGAGTTATAGTGACGAGGTCAACACATGAGAACAATTGGAATCGTATTGACAGTTCAACTGTTCACCGTGTGTCTATCTTCGAAGTATGTGCCAATTGTTGCCAACGCTATGTGAAATTAATGAGATGCACCATCCAGCTTTTTTTAAGCGCTTGTATTCATTTTTTCGATTTTTCGTGAAAGTCGATTTTTAAGTCAAATCGAATAGTGTTGGTTGTGAAACTTTGGATTGCAGTTTAAACAATTTTAAAATTTCTCAATGTCGTCATATACACGTCAAAAGTCCAAGCAGAAATGCATCGAATGCAGTCTACGTGGCAGAACAACTAGTGAGATCTTGATAAATACTGAATTGATTGATGAATTGGGTTGGTCACGTCTTGGGTTACTGGTGGATGTGATCCACCAGTAATCCAAGACGTGAAAAACAGTGGATCTTGGTCTACCAAAAAATAGGGTAAGCTGTGTCGAATCACGGCCGAGCAAAGGTTTACGTGAATACTTCTCGCTAGGGTATCGTATTTATTTAGGTGGAATAATTGAAAGAATAACAAATTCATTAATCAATTCAGTATTTATCAAAATCTCACTAGTTGTTCTGCCACGTAGACTGCATTCGATGCATTTCTGATTGGATTTTTGACGTGTATATGACGACATTGAGAAATTTTAAAAATTTTTAAACTGCGATCCAAAGTTTCACAACCAACACTATTCGATTTGACTTAAAAATCGACTTTCACGAAAAATCGAAAATTTTCACTTCTTAAATTGACAGACCTTAACGTTAGCTATCGTTTAAGACCAATTTCGAAGCACTTGGCAGTTATGAGTTATAGTGATTTGAAGTTTGCGCGGGGCAGCGAAAAGCTCCTAAAACGCCACCCCTCTCCGAGCTCATGACGTCACTCGAAAGCAATATCACTAAAGTCTATTCCCTCCTGTATCGAATAACGCTAGCTTGGTTCCGTCTGCTTTGATAAAGTAGAAATTATTTGACCGAACTCGATGCCCACATTTTTTGTACTGGCCACCTAGTACTGATCTGTTTTTAAATATGTATTTGTTACAGTGAAAGACCGAAATCTGGAGAATGTCGATTTTCACCGGTGAATGTCAACATTCACATAGTCGCTTGGTGTATGTCCGAAATATTTGCTAAATACCCTTATTTCTGACTTACACCGGCAAATGTCGACATTCACCATGCACTAATGGTGAATGTCGACATGTTCAACATTCACCATGCACTAATGGTGAATGTTGAACATGTCGGAGATTTATATTTTCTTCTCCGTATTTCAGTCGCGATAAAACGTCACAAGGGTGACGTAACTATTTCGCCTCTCTTTCTGAGAGGAGTGACCAAGAACTTAAAACAAACAGTACATTCTAAATGAGAAAAGAAAATAATAGTAATAAAAAACTTACTTAATTATGTGATTCAAATCTTATTTATTGCAACAACTTAAACTATTATGACACTTTGAATTGCACAAGTCCCTTGCTTTTACAACTGCATTTATTTGTGGAACACATCCTTTTGCAATGATAGCGTGTATAGCCTTGCCCCCCGCTTCTCGAATTAACTGCAGTTGCTTCTCTCAGCGACCTTTCTTGAAAAGAAATCTCATCTATGGAAAGTAACTTTTCTTTACAAATTACGAACTGATTACGTGTGTAAAGCTGCTTGAGGGTACCATTTTTATTTGCCAGTTTATAGAAGTCGGAGTCTTCTATTCCAACAACAACCGCTAACACATTTCGGCTATCTGTACGACCACGGTCGACATCAGGGACTTGTATTCGTACAGTATCACCAATTTGAGCAGGAGGAAATTGTTTTTGTGAGGTTCGTAACATTTCAGAAAGTATTTTAGAGTACTTTTCTTGAGAAAAATAAAAACAATTGTCTTCTCGTTTACCCGCAATTAATGCATTTAACTTTTCAAGAAAAAGATCACGATTCACTGCAGTATCCATTCAGTATAAATTAGGATATCGGGAAAAAAACCTCAGCTCCTCTCTTTTCGACCTCCACCAGAGCATATCTGTGATTGTCGACATACACCGGTGAGGGTCCGAATGTACAAGAATGTAATGAAATATTCGATCTTTCACCGACGTATTTGGTATGTGTCGACATTCACTGGTGAAAGTCGACATTCTCCAATTTCGGTCTTTCACGGTAACATAGTCACATCAAAAGTACTTCGTAGAGGGCTACACTGCTAAGCCCTCAATATTTCTACTCTTGTTAATTTTTATATGGGTAGCTAAGTTCATCCCCAAACAATTAAAAAACTAACATAGATTCTAGTTTCCTTAAGAATGCGCGCGGTACAATTCAAGCATTTTTTCACTGCTTTTCTACGTAAGACCCGAAACTCGGAAGTTTTATCTATGAAGTAAATATTTGTCTTGAGAAGCTGTGCACATTTCCTCTAGTAGGCTTCCAATTCCAACAAGAAAAACTGAAAGCACACTAAGAATACTAAAACTCTCAGGAAACGTCTGTTCGGCCGCTGTTGTCGGGTGAAGAAATATTGCAATTTACTTCCCGGCCACCTAAGATGCTGGGACATTTCTCTCCTATAGGAGATATACGAGTCACCTATGGGAAATCTGAAAACGAAAGTATTTATGGGAAAGCAAGTGCTAAAACAAAAGTGCGCGAACACTGCTGTCAGATTAGATAGTGACAAAAATAGAACAGAAGGACGAGTCCTCAGACTTTTCAAATTCAAACCGTTTATTTATGCACAGCCTAATCTTTAGATTGAGGTCTGTATTAAAAACTTTTTCAGTTAAAGTGAGTAAAAAGAGTTTTATTGTGACAAATGTATTTTTTGAGGCATTTTTGAGTAGAAACCATGATCTGGAATTCAGTTTTGCGCGTAGTGTTTGAATCTTACATTTAATAACACAAAGGTCACATTTGAGGGGCTTTAATTTTTCCGAATGGCACAGGTAAATCAACTATCAAGTCGATTGGGGGCCGCGGTAAACCAGTTGGAAGAGCAAAGGATTAGCAACCGTAGAGTTGCGAGTTCGAAACTCAATTCAATCAAAGACCGTCGTGTACATGGGGGATGGTGAACATTAAAACTGTCACGGCCTTAAATGTCCTTACCTTGGTGTGGTGTGGAAGTTTGGAGAGTGGGGTATCAATTCAGTTGTTGACCAAGATGGCGAGGTGTGGAAGTTTGGAAAGTGCCAGCTCTGGTGTTGTTCGAGTCATCTGACTGTGATTCAAAATTACGAGACGTTGTCCTTGGATATTTCCCTTCGAGATTGGTCCTGAACCTTCGCCAATAGCCCTTTGTATTGCTCTAGTGTGACGTTAATTAACTACCTACATACCGTAATATTGAACCACGGTCAAATGACGAGGTCAACACTTGAGCTGGCACCATACTTTCCAAACTTCCACACCCCCAACGTGAGAATGTTTGAGGTCATGACAGATTTAACATGCACCAGCCCCTGTATACACGATGGTCTCTGACTGGATCGAATTTCGAACTCGCAACCCTCTGGTTGCTGATCCGTTGCTCTTCCAACTCTGTTGCCGTTTGGCAGAAAACAAATATCGATCGTACGTTAGTGATGTACAATCGGTATTTATATTTTTATAAGGTGCTGACTGATTGGATGCTTTTCTTTTGCAGTGTTGACGCAAGGAGATGTGTGTACTCTTCACGAGCTACACAGCTGTCTGGAGAGTTTGCAATCTGTTACTCAGAGCAACGACCTGGTCTTCGGGACGACGAGACCGGAACTGCTAGCCATCTGCAGGTGAGCGATTCTTTCACAAACCCTTCTTCATTACTATGTTTCTACATTGCTAATTTTCTAATGCAATTTCATTGGAGAATGTTGTACAGCTAGTTCAATACGAATTTGCTTTGTTTTTTGATCCCTCTGCACTTTTTTTGCATGTTTATGCACTTTCAAAAAGTCCAAGACGAGAAAAGGATTAACATACATACCCTTCTTGGACAATCTCAGACAAGTAAAGAGCCGGCGAGGCTTCCTCCTCATTCTTTTTCCTACAGGTCGGGGAAACCTTAAAAACTTGATCAAATGAAATTGGTCTCAAATGTCCTTTGGTCAGTCTAGAGATGACATCTTGCTAACCTTTAACAACCTCGAATTTGAGGAAACCTCCAAGTTTATTCTGTGGTACCAAATTTGGGTTGGAAAAAGTTTTCGAGATATTATTATATTACTTCATTTTGTAAACATTTCATAAGAGAAAAAGCAATGACTATGAGATGTTCACCTTTGAAAAGCTATCTGCCATTACATTTACACTGAGGTCCACATGAGAAGAGATCCATATATTTATTATAAATTCATTATTAATTTACATTTTATTACAAATTTGTAAAGCTATCGAGAGTACAAATCAAATAGAAACGTTTAATCAATAGAAAGACGTTTAAGAGAACTTTAAAGTCAGCAGACTTGAGTGAGAGAATGTGAGATGTTAATCTGGACTTTTAGATTACTTTAATAAATCACTTAAAAATGTAATACATATTTAAGGAATCTTACTGTGATGCACTAAAATTTAAAATTATTTAAAAGTGACTAAGGTTATCGTGTACTGAATTGGTGAATAAAAAATATGGGATTTTAAACGTTTATTAAATTGTACAAGAAAATTTATCTATTTTAATGGCAATCCCAATCCCAATTCTGCCTATTTTAAAATATTGAAAATTGTTAGGAACATGTAAACGTGTTCCTCACTCTAAACATCTAGCATATTCATGCTAAATTATAATATAGTTTTGTATTCCGTGTCTATACACCCAGCCCAAAGCACATTGTCTCTTGGAAACTGCTAAATGTGACTGTTTACACATTCTCTTTATTATAGGGGTTGCTGTGACAGTGGGTTTTCCCACCGCACTAGCAACCTCAAATTGTACGCTGCGCAGGTTTGATTCTTCCCTGAATGTATTTCTTTCTTCTGTATTGGTAAAACTTTTCTTGAGCTCCTAAGTTCAAGTTCCCAAGTTCATTTACTTGATACTCTTTGGCCGGAGCTTGTTCAAATCCCCAAACCCAACCAGTCTTTATTGTAACAGTGTTTACCAATTAAGAAAGTCTCATGTCTTTTGTACTTAAATATATTTTCATCCAGATTTTTCACAAAAAACGAATATTTGAAAAATATTTTGAAAAAAATACAATGAACAGGAAGCACAAGTGTGAAAGATAAAAATAATAAATTGAAGATTCATACTCACAAAAGACCACACAATAGCTCTTCCGATGCCAACAATCCATCAAAGGCTTCACCTCCATCAACACATGATTTACTGGACAATCCTTTCCCCAATGTATGAGAAGGGTTGTCTCATTGATTTTCTTGTTTTCTTCTCCATTGTTATTTTGGATGGCAGGGGTATTTTTTACAGAAAATAAGACACCATCTGTGTGCTGGATGATGGATGACGTCATTGTGGGAGTTGTCATCCATGATAGCTCGTTTATTTTCTGACCTCTGATGAACATGACAAAGGCAAGTGTTTGCGTTTTTAGGTTGATGGGACGGTATAGAGTTTGCTTGCAGTGTGTCTGAATTATATCGTCAAGAAGTGTCGTCTTTTATGACAAATACTTTTATAAATTAAACCTTAAAACGTGTGATGTTGGGAGATAACTGTTATATACTAAATGAATTTTCATGCTTATGTTTGGTGGCTATCTCCATATCTGAATTTTCTTTTATACATCCATTATTTAGTTTCTTTTGTCACTTTACGTTCATTTTTTAACCCTCTGATGGGCTCTCACAGATATTTTCACCTTGCAACCTCCAACCGTGTGACTTCTAACCAATTTTGACCTTCTTGATCATTACAATCTTCCCAAATGATTATGTTCTAAGCAAATGAGCAATATAATGTTTCCAAAGGAATTCTAAGGAAACGATCAATAGAATCTTTTCACTCGAATGTATTCCTAGGAAAGGGTCTGTAGTTCCAAAAGAGATTCCATTCTAAGGAGAGAACCAATGCAATCTTTTCAAACATTTAAAGAATCCATGGATTTGTTAGAAAGATTATTTACTCATTAAGAGGGTTGTGGGTAAAAGCAACGCTACACTTCTCATGAATCTCGCGACACTCAGAGGGTTAATACGAGCGATAGTAGATCGAGATATTATGCAGGATCAGAATAAAAATATATTTTACTCAAAATGAAATCAAGTCGTATATTAACCCTTCAACTTGTTTTGGGGCAACGGTTGCCCAGTTGGAAGAGCTAAGGATTAACAACCGGGGGGTTGCGAGTTCGAATTTCGGTCGAGCCGAAGACCGTCATGTATACGGAAGCTGGTTCACCTTGAATCTGTCGTGGCCTCAAATGTCTTCACGTTGGCATGGTGTGGAAGTTTGAAGAGTGGAGTGACACACAGCACAGGTGTTATTCTCAACATCTGACCGTGGTTCAAAATCACGAGGCGTTGTCCTTGGATATTTTCCTTTCGGGATAGATCCCGGACCGTCACCAATAGCCCGTTGTGTTGCTCCAGAGTGACGTCAATCAATAACCTACCAAGTGGTTTCGACGAGTTATCTTGCCCTTCAAGATTTGACCAATTTTGCTAATGACAAGGTGTCTTGTCATCAAGATCTTTCCGAATTTTTATGAAGACGAGATTGAGATCTGGTCAGTTTTCTACTAATGATGAGATACCTCGTCTACCAAGATCTGGTCAGTTTTGCTAATGAAGAGATACCTCGTAGAGACAACCACCAGGATGTTTTACAAAGACATTGGGCTTTTCTTTTTTACAACCGATAGAGGGCGCTAGGGTTTTTACGTCTAGGATACTTCTGGTTTATTCAAGAATTAATATAACTTCGCATATTATTTGAACGTCGCTCTAAGAATGTTTAATAAATTTATTAATTTTAGATTTTTCTTTCAACTGAAACTTGATATATCTATTCCATGTAACTACCCTCTCTCTCTACTACAGTTGTAACAAAGATCGCATCCACACAGGTATAGAAACAAAATCATGTTAGACAATGTCATCTAACACTTGAACCAGAAAGCGAAATACAGGAATTTTAACTTAAAAACTGATAAATTAAAAAATGAATGATATTAATGGACCACCCTTTTCAAATATGTTTCCTTTATAAGATTAGAGTCCATGCGTTATAAAAAAGGAACACATGAATAGACAGAATGTTAAGATCGCTTTAGGTAGATTTTTGAAATTAAATAAAGCTAAGTACAAACCGGTAGATGCATCTTTGATAATGAAGCAAAACACCTTATATTAAATTCGTTATTGTGTTAAAAGATCGAAAAAGCCTTTGAAGCAAAATCGGGGAAAATTGTTATTTCATCATAAAGATGCGTGTGTGTGATTGATGGAATGTATAATCGTAGAGGTGTATTTTTAATGTAAATATAAAAACTCATTATTGTTTCAGATTGTTTGAATGTACCTTTTAATATTTGTTTTGTTAGATAGATTAACTATATTTCAGTATTACAGATTGTTTCATTGCCAACTTAAGTATAAAGTAAACGATAAAATAATATGTTGCTTTTGTAGTCTCCTTTTGAGCAAGGCGCGTACCTTAATTTAATCTAGAGGTTTGCATGATGTTGTATCGGGAAAAAATTGTTTCAAACAAAAGCTTTGACTTATAAATTACGGCATGCAAGAAACACCACGCATTATGGTAAAAGAATGTTATTCAACACAACAAATAGAAAAACTGAATCAAGAAGGTAAAGGTGAATATAGCTGTTAATAGGATTATAATTCTCCCGAACGGGTTTGTAAACAAATTTTCTCTTGCTTTGTTTCTCATAGAAGCTATTAATAAAGATTCCATGTTCGTATAATAAACTATTACTACAGGGTAGAATAATTCAAATCAGGTTTACAATTTCTTCATTGTTACCAGAAATTACGAAAAGCAGGCAGTTAAATAACCCATTATAAAACTATTGATCTTCCTATTTCTTTTAAAAACATTAGAGTTTTTGTAACTTCTATAGAACAGTACTTTCATTGAAAGAAGTGAACGAAAACTTGCAAATTCGAGTTGTTAAACGATCCATACATTATCTGAAGATTTGTGATGGCATTGTTCTTAAATAAAATGTTTTTTATTCTAAGGGCACCCTTTTTTTGTATCGGAATAACTTTTAAATAAAATATTCTAATTCACATTTTTTATATATTGTTTATTCAATTGATAATATTGAAAATTTGGAATGTATGCATTATAACATTATTTTGAGGATGCTAATGAAAGTGTGGTTATTCTAAATTGTGAAGATATTATGCGATGTCGCAGTATTTCTCTCTTCCTGATATTGATCGACTAAGTTTACAGCACAAATGGTTTCAACAAGATGAACCAACTTGTCATATAGCTCGTTCAACCATTCGAATTCTAAAAGACTGATTTTCTGGCCGAATAATGCCGAAATTGGGCGATGTCGTCAAGCCCCCTCGTTCTCCAGATTTGACCACGCCGGATTTTGTGCTATGATGATACTTTCCCCTCCAAGTGGTTTTAAAGACATATTTCGTCCATCAAGATCTAGCTTTTTTTGGTAATGAGGAGATATTGTCATCAAGCTATTACTGGTTTTCTTATGACGAGATAAGATCTGGTCAGTTTTGTTAATAACACGTGACACCTCTTCGAGAGAACCACCAGGAGGGAACAAGCATACGCTGACAAGCCGACAACGATACAAAAACTTAAGCAGAACATTAGCGCAGAAATTGAAGAAATCACCCCGGAAATGTGTTCGAACGTAATGGAAAATGTAATCAAAAGAGCCTTATTTACAGCGCGGCCAGAGACGGTCATTTGGCTCAGATTATATTCCATAAATAATGTCATTAATTTAGTAAATAATATGTAAAAAGATTAAAATGCTTTATTTAAAAGTTATACCAAAACAAAATGGCTCCTTTACATAAAATACACCATTTTGCATTGTTCTCGTTTGGAATACTGTTTGTGTATTTCACATTTTCATAATTAATTCCGAAAATATTCTTTGAAAATTTGGTTTAATTACTTTTATTCAAAAGCAAATTTTGTCTTCTATTTCCCAAAAGCACACAAATCAACTTTAATTCAAAAACAAATATTGGAATAGCAAATTTATAAAACAGTAAAACAAGCTAAATAGCAGTCTCTGTTTGTTGAAGAGAGGTGACTAGAGAGTAAACAAGCAGTCGATCTGATAAATCAGAACAATAGAGCTAAATTCATGTATTATTAACGAACGCATGAACAACTTATGAGATATATCTTCTGAATTTTAATGTAAACTTAGCCATTCATTGTTGCATACACAATCTCTAAATATAACCATCTTCTTTTATTGTGTCCCTTTCTGTTTCTAAATATTTCAGAGAAATCATTTCTAAAAATTGAAAGCAAATTGTATGAGTGCTCTTTTATATTTCTGAATGCTTCGTTTAGATAAACGCAAATGCAACCAAATACAATTGTTCGAATGTTTCAGTCTACATTATACTGTAGCATTATAATAATATACATCCTTTTTTGTGTGACAATTTTTATTTGATATAATAATTCCAACGAGTCTTAAGATCATTAAATAATTTTGTACTATATTTGGAGTTTTTGTGAGATACCGTTTATATTATATTCATTCTTATTGTTTATTCATGTAGATTTGTTTATTCCAAAAATTTTATCTATTGCGACGTTTTACCGTCGTTTTGGCGACGTCTAATTGAACTATCATATATCAATCCGGAATTTAATTGTTAAAAATTTTAATTGACTGAGTGCTGAAATCTTAATAGGAAAACAAGTCAACTGAAATTACCTTCAGAATACGTATAGGATACACATTTCGTCGCAGAAACACTCCACCTACATTTAGCTAGACAGATAACGCCTCTAACGCTCCGTAAGTTCGTCATTTTTACAGGAAATGAAGGAAGGGGAATCCATAATCACACAAAAATTAAAATCGTAAATCATCTTAGTATCATCTTTTGTACTCTTTTTCTTATACTATCAGTATGATGTATGTGGAGTGGATTATAAGGATGTGCACACAGTATCCATACGTATTTGCGCCCAAAGTGAATCGTAGAAATTATAAAAATGTCGAAACGTTAAAAATATAATTTTTCGAAGGGAGACATTAAAATATTTTCACTTTTATTTAAAAGTTAAAAGAGATTATTATGGTCACTTTTTTCAATCAACATTTAACCAATTCAACCAGAGCAATGTCGGGTAATTCTGCTAGTTGAATGCTAAGACTAAAAAAAGAATAAGAAATAAAAAATCACAGTGAAAAACCAGGAGTGCGTAAATCAAATAATGACCATTAAGAAAATATCACATTACGAAGAACTAGAGTTTGTAGAAGAAATTTTGAGTGTCAGTAGAAGGATTTTAAAAATCAATCTTTGGGAAACTAAGATTTCTTGGGGACTAAAATATCAACACTTTGATGAACCATACACAAAAAAATTTCAGAAATTTAATGATGATACGAATTGAAAATTTTGACAGCTTTACAAAGTGTCACATTTTCAAGAAAAAGTATTTTGATAAAATACATGTGGCATAGTACCACGTATGTCTTTGCTATGATAAATTGAATTAAAAATGCAAAAATGATGTAAAACATTTCATTTTTGGTTGCATATTTGAATGTTCTTTTATGTTAACTTTCTCCGGTTCATAACCCATTATTTATATATAGGTGTTTCAATGTCACTCCCTTTTCCTTTCTTCCCACATCATCATAGAAGCATCCGCCTTTAAAATGTTGTTTACTTTACCAACTTTATTTCGGTTCGTGATTGGATTCCACCTTAACTCTTAACAAATAAATCACTAGCCTTTAATGAGTAAATAAGTTCAACATGTCTATCGCAGTTTACATTACTATGGTTACAAAGTAGCGCAAAGTGAGGGAGAGCGACTTAGACGTGCCTATTTAAAATACACAATCGAACTATTGATATAAAATTTTAAATGTTATGAGTAAATAAGTTCAAAACGTCTATAGCAGTAAAAGTTGCTATGGTTACAAAGTAGTGCAGGGTGAGAGAGGGTGACTCAGATGTGCCTATTTAAAGTAACTAACTCTATTGATGTAAAAAAAAATCACCGAATTTCTTAATACAGGGTTTGACCGTTTTCTAAATCTACTTTTTCAATTCCTGTAACTTACCTTGTGTGTATTTCTCTCTTATGTAGCACTAAAACTTTGTGTGTATTTCCATTACTTGAGGCATCGTCTGTTTTGTGTTTGGCGCTGCTTAACCACATATGGCCCTTGTGACATAAAACCGAGTCCAACCAACCCCTAATCCAATGTTCAATCCCTGACTCGTTCAAAATCAAGTCACTTATGTGGCAACTTGTCGGAGCTAGACTATGTTAAAAATTAAATAAAGTCCAATGTTTATTAACCCTCCAAGTGGTTTCACGAAACATCTCGTCCCAAGATCTAGTCAATTTTCTAATGACAAGATATCTCATCTAAAATCTTTGCCGGTTTCCCGCAAGTGACGAGATACCTCGTCGAGACGAAACTGTTTAATTACTTCGAGGGTAATGAAGATTCGAGTAGGCCAAACAAACTGTTCCTTAGAACTGATGAAAGTTTGAAACAGGTTTTTGCTCACAGGCTGACCACTACAGGGCCATTTTCGACTCGAACTGCCAGACAATATAGAATTAAACGAAGTAAAATATGACGGTAGGCTATTCATTAGATTGCACTATTTAAATTTCTTTTGGAAGTATGTAGTTTCTTTCAATATAACAATACACATAAACACAAAATTAATCATGTATTTCGTATTTCACATAGCACACTGAAGGAAAGTGTTGGGTGTGTGGATGAGCACATGAAGAACTGCTTCTCCCCTACTCAAACAAAAGTGTTCAACCAAGTGGTAGCTGGAGCTAGACAATTTCTAGTTGAACTCTGCGTTGAAGGACCCATACAAGAAGGTAAACAAATTTGTGTGCTTGAATTACTTGGGATATTTTATTTTTGGGAAACATAGCCGAGGTGGTAAGCAATTGAACATCGAAAATATATCGCTGTTCTAGAAGAAAAATGGCGGAAATGGAATTCATCGATTTGTTCAGAAAACGAAAACTAAGAATACCGTTCATGAAGAATAATAATTATAACATGTGAGGAACTTTGATGATAATGAAAGTGTGGTTAATAGTAGCATATTTATATTACTTTTAACTGATGCATGTGTATATCAAATATTCACCCCAATTTTGAAGTTATCGTTGCTCTAAAATTTCGAATGATATATTCAACACAAAGTCAACTAACAAGACAAAACATTTTTTCGTTTATTTATAATAATATAATCGTAATATCTGTTGACATTTATATTCATTAACACTTCAAGTGGTTTCGACTAAATATTTCGTCCATCATGATTTGACCAATTTTACTAATGAAAATATATTTCATCATCAAGAAATTGTCGATCTTTTTATGATAACGAGATCAAGATCTAGTCAGTTTGCTCTAATGACGAGATATCTCGCCCATCAAGATCTGGTCAGTTTTGCTAATGATGAGACTGATCGACCACCAGGAGAGTTAAGTTTGTTACAGCATGAAAAGTACATAGCTTAGATTAACAATGACACAAACACTTGCATCGTTTTTCCTCTCAAATTCAGCATACAACTTGTTCACAGCTTTCTAAACAGCACTTGCGTCTTTGCTTCACGGAAAACCTAACCTCCCGCGACAAAATCTGAGTCACAACTAACACTTGCGTAGTTCTAAGAAAGGATGATGACAAATAGTTATAATTTGAAAAATGCCACGCTTTCAATGGGAGCTGGGTGTTACTACAATTCTGTCTTGTCTCAATGGAAGGATAAATCGTATGAAATAAAAGCGACGCATTTAGCTCTAAATACACATACTTTGCACTTCCGTCATTGCTTTTCTAGAACAGTTATATGATCACTCAGTTGCAATGTATGATGTCAGGTTATATTCTGGATAGTCCAAATAGGATATATCTAACAAAATGACTGCTTTGTTTATTATCAATCAATGTATGCTGTAATGGTAACAAATTTGACGTTTATATTCATTAACCTTTCAAGTGGTTTCTACGAGGTATCTTGTCCATCAAGATATGGCTACTGTTGCTAATGACGAGATATGTCGTCATGAAGATATTGTTGATTTTTTTATGATGACGGGATTAGGATCTTGTCAGTTTTCTTCTAATGATGTAACCTCTGATCAGTTTACTTATAATGAAGAAATACCTCTTCGAGACAACCATCAAGAAGGTCAAAATTATTATATTGGACAACATGATTAAAACGTATATTTGTCATGACCGGGTAACATAATAAGGCACACCTCAAATTTGTCAGGAAATAAATTTTCGAGTTTTGAATAAATCCAAATTTCTGATGCTTTATCGACTATTCAAGAAGTCTTGTTATTTTAGACTTTCAAGTATTAATCACTCATTTAAATAATTAAAACAATCCTCTTGAATATTTTGTTTCTAACTTTTTCATTGTGAAACATATTTCGGTGATTTATCAATATATCGCTCGGAACCCTTCACATAAATTATAACTATGCGTAATGAATTCTCTAAATATGTACTTATACGTACTCTTATTACTGCTTATATAACTACTTAGACCAAAATGGCAAACAAAATGCATGTAGTTTTGGTTTGTTTTATAGCTCTACGGCCATTATTTTAATAAATTAGGGGTAATTAGTCCGGAGCTTACGGCTAAAAGAGGATTCCGTACCATTGCATATCATTACACAGGGATTTGAACACAGAATATGTTAAACTTATTTTATTTTTATTAAAAACAATAAAAACATAAATCCACTATATTGTAAACTATAAAATGTATAGAAAAAATTTAGAATTAATATACGTTTGGGAATACATAGTTCAATTTCTGCATTTGCCTTCAAACTAGAATTGCACATTGCATGTAAAGTTTTAAAAACAAATTGAGAAAATGAATTAAATGTATCACAAATACTATCGAAATAAAAATTGAAATCTAATTAATTTGTCTAAGAGAAAAGTACATTCATTTTAAAATTCAAGGTTTTCTTATGGACTTATAATGTTACTACGTTTCCCTTCCGTTTCATTCTCATGTTTAAATTAAATACTATTTCAGTTGTGAAAATTTTTTAAATATAAATACCAAAAAACTTGCATCATCTGTTTCGAATACAATTAAAAAAATTGTATTCGAAACAGATGATGGTAAATTCGAAATGATGATTAATTGGAAATATATCACCTCAGCTGTGTGTCGTATAAATATAATAATTTTTTAACATAATTTCTAAACGAAGCTACCTTGAATTCGAGCACACTGCTGGCAACTAAATAATCATATTTAGTTGCCAGCAGTGTATATCATATTTCCTTTCCTTGTGTTAAATGTATTGATATAAGTGACTAGTTTTGCTAAGGAAACAAAAGCAAACTTGAAGAGCAATGAAACGACTGTTTAGTTTAATTAGTTTTAACTCGTTCTTCAAAAACACAATTCACCTTTGGATCGTATGCATAAATTCATTTAATTTAGCTAACTATTTATTTATAAAGATGCATTCTCAGTCAAGCTAAATCTAGGGATGGTAGTATTTTGCGGTTGAACGTGCTTCCTGTACGTATTCCGGAAGTGACGCCACTTGTCACGTCGCCAATAAACATTCCAAAGGATTAATTCGGTATCGATAAATGATGGTTGATTGGTAAACGTTAGTAGAACGCCAAAGAGGCGATAAACTACATTCTAAGAGAACCTCAATATGTATTATACGAGAGAATTGGGTAGTAATAACATCTTCTTTAAGATAATTTGAACTGTTTTGATAATTTCTAACATCTATAGTGTAAAATATATTTAAAGAGAAAATATTGAATTAATATTGAATTAATTGAAAAGATTGAAATTAATAGAGAAAATTTGTATGGATCTGAATATAAATAATATGTATTTTAAAGAATTAATAATATATATTTTAATTAATAGTTGTATATACTAATATACTGAGCACACAAAGTATTTGACTTTCTTGTAGAGGAAGTAATATCTTAGCTTTCCGTCTGGTTTGTTTGTATACACTGCAAATCATTCTTAAGTCCTTTGAATGTTACATACTTTAAACCACTTTATTACAGAGCCTCGTCAACATGCGGTATATGCTGAGTCTGATCTCCATTTTCAAAACAATTTCAAACGAAACGAATTCCGACTCCTCGGCACAAAATCGGGCCTTTGAATATTCAGTATTTCAAAATCAAATATTCATTAGTCGTGAATTGTGACAGGTAATTAAAATCCTTCCCAAAGCATTGGAGGAGAATGAACCGCTACCATTGCCAACCAGAGCAATACCATTGGCTGAAATTACCTAGACATTAAAAGGGCATCGCAGCCTTCTTTCAGTTGATCAAAGTATGCTTTGAATTCGATTTAAAAGTCGGATTAAGTACGAAGGATTAATTTGAAATGTATAGGGGTGTTTCACGCGTTGGAAGGTGTTTCCTCCTGGGAACTACTCGTTCAAGCAAGAGTTGAAAGGCGTTGAACTGAAAAATGGCTTTGACTTAATAAAAGTGTAGCGAATCTACGTATTTTCCTAACGTATAATACAAGTATTGCCCATTTCCGTATTACACAGAAATGGGCAATATTTGGATATTTTCGCGGGACATCAAACATTTATAACCAAAGGAAATCAATTAATTGTAAACTAATAAATGAAATAAACTCGAAATTAAAACAATTTCGAAAGCACTAATTTGAGCCCTTTGTACCACTTTCAAAATAAGTTCATATTGTAGAATTCATTCTTAAAAATGGCAGCGGTGGCCCGGTTGGAAGTAACTGATTAGCAACCGGAGGATTGAAAGTTCGAATCCAACCAAACACCGTTGTGCACAAAAGGGGCTGGTGCACGTTAAATATGTCGTGTCCTCAAATGTCCTCACGTTGGTAGAAGTTTGGTATGGAAGTTTGGAGAGTGGGGTGCCAGCTCAGGTGTTGCCTCGTCATCTGACCGTGATTCAAAATTACGAGGTGTTGTCCTCGGATCTTTTCCTTTGGGATGGATTCCGTACCGTCATCAATAGCCCATTGTGTTGCTCCAGTGTGACGTTAATTGAAATACCACCCTAAAAAGTTGGATTTTCTGTACTTATATCAAATTCAAAATATAGTTTTACAAAAAACTATTTTTAGTTTGATAGTTTTTTAGTTTAATCTATTTTTTAGTTTCAAAACCAAAGTATCAAGATTTTTCAGTTGTTTTTTTGCACTTAAACCTTTAAGTTGTTTTGCGACATATCTCGTCCATAAAGATTTGGCCAAATTTGCTAATGACGAAATATATCGTCATCAGGATATTGACGATATTTTGATGATGGCGAAATCAAGTTCTGGTCAGGTTTCTTAGGACGAAATATCTCAATGATCAAGATATGATCGAAATGATCAAGATATGATCAGTCTTGCTAATGACGAAATACCTCGTCGTGACAACCACGAGAAATGTTAAATATGTGACTGACAGATTTATCTGTTAAAATGATGCCAGGAAAAACGTAATGATTTACTGCAGTTAAGAGTGGATTGTTGCTAAAGCTAAACTATAAGTAATCCAAAAACTGTCAATAATGAGCAAACAAATATTCTTGAGTACACCAACGAATTCCCAGGTTCATCAACTCATCCAATCAGAAGCACTTATTTTCAAATCTGGAAGAGTAAGTAGAGTAAAAGAGTATATTTTCAATTAACCATGTGATTTAAGTGAAAATGCAAAACACATAATGCATATATAGATATGATAATTATTTATTTAATCAACTTATTATGCATTATAGTTTCAAAATTAAAGCATCCTTTGAATAATTTGCCTCTACCAGCTGTCTTGCAAAAAAAACTGTTAGTAATTATATTTATTTATTCATTTAAAAAACATGATGCTATAAACACAAAAATATGAAATTCATTGGTCGCATGTAAATCCCAGAATGAATATCTAGCAACTAATCATTTTATAATAGAATTGGCGAAGTCGAACCAACAGAATAGTTTGACATGTACACATATGCCTTAAAATTATTTCATGAAACTACCTAGACTGTAGGCGTACATAAATTATTCAAATTTCAACATTTCGAATTAATTATATGGATTTCTTATGAATTTTTCATTGTCTGCCACTATTTGTATAAAATTTTCAGATTGAAAATAGAAAGGTTCAACAGAACAGATAATGTGCTTTATTAAATCGAAATATGCCTAATATATATGTTGCAAATAGAATCTGTTCCCACCAATAACTGTCAGAGAGAGTTAACGGTGACCGTAGTCAAAACACCTATAAATTAAATTTTAAGGTAATAGTTTTTAACTGTAAGTACCTCTTCTGCTAGTTTGCTTTTGAGAAGGATTTTCAGTGTAAAGAAACCAGACGGTATGTGAAGATTTTACTTCTGCTGTACAAATGCTCTCGCAAGTAACAAATCTGAGTTACCTTAAAATATAGTTTATCGCCTTTTTGGCAATATTTTACGTTTTCTCTGATTAATCTGTGACCCAAACCAATGAACTATCATTTTTCTACCTGGAATTTATCTTCTGAAATTTTTACTGTCGAAATGCTGAAATCTTATTCGAAAAACAAGCCAACTGACGTCACATTCAGAATATATACAGGAAACATGTATGGACTCAGAAACACTATCGCCACCTATATTTAGCTTGAAAAAAACTGCCGTTCATGTGTTTCGCAAAAAACTTACATAAGAGTTTGAATTTTATGAGAGGGGTTTTCAGTGTAATCAAACATATCAGACTTAAGACAGATTTTACTTCCTGTTGCCAATTTGTTCCGTTTGGAGTTTAATCAACAAGGCGTTGACCAATCAACTATCAAAAATCAACTTAATATTCATTCTTTGGAACATTTATCGGCGACGTACTAAAATCGTATTAATAAAACAATCCTAATGACGTTAGTCCAAAAAAGGTGTAGTAAGCACGTTGCATCATAGAAATACTGCTTCCACCTGCACCATTAAATGCTTAAACCTCACGGTGAGTAGGTAGGAGGTGGGTCTACTACTTCTACTACTACTTCCACCTGCATTTAGTTCGACAGAAAGCCTCTCATAAGGATAAAATTTGAAAAATGTACTTCATAGTTCTCTATAATCTATTTACTGAGTTACTTTAAGCATACATAAATTACTCGCACGTTTACATAAAATATATTACATTCAGTTAAATTCAGTAATGCATATACGTTATATACAGTAATGCATATAAGTTATATTCAGTAAAACATATAAGTTGCATTCAGTAAAATATATGTTATATTCAATACTTAAAGTGTGAAACTATTGGTTTTGTTACAAAATGACAACGGAAAATTCAATTGAAAATGGACCACATAATATTCGTACATTTTATTCTTATTGATAATAGATGTTTATCGGGTAAATTTATTAAATTAGCAATTAATAGAATGAGACTTGTCGGAAATGTTTTAACACAAGTGTTTGCAGGTAGGTATTTTAATTAACGTTGAACTAGAACAACACAACGGGCTATTGGCGTCAGTCCGGGGTCAATCCCGAAAGGAAAGAACAGAGGACAACACATCGTAATTTTGAATCACGGTCAGATGACGAGGTCACACCTGAGCTGGTACCCCACTCTCCAAACTTCCACATCACGCCAAAGTGAGGACATTTGAGGCCATGACAGATTTAACGTGCACCAGCCTCCCTTTTTACACGAAGGTCTTTGGTTGGATTCGAAATCGCAACCTTCCTGTTGCTAATCCGCTGCTCTTCCAAGCACAACTGTTGTAATAGTTTTGAATTAATAATTTACTTCACAAATCGCTTCGAAAAATCAATATCGATTGTGCGATAACACTTCTTAAATGACTGCGGTATTAAGAAAGTGAACTTTATTTAATAATTTTGTGATTTTCTCACTTTATAAGAACATCTTTCGTAAAATAAAGTGTACCAGACTTTAAAAAATACTCGAAAATATTGAGCATTTGTAACGAACACTTGAAAAATCTGGTTGACCAATACTCTTAAAAGGCTTTAAAATTAAATTCTGACTAGAATATTCATTGATAACATTTTCTTAAAAGAATTCCTCAAGCAATCCATTTAAGAAATTAATCTATTTAAATACTTGAGAGATATACTTTCTGCTTGTATCTCGTTGAAGGACTTTCGGTGTTTCCATGGAATTCTTATATTTACAGTAATTTTATTACCTCCGAAAAACTCGACATTTTAGTTTAATTAATGCATTTAATCAAACTTTTCTTTGCTAAGCTACTCTCGGTTCTTACATTTAGTGGTTTTATTTCTCTTTTTATGCTGCATTGAATATGTTAATTCGTGAAGCTAATATTTTTAAATGTTTCAACGTTTTCCCAATGCCCAGTCTTTTTAATTAAAGATAATTCACAAAGAATGAAAATTGTCAAAATTGTATATTTTGGAAAACATACAGGATGTTTTTTACGTAAGAACACTATTTTGTTTTGAAATAAAATAAACCATTTTAATTGCAATTTTTTACATATTGTTTACTTAATTAATGATAATGTTCATCGAATTGCCCGTATTTGGATACCAGCCACATGACTACCTCTGACTATTTCTGAAATACCGGCTCTTCCGATCATATTTTTCATTTTGTTTAAGCACATTTCTGTAGTGATTTGTCCAATTTCTTCGTAAATGTTTTGCTTAAGCTGTCGAATTCTTCTCGGCTTGTTAAAATGGACTCGTTCCTTTAAGTAGCCTCACAGAAAATATCCGGCCCAGTAAAATCAGGGGAACAAGGAAGCCAATTGATATTATCCGACTTTATTGCGTCATTTATAATTCGCATGGTTGCCCGTGCTGTGTGTCATGTGTATCCTTCTTGTTGAAAACAAGTGTGATGTAATGTAAACATTGTTTGATCAATTTCAGACAGAGAGAAATTTTGTAATACAGCACAGTATCAATCGTTCACAATTGTTTTTTAATTAGCATCCTCGGAAAAAGAGGTCCAATAATGCATCCACTTAAAACTGCCAATTGACATTAATTAAGTAAACAGAAAAAATTAAAAACATGTTTCATTTAAAAGTTTTTCCAAAACAAAATGGTGCCCTTGCAAAGGAAGTACCGTCAACTGGGGTGACTTTGCCTTCCAGGGTGGTTTTGGCCAATTTTTGTAAAAAAAGAGTTACCAGATTAAAGAAGTTAGCCGAACTGCCGCCAGAGCCTCCCTGAGCATTTTATTCAACTTTCTAAGATGCAACATCGGTAATACTGAGGTTTTGGCTCCACAGAGACATCTTATCAGTTCACACATGTTATTTTTTAATAACTCCAAATGACAGAATTTGTTTGTGTTGAAACTTTTGTTTTCTTGTGCAGCCTTCTAAAACTTAAGGTAAGTCAAAGATGCTATTCCATCTTGTGAGGCATGTAATGAGGATTAACGACATGTTATTATTTTTTGTAAATGTAAATTTAAGGGAGGAAAAGGATGGGCAAAGTCGACCAGTGATTTGTGAAAAAATTGGGGTTTGCCCACCTATAGTTTAGGAAGAAAATGAAGAAACCACCCCACCAGATCGTTCTGTTGAACTTTTCAATGTAACATACAATGTTGGAAACTTCATTATTGCGAAATTTCTGGGGAAGAAGTCGGTGAAATATTATATGGCGAAGATTCTCAACATTTGCGACGACGAAGACTTAGAAGTTTCCTATTTGCGGACATTAGACAAAGGGAAGCCATTCAGATTCCCAGAAAGACCGGACGAGGTAAGCGTCCAAAGTCAGGACGTCATTACTAAAGCTGATCCTCCACGGGAAAGAAGGAATGTGTTTCATTTTTCTCATGATTTTTCGGTTTTTTAAGTGGTTTGCATTTTAATATCTATTGTTCAAGTAAGTTCCTTAACTGTTCATTTCTGAGCTAATTCCTAGTTTGAATTATTTTTTTACATTGAGTTTACTAGAATATTAATGTTTCATTCCTGTTTTTAAGTTTATTAAATGTTTTTGTGAAAAATAAATGATTCTTGTTTGAGAAAAACTTCTACTCTTCCATAATGGTCCCTTTAACGCCCCAGTGGGGTGTGATTGCCCCCAAATGATTTTTCTGCCCTGGAATACAGAAGAATCCTGGGTGGGCAAAGCTGCCCCTTTTGTAGAGGTTACTTTGACCACTCAATTTTTAATTTTTTACGGACTGAGTAATACATGTAAATAAAATTTAAAATCACTAATGGCATTGTAACGGCGGCTAAGGAAACTGACAATCTTGTCGGCAATCAAACGCCGAAAAGGAAAGACCACCGAAATAGCCGATTAAAGGCAGATAGGGAAGCTGGCAATCTTCCTGTGTCGAAGCGATCAAGTGTCGAAAGGAAAAGACCACCGAAGCAGCTTTTTAACGGCAGATAGAAAAAGTACCGTTTCCAGAGGCGAAACTGTTTGTGGCTTCGAAACAAAAGGCAGGCTCCTTTCTGTCGCTCTCCATGACATTTCCTGACAAAAAGGTACGGAGATGAGTTACGATGACCATTGCCGACAAGGGTTAATGCTCCCCTTTCAAGTCCGCCGAAGTCTGACGTAACAGTTAAGGGGAGAGGCCAACGTGCGATTCGGGATGGTCCGAAGAAGGTGAGGTGATCAACAGCCAATGACACCGACTAAGAGGCCGACCCGAAACGAAAAGAAGGAGTCGAGAAGCACCCGATATATATAGAGTTTTTCGGATCTTTGAGGAGAGAGTGAGAGACAGAGAAGAGAAAGAGAGAAGAGGAGAAAGCCAGTTTTTGGAGAGAGACGAGAGTCGACCGAGAAGTGAAAGCCCGTTCACTGTCGGCGAAGGATTGCCATCTTTCGGGAGAAACTACTCACCGAGTAGTGGATATTTGAGCTCATCCGAGCTGGAAAAGGCCGATTTATCCCGCCCTGGGACTCTATACTCGCCTGAGTATTGTATTGAGGAAGGCTCGCCCGTAGCCGTGAAGGAGACTCCTCCGAGAAATTTGTGCAACTACTCGCCCGAGTAGTGGAGATTTGAGTTCACCAGAGCTGGAAAAGGTTGATTTATCCCGCCTTGATACTCTATAATCGTCTGAGTATTTTATTGAGAAAGGCTCGCCCGTAGCCATGAATTAGACTTATCCGAGTAATTTGTGAGAGGCTCGTCAGCAGCCATAAGAAACGCCTCGATAAAACATCGGACTCTCCAACGAACTATCGAACTCTTAAATGAACCCTTCATTCATTTTATCGACTAATTGTAAAAGTGTAAATAAAACTTAATCTAGAAACGGATCACTTTTGAATTTTAACTAGTCTAAGCTACCCGTGGACCAAGACGTTACAGCATCCACTACCCGTCGCACAAATGGGACAATTTGTTTCTACACGAAATTAAGCCTGGAGATACCAGTAATTTAAGTGTAAATTTGAAGAGTGGACAAATCTACCCCGATTGACTGGTAGATTGACTGGTGCCTGATTGATTGGTACTCTGTAGAAAATTGTGCATTTTTGTATGTTGCACATTCTACTAGTTATAAGATGAGAATATAATAGAAGTCATGTAGGGAAGACTGCAATTTACAGTACGTATATATGCATGTGAACCCCTTAGAGGGTTGCCAGCCAACCCTAACACCGATTCCCTACTTTACTAACATGGCATTGTACATAGTGAAATTCATTGCTTTGAAATGCTCAAATACCTGATATGTTCAAATCTCATCTCTCATGTTTTGTGTTTCGTCTTTTGTGCAGCTTACCTGAGACATTCCCCTTGCTTCAAGAACGTTTCTCTGTCGGAAGAGAAGTGTGCCCCCAAATACCGACACCTCATCCATCTGTCAGAGAACGTCGACGCACAACGGAATGTGGACGAAGGGCTCAGAGATTCGTGTTGGTGAGTGATACCTTTTCATCTTCAAAGTTATGCCACTCTTGTAACACGTGAAACGCAGTGAAAGTACATGGTAACCTAATCTCAATAAATACACTGTATTGATAAAAGTCACCGGACACCTGGAGTAGAAACAAGACCATTTAATTTGTGGTCTGACTATAAATTTAAATTTTCAGTATCAGAGATATCAACTCTGTAGATATCCACATGGGTATCTACAGGGCTAACTACTAGTGAGTATAGACTGAAATTTAAGGAAGGAATGTCCTATGGAAATATGCAAATGTTTTGAATCAAAACCTAAACACTGAAGTAGCAGTCACTTTATTATCCCTAAATATACAAGAAAATTTGAAAAGGAGAGGAAAGGACGCTTTTGCAGTATGTTGTCCAAAAGCTTTCATTCGTATATATCTACATTTGTTATTTATAAGCATACTTTTCACAGTAACTGAAGTTAGAAGGGATGAACAGTTCCAGATTCCAATTTTCAGTATCAGAGATATCAACTCTGTAGATATCCACAAGGGTATCTACAGGGCTAACTACTAGTGAGTATAGACTAAAATTTAAGGAAGGGATGTCCTATAGAAATATGCAAATGTTTTGTATCAAAACCTAAACACTGAAGTAGCAGTCACTTTATTATCCCTAAATATACAAGAAAATTTGAAAAGGAGAGGAAAGGATGCTTTTGCAGTATGTTGTCCAAAAGCTTTCATTCGTATATATCTGCATTTGTTATTTATAAGCATACTTTTCACAGTAACTGAAGTTAAAAGGGATGAACAGTTCCAGATTCCAATTTTCAGTATCAGAGATATCAACTCTGTAGATATCCACATGGGTATCTACAGGGCTAACTACTAGTGAGTATAGACTGAAATTTAAGGAAGGGATGTCCTATAGAAATATGCAAATGTTTTGTATCAAAACCTAAACACTGAAGTAGCAGTCACTTTATTATCCCTAAATATACAAGAAAATTTGAAAAGGAGAGGAAAGGATGCTTTTGCAGTATGTTGTCCAAAAGCTTTCATTCGTATATATCTACATTTGTTATTTATAAGCATACTTTTCACAGTAACTGAAGTTAGAAGGGATGAACAGTTCCAGATTCCAATTTTCAGTATCAGAGATATCAACTCTGTAGATATCCACATGGGTATCTACAGGGCTAACTACTAGTGAGTATAGACTGAAATTTAAGGAAGGGATGTCCTATAGAAATATGCAAATGTTTTGTATCGAAACCTAAACACTGAAGTAGCAGTCACTTTATTATCCCTAAATATACAAGAAAATTTGAAAAGGAGAGGAAAGGATGCTTTTGCAGTATGTTGTCCAAAAGCTTTCATTCGTATATATCTACATTTGTTATTTATAAGCATACTTTTCACAGTAACTGAAGTTAGAAGGGATGAACAGTTCCAGATTCCAATTTTCAGTATCAGAGATATCAACTCTGTAGATATCCACATGGGTATCTACAGGGCTAACTACTAGTGAGTATAGACTGAAATTTAAGGAAGGGATGTCCTATAGAAATATGCAAATGTTTTGTATCGAAACCTAAACACTGAAGTAGCAGTCACTTTATTATCCCTAAATATACAAGAAAATTTGAAAAGGAGAGGAAAGGATGCTTTTGCAGTATGTTGTCCAAAAGCTTTCATTCGTATATATCTACATTTGTTATTTATAAGCATACTTTTCACAGTAACTGAAGTTAGAAGGGATGAACAGTTCCAGATTCCAATTTTCAGTATCAGAGATATCAACTCTGTAGATATCCACATGGGTATCTACAGGGCTAACTACTAGTGAGTATAGACTGAAATTTAAGGAAGGGATGTCCTATAGAAATATGCAAATGTTTTGTATCAAAACCTAAACACTGAAGTAGCAGTCACTTTATTATCCCTAAATATACAAGAAAATTTGAAAAGGAGAGGAAAGGATGCTTTTGCAGTATGTTGTCCAAAAGCTTTCATTCGTATATATCTACATTTGTTATTTATAAGCATACTTTTCACAGTAACTGAAGTTAGAAGGGATGAACAGTTCCAGATTCCAATTTTCAGTATCAGAGATATCACTTCTGTAGATATCCACATGGGTATCTACAGGGATAACTACTAGTGAGTATACACTGAAATTTAAGGAAGGGATGTCCTATAGAAATATGCAAATGTTTTGTATCAAAACCTAAACACTGAAGTAGCAGTCACTTTATTATCCCTAAATATACAAGAAAATTTGAAAAGGACAGGAAAGGATGCTTTTGCAGTATGTTGTCCAAAAGCTTTCATTCGTATATATCTACATTTGTTATTTATCAGCATACTTTTCACAGTAACTGTAGTTAGAACGGATGAACAGTTCCAGATTCCAATTTTCAGTATCAGAGGTATCAACTCTGTAGATATCCACATGGGTATCTACAGAGCTAACTACTAGTGAGTATAGACTGAAATTTAAGGAAGGGATGTCCTATAGAAATATGCAAATGTTTTGTATCGAAACCTAAACACTGAAGTAGCAGTCACTTTATTATCCCTAAATATACAAGAAAATTTGAAAAGGAGAGGAAAGGATGCTTTTGCAGTATGTTGTCCAAAAGCTTTCATTCGTATATATCTACATTTGTTATTTATAAGCATACTTTTCACAGTAACTGAAGTTAGAAGGGATGAACAGTTCCAGATTCCAATTTTCAGTATCAGAGATATCAACTCTGTAGATATCCACATGGGTATCTACAGGGCTAACTACTAGTGAGTATAGACTGAAATTTAAGGAAGGGATGTCCTATAGAAATATGCAAATGTTTTGTATCAAAACCTAAACACTGAAGTAGCAGTCACTTTATTATCCCTAAATATACAAGAAAATTTGAAAAGGAGAGGAAAGGATGCTTTTGCAGTATGTTGTCCAAAAGCTTTCATTCGTATATATCTACATTTGTTATTTATAAGCATACTTTTCACAGTAACTGAAGTTAGAAGGGATGAACAGTTCCAGATTCCAATTTTCAGTATCAGAGATATCACTTCTGTAGATATCCACATGGGTATCTACAGGGATAACTACTAGTGAGTATACACTGAAATTTAAGGAAGGGATGTCCTATAGAAATATGCAAATGTTTTGTATCAAAACCTAAACACTGAAGTAGCAGTCACTTTATTATCCCTAAATATACAAGAAAATTTGAAAAGGACAGGAAAGGATGCTTTTGCAGTATGTTGTCCAAAAGCTTTCATTCGTATATATCTACATTTGTTATTTATCAGCATACTTTTCACAGTAACTGTAGTTAGAAGGGATGAACAGTTCCAGATTCCAATTTTCAGTATCAGAGGTATCAACTCTGTAGATATCCACATGGGTATCTACAGGGCTAACTACTAGTGAGTATAGACTGAAATTTAAGGAAGGGATGTCCTATAGAAATATGCAATGTTTTGTATCAAAACCTAAACACTGAAGTAGCAGTCACTTTATTATACCTAAATATACAAGAAAATTTGAAAAGGAGAGGAAAGGATGCTTTTGCAGTATGTTGTCCAAAAGCTTTCATTCGTATATATCTACATTTGTTATTTATCAGCATACTTTTCACAGTAACTGAAGTTAGAAGGGATGAACAGTTCCAGATTCCAATTTTCAGTATCAGAGATATCAACTCTGTAGATATCCACATGGGTATCTACAGAGCTAACTACTAGTGAGTATAGACTGAAATTTAAGGAAGGGATGTCCTATAGAAATATGCAAATGTTTTGTATCGAAACCTAAACACTGAAGTAGCAGTCACTTTATTATCCCTAAATATACAAGAAAATTTGAAAAGGAGAGGAAAGGATGCTTTTGCAGTATGTTGTCCAAAAGCTTTCATTTCTATATATCTACATTTGTTATTTATAAGCATACTTTTCACAGTAACTGAAGTTAGAAGTATTTATACCAAGAGTATTGATTTTAATCATATAATGATACAATCGTTATTTAACAAAATAATCTACTTTAAAACAACCCCCGAGTTTAACCAATGGGCTAACAACTATTTACTTGATGTTGTTTGGCGTAGCTTCGATAACTATAGCATTTGAGCCATAAAACCCACGCAGTAAACCTACCGAGTTTATCACTTAAAACGCTTTTAATTCGCCGATCACAAAAACCGCTTAACTAACAGCAAACGTAAAAAATGAAGAAAGAATGCTCGTTAATTGATTGAAGTAAGTTACTACAAAAATTAAATATAAAAATACGTAAAAAAATTAGAACGCATAAAAACGGGCTTCACTTATACCCCATTGCTTCTCTAAACCATTCAGCATTTTACTAATTAAATTAGCTGAAACATAATGAGTTCGGAAAAAAGAGTGACGTTCCGACATTCGGTATTGTTTTTAATGGGATCTCATTTTCCCAGGCCACTCCTAATTAAAATATTGTTTGGGAGAAATAATTTCCGAAAAAACTTCAGTTCACTCAGATATGTGTCAGCTTAACATCATAAAAACCGATTACATGGACGAATAAGGGGATGACATGAATCTCAAAGCAATTTTTAGTTAATTTAAAAATGGAAAAAAGGCTTGAAGTTATCTGCTTGTAATTTACTTACCGTGAAGTTTAAAAATGTTGCACCGAAGTGAGAAAAAAGGGTGTGAAATGTACCAACAGCATTTTGTCAATATTTAGCAATATCTGTGTTCTTTATTTTTCGATCCCGTACCGTTGCCAATAGCCCGCTGTTTTCCTCCAGAGCGACTTTAATTAATTATTATTTATTTCTTGAGGGATGTCAGCTCAGGTGTTGACCTCGTCATCTGACCGGGGTTCCAAATTATAAGGTGTTGTCTTCGGATCTTTCCATTCGGAATTGATCTCGAACCGTCACTAATACCCCGTTGTGTCGCTGCAGTGCGACTTAAATTCAACTACCTATCTTTCTATCTTTATTTTTTATAGTTCCCCTCACCAAGTTTAAGTTCGTCATCTGGCAGTGGTTCAAAAGTACGTGGCGTTGTCCTCAAATCATTCCTTTCGGGGGGTTGATCCCGGACCGTCGTCAATAGCCCGTTGTTTTGCTACAGTGCGAAGTTAATTAATTACCTACCTACCGAGTTTAAGTTAAACGTAAAAACTACTGGTAGACTGATTGGTTGATTGGGGTTTTAAGGTGCAATTATAATATCCAATCAACCAAAGAGACAGACTACTCCAAGCAATAGACATGCACACACAAGAAAATTTTTATTGATATCAAGAGGGAAATATATCCAGGTAAATTACAGGCATCGAACCTGCAACGCATACAGCTCTCAGAAAACTGACAAACCGATGCCCATAGTAAAGCGTTTAAAAGTTTTAAATGTTATTGAAACGTTTTTGCTGATTCGTGTTTAGGGCGTGGTTCCGACGATATGTGAAGCATTGCCAATCTTAATAGACTACTACTTCACTACAAACTTGGTCCAACCAAAGACCATCCGTGCAGAGGGGCTGGTGCAGGTTTAATCTGTCGGGGTGTCAACTGTCCTCACGTTAAAGTTCGGGTGCCAGCTTGGGTGTTGTTCTCGTCATCTGATGTTATTCAAAATTAATTGGTGCGGTCCTCGATATTTTCCTTGGGAATTGATCACTGACCGTCTCCAATGGCCCTTCGTGTTGTCCCATTGGGACGTTAAATCATTACCATTAATTACCACCAAATTCTAATGATTTCATTCATATTATTTATCTAAATCTCTACAAGGAATCAATTAATGAAGATAATGAAATTTATGCTTTCAGCGCCTTCAACGCATTCGTTCAGTGCAAGTCTCATTACGTCAAAACAGACTGCGGACAAGAAGCGGCTCATTTCTTACAGCAACATTTGGACCGAATCTCCAGCCCCCTGCTGCACGAACACTGTGCACATTACACCTACGCCACTGACTCCTGCACAGCCTCGTCTTCTTCACACCTGTTATCCTCCGACCTCACCCACACCTTGATTCTGGCTTTAACCATCAGTATCATCAACCTTGCTGTGAACTGGAGACAGACTGGAGACATCAAGAAATGGCTGTAAGGAACACTTAAAAATGTAACTAATGTATATATCATACAAGGACTTTTAAATATAAGGTGTTGATAGAATTTTCATGTTTTTAAATGTCTCCCTGTCCAACTGAAGCCTTTGAATTGTAGTTTGATTTGAATTTACAGAACTGTTGTTTTGTAGATTTGAGGTTGTTTGCTGGTACGAGTGACTAATATGTACTCTCTTTTGTTTACTTGATTCACATATTTTCTTGTATAAAATTAAAGAGACTGCACAGTATTCCACTATCATAATAAATAAAATATCATGATCAAAAAGTTTTCGAGATGTGTTTGTGTAGTTCATTTCCTATTTTTCTGCTATCTGCTTTTGGTTTTAACATTGCATCGTTGTATATGAGTCCGGTGCATAGGCACTGACTCATAATGTTTTCTATATCATGAAACTTAATGTGCATAAATAAAATTATTTAAAAAGCAGGAACAATGTATTTGGGGACGGTTAGTTACAGACCAGTCAAAATTTCCCTAAAACAATTCTCTCCAGTACAGGCCAGAAAGATATATTAATTCCATCACATCCCATGTCTAGTGTCGTGAGACATTGTACCAGCCCAAATAAATATGGTTTGCATGAACGGAGCATGCCACCAAGGTTGCATATCTCTCCAGAATGTTAGTTTACTGCATCTATACATTATTACATCTGTATATTGTTACATCTATACCATCTTATTACGTTACACAAAAAAACATACAAAAAAGTTTAGTCTCTTGGGATAATAGTCCTGATGATTCTCTATGAATCTCACTATGCTAATAATCTTGGCTCTTGAGCCCTTGTTACAGCAATGTTCCATGATGCCTACCGAGACCATGACTCCTGAAGAGATCTCCAGATCATGATAAGACGAGAATCAATTTGCAGACTAAATCTGGACTCTTTACTGAGCATGACATTGCCCCACTGTTGTCGACTCCACTGCCGATGTTCCAAACTCAATTGCAAACGCGCGCGTTTCTGTGCAGACGTCAGGGGGATGCAAAATGCTTGTCGTCCGGCATAGAGACTACCGTGTCTGAGTCTTCTGTAAACAGCTTGTCTCAAAACTATGACTCCTGTGGCGTCTGTTAGGGCTGAATCCAGTTGTCTGGCAGAACGGTTCCTCTGACGTCGCACAGTTATCGCCAAATACTGGTCTTGCCGAGCGGTTGTTACCCTTGTCCGACCTGGTACTCGTCGTCTGGTAACATCTCCAGTGGTTTGAAACCTCTGCCACAGTCTGGAGATCGCACATTGAGGCACATTCAGAATTCGAGACGCTTCGGTTTGGGATCGACCGGATTCCAGCATTCCAATAATTCGTCCCTTCACAAACATGTCCAGTTGGCATCTTAGTGGCATCTTCCGTCCTTAATGATTGTTAACAACGCTCCGTACCACAGCAATTGCTAAATTTCTGTCTAAACTGGCCATGCCGCTAGAGACAGTTTTATACTCGTTTCGACATGCGCCGGCGCTTTGCTCATGTCGACGTCGACGAATTGTTTTGCAAATGCACAATTTTTACCTTCGTCCCACGATTCTCCATAAGTGATTTGGAACCAATGTATCCGTATTTACTCCGATTGTTTCGCATTTTACGAATTATGCTTAACTTTTGGACATGAGTGTATAATTCTCCCCAGTTACCCATGGTGTTATGATCGTGATGAGATGCATTTATAAATTTATTTGCTTTACGTTGATATATAGTAAAAATGAGTTTTTGTAGAAGCAGTACCGTATAGGAAGAGTAGTTTCGATTTCTTTAGTTCAGTAACAACGCCGATACGAGAAAGTAATTCTAAAACATCATTCTAGTCACTAGGGATATTTTCATTAATAATGATTTCTTGCCTGCGACCTCCATTTCAAATTGAAAATTAACTCTAGCTGTCTAATCAGGAAAGATGTTTTCTATTATATTTCGTACTGAAATTCTTTTAAATTAACCCTCCTGGTGGTTTTTCTTCGAGTCGTAAACTGCCCTGTAGTGGCAAGCTTCCGATGTAAAAACTTGTTCCAAACTGTCACCAGTTCTGGCTAGGGGCAATTTAATTTTTTTTCATACTTGGATCTTCATTCACCCTTGGAGTAATTGCGCAGTTTTGTCTCAACGGGTATTTCGTCATTACCAAAACTAACATGTCTATGAACAAGAAGTCTCATTATTAGCAAAATTGGCGAGATCTTGGAAAGTACTGGGAGGATTAACCATTACAAGCTATAACGATTAAAGTACACATTACGTGTGACATTTTAAGTGTACATAAAATACTTCTCTTATATATAATAAAGGTAGACATGGCTGTTTATTTTTACTCTTGAAAGAGATCACTTTTGAAATCTTTTAACCCTCTGAACGTCACGGGATTTCCAAGTAGTGTAGTATTACCTCCTCCCCATAATACACGTAATGACTAAATAACCACACCTATGGGTTGAAAGAATTCTGTTGGTCAAGAAGGTAAAAACTGCTTAGAACTCATGAAAAGAAGACTAAAGTTTGGAACGTAATTGTTGCACAACGTCCTTTGTTATTACTGTTTTCAGTAAGGTATATAAATGGATTCCTCCTCAACCAAGGCATTATGTATGGAATAGTTACAGTTCCAATAAAGAATATAATTTTGAAGATTTTTGAGTAGGAATATAATTATACAGCATTGAGTCTCAAAAAAATTCGAAAGATTTTCTCAAAAATATATGTAGGGCGTTTCTGTGTTTATGTGATTATTTAGTTGTTATACTGCAAATGTATTGCAAAAACAAAAAACAGTCCAGCTAAAAACAATGGCCATGGCCATTCTTTCTCTTTAATTCTTAATTACCCGTTAGACGGGAACATTAGACTTATTTTTATTAAACTACATTCAATGTGTAAGATATGAAATTTTTGTTTTTTACAGAACGTTGTTCAATAGACTGAAACATGATCTTTTAAAAAGAGAAGCTGATTTGATTTTTTTAAGTTCACCTTATTTCCACCGATTTTTTTTCTGTTTTGCAGATGAATAATTTTAGGTTTTTATAATTAAAAAAATTTACTTTGGCAAGAATGAACTAGAACCCTCAATATTTGATGCGAATTTATACACCAATTAGGTTTTAATATTTTAACAGGGATGGTCCCTTAAACGACTCAAACATTTTTCCAAAAACAGACAACGGCTCTTAAACAGTGATGAATCGTTCGACGCATCCATTTTGATGGCACCCCACTTAGCTTGCTTTTTTTGAGTAAATGTATTTCCCACGTAACGTACGCAGAGATTATATCGATAGGATAATGTAATATATCGGGGATAGGAACGAAAACTTGGAGAAATTTTGTTAGACACTTTTGAGGGACGACAACTAATAATGTTTTCTTCCATAATGCAAATCCAATCAGTGTCTCTGGGTGACCAAGAAAGAGCGAAGTGTCCAAATCTGAAGTGATAAAGAGTAAGTTCGCAGGACGGGGATCTTCGGTAAGGAAATATGGAACAAAAGAAAGATCTCAGAACCATTTTATATGCTCTAACAAAATATTTCTAGGTTATTCTATCTCTCATACTTTGCCTTCATTTCTGATTAACCCTCCAAAAGATTTCGACGAAGTATCTCATCCATCCAGATCTCATAAATTTTGCTAATGACGAAATATCTCGTTCATCGAGATCTGATCGATTTTTCTAATGACGAGGTATCCTCCTCAATCAAGGTTTGATCAGTTTTGCTAATGACAAGATACTTCGTCAAGAGAACCACCAGCAGGGTTAAAAAAGATAACTGGTCCTAATAATTCTTGTATCTTCTTTCAAGCACTATATGAAAATACAGTTCATTAGTAACAAATAAATAAATAATAGCATATGGGATATACAGGCTTTATGATTTCGCTGAATAATAAATTACAATTAATTAAATGAGTTTGTGAAACCCGATTAAATTCATGAGAGGCGTTTTTGTCAAGGCCGAAGGCTGGCAGGTGGTGGCGGTAGTATTTCTGAAGCGAAACACGTTTCCTGTGCTTATTCTGAAAGTGACATCAGTTGGCTTGTTTTCATAATACGACTTTAGCACTTCGCCAAAAAAAACGTATTGATAAGCACCAATTAGGTAAAATGCTGAACGTCGCCAAAACGGAGATAAACTACATTTTAAGGTAATCCCGAATATGCATCGTTAGTTCATTTGGGTGGCGAAAACAAAATCTGTTCAGTCCGTCTGATATGTTTTCACACTGAAAATCCCTCTCATAGTCCACGCTGAACTGTCGATATTCGAATAGGATGAATACCGTGTAATCACCATATATATGATGAATATGATGGATAATGATAAATATATCGCAATCACCATAAACACCCTTCATGAGAAACTGAAGCAAAAATCAAGAGTGCTTTTTCCAGTCGCGCGGCACAAACTGATCAGAGAAAATTGTTTATCGATTGCTTCTATGTTTGAGTCGTAACTCAATCTGGCGTTAAGCAACCTAGTACTTAAATATTTAAAGGAAATGTTTTATTCCTGTATGAAAGAACTATTTACAAATAAGTAGCAAGAAACGGAAGGGAATTTATCCGTCAATACCTTGAAATAATATTGAGTGTTGCGCAGGTCCAGTTTATTAAACATGCATATGAAATAGTGAAGATGTATTTTAATGGGGAGAAAACTTCCATTAAATATTTATATTCGCTGTGTAGAATAATTGAATACAGAAATTGGATTGTCTTCGGATGATCTCATATTCAATAGGTTACGTTTTCTGTAGAATAACAGTGGCACTGAAACAGAAGATACAAAAGCAACGGATGATTGGTTGGAGGGTTGTTTTTAGGTTTTATGGCGGATAGGCCATATTTGGTCAAGATGCGCCAAACACAAGGCAGCATCAAGAAAAAATGTCGTGAAAGGAAAAAAGAGGGATTCGGGAATAGAGTAGTCCGATGAAAGCAGAAAAGGACAGCTTGGGTATCCCGGAAGCACAACTTAAATGTTTACTAAATACAGTAAACCCCATGTGAAAAGAAAAGATCTCTAGGGTATCTCGGGTCAGTGAAACCCCACGCACCAAATGATGTGTCTCTGAGGGCACGAATGATTCTAAAAAATAATGAAGGGGTTCAAATTTATATATGTTCCCAAACTGTTATTTTGAAGGCAAACGATGCAGACAATATAAATAAGCCTGTTTGTTCCTAAATAAAACTTTTATCTCACCATTATTTTCTTAGACAGTTTTCGACATGTTCTATTGAATCGCCTGACTTTTCGAGTAGTATTAAGAAATTTTATGCATATACGTAATAGTGAGTTGGTTGGGTCAGGTTTTATGGCGCAAGCGGGTCATAATTGGCCAAGCTATATCACACAATATGTAATAATGGGAAAAATTCATGAGTAGTTTTATTTGTGGCACATCAAAAAGTCTGTATATCTTTTTACGAATTGGAATAGAACTAAATAATTGTTAAAACTTCCGTACTGATAAATGCTTTTAGATAATTGGCTTGATATTTGTTATTTATTTTTCAGACAGCTCATAAACTCTTATTTATCACTAATAACTGTATAACTTACTTAAAAGTACCAAAAAATCTAAATTCTGTTTTTGAAGATTTAGTATTTTATCCTTAACGATTTATTTTTAGTTTTGTGTTTGAAGCAGATTATATCATTTATGTTCTAACACTTCCATTTTTGAAGAACATCGAATATTTGCAACGGATAATTGTAATTCTATTAGTCCAGAATTTAAAATTTTAAGATTGAAAACCGACTTTATTTTTACAAATTTTTCAGCTTCAAGCTCAGAGATACTGTTGTCACTGTATCTGCAAGAAATAAATTAAGGTAGTTCAATTGATTTTGATGAGACGAAAAAAAGAGGAATTATATCATTTGACAGATAACACATTTTATTTTGTCGAAGAATATAAATGTATTCTAACTGAATGGTGATCAATGTTAATTCTATCAGGTAAGTGTGTGACATCTTTTTTCGAAATTACAATTAGCTAATTTTATTGATGTGTACCAAAAATGTGCATTTCTTTATGGTGTCACAATGCTCATTTCAAGCGTTAAGTTTACTTACTTTACCTTTTTAGAAAGTACTGTCAGAATTTAGCAAAATAACATTTTAAATTCAAATTCGTGTGATTGTGCAAAACCGATCACCTAGTTAGAGTATCAGTCTGGGGAATAATCATATTAATTTTAGCACTACACAAATCTAATAATTTTAATCTAATTTAAATTTTATTCATTTGATCAGTTTATGCTTGTATGTACTCGATTTAGAGCCCATTATCATTCTAAACCTATTTATTAATCTTATTCTATGTGAGGAATTGCAGACATTAACCCTCCTGGTGGTTGCCCACGTTGGCGTGTGTGGTAGTTTGGAGAGTGGGGTGTCTGTTCAGGTGGGACCTCGTCGCTTGACCGTGGTTCAAAATTACATGGTATTGTCCTCGATCCTTCCCTTCGGGTTTTCGAAGAACAGTGAATTATATACTTACACTTGGTATTGAAATGGGTCGATTGGTTTGCCCACTGCTCTAGCAACCTGTGAGTTGTTGGCGCGAGTCGATGGCGGTACGATTCCTCCCTAGGTGTATTTCTCTATAGTAAGGCTTTCCTTATATGTGTATATACATTTGATGTTTGGCCAAATATGACCCTTACGCCCTAAAATCCAACCCCCAACCAACCTTATTTATACTATAAATGTCTAAATTTCGTTGTCATCTGCTGTAGTATAATTCAGTTTTCTTAGAATATTTTGTCGTTACCTAGTATATTTGGTTAATTAAATAACCCTGGCTCTTTTAAAACTGTAATTGAAATAATTAAATATTTAAAATTAATTTAAAAGTACTGAAAACGATAAATGAACTTAATGAAAATACATATTATTCTACCTTAAATATTTCTGAAGCATTTGATTTTCATTTAAAGATAAATTAATTATCTACTTCAAAATTAATAACCTCACCCTGATGAATAACAATTTTAGCCCAACTAATAGATATTTTTAATTAATTTCTGACTATCGAGATTTGAAAAAGACATTTTTGCGAGATTGAAGCAGTAGTACACTCATTGGGGTCAGATTCAAAATGAAATTCCAAGAAATTTCTTTTATACTTGCGCGAACGTATTTCTCTTTGATTAATTATAGAGAAGAAACCATAATAGACCAGTAATACTAAGAGAAAATAAATTTTTATGGTACAAATTTTTTATTTATCTTAATCATTAAAATCTAACGTACAAATTGATGAGCATAACTCCAATGTGTCTTTTTGCCTTCTTCTTTTTGAGAGCCAGGAGCAAGTGGTGACTTACTCCTGGCTCTCAAAAAAGAAGCCTCACTTCAAAAGTATCATTATGAATAAACAGCAACAACATAGTCATTACAAATTGCTGTGTATATGTAAATGTATGCGTTTGTGTTCAATAAATAAATTATTTTGCAATAGAAGTAATTTCCTAAATAAAGAAATAGAAACACATTTTTCAAGGGGGGACGAGAACTTACTTTTAGATTCAAGGGGGTGCCGATCACTAAAAAGGTTAAGAACCACTTACCTAGAGGTAGAATTTAAAAAATGGTAACGCAAAACTAATATTTGTAAAGTCATTAAGTTTCAACTTAACCCATATCACCGACATTTTCTCTACGAAAATTCTTCTTGAAGAGTTAGATCATTAACAATGCTTGTGACTAAAATTTACATAAAGCCTATTACCATGTTTTACATTAGGCTTCTATTACCTTAATGTATTATAATTATAAAAATGACCTCAAAATTTAGCTATCTCTATATTTTACGAAAGTAGGGATCACATAGAAATCGGCGTTATTTGTATATTGGTGGATGGCGCACACACACAACAAACGGATAAAAACAATATAAAACCAATCGCTATGAGATCCTCTGAAAAGCAATTTTTCTTTACGTGTGTGTGTACAGGCTTCACAAACCAGGGGCACCCTAGTGACTTATTCTATTCCCGTGTGGTTTGCTGTTTCTTGTAAACAGGGGGGAGGGGTCGCGACCCCTGTATTCCCAAGCGATCTTTCTTCTATCTTTCCCCCTTTTTCTTTCTTTTCACAGTTACTTTATGTTGTCTGTTTTGCGTATGGCCTTTGCGCCATAAAAACCCAAATCCAACCAACCGCTATGAGATTAATTCCTCAATTTTTCTGAAAGTTTAAATATGCTTAATCTGATCTCGGAGCTGCATAATATTGCTAGAACTTCTTGAGCGTTTGTCAATGAAATTTGTCAGCAGAGTAATGGCAGAAGCAGTGAGAAATAGGAGAGATAGAAATAAGCGAAGAAAACAAAATTTTAGTCAACGCAAAAATAGGTAACAAATATCAAATCACCTTTAAACAAGTGAATGAGATGCATTTGAAGTTAACGTTCAAAAGCTAATTATGGTATCATGACTGAGGTTTTGAACTGTTTACCATGCCCTTTATACGAATTAACACCAATAAGAATACATTTGAAAAATGTAAAAAAATGCTGTTTTATTCTTCATTAATCGTATTTCATTCACACGTATAAAACGTGCATATTGATGCAGATATTCACTTTAAATGGATTTGACTAAAATATTAGTAACGACGCAGCTATCGAAAGATAGAGGAAATAAGAATTTGCTAGGACCCGCGCAGATGCTATGCTCGAGTTTTCTAGGAAAAGTTGCAGGTGATGTTACTTAGACAATATATCCAGAAGATAAATATAGCGTCATGTACATAAAGGATGTTCGTTTCTGTGTTCAGGTCCACTGGAGGGATCCGCAATATGTCGAAATTCTGCTGTTCTGGGCGAGTTTCGAGCCAGTGTAACTTTGGATTGCGTAGCGTGAGGACTGCGTAAGTGATGTCATTCGAAAGCTACCAAACTACGCTACAATCAAAAGCCTTTTATACATAAAATTATCCTTCAATATTAATATCAGATTGCATTTTTATCGTTCAAACTGTAAATTAATTGTTGAATATTCACAGTAAATAATCGTTCAAACTTCCTAGTCTGCTTCATTCATTCCACAATTCAACATCAGGGCCTAGTATTCACGTCAAAATTACGGTTTGTGTCCTCCTCGCAATCTACCAATTTTTTCTCTAATGATGCAATGTGTATAAATTAAAAATGGATCATGGGATTTTATCTTCAGTCTCTAAATAGCTAACAGACCGTACAATTAACAACGCGAAATAAAATAAATAAAGTGGCGCAAACATCATTTATTTTCCTTAATATTTTACATTTATTTTAATTATGACATTGCTACATTTTTCATGTCATTGGTCTTTCAGATGTTATCTGTGACACTTATGTACGTACTAAAAGTAGATTCTATTGTTATATTATATATCTATGAAAAATATGCCTATATTTAAATTAAAATACTACATTTAATTATTGTAAAAGCATACATAGCAATACAATTTCATGTTTGTTAACTTTCACTGAGTGTATGTAGCAAATATTAAAAATTCAAAGCAGGTAGAATTTCAATGTAAAGAAAATGAAAAGTAAATAAAATAAACTTCAATATGCAAATCATTTCGAATATTACTTAGTAGCATCCCTAAACAAAGTTTGCTGCAGTGTGCAGATTCAAATCTAAGGTTTTATTGAATTCAAATAGGAAGTATAAAAATGGAATTTCAAGCAAAACAAAATACTTCAGTTTTAATCAAAATTGAAAGCATAGCTTTAAAGTAGGGTAAGAAGCGACACCAGAACCCCCTGAAGGATACTTTGCAACTCCAACTCATTTAATATTATAACTAAATCAATACATTTTTTCCAACATTTTTACTTTTCGTCAGTAGGCAAAAACTCAAAGCAAGCATAACCTGTACACAGACTGCAAAAGTCTACATCTCTTCCCAGCATGTTGGCACAGTCACAGTTAAAAAATTTACTAAAACGTTTTCTGCAAAAACTAGCGTGAATTTCCCACCGGGGGATAGTGCTTTTTCTCAACTTTTGCGCAAATGACAAATAATATTCCCCGAGCTACTTACGATGAGTTTCTAAAATTTCAGCTCAGTTGGGGATACGGTTCTTTACTTTGAGGTGAATAAAGCAAATGGCAGTTGCATGAATAATTCAAACAAATGAAAAGAAATGAAAATTCTCAACAGCCAATGAATCGCATTTCCTTTCCAAGCCGCAGAGAAAATGTGTTATGCAACAGGTTGTGTATCTTTAGCGGAGTAGTTTATATTTTCCCGTTTATATTTAATTTTGGGAGGAATACTGTGAAGTTAAAGTAAAAAGAATTTTTTTGCTGCAGTGAAATGACATGTTAGTAATCTAAGGGAAATTTTAGAATTTCTATTAGAGGTACCTATATCTATGCAAACCAAAATAACTTTCAGAAAACTGATGGTTATAAGAAGTCTAAAAAGTAAAATTATTAGATAAAGCTGTACTTACTACAAGGAGATCATGCTCCTTTTTTCAGTTTCTTTTGCATCAAATAAAGTAAGTTTGATTCCAACATAAATACACGCCTTCTTATATAGAAGTAAATAAATAGCATCAAATGTTGTAAAATTGAAGGAGGCAATTTTCCATAGCTTATGCAAGCAATTCGCCAAAAATACCGAAGGTGGCTTAAAGTATTTTTCCCATAAAAAAACAGAAGTGTATGTTTAAGCATTTTGGGTTCGTAATATTAGTTAACACTCCTGATGGTTTATCTTCGAGTCGAAAGCTGCCTGGTAGTTAGCCCCGGATGCAAAAACCTGCTCTAAACTGTCACCAGTTCTGAGCAAGGGACAGTTTAATAATAGGGCAAGGACCTGATTGGATTTCCATTCCCCTTCGAGTAGTAAGACATTTTTGTTTACAGGTGGTATCTTGTTCTTAATAAAATTAATCAGACCTTGAACGAGATATATCATCGAAACAATTGGAGGATTAACAAAGATTATAATGAAGAGTAATGCTAAAATTAATAAGATATATTTATAAAACTGCATTAAAACTTAAAAATTGCATGAAAAGTCGAAGTAATATATTTGAATGAAAGTACATAGTTTTGTTCGACATGTGACTAAAATGCAGTTTTTATATAAAAGTTATTGAGGACCAAATGTGTTCTCCAGAAAAATATACATTTCAAAACCATTTTTCTTCCAGCAAGAAATCATATGCGATGTAGTATGAACAAGACGTGTAATATGAAATCACGTCATATGCATTTGCAATTTTCAAATTCTAATTTCAGCCGAACGTATTAATGTACAAGTTAAACACGAAGTCAAAAAATTTCAAATGTGAATTTTTTAATTTTTCTAGACCAAAATGTAAAGATCTTTAAACTCGTGAAATTCACTAAGCATAAGTTGTTTTTTCTGTAGGAATATATAATCATACTGAAAGTGCTCTTCTCTAAATAATTGATGTTGGCATAGTGTGGAAGTTTGGAGACTAGAGTGCCAGCTCAGATGTTGACCTCGTCATTTGATAGGTGTTATCCAAGGATTCTTACCCTCAGGATTGATCCTGAGGGTAAGAATCCTTGGATAATTTAATCCTTTAAATAATAATATCATATTGACCAATTCCAAGAAGTAAAAGTTTTATAAAAATATTTTACTTTCATTAGTGTCTGAATTAAATTTACATATTTAACTTTATTGGTATTCTTACGTTGCGTGGAAATAAGTAGGACATAAAACCAAGGAATAAATAGATGTTACATAAAAATGTCAATTTGAAAAAAATTAATTTCGTAAATTTAATTCAGACACTATATAATGAAATTAAAATATTTTTATAAAACTTCTACTCCGTAAGTGGCATTTTCTGTTAAGCTAAATGTAGGTGGTGATAGTGTTTCTTATAACAAAATAAATTCGTGTCATCTGTCTGCTTTAAAATACATGGGAATTACTTAACTGATACTGGAATCTGTCTTATGTGATTCGTTTAATTTTACTTTAGAAAAAATACTGGATTATCCAGTTTAACTTTTCTTCAAACTTTTGAACAATCATATTAACTCTCCGGAATTACTATACAGCAGTCAATATTTTTTTCCAATATTCGCACTTTAGAATCCAAAGTTTTATTTGAAATTCCTTTTTGTCTTAACAGTTATATATTATTATACTTACTTATATTATTATTACTTATATCTGTTTAGCAGTGATACTGCAATTGGATTTTATCTGTAATGTCTCTGAATAAATAAACAATTGCTTGATTTTCAGCCCACGAAGTACAAAAGAACATTGTACTTCATCTGAAAGCGAGAGCTCTATTAATTTCCCATAAGGAACCCGGGTTTTCCAAAACAAATGCATAAAAAATTATTCGCTTTTAAGTAAGCTATTCATAGCGATGTCGACAAAATAAATTCAACGTTGAAAGTCTAAATTAAAAGTGACTTTCTTTTCGTAACAGATTTCTTAATTTTCGCAGTCTGCTATAGATTGTGCATGTCAAATTTCAGATGTTCAGTCTTTATATTAACATGAACGGGAATAACAAAATGTGCCAAAGTTGATCGATTTTATAAAACATGTTCTGTATTGAATCTTAAAAAACTTATATTGAGTTTAACACTGTAAATTTATTTTATGCAGAATCTAATGCTCGGTGAAGGTTTTACGTGAAGCGATCTGATCGATAATGTTAAGATGGAGATCGTTGCATTCAAAGTAATGAGAAAACCACCTTAAACTCTAACATGACTCGGTTTTGCTTACATCATTAGACGAATTTTGTCATTGGAATCTTAGAAGTAACTTTTAATCGATATTCAATTTAAACATATTTAAATATATACAGGGTGATTCTACGGTCATGGGACAAATTTCAGGGGATGATAGAGGGCGCTTTCCATTTCGGTACAAACACGGTCCGACTCAAGTTGGAAAAAAGAGGCATGAAATATGGAAACAACGCTTTAATGTCAAATAAACATCAATAACTGCTTGACAATACGAAATAATACAATTAAATTTGCATAAATTAAAGATAAGTACAAGGAACAACGGGTAAGAAAGGACATGTACAAAACATGATAAACTTTTCACATGGAAATGAAACGACATGTACAAACATCAGTCGGTTAGTTCAACGCAAATGCACAATTACAGAAACTGTTCAAAATGTCGACCACCACACCTAATACAGGCCTCGCATCGCCGACGTAACGCTTTTATACAAGCGTTTGACTGCGCTCTCTAGCGGCCAACCTCTGCACTTGCGACCATACATTCTATAAGGAAAAGTGTTTGTTTCGTTGTGTTCTATCACCCCCTGAAGTTTGTCCCATGACCGTAGAATCACCCTGTATTTATCCCTCACAAGGATTTGACTTCTTTGGAAAGTAATAACAGAATTTTTTAAAATCAATTGCTTCCTTTTGCTAAAACATTTTAATATTTGGTGGAAAAGACAATCTTTACCGACTAATAACGTAAAACGAAATCAAAATGCAATGCTTAATTTATTGGTAAATAAATTTTATCTCAATGATTTTGACTGAACTGGATTTTATAATTGAAAGTCTCGGGAAGCAGTAATAAGCTAGAAAAATTTGTCCCGTAAAAAACTTAAAAACAAAGCAATCAAGAATATCAAAAGAAATTTTGATTATTTGAATGAGTGCTTTATACTTAAAAGGTTGAGTTTAAGAAAACATGGTCTTTTAAATAATGGATAAATCATTATTTGTATTTTTGAAAAATACTCTCCTCAAAAATTTTAAAGTGCCTTATCATTATGTTGCCCGAAGCCCTACGATTATAATAAATAGAAAAATAAGAAGTCAATGAAATTAAACGTTAAATCAATTTTACTATTGACGGGATATATCGTCAACAAGATGTTACTGATTTTGTATGATGACGAGATCAAGATCTGGTCAGTTTTTTTCTAATGACGAAATACCTCGTACAACAAGATCTGGTTAGTTTTGCTAATTACGGAATACTTTTGCGATACAGCCACCATGTGGGTTCTCAAAAAAGCTTATGACGGACTTATGCATATAATAACTCAAAATTAGTTATTTAATAACGAATATTTTACAATCTCTAAGGCTGTGTCAGATCGACCTACATTGATATTTAAACATTCCCCAGTTTGCGGAAAAGAGAATTCAGCTAGAATAAGTGTCATTATCCTTTTTCACTCTCCTAATTCTAAGACATATCCCTTTACAAAATATCCGTCGAAAGGACACAGGCAAACTCCTGGAACTATTTTTCTGATAATGCCGCTGGTCCGATTAATTGAATTATTTGTACTAAAGGAAAAGAGTAAGTGTCCGATACGGCAACAAAGAGGAGAGTGTTATTAGCTTTATAGCAGAAGAGAGTAAACACTTATTTCTACGAAGTACTGATGATTCAATTTACGGCTGAAAGAAAAGCTTCAGTAGCACCTTTTTGTGGGAGACTAAAAGGCCCGTAAATAGCTTTGATCACAGAATCGATAAACGGTCGTGTATACTGGAATTTCACTGCTAGAACTCAACGGTGGCTGTCGTTTCTCTTTCTCGTTACTGGGGCGAAAAGGGATTGAATTTGTTAATATCTCAATTTTTATAAGAGATTTGTGTAGAGGTAGTTTAAGTTTAGAGTCTGTCAAAATGCCAGTGAAAATTTTGATATTCCAATAACAAGTCGGATGTCGTAGGCTTGTGTCGTATGAGATGCCTTTTCTGTCAAGCTAAATGTAGATGTTGTTAATCTATGACGGAAGTGTAACATATATGTATTTCGAGCTTGACGTCATTTGGCTTAGCTTTCGAATATGTTTTCAAAATTCAAAAGAATGAATTACTAATTAATTTGTTATAATTGGTTGGTTAATTAGACTAAATGCGAAAAGTCACCAAAACAGTGCTAAACTACATTTTAAAATAATTCCGATAGGTAGGTAGTCAAGTAATGTCGCACTGATGCAACACAACGGGTTATTGGCGACGAACAGGGATCAATCCGAGAACACTTCGAAATTTTTGAACCACTATCAGATGAAGAGGTCAACGTCTCAGCTGTCACCCCACTCTCCTAACTTCCACACGACGAAAATGTGAGGACATTTGAGGACACTGTGAGACATGGTAGACCCTCACATAAAATACCCTTAGTATATTCTAGTTATAAATATAAATTTAATAATATTTTTAAAATACTAATATAAATTATTTTCATGTGATATTCTGATGTTTAGGAGTGCCCTATATGGATGGGTCTTAATAGCCTAAAAAGCTATTTCGGGTCGTATTTCGGCTCATCTTGAATTTTTAACTCGTCAATTTTGCCTCAAAATTTAAAAAAAGTAAAATTGTCATATTTTTCTTAATTCTGTAGAGTGTTCACACGGAAATATCCGTTCTTCAACCTGCAGTCTTTTTCGTGTGACTTATAATCAGTTTTGACTTTCTTCACCAAATAGAATTTCCTAGGATTCGTTCAGCCAACGAATGGGGTCACTGAGTCATTATTTGAGATGCTGAGAATAACCAATGCTACACTAATCGGAAATCTCATGGCGCTCAGAGGATTAAGAAAAATCTGACTCTATCTTCTGTTACTGAACACAGAGTAGTGATTCAAAACATTTGATCAGTATCTAATAGTTCTAGAAACATTCTTGCAAGACAGTAATATGAAAATCAATTATCATGTATTCTTAAAATTGTTTCCTCTTATAAAAAGTTTTAAATAATCTAGTTAAGTCTAAGAACTGTATAAATCATCATAATCTCTAAGACTTATGGCGTGCAATTTATTTTCTAGTTTTGTTTTTTGAAACATTTGTGTCGTATAAAATATTGTATTACTTATGCACAATCTTCAAAATCTATCCACTTAAAATTAAATAAAGTGCCATAAAAGCGACTAAAGGTCACATTTCGACGCATGAACATTTTTTGCTTGTTTGAATCTTTGATTTCTAAATTCAATCTAAAATTTAAAAAATAATGAAATTAAGGAACATTTTTGAAGAAATAATTGACTAGACATCGACCGTTATTCAAGTGACTATTGCCTAGTGATCCATAAAGTTAGATTTATTTAATAATCCATGATACGTTCAAGCTATTTTTCAGAGTACAATTCAGGAATGACAGCAATTGCTGTTGAGGGGATGATAATAAGAGAGAGAGAAGAGAAGAGAAGACACGATTTTTAGTTAACATGAAAATATTTGCGACAAATTACTGTATAATTCGTTTCCTTCCGGAAATTCGTTTGAAATAAGGAAGCAATCCTTTTTTACTTCAACAGAAGGCAATAAAATAATGGAATAAACCAGGGTTTTTTGAACTTATTAAGATGAAGGTTACGTATAGATATTAAAACAAAGCCTGCAGCTACTAGTAACTGGTACTTTACTAGCTACTGGTACTCTGCAACTACTGCCGTCATATAAATTGATCCTTTATTTTTTAAAATAAAGTTGTGGACAGTGGAAAAGTAGAGGATTAGCAACCGGATGTTTGCGAGTTCTAAACTCGATCCAATCAAAGACCATCGTGTACGTGAAGACTGGTTTACCTTAAATCTGTCGTGGCCTCAAATGTCTTCACAGTGGAGTGATGTGGAAGTTTGGAGAGTGGACGGTCAGCTCAGATGTGACCTCGTCATTTGACCGTGGTTCAAAATCACGAAGTGGTGTCTTCGGATCTTTCCCTTGGGGTTCGATCCCGAACCGTCGCCAATAGCCCGATGTTGCCGTCCAGTGTGATGTTAATTAACTATCTACATAAATTTGAAGCAATGCGAAAATTGTAATTTTATCTTAACAATAATTTATTATACATTGTATTAACTCAATGTATCGATTCTTTGGAGAAGAGTACTTTTTTAATGATTATGTATTGCTATGGCGAATTATTACCAAAAATGCAGTAAATAGTGTACATTTATTTTTATCTTTATGTCATGTTTTGTGTTTTTGTGGTCATGTTTGTGTGCGCTTCACAATTGTTTTCCAAGTGTGTTTCTCAAGAAGAAATATGTACATCACACAAAGAAAAACATTGACTTATTAGATTTCACCAACCTAAAGATCACCTCAATCTGATCCCGAATAACTAAAGAACTAATATTTCAAAAATTTGACTTATTACCGTCATGACGCCGTTTGACATGTATTTTTTACGTCATTACCGTTTGACATGTAAGCTGACGATATGTTAAAGTGTGAACACGGCGTTTCAATCACCAAAATCTGTAAGACTTCCAAGAACTTGTTTTTATAACTCTTACACAATTTTCTGCTTCCTAGAATGCCAGAAGGGGAGGCTTTACTTCGACGCAAGATGCCTTTACAAGATGCCCTTCTTCCTTTTCTTGAAGCGACGTCATTTTCTGCTTCTCCTGTTTTCCGTGTGCTTTACATTTTCAATCTGCGACTCGTCGCTTTTTTTGTAAATCCTTTTCAAACATCCCGTTGTCCCGTTCTACTTATTTCCTGGACAATATCAGTTTCTTCCCGGTGTTAGAATATGCATAAACGAAAGTGCGGGCTTCTTCACTTGTTTATGTTTTCAAGCAATCTGTTAAACTAGATTTCAGAGCGAAAATTCTTTGGGATGCAGGAATATCTAGAAAGGGTTTTGAGAAATTTCTCGGTGTATCGTGTATATAAACGTCTACTTTGCCTATATCATTGAATTGTATACTGGATTTATTGATTTATTTGTTTTAAAAAGTAAAGAATTTCCAAATATGTGTTTATTTTTTAGTTTTCTGTTCCAATTTATATCTGCACTACATTTTATTATTCGAAAATATAACATTAGCAACATGTATGATTGGCAACACGCATGCAACACAAAAGATGATCTGTATACATCATTTTTACATGTACTTAAAAAGGTACTTTAAATAAGAAATTGGTAATTTCAAGAAAACACAATAAATCTGAAGTATGAGTCTGAAAAACAAGGAAGATTTCTTTCGATCGAAGAAGAGGTATTACTTTTCCCTGGAATGGTGTAAAGTCTGAGTAATAGAGTGAAATGCCGAATGCAAGCAAGTCTACACTAGTTGTAATATAATTATCAACACGACAAATTTAATCTTAAACAAACCACGAACTAGACGTCCAAAGAGTGTGTGATGAGTATGAAGAGAGGGGTATCGTGATTAATATTCCTTACATCCTCAAAACCAGACAATTGACTTTTGAAACTCAACAGATGTTTAAAAAGTCTCTAAATGGTAAATTGGTACGAAAATTTGACTTTCATGGTCGAGTATCTAGATAAAAAGCCTACTCGAAAAAAGCGAATCAAAGGGATTTCGCAAAGAAAAGAGAATTCGCTAAGGAGCCTACATTAATAAGATTCGAGAATTCTGCAACTCGGAACATTTATAGATGGATCTTAATTCCATATTTTTAAAATGATGGAAGCCCACACAATACTGAACATGAACTGAAAACACTTAATCCTATAATGAGACATAGTGGTGATAGAAGGTGGTCTTGAGCTATATAAGTGATTTCTTTGTTAGAATTAACATTTGATCGACTTTAAAAAGGCTGAAATTATAGTATTTAAATATTTTGAAAGAAAAGTTAAAATAAAGTGCTAAAAAATGGGTACGTTGTCACATTTTAAGTTTTATCAGAATAAAAACCCGACACATAATGTCCATATTTGTAGATTATTAGATTCCTATTACCAGTCTATAGTCCTCAAAACTCATGGCTGTCAAGACTTCTTATTCTTATTGAAAATATTTATGATTACTTGCAATATAGAATTAACACGCTTAAAATATCCTATGAAAATTAACTTTGAGAATAAATCCTCGCAGAATGGCGAAAATAGACTAACAATTTGTAAAAATCATTCAAAATAAAGACGAAAAATAGATTGAGAGTCAACAAACGTAAATTAGTTTCAAAAAGTATTAATTTTAGGATTAATTGTTTTAAAAACTCATTTAATTCAAAGTGCCTCAATACTCTTTTACCTTTATTTTCACGAACACAAGATATGCAAAATGTCATATTTCATTATTATATTTTTGTAGTTTTTTAATTAATAGAACTTGTTTAGTCCTATAATATTTCTATGCAGCGAAAAAAATTAATTTAAGAAAAAATATACATATTTTTTCAGAAATGATTGAAAGTCAGTTGTACCACAATACTTTTTGTCTCACCATATTTGGTTCAGATGAAAACATCCATTTCCTATTTAAATTTCCCGCACATTGTTGTATCATTACTTAAATTAGAAATAATTTTTCATGCAACCATTTATGATATTGGAATACGGTTAAAGAATGGATTTTACCTTCGTTCGTTACCTCTAGAAACTTCATGATTCGGGTTGTAAAGACAGCAAATGATAGCATTTATGATAATTATTTGCTGTAGTGCTATATTTTAAGGGATCCTACGTAAGCAGCAATTACGAAATCAGGGGAAATTACTATCGATATGCAATAGGTAGTTTACTTTAACCGGTGGGGTTACACTGTCAAGCTTTTCCAGAACACTTTGAATTTAATCATTTTCCTTTTAAAATCGGTTATACAAGCAATTTAAAAAACGATTACTACCGATAGATGATATACAATTCAAAAATACAAGTCTAGTTCGATTATTCAACTTAAACGAATCTGTATTCATTCTCTTCTGTCATTTTAATTACTTCCTAGAAGATTCGATTCTAGACTTCTAATTAAATTGTTCAAAACGAAACTCTTCTTACTAATTTCAATTCATTCACCAAAATCAATTAACTATTTAAAAAAAGATTTGATTTTAGGATTATTATTATCGAGCTGTATTTAGGGTTTGTATGTTTTTTTAGACTATTCAGTTCGTTCTCAAATGATACATACATTTCTTTTAACTTCTGAGGATGATATTATTGATTATATTGGGTTCATATCATTCATTTTTCATTGAAATAGACGGAATATGTGGGTGTGCAAGATCTCAAAAGTGGAGGTCACCTGGCTATCAAAGCACTAGCTAAGGTTCATCATGGTCGTCAATGAATCCTTCATCAGGATTCGTTCTTTCTTCCAACACCAAGTGACATTCACCGGAGATCTTCAAACCGAGCGATCGAGAGAAATAGCATGGAAATGCGCAAACATGCTCCGTCTGTTCTGCTAAAAATGGTCAATGGTTCATATTACTTCAAACTGTTTCAGATGTATCTGAATCTCTCTGTATCTCAATATGTCTGCATCTGAATATGTCTGAATGTCTGTTATGTCTCCCTTGGATGGGACGCAAAACACCGTTTCGCATCTCATCCAAGTCAAATGTAAGGTATTTCAAAATCTAATGTCCTTAACTTTGCTTTGGCCACAATAGCCAGTTGGAAAAGTAACGGATTAGCAACCGGACGATTGTGAGTTTGAAACTCGGTCCAACCAAAGACCAATGCTTACACGGGGGCTGGTGCACGATAAATCTACCATGGCCTCAAATATCCTCATATTAACGTAGTGTGGAAATTTGAAGAGCGTTGTGCCGGTTCAGGTGTTGTCCTCGTTATCTGATCGTGGTTCAAAACTACAAGTTGGTGTCCTCAGATCTTTCCATTCAGGATTGATCCCGAACCATCACCAATAGCCCGCTGTGTTGCTCCACTGCGGCGTTAACTACATACCTACCTAAACTTTGACATACTAAAGTAGTCTAGCCTCATACTTGTGAATCAAGATCTTATCTACCTCTCCTTGAAAAATGGAGGTGCTTTTTGCCAATAACCCATATTATCTACCAAACATGACCACAAGCATCTTCTCTGCTCTATCCGCTAAGTTCATATTATTCCCCCAGATATTTAAATAAGGACCACCTGCTAAATTGTATTGTGTTTGGCAACTAGTATTTGACTCATTCTATTTATCCAAACCAATACTGCTCATGTATTAATGTAAAATTTAATAAACTTACTGGCACTTAAAACTATCTGGTACGAAACCATTAAATTCCAGTTACACATTAACTTTGAATTATGTTATTTGAATTACAAAGGTTGAATGAAAGCCAGAATGAAGACAATTAGGATAATAACTGAAACTCAAACCAGTTAGTTTTGCCAAGAACCTCATAAGAGAAAGCAGCGGTTTCATGACGAAAATCACGTTTTGCAAACTCATAAACTAGTTTAATCCGACACATAATAAATCTAAATAGTTGGAGTCGGAATCATTTTAATAGCGAGTCTTAATTTATCAAACGTTCTCTCTTTTACATACGCAATTAGCATTTCCTTAAAACGTTTCTCATTTGTTAAAATTTGGGCGTCTGTCACTTCCAACGTGAAGCAATTACTATTAGGGCTATGAAGAGCAGATGGTTTACATAGCATGGAGAATTATATAGAGCCAATGCTTGCACTGGAGTTAGTTCAATACTCTAGAACTGTTCTCAAATTTTTCAGTCCAAGAACTCCTTCAAAAATTAAACATTTTCGAGAACTCCTGGAAATTATACAATTAAATGGGTCACATGAAACTTACATAAGACAAAGTGATTCGAATTTTTCACCTTAATATTGCAAGTAAAATATTTAAATCTAAGTTAAATAAATTATAAAACGTTAAAACTTCACACACACTAGGGATTAGTAATGACAATTTAAAGTTCTTAAACATAGAGAAAAATTAGTAGTAATAGTAAAATAAACACTTAATATTAAACATTCTTTCTTACTAATTAAACTGTTTTAAAATCAAAAGGCCCCTTAACCTACAAAATTATATTTTAATATTAATGTAAACAATGAAAATGCTCTTTAGCAGTTAATTTAGAAATATTTGGCGGTTTAATGTCTGATAATTTCAATTTTAAATCATTCTCAACTTCAAATCTATTTTAAATAAATAAATACGGAATATCCTGCTAATTTTTTTAGATTCTAAAATTTAGATTTTAGAACACAAATTAATCGTATATTTTAGGTAAATAGGTAGGTATTTAAGTAGCGTTGCACTGGAGCAACACAGTGGGCTATTGGGTGACTGTCCGGGATCAATTCCCAAAGGAAAGATCCGAAGACAACATCACGTAAATTTGAACCACGGTCAGATGACGTCGAATATTTTAGTGCAGAATAAATTTTGAAAATAAGGAATAACTAATAATATAACTTTACTGTCGAGACGTTACATGGTGATCCAAGTTGGTTCCTAATTTACTTTGGAAATGAAAACTCACTATTCAATTTTTGGATGAACAAAATACCAGTTCGATTGCATTAAATATTTGTAGATAGGCTTTTTTTCGGTTGCATACATGAAGACGAACGCTTATTAAAAAGGTCGAGCTTTTATTAAGAAAACTAGAGACGATACAAAATTACGAAAAACAACGATCAACTCTCTTTTTTACTCCGTCTTTCATGCTTTTTTCAATTCCAAATCAAATTTCTTATCATATTCCATATCATGGGTACAATTTTCACTGCATAATTCAAAATATATTCGCAATATATCATAGTTTTAGTGTGCATGATAAAAAATATATTTACTATTATTAAGTTTGTACGTACTTAATAAATATAATATCTTTTATCAAAAGGAAGTAGCAACTGCACGCACATAATAAAATTGAATTCTCTGATCCTTGCACGCGCTCACATTTACTAAATAACTAAACATATTATTATTTCTTGGAAGTTTTCTATTTTGGTTAGTGAAATATTGCATGTTTAACGCGGGCAGCACTTTAGAAACCGCTGCTTTAGGTTTTCTGGCATAACAAAAGTTAATTGTTTCAAAAGTAAATATTAATACTGATGTTTAAAAGGCGCCTCATACAAACAAAAAGTTGCAAGTGAAATCGGGCGTAAAAATGCTCATACATTGCGTAATTCATGAGAGGGAATTTCGCTGTAAATAAACCAGCTGATCTGCAAAGATTTTATTTCTGCTATCCAGATACTCTCATGATACATATCGGGGTTACTTTAAAATGTATTTTATCTCCATTTTGATTATGTTAGGAAATCAATCTAATTAGTGTTAACCAATAAACTATCGTATATCAATCCGGAATTTATTCTCTGGAATTTTGATTGGCGGAGTGCTGGAACCGTATTCAATAAACAAGCTAACTGACGTCATGTTCATAATAAGTGCAAGAAACATGAATCGCAGCAGAAACACTATCGCCACCTATATTTAGCTTGAAAAAAAAATACCGATCATAAAAATTGAATTCTAACATCAGCGGTCTCTTGATAAGATAAATGCATATAGTTAGTTCTTGGGTATCAATATGTGCTATCGATAGATAGCACACTGAAGACAAAAGGATTATCGTATTTTTCTAAAGTAAACATTATTAAGCTTTTTGTAAATATTCAGAAATGCTCTCTAATGAATTATTCTAGCAATATATGTATATAAATTTGAATTTAACTACTCTATTAATGGAGATTTTATTCCTCATAAAAGTTGTATTATTGATTTAGGTATACGCTTTGATTAATGCGATGTTTGAAAAGGATTATAAATAAATTTATTTCTTTATAAGGAAAACTATCAATTAAAAATATTTATATTATTTCATTTAATTGATTAGTTAGATCAACTTTGGAATAGGACTTATTAATCTGGTTACCTTTTTATAAAAGTCTTATACATGAAATTGGAATCGTTCAAAAGAAATAATTGCTTTATGCTTACTTTAAAGATATGACTATTGTTCAAATGATCCTGAAATCTATGTCCTACGTATTCATTTAATTTTATTTATTTAGGAAAGTAGTGTAATATTCTGTCTCTCTTTCTTCAAACTTCTGAATAATTATTTTGATTGTTCAGAATTACTATCCAACATGACATTTTATACCAGCATTCGCACTTTAAAATCCTAAGTTTAAAATTCAATTTTGTCGTAATAATTATGTTAAGAACAATGCTTTTAACATGTATAATTTGTGTAATGTTTATTCTAATCACTGATTTATTTCATTATTTATCGCCATTGTTCAAAAGAATAGTTTTGAATGTTTTTAAATATGTTATCTGTGCTTTTCTGCTCATCATTGATAAGGTCATTGGATTTTGTCTTAGTGTCTCGCTGAATAAATAAATAAATGCTTGTTTTAAATACACGAAGCGTACAAAGCCATTGTTACTCCTTCTAAAATGGAAAGCTCTATCGATTTCATAGGGGACCCGGTCTTTCCAAAAGAAATGTCAAGAAAATTATTCTTTTCTAAGTAAACTATTCATGGCGATGGCGATAAAATTAGTTCAATATTGAAATTCTAAATAAAAGGTAACTTTTCTCGGAATAATGCGGATTTTCGGTAGTGTCACAGAATAAATAAATTTAAAAGATTCTAAATGCCGTCTTAAGAATAGACATCTCTAAGATTACTACGAAATAAACGATGCACTTTGTGCAAAGTGTAAGAGAAATACCCATAGCGCAGCCAACGAAGGATTAATCCCGAATTACTTACCTCAGTGTCATTGAAAGTGCTGTGTTTCTGACACAAATTAAATTACAGAAAAGCACACTCAACCAAACAAGTAAAGGAGACAAATGGCTACTTTATCTTCGCAATCAAACTGAAAGACGATTCGAAAACAAAGCTTTTGTTTCCTTTTTCAATTGGAGGGAAAACAGCCGCGAACCTTCTGCATTCCGAATTCCGTTTCAATTTACAGATCCTCTTGAGGTACCAAAGAAAGAACGGGAAAAGAGCCTCAGCAAACAAACAAAAAGCTCAGTTTCTTTGTTCTTCCTTTCCGATCAGTCGACAGTATTTGTGCGCGATGTCTTGTTCTTGAGAACTAAGTAGAGAGTATGCGAAGCAAATTCTCTTGTTGCTCGGAGAAGGACATGAGCTCTTGTGACTGTCGTTCTTTTTAGAGATAGGCTTGTGAGGAATGCAGGAAATGTACTAAAAGAAAACGACTGCTTTTCTCTGTGCACGCCCATTTATTTTTCAAGCAAATTGTCAATATGTCATTTTCAGGATAAGAAGACTTTTAGACGGTATGATATGCATCATATTCAAATGCTTCTATTTCTGGCAACAGTTTTTCTGTAAAATGTTTGGAATCTTACTCTATAAAAGGCAAGATTTACGACGACGTGAATCACTTTTTATACTCTCTCTCTATCATGGTTAAAGTTAAATAAATAATTAAATGCGTTCATGAAAATTGCTCGCATACAATAGATAAGTATTAAATTACGGAATAGATATAAGGAAACGAGTAATGCAAGCGATAATATTTATGATGAAATGCTAGAAAACACAAGCGTATTTATACAAAAGAAGCTAAAACGTGCATGCTATGAGAGGAATTTTTGTCAAGCTAAATATAAGTGGTGGCAATTTTTTTATGGCAATGCGGGTTTCCTGTACTTATTTCAGCACCTCACCAATAAGAATTCCACAGAATGAATTTCGAATTGAAACTGGTAATTGATTGGTCAACCCCAATTAGATTACATGTCAAACGTCCCCAATTACCATACGTCACTAACTGAATAAACTACATTTTAAAGTAACCGATATGCATCATGAAAGAACATTTGGACAGCAGAAGTAAAATCTTAGCAAACCGTCTGGTTTATTTGTTCACACTGAAAATCGCTCTCATAAAAGCATCTAGTAACAAATGATAGAGAATGTTTATTGCTCTATATATACCGTTGACTTTACACTATTTTTCTGCTTTGCTTTGTGTTTCTTTTCAAAATAAACCTTTACATGTTCTCCCTTCGAATATCTAATTATTTCTCCTCGATAAAATAAATGCCACTTCTGCTGCAATCTAAATAACATTAGTCGTACAGATTGGTTTCATGTATAAATAATTTGACAGCACAATACTCTATTTACCTAATTACCAAAAGTAAATATTACTTTAAATTTATACGTTTTATGCGAATAATAAGACTTGAAATATTTTACATTAAAAGAACACATATACTTTCACATCTTCTGTACTGGTGGCAACCGCGGTGGCCCGGTTGGAAGAGTAACGGATTGGCAACCGGAGGATTGCGAGTTCGAATCCAACCAAAAGACCGTCGTGTACAAAAGGGGCTGGTGCACGTTAAATCTGTCGTGACCTTAAATGTCCTCACGTTGGCGTGGTGTGGAAGTTTGGAAAGTAGGGTGCTAGCTCAGGTGTTGCCTCGTCATCTGACTGTGGTTCAAAATTACTTGGTGTTGTCCTCGATCTTTCCCTTTGGGATTGATCCCGGACCGTCACCGATAGCCCGTTGTGTTGTTGCAGTGTGACGTTAATTAAAATGCCTACCCATCTGTACTGGTGGACTTGGGTTTTATACCAAATTGCACAGTAAATATTAACGCTAACATAGACCAAAAATAGTCTATAAATATAAAAAAATTTTCGTATACCTCAAACACTTATCTCAAATTCAGTAAAAGGACCGATGTTTGTTTAAATCAACCGAAATTACCAACTAAAGAAAGATAAATAAGAATTCATTCGCCGTGTCAATTTAAACATCTTATAGCACCGATCGAAAAATGATTGGAATGATTTCCATTCAACGAATACCAAAACATGGAAAAGGTATTGCAATATTTGTTATTTTCCTAGTAAATAGTGATAACTACAGGAGCTACTTTATCATACCATTCGTTATCGCAAACATAATGAATGACTTCATTGAAAAGCTAATTTGATATCCATTAAATATTTCGTAGATCCGGGAATTATGATGGACAAATTACATACATCATTCGCAACCATTGCATGGGGTCAAGCATACCAAATGGCTTAAAGCATATTTGTCAATAGTTAATATATCTCATTCCATAGAAGCAGCATATTCGCTGAAATTATCCTTATACAACTGACATGTAATATATAAGCAGACTCTAAAGCAGACATTGAACGATTAAGTAGGAAATTGGGGTTTACACGTTGAATTTTATTTATTAATAATTGTTTCTACAAACAATGAAAACATGTAAAATCAAATACACAAATTTTAAAGGAAATTGCGCTAGTTTTAAATTGGGTGACATTTATTTAATCATGATTTCAAATAGTACGTAAGTGAAATTTTTCTTAACCTTCCAGGTCACGAGATATTTTGTCCATCGATATCTTAGAAATTTTGTTAATAACGAGATATCTCGTCATCAAGATATTGTCGATTTTTTATAATGACGAGACCAAGATCTGGTCAGTTTTTTAATAACTTTTAATCAGTTTTGCTACCTCGTCATTATCAAAACTGACCAGATCTTGACAACTACCTGGGTTGTTGAAAAAATTGAGTTATTAAAGCAGGATTCGCTCTGAATTCAAGGGAAAAACATTTAAGTTAAAGAATATGGCGAAACTTTTATGTACCTAATAGTACAGTTTTCTATCGTTTTAGCTTTTTTAGAATTATAGGCTAGTTGGGTGAATTAGGTTTTATGGTGCGATGGGTGCCATATTTGGCCATTCTGCACAAAATACGAGACATACAAAGTTAAGTAATAGACATGCATATAAAAGGAAAGTTTTACTGATACAGGAGAGAAAAATACACCCAGAGTAAGTTGGGTAAGTGTGCTCATAAAATTCTCAAGCTTAGAATTATGAGAAAATATAATGTGTGGTTAGAATTATTTTAGTAGATAGTATTGGTGGATATTAGTTGTGTAAAGTTTTCATTTAACAATTATTGATTTCTTAATATGTAGATTATATTTGCAGAACTATCTATTTTGATCGATGTTTAGAAATATTCATCTTTTTGCCATCAGTTTTGTTACTCCAAATGAATTTTACATTGATCAGTTACTTTCCAGGAGTGATATTTGCATTAATAAGCTTGAATATTTTGACAGTTTGGTTAAAAAACTTCCTTTATCCATTGAAAAAGTGATTAAAAAGACTGCCCTCAAAGTATATCACTCTTCATTTTAATAACCACATCAAATAATCACATATAAGTTCCGTATTACAGTGAATAAAAACCTTTATTTTCTCTCTCACTAATAATCGCTCTCTTATAATCTAAAAGTGAAATTATCTCTCCAAGAACTACAACAAAACATGTCTTTATATAAATAATTTTAATTTATATTAATTTTAACCAAAATAAGAAATAAATTTCTTGAAGATTTTTTAAATTTTGCACAATTAGTCGCATAGACAGTATAAAAACTGGTCTAAGAATATATTCAATAATTTTTCCATGCATATGTATCCAAAAGAAATACGCCTGAAACCGATTTAACTTTCGTTCTACACATTTACTTTTCTATGAGAAAGATTTTCAATGTGAGCAAACAAACTAAGCGGCGTGCGAATATTTTACTTCTGCTGTTCAAATGCTCTCATGATACAATTCGGGGTTACCTTAAAATGAAGTTTATCTCCATTTTTACGACGTAATGTAATTGGAGTTCACCAACAACTATCATATACCTTTTTTAAACTTTATTTTTGGAATTATTTTTCGTGAAGTACTGAAAAATATCCGAAACAACCCAAGTGACATCACGTTCCGAATACGCGCAGAAAACACGATCGTCACATAAACACTACTACCGCCATCTAGATTTAGTTTGCCAGAAAATGCCTCTCAGGTTTTAACGGAAATAAAAAATTAAATTTTGAAACTTTGTTTTTCTGAATTTAACAGAATAAAAATCGACGAGAAGAATATATCATTTCATCTTTCAATATTTACTTAGTACAGCACAAAAAACAGAAAATAAATCGTATAATTGATATTATCTAAATCAGAACAAAAAAACTTAGGAAACTCCAGTCTCGTCCAAATGGATGACATTAAAAGTAAATTAAATAATTCTCATCAAACCAAAAAATACGTCTGTAAAAGATTTAACTTTCGTTCTACACATTTACTTTCTAAAAAACAAAAACTGAAAATTTTATTTCATAATATCCCACAATCAATACACAAGTCTAAACTCAATACAATGCAAAAAACCGTTTTGCCAGCTTTTCAAATCGAAGTGCTGGTAATTGCGCCTTTGAAGTCAAATCGTTTCGGAAGGCTTTGAATCAATATTGGCAGCGTGTATTTTCCCATCAACTGTGTTATTTATTCTCGGTCCGAGAAGAAGGAATTGAATTTTTAATCATTTCCCCGCTCATTTACACTTCATTTAAATCGGTCTCTTTCTCCATTCAAGCGAATGATTTATTCTAAAATGTGATCTCTTATTAAAGATGAGATTCAACTCTTTGCAGAACGGATTAAATATTGTGTGGGCTGTGTCTGGGTTTTCAATTGGAATTTCAAATTCCTTTCTCTTTCATAGAGCTATGTTTCAACCTTTAAATGGATAAATAAATAAAATATCGATTTTTTTAAGCATATGTGTACAGGAAGTTCAATATTGTCACAAAGGCATTACTATTTTAACACATAAGGACATATAACACTTTTTAATCTGGCATTACAAAAAACGAAAAATGAGATATTTTTCTAATTTGTTTCTGACTCCTAGTGGTTGTCTCGACGAGATATCTCGTTATTTGCAAAACTTTCCAGATCTTGAGGAACGAGATAACACGTTATTAGAAAAATTGACCAGATCATGATATCGTCATAAAAAGTTGGCAATATCTTGATGACGAGATATCTCGTCTTTAAAAACATTTGTCAGATCTTGATAGACGAGATATCTCGTCGAAACCACTTGGAGGGTTAAGGTGAGAAAGAAGTGTAAAAAATTTGAAAGTGATTAAAATGGTGAGTTAAATGCTACACAAAGGATATTTTAATGAATAGAAAGGTAAAAATATCTGCAATTTTCATATAGTTTAACAATCATGTTTAGCTTACAGCTTTTCAGTAGAACTCAAATGACTCGTTTTTTCAGAAAGGTTCCTAGAAATGTTGCCTTTTTTCTGCCAAAGCTAGAATAGGCCATATTCTCACTGAGGCTGATGTATAGATTCTGCTTTGTTGATTGAGATAAATATCTTGTTTGCCTGAAGAAAGACCTCGGAGCAAGTCTTTTTCTACTGCTCTGAAGACAAATGTTTTAGGTAGGTAGGTTGATATTTTGATTAACGTCACACTGGAGCAACACTACGGGTTATTGATGACGTTTAGGGATCAATCCCTAAGGGAAAGATCGTGGATAACACCACGTAATTTTGAACCACGTTCATATGACGAGGAAGCACCTGAGCTGGCACCCCACTCACCAAACTTCCACACCACGCCAAAGTGAGGACATTTGAGGCTATGACAGATTTACTGTGCACCAACCCCCTTTGTATACGACGGTCTTTAGTTGGATTCGCACTCGCAACCTTCCGGTTGCTAATCTTTTACTCTTCCAAGCGGCCTACCGAAGCCCGAAACGTTTTAGGCAAATTTTGACAGCACTTTGAGACTCACAATCCATTGTTCTTGTTGTTTTAATCCATATTTTATGTAATGTTGCGTTTCATGTTTATAGAAGAATTCGTGATACCGGTGTCAACGCTCTAGACACATGCACTTAAGATGTATGTAATGTTTAGTTTGGATCTCCCAGGAAGATGAACTCTTTCCTTTTACCAGCTCAACAAAATAAATTCATTCTTCAAATTTATGTATCATCTTGTAGTCTATGAATAGATAGGTTCATAAGTGAGTGATTTAAAATCCATATTAAAATACCGATGGAGGCTAAGTTGGTTGGCCCTCTGTGTTTTAACCCTCCAAGTAGTTTCGACGAGATATCTCGTTCATCAAAATCTGACCAATTTTGCTCATGATGAGATATATCGAGATCAAGCTGATTGCCGATTTCGTTATGATGACAAGATCAAGATCCAGTCAATTTCTTGAACTTCATATGCTGCAAATTTTTAATTTCCTTAAAGTGCATGACACAAGCTGCACACCTCAGTCATGTTTCCACAATTAGCTCCTGGACGTCTACTTCAGTTGCATCCCGGTCATTTGATCTAAGGAGATTCGGTATTTTTTGACGTTTAGACATATTTTATCAAGTTCGCTTTCGTTTTCTTTTTGGTATTGCTGTCTTCCAGATTGCAATCCTATAATTAGGCTGCTGGAGTTTCTGCTGCTGAACCGGATTACTGAGGAATTTCGAGCTCTTCCGCGTTGATTTAAGGAGCCGTGGTAGCCCAGTTGGCAGAGCAGAGGATTAGCAACTGGAGGGTTACTAGTTCGAAACTCAGTCCAACCAAAGATCATCGTGTATGCGGGGGCTGGTAAAAGCTAATTCTGTCGTGGCCTCAAATGTCCTCCCGTCGGAGTGGTGTGGAAGTTGAAGAGTGGGGTGCCAGCTCATGTGTTGACCTCGTCATCTAACCGTTGATTCAAAATTACGAGGAACTTTCATCGGATCTTTCCCTTCAGGATTGATCCCGCGCCGTCTCCAATAGTCCTCTGTGTTTCTCCAGTGACGTTAATTCAACTACCTAACTTCCACAAAAACTCAAGCATATTTACATTAAGCGATAAAATTGGCTCTTGAATCGTATAGTAGTTGATTTTATATTGTTTATATCCGTCTATTGCCATGATTCAATATACAACTAATTTCTTACTTCTGCGCCACGTACGTTAATGAAATATCCTTTTTATCAGTAAAGTAATATGTGGTAGTGGACATACTAATAAGCACCAGTTAGTTCCACCCATCATAAAATGAGCCATTCACTACATAGGAAAACTTTTCCAAACATTCACGAACTCTAAACTTAAGAGTCCAATAACTCAAAGGAATTCAAACTGTCCTGACGTATCTCGAAAGACAATTAAAATGCTTCGATAAATTTTATTTTCAAAAGCTGGTAAATCGTCTGAAAATCAAACTAACTTACTGGCTTCGTAACTATTGCCAGAAGGAATCAAGCTGAAGCGAAGCGTTTAATAAAAGTCCGATTTTATTCCAATCCGCCCTGCTGCCTGTTTGACCACGTCACACAAAACCCCTACAAACCTACCCCGAAGGGATTTGGGTCTGATCCATCTACTTTCCTTTCCTCCGTTGGAAAAAGATTATTAGGGGAACAATGATCCAAAGACCTCTTGAAGTATGCTAGTTCCATACGTAAAGATACAGTGTGATTTCATTTTGTTTGTGATTTATTGAGCGCTATGATTTTAGAGTCTTCATTAGTTTTATTACTGTCTTTCTCCTTGATACAAACTTTAAGTTTGAAGTCTTATCGTATTGTTTATGTTTGAACTGATTGATAGTTTTGAAGTGCTTTAAACTGTATTTGCTGGAGGTAGACAAGAATTTTTTTCCAACGTCTCTGAAGAAGTTCAGTAAAATACCTTACAGCTAAGTACCTTTCAAACAAATATTTTATACATGTTTCAAAGTTTTAAAGCAGTCATAGAGTAGTTGCTTCTGCTTTCTGACAAAATATCCGGGGTACAGTAAGTTGAAACCTCTGAGTGGTTCAACCGCATAAATCCCTTTGCAACAACTTCCTTCTCTGTTCTTAAGTTTTATCCTTCTTGACCAATAGAATCTTTCCTAGGATTCTTTCAACCAATAAATGGGGTTATTAAATGATTATGTGTTGTTGCAGAGAAAAGGCAATACTACACTACTCGAAAACCTCGTAATGCCTCAGAGGGTTACACTCAACTTAGATTTGTTTGATTATTATATGAAAGTAAAGAATGAAAATCTGTATATTTATGAGCAAGTTTTATAAGGGGAGTATAGTAAATCCAGCCACTACTACAAAAATTAACACAGTACAGTAGTACGTATGTGGGAGACCGGAAATCCCTCTTCGTCTAGTGAAAGCAAGTGTTGAGTAGAGAAGACGCCTGCCTGCTCGAAACACCCTTACATGACTCACCCAGTAATGGCGGAGCTTCCTGCCAAATCGGTAGAAAGATAAAGAACACAACTGAATATCGTAAGAGAAAGACGTTGCGACAGATGGCTGCTAAGATTTAATTGTTCGGGCATAAGACGGCCCAAAATCCTATCAGTTCATCTCATTTTTGTAAACAGTCTGTATTTAGCTCATATTAAATTCTTCCTAATTTTAATATTCATATCTTTATTTACTGAATTATAGTCATTATATCCCACATGTATAACAGTGAAACGTTTCACCACCATGGAGTGTTTTTGGTACAAAAAGGTGCACTGTCTTGCTGAAGGTATAAAATAACAAAACAAAATATAAGGTTTTTCATTTATAGCAGTATAAAATTATTTGATAGGTTAGTAACCGAGAAAAAAATTCTAAGCGATATCGAATGACTAATTTGGTAATACCTTATATGAAAACCAAGACACTCGACTCAGACTTGACTCAGTAATCCCACGTCACACTCGCCCAGTCTGAAGAAGCCAGACGCATTCCAGGTGCTTCATGAGGACTGTCCTAATCAAGTTAGCAACGGATTCCGATGGAGATTCCTAAAAGTAAAACACAAACTGTCGGCTATCAATATTGGAAGAGTCAACACGAAATGTTTCTGTTTCGTTACCCCTTCAAACGCTCTGGGCAAAGGCCGCCACCGAAAAGAGCAAGTTGCCCACAGAATATAAAGTGCTCATGAAGAATAGATATAAGAGGAAGCACAGTTTCTGATCAAGAATTTATTTTTATTGATACCCTGTTTGCGGTCTTTTCTTTTTGACTTCCCTGTGTGGATTTGAACTTTTGCTGGGCTTTGAATAATTGATGCTTGGCCCTTCGAGTTGGGCCATTATTTCTGATTACTTGACTTCACCTTGGACTTTTAACTCATGTTGGTGTCTGAGTAATGTGAATGAGTGTTTAGCTTTTATAATACTCTAACCTCGGACAATGGACTGTTTAATGTATAGTGTAAATATCATCTCAGTTGTGTAGTGGAACTCAACTCCCACTAGATAACAACTCTCTTAGCCCCTAATTGCATGATCCCATTCACAGCTGAAATTTAAATATGTTTCATAAAGTTATCAAAATAAAATTATCAAGCTCATTTGCCACAGGTCCGAAAATGTCTCGCTTCACCTCCACACAGAACACTTACCAAATGCATCAAAACAAAACATAACATATTTCAATTGTTAAAAAATTAATTTTAATGTTTTTAGTGTACATGATTTTACATATATTTTTTAAATGTATGTAAAATCATGTAATTGTACATAATATTACGGATCCACCACTAACCTATGCAATCCCCTGTTGACGTGTGAGATTCATGCTTCATGGTGTTTTTGCCCACATTGATGTTTCCATCTACCGAAACAGTTGGAAAAGCGACTCGCCAGAGAAAGATACTCGTTTCCAGTCATCAAGTGTCTAGTGACGGTGCTCCCGAGCCAAGGGAGGCACATAACTGTGTGCAAAGTATTCATCAAGGGTGCTCGAATTAGACATCGGTTCTAAAAGACCATACTTTTGAGTGAGCATTGCAGCCATTAGCAATATCTCGACATTAGCAAAATTGGTCATATCTTGATGGACGAGATACCTCGTCCAAACCACTTTAGGGTTAAGAACATCTTACAACCTATTCAGGGGCGATAACCAATCCCCAACTTCAATATTTTTATGGATGGGTTCTGTACCACACAAAAGTTGAATATTACAAATACGCGTATAATTTAGAACGTGGAACACATACCAAATTAATTGTCTCAAAAGCACATACATATATATAGGAACCTAATGGCAGTCTTAATTGTGCCCTCGTTTTAATAATTTTCCCAAGTTGGCTGCAGTGAATCTATTTTAACCCTCCAAGTGGTTTCCACGAGATTGTTCGTCCATCAAGATCTGACCAATTTTGCTAATGACGAGGTACATTGTCATCAAGATATTGCCGATTTTTTATGATGACGAGATCAATGTCTGGTATGTTTTTTTCTAATTATGAGGCATCTCGTTCATAAGGAACTAGTCAGTTTTGCTAATGACGAGATATCTCGTGGAGACAACCATCAGGAAGGCTATAAACTTACGCTTAGATTCAGAATTAGTGGAATGACTAAAGCTCTGAAGTACAACATCTGAATTTAAAGCATTTCACTAAAGTGATACATTGCAAACACTAGAATATGGGTGAATTTTATTATGCTCTATTGAAGTTAATGAACAATATATGATTTGTATTTTTATTCTTATATTACAACTATTCTTGTTCAAGGATTATTGATCATTAAAATATGCCGTATTTGGTGCAGCTTGGCCAAATCTGCCCTTAAATCTAACAAAACCAATCGTTTCTTTTCATTTTACATTAAAAATTCAATTGCTATATTCTAGTAATTTAACGAGTATATTATCTCAATTTATATCGTGGTTGGAATTTCAACATTCAAGCCATTACCGTCACGATCTTACAAAAATGACACCACCAGAAAAATGACATTTTCAGAGAACGCGAATCATTAGGGGAAATATCAAATTCTATGTCGGAATATTTTCTCAGTAAGATCTTTTCTCAAGCTCTTGAAATTTCAAATATGTTGAGTAATATCCTGAGGAGATGGAAATTAATTTTATTCCATTCTTGTGTATAAATGAAAGAATTCCTTCAGAGATGAAACGACACCATTTTTCAAGTTTCCTCTAGCCGAAGAAGCCTATTCAAAGTCCAAGAAGGGAAATTCTAAAATGCAATATTAATATGTACTGTTTTGATATAGTATTCCTCTCTTTAAATAATTGTTATACTAATTTTCATCTGCATAATATATTTAAAATAAGTATTATCCAAATATCAATATATCTATTAAGATTAATCCTTTGAGAATCACGAGATTTCCGAGTTATGTTTCATTACTTTTACCCTACAACACACGTAATGACTAAATAACCATATATATTGGTTTGAAGAATCATAGGGAATATTCTTTTAGTCAAGAAGATCAAAATTAGCTAGAAATCAAGCAGGGATGACTGCAATTTTCGGAACGGATATATGAGTGCGAACCCCTCAGAGGTCTAACACATAATGATCAATTATTATTTAATTGCTAATCTATTAATAAAAGAGTTTCCATTGTCATTGATTATTAGTTTTTACGCTTTTAAATGAAGAAATGTTTTAGAGTTAATTGAAGTGAAGTATATTTATATATGACTTTGTCCAGATCTGGTTTGACTCAATAAAACACACTGGCGACAGTTCTTTGTTTCTTAGTTAAATGCTTGAAGCAATAGTTTAATTCGAAAGTTTTAGTTTTTCTCCAAGTTCATTCTGAAATATGAGTTTCTATAGTGTAGAAAAATAGGACTGGATATAAGTAATCTAATTACATATAAATCTAACTCTCATGTTATAATAATTTATATTAAGATTTGCATTCTAAATCAGTCTGTCAACGTTACATCGATATTAAACCTTATAATTTCGTGAAAGAAAATAACTTTGAAGCTACTTCTGTAAAACAAAATCTAGTGTAAAAATAAAAAATATATGTTAAACAATTGTAAAATATGTAGATTTTGTAAGTGGTGTTTAGGGGTTAATTCGAAAATGAAAACAAACTATATTTGAAAAATTATTATCAGAAGTTATCCGAAATAATCATGTGTATGGCTAAGAATACCCTGATAAAATTTTATTTCAGGTTTAAATTTCTTATGCGTAAATTCAAAGATCTGTACAGCAGATTTCGAAACATTTAAAACATGTATTATTATTATACCGATTTGACAATACTTATATAGATTTATTAAGTGTCTTCAATTCGATAACATCACGTTTCTTGGTTTCAGTCCACAGGACTAAATCATCAGCAGAAAGAAGGCCATTTTATTTCTGGTATGACATTTAAGTCTTCGATTAAATCACTTACGTAAATATTAAATAACATTCAACTCAAGACAGCAACCTGGAGCAGTCCAGTCTGAAGTAGTTTCTACTTTGGAAAATCAGTTCCACTCCCAACTTTACACAATCATTGGCTGACAAAAGAAAATAGCCAGTTGAACGTTTGATTTGATTTCCAATCTGATTAACTATAAAATAGCTCGTTTCTCCATATATAATCCTATTTGATTAGGAACGTTGATCTATCTCCTCGTAGTAATCCTGGGCAACGTTTTAAGCGGAAAAATGGTCTACGGTTTTGACAAATTTCCAACACGAGTTAAGGAAAGTATCAATCAGCATTTGACAACGTTTCTTTAGTAATGCATTCACTGTTTATAGGTAGTTATTTAACGTCGCACTGGAGCAACACAACGGACTATTGGCGACGGTACGGGATCTATACCGAAGAGAAAGATCCAAGGACAACATTTTGAACCACGGTCAGATGACGAGAACAACATCTGAGCTGGCACCCCACTCTACAAACTTCCACACCACGCCAACATTAGGACATTTGAGGCCACGACGGATTTAACATGCAACAGACCCCTTGCACACGACGGTCTTCGGCTGGACCGAGTTTTTGAACTCGCAACCTTCCAGTTTCTAATCCATTGCTCTTCCAGCTGAGTTACTGCGGCCCGTCACTGTTTAAAGAAAACAGTTCGATAGTTTCCAAGATTTGAAATAAAGAAACTACAGGCGTAATTCTCAGGTTTTTAATCTAAATTTCAAACTAACCATGTTTAGTTAGTTATAACTATATATTATCTATTAGTTATGATTTGAAATTATAAAATAATATAAAATTTATTGAACTATTTTGTGATAGGAAAGGAATTTTTCTCCGTAGGAACATTTTAAAATCCACTCTTTATTTTCTAAATTTTTTCTTATAATGATTTAGAAATAGACTTTAAACTAAAACCTCAGTAATCTTACATTTTCCCGTTACTTAATTCAACTCTCTAAGTACATTCAACCGTCTTTTGTAATCATAACACCTATTTCTTCTACAAGAAGCATGCTGCGTTCAATACATTCCCCGACATCAATTCAATTTTATGGGTGAGGACACTCTTTTTCACGACATCCCGGGACATTGATTCAATTAGCACTTAAGGAAGACGGTATTATGAGTCCACGTACTCAAGAGTGCGTAACAAACTTTTCCTAAGTTTCCGCACATAGCGAAGAATCTCTGTTGTCACCCTAGTGAGAAAGAAATTATTCTGAGAGCCCTATACTGAAAACATATCCTTTATAAGTGGAACGCCTCCAAAGTGCACACGTTGAAAAGAATTAACAATGAATAATAAATACCGTCATTTACGTAATCGTGAAAAAGAAGTTGAACAGTCTTTCGGAGTTAAAATTCGCTTAAACCTGTCAAATAGAATGAATGCATAATTTCTAATGGATTCTAAAAGCAGTTAATATATAAAATGCAATGGACAAAAGCAGTTGCTTCTGAATGTATATCCTTATCTATTATATATCTATTAGAAGAGAATTTGTTGAAGAGAACAGCGACATTTTCAAAGTTAACTGTTTAATAGCTGGAGACCCTACTGTTTTATTTTCTAGTCAAATAGAGACATTTAAGGAATGTCAATATCAGTAATAATTAACAGCGACGTGTTTCTGAATGAGTGTCATCTACAAATTTTCCGCCCTTTCTTCATATGCGCGCTTTAACCGTTTGTTTTTCATATTCCTATTTTATTTACTGATGAGAGGCATTTTCTGTCGACCTCAATATAGGTAGCGGTAGTATTTCTGCGGCGACATGATATTTCCTGTACGTAATCACTTGGCTTGCTAATCGAATATGATTTCAGCACATCACCAATAGAAATTCCAAAAAATTCTGAATTGCTATATGATTGTTGGTTGGTCAATGCCAATTAAATTAAACTACATTTTAAGATAATTTGACAGTGATAGTGAAATCATTATCCGTCTGATTTGTTTGTTTACACTGAAAATCACACTCATACCTATGTTCAGAAAGTAATTATTTTCACTTATTAGAAATAGAAATATCAGAAATATTTAGGTACATTGTATAAACAGTATTAGGATTCAGAAAAGATACGAGATACAAATGTACACTCGTTCTAATAAAAAAAGTAGCATTTCTAAGTGGTCTTTTCGAGTTAATAGTTATTACATGCTGCATACATAAGTATCTAATACTTGACAACACTAGATAACGTATTCAAATAATGAAATACTAAGTTGACTTACTAATTTTAATATTATGTGAATACGTATTGTGTATCCTCTCTAAAATAATTCATCAAGGAACATCTTTGCTTTAAAGAAATAATTTTTCTACCAAAATGTTTCTTACATATTTCTGCATGTGTTTCAATCCAAGAACCTTTAATATTACTATACCCTATTTCAACCACAAATCATCGTATTTATCATGACCTGAGAACATACTCAGAACAAATAAAAATAAATAAAAAATATCTGATACAAAAAAAAATTAATGATATGTTACCTTTTAAACATATTTAGACCGTTTTTATTTAATTAACAGCATTGTAATGTCAAATATATCACTTTTGAAAAATTGTGTTGGTCAGGCCGTTATTTTAAAGAAGCTCAAAATGTAATTTTCTGCAGTTGTCTTTCAGAATATCTTTTATTTACCTGGAACAGGTTCTTACAAAGAAATCCACAAATCATAAAGTGTTTTCTTATAATATTCATAAGGTGTCTTCGAGTATTACATTTCATAATTTATGCGAAGGTAATACGTAAAAAATAAAGTTCATGGTGGTTTCTGAAAGGTAAACAGTATCAACGAATTATCTTTTAATCCTCCAAGTGGTCTAGACGAGTTATATCGTTCAGTAAGATCTAATCAACTTTGCTAATGACGAGATATCAAGTTCATCAAGATCTGACCAATTTTGCTAATAGATATATCTTGTCATTAAGATATTGGCAATTTTCGATTGGTGATTTCTCGTCCATCAAGATCTGGTCAGCTTTGATAATGACGAGATAACTCGTCGAGACAACCACCAGGAGGGTTAAACTATAGTGTGCATGTGTTTTATTCTACCTGACACAAAAGTCCTAGAGAAGATCTTGACAAAAAACTCACTATCAAACTATTTTTTGACCAGTTGTAAAATTGATATTTACCCTAACTATTTGTTCATTACCGATTCTTTCAAAAAGCAAACAGGAAGGTGTATTAGTTAGGGGGATGCTCCCTCTTGTTGTTATCACTTATTACAATGCAAGCAACTTGTTCATTTCTGATTTATTGACATCTTAACTTAATTACTGTAAACAAATTATTGATTTTCTTTCGTACCTTAAAAACTACTTTTTAGATTACCTCCATAAAAGAGGTCTTAGAATAACTCCGTTTACTTAGATTTGATTAAAGGTTTCTAATAATGTACTAGAAGTAAATGATCAATTTCTATGTGTGAAATTATCCGTAATGAGGAAATATCGTGCAGACGAGCTTCCTAATAATTAACTTCATTTATTTTTGTTATATTTTATGTGATGTAATGATGAACGTATGTGTCATTTGAAGGCGTTGTTTTATTAGTGGCACAACTTCACCTTTGTGAAATTCCTGTTAGCCGTATTTTAGGCAACCTCCAATTTCATACACCCAAACAATAGACAAAAAAATTAATGTCTGTTAACTAAGTAATGTTTATTACTCTTCAAAAATACAATCTTTAACTTTTGAATTGCTTTATTTAACTTTAAAACCCGGTATCTTGAGATTAAATTTTACCTCTATTAAACTAGATTGCAGGAAAGACAAGTGGAATTATTTCGATCTAGTGTGCAGGAATAAATTATTTAATAGAGGAATAAGAAATTTGTTATTTATGCGGTGAAGGATAATTTCGATAGGTAACTACGACAACCAGAAAATTTTTAAGAAGTTTGCTTTAGATAAAGTTCTAAGTTGTATTAACTCCCAAGAAATGGACATCCGCCAACAGCAAATTTGTACTGCTCTCTTTCTAGTTGGTATCTCTGCTGCCTATACTGCGAAGCTAGACTGATGGGCTAGCTATTTCTTTTCTTGTCTAAACATTTTCTTATCAATTTTATGTATTGTTAGTGTATACATATGTTACTTATCTTTGTATTGTTAATTTTGTTTCCCTGACTGCCATTGGGGAACAAAAAAGCTCCATCGAAACACTTCCTTCCCTATTGGGCCATTCGTATCTATAATATTTTTCCTCATACCATACCTATAATATTTAATCCCCAAGGTCCCATCTATAAAAATATTGGTGTAAGGAGGTCAGGCAGCTAAAACTGTCACCCCTATCTCCTGATATTGCTGCTATATCACTTGATGAGTGAGGTCTGGTATTATTCCATATTTGACCACTCACGTTTATATTTATCCTTATATTTTGGGGAATGGGTCTCATTCATAGAATTATCGGGGTAAAAGGGTCAAAACTCTATTAAGTTGACACATATGTCTCCTAATATTACCATCTGATAAGTGTAATCTGTATTTGTCATTGCCTTCACTGTTTTGCCAACATAGACCAAGCAACTACTTTTTTAGAATTAAGGAAATCAGAAATCTTCTTGTCAAATTAAAAGTCAAAGACATAATTTTGCAGTCAGTTCATGCGCATTGCGAAGTGTATGGCAATGAAATGGCTGATAAGTTAGCTAAATTATCAACCACAATAGACCCAGTTACTTCGTCACCAACTACCCTTTCTAGGTGTCTGGGTAGGATCAGGAGAGGGGCTTGATTACTTTGGTGTACGTTATGGAGGAACACTGGAATGAATCGCCATCTTTTTCAATTCCAGAGTAAGCCTGATCTCCATTACTTCAAAAATATCCCTTGAGCAGATGCCACTTTTTCTGCTAAAGTCAGAATAGGCCACATTGTAACTCAGGCCTACTTGAATGGTTTTCATTTGGCTGACTCCATCAAGTGCCTTATTTTCGTTGATGAGGAAGAGGCTTTGGAACATTTCTTGTTCGATTGCATCGGAGAGAACATTTTTAGAATTATCTTAAATATAATTTGTGATTCATCTTCTATTTTACTGTTTTTCTAATGTCCATTTCATGTATTATTTTCCTTAATAGAAAACATCGTTAAATCGCTGTTAATACGCCGGATTCAATCAAGATGTAAGTGTAATTTGGTAACCTTCCATATTCGGCTACTAATATTTACAATATTTATTCCTCATGTTTTATGAGGGAACTCCATACATAAAATATCGGGAGCAAAAGGATCAGGCCTCAGGCCCCCTGCATGATAATATATGTATCTTAAGAAGTCCATTCGTTCCTCAAACCTAACGAATAAAGTCGAAAATGAAAGAAAAGCACAAATAAATTAAACACAAGCAAGATAAAAACTCGAAAAATAATAATAAATATTTGTGAAATTCATTTACTTTTCCTTCCCCATTTCTATCTTTGACTAAATCACATCTCATACGATATCTTCATTGTATTAAAAGTGATTCCCCCGCTTCAGTGGGCTACGAAACAATACTCTTACATGGCAGTGTACAGAACACCGTCATTTCATATGTGGATAGCGTTTACTTATTATAGACAACGCTTACAAAAACAATAAAAATCGATAAGGAAACAAAATATTTGCCAGAAAAAATTCTAATTAAAAGCATATTATGAATTTAAATGAACTTTTTGCTTTGCTCCTTTATGCCTAAATCGATGTATCTAATTTATTATGAAATTGAGTACCATTAAAAACTTTCTCCCAAACATAATTTACTTATCATTACTTTGCAAAGGACGGTTGCATCAACCATTTTTATTTTTACATAACCCGCGAAGATACGACGTTCTTATGTGACACAAACAGCCGTGCAACCTGTTTAATCTTCCTGCTTTTCGATTTTTTTTTCTGATCTCGCTTCAGCATTTTCCAAGCAGATTGGCCAAAAAAAATCTTTCGTTCAACCGAAAAAAACCTAATGCTTCCGAGCCAGAAAAAATTCTTGTCTTAAAAATGTGTCTCTATTACGTTTTCAGTAATTTAGAGCTTTTAGAATCCTACGATTTTGTTACCTAAGAGAGTATCTTACGATTTAATTAAAATCGAATTGTTTAGAGGTTTCAAGAGATTTTTTGTGTAATGATTTTTCTCGTTGCAGTGTTTGAGAAGGTAGAACGGGAATTTTTACAAGACATACTTTTTCTCCTAAATGTATCATGGACGTAATACTCTTAAACATGTCCAGAAAATAGGAAGATTTTTTAGAACTAAGCCTGCTTCATAATATCACACCCTTAGCGTAATTACGTGTGATGAAGGTGGACTTACTTCACATGTAGACTCATCCCAAGGAAGATAAAGAATGGAAATATATTTTATTCCTCTTTGATAGATAAAAAAAGAGGCAGTTCTTACACTTTTGTTTGGAAATGAATCTGATTTGGATGAGAGTTCTTTATTTCCCCAGGATTTAAAACATTCTAAGGCATTCTACGTTCCCGAAAAATAAAATTGCTATTTGTCCCTTTCTCTATTTTATTTTACAGAATTTTCGCTCGGGGGAATTAATTTTAATGACTTTTGCAACTAGCATATACACAATCAAAAATGCTCAAGATTTTTCCAACCCTCCTTCAATTCTTTAATATTTAAATATTAAAATCACAATTCGGGATATAAAACAACCAGGCAAGTTGACATAATCAATTCCATCTTCAAATATTGCATGTTTTTCATATTGAAGCCGTGCATTTGCTATGAATGGTGTGGTCTTGGTAAAAATGAATCCGTATAATTTAATATTCCTACTCTATGTTCTTTAATAATTACATAGTTTGACATTAGATTTACCGAAAAACCCTCTGAGCAACTTGAGATTACACAATAGTGTAGAATTGCTTTTGCCACACAGCACACGTGAGGTCTAAATAGCGACATCTATTGGTAGAAAGAATCCCAGAAAGGATATTATTGGACAAGAGTCAAAACTGGTTAGATGTCAGGCAGTTAGATACAGAACATACAGGTTGCTGAACAGAAATATGCTTGCGAACCCCTCAGAGGATTAAAATAGAATACGTACAAAATTTCTCATTTATTTTGTGTTGCTAATTCCTCAACGGAAGTATAGGCTTTTTCTGTCAAGCTAAATGTAGGTGGTGGTAGTGTTTTTGTGGCGGAACGTGCTTCTTGTACGTATTCCGGACGTGACGTAACTTGGCTTGCTAATTGAATACGATTTCGCCATGTTGCAAATAAAAATTCCAAAGAATGAGCTTCGAATCGGTAAACGATATCCAATTAGATTAAGCTCCAAATGTCGACAAAAACGGTGATAAAGTACATTTTATCGTTATAAAGCACATAAGGAAATCCCAACATGTATCGTTTGACAGCATTTGATTGACAGGTAGTAAAATATCCATTTTCCGCCTGATTGCGAATGCTAGTTTATATACCTACAAAACTGTTATGAAATATTCTTTGGGGAGCGAGACCAACTTAAAAATTTTTGGAAGTTCCAACATGAGTATATCAATAAAAGGTAAATTGGAACATTTATAATAGCCAACAAAATTGTTTTGAGCTGTTTTATGAGCAATATTATGATAGAGGAACATTTTATTAAAATATGTATTATATTATAGTCTAACAAATATATTAAAATGTCATCACAGATGGAGGTCAAATAAAAGCATAAAACAAATTGAGGCAACAATTATCTATACATGGAAACTTTTAAACCAACTTTAAACAAAATTAAGCTTTATAAAATAGTTTAAAATTAATTAGCTAGCTGTATGTGTTCTATGTAACACTAATATTTAATTCTGAATATTACTTATCAAACGAAATAAAATTCACAATTCCTTGATCTGTTAAAAGTATAAATACCCTTTTGCACACAACGATTGCAATGGGAATTTTTCTGATGATACAATTTATAATTTTTTATTCACACCCATGAAATATTCATGAAATACAATTTGCTTTATTAACTCCCAACTGAAATGAATTCACAACCACGAAAGTCCTTAAATTTAAAACTCGCCTTAAAATGGATAAGTTATTTATAACCCTAAGGGCTATCTTAAAAAACATATAATCCCAAGAAATCCACGATCGTAAGTCTGAGTAATATATTGGGGTAAAGTTACAACTTTATGCGTATCAATATTAGCATTATTTTTCAAATTTCAAAGTTTGAATTTAAAAGCATAAAAAAATGTCCTTGTAGACTTATGGTAATATTTAATTTCCGACGGAATGAAATACGGTAAAATAGCCTTAATAAAATTTCTTTTCGATGGGGATATAATAATTTTTTATTTAACAGGTAATGCTATTTTTAGTTAGTTCAACAACAAAATTTCTCAAACCATGTTTACCCCTATACGCTTTAAATTATTTATTTTCACAACTTTTTTAAATTTAACAAACTCCAAAATGTTTTAATAGTTTCTGGGAGAGAAAAGGAAAGTAAAATTATTTTTATTTATTTTATTCTAAACTCCGTTCAGTGTCAAAGCAAACTATGAACAACCATCAGATAACCTCATATTATCTGTTATAAAATTTCATAATTGCTACTATTTAATGGCTGTTCATCGTTACCCATTTTTCATACCATATTTAAATCCATTTATAACGAATATAAGCATCGATGTGAGCATTTCATACGTTCAATGGAACTAAAAATTAGCCAAAAATGTATAACGGCATTTTGTTTACATTTTTCAAAATACTCTGTTGCTAATTCTTATTTCCAATAAAAAGTGCATGGTAAACAGTTCTCACTTCTGCTATGTTACACAATTAGTGTCTGAATGCCCACTTCCATTGCATCTTACCTATATATATATTTCAGAAAGGTCACCCTAGCATTTTAAAAATGAGAAAAACATTTTCTGACCAAAATATGTCTATTTTAACTTTAATGCATTAACACATGGGAAAGACAGCTCTTATTCCCAAAGTAAAATTGAATCCAACCAAAGACCTTCGTGTACAAAGGGGGCTAGTGCACGTTAAATCTGTCGTGGCCTCAAATGTCCTCACGTTGGTGTGGTGCGGAAGTTTGGAGAGTGGGTTGCCAGCTCAGGTGTGGCCTCGTCATCTGACCGAGGCTCAAAATTACGTGGCGTTGTCCTCGAATCTTTAACTTCGGGATTGATCCCGGACCGTTACCAATAGCCTTTTGTGTTGCTCCAGGGCGACGTTAATTAAGATACCTACCTACATACTTTGTTTTTATAATTTTCACAGTAACTGAAGTTAGAGGTGTTTATACCAAGCGTATTGATTTTAATCATATAATGATACATTCGTTATTTTATAAAATGATCTACAATTAAAACACTCTCTTTGGGTTTGATCCCGTACCGTCGCCAATAGCCCGTTGTGTTGCTCCACTGCGACGTTAATTAAATACCTACCTACCTTTCCAAAGTACAAATACAGTAAATTAAATTTTAAGATTATTGGTATTGTATTATTAAATTAAAATACAAGTTAGGAAGCTGTACTGCCTTTATATTTAAAAATTTGTAAAACACTTTCCTATTGTTGGTTTTTCGCTAATTTTTGTTGTGAAAATAAAAAATATTTTCTCATATCTGAATTTTATTCTGAAAATAATCTCTTAAATTTCAAATGCTAAGCTAGATCTAAAATCGTACTTTAGTTCAGAATGAAATAATTTCTTATATCAAAATGTAATTTCTGCAATTGAATTTAAAAGTTATACAAACCTCGTAAAACATTTACAAGTATTCAACTTCAAATGATCTTACGTTAGATGCATTTCAATGATTTTTTAAAATTTAAACAATTTTTACATTTAAGAATAGAGTTAGTTTACAATTCAATAACATCAAAATCTAATTTTAAAACTTTTCTTCAAACAATTGTGGAAAGCATATTCTCAAATATTAACTAGTTTACATTAATAAATCAGCCATGAAATCGACTTGGGATTTTTAAAGCAAATTTTCAAAATAGAGTATATTCTAATCAAATAATGCATGAAAAGATTATTTCTATGTGTATCATCAGAGCTTTTCGGAAAGGAATCAAATGCTACAGTAAGTTTAACTGAAAATTAAATTTCATCTTATCGACTTCACAGTCCCTAAGGGGTAAAATGAATTAACTTGTCGCTATCTGACAACTCAATAGTCCAACGTTCACGCTGTTTATAAAATTCCATTATGTGAATTCACTCCTTGAGAATCAGCTAATAGTCACGTGTTCCTGTTGAACAAAATAAAAAACAAAGACGCTTAGCTAAAAAGTTCTTAGCTTAAAAAACTCTCTCATTCACTTTGCATATGAAAAGAGAAAACTGAGTGAATATCTCTTACTTTATCTATTGCTAGGATCATTACTTCCAGGAAGCAGAAATCATCTAAGGAGCGAGTCAACATAATAAATTGAAAAAGAGCAGCACTGATTCATAAATAAGTAGAGGTTTTGTTTACGAGTATTCACTTTTCCTTGCATATTTTTGGGAAAGGTTTTTAAATTGTCTGCGTCTGATACTTAATCGCCTTTTTATTCTGATTTTCCTCAAGACCGAAACAAATTCTGAAATACTTCAGACCTAATCTGCATTATTTAGTAAAAGAGATGTTGTGAATATGACATTTACATTCAATGACTAATTTGGATTAATCAACTTGTTTCTTTCTAAGCGTTTGAAATTGTTTTATAAATGACTGTTTTAATTTTATATAACTATTTTTCGCATTTCATTGCATTTTTTAGTTTTCTTTACGAACATTGAAAACAAAGTTATTGAGAGTTAAGCAACGAGTATTTGGTATTTTCAAATAAAGTAGGAATATCTCTTATTATTGATGACTAGTGTTAAACACTCAATACATTTTGATTACGATGTTTATTAAATTTAAAAAAGTATCTTAACCATCCTAGTTGTCTCAACGAAGTATCCCGTCATTAGCAAACCTGACCGGAGCTTGAAGGACAACTTATCTGGTCAGTAGAAGAAAACTGACCAGATCTGGATCACGTCATCATAAAAAAATTGACAATATCTTGATGACGAGATATCACGTCGAAACCACTTTTAGGGTTAATAAAAATTGTTTTGTGACTATTTTGATTTTACATGACTACTTATTTCATTGAATGTTTTTGGTTTTCTTTCCGGAAGTTGAGACAAAGTTAATACGAGTTAAGCAACGAATAATTGGTATTTTCAAATAAAGTATAGGAATATATCTTATTAGTGACTATTGTTAAAGTCACTTTGACGACGATAGTTTTAAAATTATAAAAATTTATCTTGATAAAAAAAATGCTTCAAGTGACTTATTTTTATTTTATATGACTATTTTTCATTCCACTGTATGTTTTAGTTTTCTTTACGAACATCGAAAACGAAACTATTAACAGTTAAACAACGACTAACCGGTATTCAAAGATAAAGTATATTAATATCTCTCACTATCTCTGTGACTATTGTTAATCAAAACACTTTGAATATGATAATTGTTAAATTATCATATCTAATAATTAAATCTTCATAAAAGTACAGTTTAACAACTTTCAAATGGAAAAAAATTCTGTTAAAAACATATATTCAAAGAATTAGCAAGGATTTAAAGAATATACTATATTAAAGTGCTCATTTGACTTTCTATTCAAGATTCTATTAAGAACAATTTATAATATAACTATGAATTATAGATAAAGATGAATTCCCCAATCGATATAAAATTAATTGAATGTAATATCCTTTCATAGGAGAAATACTTACATCAAAGACAAAAAGTGGAATTTTCCGATGAACCTAAATTTGTTTTAAAATAAAGATATGAAATCAGTTCTGAACCATCTATGTAACTATAAAAATAGAATATAAGAAAAGAATAGAATAAAATAATAGAAACTTAACTCTTTTCACATCATTCTGTTATTTTAAATGTTCTTAATATGTTCTTAATTAAAATTGATTCATTCAAATTTAGACATATAGAACTAAATTAGCAGAAACAAAATAATATTCAGTAAAGGAGATTGAGTAAGAACGAACTAAGATTAGAAGGTACCCTGAAGTATTTTTATATTACCAAATTCTAATGAATTTTCATTTAATTTACTTTTAATACTTTTCAATCGTGTATTTGAATTCATCAAACTCTTTTTTCCTAATTTGGTTGTTCTAAATAACTTTCTTTCGGGATATTTATGTATTGATCTGTGACTTCATTTTATGATCTACAAATTGCAAGAAAATTTCCCCAAAATCTAAATATCGGACACAAAAAATAAAATATCGTCCTATAAAATAAAAAAAATGTTATCTAGATATTGTACATATTTTTCCACATCTAATAAAGTCAAAAGAGCGAGTTGGAACTGAATAATGTAACTTTCTTGCCGCCGGAAGTTTCTCACCATGGGGAAATATTTTTTTCACTCTGGGAAAAAATGGGGCTCTCTCACACACTAAAAATAAAGTTTAAAGGAAATTTTGTACCAAAATTTATTTTTCTTAAAAATTCAAAATTATGTATTAAAATACAAAACGAAAGATCTTACTTTTGCCAAAATGAAATACACTAGTACCTAAAAAAGAAATTTTAAAACCTGATTGAGTGCTAAATCTTGTATAAATCACGAAAAGTTCTAAATATGCTTTGACAAATGTACCTAAATCAGCACAATATTTAGTTTAAATACACAGTGATATTTGAATAATGCTCTATGACTACCGAAAAATCCTAACCATAGTGTTCGGTAAATATTTCTTATTCTTGGAATATTTAAATATTTCTTATTCCAGTTGACTTATAGCATATTATACTTACACTACAATTATATTTAATAAGAATGTAACAAAATATGGAAATAAGCTTCTAATAAAATGACTGTTTTCTACAATATGCACATTAAAAATAACTAAGTATTTAAAATCATCAATTTTTAATCAATTTAAAAAATAACAACATAATATTTATAAACAGCTCAATCAAGTAAACTAATTTAGTACAAATAAAAGAATCAGATGTTCGACAAATACTTTAAGTGAGAATTTAATACTGCAATATATTTTGGATGTGCTGTTACGAACTACAAGTTTTTGTTAAACTAAATGTAGGTGAGGGTAGTGATTTTGTGGTGGAACGTGTTTCCTGCGTGTACTCCGGACGTGACGTCACTTGTGCTGTTGTTTCTTATCCCCAAGGCTCAGGATAAGCCTAAACCAGTTCCATAAGACCATGTCACTCTAAAAGAAAGACAACTTCCCCTGATCCAAGACAAGCTGGCCCACAGAAACACAGATGCAATCGATAAGGTGGGTAGGGGTACTTGATTTGTGTTTCAGCACATCGCCAGTTGACATTCCAAATAATAAATTCCGATTTGGTGTATGATAATTAATTGGTCACCTCCACTTAGTTACATTAAACACCAAATTTTTAAAACGGTGATAAACTACATTTTAAGATAACCCCGAAATGTATCACGCGAGAGTATTTAGGTAACATGAAGTTAAATCCTCGTTTACCGTCTGGTATCTTTGTTTACACCGAAAATCCCTCTCATAGTCCAAGCATTGTAATAATTGTACATCGTTTTAAAATGCTTGCTTAATTTAAAACATAAAACTGAATATATCCTTCTATTCAGTCAAGATGGGGTATCTGAGGAAAGCTATAGACCTTATGCTTTCACTTTAACAGCCTTATTTGTACTGTATTTGACGTTATTCTTTATTTATCTACTAGTATTATTTGTATTTGAACTTTAGTTCTCTCTGCCCAAGGACGTTTGTCCAATATCATCTGTATTACAAATAAAAACAATACAGTTAAGATTTTCGTCAATCCTGTAACGCACCAGAGGGATTTTCAGTGGAAGCAAACAAACCAGACGGAAACTAAATATTTTACATTCGCTACGCAAATCTTTCTTGCGTGATACATATTAGAGTTACTTTAATCCTCCAAGTGGTTTCAATGAGATATCTCGTCCCACCAGATCTGATTAATTTTTCTAATGACGAAATATCTCGTCATCAAGATATTTTGGATTTTTTTATGATGACGAGATCAAGATCTGGTCAGTTTTCTAGTAATGACGAGATATCGCCTCATAAAGATATTGAAGATTTTCTGATGATGAAACGAGATCATGATATGTTCAGTTTTCTTCCCATGACGAGCTATCTCGTCCATCAATATCTGATCAGTTTTGCTAATGACAAGATACCTTGTAGAGACTACCACCAAAAGGGTTAAGATGTAGCCATTCTGGCGACCTTTGGCGTTTAATCTAATAGGTGTTGACTAATCTACCATCCGATTCGGAATTCATTTTATGGAATTTCTACTGAAGAAGTGTTGAAATAGTTATCTAAAAACAAGCCGGGGCCACGTCTATAATACGTATATGAAGCACTTTCCATCCCAGAAACACTACCACCATATCCATCCAACTTGACAGAAAATGCCTTTCATAAATGTAGAATTAATGCCATGTACATGTTAATGTAATTTGAAAACGTGAAATTTCGCATTCACAAATTTCTAAGCTGAAGTTGACGCACTTTAGGAAAATTATCAGTTTCCCTCGGTGTAATCGTAGAGATCATAATGAATTCACGTGTCCATGTAAGAAATATGAATGAATGTTGGAGGTTTGAGCGCATAGGTTATTTGGCCATCGACCTTCGAATGAAATAGACAGAACATGTGGGCCGTGTCGTTGTCGTAAGAACTCGGAAAGAAGGGTAAGTCGCGTGGGTTTGAGAATCAATTAGGGCCTGTTGGCTTTCGGAGAGCAGGCTAGTTTCTTAATCACACTGGATAATCACTTTAACCAATCAATAATTTATCCCACATTAGGATTTGTGCTTTTCCCCACAACCACGAGGCAGATCTTCAAACCAAGCGACAGGAAGAAATAGCATAAAGCTACGCCCACATACTCTTCTATTTCATTAGAAAGTCGATGCATTTGGATAGAGCTTGTTCAATCAAGATAAGAAACTCTTGAATGAAATTTCGGAAGAAATTCTTTTCAGAAGTCGTGACCAAGAGTCCCGATGGTAGGTTTATATGGTAAAAAGTTATCCTCAGCATGATCTAAATTAAATATAAAATGACAAATGCTGAAGGTTATATAACCTTAACCCTCCTGGTGGCTGTCTCCTCGTATATACTCATTAGTAAAACTGAGATCTTGATAGTCTGCTTATCAGATCTTAATGAACGAGATATCTCGTTATTAAAAAACCTTACTAGATCTTGATCTCGTCAACGTGAAAAAAATGGCAATATCTTGATGACGAGATATCTCGTCATTACAAAATTGATCATGTCTTGAAGGACGAGATATCTCTTCAAGACCACTTGGAGGGTTAAAATGTAGTTTGTACCGTTTTGGGTGACATTTAATCTAATTAGCATTGACTAATCAACTACTAAATATCAATCCGGGATTCATTTTTGGAGGGTCGCGGTAGTCAGGTTAGAAGTGCATCGGAATGGCAATCGTAGGATTGCGAATTCGAAACTCGGTCGAACCGAAGACCGTCGTGTACACGGGGGCTGGTGCACTTTAAATCTGTCGTGGTCCCAAATGTTCTCACGTTGGCGTGGTGTGGGAGTTTGGAGAGTGGGGTGCCAGCTCAGGTGTTGCCGTCGTATTTCTGACCGTGGTTCAAAATTACGAGGTATTTCTTGGATCTATCTTTACGAGGATTTTATCTTTCCAATCGGAATTGATCCTGGACCGCTACTAATAGCCCGTCGGGTTGCTCCAGTGCGACGTTAATTAACTACCTTCATAATGGTGAAGTGCTGAAATATTTGAAAAACAAGCCAAGTGCCACTACTTTTGGATTCCGTACAGGAAGCAAATTCCATCACAAAAACATACAGGCACCAACATTTATCTTTGCGGAAAAATCTCTCATAACGTATAGCATGAAATCCCCAATATTTAGTAAAGCGTAAAGGAAACAGTGATGCAACTGATGTCTTAGGAAAATGGGCCTCAATGTAAATGTCACAAGTAATAATAAACTTTCCGAGATATAGTGCAGATGATCGGAAAATGCATGTGCTTCTCAGTAAGAAAAGGAAATATTCTTGCAGAACTACCTTTGAGCAACAGAATACAAAAGACGGCGAGAAAGAATATTGAAGATCCGTCAGGTATTTTTTGAGTGAGTATAGGGTTCGTTTACACAGCCATAAAATTTCTTCAAAGTATCTGAACAAATTTTGGAAGGGACTTCGCAGAGAGTAAATTTGACAGGAACTGCATTTATAAAAACATGAGCTGTCAGAAAGGTCTGTAGATTTCGTTGATATGTTACTGATTTTTTTGTGCTGAACAGTTATGTGAGTAGGCATAGAGAGAGAGAGAGAGAGAGAGAGAGAGAGAGAGAGAGAGAGAGAGAATTTGTCTGGAAGAAGTAAAATTGAAAAACCTTTTCTTTTGCGAAAAATATCAAATAAATTTGTATGCAATTTATTTGATTTATTTGAATAAATTTTCTCTATATTATATGCGAGAACTTGTAAAATATTAATTGCAAAAAATACAATTACACATGTATGCATAAATTTTATTATAATGTAAGCTATTTTAAATAAATAATTCTTTCTTCATAATAAACAAATAAAAATTCGTGTGTGTTCGTAACATCGTCCTAAAGCAGTTAAAACTATTTGTTAAAGCTGAAAATTTATCTCATTTTTATATAGACTGTTATCATTTCGTTTTATTATGAGTATTTGTTTAAGAAATCCGGTTAATGTAGCACATTAGAATTTCGTTACTTCATATACGAGGCAATAGGAAAATCTGATGGTTTTAAAATTAATTTAGTAATGATAAAAAAATATATTGTAATTATCTAATGTCGTCGAAACTTGTGTAAGATGCAAATATTCCAATGTCGTCGAGGACGTACAGGATACATTTCTTTTCATTCCTTTTGATGTGCGAATAGATATTTTTATTTGAAACATTGAAACAAGTGTTTATTTTCGGTAGTAAATATTGGGAGGTTTCTGTGTCAAACTGATTGTAGATGGAGTTAGTGTTTTTGCTGTCTTTCCTGTGTGTTTTGGAATGTTTCCTGTGAACAGGATAGAAAAGAAAGCGAAAGAAAATCTTCACTTTCCAACTGGTTTGTTATTTTACATTGAAAATCCCTCTTATAGAATAATAAACAGCGTTTGATGTTTCATGATCTGTTACAAAATTCTTCGTAAAAGAAGCATCTTGTAACAAATCATAAAACATTCTATGATTATTATAATTACCAAAAATACAAAATCTATTTATATATAAAGGCAGAGCTGGCATTTGCCTATCTACTCTATACAAATATACACAGCTTGAACAATCCACACCAAATTCCTTAGAATCCATTCCTTAGAAATATGGGCTATATATTAAACCCCGTTCGGGAGGATTTGTTCTGGGTCTGCAGAAAGAGCTAAAACATTTCTAAATCCCCAGAGGAATAACATTGAATATCATTACGATCACTGACTAATTGACACCAAATTTGGCTCGCTTATCCTTTTGAATCCTGTGAAAAACAATATATATTAACTAGTGATGGGAGTATTCGAATACAAAAATTCTCGTGTACTCGATACTTAAAAGTATTCGTTGTACTCGATTCTTTTCCAAAGTATTCGGATACCAAAGTATTCGGATACAAGTATTCGAATACCAAAGTACTCGGATCCAAAGTATTAGGATACAAGAGTATTCAGATACAAATATTCGGATACTAAAGTATTCGGATACTAAAGTATTCGGATACTAAAGTATTCGGATACTAAAGTATTCGGATACTAAAGTATTCGGATCCAAGGTATTCGGATACAAAAGCATTCGGATACAAGAGTATTTTGATACAAGAGTATTCGGATACAAGAGTATTAGTCCTAGGTATTCGGATACCAAAAGTACTCACCCTGTGTATCGAATACCAAAGTATTCATCTAAAGTAGCAGTGTCACATTGCATGGGTATCCCTGTTGCTCGTTAGTGTTGTTTCTAGTCACGATTTAGCTTTTTCCGATTTTACATATCTAGAAAATGCACGAGCTGAATGAAACGTCGAACAATTTCATCGATTAAAAGATTGGATTTGAAATTTTCTGGAAGCCATTTCCTGAACAGGCAGGTTTAATTATCAGTAAATTACACATATGGTTTGCCTTTTATTTTGGAAATCAAGTTGGAAGTTTTTAATTTTTTTATTTTAATTATATTTTTATTTTAATTATATTTTTAATACTAATTATATTTTTATTTTTAATTATATTTTTAATACTAATTATATTTTTAATACTAATTATATTTTTAATTTTATTAATTTATAGTTAATATTATTAATTTTTTATAACTTCATTTAATTTTCAAGCTTTTTTTTTATTCCTGACTTTTAAATATCTCTGCAAATGAGACACTATAAGGCTTGAATTGCTTTACATTTCTTCAAATAAAATAATGTTATTTCATTCTTAAGATGGCTATTATTTTCTTTAAAATATCCGACAATAACTAAAATATCTGACTAAATCTTTATTACGATAGCAAAATTAGTATGAATATTTTTTTCTGCTTTAACTCTCCAATCTTCTCACATCTTACTTCCAACAATGGCTGCAAAAATAAAAAGTGAATTTCCAGGAACAAGATTCGATTATTTAATGTAATTTATTTTGTAAATATGTATTTACGGAACCATTCTTGTACTTAGATGTTGGAACTTAGATGTGTCACTTAGAGATGTGTCACTTTTTACTATGTTTACAGAAATAACTAAATTTCAGATCCTGGTATTAAAAATAACCAAATACTTTTTACAGCTATACAAACTTTTTAGTTTTGTATGAAAACTTTCATTCTTATGTTCGGAGCTCCCTCCAAAATAAAATTTTGGCTACGTTCCCTGTTGAAAGTGATTATTAGCGATTTGCTAAAAATATGATACGAAATCAAATCTATCGAATGCGAAAACTAAAATTTGAAAATCATGATTTGTAAATTCGTGATAAAAAATACTTGATACATATTTACAATTGCAGAAAATATATGTGTAACCAGAAAATTCAGAAATTTGTACATGGGATTAATTTTTGTTCAAAACACAATTAAAATATAATTTTTCTGCAATTCAAATAAATTAATAATAGTGTTTTCATACTTTTTAAAGATTCAAAATTTATATTAATAATTTGGAAAAAAAGTATAAATATAATTTAGATTTAAAATTTGAGTTTCGTGAAAAGCAAATTCCTTTTTGTAAACACAACTTGATCAAAATATTTAAGAAAAAGGGAATACATTTGATTGTCTTTCAAAAATTATCTTTCGTATAAAAATCAATCCACCAAATTCCTCTTGTAGTGGATTCAAACTTTGATTTGTAGGAAATCTAGTGCTCTAACCACTATGCTAGGGATGACACAATTAGTGGGTGTTATATTTAGATAACAGCCTTATATCATAGGTCAGTTTTTCTATCGATTAATCGTTTTTATACTAATACTTACTTGATACTTGAAAGTACTCAAATACAAAGTATTCGACTCTCAAAAGTACTCTATTCTTCCCATCACTAACTCCTGGTACGTAGTTGTCTCAAGGAGCTATCGCGTCATTAGCAAAACTGACCAGATCTCGTTGAACAAGAGATCTCGTCATTAGAAGAAAACACGATTACGATCATTAGAAGGTAAGCGATTAGATCTTGATCTTGCCATCATCAAACAATCGGCTATATCCTGATGACGAGATGACCATTAGCAAAATTGGTCAGATTTTGATGAACGAGGTACCTCGTCGAAACCATAGAGGCTAAAAACAGTTTGATATCCGATAGGTATAACATTTAGTAATATTACGATCAAATACAATTTATTCAACCCAAGCAACGCCTGATAATTCTGCTAATAAAATCTATAAATATTAATGAAAAATAGCTAAGGAAATCATCTGCCATCAAAACCTAATGAATCTAGAACTCCTTTTGTTTTCTTTGAAGTATATATCATTTGCTCAGGTCCACATGTAGCAATTGTGGAGTAGCATATTATTCAAAAATCAAATTTATCTTGAAACGTAATCAATAGAAGTAGAATACAATTTATTAATCAATGCTAATTGGATTAAACGCCAAATATAGTCAAAACAGCGATGAACTACATTTAAAGTAACCTCGACATACGATAATATTTCAATGTAGGAAGAAAATCTTCCGTTTCCATCTGGTTTGCTTGTTCACACTAAAAAGTCCTCTTATAGGTATTGTAACGCTAGAAGGATCAGTCCTGATATAAAATCATATTAAGTGTTTCAGACTATAGTCTCGTTTAATTCAAGATCTTTAAAGCATTTTGAGACTAATGAGTCATATTTCGGCGAATATAATGCAAACCATAATATACCATTCAATACATTGGAGAGGAAACATGCTAAAAACTCATTAAAGCCAGAATTAATGTTACTTAAGCGTCCTTTTATAAGTAGCTTATCATCAAATAATCAAATTTCAAAACTTAGCGTCGTCCCCACAAATGGCTTTGTTTGAGAAAAAAGGCAAACTGACTCACCGTAAACAACATTACATAACGTTATGGGTAACCTTTAGCGTTCGCAATATTTGAAGTTCCTCAATTATGAAAGGACTGGGAGAACAAAAAAAAGATGAAAACTTCACTGTCCGAAATGCATTTATCGTAATTAGAAAAGAAAGCGTGATAGAAACTGAACATTTCTTAAAAACTTGTTTTCTTAAAGTCACGGTTCCAATGGTGCTTGCCTAAGGAGCCGAAGATAACCTTTAATTGCATTAGATTCTTTTAATTAGGGAAGGAGTGCAAACAGATAACAAAGGGATGGTGCATACCTGTTATGAGGAAGGCCTTTTCTCGCGTTTCCCCCCTCACTTTCTAGAACAATAGCTTTGTTGCGCCTTATTAGTGGTGAGGGTGGAAAAAATCGGCATTTGGGTTTTGAGTAAGCAAGGCCAAATAATAAAGATAAAATCAAACTACTCGCGCTGAAAAGTAAATGTAGTACATAGTTTTTTAATTTAATATCCCCTTCTTTTCAATAAATATAGCTTTGTTGCAGCCTTTAGTGCTATGCGGTAGGGGTAAAAAAAATCGGTATTTAGAGTTTGTGTAAGCAAGGCCAAATAATGAAGATAAAATCAAACAATTAACGCTGAAATGTAAATATAGTACAGAGTATATTTTAGTTTAATAAGTTATAAAATCTTACAATATTAATATGACATCTAAAGAACTTAAATATATATTATTTATTTATGACATAATTTTAAAATTAGAATGATTTGCACAGATTCGGGAAGTTGCGTTATCCACCTCTTATATAATACTTAACAATTCATTAGTTCATTAGTTAAAATTTAGATTAGTCAAAACTAATTAGCCAGTTAATTGCGATTCCGAAAAGGAATCATTCTGAAGTTTAAATTCCAAACGTAATTCCCCACTAACATTTCTTCTAAACTCAATGTCTATAATGAATGAATATAAGTCTGTGTAGCACAGATTAACAGATATTTTAAGGTAGGAGGAAAAACATTAAAATAGTTTAGCTAAGTTATTAAAATCGAATCTGCATTGTGTCAAAATGGTTTGATAAAATATAATTACATTACAAATGGGGCATAAATGTGTATTAGAGTTTCCCATCTAGTTCGCTTTGAATCTGGGTTTGTATGGATTATTATTCTCTGAACATTCCATAAAAGAATATTCTAGAATAATTATATACAAAATAAAAACATATTCTATGATACATGTTAATAACAAGAACATATACTTAAAAATTCTTATAAAATTTGAACATGTGAGTTAGAATTCTATATATAATAAGAACTTAAAAAATCTAATCTACGAGTATGTACCGAAAATTTCTGAATTTTTATTCCCGTAGTCATGGTCCAGGAATGTTTACAGATGGGATCGAATATAACTCTTAATTTCATCATATACTTTCAATTAGGGAAGGCGAGGAAGCAGATAACAAATGGAGGGTGCATTCGTGTTATAAGGAAGGCTTTTTCCCCTTTATTAAATCAATCCATCGATTTATGAGCTTTCGATTTATAAGAGATATCTTTGCTGTGGCATATTGGTGGTTTATCATGGGAATGGAAAACTACGTTTTTTTATGTCTTCGACACAACAGTAATAATATTTAACCCTACCTGGCTAATTTTCCAAAAGTTATAAGCGCAAGCAATGAATTATAACAAAGTGACTCATAAAGAGTAAAATCATGAACTTATAAAGGGTAAAATCATCAACTTATGAAGAAATAATTAAAAAGTAAAATCATCAATTGAGACCAGAAAATAAGGCCTTGGAAAAAATGAGAAAAAGATAGCTCTAAAACGGAGCTATCTTCATTTTTTAAGTAAAAATAACTAAAATCGAATAATTTTGCTTCATTTTAGAACCTCTCATTCATGTGTAAAAAGTCTTTCATCCTAAATACTAATTCAACCACTCCTCATAATCTGTATATTCTCTTTCTTTCATTTCTCTTATGAGTTTTTCTCTATATTCTTCATCAGAATTTGAATCTCTAGATATTTTCAGAGCTACGATATTCTTTCGTTCATTTCCAGAAATATGAATATAAACATCAAGAGCAAATCCGTTGAATATATTAATCATTCTAGTTACTTTCCTACAAAACATTTATCATCTCTAGCTTTTAATTCATCTTTTAATGTGTTTATTAATTCATTTTCATTCTCATTTTTTAGAATTCTGTTAAACACATTAACTAATATGTCTCTAAACTCAATATTGTGGAATTCCTCATCTAGTACACGAATATAACATTTAATTTCTTTAGATATATTTAATTCTTTAATACATTCATCTAAATCATATTTAATTTCTGTATTGAATAATTTTATAATTGAATCTCTTAAAGATTTTTGAATAAAACTATTATGTGCATTTTGAGTATCTTATATATATTATTATAAAATAAACGTCTTAAAAAAGGAGGTAATATTATTTTATCTTTATCGTAATATATATTATTTAGTCTAGGTAGAAAAATCATTTCATTTAAGGATGTTAAATTATCATCACAACAATCTAATTCTGTTAAATTTTATATTCCCTTAAGTGAAGTTAAATAATCATCATATTTTAATTTTACAACATTAAGAGGTTCACACACACACACATATATATATATATATATATATATATATATATATATATATATATATATATATATATATATATATAATTCAAAATTACAAACCAAAACAAAGAGAAATCCAAAAATTTTAAAATCAAGAAATTTAAGAAAATTTTGAAAAAAATGATGGAAGTGTTGGTGGATCAGGGCGTCATCAGGGAGGAGCCTCACCCAGTCAACACAATATGGTGTTTTCTGCGTGTGAGCGGCAGTACACCAAAAGTAGCTCACACACCCCTCCAAACACCATAAGAAAAATTAGAAATTATTATATATATATATATATATATATATATATATATATATATATATATATATATATATGCTTTCTTGTGGTTTTTTCAAAAAAACGATCAATTATGCCTCGTAGAAAACAGCGATCATCTTTTGATCAAGTATCCGAGTTCGACAGAGGAAGGATAGTGGCCTACCGAGATTGTGGATTATCTTTCAGGGAAATCGGTAGTCGTGTTGGACGAAGCCAAACAACTGTAATGCGGATATGTGATCGTTGGATGCAGGAGGGTACGACGGACCGACGTGTTCGATCGCATCCACCTCAGTGCACCACTTCACGTGATGACAGGCATATTGTGCGTATGGCAGTGACGGATCGCTCAGCCACATCACGAACCATAGCACAGCACATTCAGTCTGTACCGCATCATCCAGTGTCTGCGCGTACCATTCGACGCCGTTTACAGCAGAGTGGTCTGTCCGCAAGACGTCCATTGCTTCGTCTACCCTTGACGCAGAACCACAGACGTTTCCGCCGCCAATGGTGCGATGAAAGAAGGATGTGGACGACAGAATGGAATGAAATTGTCTTTACTGACGAGTCACGCTTCTGTCTGCAACACCACGATGGTCGGATTCGAGTCTGGAGACACCGTGGAGTGAGGATGCTGAACAGCTGCGTTATGCACCGCCACACTGGTCCTGCACCGGGTATTATGGTATGGGGCGGTATTAGATATCACTCTCGCACTCTTCTAGTACGCATTGCCGGTACTTTAAACAGCCAGCGCTACATCTCCGAGGTGTTGGAGCCAGTTGTCCTTCCTTACCTTCAGGGCTTGACCACAACCATATTTCAACAGGATAATGCGCGACCACACGTGGCACGCATTGTCCAAGGGTTCTTCGTCAATCGCCAGATTGAATTTCTTCCCTGGCCAGCTCGCTCTCCGGATCTTTCGCCGATAGAAAACATGTGGTCCATGGTTGCTCAACGATTGACCCAGAATACATCCCCAGCTGCCACACCAGATCAACTTTGGCAACGTGTGGAAGCTGCTTGGTCTGCTGTACCCCAAGAACACATCCAAAGTCTCTTTGAATCAATGCCGAGGCGTGTGGCAGCGGTGATCTCCAACAATGGCGGCTACTCTGGCTACTGATTTTGGCAGGAACCACACTTCACAGAAGTCTATAAATTTAATCATTTGATACTTGGTCAACATGTTATCTACAAAATAAATTTTGTTGTGATATCTCTTGTCTTTCTTGGTGTTGCAATTTGGGTGGCCAGCAGTGTATTTTATCTTTCTATATATTTAATAACAAATTGAGAAAATAGAACTTTTTGATATTCAAAAATCTCATTCCAATCAACAACCTTATCCAATATTTCAATTGTATTTTCAGACATATTTCCCAATCAATAAGGCCATCATGTTCACATAAAAACCTTTCAGATAAATTCTGATAGGCTGAAATATGTTCCCAATCAACTCTATCTTTAAACTCTAAAATGAATGATTCAAATGATTCTGTTTAGAGATTAATTTCCAATCTACAGCATTTTGAATTCTTCTTATGTGATCTTCACTTAATCCACATTTTTCAGAAACTTCTTTCCAGTCCACATCTGCCATCTTTATTATATATTAAATTTTATAAAAGCTTTTCAATGTACAGAAAAGGTTTAATTTGATTGGGAACTGGAGAGCTAGATGCTATAATCAAGGAAATAGTACCATTACGTTTACCATACTCAATAAGAATGACAGGTTTTTCTCGACTCATTCCTCCTATAAAAATAATATTTTCATTGATTTTTATTTGTAAAACAGAATATAACCATCAATTATAATTTTTAAATACATCGTAATTTTCATATGCATATCATTACTTGATAAGGGGTTATCAAGAGTTAATAAATTAGAAGTACACTAAAATTTAGAAGTAAAGGATTATGGTGAATCACATGAATTTGAAGATCATAATCAACATCCCTTAATGCCTATACATTCTGTTAGATGTGTATTAGATGGACGTTCGGGGTCAGGTAAAACTAATTTATTAATTAATTTGATATATGAGTATTTAAATTTTGATAGATTATTTATATGTGCGAAAGATATAAACGAAACTAAATATTCTAAATTGCAGACAAATATACAATGTTTGAAGATATAGAAAGAGAAGATGTTGTAAAATGTAAGAAACTAAATAAAAAGAAAGAATTATTAGAATTGTATGATAAATATAAAAAGGACGTATTATTTTCTTCTGATTTAAATGAATTTATAACTGTAGATGATTTAGATCGTTCTGTTATATATGTATTCGTCCTTGATGATTGTGTAACTGAAAATAATCAAAAAAATTATAGAGGATCTTTATATCAGAGGTAGAAAGAAAAATGCTATTTTTTATGTATCACAGGATTTTTGTAAAATTACTACAAGCATAAGAAAGAATAGTAATTATTTCATATTTTTTGGTAAGCGTAAACCAAAGTAAATTCATCAAATTATATGAGAAATAGATGGAAATTTATCAAAAGAAGAATTTCAAAAATATATAAAAAAAACTCATTCAAAAGCATCATGGTTTCATTATGTTAGATTTTTTTAAATCCTGAAATGAGGTATAGAGATACCAATGTTGAGCCTATATAAATGGAAGAATATTTAGAAAAAAGAATTTATATTTACAAAAAAAGCTTCAATTGCTTTCAAAAGATAAGCGTATCTATATCAGTGAGTAAGTTTATTTTATGCGGAACAGATTTATCTCCTTTCGTTTTCATAAGTCTAGCCTCTTTGAGTCTAAGTTCAGGAATCGTTGAAATAATAGATAAATCTTTAAGCATTTCAGAAAGAAAAGAAGAATACAGATAAGCTTATAAATTTTATAAACAATTGCTAAATTTCCAAACGTTATCGAATCAAAACATTTAAAAGATAAGATGAATTTATTCAAACTTTAAAGTATTTTCCTGTAGAAAAGTACGTAAAACAAACACAACTGAATGGATATAAATAAGTGAAGAAATAAGGCTCATTAAAGAATTCACCCTAAATAAATGGTTTGCAAATGTAAAACGTTTGTTATTCAATCCTTATCTAAAAATGGGAAATTTATAGAAGGATGTAAAAAATGTAGTCAATTTGTATCAGGTGTACTTCAATCTGGCTTAACTAAATTATTACCAGATTTAATCAAATTAATATCTGAATTAAGTGAACCAAAAACAGTTAAATACGGTACCGGTTTTATTAAAATATAGCCACTAACAACTTACCTTTTGAAATGCATTTACCAAGCCACCAATTTACGGGTCCGGGAACTCAGCTATTATGGGGTAAAACAAGATTAAATCCTGATTTAACATATAAAAAATGGTCTAAACCAATTGATAGAGTTGATGAAACAGCCTATAGACATGATGTTTGCTGTTTAAAAAATAAAGATACAAAAACTAGAAATGAAGTGTGTGATAAGAATATGATTCAAGAATTGGATGCTATTGAAAGTCCAACAGTTAGAGAAAGCATAGATAGGGCTGTCGTTAAACCTATTATAAAAGCTAAAAAGAAATTTGGAATGGGATGTTTTACTTGTAAAAAAGAAACAGAATTGAAAGATGTAGAAGAAAAAATTGCTAAAAATAAACGACGTTATATAGTAGGCAATTGTGCAATTTGTAATAGAAAAATAACTCGTTTTTCAGGAAATTAAACCTCCCGCTTCGGGGGGGGGGGGGTAGGGTCCCTCAGATCAATCTTAAAAAATAATGATCAGGGGGTCGTAAACTAACAGACCTCTGGCAGGAGGGTAACCAGCTATCCCCTAAAGAGGTACCTATTTTAGGTACCTCTGGCAAGAAGATCCTTAATAAGGTATATTATGATCCTGAAACTGGTTATTGTGGTATAAACGAATTAAAAAGGAAAACAGGTTTGAGAAAAAGAAATTACAGATTTTTTGCATGAACGAGATGTGTATACTAGATATAAACCCATTATTAGAAAATTTAAAAGAAGAGTTTAAGTACCTCATATCGATGATCAATGACAAGCTGATTTGTTATTCATCAAATCATTTAGTAAATACAATGATGGGACGAATTATCTATTAACAGTGATTGATACACACACATTTAGCAAATATGCTTGGGCGTTACCTATTAAAAGATAAACGGGAAAAGAAGTGAGTTAAGCTTTCAAAAAGACATTTATAAAGAATTCCTGAAAAATTACAAACAGATAAAGGAACAGAGTTTATCAATAAACATACTCGACTACTATATAAAGAAAATAATATACATTGGTTTACAATTGGAAACATGGGAATCAAATGTTCAGTCGTTGAACGATTCAATAGAACAATAAATATGAAAATGAGAAAATATTTAACAGCTAATAATATTAAAAAATATATTGATCTGTTAGATAAATTAGTTAAAAGTTATAATCATTCATTTCATAGATCTATAAAAATGACACCTGTACAGGCTAGTCGAGAAGAAAATGAATCTCAAGTTTATAAGAATTTATACAAAGAAAAGATAATAAGAAACCAAAATTTAAAATTGGAGATAGAGTGAGAATGTCTAAATATAAAGAGACATTTACAAGAGGATATGATACAACCTTTATGGAAGAATTTTTTATTGTATTCGAAGTATTGAAAACATATACAATCACTTATAAAATCAAAGATTTACACGGAGAAGAAATAAAAGGAACTTATGAATATGAAATGGTAAAATATACTAAAAAAGATTATATTTATATAAAATTGAAAAAATAATAAAAAGAAAGGAAGCAAATTATTTGTAAAATGGTTAGGTTATCCAGATAAATTTAATAGTTGGATACTAGATAAGGTATAATAAAGTAGATGGAATTTTAAAACTTCCCAGGTGCCTATGTGAATTCCTTTATTTGATGAAAAGGATATTTTAATAACATATTAAATTTTATACAAAGTGGTATAAAACCAGTGGGGATGACTATCCCCCACTGAATTTAAAGAAAGATTTTAAGAAAATATAAAATTTTATTATATAAATTCAGGGGAATGTTTCCCCCTGAGGATTCAACTTCATTTTTACAATATTTTAATATAATTTATAAACCGTTCTGCATAATCATTTAATAGTTCTATTCCATTATAATACACACACACATATATCTTCCAATTGTTCTTTTATTCTGTGATATAAATTTATAGCATTGGAATCATTTCAATTCATGAACAATCTCTAAATTGGGATACATTTCCTTTAATCTTTTGATGTTTTTGTTGTAATTTAATCTCTGAGTTCTCATTGCATAATAAGGATGTTTAGATTTGCTTTTATTTTTCTTGATCAGAATAAATGAAGATCATTTTTTGTGATTGATTGCTTTTTGAGTAATATCTTCTTCAACTTGTTTCAATTTTTTATTTACAATTGTTAATTGTTTCGTTTTATTTTTAATCTTTTCCAACTTCTTTTTTAGTTCATTATTTTTATAGATTTAATTAAATTCATGAATGTAATAATTTTTATCTACACTGCTGGCCACCCAAATTGCAACACCAAGAAAGACAAGAGATATCACAACAAAATTTATTTTGTAGATAACATGTTGACCAAGTATCAAATGATTAAATTTATAAACTTCTGTGAAGTGTGGTTCCTGCCAAAATCAGTAGCCAGAGTAGCCGCCATTGTTGGAGATCACCGCTGCCACACGCCTCGGCATTGATTCAAAGAGACTTTGGATGTGTTCTTGGGGTACAGCAGACCAAGCAGCTTCCACACGTTGCCAAAGTTGATCTGGTGTGGCAGCTGGGGATGTATTCTGGGTTAATCGTTGAGCAACCATGGACCACATGTTTTCTATCGGTGAAAGATCCGGAGAGCGAGCTGGCCAGGGAAACAATTCAATCTGGCGATTGCCGAAGAACCCTTGGACAATGCGTGCCACGTGTGGTCGCGCATTATCCTGTTGAAATATGGCTGTGGGCAAGCCCTGAAGGTAAGGAAGGACAACTGGCTCCAACACCTCGGAGATGTAGCGCTGGCTGTTTAAAGTACCGGCAATGCGTACTAGAGGAGTGCGAGAGTGATATCCAATACCGCCCCATACCATAATACCCGGTGCAGGACCAGTGTGGCGGTGCATAACGCAGCTGTTCAGCATCCTCTCTCCACGGTGTCTCCAGACTCGAATCCGACCATCGTGGTGTTGCAGACAGAAGCGTGACTCGTCAGTAAAGACAATTTCATTCCATTCTGCCGTCCACATCCTTCTTTCATCGCACCATTGGCGGCGGAAACGTCTGTGATTCTGCGTCAAGGGTAGACGAAGCAATGGACGTCTTGCGGACAGACCACTCTGCTGTAAACGGCGTCGAATGGTACGCGCAGACACTGGATGATGCGGTACAGACTGAATGTGCTGTGCTATGGTTCGTGATGTGGCTGAGCGATCCGTCACTGCCATACGCACAATATGCCTGTCATCACGTGAAGTGGTGCACTGAGGTGGATGCGATCGAACACGTCGGTCCGTCGTACCCTCCTGCATCCAACGATCACATATCCGCATTACAGTTGTTTGGTTTCGTCCAACACGACTACCGATTTCCCTGAAAGATAATCCACAATCTCGGTAGGCCACTATCCTTCCTCTGTCGAACTCGGATACTTGATCAAAAGATGATCGCTGTTTTCTACGAGGCATAATGGATCGTTTTTTTTAAAAAAAAAACAGAAGAAAAACACAATTGCCGTACTTGAAATCGTCGAAATCTCCAAGCCTTAAATAGCGCTTTGAAGTGGCGCCACAGGCGCGCGTGATGTGCGTCTGCGCTGAAATTCTAATCATTTGCATATCTCACCTCCGCTAATGCATGTTGAAAATTTCATATTATTTGCATGCTTCAGTAGTGTGCATATGAGAGAGCTGGCGCAGACCCACAAACACCCCCATAAAAACTCCACCCACTTTTAGAAATGTAATGGCTCTATTTTACCCATTAAAATTTCCACCCACTTTTAAAAACAATGGTGTGAAAACCACCCATTAAAATTTCCACCCACTTTTAGAAACAATGGCTCTCAAACCACCCACTAAAACCGTACCCACTCTTAGAAAGTGATGGCTCTATTTTATCCATATAAATTATTTTAAATAAGCTGGCGCAGTGACTGTTAATGGCTCTCAAATCTCCATAAAAATCGAACCCACTTTTAGAAACAATGGTGAATAAAACCACCATAATTTTTTCACCCCCTTTTAAAACAATGGCTCTCAAAACCCCCATTAAATCTCCACCCCCTTTTAAAACAATGGCTGCAAAACCCCCATCCAAATTCTACCCACTTTTAGAAAGTAATGGCTCTATTTCACCCATACCAATTTTGTAAAACAATGGTGCTAACCTCCCCATTAAAATCGCACCCACTTTTAGAAATCAATGGTTTTGTTTCACCCATACCAAATTTTGTAAAACAATGGTGTAAAACTTGCCCATTAAAAACGCACCCACTTTTAGAAAAGCGATGGCTCTATTTTATCCATATTAATTTTATAAAACAATGGTAACGAAATCCTCCATAAAAATCTCGACCCACTTTTAGAAAGCAATGGATATATTTCATACTGTAATACTATTTATTTGAAGTAACCAAAAAGTCACTGAGACGGAAGGGTACCCCCTTCGGAAAGCACCCCTTTTTCCTGCGACGCAGAATTTTAAGGAAATGTTTAGTAAACAGTGTAAATGGTTCTAACCATTTACACTATTAGAACCATTAACACTGTTACAGTTAAAGTTTAAATACAAAGTATATCAGTCAGTTTAGATATAATATCTACTGCCTCGTGTTTTTTTTCATTTAAAAAGATGCATTTAGTATACAAAGAAATCAAAAACCATGGAAAGTTCTCTTCTCAAAAGTCTAAATTCAGTAGGTAATTTGCAATCAGACTATCTAAAGCTGGATGATTTAGAAATTGGTAAAAAGTACCTGATATCCGATGCGAAAATGGTAAAGACACGCTATGGTGAAAAGGCTGTTGTAAGTTTGGTGGATACAGGCACAGTATTTCTCCCCGAACGTTTCAACAAAATAATGACTGACGAGCATTTAAGCTTAATAACAAAACAGTGCTATTTAATCTATCGAGGTAAGAAGGATATTGGTAAAGCCAACCCAGCGCACCAGGTAGAATTTTCTTTCAACTAATTTTTTTATGTGATTTTATTTTTAATGAATGAAAATAATCATTAAAAATTGATAAGTATCTTAAAATTTTTTTGCAAAATGCCTCCCCAGTAGGCTCAGAGCGTACTCAATCTCAAACTCGACCCACCAAGGGGCCCTTCTTGATAGGTCGAATTCAAGATCAAGTACGCTCTGAGCCCACCGGCCACTGAGGCTTACATAACATATAACAAGTTGGACAACACTGTAAGACTGTGACATCATTTTGACGTCGGGATCCCACCCACCACTTTTTCGAAGAGTGCTGCTCTTTTGGACAACGACGAGAGCAGCGGACATGTCATTTTTGGCTAGGTAGAGGTCACCAACCATCAACCCACATTGATTAACAATGTGGGAGAGGTTGGGGTTTGAACTTGGGACCTTGATGTTAGGAGTCCTGCGCGCATACCGTTAAGCCATGGGTACCCAACAAAACCTCACGTAAAATTGTATTTAAACATTACACTGGAGGGGAAAATCGTCGAATATATCACTTTAAACAAGTCATTTTTCAGGTTGAATGCTAAAATTCTTTAAAATATCAAACACCACAATTTATCTAATCAAAGAAAGGTTGAAAAACGTTATATTTATAAGAAGTTGTAAGAATTTGTTAAACACGCCCATTATAATATGTGTCCGTAAGGAGCTGCCATCTATTGACACAATTTAAATAGTTTTTATACGTCATACTACAAAAGTGTTCTTTCCCCATATGTGACGTAACGAAGCCGCAGTTTTGCGAGTTTCAACGCTCTAGCGCGGCCCCGGTTTCAAGGACTCTCGTACGAGGAAGTGAGCACTCATTGCCGACGGTGTTTGAGCATACTGCTTTAGAATAAAATTGATTTAAAGAAATAAATATATATAAGAAACAAACGGAAAAATGAATACAGAAATGAACAAACCCAAATTCCATTTGCCATCAGCTTGCAGTTGTACACATCTTTTCACTAATAAAGATTCGCAAAAAATTGTTTGGTTAGACTCGTTCAAGGAGCCATTATCTACAATAATTGGGGAATATAAGCGGTCCTTGCAATATCTGCAATTGGCTATTCTTTCAAATGATTTAGACAACCCATCAGAAATTGGCAACTGTTTCGAAAAATTAGAAGATGACATCGCAAAATTAATTAACTTGGCTGTTCAATGTCTTTCAAAAGATCAGTAAGTTATAGGCCTTTTTTTTATTTTTTTAATAATCCAGGATTATTAAAAAAAGTTACTGATCAAATTTAAACAAATGGGCTAATTAAATCCATTTCTTTATTTAGAGTTGAAAAATTCAATCCTTTGGATATGTAAATATGGATGAACTTTAATATCATTTTTTTTACACGATATGTATAGTTTAAGAACATCATTCTTTTTACCTCGCTTAAAATAAGTAACTGTTTGTAATGTTCGTGCAGCTATTTGAAAAATAGAGGCACCATTATTAAAATCTAAACGTATGTCAAACGTTTCAATATGGCTTGATACGGGTAACAGTTGTACCGTTATTTTCATGGTCATATCAGCTGACAATGATAAATTTTCGTCTAATAATGTGGAACTCATTAGATCGAAATTAACTTCTTTGAATTCATTAGGTGAGCATTCGAAACGCTCTCTTAATGTTGCAAAGAATTCTCGATTATCCACATAACTTTTTGTGGCGACATCATTTAATTCCAGTGGATTAGAGACATAAAGACCATCGTTATCGCTTGTTAATATATTGTTGCCTCTTTTATCATTGATTTTCGTTTTAAGGTCAACATACATTTTTGATACAGCGTCGTTCGGGTCCCTCGGTACAGCGAGGTTTTTGATTTGAATGTCCCTCACATCATAAATACCGTTTTTAAGTACTAAAGCATTGCTTTCAAAATATTGTTTGTTTACTACGTTTTTGTCAGATTCCGGATCTCTTACATTGCCTATCGTTTTGTTTTTAGCATCAAAGTCTCCTCGAAATGAATGTAGTAAACTTTTATTTTGTAACTTCTTAGTGAGTATGTCTACATAGTCCCTTGTTGCACAATCAGACTGTTCAACTGGGTCCAAAAGATTACAAATTCTTTTGCCTTTTGCGTCGTACATATTGTTTTCCGAAAGAATTAAACTTCTATCCGATAAAGCTTGAATGGTCGTCTTTAAGATTTTTTTACATATGTCTACGTATGACTTTGTTGTAACATCACTATTTTGAGTGGGTTCTTCGGCATTCCTTAAAATCTTCTTTTCCATGTCGTAATTGCCATCATTCGTTAATTTAAAGCCTATCCCGGGAATTCCAGGAGGCCCCTGTTTAATTTCTTCCTCAACAAGGGGATAATATGCTGCCATTTATTATATGAGGTAATTAATTTTTTCTACGATAATATGTGGCTTGATTTTGTTCTCTTTACCATCTGGTGAAATTTCTAACAACACTTGTTTATCTTTTCTACCAAATGCAATCGCTAAACAGGATTCATTATTCGTTTCTAACGGCCTTTCAAGAATATGATGTCCACCAATGCTCAATTTGATTAAAGGAATTTTTCGATCTTTAGATCCTAAAAATATTATAATTTTCATGTCCATCTCACACGTTAGATTCATGTCGGGAGTCAGTAAATTACTACTGAATTTATTGAATGTTACGGTTTGAATTCCATCCTCTTTGTAAGTTTCGTACTGCTCGGTTGTTGCGTAAAATATTTTACCATCAGCATATTCTTTAGTCACAGCGTCTGAATTTTCGATTGGATTGGAAACATTCGTTAATCTTTTATTTTCAAAATTATAATGCTCGTTTTGTATTAAAGATGGAACATAAAGACCGTCGTTATCTCTTTTTAACATATTATCATCTCTTTTATGGTTGATTTTTGTTTTAAGATCAACATACTTTTTGGTAACGGCATCTTTGTCGTCATTCGGTTTACCAAGGTTTTTCATTGGAATGTTTCGGGCATCAAAAATATTATGCTTTAACAATAATGCATGTCTCTCAAAGTAGGCTTTATTAATAGCATTTCTGTCACCAACAGGATCTTCTAAATTGTCAATTACTTTGTTTCTTGCATCAAACTCCCCATCATGATTTAGTATAATACTTACATCACTTAAAGCTTTAATTTTTGATTTTAAATCTCTTTGCATATCATCCGCATAATACTTAGTTACTGAATCATTTAATTGAATAGGATCACTTAAGTTCCTTAAAATCTTCTTTTCCATGTCGTAATTGTCATCATTCGTTAATTTAAATCCCACTCCCGGAATGCCAGGAGGTCCTTCTTTGATTTCATCCTCAAAAATTGGATAATAAGCTGCCATTTCTTTATTTCAATGAATTTTTTTTTTTATAATCTTCCGACTATAAAAAATAAAATCTTATACGTTTAATGTTTTGATAATGGTGATGTCTTTATTCTTGATGTTCAAGTGACATCTCTTACGCTCTTGCAGGATGAAATAGAAAACGTAATCTTTAGTGGTGTTGTTTCTCAACCTCCAGTTGAACTCAATCATCAAGTTATTTGTATCTGTATAGTTTTGATGATGAGCAAGATTAAAACAAATGATTGGATACAATTTTCCAAAATTTGAATAGTTGACCATGCATCCAGTTTCCGATGTAATGGTGTTGAGTCCGGATTCTAAAAGGGCTGCGTATAACCTATTATAATCCTTCTTACCAAAGTCCATCATGTAGCTAACAGTTGGAACCTTAACGTTATTTATCATCAGCCAACATTCTGTCATGTCCAAATGGTCGAACAGCATATTGTTTTGCCCTGCGTTCTCATACCTTTCAGTGTATTGAGGTATCACATACAGCGATAAGACTTCATCTGATGTGGCTTTTATGCTATAGGAACCGCTTGAGTTTTTGTAGAAGATATTCGATTTTACAATGCTGTGTTGATTCCAGTTTAACTCGAGGGTCTTATCTGACAACCTTAATTCGTTAAATTTAGCTGCAGCTGAGTTTTTGAATCTAACGTAAGGAAGCCAAAGCGATAAATCTTCCACAACAACTTTATAGTTCTTATTTTGCTCATTGGTGTACAACATATTTTCACTATGATTTCTCTGAAACTCAAATTTGACTTGGAAACCAGTAATAACTTTCTTGTATTCACGGAAGAAGTCAAATATATATTTCAATGGGATCCATAGTGTTACAGTGCTACTGTTTCTAGTGAATTTGCACCTTTCAATGAATCCTTGATTAAAGTCGTCATTCAACCCCAATCTTTCTAAAAAGTCTGTTATTTTAGTGTCTTCAGCCAAGGCCCCGCCGTATTTTAAGTGTTTTCTATCAGCAGTGTTGGATGTATCAATGTAGAAGAGCATATTGCTAGCTTCCGAAGTAGAATAGTCCGGTGTAAAATGAATCAAACCTAGCACATGTTGGAGGAGTGCAGAATAATTAATGTTCGATTCGATTTCTGTGTTCCCTAATGTAAACCTGTTGGCATTGATTAAGCCACCTCCATTCACGAGAGCTACATTATCATCACCTATTGCAGTTCCATCGCTCTTAACAATTTTCAGTTTTTGCTGCAGGTAACCGTTAGAGTATAAAATGTTGGCGTTAGTGTCTTGTATAAAGAAGTGATAAGTGGCGTTTTCCATAGAACTATCACTATTTTCATGCCTCACTTCTCTATACTCGAAACTTTCGATGTCATCATCGTAATAATAATCGGTGTTGTCTAATTCAAATATTTTGCTCATTTATTATATAAATTTTTTTTTTCCTTCTCAATTTAATAGCCACGTGGCTATTAAATCGAATTTATAGGAACTTTAGTCCAGCTCCATGTTTCTTCTTCTTTGATAAAATTTCGTTGAATTTATCATGCACAAACGCTTTAGCTTTGCCTTCTAATGCTGAGCCGATACGTGGTGATACATTCATCTTGTTTAGTTGATCTTGTACGAACATGAGGGCCTTGTCTTTTAAAGCAGGTCCGACAGTAGACAGTACGTCTGAAAAGAACCCCCTCCCTTGAATCTTCTTACTCTTCCTTTGAAGTCTGTGTTTGTTCATTTCTTTTATTTATAGGGCAATAAAATTATATTGTACTTCCTGCTTATTGAGTGGGATTGGATCGCCTCTATGATTTGTTATTCTCATTCTGATTCTATAGACACTCTCCATTCGAACAGGGAAGAACAGAGGTTTGTCGAAGGATTTAATAATTTGACTGCCCGGTCGATTACTATTTGTAAAAGAATAGATAACGTTTGAAGAGTGGAAGCCGTTGATAAAGGCTCCCTCGGCGATATCACAATGGATGTAAATGTTATCATTACCGCCGGAAAGGTCAGCAATGTACTTTCCTATTTGTTCGGGCTCTTCATATATTTTGGGTTCGAAACCTAAAAGTTTGTGCAGGTTGTTGGTTCTTGATAAATTGATCTTATAGTTGTTTTTCAGTTGAATGGCAATTCTTTGTCGCTCCTCTACTATACCAAATAGAATGGGTGGATCGTTTCCAAAAAATTTTATCATGTAACGGTTCAGACCTCTGATAGTATAATTTCCATCTGGTATCACCAAATCGAACCACTGTTGACCGTCATAGTATGAAAACTTTTCGTCTTTGATATTATCCCATGAAACATACATAGAAAAGGACTGAAGGGCAATCTGTTTGATTCTAAAAGGCCTGGAATATTCAATCGTAAAATCTTCCGATCTTTCCGAGTTCTTCGAATCTAAAATTAATAACACCATTTATTTATAGAGAACATTTTTTTCGTTAGATTCGCTAGGCTCCTGCGTAAAAGAATATAACACATCAACAACTGATTTGCCTTTGTTTCTTTCCCTAATGTATTTCATACAAAAGTAACCACATTTTACAGAGGCAGGATGTTGTAGAAAGCTTGAATTATATCCAATTTCTTTTTTCCTTCCAGAACTTAGCAGATATTTCTTGATATTTGGAAGAATTTTGTAAATGTGCTCTCCAAAAGGGTCAAAGTACTCAACAAAGTCATTATTAGGATCGTTATAGTAACATACCCAGTGCGTACCGGGTCCTGTAGCTATGTCTAGATTAATAATGCCGTTTTCAAACAGCCTCATCTTTTTGGGTAATAGATCTGAAGTGAAGACGCCCCTAAACCCCCTTTCATGCTTCATATTTTGTTCAATTACTTCGTTGGATATTCCCAATTTTGATAGACTCCCTTTCCAACGGTCTTTTTTTTACCAGATCCGGAAATTTTATCCAAAGCTTTCTTGGCCCCCCACCCAGCAGCCCCACTTGCAGCACCCAACGCTAATGCTTTTGCCCCAGCAATTAATGCGGGTATAAAAGGCGCTAAAAAGGGTAGAAAGCCCCCAGTTTTCTTGAGTTGTGACTTACTGATGGTGATTCGTTTCCCTTTCCCAAGTTGAGCAATTTGAGTTGAAGTTAAATACATGTCATAGTTAGAGGGTTTTGACTTATCTATTTGTAGAGTTACTTCTTCCCCCTTCTGGTGTGCGGATTTAAGTTTAGCAATCTGGTGATCGCTTAAATGTATTTTGGTTTGTATGTAGTTACTCATTTATTTAAAGAAAATTTTTTGTAATAGTGTTTCACCTGCTCGCTGGTCAAAGTTCCTTCTTTCAACAATGCGTCCAATAAATCAACGACTTCATTATATAATTTTCTGCTTTTGGATCCATTACAAATCTTATCAGTGAACCGAGCCAACATTGTCATATTATCTTCTACTCCTTTGCCGAGATATATTTCCTTTCTTTGCAAGTCTCTTAATCTCTCTCGATAATCTTCTAACGTATGCATATGTTCTCTTAAATAATCAACCTGGGAGAATAAGTTTTCTTCTCTTTCCTCATCTTTCTTAGTCATTCGAGAAATTTGGCTCATAATGTTCCCTTTTTGGCGAGCCATTTTCATGTGAACTTTGTTTACTTTATCAATAATTTCTTGCAATACTACCTTGGGTTCATTGTACAATTTTGAGGGTCTTGGAAAATTGTTTTTCTCTAAATACTCTATATCCAATTCTTTGTCAAAATTAAAGATATCTGGGGAGGGATGTTCAATCGCTAGAGGAATGTGTTCAATTGCTTGAGGAATGTTATCGAGGGTATCTTTTATAACCTTAAGCTGCTCTGATCTTGTTGCTTCTTGTGCTTGTAGTTTTTCGGTTACAGGCTTGTGGAAGTCGGATAGTGACCTCTGGATACCTAGTTCTTCTCCGAGTTGTTGTTCGTTGTTTCTTCTGATTTGAGCCTGCAGCTTGAAAACTTTCAGGTCATTTTTAACTTCTTCTCTTAACTTCTTATTTCGCTCTTTTTGGATAGTATTCATTTATTATTATGAAAAAAAGAGTTTTGCTCCCAGCAAATTATGTTTTTACTCAAGCAAAGTAATTTTTTGCTGAAGCAAACTTTTTGACATTAAATAAAGATGATTCGAATTGAAAATTATACAGAAGCAGAAGAACTAGTCGATGCAAATCAACATTATTTACTACCAAAGCATCCTTTCAGGCTTCTAATCGCTGGAGCTTCAGGGACTGGTAAAACAAATTTATTGCTGAACTTCATATATGATTATCTCGATTTTGATAATTTATTCGTTTGTGCAAAAGATATGTATGAACCCAAGTATACCAAATTGCAAGAGAAGTACACAATGTTTGATGGTGTGGATATTGACTCGATAAAGTATCCTAAAAAGAAGAAGAAAATTATGCTAGAGTTATACGAAAAATTCGGCACGAAGGGAACTTTATTCTCCTCTGATTCAAAGGATTTTATAACAGTGGATGACCTTGACCCATCCTGCAAAAATGTTGTTGTCTTTGATGATTGCATGACTGACAGGGATCAGAAGAGCATAGAAGATTTTTTCGTCAGAGGCAGGAAGAAAAACGCCTCAATCATTTACCTTTCCCAATCTTATTATAGAACACCTATTGTTATCAGGAGAAACTGCAATTACTTAATATTTTTCAACCTCCAACAGAGGGAGATTCAACAGATCATAAGAGAGATAGATGGTAGTTTGACAAAAGAAGAATTTAGTAGATTGTACACAAAGTGTATGCAACAGCCGTATGATTTTTTTATGCTTGATTTAGTTAAACCAGCCTTGAGATACCGGAAGAAATATTTTGTGCCTATAAATAAAGATGGAAGAGTACTTACAGAAGAAAATTTACGTTTACAGAAAGAGCTATCACCACTACCATAAATTTCACATCACCATGACTGTTAGCAAGTTCGTTTTAAGTTCATTGGGTCTATCAGCTTTGGTGCTGGCCCCCCTAGGTGCTCTCAGCTTAAGCGTTGGTATAGTTGAAGTTATTGATAAAGCTTTGAATATCGTGGAAAGGAAAGAAGAGTACAAACAGTCTTACAGGTTTTACAAACAGCTGCTTAATTCGTACAAATCCAGCGCGATATCAGAAGAGGAGGTGTACAAGCGAGAGGACGATTTTGTAAATAACTTAGTCTACCTACCAAGAGAAAAGTACATGAAACAAACCCTACTCAATGGATATGCATATGTGAGTAAATAATTTTTTCTATATAAATAAATGTGCGGAAAAAAGAAAGGAAACAAGAAAGGGAAAGGCGTTGTAAACGCCGCAATCAACAATTTACCATTTGAAATGCATCTGCCAGGACATCAATTTACGGGACCAGGAACTCAACTGCTTAGAGGGAAAACTAGGCTGAACCCCGATTTAACGCATAAAGAATGGAGTAAACCCATTAACCGAGTCGATGAAAGTGCTTATAAACATGATGTGTGTTATATTAAAAACAAAGACACTGAAACAAGAAACAAAGTGTGCGACACAAACATGATAAAGGAGTTGGAGGATATCCCCAACCCAACAATTCGCGAGAGGATAGACAGAGCTGTTGTGAAGCCTATCATCAAAGCAAAGAAGACATTTGGAATGGGATCAAAAGTGTATTGTCTAAAATGTAAAGACCATACCGAAACTAAAGATGTACATCAAACCACCTCAAAAAATGGTAGGCCTATGATGAAAGGTATATGCATGGATTGTGGTTCTAAGAAAAGCCGTTTTTTACCTCTGAAGGGGTAACTGAGAAAAGTTGCCCCGAAAAAGTTTATTATGATCCCGAAACAGGATTTTGCGGTATAAAGGAACTGAGCAGGAAGACTGGTTTAAGTCGGAAAAAGGTCTCAGAGTTCTTACACCAACAAGATGTGTACACGAAGCATAAACCGCTTATCCGTAAGTTTAAAAGGAGGAGAATTTACGTCTCACACATCGATGACCAATGGCAAGCTGACTTATTGTTTGTCTATAAATTTGCGAGAAGCAAGTATAATGATGGTACCAAATATTTATTAACAGCTGTTGACTGTTTCAGTAAATATGCATGGGCTATTCCTCTTAAAGATAAATCATCAAATGAAGTAACTCAAGCATTTAGAAAGATCTTCAAAGAAAGAATTCCTGAAAAGATTCAAACAGATAAGGGTTTGGAGTTTGTAGGTGAAACAACTCAAAAGTTATTTAAAGAAAACAATATCCAATGGTTCTCAACAGAAAATGTGGAAATAAAAGCTGCTATGGTTGAAAGATTTAATCTTACTCTTGGTAATAAAATAAAGCTCTACTTATGTGAAAATAACACTGAAAGATACATAGATGTATTGGATCGATTAGTGAAGAATTACAACAACTCATACCACAGAAGTATCAAAATGACACCTGCTGAAGCCAGTCTAGAAGAAAACAGTGGAGATGTGTATCACAATTTGTTTAAAGAAAAGGTCATACGTAAGCCTAAATTTCAAGTAGGAGATAAAGTAAGAATATCAATATATAAGTCTACCTTCAGAAGAGGTTATCAAGCAACTTTTACAGAAGAAATATTTGTAATTTCTAAAGTGTTAGAAACCGACCCAATCACTTATAGAGTTATGGATTTAAATAATGATGAGGTTAAAGGCACTTTTTATGAAAATGAACTAGTAAAATATGATAAGAAAGACAATGTGTATAAGATTGAAAAAATCATCAAAAAGAAAGGGGACAAATATCTAGTAAAATGGTTAGGTTATCCTGAGACTAGCTGGATTGATAAGAAGGATTTAGTTTATTTTTAATAGCAGATAGAAGCTATTAAAAATTCTCATTCACTTATTGGGGCTCCAATTTAGTGCTTCGAAGATGGTTCTACAGATTTCTTCATTCTGAATAAGCGTCTTCTTGAGTTTAGGTAACTTAACGAGAAGGTGCGAAATATCGTAACCTCTTTTCCGTAACATATGGTATAAGACATAGTCTTTGCTGATTAAGTTTTTACGGTTCGGATACAATTCATTGTATTTATTGATAAAAGATGAAAAATCAACCAAGAGCTCATCTTCGAAAGGAAAATTATACTTATCTAACCATTTAGAAAGATTTTTTATTCTGCTATTCATTTTAGCTGTCTGCGCCTTTGCAAAATATAAATCTGCTAATTTGATAGGGGGTTTATTAGGATTATACCTCAGCTCTTCACCACATGCTTGGCAAACGTACCAGCCATCATCGTTTTGTATTACATATTTGTGTTCACACTCTCGTGCTGACAAGTCAGATAGCCTTATCATTTCCAACGCTTCCTTCATATTCTTCATTTATTTTGAAAAGTCTTTTCTTTAACCCCTTTTAAATTTGATTATACCTCTTCAATAATAAAAGCACTTAAAGAAAAGGTTTGTAGTATATGTAGAAAGACAAAATGAATTTACAATCAAAAACCGTCCGGCAGTTGCAAGATTACTGTCGAGAAAATGATATTCGAGGATACTCGAAGCTTAAAAAAGTGGAACTGATCACCCTCATTCAATATCATAATGGCTTCTCCAGTTTCCATAATGACTTGTTTAGCAAACCAAAGAAGAGCAGAGTGCTTAAGATCAGATGTTGTGGTAAATTATATAAGGAATCTAGCATAAATAAGCACTTACAAACTAAAGCTCATCATAAGTATAAACCTAAGATGGCCATCCAAGAGGATCACAGAGATTATTTTAACAATATGCAGAGGCTGCATCATATGACCATTAACCAACTACGTGAATTTTGTCGAACGCGCGGCATTAAGGGCTATTCCAAATTACGAAGGAAGACAGACATCATAGCATACATTGAAAGCGTATTGTTCAACCGTCACTTCGAATTTGATTCCGACCTGTTTTCAGATTCGCGAGAGAGAAGGCTATATACCCACCATGAAGTTGAGACTGCATTTGAGTCTCGGCTGAAGACGTACGACATCCCAAACGAACACAATCTGATGCTTCCCAAAGACTTTTTGAATGATGTTTCACCACTTGTTCGGGGTCTCATCACTAAACATCTGAAGAGGCTGCATGGCCTGAAGGTCAATTTTCAGTTCCTCTGCGATTATGAAAAAGCAAAAGATGGAAAGGTGGAAGAAATGGAGAAAAACTTCAAAACACAAAATGAAGTCATCTTAGAATCCACTGATTTGGTAGACTATTACAGATCAGTTATCCAAAAGTTACTGACAGAAATGGAGGAGTTTGTTGCAAGGGGCTCAGGGTGGACGCTTGCTAGAATCAAAAGCCTTGAGTTAAGGATCAATAAATACAACCCGCTGAGAGGGGCATCCTACATCGATCTGCCGAAAAAGATTAAAGCCAAAAAGGCAGTCATAAACGTACAAAATGAGGATAATAAGTGTTTCATGTGGGCAATACTCTCTGCGATGCATCCAGTGGAAAAAGATGCCCAAAGAGTCACCAAATATAAACCGTATGAGAATGAGCTAAAGTTTGAAGGCATTGAGTTTCCAGTGAAGATGGAAGATAGAGTATTTAACAGGTTCGAAAAGTTGAATAACATATCGGTGAACATATATTCATACGAAGGTAATGACATTTACCCATTGAGAATCACTAAAAATAAGAAAGACAAACACGTCAATTTGCTGTACATAAAGAATAAGGAAGGAAACAGTCATTACTGTTGGATAAAAGACCTCTCCAAATTGATAAGCGGACAAGTGACTAAACACAACGGAAAGGTATTCACCTGTGAGAGATGCCTGCTGTATTATTACTCCGAAGAGGACCTCCAAGCTCATGAAACGGATTGTAGGAAGAATACGCCAGTAAAGATTGTAATGCCCAAGGAGGACGAATCTCTGCGGTTCAAAAACTACCAAAGGTCTTTACGATTACCCTTTGTGATGTATGGAGACTTCGAGTGCTTGACAAACAAGATAAACACCTGCCGCCCTACAGAAGACAGCTCATTCTTACATAAATATCAAAAGCATGAACCTATGAGCTTCACTGTCTACATCAAATATAAACACGCAGACTATAAGGCACCAATCACATACAGAGGACCCAATGCCACCAAGCTGTTCTTTGATACAGTGAAGACTGAGACGCTAGCGATAAAGAACATTTATGATAAGAAGCAACCCATCAAAATGACCGCCGAAGATGAAGAGCATTTCCAAAGGACCCATGTTTGCCATATCTGTGACGGAGATATCAGGAAGAAACCTTCACCCTATTCACCCAAGGATGAACCAGACTTCCGAAAAGTCAGAGATCATGACCATCTTCTCGATCCGGCGAAATGTGAATCGAACTACAGAGGACCTGCTCACAACCTTTGCAACCTAAAGTACCAAGAGCCTTCGTTCATTCCGGTGTTTATCCACAACCTATCTGGCTACGACGCCCATCTCTTCATAAAGGAGCTCGGTGGGGAGAAAGGAGACATTGATGTCATTCCGAACAACGAGGAGAGGTACATTTCATTCAGTAAGGAGGTCGGGGCAAAAACTGTAGAAGTAGGCGATGGAAAGAAAGCAAAGGTACCTGGTATAAAGTTGAGGTTTGTAGACTCGTTCAAGTTCATGGCCGCTAGCGTCGACAGTCTTGCGAAGAACGTAAAGGAGTTCCGGGAGACAGCCAAGTACTTCCCCAAGGACAAACTGGACCTCGTCACCCGAAAAGGCGTCTATCCATACGATTACATGGACTCATGGGACAAATGCGAAGAAACCAAGCTGCCCCCACAAGAAGACTTTTACAATCAATTGAATGAGTCACACATAAAGGAGGAGGACTACGAGCACGCTAAAACATTATGGAAGACCTTCAACATTAAGACATTGGGTGAATATTCCGATTTGTATGTGAAGACTGATGTACTCATCCTAGCCGACATCATGGAACACTTTAGAGATGTCTGTCTAAAGACCTATAAGTTGGATCCTGCATGGTACTTCACTGCACCCGGACTCTCGTGGGACGCCATGCTCAAAACCACGGAGGTCGAGCTAGAGCTGTTGACAGACTATGACATGATACTCATGCTAGAAAAGGGGACCAGAGGAGGCATCTCTCAGTGCTGTAACCGATATGGGAGGGCGAACAATAAGTACATGAGGGACTATGACGAGAACAAGAAGTCTAACTACCTGATGTACCTTGACGCCAACAACCTTTACGGATGGGCCATGAGTCAATACCTACCGCATGGTGGTTTCAAGTGGAGCACTGTGTCAGATGTGACCCAAGTAGCGGATGACTCAGACAAAGGATACATCGTAGATTGTGACCTACAGTACCCGACCCATCTGCACAACCTCCATTCAGACCTACCTCTAGCACCTGAGAGCAGGATGCCCGATGGCTCAAAACAGCTAAAACTACTGACGACCCTCTATGACAAAGAGCATTATGTGGTTCATTACAGGGTTTTGAAGCAACTGTTGCAGTTGGGGATGAAGCTCAAAAAGGTGCACAAAGTGTTGGAGTTTCAGCAGTCTCCCTGGTTGAAGAGGTACATCGACCTGAACACAGAAATGAGGACCAAGGCAACCAATGACTTTGAGAAAGACTTCTTCAAACTTATGAACAACTCGGTCTTTGGCAAGACGATGGAAAATATCAGGAAGCGACTTGATATTAGGCTAGTATGCGATCCCCAGAAAGCGGAGAAGCTAGTTGCTAAGCCCAACTTCAAGGGAAGGACCATTTTTGACGAAAGATTAGCCGCTGTGCATATGAACAAGACGAAAGTGATTTTTAATAAGCCAATATACGTCGGCATGAGTATATTAGATCTATCGAAGCATCTGATGTATGACTTCCATTATAATCTTATGAAGCCTAAATACGGGGACGATATCAAGCTATTGTACATGGACACTGACAGTTACATCTATGACATACAGACCGAGGACTTTTATGAGGATATTAAAGGAATGATTGACTACTTTGATACATCAGATTATCCAGAAAACAATAGGTATGGAATGCCTCGAGTAAATAAAAAGGTCTTGGGGAAGATGAAAGATGAAAATGCAGGAAAGATCTTGGAAGAGTTCGTTGGCTTAAGATCTAAGATGTATGCTTGTAAAACTGAAAAAGAGCTAATTAAAAAGTCTAAGGGTGTTAAGAAATGTGTCGTGAAAAACAGGATAACCTTCGAGGACTATAAGAACTGCCTATTCAAGCAAGAAGTACAGCACAGAACCATGAATCTCATCAGGAGCATAAAGCATGAGATTCATTCCATACAAGTCAATAAGATTGCCCTATCAGGAAAAGATGACAAGCGTCATATATTGGAAGATGGTATCCATACCTTAGCTCACGGTCACTATACGATACAAAATGATGCTCTAATATACAAGTAGGTATCTGATTTTAAAAGCAACCGCTTTTAAAACCTAAAATGGGTGGAGATCTAATTACATCTCATAGAGCATTGTTGGCAGCTGGTTCTGGTCGCTTGTCGCGACAAGCTTAAGTTCTCCCTGTGAAGGCGATCGATCTCAGCTCGATGACGGCGGTTATCAGCATCATGGCTTTGAATTGTTCTGTTTGCCTGAGACAATTCATTTTTGAGTTGATCTCTTTGCTGAGTCAGCTGATTGACCTGCTGAGTCAGTTGATTGACCTGTTGTTGAAGTTGCTGAATGGTTGTCATTTTATAATTTATAAAGTTCTATTTACATACTAAATGTATTTCTTTAAATGCTTAAAATGTTGAGCCCCTACTTCGTTCTAACCCCGTGGTTTTCTAAAAGGGGGTGCTCGCCGAAGGGGGTACCCTCAGCGGCTTTTACCTAAAAGTGGGTGGGGGGTTTCTGAAAGAGTCGCTGCGCCAGCTCTTGCGGATGGAGAAGTTTAATACCATTGTTTTAGAAGATTGATGTGGGTGAAATGGAGCCATTACTTTTTTAGAAGGTGGTTCGATTTTAATGGGGAGGTTAGCACCATTGTTTTAGAAAATTGGTTTGGGTGAAATAGAGCCATTACTTTCTAAACGTGGGTAGAATTTGGATGGGGGGGGGTTGAGAGCCATTGATTTCTAAAAGTGGGTCTGATTTTAATGGGGGTTTGGGAGTCCATTGTTTTTAAAAGGGGTGAAAAAATTATGGTGGTTTTATTCACCATTGTTTCTAAAAGTGGGTTCGATTTTTATGGAGATTTGAGAGCCATTAACAGTCACTGCGCCAGCTTATTTAAAATAATTTATATGGATAAAATAGAGCCATCACTTTCTAAGAGTGGGTACGGTTTTAGTGGGTGGTTTGAGAGCCATTGTTTCTAAAAGTGGGTGGAAATTTTAATGGGTGGTTTTCACACCATTGTTTTTAAAAGTGGGTGGAAATTTTAATGGGTAAAATAGAGCCATTACATTTCTAAAAGTGGGTGGAGTTTTTATGGGGGTGTTTGTGGGTCTGCGCCAGCTCTCTCATATGCACACTACTTGCTTCCTTCAGGGTGTTGCATTTACGGTGGCCAGCAGTGTATATTGTATACTTTATCATAGAAATACTTTGAAATCCAAATAGCTATACTTAATATTAATTCTTCTTTAACGTAAGTACCATTTAATATATTTTTAATAGTACCGTTCCTTATTTCGTACAATATTTTATGGCGGATCATATCCAAGCCACCATATTTTTCATCTAAATATTCAATTAATTCTTTATTTGCATTAAAAAACCAGTATTTTTATCTATTATAATTTCAAAATCTCCAAATAATCCTAACCAAAAATTATCTGTAATTTGTCCATAACATACATCTCTCAACGATGAATCCATTATTTATTAGTTACCATTTATTCAATACAAATGTATACTTTCATAGCGGACCGCTACAGTTCTTCTCTGAGCTAATGATTGCACTTGTATCCGGAGATTTCTATTTCCTCAGTAATGATCGCACACGTTTTCTTATCATTTCGGCTGAAGCTTGAAGAACTTTTACAAATCCTGAAGGACATATTATCAAGGCTTTTTTGGCCATTCCCTTCCTTCTATCGGTTAACGCGATCAACTAAACGTTTGAAATATCTTTTATAAAAATCATCTGACACAATTATAAAGTAAATAAATGGACTCAAATTTTTTCAATGATGAAATTGTTGAGGAAATAGAATTTCCAGATTCACATGATTCACCCGATGAGCAAATACCTGAAAACTATAAAAGATTTTTAATCAAATTAAGCGTAAAAATATTGAAGATGAATGTTATGTTGATAAATATTTAAAGAGAGATATAATAGGATTTTTAATAAAATAAAAAGGAAACACAATTTTAATAATGAAGTTGATAACATGTTTATAAAATTTTTAAATTTTATGTATTATGAAAAATCAATCAATTATTTGTATTTATGAAAAAAAATGTGTGATTACCATAATATTCTGAATGATATTAAAGTTAAGAAAAAAATGAAATATTGTGATATTAGATGACTCAAATAATTCTCATCAACGGTGTGATTTTAGAATGTTAATGGAATAAAATACATAATACGATTATTTACAAGTCACACAACACCACAAATAAAACATTAAAACAATTACAAGGGAAATATATACTTATAAGGGGGAATTCCTAGCCGTACGTGTTCAGTGCTCGGGCGATGGGGTTAAACTGACTAATTGTCTATTCTACATAAGTCTCTATTACGCCCATAGGTGGCGGTAGGAGTACTGTGAAGAGAGAGTTAGATAGAGAGTGTCACAATATAATAATATTTGGAATGATTTCTGTTTAAAGAAATAAATCATAATAAATGAATGTGATTAAAGCATGTACGTGTCATAAGGTTTCAAAACCGATAGATGATTATTATCCACATAAAAATTATGGAAAATTGAATCGTGATAATATTTGCAAAACTTGTAAATCCATAGTTAATTATGCAAAATATAATAGTGAATGTGGGAAATCTTATACTTTTGCTCATAAAAAAAGACATGAAAGCAGTCGTTATCATAAAAACATCTTATCAGCGAGAGTAGAAAAAATATTTGAAAAAATGTTTACTAATAAATGGAAGGGCAACTGAGATCGAAGACTGTGAAACAATTACATGAGTATTGTAAAACTCATAATATTCGTGGATATTTTAGATTAAAAAATATGATCTCATTCCTTTTATTATTGATCACATGAAAAGAAAGTAATTTATTTCAACATTTAATTTTCAAAATGAGTTCTTTTCTAGACCTTAAATGAAATGTGAGATTAGTGATTATAAATCATCTTATGTAAAAAATCATTTAAGATCGCTAAAGCATAAAATTGCTTTGTTTAATGAAGACAATGTTGAAATGAATTACCTAAAAACTAAAAAAGAAATGTAAGATTATTGTAAAAGACATAATTACTCAATCGAAGACATAAGTCTGAATAAATGTGAACTTATTAATTTTATAATAGATCAAGTACAAAGAAAGCAATTTTTAAATTTATTTCCTTTTGATAATGATTTATTTTCTAAACGAAAAAACATAGAGTACCACAAATAAAATGTGAAATTTGTGGAGAATATAAAAATCTTATAGAAAACAGCATTTACAAGTTTGAAACAGAAATGCAGTAATATTTAATGATGCAGAGATCGAAGAAAAAGAGACTGGTTTTAAAAACAGATTAAAAACGTATTTGATTAAAAATCTCCAAAATATGTTTAACATGGAAGAATATTTAGAAAGTAGAACTATTGTTATTAATAAAATAAAAGAGATTTTAATCGAACAAAAGCAATTAAAAGTAAATTTAAAACTTTTGTGATTATATAAGAGAAGAGAATGAAATTCAAGAACATTATTTCAAGACAAAAATCAAATTATATTATTGTCTACTAATTTATCTGTGTTTTATGATGAAGTCATTGAAAAAACAATAAGAGAAGCGGATGAATTTGAAGGAAGAGGATCAGGTTGGTCTCGATCATATTAAATATTTAAAATTGGCGATAAATAAATATGATCTATTTAAGAGGATCAACTTATATTGATTTACCCAAAAAACTTAAAAATAAAAAAGCAATCATCAATATTAAAAATAAAGATAATAAATGTTTTATGTGATCAATTTTATCTGCAATTCAACCTGTAGATAAAATGTTGAAAGAGTTACAAAATATAAAGAATATGAAAACGATTTAAATTTCAATGAAATTGATTTTCCTGTTTTTTTAGATGACATTAATACATTTGAAAAATTAATAAAATATCTGTTAATGTGTATGGTTATGAAAATTCAGTTTATCCATTAACTAAAATTAAGATTAACTAAAAATAAATTAGAAAAACATGTCAAGTTGTTATTATATGAAAGATGATAAAAAAAGATCACTACTGCTGGATTAAAAGTATGTCTAAACTATTAAGAACCCAAATAACCGATAATCAAATATTTATATGTAATAGCCCTTTAGTATTTTTTTATTCAGAAGATTAAAGAAACATGAAGAAAACTGTAAAAGTCATGAAGCTGTAACAATTCAAATGTATAAAACAGATAAATTTATATCATTGCAAAATTATAAACATTCAATGATAGTTCTATTTGTTATTTATGCTGATTTTGAATGCGAATTGAAAAAAATTCATACGTGTCAACCCGATAATACTAAATCCAATACAATGAAATATTAAAAGCATGTTGCAAATGAATTCTGTTATTATATTAAATATAATAATGAATACTTTAAACAACCAATTTATTACAGAGGCTTTGATGAAGTAAAAAAATTTATATCGATGTTGAAAGAAGATACTATTGAAATTAAAAATTTATTAATGAAAAAGGAATTAAAGATATTAAATCAATGATAGATTTTGATGAAAATGATTATGAAAAAACTAATATTTGTCAGATATATGAAAGAGAAATTTTGGCAGAACATAAAAAAGTAATTGATCATTGGCATTTAACTGGAAAATATAGAGGACCAGCTCATAATGATCGTAACTTGAACTATAAAATTCCAAATTTTATACCTACATATTTACGTAATTTATCTGGATATGATGCTCATTTGTTTATAAAAGAGCTTGGATTTGATAATTCTAGAATAGATGTAATTCCTAACACTGAAGAAAAATATATCTTTTAGTGAAATATTTGGAAATTATTTAAAGTTAAGATTTCTAGATTCATTTAAATTCATGTCTAGTAGTTCAGACACATTATCGAAAAATTTGACAAAATACATGTTTAAAGAAACTGCAAGACATTTTCCTGAAGATAAATTAGATTTAATAACAAGAAAAGGCGTTTATCCTTATGATTATATAGATTCAGAAGAAAAGTATAATGAAACTAAATTACCACCTAAAAAGAATCTTATAATACATTGAATGAATGTGATATAACGGATGAAGATTAAAACAAGCACAAAATGTATGGAAATCATTTAATATTAAAAATTTAGAAGAATACTCAGAATTATATGTAAAAACCGATGTTTTAACATTAGCTGATATTTTTTAAAATTTTTTCGAGACGTTTGTATGAAAACATATATATTAGACCCCTCTTGGTTATCTTGGGATGTTATGTTAAAAAAACAGATATTCAGTTAGAACTATTAAATAATTGTGATATGATTTTAATGTTGGAAAAAGGAATAAGAGGTAGTATTTCTCAATGCTGTAATAGTTATGGAAAAGCAAATAATAAATACATGGAACATTCTTATATAAATAAACAAACAAGTTATCTCATGTATTTAGATGCTAATAATCTCTACGGTCGGGCTTGAGTCAATATTTACCTTATAAAGAGTTTAAATGGGAAGATTGCTATAAACCTAAAGAACTTATAGATTTAATTAAAAGGACACCTGATAATTCAGATATTGGTTACATATTAGAAATCGATTTAACCTATCCAAAAGAGTTTCAGGAGTATCATTCAGATTTATCTTTACCCCCTAAAAGAAAATACCTGATGGATTTAAACAAGAGAAACTTTTAACAACTTTCATGTAAACTTTCATGGAAAAATAATTATGTTGTCCATTATAAAAGTTTGAAACAATACTTGGAAATGGGACTAAAAGTAACAAAAGTACATAGAATGTTAAAATTCCAACAAGCAGACTGGTTTAAAAAATATAAATATTTAAATACTAAAGAGAGAACTAATAATTTAAATACTAAAGAATTATTTGGAAAAAGATTTTTCAAATTAATGAATAATGCTGTTTTTGGTAAAACAATAGAAAACATAAGAAAAATGACTGATATAATATTATGTTGTAATTAGATCAAGTTAGAAAAATTTATTTAATGTGTCTTTAAAAAAAGTAAAATAAATAAATAATGGATGACATAACTCTTATCATCAATATTCAAGGTTTCGTTCTCCCAAATCGTAAGATTGCAAGGAAGATAAGCTGGGTGCATTTGAAAGAATCTATCGGTGAAACGTTATCTGTGTTTACTTCAGACTGCGAATTGGATGAACAAGAATTAAAAATCGTAAAGGAATGTACTAATAAAGTTCATGGTTGAAGATTCAAAAGATATCCAAATAATAAGGAACTTGGGGATAAATAATGATGAATTAAAAACTTATATTTAAAATTTACATGATTTTTATGGTGTAACATTTGCATATAAAGGAGGTATAATGGAAAAAGAAATACTCGAAGAGATAAAGTCTTTTGACTTAAATTCTTTTTATTTACCTAAATGTTCTAAAATATTAGGGCCTTGCTGTTCATTGAGAAAATGTATGTATTATAAAAACTGTCTTTTAAAAAATGAGATAAAATAAATAGTCATTGATTTATTTGGAGATATTAGAGCTTTATACTGTAGAGATGGAGGTAATAAAATTTGTGAATTATCTCGTAAATGTGAAGATTTATTTGAACTTTATGAAAAATATGATGATATTAATATTAAGAAATTATGTCCAAAATACTTTAATCAGGTACAAAATGATCAATAAAGAGAAAATGCAGATGTTAAAGCAGCAGGTTTAGATAAATAATTTTTGTCTTTCAAAAAATGAAATACAATAAATGGATACTTTGAAAAAGTTCAACTCCTTGGGTTCTCTTAAAACTACGCATTTCAAAAAATTGCATGAACTTGTAATAGGTAGAAAATATCTGTTACTGAGATCAAACAAATATCTACAAAGAATGGTGAAAAAATAGTTGTAGACTTAATAGATGAGGAATGGAATGATTTGTTTCTCTACCCGAACGATGTAATAAGAAAAAATTATCAGATAAAGAAATAAAACAAATACAATTCCTGATTTAAATTTATATATAAAGGAACTAAAGAGTGTGGTAAAGGAAAGGAAGCAAATTTATTTGAATTCACTATTGAGTTTTATTTTCTTAAAAAATGAAGATATCTGTTTTGAGGCTATCTTTTTTTCGCATCTTTTTGGTCTCAATTGATGATTTTACTCTTTTATATCTTTAATTATATCTTCATAAATTGATGATTCTACCCTTTCATAAGTTGATGATTTTGCTCTTTGTGAGACACTTTGTTATAAATCATTGCTTGCGTTTACAACTTTTAGAAAGTGAGTCAGATATGGTTAAATATTACTACTCACAACCTACCAAGTTCTTTTTCTGTATTTCGTATAGGTTGTTTTGTGTTACTACGTCTGCATTATCCGAGTTTATGGTTATTCGAGGGGCCTCTGTCCACATTAATCCACATAATTAGTCGATAAAGGTTGTAAACATTTTGTAAGGATTCCCATCAATTTTATTGATAATGTGTCTTGTGTCTGGCGCAGCATGACCAAATATGGCCCTTGCGCCATAAAACCACGAAAACCAGCCATATCACTTCCTCACAAGGGGCGCCATGGATCTAGAGGACTCAGCCACCAGGTGATCCCTTGAATATGAGGAGGAAGGAAAAAAGCAACGACTCAGTCTAGTAAAAGACCGGAGGACGAAAGGTTGAAAAAAGAAGTGTGCACGGAGTTGATTCCATATGAAGATGTCAACTGTTTTAAGGTATAACAAAACAGATAAAAATATAAAGTACATTTAATCAAAATTCAATAAACATAATATGCTGGCTAGTCTACTAGCACCTGGCCTCAAGTAAAGGTCGCCGAATAGACAAGGTGATTATATTAGGTTTTGGAATAGAGGGTCGGAGTAGACTGCGAAAACCATATCGTCTGTGTAAGTACTTCATTGTTACATAGTTATTTAAATAAATCATTTGTGGCAATATTGCGTCCATCTCTGCGTTCACTACAGTAGTATCTAGTCTCTCACCACAATCAATACTATTAATATCTAGTATACTGTTCTACCGGATCTGTTACATATTTAGTTGTAAATAAAAGATGATGTGCACAAACATAAACTGCTCTACATTATGCTAACACTGACATAGGTAGGAAGAAAATGGATCTAACGTCATGCAACCTGCAGTTTTTCTTGCATGACTTCTAACCAGTTTTTGACTTTTTGACCAATGGATTCCTTCTAAGGATTCTTTCAACCAATAGATGTGGCTATTTAGGTATTTTACGTATTGTAGGGTAAAAGCAATAGTACACTACTCGAAAATCTCTTAGGGGATCTCTTAGAATAACTTTCATTCATGGTTTCATTTTCATGGGATCTCATAACTTTCATTTTCATGTCTTAAGCCAAATTTGCAGAAGTTATTTATATTTGTATGCTAAATTTAGAATTCTTACCGTGATTTTCATCGTAGTGAAAGTTAAATAATACCCAGGGTAATATTCTTGTCTTATTATTATATATTTATAACCGAAATTAAACTGCATTTAAATGCCGCAATTCCACTCAACAAATGCGCTTAAAAAATAGTAGTACTGAAGTTTTCGTACACCTTATTTCACGAGATAAAGCAGTATTTTTATTAGAACATGATGGTGTGGTGATGTACACAGGATTAATACCTAAACGAGCGGAGCATGCGCAAGGGCATGCACAGAACTTCTGATCTGAGTTACGCCTCGCCCAGGACGAAGACATTCCACTGAAGTAGATAAAAGCTTAAAAAGGACTATGACCTCGGATTATGTGCCGACGACGAAGTATTTCTGTAAATAGGCACAAACAACTATCCATCCTGCGTAAATTCACTTCCCTGAAGTTAACTTTATTGAAATGTCTGTCTGTTTCCTCTCATCCCCTTTTATCATATCTTAAGCCAATCAACACATTAATGCAAGCTCTACATTGGTCCAACATCAGTCCTGCAACTCTAAATAGGTTAAGATAAGCATGCGTTCCGACGTGTTTTCTCTAAAGATATCTAGTACGCATGCACATGTCAAATGTTTTGCCGTATGTCCGATCAATGTGTGGCTTGCCTTAAAAACAATTCTTCCTTACTCTTTTAATTTAAAATACCTCCAAATGACTAGCACAGATATTCCATTTCAGACGTTCACCAAATCGCTAAGATCCCAAAGAGAATAACAGCAACGCGGAAAGACTTTTTGTGTGCAACGCGCAAGCTGCCATTCCTCGCCTAATTATTTACCTCCAAGAGGTTTCTTCCTGCTAGATTCCATCTTCCGAAACGACTAATTAAATCAAGTAATTTGGCTCGAGAGCGGCACTTGGAACTCCACTGGAGCAAGAGAAGACAGAATAATCTTAATTACTTAGATCAAGTTAACAGAACTTCTCTTTTCCTTGACTAAAGAACGGTAAATGGAACGCACTTCTGACACTCGAACATTCCTGAATGTAATCAAAGAATACGCGAATCATAAAAATGTTCGGACTGAAAAGTACTTCGTAAAATTTATTCTTGAGTACATAGAACTGTTCTTGGAAGATAAGAATGACGTAAACCTAAACATTTAATTTTCATATCACATATCTATTTTCTGATGCTGTACAGAAACTTTCTTTGTGAAGTACTAACTGCAGAAAAGGAAATATCATTACTTAATCAAATTCTTAAATTACCTGAATGGAATCAGAATACCCGAATAGTAAAAATGTTCGGCTAACAGGTACTTCGTAAAACTTATTCTTGGGTACATCGAAATGCTCTTGATATATAAGTATGATATATATTGCATTAAATTTCATTTTTTTAGTTGTGATACTCTTGCAGCGAGAGTGCAATCTATTTTTTAAGCGGAATATGGCCAATGTTAATCTATATTTTATTACAATAAAAGATTACTTCAACGTTATGACGTATTGATTATGAGCTGATTGTTTCAATTCGTGATTTATGTTTACTTTTCTATAGACATTTTGTTTGCGTACTGAAGAAAACGCAATGAAATATTTTCACTTTGTTACTCAGTCGTAGGAATAGAGTATCAATGAAATCAGTTTCTAGAACTATAAAACGATCTCAAAAATGTCGCAGCATTCGAATTTAAAAAAAATGCACATTAAACGCAAATCTTCGAAATATTTAATTACATAAAATATATCCAACCCTTTACACCAGATAAAGAAAATATAAATATTATACGTTTGCATATAAAACTACCTGTCAGTAAAATATACTGCTGACCATCAAAAATACAACACCATGAAGGACAAGAGATATCAAAGGAATATTTACTATACAAATAACAGAAAACATCAGAGTGAAATGATTGAAATTATGTTCGACAAGGCGAAAGCGAAGAAATCAGTATTTTGTGTAGCTCTATGGCATCAATTTCTCTTGCTACACATCTCGGTATTAATAGAAAGAGGCTTTGGATGTGTGTTTTGGATATGTCAGTTCATGCTGCCTCCACAAGTTGCCAAAGTTCATTTAGCGTAGACGCGGGAGGTCTGTGATGTGTCAGTCGTTGAGCTATCATCGACTTGACGTGTTCGATGGGTGGCAGATCTGGTGAACGGACGGACCATGCAAGAAGTGAAACATGGGGAACTTTGAGGAATTGTACTTTCCATGCCAGTGCTGCCACGCATGTCCTGTTGTAAACCGGCCCCAGGGGAGGTCAGCAGGATCCAAAATTTCAAGGATGGTGGCTGTTGAGTACCAACAATGCATACTAGGCGAGTAAAATCCAATAGTGCCCCATACTATAGCACCAGGTGGCGCACCAGTATGGCAGTACATAATGCAAAAGTCATGCTGCCTGTCGCCGCGATGCCATCGGACTCGGGTGCAATCATCGTGGTGCTGTACATAGAATCGAGATTCATCTAAAAAGACTATATCATTCCATTCGTCCACCAGTGCAACCGCAGACGCTTGTAGTGTAGTCAAAAGTAATCGTAACAATGAACGTCGTGAAAAAATCCCCCTCTGCCGAAGACGACGTCGAATTGTATGTGTTAATACAGGTTGTGCAGCACACTAATTTTTGAGCTAGGGTTCTTGATACAGTACGATCCGTTATAGCCATGCGCATAAGATAACTTTTCGATGGTATGACGAGACTGCTGTAATAGTTCATGTCGGTCAGTTCGCCCCTCCAGCACGGACATATTCCATATCAGCATCACTATGGCTTGATTTCGTTCAACAAGAGTACCTATTTCTCAGAAGGATTATCCTGTCTCAATAGGCCACAATTCTTCCTCTGTCAAATTCAGAAACGTACTCGTATGACTGCCGTATTTTTCGATGAGGCGTAATTAAGCTTGTTGTACACACACACAGGAACAACGAGAAAACACAATTTCAATACTTAAAACCGGCTCTTTGTTCCCCTTTTTATACTACTTACAGGAGGGCGTTTCTGGCTCACATGATTTAAATATACACTGCTGTGCTAATCATGATTAACGCATCGTGCAAATTTCAAGGCTATTGGATGCTTGTTTCATGGTGCATTTACCATGACCAGCAGCTTAATAACAAAGATCTAAGAAATCGAATATTTTTAATGTGTGTACAAATCCCTTAAAAGCTCGTAAATGAGTGCACAAAATAGTTTTCATTGTATACAAAACCATGTATCCGTAAGATAATGAGGATTTAGAAATTGGATATTTAAAAAATATGAGATCAAAATTAAACAATTTCAATATGATGTATTTAATTTTTTTGTTAACCTAAACCGACATTCAGATTTGATTCTACGGTAGACAATATCGTCAGACAGAATTAATTCACCACATATGCTTTGTAGACAATTCACTATAGAAATAAAATTTTAGTGCAATTATTACCACTACATGCGTATAAAACTATTAAACAAATATAAAAGGTTTTAGAAATCAAATAGCTCAAAAATATGTAAACAAAAGCTACTCACAAAACATGCTAATAAGGCACACAATTTATGCATTGCATATCTATATATAAAGTAAAGTTGACGCCTGGTCAGTTCTTTATACAAATATACACCGTATGACCATCCACACCAAATTTTGCACTTATTATTTAGAACCCTGTGGATAGCATAAGCTACATGTAACCACCGTCCTATTTGTTCTAGGTATGCAGAGAAGGGTAAAAACAATTTGAAAACAGGACAGAAGTTATGATGGTGGACATCCTGCTCCACCGAAATAGCCATTGGTGATCTTTTCTAAGTTTCTAATATTTAACAGTCGTTGTTTTGAAGGTTTTGCATCTTTCATCCTATTTTATGTAAACGAAAAAGCAAAAGAAAAAACACATTATAGACATTGCATATAAAGCTATAAATCAGTAAAACAAAAGAGTTTGGAAATCTGATATTTTAAAAACAAACGAGTCTTCACAAAATAAAACAATAATCATAACACGATGCTTTAATTTTTCACAAATGAACCCTCGTCCAAATCGTCATCTACATAAGACAGCACCATATCAATAAGCCCGTAATTAATTCACCTTCCGTGAAAGATCCGAGATAAAACACCATCGCAATTGTTATCCCAACCCGTTTGTCTTCCAGGACCAAATTATTTACAGAAACACTCACAGTTGGGAACAAGGAAATTTCCATAATCTTTCCGTAAATATAGAAGAATGTTTTCTCGTCTGTAGGTGAAGTACCCCCCTGGGGAGAGGGGCTCTTCTTAAGCCTCATTCCAGGAAAATTATTGATGTGCACTCGCAGAACCAAAAGAGCGATTTGTGTCAACATTCGAATACGCATCTGCTGCAGTGTCTGCTCATACATCTCTTTGTCTCACCCCAGAAGGGAGACCTCGAGTAAAATACATTAATAATCATTCCGCATTTGCGACAAGTGGGAGAATCGGGTTTTTTAACTTCAAAGGAATTCAGATGGCGCGTTTGTCTTCCCTTTCCATTACGGGATATTCCGATGTTTGACTTAAAAATGTATTAAAGGCGTCCGTTAGAGTTTCGAGTTCCTTTCGGCGAGATTCCGGATTAAATAATTGATGGGCTGCAGCCCGGAGGTCTGAGCATTCCATTAGCGCAAAGGTGAAATTATACGGATGACTTTGTTCGGACCCTTCGCGACAAAAGAATTCCTCCTAACAAGATATAAATACAAATACATATTTTACCGTTAATAATGAATTTATTACCTGACTCATCTTACCCAACATTCTCAGGTTTGATATGCCTGGTAAGGGGGTAACTTGCTTCAAGCATGGTTAGAGGGTAACGTTTTAACATAAAACTTGCATGTAAATTCAGAGTAATGTAAGGGTAAATTTACTATTCACTAAATTACAGTATGTTGGATACAGTTTTGATATAAAGACTTTTGTGTGGCCAATTTTTTGGAGTTCTTTTTATAGCGAGTTATGACAGGCAAAGGTAACCCCGCAGTATTAGGATTATGGCAATTGCACGATTATTTCAATCTTTAATTAAGTTCTGTAAATAATTATTCTTTTTATTTAACCATGACTAAATAATTCAAGTTTGCTAAAATTAATGTGAATTTTTATAACATTCATATTACATGACATAATTCTCCATTAGACTTAAAACTAATAAATTATTTAACTTGGGCAAACTTCTATAAGAATATTTCAGAAAAGTAAATAATTTTCATTAAAGTAAATACTTACCTAGTAGTAGTAAGAATAATCAGTTGGTGGATTTCTTTTTCTATTTTTAAAAATCATTTTCGTTATTTTTTTTATTTTCCGCTAAGCCTAAAAAGGTGAAAAAAAATTCCTTCGTGACATAAAATGCGCGCCAAAAAAACAGTCAAAAGTGTTGCCACAAAGTCTTTATATTGGGTCGGTGCGAATGAAATATCCAATGAGAAATAGTTTTGGGAATGGCCCCCATACAGCTAAAAGTAATTACCTACAAGCTCGGCATCTTACTTCACAGAGCTACTATAAATAGCAATCACGCATGTGAAGTACAAGTTCCAGATTTAATTTGTTTGGCCATAAGGTGCTTCCAAATTTGACATGGAAAACTCATATTTTAGTCATCTTCCTTTACGAATCTAAACTGAGACATTCTGTTGCAATTGTTGCCTGAAACATTAACACAGCATTCGGGCAGAATAGAGCCAATGAACGAATCATTCGGCGATAGTTTGCGAAGTTTCGAAGTGGGGATATGGACTCGAAAAACGAACCACGTGGTCACCGAGAAGTTGCAGTTTCTGACGATGTTCTGTTAAAAGTGGTTGAAGCTAAACCGAAGAAAACATGTCGTGAGATAGGAGATAGAGGGCGAGCTAGGTGTCCAACACACTGCAATTGTTCGCCGTCTGGCTGCACTGGATAAGGTCAAAAAATGGATTCTTGGGTGCCTCATGAATTGACAATTGCCAACAAGATGAGACGTTTGGAAGTCTGCATCGCTCCTTTCCAGAATGAAAGAGAACCTCTACTGCAGCGAATCCTTACCTGCGACGAGAAATGGATCCTTTATGACAATCGGAAACGATCTGCCCAATGGTTGAGCAAAGCACAGCCTCCTGGACGCCATCCCAAGCCACCCTTACATCCCAGGAAGATTATGCTTCTTGTATGGTGGTCTACAGCTGGGATAATTCATTGTAGTTTCCTGCCAAGTTGCCAAACCATCACTACAGAACGATATTTTGAAGAATAACGACAGATGCACCGGAAATTGATGGTGAAACAATCGGCTTTGGTAGACAGGCATGGCGTTCTCCTCTTGCAAGATAACGCCCTGTCTTCATGTCGCACAACGAACGATGCTGACACTACGTGAGTTGGGCTATGAAGCTATGCCTCATGCCCCCTATTCCCCTGACTTGTCACCTACAGATTTTCATCTGTTTTGTCACCTGGATCGCTTTCTATCGGGCAAACGGTTCCCCAAGATACGGAGGTTCACCATGCAGTCTTTGACTTCTTCGTATCCCAGCAACAAGACTTTTTTCTCTTTTTCGTTCCGGGATCATGGGCTTGCCAGACAAGTGAAAACAGTGTGTCAATTCAGAGGGAGATTATTTCGAGTAGGTCAGGTACTGCATTTTTCAGTTATCAAAACCATCGAAGTGTGATGGTCATTTTCCAGATATTTCATTCGCACCGACCCAATATCAAAGCTGTACCGTATGTTGTACAAGATATGTAAAGTTTTATCAAAATGCACTGAGTTCTTTATATGATTTCTTGCACAAATGTAGAAACACAAACAGCAACAAAACAAATTGATTTACATATAGCAGTTCATTCAATAACGAACTGTGAGTATTCAAATACAAAAGTTCATGAAATATATATCCAGTCGTTTGGATGTAATAAGTGCAACACATACCGACTCGAAATGCGGAGATCATTGATTTTTCTTTAAAGGGGCACAAAACGGATAAATTAGTTGATTGGGTTTGTTATCAAGCATATCTAGCCAAGCTACACCAGGCATGCTTTTCAAATAAATGAACATAAAAGAAAATTTTTACTGAAACAAGAGATTGGTTGCTTAGATTTCATGGTCAAACTACCAAACACAAGACATACAACGTCAACTAGTGGAAATACACATACAAGGAAAATTTTACTGACATAAAAAAGAGAAATATACTCAGGGTAGTAATAGGAATCAAACCTGCGCCACCTGATAAATAAGTTGAAATAGGACTGTAGATAGGTAGTTGGATTTCGTCGCATTGAAGCACCACGTTGGCATATTGGTGACGGTCCGGGATCAAAAACGAAGAAAAAGAAACGAGGACATCTTGTAAATTTGAATCATGGTCAGATGACGAAAGTTGAAATGGGATGCCATATTAGTTGGTAGTCGAATTTTTTCATACTGGAGTAACACAGTGGGCTATTGGCGACGGTCCAGGTTAAATCCTGAAGTGAAGTGCTTTGGGGTTTGAGGTTGATTAGGGTTTATGGCGCAAGAGCCATATTTGGACATGCACCGCCAAACACAAGACAGAAAGCGTCAAGTAATGGAAGTAAACACACAAAGAAGTTTTACTGACACAAAGGACAAAATACACCCAGAGAGTAAACAAACCTGACAGGAATCGAATCTGCGCAGCCTACATCTAGATGTGAAATGGGACTTAAGTAGTCAATGTACAGGCACTTTGTTTTTATTCATATGGTTGATTGGTTTTCTTATAGAGCAAGGTCCAGATGTTATTCACAAGATCTGATCTAGCTTTCAATTACATTTTTCTCAAAACGGTGAAAATGAGTGTGAGCGCGTGCAAGAGATCTGTGAATTTAATTTTTTTTGCGCTCTTACAACTGTTACTAGCGTATTTGTAAGCGTTATTGTTATATTAATGAAGCACTGCAAACCATAATATTAGTAAATTTATTTTTTATTCTGCACAAGCAAACTATGATATTGTGAACGTAGGTTTTAATTATGCACGTGCGAACAGTAACCACGATATGGAATGCGATAAAAAATTAAATTTGGAATTTTTAGATCAGTAGTGGAGTTAGAGAGTGAATCTAAATTCTTTGTAATTCTGCATCGTCTTTAGGTTCTTAATAATTGTATTTTTTTCTAATGAGCGTTCTTCTCCATGTATGCAACTAAAAGTATGTCTACAACTATTTTATGTAATCGAACTGATATTCTGATCATCCAGAAAACGAATGGTCTTCATCTTTACGGTGAAACAGGAGTTAATTCGGATCACTACGTCCCTACATTAACCATCCTACTGGCGTCTTGACGAGAAATCCCGTCATTAGAAGAAAACTGACCAGATCTTGATCTCGCCATCATTAAAAAAATGGCAATATCTTGATGACGATACACCTGGTAATTAGAAGAAAACTGACCAGATCTTGATCTCGCCATCATTAAAAAAATGGCAATATCTTGATGACGATACACCTCGTAATTAGAAGAAAACTGACCAGATCTTGATCTCGCCATCATTAAAAAAGTGGCAATTTCTTGATGACGATACACCTCGTAATTAGAAGAAAACTGACCAGATCTTGATCTCGCCATCATTAAAAAAATGGCAATATCTTGATGACGATACACCTCGTAATTAGAAGAAAACTGACCAGATCTTGATCTCGCCATCATTAAAAAAGTGGCAATTTCTTGATGACGATACACCTCGTAATTAGAAGAAAACTGACCAGATCTTGATCTCGCCATCATTAAAAAAGTGGCAATATCTTGATGACGATACACCTCGTAATTAGAAGAAAATTGACCAGATCTTGATCTCGCCATCATTAAAAAAATGGCAATATCTTGATGACGATACACCTCGTAATTAGAAGAAAACTGACCAGATCTTGATCTCGCCATCATTAAAAAAGTGGCAATTTCTTGATGACGATACACCTCGTAATTAGAAGAAAACTGACCAGATCTTGATCTCGCCATCATTAAAAAAGTGGCAATATCTTGATGACGATACACCTCGTAATTAGAAGAAAAATGACCAGATCTTGATCTCGCCATCATTAAAAAAGTGGCAATATCTTGATGACGATACACCTCGTAATTAGAAGAAAAATGACCAGATCTTGATCTCGCCATCATTAAAAAAATGGCAATATCTTGATGACGATACACCTCGTAATTAGAAGAAAATTGACCAGATCTTGATCTCGCCATCATTAAAAAAGTGGCAGTATCTTGATGACGATACACCTCGTAATTAGAAGAAAAATGACCAGATCTTGATCTCGCCATCATTAAAAAAATGGCAGTATCTTGATGACGATACACCTCGTAATTAGAAGAAAATTGACCAGATCTTGATCTCGCCATCATTAAAAAAGTGGCAATATCTTGATGACGATACACCTCGTAATTAGAAGAAAATTGACCAGATCTTGATCTCGCCATCATTAAAAAAGTGGCAATATCTTGATGACGATACACCTCGTAATTAGAAGAAAATTGACCAGATCTTGATCTCACCATCATTAAAAAAGTGGCAATATCTTGATGACGATACACCTCGTAATTAGAAGAAAAATGACCAGATCTTGATCACGCCATCATTAAAAAAGTGGCAATATCTTGATGACGATACACCTCGTAATTAGAAGAAAAATGACCAGATCTTGATCACGCCATCATTAAAAAAGTGGCAATATCTTGATGACGATACAACTCGTAATTAGAAGAAAAATGACCAGATCTTGATCTCGCCATCATTAAAAAAGTGGCAATATCTTGATGACGATACACCTCGTAATTAGAAGAAAAATGACCAGATCTTGATCTCGCCATCATTAAAAAAGTGGCAATATCTTGATGACGATACACCTCGTAATTAGAAGAAAATTGACCAGATCTTGATCTCGCCATCATTAAAAAAGTGGCAATATCTTGATGACGATACATCTCGTAATTAGAAGAAAAATGACCAGATCTTGATCTCGCCATCATTAAAAAAGTGGCAATATCTTGATGACGATACACCTCGTAATTAGAAGAAAAATGACCAGATCTTGATCTCGCCATCATTAAAAAAGTGGCAATATCTTGATGACGATACACCTCGTAATTAGAAGAAAAATGACCAGATCTTGATCTCGCCATCATTAAAAAAGTGGCAATATCTTGATGACGATACACCTCGTAATTAGAAGAAAAATGACCAGATCTTGATCTCGCCATCATTATAAAAGTGGCAATATCTTGATGACGATACACCTCGTAATTAGAAGAAAACTGACCAGATCTTGATCTCGCCATCATTAAAAAAGTGGCAATATCTTGATGACGATACACCTCGTAATTAGAAGAAAACTGACCAGATCTTGATCCCGCCATCATTAAAAATGTGGCAATATCTTGATGACGATACACCTCGTAATTAGAAGAAAAATGACCAGATCTTGATCTCGCCATCATTAAAAAAGTGGCAATATCTTGATGACGATACACCTCGTAATTAGAAGAAAACTGACCAGATCTTGATCTCGCCATCATTAAAAAAATGGCAATATCTTGATGACGATACACCTCGTAATTAGAAGAAAAATGACCAGATCTTGATCTCGCCATCATTAAAAAATGGCAATATCTTGATGACGATACACCTCGTAATTAGAAGAAAAATGACCAGATCTTGATCTCGCCATAATTAAAAAAGTGGCAATATCTTGATGACGATACACCTCGTAATTAGAAGAAAAATGACCAGATCTTGATCTCGCCATCATTAAAAAAGTGGCAATATCTTGATGACGATACACCTCGTAATTAGAAGAAAATTGACCAGATCTTGATCTCGCCATCATTAAAAAAGTGGCAATATCTTGATGACGATACACCTCGTAATTAGAAGAAAAATGACCAGATCTTGATCTCGCCATCATTAAAAAAGTGGCAATATCTTGATGACGATACACCTCGTAATTAGAAGAAAAATGATCAGATCTTGATCTCGCCATCATTAAAAAAGTGGCAATATCTTGATGACGATACACCTCGTAATTAGAAGAAAAATGACCAGATCTTGATCTCGCCATCATTAAAAAAATGGCAATATCTTGATGACGATACACCTCGTAATTAGAAGAAAATTGACCAGATCTTGATCTCGCCATCATTAAAAAAGTGGCAATATCTTGATGACGATATACCTCGTAATTAGAAGAAAATTGACCAGATCTTGATCTCGCCATCATTAAAAAAGTGGCAATATCTTGATGACGATACACCTCGTAATTAGAAGAAAATTGACCAGATCTTGATCTTGCCATCATTAAAAAAGTGGCAATATCTTGATGACGATACACCTCGTAATTAGAAGAAAAATGACCAGATCTTGATCACGCCATCATTAAAAAAGTGGCAATATCTTGATGACGATACACCTCGTAATTAGAAGAAAATTGACCAGATCTTGATCTCGCCATCATTAAAAAAGTGGCAATATCTTGATGACGATACACCTCGTAATTAGAAGAAAAATGACCAGATCTTGATCTCGCCATCATTAAAAAAGTGGCAATATCTTGATGACGATACACCTCGTAATTAGAAGAAAAATGACCAGATCTTGATCTCGCCATCATTAAAAAAGTGGCAATATCTTGATGACGATACACCTCGTAATTAGAAGAAAAATGACCAGATCTTGATCTCGCCATCATTATAAAAGTGGCAATATCTTGATGACGATACACCTCGTAATTAGAAGAAAATTGACCAGATCTTGATCTCGCCATCATTAAAAAAATGGCAATACCTTGATGACGATACACCTCGTAATTAGAAGAAAAATGACCAGATCTTGATCTCGACATCATTAAAAAAGTGGCAATATCTTGATGACGATACACCTCGTAATTAGAAGAAAAATAACCAGATATTGATCTCGCCACCATTAAAAAAGTGGCAATATCTTGATGACGATACACCTCGTAATTAGAAGAAAAATGACCAGATCTTGATCTCGCCATCATTAAAAAAGTGGCAATATCTTGATGACGATACACCTCGTAATTAGAAGAAAATTGACCAGATCTTGATCTCGCCATCATTAAAAAAGTGGCAATATCTTGATGACGATACACCTCGTAATTAGAAGAAAATTGACCAGATCTTGATCTCGCCATCATTAAAAAAGTGGCAATATCTTGATGACGATACACCTCGTAATTAGAAGAAAATTGACCAGATCTTGATCTCGCCATCATTAAAAAAGTGGCAATATCTTGATGACGATACACCTCGTAATTAGAAGAAAAATGACCAGATCTTGATCTCGCCATCATTAAAAAAATGGCAATATCTTGATGACGATACACCTCGTAATTAGAAGAAAAATGACCAGATCTTGATCTCGCCATCATTAAAAAAGTGGCAATATCTTGATGACGATACACCTCGTAATTAGAAGAAAAATGACCAGATCTTGATCTCGCCATCATTAAAAAAATGGCAATATCTTGATGACGATACACCTCGTAATTAGAAGAAAAATGACCAGATCTTGATCTCGCCATCATTATAAAAGTGGCAATAACTTGATGACGATACACCTCGTAATTAGAAGAAAATTGACCAGATCTTGATCTCGCCATCATTATAAAAGTGGCAATACCTTGATGACGATACACCTCGTAATTAGAAGAAAAATGACCAGATCTTGATCTCGCCATCATTATAAAAGTGGCAATATCTTGATGACGATACACCTCGTAATTAGAAAAAAAATGACCAGATCTTGATCTCGCCATCATTAAAAAAGTGGCAATATCTTGATTACGATACACCTCGTAATTAGAAGAAAAATGACCAGATCTTGATCTCGCCATCATTAAAAAAGTGGCAATATCTTGATGACGATACACCTCGTAATTAGAAGAAAAATGACCAGATCTTGATCTCGCCATCATTAAAAAAGTGGCAATATCTTGATGACGATACACCTCGTAATTAGAAGAAAAATGACCAGATCTTGATCTCGCCATCATTGAAAAAGTGGCAATATCTTGATGACGATACACCTCGTAATTAGAAGAAAATTGACCAGATCTTGATCTCGCCATCATTGAAAAAGTGGCAATATCTTGATGACGATACACCTCGTAATTAGAAGAAAAATGACCAGATCTTGATCTCGCCATCATTAAAAAAATGGCAATATCTTGATGACGATACACCTCGTAATTAGAAGAAAACTGACCAGATCTTGATCTCGCCATCATTAAAAAAGTGGCAATATCTTGCTGACGATTCACCTCGTAATTAGAAGAAAACTGACCAGATCTTGATCTCGCCATCATTAAAAAAGTGGCAATATCTTGATGACGATACACCTCGTAATTAGAAAAAAAATGACCAGATCTTGATCTCGCCATCATTAAAAAAGTGGCAATATCTTGATGACGATACACCTCGTAATTAGAAGAAAAATGACCAGATCTTGATCTCGCCATCATTAAAAAAGTGGCAATATCTTGATGACGATACACCTCGTAATTAGAAGAAAAATGACCAGATCTTGATCTCGCCATCATTAAAAAAATGGCAATATCTTGATGACGATACACCTCGTAATTAGAAGAAAAATGACCAGATCTTGATCTCGCCATCATTATAAAAGTGGCAATAACTTGATGACGATACACCTCGTAATTAGAAGAAAATTGACCAGATCTTGATCTCGCCATCATTATAAAAGTGGCAATAACTTGATGACGATACACCTCGTAATTAGAAGAAAAATGACCAGATCTTGATCTCGCCATCATTATAAAAGTGGCAATATCTTGATGACGATACACCTCGTAATTAGAAGAAAAATGACCAGATCTTGATCTCGCCATCATTAAAAAAGTGGCAATATCTTGATGACGATACACCTCGTAATTAGAAGAAAAATGACCAGATCTTGATCTCGCCATCATTAAAAAAGTGGCAATATCTTGATGACGATACACCTCGTAATTAGAAGAAAAATGACCAGATCTTGATCTCGCCATCATTAAAAAGTGGCAATATCTTGATGACGATACACCTCGTAATTAGAAGAAAAATGACCAGATCTTGATCTCGCCATCATTAAAAAAAGTGGCAATATCTTGATGACGATACACCTCGTAATTAGAAGAAAAATGACCAGATCTTGATCTCGCCATCATTGAAAAAAGTGGCAATATCTTGATGACGATACACCTCGTAATTAGAAGAAAAATGACCAGATCTTGATCTCGCCATCATTAAAAAAAGTGGCAATATCTTGATGACGATACACCTCGTAATTAGAAGAAAACTGACCAGATCTTGATCTCGCCATCATTAAAAAAGTGGCAATATCTTGCTGGATACACCTCGTAATTAGAAGAAAACTGACCAGATCTTGATCTCGCCATCATTAAAAAAGTGGCAATATCTTGCTGACGATTCACCTCGTAATTAGAAGAAAACTGACCAGATCTTGATCTCGCCATCATTAAAAAAGTGGCAATATCTTGATGACGATACACCTCGTAATTAGAAGAAAAATGACCAGATCTTGATCTCGCCATCATTAAAAAAGTGGCAATATCTTGATGACGATACACCTCGTAATTAGAAGAAAAATGACCAGATCTTGATCTCGCCATCATTAAAAAAGTGGCAATATCTTGATGACGATACACCTCGTAATTAGATGAAAAATGACCAGATCTTGATCTCGCCATCATTGAAAAAGTGGCAATATCTTGATGACGATACACCTCGTAATTAGAAGAAAAATGACCAGATCTTGATCTCGCCATCATTGAAAAAGTGGCAATATCTTGATGACGATACACCTCGTAATTAGAAGAAAAATGACCAGATCTTGATCTCGCCATCATTAAAAAAGTGGCAATATCTTGATGACGATACACCTCGTAATTAGATGAAAAATGACCAGATCTTGATCTCGCCATCATTGAAAAAGTGGCAATATCTTGATGACGATACACCTCGTAATTAGAAGAAAATTGACCAGATCTTGATCTCGCCATCATTGAAAAAGTGGCAATATCTTGATGACGATACACCTCGTAATTAGAAGAAAAATGACCAGATCTTGATCTCGCCATCATTAAAAAAATGGCAATATCTTGATGACGATACACCTCGTAATTAGAAGAAAACTGACCAGATCTTGATCTCGCCATCATTAAAAAAGTGGCAATATCTTGCTGACGATTCACCTCGTAATTAGAAGAAAACTGACCAGATCTTGATCTCGCCATCATTAAAAAAGTGGCAATATCTTGATGACGATACACCTCGTAATTAGAAGAAAAATGACCAGATCTTGATCTCGCCATCATTAAAAAAGTGGCAATATCTTGATGACGATACACCTCGTAATTAGAAGAAAAATGACCAGATCTTGATCTCGCCATCATTAAAAAAGTGGCAATATCTTGATGACGATACACCTCGTAATTAGATGAAAAATGACCAGATCTTGATCTCGCCATCATTGAAAAAGTGGCAATATCTTGATGACGATACACCTCGTAATTAGATGAAAAATGACCAGATCTTGATCTCGCCATCATTGAAAAAGTGGCAATATCTTGATGACGATACACCTCGTAATTAGAAGAAATTTGACCAGATCTTGATCTCGCCATCATTGAAAAAGTGGCAATATCTTGATGACGATACACCTCGTAATTAGAAGAAATTTGACCAGATCTTGATCTCGCCATCATTGAAAAAGTGGCAATATCTTGATGACGATACACCTCGTAATTAGAAGTAAAATGACCAGATCTTGATCTCGCCATCATTAAAAAAGTGGCAATATCTTGATGACGATACACCTCGTAATTAGAAGAAAAATGACCAGATCTTGATCTCGCCATCATTAAAAAAGTGGCAATATCTTGATGACGATACACCTCGTAATTAGAAGAAAAATGACCACATCTTGATCTCGCCATCATTAAAAAAGTGGCAATATCTTGATGACGATACACCTCGTAATTAGAAGAAAAATGACCACATCTTGATCTCGCCATCATTAAAAAAGTGGCAATATCTTGATGACGATACACCTCGTAATTAGAAGAAAAATGACCAGATCTTGATCTCGCCATCATTAAAAAAGTGGCAATATCTTGATGACGATACACCTCGTAATTAGAAGAAAAATGACCAGATCTTGATCTCGCCATCATTAAAAAAGTGGCAATATCTTGATGACGATACACCTCGTAATTAGAAGAAAACTGACCAGATCTTGATCTCGCCATCATTAAAAAAGTGGCAATATCTTGATGACGATACACCTCGTAATTAGAAGAAAAATGACCAGATCTTGATCTCGCCATCATTAAAAAAATGGCAATATCTTGATGACGATACACCTCGTAATTAGAAGAAAAATGACCAGATCTTGATCTCGCCATCATTATAAAAGTGGCAATAACTTGATGACGATACACCTCGTAATTAGAAGAAAATTGACCAGATCTTGATCTCGCCATCATTATAAAAGTGGCAATACCTTGATGACGATACACCTCGTAATTAGAAGAAAAATGACCAGATCTTGATCTCGCCATCATTATAAAAGTGGCAATATCTTGATGACGATACACCTCGTAATTAGAAGAAAATTGACCAGATCTTGATCTCGCCATCATTAAAAAAGTGGCAATATCTTGATGACGATACACCTCGTAATTAGAAGAAAATTGACCAGATCTTGATCTCGCCATCATTAAAAAAGTGGCAATATCTTGATGACGATACACCTCGTAATTAGAAGAAAATTGACCAGATCTTGATCTCGCCATCATTAAAAAAATGGCAATATCTTGATGACGATACACCTCGTAATTAGAAGAAAAATGACCAGATCTTGATCTCGCCATCATTATAAAAGTGGCAATAACTTGATGACGATACACCTCGTAATTAGAAGAAAATTGACCAGATCTTGATCTCGCCATCATTATAAAAGTGGCAATACCTTGATGACGATACACCTCGTAATTAGAAGAAAAATGACCAGATCTTGATCTCGCCATCATTAAAAAAGTGGCAATATCTTGATGACGATACACCTCGTAATTAGAAGAAAAATGACCAGATCTTGATCTCGCCATCATTGAAAAAGTGGCAATATCTTGATGACGATACACCTCGTAATTAGATGAAAAATGACCAGATCTTGATCTCGCCATCATTGAAAAAGTGGCAATATCTTGATGACGATACACCTCGTAATTAGATGAAAAATGACCAGATCTTGATCTCGCCATCATTGAAAAAGTGGCAATATCTTGATGACGATACACCTCGTAATTAGAAGAAAATTGACCAGATCTTGATCTCGCCATCATTGAAAAAGTGGCAATATCTTGATGACGATACACCTCGTAATTAGAAGTAAAATGACCAGATCTTGATCTCGCCATCATTAAAAAAGTGGCAATATCTTGATGACGATACACCTCGTAATTAGAAAAAAATTGACCAGGTCTTGATCTCGCCATCATTAAAAAAGTGGCAATATCTTGATGACGATACACCTCGTAATTAGAAGAAAAATGACCAGATCTTGATCTCGCCATCATTAAAAAAATGGCAATATCTTGATGACGATACACCTCGTAATTAGAAGAAAACTGACCAGATCTTGATCTCGCCATCATTAAAAAAGTGGCAATATCTTGATGACGATACACCTCGTAATTAGAAGAAAAATGACCAGATCTTGATCTCGCCATCATTAAAAAAGTGGCAATATCTTGATGACGATACACCTCGTAATTAGAAGAAAACTGACCAGATCTTGATCTCGCCATCATTAAAAAAGTGGCAATATCTTGATGACGATACACCTCGTAATTAGAAGAAAAATGACCAGATCTTGATCTCGCCATCATTAAAAAGTGGCAATATCTTGATGACGATACACCTCGTAATTAGAAGAAAAATGACCAGATCTTGATCTCGCCATCATTATAAAAGTGGCAATATCTTGATGACGATACACCTCGTAATTAGAAAAAAAATGACCAGATCTTGATCTCGCCATCATTAAAAAAGTGGCAATATCTTGATGACGATACACCTCGTAATTAGAAGAAAATTGACCAGATCTTGATCTCGCCATCATTAAAAAAGTGGCAATATCTTGATGTCGATACACCTCGTAATTAGAAGAAAATTGACCAGATCTTGATCTCGCCATCATTAAAAAAGTGGCAATATCTTGATGACGATACACCTCGTAATTAGAAGAAAATTGACCAGATCTTCATCTAGCCATTATTAAAAAAGTGGCAATATCTTGATGACGATACACCTCGTAATTAGAAGAAAAATGACCAGATCTTGATCTCGCCATCATTAAAAAAGTGGCAATATCTTGATGACGATACACCTCGTAATTAGAAGAAAAATGACCAGATCTTGATCTCGCCATCATTAAAAAAGTGGCAATATCTTGATGACGATACACCTCGTAATTAGAAGAAAAATGACCAGATCTTGATCTCGCCATCATTAAAAAAGTGGCAATATCTTGATGACGATACACCTCGTAATTAGATGAAAAATGACCAGATCTTGATCTCGCCATCATTGAAAAAGTGGCAATATCTTGATGACGATACACCTCGTAATTAGAAGAAAATTGACCAGATCTTGATCTCGCCATCATTGAAAAATTGGCAATATCTTTATGACGATACACCTCGTAATTAGAAGTAAAATGACCAGATCTGGATCTCGCCATCATTAAAAAAGTGGCAATATCTTGATGACGATACACCTCGTAATTAGATGAAAAATGACCAGATCTTGATCTCGCCATCATTGAAAAAGTGGCAATATCTTGATGACGATACACCTCGTAATTAGAAGAAAATTGACCAGATCTTGATCTCGCCATCATTGAAAAAGTGGCAATATCTTGATGACGATACACCTCGTAATTAGAAGTAAAATGACCAGATCTTGATCTCGCCATCATTAAAAAAGTGGCAATATCTTGATGACGATACACCTCGTAATTAGAAGAAAATTGACCAGATCTTGATCTCGCCATCATTAAAAAAGTGGCAATATCTTGCTGACGATTCACCTCGTAATTAGAAGAAAACTGACCAGATCTTGATCTCGCCATCATTAAAAAAGTGGCAATATCTTGATGACGATACACCTCGTAATTAGAAGAAAAATGACCAGATCTTGATCTCGCCATCATTAAAAAGTGGCAATATCTTGATGACGATACACCTCGTAATTAGATGAAAAATGACCAGATCTTGATCTCGCCATCATTGAAAAAGTGGCAATATCTTGATGACGATACACCTCGTAATTAGAAGAAAATTGACCAGATCTTGATCTCGCCATCATTGAAAAAGTGGCAATATCTTGATGACGATACACCTCGTAATTAGAAGAAAAATGACCAGATCTTGATCTCGCCATCATTAAAAAAATGGCAATATCTTGATGACGATACACCTCGTAATTAGAAGAAAACTGACCAGATCTTGATCTCGCCATCATTAAAAAAGTGGCAATATCTTGCTGACGATTCACCTCGTAATTAGAAGAAAACTGACCAGATCTTGATCTCGCCATCATTAAAAAAGTGGCAATATCTTGATGACGATACACCTCGTAATTAGAAGAAAAATTACCAGATCTTGATCTCGCCATCATTAAAAAAGTGGCAATATCTTGATGACGATACACCTCGTAATTAGAAGAAAAATGACCAGATCTTGATCTCGCTATCATTAAAAAAGTGGCAATATCTTGATGACGATACACCTCGTAATTAGATGAAAAATGACCAGATCTTGATCTCGCCATCATTGAAAAAGTGGCAATATCTTGATGACGATACACCTCGTAATTAGATGAAAAATGACCAGATCTTGATCTCGCCATCATTGAAAAAGTGGCAATATCTTGATGACGATACACCTCGTAATTAGAAGAAAATTGACCAGATCTTGATCTCGCCATCATTGAAAAAGTGGCAATATCTTGATGACGATGCACCTCGTAATTAGAAGTAAAATGACCAGATCTTGATCTCGCCATCATTAAAAAAGTGGCAATATCTTGATGACGATACACCTCGTAATTAGAAAAAAATTGACCAGGTCTTGATCTCGCCATCATTAAAAAAGTGGCAATATCTTGATGACGATACACCTCGTAATTAGAAGAAAAATGACCAGATCTTGATCTCGCCATCATTAAAAAAATGGCAATATCTTGATGACGATACACCTCGTAATTAGAAGAAAACTGACCAGATCTTGATCTCGCCATCATTAAAAAAGTGGCAATATCTTGATGACGATACACCTCGTAATTAGAATAAAACTGACCAGATCTTGATCTCGCCATCATTAAAAAAGTGGCAATATCTTGATGACGATACACCTCGTAATTAGAAGAAAACTGACCAGATCTTGATCTCGCCATCATTAAAAAAGTGGCAATATCTTGATGACGATACACCTCGTAATTAGAAGAAAAATGACCAGATCTTGATCTCGCCATCATTAAAAAGTGGCAATATCTTGATGACGATACACATCGTAATTAGATGAAAAATGACCAAATCTTGATCTCGCAATCATTAAAAAAGAGGCAATATCTTGATGACGATACACCTCGTAATTAGAAGAAAAATGACCAGATCTTGATCTCGCCATCATTAAAAAAATGGCAATATCTTGATGACGATACACCTCGTAATTAGAAGAAAATTGACCAGATCTTGATCTCGCCATCATTAAAAAAGTGGCAATATCTTGATGACGATACACCTCGTAATTAGAAGAAAAATGACCAGATCTTGATCTCGCCATCATTAAAAAAGTGGCAATATCTTGATGACGATACACCTCGTAATTAGAAGAAAAATGACCAGATCTTGATCTCGCCATCATTAAAAAAGTGGCAATATCTTGATGACGATACACCTCGTAATTAGAAGAAAAATGACCAGATCTTGATCTCGCCATCATTAAAAAAGTGGCAATATCTTGATGACGATACACCTCGTAATTAGATGAAAAATGACCAGATCTTGATCTCGCCATCATTGAAAAAGTGGCAATATCTTGATGACGATACACCTCGTAATTAGAAGAAAATTGACCAGATCTTGATCTCGCCATCATTGAAAAATTGGCAATATCTTTATGACGATACACCTCGTAATTAGAAGTAAAATGACCAGATCTGGATCTCGCCATCATTAAAAAAGTGGCAATATCTTGATGACGATACACCTCGTAATTAGAATAAAATTGACCAGATCTTGATCTCGCCATCATTAAAAAAGTGGCAATATCTTGATGACGATACACCTCGTAATTAGAAGAAAAATGACCAGATTTTGATCTCGCCATCATTAAAAAAGTGGCAATATCTTGATGACGATACACCTCGTAATTAGATGAAAAATGACCAGATCTTGATCTCGCCATCATTGAAAAAGTGGCAATATCTTGATGACGATACACCTCGTAATTAGAAGAAAATTGACCAGATCTTGATCTCGCCATCATTGAAAAAGTGGCAATATCTTGATGACGATACACCTCGTAATTAGAAGTAAAATGACCAGATCTTGATCTCGCCATCATTAAAAAAGTGGCAATATCTTGATGACGATACACCTCGTAATTAGAAGAAAATTGACCAGATCTTGATCTCGCCATCATTAAAAAAGTGGCAATATCTTGCTGACGATTCACCTCGTAATTAGAAGAAAACTGACCAGATCTTGATCTCGCCATCATTAAAAAAGTGGCAATATCTTGATGACGATACACCTCGTAATTAGAAAAAAAATGACCAGATCTTGATCTCGCCATCATTAAAAAAGTGGCAATATCTTGATGACGATACACCTCGTAATTAGAAGAAAAATGACCAGATCTTGATCTCGCTATCATTAAAAAAGTGGCAATATCTTGATGACGATACACCTCGTAATTAGATGAAAAATGACCAGATCTTGATCTCGCCATCATTGAAAAAGTGGCAATATCTTGATGACGATACACCTCGTAATTAGAAGAAAATTGACCAGATCTTGATCTCGCCATCATTGAAAAAGTGGCAATATCTTGATGACGATACACCTCGTAATTAGAAGAAAATTGACCAGATCTTGATCTCGCCATCATTGAAAAAGTGGCAATATCTTGATGACGATACACCTCGTAATTAGAAGAAAACTGACCAGATCTTGATCTCGCCATCATTAAAAAAGTGGCAATATCTTGATGACGATACACCTCGTAATTAGAAGAAAAATGACCAGATCTTGATCTCGCCATCATTAAAAAGTGGCAATATCTTGATGACGATACACCTCGTAATTAGATGAAAAATGACCAAATCTTGATCTCGCCATCATTAAAAAAGTGGCAATATCTTGATGACGATACACCTCGTAATTAGAAGAAAATTGACCAGATCTTGATCTCGCCATCATTGAAAAAGTGGCAATATCTTGATGACGATACACCTCGTAATTAGAAGAAAAATGACCAGATCTTGATCTCGCCATCATTAAAAAAGTGGCAATATCTTGATGACGATACACCTCGTAATTAGAAGTAAAATGACCAGATCTTGATCTCGCCATCATTAAAAAAATGGCAATATCTTGATGACGATACACCTCGTAATTAGAAGAAAACTGACCAGATCTTGATCTCGCCATCATTAAAAAAGTGGCAATATCTTGATGACGATACACCTCGTAATTAGAAGAAAACTGACCAGATCTTGATCTCGCCATCATTAAAAAAGTGGCAATATCTTGATGACGATACACCTCGTAATTAGAAGAAAACTGACCAGATCTTGATCTCGCCATCATTAAAAAAGTGGCAATATCTTGATGACGATACACCTCGTAATTAGAAGAAAAATGACCAGATCTTGATCTCGCCATCATTAAAAAGTGGCAATATCTTGATGACGATACACCTCGTAATTAGATGAAAAATGACCAAATCTTGATCTCGCAATCATTAAAAAAGAGGTAATATCTTGATGACGATACACCTCGTAATTAGATGAAAAATGACCAGATCTTGATCTCGCCATCATTAAAAAAGTGGCAATATCTTGATGACGATACACCTCGTAATTAGAAGAAAACTGACCAGATCTTGATCTCGCCATCATTAAAAAATGGCAATATCTTGATGACGATACACCTCGTAATTAGAAGAAAAATGACCAGATCTTGATCTCGCCATCATTAAAAAGTGGCAATATCTTGATGACGATACACCTCGTAATTAGATGAAAAATGACCAAATCTTGATCTCGCAATCATTAAAAAAGAGGTAATATCTTGATGACGATACACCTCGTAATTAGATGAAAAATGACCAGATCTTGATCTCGCCATCATTGAAAAAGTGGCAATATCTTGATGACGATACACCTCGTAATTAGAAGAAAATTGACCAGATCTTGATCTCGCCATCATTGAAAAATTGGCAATATCTTTATGACGATACACCTCGTAATTAGAAGTAAAATGACCAGATCTGGATCTCGCCATCATTAAAAAAGTGGCAATATCTTGATGACGATACACCTCGTAATTAGAAGAAAATTGACCAGATCTTGATCTCGCCATCATTAAAAAAGTGGCAATATCTTGATGACGATACACCTCGTAATTAGAAGAAAAATGACCAGATCTTGATCTCGCCATCATTAAAAAAGTGGCAATATCTTGATGACGATACACCTCGTAATTAGATGAAAAATGACCAGATCTTGATCTCGCCATCATTGAAAAAGTGGCAATATCTTGATGACGATACACCTCGTAATTAGAAGAAAATTGACCAGATCTTGATCTCGCCATCATTGAAAAAGTGGCAATATCTTGATGACGATACACCTCGTAATTAGAAGTAAAATGACCAGATCTTGATCTCGCCATCATTAAAAAAGTGGCAATATCTTGATGACGATACACCTCGTAATTAGAAGAAAAATGACCAGATCTTGATCTCGCCATCATTAAAAAAGTGGCAATATCTTGCTGACGATTCACCTCGTAATTAGAAGAAAACTGACCAGATCTTGATCTCGCCATCATTAAAAAAGTGGCAATATCTTGATGACGATACACCTCGTAATTAGAAGAAAAATGACCAGATCTTGATCTCGCCATCATTAAAAAAGTGGCAATATCTTGATGACGATACACCTCGTAATTAGAAGAAAAATGACCAGATCTTGATCTCGCTATCATTAAAAAAGTGGCAATATCTTGATGACGATACACCTCGTAATTAGATGAAAAATGACCAGATCTTGATCTCGCCATCATTGAAAAAGTGGCAATATCTTGATGACGATACACCTCGTAATTAGAAGAAAATTGACCAGATCTTGATCTCGCCATCATTGAAAAAGTGGCAATATCTTGATGACGATACACCTCGTAATTAGAAGAAAACTGACCAGATCTTGATCTCGCCATCATTAAAAAAGTGGCAATATCTTGATGACGATACACCTCGTAATTAGAAGAAAACTGACCAGATCTTGATCTCGCCATCATTAAAAAAGTGGCAATATCTTGATGACGATACACCTCGTAATTAGAAGAAAACTGACCAGATCTTGATCTCGCCATCATTAAAAAAGTGGCAATATCTTGATGACGATACACCTCGTAATTAGAAGAAAAATGACCAGATCTTGATCTCGCCATCATTAAAAAGTGGCAATATCTTGATGACGATACACCTCGTAATTAGATGAAAAATGACCAAATCTTGATCTCGCAATCATTAAAAAAGAGGTAATATCTTGATGACGATACACCTCGTAATTAGAAGAAAAATGACCAGATCTTGATCTCGCCATCATTAAAAAAATGGCAATATCTTGATGACGATACACCTCGTAATTAGAAGAAAATTGACCAGATCTTGATCTCGCCATCATTGAAAAATTGGCAATATCTTTATGACGATACACCTCGTAATTAGAAGTAAAATGACCAGATCTGGATCTCGCCATCATTAAAAAAGTGGCAATATCTTGATGACGATACACCTCGTAATTAGAAGAAAATTGACCAGATCTTGATCTCGCCATCATTAAAAAAGTGGCAATATCTTGATGACGATACACCTCGTAATTAGAAGAAAAATGACCAGATCTTGATCTCGCCATCATTAAAAAAGTGGCAATATCTTGATGACGATACACCTCGTAATTAGATGAAAAATGACCAGATCTTGATCTCGCCATCATTGAAAAAGTGGCAATATCTTGATGACGATACACCTCGTAATTAGAAGAAAATTGACCAGATCTTGATCTCGCCATCATTGAAAAAGTGGCAATATCTTGATGACGATACACCTCGTAATTAGAAGTAAAATGACCAGATCTTGATCTCGCCATCATTAAAAAAGTGGCAATATCTTGATGACGATACACCTCGTAATTAGAAGAAAATTGACCAGATCTTGATCTCGCCATCATTAAAAAAGTGGCAATATCTTGCTGACGATTCACCTCGTAATTAGAAGAAAACTGACCAGATCTTGATCTCGCCATCATTAAAAAAGTGGCAATATCTTGATGACGATACACCTCGTAATTAGAAGAAAAATGACCAGATCTTGATCTCGCCATCATTAAAAAAGTGGCAATATCTTGATGACGATACACCTCGTAATTAGAAGAAAAATGACCAGATCTTGATCTCGCTATCATTAAAAAAGTGGCAATATCTTGATGACGATACACCTCGTAATTAGATGAAAAATGACCAGATCTTGATCTCGCCATCATTGAAAAAGTGGCAATATCTTGATGACGATACACCTCGTAATTAGAAGAAAAATGACCAGATCTTGATCTCGCCATCATTGAAAAAGTGGCAATATCTTGATGACGATACACCTCGTAATTAGAAGAAAATTGACCAGATCTTGATCTCGCCATCATTGAAAAAGTGGCAATATCTTGATGACGATACACCTCGTAATTAGAAGTAAAATGACCAGATCTTGATCTCGCCATCATTAAAAAAATGGCAATATCTTGATGACGATACACCTCGTAATTAGAAGAAAACTGACCAGATCTTGATCTCGCCATCATTAAAAAAGTGGCAATATCTTGATGACGATACACCTCGTAATTAGAAGAAAACTGACCAGATCTTGATCTCGCCATCATTAAAAAAGTGGCAATATCTTGATGACGATACACCTCGTAATTAGAAGAAAACTGACCAGATCTTGATCTCGCCATCATTAAAAAAGTGGCAATATCTTGATGACGATACACCTCGTAATTAGAAGAAAAATGACCAGATCTTGATCTCGCCATCATTAAAAAGTGGCAATATCTTGATGACGATACACCTCGTAATTAGATGAAAAATGACCAAATCTTGATCTCGCAATCATTAAAAAAGAGGTAATATCTTGATGACGATACACCTCGTAATTAGAAGAAAAATGACCAGATCTTGATCTCGCCATCATTAAAAAAATGGCAATATCTTGATGACGATACACCTCGTAATTAGAAGAAAATTGACCAGATCTTGATCTCGCCATCATTAAAAAAGTGGCAATATCTTGATGACGATACACCTCGTAATTAGAAGAAAACTGACCAGATCTTGATCTCGCCATCATTAAAAAAGTGGCAATATCTTGATGACGATACACCTCGTAATTAGAAGAAAAATGATCAGATCTTGATCTCGCCATCATTAAAAAAATGGCAATATCTTGATGACGATACACCTCGTAATTAGAAGAAAAATGACCAGATCTTGATCTCGCCATCATTAAAAAAGTGGCAATATCTTGATGACGATACACCTCGTAATTAGAAGAAAATTGACCAGATCTTGATCTCGCCATCATTAAAAAGTGGCAATATCTTGATGACGATACACCTCGTAATTAGAAGAAAAATGACCAGATCTTGATCTCGCCATCATTAAAAAAGTGGCAATATCTTGATGACGATACACCTCGTAATTAGAAGAAAAATGACCAGATCTTGATCTCGCCATCATTAAAAAAGTGGCAATATCTTGATGACGATACACCTCGTAATTAGAAGAAAAATGACCAGATCTTGATCTCGCCATCATTAAAAAAGTGGCAATATCTTGATGACGATACACCTCGTAATTAGAAGAAAAATGACCAGATCTTGATTTCGCCATCATTAAAAAAGTGGCAATATCTTGATGACGATACACCTCGTAATTAGAAGAAAATTGACCAGATCTTGATCTCGCCATCATTAAAAAAGTGGCAATATCTTGATGACGATACACCTCGTAATTAGAAGAAAACTGACCAGATCTTGATCTCGCCATCATCAAAAAAGTAGCAAAATCTTGATTACGTTACATTGATGACGAAATTTGCTATTGACGAAACTCGTCATTAGCAAACTTTCTCAGATCTTGACGGAGAAGATAACTCGTCAAAACCACTTGGAGGACTAAATGGTGGCACCGGTGGGATGCCAATACCCAGACAAAGAGACTGGCTTTCTCTTTTCCCTATCTGCTGAAACGCTTAATGACTTTACCTGATAATTTTAAAAGCAGCATGTGTGTGTGTGTGCGCGATGCAACGTAAAAGAAAACCATCTTAAAAGCCACCTACCTTGCAATGCAGCAAAGTAAAATCCTCTTAAAATACAAACATCATTATATGTTTCTAAAAATGCAAGTCTGATGCCACTGCCAAAAATTCCAATTTCTAACGCAAAAAAATTATTTTCGAATACAGTGATAGACTAGCGAATATATCTGACTCACTTTAATCTGACTTGATTCTTAAAGAAATAGATGAAACGTAATTCGGAGAAATTTGAATATTAGCTCTATTCACATTGGATCGCAAAGATACAGCTTCCTCCAGCGAACAGGAGGGGCATTTTTCTCTTTTCTTTGAACTTTCACAAAAAGGTGTAGTGTATGCAAATTTTCCTTCCCAATTCGCAAGTATTAGTACCTTAAGCTGCATTCTGGTTTACGAAATGAATGCAATAATATCTCTTAAAGTAAAGCAAGCGGCATCTGCTTGGAATTACAGATTTTATCCAGGGAATTTTTATCTTGGAAGATTTTCTCGCTTTATTTTTTTCTGAGAAATAAGAGTTCAGTTTCTGGTATCTCTTTGTCGATGTGCAGGTATTCTAAGAACTGCAATATCTCGATGTCAGACAGAAAAAGAACAAAACTCGGATTTGTATTGCATTCCTCTTGTCTCACTTTCTCTGTCGCATCGATGTGTTGAACGCATTCTATAAAAGTCTAAGTTTTTCGAAAGAATTGCGCTGAATAATAATATGATTGTGCTGTGTATTTTTAAAACTTATAGACTGCAGAGGATTATGATTCGATATTGGAAGTTTTCCTCTGGTTTAATGCAAGTTACTGCAGAAAGATTACGATTACTTTTGTTATGTATTTTTTAAAATTTATCTCATTTCCTCTGCTCTATTTGGTTCGTAAAAATTATTCTGTCAGAAATTGCACTGCACATTTTCCTACAGAGTAGAGCTGTTGCTGGGTATTTTTATTATACATATAAAAGTTGTTTTCAACAGTATCGCGCGCGATATCTAAATTTGCTACTTCCATATTTCAAATAACTTATCCAGTAACAATATTTTTCTTTCGAATGCATTGAAGTAAATCATTCTAATCAAAGAGAAAGTTATGTAACAGAACTATTTAAATGAGAAGAACCGAGATTTTATAGTTGTCAATATGTGATGGCATTGTTTTTTGAATAGTGATACATAGGGCTCAGATGTTATGTAAGAAAATTTTAATTTTAAATATTTAAAAAGCAATGTACTTATTATGTTTAACAGAGATTAACTTTTGCCTGATGTATTTATTCATAAAAATAGAGTTATAATCCTGAAAATGCGGTAAATAACAATTTTACAGAAAACGATTTAATCATCGAGAAAACTCTTTACGTATAAAATGTTTTATATTTGGTCTTATTGCAGCAATTTAAGCAAATTAAAAGCTAGTAGATGAGGTGAGCGTTCGCATAAGAATAAGAGTTAACTATGGGCTATTGTGTTCCTTTTTAGTTAATTTGTGCACTAATAAAAATATTCCTTATAAAGTAATTTATATGAACCCTTCAGCTCTTAGAAAACATTCACATCCATCTCGCCTGTTTAACCTTCCAAGTGGATTCGACGAGATATCTCGTCCATCAAGATCTGACAAATTTTGTTAATGACGAGATATCTCGTCATAAGGATGCTACAGAATTTCTGAGCATGATGAGATAAAGATCTGGTCAGTTTTTCTCTAATGACAAGAAATCTCGTCCTTCAGGATCTGATCAGTTTTTTTTCTGATGACGAGATGCCTCGTCGAGACCAGGAGGCATAATTTATTTAACCCTTCAGGCGGCCACCCCGAGATATTTCGTAAACCAAAATGCCAGTTTAAGTGTCAACCCCGAGATATCTCGTAAACCAAAATGTAAGCTTAAGTGTCAACCCCGAGAATCTTTGAACGGTCACTTTTCCTTCCCCTCTACCACCCGTGTCCTCTAACGAGAGGGCGTGACTGGACACCTTTTGTGCGAGGGGTCCAGATGGGAACGGACAATCCCTAAAATGCTTCCCTCAAGTCACTGCCTTTGGCGTGTTCGTTGAGTATCACGACGGCATTCCTGTCTTTGTTAAGCTACACTTTGAAAGCGTCCATTTTTGGGTTCTTCGGGAAAAAGAAGTTGAATTGGAAATTTGGAACCGACACGCACTTTTCGAAAATGTATTCTCACTGCTATTTTGCTTTTACTTTTTGAGATGAAAACATTTTTAAATGCTTCATTTGAAGTACGATTAAAATTTACCAAACAAAAGCGAAGGACATGAATTCAGGGAAAAAGATTGAAAATTAAAAAAATTAAAGGTATGATTTTTGCTGCAGCCAAAATCACAAGACATACATTTTAAATTACGCACAATTGTTTATTTTAATATTTCTCTACGTATTGGAAACTTAATGAAGTGCGATAGTTGACGGAGTTCTAATAGGTTTGGTGAAGCCGGCTACCTGCGGGCCATCGATGCGATAAAGAATTAAAAAATTCCAAAACCTCTAGTTTGGTTCTTTCTCACAAACATTAATTAACAATGGATAATTAACCCTTTGAAAATCATGTTAAATAAAATATGTTTTGCAAAAAAAAGAAACTATAGGTAAAGACCTTTCGCCTCGTATGAATGTAATTTGCGCAAAACATAATTTAGTTTTTTAAGGGGTGGTGCGCTCTTGTATGTCACTTCTAGAACACCTCCTAGATATCACTATCAAACGAGAGAATATAGTCTTAATATGCCTAGAACATACCTATATCGAACTTTTACCATTTGAAGGTAATGAGACGTCCTACCGCCCTAAAATTCTTAACATTTGCCAGTCTTGGCAAATGTACTTCGTACTTGTTCGTACTTCCTTTCGTACTTGTCTTTAAAATTCTTTAACACCGCCATGCTACTAGCAGGTGCGACTAAATTTTTTTTTAATCTGAATTTCCCAAATCATCGTATTTGCATAGCTTTTCTTATTTTACCTGCAGTATTCTATTTAATTATAAACATTTCAGATAAGAAATAAAATATATTTAACGCACATAATGCAACAAGGGGATAGACATCTGTATACAAAGCTGAGTTGGCGTCTTTCTGTCCTCTATACAAATCTACACCGTTTGACCTATCCACATCAAATTTGGTACACTTATTCTTCAGAACCCTACGGGTAAAGTATGCTACATATTAACCCCCGTTCTATTTTTCTTGGATGTGGAGAAGAGGTAAAACAATTCGAAATCACCATAGGAATAGCGTTAAGTATTTTTACGATCACTGTCTGAACAATTCACACCAAATATATGGTACATTCATTCTATAGAATCCTGCTGGCAACGTAGGCTATATATTAACCCCGTTCAATTGGTCCTAGATCTGCAGAGGGGCCAAAACAAATTTGAAATCCACTTAGAAATAACATTGAATATTTTACGATCACTGTCATACCAATTCACACCAAATTTGGTACATTCATTCCTTAGAATCCTGTGGAAAATATAGACTACATATTTAACACGTTCTTTTGCTTTAGGTCTGGAGAAAGGCTAAAAACAATTCAAAATCCCCATTGGAATAACATTGAATATTTTGAAGATGAATTCACACCAGATTTAGTACATTCAATTTTTGGATGTCTGCGGGAAACATAGGTTATACAGGATATTAATCCCGTTCTATTTGTCCTGGGTCGGGAGAAGGGGCTAAAAACAATTCGAAATCCAAATGGGTAGGTAGTTAATTAATGTCCCCCTGGATGTTAATTAATGTCCCCCAACACAACGGGCTATTGGGGGATGTTCCGGGATCAATCCTGAAGTGAAAGATCCCAGAACAACGCCTCATAATTTTGAACAACGGTCAAGAACAATACTTGAGCCGGCACCCCACTCCAAACTTCCACACTTCGCCAACGTGAGGACACTTGAGGCCACGACAGATTTAACGTGCACCAGTCTTCGTGTATCCGACGGTCTTTGGCTGGACCGAGTTTCGAACTCGCAACCCTCTGTTTTCTAATCCGTTGCTCTTCGAACTGGGCTACCGCTGCCCTCGAAATCCCCATAGAAATTACCATTGATTATCCTTACTATGACAGTTTGATCAACTCATATCGAATTTGCTACACTCATTCTTTAAAACTCATCGAGAAACATAGTCTAGATATTAACTCCATTTGATTTGTCCTGGGTCTGTAGAAAGATCTCAAAACAATTCGAAATCCCCATAGGACTACTATTGAATATTACGATGAGTTACAAACAATTCGATCGACGCCGGGTAATTCAGATAGTGTTTTATAAGAGGGTCCGGTTTCAACAAATTTACTCGTAAATACCTTTAAAATTCTTTTAAAGTGCATGCATTAAAAAACAATTATTAATTATGTCATGGTTATAAGGAAATGGAGGAGGAAATTAGCTATCAATCACTGAACTAATGAAATCTTGTAACGCGTTGTAAATTTTTTCAGGCCAAAATTAAAATAATTTGCGCTGATTTTCATCTCATTCTGTTCACAAAATATTTATATTTGTTGGGCTATAAACACCTTCCATACGAGAATTCTGTACACCAAAGTTAAACGAAATCCGTTGTCTCTTATTCATATTAAAATTTTAATCTTTAGGGCTTATTACTTTAAAAAAAATCACGTCACTCGATTTTCGAAACGAAAACTTACACTGCTAGGAGAACTTGCGAAGAAACAGTATTTAGTATTATCAGATTTGAGACCCCGATAGATGATTCATTTCCCCTTTGATTTTCATTTTCAGTGGAGAAATTTTCTTTACTGTTACTTGGTCAGTGATGTTATCTATACAGATATTATTAAGGCTTTCTGATTCTGAACATTTTGGCACCATTCACGAATATTCTCATAATATTATCACTATAAAATATTTCATCATAAAAAATCCTTAGATATCAAAAATGACAAATCCCAGGATAACCTCTTACGACCCGATATAACTAATGCTAGGGCAAGGTAATTGGCTGAGACCGGCGGTTGAGAAACACTTCATTTTCAGTGGATAGGTATTTAATTAACGTCGCACTGGAGCAAGACAACGGCTATTAGCGACGGTCCAGGATCAAACCCGAAGGGAAAGATCCAAGGACAACACCACGTAATTTTGAAACACGGTCAGATGACGAGACACAGATCCTCGAAAATGCTGATTGAAATTTAGGTTTTTTTTATGTAAAACTGTTGAGGGCTACGTCAAACCATTATCACTCAAATAATTTGTATGGATTTATAAAATTATTTTCAACCATTTATATGAAACAAATCGCAAATGTTTCGGGATTTACTTAATTCCTCCATTTTTGTATTCTGTATCTTGCGCCTATATACCCGGATAATTAACGGTTCGTTAATTATCCGGATGCCATTTTAGTCTATTGGGGTTCTCAGGGATTGTCGGAAATAACAGGACCATTAAAATTTAATAAAAATAATCGTTCAAAATTGTGATCAAGAAGATTCCAAACGTCCCATACTTCATTTCTTTAAAAAGTTATTGGTGCAAAATAACTCAGTTTACCATATGTGTACGGTTTTGATTCTACTCATTTCTTCACGGATATGTGAACACCCAAAATCTGGGGTAATATCCGTTGTGGTTACTCTTTAGGATATTTTACATTAACAAAGCAAGTATTGAATATTTTTTGTTTAGATTTGCTTTAAGTCTCTCATGTCTAACTCAACTGCGATAAATAATTTCAACGCTTCATTTATACAAAAATTATGCTGTAAATCTGTGTAATGGAGGCAAACTTTTGTGGGGAAGAAAATCAATGCTAGAATTTAACTTATTTACAATTAGTAGAAAATTACTCATTAAAAGAAAAATATATAAATTTATAATTTCAAAGTTTCCCATTGTTACAGTAAATATTTGTTTTTTCAAACACGTATAAGAAAATTTGTATGGATCAGTCGAATGTATCTTGGGCCCCTGAATTATTTCACTATTTGAAAGTCGTTGTACAAGCATTTGAGAAGCACCCTCGAGAAGGTATACTTAGGGTATTCTGTGAAGTAGCCCGTGGCTTTGCTATCTATCACTGTCATCGCTCTCTTTGATGGTCCGGTCTAAATAGACCACTGCTGAGACCAATTGACTGAAGAAGGGGAAAGCACTCCCTTTGTCCAAACCCTGACACTTTTAAAGGGAACTCGCTTTTTTGGGGGTGCCGTTTTCGGGAACACAACTTTGAGATGCCTCGCCGCCAGGAGGGTTAAGACCGTAATAAATGTTTTCAAGCGGCATTTTTCAGCACATTTTTGTTATCCGTAATGGAGCTATGGAGGTAGTCATCAATTTCGAATGGAAAACTTAATCCTGATTTTGCAACTTATTTAGGGTTCCTATATGCTTAACCCTCCTGGCGGCGAGGCATCTCAAAGTTGTGTTCCCGAAAACGGCACCCCAAAAAAGCGAGTTCCCTTTAAAAGTGTCAGGGTTTGGACAAAGGGAGTGCTTTCCCCTTCTTCAGTCAATTGGTCTCAGCAGTGGTCTATTTAGACCGGACCATCAAAGAGAGCGATGACAGTGATAGATAGCAAAGCCACGGGCTACTTCCCAGAATACCCTAAGTATACCTTCTCGAGGGTGCTTCTCAAATGCTTGTACAACGACTTTCAAATAGTGAAATAATACATTCGACTGATCCATACAAATTTTCTTATACGTGTTTGAAAAAACAAATATTTACTGTAACAATGGGAAACTTTGAAATTATAAATTTATATATTTTTCTTTTAATGAGTAATTTTCTACTAATTGTAAATAAGTTAAATTCTAGCATTGATTTTCTTCCCCACAAAAGTTTGCCTCCATTACACAGATTTACAGCATAATTTTTGTATAAATGAAGCGATGAAATTATTTATCGCAGTTGAGTTAGACATGAGAGACTTAAAGCAAAGCTAAACAAAAAATATTCAATACTTGCTTTGTTAATGTAAAATATCCTAAAGAGTAACCACAACGGATATTACCCCAAAGGTTTTCAGATTTTGGGTGTTCACATATCCGTGAAGAAATGAATAGAATCAAAACCGTACACATATGGTAAACTGAGTTATTTTGCACCAATAACTTTTTAAAGAAATGAAGTATGGGACGTTTGGAATCTTCTTGATCACAATTTTGAACGATTATTTTTATTAAATTTTAATGGTCTAGTTATTTCAGACAATCCCTGAGAACCCCAATAGACTAAAATGGCATCCGGATAATTAACGAACCGTTAATTATCCGGGTATATAGGCGCAAGATACAGAATACAAAAATGGAGGAATTAAGTAAATCCCGAAACATTTGCGATTTGTTTCATATAAATGGTTGAAAATAATTTTATAAATCCATACAAATTATTTGAGTGATAATGGTTTGACGTAGCCCTCAACAGTTTTACATAAAAAAAACCTAAATTTCAACCAGCATTTTCGAGGATCTGTGTCTCGTCATCTGACCGTGTTTCAAAATTACGTGGTGTTGTCCTTGGATCTTTCCCTTCGGGTTTGATCCTGGACCGTCGCTAATAGCCGTTGTCTTGCTCCAGTGCGACGTTAATTAAATACCTATCCACTGAAAATGAAGTGTTTCTCAACCGCCGGTCTCAGCCAATTACCTTGCCCTAGCATTAGTTATATCGGGTCGTAAGAGGTTATCCTGGGATTTGTCATTTTTGATATCTAAGGATTTTTTATGATGAAATATTTTATAGTGATAATATTCTGAGAATATTCGTGAATGGTGCCAAAATGTTCAGAATCAGAAAGCCTTAATAATATCTGTATAGATAACATCACTGACCAAGTAACAGTAAAGAAAATTTCTCCACTGAAAATGAAAATCAAAGGGGAAATGAATCATCTATCGGGGTCTCAAATCTGATAATACTAAATACTGTTTCTTCGCAAGTTCTCCTAGCAGTGTAAGTTTTCGTTTCGAAAATCGAGTGACGTGATTTTTTTTAAAGTAATAAGCCCTAAAGATTAAAATTTTAATATGAATAAGAGACAACGGATTTCGTTTAACTTTGGTGTACAGAAGTCTCGTATGGAAGGTGTTTATAGCCCAACAAATATAAATATTTTGTGAACAGAATGAGATGAAAATCAGCGCAAATTATTTTAATTTTGGCCTGAAAAAATTTACAACGCGTTACAAGATTTCATTAGTTCAGTGATTGATAGCCAATTTCCTCCTCCGTTTCCTTATAACCATGACATAATTAATAATTGTTTTTTAATGCATGCACTTTAAAAGAATTTTAAAGGTATTTACGAGTAAATTTGTTGAAACCGGACCCTCTTATAAAACACTATCTGAATTACCCGGCGTCGATCGAATTGTTTGTAACTCATCGTAATATTCAATAGTAGTCCTATGGGGATTTCGAATTGTTTTGAGATCTCTCTACAGACCCAGGACAAATCAAATGGAGTTAATATCTAGACTATGTTTCTCGCAGAGTTTTAAAGAATGAGTGTAGCAAATTCGATATGAGTTGATCAAACTGTCATAGTAAGGATAATCAATGGTAATTTCTATGGGGATTTCGAGGGCAGCGGTAGCCCAGTTCGAAGAGCAACGGATTAGAAAACAGAGGGTTGCGAGTTCGAAACTCGGTCCAGCCAAAGACCGTCGGATACACGAAGGCTGGTGCACGTTAAATCTGTCGTGGCCTCAAGTGTCCTCACGTTGGCGAAGTGTGGAAGTTTGGAGTGGGGTGCCGGCTCAAGTATTGTTCTTGACCGTGGTTCAAAATTATGAGGCGTTGTTCTGGGATCTTTCACTTCAGGATTGATCCCGGAACATCCCCCAATAGCCCGTTGTGTTGGGGGGACATTAATTAACATCCAGGGGGACATTAATTAACTACCTACCCATTTGGATTTCGAATTGTTTTTAGCCCCTTCTCCCGACCCAGGACAAATAGAACGGGATTAATATCCTGTATAACCTATGTTTCCCGCAGACATCCAAAAATTGAATGTACTAAATCTGGTGTGAATTCGTCTTCAAAATATTCAATGTTATTCCAATGGGGATTTTGAATTGTTTTTAGCCTTTCTCCAGACCTAAAGCAAAAGAACGTGTTAAATATGTAGTCTATATTTTCCACAGGATTCTAAGGAATGAATGTACCAAATTTGGTGTGAATTGGTATGACAGTGATCGTAAAATATTCAATGTTATTTCTAAGTGGATTTCAAATTTGTTTTGGCCCCTCTGCAGATCTAGGACCAATTGAACGGGGTTAATATATAGCCTACGTTGCCAGCAGGATTCTATAGAATGAATGTACCATATATTTGGTGTGAATTGTTCAGACAGTGATCGTAAAAATACTTAACGCTATTCCTATGGTGATTTCGAATTGTTTTACCTCTTCTCCACATCCAAGAAAAATAGAACGGGGGTTAATATGTAACATACTTTACCCGTAGGGTTCTGAAGAATAAGTGTACCAAATTTGATGTGGATAG